>JALAZF010000111.1:8602500-11102500 GCA_022829125.1 Lathyrus tuberosus | reverse complement strand
CTGTCAATTGCTTCTGAGTGCTATAGTGAACAACATCAAGCACTCTATTCTGAACATGGTTGTGTAAAAATAGAACTTCGTGTCAATATGCTTGCTCCTTCCATCCAGCACTAGATTCTTGGCAAGGCTTATAATTGATTTGTTGTCAATCATCAACTTTACAAGCTTACTTACCTTGATCTTCAGATCATGCAACAAATTTAGAATCCACACAGCTTGACAAATAGTCAAAGCACCTGCAATATACACAGCTTCACATGTTGAAAATGTAACAATTGGTTGCTTCTTGGAGCACCAAGAAATATGACCTCCCAGATGCTTGAAAAAATATTCGGAATTACTTCTTTTGTAAACTTTATCTCGACATCAATCAGAGTCTAAATAACACATCATCTCTGAATTAGATTTAGCATCAGAGTGGAACAAAACTCCATACCTCAGAGTCCCCTTTATATTCCTTTGTATCCTGACAACAGCTTGGTAATATGACCATTTTGGTTTGTCCATAAACCTACTCACCATTCCAACTGCATAGCAAATGTTAGGTATAGTATTAGAGAGATATCTCAATGAGCCTACCAACTATTTGTAAGTTGTAGCATCTACATCATCACCCTTAACATCAGAATCCAACTTGTGATTTGTTTCAGCAGGCGTGATTGCAGACTTGCAATTCACCGGCTCAAATCTCTTCAGAAGCTCAAGTTCATATTTTAGCTGATGCAAGATTATACCCTTATTAGACTACAAAATCTCCATCTCCTAAAAATATGTCATATTTCCTAAATTAGTTATCTCAAACTCATTCATCAACGCCTTCTTGAAATTAGTTATCTCTTATGAACATCTCCCTGTTAGCAATATGTTATCAATATCGAGACACACCAGAATCATATTGCTATCAAATGTATGTCAAACATAAATGCCATACTCCATCTCACATTTCCTGAATTCTTAAAGCTTGAAAAATGAATCAATTTTTTAGATTCCATGCTCTAAGAGCTTGTTTCAGTCCATACAAGACTTTATGTAACTTGTACACCACCCCTTCTTGATTCTTTTTCACAAATCCAGGAGGTTGTGATACATAAACTTCTTCTTGTAACAGACCACTCAGAAATGCAGATTTCACATCTAAATGCATCAAATGACTATTTCTACTAGCAGTTATAGCAATCACTAGTCTAATTGTTTCATGTCTAGCTACAAGTGAAAACACTTCAAAATAGTCTAATCCATATTTCTGTAGAAATCCTCAAGCTACTAACCTTGATTTGTTTTTGTCAATTGATCCACCTGGCTTTAGTTTCATCTTGTAAACCCATCTCACACTGATGGCTTTCTTGTTCCTTTGAAGCTCAGTTAACTCCCAAGTCTTATTTCTTTCTATAACCTCAAGTTCTTCTTTCACGACCTTCAGTCAAACTTTCTTCTTGAGAGCTTCTTCAGTATTGACTAATTCAGAGTCTACTAACATGGCACACTGAATGACTTCTCCTTTAGAGTCTATCTCTGTATCGTGTAACATGTCAAACTCTACAAATCTCCTTAGTATTTGTCTGATTCTCTGTGGTCTTTGAATTTGTCCATAGTCTTCTCCAGATGCTGGAACAATATGAGATGTTGGACTACCTTCATAGTATGGTCAACCTTCAGAGGTATGATTACCAAAAGAGTTTGGATTATCATCAGATTTAAGATTAGAATCAGATTCACCTTCAGAGTCAGACTCGTCTTCAGTATCAGAGTCACCTTCAGACTCTGACCCATCTTCAGAAGTAGAATCTCTTTCAGAGGCAGATTCCCTTTCAGACTCTGAAATATCTTTAGAAGTTAGGTGTTAACCCTACACCAGAGTTGGATTGAAAATTGTTCCAATCCCATGCTTCTAATTCTTTCACAATGACATACCTGCTGAATCCAACTTTTTTAGTGACAAGATAATAGAGCTTATAATCACATGTACCGTGGTACCTTGCTAGCAACATAACTCTACTTTTGTCATCCAACTTCCTGTTAGAACAAGATTTGTTCATCTCTTTTAGTTTTGATGATAAAAAAAGTATTAAAAGAATAATGGTTTATTTGACGTGTGTTTTATTTATGCAGGTTCTTGTTCTTGTACATAAATAATCAAAATCTATTTTACTTAGAAACACTTGGGAGTTGCTTCATTTCTAGCTTCTGGTGGCAGAGTCTGAAGAACAATTGCTAGTGTGGCTTGAGGCAGACTCTGAGTTGAAGGCATCAGCATTCAGGCGAGTTTCTACACTTGGTAATTGTATATCTGCATCTTGTATCATTCAGAGTTGGTGATAAAGTTGTGGATTATCTGTACTACTTAAAGCAAGTTGAATTGTCTTATCAGCCTATCAGCTCGAGTCTACAATATTACAAGGCTCAAGAAAAGCTGGTACGTTCTATGGATGTCTGCTCCCAACGACTCTATGAGTACAAAACCTCTTGAAGACTCAAAGATTAAATGCATTACACACTGGATTCAGAATCTGCTGTGCATCCATATTCAACGTGTCTTGTACTATGGAGTAAAGGCAAAGACACTTGATTAAGACACTTCCTCAATGGCTAGTTTCTATAAAGGCTATACATATATATATGGCTGAAGATTCAAGTTTGAATCTCAACAAGGATTCTTCTGATGAAGGAGTAGCAAGATCAAGCAATTATCAACTCTAATGTAATATGCAGATTTTCTAATTTAGGTTGTAATTGTAAAAGCCTTAAGATTTCTTACCATTAAATATCTTAGAAATCTTAAGAGCTTTAGGTCTTTGTTTTGGTGATTTCCAATACCTCTGATGCTTGCATCATGTACACCTTATTCTTTATTTTACAGAGCCTTCAGTAGTTTAGATAAAGTCTCTTGCTATGTTCTTGAGCAAAAAGTCTCGTCTCATTGAGATTCAAGCAACAAGTCTTGAGCCAAGATGCTTAAGCCACATAAGTCTCATTGCTTAAGTGCTTGAGCTGTGAAAGTCTTATTCAGCTAGTCTGATTGAGCAAGTGGGGAAGACTCTGTCTGAGGTGCATGAGCAAGGAAAAGTCTTAGACATGTGCTCTAAGCAAAGGGAAGTCTCAGTTTGATGACCAGAATAGCAGGTGGCTTGGTCATAGGGCGTGAGCAAGAGAAGTCTTAGACATGTGCTCTACGCAAAGGAAGTCTCAGACAGTTAGTCTGAGCAGTTGTAAAAGCCTTATGCGGAGCATAAGTGATTGTAATCATAAAGTGATTATAATGAAAATCTCTTGTGAGGCAAGGGGACTGGAGTACTCTCAGTTAGGGGAGGAACCAGAATAAATCTTTTGTGTCTTCTGCGGTTATTTTATTTACTTATGCTATATCCGCTGCTAATGAATTAAACAGAATCTGAACACCATTTTTTATTCTAAAACTCTGATCAGAAGCTAAATTAAAAGAAAATGGGAAACACAATTCAACCCCCTTCTTGTGTACTTTTTACACCTTCAATTGGTATCAGATCATGGTCTGTGCTTAACACTTAACAGTAGCGCTGATAATGATCCAATAAGAAAAGTATATTTCTTCTTCAAGAAGGAATCAAGTGGCACATGAAAAATATCATACGTCTTTTCCTACCATGTTCAAATAGGTGACTCCATTGAATTTAAATGATGGAAAAGCTAAACATATTTTTAACTCATTGGACTTGATAAAGGGTTGTTGAAAGTCTATATAATATCCTAGAAAGAGGTATTGCTATAGAAGTTGATGGTTGAAAATCTCTTTCAACAACTCAGAAGATGCTTATTGAATGTCTTCAGAGGTAGTTGCATTCTAGTAGATGCTCTATCTCACTTCTGAGTATATCAATATCATTAATATGTTTGATGCTTGGACTATATTTGAATTCTTGTGCTCAGATTTGTGGATCAGTTTTTGAAGCTTGAATTAGTTACACCTCATCTCATCTTTTCAAACAAATTCTGAGAAGATTGTTCTTTGACTTAGACATAAACTCATAGTTTCTTTTTTGATGTTTACATCTTGAAGCTATTGTGTTCTGAAGATTTGTCTGGCAATCTTCAAAGAAAAGAAATGAAGTTAGATGATGAAAAACTATTCAACAGATGACCTTCTCTATTTTGCTCATTTCCTTAGAATGACTGATAATGAGAGACTTAAATCTCTTATCAGAAGCACTTCCATACTGACTGAATGGATTGTGATATCTGTTGTTAGAAGAGTAACTTCATAAGTTTCTGAAATACTTGTATTTCAACTGATCTCCCAAATCTGAAAGCAAGAAGAAACAATACTAGAACCTAATATCAGATGCTCTTCAATGACTAGTCTTTTGAAGCTGATATTAGTGCAGGATACAGATGAAAAGAAGCATATGTGTTTTGAAATAAAAATCAAGTATTGAAGAGCAAGAGATGCTGCTAAAGCTATCTTGCTTCAAAACATTTGATAGTGTGGAGTTTGTTCTTTAAGGTGATATCTTAAGAAACTTCATTGCTTCTTGGTTGAGGATCATCATGGAAGTTGTTTTGAAAAGACATTTCTATGAGAAATATTCAACTTCTCTTTCAGTTCTGTCATTCGTACTAAGACAATACTTTGATCTGCTTTATGTTAATTTCTGATAGCTAACACCATATGGTTTTGAGCTTGTCAACGATTTCAAAGTCAAAAGATTTAATTCCAGATAATGAGATTATTGGCATTGCTTGGAGATTTTTCACTCAATAGAGATTGATTCACATTATTTCGGCTTGTCGACTCGGTATTTATATCAAGGTCTTTCTTCCAGAATTCGTTTTCCCTATTAAAATCTAGGGAAAAATTTCCTCTTTCTCGTAGGCCATCTACTTCGAGAGAAGCATTACTACAGTTTGCATCAGTGCTCATATTATAGAGCTGATCTTAAAGGTTTAGCATCACTGATTTCATCTTTTCCACATGCAAGCTCCAGGCATGCTTCAGCTCTGCAGTTTTACGTGTGTGCTGTAACTGAGCAGTCTTCCAAGCAACTTTCTTCTCTTGTTTCCGCAGTATAGCATCGATCTGTTCTTTCTCAAGGTATTTTGATACATAAACAAATTTTGGAAATGAGAACATGTATAACTGTAGTGATACTAACATGAATATGATGATTTCCACAAATGATGATCTTAAAGTAATTCAAAAACCATAATCATATTTGTGAAACCCAACCAATTCATTTATCCGTTCTATGGAACCACTTTTAATCTCATTAAAGTCACCAACAAAGGGAGACTGATATGCAAGAGATAGGACAATAACAACGAAGTTGTACATCCTTAAGTACCTAAAGATTTGATTTCCTTTCTTTAGTATTTTTAGCCTCATTCGGAAGAAAACTAGAGCAAAACTAAGATATCAAAAATGCAGCATGTCATATTCAAGAGTTCCTGTAATCAAAATTAATGAAAGAATGAAATCTAACAAGTGACAATAACCATAAAGCCTCAAGTGGTCAAGAATTGTACAATATCCTTTTGTTTCAAATGAAAGATCATTCAGTACAGATGCAGACTTCCATTGCGACAGTATTTTCTGATACATCTCTAATCCAGTGAGAGTAGATGCTTGATCAGCCCGAAATTTGAAACATGAAAACCCCATAATAGCTAATAAGCCTACGAGGATCATCAACAATAATTCCTGCAGTGAAGACACTTAAAATAAGTTATTGGGGAAAAGTTATCACGTAATAAATGTGATAGTAAAACTATCCAGTCCTAACTTATAAACATTCTCTAGTGTCAAAAACAGGGGTTGGGATTGTTATACATGTGTTACATGTTTATCCACAAGATATATACCTCCTGTCAATTATCTGAACACACATAAAGAAACATGCATTAATGGAGAGATACCTAGCCAACACCTTTTGCAGTAACTGAAATATATATCTGATACTCTCCAACAGTCACAACATGGTACTTGTTCGCCAAGCTGTTGATGCACAAAAGCAAGATGCATCCAGATAGCCAACAACCCAGATTCAAGTACTGGTGGTACTGAATTTCGTGAGAGTAGTGGAATCAATTGTTAGACAACCATTGAATCAGAATCCACTCTATGCTGTGTTTAGACTCTATTGGTCAAGTCTGAATACTGAATCGAGTCTGACTAAAAAATAAATAAATAAATAAATAAAATAAGAGGTATGCTGGTTCTTTTCTGGTTTATCTTTTTATTCAATGAAACATTTATATAGATTTAAATACAAAGTTTTTGTTAGACTTCTAGAGAAGTTCTTTTGTAAAGAAGAACTTCATAAATCTTTAAGAAGAAACTTTGTTGTGTTTGTCTATACTGAATGTCTTATTAAGCCAGATGATGATCACATTTATGAAAACAATTTTCTCACTTTTGTGTTGATATTGTTGCTTGTTATCTGTCTAAAGAAGAGAGTTCAATATTCATCTCACTCATGACTCTTGTTTTAAGATAAAGTGCTAGTTCTGAATAAAACCTTAGAGACTTGTGACTGACAGATGATATCTCTATCTAAGTCTAGATTTACTAGACTCTGATGGATGATAGCTTTTGAAAGTTGTCAGTTTCTGAGATTTAGAAGAAGATTCTTTTTTACTATCATAACAGTTTAAGTAAAAAGTTTTTTCAAAAACTTTTATAATACTTAACTTTTCATAAAGGTGAACCTCGTCTAGTGGAATTGAAATATTTGCTAGATAAAGAACCTTTGGGTAATGATGTTTTCTCTTTTATTACTTACTGTTACTATTCCCTGTCTTGTGAAACATCATCGTGTCCTTTTTTTTACAAGATTCTTATTCTTGTAAGATTCTTGTTCAGTTCTTCTTCTTCTTCTTTTTCTTCTTCTCTTCTTCTTGGTTCTGTGTTGATCAAACCAAACCTGAGATGAGTTCTTCAGTTAATTCTCCTTTGAATCAGCCAGTTGTCATCAATGAAAATTTTATGAATTTTGATTAATTGCTTAAGATTGGTTTCAACTTCTGGAAGACCGTGTCTAAACAAAGGTGGAATGGCTACTTTGAGATGCTTTGTGGTTTCAGTTATCCAATTATTTTCAAATAGTTTTGGATCAATGCCTCTATTGTTGAGCTGAATTTTGAGTATGTTATTCTGTCTAGAGTAACTGATGTTTCTATTACAGTAACCTCTAAAGTGATTGCAAATGTGATCAATTGTGAGGAGATTAGAGAAATCCCAAGAACTCTTGTTTGGGAACACCACCTTCCTACATGGCGTATTTTGTAGACCCATCTAATACACCAGAGGTCTCAAATCTTCTTCCTGATGCTGTTGTTTGGAATCAGATTCTGAATTCAAACTTACTTCCTAAGGATAAGGATTTAGACCAAGTGGACCCTATTGAAAAGATCTGCTTCTACTTCTTAATTCAGATTTGAAGATTGATCTTTCTCAAGTTATGTTTGATCATCTGAAGAGGTTTCTTTCTTCTTTTCAAAAGGGAAAGATCTTCTTCATTCCTTATGGACGAGTAATTTATGAAATGCTTGTTCAGCAAGGGAATAACATAAGTTCTAAGGCTAGTTCTTCCAAGATTTGGAAAGCCAAGTTGATGTTAGATTTGTGCATAGTTATGCTTTGTATGTTGTTGAAATCTTTGTATTAAGCATTTTATTAATAAATTCAGAGTTTGTTCATGCTTGTATTCAGTTTTAATTGATTAATATTTATTCTTGTTGTTAAATGAGAATCTAAAATAGATAAAAGAACTCAAATGTTTGTAACTTATTTTATTAATAAAAAGGAAGCTATTACAAGACAATTAGATTTTTCTAGTCTAATGGATGTGTGCTAAGGAATTCCCTAGGATCATCTGACATGTCTAGATTGTCTAAGAAATCTTGCCATTCTTCCTTAGCAAACTCCAAAGCCTCCTTTCTCAGTTTGTTTCTGCATCTGGACCGAGAAGATCTTCTTCTGCGTGTTTTCACAAAGGATGTTGAAGAGGATAACACTTCTGAAGTTGTTTGCTTGCTTGCAGATTCTTCAGACTTCAGCTGCTGCCTTGCTTTTATTTCCTTGAGTTGCTATATTCAGTAGTGCTGCCTTCCTAGAATATCTCTTTGGAACTCATATTTGCTTTTTCTTATACATCTTGGTGTTTTAGGGATTAAGTGATGATTGAAGAAAGCTTACTAGAGTCCTTTTATAGACGTGATACATTCATTGTCTTGAGTTTAATATTATTTAAGTACTAATTAAATTTTATCAGTATTTCAATAATGACTCTTGGAAATGTGATCTAACAGTCTAACCTATTAAAACTCTCTGAATAACTATGAGTTTATGTTTGATCTGTTTTAACTGTCGTTTCTGTGTCAGTTTCACTTTGATAGTGTATCTTTAGAAAATCTAAAGAAATTACTGGAATGTAAATGCATGCTAAAGTAATATTGGTCAGAAAACTATTTCATTAATATTTAAACTACTGGACTACAAAATTAAAAAAACTGGAACAAGATGTTTCTAGAATTGATCCCTAGCTAGTGCATCTTGTGCCCAGCGGCGTCCACTGTTGCTATAGTCCACCTCTTCGTCTTCTGAATCAATCACTTTTTCCTCTTCTGTGTCTGAAAGAGAGTGGTAGAACTTCTTGTTGACCCTCATTTTCTTCTTCTTTGACCTCTTCTTGTTTTTTCTCTGAGGTTTCAAAGCAGCTACTGTTGAACCTCCTTTTAAAGGTCATTCAGGTACTGCCAAAGTTTCCTCTTCTATAGAAAGTATTGCTGAGGGAAGATGCCTAGTTGTAGAGGACTCAGAAGCAACTCGCCTATGAGGGGATTAGATTGTCAAACTTGTAGAGCTATCGGTTGCGTCTGTTACGATGGATACATTATGACTCTCAGTTGATGACTCCGTATCCTTAGGTTGGTGATTGATGAAAATAACTTAGGAGCTGGATTCTTTTATAATGGCTTATGTGGATACCAAGAGTCTTTATTTAATCCTTGTTTAAATCCTTATAATAGTAACGACCACTAAGACTTTAAAGCATGTACTTTACAAACCTTAATGGCTCTTATTACTTGATTATTCTTCCTCTTTGGAAACTGGTCTTGTAATGATGATATGAGTTACATTTATTAGTGATATTTTTTCTATTTCCTTTATTTTCCTTTTATTCTTTTTTATGTGACAAAAAGGGGAGAAATAATAGTAAGTATTTAAGTGGAAACTGAACTCATTGAATACATGTCTTGTACATATTAGTCATTTATATTCTATTTTTATGGTTACCTTGCCTAGGGCGTATTTTTAACTTTCTTGTACATAGGACTAAGGAAAAGCTTACAAACCTCAGGCTTAGCCTACCATACCCAGAAGGAGCTTGCAAACCTCGTATTCTGGTGTTGCCAAAGAAAGTTAAAAAGGGCAACATATTTTAACTCACTTGTACATAATATTAAGTAAGATCTTACAAACCTCTGCCTTAGCCTATTAGACTCAGAAGGAGATTACAAACCTCGTATTCTGATGTTGGCAAAGGAAGTTAAAATGTTGTTATTTTGGTTTTCTTAAATATGGAACTAAGGGGGAGCTTACAAACCCCAACCTTAGAACTGTTTGACTCAAGGGGAGCTTGTAAACCTCAGACCCTGATGTTACTAAGAAGACTAATTTATTTTTTCTTGAAAAGTAGTTATTGGTATTAGAGTCAATAGAACTCAGTTGTGGACTATCAGACTCAGGGGGAGCTTACAAACCTCATACCCTGTTGTTGTAGAGAAAATTAAATACCCAACATTGTCCCTTAAATACTTGTGTTTGTCATCATAAAAAAAAGGGGATATTGTTAGAACAAGAGTTGTTCTTGACATATTCTCTTTTAGTTTTGATGATAACAAAGGTACTAAAAGAACAATGGTTTATTTGATGTGTGTTTTATTTATGCAGGTTCTTGTTCTTGAACATAAATAACCAGAATCTATTTTACTTAGACACACTTGGAAGTTACTTCATTGCTAGCTTCTGGTGCCAAAGTCTGAAGAACAATTGCTAGTGTGGCTTGACATAGACTTTGAGCTGAAGGCCTCAGCATTCAGACGAGTTTTAACACTTGGTAATTGTATATCAGCATCTGATACCATTCAGAGTTGGTGATAAAGTTATGGATTATTCGTACTACTGAAAGCAAGTTGTATTGTCTTATTAGCCTGCAGCTCGAGTCTAATATATTGCAAGGCTCAAGAAAAGGTGGTACGTTCTATGGATGTTTGCTCCCAACGGCTCTATAAGTACAAAACCTCTTGAAGACTCAAAGGTTAAACACGTTACATGCTGGATTTAGAATTTGTTGTGCATCCATCTTCTACGTCTCTTGTACTATGGAGTAAAGGCAAAGACACTTGATCAAGACACTTCCTTAATGGCTAGTTTCTGAAAAGGTTATATATATATAAATATATTTATACACACACACACACACACACACACACACACACACACACATATATATATATATATGGATAAAGATTCAAGTTTGAATCTCAACAAGGATTCTTCTGATGAAGGAGTAGTAAGATCAAGCAATTATCAACTCTAATGTAGTATGCAGATTTTCTGTTTTAGGTTGTAATTGTAAAACCTTAAGATTTCTTACTATTGAATATCTTAGAAATCTTAAGAGCTTTAGGTCTTTGTTATGGTGATTTCCAGTACATCTGATGCTTGCATCATGTACACCTTATTCTCTATTATGCTGAGCCTTCAGTAGTTTAGATTAAGTCTTTTGCTATGTGCTTGAGCAAAAAGTCTTGTCTCATTGGGATTCAAGCAACAAATCTTGAGCCAAGATGCTTAAGCCGTGTAAGTCTCATTGCTTAAGAGCTTGAGCTGTGAAAGTCTTATTCAGCTAGTTTGATTGAGCAAGTGGGAAAGACTTCGTCTGAGGGGCATGAGCAAGGAAAATTCTTAGACATGTGCTATAAGTAAAGAGGAGTCTCAATCTGATGACCAGAAGAGTAAGTGACTTGGTAAGAGGGCGTGAGCTAGAGAAGTCCTAGGAATATGCTCTAAGCAAGGGGAAGTCTCAACCTGAAGACCTTGGAGCAGGTGGCTCGGTCAGAAGGTGTGAGCAAGAGAAATTCTTAGACATGTGCTCTAAGCAATGGAGGTCTCAGACAGTTGGTCTGAGCAGTTGTAAAAACCTTATGCGGAGCATAAGCGATTGTAATCATAAAGTGGTTATAATGAAAATCTCTTGTGAGGCAAGGGGACTAGAGTACTCTCAGTTAGGGGAGGAACCAGGATGAATCTTTTTTGTCTTCTCCTGTTATTTTATTTACTTTTTCTATATCCGCTGCTAATGAATTAAACAGAATCTGAACACCAGTTATGATTCTGAAACTCTGATCAGAAGCTAAATTAAAAGAAAACGTGAAACATAATTCAACCCCCCCTTCTTGTGTACTTTTCACACCTTCACATCCTTCTCTTAGCATCTGGAATATGTTTGTAACACACATAACTAAACACCTTCAGATGGCTCACACTTTGCTTATCTCCAATCTATTTCTCTAAAGGAACAATTTCCTTCAGCTTCTTGGTTGGACACTTTCTGAGCACATATGCTGTAGTGGCAACAAATTCTTCCCATAAGGTGCGAGGAAGCTTCTTTTCCTTAAGCATGCTCCTCATCATATCAAGAAAAGTTATGTTTCTTCTTTCAGTAAGACCATTGTGTTGAGAAGTATGGAGTAGTAACGTTATGCTCAATTCCATTCTCTTCACAGAACCTTATAAATTTTGTAGAGTTGTACTCACCTCCACCATTAGTTATGAGAATTTTCAGCTTCTGAACACTATGTTTTTCAGCCTTCACCTTGAACTTTTGAAACTCAGCAAACACCTCGTGATTAAACTTGATGAGTGTTACCCATGTCATCCTTGTGAACTCCTCAACAAAAGACACCAAATACTTGTTTCCTCCAAGTGAATGAGGCACTTCAAATGGTCCACATACATCAGAATGCACTACTCCTAAAGGATGTTTTGCTCTTGGGGCTACTTCTAATGCAAATGGAAATCTAGGTTGCTTTCCTTTCATGCATATCTCACATGACTTCTCAGGCTTCAGAATCTTAGGAATGCCAAATACCAGCTCCTTAGAACTCAGATGCCCTAAGCTTATGAAGTTCACATGCCCCCAATCTCTTGTGCCACAACTCACTTTCACCTTCAGCACCTTCTGCACTGAGGCATTTAGTTTCAGTTGTTTCCACATTTACCTTGAATATTCTATTGCTTTCCTAATCAGATTGCATAATCAGCTTCTGATCAGAATCACACAACTTCAAGAGATTGTCCTTTATAGTAACTGAGAAACCTTTCTCAATTAGCTGACCTACACTCATCAGATTGCTCTTCATTCTAGAAGCATACCAAACATCCTTGATCAGAATAGTTTTTCCATTCTTCACCCTGACCTTGACATTTCTCATTCCATCAGCATTCAGATACTTATCATCAGCATATCTGATATTTTCCTCTTTCTAGAGTCAAAATCTATCAGCCATTGTTTGTTTCCATTTAGGTGATTTGAGCAGTCATTGTCCATATACCACCAGTCTACCAAATATCCACCATCAGATTTAGAAGCCATTAATAACACAGGTTCATCATCAGATTCTCCACTGGCTATATTTGTTTATTTTGATTTCCTCTACTTGTTTGACTAACAGTCAGCAGTAAAGTGACCAAACTTCTTACAACAGTAGCACCGAACCTTCTTCTTGTCAGACTTCTCCTTTCCCTTCTGATGTTTCTTCTCATCAGATTTGGAGGCTTATGACTTCTGATAACCACCACCATGTCTCTTCTTGGTCTCTAACCAAGACTGCTTCTGATTCTTCTTACTAGAAGACGCCTTTAGAGCTTGCTCTACATCTCTTTCAGAGGTTTTCTCAGTCAAACGCAACTCTTATGCTTCCAGACTATTTGCAACTCTTCAATTCTCATGGTGCTCAGATCCTTAGAATGTTCAATTGATACAACAATGTAATCGAACTAAGGAGTAAGTGATCTCAATACCTTTTCAATGATTACTTGTTCAGAGAAAGTCTATCCACAAAATTTCATCTCATTTGTGATCAGAATCACTCTAGAGATGTAATCTGGTACATTTTCATTATTTTTCATGTTGAGATTCTCATACTGCTTACATAGAGACCGAAGCTTCGCCTTCTTCACTAATGCATCACTGTTGTAGCACCATACCAGTGTGTCTCACGCAGCTTTCGCCGTCGTCAAACCAGCAATATTCTCTATACGTGTTCCTGTGTGCTTTAGTTGCATCTGCTGCAACCGCTGCATAACTGTCATTGACGAGACCAAGAACATCTTGTGTTTTCTAATCCCTCATAATCAAGAAATGTGATTCTGTTACGATTATGATTGTAATTTCAACGCGAATTCAAGAAATGAAAACAATCACACACGTTTCACGGTCACTCGTGTTTTCCTTGGTGTTTCCCGTGGATCCAAACCGAAGCTATAGATACCAATTGTTGGTGCACAAGAATGAAGAAAATGAAGATGATGAAGATGGAAGAGAGAAAGAGAAAAAAACTTAACTAACTTCTATTAAGTAAATAAAATTTTGTTACAACTACAACTCAGCTTCTATTTCTATATACATTCAAGCTAAATATAATTCAAATGAAAGTCAAATGAAATGCTAACTAAATTGGATTACACTTCAATCCTCTCATCCTAGGTGTAGGTCATAATTTTGTTGAGTTTCGACAATTAGTATATATAAGTAGTTTAACGTGTAAGTGTCCCTCTTGATTGTGTTGGGGAATGAGAATGAGCATCAACATTAGACCAAGAGCAACACAAGTGAGAGAGACACCACATATTGACTAAAAACCTTGTTGGGTCATGAGGAGGAGCATCAACATTGGGTCAAGAGCAACATAAGTGAGAGAGACACCACATATTGACTAAAAACCTTGTTGGGTCATGAGGAGGAGCATCAACATTGGGTCAAGAGCAACACAAGTGAGAGAGACACCACATATCTCAACTCTACACATTTATAATCAATGTGAGACTCCAACTCACACTTGACATATATTATTCTCAACACTCCCTCTTCAAGTGTGATTCCACAATGTTCTCCCTCAAGTGGAAACTCTTTTGTCCACATACACTTGTACCGCCGTTGGCACACACCTCTTTCCTGGGCATTTCTATACACTTCTTCTTGGGCATTTCGATTTCAATGGAACACCTCTTCTTGGGCATTTCGATATAAGTAAGCTGATCCCTTTCTTAAACTAAAGGCTAATTATACCATTTTGTTGGGGCATGAGAAGGAACATCAACATTGGGTCAAGAGCAACAAAAGTGAGAGAAATACCACATATTCATCCAAAATCTTAAGGTGACAGGTATATGGGCTCTCTCACTTATAAATGTTCAACACTCCACATTTATAATTAATGTGAGACTCCAACTCACACTTGATATATTATTATTCACAACAGATTAATATCCTTTGCATATCTTCTAAAGATTTTTCTTTATGCATAAGACCCATTTTAACAAAGTATTTGAATTGAATCACAAACAAATGTGAATCAATTTAAAGTGATATGTTTGACTTTGTTCAAAGCACTGATTGAATGAATCGGATCATACTCATATTTGAATTGATTCAACGTTTTTGAGAAATCATTTTTTATAAAGAGTCGATTTAAGAATTATTATAAGTTATATTAGGAAGTCATTGTTTCAGAATAAATCAATAATTGAATCACATGTTTTTTGAATTGAATCATTATTCTTAAGGATTTAATTTTTCTTTTTTTAACCCGTTCATCTAAATAAAATCAATCTATCAAGGGAATATTTCTTTATGAGATTTAATTACCTATTCACGAGAATCAATTAAACTTTTTCTAAACTTATCTTTTAATTAGCTCAAATGAATCGAATTGTAACTTAAGTTAATTGATTCATTAGCTCGTTTATGCATTGCTTTCAACACATGTTTTGTGTTTTTGGGGACATGTATAAATAGAGTAATGACTCATTTATTTTCTTAAAAGTTAGCAGCATACGACTTTTTTTCAAATTTCTATCTTTATGAAAAATCAATTTTAAACACTTTAAAATTTGTTTCACTCAAAGTTTGTTTCAAGTTACAAGGACTCACACAATGTTGTTGTAATATTTTGTAGTTAGAAGAAAAAATAGAGAATTTCTTAACATTTAAAAAAAAAAATTGTATAAAATAATAAATTAATCTTTGTTATTAATATATTTTTTATTTTAAAAATATTATAACAACATAGATTATAATTGAAAATTTATTTAAGCCTCCCAAAACTTTTCAAACCCCTTCTCCAATATAGTGTTTGAGTTCCTTCAAACCATAAATCTTTTTCAGTATAAATAAAACTAAACCCCAATTAAAAGTATTATAAAATATAAATAAACAATTAAAATTTCATTTTACATAGCATATTTTTGTAATTTTTAATTTAAACAAAATAAAATAAATTGATATCATGGAAATAAATTATCTAAAATTATATATATATATATATATATATATATATATATATATATATATATATATATATATATATATATATATATATATATATATATTAACATTCTATTTGCATAATATATTTTAAACTAATATTAGAATATTAAACAAAATACTTTTCATAAATATGTTTAAATATTTATTATATAATTTGATATGTTATACATTAAATGAAAACTACAAGGTTTACAAAGTCACTTATTTTTATTATGTAAAATAAAAATAATATTTTTTATTGATAAATAAAGTTGTAATGATCATTAAAAAGAGATTCTGAGTTCGAATTTGGGCAATGGTGTTCAACCTAACGATATTGCCTTCGAAAAATTGAGATATTATTTGTAAACAAAAATCAAATTATTTTAATAGAATGAATCCCAATTAAAAAAATGTTAATATTAATTTTGAAATTGTAAGACAAATATATAACGATTATTATCCAACTAATGAGTATAATTTGATAACTAATTTTAACAACATGGGGATGTAGCTCATATGGTAGAGCGCTCGCTTCGCATGCGAGAGGCACGGGGTTCAATTCCCCGCATCTCCAAAATAAGGTTTCTACATCTTTTTTATTTTGTTTTTGGAGGATCCAATCTCGTGAGTGTGAAAGTTTAGTTTATTGTTTATATGTTAATTTTGATGTTGATGTAGTTATAATCTTTGTCGCCATGTGTAACCCCCTAATATAACACATGTCTAGAACAATATTATATGAAGTATTAATGTGGTACTGAAATCATACATAAGGATCTAACTGATATCATGAGCCACGTACAATAATAAGGTTTCTACATCTTTTTTGTTTTGTTTTTGCAGGATCCAATCTCGTGAGTGTGAAAGTTTAGTTTATTGTTTATATGTTAATTTTGATGTTGATGTAGTGATAATCTTTGTATCCATGTGTAACACCCAAATATAACACTTGTTTAAAATAGTATTATATGAAGTATTAATGTGGTATTGAAATCATACATAAGCGTCTAATTGATATCACGAGCCACATACAATAATAAGTTTTATACATCTTTTTTTCTTTTGTTTTTGGAGGATCAAATCTTGTGTGAGTGTGAAAGTTTACTTTATTGTTTATATGTTAATTTTAATGTTAATGTAGTGGTGATCTTTGTGGCCATGTGTAACACCCCAATATAACACATGTATAGAGTAGTATTATTTGAAGTATTAATGTGGTTCTAAAATCATACATAAGTGTCTAACTGATATCACAAGCCACATACAATACAAAATAAAGTCAATTGAATACATGAGTAACAACAGATATGTATATCAAACTACAAAAGATCAGATATAGCGGAAATAAAATACAGAACATCTTCATCTTCAAGTTTTCAACCATCTTGCATTTACCTTTTTTCCTGCCATGAGCTACCTGAAAACAACAACAAGAGTGGGATGAAATTACTATATCTCAGTGATTTCTAGACTACACCTTTAGTCCCCTCGGCTCTATAGGGTTTACCATCCTTATTCTCGTCTTACTAGCACTACATTACATGCCAAAACATAAATCTAAAGAACAAAGTATATGTCAGCTTCACATAATACGAATACGTGAAAGATGATATCCTAATTACACTTGCCATGTAGAACAATAAAAGCTACATATTTCTAATGTCAAAGTCTTGACGAACCTCTGGCCTAGGCAGTCTTTTGAACGTCCTTGACAAATGGTTATCTGCTGTCCACTAAGGTAATGTATTCCGGGTTTACCTTCCTTCCTTCTTTCAGGAACGCATCCCTCAAGGTAAGATCTTTCGGGTTTGTTTGCCTTCCTTGTCTATGAGTCTTACTCCCCCAAATTTTGAACTACACTCCCGGAAAGACATAGAAATCGAGATTGTTACATATACGATTCTCATTTTCTTTGAATCATTATGTCGGTTTCTACTGAAGGTCAAAGTATTACAACATTTCAGAAACTTTCTCACTGCTAGATTCTATATTTGATCATACGACTTCCTCACTTACCTTATGTTTTCCTTTAGGTAAGCTTATACATACATACACATAATTAACATTTCACGTTTCTATTATAAATGATTTAACCTAAAGACTTGCTCTATTACCATCATCAATTGGTTGATCGACTTTGTCATTATTCTTCCATAATGCTCTGCATTACTTACCACATGATTATCAAGAGTTTCCAGTTCTTACGACCGCACTTGATCTTTCACACCTATCTCATGGTACGTATACATTCTCATAATCGACTAGGCTTTCGTATAATGCACCTACATCTTGTGAGTTTCTGAGTGTTTTCCATCCACACTTATGAAAGAATTTTGCTTTGATCAAGTTTCAAATTGGGCATGACATAAAACCCTTACCGTGGGTAAAACCTGTTATGGACACGAGTTGTATGGTTTAATGCGTATTCACGGGTAAAATAAACGGATATTTAATTACTCGTTCCTTTATAGACATGGATACAAATTTGATGTACCTGTAGCCGTAACGGTTAATAATTAGCAAAATTACTTAAATATTAATTTGTTTATTCTAAAATTATTATTATTATTATTGTTATTATTATTATTTTGTTGAATATGAAATTATTATTATTTTGTTGAATCAAATATAATTATTTGATAAAAGAAGAAATAAAATGAATGTGATTTATTATTTTTATTATTTTTATGTGTTAAGTTTAAAACTATTTTATGTTTTTAAAAGGGATAAAAAAATTTCGATAATTATATTTAAATAAATTTATTTAAATAATAGTATCCATGGATATCCTTATATATTCGTGCGTATTTCAATATCCACGAATATCCGTTTGGTGAATACTCACACGGATATGAAACGCATACGTGTATCATATTTACTAAACGAGTTTTACTTCAATATTTCCTTTAGAAAATGGTCATTCTAAAATTTTTCATCACACTTTGATCCCTAATAAATAAAAGTGTGGATAAAATTTTTTAGAAAGACCATTATTTGTAAAAAAAAATATTTTGACAAAGAAAAAACAAAATTTGAGATATTTAAAAAGACCACGGATATATTTAATTCTAAAATAAATGTTCATGAAATGAATAATAAATATCACAAGATTATGGTGGTTGTGAAAAGTTGTCTTGGGAGAGATGGTTGTTAAACATTGCTAAAATATATGCTTTAATCCTAAGTGTAAGTCCTAATTTTATTTTAAGTGTTGTCAAGTAGTATGTAGAAGTAGTTTAATGTGTAAGTGTTCCTCTCGGTTGGATAATATCCTTTGCATAGCTTTTAAAGATTTTTGATAGAAAGAGATTAACAACTGCTACCAAACTAGGGTTTTTCCATTGGATAAACACAAAACAAGAAGACTAAAAATAAAATTCTGAATATTTTTTTCTGTCTCATTCAAAGGATTCAGCAGCTTAAATACAAAAGACCCTGATTGGGTCAGCTTAGACGGGTCAGGCTCAAAAGATAAATAAACTACTTAAAATAACTGAAAAGGAATTAAATCATTTGGATACAAAATCCTTCATCCAAATGGGTTTGGTGGTGATACGAACGGGCCTACTAACATTACTATCCGGCCCAAAATAAATCTTGTCCTCAAGATTGGATTTAATAGGAGCTTTTGTTGGTTGAAAAATGGAGGCCCAATTAGACATTTTCGTTGGCCCATGTGCAGAGGATAGTGTTGTTTTAGTGGAAATGCTCAACGGATGTCCGCCAGCTGTCTCAGGGTTGCTATGCATGCGTTCCAACTGGATGGGATAAGGGAAAGACGTTGGTAAGTGAACAACAGAAGTGAAGTGGGTAACTGAGCCAACACGTGGCTCGAGGTCTGAAGGTGGCAGGGGAAAGGACGGTTCAGATTGCAAGGTGCACTGATCCAAACAATCCAACGGTTGGGAAGTGGCCGCATGGGGAAACTGTGAAGAGTTGGGAACCCACAAGTTACTGAGTGGAGTGGTTTGAAATTCATTATCATTCATTTCTGAGTTTCTCAAGATAACACTCTCAACGTCTAAACCCATTTTTTTCCGAGTTCCATCAAAAGAAATATCCTTCTCTTCTTGAAAACCAACACTATCCAAAAGGCTTTGACCCTTATTTTTCTGAGTCGATGAGCCATGTCGTACCTCACTATTCAAAAGATCTTTTGGTTCTGTCTCCTCTCCTTGGACCTCAACCTTGTGGTCTTCATTTGCGTTAAAACCAGACTTGTTTATGTTCTTTGTGAGCTATCACACTAGAAACGGAGTCCTTTTTCTCGGTGTTGTCTTTAACCTTGCTGGTGTTAGCGGAATCCAAGCATGCATGTGGGTTTGGAGGTGTGGCGGTCGGATCATTCGCATGGTCGGACACAATTTCTTCAGAATCATGAAGCTCTGGTGGGATAGGAGTGAAATGGCCATTGTGATCCGTTCCATGGTAAGCACGGAGTTGAGAAACATGGACAACTGGGTGGATCCGTGAAGAAGGAGGGAGATCTAGTCGATACGCCACTTTGCCAATCCACTGTTGAATCTTGAAGGGGCCAAAATAACGTTTTGAGAGTTTGTGTGAACTTCGTCGTTGTACCAAAGACTGACGATAAGGCTGTAAGTGTAACAGAACTAGGTCGCCTTCTGCAAAGGTACATTCGATCCGTTTCTGATTACTTTGTGTTTCCATTCGTTTTCTGGTTCGCTCAAGATTTTGTTTAAGTGCTTGTAATAGTTCGCCTCTTTGTTGCAGGGTTTCGTCTAACTGAGGAATGGTGGTCGAGCCAGGGCAGTAAGAGAGTAAAGACGGAGGTGGTCGTCCATAAAGGGCCTTAAAAGGGGACATTTTGATGGACGAATGATGAGAAGAGTTATACCAAAACTCAGCCAAGTGTAAGTACCCGGGACCATTTCTTAGGATTGTCACTTGTAAAACACCGTAAATATGTTTCCAAGCAACGATTAACTACTTCTATCTGTCCGTCCGTTTCAGGGTGGTAGGCTGAACTATACTTCAAGGTAGTGCCCTGCACTTTGAACAACTCTTTCCAAAAAGTGCTGAGAAATAAAGGATCACGATCTGAGACAATTGAGGAAGGAAGGCCATGCAAGCGACATATCTCAACCGAAAAACAAAGAGCCAAGTCCTTAGCAGAGAACTTTGTGGGGAGAGGAATAAAGTGTGAAAATTTGGTTAGCCGTTCACACACTACCCAAATCACCGTGTGGCCAAAAGAGTTCGGTAAGTGAATAATAAAATCTATACTGAGTTTATCCCACACTTGTGTTGGCACATTTAATGGTTGTAAAAGTCCCTGTTTTTTTTTTGGCATGTACTTATTTTTTTGACAAACTGAACAATTTTTAACAAAAGCTTTGGTGTCCTTGTAGATTCAAGGCCAGAGAAATGAGGAAGAGAGGCGAGCCAAAGTGGGTTGGAGACCAGAATGGCCCGAAGTTGGAGTAGAATGTTATTCGGCAATTAAGGCTTCGCGAAGGTCCTGAGCTGAAGGTATATAGATTCTGTCTTTGTAATACAAAAGACCGTCCTTAGTGTGATAGAGTTGCTGCATTGAAATATCTGTTTGAATCTTTTGCATCAGTGATCTACCTTCAGCTGTTGATTCATAGTAGTCTTTTAACTGTGTTAGGAGTATCGGGACTGCCGAGGAAATGGAGAGAAGAACTGCTGGATCGTCCCCATGTTTGCGACTCAGAGCATCTGCAACCTGATTTGCTTTACCAGGTTTGTAAAAAATCTCAAACTGAAAACCTTGTAATTTCGCGGCCCATTTCTGCTGTTCCGGGGTTTGTATAGTTTGGACCAACAAATTTTTTAAACTCTTTTGGTCAGTATATATGTGGAATTTCCTCCCGATTAAGTACTGACGCCACTTTTTTACAGCTTCAGTTATGGCATACATTTCGTGGACGTAGACCGAAGAGGCCTGAAGACGATTGCAGAGTTTCTTGCTGAAGAAGGCTAAAGGGTGGCCTTGTTGTGAAAGCACTGCTCCCACCGCTGTTTGTGAAACATCAGTCTCAAGGATGAAGACTTGGGAGAAATCTGGAAGACTTAGAACAGGAGTTTCAGTCATTTTTTTCTTTAAAGTTGTAAAAGCTATCTCAGCTTCTGTACTCCAACATAATTTAGTGGAATGAAGAAGATCGGTGAGAGGAGCGGTGAGAGTGGCGTAATGACGAACAAATCGTTGATAAAAGTCGGTGAGGCCTAAAAAACCCCTGAGTGTCGTGAGTGAACGTGGCTGAGGCCAATCCAATATAGCTTGAATCTTGGAGGGATCTGGGGTTACACCTTCACTTGAAATAATATGACCTAGATAATCAACACTAGGGACAACAAAAACACATTTGGATAATTTGGCAAAAAATTGATGAGATAAAAGTAACTCTAAAATCAACTTAAGATGTTTGGCATGCTCTGAAATGAAAGAACTATAGATTAAGATGTCATCAAAGAAAACTAAAACAAACCGGCGTAAAAATGGGCGAAGTAAGTCATTCATCGCTGATTGAAATGAACTAGGACCATTTTTTAGGCCAAAAGACATTACTAAAAACTCATAGTGTCCATCAAAAGTTCAGAAAGCTGTTTTGTGTGTATCCTCCGATGTTACCCTGATTTGGTGATATCCCGATCGAAGATCGATCTTAGAGAAAATAGTTGCCGATCCCAAATACCGTCTTTAACGGTTACAACATTAAGTGCGCGATAATCAATACAAAATCTCCAATTACCGTCTTTCTTTCGAACTAAAATAACTGGGGAAGAGTAGGGGTTGTGACTGGGTTTAATAATACCCTCACGAAGCATGTCTTGGATTATGGTAGTCATGGCATCTTTTTATGAATGGGGATATCTGTATGGTTTAACATTAATAGATGGGGTGTTGGGTAGAATTGGAATGTGGTGGTCGTGGGGTCTAAACCTTGAGGCTGTTGGAAAATAGCAGCAAAAGATTTGAGAAGTTTAGAAATTGGGTGTGGAAGGGAAGCTGTTAAGGAATCAAGAGGATTTATGTTTGGGCTTGGGGGTTGAGGCTTTTGTTGAGTGGTTGTTTGGTATAATAGCAAATGAATGGATGCAATTGAGTCTGTATGGAGAAGGTGACAAATGTGGTTGAATGAAGAGGGTGATGGAAGGGCTTTAGGGTCACCCTTGATTGTGATGTCATTGTTGTGGTATGTGAAAGAGATTTTTGGGATGGAGAAATCAGCTATGAGAGGACCGAGAATGCGTAACCATTCCATTCCAAGGACAACATCAGCCCCTTCAATGGGGATTAAGTGGAAGGGAATTGTGAATAAGTTATTTTGGAGTGTGATATGGACATTTGGACAGAGGCCTGAGCATTGTAGTTTAGAGCTGTTACCCACCATGACTGAAAAATTAGGAATTGGTTTATTTGGAAGTTTGAGATGATTTGCAATGCGGGACCATTGTGCTGAGAAGTGTATGGAGCAATAACGTTATGCTCAATTCCATTGTGCTGAGAAGTGTATGGAGCAGTAACGTTATGCTCAATTCCATTCTCTTCACAGAACCTTATAAATTTTGTAGAGTTGTACTCACCTCCACCATTAGTTATGAGAATTTTCAGCTTCTGAACACTATGTTTTTCAGCCTTCACCTTGAACTTTTGAAACTAAGCAAACACCTTGTGATTAAACTTGATGAGTGTTACCCATATCATCCTTGTGAACTCCTCAACAAAAGACACAAAATACTTGTTTCCTCCAAGTGAATGAGGCACTTCAAATGGTCCACATACATCAGAATGCACTACTCACAAAGGATGTTTTGCTCTTGGGGCTACTTCTAATGCAAATGGCAATTTAGGTTGTTTTCCTTTCATGCATATCTCACATGACTTCTCAGGCTTCAGAATCTTAGGAATGCCATATACCAGCTCCTTAGAACTCAGATGCCCTAAGCTTATGAAGTTCACATGTGTAACACCTCAAAATTTGCGCTAGTGTTGCTAACCTTTTTGGCTTATGCTTCATTTCATTTGCATCGTCATTTCTGTATTTTGCATGTTTCTCTTGGGTATGGGATCAAGGTATTTTTCTAGCATCTCATGGCGTTATCAGCTCCGGCATTATTTTCAGCAGTATTCAGGGTCAAGCAGATAGTTTTCAAGGTCTTTTGGAGCTTTTATTTTGCTCATTAGGCGTTTTAATAATCAGAAGCTTCAACAGTTATTTTCTGATCATGCGATCCGGTATCAGGCATTATTAATTCAGCAGGATATTCTGAGGTGTTAGCAGGAATTTGTGTTCTTTTCAGGTGTTACTCAGTAGCAATATCAAATTTTGAGTTTCAGAGGGTTAACGGGTTCAAAACAGCTATCGGAAGTCACTTTTCCAAGTTTCCCTCCAAAAGGCGCCAAAATTCAAAATTTGCACTGAGTAACCGGTTACAGCGTATCTGTTAACCTATTACCCTTTGGTTTTTCTGTGCATTTCTTCAGTTTTTGAACTGAGTAACCAGTTAGCAGATGCGCTGTAACCGGTTACTCTGGGCAAAATTTGGGAAATCCTGTTTGCATCATTTGTGATCATGTGCTTGGCATGTGCACGTGGGGGAAGGATCTAGAATTGATATTTTCATCATTTTCCACCCAAAATTCAAATTCTCTCCATTTTTCCACTCTAATTCCTCATTTCATTTCCTAATCCACTTTTCACCCCAATATCCACCCACTAAACCTCACTCCAAACCACATTTGAATTCCTAACCTAGCTTATATTTAAATCAATTCATTCCAAACCTCTCCACCCTAGATCATTTTTCACTCTCATTTTTTAGAATTTTGCTCTCAATTCTCTCTCACTTTTTCACTCTCAACCTCCATTTTCAACCACACTCAAAGCTCTCTTTCAAAGATTAACAAGTTCTTCATTGGAACTTGTTAATTCTTGAGCTAAAGCCACTTATTACCACTTCATTGCTGCATTTCATTGGTGATTTTCGTTTGGATCTAGATCTGGAATTTCAGAAGTGATTATTGAAAGTGATTTTGGAGTTTTTGTTGCTTATTGCTTGGATTTTCAACTTTTAAGTGCAAGGAGCTTGTGGATCTTGGATTTCTCTACTTGGATTCATCAAATTCTGTTTACAACACTCACCAAAGCAAATCTCAGCTTTGTAGGTTAGTTAATTTCAGATCCATACTCATTTTAGCTTAATTGCAACTTTCACAATGTAGATCCATGATTTTTGGTGTGTTTTGATTCATTTGTGTGAATTTAATTGTGGATGTTGATGATTATTGGAACTAAATGATGTTTGAATGCTGATTCTGAACTTGATTTTCGTGCATTGTTGGTTACATGATCATTGAATATGATTACATAAGTGATTTGCTGCTGAAAAGTGCTTTTGAAACTGATTTTTTTCACCATTGTCCCAGAGTAACCGGCTAGTAGTTATGCTGTAACCGGTTACACTGTGTATTTTCAGCGTAATTTGTGCAATTTTGAACTGTGTAACCGGTTATCAGTTATGCTGTAACCGGTTACCACTGAAGCAGAATGTGATTTTCTTGCATTTTCTTGGTTGTTTGAGATCCTTTTCATGTCTAAACTTTATGGATTGATATGATGATGATTTGTGGATCATTCTTGAGCTGTTGCACCTCACACTATTGCATGAACATGATTCTTCGACACGCGAGTCTTGGTTTTCATCGATGAATGTTTATGTTTGCGTTGTTGATTAATTGATGCGATAAACACGATGCACACACATTCGGAGCATGTTAATTCTTGATTGATGCTTAACTTGCTGGACATATGATGCATGATTGTTGTTTGCTTCAGTGGTTGCTTATGCATGATGTTTTGATCGATGTTAGATTTGTGCAACTTTATTGAGTAATTGTTCTTGAATTGTTAGCATGATCATGTTATTTATTCTTGATGCTTGCAACCTTTATGATTGGTTTGCCGTGCTTTGTGTGTCTATTTGTAATCATTGCGTGCATGAGTATTTGTTTTTCAAATGCATGGTGTGCTGTCCCGTTTTCCACTGTTGTCTTAGTACATATGTGTCACTCTTGAGGATTTGCATCCATGGTACAAACGCGAAAGTGGCGCAGAAAACATAGTCGCCAGCAATGTGTATTTATCCCAAGCGAGGGAAAGGAAACACTGCGTAAACCTGAGGGAAGGGAAAAGACATGGTCTTGCGACTAAGAGAAATGGGTAAGGGAGTCGGTTACGCGAGGGGAAGGTGTTAGCACCCCACACGTCCATCGTACTCGACGGGATCCACGCTTGTTGTCTCGATCAAAGGGTGTCGTCGTCTGAAGCTACACGGATACTGGACCAGAGAAGGAACAAGAACGGGAAGAACGGAGAAACGAAGAAGAAAAGAAAAAGAAGTGACTCGATAGGACATCCTTGGAGTCCTAGGCCTACGTATTCCCTCAGGAACAGGAAAATCAAAGTCAACGTAGTTCGGACACGAACTAAGGGGGGGGGGGAGGTTGCTCGCCAAGACATCGCCGTCTTGTGCCTACGTATCCTCAACTGGACGAGAGAGAGGAAATCAGAGCAGTCGTAGTTCGACCTACGGGTCGGTGAAGAAGTCTCGATCGCACTGGGGCGAGATAAAAAGGTTTCAATCAATAAGTCTCGATCACACGGAGGCGAGAGACAACAGAGAGGGAAGTTAGTTGTTAGTGTGCTCGCTGAGATATCACATCTCGTGCCTACGTATCCTCAATCTATCCAGAGAGAGAGGAAGTCAGAGCGTCCGTAGTTTGCAGAACTACGGGAAACGGGATCTCGATCACACTGAGGCGAGAGAAAAGGGGGAGACGCACGGAAGGTCTAAGGGAACTGAATCCTACAAGTTATCATACAAAATGACCCTAAGGTCAGGATTAGGAGGGAACTAACCTATCGTTGTCATGCTTGGATTGAGAGCCTAATGCCTATCCTACTCCGAGCTTAATCAGAAATTAAGTCGGACTAAGAGCCTTAAGGGAGCATGCGAATATAGAGTGATCAACAAGTAAACACCAGACAACTCAATCACAAAGGAAAAATCAAATATGAAATCAGGTTAGGAGAAAGTCAAGTACAAAGAAAAAATTAGGAATTAATCAGAAATTAATCAAGATAGGCTTTAAAATCAAGATCAACAATTAATCAAGAATATCCAAGTTAGAATTAAAATGCTAATTAAAAAAGATTAAATTCTAAGTAAAAAGTTAATCTAAACCTAAAAAATTAATTCAAGTTAAAACCTAGAAAAGATCAAAATAAAGTTCTACATTCTAATTATCCTAATTCAAAATTAAAATCTAATTATAAAATTTAATTATCCTAAATTAATTAACTAAAACAAAATACAAAACAATTAGAATTAAAATTCAAAAATTAAAACTAAGAGGGGTGCGTTTGTGGTTTCAGGGTGGTGTAAGAAGCAATCCAGGCGGGTGGGCTTTAGAAAGCTGGCCCAAAGCTCTTCCTTGCAAGATCAGAGGGGGTGCAGTTAGCCTGTTATGTGGCGTGGACAAAAGGTTCTTAGGCCCAATGCTTCATCACAAATCAAGGGGGGCATGAGTAAACCTGGGGGTGAGAAACAGAAAACAAAATGAATGGGCTTTGAGGCCCAATCCACCTCCAAGATGGTGAAGGCTTGGAAAACCTAAATCTACAAAGCGAAACCCAGACACTTGCATCATCTTCTCCATTCCACACTCTTCCTTCGCCTTCGCCATCTCCATCTCCATACAATCAAACTTCTAAAACATTCGCCGCTCGATCACCCTTCACTCACGATTTTTCTTTGCCGTCATACTCTTCTTCTTCTCAACGCCGAACATCACCAATATCCTTCGCCGTTAAATCGTACGGCCACCACCTCCATCTCACTTACCACTTCTGAGCTTAAATGAATTAACAAACAAACATATCAAAACAAACTCTCAGATCTTGTACGGAATCCTCACCACACTCAAAAAGGAATGCGCGGAGCTCATCAACGCAAGGATTCATCCCTTCGTCGCGTCGTCGTCAACACAACTCGAATCACATCTCAAACAGACAGCAAATAAACTGGCCTAATTGAAAACGATCAAACATTTACGTGAAGGAGAGAAATGCTTACGAATCAGAGTCGCTCCGCCGACTCCGATGACGTCTTCGACAATAACAGAAGAAAATTGGAAGCTATCCTTCAGGTACCTCGTACCTTCCTTCTTTGGCTCAAATTGCTTCTTCTCCTTGTCCGATCTACTCTTGCTCAAACTTTCATCTTCAGTTCTGCTACACGTTGCGTTATTGGTTGAGGTTTGTTGCAGTTTCACCATTAGCAGGTTGTTGAGAAGGATTGGAAATCATGAGATATGCGATCTGAAAATGATGAAGCTCTCCTGCGATTTACTCTGTATGTGTTGTGTGATGTTGGTTTTCAGTGAGTTTTAATGATCTGTTGATGCTACAAATTGGATTATGATATTGATTTTTGTAGTTGCTAGTGAACTTGTTGTGTTGTTCTTGAATCCTTCTTTCTTCTTCTGCAATATGCTGTGAATTATGTTGAATTTGTATGGTTGCTGGACTTGCAGATTTTCACTGATGAAACATGATGTTACATATGGAGGAGTCGCAACCTTTTGGAAGAAGATTTGTGCAGAATTATTGAAGGTACAAAGATTGAAATTGAAGGCTAATTGGAACTGCAGATAGTGAAGAAGGATCTGTTCGTGATCCGCTTATGTTGCAGCTTTCTCTTTTTATACAGTAAATTGGGAAGGGTAGGATGGTATTTCAAGATGAAATTCTGTTAGAGGTGAGCTGTGAATTCTCTTTATTTTTTTTTCCGTTTGTGGCTTATTTGAATCAGAATTAAAACTTGCACCCTAAGTTTATGGTACTGTCCTTGATTTGTTGTTGTTTGTTTGTGCAGGCTTGTCTAGCGTGGTAATGGTGTGTAGTGGAATGCTAAAAATTGGCGTACGGGTTAGAGAAGACTGATTGGTAGGTGTGTGGGAGTGGTGTGGAATTATGTCATAGGTTTTCGAATGGTTTTGGCACTTTCTGTTGTAATTTGTGATTTGGTTTTCTCTTTGTAATTTTCACTTTACAGCTCACGTGATGAGTTTTTATTAAAACTTCTTTCTTTCCAATTTCTGTCAAATTGTGGAAAACAAATCCTGCTATGAACTTTGGTTTAATCCTTTTTGAAATTGCTATCGGATCTTCTGATATATGCTATTGTAGTTGCTTTTCTTTTTTAAAAGCATGCCAGATAAGTGTTGAAATTATGGTTTAGCTCACACGGCTTGGAAAAGATTGTAGCTGGAATGGGAAAAAAGGTGGGCCATGGTAGCCTTGTACAACTTGAATTCCATTTTCTTATTTTTGTTATAAATTGTTATGGGCCTTGGATGGTTTCATGGATTGAATTAAAAAATTTGGATTATGGTTTTTGACAATTTGAATTGGACATGGATATGTGAATTGGATAAAATGGATTTGATAAAAAGAATAATTGTTGAATGGATAATGATATTTAGAATGCTTTAGAATGGATAATGGTTATGAATAGATAAAATTGGATAAAAAATGGAAATGGTTATGTGGATAATTGTTTTATAAAAAATGGATATGGGCTTTTAAATTGGATAATGGATGGATATTTTGGATAAAGTGAATAAAAATGGGTTTGAAATGGATTATTACAAAGTGGATAACAAAAATGGAAATGGATATGGACCATGGATGGAAAATGGATAATCAGATGAATTCAAAACCAATCACAAACTCTTCACAAGCCTCTGATAAAATGGTCACAACTACCACTGAACAATCTTGCCACTGAAACAAAACAACTGAATCAAACATCCTCTGAATCTTTGATCAAATGAATCCTCATATGAACCCTTGCTTGACAACCTGATGAAGTCCACAACTCAACCTTGGAAACACGCTGCCCGAGAAGTCAACCACTGAAACAGATAACCTGCAATTGAAGCAAATTCCTAGTAGTCCGACCAAGATTGGGTCAAACATCCCCCTGAATTGGATCGTAACTGAACAACCACCCTTGACTTGAAATCAGAATTTCTGCTTGATAAAATTCTAACTAAGAAGTCATTTATGATAATGTGAATTCAGCCTTTGATGAAGAAAATCTTGAGCTTGCACATGATACCTTGATCCCACGCCAATGCAGATGAATGAATATGAGTTATGACCTAATGAATGCAAACTAAAAAGAGACATAAGCCAATTAGAGGTTAGAAAAAAGAGTGGGAAAATTTTAGGGTGCTACAGCTGCCCCTATTCAATCTTCTTGGACCTGAAAGGATGATAGTAACGACTTTCAGACATTCAAGGTGAAAGGTGATTGAATACAAAAGAACCCAGAAATTTGTAAACCGTGGGGAGAGAAATGACATGATGATTACCAGCCGAAGGTGGACTCATATCCAAATGTTAGTAGAATCAACACACATACAAAGATGACTCCGTTGGGGATACATAAGGTAGACCATCAACTCTGAGGTTGAGGAAAAAACATCGTCAACTCTGAAAAAGAAAAGGATAACCATCAACTCTGAGGTTGAGGAAAATCTGGACTAAACACCAACTTTGAATGTTTGAGAAAAAGGTGGACATCAACTCTGAGGTTGAGAAAATTTGAAGTAAACAATAACACTGAGGTTGAGGAAAAGGTAGACATCAACTCTGAGGTTGAGAAAAAACCATAACTTCAACTCTGGAGTCAGAAGAAGGATATACGTCAACTCTGAAGTTTCAACTAGGAGTTTTGGGAAGAAAGGGACGTTCATCAACTCTGAGGTTGAGAAGAGGTACACGACAACTTTGAATTTGGTAAGGTGTGCGTCAACCCTGAGGTTGGACAAAAAGGGGGTATTCATCAACTCTGAGGTCGAGAAAAGGTGTCCAACAACTTTGAAGTTGGAGAAGAAGAGGTATGACAACTCTGAGGCTGGAAGAAAGGAGGTACGACAACTCTGAGGTTGGGGAGGAATGACGTCAACTCTGAGGTTGGGGACGAAAGACATCAACTCTGAGGTTGGGGAAAAAAGGATTGTTCATCAAATCTAAGGTCGAGAAAAGTTATACGACAACTTTGAAGTTGGAGAAAGACGTCAACTCTAAGGTTGGGGAAGAAAGGAGATACGACAACTCTGAGGTTGGGGACAAAAGGCTTCAACTCTGAGGTTGGAAAGAAGATATACAACAACTTTGAAGTTGGTAAAGAAAAGGATATTTCATTAACTCTGAGGTCAATAAAAGAACCACAACAACTTTGAAGTTGGTAAAGGAGGGCATCAACTCTGAGGTTGGGGAAGAAAGAAATGTACGACAACTCTGAGGTTGGAGAAAGGCGACAACTCTGAGGTTGGACAAAATAAGTGTCAACTCTGAGGTTGGGATCACTATTTTGATTGAGGTTTGATCTGGGCTTTCACACAAGGTACCAAATCTGGCTTATGCTCCGCATGCATATGTTTGAATTTTCTTTCTATGGCGTAATGCTCCATACGAAATGGAAATGCTACGCGTTTTGAAGATGCAATACAATGATGATCACTACATGCAAGAATGAGAGGACACTCCAACGGGGAATGCGCAAGATGAACCAAGCAAACTTCACTGAGGAAGGGATCACCAATATCTGATCTCCCGTGGAGAGATAACCAACTGTACCACCAATAACTACTGGTGATGCAAACTCTGTCGGGAAACTGCAAGCTGAATTGCAATATCTGTTGGGGAGATGCCAATAAAGATTGGACTTTGAAACGTTGAGAATGCCAATAACTATTGGACTCTGACTTTTGGGGAAGAGAAATACTCTGACTTCTCATCGTCTTCAAACTGTTTGAAAATATTCCATCGTCTTACCCTGCTGAGGATAAGGAATCCACCAATATTGCTGGGGGTAAGAAATCTTCACAAAGAACCCTTTTCGATTTAAGGACGACCCTCTTCTTGGGGAAGAATATCAATTCCAGCACCTTGCTAGGACAAAGATACCTTCTGGCTCCTTGTTGGGGGAGAGACTTAGTACTTCAAGTTTCTGCTGATCAACTGTATACTGATTATCAAGAGTGAACAACGGTTCCTTTAATTCTCGACTTGCCCCCAGACCACAGGGTTCGATGGAAGAAATCATCTCAAGAGGATTTTATAGAAGACCGGGCGTTCGACAATGCCCCAGGGTCTTCAAACTCTTGGAGAGATTCATTGGATCTCGACATAACTGCCCCAGACTGTATGATCTTTGAAGGAATTTGCCTCGAGAGGACTTAAAATGACTTGAAATACTCTGCTTCAGTATTTTGAACCTTGAAGAGGTGCTTCTGATTAACTGTCTTTTGGAAAGGATAACTTTTTATGCTCCGGAGGTGGCATGCCTCGATACGAGCTTTGAAGTGGCTTTGCCCCTGATCTTCGAATGAATGCCCCAGAATAACTGAACTTTAGAGAGATTTCTCGACGTGACTACCCCAGATTGGCTACATCTCATCACGACTTAATGGGGAGAGCCCAAGGCTCTGAATCTCTTGGGGACATGCCCCTTGATATGACAATCCTTCAGAATTTTCAAGCATCCCAACTTGGCAGGATCAAGCTTCTCGACTGATGTTCATTGTGTAAGCTGCATTGATGCTTAGGCACATGTATGCAAGCAGAACAAGTTTATTATGAGAATGATAATTCTAATGCAATAAACATGTTAACTTTGAAATTTTATTGAAAATGCGTCGCCGAGCTTTGTGAACGAATCACTAGCTGGGATGCGACATTGATTTTTGAATGGAAAACAAATACGCACATTCAATAACAACAAAAATATTATTAGCATAACTCATGGGAGTCAGGAACGCCATCTCGTTGAAGTACGCCTTCAGAATAAACCCTGTTTCAATTAGGACTTTTAAGGGTTGTAACGTGGTCTGGTTCGCGTTTTTTTAGAAAGAAAGATTTATGGCTCAAAATTTTGTTTGTACCCACCCATTCTCCTTGATGTTCTCCAGTTCTATGTTCAGTTAATTTGGCACAAGCGCTCATCTCCTAAAAGGATTCCATGGCGAGTGACAGTTAAGGAACCCACAAGGTTTTTTGGAATGACAGTCACCCCTTTTGTCTTCAGTGTTTTACGATCACACGACTTGTTCTTTATCGAGGATTTTCTCTTGATCATTTCTTTTTCTTTTTATTTTTGCTTTCTTTATTTTTTTTTATTTCCCTGATTTTTCCTGGACTGACTCTTTTTGAATCTTTCGATCTTGAAGTCCAGTGGGATGCCCTACCTTTTGCCTAAGTCGCTTGTTTTCAAGTTTTGGACTTAGCGGGCTATCTCTTTTTTTTTCTTTTTTTTTTGAACAAATCGTGTGACACTGGTTGTCTAACTTGTTTGAAAGGGTTGTGACTGCCTCATTACTTGGTCGATGAGGGATAACCATTGTGGTTTCAAGTCCCTCGATCTCCCAGTGTATGAGGGAAGAGAGGGAATGGATCCTCAAATGCACATTCCTTTTGAAATTTGGGTGCTCGGTCAAATTACTGACAATTACCCTGCCCCTGTGTTAGATGTGAGGGTTTTTTCGAATGAAAAGAAACTCCTACTTCAAGGCTCAAAGGGTTTGACAAGGGTCTATCTCCCTTATATCTCCTGTGTTTGGGAATTTTAAACAATGCATGTACATCCTTAACAGGGTTTTATCCAAAAGCATACAACCAAAGACTTTACGTTTTCACTTCATCATCCTCCCTCCAAGAGTTAAAGCAAGAAAGCTGGTATTGCAATGCACAGAAACATTATATGAATGAATAAAAATGAATTACTTCAAGAAAAAACATATTCATTGCATTAAAACATCATTCAGAACACAAACAAGTTTTTTAGGCATACAATGCTTTAACAAGAAATGAAAAACTACAAATGAAAATGCAGTAAAGAAACTGAAGATCGCCATCACTGAGAAGGCTTGATTTTGTCTGGACGTCCTTGCAAACTGAGTGCTCACTTGAGACAGGAGGCTTCAATTGATGTACATATCATCTTCAGTGAATGCAATGATCTCTGAGTCCACCAGGTCTTGCACCTTGTATTTGAACACGTTGCAATTTTCAATGGAGTGACCCGGTGTGTCTGAGTGATACTCGCATCTAGCATCGAGATCATAATCAGGAGGAATGGGGTCAGAGACATGCTTGGCATCCTTTAGTTCAACCAGAGAACTCTCAAGTAGACGGGCAAGAACATCACTGTGAGGAATAGGGAGTGGATCGAACCTTCTCGCAGGCCTTTGTGATCTTTGTTGTCCCTGTTGCTGATGAGCATAAGGTCGCTGATACCGAACAGGCTGTTGAACAACAGGAGGAATATACACAACACTAGCTTCTCCTTTATTTCCCTTAGAGGACCCATCATAAGGTTTCTTTGCATCTTCAGCAGCAATTCGAATCTTTCCCGTTTTGATGCCGTCTTCGACTCTTTCTCCTGCCAATACAAGACCTGAAAATCTAGCTGACAAACATCCAACAAATTTCTCATAATAATGCCCCTGAAGCATATCCATGAACATATCAACGAGCTCTCTTTCCAACATCGGAGGTTAAACTCGGGAAACCAATTCACGCCACCTCTGGGCGTACTCTCTAAAGCTTTCATTGCTCTTTTGAGACATATTCTGTAACTGGGTCCGATTGGGAGCCATATCAGTGTTATATTGGTAGTGCTTGATAAAGGCCTCCACCAGCTCCCTCTAATTACGGACATGGCATTTCTCCAATTGCATATGCCATTCTAAGGATGCCCCAGATAGGTTGTCCTGAAAGAAATGCATCAGCAATTTATCATCTTTAGAGTACGCGGCCATCCTTCGTGCATATGCCCTGACATACGTCCTGGGACAAGTGGTACCATTGTATTTCTCAAAAGTGGGCACCTAAAATTTGTGCGGAATTACAACACCGGGAACCATCCCCAAATCCTCCAGATCCATACCTATAGAATTCTGATTCACCACACCCCTTAGTTGTTCTTCAATCAATCTGAACCTTTGATCATTGTTGGCCTGAGGACCAGCATCCCCGCCTGGCATAGAGAAAACATCATCTTGTTAGTCTTCGAAACGACGACCATGAACAGCACAAACACTCCCTCCTCCCATAACAGAAGGAATCACAAGCTACTCTCCTCCGCCCGGAGGGATCACAACACCAGGAATATGGATCTCTACGCCCGCAGGTCCTCCCTGAGTACCGTTACCAACAACGCCATTATGGATTCCGCCATGAAGAACCCCATCTTCATCCACCCTTGCCACCAAAGGTTGGACCAGAGTCCTCAGTTGCTCTTGCCCTTGGGCAACACCTTGCATCAATTCCATGAACTGGGCCATGCGAGCCTGCATGGCAGCCATCTCTGCTTGCATTTGCCCCATAATTCTTCTAAGTGGCTTGAGCAGTTAAGTCTGAAATTCTGAAGAAAACCAGATTAGGACAAGAATAACCAAGCCTCGAACACTTGTTATGCAAATGATTATGCAATGCAAATGCCATGTTCAAATATTTCCAAGGAATCCTTCTGTTTTGCCTCAAGTTTTTTTTGTACAAACTACAAGAAAAAGATGGAAATGCTCTGCAGCGAGTCTCAAAGTTAATATCCCTTAGAAATACAAGAACATGTATGCAAAAATGATGATGCAGATGCAACAGACATGGGATCAAGGCTTCCACAAAGCTCTGTACTGCTGTGCTGCTGAATGGATAAGTCCCAGAATATCAGAAACCTAGAAATCCAGAATAACGGCCCATTCAAACTGCCAGAATATCAGGATGATAACAGTACACTGATGAGAAATCCAGAAAACCAGGTAGGTTGAAGGTTTCGGTTACCTGCAGACCTGCAAACACCCATCCCTCTCACATGTGGGTACTAAGATCCTCAGTATCCCGGGCTCTCAGGTCGAGAAATGATGATACATTCACCATTTCTGGTTTGGCATCATCATCAATCGAGGAGGCCTCAACTGATTCTCCGAAACAAAAGGTCCTCAGCTTCTGGCACTGAGGTCGAGAAGTAATAGTACATTCATCCCTTAGGGTATAGTACTATCGCCAATCGAGGAGTGCCTCCACTGATTCACTTTCAAAAAGGATATCCTATAACAAGTCCCCAGCATTGGGTCCTCGGGTCGAGAGTCGCAATGGGTTTGCCATTTCTGGTCTGCCATTATCGTTCTCGGGAGGAGTGCCGTTACTGAGTCCTCAAGAATGGTCATCAGAGTCGACAGTTCCTCAAGAGAATAACTACTGGCATGTATCAACATACAGTAGCAGATATCTCCCGATAGAACCTCATCTGACTGTGGGGATCGTGATCACCCGCACGTGGCCAACACCACGGGAGCGTCACTCCTGCTCACAATAATACCTATATGTATGCTCAAGCCTGGGTAGTGGGCTTGTCTCTCAGAACCTCCCAACCTGCCAAACAGAAAACCAGCACAGCGCAGCACATTCCAGCATAATAATAATGAAATGCAATGAAAAAAATGTGGTAAAATAGTAAAGTAGTAATACAGTAATATACAACAAAATGAAGCACAACAGTGAACACCCAATGAAAATAAACAAACAAGCGCTAGGATCGACTCGCAAAAGGGGATGGACCAGCAAGAGGTCAACCTGTCCCCAGCAGAGTCGCCAGCTGTCGCTCTCGAGGATTTCCATCCGTGGTACAAATGCTAAAGTGACGCGGAAAACAGAGTCACCAGTAATGTGTATTTATCCCAAGCGAGGGAAAGGAAACACTGCGTAAACTTGAGGGAAGGGAAAAGACATGGTCTCGCGACCAAGAGAAATGGGTAAGGGAGTCGGTTACGCGAGGGGAAGGTGTTAGCACCCCACATGTCCATCGTACTCGACGGGATCCACGCTTGTTGTCTCGATCAAAGGGTGTTGTCGTCTGAAGCTCCACTGCTACTGGACTGGAGAAGGAACGAGAACGGGAAGAACGGAGAAACGAAGAAGAAAAGAAAAGGAAGTGACTCGATAGGACATCCTCGGAGTCCTAGGCCTACGTATTCCCTCAGGAACAGGAAAATCAGAGTCAACGTAGTTCGGACACAAACTAAGGGGGGGAGGTTGCTCGCCAAGACATCACCGTCTTGTGCCTACGTATCCTTAATCGGACGAGAGAGAGGAAATCAGAGCAGTCGTAGTTTGACCTACGGGTCAGTGAAGAAGTCTCGATCACACTGGGGTGAGAGAAAAAGGTTTCAATTAATAAGTCTCGATCACACGGAGGCGAGAGACAACAGAGAAGGAAGTTAGTTGTTGGTGTGCTCGCCGAGATATCGCATCTCGTGCCTACGTATCCTCAATCTATCTAGAGAGAGGAAGTCAGAGCGTCCGTAGTTCGCGGAACTACGGGAAACGGGATCTCGATCACACTGAGGCGAGAGAAAAGGGGGAGACGCACGGAAGGTCTAAGGGAACTGAATCCTACAAGTTATCATACCAAATGGCCCTAAGGTCAGGATTAGGAGGGAACTAACCTATCGTTGTCATGCTTGGATTGAGAGCCTAATGTCTATCCTACTCCGAGCTTAATCAGAAATTAAGTCAGACTAGGAGCCTTAAGGGAGCATGCGAATACAGAGTGATCAACAAGTAAACACCAGACAGCTCAATCACAAAGGAAAAATCAAATATGAAATCAGGTTAGGAGAAAATCAAGTACAAAGAGAAAATTAGGAATTAATCAGAAATTAATCAAGATAGGCTTCAAAATCAAGATCAACAATTAATCAAGAATATCCAAGTTAGAATTAAAATGCTAATTAAAAAAATTAAATTCTAAGTAAAAAGTTAATCTAAACCTAAAAAATTAATTCAAGTTAAAACCTAGAAAAGATCAAAATAAAGTTCTACATTCTAATTATCCTAATTCAAAATTAAAATCTAATTATAAAATTTAATTATCCTAAATTAATTAACTAAAACAAAATACAAAACAATTAGAATTAAAATTCAAAAATTAAAACTAAGAGGGGTGCATTTGTGATTTCAGGGTGGTGTAAGAAGCAATCCAGGCGGGTGGGCTTTAGAAAGCTGGCCCAAAGCTCTTCCTTGCAAGATCAGAGGGGGGTGCAGTCAGCCTGTTATGTGGCATAGATAAAAGGTTCTTAGGCCCAATGCTTCATCACAAATCAATGGGGGGCATGAGTAAACCTGGGGGTGAGAAACAGAAAACAAAATGAATGGGCTTTGAGGCCCAATCCGCCTCCAAGATGGTGAAGGCTTGGAAAACCTAAATCTACAAAGCGAAACCCAGACACCTGCATCGTCTTCTCCGTTCCACACTCTTCCTTCGCCTTCACCATATCCATCTCCACACAATTAAACTTCTGAAACATTCGCCGCTCAATCACCCTTCACTCACAATTTTTCTTTGCCGTCATACTCTTCTTCTTCTCAACGCCAGAACATCACCAATATCCTTCGCCGTTAAATCGCACGACCACCACCTCCATCTCACTTACCACTTCTGAGCTTAAATGAATTAACAAACAAACAGATCAAAACAAACTCTCAAATCTTGTACGGAATCCTCACCACACTAAAAAAGGAATGTGCGGAGCTCATCAACGTAAGGATTCATCGCTCCGCCGCGTCGTCGTCAACACAACTCAAATCACAGTTCAAACAGACAGCAAATAAACTGGCCTAATTGACAATGATCAAACATTTACGTGAAGGAGAGAAATGCTTATGAATCGGAGTCACTCCGATGGCGTCTTCGACAATAACAGAAGAAAATCAGAATCTATCCTTCAGGTACCTCGTACCTTCCTTCTTTGGCTCGAATTACTTCTTCTCCTTATCCGATATACTCTTGCTCAAACTTTCTTCTTCAGTTCTGCTACACGTTGTGTTATTGGTTGAGGTTTGTTGCAGTTTCACCATTAGCAGGTTATTGAGAAGGATTGGAAATTATGAGATATGCGATCTGAAAATGATGAAGCTCTCCTGCGATTTACTCTGTATGTGTTGTGTGATGTTGGTTTTCAGTGAGTTTCAATGATCTGTTGATGCTGTAAATTGGATTGTGATATTGATTTTTGCAGTTGCTAGTGAACTTGTTGTGTTGTTCTTGAATCCTTCTTTCTTCTTCTGCAATATGCTGTGAATTATGTTGAATCTGTATGGTTGCTGGACTTGCAGATTTTCACTGATGAAACATGATGTTACATATGGAGGAGTCGCAACCTTTTGGAAGAAGATTTGTGCAGAATTATTGAAGGTACAGAGATTGAAATTGAAGGCGAATTAAAACTGCAGATGGTGAAGAAGGATCTGTTCGTGATTCGTTTATGTTGCATCTTCCTCTTTTTATACAGTAAATTGGGAAGGGTAGGATGGTATTTCAAGATGAAATTCTGTTAGAGGTGAGTTGTGAATTCTCTTTCTTTTTTTTCGTTTGTGGCTTATTTGAATCAAAATTAAAACTTGCACCCTAAGTTTATGGTACTGTCCTTGATTTGTTGCTGTTTGTTTGTGCAGGCTTGTCTGGCGTGGTAATGGTGTGTAGTGGAATGCTGAAAATTGTCGTACGGGTTAGAGCAGACTGGTTGGTAGGTGTGTGGGAGTGGTGTGGAATTAGTCACGAGTTTTCACCTGGTTTTGGCACTTTCTGTTGTAATTTGTGATTTGGTTTTCTCTTTGTAATTTTCACTTTACAGCTCACGTGATGAGTTTTTATTAAAACTTCTTTCTTTCCAATTTCTGTCAAATTGTGGAAAACAAATCCTGCTATGAACTTTGGTTTAATCCTTTTTGAAATTGCTATCGGATCTTCTGATATATGCTGCTGTAGTTCCTTTTCTTTTTCAAAAGCATGCCAGATAAGTGTTGAAATTATGGTTTTGCTCACACGGCTTGGAAAAGATTGTAGCTGGAATGGGAAAAAAGGTGGATCGTGGTAGCCTTGTACAGCTTGAATTCCATTTTTTTTATTTTTGTTATAAATTGTTATGGGCCTTGGATGGTTTCATGGATTGAATTAAAAAAATTGGATTATGGTTTTTGACAATTTGAATTGGACATGGATATGTGAACTGGATAAAATGGATTTGATAAAAAGAATAATTGTTGAATGGATAATGATATTTAGAATGCTTTAGAATGGATAATGGTTATGAATAGATAAAATTGGATAAAAAATGGAAATGGTTATGTGGATAATTATTTTATAAAAAATGGATATGGGCTTTTAAATTGGATAATGGATGGATATTTTGGATAAAGTGAATAAAAATGGGTTTGAAATGGATTATTACAAAGTGGATAACAAAAATGGAAATGGTTATGGACCATGGATGGAAAATGGATAACCAGATGAATTCAAAACCAATCACAAACTTTTCACAAGCCTCTGATAAAATGGTCACAGCTACCACTGAACAATCTTGCCACTGAAACAAAACAACTGAATCAAACATCCTCTGAATCTTTGATCAAATGAATCCTCACATGAACCCTTGCTTGACAACCTGATGAAGTCCACAACTCAACCTTGGAAACACGCTGCCCGAGAAGTTAACCACTGAAACAGATAACCTGCAATTGAAGCAAATTCCTAGTAGTTCGGCCAAGATTGGGTCAAACATCCCCCTGAATTGGATCGTAACTGAACAACCACCCTTTACTTGAAATCAGAATTTCTGCTTGATAAACTTCTAACTAAGAAGTCATTTATGATAATGTGAATTCAGCCTTTGATGAAGAAAATCTTGAGCTTGCACATGATACCTTGATCCCACGCCAATACAGATGAATGAATATAAGTTATGACCTAATGAATGCAAACTAAAAAGAGACATAAGCCAGTTAGAGGTTAGAAAAAAGAGTGGGCAAATTTTGGGGTGCTACAATATTTGCTGTTGTATGTGCTACTGTTCGACCTTTTACACCTGTTTTGTGTGCTGAGCATGGGCTGTTGAATGCTGTTTGGTGTGTTTACTGGTTTTTAACCATTGTGCAGGTGCAGAGGCGCTGTTATAGCTGTTGCTTGTTTGTTTTACTCGCTTTTTTTTCTTCATCTCTTTCACTCTTTCTCTTCCCTTGAGTCTCAAGACTTGTTTAAGTCTTGGATTCACTCCCTTAGAGCTACCTAGTCCAACTTAATTTTTGATTAAGCTTGGAGTAGGATTAACATTAGGCTTCCCTTTGCATGCTAACTTAGGTAGACGTTTCCCTTTCAACCTCAACTATAGGGCCACCTTTGCATGATAACATTAGGAACATTTAGTTTCCCCTTAGTGTTTTCTTTGAGTCTTCTCTTCTCATCTCATAACACTTCTAAAACACTTAATAAATATAACAAATATTGCGCTCGAGCCTTAAGTGTAGGAAATGAAGAATGAAGGGTCTCCCCTCCTCTTCTAGAGTGTTTAGCATACATCCCATTTGGGGGAGACCATGCGATTCACTCGTTCCCGCATGGTAGACTTTAGTGCAATGTAAGTTACGAACTAACTTCAATCCATTTCTGTCTAAAAAACACAAAAACAAACTCAAACCTTTTTCATCCTTCGGGATCGTTAATCTCAAATCATTTTTCAGAAAAGGGCATGTTACTTCTGTCTCGTCGCAAACAGGCATCGACCCTAACTGTCGGACGCGAATCTAACATCACTCATAAAAAACACTAACCGACCTCGTTAGGTCGAACTACGACTGCTCTGATTTCCTCTCTCTAGTCCGATTGAGGATACATAGGTACAAGACAACAATGTCTTGGTGAGCAACCTTCCTCCTTAGTTCATGTCTGACTTTCCCATTGCACGAGGGAATATGTAGGCCTAGGACGACGATGTCCTACCGAGTCACGTCTTTTTCTTTTCTCCCCCGTTTCTCCATTTTTCCGTTCCCGTTCCTTCTCCTTTCCAGTATCACTGGAGCTCCAGACGACGGCACCCTTTGGTCGAGACAACAGGCATGGATCCCATCGAGTACGATGAATGCGTGGGGGTGCTAATACCTTCCCTTCGCGTAACCGACTCCCTTACCCGTTTCTCTTGGTCGCAAGACCATGCTCTTTCCCTTCCCTCAGGTTTACGCAGTGTTTCCTGTCCCTCTCTTGGGATAAATACACATTGCTGGCGACTCTATTTTCTGCGCCACTTTCGCGTTTGTACCATGGATGTAAATCCTCGGGAGCAACAGCTGGCGACTCTGCTGGGGACAGGTTGACCTCTTGCTGGTCCATCCCCTTTTGCGAGTGCTTGTTTGTTTATTTTCATTGGGTGTTTGTCTGTTGTGCTTTATTTTGTTGTATATTACTATATTACTGTATTACTGTTTTACATTTACTGCATTTATTGCATTGCATTTCATTATTATGCTGTACTGTTCTGCTGCTGGATTTTCTATTTGTAGGGTGGGTTGGATTCATGAGAGAAAAGCCCAATACCCAGGCTTGAGCATACACCTATGATTAGCGTGGAAAGTAGTGTGACTTGTTTGGCATTTGGCCAGACTTAGTATACATGAAAACTCCACATCCAGACGAGGTTTCCTTGGTAATATTTTATCATGCGCATTTGGGGCAGACGATGGAATATAACCTGGAAAACTGTCGACTCTGGCGACCGTCTCCCATGGACTCAGCAACACCTCTCCTCTCGACATGTGATAATGGCAGTCCAGAAATGGCAAACCCATTACACTTGTCGATCCAAGGACCTAATGCTGGGAACTTACTATAGGATGACCTTATTTTTGGGGGAATCAGTGGACGACCTCTTTGTTTGGAGATAGTATTGTACCCCGAGGGATGAATGTACTATTGCTTATCAAATCGAGAATCTGAGACTGAGGATCCCATTTTCTAGAACCCACATGTGAGAGGGGATGGGTGTTTACAGGTTTGCAGGTGACTTTGGCCTTCAACCTACTTGGTTTTCTGGATTTCTCATCAGGGTACTGTTATCATCCTGATTTTCTAGCAGTTTGAATGGGCCGTTATTCTGGATTTCTGGGTTTCTGATATTTGGGGTTTTATTCAGTCAGCAGAACAACAACAGTTTTGAGTATCATGGATACCTTGATCCCATGTTTGCATTTTCATCATCATTTTGCATTCTAACATGTTTGTTCATTTGTAGGGTTGCATCCTAACTTTGATTCCGGTTATCCGAAGACTGTCCATGATGAATACTAGCACTGAAGAGAGGAAGAATATCATCCCGTACAAGTTCCTGGAGCTTCATCTAGATGTTGTGCACAAGATCTCGGCTATGGCAAAACCCGGGGTATTGGCAGACTTTAGAGGAGAATATGGGAGGATTCTGAGTTTCGCCTGAGATGTTACCAACTATGAGTTCAGGGCTCTGCACACTCTGGTGCAGTTTTATGACCCTCACCTGCGATGTTTTCTGTTTGCGTATTATCTTTTAGCTCCGACATTGGAAGAGTATGCTCTCATTTTGGATGTTTCTATCAAAGAAGAAGTTCCCTTCTATACTTCTAAGGAGTTTCCCGATCTAGAAAAGGTTGCTGCTGTGTTACCTTTGGACCAGTCTTTGCTGAAGAAGAATGTTGTGAGTAAAGGAGGTTATAAAGGCTTTCACACGAAGTTTTTGATCGAGCAGGCTGCTATTTGTGCTAAGGCTAAGTGTTGGTCGGTGTTCAATGCAATTTTGGCTATGTGTGTTTATGGAACGACGTTGTTCCCTAATGTGAAGGATTTTGTAGACGTACACGCTGTCCGGATATTCACCACGAAGAATCCGGTACCTACCTTGCTTGGGGATCTGTACTATTCGATGCACTATAAGAATGAGAAAAGTAGATGAGGACCTCTTTACTTTTGTGCTCCAATTTTCTACAAGTGGTTTGCTGATCGCCTTCCCAAATCTGGGGCATTCGTAGACACCAAAGAAACATTGGATTGTGTTGTACCCCAAAGTTTACCCTTAGATCCATTAATCTTCGGCATGTCATATTAGGTCATTCATTTTGCATATCTAACCCTTTTATCAGGTTTTGTTTGTGTTTGTTTCATTTGTGAATCAGGTTTTATTTCAAGAGGATTCAAGAGGTGTTTAATCAAGATTTTAGATGGAGCTTTGAATCAAGCAAGTCTCTAAGAGATGTCTCCATAACCCTCTCCTTGATCCTCTCCATGACCAAATTCCTACCCACCTTCTCTACCTTCAATTGTCACCTTTAATTCCAAACCAATTTCAAAAATCATTTATTAACCATTTTTTTTATCCAAGTATCCATCTTTCAATCTAACCATTTTCATACCCATTTTCAAATCCAAAAATCTATTCGTTTATCCAATCTTTAATCCATAAATATATATTTCTATGATCCATATTTCTAATCCATTTCATATCCCAAAAAATCCATTTACCATTATCAATATAAATATCCAATTCCATACAATTTTATCTCTTAAGGCTATATTTAAGATCTTTTCTTTTTTAATTCAAATATCCATTAAAACCATAATTATTATCCATTTCAGCTTCTACCAATATCCATTCTTTTTTTATCCAATGTCATCTAAATCTTTTTTATAAAAAAATCCAATTCAAACATTTACCACATGTAATTTATACCACACTACAAGATGAATGTTATCACAAACCATCTCAAGACAAAATGCCAAAAATTTTACTTTTGCTTGCACCAATACATTCCAAGCGAACCATAAAGTTTGAAAAGGACATGCTGCGTTACATCAACATCATGAGAAAGAAATCTCACTCCATCCTTGACCAACCGACCCACACAACTCTCCAAACTTACCTCAAATGTATATTACTCTTTTGACAAGCAAAAAGAGGTAACAACCCATTCATGAAAGGGTGATAATGATCCGATTTATGCAGCATACTCCACCAACATCTGTTTTAGACCGTTGAAGCCTTGTAACTATCAATGCAACACTTTTCAAACCACAAACCACTTTACAAAACCAAAGAACCAGCCGGCTGAAGCTATAAAAAAGAGAGACTCATTCTCTTATGAAAACACAACAAGATTCGATCAAAAACCTCTCAAGAAACTTACCCAAGCCAACACTCTCTTATTCTTGCTCTCTTGAAAAAACATCACCACCACTGCTTCAATAAAAAACCCGTAAGAATATACAACCAGACCAACAATCAACACCACACCAAAACCTTGAGAAACTCACAAGATATCATTCGAGGGAGAGAGTTTTGGAAGAGTTAAAGCACCACTGATTTGAGGAGGACAAAGTTTGGCTTTGGTTGAGATTTCAAGCTCAAAGTGAGAAGGTGCAGCGGACTTATTCCACTAGACAATCCTTCTCCTTCTTCACACATATTCAATATGTCATGGTCGTGTTGCTTTTTATCCTTCAAATATTCTGCATTTTTTATCAAAGATAAATGATATCGTGAATGATGATGTTCGGTTTGTGAGAGATCTTCAAACTCTCTGTGCTTAGTAATGAATATTCATGTTCCATAATGACTTTTGAACTATTAGAAGTTTTTTTGTCTTAAGGTTGTTTGAATATGTGTTTAGGACTTTACTTCCCTTGCCTATACTCGAGCTTCATATAATTCTGATGTGGTTATCATGACCACCACATGTTTAAGTCAACCTGGACGTTTTTTTTTAATATATTGGGGTGTTTCTTTTTGCATCCATGTTATGTATTGTCAGTTTGTTTTGGAGCACCTTTTGTGTTAAAACTTGGAGTCTTGAATTGATCGTAGATGATTCATGTTATTCTAGTCTAGGATAATAATGTCTAATTCTGTTGGCTACATGATGGCTTGGCGAAACTGTCAATTGTGGATAGTGTGGTGTAGTTTATTTTTAAGCTCATGAGTTCCTTTTTCTGCACTGCCAGTGTTTGATGCTTTGTCGTTTTGGGCTTTAATGTCATTACCATACTCAAGTTCATATGTTCACATGACCAGCCTGGTTTTGATTAATATAATGTTGGGATGACCCTCTATTTGTTTCTATGTTATTGAGCTTCAGTGAGAGTTTGGGTAGATACCCTGATGCATGATAATGCGAACGAAAGTATGAGTTTATATGAATTTTGTGATGCCACCAGTGAGTGCTATGAGGTGGGGTTTGTGCCGTTTGAATTTTGCTTCCATGTTGCTTTATCTTTAAGTCATTATGTGTTGCTCAAACCTCATCTTTGCTCTGTCATATGAGTGTTGTAGCGTGAGTTTTTGTTTAAAGGTTGATGGAGAGGAACAAGTGAAAAAGAAAAATAGTCTTTACTGTTGTTGTTTTTCTTTCACGATGTGGTGTATGTTTGCATGGTAAATAGAGAAGGCAGTTTGGTGATTGGTCAGTGAGTGTTTAGTCATGCGTGCGTTTTTGGCATTTAGTGGGTTGATCAGTTTTTTATGTGGTTTACCTCATTGTTTTTTTTCTCGCCTGTTGATTCATATATTTACAGGGGTGGCGTATATAATGGATGTATAGCCACCCCAGTGGTATTGAAGTCGTGCTTGTAACCAAGGGGTCTGGGGTTCGAATCCCCCTCGCCCCAGACACCCTTTTGTTCTTTTTTATTTCGCCTCCTCTCATTATTCCCGTTTGGGCCTTTGCTTTTTGCGCCCCCATTCACGGGCCCATGCGCCTGGTGAGAAGAGCATAGTTCATCTCAAATTCCTGATGTACCCCCCTATTTATTTCCATTTATTTCTTTTTTTCTTTTTTTTCAATTGAAATTAGTAAGAATATTTTTCTTTTATTTAAAAACTCCCAAAAAAATCATAAATGCTTTTTCAATGTTCAATTTAATTTTTCATAATTTAATTTGCACTTTTATTTTATTTTTATATTAAATATAATTTGGAAAAATATGTATAATCTTTCTTATTTAATTTTGGACCTTCTTTGAAAATTTATTTTCCTTAAGAGCCTTGTTTTTTGTTAATTCTTGATACTTGAGAGGTATATTTTGAGAGAGTTCTTCAACCTTGGTTAAGTTCATTCTAATAAGGTTTTGCTTGGTTTTGTTACTGAAACCCTCATCTTGGGTATCTTTGCCTTTGATTTCGTACTTGAATGATACTTTCATCCTATGTATGCGTGTTCTCATGTGCTTATTTTTTGTGAATTATTTCACTATCTATTGCCATACATGAATGTTTTATCATGTTTGATCTTTGTCCAACATGTTTGATTCTAACTTTGCATTGACATCTTAATCTTGCTTCATCTCATTATCTTATTCATGTCTTTTACATCATCATGTTTGAATTATAACTTGTTATTTCTTAGTAATTTTACAATTGTTATCATTCCCCCCATTCCAAAGGGAGACCTCCTTAAATTTGACTCTTGAAGTCATCTCACTTTATCCTTCTAGGTTTACCCTTATTTCTTGGCTATCATGAGCCAATGAAATCATAACTTAGAAGTAGGTTGGAGTTCTTAAACTCCATGTGATTCTCATCATCACGAGAACTCACTTTCCCCTATAACGTAGATTTAGAGAGTTATCATGAACTCTAGAATGAGCTCATACTCATTTCCCCTTGGAACTTTAGCCATAGCCAAATGGTTCTTATCCTTCACCCTTAGATCGGTGAACTACGGATACTCTGATTCCACTCCCGTAAGGATACATAGGCGCAAAGTGCGATGCTTTGTCGAGTATACTTAGATATAAACTCCTAGGGCTTTCAACCTTTAGCATAACACCCTTAGCAAGCGAGTAAGATGTAACAAGTTAAAACAAGAGGTTCCCGTAGAGTACTATGGACGTTTAGGGTGCTAATACCTTCCCTAGGCGTAACCAACCCCCGAACCTTAGATCTTCCCTCTTTAGGTTTTCTAGATCTTGAACCTTTCCTTAGGATAAATCAAAGTCAGTTATGAATTCAAAGAAATGTGATGCAAGTTAATTAATAGCTTGTTATCCGATTCTCACCGCAACAGAAATGGCGACTTCATTGGGGAAGAGTATATTTTTGAGGGTTAAGCCCACCTTGTTTTGTTTATGTTATTTATGCTTGCCTGTTATATTTATGTATATCCGTTTGATTGCCTGTATATATGCTTTGCTTGATTATCTTTTGTTGGCTTGGTTCTTGAGTGGTGAGATAAATCCTATACCCAGATTTAAGTGCAATTAGGATAGGACGATGGTATTCAAGGAGGCTTTGAGGGAATCGAATCCTGAAAAGTTGAATTGAGAACATCATCACTCAGTTGAGGCCCTCTTGAGAGTTTAGTTATGTTGAACGAATCCATTCGTGAAAGCGTGCTACTCTCGACCTAGGAGCCCGTGATATTGAGAACCGTAGTTACCAAACCCCACTAAGCCTTTTTAGGATGTAGTGCGGTGACCATGATGGAGTCTATTTCTGAATTGGTTGTCACGCGATACTACACTCAGACGAGATCCTCTTGAGAATTTTATTGATTACCAAGTCATCTGGGAAATCCTTAAAATCCGAAAGATGGGTTACCGACTCTGGGAACTTCTTAAAACCCTGTTCAGCAGACGAAAACCAGTAGTACATACCTTTTGGGATGGGTAAACCATGGCTCCATTCATGAGACCCCAAAACCTAGGATTTGTATGTTTTGTTGTGTGTACATATGTTTGTGCTCGTGTGCTTTATGCATCCATACATTCAAACATTCCTAGCCCTTTGGTTTCGAGGAACTCAAATGTTTGTTCCCTTTTCAAAGATCAACAGAGCTTGGATTCTAAAAAACAAAAACTTTTTTAGTTTTTTCAAAAGAATTTTTCGCAACTTGCCTTTGAGTTCCTTGAAACCATTTGGCTTGCATTAGCATCTCATTTGCATCATGTCATAGCATGTGCATTTCCTCTCTGTCTTCGTCTCATGTCATCGTGTTCTCTCCAGAATCGTCTTTGAATTCCCGAAAACACTCGAGCCCAAACTCGACAAAGGATGTCTGAACAATACTGTGAAATGGATAGAGTCAACAATGAATTGAGTGAGCTCCGAGGAGGAATGGGGCAGATTTTGGAAGCAATTCAAGTTATGAGGGTAAGGATGGATACACAAGCGACGGTGGTCTCCGAGATTATCACTACAACTGTAGAACCTCCCGTTACCACTGTGAACCCCACTGTGGGCATGCCTTTTAACTTTATACGTGCTCCGGCCGTCACTTCTACTCAACAAGCTGTTCCTTTGGTTAATGAGGTTTTTCAAGCTATTCCTACCTTCGCTCCAGCAGCAACACAAGCTCAGGTGCACCCAGTTTTTCAGAACCCACATCCGGTTTATGATTATGTCAATATGTCCGAAGAAGGAGATAATCGACATGAAAGGCTGAAGGAAAGTGTAGAGATAATGCAGAGGAAATTGAAAGCAATGGAAGGGAGCAATGTATCTAATACTAATGTTAAAGACATGTGCTTAGTCTCAGGCTTGGTAATTCCACCCAAGTTCAAACTACCCAATTTCGACCTATACTCAGGTGCGACCAGTCCTAAGTCGCATTTGGTCATGTATTACCGATGAATGGCTGCATTTATGGATAATGACAAGTTGATGATCCACTGCTTCCAAGATAGTTTGAAAGGGGCTGCTGCAAAGTGGTATTTGACTTTGGACCAATCTAGGATCCAACGCTTTCAAGATGTATCTGATGCTTTTGTAAAGCATTACAAATATAACATGGACTTGGCGCCCGATCGCAGGCAATTATTGAGCATGTCTCAGAATGATACCGAGTCCTTTAAAGAGTATCCACAAAGATGGAGAGAGCTGGCTTCACAAGTAGAGCCACCTTTATCTGAAAAAGAGTTAACTAATTGGTTTGTCAACACGGTAAGACCGGAATTCTACGAAAGGATGATCAGTAGCGTGTCTGCTAATTTTTTTGATATTGTGGTTGTGGGGGTTAAAGTAGAGCTTGGTCTGAAGAGTGGAAAAATGACCAATAGAAATGATAGTTCGAGCGACGATACCAAGATATCCTTCAAAAGGGAAGGAGATACCAGTGTGGTGATGACGAACAAAAAGAAGAAAAATCAGTTCTGGAAACGACGGCAGCAACAATAGTGTTATTCTATTCAGCAACCTTATGTGGCCGCCATCGCGCCAACATTCAACCACCAAGCTTCTGTTTATCAGCCGGTTCCTCAACCGTCAGTGTATCAATGAGCGCCCAATGCTTCTGCTTATCTCCAATGGACTCTAGTTTATCGTCAGAATATTCCAGGCAAAAGAAGGGGTGGAAGGCCTTCGATTCCTCCCATTCCTATGACGTATACAACATTGTATCCTGTTTTGGTGTAACAAGGATTAATAACTACAAGGTCATCAGGCCCACCTCCTGATCCGCTTCCACCTTCTTACAATCCCAACGCTCATTGTGCATTCCATGAAGGTGCACCAGGCCATAATTTAGAAGGTTGTTTTGCGTTAAAGCATATTGTGAAGGACTTAGTGGAGAGAAACATTTTGTCTTTCGATGGCTCACAACCTAATATCAAGAATAATCCTTACCCACTCATGAGATAAGTAATGCTGTGGAGGATGTATCAAGACCAAGAGGGATTAGGTGTCTGTGATTGAGCTCCTCTTTGATTTTCCGTATTTGATTCCCTAAAGCTGGCAATCTTTTGGCTGTTTCAGTAAATTTTATTGTATTTCCTTTGTACTTTGAATTTGTATTTGCTTATAAGCTTTATTGTACTTTCAAGTTGGCAAGGTTAATGAAATGTTTTTGCATCTTTTGGATTAAGTCCATTCGTTTCACTCATCTACTCTTATGCTCATACAAAAAATATAATGATATCTTTATCTTGTTTCTTTCCATTTATCAAACTTATTGTTAAGTAAAGATTGGGGAGGATGATGAAAACGTTATATTCATAATTGTTGTGGTATGTTGCCAATTAAACCTTGCCGATGATATAAGGCATTGTTTCAATTCCTAAACACTGGAGAAATAAGGAAGATAATCCATCGTTAACCCCTTCGAGCCTAGAAATAGGAGTTTTCTTTCCTTACACAAAAAAAAAAACTTAAATCTCAACCTTGGGGCAGGGTAGTTCTCAGTTTAACTTGGTTATGCAATCAAATGCAGGCGCTTCGTGTAAGGCGCCAGTCAACTCTATCAAATCAAGTGACTTCCTAGCTTTTGGAAACCTAAATGTATAACTTGAGTTAACTGAGTGTAGGATTGAAGTTCATCACGAAGGTTAGGTGGGTACAAATAAATTTTGAGCCTTTATCCTTTGTTTCATGAACCGTGAACCAAACCACGTTATGACCCTTAAAAGACCTAATTGAGGTAAGGTTGTTTTGAAAGCATACTACAACAAGGTTGATTAACCTGACTCCTAATAATCTTTGTTATTTGCATATGTTAATCACTTCCTCTGTCATTCCATGAATAACTGGATCCACTTTGTTTTTGATTTGATCATTCCACCGTGTGTGTTTCATCAATAAACTTTGTTTTCAAAAGCTTGCATGAATATCACATTGAAATTACCAATTTTTGATGAACAATACTTGTTAGCAAAAACAATTCAATATCAAATAAATCCCAACAAATGCAGCCAGCTAAGGGGTTCGACTTGATAAAGAAAGCTCAGTCAGGGGTAACCAAGTGGAAGGATTTGCCGATCTACCGAATCAGGGGCAGAACTCGTCAAAGTTCAAAATACTGGAATAAGTCTTCTCCAAGTCATCTTATGACAAGTGTGGACTCCGGTGACCCAACAGCAGGGGCAAGTTCCCCAGTCGTCTCTACTACAGTTTGAGTATCACGAATATAGTTGAACAGAGGCAATTATGTCAAGGCTCATGAACCTTTTCAAAAGTTTGAAGATATTGAAGCATCTGGTATGCCAATTCTTTTGTAAAATCCTTTTGATTATCTATCAGCGAATCAGGGGCAATCAGGTCGAGATTCGGAAAATCTCTAAAGAACAGTTAGTCTCCTTCACATATCAACCAAGCTGACAGGGGCAAAGTTTGTTCCCCAAATCGTCAAACAATTAGTCTGAAGCAAGTTTAAGGACCTTGTTGTGTGAATGCAGTTAATCTGGGGCAGTCACGTCGAGATCTCTCCAAGAGTTTGAAGATATTGAAGCACCTTGTATGCCAATTCTTCTATAAAATCCTCTTGTTATCGTCTTCTGACAGACCATATAGCCTAGGGCAGATAAGATTTGAAGATGATCATTACGCCAGTAGGATGCAGAACTACTTTGTTCTTGTGATATCCTCTGCTAACTCCCCGATAAGCTGTTACTTCAGCTAATCTTGACAATTCTCCATGGATTCTCTTCCAACCAAGAAATCAAGCTCATGATGGCAATCCTCATGATGTTATACCTCAAGTGGAATACTCTTTTCACCAGTGAAGTTGTTGATTCTTCTTCATCCCCAATATTGGTCCAACCTGTTGAGTTTGGCTGGGTATCCTTTGTCAAGACGTTTATTTCATCTCCAGTTTGCTTCCTGTCTATTTTGTCAGGATAAGCATGGCATAAGCACTCATATGCATAGCATCTTAGCATATCTGCTTCCTTTTCTGGTGTTTACCTGTTTTGGTTCACTTTGGTGTTTATCTCCCCAAGTGCCTGGGTTTGTCTATTCACTCAAATAGAAAGTCAGCCCTAGGCATAAAATGCCCCTCCTTTCTGAATTCCCCGCCGAGTTTGATTATTGTGGATGATGGTTGGTTCAATTATCTTTTCCACATTTGGATAAGATAAATCCCCATTTGAGTTCATTCCTCAATTGGAGTCTTGTTTGACCGTTTCTTTCTAGCTTGCTCCTAGATTGAACTTTGGTCCCTGGCAGGTGTTTTTTTTTAAAAAACCTATCTTGCACGTGCATTTATTTTGCACCGTGTCTCGCAGGAAGAATCTTTTACAAGATCCTCTTTGAAGACATGATCCTTTCTCCAACAGTATTGTGATATCAACATATCTTGGAAATTTATACTCAACAACAAGTAGCAATCTCTTGAAGAATCTTGTTTTTCAATGGCGATAAGTGGTAGTCTATTATAAGCAACTTATCTATCTCTGGTACTATTCATCCTTTTTGCAACCATAATGGGTATTCCCCAGGAAGTCTTATCTTCAGTTATGCAACCCCGGTACTAACCAATCAGATTCTAGATACCTTTATTGGAGCCCCTTCTTAGTTCTATCTCCAATAAGGTTGTTTTTATTTCTAAAGTGCCAACCGATCATACTTGAACCTGTTGTTCCATCACTTTGGATGTATTTCTCCCAGTGAAGACCGTCTCTTCGGTTCAACCTTCATTGAGGATCTTTATTTCTAGAATGTCATCTAGCCTTGATGATCAATCATTCTAGATACCTTTATTGGAGCCCATCTTTGGTTCTATCTCCAATGAGGTTATTTTTCCTTCTAAAGTGCCAACCGGTCATACTTGAACTTGTTGTTCCATCACTTTGGATGTTTTTCCCAGTAAAGACCGTCTTTCAGGTTCAACCTTCATTACGGATCCTTTCTTTCTAGAATGTCATCTAGTCATGTTTTGACTTGATGATCAATCATTCTAGATACCTTTATTGGAGCCCATCTCTTGGTTCTACCTCCAATAAGGTCCTCTTTTCTTCTAAAGTGCCAACCGGTCATACGTGAACCTGTTGTTCCATCACTTTGGATATTTTCCTAGTGAAGACCGTTTTTCGGTTCAACCTTCATTGCGGATCCTTTCTTTCTAGAATGTCATCTAGTCATGTTTTGACTTGATGATCAATCATTCTAGATACCTTTATTGGAGCCCATCTCTTGGTTCTACCTCCAATAAGGTCCTCTTTTCTTCTAAAGTGCCAACCGGTCATACGTGAACCTGTTGTTCCATCACTTTGGATGTTTTCCCAGTGAAGACCGTTTTTTGGTTCAACCTTCATTGTGGATCCTTTCTTTCTAGAATGCCATCTAGTCATGTTTTGACTTGATGATCAATCATTCTAGATACCTTTATTGGAGCCCATTTCTTGGTTCTACTTCCAATAAGGTTACTTTTCAGCCCATACTGGTTTTCCTCATAAAGCAGATTACTTATTATCTCTACTAACTCTTGTGAATACCAAGAGTCTATTCTTAAATCATTAACCTTGTTCACAACTAAATTCCAGGTGTTTTTATTTGGCGCGCAGAGTTCGTCTATGTCTTTTCTGGTTTTTCTTGAAGATCCCGTTTGAACTCTTCAGCATAGGAAATCCCCAGAAAGTCTTTTCTTCGGGTGTCTTTCCTTTTGTTTCAACTGATCCCCGGTGGAGATCATGTCTTCTTTCTGGTTTCTTGCCCAGTAAGATTGTGTATTTTCCCCAGTGTCATCCGGTCATGTTTGAACCTGTCGTCCACCTCCCTGGATCTTCCCCAGTGGAGAATCCTTTTTGTTTTCTATCCCCGGTGTTTCCTCGGAGTCTTCCCAGTGAGTCTCTTTTGTTGGTTAGCCTGCATCCCCAAGGAGTCTCTTCCTCGTGGATATTAACCTTCTTCTTGCTTCCCCAGTGAAGCTTCCCTCTGTGTTGGCAACTCTTCTTTCTTTGGTGTCCTGTTTTGTCTGCATTTTTGCATCTTGCATGGCATCATATCATCATATTAGTAAGCAATGCACGTCTTTGTATCTAAGGGCAAAATTTTTGGTTTGCTATATTTAAATACCTTTCACCTGGACGTCCCAAGGATCATCGCTCCTCATGCCATTCGGTGAAGATATTTAAATAGGGGCAACTGTTGTACCCCAAATTTTACCCTTAGATCCATTGATCTTCGGCATGTCATATTAGGTCATTCATTTTGCATAGCTAACCCTTTTATCAGGTTTTGTTTGTGTTTGTTTCATTTGCGAATCAGGTTTTATTTCAAGAGGATTCAAGAGGTGTTTAATCAAGATTTTAGATGGAGCTTTGAATCAAGCAAGTCTCTAAGAGATGTCTCCATAACCCTCTCCTTGATCCTCTCTGTGACCAAATTCCTACCCACCTTCTCTACCTTCAATTGTCACCTTTAATTCCAAACCAATTTCAAAAATCATTTATTAACCATTTTTTTATCCAAGTATCCATCTTTCATTCTAACCATTTTAATACCTATTTTCAAATCCAAAAATCTATTCGTTTATCCAATCTTTAATCCATAAATATATATTTCTATGATCCATATTTCTAATCCATTTCATATCCCAAAAAATCCATTTTCCATTATCAATATAAATATCCAATTCCATACAATTTTATCTCTTAAGACTATATTTAAGATCTTTTCTTTTTTAATTCAAATATCCATTAAAACCATAATTATTATCCATTTCAACTTCTACCACTATCCATTCTTTTTTTATCTAATGTCATCTAAATCTTTTTTTAAAAAAAATCCAATTCAAACATTTACCACATGTAATTTATACCACACTACAAGATGAATGTTATCACAAACCATCTCAAGACAATATGACAAAATTTTTGCTTTTGCTTGCACCAATACATTCCAAGCGAACCATAAAGTTTGAAAAGGACATGCTGCGTTACATCAACAGCATGAGAAAGCAATCTCACTCCATCCTTGACCAACCGACCCACACAACTCTCCAAACTTACCTCAAATGTATATTACTCTTTTGACAAGCAAAAAGAGGTAACAACCCATTCATGAAAGGGTGATAATGATCAGATTTATGCAGCATACTCCACCAACATCTGTTTTAGACCGTTGAAGCCTTGTCACTATCAATGCAACACTTTTCAAACCACAAACCACTTTATAAAACCAAAGAACCAGCCGACTGAAGCTATAAAAAAGAGAGACTCATTCTCTTATGAAAACACAACAAGATTCGATCAAAAACCTCTCAAGAAACTTACCCAAGCCTACACTCTCTTATTCTTGCTCTCTTGAAAAAACATCACCACCACTATTTTAATAAAAAACCCGTAAGAATATACAACCAGACCAATAATCAACACCACACCAAAACCTTGAGAAACTCGCAAGATATCATTCGAGGGAGAGAGTTTTGGAAGAGTTAAAGCACCACTGATTTGAGGAGGACAAAGTTTGGCTTTGGTTGAGATTTCAAGCTCAAAGTTAGAAGGTGCAGTGGACTTATTCCACTAGGTAATCCTTCTCCTTCTTCACTCATATTCAATATGTCATGGTCGTGTTGCTTTTTATCCTTCAAATATTCTGCATTTTATATCAAAGATAAATGATATCAAGAATGATGATTTTTGGTTTGTGAGAGATCTTCAAACTGTCTGTGCTTAGTAATGAATATTCATGTTCCATAATGACTTTTGAACTATTAGAAGTTTTTTTGTCTTAAGGTTGTTTGAATATATGTTTACGATTTTACTTCCCTTTCCTATACTCGAGCTTCATATAATTCTGATGTGGTTATCATGACCACCTCATGTTTAAGTCAACCTGGACGTTTTTTTTTTAATATATTGGTGTGTTCCTTTTTGCATCCATGTTATGTATTGTCAGTTTGTTTCGGAGCACCTTTTGTGTTAAAACTTGGAGTCTTGAATTAATCGTAGATGGTTCAGGTTATTCTAGTCTAGGATAATAATGTCTATTTCTGTTGGCTACATGATGGCTTGGCGAAACTATCAATTGTGGATAATGTGGTGTAGTTTATTTTTAAGCTCATGAGTTCCTTTTTCTGCACTGCCAGTGTTTGATGCTTCGTTGTTTTGGGCTTTAATGCCAATACCATACTCAAGTTCATATGTTCACATGACCAGCCTGGTTTTGAGTAATATAATGTTGGGATGGCCCTCTGTTTGTTTCTATGTTATTGAGCTTCAGTGAGAGTTTGAGTAGATACCTTGATGCATGATAATGCGAACGAAAGTATGAGTTTATATGAATTTTGTGACGCCGCCAGTGAGTGCTGTGAGGTGGGGTTTGTGCCGTTTGAATTTTGCTTCCATGTTGCTTTATCTTTAAGTTATAATGTGTTGCTCAAACCTCATCTTTGCTCTGTCATATGAGTGTTGTAGGGTGAGTTTTTGTTTAAAGGTTGATGGAGAGGAACAAGTGAAAAATAAAAATAGTCTTTACTGTTGTTGTTTTTCTTTCACGATGTGGTGTATGTTTGCATGGTAAATAGCGAAGGCAGTTAGGTGATTGGTCAGTGAGTGTTTAGTCATGCGTGTGTTTTTGGTATTTAGTGGGTTGATCAGTTTTTTATGTGGTTTACCTCATTGTTTTTTTTCTCGCCTGTTGATTCATATATTTACAGGGGTGGCGTATACAATGGATGTATAGCCACCCCAGTGGTATTGAAGCCGTGCTTGTAACCAAGGGGTCTGGGGTTCGAATCCCCCTCTCCCCAGACACCCTTTTGTTCTTTTTTATTTCGCCTCCTCTCATTATTCCCGTTTGGGCCTTTGCTTTTTGCGCCCCCATTCACAGGCCCATACGCCTGGTGAGAAGAGCTTAGTTCATCTCAAATTCCTGATGTACCCCCCCCCCCCCCCCCTATTTATTTCCATTTTTTTCTTTTTTTCTTTTTTTCAATTGAAATTAGTAAGAATATTTTTCTTTTTTTTTAAAACTCCCAAAAAAATCATAAATGCTTTTTCAATGTTCAATTTAATTTTTCATAATTTAATTTGCACTTTTATTTTATTTTTACATTAAATATAATTTGCAAAAATATGTATAATCTTTCTTATTTAATTTTGGACCTTCTTTGAAAATTTATTTTCCTTAAGAGCCTTTTTTTTGTTAATTCTTGATACTTGAGAGGTATATTTTGAGAGAGTTCTTCAACCTTGGTTAAGTTCATTCTAATAAGGTTTTGCTTGGTTTTGTTACTGAAACCCTCATCTTGGGTATCTTTGCCTTTGATTTCGTACTTGAATGCTAATTTCATCCTATGTATGCGTGTTCTCATGTGCTTATTTGTTGTGAATTATTTCACTATCTATTGCCATACATGGATGTTTTATCATGTTTGATCTTTGTCCAACATGTTTGATTCTAACTTTGCATTTACATCTTAATCTTGCTTCATCTCATTATCTTATTCATGTCTTTTACATCATCATGTTTGAATTATAACTTGTTATTTCTTAGTAATTTTACAAATGTTATCCTTCCCCCCATTCCAAAGGGAGACCTCCTTAAATTTGACTCTTGAAGTCATCTCACTTTATCCTTCTAGGTTTACCCTTATTTCTTGGCTATCATGAGCCAATGAAATCATAACTTAGAAGTAGGTTGGAGGTCTTAAACTCCATGTGATTCTCATCATCATGAGAACTCACTTTCCCCTATAACGTAGATTTAGAGAGTTATCGTGAACTCTAGAATGAGCTCATACTCATTTCCCCTTGGAACTTTATCCATAGCCAAATGGTTCCTATCCTTCACCCTTAGATCGGTGAACTACGGATACTCTGATTCCACTCCCGTAAGGATACGTAGGCGCAAAGTGCGATGCTTTGTCGAGTATACTTAGATATAAACTCCTAGGGCTTTCAACCTTTAGCATAGCACCCTTAGCAAGCGAGTAAGATGTAACAAGTTAAAACAAGAGGTTCCCATAGAGTACTACGGACGTTTAGGGTGCTAATACCTTCCCTAGGCGTAACCAACCCCCAAACCTTAGATCTTCCACCTTTAGGTTTTCTCGATCTTGAACCTTTTCTTTGGATAAATCAAGGTCGGTTGTGAATTCAAAGAAATGTGATGCAAGTTAATTAATAGCTTGTTATCCGATTCTCACTGCAACAGATTGGTCAAGGAGATTGATGGGATTAAGAGCTGATAACTTGATTTGGATTAATCGTTATTTGCTGGGCCAAGAGATCCTAATTAGTTGTGGAGGTTACCCAAACGTACCTTTAATAGGAAGAAAAGGAGGAATTAATTATAACCCTATTCTTGCTATTAGGCAATTTGGGTATGCTTTGAAAGAGCCGCCAAAGGACCAACATGTTCAAGAGTCTCTATATGTGAGTGGAGAAGCCAATCTGGAAGTGTTAAAAGAAGCTGCAAATACTTGGGGAGATCGCCACAAGAAGGGAAAGACGTCTTTTGGAAAGTGTAACAACAAAGCCTTCCCTGCATACGAGGACTGGGTTCAGAGGAGAGTAGAGAGTGTACTTCTACCATTCTGCAGAGAACCTCCATCTTACCCCCTACTGATTGAATCTCCGACCATAATTGAGATAGAGAAGTGTAGCGAGCGATTTTGGACGCGGTTCTTAAGCGCTGGTCGCTCTGTGCGGTTTGAGCTTTGATTACAGGTCGATTCATTTTTTATCCTATTGTGAGCTGAATAAGGAAGGGAAATAGATGTCTCCAATTAACCCTGCTTGCATACTGAGTTTAAACAGCGGTCTGTTAGGTTACGGATGCTATCAATGTGGGGGGGCTTTTGTACTGGTTATTCGTATTTCGCCAATACGGTTCTTTCTTTCTTTTTTCTAGGCAAAGGGTTTCTGGCGGGGAATAAGGATTAGGATGTTAGGACTGATGTTTTTGAAATACTGCTTTTGATTGATGAAGATATGGGATTTGGGTTTTTTGTTGATTGCGCTCGCTAAGATCTTTTCTTTCGATCTTATGCCTACGTATTCCCGTTTACCGAAACAGGGAAATCAGAGCGTTCGTAGTTCCTCCTATTCTATGGGAGGAAATGGGTGTTTTGGTGTCTTGTTCAAAGCCCAAGACGTGAAGCGAAAGGTAGTTTGTATCTTGTTCAAAGCCCAAGATGTTAAGCTAAAAGGTCTATTTATGTCTTGTTCAAAGCCCAAGACGTGAAGCTAAAAGACCTCGACTTTAGAGAGAATTTGTCATCTCTAAAGAGGGGAGAAGGAGAATTACTTTAACTGGGATACGCGGATCCGAGCAATGCCATAATTTCCGAAGAAAGGGTTTTAACCTGAAGGAGAAGACTTTAACTCAGTGTAGAGCAATGCCATCTTTCCTTAGGAATTTCTCATGCTAAAAGAGGGACAGTGGCATGGATATAGATGATCCAGAGGCTTGCCGCTTACAGCGATTAGATGAAGGGAAAGGAGTTGTTGATGTTTGTGTACTGTGAACGAGGCACAACTTTGATGCTAAAAGGTTGATTGGATCAACCAGTGGTTTTCTTATACAAAGCCTAAGAGGAGGCTAATTTCCGCTAGGAAAATCATTATACAAAGCCTAAGAGGAGGCTATTTCGTGTCTCGTACAAAGCCCGAGAGAGAGGCTAAAGGTTTTTGACCCAGTGGGGCATATCGTTATACAAAGCCTAAGAGGAGGCTAGCAAAGAGTTGACTCAGTTGGAGAATCTTTTATACTCAGTAAGAGAGTGTTTTTGTATCTCGTACAAAGCCCGAGAGAGAGGCGAAAGGTTATTTTGACTCCACTGGGGAGAATTTTGGTATCTCGTACGAAGCCCGAGATGGAGGCTATTGTAACTGTTTCAGTTGAGTGACAGATCCAATATACTGATTTAAAAGAGAAAATCAGTTCTTATATGAGCAACACTGTACTCAAGGATTTGATTTGAGGATCAGGGATGTTTCCTTCTCTTTGAGGAAACGGGAAATCCAAAGGGTATCGAGACTATCTGAGTCTGCGGGTTTCCTTCCTATTTAACGAAGGGTGCTTGAGAATATCTTTAAGACTCAAGGAAGTTAGACTGTCCAAGTCTAGAGTTTTATCTTTTGTACTATGCTTAGAGAAACAGTAGTAGACTCTATGAAAGGACTGTTCTATGAGAATGACTAGGTTCTGTTCCTATACCTCTAGGAGGTCGTCGGGACAATTTGTACGAAGCCCAAGAGGAGGCTGGAAACTTTTAAGAAGCCGACGGGTCCTTGTACGAAGCCCAAGAGGAGGCTATCATTCCCGAAGGAAGAGATCATTATACGAAGCCTAAGAGGAGGCTGTGAATACTTCTAAGAAGCCGTAGTGTCCTTAAATAATGCCCAAGAGGAGGCCGATGCTTTTAAGAAGCCCGTGGGTCTTATCATCTCCTTTCCATTAGAAGAGATAACTCTTTTAAAGATAAAAACCACTGGTAAACATGCGAGGTTTACTATCCAGCGACTTTTAACTTTTAAAGAGGGTTCCTTAGTTAAGGTCCAAGATTATGACCGTAGTGGGTACCCAAACCCCGAGACATTCAAGGCAAGCTATCCACAAGGAATAGATCAAGTCAGGAAAGTTCGAGAATTGGGAAGAAACTCAAAGATGCCATTCACGGAGAATACATTCATCTTGGGGAGTAGAGCTTCTTGACGATTCCTAAGGAGGACAGCCGAAAAGAAGACTGTATCTGGTGCTCCTATTGGGGATCTAGGCGTCTATTTCTACGAATAAATGAAACGGCGTCACCTAGTTCTAAACGTAGTTGCCGGGGAAACTCGAAATATCTATACTATTATTACACAGTAGATATGAGTTTATGAAAGGAGACTTACAGTGAGCAGCCCCACAATACAGTTTATAATATGAAAGCAGTAAATGAAAGCGATAACCACTTACTCGGTTATAGTGCTTCCATGCTGTTTGGTTAGTTGTTCAACAAAGAAAGATTGAAAACAACAATATATTCAAAATCAAAGGAGAAAGTGCTTTGAAAAAGAAAGATTTGGGGCTTACAGCTCAAGGAGAGGCCCAAGGTTTTATTAGTGAGCGCACTGTTTGACTTTGTACAGCGGGACTTATACAAGTGACTGGGGCCCAAAAAGGTTTTCTGTACAAAGGGATGGGTCTTACACTCTCTCAAGAGGCCCAGAAAGGTTTAAAGAAAAAGAGTGGGGCTTATAACACGAGGGTAGGCCCAAATGATTTTTCGTTTAAAAATGGCGATCGCGCCGAGGTTTTCTTTTAACGCAGAGGGACTTATACAATAAGTGAGGCCCAAAATGTTTTGGTTAAAAGGGGGATTGGGTCTTACACTCTAATAGAGGCCCAAAGTGTTTTGAATAAAAAGAAATGGGTCTTATAGCTCAAGGAGAGGCCCAGATGATTTTTGAAAAGGCGACGATCGCGCCGTTTGTTTTTTGACGGTATCGGGACTTATACAATAAGTGAGGCCCAAAAATGATTTGGTCAAAAAAGGATTGGGTCTTACACTCTAATAGAGGCCCAAAGTGTTTTGAAAATGATTTATGAGGGTTCAATTAATCCAAAACCCTAATTTGTTTTCAAAATGTATTTAATTGAATAAAAATTCAATTAAAATGATCAAAAATTGTTTAACACATGGGAAACAAATTGTGATCTTGGATTAATGCTTCAAAAATTAAGTAATGACCTACAAAATAATTAGAAAGCATTAAAAGTTGCAAAATCAATGTAGAAAAAATATTTAAAATGCCAAAAACAATCAAAATATTAATTCTTTACAAAAATATCAATTATATGAAATAAATAATATTTTTGGGATTTTTTTGATAAAATAAAATATTTTAACATTTTTGTGAATTATTAAAAAAAAGAATCAACTCAAAATCATTAAAACTCAGAGAGAAATTAATTTTTGAATCAATTAAACAAAATCACAAAATTCAAATATTCAAATATATGAAAATGGCGCCAAGAACAACACCAAGAACACGCGCGTTTTTTCAGTTTGCCTAGATTTGCATTTTCCATCCAATCTCACTGAATACGTAATTATAACATGCAATCCACATATCATTATGCTCGCCTCAACCTCACGATCATGTCTATGTACTTTAATTTCATTTAAATTAAACATACAACAAGAAATCACGAAGAAACCTCAAGAACCCTAATTTCTGCATGAAGGCTAGGATTTTTGATACACGATTCAAACAATGCAATTAATTGAGGGAAAACATTTCATGCATGATTATGAACATATGGCCAAATTATTGTGCGAGGAAATATGCATAGATTGAGAGATGACCAAGTTTAGGCTTACCTCCAAGTCGTGACAGCAAGAGCAGATGTGATTTTGAGTTGGAGGTGTTACAGACGAGTTGTGATGATCTGGACAGCTTCCCTACACCATATGGAGTGTGTTTGAACACTTGGATTGAATTGAAATGGACTGGATCAGTTTATGGCATCTCAGCTGCAACTTCACTTCAAACTTGTGTGGATGGCAAGTGATTTTGAGATTTTGATGTTCCAGATGTTATGTGAGTGTTTGATCAGCTCATATGTGATGTATGTGAGGTGTGTGAGTGATTGGTTTGTGCAGAATTGCTCTCAAACTCAAAACCCGATAGCTACCTTGCTAAGAAAGGCATTTTTGCCAAGAGAAAGAGATTTTGAGGAAAGCATCTGTTAGATGGCTTTGGTGTACTCAAACTGACCACAATTGAGCTCTATTTATAGTAGAGCAAGTTTGTTTTGCAAGGAATAGTACATGGCAGCTGGTAAGTAGGTTTCCTTAATGTTGGCCAATGGAAATGAAAGTCTCCTCTAGCCATTGACTAGAGGTTAGGGCACAGAGCTTTGGTCCCCTTGGTCTTGGATAAGTCTTGACTGATTTCAGATGAGAATGTCTCAGTCCATGCCACCTTGATGGTTCCATTGAATGCCTCATTCCAAATTTGAAGTCTTGTCCCTATTTTGGCCACTCTAGGTTCAACATGCTATTCTTTGTTCCTTGGACCTTGGAGGCTTGGCTCAGTGATTGTCCCCTTTGGATTCAATCCTCTGAGGTGTCCAAGTGGATTGGAGCAATTGCAATTGGCTGATTTTGGTAAATCGAGCCAAAATGCAAATTCTGCCTTGCCTTGACAGATTTCAGCAAGGCAACTTGCCAATGTTGTATCTCATGATGTAGGTTGAATTTGGCAATGTTCTTGGCCATTTTGGAAAGCCCTAACATGATACAACAACTGTTTGAACAAGTTTGGTTTTGATCTCTTTTGATTCCAAGTGAAAAATCCCCCTACATTTGGCAAAAAGTGAAGGCAAATCTGACTTAGTGAAAATTTCACTAAGTGTTGGAAAAAGTGACTTTTTCACTTTTCAGCCACTTTGATCACTCCATAACTCAAAATCTTTAATGAATTGGAATGACTTGTAGTTGAAGTTTTTGTAGGTGATAATGAGGGCTACAAATCCATCTTTGGATGAGAAAAAATGGCCTTGTGGTTTAGGAGTTATGGTCCTCCAAAGTTGGTACCCTTGCCACTTTATTTTTAACTTAGAAAAATTTCTAAGTTTTATGGTTACCCCTTTTACAAGTTATCTCACTTTTCTTGATTTTTCTTGATGAATGGTGATTCAAATCATACATTAACATCATTTTAGGGTTAAAAATCCATTTTGGTGAAAAATCTCAAAAAGTCAAAGTTGACTTTTGTGCACAGTTGACTTTTTATCAGATGAATTCCAAACTGTGCAATTCTTCAGGAAATCATGTCCTTGACCTAAATCAAACTTGATGGACATGTTCCATGGGTATCATAGGGTATATTCAATCATGTATTAGGGTTTGGGAGCATGTCTTGGTCAAAAATCAAAGTTACAGTTGACTTTTCCCTTAAAACCCTAATTGTGGTGCAGATGAAAATGAGACTTGTTGCTCAAGCTTCTTGGATCAATCCATTGTTCCAAATGGATCAATATGGTATATTAGAGACCCTCAAATCATCTCTTGAGGTCTTGGCTCATGGTTTGTCCCAAAAGTCAACTTAGGGGTGAATTAGGTCAAGAAACCCTAATTCCTGATTTTTGATGAATGCATCCCCTGAGGTAAAATTGACTTGATGCATGGGTTCATGAGGTTCCATGAGGTATATTAGGTTATGTTTTGGATCATTGCCTTGTGCCCAGATGAAAATTTCCATCTGGAGGCCCTGGTTGACCAAAACCCTAATTTGGTGACACTGTCGATCTTGAGACTTGATCCACCTAGAAGGGAGCAATCTTGTGCTTAATCCTTGAAGTGGGAGTCCTTTTGATCCTTTGTGGATGTTTGAGAGATTAGACAAGTTGAAGATCATGTCATTTCTTGATTGATCCTTTGTCTAAGCACTCAGAGAGGGCTTGAAACCCTAATTTTGCTTGTATTGGATGCTCACCCATATTTGGGGAGACTGATGAAGCATGATGGTTCATCCATATTGTGATGATGATTTTCACAATGATGGGAAATCTTAGTGGTCAAAATTTGGGGTATTACAGATGCCCCTATTTAATCTTCTTGGACTCGAAGGTATGAATGACGAAGGTGTTCGAGCATTCGGGGTGCAAGAGGATTAAATATCAGAATATCCGAAATTTTGATAGTGGTTATGAATGGTAGCTTACGCATTCATCTTCTTTAGCTAAGCAATGATGCTTAGAAAAGGTAAACTTCCCCTCGATCCTGGTCTTCAGCCAAGGAACTGGTCTCGGTTTCTTTTTTAAACTTCCCCTCGATCCTGGTTTCTTACCAAGGAACTGGTCTTAGTTTCTGATTTAAACTTCCCCTCGATCCTGGTTTCCTACCAAGAACTGGTCTTAGTTTCTTTTGTCAATAAACTTTATTAACAAGGGACGCTATGTGTAGCGGTTTTCCTTTAAACTTCTCGCCGAATTTTCCTGGGGAGATGCCATTTGAGTGGAAAAAGTTTTGATGTCAGACTTGTTAGGGAACCCATTCGTCTGAGTTATAGAGTTGTACAAACTTCTCTGTTGGAGACGCCATTTGGCGATTCTACTGGGGAAAGCGAGTCTCTTGAGAGACTGTTTTCGTTTGGGATCTTTCATCATACTTTTCTCGGGATCTTCCCGGAGAAACGCCATATGATGGGGTCCAATTTTGTGGGGCCGATGACCTTTTCATCAGCGGTCCTTTTTGGAGAAATACTGACATGCTGCCGAATCTCTGATCACGAGGCTTTCTCTGTGGATTTTCCTTAATCCGGGAAAGCAAGGATATCATCTTCAATGGCGAAGAGTGATGTTTATTGAGAGTTTTCTCTGGCTTTTCAGAGGTTCAAGTTATCAAAGTGGCCAAGTGCCGACTCTGATCTAAAGATACACTGGTGGCGAGATTGTGCAAACGCAACACTTCCTGACGAGGAAAGAACTGACAAAATCGATTGAGAAAACTGTTTATCACTAGGGGACAAGACCGGCTAGAGTGATAACGATGCAATATGAAATGTAAATGCAAATAAAAAATGCATGAAGTACGTATGTATATGCTGACAAAACAGACGCGACATACAGACTAATGGATGAACACAATTGGATACTCGGCCATCGCGGGGCGAAGAAGTACCGTTGATTCAAAAATAGCAATTCCACCTTGCTTAGGGGAGACAGCCCCGTTGGGAGCTATGTTGATCGGGCTTAGGAGATGAGAACTCGGCCGAGGGTATCGGACGGGAAAACCGCATCTGATACAGTTGATCCTTCATTCAGGCGCACTGGCTTAGAAGGAGTACTTTGATTCTGCACTTTGAATTTCGCTTACTTAGGGAGAAGCAATCGATGTTCTTCTGATGTTCAACAGTCAAAAGAAATTGCCATCTTTATTTTAAAAGCAGAAAAAGTTTTAACAAGTAAATTCATTTTTGTTTTATTTCAAGAATCGCTGATTAAGTTTAAACAACGTCATTCTGTAAAGCTAAAACAAGTAAAGAATTACAAACAAAAGCACAAGGGCTCAAATTTTATTGATAAGATGGAGATCAGCCAAACGCGTGATTCCAAAGAGTATATACAAAGTTAGAAAATGGTAATTTACAGGGAAAAGGGCTACGTTGAAACATAACGACCACTATCCTTCTACCAACTTTGAATTCGGGACATCCTGAGCTTCTGTCGAAGATGACCTTTGACTGGAGATTTCCTCTGATAGATGATGCTGTAACTGCTGCTGAGGGACTTGCCTCTGTTGAACATAGTTACTTGCCATTATCCCTAATTTTTGCCTGGATTGTACTATGAGATTTCCAATCTATCGGGATGATTTTTTTTTCATGTCTCTAACTTTTGCCTGGACCGCCCTTTCGGGTTTTCAATCCACCGAGACGTTTTTTTTTTTTTAGTTTAGTTTTAGGCGAAGTATTTCTTGACTACATCAACATTCGTGGGGTAGGCAAATTCCTCTCCGTCCATGGTTGCAAGTCTCAAGGCACCGCCTGAGAAAGCTTTCGTGACCACATAGGGGCCATCATAATTTGGGGTCCATTTGCCCCGAGAGTCAGTGAGAAATGATTGTATCTTCTTGAGCACGAGGTCTCCTTTTCTGAAGACACGAGGCCGAACCTTTTTGTCGAACGCCCTCTTCATTCTTTGGTGATACAACTGACCATGGCATAGTGCCGTGATTCTCTTTTCTTCGATCAGGTTCAGTTCGTCGTGTCGGCTTTGACACCATTCAGCTTCGGTGAGCTGAGATTCCATCAATACCCTGATTGACGGGATCTCTACTTCTATGGGAAGCACTGCCTCCATGCCATATACTAGAGAGAAAGGGGTAGCCCCTGTTGAAGTGCGGATAGATGTTCGATAACCGTGAAGAGCAAAGGGTAGCATCTCGTGCCAATCTTTATAGGTTACAACCATCTTTTGAACAATCTTCTTGATGTTCTTGTTAGCCGCTTCTACCGCTCCGTTCATCTTGGGTCGGTAGGGAGATGAGTTATGGTGTTCGATCTTGAACTCTGCACACAACTCTTTCATCATCTTATTGTTCAAGTTAGATCCATTATCAGTAATGATCTCGCTTGGAACACCATAATGGCAGATGATATTGTTTTTGATAAATCAGACCACCACTTGTCGGGTTACATTGGCGAATGACGCTGCTTCGACCCACTTGGTGAAATAATCAATGGCCACCAGGATGAACCGATGTCCGTTTGAAGCCTTGGGCTCAATCATACCAATCATGTCGATTCCCCATATGGAAAAAGGCCACGGGGAAGAAAGAACTTTGAGATGTGATGGCGGTACATGAATTTTGTCGGAGTATATCTGACACTTGTGACACCTCCTCATGTACTTGTAGCAGTCGGATTCCATGGTCAACCAATAATACCCGGCCCTGAGAATTTTTCTCGCCATTGTGTGTCCGTTGGCATGAGTGCCAAAGGATCCTTCATGAATTTCTTTCATGAGCATGTCTGCTTCTGGTCTGTCGACGCATCGGAGCAAGACCATGTCAAAATTTCTCTTATAAAGAGTGTCACCGCTCAGGAAGAAGTTTCCAGCCAATCTTCTGAGGGTTTTCCTGTCTTTTTCGAGTGCCCCAGACGGGTACTCTTGTTTCTGAAGGAATCATTTGATATTGTGATACCAAGGTCTGTCGTCTATGACTGCTTCAATCGCGAAGATGTAAGCGGGCCGTTCAAGGCGCATTATGTCGATCTTAGGTATTTCGTTCCATCGACCTACACTAATCATGGAAGAGAGAGTGGCTAATGCATCAGCCATGTGATTCTCATCACGAGGGATGTGATGAAAGTCGACTCTGTTGAAGAAGGGTAACAACCTCCTTGCATAGTCTTTGTAAGGAATCAATCCCGATTGGTATGTGTTCCAATCTCCTTTTATCTGGTTAATAACCAGGGCTGAATCGCCGTATACGTCCAAGTTTTTGATCCTTAAATCAATCGCTTCTTCGAGACCCATGATACATGCTTCGTATTCGGCCTCGTTGTTCGTACATTTGAACGTAAGTCTGGCAGTGAAAGGAATGTGGGAACCCTGAGGGGTAACAATGATTGCCCCAATTCCGTTTCCATAATGATTGACTGCTCCGTCAAAGATAAGTCCCCACTGGGAACCTGGTTCTGGCCCTTCACTGGGTAGCGGTTCATCGCAATCTTTCATCTTTAGATACATGACATCTTCGTCTGGGAAGTCAAACCCGATTGATTCTTGATCGTCAATCGGTTGATGAGCCAAATGATCGGCTAAAATACTTCCTTTAACGGCTTTCTGAGCATGGTACTCTATGTCATATTCTGATAGTAACATCTGCCAACGGGCAATCCTTCCCGTGAGAGCAGGTTTTTCGAAAACGTACTTGATTGGATCCATTTCGGAGACCAACCAAGTAGTATGACGAATCATGTACTGGCGAAGACGTTTGGCTGCCCAAGCCAAAGCGCAACAAGTTTTCTCAAGCATTGTGTACCGAGTCTCGCAGTCGGTGAATTTCTTGCTTAGATAGTAAATGGCAGACTCTTTCCGTTTAGTTTCGTCTTGTTGGCCAAGTACACATCCCATTGAGTCCTCTAGGACTGTGAGGTAAATGATCAGTGGTCTTCCTTCCACTGGAGGTGATAGAATCGGCGGATTCAACAGGTATTCCTTGATACTGTCGAAGGCGGTTTGGCAATCTTCTGACCAAACGCAGTCCTGGTTCTTTTTCAGTAATTTGAAAATCGGCGCACATGTCGCGGTCATAAGGAATATGAATCTGGAGATGTAGTTCAAACGTCCCAGGAATCCTCTGACTTGTTTTTCAGTTTTCGGAGAAGGCATTTCTTGAATGGCCTTGACCTTGTCAGGATCAACTTCAATTCCTTTCTGGCTGACGATGAACCCTAGTAGTTTCCCTGAACGGACACCGAAGGTGCACTTGTTAGGATTCAAGCGGAGCTTGAATTTTCTTAGACGTTCGAACAATTTTGACAGATGTTCAACGTGCTCACTCTCTGTTTTTGATTTTGCAATCAAATCATCGACATATACCTTGATTTCCTTATGTATCATGTCATGAAACAGAGTAGTCATGGCCCTTTGATAGGTTGCCCCGACGTTCTTCAAACCGAACGGCATTACCTTGTAACAATAGGTACCCCATGGGGTAATGAACGAAGTTTTCTCCATGTCTTTCGGCGCCATTTTGATCTGATTATAGCCGAGAATCCATCCATGAAGGAAAAAACTTTGAACTTTGCTGTACTGTCTACCAGCATATCAATGTGTGGTAAAGGAAAGTCGTCCTTTGGACTTGCCTTGTTCAAATCTCTGTAATCAACACACATTCTGACCTTTCCATCCTTTTTGGGAACGGGTACGATGTTGGCTAACCATTGAGGATATTCAGATGTAGCGAGGAAACCCGCGTCGATCTGTTTCTGTACCTCCTCCTTGATTTTGATGGCCATGTCCGGGTGAGTGCGTCTCAACCTTTGCTTTACTGGCGGACATTCCGATCTCAACGGTAAGTGATGTTCCACGATGCTGGTATCCAACCCTGGCATATCCTGATAGGACCAAGCGAACACATCGGGGAATTCTTTGAGAAGCTTTATCAAACTCTCTCTGGCAGTTGGACTGAGCAATGCTCCGATCCTGATTTCTTTTTTCTCTTTTTCTGAACCCAAGTTTACCGTTTCCAACGGCTCTTTGTGAGTTTCAATGGACCTTTCCTCTTGTCTGAGTAGTCGGGAGATCTCTTCTGGAATTTCGTTGTCATTTTCTTCTTCAGCCTCGAATACCGGGAACTCAAAGTTGGAAGAAGGCATCGGATCGTATATTTCAACGGGGTATAAAACAAGCAATCTGCATGACGTGATGATTCGTGTTTAGAAGAGATAGAGAAAATGCAAGTGTGTGCAGTGTTTTGATTTTACTGCTTGTTTTTATTATTGAATGTTTTTTAGGATTACCATTTTCTGAAAAAGCAAAAAGAGAAAACAGCAATTAATGCGGAAATTACAGAACGACGTTATTTTATTAATGAACAAGTCGAATCTTGAAACTACAGCCCTATAAAACAAAACTCTGTCGCTTTGGGCAAAGCGAAGAGGGAAATTTACAAAAAGCGGGCCCTATCAAAACATCCGTTTCACCTGGGCAGGATGAAAGGTTTAAAGATGGAAATTACTTTGACTGATGAACGACCTTCGGAACCTCGACGGCAACCCATTGGCGGCGAACTCCTCGGTGAATCACAAAGTCTGGCACCTTCCTTGATTTGTCTTCAGAAATGACGCTGATTTCTGGTGGAGCAGGATCATTGGAATCTGTCTCCCAAGCAGAATTGTTGTAGGAGGATTCCTCTGTTGCATTTTGCATAGCATTGGTGCTCTCAGCTGTATCTCCCCATCCAGTTGACTGGATATCTTCGAGCCTGATACGAGAGCTTTCGGGAGCAGTGTACTTGACCATAAAGTCGTATTTTCCACTTGGTTTTCCCAGAGTGTCCCAAACTTCTTTGGAACTGGAGGAGTCATCTCTCTCAATGACGTTGACCTCAGGAAAAGCATAGTTGATGAATTCTAGTCCTGCAAACGTTGCGAATTCATCTTCATGTTGAGTAGTTTCCGAATGACCTGAGTGTTGATCCCATGACATGGCGGGGACACAGGTATTCTGTTCAATGACGCTCAGTTGAGTTTCATTACTTGGCTGACTTTCTTGCCCCAAGTTTCCTGGGTAAGGCTGCCACATTGGCAGACCATCCATCGGGCCATAGTAATTGTAGTCAAAATTATCTTTCATCGGAGTGTCTTCCTCTAATGAATTTGGCGGAGCACGGCATCCTTCCGGATCACAATCTCCGTATATCATTTCGACATCTGATCTTGGTATAAATCTCAGACTTTCTGTAGGAAAGCAAAAAGGCATAGGCACCTCTTCCTGAGACATATAGCCGTCCTTGTTAAGGTAGGACTTCCATTCTTCATCCGTGTCAGAGGGATCTTCCTCATTGATAGCATGAACTGTCTGAGACACTGGGTGAAGAAAACCTCCACTGTGGAAGAAGTTTTGAAGGGGATGAAGACTTTCATCGTTGGTGGTTGTCTAGGTACAGGTCGCAGAAAAACCAAGACCCTTCTTTGTTTTATTGTCAATAGGAATGACAAACCGTCCCCATCCTATCGTATCGGTACTCTCGACCGCTTTGATAGCACCTTTGTATGAGGAAATTGAGGTTCCTTCTTCAGATTGATCGTCCTTGCTCACCGATAGTGCTTGGAACTGAGTTCCAATAACCTCCTCGGGTTCTACACAAGTAGATGATGATAAGTTGCTTACAAGCAAGGCTTGTTCCCCACAAACCGTGACAAGTTGATCGTTCTTGACGAACTTTAGCTTTTGGTGGAGGGTCGAAGTGACAGCTCCAGCCTGATGTATCCAAGGTCTTCCTAATAAACAACTGTATGTTGCCCGGATGTCCATGACCTGGAAAGTGATTTGGAAAGTGTGAGGACCAATAGTTATGGGAAGATCAACTTCGCCGATAACTGTTTTTTTGGATCCGTCGAATGCTTTGACGACGACCTCGCTGATTCTCATCGGAGGGCCCTTAAATGATAATTGCGTCAAAGTGGACTTTGGCATAACATTCAGGGCTGACCCTGTGTCTACCAGTACGTTGGCTAAAGCATCGCCCTGGCAGTTAACTGTAATGTTGAGCGCCATGTTATGACGACGACCCTCTTCAGGTAATTCCTCATCACTAAATCCCAAATTATTGCAGGAAGTGATGTTAGAGACAATGCTATCGAATTGTCTGATTGTTACATCCTGTTCCACAAAGGCTTGCTCCAAGACTTTCTGTAGAGCCTCTCTGTGTGCTTCTGAACTGAGTAACAGTGATAATACTGAGATCTTTGAAGGAGTTTGTAATAGTTGATCAACAATGTTGTATTCACTCCTTTGGATGAGCTTTAGCATCTCATCTTTGTCTTTTGAAAAGTCGGGATTACCAGATTGACTGACTGGTGGATCAGGAATTTTCGCCTGAAGTTCCTTTTCTTTGTTGGATTCTCCAACCCCTCGGTTGAAGATTCGACCGCTCCGTGTTACACGACTGATGTCTGCAATATTTACGACGGAGGGTAATGGAATTTCCTTTCCATTTTCAATTGTTGTTGCACCGTATTTGTAAGGGATCGCCTTAGCTGATTCATACGGTAATGGTCCCGGTAGATAGATGACTATGGGAACTTTCTGATTTTTCTGACCGTCATACGTAACCTTGATCCTTTCCTGGTTGGGAACTCTAGATTTGTCAAGTAGAGGGATGATGGAAAAAACATCCCTGATCTGGTGATGACCAGAGGTCGTGACAACATCCTCAACTTGCTCGGCAAGGTAGTTCGGCGACCAAATGATGGATCCTGAACCTGGATATGGACGAATTTCTCCGTGATCGACCTGACCCTGGAGAGCTGCTCTCACAAGGTAACACCCTTGGTTACTTTCCGAACAGACGCTACAACTGTCATAGTTGTGTGGTGGCACCTGGCCACGCCCACTTTGAATACAATGTAACCTCACTAGGTTACCTTCCATTGATCGGACATCCTGACTTTGACGACGAGTAGGATTCCTGTTATTGATACTAATCTGCTAAGTATCTTCGTCCATATAGATTGGCATCCACCAGTGATTTAACAAGTGCTGAAGTGCCTCCTGGACAAGGGTACAACCTCGATCGTTTTTGCAACCCGCTTTACAATCTTGATAGTCATGTGATATTAAGAATCCGAGTCGGACCTGCTCAGCATGTAACTCTACCAGGTTGGTATTCATCACGCGAATGTCAAAGATCTGAACCATATTGATTTGATAGGAGTTCCTATCATGGTAGTCTTGGATCCATCCAAGATCCATCTGACGCTGGAGGGCCTCTTGTATGAAAGAGCATCCCTGTTTGTTTACCGAGCAAATCAGACAGGAACTGTAATCATGCCGCGGCAGATTATGATACTGGCTTTGCCTTGAGTGCATCGCCACCAAGTTGACATTCATCGCACGGATGTCGTGGTTTTGAATGACATTGGAATTCGTGTAAACCATGTTAACTCCACGAACTCGGTGCTCTTGGATCCATCCAAGATCCATTTGTTCCTGTAGAGCTGATTGCACTACCGAACATCCTTGGTTATCTTTAGAGCAGATATCTCACTGGTGATAGTTATGAGGTGGCACATGGCCATATCCACTCTGTCTACAATGCATCTTGACCAGATTGGTCCCCAATAAGAGTACATCGTGAATTTGATAGACATTGTTAGTCTCTTTCTCAATCAGATTGACTGCAGCCTTCTCATGTTGAGGCAGCGGGTTCGTAAGAACATTAGGATTCGTATCTTTGAAAGATAAGAGCCCGCTCCTAACAAGCTTTTGCACGTCGTATTTGAAATTGAGACAAGTCTCAATGTTATGCCCTGAACCTCCTTGATGATCAGGTTGGCTCTGCGCAACCTGAGGTTGATACATAGGAACAGGCACGGGGCTGATAGCAGGAGTAACAGCTGCTACTGGCTGATAACGTCGCCTTTGCTTTCCGAGAGAGATATTCCCAATATCTTGCTCTTTTTTCTTAGGGGGAGCACTACCGTATTTTTTAGTACCGCTCGTTGATCCAGTGTCTTTTACCAAACGTCCTTCTCGGACGGCTTCCTCAAGACATACACCCATGCCGACCATTTCGGTGAAATTACTGGGCGCACTGGCAATCATTCGGTCATAGTAAAATGAGCTTAAGGTCTTTAAGAAGATTTTTGTCATCTCTTTTTCCTCAAGAGGTGGACAAATTTGAGCGGCAATTTCACGCCACCTTTGAGCATACTCCTTAAAGGTTTCCTTTTCCTTTTGCGACATTGATCTGAGTTGATCTCTGTCGGGTGCCATGTCCAAATTGTATTTGTATTGTTGGACGAAGGCAGTACCAAGATCTCTGAATGTACTGATCGTAGTACGGTTTAAACCCATGTACCATTTGAGTGCGGCACCGGTTAAACTATCCTGGAAGTAGTGAATCAGCAGGTCCTGATTCTCCGTCTGAGCTGACATCCGTCGAGCGTACATCACCAGATGGCTTTGAGGGCAAGAGTTACCCTTGTATTTTTCAAAGTCGGGCACTTGGAACTTGTGCGGGACTTTCACATTTGGGACCAAGCAGAGGTCTGCGGCGTCCTTTCCAAATAGATCCTGACCGCGAATGGCTTGCAGCTCTTTCTGCATTTCCAAGAACTGCTCCTGGAATTCATCCATTCTATCGAACATAGTTTCCTTCTTACCAGAAGGTGTCTGTGGAATCTGTCCTTCCGGGACAGTGTGCACCACAGGGGGTGGTACCGTGACTACGGCAGTAAGTCTTGGTGCCTCCCGAAGTTTGTAACCTTCAGGAGTCTTCAGTATGCCCCTAGCATCTTCGCTTTCCCGAAGTTTGTAACCTTCAGGCCCAACGGCTTCTGTTGTGATTCCCTGATCTTCAGTGATCGGCGGAACATATCCTTCCGGGATATAGTTAACAGGCATGCCCCAAGGACGATCTTTCGGCCTCTGATACCTAGGATCATACTTTTCAATGATGGGCGTTGAGGTGATCTCTGAGATCACAGTTCTTTGTAGCTGAGCTTCTGCCATGGCTTGCATGTCGTTACGAAGCTTTCTCATGTCCTCTCTCAGAGCGTCGATCTCTTCTTTCAACTCTCTGTTTTCTTCCTCAAGATCATCCATCTTTTTCTGACGATTGGCCCGAGTATTATACGAATGAGACAGTTTGACTCTAGAATCGAGACATAAACGTGAGATTCGTAGGGAAGAAGAATACGCGATGTGAGAATGATGAATGCAATGATTATATTAATTGTTTTTAGGTTTAATTAAAATAAACTTCGACAATTAGATTGCAAATATCAAACAGTGGGGAAACCCCTTTTTTATTGAATTCCAAAGGATTACAGAAATGGAAATACAATAGATTACAAAGTGCAGAAACAGAAACCTAAACTAATGGGTCCCGAGTCCTCTCTGAGGAGAAACCGGGTGCTGATTCTGGTATCTTCCTTTTCTTTGACCGGGGCGCTTGGGCCGTTGTCGGGTTGTCATTCCTTTGCCGAGTGAAATGAGTGAGCAAATTCCTTTGGTCATCTTGATTCTCTACAGCATGCTGCTCCAAAATTTCAATCAGAGCATCTTTCTCTTTTAGTAGTTGCTGTATTTGGATACACTCTACGTCGAGGGTGCGGTACTTGTTCTTCCAAGACCTTCTTTCCTTTTGAACTTTGTTGAGAGTAACCTGAAGCCTTTCAGTTTCCGTCATGAAGTACATGACAATTTCCCTCGGCGGAAGAATTCCGTAACGAGGATAAGGCATCTTTAGCTTGAGAGCTCTGGTTTGTACCCAATGGAGATCAGGCTCCACCGAGACACAGTCCGGTTTTCCCAGAGACTCTCGTCCTTTCTTATAAACATGTTTCCAAGCTTGCACTATTTCCATCTTTAGTGCTCTGTCACTTTCTCCTTCTTTGAAGAAAAGACCTTCCAGATGAACACCCAGTGGGATGTGTCTCATCGGGTATCTAAATTGACGAAGAACTAATATCAGATGATAGTTGATTCCTCCTTTAGTTCCTATGAGGGGTACGCTGGGGAAGTTTCCACAACGGTCAATGATTCTGATTCCCTCATAAATCCTATTACACCAATCTATATCAGAGTTGGTGAGGGACATGATCTTCTGCGACCAACGTAAGACACTCTTGCAATCCCAAAAAGCGGCAGACTTGGGCAAGTGCGAGATAAACGATTTATAGAGCAAAGGTACACAGCATGTGATCTCCCCTTCGCTGTACAAATTTCCTAAGTGTACAGAATGATACGCATCTGCGAGCAAAGTCGGCACAGGGTTTCCAATGAGAAAAACCTTAATAGTGTTGATATTGACGAAGTTATTGATGTTGGGAAACAAAAATAACCCGTAGGTGAGCAAGACAAAGATGCTTTCAAAAGCAGTCATGTTCCCTATACTAGCGAAGTATAGAGCCTTTTTTGTCAAGAACTGGGCTGGCAAACCCTGGGTGCCACCCTTAGTGGTCATGTGAGTCCTGACCTCAGACTCGTCCAAATGAATTGCTATTGCAATAGTCTGATTCTTTGGAATTTCTTCCAGTCCAGGAAATGGAGCTCGATCAGTGATATGTAAATCAGTCAGATGAGAATACTCCTCCAGCGTTGGTGCTAGCTGGTAATCCGGGAATGTGAAACAATGATAAATCGGATCGTAGAACTGAATAAGCGCATCCATGATCCCCTCAATCACATGGACTCTTAACAGTGGTAGCAAACCACCGTGCTTGGCTCTAAAAGCCTCTGGGTTAATGATCATCCTCGCTAACTTTCTCAAATCCCCTAGTTTTGGAACCTTGAAGGTATACTGGTGAGTTCTCCTTCTACCGAAATCCATTAGCGTAATCTTTTTCTCTGATATTTGCAATCACAGTCTTAGTTTAATTTGAAAAACAGAGAGACTAGAAGAGAAATTTTTTGAATGTTTTAATGTTTTATTAAATGAATGCATGAATGCAACACACAAAAACATAGAAAAAAACATGGGGTCAAAGGGTCGTTGTCATGAAGTCAAGGCTCTACCCATCCCCAAAGGTTTATACTAGGGTGATTTTTGTACCTGTACTCATTATCATCAGCTCCTCCCAGGAAGGCAAAATAACAAGCGGATCGCCAGCGAGTTGTGTGCAATCTTAGAGTAAGTGCTATTCACCGAGAATAGATCACCAACCTCAAATGAGGGTAGTATCGCGTAACAGCTATTTTCGATAGCTTCCGCACTACGAAAAAGGTTGGCTTTTCTTAAGTGTATACTCAATCTCACCACATGCGGCATCACACGCATTCCCAGTAGCAGAAAAATAAACACGTATAGCAATTAGGAAAAGCAGTATATATATTTGTCCTAATCATCCTAGACTTATAAAGCTATGAATCTTAAGTTCCTGACAAAAATGTGTTCCCCGGCGGAAGCCCCAATCTGTGGTTCCCTGCCTAAGAGATGGACCAGCATAGGTCAATCTTTCTCTTCGGTAGAGTTCCCATTTTCCGTAGAAAACGGGGATGATGCCCTAAGGCGGAAAAGGAGACTCCCAGCAGAGTCGCCATTTTACAAGGAAAACAGACAGAAATAAAAACTGGCCCCACGGTGGGCGCCACTTTTCTGTAGCGAGCGATTTTGGACGCGGTTCTTAAGCGCTGGTCGCTCTCTGCGGTTTGAGCTTTGACTACAGGTCGATTCATTTTTTATCCTATTGTGAGCTGAATAAGGAAGGGAAATAGATGTCTCCAATTAACCCTGCTTGCATACTGAGTTTAAACAGCATTCTGTTAGGTTACGGATGCTATCAATGTGGGGGGGCTTTTGTACTGGTTATTCGTATTTCGCCAATACGGTTCTTTCTTTCTTTTTTCTAGGCAAAGGGTTTCTGGCGGGGAATAAGGATTAGGATGTTAGGACTGATGTTTTTGAAATACTGCTTTTGATTGATGAAGATATGGGATTTGGGTTTTTTGTTGATTGCGCTCGCTAAGATCTTTTCTTTCGATCTTATGCCTACGTATTCCCGTTTACCGAAACAGGGAAATCAGAGCGTTCGTAGTTCCTCCTATTCTATGGGAGGAAATGGGTGTTTTGGTGTCTTGTTCAAAGCCCAAGACGTGAAGCGAAGGTAGTTTGTATCTTGTTCAAAGCCCAAGATGTTAAGCTAAAAGGTCTATTTGTGTCTTGTTCAAAGCCCAAGACGTGAAGCTAAAAGACCTCGACTTTAGAGAGAATTTGTCATCTCTAAAGAGGGGAGAAGGAGAATTACTTTAACTGGGATACGCGGATCCGAGCAATGCCATAATTTCCGAAGAAAGGGTTTTAACCTGAAGGAGAAGACTTTAACTCAGTGTAGAGCAATGCCATCTTTCCTTAGGAATTTCTCATGCTAAAAGAGGGACAGTGGCATGGATATAGATGATCCAGAGGCTTGCCGCTTACAGCGATTAGATGAAGGGAAAGGAGTTGTTGATGTTTGTGTACTGTGAACAAGACACAGCTTTGATGCTAAAAGGTTGATTGGATCAACCAGTGGTTTTCTTATACAAAGCCTAAGAGGAGGCTAATTTCCGCTAGGAAAATCATTATACAAAGCCTAAGAGGAGGCTATTTTGTGTCTCGTACAAAGCCGGAGAGAGAGGCTAAAGGTTTTTGACCCAGTGGGGCATATCGTTATACAAAGCCTAAGAGGAGGCTAGCAAAGAGTTGACTCAGTTGGAGAATCTTTTATACTCAGTAAGAGAGTGTTTTTGTATCTCGTACAAAGCCCGAGAGAGAGGCGAAAAGGTTATTTTGACTCCACTGGGGAGAATTTTGGTATCTCGTACGAAGCCCGAGATGGAGGCTATTGTAACTGTTTCAGTTGAGTGACAGATCCAATATACTGATTTAAAAGAGAAAATCAGTTCTTATATAAGCAACACTGTACTCAAGGATTTGATTTGAGGATCAGGGATGTTTCCTTCTCTTTGAGGAAATGGGAAATCCAAAGGGTATCGAGACTATCTGAGTCTGCAGGTTTCCTTCCTATTTAACGAAGGGTGCTTGAGAATGTCTTTGAGACTCAAGGAAGTTAGACTGTCCAAGTCTAGAGTTTTATCTTTTGTACTATGCTTAGAGAAACAGTAGTAGACTCTATGAAAGGACTGTTCTATGAGAATGACTAGGTTCTGTTCCTATACCTCTAGGAGGTCGTCGGGACAATTTGTACGAAGCCCAAGAGGAGGCTGGAAACTTTTAAGAAGCCGACGGGTCCTTGTACGAAGCCCAAGAGGAGGCTATCATTCCCGAAGGAAGAGATCATTATACAAAGCCTAAGAGGAGGCTGTGAATACTTCTAAGAAGCCGTAGTGTCCTTGAATAATGCCCAAGAGGAGGCCGATGCTTTTAAAAAGCCCGTGGGTCTTATCATCTCCTTTCCATTAGGAGAGATAACTCTTTTAAAGATAAAAACCACTGGTAAATGTGCGAGGTTTACTATCCAGCGACTTTTAACTTTTAAAGAGGGCTCCTTAGTTAAGGTCCAAGATTATGACCGTAGTGGGTACCCAAACCCCGAGACATTCAAGGCAAGCTATCCACAAGGAATAGATCAAGTCAGGAAAGATCGAGAATTGGGAAGAAACTCAAAGATGCCATTCACGGAGAATACATTCATCTTGGGGAGTAGAGCTTCTTGACGATTCCTAAGGAGGACAGCCGAAAAGAAGACTGTATCTGGTGCTCCTATTGGGGATCTAGGCGTCTATTTCTACGAATAAATGAAACGGCGTCACCTAGTTCTAAACGTAGTTGCCGGGGAAACTCGAAATATCTATACTATTATTACACAGTAGATATGAGTTTATGAAAGGAGACTTACAGTGAGCAGCCCCACAATACAGTTTATAATATGAAAGCAGTAAATGAAAGCGATAACCACTTACTCGGTTATAGTGCTTCCATGCTGTTTGGTTAGTTGTTCAACAAAGAAAGATTGAAAACAACAATATATTCAAAATCAAAGGAGAAAGTGCTTTGAAAAAGAAAGATTTGGGGCTTACAGCTCAAGGAGAGGCCCAAGGTTTTATTAGTGAGCGCACTGTTTGACTTTGTACAGCGGGACTTATACAAGTGACTGGGGCCCAAAAAGGTTTTCTGTACAAAGGGATGGGTCTTACACTCTCTCAAGAGGCCCAGAAAGGTTTAAAGAAAAAGAGTGGGGCTTATAACACGAGGGTAGGCCCAAATGATTTTTCGTTTAAAAATGGCGATCGCGCCGAGGTTTTCTTTTAACGCAGAGGGACTTATACAATAAGTGAGGCCCAAAATGTTTTGGTTAAAAGGGGGATTGGGTCTTACACTCTAATAGAGCCCCAAAGTGTTTTGAATAAAAAGAAATGGGTCTTATAGCTCAAGGAGAGGCCCAGATGATTTTTGAAAAGGCGACGATCGCGCCGTTTGTTTTTTGACGGTATCGGGACTTATACAATAAGTGAGGCCCAAAAATGATTTGGTCAAAAAAGGATTGGGTCTTACACTCTAATAGAGGCCCAAAGTGTTTTGAAAATGATTTATGAGGGTTGAATTAATCCAAAACCCTAATTTGTTTTCAAAATGTATTTAATTGAATAAAAATTCAATTAAAATGATCAAAAATTGTTTAACACATGGGAAACAAATTGTGATCTTGGATTAATGCTTCAAAAATTAAGTAATGACCTACAAAATAATTAGAAAGCATTAAAAGTTGCAAAATCAATGTAGAAAAAATATTTAAAATGCCAAAAACAATCAAAATATTAATTCTTTACAAAAATATCAATTATATGAAATAAATAATATTTTTGGGATTTTTTTGATAAAATAAAATATTTTAACATTTTTGTGAATTATTAAAAAAAAGAATCAACTCAAAATCATTAAAACTCAGAGAGAAATTAATTTTTGAATCAATTAAACAAAATCACAAAATTCAAATATTCAAATATATGAAAATGGCGCCAAGAACAACACCAAGAACACGCGCGTTTTTTCAGTTTGCCTAGATTTGCATTTTCCATCCAATCTCACTGAATACGTAATTATAACATGCAATCCACATATCATTATGCTCGCCTCAACCTCACGATCATGTCTATGTACTTTAATTTCATTTAAATTAAACATACAACAAGAAATCACGAAGAAACCTCAAGAACCCTAATTTCTGCATGAAGGCTAGGATTTTTGATACACGATTCAAACAATGCAATTAATTGAGGGAAAACATTCCATGCATGATTATGAACATATGGCCAAATTATTGTGCGAGGAAATATGCATAGATTGAGAGATGACCAAGTTTAGGTTTACCTCCAAGTCGTGACAGCAAGAGCAGATGTGATTTTGAGTTGGAGGTGTTACAGACGAGTTGTGATGATCTGGACAGCTTCCCTACACCATATGGAGTGTGTTTGAACACTTGGATTGAATTGAAATGGACTGGATCAGTTTATGGCATCTCAGCTGCAACTTCACTTCAAACTTGTGTGGATGGCAAGTGATTTTGAGATTTTGATGTTCCAGATGTTATGTGAGTGTTTGATCAGCTCATATGCGATGTATGTGAGGTGTTTGAGTGATTGGTTTGTGCAGAATTGCTCTCAAACTCAAAACCCGATAGCTACCTTGCTAAGAAAGGCATTTTTGCCAAGAGAAAGAGATTTTGAGGAAAGCATCTGTTAGATGGCTTTGGTGTACTCAAACTGACCACAATTGAGCTCTATTTATAGTAGAGCAAGTTTGTTTTGCAAGGAATAGTACATGGCAGCTGGTAAGTAGGTTTCCTTAATGTTGGCCAATGGAAATGAAAGTCTCCTCTAGCCATTGACTAGAGGTTAGGGCACAGAGCTTTGGTCCCCTTGGTCTTGGATAAGTCTTGACTGATTTCAGATGAGAATGGCTCAGTCCATGCCACCTTGATGGTTCCATTAAATGCCTCATTCCAAATTTGAAGTCTTGTCCCTATTTTGGCCACTCTAGGTTCAACATGCTATTCTTTGTTCCTTGGACCTTGGAGGCTTGGCTCAGTGATTGTCCCCTTTGGATTCAATTCTCTGAGGTGTCCATGTGGATTGGAGCAATTGCAATTGGCTGATTTTGGCAAATCGAGCCAAAATGCAAATTCTGCCTTGCCTTGACAGATTTCAGCAAGGCAACTTGCCAATGTTGTATCTCATGATGTAGGTTGAATTTGGCAATGTTCTTGGCCATTTTGGAAAGCCCTAACATGATACAACAACTGTTTGAACAAGTTTGGTTTTAATCTCTTTTGATTCCAAGTGAAAAATCCCCCTACATTTGGCAAAAAGTGAAGGCAAATCTGACTTAGTGAAAATTTCACTAAGTGTTGGAAAAAGTGACTTTTTCACTTTTCAGCCACTTTGATCACTCCATAACTCAAAATCCTTAATGAATTGGAATGACTTGTAGTTGAAGTTTTTGTAGGTGATAATGAGGGCTACAAATCCATCTTTGGATGAGAAAAAATGGCCTTGTGGTTTAGGAGTTATGGTCCTCCAAAGTTGGTACCCTTGCCACTTTATTTTTAACTTAGAAAAATTTCTAAGTTTTATGGTTACCCCTTTTACAAGTTATCTCACTTTTCTTGATTTTTCTTGATGAATAATGATTCAAATCATACATTAACATCATTTTAGGGTTAAAAATCCATTTTGGTGAAAAATCTCAAAAAGTCAAAGTTGACTTTTGTTCACAGTTGACTTTTTTCAGATGAATTCCAAACTGTGCAATTCTTCAGGAAATCATGTCCTTGACCTAAATCAAACTTGATGGACATGTTCCATGGGTGTCATAGGGTATATTCAATCATGTATTAGGGTTTGGGAGCATGTCTTGGTCAAAAGTCAAAGTTACAGTTGACTTTTCTCTTAAAACCCTAATTGTGGTGCAGATGAAAATGAGACTTGTTGCTCAAGCTTCTTGGATCAATCCATTGTTCCAAATGGATCAATATGGTATATTAGAGACCCTCAAATCATCGCTTGAGGTCTTGGCTCATGGTTTGTCCCAAAAGTCAACTTAGGGGTGAATTAGGTCAAGAAACCCTAATTCCTGATTTTTGATGAATGCATCCCCTGAGGCAAAATTGACTTGATGCATGGGTTCATGAGGTTCCATGAAGTATATTAGGTTATGTTTTGGATCATTGCCTTGTGCCCAGATGAAAATTTCCATCTGGAGGCCCTGGTTGACCAAAACCCTAATTTGGTGACACTGTCGATCTTGAGACTTGATCCACCTAGAAGGGAGCAATCTTGTGCTTAATCCTTGAAGTGGGAGTCCTTGTGATCCTTTGTGGATGTTTGAGAGATTAGACAAGTTGAAGATCATGTCATTTCTTGATTGATCCTTTGTCTAAGCACTCAGAGAGGGCTTGAAACCCTAATTTTGCTTGTATTGGATGCTCACCCATCTTTGGGGAGACTGATGAAGCATGATGGTTCATCCATATTGTGATGATGATTTTCACAATGATGGGAAATCTTAGTGGTCAAAATTTGGGGTATTACAAGAATTATAACAAACTGTGGGCTGAAAAGGAGAAGCTTCGTGAGGAGAACGGTGAGCTGCAAAAAGAAATCTACCAGTTGAAACATGAGCGAGGTGAAGCTGTTCACATTGCTAAGTTGAAAACAGAGCTTCTCTCTAAGAAAGAAAAAGAGCTAGCTGAAGAGGTCACAGCCAGACAAAAGGTAGGACAAGCTCTAAAAGGTGTTAGCAGGATTCTCAAATCCAAGAAGGAAGACCTAGCCAAGGCTTAGTCAAAAATTCACAAGTTTAACGCTTACCGAGATACCGCAATCACAGCCAACAAACAGAAAGAAGATGAGTTCCTGGATCAGATCGAGAGTTTGAAGACGAAGCTCAAGAAGAAAAATGAGGAAATCTTATCAGGGACGTTCCAGAGACACGCAGTTGAGGAGCAACTGAATGAGGCCATAGCAACCATAGAAGAGCTGAAGATACGAGTTGAGGTTAAGAGGCCTAGGGGTGAAGGCTCTAGCTCAGGCAGTGGTCCTCAAAGGGTGCAAGATCATGATGGTTGAAGAGAACTCGCACATTGATGATACTCTGTAGTTTGTTTTTCTTTGTATTTTGGGTCACCACCATAACTGTTGGCTGGGATCTTTGCTTCTTATTTTTTTTTTTGGAACTAAAAGCATATCTTTTATTACCAAACACAATGAGTACAAACCGATCATAAGGATCCAGGTCTAAACCTACTCTAGACTATGAGTACTTATATTAACATGAGTACTTAAAAATCTATTCATCTTGCATCTACTAATGATATTCTCTATAATCTTATCTTTCAAATTAATATCCAAGCTCTTTTGGGAAAAAATCTTATCATTTCTCCATTTCCAAAGCTCATAGATGGTTTCCGCACTCGCAATTTTCAGGATTTGTCTTTTCCATCCTTTCTTTCTAGTTTCATAAATCAACCAACTTTTCTCTAAACTCCAATTACAAGGATCTCTGTTATAGCCTAACCAGCCCATGATTTCTTTCCAAACCTTCATAAAAGGTGGGCATTCAAAAAGCAGGTGGTTCAAGTTTTCCTCATGATCACAAAACTCACATTTGGGGTCCATGTTCATGCCAAAACGAATGAGCCTGTCCTTTGTAGGGAGTTTATCATGGAGTGCCATCCAAAGAGTGAAAGTAGCCCTAGGTCTCGCCAAATTCTGCATCAAGATTTTATGCCAATTCACATTTTCGGTTTCCCCTCGAAGTGCTTTGTACATTTCACCAGTTTGGTACCATTTCCCATGTTCCACATCCCTCCAGTATGGTAAATCTCTTATTTTCTCTCTAACTTTGATGATCTTCTTCATAATCCAAGAACAACTTTTATTCACCTGCCATTGCATGACATCATTGTTCTTGAGATAGTATGTATTTATCCATCGCACCCATAACTTGTCTGCTTTAGCCTGAATATTCCAAAGAAGTTTACCAAGTGTCGCTTGGTTCCATAAACTGAGGTCTACAATATTTAGACCACCAGCACCATTCGGTCTGCACATTTTTTCCCAAGATATTGGCGCTTTCTTGGTTATAACATCCTTGCCACTCCACAAGTAACTTCTACAGATTGATTCGATGTGGTTGACAACCTTCTGCGGAATCGGAAAAATATTCATCCAATAAGCTGTCATTCCAAATAGAATATTTTTTATTAGTTGGTATCGCCCTGCATAACTCAATAAGCTGGATGTCCAATGTTTAATTCGGGCCGTGATTTTATCAATCAACGGTTTGAATTGTTGGATAGTAATTTTCCTGCAAGATAAAGGCACCCCTAGGTATTTAAAAGGGAGTTTGCCAATGTCGAAACCAGTCATTGCCACAATATTCACTTGCTCGGTTTTTTTCATGCCACCAAAGTACAGTTTGCATTTGCTTGGATGAGCAGAAAGGCCTGTAGCTTCAGAAAATTTTCCAAATTCCTCCATCAGGATTCTGACAGACCCTTCATCACCTCTCGCAAATAGAATCAGATCGTCCGCAAAGCTAATATTTGTTATCAGCAGTTTTTCGCAGCGGGGGTGAAAGTTGAAATTGTGATTTTCTTTAAGTTTTCCAAGACATCTATGGAGGTAATCCATAATCAGCACAAAGATCAAAGGGGATATAGGATCCCCTTGACGGAGCCCCCGTTTTGCTTTCAAAACCTTCGTAGTTTGACCCCGTATGGTGAATCTATAGGAGATAGAGCAAACACACGTCATAATCCAGCGGATAAATTGCTCAGGAAAATTCATCTCTCGCATAATACTTTCAATGGCTGACCATTCAATCGTATCGTACGCCTTCTGGATATCCATTTAGATAGCACACCGAGGGGATATGTATTTCCTGCTATAACCTTTCATTAGCTCCTGGGCAAGCATGATATTATCTTGGATCACTCTACTCGGAATAAATGCAGACTGGCTGTCATCAACAATATCAGGGAGGACCTTACTCAATCTAGTTGTCATGATTTTTGAAATCACTTTGTATATTATGCTACAACACGCAATTGGCCTCATGTCTTTGATCCTCTTAGCCTCCGGAGATTTCGGAATTAACGTGACCAATGCATAATTTACAGCAGCAAACAAACGATTGTGGAGAAAGAAATCATGTACAGCCGCGATTGTATCATTCTTAGTGATGCTCCATGTACGTTTGAAAAATTTAGAGGTATATCCATCAATCCCATGAGCCTTCGATTCACCAATACTATTAAGCACTGTCCAAATTTCTGCTTCATTCACAGGCCTGGTAAGCTTCTCTCTATGTTCATCAGTTAGTTGGGGGCCTTTTCTAACGGCCTCAATATCCACATGCCTGAGCACATCTCTCTTAGTCCCAACCAGATTGTTGTAGTACTCTAGAATCTCTTTCTCAATCTCCTCAAAATCACTCATTCTATTGCCATGGTTATTCTCTAGGTTCTGCATATTCACTTGTTTATTTTTTCCACGAACAATTGCATGAAAGAATGCATTGTTGTCATCACCAAGTTGGAGCCAGTTGATTTTTGCTTTTTGTCTCAACAATTTCTCTTCATCCTCAGTTGTCTCCATAATTCTGTCAGACCAGAGTTTTACCTCAGCTGCTATGTCTTTATCAAATAAGTTCCCTGCCAGATTAGTCTGAGCTTTTTCCAACTTTTCTCTATACTCACAAATATTATGGATCCCTGTAATGATTTTCCTGTTCAAACCTCTCAAGAGAGGTTGTAATCTCTTCATCTTTCTCCACAAGATGTACATAGGCCTCCCTGTAACCTGTTGGCTCCAGTTTTCAGCTACCACTCTCATAAAATCTTTGTGCTCCATAATACTATTCATGAATTTAAACCTGGCCTGCTGTCTTCCCTTCCAGATATGATCACCTAGCAGGCTGATTTTCAGTGGTGTATGATCAGATATATGGCAATTTAGGATCTCCAGCAAGCTGCTAGGATATTTCAGAAACCATTTAGTGTTGCAGACGGCATGGTCGATACGGGAGTACACAAGGTCCTCTTTATGGTTATTAGTCCAAGTGTAAAAATTACCTCTAGAATCATGCTCAAAAAGCTTTGTCATCTTCATCATATTTTCCAAGTCCTCAATCTCACTTTGATGGACAGGATTGCCTCCCACACGATCTTTATAAGTAAGAACATTATTGTAATCACCAATTACAATCCACGGGCTTTGAATATTTCCTGCCAATCTACCAATATCATGCCATAATTGTCTTCTCTTGGTGAGTTGATTGTGAGCATAGACAATTGTCATTCTAAACATTTCCTGCCCATTTGTGGTACACACTTCACAGTGAATAAATTGATCTGATTTTTCCTGAACAGCAATTCTAATCTCTTCATGTTTCCACATTATCCAAATCCTCCCATTCGAGTGTTCATCATAGTTATCAGTCCATGTCCAGTGCTGACCAAAGATCCTCCTAATCTTTGGAGCATTATTCTGTTTCACTCTAGTCTCTAGTAAAGCTACACAAGGCACTTGAAGATTCTTGAGATGGGCTTTAATCTCAAGGTGCCTTGCTTTTTTATTCAAGCCCTTTATGTTCCAAGCAACTAACATGGATCACCAATAAAATGGATCTCCAATCCAAGGACTTCAAAACCATTCTTGCTAGATCCTGTCATCTCTCTACCAGGCATATGGCCATCCTCAATCATAATTCCTTTACCTCTATGCTTGTTTGATGACCCTTTATGTTCCAGGCAGCCTGTTGCACATCACCCACTTGATCTATTATGTTCTGTTCTGGTATTTCAGGCTCTGGTACAGGCTCAGACTGTGGTGGTTTGGGCGCCCAAATTTTCTTCTGCTGAGCAGGTGGAGGTTTCTTCTTCCTATCACAATCATGTCCAAGTTTGGTGCAACATTTGCAATACACCGGCTTCCATTCGTACTCCACATTTTGGACCAATTTCTTTCCTTCAGGATCCCTAATAGTTATGGTATCTTTCAGGTCCTTAGTGATATCAATCTCTACCAATACACGAGCATAAGTAATTCTTAACTTCTTTGCCGTACACTCATCCGTCATCATCGGTTTCCCCAAGGCACTTGCTATCTTCCCTATGCTCTTTTCCCCCCAGAAAATGAGAGGTAATTGTGGCAGCAAGATCCAAATTGGAACAACTCGAATAGCATCCTCCTTCAGCGAGAAATTTGGATTCCATTCGTGTAAAAACATGGGCTTGTGGAATATTGTGTAAGGTCCTCATTTCAGAACAGCATCTTTATCATCCTTTGAATGGAAACGAATGATGAAGAAGCCTTCATCATTATAATATAATTCTGGTAAGGTTGCAAAATTCCATACCTTCATCATAAAATTCTTTGCTCCATTCATGGACAAGTCTCCACCCAACACATACATTATGAGCGCGTTTTCCCAATGTTTCTTTTCTGACATAGTGTCTTCCTCTTCTATCATCACTTCAATTTCCCCATTAACAATCAATGGAGGTGTATATCCTAAGTCAATTCCATGGCTGGGTAATCGATTTCCTCGAATGATATCAACCCAAGCAGCTCCCTCAGGTTGCTCTGGTTCTTGTTTGTTCTCGTTACTAACCTCTTCCTTTATCGTTTCTAGTATTTTTGGGGTCGATTCTACCTTTCGATTGCTCGTACCTTCTAATCTCATAGCCTTCAATTCTTCAAATTTGCTTGCTGATTGTGGCGTGAAAGCCCTCAAGACTGCCGGAGGTGTTGCAGCCGCCTGTTTCTTCGGTCGGCCACGCCCTTTTCCCATTGTTGTCACTTACAACCCTAGCACAAACTCCCAGCTAGACTTCCCCCTTCAGGTCCCTAACCTTAGGGTTAGGAATTTAAACCATACCAGGTGAAGGTAACCAAGGTTATTGCTATGGCTCACTGTAAAGTAACACCGGATATCGTTTCAACGCCGAAAATCGCTCAACGCCGGAAATCACTCAAAGGTTTCAATGAATTGATCTTTGCTTCTTTTGTTTCAGACTTGTTATTGTTATCTTGGGTTGTAACCTCTAACAGTGATTTTCTCTGATTTATATATGAGCAGCAGTTTCATCCTATCTCGTCTTTAAACTGGAATCAAGGGGTGGATCGCCCTGCAAATATTCAAACATGTCCATTTGCATATGCATAATCATATATATTTTTTGCATCGCAGGTGCTCGTCCCGGGTTTTTCTAACCTTTATTTGGTTGCAGGCAGGATTGATAACCAGTCGTTTCACCGGTATTCTACTAGATCAAATCAGAAGAGAATTATGGAGAAGATGCAGGCTGATATGGCTGCCATACAGGCTCGTATAGACCAATTCATGGAGCTAATGCAAGGTGTTGCTCAAGGGCAAGAGCAATTGAGGACTCTGGTCCAACCCTTAGTGGCAAGAGTGGATGAAGACGGGGTTCTTCATGGCGGAGTCCATAACGGCGTTGTTGGTAACGGTGCTCAGGGAGGTCTTGTGGGCGTAGAGATCCCCATTCCTGGTGTTGTGATTCCTCCGGGTAGAGGAGAGTAGCTTGTGATTCCTTCTATTGTGGGAGGAGGAAGTGTTTGTGTTGTTCATGGTCGTCGTTTCATAGACCAACAAGATGACGTTTTCTTCATGCCGGGCAGGGATGCTGGTCCTCAGGCCGACAATGATCAAAGGTTCAGATTCATTGAAGAACGGCTAAGGGGAGTGGTGAATTAAAATTATGTAGGGATGGATCTGGAGGATTTGGGGCTGGTTCCTGGAGTTGTAATTCCGCACAAATTTTAGGTGCCCACTTTTGTGAAATACAATGGTACCACCTGTCCCAAGACGCATGTCAGGGCATATGCGAGGAAGATGGCCATGTACTCTAAAGATGAGAAACTGCTGATGCATTTCTTCCAGGACAGCCTGTCTGGGGCATCCTTGGAATGGTACATGCAATTAGAGAGATGCCATGTCCATAATTGGAGAGAGTTGGTCGAGACCTTTATCAAGCACTACCAATATAATACTGATATGGCTCCCAACAGGACCCAGTTACAGAATATGGCTCAAAAGAATAATGAAAGCTTCAAAGAATATGCGCAGAGATGACGTGAACTAGCGGCAAGGGTACAGCCGCCCATGTTGGAAAAGGAAATGCTGAATTTGTTTATGGATACTTTGCCGAGACGTTATTATGAGAAACTGTTACCTTGCGCGTCAGGAAAGTTTGTTGATTTGATCATGGTCGGGGAAATGTTAGAGAGTGGAATCAAAGCAGGGAAGGTAACAGATAATGATGGGTCATCTTCTGGTCAAGGGAAGAAACCCTATGCGAATTACAAGAAGAAGGAGGAAACAAATTCTGTGTCTTCTCACCGAGGCAAAGGAAAGCAGCATCAGAGTTATAACCAGCAGGTAGCTTCAGTGACAATTCCTGCAGTGTTTCCACCTCAGCAGCAGCAAAATCAGGCTCCGCGCCAATATCAGCCAAGGCCTAAACAGAACCGACATTTTGATACTCCACCCCTACCGTATTCACAGTTGTTTCAGCATTTACTACAGTTACAGTTAATCCAAAAAAGGACTCTAGCTCCCCCCACCAGTAATCCACCTCCAGGTTATAATCCTAATGCCCACTGTGACTTTCATTCTGGGGCACCCGGACACTATATAAAGACTGCAAAGCTTTTAAGCACGTAGTCTAAGACTTGGTGGATTCAAAGGCCATTAAATTTTCAAATGATGGGCCAAATGTCATCCAAAACCCAATACCGAACCATGGTGGGCCAAGAGTTAATGCTGTGGAGAATGAATCTTTGAATTTGGTTATGGATGTTAATGAATTAAGGAATCCTCTAATGGTGGTAAAGGAGAGGTTATTAAGGGGTGGGATGTCCCCCGGATGTGATGAGAATTGTTCAGATTGTATGTTGCAAATGAATGGGTGTGTTTCTTTGAATTCAGGAATTCAAAAGCTGATAGATGAAGGTCGATTGCAGTTTGACCGATGCGACCAACAGAAAAAAGTTATTAGCAGGAAAAATGAGGTTTCTACCATTACTATCCCTTTCAAAACAATCACTATTTTAGGGCCGGTAAGACCAACACCGATTATTATTACAGCTCTCAGACCCGTACCATATGAGAGTACCAAGGCCATTCCTTGGAACTATGGAGCCGAAGTGTTTGCAATGGACAAAAACAAGAATTGGTGGGAACTTCTATAGTGAACTCTTGTGTTGAAAACGATATTGAGGCAGGGTCTATCATGAGAAATGGTAGAGTCTTGATCCCTTCAAATGATCAAGCTGGTAGTTCTAAACAAGACAAAGGGAAGCAGGTTGTAGGTAATTCTGTGCAAGCACCAATAATGAATGACTCCACGGCAGGGCTGATTGATAATTCTTTCTCCGAGAACGTAGAAGAATTTATGAGACTGATTCGGAAAAGTGATTATAAAATCATTGATCAATTGCATCAGACTCCGTCCAAGATCTCTATCTTATCCCTGTTATTGTGTTTCGAGGCACACCGAAATGCATTGCTGAAAGTAGTGAATGCTGCTTACGTATCCCAAGAGATCTCAGTTAATCAGTTGGAGGGGGTAGTGGCCCATGTTAATGCAGGTAATGGTTTGGGTTTTACTGATGTTGACTTGACTCCAGCAGGGAAAAACCATAATAATGCCCTGCATATTTCTGTTGAGTGTCGTGGATCATTGATGTCTCATGTGCTTGTGGATACTGGATCCTCTTTGAATGTTCTGCCTAAGAAAGCCTTGATGAAGCTGGACACACGAGGGTTGATATGCACACCTAGTGATTTGGTGGTGCGCGCTTTCGATGACTCGAAGAGGTATGTTTTCTGAGAGATTGTGCTACCGATTAAGGTTGGTCCGAAGGTTTTCGATGCTACCTTCTATATCATGGACATCCAACCTGCCTACAACTGTCTGCTGGGTCATCCATGGATTCACAGTGCTGGGGCTGTGACGTCTACATTGCATCAGAAGTTAAAGTACATGGTAGACGGACACGTGGTGACGGTTTGTGAAGAAGAGGATATCATGATAAGCCAGCTATCTACTTTCAAGTATGTGGAGGTAGACGGTGAAATACATGAAACTATATGTCAGGGTTTCAAAGCAGTAAAGATCACTGAGAAGCCTCTCAATGAAGGTAGCCAGTCTGAAGTAGTTCAGCCTATAGTGGTACACCAGCCGGAGATTTGTATGTCTTTCTACAAAGATGCTCGGGCCGTGGTCGAAGCCGGTGGTTCACAAAAGTGGGGTCAGATTATTGATGTCCAGGAAAAGCGGAATACTCATGGACTGGGTTATAAGCCACCCAGGCGTCCTGAAGAGCCTCCCAAGTTCTATGGTCCAGTTTGTTTCACCAGTGCCGGTGTGTTCTTCGACCGAGTCAATGCTATTGAGGAGGATGGGGATAGTGATTGTGATATGGATAGTTGGATCCGCCCCTGTGTCCCAGGTCAAAGTCTTCGTAACTGGTCATCAGAGAGATCCATTCAAGTGATCGGACCAGAGTAATTGCTTCTGTTTGTCATCTATGTTAATCCTACGCTCTGCCCAAGACGTAGTGATTCTTGTTTGTAGGGCTTGAATGTTTTTGTATGCTTTTTCTTTATCATTAATAAAGGACGTTTTCGCAATCAAATGTTTTGATCCTTGCCTTTCTGTTTTTATTTTTGCATTAAAACCATAGCAAAATGGCAATGTGTTTTTGTTTGATGCATCCATAATAAACATATATCATCAATCATGCAGGTTTTCTTGTTCAAATTCCACCCATCATGATTCACCTATGGCTCGATATGACTTCGATAATCCCATATATCAGGCTGAAGAGGGGACTGATAAAGACTGTGCCTTACCAGAGGAATTAGCCAGGCTGTTAAAACAGAAGGAAAAGGCCATTTTGCCTCATCAGGAGGAAATCGAGGTTGTTAACTTGGGGACCGAGGACGCAAAGAAAGAGGTACGGATTAGGGCCGCTTTGGAAGATACTGTCAAGGGAAGATTGATTGAAATACTCCGAGAGTATGTGGATATCTTCGCCTGGTCTTACCAAGACATGCCTGGGCTCGACGCTGACATCGTGGTACACCAGCTACCACTCAAAGAAGGATGTGCTCTGGTTAAGCAGAAGCTGAGAAGGACGAAACTGGAAATGTCTGTCAAGATTAAAGAAGAGGTTCATAAATAGTTAGATGCTGGGTTTCTTGCTGTAATGAATTATCCTCCATGGGTTGCTAATATTGTACCTGTACCTAAGAAGGATGGAAAGGTCAGGATGTGCGTTGGTTACAGAGATCTGAATAGAGAAAGCCCAAAAGACGACTTCCCGCTTCCTTACATTGACGTGTTAGTGGACAACACCGCTCATTATTCTGTGTTTTCCTTCATGGATAACTTCTCTGGGTATAACCAAATCAAGATGGCCCCAGAGGACATGGAGAAAACAACGTTCATAACACCGTGGGGAACATTCTATTACAAAGTGATGCCCTTTGGATTAAAAAATGCTAGGGCAACTTATCAGCGGGCGATGGTGACTCTCTTTCATGATATGATTCACAAAGAGATCGAGGTCTATGTTGATGACATGATTGCGAAGTCACAGACGGAGGAAGAACATCTGGTCAATCTTCAAAAACTGTTCAAAAGATTGAAAAAGTTCAGACTGAGGTTGAATCCGAACAAATGCACCTTCGGGGTGAGATTTGGAAAGCTACTTGGGTTTATTGTCAGAGAAAGAGGTATCGAGGTTGACCCTGCTAAAGTAAAAGTCATTCAAGAAATGCCTAAACCAAGAACAAAAAAAGAGGTTCGTGGTTTCTTAGGGAGGTTGAACTACATTGCTAGATTCATCTCTCATCTTACAGCCACGTATGAACCGATATTCAAGTTGCTAAGAAAAGATCAGGCGGTCAGATGGAACGAAGACTGTCAAAAGGCGTTCAAAAAAAATAAAGGAATATTTGCAGGAACCTCCGGTCCTTATGCCACCAGTGCCAGGAAGGCCATTGATTATGTATGTTATGGTTCTTGAGAACTCAATGGGGTGTGTGCTCGGTCAACATGACGAGTCAGGTAGAAAAGAGCATGCCATCTACTACCTGCGTAAAAAGTTTACTGATTGTGAGTCAAGGTACTCGATGTTGGAGAAAACATGTTGTGCACTCGCTTGGGCAACTAAGCGTTTGAGGCAGTATATGTTAAACCACACAACCCTCTTGATTTCGAAGATGGATCCGATCAAGTATGTGTTTGAGAAGCAGGCGCTTTCTGGAAGAATAGCCCATTGGCAGATGGTTCTAACAAAATACGATATTCAATATGTTTCCCAAAAAGCCATTAAGGGAAGTGTTTTGTCAGAATATCTTGCTGAACAACCAATTGAGGATTATCAACCGATGAAGGTCGAATTTCCTGATGAGCACATTATGTATCTGAAGATGAAAGACTGTGAAGAGCCTCTACCCGATGAAGGGCCAGAAATTGGGTCCCAATGGAAGATGGTTTTTGATGGGGCTGTTAGTTCATACGGTAACGGAATCGGGGTAATCATTACGAATCTGAAAGGTTCTCATATACCTTTCACTGCCTAATTAGCGTTCATATGCACCAACAATGAGGCGGAGTATGAAGCATGCATCATGGGGTTAGAAGAAGCAATTGATTTGAGAATCAAGAACCTCGATGTTTATGGTGATTCCGCGTTGGTAGTTAATCAGATTACAGGAGAATGGGAAACTCATCAAGCGAACTTGGTGCCTTATAACAACTATGCCAGAAGTTGTTACCGTTCTTTGACAGAGTCGATTTCCATCATATACCTCGGGTGGAGAATCAGATGGCAGATGCGTTGGCAACGTTATCTTTAATGTATTAGGTGAATCATTGGAATGAAACCCCTTCGATCAGAATCATGCGTCTGGATAGACCAGCCTTTGTGTTTGCAGTTGAAGGCGTATCAGATGGCAAACCTTGGTATCACGATATTAAGGTTTTTCTGAAGAGTCAAGAGTATCCAATGGGTGCATCCACCAAAGATAAGAAAACTCTGAGGAGGTTGGCAGGAAATTTCTTTCTGAATAAAGACGACGTGTTATACAAGAGAAACTTTGACATGGTCTTGTTATGTTGTGTTGATGAACACGAGGCAAGCCTGTTAATGGAAGAAGTTCATGAAGGATCTTTTGGTACCCATGCCAATGGGCATGCTATGGCCAGAAAACTGTTGAGAGCGGGGTATTATTGGATGACTATGGAATTTGATTATTTCAAATACGCCCGGAAATGTCATAAATGCCAGATTTATGCAGATAAGGTGCATGTACCGCCTACTCCTTTGAATGTATTGTCATCACCTTGGCCCTTTGCTATGCGGGGCATTGATATGATCGGGAAGATTGAGCCGACTGCTTCCAATGGGCATCGTTTCATTTTGGTTACCATTGATTATTTCACGAAGTGGATGGAAGCAGCCTCGTTTGCTAACGTCACCAGACAAGTGGTAGCCAGATTTATCAAGAAGGACATCATCTGCCGGTATGGAGTCCCAGAGAGAATCATTACTGACAATGGTTCAAATTTGAATAACAAGATGATGAAGGAGCTATGTCAGAGCTTTAAGATTAAACATCGCAACTCTTCTCCTTATCGTCCGAAGATGAATGGGGCTGTTGAAGTGGCAAATAAGAATATCAAGAAGATTGTGCAGAAAATGGTAGTGACGTATAAGGACTGGCATGAGATGTTGTCTTATGCTTTACACGGTTATCATACTTCGGTACGCACATCGACTGGGGAAACTCCTTTCTCACTGGTATATGGTATGGAAGCAGTTCTACCATTAGAGGTTGAGATTCCTTCTTTAAGAATCCTGGCAGACGTGAAACTTGATGAAGCTGAATGGGTGCGTTCCAGACTGGATCAGCTGAATCTTATTGAAGAGAAAAGATTAGCAGCCATTGCACATGGTCGGCTGTATCAGAGCAGGATGAAGAAAGCCTTTGATCAGAAAGTGCGTCCTCGGTGTTTTCAGGCTGGTGAATTAGTTTTGAAAATGATCCTTCCTCCTCAAACAGATCACAGGGGCAAATGGACTCCAAATTACTAAGGGCCATGTGTAGTAAGATAGGTTTTCTCTGGTGGAGCCTTATTACTCTCAACTATGGATGGTGAAGATTTTACGTCCCCTGTGAATGTAGACGTAGTCAAAAAATACTTTGCATAAAAGAGACCCGCTGGACACAAAAAGAAAGTCAGGAATTGCTTTCGAATATAAATGCCTATTTACAAGCTAATTCCATTTAATAAAATCTTTATTTCACTCAAAAGCTTTCCATTTGTGTTTTTACTTTTGCTGTTTTGTTTGTGAAAACGTCTGATATTTCAATAAAACATTGCATGCGAAAATGTTAAGCTCTGTGAAGCATATCAGAAAACAGTGGAAATTGCTTAAGCAACGGTTGTTGTAATGGTAGAGGTAGCCTTTTTTTGCATATAGAACTTTCTGTTAATTCTGTTTGCAGGGTAACAGGTTTGTCCTTCCCCAGTAGAGCTACGCTCCTCGACGTTGAAAAGTTCATCCTCCTCGGCAGGTTGTTGCTTTCCCCAACCAGAGTGTCAAGGATTATCCTCCTTAATAAATACAGAAGATTAATTCCCCAGCTAGAGTTGTGATCGATTCATCACTCTTTCTGCAAGCAGTCAGAAGTTGATGCTGACGCATCCCCAGCAAGAGACTTATAGAATATCTTCTTTGGACAAGGATATTATTTTCCCCACAGGGCCTGAACACTCATTCGCCTCAGCTAGTCGAGAAATGTTTTCCTCACAAGCAACGGTATGAGTTAATCCCCTCAGATGAGTAAGCTTGATGTTATCCTCTAGCAGGGTGGATGTCGGTATCTACCGTTCCTCAAGCAAGTTTGCTGGTCATGGCCGGTACTCCCCAGCAGGGTAAAAGTACTAATATTCCCCGGCAGGGTAGAAGCAAGGGCATCTCCCAACAGCAGGTTGAGTTCGGTAATATCCCCAAGCAGGTTCAGAGTTATTAACTTGTTTCCCCAAGCAGAGTTTGGTGGTGATCCTCTCAGTGGTTTATTCAACAGTGGTTGAAATCCCTAGCATGTTTTAAGTCCAATTGTTATTGGCATATTTCAAATCCAGGTGTTGAAGTTCTATCTTCGGTAAAAGTCATTGGTAGTCCCCAGGAAGAAAATTCTCTTTGGATTCCACCTTTAATATTCATTTTTATCCATCCCCCGACATAGTGGAATTTCTCTCAGAGTTTTTTTTCGTCTCCAGCAGAGTTTGTGATCAGGAAGTCGTTCAGTGAAATCTTCCTCAGCAGGATATTTTAATTCAGAGGACAATGTAGTTTGTCATCCCCGGTGGAGCTGCCTTCGTTTTCAACATTTATTTTGTTGGAGCGCCTCTTTTGCATTGCATAAGCATTCTTACATGGCATCCTCCCAAACGCGTAGCATTTCCATTTCGTATGGAGCATTATGGCATAGGAAAATTCAAACATATGCATTCGAAGCATAAGCCATATTTGATATCCTTTACCAGATTCTTTCCCCAGCAGAAAGTAACAAAATTCAGGAGACGTTGTTTTACACTACACCGCAACCAGTGGATTCGTCCTTCTTGTTGGTCCTTCCTATACTCCCCCGCAGAGTTGTCTGTTTAGATTTCTCTTTTCCCCGGCAGAGTCATCTTTATAGATCTGTCGATTCTACATATTCTTGTTTGAAAGTCTACCTTCGGCTTAGTCTTTCTTTAAAAGTCCACCTTCGGTTTGGTCTTTCTCTTTTTTCGAGTTCGACTTCGGCCGTCCTCACACCCGTTGTTATCCCCATTAGAGTTATTCTGTGTGGTATAGTCTTTCTTTAAAAGTCCACCTTCAGTTTGGTCTTTCTTTTCCGAGTCTACCTTCGACATGGTCTCGTATCCTTTGTTTGAAAGTCTACCCTCAGCTTAGTCTTTCTTTGAAAGTCCACCTTCAGTTTGGTCTTTCTTTTTCAAGTCTACCTTCGACTTAGTCTCGTAATCCTTTGTTGGAAAGTCTACCCTCGGCTTAGTCTTTCTTTGAAAGTCCACCTTCGGTTTGGTCTTTCTTTTTTGAGTCTACCTTCGGCTTGGTCTCGTATTCCTTTGTTGGAAAGTCTACCCTCGGCTTAGTCTTTCTTTGAAAGTCCACCTTCGGTTTGGTCTTTCTTTTCCGAGTCTACCTTTGACATAGTCTCGTATCCTTTGTTTGAAAGTCTACCTTCGGCATAGTCTTTCTTTGAAAGCCTACCTTTGGCTTGGCCTTTCTTTTTCGAGTCTACCTTCGGCTTGATCTTGTATTCCTTTGTTAGAAAGTCTACCCTCGGCTTAGTCTTTCTTTGAAAGTCCACCTTCGGTTTGGTCTTTCTTTTTCGAGTCTACCTTCGGCTTGGTCTCGTATTCCTTTGTTGGAAAGTCTACCTTCAGCATAATCTTTCTTTGAAAGCCCACCTTTGGCTTGGCCTTTCTTTTTCGAGTCTACCTTCGGCTTGGTCTCGTAACCTTCGTTTGGAAGTCTACCTTCGGCATAGTCTCTCTTTGAAAGCCCACCTTCGGCTTGGTCTTTCTTTTTCGAGCCCACCTTCGGCATGGTCTCGTAACCTTCGTTTGAAAGTCTACCTTCGACATAATCTTTCTTTGAAAAACCATATTCGATTTGGTCTTTCTTTTTCGAGTCCACCTTCGGCATGGTCTCGTAACCTTCGTTTGAAAGTCTACCTTCGGCACAGCCTTTCTATAAAAACCCACCTTCGGCTTGGTCTTTCTTATCGAGTATGCCTTCGGCCGTTCTTGTAGTATCCTTATATCCCCAGTTTAGTCCGCCTTCGGCCGGTCTGCCTTTCCGAGTTCGCCTTCGACCGTTCTCATATTCGCATTATTTCATCATCCCCACAGGTTGTAAATTTCCGGGTTTTGTTAGTATTCAAGCTTCGTGTATCCCGATTGTCTGAAAACCGTTGCTTCCATACCCTCGGATCCAAGAAGTTTGAATAGGGGTAGCTGTAACACCTCATAATTTGCCCTAGTGTTGCTAACCTTTTTGGCTTATGCTTTATTTCATTTGCATCGTCATTTCTGCATTTTGCATGTTTCTCTTGGGCATGGGATCAAGGTATTTTTCTAGCAGCTCATGGCGTTATCAGCTCCGGCATTATTTTCAGCAGTATTTAGGGTCAAGCAGATAGTTTTCAAGGTCTTTTGGAGCTTTTATTTTGCTCATTAGGCGTTTTAATAATCAGAAGCTTCAACAGTCATTTTCTGATCAAGCGATCTGGTATCAGGCATTATTAATTCAGCAGGATATTCTGAGGTGTCAGCAGGAATTTGTGTTCTTTTCAGGTGTTACTCAGTAGCAATATCAAGTTTTGAGTTTCAGAGGGTTAACGGGTTCAAAACAGCTATCGGAAATCACTTTTCCAAGTTTCCCTCCAAAAGGCGCCAAAATTCAAAATTTGCACTGAGTAACCGGTTACAGCGTATCTTATAACCGGTTACCCTTTGGTTTTTCTGCGCATTTCTTCAGTTTTTGAACTGAGTAACCGGTTAGCAGATACGCTGTAACCGGTTACTCTGGGCAAAATTTGGGAAATTCTGTTTGCATCATTTGTGATCATGTGCATGGCATGTGCACGTGGGGGAAGGATCTAGAATTGATATTTTCATCATTTTCCACCCAAAATTCAAATTCTCTCCATCATTTTTCCACTCTAATTCCTCATTTCATTTCCTAATCCACTTTTTGCCCCAATTTCCACCCACTAAACCTCACTCCATACCACATTTGAATTCCTAACCTAGCTTCTATTTAAATCAATTCATTCCAAACCTCTCCACCCTAGATCATTTTTCACTCTCATTTTTCAGAATTTTGCTCTCAATTCTCTCTCACTTTTTCACTCTCAACCTCCATTTTCAACCACACTCAAAGCTCTCTTTCAAAGATTAACAAGTTCTTCATTGGAACTTGTTAATTCTTGAGCTAAAGCCACTCATTACCACTTCATTGCTGCATTTCATTGGTGATTTTCATTTGGATCTAGATCTGGAATTTCATAAGTGATTATTGAAAGTGATTTTGGAGTTTTTGTTGCTTATTGCTTGGATTTTCAACTTTTAAGTGCAAGGAGCTTGTGGGTCTTGGATTTCTCTACTTGGATTCATCAAATTCTGTTTACAACACTCACCAAAGCAAATCTCAGCTTTGTAGGTTGGTTAATTTCAGATCCATACTCATTTTAGCTTAATTGCAACTTTCACAATGTAGATCCATGATTTTTGGTGTGTTTTCATTCATTTGTGTGAATTTAATTGTGGATGTTGATGATTATTGGAACTAAATGATGTTTGAATGCTGATTCTGAACTTGATTTTCGTGTATTGTTGGTTACATGATTATTGAATATGATTACATAAGTGATTTGCTGCTGAAAAGTGCTTTTGAAACTGATTTTTTTCACCACTGTCCCAGAGTAACCGGTTAGCAGTTATGCTGTAACCGGTTACACTGTATTTTCAGCGTAATTTGTGCAATTTTGAACTGTGTAACCGGTTATCAGTTATGCTGTAACCGGTTACCACTGAAGCAGAATGTGATTTTCTTGCATTTTCTTGGTTGTTTGAGATCCTTTTCATGTCTAAACTTTATGGATTGATATGAGGATGATTTGTGGATCATTCTTGAGCTGTTGCACCTCACACTATTGCATGAACACGATTCTTCGACACACGAGTCTTGGTTTTCATCGATGGATGTTTAAGTTTGCGTTGTTGATTAATTGATGCAATAAACACGATGCACACACATTTGGAGCATGTTAATTCTTGATTGATGCTCAACTTACTGGACATATGATGCATGATTATTGTTTGCTTTTGTGGTTGCCTATGCATGATGTTTTGATCGATGTTAGATTTGTGCAACTTTATTGAGTAATTGTTCTTGAATTGTTAGCATGATCATGTTATTCATTCTTGATGCTTGCAACCTTTATGATTGGTTTGCCATGCTTTGTTTGTCTATTTGCAATCATTGCTTGCATGAGTATTTTGTTTTCAAATGCATGGTGTGCTGTCCTATTTTCCACTGTTGTCTTAGTACATATGTGATGTTGTATGTGCCGCTGTTCGACCTTTTACACCTGTTTTGTGTGCTGAGCATGGGCTGTTGAATGCTGTTTGGTGTGTTTGCTGGTTTTTAACCGCTGTGCAGGTGCAGAGGCGATATTGTAGCTGCTGCTTGTTTGTTTTACTCGCTTTTTTTTTCTTCATCTCTTTCACTCTTTCTCTTCCCTTGAGTCTCAAGACTTGTTTAAGTCTTGGACTCACTCCCTTAGAGCTACCTAGTCCAACTTAATTTTTGATTAAGCGTGGAGTAGGATTAGCATTAGGCTTCCCTTTGCATGCTAACTTAGGTATACGTTTCCCTTTCAACCTCAACTATAGGGCCACCTTTGCATGATAACATTAGGAACATTTAGTTTCCCCTTAGTGTTTTCTTTGAGTCTTCTCTTCTCATCTCATAACACTTAATAAATATAACGAATATTGCGCTCGAGCCTTAAGTTTAGGAAATGAAGAACGAGGGGTCTCCCCTCCTCTTCTAGAATGTTTAGCATACGTCCCATTTGGGGGCGACCATGCGATTCACTCGTTCCCGCATGGTAGACTTTAGTGCAATGTAAGTTACAAACTAACTTCAATCCACTTCTGTCTAAAAAACACAAAAAAAAACTCAAACCTTTTTCATCCTTCGGGATCGTTAATCTCAAATCATTTTTTAGAAAAGGGCACGTTACTTCCTTCTCATCGCAAACAGGCATCGACCCTAACTGCCGGACGCGAATCTAACGTCGCTCATAAAAAACACCAACCGGCCTCGTTAGGTCAAACTACGACTGCTCTGATTTCCTCTCTCTTGTCCGATTGAGGATACGTAGGCACAAGACGGCGATGTCTTGGCGGGCAACCTTCCTCCTTAGTTTGAGTCCGAACTACATTGACTCTGACTTTCCCATTGCACGAGGGAATATGTAGGCCTAGGACGGCGATGTCCTACCGAATCACTTCTTTTTCTTTTCTCCCCCATTTCTCCGTTCTTCCGTTCCCTTTCCTTCTCCTTTCCAGTAGCAGTGGAGCTCTAGACGACGACACCCTTTGATCGAGACAACAGGCGTGGATCTTATCGAGTACGATGGACGCGTGGGGGTGCTAATACCTTCCCTTCGCGTAACCGAATCCCTTACCCGTTTCTCTTGGTCGCAAGACCATGCTCTTTCCCTTCCCTCAGGTTTACGCAGTGTTTCCTTTCCCTCTCTTGGGATAAATACACATTGCTGGTGACTCTATTTTCTGCACCACTTTCACGTTTGTACCATGGATGCAAATCCTCGGGAGCGACAACATGCCCCCAATCTCTTGTGCCACAACTCACTTTCACCTTCAGCACCTTCTGCACTGAGGCATTTAGCTTCAGTTGTTTCCACATTTACCTTGAATATTCTATTACTTTCCTAATCAGATTGCATAATCGACTTCTGATCAGAATCACACAACTTCAAGAGATTGTCCTTTATAGTAACTGAGAAACCTTTCTCAATTAGCTAACCTACACTCATCAGATTGCTCTTCATTCCAGAAGCATACCAAACATCCTTGATCAGAATAGTTTTTCCATTCTTCACCCTGACCTTGACATTTCTCATTCCATCAGCATTCAAATACATATCATCAACATATCTGATCTTTTCCTCTTTCTAGAGTCAAAATCTATCAGCCATTATTTGTTTCCATTTAGGTGATTTGAGCAGTCATTATCCATATACCACCAGTCTACCAAATATCCACCATCAGATTCATAAGCCATCAATAACACAGGTTCATCATCAGATTCTCCACTGGCTATATTTGTTTCTTTTGATTTCCTCAACTTGTTTGACTAACAGTCAGCAGTAAAGTGACCAAACTTCTTACAACAGTAGCACCGAACCTTCTTCTTGTCAGACTTCTCCTTTCCCTTCTGATGTTTCTTCTCATCAGATTTGGAGGCTTATGACTTCTGATAACCACCACCATGTCTCTTCTTGGTCTCTAACCAAGACTGCTTCTGATTCTTCTTACTAGAAGACGCCTTTAGATCTTGCTCTATGATCACTATTTAGTGTGCCTAAATAATTCTGACTGCAAGTATACAGTCGTATCGGGTAGTTTTAAAAGATTATCGATCCCACAGAGACTAAAAATCGAACGTACCGTTATCTAATGCTACTATGTAAATCTAAGGCTAATCTGATATGGTTTTTAGGTTCAAAATGGGAAATTAAAGGGGAGTTAAAATTTAGGAATAAACTAGTTATGATTAGGATATCGGTATATAATTCAGTATACCATCGTGGATTTCATTAGACCTAAGCGTATAGAAATTTATCACAATATAATTCTGTAGAAAAAATCAATTTAAAAGCCCTCACCTCACACTCTCGTGGTTATTGCTTCGGACTATATCTTTAAGTCAATATGTCTGCTCTCGCTAGCCCATACGAGTTTAAAAATAATTTTTGAAAACTAATAAGTCCTAATTAACTTTAAAGCACTCTCGCTGTTTTTAAAACTAATGCTCGATTTCAGCTATCCGGGTAAAATCTCACACTCTCGTGGTCTTGACCTTAACCTTTGTTACCTTTTTACTCTCGTAATAAAAGTTGGTTTTAAATTAAGAAATCGAAGCCAGAAAATAAGTTGATTTATAATTTTAGCCTAGAAATATTTAATCCATTCCGGTTACTCAATTACATACCGATAAAATCGGTTTAGCTCGACATACTAATTGAATTAGACACAAATGCGAATAAACAATTAAACCTACACTCAGACATGATAAAAGAAAAACAATTGCTATAAATTGAAATGATAAAAACCTTGTAAATGTGGTCTAAGTAATTCCTCCACAGATCGGCAGGATTTTTGCTTGAATAAATTTAAACAACAAAATGATGAAGGCAGGAAACAAAAACTTAAACTAAGGTACAATAGTTCCTCAATGTGAGAAACTATTACTTTGTTCGGTGGTAATAGGGGACAAGGAAACGGTAAAGGAAACTAAGCAAAACAAGAATAGAATTCTGGAAATAATTCTGCAGCAATACGACACTTTGGAAAGGAAAATGGACCACCCTTTGTACTTGGAATCCTTCGCATATATATAGCCTCTGCTATGGCAGTGGTTGGAGAAAATGTAGGGACACCACTTTAGCAGTTATTTCGTTTGGAGTTATTTCGTTTGGGACCTAGAAATCCTCAGAGGAAAAGTGATCGTGCAATAACAAAATTTGAAGCTTCTTGACCACGTCTGTGCTTAACGTGTAATTTCTGTTTTTGATTTCATGACGATCGTGTAAGGGCTGTGTCGAGCGTGATGTATTTTAAGTCCATGACGATCGTGAGGGAGCTGTGACGGTCGTCACACCAGCAAAATATGGTTTCTGCAATTTTCTATTCTTTTCTGCTCTTTTCTTGCTTGTTCTGCTTCTTTTCTACACTTTGCATACTTTTGACTTGGAAATTGAAATACCTACGAAAACACTCAAATATTCTCAGAATAATCGGAGATTAGATAGAATTGGAATACGATTTTAACATAAATCAAAGTAAAAATACGATATGTTTTCATGTTATCAAACTCTCCCACACTTGAATCTTTGCTTGTCCTCAAGCAATCAACAAGTTAAAATCGGACAAACTTCATCACATGCACATGCATGGTACACCAATGGATTTGAAAATGTTGGAGGAATTTACGTTAGTAAGTCAGGTACTTGCATGAACACTAAAAATAAATTAATGACACAAAGCGACAAGCCTTGTCATAGACCTCTCTTTTGTGTAATCCAGTTCTAATCATTCTATTATAGTTCAACCTGAATTTTTCGTGTCTGTTTCACCCGGTTTCATTCTAACGCAATCACATTAAGCCCTTTGCCTTATTCACGCACGTAGTGGAATAGCCGGTTAGTGACGTTGATCCCTTTTTCTTATGGGGCCTGATACACAAGTGTGTGTAGCGAGTGATTTTTGGATGTGGTTGCGAAGCACTACCGCTCTTTGGTATCTACAGCTCGATTCATTTTTTATCCTATTAAAGCTGATGAAGAAATGGAAATAGATGTCTCAAATTAACCCTTCTTGCAAACTAAGGTTAAACAGTCAAAACTGTTGGTTTACTGATGCTACAAAGATTTGGGGTCTCTATTGGGTGTATTTTTTTAAAAGTGGTGTTCGGTTGATTGGTGGGGGTTTAAGATGTTTAGGACGGATATATATGAAAGTATGGGATTTTGGGTTTTTGTTTAGTGTGCTCGCTAAGATTTTTTCTTTCAATCTTATGCCTACGTATTCCCGTTTACTGAAACAGGGAAATCAGAGCGTTCGTAGTTCCTCCTATTCTATGGGAGGAAATGGTCGTTTTGGTGTCTTGTTCAAAGCCCAAGACATGAAGCTAAAGAGTCTATTTGTATCTTGTTCAAAGCCCAAGATGTGAAGCTGAAGAGGTAGTTTGTATCTTGTTCAAAGCCCAAGATATGAAGCTAAAAGGTCTATTTGTATCTTGTTCAAAGCCAAAGATATGAAGCTAAAAGGGTGTTGACTTTTAGAGAGAATTTGTCATCTCTAAAGAGGGGGTTGTATGTCACAACTGTTTATAAAAGAGAATTACTTTAACCGGGATATGTGAATCTGGCAATGCCATAATTTCCTTTATAGGGGACTTTCAACCTGAAGGAGAAGACTTTAACTCAGTGTAGAGCAATGCTATCTTTCCTTAGGATTTTCTCATGCTAAAAGAGGGACAGTGGCATGGATGTAGATGATCCAGAGGCTTGCCGCTTATAGCAATTAGATGAAGGGGGGGGAGTTGTTGATGTATGTGTACTATGAACGAGGCGCAGCTTTAATGCTAAAAGGTTAATTGGATCAACCAGTGGTTTTCTTATACAAAGCCTAAGAGGAGGCTATGGGCCCAACAAGAGGGCTTTTATGTGTCTCGTATGAAGCCCGAGAGAGAGGCTAAAAGGGGTTGATCCTACAAGAGGATCTTTTATACTCAACAAGAGAGTGTTTTTGTATCTCGTATAAAGCCCGAGATGGAGGCAAAAAGGGGATTGACTCAATGAGGGAGTCTCTTATGTGTCTTGTACAAAGCCCGAGAGAGAGGCTAAACGTTGTTTGACTCCGTTGGGGAGAATCATTGTATAAAGCCCAAGAGAGAGGCTAACTCCACTGAAGAAGGATCATTATACAAAGCCTAAGAGGAGGCTATGGCGTTGTTTCAGTTGAGTGACAGGTCCAGTATGCTGATTTAAAGAGAAAATCAGTTCTTATATGAGTAATGTTGGCACTCAGAGATTTTGATTCGAGGATCAGGGATATTTCCTATTCTTTAAGGAAACGGGAAATCTAAAGGGTATTGAGACTGTCTGAGTCTACGGGTTTCCTTCCTATTTAATGAAGGGGTCACTTGAGAATGTCTTTAAGACTCAAGGATATTAGACTGTCTGTGTCTAGAGTTTCATCCTTTGTACTATGCTTTGAGAAACAGTAGTAGACTCTATGAAAGGACTGTTCTATAAAGATGACTAAGTTCTGTTCCTATACCTCTAGGAGGTCGTCGGGACAATTTCTACGAAGCCCAAGAGGACGCTAGAAACTTTTAAGAAGCCGAGGGGTCCTTGTATGAAGCCCAAGAGGAGGCTATCATTCCCAGAGGAAAAGATCATTATACGAAGCCTAAGAGGAGGCTGTGAATACTTCTAAGAAGCCGACGGGTCCTTGTACTAAGCCCAAGAGGAGACGGGGTTGCTTTTAGGAAGCCTGTGGGTCCTTGTACGATGCCCAAGAGGAGGCCGATGCTTTTAAGAAGCCTGTGGGTCCCCAAACCCTGAGAAATTCAAGACAGGCTATTCACGAGGAATAGATCAAGCCAAGAAAGTTCAAGAATTTGGAAGAAACTCAAAGATGCCATTCACGGAGAATACATTCATCTCTGGGAGTAGAGTTTCTTGATAATTCCTAGTGAGGACAGCCGAAGAGAAGACTGTATCTGGTGATCCTATTGGGGATCTAGCTGTCTATTTCTACGAATAAACGAAACGACTTTTCCTAGTTCTAGACGTAGTTGCCGGGGAAACTCTAAATATATATACTATTATTACACAGTTGATATGAGTTTATGAAAGAAGACTTACAGCGAAACAACCCCACAATACAGTTATATGTATATGAAAGCGGTAAATGAAAGCATATAAACACTTACTCGGTTGTAGAGCTTCCATGCTGTTCGGTTAGTTGTTCAACAAAGACAGATTGAAAACAACAGTATATTCAAAATCAAAGGAGAAAGTGCTTTGAAAAAAAAAGATTTGGGGCTTACAGCTCAAGGAGAGGCCCAGGGTTTTATCAGTGAACGCACTGTTGAATTTGTACAGAGGGACTTATACAAGTGACTGAGGCCCAAAAAGGTTTTCTGTACAAAGGGATGGGCCTTACACTCTCTCAAGAGGCCCAAAAAGTTTTTAAAGAAAAAGAGTGGGGCTTATAACACGAGGGTAGGCCCAGATGATTTTTCGTTTAAAATGGCGATCGCGCCGAGGTTTTCTTTTAACGCAGAGGGACTTATACAATAAGTGAGGCCCAAAATTGTTTTGATTAAAAGGGGGTTGGGTCTTACACTCTATTAGAGGCCCAAAAGTTTTGAATGGGTCTTATAGCTCGAGGAGAGGCCCAGATGGTTTATTTTTAAACTGGCGACGATCGCGCCGTTTGTTTTTTACGGTATCGGGACTTATACAATACACTGAGGCCCAAAAATGATTTGGTCAAAAAAAAGGATTGGGTCTTACACTTTATTAGAGGCCCAAAGCGTTTTGAAAATGATTTATGAGGGTTGAATTAATCCAAAAACCCTAATTTGCTTTCAAAGTGTGTTTTAATTGAATAAAAAATTCAATTAAAATGATCAAAATTGTTTTTACATATGGAAAACAAATTGTGATCTTGGATTAATGCTTCAAAAATTAAGTATTGACCTACAAAATAATTAGAAGGCATTAAAAGTTGCAAAATCAAGGTGGAAAAAATATTTTAAATGTTAAAAACAATTAAAACATTAATTCTTTACAAAAATATCAATTATATAAAATAAATAATATTTTTGGGATTTTTTGGGAAAATAAAATATTTAAACATTTTTGTGAATTATTAAAAAAAGAATCAACTCAAAATCATTAAAACTCGGAGAGAAATTAATTTTTGAATCAATTAAATAAAATCGCAAAATTCAAATATTTGAATTTTCAAAAAATGGCGCCAAGAACACACCAAGAACACGCGCGTGTTCTGAGTTTGCCCAGATTTGCATTTTCTCTCCAATCTCACTGAATACTTGATCATATCATGTAATCCACATACCAATCAACTCGTTTCAACCTCGCGATCATGTCTATGACAATTAATTTCATTTAATTAAGCATAAAACAAGAAATCACGAAAAATCCTCAAGAACCCTAATTTCTGCATGAAGGCTGGGATTTTTGATACACGATTCAAACAATGCAATTAATTGAGGGGAAACATTCCATGCATGATTATGAACATATGGCCAAATTATTGTGCAACAAAAATTGCATGGATCATAGAGTTAGAAGAGCTCATGCTTACCACTTGCAGCTGGTGATCGTGATTTATGTTGGAGGTGTTACAACTAGGTTCCAATGATCTGGATAGCTTCCCTAGGTGCCATGGAGTGTGTCTGAATGCTTGGAATGGATTGAAATGATCTGGAACTTGAGATGGTACCCCAACTGCAAATCTGTCAAGAACTTGAGCAATTGGCTGGTGATTTTGTGAAATCTGTGTTCCAGATGTTATGTGAGTATTTGGATCACTTCTATATGATGTATTTGAGGTGTGTGTGTGATTGGTTTGGTTGGAAAAGCTCTCAAACTCAAAACCCGATAGTGACTTGCCTTAGAAGGCAAAATTGGAGTGAAAGAAGAGATTTTGAGGAAAACATCTATTTGATGGCTTTGGTGTACTCAAACTGATCACAATGGAGCTCTATTTATAGTAGAGCAAGTTTGTTTTACAAGGAATAGTGAATGGCAATTGCTGAGTAGGTTTGGCCAATGTTGGCAAATGAAAATCCAAGTCTCCTTTAGCCATTGACTAGAGGTTAGGGCACAGGCTGCTGGTCCCCTTGGTCTTGGATAAGTCTTAACTGAATTCAATTGCTAAGAGCTCAGTTCATGCCATCTTGATGCTTCCATTGAATGCTCTAATCCAAAATTAGAGTCTTGTCCCTATTTTGGCAATTCTAGGTTCAACATGCTATTTCTTGTTCCAAAGACTTTGGAGGCTTGGCTCAGTGATTGTCCCCTTTAGATTCAATCCTCAGAGGTGTCCAAGTGGATAGGAGTATTTGGATTTGGCTGATTTTGGCAAATCGACCAAAAGTGCAAAAACCTGCCTTGCCTTGGCAGATTTCAGCAAGGCATCTTGCCAATGTCATATCTCATGGCTCAAATTGAATTTGGTAATATTCTTGGCCATTTTGGAAAGCCCTTACATGATACAACAACTGTTTGAACATGTTTGGTTTTTATCTCTTTTGAATCCAAGTGAAAAATCCCCCTACATTTGGAAAAAAGTAAAGGCAGATTCTGACTTAGTGAAATTTTCACTAAGTGTTGGAACAAAGTGACTTTTCTTGATTTTGATCACTCCATAACTCAAAATCCATGAGGAATTTGGACATAGGTCAGTATGAAAATTTTGTAGAGGGCAATGTGATCTACAAATCAAGCTTTGAATGGGGAACAATGACCTTGTGGTTTAGGAGTTATGATCCTCCAAAGTTGGGACATTAGAGTCACTTTTTCCATAACTTAGAAATTTTTCTAAGTTTTTATGGTTACCCCTTTTACAAGTTATCCCACTTTCTTTGATTTTTCTTGATGAATGATGATTCAAATCATACATTAACATCATTTTAGGGTTAAAAATCCATTTTGGTGAAAAATCTCAAAAAGTCAAAGTTGACTTTTGTGCACAGTTGACTTTTTATTAGATGAATTCCAAACTGTGCAATTCTTCAGGAAATCATGTCCTTGACCTAAATCAAACTTGATGGACATGTTCCATGGGTGTCATAGGGTATATTGAATCATGTCTTAGGGTTTGGGAGCATGTCCTGGTCAAAAGTCAAAGTTACAGTTGACTTTCCTCGCGAAACCCTAATTGTGGTGCAGATGAAATTGAGACTTGTTGCTCAAGCTTCTTGGATTAATCCATTGTTGAAATGGATCAATATAGTACATTAGAGACCCTCAAATCATGTCTTAAGGTCTTGGCTCATGTTTTGTCCCAAAAGTCAACTTAGGGGTGAATTAGGTCAAGAAACCCTAATTCCTGATTTTTTGTGAATGCATCCCCTGAGGTTAAATTGACTTGATGATTGGGTCCATGAGGTTCCATGGAGTATATTAGGTTATGTTTTGGATCATTGGCTTGTGCCCAGATGAAAATTTCCATCTGGAGGCCCTGGTCGACCAAAACCCTAATTTGGTGACACTGTCGATCTTGAGACTTGATCCACCTAGAAGGGAGCAGCCTTGTGCTTAATCCTTGAAGTGGGAGTCCTTTTAATCCATTGTGAATATTTTAGAGGTTAGACAAGTTAAAGATTAAGTCATTCCTTGATTGATCCTTTGTCTAAAGCTCTGAGAGGGCTTAAAACTGTAATTTTGATTGTAGTGAATGCTCAACAACCCTTGAGGCATTTGATGAGGCATGATGGTTCATCCATATTATGATGATGATTTTCACAATGATGGGAAATCTTAGTGGTCAAAATTTGGGGTATGACAGTGTGGTAACCCTTTATGCATCCTATTTGTAGATTGCGGGGGATCGAACCGTAGTTCACCCTACCGAGTCCAGAATCAGTACCTCTGAACCAATCGACAACGAATTTCTTTCTTTTCTTGTAAGTTTTCACAACTGTAAGAATTGTTGCATATTCTATATTTCTCGGCAGACAGATAAGAAAAGATCTTCTTTTCATGATTGGGCATCAAACACTTATATTCATCGGCTCCCCACGTGGTTTTGTGATTTAGACGGTGATGACTGCTAATATAAACTATTAGGGGTTACTTTAGGACTGAACTCAAGGTATCGGTATAATAAGTATTGAAACTGATATCGCATACGCAAGAGGTCTAAGGTGTCAAGACGGTATCGATCTTGTTAGCACTTTCCCAACTTCCTAACATAATTTAAAGCTTGGTATGTCACGATGTGCATTAATCGTAAATTTTTTTTTTCGTTATGGCAGAATAAAATGGGGAAATCGGATACTGAATGAAAATTCTCATATATTGACTTTGATAAGGGAAAAAGGAAAATACAAAAAGGGAAATAAAACGAAAATAGACTAACTCTCCCACACTATATTGGACATTGTCCTCAATGTTGCGATATAAAGGGGAACAACAAGAAAAACTAAAAACAAACAAAATAATCAAGGAGCTCCACATCATCTGCCTCTAGGGCGCCCACGTCCATGTTGTGCCACATGATCTGGAATGCCCACGTGATGGATGTAATCGTGTAAGTCTTGTACTCATAGTGTCAATGCACCCATCTCATCGATGACACCGTCAAGCCTCTGACCTTGGTCAACTTGCCCTTGCTGGATTTGACGCATGATAGTCATCATTTCATTGTGTTGCGCCTGTTGTTGTACTTCTCTCTATGCAGCCAGCTGGTTTTGTTGCCATATAGCCCTCAAGATTTCTTCATTAGTAACAGGGTCTTGGTCGGGGCGGCGACGACGTCTGGAGGTCGAAGGAGCATCATTGGCAGGCGGTGGTTGGTTTTCTGGGGCGTTATCCATCTCTTGCTCCATCTCATCAACAGGGTCCTGATTTTGATCATCATGGGCAACTGTATTTTTCTCAGGAGCATTCAAATCAAAGAGCCAATTGGCCATATTCTGAGGGTCAATGCGGTTCCTGCATGGCATAATGATACTTCAAACTGTTCTTGCGCAGACCATTGGATGGTATTTACAATCTCTTCTCAGTTTGATGAGGTGTGAGCTACGGCAGTAGTCGATTTCGAGCAACACTGGAGGTATGGAGGGTAATCTGTTAAGTGTGCCCCCCAAGTCCAAACTTAGAGCAATAGAAGTGACAATTCCTCCAAAATAGAAGGGTTTGGAACCTCTAGCACAGTTAGCTTAAATGTGTGCTAACAGAAAGGGTGCGGCATTGATAAGCTTCCGGTCAACTGATTCCATAAATCAAATGCTGCTTGAAAGAATATTTCCTGTGGCACCCGGCGGTGCACATTCTCGCCATGGTGGAAACCAAGCATTCCGGCAAGTTGATCTTGGCCGATAGAGTACTCGGTACCAAACAGACGGAATTTAGCGATACCGGTTAATTGATTCGTCTCGCCTGGAGGAGTAACGTAAGTGAATGAACTGAGAAATTCGAGCGTTAGGGCTTCGTAAGTAGGCCGACTCTAACTAAAGAGCTGCCATAGACCAGCATTTTGTAGCATCAATTTAAATCCGTCAAGCATCCCTAGTTCTTCGAGACATGCAATGTCGACATAACGAGTTGGTTGCACGGAACGTTGGTAGAAGTTAATGTACTTAGCCCTTTGATGTTCTCCGGCTGCTTCTTCTTTGAAATTCACGGTGGAAAGGTCTGGGGTTTGGCTTGTCATGGTGGGTTCACAAAGAAACAAGGTATGGAAGAAATTAGGTTTTTGGAGAAAGAAGGTTTGTGAGAAAAATGGTGTACGAGTGTGGTTAAATAATGAGTGGGAAGACGAATGGTAATGGAAGTTATGAAATTTGGTCAAATGTGTAGTGGTATGACGATTTTTGAATTTTGGAGGTAGTGGGACGGTGGAGTTTGAATTGGAAGAAAAAAGAAGAAGAGGAGGGGAACGTTTCTGTTTTAACACAGAACACGTCCCAAACCCGCATGACGGTCGTCATGGGGTTGTCACGATCGTGACACCAGCAAAATATGGGGGTTGACAGCAGCAAACATTCAATTCTTTTCGTTTTCATAATAGGCAATTGTTAGCACATGTGGTAACACTATAATGCATACATAAGCATAAATAAAATGACAAAATAAAATAGAATATGACAGGAGCAAATTGAATACCATCAAGATCAATATTAAGCAATAAATTGAATAATTCATTAAAACCAGAAAATATGCTAGCAAAGACAAGCAGTATATTCAATCATAGGTACAAACTGAATGTAGATTAATTTGTTCCCAACATGAAGAAGAAAAAGAAAAATTGAAAGTAAATTGTTTCCGAAGTAAAAGCAGTAAAACAAGAAAAAGCAGTGCTTCAAAGATCTAGCCAAGGCGTTTCTTTAAAGATGCAATGGCTTGGTTTAAATGATCAAATTGCTCAACTGTTATATCCATGAGGCCAACAATATCTTGTCGCATGGTGTTCAGTTCACCCTTTACTGAGGTGATCTCTTTATGATAGTCATCCATAGTTTTAAGGATGGTAGTCAGATTTGCAGCATAATTTGTGGCATCAACCTTAGGAATGTCAGTGTCATCTTGGAATTCCATAAAGTCAATGTCATGGTAATGAGGGAGTGTCTTAGGATCAATTTCAGGCTCAAGAAAGGTTACTTCAGGTTCAGGCTGTGGTTCATCTAGGTCATATAACCAGTTGTGTTCGTTGTGCACACTTGTGCGTTCATGATTTGGTAGAGTAAAATGTGGCACAACTACATTATTGATCAGGAGCTGGAAATGGTGTGGACCTTGGTTCCTAATCATGGCCCTATTGAAACAGAAGGTGATATTCATAGGCCTAAAGTCTCCAAAAGGGTTGATTTTAGAAAGTCTGGTCCTAAATCCCATAACATCGGCTATTTTGGTAACTAGACCACCTATCAGAATTGGGCTGTTTTCATTTCTAATGATTTTGCAGAAGTTATTAAACATGAAAGTCAGTCCGTTAACCTCTCGAGACTGAAATACACAAAAGATAATAAAGAGCTCATCCCTTGAAACAATATTGTCATTCTCAGGTTTTCCAAACAGGGTGTAGGCTAGGATCATATGAAAGTATCGGATGGCAGGGTTATGAATTTCAGTTGACAGCATAGGGTTCATGTCAAAATCAGGTCTCCCTGAAATTCTACCCCAGAAGGCATTCAACTCACCTACTAACATCAAATCCTCTTGTACCACGGAGAAAACGGTGGGCCCTTCAGGGAAACCTAAAAGATCCGACAGTTCCTTAATGGTAAACTGGCAGTGGTATCCAAACAACCTAAAAGTAATTCGGCCCCTATTAATGCCTTTTCCATAGTAAGGATTGTAACTCATTGAATTTAGGAATTCTAAAGTAGTCTACGATAAGTCTTGTGTTTCTTATTAGCAAAACCCTCCCAACCTAGTTGGTTTAACAGAAAATTAATGCTCTCACCTAGGCCTAAAGAGGCCATGGTGGGTCTGTGGGCAAATTTTGTCAGGGCGAAGGGTCGAAGAGACAGAGCCTCATAGCGATGCCACTGAGCTGCATCTCTGAATTCTACCAACATATTATCTTCGTTCTCCATTTTTTTAGTGATTAAGCAAGAATGAAATCAGAAGAGGAGAACAGAAAATGTAGAAAGACTTTGTAATCCTGTATTTTGCAATTATATAATTAGCACAACAATTTCAAAAAAAGTTTAAGAAAATATAAATGAAAACTAGAAATTTGAAAACAAAATAGAATATAGAAAATGTAAAGAAATAACAATCATAAAGAAGGAAAAACAATCATCATGGGTTGCCTCCCATTAAGCGTTGTTTTTAACGTCGTAAGCCTGACGAAATCAATTAGATATTTTAGTTAGGGGGATCAGCGGGCAACTCTAAAAGTTTAAGGATATTCAAATAGTCCTTATTTTTAATGCTATGATAGTGCTTTAAACGTTGCCCATTTACTATGAATGGTTCGCTATTCCTACCCTTAATTTCTATTGCTCTACTCTGTAATACCTTGGTAATTTCAAAAGGACCGGACCATCTAGATCTTAGTTTCCCAGGAAAGAGTTTTAGTCTTGAATTAAATATGAGCACAACGTCTCCCACACTAAATTCTTCTAGATAAACGCTTATCATGCCATTTCTTGGTTCGTTCTTTATATATTTTTGCGTTCTCATAAGCGTCTAGTCTTAACTCTTATAGTTCGTGCAGATCTAGGATTCGCTTTTCACCTGCAGAATCGTACCTTAAGTTCAGTGTTTTAATAGCCCAATAGGCTTTGTGTTCTAATTCTACTGGTAAGTGGCAGGATTTACCATAGACTAGTTTGAAAGGTGCAGTTCCGATTGATGTTTTGTAGGCCTTCCTATATGCCCATAAAGCTTCATTAAGTTTAGAGGACCAATCTTTCCTAGAGGTGGCTACGGTCTTCTCTAAGATTTGTTTTATTTCTCTATTCGAGACCTCAACATGTCCACTAGTTTATGGATGATATGGTGTTGTTATGCGGTGTCTTACTCCATACTTTGATAGAAGTTTGTCAAATATTTTTGACATGAAATGAGAGCCACCGTCACTTATGACAAGTCTCGGCACACCAAATCTGGGAAAAATTGTGTTTTTGAAAAGCTTTATGACTACTCGTGCGTCATTTGTAGGAGAAGCTATAGCCTCAATCCATTTCAAAACATAGTCGACAGCTACGAGTATATATTTATTTCCAAAGGATGATGGGAAAGGTCCCATGAAATCAATCCCCCATACATCAAAGACTTCTACTTCCAATATGCCTTTTTGGGGCATCTCGTCGCGTCTTGATATGTTACCAGTGCGTTGGCACCGGTCGCAGTTTAGTATTGCAATGTGGACATCCTTCCAGAGGTTAGGCCAAAATAGGTCGGGTTGCAAAATCTTAGCGCATGTCTTTGAAGTACTAGCATGTCCTCCATAAGGAGCAGAGTGACATTGAGAGTTGATGTCTTCTATTTCAGTTTCAGGGACGCAACGACGGAAAATACCGTCGGCTCCTCTTTTAAAGAGCAAAAGTTCATCCCAATAATAATGTTTTAGATCATGAAATAATTTTTTCTTTTGTTGATAAGATAGGTCTGGTGGAAGTACTCCAGCTGCTAAGTAGTTGACTATGTCAGCGTACCATGGCAGTATTATGTGTGAGTTAATTTCTTCCACGGCTTCTTCTATTTTTCGTTCATTTAATGTAGTTTAGACATATCATCTTCAAGTTGGGCTATGAGTCGTTCATAAGGGAAATCGTCATTAATAGGGACTGGCTCTGGTTTGATGCCATCTAATCGGGATAAGTGGTCTACTACTACCTTTTCAGTTCCTTTCTTATCTTTGATCTCTAAATCAAATTCTTGTAAAAGCAGGATCCACCTTAGCAGTCTAGGTTTTGCATCCTTTTTGTTCAATAAATACCTAATAGCCGTGTGGTCTGTATAAATGATGATCTTCGCTCCCACTAGGTAAGAACAGAATTTGTCAAGAGCGAAAACCACGGCTAGAAGTTCTTTTTCTGTGGTGGCGTAGTTCATTTGGGCAGGGTCTAAGGTTCTACTTGCATAGTAAATAGCATGGAGTTTTCTGTCCCTTCTTTGTCCTAGAACTGCACCTACGGCATAATCACTCGCATCACACATGATTTTAAATGGTAGTCTCCAATCTGGTGGTTGCATGATAGGTGCGGTGATGAGAGCCATTTTTAACTGTTCAAACGCTTTTTGACATTTCTCATCAAAGATAAATTCAGCATCTTTCATTAATAGACCGGTAAGAGGTTTGGTAATTTTTGAGAAATCTTTTATGAATCATCGGTAGAAACCGGCGTGTCCTAAGAAACTTCGTATTTCTCGTACGGTTTTCGGAGGTTGAAGATTTTCTATAATTTCTATCTTGGCTTTATCAACTTCAATCCCTCTGTCAGATACTACGTGTCCAAGTACGATTCCTTGATTTACCATGAAATGGCATTTCTCCCAGTTTAATACGAGATTGACTTTTACGCATCTTTCAAGTACCATTTCTAGGTTCGATAGACATCCTTCAAAACTCTGCCCACAAACAGAAAAGTCATCCATAAACACTTCCATAATGTCATCTATAAAATCAGCAGAGATCGACATCATGCATCTTTGGAATGTGGCAGGAGCGTTACATAGTCCAAACGACATTCCTCGATAAGCAAATGTTCCATAGGGACATGTGAAGGTTGTCTTTTCTTGGTCATCAGGATGTATCGGGATTTGAAAGAATCCTGAGTAACCGTCTAAATAGTAGAAGTAAGAGTGTTTTGCCAATCATTCTAACATTTGGTCAATGAATGGTAATGGTAAGTGATCTTTACGAGTAGCTTTATTCAAATTTCTATAATCGATGCACATTCTACTTCTAGTTACAACTCTTTGTGTTATAGACTCACCTTTTGTGTTCTTAACAACTGTAACACCTCCCTTTTTTGGTACGACATGTACTGGGGTAACCTATTTACTGTCTGATATCGGGTATATAATTCCTGCTTCTAAAAGCTTTTTGACTTCATCCTTAACTACAGTGCTTAAGATCGGATTAATCCTTCTCTGATGTTCTCTAGAGGATTTACAGTCTTCCTCTATCATAATGCGATGCATACAAATAGAAGGACTTATTCCTTTAAGGTCAGCGATGTTATAGCCTAACACAGTTGGGTATTTTCTCAAGACATCTAAAATTTTCTTAGTTTTGGTCTGTCCTAAGTCTACATTGACTATCACGGGTCGTTCGAGTTCCGCGTCCAAGAATTCATACCTTAAATTATTGGGTAGTATTTTCAGTTCTAGAGTTGGTTTCTTCGGGCAAGGCAGATGATCTGGTGTAAGTGCTAAACATTCGCTTAGGCTATCGTCTTGATAAGGTTCACGCCAATTATCATCTTCAAAAATCGGAGGTATTGGAATTTTTATAATATCTGAGTATGTGGTTGGTTCCATCTCTATTTCTCTTATGCACTCATCTATGACATCTAGTAGATAACATGTGTCGTCTATAGCTGGAGCTTGTAAGAATTGTGTCAAAATAAACTCAACCTTCTCTTCACCAACTTCAAAAGTTAACCTACCCCTCTTTACGTCTATAATGGCTCCAGCGGTAGCTAAGAATGGTCTTCCTAGTATGATAGGAGTAGTGGAGTCTTCTTTAATATCCATGATTATGAAATCGGTGGGGATATAGAATTGTCCTATGCGAACTGGAACATTTTCTAGTATACCAACTGGGTATTTAATAGAGCGGTCAGCTAATTGAACAGACATCTTAGTTGGTCTTAAGTCTCCCATATCAAGCTTCTTGCATATGGATAAGGGCATAACACTAATACTGGATCCTAAGTCGCATAGAGCTTTGTCTATGAAGAACTTCCCAATTACACAAGGTATGGAGAAACTACCCGGGTCTTTCAGCTTAGGAGGCATATTGTTTTGAATTATCGTGCTACACTCAGCAGTAAGTCAACTGTTTCGTTGTCCTCAATCTTTTTCTTATTGGATAGGATTTCTTTAAGGAATTTAGCATATGAGGGCATCTGAGTGATGGCTTCTGTAAAAGGTATCGTGATGTTTAATTGTTTCAGAAGTTCAACAAATTTCTTAAATTGCCCTGCAGTTTTAGAATTTGTAAATCTTTGAGGATACGGAATAGGTGGTTTATAGGGTGGTGGAGGCACATAAGGTTTTTCTTTGTTTGCGGCCTCTTGGTCATTACCTTCCTTTTCCTTGGGTTCATTTTCCTTCTCAGTTGTTGTGCTATTAGGCCTTTGATACATGGCTGGGTTCTGAAGTCTCGGATCAATGGGTTCATCTAGTTCTTTACCACTTCTCAATATAACGACATTTGCATGTCCTTTCGGATTAGGTTGTGGTTGTCCAGAAAATGTTCCAGCAGGAGCTAGCAGTTGGTGCTTGTTGTTGTGCCACTTGTGAAATTTGGGTTTCAAGCATTTTGTTGTGGGTGGCTAAAACGTCTACTTTGTTTGCTAACTGCTTAATTTGCTCACTAGTGTGTATGTTTTGATTCAGGAAGTCTTTATTTGTTTGAGCCTGGGTAGCTATAAAGTTTTACATCATTAGTTCAAGGTTGGACTTCCTAGGAACATTTGGGGCAGTTACGACAGCCTTTTGGTAGCCTGGTGGTGTAGCAGTTGCTTGACCAGGTGCATACAATGCATTGTTGTTTTTGTAGGAGAAGTTTGGATGATTCTTCTAGCCCGGATTGTAGGTATTTGCATAAGGGTTCCCTTGAGCATAATTCACTTGGTCACTGGAGACTCCTGCCAAAATTTGACATTCAGTGGCGGCATGTCCAGGTGTTCCGCATAATTTTCAATTTTGAGCTACAGCAGCCACGGTGGCTGCAGGTGTTATGGTCAAGTTATCAATCTTTTGAGCAAGGGAATATACCTTAGCATTAACACGATCAAGGCTACTAACCTCGTACATTCCACCTTTCGTTTGGGATTTTTCCACTGCAGTTCTTTCTTCTCCCCATTGGTAGTGGTTTTGAGCCATGCTTTCGATCAGTTGATAGGCTTCTTCATAAGGTTTATCCATAAGTGTACCACCAGCGACGACATCTATTGTCAATCTTGTATTGTACAAGAGACCATTGTAAAACATGTGGATGACTAGCCAATCTTCAAGACCGCGATGTGGACACATCCTCATCATGTCTTTGTATCTTTCCCATGCTTCGTAAAGAGATTCGCCGTCTTTCTGTTGAAAACTATTAATTTGGGCTCTCAGCATAGCTGTTTTGCTTGGGGGGAAATATCGCGCTAAGAATACCTTTTTCAACTCATCCCACGTAGTAACAGAGTTTGATGGCAAGGATTGCAACCAAGCCCAAGATCTATCTCTTAATGAGAAAGGAAAAAGACGTAGTCTTATCGCGTCTGCAGTTACACCATTTGCCTTCACTGTGTCTGCGTACTGCACAAACTTGGTCAAATGTTCGTTAGGATCTTCTGTAGGATTTCCAGAGAATTGATGTTGTTGTACGGCTGACAGCAATGAGGGTTTTAACTCGAAATCGTTTCGGTTGATAGCAGGGGCAACAATGGTGTTATGTGGTTCTTGCTCAGATGGGGTAGCATAATACTTAAGAGGACGGTTCTGGGGTCCTTCGGCCATGTTTCGTTCTTTGACTGATTCAGGAGTATGAGCAAGGAGATCGGGAATATTATACTTGCGTTGATACTCAAGTATTCTGCGTCTTAAATGTAAGAAACGCTCTAATTCGGCGATTGGTGGTTGCAAGTCTTCGCTTTGTGAGTGAGTACTTGGCATACAATCGAGAAAAATGGGAAATTTGGTTTTTGCCTTAGTCTATACGGCGCAACAAAGGAGTTACGATATCGACTTAATTAGTCTTCGGCAACGGCGCCAAAAACTTGATCGCTATTTAGTGTGCCTAAATAATTCTGACTGCAAGTATACAGTCGTATCGCGTAGTTTTAAAAGATTATCGATCCCACAGAGACTAAAAATCGAACGTACCGTTATCTAATGCTACTATGTAAATCTAAGGCTAATCTGATATGGTTTTTAGGTTCAAAAAGGGAAATTAAAGGGGAGTTAAAATTTAGGAATAAACTAGTTATGATTAGGATATCGGTATATAATTCAGTATACCATCGTGGATTTCATTAGACCTAAGCGTATAGAAATTTATCACAATATAATTCTGTAGAAAAAACCAGTTTAAAAGCCCTCACCTCACACTCTCGTGGTTATTGCTTCGGACTATATCTTTAAGTCAATATGTCTGCTCTCGCTAGCCCATACGAGTTTAAAAATAATTTTTGAAAACTAATAAGTCCTAATTAACTTTAAAGCGCTCTCGCTGTTTTTAAAACTAATGCTCGATTTCAGCTATCCGGGTAAAATCTCACACTCTCGTGGTCTTGACCTTAACCTTTGTTACCTTTTTACTCTCGTAATAAAAGTTGGTTTTAAATTAAGAAATCGAAGCCAGAAAATAAGTTGATTTATAATTTTAGACTAGAAATATTTAATCCATTCCGGTTACTCAATTACATACCGATAAAATCGGTTTAGCTCGACATATTAATTGAAATAGACACGAATGCGAATAAACAATTAAACCTACACTCAGACATGATAAAAGAAAAACAATTGCTATAAATTGAAATGATAAAAACCTGGTAAATGCGGTCTAAGCAATTCCTCCACAGATCGGCAGGCTTTTTGCTTGAATAAATTTAAACAACAAAATGATGAAGGCATGAAACAAAAACTTAAACTAAGGTGAAATAGTTCCTCAATGTGAGAAACTATTACTTTGTTCAGTGGTAATAGGGGACAAGGAAACGGTAAAGGAAACTAAGCAAAATAAGAATAGAATTCTGGAAATAATTCTGCAGCAATACGACACTTTGGAAAGGAAAATGGACCACCCTTTGTTTTTGGAATCCTTCGCATATATATAGCCTCCTCTATGGCAGTGGTTGGAGAAAATGTAGGGACACCACTTTAGCAGTTATTTCGTTTGGGACCTAGAAATCCTCGGAGGAAAAGTGATCGTGCAATAACTGAATTTGAAGCTTCGTGACCACGTCTGTGCTTAACGTGTAATTTCTGTTTTTGATTTCATGACGATCGTGAAAGGACTGTGACGAGCGTGATGTATTTTAAGTCCATGACGATTGTGAGGGAGCTGTGACGGTCGTCACACCAGCAAAATATGGTTTATGCAATTTTTTGTTCTTTTCTGCTCTTTTCTTGCTTGTTCTGCTTCTTTTCTACACTTTGCATACTTTTGACTTGGAAATTGAAATACCTGCGAAAACACTCAAATATTCTCGGAATAATCAGAGATTAGACATAAATGGAATACAATTTTAACATAAATCAAAGTAAAAATATGATATGTTTTCGTGTTATCACTCTACATCTCTTTCAGAGGTTTTCTCAATCAAAAGCAGCTCTTATGCTTCCAGACTATTTGCAACTCTTCAATTCTCATGGTGCTCAGATCCTTAGAATGTTCAATTGATACAACAATGTAATCAAACTAAGGAGTAAGTGATCTCAATACCTTTTCAATGATTACTTGTTCAGAGAGAGTCTATCCACAAAATTTCATCTCATTTGTGATCAGAATCATTCTAGAGATGTAATCTGGTACCTTTTCATTATTTTTCATGTTGAGATTCTCATACTGCTTACATAGAGACCGAAGCTTCACCTTCTTCACTAATGCATAACTATTGTAGCACCATACTAGTGTGTCTCACGCAGCTTTCGCCGTCGTCAAACCAACAATATTCTTCATACGTGTTCCTGTGTGCTTTAGTTGCATCTGTTGCAACCGCTGCATAACTGTCATTGATGAGATCAAGAACATCTTGAGCGACAAATAACACACATATATAAATCATCCACTTATTCCAATTCTTTTCATCAAATACTAGAATCTTCATGTTCAAGCTACCGTTTCCACCGTACATCTTTGATTTTATGCAAGAATTCACTCAGATCTCACTAAACACTTGTGTTTCCTAATCCCTCATAATCAAGAAATGTGATTCTGTTACGATTATGATTGTAAATTCAATGCGAATTCAAGAAATGAAAACAATCACACACGTCTCACGGTCACTCGTGTTTCCCTTGGTATTTCCCGTGGATCTGAACCGAAGCTATAGATACCAATTGTTGATGCACAAGAATGAAGATGATGAAGATGATGAAGATAGAAGAGAGAAACTTAACTAACTTCTATTAAGTAAATAAAATTTTGTTACAACTCAGCTTCTATTTCTATACACATTCAAGCTAAATATAATTCAAATCAAATTCAAATGAAATGCTAACTAAATTGGATTACACTTCAATCCTCTCATCCTAGGTATAGGTCATAATTTTGTTGGGTTTCGACAATTAGTATATATAAGTAGTTTAACGTGTAAGTGTCCCTTTTGATTGTGTTGGAGAATGAGAAGGAGCGTCAACATTTGACCAAGAGCAATACAAGTGAGAAAGACACCACATATTGACTAAAAACCTTGTTGGGTAATGAGGAGGAGCATCAACATTGGGTCAAGAGCAACACAAGTGAGAGAGACACCACATATTCACCCAAAACCTTAAGGTGATAGGTGTATGGGTTCTCCTACTTATAAATTTTCAACTCTACACATTTATAATCAATGTGAGACTCCAACTCACACTTGACATATATTATTCTCAACACCCCCCCCCCCCCTTCAAGTGTGATTTCACAATGCTCCCCCTCAAGTGGAAACTCTTTTGTCCACATATACTTGTACCGCCGTTGACACGCACCTCTTTCCTGGGCATTTCTATACACTTCTTCTTGGACATTTCGATTTCAATGGAACACCTCTTCTTGGGCATTTCGATACAAGTAAGCCGATCCCTTTCTCAAACTAAAGGCTAATGATACCATTTTGTTGGGACATGAGAAGGAGCATCAACATTGTCAAGAGCAACAAAAGTGAGAGAGATACCACATATTCACCCAAAATCTTAAGGTGATAGGTGTATGAGCTCTTTCACTTATAAATGTTCAACACTCCACATTTATAATCATTGTGAGACTCTAACTCACATTTGACATATTATTATTCACAACAGATTGATATCCTTTGCATATCTTCTAAAGATTTTTCTTTATGCATAAGACCCATTTTAACAAAGTATTTGAATTGAATCACAAACAAATGTGAATCAATTTAAAGTGATATGTTTGACTTTGTTCAAAGCACTGATTGAATGAATCGGATCATACTCATATTTGAATTGATTCAAAGTTTTTGAGAAATCATTTTTTATAAAGAGTCGATTTAAGAATTATTATAAGTTATATTAGGAAGTCATTGTTTCAGAATAAATCAATAATTGAATCACATGTTTTTTGAATTGAATCATTATTCTTAAGGATTTAATTTTTCTTTTTTTAACCCGTTCATCTAAATAAAATCAATCTATCAAGGGAATATTTCTTTATGAGATTTAATTACCTATTCACGAGAATCAATTAAATTTTTTCTAAACTTATCTTTTAATTAGCTCAAATGAATCGAATTGTAACTTAAGTTAATTGATTCATTAGCTCGTTTATGCATTGCTTTCAACATATGTTGTGTGTTTTTGGGGACATGTATAAATAGAGTAATGACTCATTTATTTTCTTAAAAGTTAGCAGCATACGAAACCTGGGTTTTTTAAAGAGGAACTAAAAATTTAGAAAAATGATACTATAAGAACTAAAAGTGCATTTAATCCAAATTTTTATCTTTATGAAAAATCAATTTTAAACACTTTAAGATTTGTTTCACTCAAAGTTTGTTTCAAGTTACAAGGACTCACACAATGTTGTTGTAATATTTTGTAGTTAGAAGAAAAAATAGAGATATTCTTAACATTTAAAAAAAAAAATTGTATAAAATAATAAATTAATCTTTGTTATTAATATATTTTTTATTTTAAGAATATTATAACAACATAGATTATAATTGAAAATTTATTTAAGCCTCCCAAAACTTTTCAAACCCCTTCTCCAATATAGTGTTTGAGTTCCTTCAAGCCATAAATCTTTTTCAGTATAAATAAAACTAAACCCCAATTAAAAGTATTATAAAATACAAATAAACAATTAAGATTTCATTTTACATAGCATATTTTTGTAATTTTTAATTTAAACAAAATAAAATAAATTGACATTATGGAAATAAATTATCTAAAATTATATATATATATATATATATATATATATATATATATATATATATATATATATATATATATATATATATTATTAACATTCTATTTGCATAATGAAATTAATTGTAATACACTGTCAGAGTAAAACCATTTTACACTGACATCCAATTAGAATGAATTATTTTGACACATGAGAAGAGAGAAATATGGAAAAAGTAGTTATTAAAATAGTTTAATTATAATTTATTTATTTTTATTTTAAATTTCATAATTATGTGTTAAAGTGATTTATTCTAATTGGATGTCAGTGTAAAGTAGTTTTACACTGACAGTGTATTCCAATTAATCTCTTGCATAATATATTTTTAACTAATATTTGAATATTAAACAAAATACTTTTCATATATATATTTAAATATTTATTATATAATTTCATATGTTATACATTAAATGAAAACTACAAGGTTTACAAAGTCACTTATTTTTATTATGTAAAATAAAAATAATATTTTTATTGATAAATAAAGTTGTAATAACCATTAAAAAGAGATTCTGAGTTCGAATTTGGGCAGTGGTGTTCAACATAACGATATTGCCTTCGGAAAATTGAGATATTATTTGTAAACAAAAATCAAATTCTTTTAATAGAATGAATCCCAATTAAAAAAATGTTAATATTAATTTTGAAATTGTAAGACAAATATATAACGATTATTATCCAACTAATGAGTATAATTTGATAACTAATTTTGACAACATGGGGATGTAGCTCATATGGTAGAGCGCTCGCTTCGCATGCGAGAGGCACGGGGTTCGATTCCCCGCATCTCCATAATAAGGTTTCTACATCTTTTTTATTTTGTTTTTGGAGGATCCAATCTCGTGAGTATGAAAGTTTAGTTTATTGTTTATATGTTAGTTTTGATGTTGATGTAGTTATAATCTTTGTGGCCATGTGTAACCCCCTAATATAACACATGTCTAGAACAATATTATATGAAGTATTAATGTGATATTGAAATCATACATAAGCGTCTAACTGATATCACGAGCCACATACAATAATAAGGTTTATACATCTTTTTTTCTTTTGTTTTTGGAGGATCAAATCTTGTGTGAGTGTGAAAGTTTACTTTATTGTTTATATGTTAATTTTAATGTTAATGTAGTGGTGATCTTTGTGGCCATGTGTAACACCCCAATATAACACATGTATAGAGTAGTATTATATGAAGTATTAATGTGGTACTGAAATCATACATAAGCATCTAACTGATATCATGAGCCAAGGTTTCTACATCTTTTTTGTTTTGTTTTTGCAGGATCCAATCTCGTGAGTGTGAATGTTTAGTTTATTGTTTATATGTTAATTTTGATGTTGATGTAGTGATAACCTTTGTATCCATGTGTAACACCCCAATATAATACTTGTTTAGAATAGTATTATATGAAGTATTAATGTGGTATTGAAATCATACATAAACGTCTAATTGATATCACGAGCCACATACAATAATAAGGTTTATACATCTTTTTTTTTTGTTTTTGGAGGATCAAATCTTCTATGAGTGTGAAAGTTTACTTTATTGTTTATATGTTAATTTTAATGTTAATGTAGTGGTGATCTTTGTGGCCACGTGTAACACCCCAATATAAGACATGTATAGAGTAGTATTATTTGAAGTATTAATGTGGTTCTAAAATCATACATAAGTGTCTAACTAATATCACAAGCCACATACAATACAAAATAAAGTCAATTGAGTACATGAGTAACAACAAATATGCATATCAAACTACAAAAGATCAGATGTAGCGGAAATAAAATACAGAACATCTTCATCTTCAAGTTTTCAACCATCTTGCGTTTACCTTTTTTCCTGCCATGAGCTACCTAAAAACAACAACAAGAGTGGGATGAAATTACTATGTCTTAGTGATTTCTAGACTACACCTTTAGTCCCCTCGGCTCTATAGGGTTTACCATCCTTATTCTCGCCTTACTAGCACTACATTACGTGCCAAAACATAAATCTAAAGAACAAAGTATGTGTCAGCTTCACACAATACGTGAAAGATGATATCCTAATTACACTTGCCATGTAGAACAATAAAAGCTACAAATTTCTAATGTCGAAGTCTTTACGAACCTCTGGCCTAGGTAGTCTTTTGAACGTCCTTGACAAATGATTATCCGCTGTCCACTAAGGTAATGTATTCCGAGTTTACCTTCCTTCATTCTTTCAGGAACGTATCCCTCAAGGTAAGATCTTTCGGGTTTGTTTGCCTTTCTTGTCTATGAGTCTTACTCTCCCACATTTCAAACTACACTCCCGGAAAGACATAGAAATCGAGATTGTTACATATACGATTCTCATTTTCTTGGAATCATTATGTCGGTTTCTACCGAAGGTCAAAGTATTACAACATTTCAGAAACTTTCTCACTGCCAGATTCTATATTTGATCCTACGACTTCCTCACTTACCTTATGTTTTCCTTTAGGTAAGCTTATACATACATACACATCATTAACATTTCACGTTTCTATTATAAATGACTTAACCTAAAGACTTGCTCTATTATCATCATCAATTGGTTGATCGACATTGTCATTATTCTTCCATAATGCTTTGCATTACTTACCACATGATTATCAAGAGTCTCCAATTCTTACGACCGCACTTGATCTTTCACACCTATCTCATGGCACATATACATTCTCATAATCGACTAGGCTTTCGTATAATGCACCTACATCTTGTGAGTTTCCGAGTGTTTTCCATCCACACTTATGGAAGAATTTTGCTTTGATCAAGTTTCAAATTGGGCATGACATAAAACCCTTACCGTGGGTAAAACCTATTACAAACACGAGTTGTATGGTTTAATGCGTATTCACGGGTAAAATAAACGGATATTTAATTACTCGTTCCTTTACAGACATGGATACAAATTTGATGTACCCGTAGCCGTAACTGTTAATAATTAGCAAAATTACTTAAATATTAATTTGTTTATTCTAAAATTATTATTATTATTATTATTATTATTATTATTATTGTTATTATTATTATTGTTGTTGTTGTTATTATTATTATTTTGTTGAATATGAAACTATTATTATTTTGTTGAATCAAATATAATTGTTTGATAAAAGAAGAAATAAAATGAATGTGATTTATTGTTGTTATTATTTTTATGTGTTAAATTTAAAACTATTTTATGTTTTAAAAAGGGATAAAAAAATTTAGATAATTATATTTAAATAAATTTATTTAAATAATAGTATCCATGGATATCCTTATATATTCGTGCATATTTCAATATCTACGAATACCCGTTTGGCGAATACTCGCACTGATATGAAACGCATACGTGTATTATATTTACTAAATGAGTTTTACTTCAATATTTCCTTTAGAAAATGGTCATTCTAAAATTTTTCATCACACTTTGGTCCCTAATAAATAAAAGTGTGGATAAATTTTTTTAGAAAGACTATTATTTGAATATATATATATATATATATATATATATATATATATATATATATATTTTTTTTTTTTTTTTTTTTTTTTTTTGTTTTTTTTTTTTTTGCTTATCGCACTCTGGTTCCTAGGGAAAAGGGACCCTAATAATTCAGAGCTCGTGCAGAGAGGCATGCGCACTAACCAATCATGTTGTTCCGTACCTGGGAATCGAATCCGGTATTCCCCGGGTACGTCCTTGAACGGGGCTCCTTTGCCACTGGAGCACAACCGCTTGGTTAAAAAAAAATATATTTTGACAACGAAAAAACAAAATTTGAGATATTTAAAAAGACCACATATATTTAATTCTAAAATAAATGTTCATGAAATGAATAATAAATATCACAAGATTATGGTGGTTGTGGAAAGTGGTCTTGGGAGAGATGGTTGTTAAACATTGCTAAAATATATGCTTTAATCCTTAAGTGTAAGTCCTAGTTTTATTTTAAGTGTTGTCAATTAGTATGTAGAAATAGTTTAATGTGTAAGTGTCCCTCTCGGCTGGATAATATCCTTTGCATAGCTTTTAAAGATTTTTCTTATGCATAAAACTCACATTTACAAAGTATTTGAATTGAATCATGAACATATGTGAATCGATTCAAAGTGATGTGTTTTACCAGCATTGATTGAATGAGTCGAATCATACTCATATTTGAATTGATTCAAAGCTTTTGAGAAATATTTTTTTATAAAGTGTCGATTCAAGAATTATTCAAAGTTATATTAGGAACTTATTGTTTTATAATAACTTCAATAATTGAATCACATGTCTTTTGAATTGAATCATTATGCATTAGGACTTTAAAAAATTTCAATTCGTTCATCTAAATAAAATCAATCTTTATCTCAAGGAAATTTTTCTTTATAAAATTTAATTATTTATTCATGGGAGTCAATTCAAATTCTTCTAAATTCATATTTTAAATAGCTCAAATGCTTGCAATAAAGGGAGCACTTCGATGGATACGAAAAACCACTTCTCATTTATTTTTTAGTGTAATTATGTGACTCATATTTGGATTTGGTTCAAAGAGACTTTAATGATTGCTTAGGGGCCGTTAATCCTGGCTGGTCGGAGCAGCTAGCTATTACTTTCAAGGCAGCCTTGGTGTGCTTGTTTTCTGAAATTTGGAAAGCTCGTAATATGGTGAGATTCGAAAATAAAATTACGCATTGGAAAGTTTGTGTTAAAAGCATCGCTGCTACTGCTACTTTTGCCGGTAATCATACAACCAAGCGGTTCAACTCGAAGATGGAAAACTTTTGCATTCTAAAAAAGTTACGCATTTCTATTCATCCTCCCGATTTCAAGAAAACCGTGGAGGTCCTTTGGCAGCCCCCACGCCGCGATTGGATCATGTACAACACAGACGAATTTGTTGTTGTGTTCTGTCTCTGTGCTCTTGCGGTGGTATTTTTCAGAATGAGAATGCTGAGCTTATGGGCAGCTTTGCAATTTTTTTGGAATCCGGTAATGCTCTGTTTGCTGAATTTATGGCAGCCATTATTGCCATTGAGTATGCCATCAAGCACAACTGGAAGAACCTCTGGTTAGAGTCAGATTCTACTAATGTCGTGAATGCTTTTTCAAATTTTAGCATTGTTCCTTGGAAGATTAGAGTTAGATGGTTGGATTGTGTTAATTCAACTCTTAACATGAATTTTTTGGTCTCTCATATCTTTAGGGAAGCCAACGGTTGTGCGAATTCGTTATCCGCCGTCGGTTTCAAATCTAGAACTAATAATTAGTTTAATTTTGTGCATAGTAACATTACCAATGATTTTTTGTTAGACAAGTTTGGCATCCCAAGACATAGACTCATTTCTTAAGGGGTTTTGGTTTGGTTCTCCCTTGTGTTGCCCTTTTTGTCTTTCTAATATATGACTCTTCTTTTGTTTAAAAAAAAAATTAGTTCAAATGCATCGAATTGTAACTTAAGTGAATCGATTCATTAGTTCGCTTTTGCATTGTTTTCAACATATTTTTGTGTTTTTTGGGACATGTATAAATAGAGTAATGACTCATTTATTTTCTTAAAAGTTAGCAGCATACTACTTTCTTTCATCTCTCTATCTTTATGAAAAATCATCTTTAAACACTTTTAGATTTTTTTCACTCAAAGTTTATTTCAACTTATAAGGATTCTACATGATGTTGTAATATATATATATATATATATTATTCTGGACTGGACCGGGGCATGCTTATCAATCGAGCAGGCCCAACCCACAAGGCCTGGGATGACCCAATAAGGACTCCTAAGCCTCACCACTGTCGAGCACAGGCTCACCTCCACAGGTCGGACACACGCCTAACCTCGGGTGTGTACGACACTCATGGATGGACCGTCGGGTGCAGGCCCTAAGCCTCCCGGGCTCGCCTCTCCTCGACGCTCATGTGCTCCTCCCCGAGAGGACCCATCTCCGCCCACAAGTGAGTTCTCCCCGCGAGGACACGTCTCTCCCCGACACGCAGGACTCCTCCCCTCGAGGACACGTTCTCATGTAACCACCCACTCTCGATGGAATCGGTCTGCCCTAATTCCGGAGATCTAGGAACGGTTACCCCAGGGCGAAGACCACGTGATGGTCTTCACTACGTCACGTAAGCCCTGGCAGTTACTTGGATTGGGCCTGGCAATCCAACCCAATGCAAGTAACCGTTGGCCCCGCGCTCGGGGCTCTCTATAAATACCCTCTCACTTGAGAGGGTCAGGTTACTCACTTCTTAACTGTCTAACCTTCTTCTCTTGTACTTGCTTTTTCTCTGACGGTTACCTTACCTGAGCGACGGAGTACCTTGCAGGTACACCCCCCGACCGTCTTTCAACCCCACCGGAGCTGAAGTCCAGACGACGTTGTTGGCCCCCAGAAACTGTCTGATCCAGGTACGATCAGTGGCGCCGTCTGTGGGAATCATTTGCTTCCCCGTTTTTCCTCCGATAAACCAAAGCAACTCTCATTCATCACCATCATGGTCGGCAATTCGCCCGCTAACAAAGCTCTGGACACCGTCCTCGCGCAACTCGAGAATGGGAACCACCGCGAAGACGCTGCTGCCCTCCACGTCGAAGAAGGCGACGTGAGAGACGGGCAGACCGCCTCCCCAGACTCCCAAGACGTGGCCTACAATGCCGCCCACCAAGACGATCAGTAAGTCGTTTTCAGCCAGTTGCTCCTCCGCCCAATGCAGACGCGAGCACCGTGGCCCTGTTCGCCTTGATCAACCAGACCAATCAGCTGATCGCGCACCAGAATACCAGGATTGAAGCGCTGGAGCAAGGTCAGGCACGACGATCTTCCCCACAAAGACATCATCGTCCACCGTCGCCTCGCCGCTCCCCTTCCCCGCGAAGGACTCCTTCAGACGAGTCTCGGACACCCTCGCCGGTGCGAGAGGGTCGTCGGCCATGTCTTGAGCGCCCCCAGTCGACGATCTCCCAGAAATGCCCTTGTTCCCCGCCTCAGAAGGAACCCAGGGCCTCCACCACCACCAAGAAGTCCAAGCAGACCGAGGAGAGGCTGAGGCACCGTTCCAGGAATTCCCCTCCACGGCATCAGCGATCCCCTTCGATGTCCCCGACAGGAAGTGACGACGACGACCAGAGGACCCCTCTATTGTGGGAGATCATGAACGCCCCAATTCCTACGGGCATGGAGAAAACTCCGCAGCTGGGAACCACAACGGCCTGTCCGACCCCGACGACCACGTCGAAAGCTTCGAAGCCATGCTCGACTTCAGAAACGTCAGGGGAGCCATCAAGTGCAGGCTTTTCCCCACCACTTTGAGGAAGGGCACCATGACTTGGTACAAGGGTCTGGCATCCGGGTCGATCACCTCCTGGAAGTAACTAAGACAATGCTTCACCAAACACTTTACTGTATCTCATCGACACCCGAAGACGGAAGCTGCCCTAGAAAGCATCTTCCAGGGGAAGAACGAATCTCTCCGGAACTACATTGAGAGATTCAACAGAGAAGCTGTCGAGGTCCATACGACCGACGACATGAAGAAATATTTAATCATCCACGGGCTACATTTCGGATCTGACTTTGCCAAGTCCGTGGCCCTCTGCAGACCCCGCCGTCTCGAGGATCTCCTCTAACGGCTGCAGTCGTACATCGAGCTCGAGGAGTCGGAGGCGGCGCAGATCGCCCTTGAATCGAGGTACAAAGAAGACCCCTGCGGCCACAAAGAAGAAGACTCCCCTCCCCGTCGGGGAGGAGAAAAAAAGAGAGATAATCTCCCCCGAGAACCTCGTGAACCATGCGGACCAGCTGACCGGTTCACCGAGTACACCCCACTCAATGCTCCCCGCGCGCGAATCCTCTCCGAGTGCTAGAACCCAGAATTTGTAAAAGGAGGAGTCCGCTTTCCGAAGCCCACTGCCCCCAAATCAAACGTTGACAAGTAAAAATACTGTAGGTTCCACCGGAGTCACGGGCATGTGACAGAAGACTGCATCCATCTCAAAGATGCGATCGAAATTCTGATCAAGGAGGCGCACCTAAAGAAATATGCCCAGAAGAATGACACTCCTCGTCCCAGCTCCCGGGAAGCCCAGAACTTCGAGGGGACGATGCCTCCCCCCGATGAGAGTCGCCTCCAGGTCGCCCTCAGTGTCACCCGACCCGAAGATTTCTTTGTCCCCCCAATCATTGAGGGCCAAGAGGCAATTCACAACATGCGGGCGACCTTCCCCCACGAGGACCCCGTCACTGCCCGTAGCACCTGGGAAGGCTTCCCCAAGGCGATGGTAATCTCCGGGGGTGGTCCCGAGAAGTTGTTCGTCAGATCGATCAAGCGTAAATTTGACGAGTTGAAATCTGCAACGTCGGCGAAGACAACCACTCTCGAGAAAGTGTGGGGAAACTCCAACCCTATCACTTTCTACCTCGAGGAACTCCCCGGAGGAGCGCCAAACGCCACTATTCCCCTCCTGGTCAGGGCACATTAGGCGAACTTTGATGTTTGAAGGATCCTAGTCGACCAGGGAAGTTCGGTCGACATCATGAATGCCCATATGTTCGAAACCCTTCAGCTCGACGAAAGGCATCTGACCCCGTACGTCGGTTCAGATCTACAGGGGTTCAACGGAACCACCACCAGACCATGGGGTTACGTGGAACTGATGGTTACATTCGGGACCGAAGACACTGCCCGACAGGTAAAGATCCGTTTCCTGGTGGTCGAATGCCCGTCCCTTTACAACTGCATCCTCAGGAGGACCATCCTGGCTGAACTTACGGCGGTACCATCAACGGTCCACCTCAAAATAAAGTACTACACGACCAGGGGATGAGTAGTGATGATGCACGGGGACATCGACGCAGCCAGAAGATGCTTCGATGCCGCCATCAAAGGCATGAGTTCCATTGGCACCAAACCCAAGACCGTGACCAAGCCACCCCAGGACGCCGAACAGGTACCTCTCCTGCGCGTCAACGCGGTCTAGCTCGACAGCAGGTTCCCAGGAGAACCCGATGAAGACGGGGCAGAAGACCTTGACCTCCAGGCGGAAAACAACGAGCGGCCTCTCTATCCAACGCGCCCCATCCCAGACAGGGACTTTGGGCTCGTGGTCCTCGGGGACGATCCAGATCGTAACGTGAAGATTGGCACCGGGATCCCCGACCTGGCAAAGGAGCAGCTGAAGGAATGTCTAAGGGAGAAGCTGATCTCTTCGCGTGGAGCGCATCCGAGATGCCTGGCCTCGACCCCGAGGTGGCTTGCCATCAGCTCGCAGTAGATCTGGCCGCTAGGGCCATAGCACAACGTAGGCGTAAGCAGTCTCCTGAAAAAACGGAGGTTGCCGTAAAAGCTGTAAAAGACCTCCTAGAGGAAAATTTTATTTCGGAGGCCAGATACACGACCTGGCTGTCCAACATTATACTTGTTAAAAAGAATTATGGAAAATGGAGGATGTGTGTTGATTATACTGATCTTAACCGGGCTTGCCCGAAGGACTGTTATCCCTTGCCTAACATCGACCAGTTGGTCGACAATTTTACAGGTTACAAACTACTATCCTTCATGGACGCTTACTCGGGATACAACCAAATTCCCATGGACAAGGTCGACAAATAGCACACGACTTTCATGACCGCGTCGGGCAACTGCTATTACAACGTGATGCCCTTCGGTCTGAAGAACGTCGGTGCGACCTACCAACGAATGATGAATAAGGTTTTCCAGGCTGAAATCGGCGACATGCTTAAGGTCTACATGGATGACATGATCGTCAAATCAGCGGAAGAAGTCGACCACGCCGCACATCTCAAGAAGGTGTTCGACACGGCGAGGAAATGTCGCATGAGGTTCAACCCCGACAAATGCACCTTCGGCGTTCGGGCAGGTAAGTTCCTCGGCTTTTACCTCACAAAGCTGGGAATTGAAGCCAACCCTAACAAGTGCAGGGCCTTTTCCGAGATCCCTACTCCGGACTCGAAGAAGTCGATACAATCGTTGAACGGGATGCTCACCGCTCTCTCCCACTTCGTCGCCAAGTCTGCACAGTACGCACTCCCATTTTTCAAACTTCTTCGATAAAAGGCGGAGTTCGAGTGGAGCGAAGAATGCGAGCAGGCGCTCGTCCATTTAAAACGAGTCCTATCACAACCCCCGATCCTCTCACGACCTGAGAGCGGGGAGACACTCTTCTTGTATTTTGCAATCACGAGTGAAGTAGTCAGTGCCGTCCTCATTCGGGAAACCCCAGACGGGCAGAAGCCAGTTTACTTCACGAGCAAAGCCCTCCAAGGCCCCGAGCTCAGATATCAGCAGATAGAGAAAGTCGCCCTTGGCCTCGTTACCGCGGCCAGGAGGCTACGCCACTACTTCCTCGCCCACACCGTCGTTGTAAGGACCGAACAGCCTATAAGGCAGCTCCTCGGACGACCGGACATGGCGGGGAGGATGCTTAGGTGGTTGCTCGAGCTCGCCGAGTTTGACATCCAATACGAAGAGAGGAAAGCCCTGAAGGCACAGGTATTGACCGAATTTGTAGCGGAGATGACCGTCCCGAAACCTTTGACCAACAGATCAAAGAAATGGACGATCTATATCGACGGAGCATCCAACCCGAAGGGAAGCGGGGCAGGCATCATCCTCGAAAACGAGGAAGGCATCCTGATCGAGGTATCCCTCGAACTATCCTTCCCGACGTCGAACAACCAAGCCGAATACGAGGCCTTCTTCGCAGGACTTCGACTGGCCGAGGACCTCGGCGCCAAGGAGGTCAAACTCTTCACCGACTCCCAGCTCGTGATCTCGCAAGTCCGAGGAGAGTACCAAGCCAAGAACGACAGCCTCATAGAATACTTGGCCTTGGTGAAAGAAAAGATGAAAAAGTTCACCTCCGCAAAAGTAACTCACATCCCCCGCGAGCACAATGCCCGAGCAGATGTTTTGTCCAAATTGGCGAGCACAAAGAAGAAAGGCGGGAACAAATCCATCATACAAGAAGTGCTTTCCTGCCCGAGCATCGACAAACCGGCCACAGTTTCGGACATCAATGCCATCGGGGATAGCAATTGCTGGATGACCCCGGTATACGAATACCTCATGACGGGCAAACTGCCCGAAGATCCCAAAGAAGCAGGAATGGTAAAGAGGCGGGCGAGCTCGTACACTATAGTCGAGGATAAGCTATACCAGCGAGGGTTCTCTATTCCCCTCCTTAGATGTGTCGAGGAGACCAAGGTCCCCGGCATACTCCAGGATATCCATGAGGGAATTAATGCGCAGCACCTCGGCGGGCGATCGTTAGCCCGTAAGGCGCTTCGAGCAGGGTATTACTGGCCCACTATGCAACAGGACACCAAGGAACACGTCAAGAAGTGTGACAGATGCCAATGACACGGGGACATGCACCTTGCTTCTCCCAACGAGCTCAGTCCACTGTCCTCCCCGTGGCTGTTTGCATGGTGGGGAATGGATATCCTCGGACCTTTCGTCCAGGGGTCGTATCAAAACAAATACCTCATCGTCGGGGTGGACTACTTCACAAAGTGGATTGAGGCGGAAGCGTTGGCCAAAATCATGGCCTTTAACATACTACGTTTTTACAAAAGAAATATCCTTGCCCAATTCGGCGTGCCTCAAGCTATCGTCACCGACAACGGAACACAGTTCACCGACAAGAACTTCCAAGACTTCGTCACAAAACTAGGCACGAAGCAACACTTCACGTCGGTCAAGCACCCTCAAACGAACGGACAGGCTGAGGTGGCGAACAGGGTGATCCTCCGAGGATTAAGATGTCGACTAGGCGACGCCAAACAACGGTGGTTCGAGGAGCTACACAGCGTCCTCTGGGCCTATCAGACGACCCCACACTCTAAATCTGGGGAGATCCCCTTCCGTCTGACCTACGGAACCGAAGCGATGATCCCCGTGGAGATTAGGGAACCCTCGAGGAGGACAGAATCCCCCCTCGATGGGGACGCGAACGACAAAGCCTTGAAGGAAGAGCTTGATTTTGTCGAGGAGATACCTTCGTGCGCTTCTCTCCGAGAAGCTTCGCTTAAGCAGAAAATAACACTACGTTATAACGACAAAGTTATTAAACGTGATTTTCAGGTGGGCACCCTCATCCTACGAAGAAACCAGAAAGACTCGCGAGAAGGAAAACTCGCCGCAAGCTGGGAGGGCCCGTACCGCGTCCGCGCGAAAACGGGGACAGGAGCCTACTTCCTCAAAAATCTGCACGGGGAAGAACTTGCTCGACCATGGAACGCTGAGAAGCTCAAACAATATTACAGTTAAGCACTGCCCGCGACTCACTAGCACCGCGCTTACGGGGATGCACTAAGGTACGAGCGCGACACCCCTATACAGAACACGATGATCAGAGACCGCGTGGTGTGTGCGCAAGGACCTTTGATCCGACGGGGATACCTCGATCGAGCTCCGCCGTCATTGTACCGATTAGGCAGAACACCCAGCTCGCGATGGAAAGTTCACTCCACGAAGCTAAGACCTCAACCGAGCTCTTAGCCTCGTTAAAGGTCAGAATACGCCTCCGACCACCCGACCGGCTCTCCACGCGGTCGGGGACTGTCAAGGTCGAGCAAATCCCAAAGTCTTTAATACTTTGACAAAAAAAACAAAGTATAGCGAATGTATTAACATCACACACAATTAAAACCATGCAAACAACACTAGCAGATAAATAAAAGTACATTAAAACGGGCAAAAGTTCAGTGTGCAAAGATTACAAACAAATGTCATAAAGCCCCTAGCACGCAGGCCGGGCAGAAATATCACAATAAATAAAAATGGCTCGCAGGCCGAACAGAACGGGGAAGAAAATCCTACTCAGCGGCAGTCCCTTAAGGCTGATCGGGATCATGGACCTCGTCGACTCTCATCGGTTGCACGATCTGACCGTCGACCACCTCGTAGTCAGGGTCAATCCCCTCGGTCGAAAGGTCGGGGTTGAGGACCCGAAGCTGCTCCACCGTGTTCTTGAAACCTATGCCCGCTACTGCGAGGTTGTCTTCCTCGGCTTCCCAGAGTTTCGCTATCAGCGCTGCCCGCGAAGTCAGCAACCTGTCCTCTTCAGTTTCCTCCTCAGCGAGGCGGACAGCCTCCTCCAATTCAGCGTTCCTCGCCAAGAGACGATCCCTCTCCTCCTCAACACCGGCGAGACATTTCCGCTCCTCCTCGGCACTCTTCAACTTTTCCTCCTATTTTTGTTGAAGCTCGACCTGGGCCTGGTTCTGGCTTTTGTAGTCAGCCAGCTCCTTACCGACCTTCTCCATTTCGGCCGAGATGGACTGGAAACTTTCTCGCAGCTTGTTCAGCTCGTTTGCGGGGCATGCCTCGTCGTTTAGAACCAAGGCAGCCGCGCAAACCCACATCACAGCAGACACGTCCTCCACCAGCATCCCTCGCCGAGAAACCTTGTCGACGCTTAAGATGGCTTGAGTTTCGGGGCCACCCACGCATAGTGAATTATTCCCCATAAAGAAGTTCGGCCTTGTGTGACAAGGCGGGAGCACAAATTTCACGGCAGGGGGGCTCTCGTGCTCGGTAAGGTCGATGTCCACCGTGTTTGAAAGTCGTTGCCTCTTCGGAGAGCTCTGGGGGCTGAGAGAATCACTACCCTGGTGAGAGCCAGAGGAACCCCCGGGTGTCGGGGTGGGAACGGGCTCCTGCACTCGGAGTTGCTCGACACGACTCTTGCCTCATTTCTTTGCGGCGCGGTTAGCCTTCAGCTTCTTGAAGCGCTCCTCAGCATTCGACATCTTATCTGCAAAGAAAACAAAGAGGTCAGTAATTCAAAAAGAAGGACGAAGGGAAAGACAGGTCGAGGAGATCACCCCCACCTAACAGCTCGAGAGCCTCCTCATCAGAAAACGTCTCGAGGAGAGCCCTAGTATTGATCAGTCGACGCTTCGTCAAGACCTGCCCGTCATCTCCCAGAACGAAGTCCCCGTTTGGTATCACGAGCTTTGCTTTGTTAAACCCACTGACGAACTTAACTATGGCCTCGTGAGCCAAGCGATCCCCTTCACAAAGTTTCCTGGGGCTGACGATATAGTTTTTCTGTTCCCCTCTTGAAATGTTCTTCAGTTCAGAACAACGGGAACTTAGGCACAAGGGTCTCCTCTCGTCGTCCACCCACCTCTTTGACAACCCGATTGTACATGGTATTCACAGCCTCATGTGTGACCGGCCTCACGAGGTAGTACCGGTACTTGAAATTCCGCACGGAGTCCATATAAGTGTGAAACAGGTTGTTCACCTGTTTGAAGGACACCCAACCGTGCCTACTGTCCCTGGCCTGTCGCTGAAGGTGGAAAATGCAGAAAAACAAGGGCACGGTCGCCCCGATCTGCAGATATTTGTACACTAGCTCGAAGGCCCTAATAAAAATAAGAGAGTTGGGGTGGAGTTGAGAAGGGGCCAAACGGAGCCAGGTAAATATGACCTGCTGGAAATCCGTGAAAGGCAGACGCCACCCACCTCGTCGAACATAAACTCATAGATGGGGAACCGCATCCTGCTGTACGTCGAGCAGATCCGATCGTGTGGCAGAGGCCTAAACACGTTCCACGACTTCGGTGAACCTATAAGGCGGTGCTCGACGGTATAAAATATTTCCTCCTCATCCAGGCCGACGAACTCAGATATCATGTTCACGACCTCCTCGCAGGCCCACTCGTCGGGCGTCCTCTCCCCGACGCTGGATGTCTCTGCCATAGGTGAACCAGGCCCGTCGTAGATATCCAAAGACCCCTCGGCAACTTGCAATACATCCATTTACCTGAAAAGCAGAAGGAAACGGTGAATTCGATGACCCATATCAAATCCACCCCTTCCACCGCTGATCAAGTGAAAGGGCGAGGAGCGAACGTCGGGGATCGCGAACCCGCGACCGTCCTCAGGTCCGCTGGGAGCAAAAATGGGAGGGACCCCGGGGCATTATACCCACATACCCGAGATAAACATCGGCTCCCCGGGGATTCCGTCCTTGATCCCCGGAATGTTCAACAAAGAGCTGAGAACGCTCATCCCATGACCCCGAGGTATCCTTCATGTCCTCGGGGATTTCATCGCCTCTCCCCGCGAGATTCAACAACTAAAGTATGAAATTCCGCCGTTTTCGCCGGATATTTCGTGATTTCCATGGGAACTTCATCAGTTCACCATAAGATTCACCCTACGAATGCAAGCAAAAGAGGGAAAAGAGAGAACTTACTTCAAATAGTACTTCCGGTAGGGTTCCGGTATGGCTGTCAGCGGCGACGAACGGAGGCGAACGACGGTTGAAGGGAGAGCGAAGGAAGGGAGAGTTAGAGCAAAAGGAGAGCGAAAAACGTGCAAATGACACGGGCTTCCCCTATTTATGGGGCTCTCACAAGTCTCGAGGGCTCCTAGGCAATCAATTGTGCTACCCTAGCGTAGCCGCCCTAGGGAATGATGAGTTGTGACGCATGGCACACTGTTCCCCACGCGCGTCTTTTCATTTCCCAACGAGCGCCTTCCCATTCACCTCGCTTCAGACTTCTCATATCCCCGCGACATCGCACAAATTCGGTCAACCCATCCCGAGGGTCGATTTGTCTCTCCCCGCTTGACCTACCGCTCCTCGTTAGCATCCCTTCCTCGATGCGTCCTCAACATGGCTAGCCCTTAAGTCATCACTCTGATGCTCAGAGCAACGACTTGGGGGGCTCCTGTTCTGGACTGGGTCGGGGCATGCTCATCAGTCGAGCAGGCCCAACCCACAAGGCCTGGGATGACCCAATAAGGACTCCTAAGCCTCACCACTGTCGAGCACAGGCTCACCTCCATAGGTCGGGCACACGCCTAACCTCGGGTGTGTACGACACTCACGGATGGACCGTCGGGTGCAGGCCCTAAGCCTCCCGGGCTCGCCTCTCCTCGACGCTCATGTGCTCTTCCCCGAGAGGAGCCATCTCCGCCCGCAAGTGAGTTCTCCCCGCGAAGACTACGTGCTGGTCTTCACTACGCCACGTAAACCCTGACAGTTACTTGGATTGGGCCTGGCAATCCAGCCCAATGCAAGTAACCGTTGGCCCCGCGCTGGGGGCTTTCTATAAATACCCTCTCACTTGAGAGGGTCAGGTTACTCACTTCTTAACACTCTAACCTTCTTCTCTTGTACTTGCTTTTTCTCTGACGGTTACCTTACCACGTGCTGGTCTTCACTACGCCACGTAAACCCTGACAGTTACTTGGATTGGGCCTGACAATCCAGCCCAATATCGTTTTTGAGTTCCTTCAAACCATAAAACTTTTGTATTATGAATACAATTAAACCCCTAATTAAAAGAATTATAAAATACAAATGAACTATTAAAATTCCATTTTACATTGCATATTTTTGTAATTTTTATTTTAAACAAAATATAATAATTTGATATTATGGAGATAAATTATCTAAAATTATTATAAAATAAAAATAATTTATTTTAACATTATATTTGCATACTGTGTTTTTAACAAACTTTTGAATAATAAACAAAATGCTTTTCATAAATATATTTAAATAATTTACATAATTTCATATGTTATGCATAAAATGGTAAATACAATATTTCAAAGTCACATACTTTTATTATATAAAATAAAAATAATATTTTTTATTGGTAGATGAAGTTGTAATAACTATTAAAAACTCACGCACACAACTGTGAGGTTCTGAGTTCGAATTTGGATAATGGTGTTCAACCTAATGATATTGCTTTTGGACAATTGAGATAGTATTTGTAAACAAAAATCACATTCTTTTAATACAATGAATTCCAATTAAAAAAATATTAATATTATTTTAAAATTGTAAAACAAATATATAACAATTTTATCCAACTAATGAGTATAATTTGTTAACTAATTTTGATATCATGGGGATGTAGCTCATATGGTAGAGCGCTCGCTTCGCATGTGAGAGGCACGGGGTTCAATTACCCGCATCTCCAAAATAAGATTTCAACATATTTTTTGTTTTATTTTGGGGGATCCAATCTCGTGGCACTAAAATCATACATAAGCGTCTAATAGATATCACGAGCCACATACAATAATAAGGTTTCTACGTCTTTTCTCCATAATAAGATTTCAACATCTTTTTTGTTTTATTTTGGAGGATCCAATCTCGTGGCACTAAAATCATACATAAGCGTCTAATAGATATCACGAGCCACGTACAATAATAAGGTTTCTACATCTTTTTTGTTTTGTTTTTGGAGGATCCAATCTTGTGTGAGTGTGAAAGTTTCATTTATTGTTTATATGTTAATTTTGATTTTGATGTAGTGATAACCTTTGTGGCTATGTGTAACACTCCAATATAACATATGTATAGAATAGTTTTATATAAAGTATTATATAAAGTCAATTAAGTACATGAGTTACAACAAATATCCATATCAAATTACAAAAGATCAGATACAGCGGAAACAAAATATAAAACATCGTTATCTTCAAGTTTTAGGCCATATTGCCTTTACCTACCTCGAGCTACCAGAAAACAACAACAAGAGTGGGATGAGATTACTACATCTTAGTGATTTCTACATTGCACCTTGAGTCCCCTTGGCTCTACAGGGATTACTATCCTTATTCTTGTCTTACTAGCATCACATTACGTGCCAAAACATAAATCTAAGAAACGAAATATATGTTAGCTTCACACAATATGTGAAAGATGATATCCTGAAATCACTTGTCATGTAGAAAAATAGAAGCTATAGATTTCTAATGTCGAAGTCATGACGAACCTCATACCCAACCAGTGTTTTGAACGTCCTTGACAAATGACTATCTGTTGCCCACTAAGGTGAGGTCTTTCGAGTTTACAAGCCTTCATTCTTTTAGGAATGTATCCCTTAAAGTAAGGTCTTATGACTTTACATGCCTTCCCACTCCCAGAGTCTTACTATCCTACATTTCAAACTACACTCTCAACAAGACATAGGAATCGAGATTGTCACATATATGATTCTCATTTTCTCGAAATCATTATGTTGGTTTCTACCAAAGGTCGAAGTATTATAAAACTTCATAAACTTTCTCACTCTTGGATTCTATATTTGATCCTATGGTTTCCTTACTTACCAGATATTTTCCTTTAAGTAAGCTTACATATACATACACATCATTAGGATTTCACATTTCTATCCTAAATAATTTAACATACAAACCTGCTCTATCACCATCCTCAATTGGTTGATCAACTTTCTCATTATACTTCTATAATTCTTTGTATTACTTACCACATATGATTATCAAGAGTTTCCGGTTCTTACGACCGCACATGATTTTTCATACTTATCTCATGGTACATATACGTTCTTATAGCCAACTAGGGTTTTGTATAAATAACCTACACTCGTTGTGTTTCCAAATGTTCTCCGCTAATTTATTAGACAAAACTCACACACCCTTAATCGTACTAAATGACACATGTTTAAGCATTAATTAAGACTTGGAGAATAGGCAAAATAAGGGAATCAAAGGTGCCTACACAGGGTACCTATTCCAGGTGCACGACCCGTGTTAGACTCATCATGCCCCTCACATAAAAAAAAAACCCGAGGGGGACACGATTGGGCCGTGTTGGCCTACACGACCCATGCTAGAGAGGGATACAGGTGGCTCATATTGTAAAAATACTCAGTGTTGTAAAGATACCTTGTTATCCAGGATTGTTGGAAACAAGAGAGTGAAAAAGAAAGGATTACTTTCTTGTTATGTTTTGTAAAATCACAAGGTGGTTTGCCTTGATGATTTAGTTAGAAGCTTGTGTATAGGTTGTACAAAGTTTTAATATAGTGAAATCTCTTACATGTGGTTAAGGGACTAGACATACTCTTGGATTGTGTGTGTGTGTGGGGGGGGGGGGGGGGGGGGGGACTAGTATAATCCTTCTGTGTTCTTTATTTTTCTGCATTTTACAATTTTCATAACATACACCAAACCAATAAAATAAAGAAACACTCCATTAAAATCTAGAAATTTTTAAAATACCTAATTCACCCCACCTATTAGGTGCACTATACTCTTACATATACCAGTGGCCTCATATTTTTTGATTGACAAAGATGAATCGGGGAAGGAGTTTGAAATAACTAAATATCGAGGTATGATTGGATCCTTGCTCTATTTAACTCCAAGTAGACTTGCTATTATGTTTAGTGTTTGCATGTGTGCTAGGTTTTAAGCTTTCCCTGTAGAATCACATTTTAAGATCATTAAATGTATTTCAAGGTATCTAAATGGTATTGCAAACCACGATCTTTGGTTCCCTGAGGTAAGTGAATGTATTTTGGTAGGCTTCTCTGATTCTCATTTTGTGAGGTACAAATCAAATAGGACAAGTACTAGTGGAACATGTCATATTTTTATAAATTGTCTAATCTCATGGCATAACAAGAAGTAACAGTGTTGCATGTTCCATCATCATGGCAAAATATGTGGTTGGCGATAATTGTTGTGCACAAGTCCTCTGGCTAAAGTAAAAATTATTGGATTTTGATTTAAAACTAGATTGCATTTTGATCAAATGTGACAATACTAGTGCTATAAGTCTAACAAAAAATCTTGTGTTACACTTGCGCACTAAACATATAGATATTAGGCATCATTTTCTTCATGATCATGTGGAAACAAGCGATGCAGTTTTTGAATGCATGGACACTAAAAATCATCTTGTTGATATTTTTACATAGCCATTGTTTGTAGAGTCATCCCATAAGATCCTAATAGAACTAGGGATCACCAGTCCCTCTTGTTTTGAATGAGTAATGGCAAAATGTTTTATTTGTTGCATAATTTTACTTATTGTGTCTAATGTAGAAAGTTTTCTCCTAATAAATATCGTATGGTATACTCTCTTCAATACCTTTATCTCTCTTTGTGTTGTATCTGATTGATTTATATGTTTGTATAGTTTGTCGTACATTTGCTCATCTTCTATTATATTTCATCTGATGCATGTTTAATGTTCTTCTATGCATTTAATCTATCTTTAAATGCAATCTTATTTATTTGTTTCTATGTTTAATTGGCTTTACATTTTAAGAAATTGGTATGTTAATTTCTATTTATCTTCTGAATGATCTCTAATTTGTTCAAGGTTTTTGTTGTGTTACCTTTTAATTGGCTTAGAAATCGGTATCTAAGTATTTGCTTAGTAGTTGGTTGTATGTGATTATGTTGTTTGCATGTCTATTATATCTCGTGTATGATTCTCTTTCTGCTTTTATTTCTAACATTACTTAAGATATTTTTTTAGTTATATTTGCTTATCTATTATCATTATGAGCTATTGTTGCATGTGTTTTAGTATATGATGGTTGCATATTAATCTTATGTGATTTAATTGTTTCTTATTTTTTGTTCTTCCCTTCTTTTTGATTTTGTCAAAGGGGGAAAGGATTTCAACTTTAAATATAAATTTAACTGATACAGTGAGCATCCAATGCATGGGGCATAGCTCCATGAGTATCCCAAGTTATTCAGTTTTTGCCAAGCATAAAAAGGGGGAGACGAAAAATTGCCTCAATCACATTATCAGTTATTTCGTTGTTTTGATGCTTTGCATTTTATGTTTTATCGTATTTTTTGAGTTCCTCATTCAATATTTCACCACACACACACACAAATAATAGGTTTACCACGCCTATAATAAAGTGTAAACAAAAGTAAAAGCAAATTAACTCAATTCAAAGCTTAATGACTTGTTTCAAAATGGAAAAGATAAATGACTCGAGTCATTCTCAATTTGAATTGATTCAAAGTGCAAAAGAAAAATGACTCGAGTCATTCATAATTTGACTCGATTCAAAATAAAAATGACTTGATCTCAGCTTTATCGATTCAAAATCAAAATCACTCGATTCATTCTAAACCTAACTCGATTCACTAAAGTGCCTTTAAACTCTATTTTTGTTCTATTTGTGGGAATCTAGTCTTGACTTTAAAATATGAAAATGACTTAATTTACTTTAGCATTGATCCTATTCATTTCCATGTTTTGAATTGATTCATTGAGCATTTTAATAGAGTAATTTAATCAATTTTGTCTCATTATGGGCATCATCTCATGCAAATATAAATAGTATCTTTATTTCATAAATTTGTAACATGATGAGAAAACTCTTATCAAGGGAGCAAGATCAAATAATTTTTTGTGAGAAAAATCTTTGAAACTCTCTCTCTCTCTCTCTCTCTCTCTCTCTCTCTCTCTCCATATTTATAATTTTCATGAAGACTTATCATGTTGTTTGTATGTATGAAAAGGGATTGTGATAAGCCATTAGTGTTCTGATTGTGCGTTTTGGAGTGTGCGTAGATTTCATACCAAGTGTTTGATCTTTAGGAAATTCAAAAGGTGGATTTAATTGAAGAAAAAGAGAAGGGATCTTCTCTCCATAGGTGTGGAGTTTTTCTTTGGGCATCTATTAATGAGCATTCAAAATTGAAGTTTTTCAAAGGTTGAAGATGGTGATCGAGTGAAGAGTACAAGTGGTTGAGGAGCTCATTGCAATTAAGATCAATCGAGAAGAAAATAGATAAATTAGATTGTTATTGTCAATTTTTTATTCAATTTAATTGTTGTAGCCAAAATCTAATCAACTAATATAATGAAGAAAACTTTTTTGATGGTTGACCATCGAAGACTGGAATAAGTGCTTGTAAGGACGATAGCACCGAACCAGTATAAATCTGGGTGCACTCTCTCCTTCTCACTCACTCTCACTCTCTCTCTCTCTCTCTCATTTATATTTCTTGCATGATTGCGTTAGTTGTTAGATTTATCACTTTATCTAGAATGACATGCTTCATAGATTTATTGCATTCAGAGTATTAATTTGTATAAGATTAAGTTTTATTAGAATTGGATGTCTAAATAATCACATTATTGGTTATTCTATATAGAATTGAAATTAGAATTTCTATAAATTTATTAATTGTTAAGTTCACGAAACACCTTGTTTGAAGCTTTGACCAATGTCTTTTGTATTGTCATTATCTTCATTTCAAACAATTGGTGTGTATGTATTACAACAATCTTCTTCCAATAGCTTAAAACTGTTTAAAACAAAGTGTTCACTAGATTTGTTTCTACTTGCGTATTCTAATTTTAAAAATTGAAAAGAAGAGATTTTTAATGGTCTATTCAACCCCTTTCTAGATAAATTACCTCATATTCAAACCAACCATAAGACATGTTCTATAATATATCAAAACACCTTCTGGGAGATGACTCTTATTTATAACGAGGATGGGAGTCTAATTATGAAAGCTCACATTATTGCTGATGATGGAGATTTGTTGAGTGATAAAAGATCTACTTCTGAATATTATACCTTCTTATGTGGGAACCTAGTTGCTTGGAGAGGTAAGAAACAAAGTGAAATTGCTCGATCAAGTGGTGAAGCAAAATGTAAAGCTATGACGAAAGAAATTTGTGAATTATTATGGATGAAACAAATGTTAGAAGATTTGAATATACTATGTGACTGCTTTATAAGTTGTTTTGCGATATTTAATTATCCATTAGTGTTGCGCATAATTACGTTTAAAGTGACATGATAAAATACATTGAGATTGTTCGATATTTCATCGAAAAAGATGAATAATGGATTTATAACTATGACTTACATTATTTTGGACATCAGCTAATAAATGTGTTAACGGAGAGTTTGCCAAAAGAACGATTTAACCGTCTTACTTAGAAATTTGAAATAATTGTCATCTATTTAATAACTCAAAAGAAAAATGTTATAAATATTATACTGTAAATATAATTGTACCTTTATCTTCTTCATCGCTTCACAAATCCGCTACATCATCACTTCTTCATCTTCTTCCCTTGATTGACATGTTTACTTCTACGCCTCATCTTACACATGCACCCGACCCACTATCCATGATCTAGCTTGATTTTTCTCCAAGAAACATTTTATTGGTGTTAGAGAAAAATGTCCCATTCATGAACATGATTTCGGTAATTTTCAGGTTCAGGAACATATGAACATGATTAAGGAAACTCGTCAATGTTTTATAAGTAAAATGGAAACAAAATGCAACAAAAATATGTAATATGCGCTAGATTTAAACAATTGAAAGACGGTAAAAACACTACTTATCACGCTCTTACTGTATTGAGTCATAAGATTAGGATAGTCTTAATGGATCTTTGCTAGCCCGAAATAGTTAATTTGTCGCATTCTATGTTCCATTTATATATGTTGTTTAACCTTTATCACTACCATTTCCATTTGACCAACTTAGAGACTATTTCCCCATAAATGACCATATTGTTGTGACCTCCGTCTCTAAATAGGCCGGCCTCAAAAGCAGCATCACCGCCGGCTAGCACACGCGCCCTCCTGCGCCACTTTCATTATGACACGGGAGACTTAATCATAGTGTCATTCCATGTGCGTGTGCCTTTGACGCTGTTGTAATCATTTATACTTTTCAGCTACCTGATAGTTAGTTTGCTTGTTCGAGTCTAGAGCTGTCAAAACGGGTAGCCCGGCCCTAAACGGGCCGGCCCTGGCGGGCCTCGGGCTTTTCCGGGCCGGGCTAAAAAAACTCATTTTGAATACGGGTTCCTTTTTTACTACCCAGGCTCAGCCCTGTCTGGGTTGCGGGCTACCCAGCCCTAAAACGGGCCCGGCCCTAAACGGGCCCATTTTAAAAAAAAAATTAAAAAATTCATTTTTTAAGTAATATATAATGTAATAGAAATTAATACTCATTTTAATATATAATGTTATAGAAATTAATACTCATTTTAATGATCTTAATGTAATATATTCATTTTAGAATACTGTAATGTAATATAATGTAATAAAAATTAATGTTCGGGTAGTCACTGAAGTGTGTGTGGACCGAACCAAAGATGCACTAACACATTGTATCCAAATGTTTCTTGGGCCAAATTTATTTTTTAGGTCAAATTATATATATTTATTAATTTATATTATGGGCCAAATAGTTAAATTAATTCTTTTAAAAAAATTTGTCGAGCTGGCGGGCTACCCATAGCCTATACGGGCCGGCCCATTTTTTTTCGGGCTTTTTCAGGCCGGGCTAAAAAAGCCCCGGAATAATATGGGCTTAAAAAATAAGGCCCAAGCCCTAACTTTTTTCGGGCTTGGCGGGCCGGCCCATGGGCTTCGGCCCATTTTGACGGCTCTATGTTCGACCCTCTTCATTCTGCTTGTTTGATCAAAATCGAAATTCCATATACTTTGTTTTTAGGTATTTTTTGTTACAAATTATTTTTATTCGAATATATTTTTTCAATGCTTGTTGTCTCACCAATTGAAGATGTTATATATTAGAGCATTTCTTAATACACCACCCAAGTTTCTTAAGCACCACGTGAAATTTCTTTTTTGCTCCCAGTTTCCGGATGTGCACATCCAAACGCACCAATTTTTTAAAAAACGTTGATGTGTTCTGGATATGCATATCCGGAAACATTTCTGATGTGCACTTCCGGAAGGATTTCTTATTAATTCGCACCAGACCTTCTTCCTCCCCCTTATTCTTCACTTTTTCATTTTCCAAACTCTCTCAAACTCTCAAATTTTCAATCCCACAAATCTCGATTTTTTCCACTCGAGTTCGGCGCAGAACAACTTCTACAACGATCAAGATACTCCAAATCCTTCGTATCTCATTTTAATCAGTAAGTTTTCAAATTTTAGAGTTTCAGAGTTATTTTCGAGTAATCGATTTAGAGTGGACATTTAGGTGTAGAAATTGTTAGGTTGTATGAATAACATAGGTTAGAGATAATGTAGGTCTTGTTTTCTGCTTCAAACGGACGATCAGGGCATTAAAATGCCCTTTTGCATGGTACAGTAGCCATGGCTGCCATTTTGAACTTCAAAATACGTACCGGATGTGCAGATCCAGAAAGATTGTAACGTTAAATATTCTGAGTGCTTCCGGATGTGCACATCCGAAAATACCCAACGTTAAAAAATCTGTGTCTTTCCGGATGTGCACATCCGAAAGACACCCAACGTTAAATATTTTGCATATTTTCGGATGTGCACATCTAGAAGACACTTGGTTTTTTTTTTTGAGTTTGTTTGTTTATTTTTGTTTAATTATTTTTAAGAAATTCTAATTTATTTATTATGTTTTGCAGATTAGATGGCTGGCAGAGACGATCGTATCATACATGGACGAACAGCTCAGCACGCATCTGTCTGACGTGAGCGGATACAGCCTACAACTGAGGCTTCCGGCGCAGAGCAGAGTTTTGGGGTAGCCCCTACAGTTGAGGGACATCCTACACCACAGCCATCTACATCATAGGTCCAGGCCACTTCCACATCACAGGTACAGGTCACTCCCCCTTCAGCCGCCGATTCTACATCTCGGAGGCGTCGCGTTTCTATTAGCAGTTCATCAGGGTCCCAGCCTGCACGCAGGCGTCGTCGGGAGACTTCAGCTCCATCAACTGCTCCTACTCGTTCCCCTGTTCCTGTTCCTGTTCCAGAGTGTGATCACCCAGCACATGAGGGTGTTGACGCCGATGACGATTTCGATGAGCTGAGCGGTTACCCCGGGGGACCGTCTGATGTGTCCCTACTCATGGGGTACTCTGAGCATACTGCCAGATATGTCAGGCTAGGAGAGGTAACCTTTCTCGGTTTATTTATAGAATTGTTTACGTTGAAAATATTTTCATTTGTAACATTGTTTTATTTGGAAATTTTCAGGAGAAGGATTCCCAGAAGTTCTATAACCATGGGGGCAAGGTTATAGATATGCTTGAGATATTGCTAGGGGATCAGTGGTTCACGTCTGTACTTGCTACCTCTGGTATTGAAGGCCTGTCTAGGATTGGGTATTCCCAGATCCTGTACGGTATGCTGATGGCCTTTATTGAGAGATGGCACCCTGAGACATCCTTATTCCATCTACCGTACGGTGAGATCACGATCACACTCGAGGACATCTCGTGCCTTTTACATCTACCGATCACGGGTACCCTTCTCCGTCACGGTAAGATGTCGAAGGTGGACGCGATGGAGATGCTGATTGCAGAGCTTGGGGCTAGCCCAGATGAGGCACTTGCGGAGGTGACCCAGTTGAGGGGCGCACACGCCAGGTTCTCATTTCTGATACGCAGATTTGGTGAGGAGCTTGACGAGGCATGACAAGCAAAAGGGGATGCAACCGAGGTGGAGATCCACAGGCAGCGTGCCCTGAGATGCTACTACTTGTTTTTGCACGACACACAGGTGTTTGTGGACACCAGCGCCTATTATGTTGATGTCGTCTACCTCAGGTACCTTTTGGATCAAACAGAGATCCATACGTACAACTGGGGGCGGCTGCGCTGGCATACACCTATACTAGGCTCTCCGATGGTTGCATCTAGGCATCCGAGACTGTGGCAGACAGTTGTACGCTATACGTGGTAACAATCTAATATTCTAAGTGATTTTTTCATTTCTTTTCTTTCTATATTCATTATAATGTTTGACACCCATGTTATGTTTTCCATTTCAGGCGTGGATTTTATAGCACTTTCCCAACATTACTGGTTGGGGGAGTGTCGACGGGTACACTGAGGATATGCCACGTGCTGCTGCATTTCTTCTGCTCAGAGGGAACCAGGTGCCCGACACCTACAAAGTGTATCTTGATCGGATGGCTGCTGAGGACGTTTTGTATCACCCCTATGCCGATCACCGTGTGACACGCCCGTTCGATGAGGTTTCGCTGTTCTCAGGATGGTTGGTATGCAATTCGACCATTACTGCTCGATACCTGCCGGAGCGCGTCTTGCGTCAGTTTGGTTACACGCAGACGATCCCCAGGATGCCTCATGAGTCTGCTCCTCTAGGCTTGACCTGCAAGCAGATAGATGAGATATATACTGACTTCTAGTCCCACTTGGTACCGGAAGAGGCTCGGCTGACCAGAGCGGAGAGAGACTGGAGCGTTGCTGCCGGGTACATCGTGTGGTTCTACACCGTCTCACACCCATGCATGGTGCCCACTGCTAAGGGATCGCCACCCAGACCTGCTCATCAGGAGATATTAGAGGAGTAGCAATCTCAGCTGGACCATACTCAGGATGTCCTACCTCGCTGTCGTCAGATAGAGAAGATAGCGCGGCAGGCCATTACAGACAGTCACCTCCATGAGGGCTCTGGTGCCAGACTTGCCGTGGATAGGATTATTGAGATTGCTCGGGGGGCACTTCAGTATCGCAGACATCGAGCCAGGATTGCGGGTAGGGGCAGAGGAGCAGGGGATCCAGGAGAGATCCTTTGCCATACGCAGTAGTTTTTGGTTTGATGTATTCTATTTATATTACATGTATGTACTGTATTTTGACAGAGGTTTATTATGTATATATATCATTTTATTTTATATATGGATGTTGTCGAATGTATATTAAGTTGCGACGATATATTAACATATGCGACCAACCAACAAAACTGATTTAAAAAAAAATTCTGCTATTTTCCGGATCTGCAGATCAAGAATGTTTTCGGATGTGCACTTTCGGAACGCATCAGCATTTTTTAAAAAATTGGTGCGTACGGATGTGCACATCTGGAATCAGAGGGCAAAACCGGAAATTCAGGTGGTGCTTAAGAAACATGGGTGGTGTGATAAGAAATTCCCATATATTATGGCACACCTTTAAAAGTTACTTGTAAGAGTTTGTGTTCTAGATCTTTTACCATTTATGATAATACTCCTAATAAATGTTTAAACTTTTGACTATAGTGATACTAATCACATCACATGCCATTTGATTCCACATATCCTATTAAACTTTATCTCTGACTTACAACCTTCCTTTAAGTTACAATAAGTACTTTATTTTCCTACACTTTCCAAAAAAAATTAATTTCCATCCATAATCTTACCCCTTGTTAGAATTGTAAAGTAACATTTTTTACTTCTCATTGTTTTTTCAAGATCTTACCATGAAGGAGAAAAATTATATTGATAAAGAAAAGGAATAGTTATACTGCTTCTTTGAGGATCTAGTCGGTCCGAAGGTATTATATTATTGTCTCTAGTCTGAGCCTTCCTCTTATGCCTCACAAATTTAGACTTCGCACAAACGTCTCAAACATAATTCATTTTTATATAATTAAGTTTATATTTTCATCTTTGAACTTACAAGATTCTGTTGAGTATTTTAAGTGTGATGTTTGCTAGTTATTAAAATGCAAATGTGTCTCATTTTCTTCCAATCTTAATAAAAGTATTGAACCATTTAATGTTTGGGGACCTGCCCTACCTCTAATATTTTTAGTGCAAAATGGGTTGTCTCGTTTATCGATGGTTGTATTTGTATAAATTGGATCTTATCGATGAATACTAAATAAGAATTATCATAATTATTTATCCAATTTTATAATATGGTACAAATACAATTTAAAAAATTTATAAAAAAGAATTGAACCTGCAAATGGTAAAGAATATGTAAATCATGTTTTTTCCAACTTCACCAGTAATCATGGAATTATCCATAATTTCACACGTGTCAGCACTCCTCGACAAAATCGTGTTACATAACAAAAAAACGTCATTTACTTTGAGTTGCTCAATATCTCTTATTTCAAATGTATGTTAATAACTCTTATCAGGGAGTGACAAATCTTACCGCTACATTTATGTTTACTTAAACATCATCTTGAGTCTTAGGTAATGCTGGTCCCATTTGTCGCTCCCGGGATTTTCATCCAAGTACAAACGCGAAAGTGGCGCGGAAGAAAGAAAGAAGAGTCGCCAGCTAGGCATTTTTATCCCAAAGAAAAGGGAAAGGTAATGCTGCACAAATCTGGGAGACAGGAAAGAACGAGGTCTCGCGAACCAAAGAGAAAGGGTAAGGGAGTCGGTTACGTGAAGGGAAGGTTATCGCACCCCTTCACGTCCGTCGTACTCGACGGGATCCACGCTTGCTGTTTCGATCAAAGGGTGTAGGAACTGGAAATCAACTGCTAACTGGAGAACTGGAAGTGAAAGGTAGAAAGGAGAAGGGAAGAGAGAAAGAAGTGACTCGATAGGACATTATCGTTGTCCTAGGCCTACGTATTCCCTCAGTGCAATAGGAAAGTCAGAGTCAACGTAGTTCGATGGACTATGGGGAAAGGTTGCTCGTCGAGATATCGCATCTCGTGCCTACGTATCTTCAATCAGACGAGAAAGAAGAATCAGAGCAAACATAGTTCGGCTCAACAAGGGTTCTTTGTTTGTGTTTTTTAATGGAAACGTCAGAGTGTGCGTCCTAGCAGTTAGGTGTTGCAACTCACAGTATGGAGACTTAGGCGTTACCTGTTTGCGGTAGAACGGACATGACGAGTCTTTAAGGAATAGAATGAAGGAGATGAGAAGAGAATTGTTTGTTTGTTTTTGTATTTTGAAAAGAAGTGTTTTGATTATTTTGTGTTTACAACACATATTGTATTTAAGTCTTTCACGTAGGATCGAATGCCTCGCATATCGACCCAAGACGGGACGTATGCTAAACATTCTAAGAAAGTGAGAGAAAACCCCTCACTATCTCATTCTCACATGAAAGGCTCAAATGCAATATATGTTATGCCTTTATTAAGTGTTTTTGCTTTTTTTTTGTTTTGAGATGAGAAGAAGAGAGACTCAAAGGTTAAGAAAGGTAAAATCTAATGAGGGAGACTAAGACTCAAACCCTAAAGTTATCATACATGGATGTTCCTAATGGTTAAGTGTGGTTTAGAAACCTAACTCTAAAAGAAAAGAGAAAAAGAGTGAGTTCTAACTTACTTTCAAGATGGAAGTTAAGTTAAGAACTCAAAGGGGATGAAAGAGATTGAACAAAGAAAGCATTAGATGTTTATCACCATCACAACTTGAAAGCTTAAAAGAGATGAAAGAAGAGGTTGTATGTGGGTGCACACCCACACACTTGTCTTACCATTAGCCCCTTAAAATGTTAGCAAAAACAATTTGCAAGTAAAGAAATAAAGAAAGAATAACAAGTAAAGATCACACAAGTTAAGAACTAAGAGAGAAAGGTCCTAAAGGTTGATAAAGTTTCTAAGGTCATAACTTACACTCTAAGAAAGTCCTCTAAAGTTAAGGTACCAAACACAATCAAACTTTGCACAAACAATGTCTTAAACATCAAAGAAATGCACCATGAAAGTAGTTGATGAAAGATAAGAAAAAATGCAAAATGGACATGTATTTATGCTTAATGAAATGGCAAGGTCAGAAGTATACATCATTTATAAATGTCTTATAATGCATATGAACAATCATACAAGTCATGGATGAAATGATTCAAGCATAAGAAAATAGATGAAGAAGAAATGAAAAGGAGAGAAACAAGTTTCAATTAGATGCACAAATTTACATGTTAAGGATGCATGACATATGAAATGAGCATGAGTGCATATAGACCAGTAGCATACAATTGATGATATGCAAATGACATGAGTGAAATGGCATACACAATGCAAACACAAACCATGTAGAGCACAAGAAGAAATGAGATGTGGAATTAGGACAAAAATGCAAGTTAAAATGCATAAACACACATCAATGGTAAACACAAATCATAATGATCTAGAAATGAACCAAGAAGGACCTATAATCCTCTAGACAAACCATATAATCTCACACAAAAGCAAGCATAATAAGGTGGCACAAGTGCCTCATCAAAATCATGTTAGCTGGAAGTAGAATAATATGTACAAATGTTGCTTCAAATACAAGATACTAAACAATTATCAAATCACATGAGAAAAAAATATGGAAATAGGTCTCAACCAACCTAAGCAGAAGCTAAAGACATGTCAAAGGCTCATGGCAAAACTCAAGAAGAAACCAATCCAAACAAGTTATCAAAATCACCTTAGGTCAACAATGAATAATGCACAATGATATGGTTCAAAAGCAATGCAAAAATGACTTTAAAAATATGAGAAAAATGATTTTAAATGTCTCAAGACATTATCCAAATATGACAAAAAGAATGAGTGCAAAATATTGTGTGAGCTAAGAGAAATAAAATGGGAAAGATTAAGTATTAATGAAGGACATCATTTAAAAGGAAATTAAAAAGAAATTCTGAAAATATGAGCAAAAATTAATAAAATCAGAATTAAAAATAATAGAAAATTATTTCTAAGTATCAAGATGACATATGAATTTATTTGGAATTTTTAGAGTTGAATTAGTATTTTTAATAAAATAAAATGGAAACAATATCAAAAGGAAATTAAAAATGCAAGTAAAAGAGTCAGGGGGTGTGGCGAAAGTAAAAACACAGTACCAAAATGATTTGGTCTCAAAATGAGGGGTGCAAAAAACAATTTAAGTCCAGTCCAATACAAGCACGTGCGTGTGTGTGGTTAAGGTGTAAATTCAGTCAAAGGTTTGACGCAATCACAGCCATATGATCAGGTCAATCAAGATCAATCATCCAAGTATGCAAGATGAACAAATCATAGAGCTAGCACATGGTAATAATCATACACGCACACACATACAAGTACCTGAGACCAAAAATGAAGTCACGTGAGTGAGATGATGCTCATTAATGTGCTGGCGTGCTAATAGCCTTAGGATCAAACAAATCTAACGGTTGTGATATGTTCTGGTGATTAAACCCTAGCAAACCCTCACCGGCCAGAGAAGGACCTCCGGTCATCTTCTTCGGCCATCTCCGACCACTGTAATCATCACATGTTTCCAGAAAAACACAAATCATACATCATTCGAAAGCTGAACTCACGTAGATCATAAATCCAACAAAAAAAAACCACAAATCATGCACATACACAGAGAATCGAACGAGATAAATTTGCCCTAGGTTCTGCAACTATGCTCTTAGAGAGCCTATCAACTAGCCGAATAACCAATAGCTCCTAATAAGCCTTAAATCAATCAAAACAAAGCTAAATCAGTGAAATGATGCAATAGAGTTTGAAGAAATTTGAACCTGAAGCTTGCAGAATCTTGAGCTTGTAAGAAAACCAAAGGTGGTGCTTGATCTAGAGCTTCCAAGGAGCAAAATAAATGCTCTAATACTTGAGATCTTGAAGAGGATAGAGAGAAAATTCAAATTGCAGTGAAGATGTACTTGAGGAAGTGATCTTGTTCTTGCTTGCTCTTGAACAATGATAAACTAGTGATGATGATGATGATGAAATGAGGAAGAACTCGTGCAAAGAGAGAGAGTTCAGAGAGAAATTTCAGAGAGAAAAAGTGAGAGTGATTTGTGAAATATGTGAAAGTGAATGAAGCTCCTCTCAAACTCTGTTAGAGTTAACTTATATATGGCTGGTTAAGATGTTAACTACAAGAGTTAACAGTTGGAACTATGATTAAATGAGTTGAGTTAATTGAGTTTGAGTTAACAGAATGAGTTAGGTGGTTAATGGCACGAGTTTAAGGGTTTGGATAGAGTGTGGAGAAGTTTGTGAGGTGGTATGGTGAGGATGATGGAGTGAAAGGTGGTGATGTGGTGGTGTTGTGCAGCAGCATGGGAAACTTAGTGAACAAGCTTGTTATTTTCCTCTTTGGTGCATAATAGCATGGCATGTGTAATGTGTAAGAGAGTGTGTGTGTTCAAATGAGGGAAAAAGTGGATGGTGTAAGCGTGTAAACAAACTGAACCAGCAACAACAATGCAAAACACTTCATCTTGGCCAGCATGACATCAATGAAACCATGGATGTTTGATGATGAAATTCTCTATGCACATTGCATGAAATCATGAGTTTTTGATGGCTATGGATTAAGGATACATCATAGAACAATGTTGATGTTGGAATCAGATTGAATGGAGGTTTGGAAGATGATGGAAAATGGCTTGAAACTCAAGTGTGCAAAACTAAACCATGGGCGAGACAAGTTGTGGCATGTATGGCATCATGGCCTATGAAAAATTCAGTGTGAGACCCCCAACTTTGGGCAACCATATGACCTTCATAACTTGTTCAAATGAGAAAATGTCCAACATCAAAGTTGAAGAGGACATGGAGATGAACAACTTTGATGTTCAACATTTTTTATTTGAAGCTTTCTTCAATGAGAAAAATGGCTTGACATTTGGTACACCAAGTGTTTGATGAAATTATGGCATGAAGGCCTGAACTTGCCTTGCCATGACTTGGAATTTGCCTTGATTTTGCTCCACTTTGATTGATCATAACTCTCTCAATTTTGATCAAATGGAAGAGTTATTTATATGGATTTAAAGCTTGGAATGTGATCTTTAATTGGCTCAACTTGGGCCTGAAGTTTGAAGTTTTTATCTTGAAGAAAGAATGCCTTGAAGTGTAGTGCAAAATGGTCAAAACTTGCCATTTTTGGAAACCCTAAGTTTCTAAAAATGGAAACTTTATACATTTCTTGATTTTTGATGATTCCCCCATCATTTCTTGATCAAATCTTGTTCAATGAACATATGTGACTTGAATTTCATGAATTTGACCTTAAAAATCCAGGAGTTGACTTTTTCTCACTGCACAGTTGACTTTTTCTCCAATTTCTTGATTCTCAAGCAACTGGCCAATTGAACCTCTTCTGAAATGAACCAATGGGCAATCTTCCATCCTTAGATACTTGACATCATGTAGAAAACCTTGAGATCAAGTTTGAACCAAAACTTCATCAGGAGACTGCTTGCATCACAAACCCTAATTTGGACTATTTTTGGTTAGGAGATAATGAACTGTCCAACTTCTTGGTGAACTCTCCTCTTCCAATGACTTGTGGGATCAATTGAGATCATTTATGATGTAAGAGACCCTTGAGGCTTGTTTGAAGACCTTAGGCTTTAGCTATCTTGCTTTGAATAGTTCATGCTCTGCAATCCACTGACCACATGCCCTTTGCAACTTGTATGAGATATGAGATGAAATGAGATCTAAATGCAATGCAATGGAACATAAGCTAGGCAATAACAAGAGGGAAAATTTTAGGGTGTTACATCTACCCCTATTCAATCATCTGTTAACCTGAGCAGGATGAAAGCAACGGCTATTCAGACAATCAAGGTGAACTGTGATTGAATGCCAAAACAACCAGAAAATTTGCACGCTAAATGAAGAAGAAAAGGGATATAAACCCTTCTGGAAGTATCAGCAAATAACTGCATAGATTGAAGTATATCAAAATAGGGATACGGACGAGTATCCATGACCATACGGATGAGTATGGACAGAAAACACGGACGAGTGTTTAGAGGACACGGACGAGTGTCAAAGGTCGACGATGCGGACGAGCATCGGACAATCATCAAAGGTACACGACGAGTGACCAGGTCGACGATACGGACGAGTATAGGATGATGATTAATAAGATACGAACGAGTATCTAAAAAGTCAATACGGACGAGTATTGGCTAAAAGGTTCAAACACAGACGGGTGTTGAACGGACACGGACGAGTGTCAAAGGTCAACGATGCGGACGAGCATCAGACAATCATCAAAGGTACACGACGACTGACCAGTCGACGATACAGATGAGTATCGAATGATGATTAATAAGATACGGACGAGTATCTCAGAAGTCAATACGGACGAGTATTGGTTAAAGGTTCAGACACAGACGAGTGCTGAAAAGACACGAACGAGTGTCAAAGGTCATCGATACGGACGAGCATCGGGCAATCATCAAAGGTACACGACAAGTGACCAGTCGACGATACGGACGAGTATCGGACGATGATTAAAAAGATACGGACGAGTATCTCAGAATTCAATACGGACGAGTATTGGCTAAAGGTTCAGACACGGATGAGTACTGAAAGGACACGGACGAGTGTCAAAGGTCATCAATGCGGACGAGCATCGGGCAATCATCAAAGGTACACGACGAGTGACCAAGTCGACGATACAGACGAGTATCTGACGATGATTAATAAGATACGGACGAGTATCTCAAAAGTCAATACGGACGAGTATTGAAATAAGATCGTACGATCAAGTGTTGTAGTAAGCTCTGCTGGGATTGCATGACAATGTTTTGTCAGTGAATTGCTCTGGCTTGCAGGTAAACGGTCGAACCTGGCTTATGTTTCGTATGCATATGTTTGAGTTTTGCCGTAATGCTCCATATCAATGGAATTCTACGCTTTAGAAAATGCTATGCAAACTATATGCAAATGCAAAAGAGACTCCGGACGAGGAACCCAACTCCGCGGGGAGAAGATCATTGTTCGATCCTTCAATTACCCTGTGGTGATTAACCCTTCTGCCGGGGATAACGCTTGCCACAAACTGCCAAAAATAAATTGGCTTGCAGATACACTGAGGTGTGATGATCCTGTTGAGGAAGTTTATACTTGAATGACTCTGCCTTGGAGTGAGATTATTCTGCTCATTAAACTTCGTTGGAGCTGAGAACTTTCTGAATGACGTTCTGCTGAGGAAAAAGAGTCATTGAAAATTCTGCTTGGGGAGAATTAACCCAAAATCCTTTGCTAGAGATAATCAGCCTTCCGACTCAGCTGGGGAATCCGCCACTACCGGGGAATCAGCAACCGTTATAGACACAGAAAAGCTTGTAGCTGTCGGAAATACTGAATGGGAGAATCGACTTAATAAGATACAATGACACCCAGTGGAAAATAACTTGTCAACATTGAATCTTCGTGAGCAACTGTCGGCCGAATAATGGACTCAGTCGGTAAAAGTTATGACAAAAGGGTGACATGTGAACCCTCTCCTGGACATGATTGCCCCGATATCCTGCCTTAGGGGTGAGTGATCACTTGTCTGTAAGAAACGATCCAAGCTCTTGAAAAGGCTTCAATCTTGCTTTTGAGCCTAGTATGAGGCTGCTACCTGCAAACAAAGGAAGTGCACGTATGCCCCGTGCTGGATATAACTTCTGCAGCTAAGAAAAAATCCAACCCTGAACCCCCACTTGTTGGGGAGAGCACCTAACCATGCTTGGTGCTGAAGAGGACTTCACGTGAGGCTTCTGGATGTGAACCTGCAACAAAAGAAATACACACATATGTCTCGGAGACCACATAGTTTGAATCCACTGTTCAGGGTTAATTAACATTCAAAGCAATTTTAAATGTTTTCCTTACGCATGTTATTATAAAGCCTCAATATTTTCAATAATGCAATGTTTTTTATCAAAAATTCGGGCGTTTTTGCAAACAAAACGGTAAAATGAAAACAAACAAGAAGCTTTTTGAATGAATAACCAATTTTATTGATTGAAATGCCCAGAATAGGCAAGTACATCAGGAAGCAATCCCTGGAAAGAGGCGATCGCTGAAAATTGAGAAAAGAAACTATCCTAATGGCAACGCGAAAACGACATTTCACTGAGTTTCAATTCTGCTATGACCAGTATGTCTTCAAGACTTTCCGATTATCTTCACTTTCTGAGGAGAATGATTGGACCGATTCCTACCCTTTGGAGATTGCCAGTTTGAGTGAAACGATGAGGCAGTACAAATGACTCAGATCGCAGTCTTCGCTTAATCCCTCTTTTGCGTGGACCACCCTTTTCGAGTTTTCAATCCACCAGGATACCCTTTCTTGCCTGAGTTGTCCTTGCGGATTTTCAACTCACCGGGTGTACAAATTTTTTATTTTATATCCCTAATTTTTGCCCGAACCTTTTTATTCTGTTTTTATGGCTCGCCGGGATGCCCTTTTTTGCCTGGACTTTTCCTTTTTTTTTGTCCAGCGGGTCTATTTATGCGAAGTATTTTTTGACTGTGTCTGAGTTGACAGGGGATGGAAAATCTTCACCATCCATGGTTGTAAGCATTAAGGCTCCGCTAGAGAAAACCTTTTTAACCACAAATGGACCTTCGTAGTTCGGTGTCCATTTTCCCCTGTGATCTGTGTTTGGAGGATGGATCATTTTAAGTACCAATTCACCAACTTGATACTCCTGAGGTCGCACTCTCTGATCAAATGCCTGCTTCATCCTTCTCTGATACAATTGACCATGGCAAATAGCTGATAGTCTCTTTTCCTCAACTAAGCTTAGCTCATTGAACCGGGTACGGACCCATTTTGCCTCGTCCAGTTTGACATCCATCATAACCCTCAACGAGGGAATCTCAACTTCAACTGGTAGGACTGCCTCCATACCATACACAAGTGAGAACGGTGTTGCCCCAGTAGATGTCCTTACTGATGTTCGGTACCCATGCAAGGCAAATGGTAACATCTCATGCCAATCTTTGTAAGTCACCACCATCTTTTGTACAATCTTCTTAATGTTCTTGTTGGCCGCTTCAACAGTGCCATTCATCTTTGGACGGTACGGCGAAGAATTGTGATGCTCAATTTTGAAGTCCCGACATAATTCTGCCATCATTTTTTTGTTGAGATTAGAACCATTATCAGTAATGATTCTTTCGGGCACTCCATAGCGACAGATAATATCTCTTTTCAGAAATCTGGCTACCACCTGCTTGGTGACATTAGCATAAGACGCTGCTTCCACCCACTTGGTGAAGTAATCGATAGCGACCAAGATGAAGCGATGGTCGTTGGAAGCAGTTGGCTCAATCTTTCCGATCATATCAATGCCCCACATTGCAAAGGGCCAAGGAGAAGACATGACATTCAACGGATTCGGAGGTACATGCACTTTGTCTGCATAAATCTAACATTTGTGGCATTTGCGGGCGTATGAACAACAGTTTGCATCCATATTCATCCAGTAGTACCCCGACCTTAACAATTTCTTTGCCATTGCATGTCCTCCGGCATGAGTACCGAAAGAGCCTTCGTGCACTTCTTGCATCAACATGTTTGCTTCGTGTCTATCCACGCATCTGAGCAAAACCATGTCAAAGTTTCGTTTATACAGCACATCCTCATTCAAGAAGAAACTACCAGTTAACCTTCTCAGAGTCTTTTTATCATTGTTGGATGCCCCAGCCGGATACTCTTGACTCTTCAAGAAGCATTTGATATCATGAAACCACGGCTTGTCATCAGTCACTACATCAACAGCAAACACGTGTGCAGGCCTGTCAAGACGAGACACCTCAATTTTGGGCACGTGGTTCCACCCATTCACTTGAATCATGGAAGATAATGTCGCCAAAGTGTCAGCCATCTGATTTCCATCTCGAGGTATATAATACAAATTCACTGTTGTGAAGAAAGTCAACAACCTCCTTGCATAGTCTCTGTAAGGAATCAAGTTTGGTTGATGAGTATGCCAATCTCCATTGATCTGATTGATCACTAGAGCAGAGTCCCCAAATATTTCAAGAGTCTTGATCCTTAAGTCAATGGCCTCTTCAATGCCCATAATGCAAGCTTCATATTCTGCTTCATTGTTGGTGACATCAAAAGTTAACCTGGCAGTGAAAGGTATATGAGACCCTTCCAGAGTGATATGAACTGCCCCAACTCCACATCCATTCATGTTGACGGCCCCATCAAACATCAAACTCCATTTGGATTCAGGGTCTGGCCCCTCCTCCGGGAGTGGTTCCTCGCAATCTTTAGCTTTAAGAAACATGATGTCCTCATCAGGGAAATCAAACCTCATCGGCTGATAGTCATCAATTGGTTGCTGCGCAAGATAATCTGACAAAATACTTCCTTTGATGGCTTTCTGTGAAGTATATTGGATATCATATTCAGTCAGCACCATCTGCCAACGTGCAACCCGTCCGGTCAATGTTGGTTTCTCAAATATGTACTTGACAGGATCCATCTTTGAAATTAACAAGGTTGTATGAGTGAGCATATACTGCCTCAATCGCTTAGCAGCCCATGCAAGTGCACATCATATCCTCTCAAGCATTGAGTATCGTGATTCGCAATCATTGAATTTTTTGCTCAAGTAGTAGATGGCATGCTCCTTTTTACCTGTCTCGTCATGTTGACCGGGAACACAACCCATGGATCCTTCCAGCACAGTCAAATACATGATCAATGGTCTCCCTGGGACTGGAGGCATGAGAATTGGAGGTTCCCGCAAATATTCTTTTATTTTCTCGAAAGCCCTTTGGCAATCATCATTCCACCTGACCGCCTGCACTTTTCTTAACAGCTTAAATATTGGTTCACAAGTGGCTGTGAGGTGAGATATAAACTGTGCAATGTAGTTCAATCTACCCAGGAAACCACATACTTCTTTTTCTGTTCTTGGTGCAGGCATTTCTTGTATCGCTTTTATTTTGGCGGGATCAACCTCAATTCCTTTTTCACTTACGATAAAACCCAGCAATTTATCGGACCGCACTCCAAAAGTGCACTTGTTCGGATTCAGCCTTAGTCGAAACTTTCTCAACCTATCAAACAGTTTCTTCAAATTGACCAGATGCTCTTCTTCTGTTCGAGACTTGGCAATCATATCATCTACATAACACTCAATCTCCTTATGAATCAAGTCATGGAAGAGTGTTACCATAGCTCGCTGATACGTTGCCCCGACGTTCTTCAACCCAAAAGGCATCGCCTTGTAACAGAAGGTACCCCACGGGGTAATGAACGTTGTCTTCTCCATGTCTTCTGGTGCCATCTTGATTTGATTATACCCGGAGAAGCCATCCATGAAGGAGAAAACCGAGAACTGAGCGGTGTTGTCAACCAGTACATCAATATGAGGTAAAGGAAAGTCATCTTTCAGACTTGCTCTGTTTAGATCCCGATAATCAACGCACATTCTGACCTTACCATCTTTCTTCGGCACCGGAACAATATTTGCAACCCATGGTGGGTAATTGGTGACGGCCATAAATCCCGCATCTAACTGTTTTTGTACCTCCTCCTTGATTTTGAGAGCCATTTCTGGTTTAGTTCTCCGGAGCTTTTGTTTGACAGGAGGACAACCCTCTTTCAGCGGCAACCTGTGCACAACAATGTCTGTATCTAACCCCGGCATATCTTGATATGACCAGGCAAAGATGTCAACATATTCCCGCAGCATACTGATCAGCTCTTTCTTCACCTCGGCCTGCAGACTGGCTCTAATCTTAATCTTTTTCTTGGCATCCTCAGAACCAATGTTAATAACCTCAATCGTCTCTTAGTGAGGTTGAATGACCCTCTCCTCCTGCTTCACCAATCTGGCCAATTCCTCGGGAACTTCATAGTCTTCTTCATCCCCCTCTTCGGCTTGATAGATTGGATTATCAAAGTCATACTTGGCCATAGCAGAATCGTTATCAATAAAATCCGGGTGATTAAGTCTGCATGATTGAGGGTCATGCTTTATTTTAGAATGAGACTTTTTTAAAAAAGAAACAACAAAAATAAAACATTTCCATTTTATTGTTTTTTCTGCAAAAATAAAAATGAAAGACAAGGAACACAAAATTTAAATGCAAAACGTCCTTTATTAATGATAAAAAACTTTGCAAATGCAATTATGAGGCCCTACAAATGGATCTACACGCCTTGGGCAGAGCGTGAGATTTTAACATGCAACAAAGAAAAACAAAGAAAATTACTCTGTTTGAAAAGTAACTTGAACAATTTCTTCAACAGACCAATTGCAAAGCTCTTGACCCGATACACACGGGCGCACCCAGTTGTCGAGATCACAATCACTGTCGACGCCATCTTCACTTGCAGCACACATCTGATTTGGATTAATGATTCCTCCACTATAGAAAGTAATCGGCCCCTTACGCTCTATTGCAGCAGCTTGATACAGATTATAGCCTATACCGAACTTATCTTCCTTTGCAGAGACGTCAATCAATTTGCCCCAGCCTTGGGCATTACCTGCTTTGACAACTTCCACTGCCTGTTTGTAAAAAGCAATAGAAGTACCCACCTGCTCTTCACTCTAAGAAGATACTGCCCTTGCAGACGAATCACCAATATTGACTGCCTCAAATGCCTGACATAGCATCTCATGGATCTCTCCATCCATTTCCACGTATTTAAAGGTAGACATCTGACTGACAAAGATATCTTCCTCCCCACATACAGTCACCACTTGACCATTAACCACATATTTCAAATTTTGGTGTAACGTAGATGTCACTGCCCCAGCGGCATGAATCCACGGTCTGCCTAACAAGCAACTATATGCGGGCTGAATGTCCATCACGTAGAACACACACTTAAACACCTGAGGACCAATCTTTACTGGGAGCTCCACCTCTCCGAATACAGAACGTTTCGAACCATCGAAAGCCCTCACTACCAAATCACTTGGTCTTAGGATAATTTCGTCAGCGTCTAACTTTATTAAGGCCTTCTTTGGTAACACGTTCAGAGAAGACCCCGTGTCTACCAATACATGAGATAATACTGCCCCTTTACACTCCAAGGTGATGTGTAATGCCCTGTTGTGATGGCGACCCTCCGTAGTCAAATCATAATCTATAAAACCTAGCCCATGGCTAGCATTGACATTAGAAACAACAGACTCCAATTGATTCACAGTAATCTCTTGAGGTACATAGGCCATATTCAAGACCTTCAAAAGTGCCTCTCGATGAGCTGCAGAACACATAAGCAACGACAAGATAGAAATCTTTGATGGCGTTTGGTTCAGCTGATCAACCACTTTATAATCACTCTTTTTGATAAGTCTCATGAACTCCTCGACCTCTTTCTCAAAAGTACTTCTCTGCACAGATTCAGGAACAACAACCTCTTCTGTAGCCACCTGCTTACCTTTGGCTTTGGCTGCTGCCTCAGCTTCAGCATTAGTTCTCAAAGTCTGTGGAGCAAACAAACGTCCACTTCTGGTGAAGCCATCAAGACCTCCAACATTATCAATACTGGAACTACCCCCAGCTGGAGTTTCCACTTCTTGTTTTTCCCCTTGGTAGTAAACATCTGCACCGTAGTGCCATGGGATAGCCCGCTCACTACTATAAGGAACTGGTCCTGGTACCGTGATAGTAACATGACTCACTACATCAGGCATAATGATAGCAGCAGGCGATGGCACTTGAATTTCAGCTGGCGTAAAATAAATGGTAACAGCCAACACGTCATCGTCCTTTTTGTCCCCTTGATCAAACTGTAGACACCCCTCGTCCATCAAACTTTGGATGTCGGCCTTCAGTTTATCACAACCATTACTCTGATTCTCGCAATCAACACAACTTTCTTCACATCCAGGGAACACCTGCCCCTTCAACAAACGAGCCTTCACAATACTCAAGGGAATCCTCACCCTGTTTACATCAGTTACCAAATTCAAAACCTTCCCATCTTCGATGGCGTTGACCTTTGGCACATTATGATCTGGCATGGGATTCTGAAGCACATTCGGTGGGGTGAGAAGTTAATTACCTTGGCATCAATCAAATCCTGTACCTTATGCTGAAATGTCTGACACTTTTCAATAGAATGACCTGGAGCACCAGAATGAAACTCACAGCGGGCATTAGCATCATAACCCTTTGGCAATACAGCAGGAGCCGGGCCTATCGTACGAAGCTCTACCAGATTAAGCTTCAACAATTGAGGTAACAAAGCTGTATAAGTCAAAGGCAGAGGGTCCATGTGCCTGTCATTTTGTCTCTGCTGATATGATCTCCGTGGCTATTGGTTATTCTGTGCCTGAACATTCTGCTGATGCGGTTGTGATTGAACTTGGGGACTAGGAATGGTCACAGCGACAACTTGATTATAGGAATCTTGATAGCCTCTACCTCTTCCTCCATTCTTATAAACAACACTGGCCTCCCCATCTCTCTTCCTGGTAGCTCCAATAAATGGCTTCCTCACTCCTGAAGAACTAGCACCACTGACATCTTGTATTTTTCCGAGCTTCAACAAACTTTCAATCCTTTCCCTAGCGATTACAATGTCTGCAAACCCAGTTGAAGGACAGGCAGCTAACCTATCAAGATAAGTTCCCTGAAGGGTACCCATAAACATGTCGGCCATCTCTCGGTCCTGCAGTGGAGGTTGAACCATGGCAGCCAACTGGCGCCATCTTTGAGCATATTCCTTAAAACTCTCCCTCGCATTATGAGCCATACTCTGCAGCTGAGTACGATTTGGAGCCATATCCATATTGTATTGATACTGCTTGACGAAAGCATGAGCTAACTCCTTCCAGTTCCTCACAAAAGTCCTGCTCAACTTCATATACCATTCTTGAGATGCCCCAGTAAGGCTGTCTTGGAAATAGTACATCCACAATTTCTCATCATCAGTATGAGCGGCTATCCTCCCCACATAGGTTGGAGATGAGTTTTAGGACAAGTAGTGCCATTGTACTTGTCAAATGTTGGTGGCTTGAACTTGTGTGGAATTCTTACTTCAGGTACCAACCCCAAGTCGGAAACATCAAAACCAATAGTGTTTTGGGATTCAATAGACCTGATTTTTTCAGCGAGCTCGTCGAATCGGCGAGTGTTCTCATCTTCAGCATCTAATAGAGTAAACTGATCATCTTGGTTATCTTCTACTACCTGATGAACCCCAGTATTTCTAGGAGGGTCACCGCCTGCATTAATGCCAGCCTGATTACCATTGCCATTCTGCACCTCTACCTGTGGCCGCTCGACCATTGCCCTGAGTCTTTCCTGATTTTGAGCCATACCAGTCATTAATGTCATGAACTGGTCCATCCTGTTCCTCAACTCAGCCAATTCAGTTTGCATCTGATCCATGATCTTAGCTTGGTTTCTGCGAGTTGCGTACCGATGAACGTGGTTATCAGCTATAGTGCCTGAAACCAAATAAAGGTTAGAGGACCTGCAACAAGTACCTGTCATGCAAAAATGATATGCAATGCCATTCAAATGCCATGTTTAACATTTCCGAGGTGCCTTACACCCTGATTCCAATCTTAACCACAGAAATCTGAAGATCAGAAATCGTGATATGAAGGGACGTGCCGTGACTATGTGCTTGTGTACAGATAACTGCCAAAGGAAAATTTCTGAATAAACTGCTTGTTTCAATTAAGAAGGAACCAGACATACGCATAGCGTTCAACAATGAGTTCAAACAACATACATCAAAATAGTGGATTCATCAACAGGCCTGATGATATCCATTAACAAAACTACATTAAGAGAAAGAGAGAAAAACTGTCAATTTGATAACTCTAAATCCCTCAACTTTTCACTTGAATACTTGACCTCCTCGAAGAGTATGCGAGTGCGCTGGTGATTTGGTCTTTCGACTAACTCCTTAATCAGAACATCTCTCTTTGTGAGAGCTTCAGTCAGCGAACCCATATGCATCAGGAGAGCTTCATCATCACAGACCCCTTTATGCCTTTTCACGCCAGCTTGCATTTTGAGTTTCCCCATATCTACCATAGCATCTTCAAGCTCTTTCTTGGAAATCTTCAGCTCCTCTCTGGCGCTTTCCAATTGCTCTTGGCTTTTGCCAAGGTTCTCCCGATATTTTCTCCATTGTTCGTGCGCCTTTTTAAGCTCGTCGTCCTTAATCTTTAGCTGTTCCTGCAACTCTGCATTTTCGATCCTAACCTCATCCCAAGCTTACTGAAACTTGGCTAGCGTGTCTTTAGTCTGGGCTAAGGCCTGTTTGGTCTTCTTATGAGCTTGAGTGGAAGCATTGGCACCCTTACTAATTTTCTGGAAATGTTGAGCTCTTTCGGCGAAATCCTTTTCTCTTGCAGCTAAGATTTTTCCGGCGTCTTGGGCTTTATGCTCCAACTCTTTGTTGGCATGTAAAGCGTTTTGAAGAAGACTACTCAGATTTGAATTCTCCACCCGAAGCTCCTTCACCAACTTCTGCAGCTTGTCAAATTCCTCAATGGCTACCGTGGTAGGCTGCTCTGGCATTACGGGATATAAAGGGGGTTCCCTTGAAAAAGGCAAAAGCAATTCGTTTACCTTCATTTCAATCCATCTTTCATAATTTGGATAAGATCTGCAATCCATTTTTCCAAAAATTGTTTTTCCTATTTTACGCGGGTGCCCCCAAGCATTCACAACTTCTCGCAGCATTTCCTCATTTTCAGTCCCTGTAAAGAACAAAGATTTCTCAACATCCCGATCTGTGGGAGGATACCTGGAAGCGTATCCAAACTGTCTAATGGCTAGGATCGGGTTATAGTTGATTCCCCCTTTCCTGCCAATTAGAGGCACACTGGGAAGGTTCCCACAACTGGTGATAATCTCTATTCCCAGCAACTTACGATCAAACCAGACGATGTTATTAGCAATTAATCCCATTATCCGCTTGGACCATTTTAAAGAATCTTTTGTGTCTACAAAAGCACCTGTCTGAGGTAAATGCTTCAAAAACCAATGAGATAAAAGTGAAGTGCAACAATTGACAGATCCTCCCCTTCTTCTTTCATTCTTGAAGTGCGCCGAGTAGTAAAAATCTCCTAGCAAAGTGGGAACCAGATTTTTGAGAACAAAAAATCTTATATCCTGCATATCCACAAAATCCTGTTGATTAGGGAAAAGAACAATGCCATATATGCACAAAGCCAGGATGGAATTGTAAACCGCCCAATCCTTTACTTCAGCAGCCTCTTGAGCTTGACCGGTAAGAATGGCTAAGTGAAAACCTTTGACCCCATTTTTGATAGTCACATTTCCTTTTAGCACTGAATCTTTCACCTGTACCGCAGCTGCAATCTCCTCCATGTTAGGATGACTACCAGAAAAGAATGGTACTGCTGATTAGACCGAAATTCCCAAAATAAATGAGAACTCTTCCAACGTCGGCATCAAAATGTAATCAGGAAAAAGAAAGCATCTCAACGAAGGCTCATAAAACTGTAGCAAAGTGTGAAGAGCATCATGTTCATACTGTGTGATTCTGCAGACCATCTCAACCAATTTCCCATATCTCTTCTGGAAGTTGACAAGAACACCTGGGTCAGCCATAGCTATCACCTTATGCAGTAAATCCAAAGTAGGTTCTGGGAACTTGTAGGCAACGTTATTCTTTCTCTTGGCAACTGCCTCTATCGAGCCCATTGATTGGAATCAGAAGTGTAATAAGCACCTGTAAATGACAAACATGAATGTTATGACATGATAATGCAATGCAAAAGGGCATGGTATCAGCGTGCTCTGTGTCTGTGCTGGACTGTGTGCAAATCTGAGAATAATACTGTAAATAGAAACCCACTGACTATAATAGGTTACATCATCTGTCTGTGAAAATACCAGAGTATTAGGGTATGTGGGAGGCATGGTCACCTGCAAACCTGTGAACACCCGCCCATACTCACATGTGGGTACTAAAACAGTGGTTCCTCAGTTTCGGATTCTCTGTTTTGAGAAGCAATAGTACATTCATCCATCGGGGTACAATACTATCTCCAAACAAAGAGAATGTTCACTGATTCCCCAAAAATAAAGGCCATCCTATGCAAGTTCCAAAGTGGGCCCTCGGGTGCGAATGGGTTTGCCACAGAATATGGTCTGCCACTGTCACCACTAAAGAGGGATGTTTCCACTAAGGTCCTCAATGTTCGGTCACCAGAGTCGACAACTTTCTAAGTTAACACCCTGAAATGCACAAGACGCGCAAATCAGAACATCTCCCAAGAAAACCTCGTCTGGTTGTGAATTTCGTGTAAACCATACGTACCAAGACGCTACGTAGGCCACACTACTTTCCACTCTAATCCTATGTATGTACTCAAGCCTGTGTAACGGGCTTATCTCTCAGAATACCCATCCCGCCAAACAGAAAACTAGCACAGCACAGTCCAGTATAATAATGAAATATGATGCAGTAAATGCGGTAAATACAGTAATGTACAGTAAAGCAATAATACAGTAAAAGGCAATACAGTAAAAACAGTAAATACAACATCAAAGTAAACACCCAATGAAATAAAAACAGACAAGCGCTAGGATTGACTCGCTTAGGGAACCAGAGATTCTGGGTCTCTTGATATTCCCCAGCAGAGTCGCCAGCTGTCGCTCCCGGGATTTTCATCCAAGTACAAACGCGAAAGTGGTGCGGAAGAAAGAAAGAAGAGTCGCCAGCCAGGCATTTTTATCCCAAAGAAAAGGGAAAGGTAATGCTGCACAAACCCGGGAGACAGGAAAGAACGAGGTCTCGCGAACCAAAGAGAAAGGGTAAGGGAGTCGGTTACGTGAAGGGAAGGTTATCGCACCCTTTCACGTCCGTCGTACTCGACGGGATCCACGCTTGCTGTTTCGATCAAAGGGTGTAGGAACTGGAAATCAACTGCTAACTGGAGAACTGGAAGTGAAAGGTAGAAAGGAGAAGGGAAGAGAGAAAGAAGTGACTCGATAAGACATTATCGTTGTCTTAGGCCTACGTATTCCCTCAGTGCAATGGGAAAGTCAGAGTCAACGTAGTTCGACGGACTATGGGGAAAGGTTGCTCATCGAGATATCGCGTCTCGTGCCTATGTATCTTCAATCAGACGAGAAAGAAGAATCAGAGCAAACGTAGTTCAGCTCAACAAGGGTTGCTTTGTTTGTGTTTTTTAATGGAAACGTCAGAGTGCGCGTCCCAGCAGTTAGGTGTTGCAGCTCGTTGTATGGAGACTTAGGCGTTACCTGTTTGCGGTAGAACGGACATGATTAGTCCTTAAGGAATAGAATGAAGGAGATGAGAAGAGAATTGTTTGTTTGTTTTTGTATTTTGAAAAGAAGTGTTTTGATTATTTTATGTTTACAACGCATATTGTATTTAAGTCTTTCACGTAGGATCGAATGCCTCGCATATCGACCCAAGACGGGACGTATGCTAAACATTCTAAGAAAGTGAGAGAAAACCCATCACTATCTCATTCTCACATGAAAGGCTCAAATGCAATATATGTTATGCCTTTATTAAGTGTTTTTTCTTTTTTTGTTTTGAGATGAGAAGAAGAGAGACTCAAAGGTTAAGAAAGGTAAAATCTAATGAGGGAGACTAAGACTCAAACCCTAAAGTTATCATACATGGATGTTCCTAATGGTTAAGTGTGGTTTAGAAACCTAACTCTAAAAGAAAAGAGAAAAAGAGTGAGTTCTAACTTACTTTCAAGATGGAAGTTAAGTTAAGAACTCAAAAGGGATGAAAGAGATTGAACAAAGAAAGCATTAGATGTTTATCACCATCACAACTTGAAAGCTTAAAAGAGATGAAAGAAGAGGTTGTATGTGGGTGCACACCCACACACTTGTCTTACCATTAGCCCCTGAAAATGTTAGCAAAAATAATTTGCAAGTAAAGAAATAAAGAAATGAGCACAAACCATGAATGGAATGGCATACACAATGCAAACACAAACCATGTAGAGCACAAGAAGAAATGAGATGTGGAATTAGGACAAAAATGCAAGTTAAAATGCATAAACACACATCAATGGTAAACACAAATCATAATGATCTAGAAATAAACCAAGAAGGACCTATAATCCTCTAGACAAACCATATAATCTCACACAAAAGCAAGCATAATAAGGTGGCACAAGTGCCTCATCAAAATCATGTTAGCTGGAAGTAGAATAATATGTACAAATGTTGCTTCAAATACAAGATACTAAACAATTATCAAATCACATGAGAAAAAATATGGAAATAGGTCTCAACCAACCTAAGTCAGAAGCTAAAGACATGTCAAAGGATCATGGCAAAACTCAAGAAGAAACCAATCCAAACAAGTTATCAAAATCACCTTAGGTCAACAATGAATAATGCACAATGATATGGTTCAAAAGCAATGCAAAAATGACTTTAAAAATATGAGAAAAATGATTTTAAATACCTCAAGACATTATCCAAATATGAAAAAAAGAAGGAGTGCAAAAGATTGTGTGAGCTAAGAGAAATAAAATGGGAAAGATCAAGTATTAATGAAGGGCATCATTTAAAAGGAAATTAAAAAGAAATTATGAAAATATGAGCAAAAATTAATAAAATCAGAATTAAAAATAATAGAAAATTATTTATAAGTATTTTCGATGACATATGAATTTATTTGGAATTTTTAGAGTTGAATTAGTATTTTTAATAAAATAAAATGGAAACAATATCAAAAGGAAATTAAAAATGCAAGTAAAAGAGTCAGGGGGTGTGGCGAAAGTAAAAACACTGTTCCAAAATGATTTGGGCTCAAAATGAGGGGTGCAAAAAGTAATTTAAGTCCAGTCCAATACAAGCGCGTGCGTGTGTGTGGTTAAGGTGTAAATTCAGTCAAAGGTTTGACGCAATCACAGCCATACGATCAGGTCAATCAAGATCAATCATCCAAGTATGCAAGATGAACAAATCATAGAGCTAGCACATGGTAATAATCATACACGCACACACATACAAGTACCTGAGACCAAAAATGAAGTCACGTGAGTGAGATGATGCTCATTAATGTGCTGGCGCGCTAATAGCCTTAGGATCAAACAAATCTAACGGTTGTGATATGTTCTGGTGATTAAACCCTAGCAAACCGTCACCGGCCAAAAAAGGACCTCCGATCATCTTCTCCGGCCATCTTCGACCACTGTAATCATCACATGTTTCCAGAAAAACACAAATCATACATCATTCGAAAGCTGAACTCACGTAGATCATAAATCCAACAAAAAAAACCACAAATCATTCATATACACAGAGAATCGAACGAGATAAATTTGCCCTAGGTTCTGCAACTATGCTCTTAGAGAGCCTATCAACTAGCCGGATAACCAATAGCTCCTAATAAGCCTTAAATCAATCAAAACAAAGCTAAATCAGTGAGATACGATGCAATAGAGTTTGAAGAAATATGAACCTGAAGCTTGCAGAATCTTGAGCTTGTAAGAAAACCAGAGGTGGTGCTTGATCTTGAGTTTCCAAGGAGCAAAATAAGTGCTCTAATACTTGAGATCTTGAAGAGGATAGAGAGAAAATTCGAATTGCAGTGAAGATGTACTTGAGGAAGTGATCTTGTTCTTGCTTGCTCTTGAACAATGATAAACTAGTGATGATGATGATGATGAAATGAGGAAGAACTCGTACAAAGAGAGAGAGTTCAGAGAGAAATTTCAGAGAGAAAAAGTGAGAGTGATTTGTGAAATGTGTGAAAGTGAATGAAGCTCCTCTCAAAATCTGTTAGAGTTAACTTATATATGGCTGGTTAAGATGTTAACTACAAGAGTTAACAGTTGGAACTATGATTAAATGAGTTGAGTTAACTGAGTTTGAGTTAACAGAATGAGTTAGGTGGTTAATGGCACGAGTTTAAGGGTTTGGATAAAGTGTGGAGAAGTTTGTGAGGTGGTATGGTGAGGATGATGGAGTGAAAGGTGGTGATGTGGTGGTGTTGTGCAGCAGCATGGGAAACTTAGTGAACAAGCTTGTTATTTTCCTCTTTGGTGCATAATAGCATGGCATGTGTAATGTGTAAGAGAGTGTGTGTGTTCAAATGAGGGAAAGAGTGGATGGTGTAAGCGTGTAAACAAACTGAACCAACAACAACAATGCAAAACACTTCATCTTGGCCAGCATGACATCAATGAAACCATGGATGTTTGATGATGAAATTTTCTATGTACATTGCATGAAATCATGAGTTTTTGATGGATATGGATTAAGGATACATAATAGAACAATGTTGATGTTGGAATCAGATTGAATAGAGGTTTGGAAGATGATGGAAAATGGCTTGAAACTCAAGTGTGCAAAACTGAACCATGAGCGAGACAAGTTGTGGCATGCATGGCATCATGGCCTATGAAAAATTCAGTGTGAGACCCCCAACTTTGGGCAACCATATGACCTCCATAACTTGTTCAAATGAGAAAATGTCCAACATCAAAGTTGAAGAGGACATGGAGATGAACAACTTTGATGTTCAACATTTTTCATTTGAAGCTTTATTCAATGAGAAAAATAGCTTGACATTTGGCACACCAAGTGTTTGATGAAATTATGGCCTGGAGGCCTGAACTTGCCTTGCCATGACTTGGAATTTGCCTTGATTTTGCTCCACTTTGATTGATCATAACTCTCTCAATTTTGATCCAATGAAAGAGTTCTTTATATGGATTTGAAGCTTGGAATGTGATCTTTAATTGGATCAACTTGGGCCTGAAGTTTGAAGTTTTTATCTTGAAGAAAGAATGCCTTGAAGTGTAGTGCAAAATGGTCCAAACTTGTCATTTTTGGAAACCCTAAGTTTCTAAAAATGGAAACTTTGTACATTTCTTGATTTTTGATGATTCCCCCATCATTTCTTGATCAAATATTGTTCAATGAACATATGTGACTTGAATTTCATGAATTTGACCTTAAAAAGTCAGGAGTTGACTTTTTTTCACTGCACAGTTGACTTTTTCCCCAATTTCTTGATTCTCAAGCAACTGGCCAATTGAACCTCTTCTGAAATGAACCAATGGGCAATCTTCCATCCTTAGATACTTGACATCATGTAGAAAACCTTGAGATCAAGTTTGAACCAAAACTTCATCAGGAGACTGCTTGCATCACAAACCCTAATTTGGACTGTTTTTGGTTAGGAGATGATGAACTATCCAACTTCTTGGTGAACTCTCCCCTTCCAATGACTTGTGGGATCAATTGAGATCATTTATGATGTAAGAGACCCTTGAGGCTTGTTTGAAGACCTTAGGCTTTAGCTCTCTTGCTTTGAATAGTCCATGCTCTACAATCCACTGATCACATGCCCTTTGCAACTTGTATGAGATATGAGATGAAATGAGATTTAAATGCAGTGCAATGGAACATAAGCTAGGCAATAACAATAGGGCAAATTTTGGGGTGTTACATCATTGCATAATCTTGAGTCTGGTATATTTAGATGTGTTATGTTTTTTCATGTTCATAAACAGTTTCACAAAAAGTTGGATCCCCGTGTCATTAGATGTATATTTTTGGATTATTTACATAACAAAAAGGGACATAAATGTTATCATCCTCCTAGTCATAATTTATTTGTCTCCAAAGATTTTAACTTTTATGAAAATGTTTCATACTTCACTTGTACTCAATCTTAGGGAGATATTGTAACAAGTTGGATCCACATACCATCTGAAATATCTTTTTGAGCTATATACCTCTACAAATGTTATCATCCTCTAGTTCAGAACTTTTTGTTCCCTAAAGAGGCCACCTTTCATGAAGATATGTCATACATCATTCTTTTGAGTATGAGTTCCTAACCCATGGTCATAGTCTCCCTCTAACACACATCCATATTAACACTCCAGACTTTTGGTTTAAAAGTGTGTCTAGTTCTCCAATGGGTAAACCTATTCTATAGTTATTCATGGTCCTGAATATCTTATGTTTTGCAGGAATCAATGTTCAACACCAACTTTGGTATATCAGAGAAAAAGTAAACTTGGTTTGCTTCATAAACAAATTCAATCGTCTGAACTAGAGGTACATACTAAAAAAGATTGTTCAATTGGTGATTATCATATCTGTGATAATAACCCAATTGATTCACTTATTTCTTTGAGAAGAGATAAAAGATCATATACCTCTACATATAGATATGTTATTTAAAAAATTGTTTCTTATAATCATTTCTCCAAAGTATCATAGTTTTATAGCCACTGTTGACTATGTGAGAATTACATCATCTATTTAAGAGGCAATGGAAAATAAAATATGGGTTCAAACTATGGATGAGGAAATTGAAGTTTTTGAAAAAAATAGGACTTGGGAGATTGTTGAGACAAGGAGGTAAGAAGCCAGTTGACTGCAGATGGATCTAAACTGTGGAACACAAGCTAGATTTGATCATTACAAGTCCAGATTAGTGACACAAGGATATACTAAAACATATGGCAATGATTACGAGGAGACATTTGCTGAAGTGGCAAAGATCAACATTGTTAAGATATTATTATACTTTCATGCTCGCAATGGTTGTGTACTATGTAAATTTGAAATGTTTTCTTGCATATAGACTTAAGGGATGATATGCATATGGAGATTCCATGTGGCTTTAGTCTTATAAGTGGAACCAATAACACATGTCGATTAAAAAAGATCTTATATGCATTGAAGAAAATCTTCCCGAGTCTAGATTGAAAGATTCACAAAGGCCATGGCGTGCTTGGGCTATAAACACAATCAAGGAGACCACACTTTGTTCTTCAAACATTCACATAGAAAAAAACTACACGTGCTTATAGTTTATGTTGATGATATTAATGTTAGATGTGATTATTTGATTGAGTGATTACTACTCAAAGAAAAATTATCAACGAAGTTTGAGATGAAAGACCTTGGACAATTCAAATATTTATTGGAAATTCATGTAGCCTGCTCAAAACAAGACATCTTTATCTCTTAGAGGAAACATATGCTTGATCTTTTTTAGGAAACATATAAAGTTGGAATACAAACCCAACAAGTGACCCCCATTGAACAAAATCATAAGATATGTCTTGAGGATGAAAATTCCAAAGTTGACAAGGGCGAGTATTAGATATTAGTGAGAAAATTAATTTACTTGGCACATACTTGACCATATTTGACATATGTAATTAGTGTGGTCAACCAATTTATACACGATCCAAGGGTTCAACACTTGCAAGCTATAAGATGTGTTCTACAATATCTCAAAGTCCCTTAAAGAAAATGACTCATTTTAAATTGGGCTAGAGTCTAACTATGAAAACATACATTGATGCTGATTATGCATGTTTAATGAGTGATAGAATATCTATTTCAGACAATTGTATCTTCTTATGTGAGAACCTTTGCTTGAAAAAGTAACAAACAAAGTGTAGTTACTCAATGAAGCGCTGAAGCAAAATTTAAAATTATGACACAGATTTTTTTATAAATTATTATAGATGAAACAAGTGTTAAAAGATTTAAAAATACTATATAAATGCCCTATAAATTATTTTGTGATAATTAATCCACCATTAATATTATACACAATTCTATTCAAAATGACATAATAAAAATACATTGAGATTGATCATCAATTCATTTCTATTTAAGTACGGTTATTTTCACTACCTCTCTCTCCCTCCACATCTTCACTTCCTCTCCTTCCCTCCACATTCTCATGTTCCTTTCCTACCTCAGCCTCATCTATAATATCAGGAGTACAAACTGAGTGCTCTACATACACATCTACAACCTCATAATCCTTAACATCAACAACAAATTTTAACATATTTTCATCACAGTTTAGAGGTCTAAGGCCACGGGAAAAACTAAACTTGGGGTTCCAATACCATCATAAACACTTAATATTGACATATCCCTCATTGTGAATCAACTTTTCCAATTGCATATAAGACACATAATCCATATCCCATTCCCAGTTCATTCCAGATATTACCCCATTAACATACAACTTCACAGGTTCAGACACTAATTTTCCCCTAAGATGAAATCGTATCCCAATGCCATTATTTTGACTTGGTCTGTAATAGAAACAATGGTTCATAACAAACATCAATATTGGGGGACCACATTCATAAAAAAACCCTAATTCAGACTAGACAACAATGTTTGGTTCCTCATTTAGAATAAACAACATGTTTACGGACCACATTCAGAATAAACAAAACTATGAAGGGACCACATGTTTCAAGAATGGAAACATTATCCGTACTATACTTTAAACCCTAATCCGCGTAAAAAAGTTTCAATTACATCATGTAAAACTTCACTTCTTCCTTGCCTTTCGTTCGTGCTTGCTTTTGGAATTCCACCATGTCTTCGCAAATCCTTCGCAAATCTTTCAGATTATTGATGAACTCAAGGACTCATGTAATGGGATTAGGGTTCTTCCCTATATAATTTCCAAAATTTTCAAGCTAATTAAAATAATGAAAATAACAATTTCATGTCATGTCAATAAACTGATCTCTTAATTAAATGACATGACATATGACTAAGCATGTCTATTCACCAATTTGAGCGCCACATAATCAAAACAGGAGGGGGACTACAAGAAATCTCAAAAAATTAAAAAAAGACTAAAACATAAAAAATTTATAAATAAGAGAACTAAAAGTGGATTTTTTTTAAACTAACATACATTTTCAAAAAAAATTCCAAAAAAACCCATTTTTCAGATTAATTACAGAAATGGCTGGGTTTGAAAACCCAATATAAGGGTGGCGCCATATGAAATGGCGCCTCAGTTAGAGGCCACAAGCCATTTCATATGGCGCCTCAGGCCATTTGATATGCCCTAAAAAAATGCCTGAGGTCAAGCCATATGAAATGGCGCCTCAGGCCATTTTTAATTTTTTTTTTTATGTTTAATTTATATTTTTTTAATATACTAAAAATTATATTATTTTATATGTTATGCTGTGCCTATAAATAAGGGCTCTCCCTCACTTGTTTTTGCATAGCAATTGTCATCCAAACCCTAATTGCCTCCCTTCCCTCACCAATATCCCAAACTCTCCCAAACTCTCCCTTACTCAACACGATGTCTTCATCCTCAAATAGCCGGCCCTCGTCGTCATCAGCAACGGAGGAAAAGTGGCCAGAGTTTCCACTGATGAAACGAAATGCCCTAGTTATATATTCAGCTGTTAAGCCTCCGTTGGAGATGCTACTCTGGAACATCCAGACGTTGGAGCATTTGTACAGGGAACTTCGCCGCTGGCTACCAGAAGAATTTCAGGCAGGTGAAAAGATCAGGAAGATAGAGAGGCAGGTTGAGAAGTCTGGTCCAGACGGAGTCACCCGGACTTGGAGGAAAGTGGAAAATGATGTTGGTGTCCTCATGATGATGGTGTTACAAGAGGAAATTAAGTTGATGGTTGTAATTGCCTAGATAAGCTGCTTTTATGTGTTGTTATTGTTATTGTTATTGTTATTATTATTGTTATTGTTATTTTATGATTTGGTAATAGGTTTCGTTAAGTGATGCTTCGTTTAGGTTTATTATGTTGTTGTATTGAGTTATGTATGCCATCAATGAAATGAAATTTGTTCTTATTATAAATAGACAAGATTACATAAGTAATTATGCGACTGTGCTAGGACCTAATACATTTGGACACTTAGTGCGATTGTGGCCTGGCTGGCGGCACAAACTACACAACCTCACCATTTTTTCACCTGTATCCACCTCCGTTTGAATCCGGCTGCTGATAGGGCGACCCTTTTTATTTCTTCGCATCAAGTCGTTATGCCACACAATTTCGCCTTCGTATGTAGGCCAGTAGTCCTCCTTTGCGACTACTTGAAAGCTTTTACGGTACACATTACATAGAGTACTGACTTGGTGAAGAACATAGAGATAGTTGGTTGGGTCCAGTCGGACCTTGGAACAGGCTACTATGACAGGAAGCAAGGCATACGAAATGCCTGAAACTTTCCACAGTCACACCAACTCCTATCTAGTTCCACTCGATAAGATCCCCTAGGTAATCCTTCGTTGTGATCAATAGACTCTGCAATACTGAAGTGTCCTGCAAAACGGTCGAAGACCGTGACGACGTGTGTGTTAGCCTTTGCAGCCTCGTCCTTCATGAATGCCATGGAATAGTCACTAAACAGCTGCCCAGATTGTATCACCGAAACCCACTTAGTACGTCTGGTATCAAAGAGCACAGCGAGCCTAAAATAAGTTGACCTCACAAGAGCGGTTATCGGCAGGTTCCAGATGCCTTTGAATACTGAGTTCATAGACTCAACGAGGTTTGTTGTCATATGGCCCCATCGCCGCCCATTGTCATACGCCCTTGTCCACTTCCCCCGTGGTATGTTATCAATCCAACTCAATGCTTCTGGGTTTGTTTGTCTGATCTCGTCCCAGTAGTATCTGAACGTAGGCTCTGTTAATGCATATCCCGCATTAGTAACCAGCTGCTTTAGGCCCTTGTCTTTGAACGCCCGCAAGACATTTTGCCCAATGTGTCTAATGCAATACACGTGGCTCGATGGAGGATCCTGCCAGCCGTTATCAGGATTGTTGTAAGCACTATCGATTGAGGGATGCCTATCGGAGATCAGACATACGTCAGGTTGGGGAGCAACATATTGTCAGAGATTTTTTAAGAAAAAACTCCAACCTCCAACAGTCTCCCCTTCAACTAGAGCGAATGCGATAGGGAAAATGTTGCTGTTGCCATCCTGTGCCACAACCATTAGTAGCGTGCCCTTATATTTTCCGTACAACCATGTTCCATCAATTTGAATTATACGTTTACAAAACGTAAATCCTTTGATGCATGGTTCAAACGCCCAGAAGAGTCTGTGGAAAATGCCATTTCCACTTACACAATTCCCGTCAGGCGTATATGCCGGCAACGTCTCTAACAAGACAACAGTAGTTGGAGCATATTGTTTTAGGGCCACAAGGTATTTTGGGAGTTCTTTGTAAGAGTCCTCCCAATTTCCAAAAATCCTTTCAACTACCTTCGTCCTAGCAATCCACGCCTTCCTGTACGAGGGAGTATAGTTGTATCTTTGCACCATATGAGTTATGATGGTACTGACTTTCACAGAAGGGTTGTCGCTCACGATTGATAGAATTTCGTTGCAGATCATCTGAGAGCCGAGCTTGCGATGATCCTGACTTGGATTGGTTAGTATGTAAGTGTGCTCCGGACCCATTGACCCTATCTTCCAGGAATCGCTTCGCTTCCGGAAAGATGTCGTTAGTCTAAAGGGGCAGGCCTCATTGCGGCAGTAGATCTTGTATAGAGTCGGATTTGTTCGATCGACTCTATAATCTGCAGCCAAGGTCATATGGTATTGTTTAATTGCTCGAACACAATCTTCTTTTGTACGAAAATTGTCTCCAACTTTTAGTACTCCATCCGTTTGTTTGTATGGGTCGTAAAAAATATCTGTTGATGGTTGATCGTCGCCTAGGCTTAGTGTTGTTATGTGTTGGGGTGGGCGATAAACATGACTATCTGGCAATTGGTCTGCCTCGTCGCCGTTTATCATTTCGTCAGCAACGTCCTCCGCTTCTTCTTCCTCCTCGTCAACTGCATCCACCTCAGCTTGTTCGTTGTCAGAATCGTTGAAAACCTGCGATACCTTAAGTTGTTGAGACAATGGTTGATTTTGTAACGTAACATATAACTCAACCTCATTGAAACCAGAATGCTCATGGCTGAGAAACATATTACGCACATCTTCATCATCCCGTATTTTCATCTGAAAAAATTTGCACACATCATGCCCCTCAAAAAAGATAGGGTTTTTGTATATAATTTGCCCAATTGGACCGCACTGTAATTTCTTCTCTAACCGGGCTTTCAAATGATAGAAATTTGTTCTTCTATCAATTAAAAACCTAGTCACTTCTGTATCCCTAAAATTGAAACCACTCATTGGACAATAAAATATCTCACCAAGGATATGTGCAGTTATCAAGTATTGTGGTCTTTGAGCCATATCTGAATTTGTGTTAGGAAGAAATGGGTTACAAACTTTAAAGTTTGGAAGAAAAATAGTTTGCAGATTGTAAATGGTTTGAATGTAAGTGATGATAGGATGTATATTTCATGTGTATTAATAGGCAGAAAAAAATTACAAGAAACGTGTCTCTTAGGTCTAATTGCTTCAGAAAAGCATTGCCAAAGAGCCATGTGCTGCTCTGCATGCCTCCACACTATCCTTGACATGACTACACTATTGACAAGATCACACTCTGCATGACTCAACAATGCATGCCTACACTCTTTTTCTACTTATCCTTGACATGACTACACTATTGACAAGATCACACTCTGCATGACTCAACAATGCATGCCTACACTCTTTTTCTACTGTTCCTAACCATGCCTCTGCACAGATTTAAAAACAAACATTAAAAAAAAAAATGGTCTGAGGCGCTATTTCATATAACTTGTCCTCAGGGAATTTTCCTATGGCCTGAGGCGCCATATGAAATGGCTTGTGACCTCTAACTGAAGCGCAATTTCATATGGCGCCACCCTTGCACCCCTTTCCCAAACCCTATTAGTTTCGTAATTAGTTTGAAAAATCAATTTTTTAGTATTTTTTTTGAAAAAGTAAGTTAGTTTAAAAAAAAATTCACTAAAAGTGAATTTAAGCCTAAATAATAACGTAATATTTCAAGGAAAAAAAAAAGAGCAAGAGACTCGAGAGAGAAAGCAAGAGAATAGAAAAGAGAAAGCACCAGTAAAGAATTTGCGACTCACGAATATCACAATAACGATAACAATACTATCAATAACCAACCCAACCAGTTCCAATTTGCAATGCACGAAAAAGGAGGCGGCGCAGGAGTACTTCCAAAGAGAATAATAGTGGTCCGTCACGGTGAATCACAAGGCAACTTAGATCCCGGCGCCTACACAGTAACACCGGACCACAAGATCCCGTTAACACCTCAAGGCGTCGCGCAAGCGCGTCTCGCTGGTTCCAAAATCCGCCACGTCATCGCTTCTTCATCTTCTTCCCCTGATTGGCGCGTTTTCTTCTACGCCTCGCCGTATGCTCGCACTCGATCCACTCTCCGTGAACTCGCTCGATCTTTCTCCAAGAAACGTGTTATCGGTGTTAGAGAAGAGTGTCGCATTCGTGAACAGGATTTCGGGAATTTTCAGGTTCAGGAACGGATGAACGCGATTAAGGAGACGCGGCAAAGGTTTGGGAGATTCTTTTATCGGTTTCCGGAGGGAGAGTCCGCCGCCGACGTTTTCGATCGTGTTTCGAGTATGTAACGCTTTTCATCTCTTACGTTTATTTTCAATTCAATTCAATTATTGACCTAATTAATTATGTAGGTGTTATATTTGTTGCATTTATCGATTAATCCGTCCATAATGACTTATATGAAACGTAGGACTACACTTACTTTTTTAGATAAAGTGTTTGAATAGCCTATTTTAGCGTACATGCTTAAGTGCTTTTCTGTTTAAGTTATTTCTATAACTAGATAAAATGAAGTCATATTGTGTTCATATACGCTATAAGTTGTTTTCACAAGCTATCATCTAGAGCTGAAAATAATTTATGAATATGATAAAACTTAAATAGTACTGTTTGTAGATTGACTCGAATAAAACAATCGATCGTATATGTATCATACTCAGGGAAACATCTTATTAAACTAATAAACTTAAACATACAAGTTCTTATCATATAGAAATAGCTTATGTATAAGTTTTTTATGCTATTGATAGTTGAATAGAAATTGTGAGCATAAGCTCTGTAACCGTCTAAGCTGTTTTGGGATTTTATGAGAATTAACTGAAAACAACTTATAAGCAATATCATGAAGAATGTTTATAATTGGTTTGTAATACTTACATAAGTACTCGTATGTTATGTGATATTTGTACATTGAGCAACAATGGAGTTAGGAGGTCAGTAAGCAAGATCGATCTGTCATATCATATCTATCCAGCTGCAGCATAAAACAAAGTAGAGTCTCATTTGATGGTAAATGCATGTATTGTCTGTCTGTATTGAAAGGTGAAATTGCAATGAATGAAAATACTATCTTAGGTTTTGAATATTTGTTTGTTGCTTCCAGAGGCTTCATGGTTTGATCATTAAGCCATATGGGGAAAAAAATTTCATTTTTTTTCTCAACCATTCAATGAATTATTTAATCCAGTTATTTACTGTATAAGTAGGGATGCTAGTTGCTGACATGACATTAGAGCCACTCAATTCCGTTATGAGTGAATGTCTACATGATTAGGGCCAGAGGGTGAGGAAAGGATTCAGAAATATTGCTAGAGAGTTTGTTAGGAGCTCTTGAACTATGGTTTACCCTTTCATTTTCCATTTCCACCATTGTAGAGTTCTCGAGCTTACCTTTACTATTCAATAAAATATAATTTTGTTACCTGGATTTAATGGGTTCTATATCAGACTAAATTAAGAAGCTACTGAAATAAGACTTATTATGATGTAGATAATATTTAAACCGAGGAAAACACCGTACAAACAAAACTTTTTAGCTAAAATTGTTACGAGAATGAGTTGTTGGTTATTGACTCTGGGCTAGATGACAGCTTTCAACTTATCCAACAACCAATCAGTGGCGGATCTTGCCCAATATGTTAAGGGAAGCGGTGCGACGCGGAAAAATTGGCGTGGCCGCTTCCAAGTGTACCGGTACAGTGCGAAATGAGAAAGCGGGTGGTGCGGCCGCGATTGCGGGTTTGGCACCGGGTCGGGTGACGTCCAAAGCGGGTGGCGCGGCCGCGATTGCAGAAAGTTATGTGTTTTGCAGAGAAAGTAAGGTTTTCCGGCAAACATCATGAGCGAGCAAAGAGAGAAAAGTGCATTGCAGAGAAGAGAGAGAAGAGAGCGTAGCAAGGAGAGAGAGATCATGTTGTTTTTTTTTCTTCACTTGAAAATTGCAATGAATGAATGTTTAGCAGCGGCGCTTTTACAACTCCTCCACTCAGCTTCTCTCTCATGCTCATAACTTAGGGTTTGGCTAATAATAATAATGGCCCTAACCCGGAATAACACAAACAGCCCAATGCATACAATGCATACAGCCTGCTAATCACACACCCCTACTGTTAGCTCCGTGTCCCAGTTTTTTTATTGCTCTTTTTGTTTTGTTTTTTGGGCCATAAGCCCAATTAATTGTTTCATTTTCTAAACACCACCCCCTCACTATTAGTTGAACCCTCTTGTTTTCTATTTTAATTATTTTTATTATTTTTATTTGTATATAAAAAATATATTAATTAAAAAAAAATATAAATAGTTAAATAGCGTCCGCGCCGCTCCCCGCTTCCGCACCGCTCCTATTTTGGGGTTGACCGCGCCGCGCCGCTTTCCGAGATTAACAACATAGGCGGCAAGTACTAACTAATATATTATGATTGAAATTCATAAGAGTCATATATAATTTTGTCAGATTCAAATTCTTCCATTGTGACTATTTGTATTTTGCAAGGCTGCTCTTCCAGTTGAACTGTTTAATCATCGGAAGGAAGCTCTTTTAAGTGTCATGTTGAAGCTATACAGTTTTCATCTTTGTCGGAAACTTCCCTTTAAAAAATGCATCATTTTTCTTATGTTTAACCATTGTATCACTCCTAAAAAATGCACGAATTAACCACTAATATCATTAAGCAGCATAAACTTAATTTTAAAAGGAAGTAAAAAAAATGGATAAAAGAAACCCAAACAAGGCATACTTTTGTTTATCTAAAATTTCATTTGCAATTGAATTAAAGTACACGGAACCCTGGATTACAAAGAAATTATCCCATGTAATGCAATGAAATGAACCTATGTAGAACTCCAACAACATAAACATGTTTCAGATTAGCAGAAATTGTTAAATCCTATTGTGCTAAAAATTAGTGAACAATTCTAACCATTTTCTTTGCATCTTATCTACATATCTTTTTGGTTTCTGAATTTGTCTCCTACTGTCATCACCTATTTTCCTTCCAAAATGTCAAATAAAAAATGCATAATCCAAACACTCACGCACATACATGCAAAATTAAAGAATAAAGAGGAACATACAGATCAATTTGGCAAGCAATTCACAAAAGAAACAATAGAGTGACGAAGAACCTGCAAGAGAAACTGCGAAACCAAGAACAATTAGGAACTCTTAGGGTTCACGATTTGAGCTGCGCTTAGGGTTTGCGATTTACAATTAGAAAGAAACCCAATTTTGTGCTCAACCTCTCCCATTAGAAACCAAATTCAAAACCATCTATGAAGAAAAAGAAATGCTAAAATCACAGTTAGTGGCGGATGATCTGAGAGAGAAAAACAATGTCGGGAAGGAATGGAGAGACGCACAAGGAGAGCTTCTCAACTGAAGCCTTTCTCCATTCAGTGACGGAGGTTCCATTATTTGCAGGCAGAAGAAAATTGTGGCGTGAAGGAAATGAGTAGACATGGTCATGATGGGTGGCATTATATAAAAACAACCTGCTTCTTTTGAGGGTTGCCTTGGCGTTTCTTCGCTCCTAGGATGCTTCTGTCACTGCAACCATTATTGATTTTTGATAAATTTTACTGGATTCTGTTGCAGTTTTATTTGTCACGTAGGTATTAATCTCAAGTCTTAAACAGATGTGATGCATAGGGATTAGGTGGTGTTAATTTGGAGATGACTTGTTTGCAGGTTTTCTTGAATCTCTATGGAGGGACATTGACATGAACAGGCTTAATCATAACCCTTCCAACGATTTGAATCTTATAATTGTGTCACATGGGCTGGCTTCTCGAGTTTTCCTTATGAGGTGGTTTCGGTGGACAGTTGAACAATTTGAACTTCTCAACAATTTTGGAAATAGTGAGTTCCGCGTGATGCAGTTGGGGAGCGGCGGAGAGTATAGCTTGGCAGTTCATCATACAGAAGAAGAACTGCTTGAATGGGGGCTCTCTCCTGAAATGATAGCAGATCAGAAATGGCGAGCCAATGGCAACAAGGGTCCCTCAAATGATCAAAGCCCCCGCTACCTTGAAGCATTTTTTGATCTCCTTCCTGATTCTGATGACGCTGACGAGGGTGTAGACACTGAAGACAAAACGAACAAAACAAATTCTTTGAGTGAGTGTAGTACACAATAGGCTGTTCTTTCTTTCTTTGATTGTTCTCTTTTATTGGATATCAGAAATTTAGTTTCCACAAAAGAAGGTAGCAGAAATATAGTGATAATAGGTTGTTGTTAGTTAGCACTTCTAATCAGCTCGTTCATCATATCATTAAATTGACATTCAATTGGAGGTCTCAAGTCTCAACAAATTCTTATATGAATTGATAATATTTGATTATCGTGGGTACATTTAATACAATTTGGTAGGGAGTAGCGATGGCTTGTTTTATTCATTCTGCATAATCGGTTATATAGAGTATGTATATATGCTGTTGAAGATTGTACTCCTCAGTTTGTGATCCTCTATTTTTTAGTATTGGATGTATACATTCTTCTCAACTAGTACATTTTTTTTTTGTTATTTTTTGTTGATGTAAACATAAGAAAATCTGTGAATAGTTCATATTTACACCTTCCAACCTTGAATTGAGTTGCTATAGAAATGGATGTAATGGACATTGTCTTGGGAGTCTATTGAAGGCAGGTCTATTTTATGTTTGCAGGTGATTGATTTCACTGGTTCATTTTGATCTTCTAATCACACAGTATACTATACAATAGTAATTAGGAACTATTCAGTCCATTGTGTTAAGGCTACCCCAAATATGAATGCGAGAAAAATGATCATTTTGGATTTATTAGACATATTCGAACAATATAATGATCAATGATAATTTTATACTAGAGCTATGCTATTTGTACACTTTTTTTCATACACCGTATTTACTATTTACACTGTAGGTTTCAACAGAGAAAATTGTTCTTGCACAAAAATCAAGACAGCATAAATTCTTATATGAATTGATAATATTTGATTATCGTGGGTACATTCAAGGCAATTTAATACAATTTGGTATGGAGTAGCGATGGCCTGTTTTATTCATTCTGCATAATTGTTTATATAGAGTATGTATATATGCTGTTGAAGATTGTACTCAGTTTGTGATTCTCTATTTTTTTATAGAGTATTCATATATTGCGGTGAGTATAAGTCATTTTATAATACCAATGAATCATTAATATTTTTTTGTTTTATACCCTTAAATATTTATTATTCTCTCTCCTTTCAAACATGTAAATTTATTTTTTCAATATCATTAATAAAGAACAATTTTTTAAAATTATTTAAAATTTCACTTTTCTATACTATAATTATTATATTTTTTAATATAAACGCCTTATAATAAAAAACGGAGGGAGTAGTATTCTACTGTATTTTGTTTTTGCCTGTAGTTAATTTTAATTTTTTTGGTTACACGCTAAAAAAGAAAATCAAAACAAGGGTGAAATCGTTATTGGTTCTTAAATGAATAAGTTAAAATTGATTATTTATTAGTTTAATATAAAATAATTACAAGTGAAATATCATAAAATAACGTACAAGAAATTTTATTAAAGTTGATTGTAGGAATGACAATTGTACTTATTTTCAACAGGACAATTATCCATCAAAATAAATATGTATGAATGCGAGTACGAATATCGTAGTACCCAGCTCATCTTATATTCGTACGATATATATTTATATATTTTTATTTTTATTATTATGTACGTATGTTAATATAATAATGAAATTAATTGAAATACACTGATAGTGTAAACGAATTTTATACCCTCAGTTAATTATAGACGTTCAATGTTGAGAAAAAATTGACTTTTATTTTAACCACCTATAAAATAATACAAACGGATGATGGTGATGAATTGATGGTGTAATTTTTTTTTACACTGACAGTGTATAATAATTAATCTCTATAACAATTTTATTAAATAATCATCACTATTAAATTTTTATGCATTTAAATATAAATGTTTGTTTATTTCTTAACTCAACAGTAACATACAAATTTTTTTTAAAATGTTGTTAGAAAATTAAAACGACATGATAAATTATAATTAATCGATCATTTTTTATTAGAAATGCGGGTAAACGGTATGTGTATGAGTACTTATGTATCCATAGGGTTAGGGTACGGATACAAACGTTGGTGCCTACGCGGGTATGACTAGGTACGAGGATTTTTTTAAATTGCGGGTTTGGGGACGGGTACTATAGTACCCTGCCCATACTCTGTCCATTGTCATCCCTAGTGGATTTAGTATAAATTAAATATTATTATAGAGAAACATCGTTTATGTCACATACATGTACTTAGGGATGACAATTTGATAATGGGCAGGGTAAAAACCTGCAAAAATGAGTATTGACAAGAGTTCAGATAATTGCCCACAATATATAAGTGGGTATGAATGCTCTCTCTGAAAGATGGGCAGATGAAGTGGAATCCTGCGATGAAAATGTCCCCTATGAAGATCTGGATGTGTCCTACATGGATACTTGTGACAGGTGTGAAGAAAGTCTTAAAATAGAGGAAAATCAGAGAAAGGTCATAGATGATTCGGAGAATGAGAAGAAGAAACTCTTAGGTATTGTTTCTCATCTACAATATGAGGTATCTCTCTTGAATTCTAAGCTTAATAACATGACAAGGATGAAAATTTTATCTGATACGATGAAAGAGGATGGAGATACAAGAGGTGATTATTCATCTGATAATCAACAAAAGAAAAGGTCTGTAGAAAAGTTCTTTCCTCCTGAAAGGAAGAAGATGGCCACAATGTTCAACCACATGTTACAACATCCCGACAGTCATGATAAGGCTCAAAATAAATCTCAATCTACTTGGAGATATCGTTACTGTGGTGAGTATGGTCATTTAAAGCCTTTCTGTTATAAATTGTATGGAGATCAACAATCTTTATCTCATTCTAAGGCTAATCAAGTGAGTAAAAAGAGAAGGTCTATCAACAAGGATGTGAACCTTATAGCTCCCACTTCCTTGAAGGCTTCAACTAAAGAAGACTGGTACTTTGACAGTGGATTCTCTAGATGTAACACCCAAAAATAAATATAATATTTATTTAACTGATTTATTATAACTAATCGTGAATTTCGGTGAATTTTGATGAAATATATTGACACATGGTGTATTTGTATGGTGTGTTGTGGGATATTGATGAGCTAAAGGAATAATTAGAGTATTTAGGAAATAAATGATGAAATTGGAATTATTTTAGTGTTAATAATAATAGAATAATGTGAATAATATTATTTAAATTATTATTATTAATTAAAATAAAAAAGGGGAACACTAAGGGCAAGGTGATCTTTTGTAAGTGGATAAGTGAGGGTAAGATGGAAAAATCATAATAAGGGTCCAAGGGGTAAGATAGACAAAAGGAAAAGAGGGAGTGAAGAAATTCACTTGGTACGATCGTGAAAAGTTGGAGAGAACTGTGAAGGGAGAGTTAGGGCACGAAGAACCAAGAAGATCACCCGTAGAACGCAGAGAAAGAAGTCAATTTCTAAGAATTCGAGGTACGGGGGGTGATCGGGGTTATTATATGTGATACGCGGTTTAAGGTAGTTGTAGGTTTTGTGTGTTATGTGTTGCTTGATGATATATGATGAAATTGTATGATTAATTTGATGTTGTGATTCTATGAATTAGGTGTTGGTAATTGCTTGGGATTGCACATATGATTGGTACTGAACCTGTAAAAATATGTTGTGTAATTCTGGATGAAATTTGGGTCTATGGAAAAATGTTAGAATGGGTTTTGTACACAGAAAATGCAACAACAGGATTGCTATTTTCGCAGAAATCACCGGGAAAAGGATCTGTTTCGCCGGGCGAAGAGTCCTCGCTTGGAGGTCGCTGGGCGAACCAAGAAGCGAGCGAAGGGTGAAAAATAGGTGCTACTGGAATTTGTATAGGGAAGGGATATCTCTGTTGCTTCGCCGGGCAAACCCCAGGCGAGCGAACTGCTTCGCCGGGCAAACACCAAGGGAGCAGGAGCAGATGTTTTTTTTTTTAATTTTATTTTGTTTCCTTTTCTCGTGCTGTCTTGTTTCTTTGTTGACCTTGGGCCGTGGGGAAATTGAACTGTAGTGACTTAACGATTATAACATGATGAATTGTGACGTATGTGATTGATGTTATTCTATGATGTTTTGATGGATTCTCATGAATGATGATGCAACTTTGACGATCCTGTGATGGTGAATACTATAACGTTTTGCATCATGCATTCATAGCATAATTAAGGTTTCGGTCCAGTGATGATGTTAGGACTTCGGTCCAGTGGTGGCTTCAATTCCATTGTGTGGATTGAAGTGTTTATGATGTGCTCCGGTTGCAAGGGGGAATCGATCCTATGGTGGGGATCTTTGGAGGGTGATGGCCCAGTGTCCATCAAATGAATTGGTACCAAATGCATGAGTCTATGTTGTAGCATTTCATACTATATGGCATTGCATATTGGTGAATAAACGATGTTATTGATGACGTGATTTTAAGTGATGTATGATAATGATGACTTATTGATGCTATTTTGTTGACGATACTATGACGGTGTAAATGAATTGTTGATACTTTTGTGCCTATATATCTTTTCTTTATATCTCGTATAATGATTTGTGATTACTCATCCTGCCTGTTTGAATGTTGCTTCCACGTGAGTAACGTGCAGGTGATCAGGATTAGCTCTCTTGGTGCGTGAAGGTTTAGCAATTGGAGTGTTTAGTCTTATTTCCATTAAACTTAGAAAGTGTCTTGCTCTGATATGTAACATCGGGTCGGGACGTCCACGAGTGGAACTTTTATGTTATAGTTTTTATAGACGTGATGTCACTATAATTATACTATTTTGTCATTTTGGATTTAATTACTTGAGATTATAAATTCCGCTGCATTGTAGTTTTGATTGCATTTGTATGGTGAAAGAACCCGTGTTGTGGAGCAGGATGTTATTTAGATGTTTTATGACGAAGTGTGCCACCCTTGTGGTGATTTACTCTGATTTATTTATCTTTAATTAGTTAATTTATTCGTGAGTATTCTGTGGGGTAGAAGGGTGTTACATTAGACATATGACCGGGGTTCAGAAGTTGTTGGTGGATATTAGGTCACAGCCCACAAGTGTTGTCAGATTCGGTGATGGATTTAAAGGAGAAATTAAAGGAGTGGGAAAGTTGGTGTGTGCTGGTTCTCCTAATTTAGAAGATGTTCTTCATGTGAAAGGATTAACTGCTAATCTTATTAGCATTAGTCAACTGTGTGATCAATGTTTGTTGGTCAATTTCTCCAAGTCAGAATGTTTAGTCAAAGATGAGAAAGATGATATTCTGATGAAGGGTATAAGGTCTAAAGACAACTGCTATCTATGAGAACCTCAAATAACTGCTTACTCTTTCACGTGTTCAATAACCAACGAGGATGAAGTGAAGCTATGTCACCAGAAACTTGGACACCTTCATCTCAAAAGAATGAAGGAAATCATATCTGAAGGAGTCATCAGAGGAATGCCAGAACTCAAGATTGAAGAAGGAAAAGTCTGTGGTGAGTGTGAGATTAGGAAGCAAACCATAATGTCACACCCAATGTTGCAACATCAGACTACTTCCAGAGTTCTGGAACTTCTCCATATGGATTTAATGGGACTAATGCAGATAGAAATCTTAGGTGGAAAGAGGCATGTCTATCTGGTTATAGATTATTTTTCTGGGTTTACATGGATGAACTTTCTTAGAGAAAAACCAGACACTTTTGAAGTCTTGAAAGATCTGTGTCAAAGTACTCAAAAGGGGAAGAACAATGTGATTGTCAAGATTAGAAGTGACCATGACAAGGAATTTGAGAATGCAAAATTCTCTGAATTTTGTGCTTCTGAAAATATCAGTCATGAATTTTCTTTTTCCATCACTTCTCAACAAGATGGAATTATTGAGCAAAAGACTAGAACTATACAAGCATCAGCTACAGTTATGCTTCATGCTAAGCAATTGCCATTGGAATTTTGGGCTAAAGTTATGAATACTGGCTACATTCATAATAGGGTCACTTTGAGAGGAGGTACTTCAACCACTCTCTATGAGCTATGGAAAGGAAGGAAACCTATAGTCAAATACTTTCATATCTTTGGAAGTAAATGCTATGTCTTGACTGACAAAGATCAACGGGGTAAGATCGCTCCCATAAGTGAAGAAGGGATATTTCTGGGTTACTCTTCAAGCAACAAAGCTTATATAGTTTTTAACTCCAGAACTAGAATGACAATGGAATCCATCAGTGTGGTAATTGATGATCCAATTACTGGTCAAAGGATAGATGTTGAAGCCAATGTTGAAACATCATTTGGGTAGACTGATGAGGCAGGAAGGGAAGAAAGTTGTAATTTCTCTAGCATTGTGTCAGATAACTCTCAAGTCACTTCAGGTCTCTCTGCTAGAGTTTATGCAAAACAATCCAAGGAAATCATTGGAAGACACCCTAATGAAGGGGACATCACTGAATCTACAAAGGTAATATCAAACCCATGTCTTGTCTCCAAACCCGAATCAAGGATGAGTCCTACTGTTCAAGAGAAGAAGATCATGAATTGCATCATTAGAACAAGGGATTATGGTATGTATTACTCTTGCAACACAAATGATATGTTGAAAAAACTATGCAAGGTAGAATGGATTAGTGATATATATGGCTGTTTATCTCCAACAAACAGTCAGATTGCCTGCATCAATAAGAAGAAAGTATGTGCTTCTGGGTGGACTGTTGTAGCTGAAGGAGGTGAAACCAGAGGAGTTTTCCTTCAACTAATATGGATAGGATAGATGTTGAAGAAATATAATGACAAGGCTGATGTTCTGACATTACATTGTAAGGATCTGAATGATATCAGATATTTCATTCAACATGGCTGGAACAAGAACCCTGACAGGTACAATCAACTAATTAGGAATCTTGATGAAGGAAAGGTTGTTATTTTGGAGCATGTGGACACTAAGGAACAACTGACTATTATGTTTACTAAAGCCTTATATACAAATCATTTTAAGAACATAAGCAGTGGGCTAGGCACTTGCCCTATTGAGGATTTATAACAATTACAGGTGTGGAGGAATGCAATAGATACTGTATCTTTCCTCTATTCTCTTAGGCATGATAAGCCTAAGCAAGTTGCCATTGTTAAGAGATGGAACAAAAGATCTCTGTAAGATAGAAGGGTTGATTTGAAGAAGAAATGTTTTAAGGCTGTGGCAAGGGAGTTCAGTGTCAACACTTTTAAAACATGTAACAATAACAAGAAGTGCAAAAGGATCTTTCACAGGTGAAAGAGGTGGAAGATCATCTAAAAATGATATGAATGTATGTTTCCACCAAGTTATGTGTGTTTTCATCTAAGTTTTGTTTGTTTCCAACTGCATTTTGTGCTTCCATATGTGTGATTCCAACTTGTTGTTTACATTTACTCTAATTTTTGTCAATTTTTGGTTAAAAAGGGGGAGTAAAGTGTGTATTTTTGTTTCTCTTGATGTCATGTCACATGTCTTGACATGTTGATTAACATTGTGATAGGACTTTGCTACTGCTAAGGAGAGAGTAGTCTATTTATGATGCTTGCTATATGCAACTGTTTAGGGGAAGCATGATTAACTGTCATGCTTGTTTGTGCTTGAGGATTTTTTTAGCTGCTGCTACTGCTGATGTGGTATGTGCGGCATGATGTCATATCAGATATTCTGACATCTTTCCTGATGTGTTTAATTGTAAGACTCTTTCCTGGTGTGTTTATTTGTGTCAGGCTTATTTTTCTTCTGTTGCGTGTGCCTCTGATGCGTGAACTTGGATAGTTCATGGTTTGGATTTTCTGGTGATTTGGATTTTCCCTTGAGGGGGAGTATTGGTTATGTGTGACATGGGGAATAATGGACCTGTTTGAGGTTGCTGTGTTGGAGCCTCTTGTGCTGCGTTGGAGCTGTGTTGATGTGATGTCAGACCACATGTATTGACATCTGATCTCTGGAGATTTCTGGAGTTTGAAGGAGTTGTAATCTCTGATGATCTATAGCTGCATTTTATCTCTGATATCTTTCTGTTTGCAGTTTGTACAAAGTTTACATGTTTTCATGTAGCTTGTGTTTTGTGTTTGTGGTTTTATTCCTCTTCTCCAGAACTATTGTGCAAAGGCTGTTTTAGCCAAAATTTGCCAAAGGGGGAGATTGTTAGGTCTGTGATTTTATGATTGGCAACAATTTTGGTAAAACATGTTTAATTTGGAAAAACATGTATCACATCCAGATGTTACGCAAAATGTCATGACATCTTGACCAACTGGTACAGCAGAGTCTGTTGTTACTTTTCTTGACAGAAGTTCTGACAGATGTTGTGACATGTTATACCAGAACATCATAACAGTTCTGCATTTTAAAACCTTGAAGATTTGATTTTAAAATATGAGATTCTGGATGATTTTAGTTCTCATACATGCGCAACTAAGCAAGGATATTTTAGGGACATTGCAGATTTGATTTGGTTTCATAAAAAGGTTCTTGGAGACTTTTTAGGAAACTTTGTATTTTGTTCCGATTATTGTGCAAGAAATTATGCTATTGATTGAAAGCTGATTCCTGATGATTTGCGCTTCAAGAAGCCCAAGTCCTCGAGGCCTGAAGACTATTTAAAAAAAAAGGATCTAAACCTATTGCAACTTGGACATTGGAAAATTTGGGAGAATTAGGATTAACGTGTCTTGGTGGTGTTTTAGGGTTTAGTGTGTTTTGTTTGTATGTCACTCTTGTATCAGGTTTGATACATTGAGTTGACTGATTGTTCATTGTTAATTGTTCACTTTAAAGATTTTAAGCAAAACTAAGTATTGTCTTGGAAATGTGTCACTTCTATTTTGGTGTTGTTGAATTGTCACTGGTTTGTGACTGGTAGGAAGTGAGAGGGGTTTCTTATATCTAGGAATTCCTAGGTAGAAGTTAGCACGAGTAGTGATTAGATGATAAGTTGTAAACGGGGGAGTTTAGCTTTGAACTAATACTATTATAGTGGATTTCCTTCCTGGCTTGGTAGCCCCCATATGTAGGTGAGTTGTACATAATTGGGTTAACAACTACTGGTGTTATTTTATTCTTCTGCAATTTACCTTCTGCATTTAATTGTTTTCTGTCAGCAGATGATGTCTTAACATCTGTCTTGACATTATGTTTTGGTGTTGGGACATCAGTCTTGACATCTGTCTTAAAGTGCCAAAATTTCATGGATGGAAGTAGAGGAGTTGGTGATTATCACCGCAACAAACGTCGTAAATTTTTTCAAAGGGAACGTGCTGACTAGGTTCTGGGGCCCCAAGCATTCGTAACAAACAATGGAACATAATTCATCTACATAAGACTAAAATACCTTCTAAAGAGTTAAAGATCAAGCAACACTTCGCGTCAGTGGAATATCCACAAATAAACAGTCAGGGCTAGGGATGGCAACGAATAGGGTCGGGTGCGGGTTTTGCACTACCCAAACCCACACCCGAAATTACCACCCGCACCCGAACCCGAACCCGAATGCTTTTCGGGTGGCAAAATGACACCCGCGCCCACACCCGTTGGGTTCGGGTTTTTTCACCCAAACCCGAACCCATAGCAAAAACACAAAAATACAACATTAAATTGAAATTTGAATTAAGTTTCAAGATCTTAAGTTTTTTTTTTGAATCAGCTAAAAGATTTTTATTAACTTGGCATAAGATAAATTGCATATAAACATAAAATTAAAATACAACATTAAATTGATATTTGAATTAAGTTTCAACTTTCAAGATCTTAAATTAATATTACAATTAAAATACAATATTAACATAGATTATCTGTTTGCCAAGAAAATTCCAACAACATGGTAATGCTAGCAAACATCAACATTCCAAAAGAGACAACGAATTCTCCAATGGCATCAGAACCCTTCATGATTTTCAGCCTTCTGCAAGTATCAATGAACATTCTGCACATAAAAATAAAATCTCATTATGCCATACATAAAAATAAAATCCAATGGCATCAGAACCCTCCAATGGCATCAGAAGAAATAAAATCTCATTATGCCATACATTAAATCTCATTATGCCATACATTAAATCCATTTTCCTGCGCCTTAAACTTGCATGTTGCTGGAATACATTACCAAATTCACTAACTCCAATGGCACATTACCAATTTTCCACTTAATCTAATTCTCCAAATCCTGCGCCTTAAACTGCTGTTTGACACACATTACCAAATTCACTAACTCCAATGGCATCAGAACCCTTTCAAAAATTGGAATGTGTCAAACAGCGAAACACAATAACCAAATTCACTAATTCAAAAAAAAAAACCTCATGACAGTTTTGCTTTACTTGTACCAGCATAATGCATCAACATCAGTTCCCGTTTTTCCACTTAATCTAAATCTATCTGTAACACACCCTCACAAAATGAATCAAGGGAATGTTTTTATTACAAACCTATAGCTCATAAAATACTAGCAACTAAAAACAAAAAATATACTCACCATGTTATACAAATAGCATGCAGATGCTTTCACAACTAATCTTCTAACTCGAAAATTATAGGGTTTATTATTGTGTTTAGCAAAGTAAGATGGAGGACAACTCTGCAAAGAAAAAACACTTGACAATTATTTATTAAGAACACCACATAAATAATAATTACTAAATCATAGAAACCCTGTCTCAAACTCTTAAACAAGCATTGCAGCAGGTGAAACAAACGGTTATCAAATTGAGATTCAAACTGTGAATCCAAAAACTTATTTCCAAATCGTGAATCAAATATAATTATAAATTGTAAAATTATTTGATCATAGTAACCTTTAATCTATGATTATACGAATCAATACATAACATTTTCCAACTTAGCAGATTACAAGGGAGTAAAGATTTAGTCAAAATTCTTCATAATGTTCAAAACTACATACAGTGCAAGTAATATATAATGTCACATTACAAATCCATTACAACTTCACCACAATCTACACAGTCCCCTTCACATTCATCACTCAACATTCACAACCTTAACATCTTCTTTAACCTTCTCACACCTAGGAATGGTAACATCTTCTTCATAACTAATCAATAACTAATTAACAATCCATTCATAAATGACAATATAACCTTTAACATTCAAATAGTTAATTATTCTCCTAACAATCCATGCACATAACTAACAAACACTAACTGAATTAAGAGCTACTAACTGTAACTAACAGAAATACAGAGGAATTTCACGGCAATTTGGGTTGAATTTCAAAGGAATTTCACACAAAGTTTTAGTCTATAAATACAGAGCAGCAACAGCAACAGATAAACCAACATTCAACAGAAAAACCAATAGCAACAGCAGTAGCAGATAAAAACCAAAATCGAAACAGTAATGCGAATTCAAACAACAACAGCAGCAGTTAGAAATTCAAACAACAGCAGCAGCAGATAAAAACCAAAACAGTAATGCGAATTCAAAACTGAAATTCAATATCTCTCAGTAGCCAACAGTAATGCGATAGAATCAGATCAAAACCGAAACTTAAAATACCAACAATTTTCAGTATAATGTAAACCATGCCATGCCATGTTCAAATCAAAAGCAACAATTTTCAAATCAATGTTCAAATAAAAAACTCAAAAACAGAGGCAACACTACATCGATTACGCCATGCCATGTTCAAATCAAAAGCAATTAGTGACAAGTCAAAAAGAAGTGTGCAACTAGTGTTTTTCTCAGGATTTTTTTACATACAACACATGCCAAGTCAGTTGCAAACAGAGAAGTGTTCCATGTGCATCGTGTTATTCATCAAGTATACATTCAAATTACAATTACGTGAAGACCATGGTGATTTTGATGTGTGATTCAATTCAAAACTGACTCGCTTCAGATTTAGATTAAGTTTCGACTTAATAAACTAGTGTCACGGTATGAATTAATTCATTACCTCATAATTTTCATCAACACAACAAAGGAAAGTTAAGGAAGTTTGGGAAAAATAATGATCACTTGCAAGATAATCAAGGTATTATTTAAAGTTTGAATACTGATGTAAAACCAAGATCAAAGACAAGTCTCAGTACCTCAAATAATGCCTTGACGTCAGCAGCGGTTTTTTGCGTTGCAGGAGAGGCTATGAGGGTCGATGTTCTCTGCAAGTCACGGTTCCATAAACATTAAGCACGATATGAGAAGAATCACACAAATGTCGGAAGATAAGAAGTATTCTAATGCAAAGGTCGTAGCATCTTCGACAATTACCGCAAGGATAGCTTACACTTCGCCTTAATCCACGCAAGCTGCAATTAGCATATCACAACAAAATCAGTATCAAGTATTTCAAAATTTTGTTTTGTGAAAGAAGGGAAACAGTGGTATTTCAAGCAGCAGCTCTGGCACAATCAATACTTTCCAAGTTGACAAATCATCATCACCAATCAAGTTGTAAAAAGGGAAAGAATTAATCAGATAGGGAATCATACAATCAATTTTCATCATCAGTAAAATCACAACACAATCAGACACTTCAATTGCGAATTCGAAAATGGAAATTCACTCGTGACAAAATCAAGAGAAAAGAAATTACACAAATTTAACAGAAAGTGAAAGGAAGATTAAAATAATGGATTAAGGGAAAACCTTGGATTGGATTTGGAAGAAAGGAAATCGGTGGGAGGAGGATTGGATTTGGACCAAAGGAAATCTACAGCAGCCAGCAGCCGTAGTGACGGAGAGAGAGTGAAACGGAAGGAAACAAATGAATGAAACCCTAATGTAATTTGTTTTACAATTATATATATGCAGGGGCAGTTAAGTAATTTTAAGTTTAAACGGGTGTGGTTTCGGGTTTCGGGTGTGGGTTTTACACCACCCAAACCCGCACCCGAAAAATCGGGTGGCACCCGAACCCGAACCCGAACCCAGTCAATTCGGGTTTTGCCCGTTGACTCGGGTGCGGGTGCGGGTGGGCCCCGCGGGTATGGGTCTGTCTGTCATCCCTAAGTCAGGCCAAGGGTGCCAACCGAGTAATAGTCAGAGGTTTGAAGCAATGATTTGAGGAAACCAAGGGTAATTGGGCCGCCGAACTACCACATCTCTTGTGGGCCTACCAAACTACCCCTAAGTCGACCACGGGAGAATCTCCCTTTCGTCTAACATTTAGGAGATATCATTAAAGTAGAAATTCAATAGCTGATCTGAATGACAACTAACTTGTTATCAGCAAAAGGCAACAATAAAGTTATCAGAGAAGAAACCGACCTCTTGTAAGAAAAAAGGATGGTAGCAACCTTCACCAGCGCCGTGGTCAAGCAAAACGCTGCTTCAGGGAACAATCATCGCGTCTGGTTCCTAGAGTTCCACACCAGAGACGTAGTGCTTCAATGGGAGGATATCAGATAGAAAAATGTCTAAAATGGAAGTTTGCAGCTAATTGGAGAGGTCTCTACCGTGTACGAGCTAGCACAGGGAGATAGGCATACTTCATGGAGCCCCTCAAAGGAAAGTAGATACTAAGGACATAGAATGTAGCCAAATTAAAGCGATATTATAGTTAATGATTCATTTTTATGATTCGATTCCATCTTAATGTAACTAATTGAATTCGGTATGAATACGAATAATTTCCTATTATCGTTCCTCTAGTATGTTCTTTCCTATCTATATTTTTATATGACACTAAAGACGAAGGTTACACACATTTTTTTGTGTACTGTAAAAAAAAGTCCAGGTGTGTGCGTACTCCCCCTGCAAGGGCAGGGAGATTCAGAGGCCCTAGTAGGTATATTACAAGTTGAAACGGTGTGGGCTAGCTCACAGTGGCGAGTAACCCTTTATAGTGGTTTTTGAGGTTATTTGAGGGACTAACTTACATGAGGTGAGAGGCCCTGATAGTGGTTGGTGTTGCTGGGTTGCAGACAGGTGGTTAGCTTAACGGTGTTAGGGTAACCAGGAGTGTGGAGCTCATGAGTAATAGTAAGTGTGTATGACTTGAGGATCTCTTCTATCCCTTTGAGGGGTAAGATATTTATAAGGATTCTCGAGGACTAGGTTTTTGGTCCCTTGGGCGTGATCTTAACCATTTCCCCTTAAATAGGGAGATTATTGACTGTCTATATTTTCAAAGTTAGAATGGACTTTCCCTCATTTGCCTTCCATGTTGGTTGGACTGTATGAGCGACTCCTTTGAGTTCCTCCAGGGCGACCCAATTGTCAAGAGAGAGTGTTGTAACCAAGGACTTTACCAAATATGACACTACACTGTGCAGACAAAGATTATACTCATTTCTACGGAGAAAAAGATTACACACATTTTGGCGTAGCCAAAGATTACACGCATTTCTGCATTACTGGAACCCCCTTTGGATCTAGCCAATCCAAGGGCGTTAGGAAGTGGAGCTTGACGACGTCTACCTTGATCTGAGTCTTACCTCGGGGGAATGAACGGGGATTCTACCATTGGTCGGGGAACAACCCTTTATGACATGGAGCGCAGTTCAAAGATATGTCCATATCTCCCTGGATTCGAGCCCCACTACCAAGAGAAGCAGCATCGAGAGACACTAAATACAGCATCCAGAAATGCTAAATACATCATTTAGAAATGCTAAATACAACATCCAGAAATACTAATTACAACATATTAATATAACAAGTCAATTTACAACAAAATGCACAGTCTGGAGAATATCATTTGCTACATTAAAACCGCAAGTTACATAGGATTATGTTCACTATAAAGAGAAAGAATCGTGAAAATCCCAACAACATTGCGAAAGATAGTTTTTTTCAGGTCATCTTCGGAAAGACTCTGCAGCTGGTCGCTCAGAGTGACTTGTTACTCTTGGAGAGCCCCCAAATCCTTAGTTTGGTCGATCCTCTTCTCCTTAAGCTCCAAATCAAGTTCCATTTGATGAGAACCCTTTTCATTCCCTTTGAATAACTTCTCAAGCTCACTTATATGGCCCACCAAGGCTGTAAAGGATCCATATTATTTCACTTCATTAAAGAAAGAAAAAATTTCATCCAGGCAGCTGCACAACATGAAACAATCCCTCTCAAAGTTAGCCATTTTAGCCTTCGAATCCTCGACCTCTTGAGAGTAGGAGCTAGGGAGCAGAAGCTCCTTGTGATCAGCTGTAAGCTAGTTCAGAAGGAAAGCTGCTCGGAGAACCTAGTAAGCTGATTCTGATAGCAGATTATATTTTTCGATGGTAGAAAGTTGGCGAACCTTCTCATAGTCATTAGCTGACACACAATTTTAATCTCTGCTGCATTATGAGGTAAGTGGATGACCAATACATGGAGCAAAAGGACTAGAGTATCTCCTAAATGGATGCTCATAGCAAGACCAAGCTATTTTGACCTCTTTGTCTTTGCAAGGTTCCCTCGGACAACCGCTTTGCCCCCGATCCTTGTAAGAAGGACGGTCATGATTCTTCTTAATCTGACCCTCCAATTACATTGACATGACTAAGGAATCTCGGACATGTGGTGCATCCTCAACAGTCGGGGTATATTTCTTTTTATTACCACATGTAAAAAAAAGATAATTAACTAGTAAGAAAATGTACAAAACTGCAGACCACAAATAAATCAAGGATATAAGAGGCACCAAAAAGATTCTTTCTCTTGTCAGTAGAGTTTGCTTCAGCAATATCCATGCAATGAGCATCTTGAGTCCAAGTACCATTGGTCCTTGAATTTTTCTTCATCTTTCATTGTAACCATCAGTAACATCTCTTTTTCTTCTTCATGTTTTACAAGTCTTGCATCACTTTCTTGATTTTCTTTCTTGCCTCCTCGACATTGACTTACATAATGTTCATACTTTTGACTATTGTAACACTAAATATGGATTTTATCAGGTTTTCTTGCATCCCTCTTCCTCTACCCGCACTACTACCTCTATGATTCCTTTGGTTTGAAGATTGTATTTGATGAACTACCTTCTTGTTGGTTTCCTCTATCAGTCGAATTGTTGTAACTTATTCTACCTTTGATACCATTCCATATTCCATTGTCTTTCTTTTCTTTTGCTGAATGCACCTGTAGAGCTACATCACTCTTTGTCTTGCACGTAGATCTTTCAGCCATTTTTTGTTCATGAGATTCAAGCGTCCATTGAAGCTCTTCTTTTGTCATGCTTGACGAATCCTTTGATTCTTCTATGGATACTTCCACATGATTGAATTTTGGAGTCAATGAACTCGAGATATTTGTAACTACTGATCGTGATGTCAACACTTTTCCATACATCTTAATTTGATTCATCAGTCTTGTTACCCTAGTGAATAAATCAGCGATGCTTTCACTTTCTTCCATTTGAAGCAATTCATACATTATTTTGTAAGTTTGTAACCTCACCTCTTTCACTTTCTCAGCGCCTCCAAATGATTTCTCAAGGATGTCTCATGCTTCCTTTGCTGAGTCTACATCACCAACTTTCTCAAAGTTGTCTGGATCAGCACATTGATGAATTATAAAGAGGGCTTTATAATCTTTCTTCTTCAAATCTTTATATGCAGTCTTTTGCTCATCCGTAGCATTCTCTCCAATTGGTGTTACTTCATTCTTCACAAGTTTCCAAAGATCTTGACAACAGAAGACAACCTTCATCTACTTACACCAATTCTCATAATTTTTACCATTCAAGATTGAAAGATTTCCTGGAAAATGCCCGTTCTAGTGAGAATTCATTGGGTTATGCCTCCCAAGAATCACAACCAGAGCTCTAGATACTAGATGTAGGAAATAATCTCAATTTTGGAGATGATTCAAATCAATCTTGATGAACAAGAATCAATCTTTCTGATTGATCACCTCTAGTTCTTCACTCGTCACTTGAGTGATTAAATCACACCTTGGTTGCAAGATGATTCCGCCGCACAATGATTTGACAAGAGGAGATAATTTGATAGAGAAAAGAGAAAATAAGAAATTTAGCGTTTTAGGAGAAGAATGAATTTTTATCAAGTTCCAACTGAACTGAATTCTCTATATTATACAAATGAGGGTGTCTCCTTATTTATATATGAGATTACTTGCACACCAAGTAATTCTTAAAGTAACTAACTAACAAAATAAATGCTAAGTTCAACTTTGTCGAAATTAACTCCATCGACGACTATCTTCTTCGACTGCTAAAGAATGTATTCGACTACTACTCTATTGAATACATTCGACTTTGTCAAATCTACAACATGCTTAACACAAAGAATTACATATTTAACAAAAGGTTTATTCATTAAAGACTTAGGAATAAACACCCTTATGAACCAATAATTTGTAAGGACAAAATAAGTTGTTACAAGGTCAATTTACGAGAACAAACGTGCTCAAGTTCAAACCCTCATTCTTGGTATATTTTTCTCATAGTATTTCCTACTCTATTAAATTTGTTTTAATTTTACCTTTGAAACAAAACAAACTCAAAACCTCTTAATACCTTTTTGTTTAACGAATTAAAATTTGAATCCTATAATATCCGCAGTCCTCGAGATCGATATTACGAAAACTATCGGCATTACTATTTTGATAAATTAGTACATTTGTTAATTTACCATTCACATGTGTCAGACAATGGAAAAGGAAACTAAAAAAAAAAGTCGGTAATCTAAGCTTCCATGGTGTGAGTTACTTTGACAGTAGCAACGAAATAGAAAGGAAAAGAAAATATAAATAGTGAAGAAATCAATGTAATGAGAAGCTTAAAGGAGGGAAGGGAATCAGGAAAAGTTAAGGGAAGTCGGACTGATAAAATAAAACTGGAGAAGATAAGCCTTTGGTTTTAGCTTCCATGATGTGAGTATCGATATAGATGAAAGGTAGTAGCAAAATGTGTTGGAATATTTTATAATATTAATATTAGTTAATTATTATATTCCAATAATTATTATGCGGGCGTATATATTTTAATTATATTATCTATTTATAAAAAATTAAGAGCCTTAATTGATTAAATGGTCAAATAAATTTAAAAGGCTAATTAGATTTTTATTTAGTAATTAAATAATTAATTAATTAATTAGATATGGGCTCAAATATGAGTGGATGTCAGGATGACCCATTTGGAAATAATGGGAACCCTAATTGGCCATCAGACTATATATAGGTTATGATCTCCAATATACCGTACATAAGCAATTTATCCTTTCTCCCCATCAGAAGAGAATTCAAGGCATTAGGAGTACTGGTTGAGGAAGAACCACAAGCCAACGGGTGCTCGTCATTCGTCTCTCTTTACTTTGTGTTTCAGGAAAGTATAAAGTTGTCATGTCAATGATTCGATTATCCAGGTATTCCTAATCTCAATCATTGATAAATTAACATGTTGTAGATCCTAGTTTATATATATATATATATATATATATATATATATATATATATATATATATATATATATATATATATATATATATATATATATATATATATATATATATATGTTCATATGGTTTCCGCACTAAAGTAAGATTATAACTTTAATCTTTGTTATTTAGCATGTTTGTATAATTATTATTAAATTAATTCCAACAAGTGGTATCAGAGCAGGTCTTCATGTTTAGTTTATTGAGATTTGTCCTCTAAACATCAATGTTTTTTATTTATTTATTTTGGATCATGAAACATATATTTGAAATTCATAGTTTTTTTTCAATATTGATATATATGTTTTAAGAGGCATGAAGTTTTAATGATAATTTTTTAGTATTTTTTTTGTTACAATTACCATGAAGTTTGAATTAGAAAAAAATGTTTTATTATAAAATCCTTTTATTTGGTTTTTAATTATTGTTTTATCTTTCAATTTTATTCACAAAAATGTTAAATATAATTCATAGTGTGTCGAAGTCGAATATCATTCATAGTGTCGAAGGTATTTCGACAGATTTATGTTAGATATGATTTGATTTGGATTCAGATTTGTTTAGATTAGATTTGATTTTTTTGGGCTTTTAGTTTTGGGCCTTTGTAAATCTATATCTATAAATAGATGCCTTGTATTGTAAATATAACATTGAGAACAGTATTCACAGTTGTCGTTGCAGTGAAAGTTCAATATAATCAGAAATCCCACAGTTCGTGAGTAACATTTTTTCTCCAAATATTTCTCTTCTCTCTTTTCTTTCTTGCTGTTATTGTTCTTCTTCTTTCTTTGTTCTTCATTGTCATTACGTATTGTTTGTGGGTTGGTGATCAATCTTGAGATCAAGATTGAAGCGAAATCATCATAGGGTGTGGTGAATTTCCAACATCTGGTATCAAAGTCTGGTTGTGATTCAAGGAGGAAAATTGTGATGGCTATGAATTATTCAAATGGACACTTTCCAGCGACCCTACCAATTCTCAAGAAAGATAATTATGAGAATTGGTGCAAGCAGATCAAGGTGGTTTTCTGTTATCAAGATCTGTGGGATCTTGTGAAGGAAGGAGTAACACCGCTTGGGGAAAACGCGACGGATCAAGAAAAGGCTGCACTCAAAGATTTGAAGAAGAAAGATTATAAAGCGCTGTTTATAATCCATCAATGTGTTGATCCAGATAACTTTGAAAAAGTTAGCGATGCAGAATCAGCAAAGGAAGCATGGGAGATTCTTGAAAATTCATTTGGAGGCGCAGAAAAGGTGAAAGAGGTGAAGTTACAAACTCACAAGAGAACCTATGAGTTGCTTCAGATGGAAGACAACGAAAGTATTACAGATTTCTTCACCAGAGTTACAAAACTGGTGAATCAAATCAAAGTATGTGGAGAAACGCCGATGACGAAAGCAGTAGTCTCAAAGATTTTGAGATCGTTGGCTCCTAAGTTCGACCACATGGTAGTAGCCATAGAAGAGTCAAAAGACTTGTCAGTATTGACGAAGGAAGAGCTTCAAGGGATGCTTGAGTCTCGTGAATAAAGGATGGCTGAAAGAGCTGCAGGAAAGTCAAAAAGTGATATGGCTTTGCAGGCGCAGTCAGAAAAGGAAAGGAAAGGCAAAGGAAATGTGAATGGCAACAAAGATAGAGGAGGCAGTAATTCGACTCAGAAGAAACCTTGGAACCAAGGCAACCAAAGAGGTGGTGTTGCAGGTAGAGGAAGAGGTGGTGGTCGAAAGCCAGATAAAAGTCACATTCAATGTTTCAATTGTCAGAAGTATGGCCATTATGTTAGTAACTGTCCAGAAAAGAAAAAAAATCAAGAAACTGATGCAAATCTGGCGAAGCATGAAGAAGAAGAGACGTTGCTGATGGTCACAACGAAAGATGAAGAGAGATTCCAAGATCAGTGGTACTTGGACTCAGGATGCTCATCACACATGACTGGAAGGAAATATTGTTTTGTCAACATGAAGCCCTCGTCGAAGAACACAATGAAGTTTGCAAATGACAACACTCTAGCAGCTGAAGGTGTTGGTGATGTTCTGATTATGAGGAAAGATGGTAAAAGGTCAACAATTTCCAATGTGTTGTACATACCAGGCATGAAGAGTAATTTGCTCAGTATAGGGCAGCTTGTCGAAAAGAACTACAAGGTAGTTGTCGAAGACAAGATGATGAGAGTTCTCGACGCAGGTGGTAGGTTGATCTTGAAGGCTCCAATGTCTCAGAATAGGACCTTCAAGATTGAACTCAATGTGATGGAGCACAAGTGTCTAGCAACAGCAGCCAGCAGAGATGAGTGGTTATGGCACTTTCGACTAGGCCATCTAAACTTCAATGACATCAGAGAACTGAAGAGAAGAAATATGGTTTCAGGATTACCAGAAATCGACATTCCAAGTAAAGTCTGTGAAGAGTGTGTTCAGTCGAAACAACACAAGAATAGCTTCAGCAAGGATGCAGGAAGGAAGTCGAAGGCAATACTTGAAATCATATACTCTAATGTATGTCGTCCAATCCAGGTGGATTCGATTGGTGGCAACAGATATTTTGTCACGTTTATAGATGATTTCAGTCGAAAGTTATGGACCTACCTCATCAAGAAGAAAAGTGATGTGTTTGATGTATTTTTCAGATTCAAATCCATGGTCGAAAGACAGAGTGGTCGAAGGTTGAAAACTCTTAGGACAGATAGTGGTGGAGAATATGTGTCGAAAGAGTTCGATGCATTGTGTAGAAAAGAAGGGATTGTGCATGAGGTGGTGCCACCCTACACTCCACAGCAGAATGGGATTGCAGAACGCAATAACAGAACCATCATGAACATGGTAAAAAGTATGTTGAATGGAAAGCATCTACCTAAAGAATTATGGGGAGAAGCAGTTTCGACATCAACATATCTTTTGAACAGATGTCCGACGAAGAAGCTTGAAGGAGTCACACCAGAAGAATGTTGGTCTGGTGAGAAGCCTAGTCTCAGTCACTTGAAAGTGTTTGGATCTATAACACATAGACATGTGCCAGATCAGTTGAGAAGGAAGCTTGATGACAAGTCGAATCAGATGATCTTGATAGGATACCATTCGACTGGAGGTTACAATCTGTTCGACCCAGTGAATAAGCAGGTAGTGATCAGCAGAGACGTGATCATAGATGAGCTTAAAGAATGGGATTGGAAAGAGAAAGCCAAGAAGGATTCAGTGAGAATCTCTTGTGAAGAACCAACCACTGAAGTCGAAAGAGAAGTTCGACAGGAACCAGTTGCAGATGAAGCAGGTTCAAGCCGACCTCGACGAACAAGACACATGCCTGCAAGGTTGCAAGAATGTGTAATTACATAATATGATGTGGTCGATGAAGAGGGTGAGCTGGTACATTATGCTTTCTACGCAGATGTCGAACCAGTCAATGCAGCTGAGGCATTGAAAGATTCGAAGTGGGTGAAAGCAATGAATGAAGAGTTAGAATCCATCGAAGTCAACAACACATGGTCACTTGTCGAATTGCCTCAAGGCAAGAAGGCAATTGATGTGAAGTGGGTTTACAAAGTGAAAGTGAATCCCATAGGAGAAGTAACTCGACACAAGGCGAGACTTGTGGCGAAAGGATTTCTTCAGAAGGAAGGAATCGACTTTGATGAAGTGTTTGTACCTGTTGCTAGAATCGAAACAATCAGGTTGGTCGTTGGTCTAGCAAATATGAACAATTGGCACACATGTCAGATGGGCATGAAGTGTACATTCCTTAATGGCCCCTTAGACGAAGAAGTTTATGTCGCACAACCAGCTGGGTATGTGAAACGAGGCGAAGAAGGAAAAGTGTACAGGCTGCATAAAGCCCTGTATGGACTTAAGCAAGCTCCAAGAGCTTGGAATAAGAAAATCGACAGCTTCTTAAGGGAAAAGGAATTTGTGAAGTGTACAACTGAGCATGGAGTATATGTAAGAAGAAGCAATAGCGAATTGCTTATACTATGTCTCTATGTTGATGATTTGTTGATAGCAGGAAGTTGCAAGAAGGAGATTGAAGATTTCAAACATGACCTGAGTGAGGAGTTTGAAATGTCAGACTTGGGAAATCTCTCATATTTCCTTGGCATCGAATTCTACAAGACTAGTAAAGGTTTGATGATGCACCAACGAAGATATGCAGGCGAAATACTCAAGAGATTTGAGATGCAAGATTGCAACTCAACTTCGACTCCAGCTGAGACCAGACTGCAACTGTCGAAGGATCCAGACGAAGATGATGTCGACCCAACCCAATACATAAGACTTATTGGGTCACTTAGATACCTTTGTCACACAAGGCCTGACTTAGCATACAGTGTTGGTATGGTAAGTAGATTCATGCAGAAGCTAAAGGTATCACACCTAACAGCGACGAAGAGGATACTGAGGTATCTGAAGGGGACTCTCGACTATGGCATTTTGTTTCCTGCAGCTGATGAAGGGAAAGAATGCAAATTAGTGGGATACACAGACTCTAGCTGGTGTAGTGATACAGAGGATAGAAAATCCACAGCTGGATATGTGTTTATGTTAGGTGGTGCACCAGTTTCTTGGAGTTCGAGAAAGGAGCCAGTAGTGGCATTGTCATCATGCGAAGCAGAATATATAGCTGCTTCTCTTTGTGCATGTCAAGCAACTTGGATGGTGAACTTGGTCGAAGAGATTACAGGGAAGAATCATGGAGCAATTACCATGAAGATCGACAACATGTCAGCTATCAATTTGGTGAAGAATCCAATAGCACACGGTCGAAGCAAGCACATCGAAATGGAGTTCCATTATCTTCGAGAGCAGGTAGCAGAAGGGAAGATGAAGTTGGAACACTGCAGAACTAAGAATCAGATTGCAGATATCATGACGAAGGGAGTGCAGGTCGAAGCCTTCAGAAAGCTAAGGACTATGATGAATGTAGATAGTTTAGACACAATGAATTAGGTGGCGTGTTAAATATAATTCATAGTGTGTCGAAGTCGAATATCATTCATAGTGTCGAAGGTATTTTGACAGATTTATGTTAGATATGATTTGATTTGGATTCAGATTTGTTTATATTAGATTTGATTTTTTTGGGCTTTTAGTTTTGGGCCTTTGCAAATCTATATCTATAAATAGATGCCTTGTATTGTAAACATAACATTGAGAACAGTATTCACAGTTGCAGTTACAGTGAAAGTTCAATATAATCAGAAATCCCACAGTTCGTGGGTAACATTTTTTCTCCAAATATTTCTCTTCTCTCTTTTCTTTCTTGCTGTTATTGTTCTTCTTTTTTCTTTGTTCTTCATTGTCATTACGTATTGTTTGTGGGTTGGTGATCAATCTTGAGATCAAGATTGAAGCGAAATCATCATAGGGTGTGGTGAATTTCCAACAAAAAATTCCGCACATGAATTTATAATTTAGAGAGGTAAGACAAATACTAATTTGTTTAATATATATTTAGTTATTATATATTATTTGTGGAAATTTTTTGAATATTTTGAATGTCTCTCACAATTATAAGGTAAATCTAATGATTTGATTCTTTGAATTCTAGATACTTTGGATTTTAGAATTGATTTTATGTATTCTAAAATAACTTATGTAAAGAATTATTTGGTGCACATGTGAATTTGTTATATATATAATTTGATTATTATATATAATTTATTGGAAGATCAATTACCTTTATATAACATTTAATAGTGAATCTCAAAATATTGTGATCCGATTTTGGTAAATACTAAATTAAGGTTTTGACTCTTTAAATTTTAGGAAATTTGAATTCTAGATTTATGCTTTATTTATAAGCATGTGAAAATTTGTTTCATTTATTATTATTATTATTATTATTATTATTATTATTATTATTATTATTATTATTATTATTATTATTATTTTTGGAAACTTTGATTCTAGAATATTTGTTTATTTATTTAAAGAGTCATTGAGTATGTCTGTGAATCAATTTTAGCATGAAATATTTTTTTTGTTAAAAATAAAGATTCAATTTTATTTGAGTTGAAATTGAATATTTGGTTTATAGCATGATTATGATGTTTTAATTCTATAGTTATTAATTTTCTATAATATTTTTTTTTATTTCATGTTATTTCTTGTTTTCTTGTGAGTTTGTTCTCACATTAAGGGTCGCTAAGTAATCTTATAATTATGAGAAATGCAACAAAGCTTATGGATCCGACCTACATTTTATGGGTAGTGCCTTGTAAATTTAAGACTTTTTCCCATTTAGTGTATTAAATTGTCTAGTAATTTTTTGATTGAGTTGGTTGAAACAACAAGTTGCAAAATTAACATCTATTACGTATATTTGATTCAATTGAAATTACAAAAGATGTAGAATGGAATTATTCATGCGACCTGTTATAGTCGAGCAAAAGGAAGACACAGTTTGACCAGATAATTACATACTTGTGATGGTAAATATGTGCTAATTATTAAGTTTTTTCCTTGTGGATAATGGTTGGTGTCAAAGAGACACATTATCTGATAGGACTTATTACGAATGTTTGATCATTACGTTGAAAGTACCGCTTGTAGTTAATTCTTGGCAATCAAAGATTGTGGATTAATGGTGCGTTTGGTATCTTGTTTTTGTCTTATAATTTACAATTAAATATTTGCATGTCTCTTTAATAATTTATTGATGTGCCTAATAAAGTTGTGTGAACGTAAACTCATGAAAGTATTCAATGGATTACATTCACACATATGATGGTAAACACGTGACGATTATAAGAATTTATTATTTATCAATATTAATTGTCAATGTTTGACCATTGTAACAAAATATCACTGACAACTGATGTTGTTATCTAAAGACTTGACAACAATGATGCATTTGATATTTTTGGTGAGTACATTTTTTTGTTACCTATAAACTAATATAGTTTATGTATATGCAAAATAAGTTATATTTTGATTATCAAAAGTCTTAAATTTTAGGAATAAAATATGAACATTATGTTCTTGGATCTAGGCCTTACATAAGGCTGGATAAACTTAAATTCCCTCACAACTTAATATATTTAAAGTGAGACTCACGTTTCAAAAGTAAGTACACTCCAAATTATACAGGTCTATGATCTTAAAGCATTGCGATCCAGAGACATTAGAGGCTTATTTAAGATGACATATGATCGTACCTGGATCAGACAGTATGACAGTGCCAGCAGCGTCGTGAAATCTTCAGCTCTGGTGATGATGATACGGCGGGGAGGGGAGGGGGTGTACCTGCAAGGTACTCAGATGCCAAAGTCAGGTAATGGGAGTGAGAAAGTACAGAATATAGGTGAGAGTTAGAATGTAATGTAACCTGACCCTCTCAAGTGAGAGGGAATTTATAGAGAGCCCCCATCGCGGGGCCAACGGTTACTTGTACTGGGCTGGACTGCAAGGCCCAATCCAAGCAACTGCCAGGGCTTACATGGCGTAGTGAAGACCAACACGTGGTCTTCACCCTGGGATAACCGTCCCGAGATCTCCGGAAGGTGGGCAGACCGAATCCTTCGGAGATGGGAGGTTACAAGAGAATGTGTCCTTACTGGGAGGAGCTCATGGATGTCGAGGAGAGACGTGTTCCGCAAGGATCGACACCTCTGCTCGACAGTACCTGCTGCACGTGCCCGACCTTGCTGGAGGGTGGCACGTGCTCAACGTAGGGGTAAATATGGGCCTTGCTAGTCCTTCCCAGATTATTGGGTTGGGCCTGCCCGACTGGTGGGCAGGTGCCGACCCAGTTCAGAATAGGAGCCCCCCAAGTCGTTGCTCCAAGGCGTTGGAGTAATGACTTAAGGGTCAGTAACCATGTCAAGGACGTACTGAACGTGCTCGTGGTACCGGGGCAATCCTTGTTGTCTGATTTCTGCGGTTTCCCTTTTGTTGGGAAACGTGCCAAACGGGGAAACTTCCCAGCATTGACGGTCTTACCACTATGAGCGAGAAATGTTGGACGGGCAGAAATCTTGAAGTTTGCTCGAGTTCAAAAGGCCGTTGCTGGGCGACGCCGCGGGGATACGAGAAGTTGTGGAGTCGAGCATCAAAGTAAACGGAAGGACGCACATGGGAGAATGAAAGGACGCACATGGGAAAGCGTGTGCCACGTGTCACGCGTCATTATTACCTAGGGCGACTAGGCTAGGATTAGTGCACTTGAGTGCCTAGGGGCGCCTCGAGTCCCGTGAGGGCCTTATAAATAGAAGCCCGCCCATGTCATTTGCACGTTTCCTTTCTCTCTGCTCAGATTCTCTCTCCTCCTCTCTTTGTTTTTGTCACTGTTTGGCCGCCGTACCGGACCTCATCAACAACTGTTTTCAAGTAAGTTTCTTGATCCTTTCCCTTTTTAAATGTGTTTCCTGCGGTGGTACTCCGGTGAACTGATGAAGTTCCCAGGGAAAACCATGAAATTTCCGGCAAAAACGGCGGAGTTTCTCTATGTTCTTGTTGAATCTCGCGGGGAGATGGGATGCGTACCATGGGGACAAGAAGAATATCCCGAGGACACGAGATGGAAATCTCGGGGACCTCAACAGTAACCCTAGCTTCTAGATGAATCCCCTTAGGCGACGTACCGGTGACATGAGGATGGTCACGTGGACGATCGTCGGGTATTCTGAGGACATTGTGTGAGTACGACTGCCTCGTGATCCCGACGCCCCTTATTCGCCCTTTCACTTGATCAGCGTTGGGGGGGGTGAATTTGATATGGACCATCGAATTCATCGTTTCCTTCTACTTTTCAGGTAAATGGAAGCCTTGGCCGTGGGATCTATAGACATTGACGGCCAACCTGACTCCCCGATGGCGCTGATCACTAGCATCGAGGGACAACCGCCAGAGGAGTGGGTTAGCGAAGAGCCTCTGAATATGGTCTCCCAGTTCGTCGATGGTGATTAGGACGACATCTTCTGTACCGTCAAGCATCGCCTGGAGGACTCCGCGAAGACCTGGAAGGTGTTCAGACCTTAGGCGCACCATTGCATCTGCTCAACATACCGAGGGATGAGGTTTCCCCTGTACGAGTTTATGTTCGACGAGGTGGGGTGGCGCCTGCCCTTCACTGATAGCAATCGGTGTTCGTTTGGCTGCGCCTGACGCCCTCACAGCTCCATCCCAACTCTCTCGCTTTTCTCCGTGCCTTCGAGCTAGTCTGCAAGTACCTCAAGATCGGAGCGACTGTGCCCCTGTTTTTCCATATTTTTCACTTACATAGACAGGCGACTGATGGCAGACACAGCTGGGTTTCCTTCAAACAGGTGGGCAGACTGTTCCAAACCTACATGGACTCTGTTCGTACCTTCAAATATTGATACTATATCGTGAGGCTGGTCTCGTTCGAGGCCGTGGAGTCGGTGTATAGACAGGTCATCCGAGAAGAAGACGGGCAGCGGGAAGAAGTCCTCGAGCCGAGGTTCCCCCTATTCTGGATAGAGGAGCACTTTAAAAGGGGAACAGGCAGTTACATCGTCAGTCCTGGTCGACTGTGCGAAAGGGACCGTCTGGCCTACGAGGAAATAGTCAACTTTGTCGCTGGATTTCCCCCAGTCAAGCTCGTGACGCTGGACAGGAAATTTATCCTGGGTGATGATGGGAAAATTTCAATGAAACGCCGGTTGATCAATACGAGGGCCCTCCTCGAGACATTTTCCGATGAGGATGCCCTTATGTTGTTAGGTGATGGAACCTTCCTCGACTTACGTTTTCCTTGTGTTCTGGGTTTCGATTCACTACCGCATTTCTTTCTCCTTGTAGGTAAAATGTCGAGTGCGGTGGAGCGCATCAAGAAGCTGGCGGCCGCCCGAACGTCAAAAAAGGGTGGAAAGAGTCGGGTCGAGCATATTCGGTCGCAGGGCTCTGGCCCCACTCCGGCAATCGGGGATTCTTCTGGCTCTCCCTAGGGCAGCCAATCTCCCAGCACTCAGGGGTCACCGAAGAGACAGCGACTCACTGATCAGGTGGACGTCGATCTCACCGAGAATGAGAGCCCTTCCGTTGTAAAGTTTGTGCTCCTGCCTTGTCACTCGAGGCCGAATTTCTTTACAGGGAAAAACTCCCTGTGCGTTGGTGCACCCGAAGTTCAGACCATCTTGGGTGTTGACAGGGTTTCTCGGCGAAGGGCGTTGGTGGAGGAAGTGTCTGCGGTGATGTGAGTTTGCGTTACTGCCTTGGTCCTGAATGACGAGACATGTCCAGCGGCCGAGCTGAATAGGTTGCAAGAGAGCTTCAGGTCTATCTCAGCTAAGATGGAGAAGGTGGGCAAGGAGCTGACTGACTGCAAAAATCAGAACAAGGCCCAGGTCGAGCTTTAAGGGAAGTTGGAGGAGAGGTTGAAGAAAGTTGACGAAGAGAGGAAGGGTCTCTTGACGAGGGTCACAGAGCTAGAGGAAGTTGTTCGCCCTGCTGAGGAGGAGACCGAAGAAGACAGACTGTTCACGTCTTGGGCGGCGTTGATAGCGAAGCTCAGGTAGGTCGAGGAGGAAATCCTCACGGCAGCGGACGTGGGCTTCAACAATGCCGTGCAGCAGCTTCGGATTGCGAACCCCGATCTCATCACTGAAGGGACTGGTCCCGACTATAAGGTGATCGATGGTTAGATCGTGCAGCCGATGCAGGAGGATGAAGTCGACGAAGGGGTTACTGAGCACGAGCGGCCAGAGGAGGACGTAGTCGACTAGGTGTTTACCTGTTCGTTATGCTTGGCCTGCGAGCCACTTTCTTTTATAATGACTTTTGCCCGACCTGCGTGCCAGGGGCTTTTTTGACATGTTTGTAATATCTGCACAATGGGTTTTTGCCCGGTTTTAATACTTTTCTTGTTGTGCTTATTTGTGTGTGTGATGCTTGTGTATTTGATATACTTTACTTGTTTTTGTCTACTCGACTTTGATGATCCTCGACTGCTTGGAGAGCTGGTCGAGTGGTCGGAGGTGTATTCCGACCTTCAACGAGGTTAAGAGCTCGGTCGTGGTCTTAACTTTGTGGCGTGAACTTCCCATCGCGAGCTGGGTGTTCTGCCTAATTAGTACGACGACGAAGGAGCTCGATCGAGGGGTCCTCATCGGATCAAAGTCCTTACGCACACACAACGCGACCCTTGATCGTCGTGTTTCATATAGAGGCGTCGTGCTTATACCCTAGCGCACCCCCATAATCGCGAAGTTGGTTTGTCACGGGCAGTGTCTAACTTAAGTTTCTCAGCATTCCATGGTCGAGCAAGTTCTTCCCCGTGTAGATTTTCGAGGTAGTAGGCTTCTGTCCCCGTTTTTGCGCAGACGCGGTACAAGCCCTCCCAGTTCGCGGTGAGCTTGCCCTCTCGCGAGTCTTTCTGGTTCCTTCATAGGACGAGGGTGCCAACCTGAAAATCTCGTTTACTAACTTTGTCGTTATAACATAGAGTTATTTTTCGCTTAAGTGAGGCCTCCTGGAGGGATGCACCCGTCCTTATCTCCTTTCGTCGAGGTCTTCCCTCAGGGCTTCGTTGTTCGCGTTCTCGTCGAGGGGGCCTCCGTCCTTCTCGAGGGTTCCCTGATTTCCACGGGGATCACTGCTTCAGTTCCATAGGTCAGACGAAAGGGGGTCTCCCCAGTCGTGGAATGCGGGGTCGTTCGGTAGACCCAGAGGACGCTGTGAAGTTCCTCGACCCATCGTTGCTTGGCGTTGCCTAATCGGCGTTTCAATCACCGGAGGATCACTTTGTTCACTGCTTTGGCCTACCCATTTGTTTCAGGGTGCTCGACCGACGTGAAGTGCTGCTTCGTGCCCAGTTTGGTGACGAAGTCCTGGAAGTTCCTGTCGGTGAACTGTGTCCCGTTGTTAGTGACAATCGCTTAGGGCACACCGAATCGGGTGAGGATGTTCCTCTTGTAGAAACGGAGTATGTTGAAGGCCTTGATTTTGGCCAAGGCTTCCGCCTTGATCCATTTCGTGAAATAATCCACGCCGACGATGAGGTACTTGTTTTGGTATGACCCCACGACGAAGGGCCCGAGGATATCCATTCCCCACCACGCAAACGGCCATGGAGACGTTAATGTTTTGAGCTCGTTTGGAGGGGCAAGGTGCATGTCCCCGTGGCGTTGGCATTGGTCGCATTTCTTGATGTGCTCCTTGGCGTCCTGCTGCATGGTGGGCCAGTAATACCCTGCTCGGAGAGCCTTACGGGCTAAGGATCCCCGCCGAGGTGTTATACGTTGATTCCCTCGTGGATTTCCTAGAGTATACCGGGGACACTGGTCTCCTCGACGCACCTGAGGAGGGGGATAGAAAACCCGTGTTGGGATAGTTTGTCCTCGATTATTGTGTACAAGCACGCTCGCCGCTTAACCATCCCCGCTTCCTTGGGATCCTCGGGAAGTTTGCCCGCCGTAAGGTATTCGTATACCGGGGTCATCCAGCAATTACTGTCCCCAATGGCGTTCACGTCCGTCACCGTAGCGGGTTTGTCGATGCTCGAGCGGGAAAGCACTTCTTGTATGACGAATTTGTTTCTGCCTTTCTTCTTTGTGCTCGCCAATTTAGACAAGACATCAGCTCGGGTATTGTACTCGGGTGGGATGTGGGTTACTTCCGCGGAGGTGAAGTTTTTCATCTTTTCTTTCAACAAGGTCAAGTATTCGATTAGGCTGTCGTTCTTGACTTGGTACTCTCCTCGGAGTTGCGAGGCTACGAGCTGGGAGTTAGTGAAGATTTTGACCTCTTTGGAGCCAAGGTCCTCGGCCAGTCGTAGCCCGGCGAGGAAAGCCTCATACTCTGCCTGGTTGTTCGATGTCAGGAAGGATAACTCGAGGGAGACCTCGATCAGGATGCCTTCCTCATTCTCGAGGATAATGCCCGCCCCACTCCCTTTCGTGCTGGATGCCCCGTCGACGTAGATTGTCCACTTTTGGGATCCGTTGGTCGAAGGTTCCAGGACGGTCATTTTCGCCATAAAGTCGGCCAATACCTGAAGCCTTCAGGGTTTTCTTTCCCTCGTACAGGATTTCAAACTTGGCGAGTTTGAGTAACCATCTGAGCATCCTCCCTGCTATGTTTGGTCGACCGAGGAGTTGCCGTATTGGCTGCTCTGTTCGTACAACGACCGTGTGGGCTAAGAAGTAATGACGTAACCTCTTGGATGCGGTGACGAGGGCCAGGGCGACTTTCTCGATCTTCTAATACCTGAGCTCGGGGCCTTGGAGGGCCTTTCTTGTGAAGTACACCGGCTTTTGCCCGTCCGGGGTTTTCTGGATGAGGACAGCGCTGACCGCTTCGCTCGTGATGGCGAGATATAAGAACAGTGTCTCCTAGTTCTCCGGCCGTGAGAGGACCGGGGGGTGCGACAAGACTTGTTTGAGGTGGAGGAGTGCCTTCTTGCACTCCTCGCTCCATTCAAACATTGTTTTTTGTCGAAGAAGCTTGAAAAACGGGAGTGCGTATTGTGTAGATTTGGCGATGAAGCGGGAGAGGGCGGTCAGCATCCCGTTCAGTGATTGTATTGACTTCTTCGAGTTCGGGGTTGAGATCTCGGAGAAATCCCTACATTTTTCGGGGTTGGCCTCGATTCCTCGCTCCGTGAGGTAGAAATCGAGGAACTTGCCCGCCCGCACGCCGAAGGTGCATTTGTCGGGATTGAACCTTATACGACATCTCCTCGCCGTGTCGTATACCTTCTTGAGATGAGCGGTGTGTTCGACTTCTTGTGTGGACTTGACGATCATGTCATCCATATAGACCTCGAGCATGTCGCCGATCTCTCCCCGGAAGACTTTGTTCATTATCCGTTGGTAGATCGCACCGGTGTTCTTCAGGTCGAAGGGCATTACGTTGTAGTAGTAATTGTTCGACTCGGTCATGATGGCTGTATGCTGCTTGTCGGACTTATCCATGGGGATTTGGTTGTACCCCGAGTAGGCGTCCATGAAAGACGGTAGCTTGTAACCTGCAGAATTGTCACCAGCTGATCGATGTTAGGCAAAGGATAAGAGTCTTTCGGGCACGCCCGGTTAAGATCGGTATAGTCAACGTACATCCTCCATTTTTCATTATTCTTTTTGACAAGTACAATGTTGGACAACCAGGTTGTGTAACTGGCATCCGAAATAAAATTCGCCTCTAGGAGGTCTTTTACAGCTTTTTCAGCAGCCTCCACTTTTTCGGGAGACTGACTACGCCTACGTTGAACTATGGCCCTAGTAGCCGGATCTACGGTGAGCTGATGGCAGGCCACCTCGGGGTCAAGGCCAGGCATCTCGGAGGCGATCCATGCAAACAGATCAACGTTCTCTCGGAGACATGCCTTCAGCTGCTTCTTCGCCATGTCGGGGAGTCCGGTGCCAACCTTCACGCTTCGGTCTGGGTCGTCTCCGAGGGCGACGAGCTCGAAGTCTCCGTCTGGGATGGGAAGCGCTGGGTGGAGGGGCTACCCGTTGCTTTCTGCCTGGAGGTCGAGGTCTGATGGTCCGCCTTCTTCATGCTCGCCAAGGAACCTGCTGTCGAGGTCGACCGCGTTGATGCGCGGGAGTGGCTTTTGCATAGTGTCCAGAGATGACTTCGCTTCGGTCTTGGGCTTGGTGCTGATGGAACTCATGCCTTTGATTGCAGCGTTGAAGCATCTCCTGGCCGCGTCTATATCCTCATGCATCGTAATGACCTGGCCCCTGGCCGTGTAGTACTTCATCTTGAGATGGACTGTTGATGGCACTGCGGTAAGTTCGGCCAGGGTGGTCCTCCCGAGGATGCAGTTGTAGAGGGACGGACATGCGACTACCAGGAAGCGGGTCTTGACTTGTCGGGCAGTGTCTTCGGCCCCGAATATGACCATCACTTCAACATAGCCCCACGGTCTGGTGGTGGTGTCGTTGAACCCCTGCAGATCTGATCCCACGTAAGGGGTCAGATGTCTCTCGTCAAGCTGGAGAGTCCCGAATAGGTGAACGTACATGACATTGATCGAACTTCCCTAGTCGACAAGGATCCTACGAACGTCAAAATTCGCCATGTGTGCCCTGACCAAGAGGGGGATAGTGGCGTTGGACGCTCTGCCTGGGAGCTCTTCAAGGTAGAAGGTGATGGGGTTTGAATTCCCTTGCACCTTCTCGAAAGTGGTGGTCTTCGCCGATGTTGCAGACTCCAGTTCGTCAAACTTCCGCTTGATCAACCCTACTAACACCTTCTCGTAACCACCTCCGGATATGACCATCGTCTTGGGGAAACCTTCCCATGTGCTGCGGGAAGCAACGGGGTCTTCGTGGGGGAAGTTTGCCCACATGCTGCGAACCGCCTCTTGGCCCTCGACGCCTTTGGGGACAAAGAAGTCTTCGGGTCGAGTGACGCTGAGGGCGACCTGCAGCCGACTCTCGTCGGGAGGAGGTGTCGTCTCCTTGATGCTTTAGACTTCCCGGGCACTGAGACGAGGGGCGTCGTTCTTCTGGGTATACTTCTTTAGGTGTCCTTCCTTGATCAAGATCTCAATTGCATCTTAAAGATGGATGCAATCCTCTGTGACATGTCTGTGGCTCCGGTGGAACCTGCAGTACTTGGACTTGTCCGTGTTTGATTTGGAGGCTGTTGGCTTGGGGAAGTGGACGCCTCCTTTCTGAAATTCTGAGTTGGCGCACTCAGAGAGAATTCACGCACGGGGAACGTTGAGTGGCGTGTATTCTGTGAACCGGCCTGCAGGACCTCTCGGTTCGCGAGAGTCCCGGGGTCGGACTTCCTTCCTCCTTTCTCCCCCATGTCGGGGGGAGGAGAGTCTTCATCTCTGTGGCCGCGGGGGCCATCTCGTCGCCGTGAGTCGAGGGCTATTTGAGCGGCCTGTGTCTCCTTGAACTTGATGTATGATTGAGCTCGGAAGAGCAGGTCTTCCAAGTTGCGAGGCTTATGGATGCCCACAGCCTTGGCGAAGTCGGTTCCAGTGTGTAGTCCCCATACGATCAGGAATTTCTTCATGTCGTCGGTCGCGTGGACCTCGACGGCTTCTTTGTTGAATCTCTCGATGTAGTCTCTGAGGGATTCATTTCATCCTTGGAAGATGGCCTCCAGGGAGGCCACCGTCTTCGGGTGTCGACGAGAGGCGGTGAAATGCCTGGAGAACTGCGTTTTCAGCTGTTTCCAAGATGTGATGGATTCCGGAGCAAGCCTCTTGTACCAATTCATGGCTCCTTTCCGAAGGGTAGTCGGGAAGAGACTGCACTTGATAGCTCCCCTGACGTTTCTATAGTCGAGCAGGGCTTCGAAGTTCTCGATATGATTGTCAGGGTCGGTCGTGCCATCGTAGGTCCCCAGTTGTGGGGGCTTCTCCATGCCCGCAGGGATAGGTGTGTCCATAATTTCTCTGGATAGAGGAGTCCTCTGGTCGTCTTCATCGCTTCTGGTCGGCAATCTTGATGGGGAGTGGTGGCCTCGACCGGGTCCAAGACGCCGAGGAGAGCTTCTGGGGCGGTTCTTCGGCCTTTCGCCTTCAGCTGTGCTCCTCTTCTTGGTCGGGGAACGTCGAGGCTTGCCCTGTGAGAGCTAGTCGGGAGATTCCTTCACGGGGAAGAGGAACGGTTGGGAGACGGTGGGTGACGATGCCTTCGCGGGGAAGAGCGTCGTGGTCGCCCTCTCTCGAGCGCTTCGATCCTGAGATTCTGCTGGGAAATCAATTGGTTGGTCTGGTTGACCAATGCGAACAGGGCCACCGTGCCCGGATCAATATTTAGGGGTAGAGCGACCGGCTGGTAGACGACCGGTGGGGTGTCATGTTTGGCGGCATCGTATGTCACGTCTTCAGAAAAAGGGGAGGCGGTCTGCCCGTTCCTTACATCACCTTCTTTGATGTGGACGACAGCATTGTCCTCGCGGTGGTTTCCATTGTCGAGCTGCGTGAAGGCGGTGTCCGGAGCGTTGTTCCCATGTTGGGTGCTGGTACTGGCCATGGTAGTTATGAACGGAGAGATTGCTTTGGTTTAACGATGAAGGAAAAATGGGGAAGTAGTAGTTCCCATAGACGGCGCCACTGATCGTACCTGGATCAGACAGTATGACAGTGGCCAGCAGCGTCGTGAAATCTTCAGCTTCGGTGATGATGATACGGCGCGGGGGGGGGGGGGGGGGGGTGTGCCTGCAAGGTACTCCGATGCCAAAGTCAGGTAATGGGAGTGAGCAAGTACAGAATATAGGTGAGTGTCATACCCTAAATTTTGACCACTAAGATTTCCCATCATTGTGCAAATCATTATCACAATATGGATATACCTTTGTGCCTCATTAATCTCCTCAAGGAATTGTTGAACATTCACTATAATCAAGCTTAGGGTTTCAAGCCCTCTCAGAGCCTTTAGATAAAGGATCAATCAAGAAATTACATGATCTTCAAATTGTCTAACCTCTTAAACACCCACAAAGGATCAAGAGGACTCCCACATCAAGAATTAAGCACAAGAGTGCAACATTTCAAGTGGATCAAACCTCAAGTTCATCTAATACAAAGTCAACTGACGCAGAAAGTCAAAATTTGACTTTTGGTCAACTTTGAGCTTCACAAGCCATTACTCAAGAAAATATGATGGATGATTTAATTTGATCAAATTTAAATCAAGAAATCATGGAAAATTGCAAAATTGATCAAATTGAAGGAAACTTAGAAATTTTTTCTAAGTTAAAATCATGTTCAAATGCACAACTTTTCAAGTTTGTAACTATTGATCCAAGCATCCATTGATTTTGCGTAAGAGCTACTTTTAAAGAGGGTATTTGATACTTTAACATTGTAGAAGGAATCAACTCAAAATATCATAAGGATTGAAAGATATAAGTGATCAAAGTTGGGAATTCTTAATGTCAAATGTTCCGACATTTCATAGGACATCATTAATATTTTTCCAGCAAGAATGTCCCAACTTCAAGGATGTTTTTCTCTATGATCCAAGTTGAACCAAGTCTAGGGTCAAACATCAAAGTTGAAGTATGTCATCTCAGCTTTCCATAGAGTCCTGGAACAACCATTTATCATTCTTGAGCAAGAAGTTATGGATTTTACAACAAGGTTTGTTGCAGCTGATTTTTAAGACAGGTTTCAGGACAGATTTGTACATTTCTTGTGCCACATGAATTTTCAAGCCTTGTCATCATTTTGGACATATCTGAGGATCAAATCCAAGGGGGATGATCTGATCCATAAGCCTCCCAAGTCCCAGATTCCACAAGTAGCATGCCAAACCTAAAAAACCCTAAAAGAGGGACAAAACTCCAATTTTGTTTTGGAGCATTTAATGGATTCTTAGAGGTGGCATGGACTGAGCTTCCTCTAACTGAATTCAGTCAAGATTCATCCAACAATAAGAGGTGGCATGGACTTGGGCATTGTACAAGGACACACCACGTAGACTTGGACAGTCTAAATACCCTTGTGTCTCAAAGACATTCCCAAACACCTTTAGCCTCCGTCTCAGGCCTCGTACGAGATACATACAAAAACACTCTCTTGTTGAGTCAAACCCCTTTAGCCTCACATCTTGGGCTTTAAACAAGATACAAATCACCTTTAGCTTCACATCTTGGGCTTTGAACAAGATACGAACATACCCTTTAGCTTCATGTCTTGGGCTTTGAACAAGACACCAAAGCAACCCTTTCCTCTTTTTTAACATCTGACGCTTTCCCGGATATTCCTTTTCTTTACATCCGACGCTTTTTCAGATATTCCTTCTATTTTCATTCGACGTTTTTCCCGGATATTCATATCTCAACCTTTAATCTCTTCACTCTTTCAATTAATTCCCACAAACATCCTTTTAGCCTCCGTCTTGGGCTTTGAACAAGACACCAAAACATTTTTTCCTCCCATAGAATAGGAGGAACTACGATTGCTCTGATTTCTCTATTATCATTACGGGAATACGTAGGCATAAGATTGTGAAATCTTAGTGAGCACACTAAACAAAAACCTTAGGTCCAGTACCTTACAAAAAACATCGAAAAACTCGAAAACAACAAAAATATCTTTTCAACATCTCTCAACCTTCCCAAAGGAGAAACTTTCCCATTTACAACAGATAAACACCAGTAAGTAGAAAGCAGTAAGGAAAATTGCTAACAACCCATGGATAACCATGTATAGGATGAGTAGTTGACAACTCCCCGTTGTATAACCTGACCCCGGACTCCCAATCTCTTAGCACTTGTTAAAGAAAACATTTGCGTGCAAGGTTAGTTTGAGATAACTTCCCTTTCCTTTCCAGCTTCATAGGATAAATAAGAAATCAGAAAATAGCACCCAATCCCATCCGCAGGCGGATGTGGGCGGTCGCGAAAACCGCGCTACAGTGAGAGTTATAATGTAATGTAACCTGACCCTCTTAAGTGAGAGGGTGTTTATAGAGAGCCCCCAGCGCGGGGCCAACGGTTACTTGCACTAGGCTGAACTGCAAGGCCCAATCCAAGAAACTATCAGGCCTTACGTGGCATAGTGAAGACTAGCACATGGTCTTCGCCCTGGGATAACCGTCCCGAGATCTCTGGAAGGTGGGCAGACCGAATCCTTCGGAGATGGGAGGTTACAAGAGAACGTGTCCTCGCGGGGAGGAGCTCATGGATGTCGAGGAGAGACGTGTTCCGCAAGGCTCGACGCCTCTGCTCGATAATACCTGCTGCACGTGCCCGACCTTGCTGGAGGGTGGCACGTGCTCGACGTAGGGGTAAATATGGGCCTTGCTGGGCCTTCCCAGATTATTGGGTTGGGCCTACCCGACTGGTGGGCAGGCGCCGACCTAGTCCAGAACAACATAAATTTTGTCACATTATCTTTTCTTAAAGCGAAAGTCAAACTCTCATTGGAGTGATGACTTTTCATTAAGATTATTAAGAAAATAAAATATTTGAAGCACATTATGAAATTATTTAATCTTGCTAAAGCACTATAGTTTCGTCAATTATGTGACTTTGTCGAAAATTTAGCATATGGTATTCTCTTTGCACAATCAAGTTTATAACTATTAAAGTTAGAAATTATTCTTTAATAGAATAATTTTATAAAGTGTGCAATAAAGAAAAGATTGAAGCAAGAGAAAATAAAATATTGCTCATTCGATAAATACCTCAAACGATAAGGGCAAATAAAGAATAATAAGAAAATATGATTTGAACTGACAAATGTTCAATGGTGTTGAAATATATATCAATTTAAAGGGCACAAATTTGCTAAAGATTGATATTTATTTTAATTTATTTTAGATTGTCATTATAAGCTTACATTTGCATTTAAAAGATAATTTGGTGAACTAATAAAGTTTTGTTTTAATATGATAACTTTTTTTTAATGATGAATTCAATTTGTCTTTTAAATTCAAATATTATTCTAGTTAATTCAGTCATGACTTGTGACAATCTAGAATTTTTGAAAAATTTGAGAAATATAAACTTTAGTCCCAAGTTAAAGAATATTTTGAGACAAATTTTGTAATGTGTCTTGAGAATATTGAGTTTGGGGGAGAGATATGGTCAAATAACAAAATTGAGTGGGAAAGAATTGGTTCGGAGTTAATTCATACAATTGTTATTTATATAGCAAATTTGGACCCTCAAACGAATTTTATTGTTCTTTCTCTCAATTAAATTAAGAAATTAATTCTTGAAGATCAAACTTAACATCCTCAAGAACTAGAGCATGAAGTGTCATAAAAAATGACTAAAAAGAGAAATTCTATTCAGTATGATTGAACTACTCTATTATGATAGTAGTGACACTTGTTAGTTGTTATAATTTTTGGAGCTTCATAAGATGGATATCAAGTTAGTGTTTCTTAATGGCGACATTAAGAAATACAATATGGTGGAACATGAGAAAATTGTGTCAATAAATACAAAGTTAATGGTTTGCGAACAGATAAAATCTATTAATGAGTTAATGAAATTGTCTCATTTGTGATACTACAATATTTCATAAGGTAATTGTCTCGTTTGGTTTTGAGATGTCTATTATGAAAAATTAGTGGGTTTTACAAGTTTGGTGGGAGTAAGTTTATTTTCCTAGTTTAATGTGTCAATTTTATTTTATTTAGTCAGAAATGTGATATATGATTATTGTGTGAAACCAAGAAATCTCTAACCAAAGTTTAGCGATGAAAGATCTTGGACACATCTCTTTTGTATTAGGTAATTAGATACTTAGAGATTATTCTCAAGGTATCATCCAGTTATCACAAAAGATTTATGTGTGTCTATATATATATATAAATATATCAATAAAGTTGAAAATAAAACTGACACGAAAGTGTCATACCCCAAATTTTGACCACCAAGATTTCCCATCATTGTGTAGATCATCACCACAATATGGATGTACCTTCGGTACACTATGCTTGAGAAAACTTGTTGTGCTCTGGCTTGGGCAGCTAAACGTCTTCGCCAGTATATGATTTATCACACTACTTGGTTAATCTCCGAAATGGATCCGATCAAGTACGTCTTTGAAAAGCCTACTCTCACGAGAAGGATTTCCCGTTGGCAGATGTTGTTATCGAAATACGACATCGAGTACCATGCTCAGAAAGCCGTCAAAGGAAGTATTTTAGCCAATAATTTGGCTCATCAACCGATTGACGATCAAGAATAAATCGGATTTGACTTCCCAGACTAAGGTGTCATGTACTTGAAAATGAAAGATTGCGATGAACCGCTACCTAGTGAAGGGCCGGAACCAGGTTCCCAATGGGGACTAATTTTTTACAGAGCTGTCAATAATTATGGGAACGGAATTGGGGCAATCATCATAACACCTTAGGGTACCCATATTCCTTTCACTGCCAGACTGATGTTCAAGTGTACAAACAACGAGGTCGAATACGAAGCTTGTATCATGGGTCTCGAAGAAGCGATTGACTTAAGGATTAATAACTTGGAAGTGTATGGAGACTCAGCCCTGGTTATCAATCAGATCAAAGGAGAGTGGAACACGTACCAATCAGGATTGATTCCTTCCAAAGATTACGTGAGAAGGTTGTTACCATTCTTTAACAGAATCAAGTTTCATCACATTCCTCGTGAAAAAAACCACATGGCTGATGCACTAGTCACTCTCTCTTCCATGCTTATTGTAAATAATTGGAATGACGTACCTAAGATTGACATAATGCGCCTTGATCGGCCCGCCTATATCTTCACAATCGAAGTAGTCATAGAGGATAAACCTTGGTATCATGATATCAAATGCTTCCTTCAGAAACAAGAGTACCCGCCTGGGACATCAAGAAAAGATAGGAAGACTCTCAAAAGACTGGCAGGCAACTTCTTCCTGGGCGGTGATACACTCTATAAAAGAAACTTCGACATGGTCTTGCTTCAATGCATAGACAGACCAGAAGCAAACATCTAATGAAAGAAATTCACGAATGATCCTTTGGCACTCAAGCCAACGGGCACACAATGGCGAGAAAAATTCTAAGAGCAGGGTACTATTGGCTGACAATGGAATCTTATTGCTACAAGTACATAAGGAAGTGTCACTAGTGTCAAATATACATTGACAAAATCCATGTACCACCAACGCATCTCAAAGTTCTTTCTTCCCCATGGCCTTTTTCTATATGAGGAATCGACATGATTGGCATAATCGAACCCAAAGCTTTAAACGGACATCGGTTCATCCTGGTAGCCATTGACTACTTCACCAAGTAGGTCGAAGTAGCATCATACACCAATGTAACCCGACAAGTGGTGGTCTGATTTATAAAAAACAATCTCATCTGCTGTTATGGTGTTTCGAGCCAGATCATTACTGATAATGGATCTAACTTGAACAATAAGATGATGAAAGAATTGTGTGCCGAGTTCAAGATCGAACACCATAATTCATCTCCCTACCGACCTAAGATGAATAGGGCGGTAGAAGCGGCTAACAAGAACATCAAGAAGATCGTTCAAAAGATGGTTGTAACCTACAAAGACTGGCACGAGATGCTACCCTATGCTCTTCACGGTTATCGCACATCTGTCCGCACTTCAACAAGGGAAACCCCTTTCTCTCTAGTATATGGCATGGAAGCAGTGCTTCCCATAGAAGTAGAGATCCCATCAATCCGGGTATTGATGGAAGCTAAACTAACAGAGGCTGAATGGTGTCAATGTCGACACGATGAATTGAACCTGATCGAAGAAAAGCAAATAACGGCTCTATGCCATGGTCAGTTGTATCAAAAAAGAATGAATAAAGTGTTTGACAAAAAGGTCTGACCCCGTGTCTTCAGAAAAGGAGACCTCGTACTCAAGTAGATACAATCATTCTTCACTGATTCCCGGGGAAAATGGACTCCGAACTATGACGACCCATATATGGTCAAGAAAGCCTTCTCAGGCTGCGCCTTGAGACTCGCAACCATGGATGGAGAGGAATTTACCTACCCCACAAATGTTGATGTAGTCAAGAAATACTTCACCTAAATAATAAAAAAAACGTCTCGGTGGATTGAAAACCCGAAAGGGCGGTCCAGGAAAAAATTAGAGACATTAGCAAAAATCAACCCGATGGATTGGAAACCTCAAAAGATAATCCAGGCAAAAGTTAGGGATTCATGGCAAGTAACTACGTCCGACCAGGTTAAATCCCCAACGGTAGTAGCATCCGTTAGAAAACTTCAAGTCAAGGTCATCTTCGACAGAGGCTCAGGATGTCCAGAATTCAAAGTTGGTAGAAGGATAACGGTCGTTATGTTTCAATGTAGCCCCTTTCCTTTACAATTACCATTTTCTAAACTTTATAAATACTCTATGGGATCACGCTCTTGGCTGATTTCCATCCTATCAATAAATTTGAGCCCTAGTGCTTTTGTTTGCAATTCTCATTTGTTTTAGCTTTATAAAATGACATTTTTAACATGATCAATAATTCTTGAAATAAAACAAAAATGAATTTAATTGTCAAAATTTTTTCTGCCTTTAAAATAAAGATGGCAATTCTTTTTTACTGATGAACATCGAAAAGAACATCGATCGCTTCTCCGAAGGTGATTGAACCTCAGAGTGCAAAATCAAAATACTCCTTCTAAACCAGTACACCTGAATGAATGATCAACTGTGTCAGATGCAAATGTCCCATCTGATATCCCCGACAGAGTTCATATCTCTTAAAGATCGATTGAAAAATTATTTCTACCCATGGGGTCTACCTCTCCTAAGCAAGGCAGGATTTCTATATTAGACCAATGATACTTTTCATCTCCCACGGTGGCCGGATATCCAGTCGTGTTCATTCACCAGTCTGTATGTCGTGTCTATTTTGTCAGCATAAGCATACATACATCATGCATTATTGATTCATATACATATTCACATTGAATTATTATCACTTTGGTCATGTTCATCCCCAAGTGATAAAGTCCTCTTGTCAATCAAGTTGTTAGTTCTTTCCTCGTCAGGAAATGTATCATCTGAGCAATCTCTCCCCTAGTTTATTTCTGGATTTGGGACCGGTCCTCGACCGCCTTGATAACTTGAACCTCTGAAAGACAAAAAGATATTCAATAGAAACCTTCGGAACATCACTCTTCATCATTGAAGATGATATTTTTTCGCTTTCCCAGATTAAGGAAAATCCCCAGAGAAAGCTTCTCAACCAAAGACTCTCAGCAATACATCGGGTTTTCTCCCAAGAAAGTCGATGTTATTAAAGTCATCAGCACCTCAAAATTGGATCACATCACATGGCATTTCTCCGAAGAGATCTCGAAGAAAAGTATGATGTAATATCCCCAAGCAAAAAGCAGTCTCTCAAGAGACTCGTTTTCCCCAGTAGAGTCAACAATGGCATCTCCAACAAAGAAGTTTGCACACCTCTACCGCTCAGACAAATAGGTACCCCCGGAAAGTCTGACATCAAAATTTTTAATCAAATGGCATCTCCCCCAGTATAGCTCGGCGAGAAGTTTGATGAAAACCGCTACGCATAGCGTCCCTTGTCAAAGGAAGAAGCTCGACAAGAAGAAACTGAGACCAGTTACGTGGCTGAAGACCAGGACAGAGGGGAAGTTTATTTTAGAAACTATGACCAGTTTCGTGGCTGAAGACCAGGATCGAGGGGAAGTTTATTTCATAAACTGAGACCAGCTCCGTGGCTGAAGACCAGGATCGAGGTGAAGTTTAATTCAGAAGCTAAGACCAGTTCCTTGGCTGAAGACCAGGATCGAGGGGAAGTTTATTTCAGAAACTAAGACCAGTTTCGTGGCTGAAGACCAGGATCGAGGGGAAGTTTATTTCATAAACTGAGACCAGTTCCGTGGCTGAGGACCAGGATCGAGGGGAAGTTTTACCCTTTTTTGAGTATCATTACTTAGCAAAAGAATATGAATGAAGAAACAGCCATTCATAACCACCGTCAAAATTTCGAGGGGAAGGAATTGGTTCTGACTCAATTCATACAGTTGTTATTTATATAGCAAATTTGGACCCTCAAACGAATTTTATTGTTCTTTCTCTCAATTAAATTAAGAAATTAATTCTTGAAAATCAAACTTAACATCCTCAAGAACTAGAGCATGAAGTGTCATAAAGAATTGACTAAAAAGAGAAATTATATTCGGTATGATTGAAATACTCTATTATAATAGTAGTGACACTTGTTACTTGTTATAATTTTTGGAGCTTCATAAGATGGATATCAAGTTAGTGTTTCTTAATGGCGACATTAATAAATACAATATGGTGGAACATGAGAAAATTTTGTGTCAATAGATACAAAGTTAATGGTTTGCGAACAGATAAAATTTATTTATGAGTTAATGAAATTGTCTCATTAGTGATACTATAATATTTCATAAGGTAATTGTCTCGTTTGGCTTTGAGATGTCTATTATGAAAAATTAGTGGGTGTACCTTCATGCCTCATCAATCTCCTCAAAGATGGTTGAGCATTAACCACAAACAAGAATTAGGGTTTCAAGCCCTCTCAGAGCACTTAGACAAATGATATATCAAGAAATGACATGATATTCAACTTGTTTAACCTCTCAAACACCCATAAAGGATCAAGAGGTGTCCCATATCAAGAATCAAGCACAAAGTTGCAACATTCCAAGTGGATCAAGCCTCGAGATTGCTAGTGTCACCAAATTAAGATTTTGGTCGACCAAGGTCTCTAGATGAAAATTTTCTTCTGGACATGAGCCAATGCTTCAAAGCACAACCAAAGATACTCCAATGGACCTCATGGACCCAATCATCAAGTCAATTTAACCTCAGGGGATGCATTTACCAAAAATCAGGAATTAGGGTTTCTTGACCTAATTCACCCCTAAGTTGACTTTTGGAGCAAAGTATGAGCCAAGACCTCAAGATATGATTTTAGGGCCTCAAATACACCACATTGATCCATTTGCAACAATGGATTGATCCAAGAAGCTTGATTCATAAGTTTCAATTTCATCTGGACCACAATTAGGATTTTGAAAAAAAAGTCAATTGTACCTTTGACTTTTGACCAAGACATGCTCCCAAAACTTGGGACATGATTCAAGACACCCTAAAACACCTATGAAATCCATCCATTAGGTTTGAATTAGGTCAAGAACTTGATTGCACAAAGGATCGCACAGTTTGGATTTCATCTAACAAAAAGTCAATTGTGCACAAAATCAAGTTTGACTTTTTGGAATTTTTCACAAATATGGTTCCCCTAAGTAAAAAACAATGTTAATGTATGATATTGATCATCATTCATCAAGAAAAATCAAGAAAAGTGAGGTTTCTTGCAAAAGGGGCAACCATGAGAAACCAAAATTTTTCTAAGTTATGGAACAAAAATGGTTTTGTACCAACTTTGCAAGGTCGTAACTCCTAAACCACAAGGCCTTTTTCTCCCATTCAAAGCTCAAATGAAAGTCCATCTGACATACTTCAAATATGTCAACTACAAGAAATTCCAAATCTCCATGGATTTTGAGTTATGGATGGAGCAAAATCACTAAATCATGAAAATACCACTTTTTTCAACACTTAGTGAAAATCCGCCTAAGTTAAAAACAGTCCAAAATCCAAAAAGTAGAGGCATTTTTTACTATGATCCAATGGGATTCAGAACCATCTGTAAACATCAAAGTTGAAGTATATTATCCCAGCTTTCCAAATAGTACAAGAACACTCAAAGATTCCATGTGAGCAGGGAGATATGATCCTCCCAAGTTGCCCTGCTGCAACTGTCTTCAAGACAGATTTTGGGACATTTTTCTTGCACTACACGATTTCCACTTGCAAGTTTGTCATCTTGCCAACTTTGTCATCTTCTCAAATCAATAAGGATCAGGTTGAATCATATCAAACCTGGTGAGTTAGGCCAAGATGCTTCAAAGTTCATCCTTTGGCATGATGAGTCTTTGTATAAAGACTTGGAATTCAAAGTGCATTTATGCGCAATAGTGCACTTTCAACAAAGCTGGTATTCTCAGTCAAGATTCATGCATAAACAACAACAAATATATCTGAGGAATGTGGAATTGGTCAAAAGTTGGCTATGCTACTTAGAGAGTTATGGTACCTTGCATGAGAAGTAAGCACACCTTGCCAAAATGCATTTAGTGAGCTCTTATCCATTTCTGCAGCACTATTCTTCCAAGACAAAACTTGATCACCTATAAATAGAGGTTACATTGCCTCATTCAGATCACACCAAAACAATACCACACTTGTTTTCACTCTCTTCTTACTCTTGCTCCAAATTTTCACATTTTCAAAAGTGAGAATCATGAATTTCAAAACCAGAGCATTTCTGTCCAAACCAATGATGTAAACACCTCACATACATCATGTGTAAGTGATTCAAACACTAAAACAACATTTGTAACATCAGAATCACAAAGTGGTACCCCCATTTGCACAAAATCCACCATCTGCTGCAGAAGGGTTCGAGCTGATCAAACCAAAGGGCTTCCAACCACTCTAAGCACTCAAACACATTCCTTGAGGTATAAGGAAGTTGTCCAGATCATCATTACACATCTGTAACACCTCCAAGCCAGAATTCGATTCTCACTTGCAAGGTAAGCTTTCTTAAAACTGAACTCATTAATGCATGTATCATAAACATGTTTTCAAGTTACCATTATGTCTCTGGGTGCTCATAGGTGATTAACCCTCAATTAATTGATGTTTATAATGCGTGGATAAGATTTCATTCAGTTCTTTCAAATTTTAGGGTTCATCTGGTTACACTATGATACTTTCTATTACACTTAATTTAAATGAAATTAAAAAGAACCATTGTATTCCTTGTTTAAAAACGCATGATTTTCATCTTTACATCTTGCCAAATGGTTGAGAAATGAGAGAGATAGCTTGCTTCACGCAATTCTGAAAGTTGCCCAAGAAAGAAGATGACCATGGCGCCATTCTTCAAAAATCAAACCAAGTACATTATATATTATACACTTGCCACTATATCCTTGAATTGACATTGCGCCGCAGCGGTTGATCAATTGGTTTTGTGTGTGTAGCGAGCAATGGGTCTGGGATTCGAATCCCCCTCGCTCCAGAACTTTTGGTTTTATTTTGTTAAACCATTTCAAAAGGATTTCTCATATATTATCTATTATTTCCGTTCTCTATCACCAGCACACGTGACTCAGTTGGTAAAGGCGTGTTTTGTGAGTTGGAGGGCCAGAGATCGTGGGTTCAATCCCCACCCATGACCAATTTTTTATCACTTGTCCAATTCCATTATCTTTTTTCATATTATTTTCTTAAATGATTTGGAAAATTAATTTCTATCTGAATTTTTATGTTTTTGAATTAATTCTTTTTTTTCAAAATTCATGAAAAATGTTAAAATATTTTATTCTACAAAAATTTCACAAAAATATTACTTATTTTATATATTTAATATTTTCATAATGAATTTATTTTATTTGTTTTTAAACATTTGAAAATAATTCTTTTCTCTTGATTTTTCAAAACCAAATGAGTTTTAAAACATCTTGTGATTAAAACATCATTTTTTAAACCTTAACCAAAAATCACAAGTTGTTCATTTAAACTTATTTGGTATTTTCATCATTTTTATGTAGTTTCCTTTTGAAAATTATAACTTTTATATTCAAAATTAGGGTTTCCTTTAATTTTTGATTTTTCAAACATTTTTTCACCTTGGGCCTCTTTGTAGAGTGTAAGTCTCATCCTTTTGTAAATAATTTGATTTTTGGGTCTCTTTGTAGAGTGTAAGTCCCATCCTTTTGTAAATAATTTGATTTTCGGGCCTTTTGTAAATAATTTGATTTTCGGGCCTCTTTGTAGAGTGTAAGTCTCATCCTTTTGTAAATAATTTGATTTTTGGGCCTCTTTGTAGAGTGTAAGTCCAATCATTTTGTAAATAATTTGATTTTGGGCCTCCATTTGGTTGTAAGTCTCATTTTTCTCCTTTTTTCAAACACTTTTGGGCCTCTAATAGAGTGTAAGACCCAATCCCTTTTGTACATAAATAATTTGGCCCCAGTCATTGTATAAGTCCCTACGCGATTTTCAAAAACAACGGTGCGATCACTGCTATTCTTGGGCCTCTCCTTGAGTTGTAAGCCCCATCTCTTTTACAAAAATAAACTTTGGGCCTCTAATAGAGTGTAAGACCCAACCTCTTTGTAAATACAATAATTTGGGCTTCATTCATTGTATAAGTCCTAATACAATTTTTAGATCAATGGTACGATTACTGTTTTTCATCTGGGCCACTCCTTGAGTATAAGCCCTAGTCTTCTCTTTAAAACAACTTTCCCCTTTGATTTAGATTCAAATTCATAGTTGTTATAAAAATCTTCTTTAATTTCTTGAACAACTAACCATACAACTGTTACAATGGAAGCTTGCTCACCTGTAAGTTTTAAACAATTTTCTTTTACATACTTGTTTATATATACCTGTTTATAATGCTGGAAGCTTAATCACCTGTAAGTCCTCTTACACTCTTTTACATACTTGCCTATATATTTCATCTGTATATATGCATGTATATATCTTGCGTAGAGTTTTCCCCGACAATTAGGTCTAGGATTATATCAAACCAGTGGTCACTCTTTCAACACAGTCAAAACTAGTTCCCCATAGGAAATTCCAGATACAGTTTTGCCTCCTCTTGGGCTTATACAATATGGAACAGAGAAAGGCATTATTCTCGGTGAAACTTTTCTCAAGACTATCACCATTAGAAATTTGTCTAAGAAATTCATTTCCCCTAGAGAGGATTAATTTCCGGTGAAACCTCTCTTGAATTTCTTCAAACCCTAGAACTGTTCTCTAAAGGATTAATTCCCGGTGAAACCTTTCTTGAACTTTTCTTAGGTTTGGACCCACATGCTTCCTAAAAGCATCCCCAGCCTCCTCTTGGGCTTTGTACAAGGACCCTTGGGCTTCTTAAAAGTTCTCATGCTTTCTCTTGGGCTTAATACAAGGACCCGAGACCTCTTACAGGTATAGGACAGAACTTAGTCATCCTTTGTTAGAGCAGTCTTTCCAAAGAGTCAAAACCTCAGACCAATTTAGGGTTGATTCTCATCCCTTAAAACACTTGCCTCCTCTTGGGCATCATACAAAGATAAACCCTTTCATACCAATAGACTTGGACAGTCTCATCTCCTCAAGGAAAAGGAGAAACCCTGATCATTTCATCAATCACCAGCAGAGTTTAAACTTTTCATTCCTAAATTTCCCCATCTAGGGTCAGCTTACTATCAATACAACACTATCAGAACCTCAAGGCATCTGATATCTCAACTCCTCTGTAATCCTCAGTAAGAGTTGATTCCCCATTTTGGACCTATCTCTGGATCTCAATAATCCTCAGCAGAAGATAGCCTCCTCTTAGGCTTTGTATAAAGATCTTTCCTCAGCAAAGTCAGCCTCAATCTTGGGTTTTGTACAAGACAGATAAAAACACTCTCTTGTTGAGTCAGTCTCTTTTCAGCCTCAATCTTGGACTTTGTACAAGACAGATAAAAACACTCTCTTGTCGAGTCAGACTCTTTTTAGCCTCAATCTTGGGCTTTGTACAAGATAGATAAAAACACTCTCTTGTTGAGTCAGTCTTTTTTTAGCCTCAATCTTGGGCTTTGTACAAGACAGATAAAAACACTCTCTTGTTGAGTCAGTCTCTTTTCAGCCTCAATCTTGGGCTTTGTACAAGACACCTAAAATATCCTCAGCTGAGTCAATCATCCTATTTTTAGCCTCAATCTTGGGCTTTGTACAAGACACATTTAAAATCTCCCTAAGTAGAGTCAATCCTCTTTCCAACCTCAATCTTGGGCTTTGTACAAGACAAATCATACTCTCCAGCATAGTCAATCTTTTTTTAGCCTCAATCTTGGGCATTGTACAAGACAAATAAAACTTCTCACCAGTAGAGCCAGTTTCTTCTTTTTGCCTCAATCTTGGGCTTTGTACAAGACACGTACACATATTCCCCAGTGGAGTCAAAAACCCATTTTTAGCCTCAATCTTGGGCTTTGTACAAGGCAAACAAAATATTTCCCGAGAAAAGTCAACTTTTAGCCTCCTCTTAGGCTTTGTATAATGATCTCCCCAAAAGAGTCAGCCTCTTTTCAGCCTCAATCTTGGGCTTTGTACAAGACAGATATAAAATTCCCTAAATAGAGTCAACCTTTTACCTTCAACCTTGGGCTTTGATCAAGGCACACACATAAAACCAAAATCCCCTCAGAGGAAATCAACATTTCTCTCTAGGAAGAAATTTCTCTGTATATCACAATATCAAAACAGATAAATCAAACAAACCTTAATCCTAGATAACTGCTATAAGTGGCACACTTGTTGATTCAAATATCCAAGCTGTAGTCCATCCCTTATCCATGTAAACCTCCTTTCATCAAACAGCTATAAGTGGCAAGCCTCTGGATTATTTACATCCAAGCCCATGTCCCTCTTTTAGCATGAAAGATTCATGAGGAAAAATGGCATTGCTCAACACTGAGTTAAAGTCTCCCCCTTCAGGAAAATCCCTCATAAAGGAAATTATGGCATTGCTGGATTCTTATATCCCAGTTAAAGTAATCCTCCTTTATAATCAGTCACCCAACAACTGTGATGAACAGATGAGATATCTCCCTTTAGAGATGACAAATTCTCTCTCAGTCAAACCTTCTAGCTTCAATCTTGGGCTTTGAACAATACACAAATACACTTTAGCTTCAATCTTGGGCTTTGAACAAGACACCAAACAAATTTCCTCTCATAGAATAGGAGGAACTATGATTGCTCTGATTTTCCTGTTTTATTTAACGGGAATACGTAGGCATAAGATTGCGAAATCTTAGCGAGCACACTAATCAAAAACCTTAGGTCCAGTACCTCACCAAAAACATCGAAAAACCCGACATCAACAAAAATACTCTCTCTCAAACATTCCCAAAGGAGAAACTTTCCCAATCAACAGACAAACACAAGTAAATAGAAAATAGTAGATTTGCTAAACGATCTAAGGATAACCATATATAGGATGGGTAATTGACAACTCCCCATTGTATAACCTGACCCCAAACTCCCCAATCTCTTAGCATTTGTTAAAGAAAACATTTGTGTGCAAGGTTAGTTTTAGATAGCTTCCCTTTCCTTTTCAGCTTCATAGGATAAATAAGAAATCAGAAAGTAACACCCAATTTCAACCATGGCGATAAGGTGGTCGCGTCACCGACAAAAGTCGCACGCTACAGAAAGACAATAAACTAGGGTATGTCTCAATTATCAAGGGAGACCATTAAGTCTCAATCATTGTCCAAAATAAGAGAATCTGGAAATTTAGAAAATTAAGTTTTTTTTATATACTATTTCGATTTCGGGGAATCTTATGTATTATCCTATGTATATGCATTCGAAATAAGTGTATACATAATGAGATCATTTGGAAGATATGAAAATTCAAAATTTGAATTGTTAAAATGAGGCAACCATAAAGATTGTTATAGGGAACAAAAGAATTTTTCTCACATATTAGAGATCAAATAATTTGGAGATCATCAGGATGTTCGACTCTGATCCTTTTGGATGTTTATATATAATGGACATCCTAACTCAAGAAATAACTATAAATATTTATGTCACTTGGTTGCATATAGTAAAAGGTTTTGAAAGACAACTCGAGCTATATTGTGACATAAGTCAGTCGGATAATGTTTCAAGAACTGCTTTATAAAATTTATTGACTTATAAGTTATTGTTGTTGAAGGATATAACATATATTTATAGAAATTTTATGCTAGCTGACTTATTAATCAAAGACTTGGCATATAAGGTATTTTATATGATTGTTGTCACTAAGGATGTCCTAGATTAGTGGGAGTCACTCCTTCTTTATGTTTTATAATATTGTTTTGATATCGATACAGACTTTATATTAAGATTACCTGTAGAAATAAAGTTAATGAGGTTATTATTGTTATAACCATTTCTGTATCGTTTGTGCAAATATTGAATTTGCAAACTTTGATTTGATCTTAATAAAGAATTCAGATGGACCAATTGGAAATATGCTTGATTCAGAGATCACATCACATGAAATTTGCATGTCACTCATCTATATCGATCTATGTCATCAAGTACATTGATGTGGTGGTCATCGAGGTTTTGTCACGTTATACATCAGTGACAATAGCCGCGGTGGTCCCATTATTGATGTATGAGGTGGACCAGATTGTAAAGTTGAAATCTAAAGTTAAATAGCATTCAGATGCGCGCCTAAAGAATTGTGATATAATTATTAAAAGTATATTGCCCAAATGGGAGATTGTTGGAATATATTATAATATTAATATTATTTAATTATTATATTTCAATAATTATTATGTGGACATATATATTTTAATTATATTAGCTATTTATCAAAAATTAAGAGCCTTAATTGATTAAGTGGTCAAATAAAGTTAAAGGGCTAATTAGATTTCTATTTAGTAATTAATTAATTAATTAATTAATTAGATATGAGCTCAAATGTGAGTGGATGTCAGGATGACCCATTTGAGAATAATGAGAACCCTAATTGGCCATTACACTATATATAGGTTATGATCCCCAATATACCGTACATAAGCAATTTATCTTTTCTCCCAAAAGAGAATTCAAGGCATTAGGAGTACCGGTTGAGAAAGAACCACAAACCAACGGGTGCTCGTCATTCATTTCTCCGTACTTTGTGTTTCAGAAAAGTATAAACTTTTCATGTCAATGATTCTATTATTCAGGTATTTCTAATCTCAATCCTTGATAAATTAACATGTTGTAGATCTTAGTATATATATATATATATATATATATATGGTTTTCGCACTAAAGTAAGATTATAGTTGTAATCTTTGTTATTGAGCATGTTTGTATAATTATTATCAAATTAATTCCAACAAAATGGAGAAGGAAAGAATTTTTTTGCATAAATGAGAGAGCAAAAGCTGATGCTTTTCTCATAAAAGCCATGCATTATTGCTTATTATTATTATTATTATTTTTTTTTTTTTTTTTTTGAAATAAAGAATATTATATATCTCAAAAAAACAATACAAAGTCCAAAGGCGACCACACGGTCCAGCCACTCTAACAAGACAAATTAAAACCCAACCTAATTACAAGAGCATCTTTGCTAATTGACTTCTATATTTGGCTTTTTGCTAACCTCTAAAAACTACACTATCCTTTATGTTTCTAATAACAGTATTCTTATCACAATTTCCCTCAAAAGTAATTTTGTTTCTATACCCCCAAATCCCATACACTACTTCAGTCGCAACAAGCTTTAGGAACTCTTTCCTCCAGCCTTTACCTTTAGTAGCTTTCACTAACCAAGGAAGTTCATCCTTCCAATTCAGTGGCCTGTGCTTGATATCTAACCAATCAAGAAAATAATCCCATATGCTTCTAGTATCACTGCACTCAAATAACAAATGATAAATGGTCTCTTCCTTATCCTTACAAATGCTGCAAATCACCTCATGGATTAACCCAAACTTCTTCAGCCTAGTTTTTGTAGCCAACCGGCCATGACAAGCAACCCATAAATTTTGAATAGCCCTTGGTCTAGCTAGGCTGTGACAGATTAGAGAATGCCAGCTGATCGGGTTATCAGTATCAACCAGCTTCAAGTATATCTTCATCATGTGAAATTTTTTCCTCATTATCATATCATCCCAATCCTTCTGAATTGTGTTTATCAGTTGCCTCTGTTGAAGGATGTGTTTCAGAATCCAAGAGCACCTATTTGTATCCTCAGAGCAGCTAAGAATGGATTCACCTCTTAAGTAATAACAATGGATCCATTTAACCCATAGGTTATCCCTCTTAAGGCAGATGTTCCAAAGACATTTCAGCATAGTAACCTTATTCCAAATCTCCAGGTTAACTATGTTCAGACCACCATTCTTGACTGGGCTGCATATCTTCTTCCAGGCTATGGGACTCTTTCTGCTGACTTCATCTTTACCTGTCCATATAAAAGTTCTACAAATCACATTTATCTTATGAATAACTACCTTAGGAAGAGGTAAACAACTCATCCAATACTGAGCTATGGCCTGGGACACACTTTTGACCAGCTGTATTCTTCCAGCTGCACTCAGAAGTTTTGCTGTCCAATGCTTAATTCTAGCAGTAATCTTGTCAATCAAAGGAAGATAGTGATTTACATTAAGTCTTCTACCTGATAGAGGAACTCCCAGATATTGAATAGGAAGTTGTCTCTGATCAAATCCAGTTAGATCAATAATTCTCTGAACTGCATCAGCAGGCATACCGGCATAGAAAACTCTGCATTTGTTTGGGTTAATACTCAGCCCAGTAGAATTAGAGAAATGATGAAAAGCTCCCATAATCATCTCAATAGACACTTTATCTCCTCTGCTAAACAGCAAGATATCATCTGCAAAAGACAAGTGAGTTAAACCCAGTTTTTCACACTTACTATGATGATTAAAGTTAGGATTGATTTGCATCTTAGCCATGAGTCTATTCATATACTCCATCATAATCACAAACAATAGTGGAGAGATAGGATCCCCTTGTCTAATACCCCTCTTAGCAAGAAGGATATCAGACATCTCCCCATTGATGTTGAATCTATAACTGACAATGTTGACAACTTTCATTATCCAAGATGTAAATTTATGAGGCATTCCTATCTCATTGAGAACAGTCTCCAAAGCTCCCCAATCAATCATATCATAAGCTTTTTGAAGGTCCAATTGGAGCATGCATCTTGTAGTCCCTCCTTTCCTATCATACCCTCTCATTAGCTCAAAGGCCAAAAGAATATGGTTATGAATGACCTGCCCAGGAGTAAATGCAGCCTGACTTTTATGAATTACCTTTTGTAACACCCTTCCAAGTCTCTTAGTCATTATTTTAGAAATGACTTTGTAGAATGTAGTGCAACCAACAATTGATCTATAATCCTTCACATTTCTAGCAGTCTCACTCTTAGGAATAAGAGTCACAACTGTACAGTTAAACCCCTCATCAAATTACCTCTATCAAAGAATTCATGGACAGCTTCAATGAAATCCTGTTTGATAATACTCCAGCTAGTCTTGAAAAACTTAGCTCCAAACCCATCAATACCAGGTGACTTCAGATCCCCTATATCCTTTAAAGCCTCAGTTATTTCCTTTTCAGATATCTTAGCTATCAGATTGTCACTATCTTCCTTAGATATTTGCTCACCTTGTCTCATGGCTTCAACATCAATAGCTTTGGTTGTCATAGCACTAGTACCTATCAGGCCCTTGTAATAATCCATTACCTCTTGTTGAATCTCTTTGTGATCACTAATGAGAGTCCCATCAGCCTTGTACAGAGTATCCATAGACTTATTATGATGTTTAGCTTTTATGGTAGCATGGAAATAGGCATTATTTCCATCTCCCAGTCTAAGCCAATCAATTTTTGCCCTTTGCATTAGCATGTTCTCTTCTAGATCATTCCAATACATCACTTGATTGGTACACTGTCTAACCTTCTCAATCAGATTACTATTCATTCTATTATGAATGAGATTCTCTTGAGCAGTATCCAAATCCTTTCTAGCTTTATCCAGTTGGTATCTCACATTACAGTTCTTCTTATTAAAATCAATCAAGTCTCTTTGAAGCCTCTTCAATTTCTTCCATAACACAGTCATAGGGCTGCCCTTAGCATATTTACTCCAGTTGCCTCTAACCACCTCCTCATAACCAATCCTGTCCACCATACAATTATTGAATCTGAATCTTCTCTTCCTCTTATCAGGCTGAATAATATCCTCTACACACAGCATAGCATGATCTGAAATATTAGGAGGGATGATCTTCAAATGTTTGTCAATATTGGTTTGGAACCAATCTGAATTACCAATAAGCCTGTCAATTCTAGAATAGATAGTGCCATTAATTTGTTTATTGCTCCAAGTATAATAGTCCCCTGAACTATCCATTTCACAAAGACCAGTTGTATTCATCATATCATTGAGATCCTTGTACTCATTTTCAGTCACCAATCTTCCTCCTATTCTGTCATTGGCCTTAATCACATTGTTGAAATCTCCTATAACACACCAAGGCCCCTGTTTTCTATTATGTATATTCATCATATCCTGCCACAAAACTTTCCTATTTTCCAATTGGTTTTGTGCATATATAGCAGTCAACCAATACTTAATTCCCTTGCTTGTCATACACACCACAGTGGATATATTGATCAGAGCTCTGCACAAACTGAATGGTAACTTTACTTTCTTCCCAAGAAACCCAGATTCTTCCATTAGAATGGTTCTGATAATTGTCAATGTACTTATTATGGATCATAAGTTTGCTTCTAACACTATCAGCTTTATCCTTCTTCACTCTGGTTTCAACTAGAATCAAAATAACTGGTTTTAATTTGTAGAGACGGGAGCTAATCTCTCTTAGTTTACCAGTTTTATTCAACCCCCTTATGTTCCAAGATATAATCATGGGCCCCTATCATGGGCACACTAGGATCATTCAAAACCCTAAGAGCATCAAAACCATTCATACAGCTAACAACAGGGGTATTGCCATCTAATATTTTCTTACCTCTATCCCTTGCAGTCTTGTTGACAGTGGTCCAATTGGAGTCATGTTGTTGCTGAATCAATTGATCTTCCCTTGGTGTTGTCACTTCATTTGTAATCTCAGCATTACTATTCATCACCATTTCCTTGGGCTCCTTCTCCTTTATTTGTTCTTGTTGCTTTGGCTTAGCTATCCATTGTTTCTCCATCTGAGGAACTTTGGTTTTGCATTGATGACCCAATTTGTTACACTTATCACAATATTTTGGCCTCCATTCATATTCCAAAGTTTGAATGACTCTTCTACCCGAGCAATCTTTAATTGGTATCTCCTTGATCAGTTCCCTTGTGATGTCCACTTCAACTAGTATGCGAGCATAAGACACTCTAATCTTGCTAGCAGTACATTCATCAGTCATCAGAGGAACTCCAATTGCACTCCCAAACCTGTTTAAGCTCTTGGTCCCCCACAGATGTAGTGGAAGCTGAGGTAACTTCACCCACAAAGGAAGGGTTCTCAACATGTCCTGTTGTAGGTTAAAATCCGGTTTCCATTCCATTAACAGCAGAGGAATGTTTCGAATTGTGTAAGGTCCTCTCTGAAAAACTGCATCTCTATCAGCAAAGGAATGAAACCTAAGTATGAAATATCCATCATCATGGAAGAACATGTCAGGTAGCTTGACGAAGTTCCACATCTTCTCCATAAATCTCTTGACAGAATTCATGCTTAGATCTTCTCCTACAGCGTAAAGTATCAACGCTGAACTCCAGAATTTCACTTCAGATTCGATGTCGTCTTCTTGAATTTCAATTTCAATTTCGCCATTAACCTTCGATGGCGGTATGTATTCTAGAGCAAGCCCCTTAACTGGATTTCTATTATCACTCACAACATCCACCCAAAGCTTACGATCTTCCTTGATAATCTTCACTTCTTCTTGGATCGAAGGGATCTCGATATATTTTAGGGTTTCCTCGTCTTCATCTTCAATATCTTCGATCATTCCATCCATTTCAGAAATGTCACAGATTTCCTCGCTAACATTTAGAATCGTCGTACTAACCTGTTCCGCCGGTTGAATGAGAATCTCCGGTGCTGGTGGAATGAGAATCTCCGGTGCCGGTGGCACCACCCGTGGTTGCCCCCGTGCCCCTCTTCCTCTTTTTGCCCTAGCACCCACTCTCCCCATTATTATTATTATTATTATTATTATTATTATTATTATTATTATTATTATTATTATTATTATTATTATTATTATTATTATTATTATTATTATTATTATTATTATTATTATTATTATTATTATTATTATTATTATTATTATTATTATTATTATTATTATTATTATTATTATTATTATTATTATTATTATTATTATTATTATTATTATTATTATTATTATTATTATTATTATTATTATTATTATTATTATTATTATTATTATTATTATTATTATTATTATTATTATTATTATTATTATTATTATTATTATTATTATTATTATTATTATTATTATTATTATTATTATTATTATTATTATTATTATTATTATTATTATTATTATTATTATTATTATTATTATTATTATTATTATTATTATTATTATTATTATTATTATTATTATTATTATTATTATTATTATTATTATTATTATTATTATTATTATTATTATTATTATTATTATTATTATTATTATTATTATTATTATTATTATTATTATTATTATTATTATTATTATTATTATTATTATTATTATTATTATTATTATTATTATTATTATTATTATTATTATTATTATTATTATTATTATTATTATTATTATTATTATTATTATTATTATTATTATTATTATTATTATTATTATTATTATTATTATTATTATTATTATTATTATTATTATTATTATTATTATTATTATTATTATTATTATTATTATTATTATTATTATTATTATTATTATTATTATTATTATTATTATTATTATTATTATTATTATTATTATTATTATTATTATTATTATTATTATTATTATTATTATTATTATTATTATTATTATTATTATTATTATTATTATTATTATTATTATTATTATTATTATTATTATTATTATTATTATTATTATTATTATTATTATTATTATTATTATTATTATTATTATTATTATTATTATTATTATTATTATTATTATTATTATTATTATTATTATTATTATTATTATTATTATTATTATTATTATTATTATTATTATTATTATTATTATTATTATTATTATTATTATTATTATTATTATTATTATTATTATTATTATTATTATTATTATTATTATTATTATTATTATTATTATTATTATTATTATTATTATTATTATTATTATTATTATTATTATTATTATTATTATTATTATTATTATTATTATTATTATTATTATTATTATTATTATTATTATTATTATTATTATTATTATTATTATTATTATTATTATTATTATTATTATTATTATTATTATTATTATTATTATTATTATTATTATTATTATTATTATTATTATTATTATTATTATTATTATTATTATTATTATTATTATTATTATTATTATTATTATTATTATTATTATTATTATTATTATTATTATTATTATTATTATTATTATTATTATTATTATTATTATTATTATTATTATTATTATTATTATTATTATTATTATTATTATTATTATTATTATTATTATTATTATTATTATTATTATTATTATTATTATTATTATTATTATTATTATTATTATTATTATTATTATTATTATTATTATTATTATTATTATTATTATTATTATTATTATTATTATTATTATTATTATTATTATTATTATTATTATTATTATTATTATTATTATTATTATTATTATTATTATTATTATTATTATTATTATTATTATTATTATTATTATTATTATTATTATTATTATTATTCTTGTTATTGTTATTGTTATTGTTATTGTTATTATTATTATTGTTATTATTGTTATTGTTATTATTATTATTATTGTTATTGTTATTATTATTATTGTTATTGTTATTATTATTATTGTTATTGTTATTGTTATTATTGTTATTGTTATTGTTATTATTATTATTATTGTTGTTATTGTTATTATTGTTATTATTGTTATTATTATTACTATTGTTATTGTTATTGTTATTATTATTGTTATTGTTATTATTGTTATTATTGTTATTGTTATTATTGTTATTGTTATTATTATTATTATTATTATTATTATTATTATTATTATTATTTAAATAATGAAAATGAGAGAAAAAGAACAAAATGACCATAGTTGAGTTAAATACAGTATGCAGTAAATTTTGCAATTTTGATATAAAATTTAAGTTTAAATATACTTTTAGTCTTTTTAGTTTGATATTTTTTAACTTTTAATTTCTCTATTTTAAAAATCAGTTTTATCAAATTTTATGTCATTTTTTATTCTAGAGTTTGACAACCATGCTTCTTAGTGTTTAGATACATTATTTTATCTACTAAAGTACATTCATACTTTTTAGTGTTTAGATATATGAGCTCCAATATCAACAACCATTTAGCTTCAATATTCTAAGTGCTGTAAATTGTTCTATTTATTGTTTTTCAGCGGTACTCATTTATAGGACAAGACTCAAGTACAATAAGTTGTTCTATTTATCGTTTTTCATTTTAGCTCGTTTATAATTTAATTGTGGTTAGCATTCTATTGAACTAAAAGTAATTAGGGCAAAGCCACATTCACTTACTTTAAACCTGTGTTTTAAAAACCGGACCGGACCGGCCGGTTGGACCGGGAACCGGCCAGGTAACCGGCCGGGTTCACTTGCTCGATCGGCCATGTCTTCGAACCGGTGGGAACCAGTGTGAACCGGTGTGAACCGGTGCGAACTAGAAAAATCAGAAAAATCGGCGGTTTTCGCAAACCGGCGGTTCAACTGCTTATTTAAAAAAAAAAAAATTTAATTTTTTTAAAAATTTTTTTTTTTTAATTTTTTAAAAAATTTTTTTTACTCAAATACATAGGAACTTTTCTCTAAGAATAATAGTGATCACTTATTTGATTCAAGTGATACACAAATTAAGTTTCGTAATATCCACAAAATTATTTTTACTATTTTGTATTTATATTGATTGAAAAACCATCATACAAATATTTGTATAGAAATTTAAGAATACAGATTAAAAAACTAAATATAATATAATTTTAGAATTAACTGATTTCCATTATATATATAGACTTGAAAAATTTATTATTTAGAATAATATTAATATTTGTATTGTTTTAATTATTAACATTAAAACTGATTTTCTATTATCATTAAAACTATGAATTTAAATTAAACTCTGTTTAATTTAGACTCTGTTTAAAATTTACAATTAGATTCTGTTTAAAATTTGAATTTAAATTATGAACATGTGAATTTATGATATGATATTTTCAAAAAATTTAAGTGCTAGTTATATTTTTTAGAAACTGAATCATCCGGTTCGACCGGTTTTACCGGTTTTATACCTATTATAATGACAGGTTTATTCAACCGAGTTATCCGGTTTAATCCGGTTTAATACGGTTTGGTCATGCAGTTCGACAATAACCCAGTGGTTCGACCGATAAATCAGTGACCCAATATCCTCACCGGTTTGATGACTGGTCCGGTTTTTAAAACACTGTTTTAAACCCTGCTTGTACTTCAATTTGATCCAAATGGAAGGCAATTCTTGACAATGGAAAGATATAGAGAAAGGTGGATATCATGTAACATATCCTGCACAAATGGTTAGCATTCTTATTGTGCGGAAGGTGGATATCATGTAACATATTCAGCATATTGTTTACATGCAACACTTGAAGTTGTTCTCAACCCACCACTTCCACTTCCTTTATTACAAGATCCTATTGCTTATTGACAATTGAGGTCTCCATTATGGATGCAGCGGGGTTTAGAATTTGAGAATTTGCAACTGAAAAACAACAAAATAGGCCGATGTAGTTGGAACTTCTAGGCTTAAGTCCCACGTTGGCTTCACAAAAAATAATTTTAGTGTTATAACTCACAACTACTCATGTTAAGTTATTGTAAATTAGAAATATGTTGAAGTGACTTAGGCCTAAGACCCATAAATTTTAGTATAAAATTTCCAAATAATTAATTTATTATGTAAAAAAAATAATTAATTAACCAATTAATATAAAAAATATTAAATAATAAGCGATTCTAATCATCATTGTTATGTCATTAAAATTATTTTAGTATCCTAATCATAAATGCCACATATATAAAATTGGAAAGGGACTAACGAAATATTAAGGGATGTAAAGTTGAGGGATAAAAAACTGAATTTTAGAACAGAGAATTCATTGGCTTTTGGTGGGGTCCTAAGCGAGATCAGGGTAGAGGCATTCATTGGCTTTCGTGGGATCGTTTGCCTATGCCCAAAATTGATGGAGATATGGGTTTCAAAAATTTGAGAGCATTCAATTACGCTATGCTGAGTAAACAAGGTTGGAACTTTATGACTAAACCCCACAACTTGGTTACTCGTCTTTACATGGCAAGGTACTTTCCCAATTATGATTACCTTGGATCTGATATTGGTCATAACCCTAGTTATGTGTGGCGGAGTATCTAGAGTGTGAAGCTTGTGTTGTGAGGAGGATATAAATGAAGTATCGGTTCGGAGAGAGAGTGTTTCGGTTTGGGGTCAAAAGTGGCTCCATGATAGTTCGGTTTTGGTCAACCATTGGCTGCATTATCTGGAGGTGGATAATCTCAAAGTTTCAAACTTATTAAGCACTAATGACAAATATTGGAACTCCAACCTAATTTACTCTCTTTTAGGAGATGGGGAGTCTTATAAGGTTCTCAATACTCCGTTATTTGAGTCGGTTCATGAGGATAAGTTAGTATGGAAGTTGGAGAAGAACGGTAAATTTTCCGTGCGTAGTGCTTATCGTTTTTGCATAAAAAAGTCATAGATACTTTCCATCTAAGGATTGACAAGAGGTGAAACTTGATTTGGAATATGAAGATTTCTCCTAGGATAAAAAATTTTATGTGGCGGCTGTGCAGGAATTGTGTGCCAACTAGAATGAGACTAAAAGACAAAGGGGTTGATTGCCTTACTAGTTGTGGTGTTTGTGGGGAGGGAGAGGAGAATTATATTCACATGTTTCTACAATGTTCTAAGAGCATTGAGTGTTAGGAAAAAGTGGGCTTGTGGACTAAGATACAACAGTTATTGTTTAACAAGGATGATTTTGCTTCTGTGATCTTTTCTTTTTTACAGGGTTCAAATCAAGATCTACAAGGGATTTTCTCATCTATGTTGTGGAGTCCTTGGAAATGTAGGAACAATGTCATTTGGAACCATACTGAAGAGTCCCCAGATGTTATTCATCACCGTGCTTATCATTTACTGTCGGGTTGGAGAAATGTCAATCAGATCAGATCGAGGCTTACTGTACAAAATCGGGTGGTGCATGATACTAAGTGGAGTAAACCTTCGGCTCAGCGATTTAAGTGCAACATCGATGTTTCTTTCTTAAATAACAAAGTTTGAATATGTTCTTGTATTAAAGATGAGGAAGGGATGTTTGTGGCCGCCTGTACAGTGTGGTTCTCGCCTAGTACCGATGTAGATGTGGAAGAAGCTTTAGGTCTTTTGTATTCTATAAAGTGGGTTCACGAGTTAGGTCTGGACAATGTGGACTTTGAGCTTGATGCTAAAAGTGTAGTGGATAATGTGAATTTTCATAATCGAAATGATTCGGACGTCGAAGCTGTCTCGAAGGATTGTAACCACTTGTTAGACTCTCTGTTTAGGAACTCTCATGTTAAGTTCGTTAGGAGACAAGTCAATGAAGTTGTTCATGCTTTGCCTCGGGCAGCTACATCCTTTGCTAGTTTCCAAGTTTTTAATGATGTAACTACATGTATTTTTTTTTAATCTTAGTATCCGGCCTTGCGACCGACTAATCCAAGAGGACCAATCCCACCGTCCACTAGCGGGGGCCTCGTTTAAAGTCAGAGTAAAGCTCCGTATGGACTGACCGACACAAGGATTGATTGCACCCAATATGATTTAAACCTGAGACCTTGAGAAGAGTATACTCTCCAGACTCAAGTCTCCACCACTATCCAAACTCTTATTATTAATGAAATGTTTTTAGTTTTTGCCATAAAAAAAAAAAAAGAATTAAAAATTTTAAAAATCAAAATTGGATGACCAAAAGTAGCCAAAAAAATTTATTCCTATCTCCCATTATTCTTATATGAAAAATAACCAATTCTACATTAATAAAAAAAGTTAATTAAAAACAATTAATTTTTAAAATTTACTAGAATTAGTTATTGCATTGAATATTTTTTAGATTAAATGAAGAGTAATTTTTTTTTTGAGTCAAGGATATTTTATTAATTAAAAAAAAAAAAACAATTAAGTACAAGGTGATCATATGATCCAACCTACAAAAAGGACAAAAATAATCTATATCATCAAAGAAGCTATATGCTTTCTCAACTTCTTTGATTCCCACCCTCTATACATAATAATATCTATAATTTCTTCACTAATGTCTATACTATTATCCCTACTTTGAGTATTTTTTCCAAAAATCTTTTCGTTTCTATACATCCAAATGCCGTATATCGTCTCACTGGCTGCAAGTTTCAGCAAGTTAGCTCTCCAGCCCTTCTTCTCCGTCATGCTCTGCAGCCAATTCCTTTCCACGGACCATTTATCCGGGTCATGAGTGAAGTCAATCCAATGTAGGACTTTTTTCCAAATTTCCTTCGAAACTCTACAATCAAACAGGATGTGATCAAGAGTTTCATCAGCAGCAAGGCACATACTGCAAACACTGTCATTTATCATTCCAAACTTGATCAACCTATCCTTCGTCCCTAATCTCCCATGACACGTCAGCCACATCGTATGTATTGCACGCGTTCTAGCACAATTGTTTCTAAGCAATCCTCTCCACTGCACTCTATCACCTTCCAGCAACTTCTCATAAACCTTTTTCATATTAAACCGATTTTGAGTTAGTACATCATCCCATACAGGCTGCAATCTATTGATGACTTCCCTCTGGTTCAGCACCTTCTTCATGACCCACAAGGTGCTCTTAGTGATTGCAACCTCCATAACATTCTTGCCTTTCATATAGTAGTTATGTACCCACTTCACCCAGAGATTATCCGTTTTTTTGCATAAATTCCATAAGCATTTTAGTAAGGCTACACTATTCCAAATCAGTAGGTTGAAAATATGCAGTCCACCTTGAGCTCGAGGCTTACAAACGGTTTCCCATGCAACAGGGCTCTTCCTACTAATCTCAGCTTTTCCACTCCACACAAGACTCCTGCACATGCTATCTATCTTCTTAATAACACTCTTTGGAATGGGCAGGCATTGCATCCAAAACTGTATCACAACAGTAATGGTGCATTTCACCATCTGAACCCTTCCAGTCATGCTCAACAACTTCGAAGTTCAGTGCCTGATTCTAGCCATGATCTTGTCTATCAGAGGCAAATAGTGATTAATACTAAGCTTCTTTGTAGTGAGAGGTACCCCAAGATATCTCACAGGAAGGACCCCCTCTTCAAAAGCAGAGACCTCTTTAATCCTATTCTTGGTATCTCTATCCACACTACCAAAATAAATCCTGCATTTGCTGGGATTTATCACCAATCCAGTAGTGGCAGAGAAGGTTTTGATCACCTGTAGCATCATATCAACAGACATTGTATCACCCCTACAAAATAAAAGGACATCATCTGCAAATGTGAGATGTGTGATCCCCATTTTCTCACATTTAGCATGATGATTAAAATTAGGATCCATTTGCATTTTCACTAACAGTCTGTTAAGGTATTCCATCATCCTCACAAAAAGCAAGGGGGAAATGGGATCCCCTTGCCTAATGCCTCTTCTAGCCATCATCACATCAGAAAGCTCACCATTGATATTGAAAGTATAGCTGACAGTTTTCACCGTGGTCATAACCCACTGTATAAACCTACCAGGAATGCCTATCTCCCTTAAAACAATCTCAAGAGCATACCAATCTACCATATCATACGCTTTCTGTAGGTTCAGCTGCATCATGGTTCTAGGAGTACCACATTTCCTTGCATATCCTTTCAGGAGCTCATATGCAAGCATGATGTGGTTATGAATCACCTGCCCTGGCACAAAAGCTGCTTGAGAGAGACTTATCACACTAGGAAGCACTTTACCAAGCCTATATGTGAGCACCTTTGAAATGATTTTATAGAAAGTTGTACAGCCTGCAATTGGCCTATAATGATTGACATATTTAGCATCCTCAGATTTAGGAACCAAAGTGACCACAGTCTGATTAAAAGGCAAGAACATTCTCTTTTGGTTAAAGAACTCTTGGGCAACATTCACAACATCATCTTTTACTATATGCCAACAAGATTTAAAAAACCTTGCATTGTAGCCATCAACACCAGGGGACTTTAGGTCACCTATCCCATGTAAGGCATCTTCAATCTCTTTAGAAGTAACAGGACTCACCATCAAATCTCTTTGGGGCATAGTGATTTGGCTACCACTCCTCAAAGCTTCAATATCCACATGCTGCAAGCAATTACTTTCATGTCCCATTAGCTCACCATAAAACCCAGTCACTTCATGAACAATGTCCTTCTGTGAGGTAAGGATTGTTCCATCCACTTTCTGAATAACACTCATTCTCTTATTATTAGTTCTTGATTTCAAATAGGCATGGAAAAAGGCACTATTCCCATCACCTAGACGAATCCAGTCAAGTTTAGTTCTTTGCATCATCATATTTTCCTCCATATCATTCCAGTGAATAACCTCTTCAGACCACTTCTTCACATTCTCAATACAACAAGCATCCATCTTATTCTGCTTAAGATCCAAGTAAGCTTGATCAAGATTCTGCCTAGCAGTATCCTTCTTCAATTGGATGTCAGTGTTACTCTTGTTAAGCTTCAGCAAGACAGGTCTGAGTCTACTGAGTTTATACCAAAGTATTTGCATTGGGGTGCCTCTAGCAGGTAAAGTCCAGCTTTTCTCCACAACCTCATAATACCCAATAGCATTCACCCAACAATTATTGAACCTGAATTGTTTCTGCCTTTTCACACTACCCGGCTTTGTCAAGTAGATGATTCCATGATCAGACACATGAGGAGGCAAAATGGTCAGCACTGTATCACAATAGGCCTGAAACCACTCAACATTTGCCAGAATTCTATCTATACGAGAGTAGATAGGACTTCTAGCCTGCTTATTGGTCCAAGTAAAGAAATCACCTAAGCTATCCATCTCACACAACCCGTACTATCCATCATAGCTTGCATATCAACATATCCAGCCTCAGAGATCAGTTTCCCACCAATCCTATCCTGGCTCGTTGCCACATTATTATAGTCCCCCACTGCACACCAAGGTCCATGCTGAGATCTATGAATATCCTCCATCTCTTTCCATAAAGATTTCCTTTTCTCTAATTGGTTATGAGCATAGATTGCTGTTAACCAAAATAGGAACTTTCCAGCCAGGTCATACACACTACAATGTACAAATTGACTATAACTCTTCTCATATCTAATATCCACTTTGGTATCATCCCATTCTACCCAAATTCTACCATTACCATGAGGATTATAGTTATCCAAATACTTACACTTCAAATAGAGTTTGTTTCTAACTTTATTAGCTTTATCCTCTTTAACTCTTGTTTCTATTAGAATCACAATAGTAGGCTGTAGCTTATGGAGATGGGAGTTAATCTCCCTAAGCTTCCCAGCCTTATTAAGCCCCCGTACATTCCAGGACACTAACATGGCCCTCTATCAAATGGGTTTTGTGAGCCATTCAAAGCCCCCAAAGCCCTAAATCCATTCAAACAGGGTATAACATTTGAAGATTCCGCAAGATCATTACCTGTGCCTCGATCCCTTGATGCCCTATTGACAAGGGTCCATTTCCCACCATCTTCTTCTTCATCAACTTTAGGATCCTCCTTTGTTGGGGTTGTGCTGCCAATGATGACCTGTTTCCCATTCTCTTTCTGTTGTGGTTGTGTCTTTGGCTTCCATAACTTCTTCTTCATAGTAGGCTCACAGTGGTGTCCAATTTTCTGACATTTCTCACAAAATTTCGGTCTCCATTCATACTCAATAGTTTGTTTCCTCTTTTTCCCTTCATTATCTGTAATCGTAATTTCATCGAGCAGCTTTTGTGTGATGTCAACTTCTATCAACATCCTTGCATAAGATACTCTTAGCTTTGTGTGGTACATTCGTCCGTGATTAGAGGGGTTCCAATCACGCTAGCAATCTTGTTCAAGCTATTCTCTCCCCATAAGTGCAGAGGATGTTGGGGAAGCTTGACCCAGATTGGAAGTGTCCGCAGCAGATCATTCTTGAGGTTGAAATCTGGTCTCCAAGTTTTCAATAGTAGAGGCATGTTCCTGATAGTATAAGGTCCTTGCATCACAATAGCATCTAAGTCATCGCGATTCTTGAATCGAAGGATGAAGTATCCCTCATCATGGTAATAAAGATCAGGAAGTTGAACGAAATTCCATTCTTTCTGCATAAAATTCTTCATCGTGTGCATACTGATATCCTCTCCAATCACGTACACGATCAAAGCGTTTTCCCAGAACTGCAATTCCGATGCAACATCTTCATCTTCAATGGTGATTTCAACTTCGCCATTCACAATCTTCGGAGCAACATACTTCATAGCTCTCCCCTTTGCCGGATTCCGATTTCCGCTAATAACATCCACCCATAGTTTTCGGTTTTCCCCAATTTCATTTTGTTTCACCTTTAGGGTTTTCCCTTTCACCAATTCAACTTCAATTTCAGATTGTTTCTCCTTTAGGGTTTCCCTTTTTCCCACTTCAGCTTCAATTTCAGTTACACATTTACCGCTATCATCTTCTCCATCTTCCTACGTATTCATCTCCGATAAATCCACCGGCGATGAGTGGTTTTCCGGTCCCAGAGACACCGTTTTCGGTGGACGCCCCCGTGACCTTCGAGACCCAGCCATTTACTTTCGTTTTTAAATGAAGAGTATATTAGTAGCACTAACATTAAATAGTTTAAAAGTTGTGTGTATAATAAAAACCTAAATTTTAAATGAATTTTTTCCTAATAATAGTTAACGGAAAAAATATTTTGAATTTTAAAACACAGTTCTAAAATCCTAGCAGCGTCACATTTGTGCCGGCCCTGCGTAACCATTTGAAAACGTCAAGACTGCCGTTCTTTAACAAATTCTCAATTATTAAAGCAACCTTCTTCACCACTTTTTTTCCTTCTCCATAAAAATATCATCTTTACACTTTACTGGGATTTGGGTCTCTCTCAATTTTCCTGAAACACAAAGTAGAGTTTGTCTACCACTCACACTAAAAGGAGAGAGAACAACACAAGCCTTGTATTCAAGTGAGTGGTTTTAATGAGGGTGTGGAGGGTTCATCGTAAAAAAGAGAAAATGCAATGCCCTTGTGGTGTTTTGAAGTGGGTTTTGGTTTGGATGAGTTTGTGTTGTTACCTTGTATTCACAATTGGACTACCAGCACGCTGGCGTTTCATGGATTCTTCTTGCCTTCAATGTGATGATTGTTACTGCTCTTCAGCAGAATATCCTCTCGGTTAGTGTCACTTTTCATTTACTATGCAAATTCATATATCATATAAATTAGACAACATAATTGTATGTCGAGGAAACTAAAATTCATATATTTTAAGGTAAATAAAATAGATGTGGTATCTCAAAACATTCCATTCATAAAAGACATTTTAAAACAGAACTATTAAACATTATTAAATCTTTAATTTTTTTCTCTAACTTTAACATAATCTCTAAAGTTATTTGGCATGAGCATTTGGTGTAAACTTGAAAATTGAACTACTTTTCGATTAGATGGTCTTTGGCTTTTGTTATTCCTCCCTTAATTAATTTTATGAAAAAAAAATTCAACAGTAGCGTTTGTATTTCCGATAATTATATATGTATATTTTTATTCAAGGTCAATTTTCTTTGAATTATGAAGCATAAACACCTATTTTTAAAAGTATGCGTGTTGCAATGTTCGACAGGTGTCGATTTCTGATATTTATATAACACCGTATGAGAAATATCAAACAAGTCAAACAAATATTGAAAAGATCAAACAACTCTCCTCCATTAAAATGGTTTTTCCTATGGATTTGACACTTTTAGACTTTTAGAATGTTGTCTGACATTGGACAATCCATATTAGTGTTTTATAAACAAATGTTTTGTACTTTTCCTAAACACATCTTATATATTTTTTAAACAAATTTCGCACGCATTTACGCGGATTAAATGTCCGTCTTGGAGTCTATGCTTCATAGACCGTCAACCCTAGGAGTTATGAAAGTTTCTCAACCCTAAAGATTAGGAACGTCTCTGATTTTCAATTTTCAAATATTGTCTAAAACAACACAAAGATGGAACAAAAATGAATGAGTGTGTTCGATACTAGCATAATTCAATTTGGTAAGAATTAATTTTAATAGAATTGAGTTTAACAGAATTGATTTATGTTTGAATACATTTATGTAAAAGTAAGTTAAACAATCAATTTCAGTATAAAAATCACTTAGAATCAATTCTAGAGTTAGAAACTACAAAGGGCCAGTTTGTTTCAGCTTTAAAAAAATAGATTTTTTCTTTGTATTTTTTAAAGTGGATTCTACAAAAACGTTTTCAAAATAATACAAGTTTTTTTAAATTTGTTTTTTATAAATTAAAAGACTAATTTTGACATTCTATAACATTAATATACATTATTGAAGATCAAAACATAGTCAAAATCACAATTTTTTCAAAAAGTTGTATTTCAAAAATGATTTTCATGAAAAGCTATTTGAAATAGCTTCAAAATTAAGTGATTTTTTAAAATTTTGATATCCAAAAAAAATTTCGATAAAATGATGAAATACCTAAAATAACATTTTAAGAATAACTATTCAAACCAAATTTTCATTTGAAGCTTTTATGAAAAGTTTCTTTGTAAAAATTTTTTCTACAAAATTATGTTACACTATAAAAATCATTTTAAAAAAAAACCAAAACAAACGGGCTCAAGTTCTAGCTTCAAGTAGAATCAATTCTAGAGGTAGAATCAATTCTACTTTTGATAAAAACAAACACCTTAAAATCACCCAAAATCAATTCTACACCTCTAGAATTGATTTTGGGTCTTCCAAAAGCTAATCCATTATTGCTAAAAATAAAAGAGAAAAAAAAAATTGAAGGGAAGAGTATCTGATAGTTTGTGAAAGAAGTGTAAGAAGATAAGAGAAACTGAGGAAAAATAAAAGTACGTGGAGAATGGAAAATTTGTAAGGTTTTGGTTTTATAAATATTTTATTAGAATATTTAATGGTGGTTATTATTATTTAAACCACAGTGATAATTCTTTTGAGCTGTTTACAGGTTGGGTAAAAAAATTACCTAGACAAGAATTGTAAAATTTAAAGAAATACATCGATACCATCATGCACCTTAAACTTGTGGCGGCCGCCTTGGCGCCACAACGCAACATCCGCAACCCCGTGGCTTTTCCAAGGTACTGCTATATTGAAATTCCGCAACCACGATCTGCCATGGCCGCATTTGACAACACTGGTGTTTACTATACAAAGAAACAATCTTGATTTTGCTAGTCTTAGATGGATGACAAAATTGATAATAAACTTGAAGACTTCTGCTAAGTGTTTCTCATTTCGTGTGCATTGTTGATTCCTCAACCATGTTTTCTTTTGGACCTAACATCATAACAGAATTCTCTTACTGTATGTGCAGATTGTGGGAAACATGATCCAGTAATAAACGAGGATACAGAGACAATGCTATCTGAGGAATTGAAGTTGCAGAAAATTGTAGCCAATGAGACCTTTGAACACACCAGAAGATTAGTAATGCATGCCAAAAATACCTTTTCACACTATATAAAAGAAGCAGAAAAGTGCAATATAGGGATGGAAACTTGTGAACAAGCAAGGGAGAGGGCAGAGGCAGAGGTTGTCGAAGAACACAAGTTGACAGCATTATGGGAAAATCGAGCCCGTGATTATGGGTGGAAGAACGAGAAAAGAACACCCTTAAGAAGTTAATTACCAACTATCATTGCCTTATTACCCTATTGTGACTATTTAACCCGGACATTTTTCCGAGCCTTAATATTAAATTAGAACATTTTGCTGCATTTGACTTAACAGCAAGGTTAATACAAATCTTTTACGTCACACATTGGTTATAAGCAATATATTTCTTTCTATTCTTTTTATTATCCTTATTATTGAGTAAGGTCACAACAAGAATCAAACAAGTAGCATTAACATTTTTATTATATGAAATTATACAACACAACATGAGATAAAACAAAACTTTCGATCTTTGCGGAGGCAGACAGATATAAATAAATAGGTGACTTGAATGATAATGTGTAAACACTGTTTTGTTAAACCCTAATAAGTTAGAGGTTGGCGACATCAAGAGAGGTATACACTATCTAATACTGCAAAACCAGCAGCAACTCCGCCTTCGTCGGATGATGCTATTTTTGTACGCATCAAATAGCCACTTTGATCATTAATGATAACCTTATCCTTATTCCTGCAAATTCAGGTTCAGGGATGTTAAGCATTACACAAATTTATGCATTTAACTATGCAGATATAGAATGTAGGTAGCCGAGAGATGTACCTTAAATATGTACCAAATATTCCAAGTTCTGAGATTGCATGGTCCTTGTGCAAACAACCATTGCGCATCAAAAGTGCTGCAGAAAGATTTGGAAATATCCTCTGCATAAGTATGTAAGCTGCATCTTCTTGAGAACCTAAATTTTGCAGTTTTATGAGGGTTTCCCTCACAGCATCCCCGTAAATATTGTTTCCTGAAAGGTAATTACAGCTCATTCAATATATTTTTCAACAGAGTAGGAGAGGGCAGAAAGTTAAATCAAGCTTTAGTTGGTGTATATATAACCTCCTCCTTCTCTCTGAGGCTTCATCACAAATATCTCGGGTTTTTCAATTGCTTTTTTAACAATATCCGAGTCATCCAAACTCCACAGTCCAGCAAAGCATTCACGCATTTTTGCAATATCGTCTTTGTTTTCAAGGAACCTGCTTACAGTTAAGGTTCAAGAAGTTGAGAGAAGATCGGCTATAAAAAACAAATCAATCTATTCTTTTTTCCTTAGATAAAAGCCCTCACTATTCCAAACCTACTGTTTGTTTGTAAAGTTGTAAGGTCCTAATTTCCAGACCATTGACATGCATTCTTAACCAAATACATAACAGAAAAACATCGCAGGTTGCAGACACATTTTCAAAATGGAAAAACATAGGATATTAGGATCCCACTAGACTGAATTAGGTTCCAGACCATCAACAATGCATTCTTAACCAAATACATAGCAGAAAAACGTCGCAGGTTGCAGACACATTTTCACCAAGCAATTTCATGATTAATAAAATAAGTAAGGCATAGATTGCTGAACAGAAGATACAGAAGAAGACGATCTTACTCCACATGATAATTTACTCACATTTATCAACTTTTCTTTTAATTGTAGTCTCTTTGAGTTGAAAAAACTGCTTTCAAAACATAATAATGAAATAAACAAGGAAGCGATGGCAAATAATAATTAGAAGATACCTCTCAAGAACGCCGGGCTTTGCAAGCTCCTGTTGAATCTTCTTGGTGCCAACCAAATGATACGATATTGAAGGACATTTGACAGCAGAAGATTGTTCCATCAGTAGCCTAGCTCTCCATTCCTACATATTGAGCAAGTCATGCCCAAACCATGAGAAGTGAGAACTCATTGTCAGGAGCATAGAAGGCTCACTAACATTACATGCTATATCAAGAAACAAAGTTATGGTAGAGAGGACATTCCATTGAATAGATGTCTTGAGGTAAGAGTAAATTAGATTTTGTTAGTTTTAAAAGGATAAGCTAACAGTAGAAAATGTATAATGCTAAAGTTTCTACATGGCGAAGTCATCCAAAACCCATGATGTATAGATCAATCGACGACAATATTACTTATGAATGAGCAGCAAAAAACACAAACTGATCACTTACTGATTCTGAAGGATAATCAGCTGGTGTATAGCCAGCCCTGAAGTATACGACTGCAACTGCTTGTCCATTACTACAGTAAAAAAATAATTCAGCAGTCAGAAACGAGTGAGTAAGCCACACTTATCAGAAAGTCAGTTTTTGATATGTAAAGGCTACATACACAGAAAGTGTTCCATCTGGTAGAATTTCTCCTTCTTGGTCAACTTCTGCCAGCGTTTTGCGTACAATTGTAATACCATGCGTGTTTAAAGTTCAGGACAACAGCTCTCATAACCATAATAGATTCCGAATATAAAATATAAAACTAGTCATTTTGCTTATATGAAAAACTTCCATTTAGCACAAATTAGATAGAGGAAAATGAACATTTTTCCTTTTGTATCACGCATTACAATTATTATTACTACTATGAGTATGGAGAAAAGGATATTTTTCTTTTACAACCGCAGAAAGAGAATGCTGATCATACATGTTTCGCTCTTCAGCCTGAACCACAAACATAATCACAGCCCTGTAGGGATTCAACCGTTCAGAAATATAGGGAACCAAAAGTAGAAGCAGAACAAAGCACACGGAAAAGAAAATTTGTTTCTAGAATATTACTTGGGGTTATTATACTCAATCCAAGCTTTAGCCAAGCCCTCTGCATTCTGACTGACAGCATTATTTACAGGAACCTTTTCTGCATCCAGACCAAGCAATTTCCCATGTTGGGAAAGTATGTACCTAAATAATAATCACAAACCAATATAAAGAAACAATTGGGTTGGAAAAAATCAGAGATCAAACATAGGGAAACAAGAAATGAAGAAAACAGAGAATATAAATCCACAGCTGCAAAGACTAAAAACAATATGAAGAAACTATAAATTAGAGTTAGAGCAAAACTTTACCTATGAAGCTATAAATTAGAGTTAGAGCAAAACTTTACCTATGAAGCTTGGTAACAAGACTACCAAAACCAGCAAATGAAGATGAAATAGTGTTGAGCTCTATTTGCAAGAGTGATTTCGTCTCTTCATCAAGCATATAGTCCGAACGATGCAATCCCAACCGTATTTCCTATTAAATTAAAGCCAACAGTAAAAATAATATCAGTAAATTCTTTCATTGACTTCACAAAAAAGGATAATTAAATATGTAGCATTCGTCCTCATCGTCGTCATCATGTACTAAAATAATTCCACTGAAATGCAGCAATATTCTAACCTCTTTTTTGTTGAGGTGTATCATCTTGGAATGAATATCTAAAAGCCTAGAGGTAAATTCGTCCACTTTCTTAGTCCTAGATTGAAATAAATAAAAAATAAATAAAAAAGACAAAATTCATCACAATTGAAATTTGAAATTAGAAAAGCTAATCTGCCTAGCACAATTTTGGACAGTGCGCAAGACGTGCGATCTAGTCCGCGACTCGATCCGGTAATTTCTTTTCGACAATTTTTCGAAATCTTAAAAGAACAATAACGGACCTGGAGAGAGACTCCTGAAGAAAGTTAGCATCCAAACTAACACGATCAACAAGTTCATTGAAAATCGGTGCTAAATCACAAGCTTGTTTAAACTTGCTTTCTGGCAATGACACCGGCAATAACGCAAATGGAGCATGCACCAATCCAACACCAGGAACAGTTCCTGAATTCTGTAAAACCGAAACAATTTCATCAAACCTTCCTTCAAAAACCTAATTTATCCAGCATCAAAATAATCTCATCCAGAAAATGCAAATTCAATTGATAAAACTTGCATGAAGAGTAGTAATTAACACACCTCGGAAGATTTATCGCCCATGAGGAGGCCGTGAAGAGAAGCCCAAACGAGAGCATCGTAAGCGATGTTATCGAGGAGTTGTTGATCGAAACTGTGATAATCATGGAGTGACGGAGGTTTAACGGTGACGGAAGAAGAAGGATCGTCGACGTCGACGGTTTGTTTAGCGTTAATAACGACAGGTGGCATAGTGAGGTGGTGATGGTGATGAGAGAGTAGAGGTTTGGGGAAGTAAGTTTTAGAAAAGGAATAGTGTGAGTGGCGGGTTCTTTGTTGATGAGGAGAAAAAGAAGAAAAAATGTGTTTGGAGAAGAAAGGGGGAATAGTTCGAGTGATGGAACCAAAATCAGTGGCGGCCATGAGATAGAGATTAGTGACCCATGGTTATGGTATATGATATAGATTCGAGTATGAATTCAATGTTGTACTGCTAAGTAGTGAGATTAGAATTTAGATACCAAAATCTGTTTTACTACTCGACAGGCAACAGCCACGCTGGACAATTCTTGCACGTCAATTACTTTGCGTAAGCAACTACATACATGGTGAATAATTTATGTTTTGTTAATTAATGGTAAAAATTGAGTTCTATCCTAAGAATCCTTTTGACTATATTTTTATATAAAAATATATATTTAAATAAAAAGGAATCTGATGCCATTTTTTTATTAATTATTTAGTACTATTCATATGTTTATTTTGTATAATCCATCCTAGAAGCATTAAGATTTTTTAATGCATCCCTAATATTTTTTAATTATCACGCAAAATTATTTAAATATTCATAATTTTCGGAGATAAATTTTTGGACGCACCAAATTCTGAATGAGCGTTAACATATTTTAGAGATACATTTCTGTAAAAATTTAAAATATTTAATACATTTCACTCAGACGCTATTATACATTTGAATTAGACCGAAGATGCATCTCCAGAATATTCCAGAAATACCAAGGTTATGAAAACCGGACCGGACCGGCCGGTTCAACCGGTTAGACCGGAAATCGGGCCTATGTCCGGTCATTTAAACCCTTTAAACCGGTCTGTCAAGGAACCGGGGCAAAAACCGAAAAACCGGGTGGAAACCGGGGGTTTGCCCAATTACATGGGATGGGTTGAACCAGATTTTAACTTTTTCAGCATTTTTTTTAATTTATTTAAAATAAAAATATAATAAAAGATGAAAAAAACCAATTAATACTATTGAACCAAATAGGTCTTATAATTAAAGATCTTACTCTAATCCATTCAGAATTTGGATTTTCTTGATAATAAGGCCTAGAATTCTAATATTCTTTGGCCTAAATCAAGCATCATCTAAAATATTTTACATCAGATATAAAATTCTAACATTTTTAACTCTTTCTCAAACTAATTCTAGTTAAGAAATTATAGGAAATAAAAGTCATCAATCTATATGATAAAAAACTAGTACTAAATCATATAACATATAAAATAACGGTTCGACCCTCGGCCCGACCCAGTCAAACCTTTAAACCTTAAACCCCAGTCTATACCGGTTCAATATCTGGTCCGGTTTTAATTACCTTGGGAAATACATCTCCGCAACGTAACAGAATTTGGTCTTTATGTTATATTTTGCTTATAGTTATCTGTGTTCAGATGAAGATTTAAACTTTGTGATCTTGACGTCTATGATGCTGGGTGTGTGAGATGAGGAGGGGGTGTACCTGCAAGACACTCCGATGCTAAAGTAAGAATCGGGAGAGGAAAAAGGAAAGTACAAAAGTATGTAATTCGTAGGATGATTTGGAATACCTGACCCTCTAAAATGATAGGGTTTTTATAGTGCCCCCAGCGCGTGGTCATCGGTCCCTATTTGCGGGGCGAAATAACCGTTTTCCGAAGAATAGGTAACTGCCAAAAACTAGTTGTTGCCACGGACAAAGGTGTAGTTCCGGGCACGGGCGTCGTGATTGTTTCTGGATGGTGGAGCCGTTCGTGACGGGCAGGAATGTCGAGGAGGAGCGGATGACCCTGTGGGTCATTTGACCATTTTTGCCCAGTAAAGGGGCAGAAAGGTAAATGCTGCCCCACATTGGCTGAACTTAGGCAATTGGGTCGTTCTGGGAGCAGAAGTGGATTGGGTCATGCCTAGTCATTAGTCCAGTCTAGAACAGGAGCCCCCCAAGTCGTTGCTCCCGAGCACGGAAGTGATGACTTAAGGGTAGTTCGCAGTCCCGGGGAGATTTGGAAGTGGTCGTCGCTTGTCGACGAGGTGGAATTGTCTTATGATGCCCGAGGGAGTTGGTGCTCGCGGGATACATAACGTTTCCTGGTGTGCCCGACGTGCAGGGAGACCAACGGTTGATGTGATCTGAAGAGATGGGACGCCACGTGTGCCTCGAGCCTTATGCTGCATTAAATGCGTCATGATGGCTAGGCTAGGGTCATTTGTACTTTTTCGTTTCTATCTCCTCCTTCATTCTTCTCTCTGAGCTCTGCGATCGCTGCCGTTCAAGCCGCCATCAACCGTCGTCGTACCAGTTCCGAGCATCGTCTTCGACCCTCTAAAGCTTCCCCGACCACGTAAGTTGTTCAACTTTACTCTAGTTTTCAGCTTTTTTGCTTCCTGTTTTGCTAGAATGAATGCGGTTAGGACGATTATAGGTAGTTACAGTAGTAGTTTCCGGTGACTGTTGGTGCCACTTTCTGCTGCCGTCGTGATCGTCGGAGCTTTAGGAACCCATAGATTTAGGTTGTTTCTGCGACGACGAGCGTGTGCGTTACCGGCGGAGCTCATGAATTTTCCGCCGTTCCTATGAATTTTCCGGCGGGTTCATGAATTTTTCGGTGAAGCTTCAAACGAAATTCTGGGTAGTGAACTGGGGAGAATCTCCATGTATGCGTAGGAGGGGTTGGCCCGGGCATCTCCTCGCGCAGTACTTCGTGCCATTTGATTAGGGCTTAGGTCGGGGACGTCGTCTTTGACCCTTCGCGTGCCCTTTCACTTGACTAGCGGTGGAAGGGTGGATTTGATTTTGTCATCGAATTCACTTTTGTCCTCTGCTTTTCAGGTGAAAAAGATGGCCCGCGAACCTGAGAAAGAGATTCTAATAGACTCGTCCGAGGAGAGCTCCTCGGAGAGCAGCGATACAGAAGTTTCGACCACTCCTAGTGATGTCGGTGATACTCCTCTTGAGCGGGCCTCCGCGGAGGAGTGGACAGTCGCAGAGCCTGCCGAACATGCCTCTGTATTTGCCTCGTTTACCGGGGATGCCTTCACGACTGTGGGGCCTGAAGGGGAGTGGAAGGTGCATTTTCCAGGTAAGAACAACTGTATATGTACGGATTACGGGGAGATGTTCCTGATGTACGAGTACGTCTTCAAGGACATTGGGCTGAGGTTGCCCCTCACCGACTTCCAGAGATCTGTCTTCGTGCACTTGGATATGGCCCCTTCACAGAAGCACCCCAACTCATTGGCGTTCATCCGTGCCTTCGAGCTGACGTGTGAGTTCCTGAAGATAGGAGCCACCATCCCCTTGATTTTTACGATCTTCCATCTCCAGAGGCAGGTTTCGGGGAGAAAGTATGGTTGGGTCTCGCTGAAGCAAGCGAAGAAGTTGTTAAAATCGTTCTCTGAGTCCATTAGAACTTTTAAGGAGAGTTTCTATGACATCGAGCCTGTGTCAGAGAGATCCCAAGATTCTACGTATGCCTGGAAAGTATCGACGGATGAGGACGGGAATGACCTTTACGACGAGCATGGAAAAGTGGTGGCAGACAGAGTGCTGAAGTTCCCCTTTTGCTGGAGCGGGGCTCATTTCTCCCAGGGAACCGACCAGTATCTTGCCCAGCCGAAGATACTGGAAAACAATGACAAAGCCGACTATGTAGTGCTAGTGAATTATATCAGCAATTTTATCCTTGCGGAATGCTGGACCAAGAAAGGGGACCCGATCTTCGAGGAGGATGGCGAGCAAAAGGTGAAAAGTCGCTATATCAACACAAAGGGGCTTCTTGATTGCAAGACCCGTGCTGACACCCTTAAATTGCTTGGTAGTCTTTATTTTCTAGCTTGTTCAGATTATCGTTTTCCTAGTTTGCTAACGTGCCTGTTATGTTTTTGCAGGTGAAATGCCTTCAGCGCATGAGAAGATTGTGAAGAATACCCTGGCGAAGGGCAAGGCTGGTGCAATGAATCCGAAGACTCGGCTTACTCAACGAGTGACCCCTTCTCAGATGGTGTTAAAGAGCTCCTCGCCTATTCCTCCTCCTGCCCAGGGTTCTCTGGTGCCTGGGACTTCAAGGTTCAAGCGAGTTCGGCAGAACGAGCTAGTGGATCTTAGTCGGGCGAGGGAGAATAGCAAGTTCGAGCTTCCTCCATGCCTTCACGACAAAAGGTACTTTGAGGGCTCATCTTTGACGGTTCCTTGGGCAAGGTCCCTAAAGCTCGAGGGAATGGACCGCCTGAGCAAGAGGGCGATGCTGGCGCAGGATGCCTCTGCACTGATCTGGGTACTGGAGATGGCGGCGGTCTACGCCGAGGAAGATTCTCCTCGCGAGTCTAAGCTGAGGAAGGCCCAGGTGGCGATATCGGCCCTGGAAGGGAAGGTGAAGAAGGTCAAGGAGGAGGCCAAGGCTGCCGAAGAGGCGATGAGGAAGTCTCAAGAGGAGGTGACTAAGTTAAAAGGGGAGAATGACACCCTGGTCGCTGAGAAGAAAGCTGCTGAGGACTTGGGTGAGCAGATGAGGTCTGCGACGGCTCCAGCTGAAGACGATCACGATGATCTGAAGGAGCTGAAGACTCGAACTGAGTTGGTTTCCCGCGTTGTGGGGGCGGAGGACGATGTCTGCGCCATCAGCGAGGAATCTTTCAACAATGTCGTGGCTCACCTCAAAATTACATATCCAGGGGTCCAACTGTCCACGGAGGGGACCAGTTTTTTGTATCATGTTGAGGGTGGTAAGATTTTCACCCTCGACTTCTTCCAGATTGGCGAGGAGCATGCCCATATCCTTCAAGAGGAGCCTTAGTCGACGCAGACTATCCCCGAGGGGACCGAGCAGATGGAAGAGTGATGTCTTTTTTTTCTTCTTGTTGTTATATCTCTCGCATGCATGCCATGTTTATGTAATTTATCATTTTTCTGGGGCGTGGCCCCTTTATCATGTAGAAAGTACAATCGTGGTCCTCGTGACCACTAATTATTATTAAATGTATGTGTCCAGTCGTCCTGGTCGGTTTTATATGCTTTATATTTGTGTGTGGCTTTATTTGTTTTTATTTCCACTAAGTGTAGTAACTTTGCTTGATACGAGTGTCTGTTTTTATTCCATTCTTTAATAACAGCTTTCCAAGCCCTACTGTCCAAGGATTTTAAGAAGGTGGTCATCTTTGGCTTCCAATAGTCATAATTGGATCCATCCAAAATAGGGGGCCTGTTGACGAATCCTCCAACTTCTTTGTCCATCTTTACACCAGAAAGTAACTTCCCTAGATCTCACCCAGAGACAGATAAGATGCCTGCTCTGATACCAATTGAAATTCTGGTATCAGACGTGTGATGTTAAGGTGTGATGTCACAACAACACACTCTGCACAATGGACAGCAATAACAGTAAAATAACACCAAGAATTGTTGACCCAGTTCGGTTACAACCAACCTACTATGGGGGCTACCAAGCCAGGGATGGAATTCACTACTTGTAGATATAATTTACAGACTCAATAACCCGTTGACAATCTCCTAAACTTATACTCTACTAATGACTTCCTACCTAAGAAACCACTTAGGTATAAGAACACCACTCAATCCCTTACAAACACTCAAAGAACCCACTTTGAGTACCCTTGATCTTACTTCACAGTTTCGATCAAATCATACAGCTCTCTTTGCTTCACAGCTTTAGAGAGGACAGAAACTTAACACCTATTCAAACCCTAGAATAGTGTAAATACAATTCGTACAAAATACTCAAGACACTCAGCCTATGCTCTTGATCTTCTCTCTGTATTTCTGTACCTTTTCCTTTGGTCTTGTGCGCTTTATATAGCTCCTTGAATTGGGCTTGGACTTGTCACAATATTTGATCAGATTTGTTAATTAAACCTGAATCTTCAAAACAGATTTTATCCCCAAAATCTTTTTAAATCTTCAACCTTTTAATTCTCCAACAGACCTGCAATCAAATCTCCCATGTAACAGAAAATATTTATCCCAAGATATTCTCATCCAATGAGTCAACCACTCTCCACAATTCCAGCTAATACGCGTGCCCTAACAACCTGCTGTTGTTATTAATTATGCAGGTCTGATGTTACAACATCACCTGTGTGACATCAGACATCCAACTTCAGCACTTAACTACTTAACACAGCCCAGTGTTAAGACTTCAATGTTACAACATTAGCACCTTGACATCAACATTGAATAACCTTTGTTTTACCAAAATTCCAGCCAATCCAGGAACTATCAATCTCCCCCTTTGGCTAATTTTGGCTAAAACAATCTCTGCACTCTGCAAACAACTTCTGCACTCTGCACCTTCAGAGATTTCAGCAGCGGAATAATCTTCAATCGATTTGAAACTCATTAATCAGCAGCAGTTTGATAATCTTCAAAGTCTTCATCACTTGATCTGCTGCAGCACCATCTTCATTATTGACAATAGCCAATTGGTGTTCCCCCTCAAAAACATGAACCAGCATCACAGCTGTTCAGTAGCTCATAATGTGCAGCACATTACTCCCCCTAGATGTCTGCTTGGCTGCACTCTCCTCATGCCATGATATCTTCAATACTCCCCCTTAATAACTGTATCACCACTTTTCAACTAAACACCTTTTAGCAGCATCAACACCATATCTCCCCCTTAATCTCTGCATCACATCAGCAGCATATGGCAATAATCCTCTTGACTATCTTGGCTATTTTCTCCCCCTTTTAGCCACAATTAGGCAAACTTCAATAAGAAGCCCTATTAACAGTTAGTGCACCCTAGCTCTCATTGTTAGCCTCTCAGTTAGTAAACAGGCAAACAAATCATAGAAGTAAACTAAAACACAAACAATGCATAAAACAACACAATATTCAAATTACAAAACCAACATAAAAAAACTACAAACTGAAACTACTAAAGGCAAGAGACGATAAACTAGTCTTCTTCTGAACTGGATTGTTCTCCTGGATTCTCTTCCTCCTCCTCAGAGCTATCCCTACTGGCATCAACTTCATCTTTCTCAGAGCCATCAACATCATCTCCACTGTTCAGTTCTAACTGCTGGATCAGCTTTTCAAGTCTCTCTTTTCTAACCACACTGGTACTGATGACTGCATCAAGGTCTTTGCACATGGTCTTCAATTCTTCGATCAGTTCAGCCTTTGTAGTCATCTTCTTGACTTCAGCAGTTGAAGTTAGAGCAATGTCTGGAACATGATGTCCTGAAAATAGTTTAGGGTGTAGGGACAAGGCTGTCTTCCTCTGGCAGGCTATGTCTGAACTTGTTAAAGTTTCAGGATGTTGCTCTAAGATGATACCACACACAAGAGATGGGAATGCTATGGGTAACTTGATAGCATTTGTTTCAGCATGTTTCACCACTTGCTCAAAGATGTAGCTGCCATAGTCAAACTTAATCTTCTTCCCAATAATACAGATAAACCTGCCCAATCCAACAACGATTGTTGTCTTGTGGTTTGTTGGCACCCAGTTGGCAGCACCAATTTTGTGAAGAATTGCATACTTGATGCTAAGTTTACTAGCTGGCAACTTCCCTTTCAGTGGCCAAACCCTTATCTGACCAGCTGTAATCTCTTTACATATATCATTATCAGTCATCTCAAGTTCACTATACTCTTCACCTTCTCTGCCTAGATACTTATTGATAGTACTAGGAGAGAAATTAATGCACTTTCCTCTCACATAAACTTTCATGAAATCAATGCTCTTTTTATCAGTAATATCTCTAGAAATGTTAACAACAAATTCTTTGACAAGACTTTCATAGCACTTAGGAAACTTGGTCACAGTCTTTACCAATCCAGCCTCATTAATTAGCACCATGATATCCTTCATTTCTAAAGCTTCTTTCCCAAGCTCCCTCTCTAGGGCCAGTCTTCTCTAACATACAAATTTCCATAATGATGCACTGCTGGCATAATGAAAGGAAATGTTGTCGACTGGAACTTCAGGGACTTTGTCAGAGATTCTCTTCAAAATTGTCCTTCTGACAGGTGTGATGTCATGAACATCATCCTCATCATCACTGTCAGAATTAGAGTCTTCCCTTATTTTCCTCTTTTTGGATTTTACAGCCACTTTGCTCCATGGCTTGGTTGGACCAACAACAGTTTTCTTCTTGCCTTCAGACTTCTTTGGAGAGGACTCAACAACCTTTCCTTTCCTTGTTTGTAATCTCTTGGCAATACTTGGAACAACATTTCCAATGACTTCATTGTCAGATAAGTCATCCACATTGATCACCTCCTCACTCTTTTCTTTTTCAGGAGTAGTTCTATCATTAATTTCCTCATGCACATCTTCTTCTTCTCCTCCTCTTTCAGAATCCTCAATGACAGACATGGCAAGTCTATGAAGATCAGATTCTTCTCCTTGCATGTCTACCTTTTCTGCTGCCATCTGATTCAACGGTACAGAAATTCCTTTCACAGGTATTCCTTTGTCCAGTATTTTGGTTGCCAGATTACCCATACTCTTATCAACATCAAACTTTTCCACCACAGTTTGAGAACTTGGGTTGGTAGTTCTAGGTTTGTTTCCAAATAACATACTAGTAACAACTTTCATTGTTTCCGGATTCTTAAAAATAGTAGCAGGTCTCTTAGGAGTTAGTTTAGTGGGTCTCGAAGTACCTGATTCTGGGAGCATCATTGAGATAGGTTCTATATTCAACGCTTCTTCTGGAAATCCCTCTTCGGAAGAAACCCTAGCCTTATCTCGCAAAACGCCTTGAGCGACAGATTTCTTTGATGGAGACGACGTCATGGTTCCCTTGAGGCAGTATGAGTTCAGATGATTCTTCTTGTTGAAGGAGACGAACGGACGGAAGATATGCTCTTTGATGAACCGTGATCTTGCTACACTCGAGAATGATGGTCTGAGGTATGGCGCCAGATTTTCTGTATTTTTTAAAGACCAATTACTAATTTTCTCCCTCCATAAAGACTTTCCTTTTAAAACACTCACATCAGCATTTGTTAACTTTGAGTGACCTTTCAGCATCCTGATGTCATAGTCTGATGTTATAACATCAACCTGAGCATCAATAGTTGAATTTCCTTCAAGAGAAATCCACTGATAGCAGTTATCCTTGGTTCTGGCACCCTTCATAACAATCTGATTATGCTCATCAGAAACCACACACTCATCCTTAGTGTAGTTTACCTTGTAACCTTCATCACACAACCGGCTTATGCTGATCAAATTAGCTTTTAATCCACTGACAAACATCACATTGTCAAGATCTGGTCTACCATCACCTTCCACTTTCCCAAATCCTGCAACTATACCTTTCTCTCCATTGCCAAACACAACCTCATGAGAGGAACAATGACTGACTTCAGCAAACATAAATCTACATCCAGACATGTGTTTGGAACACCCACTGTCAAAGTACCATGTTCCTTCTTTAGCCTCTTTGTCATCCAAGTGAGCCAATAAGCACTTCACCTTCTCCTTAGGTACCCATTGTTTAACAACTTTGGGCCTGTGCTCTCTCCATCTGTTTTGAGGCTGAGGGTATCCATGCAGCTTGTAGCAAGAGTACTGCATATGTCCAAATCTTCCACAATAATAGCATCTCACCCTTTCATCTCTGAATCTTCTGCCATGATGAGATTGCCTATGCTGCCATCCATGATGTGGTCTCCTTCTACCATAACTGCCCTGCCATCTATTCTGTTGATATCTTCTCCCATAAGTCAGCTGAGAAGGCTATTTCCTGGATTGTCTCCCATGATGGTGAGGCTTTCTTCTTCCATATACATAAGGAACAACATTGGTGTATCCATAACCATACCCATACCAGTTATCCTGATGTTGAGACATCTGATGAGACTTGTGCTGTTTGAACTGAGCAGTTTTCATGCTCTCATGGTATTGTGGGGGCATATATTGGCTAGCTCCCAGTGGCTGCTTTCTCTTCTGATAGGGACCAGTCTTCTTCTCAATCTTCTTAGGTTGTGAAACATCAGCTTTCTTAGGGGTAGGATCCTGCTTCTTTGTCTGATGTTGAGATGAAAGTTGTGACACTTGCTTCTTTGAACCTGAAGTGCGTCCTTCTGAAGTTCCCTTGTCCTCAGCCACATAACCTATCCCAGCTTTATCTCCAGCAGCTTTTTCTGACTGAAGTATCTTGTCAAGTGTGTCTATACCACAGCTCAGCATCCTAACATACTTGGTCATTTGATCAAGATGAGCTCTAACTAGCACCACTTCATTTTCAAGATCAGTCTTTTCATTCTCTAGCTGAGCAATCTGTTACTTGTGGCACTTGTTTTCTTGACAAATCTCAGCACTCTTTAAACACAGCTCTTGATAGGTGGATGCCAACTCCTCATAAGTTACTTCTCCATCACTAGAATCATCATCAGAAATCACAGCTCCTGTTAAAGCTCTCACATGCTTTGCTGACTCGCCTTCACTTTCACTATCAGAGTCAGACCAGGAAACTGTCATGCCCTTCTTCTGCTTTTTCAAGAAGGTGGGACATTCTTTCTTGACATGTACATACCCTTCGCACTCAAAGCACTGCACTCCTTTATCTTGGGCAGTTTTCTCTTCATCCTTCCTGCTGGTGTCAGAGGTCATGTTCTTGACATTAGGCATGGAGTTATTATTCATTCTCTTGAATACTTTGGTGAACTGTCTTCCCAACATCACTATGGCCTGAGATAAGTCCTCCTGGGATTCAGAACTCTTTCCTTTATCTTCTTCATTATTTGACACCAGGGCTATACTCTTTGGCTTCTTTTCTGGTTCTTCCTCATTCAACCCAAGCTCAAAGGTTTGAAGAGATCCAATGAGCTCATCTACTCTCATCTTGCTGATGTCTTGTGATTCTTCAATGGCAGTAACCTTCATCTTATACTTCTTAGGTAGGGACCTAAGGATCTTCCTCACAAGCTTCTCATCTGACATCTTCTCACCAAGGGCACTAGATGCATTAGCCAGCTCAAGTACACTCATGTGGAAATCATGAATGGTCTCATCTTCCTTCATCTTCAGGCTTTCAAATTTTGATGTTAAAATCTGAAGTCTTGACATCTTGACTCTAGATGTTCCTTCATGAGTAGCCTGCAAGATGTCCCATGCTTCTTTAGCAACTTCACAGGTATTGATTAACCTGAAGATATTCTTATCCACTCCATTGAAGATAGCATTCAGAGCTTTGGAATTTCCAAGGGCAAGCTTATCTTCCTCCTTGGTCCACTCTTCTTCAGGCTTTGGCTTAGAGGTGCCTTCTTTATCTTTGCCAGCATCATCCTTCTCACATATGACAGGAGCTTTCCATTCTTTAATAACAGCTTTCCAAGCCCTACTGTCCAAGGATTTTAAGAAGGTGGTCATCCTTGGCTTCCAATAGTCATAATTGGATCCATCCAAAATAGGGGGTCTGTTGACGAATCCTCCAACTTCTTTGTCCATCTTTACACCAGAAAGTAACTTCCCTAGATCTCACCCAGAGACAGACAGGATGCCTGCTCTGATACCAATTGAAATTCTGGTATCAGACGTGTGATGTTAAGGTGTGATGTCACAACAACACACTCTGCACAATGGACAGCAATAACAGTAAAATAACACCAAGAATTGTTGACCCAGTTCGGTTACAACCAACCTACTCTGGGGGCTACCAAGCCAGGGATGGAATTCACTACTTGTAGATATAATTTACAGACTCAACAACCCGTTGACAATCTCCTAAACTTATACTCTACTAATGACTTCCTACCTAAGAAACCACTTAGGTATGAGAACACCACTCAATCCCTTACAAACACTCAAAGAACCCACTTTGAGTACCTTTGATCTTACTTCACAGTTTCGATCAAATCATACAGCTCTCTTTGCTTCACAGCTTTAGAGAGGACAGAAACTTAACACCTATTCAAACCCTAGAATAGTGTAAATACAATTCGTACAAAATACTCAAGACACTCAGCCTATGCTCTTGATCTTCTCTCTGTATTTCTGTACCTTTTCCTTTGGTCTTGTGCGCTTTATATAGCTCCTTGAATTGGGCTTGGACTTGTCACAATATTTGATCAGATTTGTTAATTAAAACTGAATCTTCAAAACAGATTTTATCCCCAAAATCTTTTTAAATCTTCAACCTTTTAATTCTCCAACAGACCTGCAATCAAATCTCCCATGTAACAAAAAATATCTATCCCAAGATATTCTCATCCAATGAGTCAACCACTCTCCACAATTCCAGTTAATACGCGTGCCCTAACAACCTGCTGTTGTTATTAATTCTGCAGGTCTGATGTTACAACATCACCTGTGTGACATCAGACATCCAACTTCAGCACTTAACTACTTAACACAGCCCAGTGTTAAGACTTCAATGTTACAACATTAGCACCTTGACATCAACATTGAATAACCTTTGTTTTACCAAAATTCCAGCCAATCTAGGAACTATCAGTGCGGTAGGGCCAGAGTACACTATGCAGTTCCTCGACCCATGCTTTCATTGTTTCATCCAGCCTTCGTTTGAGGCCCCGAAGGATTACCATGTTTTCCACTTCGGCCTTCCCGTTAGTATTGGGATGTTCGACGGGCGCGAAGTATTGTTTCGTGCCTAGTTGGGCGACGAAGTCCTGAAATTTTCTGTCTGAGAACTGCGTGGCGTTGTCAGTGACTATTGCTTGGGGGATACCAAATCGTGCCAAGATGTTCTGCTTGTAGAAGCGAAGTATGTAACACCCTTTTCTACCTCCAATAATGTTGCAGCAGAAACAACTTAAATAATCAGAGTAAGGCATAAAAATCACCTCAAAGGGTGCACATTCCTCATTAAATCAAAATAACATAAATTACCCTGTAAACAAAAGGGTTTCCTCAAAATTTCACAAAAAAAGCCTTCAATGGCAGCGGAACTCAAATTTTCAAATAAAAAGGTTTTTTTTTCGACAAACGTCATAATAGTCAAATTAAAACCATATCATCAAATAACAACAAAATAGGGAAACATCATAGTTCGACTCAAAGGACCCCAACCTGATGTTACACTATCAGAGTAAGACCATCTAAATCGACCAAAAGCAATTAAACTTCAAGTCCTCGAAAGCATCCACAACTAAACCTGATCACCTGCACGTTACCCACGTGGAGGCAACATTCAAACAGGTAGGGTGAGTAATCACAATTCATAATAATCATTATAAGACAAGATATACATAAAATGGCATTATCTTCATAAACGACATCATCAAGGTCATCATCAAGGAAAACATCAGGAAACACCATATCACAGATTCATCAATGCCACATAAGATGCAATGCATAACAAGACTCATGCATGTGGTACCAATCGTCACAAAGGATGGACACCAGGCCATCAACCCTCCAAAGATCCCCGTCAATAGGATCGATCCCGCATTTGGAACCGGAGCACGTCATAATTACCTCATATTCGCACAATGGGAATGAAGCGTCGTCACAGAGTATACATATGAATGTATGATACACAACGTCACAAATCATCATCGTCAAAACATCATTATGTGCATCATCATTCACCAAAACATCATATAATCATGTCATCATAAATTCATCAAAAGCACCACTAATCATCATCATCAATATCATCAATAACATCACAGTAATCATCAAAATATCACAGCACCAAAATCTCAAAACATCACGGCATCATAGTAAAATTTCACAAAACTGCAGCAGTTCGCTGCTGAGTTCGCTGTGCGAACACCATCGCTGGGACCTTCGCTTTGCGAAGCTCCAACGAATCCCAGAATCTCAAAACATCCCACATTCTGCCTCTCCTCGCCTCTACCTTCGTTGTTCGAAGCCCTTCGATGGGACCTTCGCTTTGCGAACCCACGACACCACACCTGAGAAAACCCTCAGCATCATCACAGATATCGCGCATTCGATGCGCTACTCGCTTTGCGAGTCTATGCGAACATTCGCCTTGCGAGTGTTTCATTCGCTTTGTGAGCTAGCGATTGCAGGGAATCACTGCTACACATCAGTAGCTACCAAACCTCCAAGGTACCTGCGATTACAGTCCCAATCGACCCAAAAGCATCCCTATAATAGTTCTAATATATCACAGGATTTAAAGGCCTAAAACCTACATCTGTTAGGTCGATCCAGGACACTACGGGAAACCTTAATTTCCCTCAACTTTCAAAACTCTCAAGCTCCATATAAACTCTATAGATCCTCCGCCACAAGGTCAAAACTACAACAACGGGGAGATCTGCCCCAAAAGTCTATTCTACCGATTAAATTCAACTCTTATCAATCGATCTCACAACACGCCCTCAAAGTCATCAGTTTACCTCAAAACCTATAAACCCTAAAAAACCCCACAATCCACTTCAATCAATCGAATCCTATAATGAAAACAATGAAATGTAATTACTCCCCATACCTTAGATTGTCGATCCGACGAGTTCTCTCTTGAGCCTTTGGAAACCTTCACGAAAATCCTTGCCTTCTCCCTTTTTCCTCAGAGCTCTGCACTTTCTCCTTATTTTCACGATCTCGACAAAATGAATCCTAATTCTCCTCAATTCCTCCTTTTTGGTTAATTTAACTCTTGGGCCTCAAATATGGGCTTTCTCCATAATGCCCTCACTAATTCTCTTGAATTGTCCACTTTGCCCTTAATTCCTCTATTATTATTTTAAATTAATAATAATACAAATATATTCATATTATATACTATTATTTAATTAAAATAACCAAAACTCTACAAAACCCGACATCAACACGGACCACCAAAATTCACGGAAAAATCACAAATATTATATTTAAATAAATTAAATAAACATTTCTCATAAATTTGGGGTGTTACAACTTTCCCCCACTTAAAGAATTTTCGCCCTCGAAAATTACCTCAAGGAAATAGAGTCGGATACGACTCCCTCATCTGATCTTCACGTTCCCAAGTCCAACTTTTGCCAGCTGGTCCACCCCACAGTACCTTCACCAAAGTTATGTCTTTACCCCGCAATTGCTTCGTCTCTCGGCCCTCGACACGCACAGGCAATGCTTCCACGGTTAGATTATCCCTCACTTGTACATCATCCATCTGGATCACATGCGACGGATCCGGAATGTACTTCCTCACTGAGACACATGGAACATGTGTTGGTTGCGGAATAGGGCAAGCAAGCAAAAAGATTTGGAAGTATTTTTCCGGGAATTATCGTGTCCACAGAGATCGATGCTACTGAACTGTTGTTCGACAATTTAATTGTTAATGAGTTTGGTTTAAAATGGTTTTAAGGTAAATGCAGGAACGGGAAAGCAATTCGATAGGCTACCTCTCCTATCCTTTGCGATATCTGATATGGACCAACAAAACATGGAGTGAGCTTCCTAGACTTCAAAGCTCGACCCACACCAGTCACTGGCGTCACCCTCAAAAACACGTGATCTCCCTCTTGGAATTCAAGTGCTTTCCTCCTCTTATCATGGTAGCTCTTCTGACGACTCTGCGAAGCTTTCATCCTCTCTTAGATCTTCTTAATCTTCTCAGTCGTCTCTTGCACAATTTCAGATCTGAGTACAACACTCTCGCCCGACTCATACCAACATAAAGGAGTCCTACACCTTCTCCCACACAAAGATTCGTAGGGCACCATTCCAATACTAGCATGAAAACTATTAATTATTGTTCGTGAACTCAATCAATGGCAAATGGCTATCCCACGATCCCCCATGATCCAACACACAAGCCCTCAGCAAATCCTCTAAAGATTGGATCGTTCTTTCTGTATGACCGTCCGTCTGTGGATGATAGGCAGAACTCATCCTCAACTTGGTACCCAACACATCTTGCAAACTCTTCCAGAACCTCGATGTAAACCTCGGATCTCTATCCGACACAATACTCGAAGGTACCCCATGTAACTTCACAATCTCATCAATATACATCTCGGCTAGCTTCTGCATGGAATGATTAATCTTCATCGGTAAGAAATGAGCCGACTTAGTTAATCTATCCACGATCACCCAAATTGAGTCATTTCCCTTAGCAGTCTTCGGCAACCCCACCACAAAATCCATGGAAATACTATCCCATTTCCATTCTGGAATCCTCAACGGCTGCATCATACCTAAAGGCTTTTGATGCTCAACCTTTGACTTCTGACAAGTCAAACACGCATAAACAAACTCCGCAACATCCTTCTTCATACCTGGCCACCAAAACAACTTTTTCAAATCTTGGTACATCTTCGTAGCACCGGGATGAATACTCAACCTACTTCGATGTCCTTCTTCAAGAATGCTCTTCTTAATATCTGGAACATCTGGGACACATACTCTATCTCGAAACCTCATCACACCATCCTCGTCAATCCGGAAGTCACCTCCGTTACCTTGGTTAATCAAAGTCAATTGGTAAACCGACTTTAAATCAGATTGATGTCCCACTCTGATTTCTTCCAGAATACTACTAGTCAACTTCAACATTCCTAACTTCACACTGTCAGGAGTCACTTCACATACCAAACTCAAATCTCTGAATTGCTCAATCAACTCCAATTCTTTCACCATAAGCATCAACATATGCAATGACTCTCTGCTCAATGCATCAGCCACTACATTTGCTTTGCCCGGATGATAACTCAAATCAAAATCGAAATCCTTCAACAGTTCTAACCACCTTCTCTGCCTCATATTCAATTCTTTCTAATTAAATAAGTACTTCAGACTTTTATGATCACTGAACACTTCAAATTTAGAGCCAAACAGATAATGTCCCCAAATTTTCAACACAAACACCACCGCGGCCAATTCCAAGTCATGCGTAGGATAATTCCTCTCATGAACTCGCAATTGTCTCGAAGCATAGGTAACGACTTTTCCATTCTGCATTAACACTCCACCAAGACCCATCTTCGACGCATCACAATACACCACAAAAGATTCACTTGGATTAGGCAAAATCAACACTGGAGCAGTAGTCAATCTTTTCTTTAATTCCACAAAACTCTCTTCACAAGCTACATCTCACACAAAAGTATGACCCTTTCGAGTCAACTGAGTCAAAGGTAATGCCAACTTAGAAAAACCTTCAATAAACTTGCGGTAGTAACCCGCTAATCCCAGAAAACTTCGTATCTCAGTAACAGACTTCGGAGTCTCCCACTGTAATACCGCGTCAATCTTAGAAGGATCAACAGCAATCGCTCCACTCGAAATCACATGGCCAAGGAAACTCACTTCCTTCAACCAGAACTCACACTTCGACAGCTTTGCATACAACTTTTTCTCCTTCAAGACTTGCAACACAGTTCTCAAATGCTCGGTGTGCTCTTCTTCAGATCTAGAATAGATCAAGATATCATCGATAAACACCACCACGAACTTGTCCAAATACTCATGGAAAATTCGATTCATATACTCCATGAACACACCAGGTGCATTGGATACACCAAACGACATCACAGTGTATTCATAGTGTCCATATCTCGTTCTGAAAGCCGTCTTCGGAATATCATCAGGCTTCACTCGAATCTGATGATAACCAGACCTCAAATCAATCTTGTTAAACACACAAACACCTACTAACTGATCCATCAAATCGTCGATTCTAGGAAGTGGATACTTATTCTTGATCGTCACTTTATTCAACTGCCAGTAATCAACGCACAACCTCATACTTCCATCTTTCTTCTTCACTAACAACACAGGAGCACCCCACGGAGAAACACTTGGTCGAACAAACCTCTTCTCAAGCAATTCTTCCAACTGTTTCTTCAATTCACTTAACTCAGAAGCTGACATCCGATAAGGAGCCATCGACACTAGACTCGTACCTGGTATTAAGTCCACTGCAAACTCTACTTCACGCTCTGGAGGCAAATCACTGATGTCATCTGGAAACACATCTGGGAATTCACAGACAACAGGCAACTCCACACTCGTAGCTTCACGATCAATTTGCAACGATGCAAACATTGCAAACACCAAAGCTTCATCTTCTTGAAGTTCCTCTACCTGCTTAGCAGACAAGAACATCAACTCCCCACTATCATCAATCTCAGGAAACTCTACAATCTTGTTATAACAATCGATATGAACAAGGTTGAACTCCAACCAGTTCATTCCAAAGATCACGTCAATTTGGCGCAAGGGTAGGCACACCAAATCCATCACAAAGCTCTTCTCAAAAATCGTCACAGGACATCTCAAACACACAAGGGTAGTAGTACCAGAACCATTAGCTGGAGTTTCTATTACCATATTACCATTCATCTCAGATAACTTCAAACCCAATCTATTAGCACATTCAAGCGAGATAAAAGAATGAGTAGCACCAGTATCAATAATAGCAACCAATTCGATATTATTAATAAAACAAGTACCTCGAATCAGGTTGTCCTTCTCTGGCGTCTCTGCACCACTCAAAGCAAACACACGACCACTGGTCTGGGCAGCAGTAGCAGTCTTCTTTGGCTTCTGGCATTAAGCACTGATATGACCTTTCTCACCACAATTGAAACAGGTCGGACCCTCATCTTTACAATTAGTAGCTCGATGACCTTTCTTACCGCATCTATAGCACCTCAGCACATTATTTGTGCACACATCAGCACGGTGACCTTGTTCGCCACACTTATGACACTTTCCAGAAGCGGGAGCTGCTCCCCCACTTGCCTTTTTCCCATCTGAAGCCTTCTGCTTCCCTTTGTCAGCTGAAATTTTATAAGGCTTATCCCTATACTGCCCTTTCTTCTCACTCAACTGCTTGAAGTGAGCAGATCGAGCTCGGTTGTCCTCATCGTAGATTCTACTCTTGTCCACCAACTCAGCATACCTGCGGATCTGCTGATACCCAATACCCTGCTTAATCTCTGGTCTCAGCCCATTCTCAAACTTGAGACATTTAAACATCTCAGCATCAGCACGATTGTAGTGCGGACAGAACTTCACTAGCTTCTCAAACTTTGCAGCATACTCTGCCACAGTCATGTCTCCTTGCTTTAGCTCGAGGAATTCCACTTCTCTCTTGCCACGAGCATACTCTGGGAAATACTTGCCCAGAAACTCCTGGTTAAACACAACCCAAGTTATCACAGTGCCAACATCAGTAAGCCTCTGATGGGTGTTATCCCACCAGTCCTCAGCTTTCTCTTCCAGCGTATGCGTTCCGAACTGAACCTGTTGCTCATCATAACACCCCATCACTCGAAAAATCTTCTCGATCGCCTTCAGCCACTTGTGTGCACTTGCTGGATCATGCGTACCCACAAAATTCGATGGGTTGTTCCTCTGGAACTTACCCAAAGCTCGAAACTCATCAGGAGCTCCACCATTTGGATTCAGCTGCGCCACCACATTAGCAACTGATTCCAACGCATCAGCAATCGCACAATCATTTCTTCCAGTCATCCTACACACCACCAACAAGGTTAGAAGAACTAAACCATCGACAGTGTACACACACTCGTCGACTGACAGGGACAGACATCAAGTAAAAACCTGGCCGGACGGACCGACCTGCTCTGATACCACTAATGTAACACCCTTTTCTACCCCCAATAATGTTGCAGCAGAAACAACTTAAATAATCAGAGTAAGGCATAAAAATCACCTCAAAGGGTGCACATTCCTCATTAAATCAAAATAACATAAATTACCCTGTAAACAAAAGGGTTTCCTCAAAGTTTCACAAAAAAAAGCCTTCAATGGCAGCGGAACTCAAATTTTCAAATAAAAAGGTTTTTTTTTTTCGACAAACGTCATAATAGTCAAATTAAAACCACATCATCAAATAACAACAAAATAGGGAAACAACATAGTTCAACTCAAAGGACCCAAACTCGATGTTACACTATCAGAGCAAGACCCTCTAAATCGACCAAAAGCAATTAAACTTCAAGTCCTCGAAAGCATCCACAGCTAAACCTGATCACCTGCACGTTACCCACGTGGAGGCAACATTCAAACAGGCAGGGTGAGTAATCACAATTCATAATAATCATTATAAGACAAGATATACATAAAATGGAATTATCTTCATAAACGACATCATCAAGGTCATCATCAAGGAAAACATCAGGAAACACCATATCACAGATTCATCAATGCCACATAAGATGCAATGCATAACAAGACTCATGCATGTGGTACCAATCGTCACAAAGGATGGACACCAGACCATCAACCCTCCAAAGATCCCCGTCAATAGGATCGATCCCGCATTTGGAACCGGAGCACGTCATAATTACCTCATATCCGCACAATGGGAATGAAGCGTCGTCACAGAGTATGCATATGAATGTATGATACACAACGTCACAAATCATCATCGTCAAAACATCATTATGTGCATCATCATTCACCAAAACATCATATAATCATGTCATCATAAATTCATCAAAAATACCACCAATCATCATCATCATCAATATCATCAATAACATCACAGTAATCATCAAAATATCACAACATCAAAATCTCAGAACATCACAGCATCATAGCAAAATTTCACAAAACTGCAGCAGTTCGCTGCTGAGTTCGCTGTGCGAACACCTTCGCTGTGCGAACACCTTCGCTAGGACCTTTGCTTTGCCTCATTCTGCCTCTCCTCACTTTTACCTTCGCTGTGCGAAGCCGTTCGTTGGGACCTTCGCTTTGTGAACCCACGACCCCACACCTCAGAAAACCCTCAGCATCATCACAGATATCACGCATTCACTGCGCTACTCGCTTTCCGAGTCCAGGCGAACATTCGCCTTGCGAGTGTTTCGTTCGCTTTGCGAACTAGCGATTGCAGGGCATCGCTGCTACGCATCAGTAGCTCCCAAACCTCCAAGGTACCTGCAATTACAGTCCCAATCGACCCATAAACATCCCTATAACAGTTCTAATATATCACAGGATTTAAAGGCCTAAAACCTACGTCTGTTAGATCGATCCAGGACACTACGGGAAACCTTAATTTCCCTAAACCTTCAAAACTCTCAAGCTCCATATAAACTCTATAGATCCTCCGCCACAAGGTCAAAAATACAACAACGGGGAGATCTGCCCCAAAAGTATATTCTACCGATTAAATTCAACTCTTATCAATCGATCTCACAACACGCCCTCAAAGTTATCAGTTTACCTCAAAACCTATAAACCCTCAAAAACCCCACAATCCACTTCAATCAATCGAATCCTATAATGAAAACAATGAAAGGTAATTACTCCCCATACCTTAGATTGTCGATCCGATGAGTTCTCTCTTGAGCCTTTGGAAACCTTCACGAAAATCCTCGCCTTCTCCCATTTTCCTCAGAGTTATGCACTTTCTCCTTATTTTCACGATCTCCACAAAATGAATCCTAATTCTCCTCAATTCCTCCTTTTTGGTTAATTTAACTTTTGGGCCTCAAATATGGGCTTTCTCCATAATGCCCTCACTAATTCTCTTGAATTATCCACTTTGCCCTTAATTCCTCTAATATTATTTTAAATTAATAATAATACAAATATATTCATATTATATACTATTATTTAATTAAAATAACCAAAACTCCACAAAACCGGACATCGACACGGACCACCAAAATTCATGGAAAAATCACAAATATTATATTTAAATAAATTAAATAAATATTTCTCATAAATTTGGGGCGTTACAACTTTCCCCCACTTAAAGAATTTTCGCCCTCGAAAATTACCTCAAGGAAATAGAGTCGGATACGACTCCCTCATCTGATCTTCACGTTCCCAAGTCCAACTTTTGCCAGCTGGTCCACCCCACAGTACCTTCACCAAAGTTATGTCTTTACCCCGCAATTGCTTCGTCTCTCGGCCCTCGACACGCACAGGCAATGCTTCCACGGTTAGATTATCCCTCACTTGTACATCATCCATCTGGATCACATGCGACGGATCCGGAATGTACTTCCTCACTGAGACACATGGAACATGTGTTGGTTGCGGAATAGGGCAAGCAAGCAAAAAGATTTGGAAGTATTTTTCCGGGAATTATCGTGTCCACAGAGATCGGTGCTACTGAACTGCTGTTCGACAATTTAATTGTTAATGAGTTTGGTTTAAAATGGTTTTAAGGTAAATGCGGGAAAGTAAATAAAAACATAAAAAGTATATTCTTCGAAGAGAAGAAACCTATCAAGCATGAATATACACTACTCAGAACAAACGTAAACCTATCGATCGGTCACATTCAACATACAATACTCATCAAAATCATCACGTATCGCTCACAACAATGTCCATCTCTGGCACACTGAGCTGAGAGAGCAACCGTATCACTCTCGTCATCACTCTCGCGCACGACGCCTCGAAACACGGAAGGCATTAAATTCCGACACCAAAAAGATTATCATCTAAATCTATCTCTAGCATCTAGACAATAAATATCCATCCCTAATCAAGATTTGTGATGTTTATCTCTAACACAACACAAATCCAAACATAAATGCAAAAAGATCAAGGAAGACATTGATAATGATTTGTAAAGCATATATATAATACAACCATGATCAATACATGTACATAGGTTTAGAGTAACAATACAAATATAACCCAACAAATAGAGAAATACATAGAGAAGAAATGGAGAAAAACCAAACATTTCTTGAGTTGTCGGCTCCGATTGATGAAGGATTCGACTCCGGATCTTCCTAATGCATGCTCCAATGTGTTTTCTAGCCTAATTCTGGTCAAAAAATGCTATTGGATGGATTTAGAACTAAAAATACCAAACCCATACCTAAAAATTGTGTTTTTGGACCTTTAATGGAGTTTCAGCCCGTCAAAATTCGCCCGACGGAATTCTGGGGAGCCCGGCGGAATTATGGCGGTTTATTTTTGCAAGTTCCAGAATTGTGACATTGTTGTGCCTGCGCTTCGCCCGGCGGAATTTTGGCTTCGCCCAGCGCTTTTGAAGTTTCGCCCGGTGCAGCAGGGGCGAATCACACCAGAAAATTCTGCACTGTTTTATTCGTAACTTTTGAACCGTAACTCCGATTAACGCACGGTTAGAAGCGTTGGAAAGCTTATTCAATGCTCTTTATGAATATGGCAAGATCCCATTGCTGGAATACCTGTAAAAATAAATGAAAATCAATTAAACTCAATGATATTTACACGATAGGCAATATATACACTAAAACGTAAACTATACGCATTTACAAACAAAGCGGGGTTTATTTGCAAAAAGAACTGATAAGTGCAATAAAACTTATATACAAAAATAGCTACAATTTGCACTTATCAAACTCTCCCTAACTTACCTAATTGTTTGTCCACAAACAAGAATCAAACAAACTTAAAAACACAAAAGCGACATCCAAAGAAAGACAAATCAACAGGTTTTGAAAAACGGAAACGAATGAATGGTTCAAATGCAAACGGTACACACAAAAAGTAAATACTTACCACTAAACTACGACGACAACATAATCACGAAACAATTGCAAAATACAAAAATCATGCCAAACGTTCTAAAACAACACAAGTTCCAAAGTGAATCACAACTAGTAAAAAAAATCATCGGTAGATGAAAAACACACAATAAGGTACCTTACACTCACACAACACTCATGCAAACAAAAGACTAAATTATGCATACATCCACAAATTCATATTGAACATACAAAGGCAAGAATCACAAGGACTTTCAAGGTTGTAACGTGGTCGGGTAAACAAACAAGGGGCAATTTCTAAAGGTAATTGAAACAAAAACTTGCCTAAACCTAAGGGAGTGAAAACTCACAAAGACTCAAACACCAAATTCCAATCAACTTCTTCCACAATCCCAAGTGTTACACAACACACAATACTTATTTAGCACAATTATTGAAACTCTTTTTGTTTCCTTTTTCAAGGATTTTTCTTTTTCTTCCTTTTTTCTTTCTTTTTCTCTTTCACAAATTTATCTCTTTTTTCTTTTATTTTTCAATCCTCATAGAATCCAACCAATGAGTATACAATCATCCTCTCCCCAACTTGAATTCAACCGCACCATCATGTGAATACTCCCTACTCTCTAAGGCAAGGAAAAATCCATACAACAACACAAAATTGAGGTCCAAGAAAAAACAAAATCCATTCAAAAATAAGTGAACTAAATACTCATAGACAAGCATTAAGTTCAAATAAAAACATGGATAAAAAAGCTCAAAGGGGTTACAAATTCTCACACACTCACAAGGTGAATTGACTATTTGGCTAAGGTGGTTGTGCTTAAAATGAAACAATTGCCTTGATACTTTTCATGCATTCATATAAACAACACAAACAACATATTCAACATAATAAAATCCAGTTAGAACAAGAATGTTGGTACTCCGCGCGTATATGTACAATAGAAGGCCACCTCACAAAAAGGTTGGGAACTAAAGTGATTCACTACAAGAACAAGTATACAAAAGAATGGATGGCATGGAAGTTTGTAAAATGCCTAAGTAACATGAATATCATAAAGTATAGAAAGCGATAAATACATACCTCGGATGTGTACAAAACTTAACAAAATCATTACCATACATCCGCAAGTTGAAACGAACTAACTTGGAAAATCACCAAAGCATCCTCAAATAAGTCAATCAAAATTTGCGAGCAAACAACAACCAAAAACATTCGAAAAGAAAAACTATAAAACATGCTTGTTTTACGTCGTAAGCTCGACGCCTTTACAATGCTTAGCTAGAAACTTCCTCTCTTCATGCCATGGTGATGTCTCACTGCGCAACCAAAAGCAAGCGTCCTAACCAAACACTTGAACAAACGTAAAAAATGTACAAGTATCATAATAAACAAGTGAAAATATACAAAATGTACGATATTTACAAAACTCAAAAACAACTAAACTATCGCAATGCAAGAACAATAAAAACCAATCCCCGACAACAACGCCATTTTATTGGTTGCGGAATAGGGCAAGCAAGCAAAAAGATTTGGAAGTATTTTTCCAGGAATTATCGTGTCCACAGAGATCGGTGCTACTGAACTGCCGTTCGACAATTTAGTTGTTAATGAGTTTGGTTTAAAATGGTTTTAAGGTAAATGCGGGAAAGTAAATAAAAACATAAAAAGTATATTCTTCAAAGAGAAGAAACCTATCAAGCGTGAATATACACTACTCAGAACAAACGTAAACCTATCGATCGGTCGCATTCAACATACAATACTCATCAAAATCATCACGTATCGCTCACAACAGTGTCCATCTCTGGCACACTGAGCTGAGAGAGCAACCGTATCACTCTCGTCGTCACTCTCGCGCACGACGCCTCGAAACACGGAAGGCATTAAATTCCGACACCAAAAAGATTATCATCTAAATCTATCTCTAGCATCTAGACAATAAATATCCATCCCTAATCAAGATTTGTGATGTTTATCTCTAACACAACACAAATCCAAACATAAATGCAAAAAGATCAAGGAAGACATTGATAATGATTTGTAAAGCATATATATAATACAACCATGATCAATACATGTACATAGGTTTAGAGTAACAATACAAACATAACCCAACAAATAGAGAAATACATAGAGAAGAAATGGAGAAAAACCAAACATTTCTTGAGTTGTCGGCTCCGATTGATGAAGGATTCGACTCCGGACCTTCCTAATGCATGCTCCAATGTGTTTTCTAGCCTAATTCTGGTCAAAAAATGCTATTGGATGGATTTAGAACTAAAAATACCAAACCCATACCTAAAAATTGTGTTTTTGGACCTTTAATGGAGTTTCAGCCCGTCAAAATTCGCCCGACGGAATTCTGGGGCGCCCGGCGGAATTATGGCGGTTTATTTTTGCAAGTTCCAGAATTGTGACATTGTTGTGCCTGCGCTTCGCCCGGAGGAATTTTGGCTTCGCCTGGCGCTTTTGAAGTTTCGCTCGGCGGAATTTTCGCCCGGTACAGCAGGGACGAATCACACCAGAAAATTCTGCACTGTTTTATTCGTAACTTTTGAACCGTAACTCCGATTAACGCGCGGTTTGAAGCGTTGGAAAGCTTATTCAATGCTCTTTATGAATATGGCAAGATCCCATTGCTGGAATACCTGTAAAAATAAATGAAAATCAATTAAACTCAATGATATTTACATGATACGCAATATATACACTAAAACGTAAACTATACGCATTTACAAACAAAGCGGGGTTTATTCGTAAAAAGAACTGATAAGTGCAATAAGACCTATATACAAAAATAGCTACAATTTGCACTTATCAAAATCTCCCTAACTTACCTAATTGTTTATCCACAAACAAGAATCAAACAAACTTAAAAACACAAAAGCGACATCCAAAGAAAGACAAATCAACAGGTTTTGAAAAACGGAAACGAATGAATGGTTCAAATGCAAACGGTACACACAAAAAGTAAATACTAACCACTAAACTACGACGACAACCTAATCACGAAACAATTGCAAAATACAAAAATCATGCCAAACGTTCTAAAACAACACAAGTTCCAAAGTGAATCACACCTAGTAGAAACAATCATCGGTAGATGAAAAACACACAATAAGGTACCTTACACTCACACAACACTAATGCAAACAAAAGAATAAATTATGCATACATCCACAAATTCATATTGAACATACAAAGGCAAGAATCATAAGGACTTTCAAGGTTGTAACGTGGTCAGGTAAACAAACAAGGGGCAATTTCTAAAGGTAATTGAAACAAAAACTTGCCTAAACCTAAGGGAGTGAAAACTCACAAAGACTCAAACACCAAATTCCAATCAACTTCTTCCACAATCCCAAGTGTTACACAACACACAATACTTATTTAGCACAATTATTGAAACTCTTTTTGTTTCCTTTTTCAAGGATTTTTCTTTTTCTTCCTTTTTTCTTTCTTTTTCTCTTTCACAAATTTTTCTCTTTTTTCTTGTCTTTTTCAATCCTCATAGAATCCAACCAATGAGTATACAATCATCCTCTCCCCAACTTGAATTCAACCGCACCATCATGTGAATACTCCCTACTTTCTAAGGCAAGGAAAAATCCATACAACAACACAAAATTGAGGTCCAAGAAAAAACAAAATCCATTCAAAAATAAGTGAACTAAATACTCATAGACAAGCGTTAAGTTCAAATAAAAACATGGATAAAAAAGCTCAAAGGGGTTACAAATTCTCACACACTCACAAGGTGAATTGACTATTTGGCTAAGGTGGTTGTGCTTAAAATGAAACAATTGCCTTGATCCTTTTCATGCATTCATATAAACAACACAAACAACATATTCAACATAATAAAATCCAGTTAGAACAAGAATGTTGGTACTCCGCGCGTATATGTACAATAGAAGGCCACCTCACAAAAAGGTTAGGAACTAAAGTGATTCACTACAAGAACAAGTATACAAAAGAATGGATGGCATGGAAGTTTGTAAAATGCCTAAGTAACATGAATATGCTAAAGTATAGAAAGTGATAAATACATACCTCGGACGTGTACAAAACTTAACAAAATCATTACCATACATCCGCAAGTTGAAACGAACCAACTTGGAAAATCACCAAAGCATCCTCAAATAAGTCAATCAAAATTTGCGAGCAAACAACAACGAAAAACATTCGAAAAGAAAAACTATAAAACATGCTTGGTTTACGTCGTAAGCTCGACGCCTTTACAATGCTTAGCTAGAAACTTCCTCTCTTCATGCCATGGTGATGTCTCACCGCGCAACCAAAAGCAAGCGTCCTAACCAAACACTTGAACAAACGTCAAAAATGTACAAGTATCATAATAAACAAGTGAAAATATACAAAATGTACGATATTTACAAAATTCAAAAACAACTAAACTATCGCAATGCAAGAACAATAAAAACCAATCCCCGACAACGACGCCATTTTGTTGGTTGCGGAATAGGGCAAGCAAGCAAAAAGATTTGGAAGTATTTTTCCGGGAATTATCGTGTCCACAGAGATCAGTGCTACTGAACTGCCGTTCGACAATTTAATTGTTAATGAGTTTGGTTTAAAATGGTTTTAAGGTAAATGCGGGAAAGTAAATAAAAACATAAAAAGTATATTCTTCGAAGAGAAGAAACCTATCAAGCATGAATATACACTACTCAGAACAAACGTAAACCTATCGATCGGTCGCATTCAACATACAATACTCATCAAAATCATCACGTATCGCTCACAACAGTGTCCATCTCTGGCACACTGAGCTGAGAGAGCAACCGTATCACTCTCGTCGTCACTCTCGCGCACGACGCCTCGAAACACGGAAGGCATTAAATTCCGACACCAAAAAGATTATCATCTAAATCTATCTCTAGCATCTAGACAATAAATATCCATCCCTAATCAAGATTTGTGATGTTTATCTCTAACACAACACAAATCCAAACATAAATGCAAAAAGATCAAGGAAGACATTGATAATGATTTGTAAAGCATATATATAATACAACCATGATCAATACATGTACATAGGTTTAGAGTAACAATACAAACATAACCCAACAAATAGAGAAATACATAGAGAAGAAATGGAGAAAAACCAAACATTTCTTGAGTTGTCGGCTCCGATTGATGAAGGATTCGACTCCGGATCTTCCTAATGCATGCTCCAATGTGTTTTCTAGCCTAATTCTGGTCAAAAAATGCTATTGGATGGATTTAGAACTAAAAATACCAAACCCATACCTAAAAATTGTGTTTTTGGACCTTTAATGGAGTTTCAGCCCGTCAAAATTCGCCCGACGGAATTCTGGGGCGCCCGGCGGAATTATGGCGGTTTATTTTTGCAAGTTCCAGAATTGTGACATTGTTGTGCTTGCGCTTCGCCCGACGGAATTTTGGCTTCGCCCGGCGCTTTTGAAGTTTCGCCCGGCGGAATTTTCGCCTGGTGCAGCAGGGGCGAATCACACCAGAAAATTCTGCACTGTTTTATTCGTAACTTTTGAACCGTAACTCCGATTAACGCACGGTTTGAAGCGTTGGAAAGCTTATGCAATGCTCTTTATGAATATGGCAAGATCCCATTGCTGGAACACCTGTAAAAATAAATGAAAATCAATTAAACTCAATGATATTTACACGATATGCAATATATACACTAAAACGTAAACTATACGCATTTACAAACAAAGCGGGGTTTATTCGCAAAAAGAACTGATAAGTGCAATAAAACTTATATACAAAAATAGCTACAATTTGCACTTATCAAACTCTCCCTAACTTACCTAATTGTTTGTCCACAAACAAGAATCAAACAAACTTAAAAACACAAAAGCGACATCCAAAGAAAGGCAAATCAACAGGTTTTGAAAAACGGAAACGAATGAATGGTTCAAATGCAAACGGTACACACAAAAAGTAAATACTAACCACTAAACTACGACGACAACCTAATCACGAAACAATTGCAAAATACAAAAATCATGCCAAACGTTCTAAAACAACACAAGTTCCAAAGTGAATCACACCTAGTAGAAACAATCATCGGTAGATGAAAAACACACAATAAGGTACCTTACACTCACACAACACTCATGCAAACAAAAGACTAAATTATGCATACATCCACAAATTCATATTGAACATACAAAGGCAAGAATCATAAGGACTTTCAAGGTTGTAACGTGGTCGGGTAAACAAACAAGGGGCAATTTCTAAAGGTAATTGAAACAAAAACTTGCCTAAACCTAAGGGAGTGAAAACTCACAAAGACTCAAACACCAAATTCCAATCAACTTCTTCCACAATCCCAAGTGTTACACAACACACAATACTTATTTAGCACAATTATTGAAACTCTTTTTGTTTCCTTTTTCAAGGATTTTTCTTTTTCTTCCTTTTTTCTTTCTTTTTCTCTTTCACAAATTTTTCTCTTTTTTCTTTTCTTTTTCAATCCTCATAGAATCCAACCAATGAGTATACAATCATCCTCTCCCCAACTTGAATTCAACCGCACCATCATGTGAATACTCCCTACTTTCTAAGGCAAGGAAAAATCCATACAACAACACAAAATTGAGGTCCAAGAAAAAACAAAATCCATTCAAAAATAAGTGAACTAAATACTCATAGACAAGCATTAAGTTCAAATAAAAACATGGATAAAAAAGCTCAAAGGGGTTACAAATTCTCACACACTCACAAGGTGAATTGACTATTTGGCTAAGGTGGTTGTGCTTAAAATGAAACAATTGCCTTGATCCTTTTCATGCATTCATATAAACAACACAAACAACATATTCAACATAATAAAATCCAGTTAGAACAAGAATGTTGGTACTCCGCGCGTATATGTACAATAGAAGGCCACCTCACAAAAAGGTTGGGAACTAAAGTGATTCACTACAAGAACAAGTATACAAAAGAATGGATGGCATGGAAGTTTGTAAAATGCCTAAGTAACATGAATATGCTAAAGTATAGAAAGTGATAAATACATACCTCGGACGTGTACAAAACTTAACAAAATCATTACCATACATCCGCAAGTTGAAACGAACCAACTTGGAAAATCACCAAAGCATCCTCAAATAAGTCAATCAAAATTTGCGAGCAAACAACAACGAAAAACATTCGAAAAGAAAAACTATAAAACATGCTTGTTTTACGTCGTAAGCTCGACGCCTTTACAATGCTTAGCTAGAAACTTCCTCTCTTCATGCCATGGTGATGTCTCACCGCGCAACCAAAAGCAAGCGTCCTAACCAAACACTTGAACAAACGTCAAAAATGTACAAGTATCATAATAAACAAGTGAAAATATACAAAATGTACGATATTTACAAAATTCAAAAACAACTAAACTATCGCAATGCAAGAACAATAAAAACCAATCCCCGACAACGACACCATTTTGTTGGTTGCGGAATAGGGCAAGCAAGCAAAAAGATTTGGAAGTATTTTTCCGGGAATTATCGTGTCCACAGAGATCGGTGCTACTGAACTGCCGTTCGACAATTTAATTGTTAATGAGTTTGGTTTAAAATGGTTTTAAGGTAAATGCGGGAAAGTAAATAAAAACATAAAAAGTATATTCTTCGAAGAGAAGAAACCTATCAAGCATGAATATACACTACTCAGAACAAACGTAAACCTATCGATCGGTCGCATTCAACATACAATACTCATCAAAATCATCACGTATCGCTCACAACAGTGTCCATCTCTGGCACACTGAGCTGAGAGAGCAACCGTATCACTCTCGTCGTCACTCTCGCGCACGACGCCTCGAAACACGGAAGGCATTAAATTCCGACACCAAAAAGATTATCATCTAAATCTATCTCTAGCATCTAGACAATAAATATCCATCCCTAATCAAGATTTGTGATGTTTATCTCTAACACAACACAAATCCAAACATAAATGCAAAAAGATCAAGGAAGACATTGATAATGATTTGTAAAGCATATATATAATACAACCATGATCAATACATGTACATAGGTTTAGAGTAACAATACAAACATAACCCAACAAATAGAGAAATACATAGAGATGAAATGGAGAAAAACCAAACATTTCTTGAGTTGTCGGCTCCGATTGATGAAGGATTCGACTCCGGATCTTCCTAATGCATGCTCCAATGTGTTTTCTAGCCTAATTCTGGTCAAAAAATGCTATTGGATGGATTTAGAACTAAAAATACCAAACCCATACCTAAAAATTGTGTTTTTGGACCTTTAATGGAGTTTCAGCCCGTCAAAATTCGCCCGACGGAATTCTGGGGCGCCCGGCGGAATTATGGCGGTTTATTTTTGCAAGTTCCAGAATTGTGACATTGTTGTGCCTGCGCTTCGCCCGGAGGAATTTTGGCTTCGCCTGGCGCTTTTGAAGTTTCGCTCGGCGGAATTTTCGCCCGGTACAGCAGGGACGAATCACACCAGAAAATTCTGCACTGTTTTATTCGTAACTTTTGAACCGTAACTCCGATTAACGCGCGGTTTGAAGCGTTGGAAAGCTTATTCAATGCTCTTTATGAATATGGCAAGATCCCATTGCTGGAATACCTGTAAAAATAAATGAAAATCAATTAAACTCAATGATATTTACATGATACGCAATATATACACTAAAACGTAAACTATACGCATTTACAAACAAAGCGGGGTTTATTCGTAAAAAGAACTGATAAGTGCAATAAGACCTATATACAAAAATAGCTACAATTTGCACTTATCAAACTCTCCCTAACTTACCTAATTGTTTGTCCACAAACAAGAACCAAACAAACTTAAAAACACAAAAGCGACATCCAAAGAAAGACAAATCAACAGGTTTTGAAAAACGGAAACGAATGAATGGTTCAAATGCAAACGGTACACACAAAAAGTAAATACTAACCACTAAAGTACGACGACAACCTAATCACGAAACAATTGCAAAATACAAAAATCATGCCAAACGTTCTAAAACAACACAAGTTCCAAAGTGAATCACACCTAGTAAAAACAATGATCGGTAGATGAAAAACACACAATAAGGTACCTTACACTCACACAACACTCATGCAAACAAAAGACTAAATTATGCATACATCCACAAATTCATATTGAACATACAAAGGCAAGAATCATAAGGACTTTCAAGGTTGTAACGTGGTCGGGTAAACAAACAAGGGGCAATTTCTAAAGGTAATTGAAACAAAAACTTGCCTAAACCTAAGGGAGTGAAAACTCACAAAGACTCAAACACCAAATTCCAATCAACTTCTTCCACAATCCCAAGTGTTACACAACACACAATACTTATTTAGCACAATTATTGAAACTCTTTTTGTTTCCTTTTTCAAGGATTTTTCTTTTTCTTCCTTTTTTCTTTCTTTTTCTCTTTCACAAATTTTTCTCTTTTTTCTTTTCTTTTTCAATCCTCATAGAATCCAACCAATGAGTATACAATCATCCTCTCCCCAACTTGAATTCAACCGCACCATCATGTGAATACTCCCTACTTTCTAAGGCAAGGAAAAATCCATACAACAACACAAAATTGAGGTCCAAGAAAAAACAAAATCCATTCAAAAATAAGTGAACTAAATACTCATAGACAAGCATTAAGTTCAAATAAAAACATGGATAAAAAAGCTCAAAGGGGTTACAAATTCTCACACACTCACAAGGTGAATTGACTATTTGGCTAAGGTGGTTGTGCTTAAAATGAAACAATTGCCTTGATCCTTTTCATGCATTCATATAAACAACACAAACAACATATTCAACATAATAAAATCCAGTTAGAACAAGAATGTTGGTACTCCGCGCGTATATGTACAATAGAAGGCCACCTCACAAAAAGGTTGGGAACTAAAGTGATTCACTACAAGAACAAGTATACAAAAGAATGGATGGCATGGAAGTTTGTAAAATGCCTAAGTAACATGAATATGCTAAAGTATAGAAAGTGATAAATACATACCTCGGACGTGTACAAAACTTAACAAAATCATTACCATACATCCGCAAGTTGAAACGAACCAACTTGGAAAATCACCAAAGCATCCTCAAATAAGTCAATCAAAATTTGCGAGCAAACAACAACGAAAAACATTCGAAAAGAAAAACTATAAAACATGCTTGTTTTACGTCGTAAGCTCGACGCCTTTACAATGCTTAGCTAGAAACTTCCTCTCTTCATGCCATGGTGATGTCTCACCGCGCAACCAAAAGCAAGCGTCCTAACCAAACACTTGAACAAACGTCAAAAATGTACAAGTATCATAATAAACAAGTGAAAATATACAAAATGTACGATATTTACAAAATTCAAAAACAACTAAACTATCGCAATGCAAGAACAATAAAAACCAATCCCCGACAACGACGCCATTTTGTTGGTTGCGGAATAGGGCAAGCAAGCAAAAAGATTTGGAAGTATTTTTCCGGGAATTATCGTGTCCACAGAGATCGGTGCTACTGAACTGCCGTTCGACAATTTAATTGTTAATGAGTTTGGTTTAAAATGGTTTTAAGGTAAATGCGGGAAAGTAAATAAAAACATAAAAAGTATATTCTTCGAAGAGAAGAAACCTATCAAGCATGAATATACACTACTCAGAACAAACGTAAACCTATCGATCGGTCGCATTCAACATACAATACTCATCAAAATCATCACGTATCGCTCACAACAGTGTCCATCTCTGGCACACTGAGCTGAGAGAGCAACCGTATCACTCTCGTCGTCACTCTCGCGCACGACGCCTCGAAACACGGAAGGCATTAAATTCCGACACCAAAAAGATTATCATCTAAATCTATCTCTAGCATCTAGACAATAAATATCCATCCCTAATCAAGATTTGTGATGTTTATCTCTAACACAACACAAATCCAAACATAAATGCAAAAAGATCAAGGAAGACATTGATAATGATTTGTAAAGCATATATATAATACAACCATGATCAATACATGTACATAGGTTTAGAGTAACAATACAAACATAACCCAACAAATAGAGAAATACATAGAGAAGAAATGGAGAAAAACCAAACATTTCTTGAGTTGTCGGCTCCGATTGATGAAGGATTCGACTCCGGACCTTCCTAATGCATGCTCCAATGTGTTTTCTAGCCTAATTCTGGTCAAAAAATGCTATTGGATGGATTTAGAACTAAAAATACCAAACCCATACCTAAAAATTGTGTTTTTGGACCTTTAATGGAGTTTCAGCCCGTCAAAATTCGCCCGACGGAATTCTGGGGCGCCCGGCGGAATTATGGCGGTTTATTTTTGCAAGTTCCAGAATTGTGACATTGTTGTGCCTGCGCTTCGCCCGGAGGAATTTTGGCTTCGCCTGGCGCTTTTGAAGTTTCGCTCGGCGGAATTTTCGCCCGGTACAGCAGGGACGAATCACACCAGAAAATTCTGCACTGTTTTATTCGTAACTTTTGAACCGTAACTCCGATTAACGCGCGGTTTGAAGCGTTGGAAAGCTTATTCAATGCTCTTTATGAATATGGCAAGATCCCATTGCTGGAATACCTGTAAAAATAAATGAAAATCAATTAAACTCAATGATATTTACATGATACGCAATATATACACTAAAACGTAAACTATACGCATTTACAAACAAAGCGGGGTTTATTCGTAAAAAGAACTGATAAGTGCAATAAGACCTATATACAAAAATAGCTACAATTTGCACTTATCAAAATCTCCCTAACTTACCTAATTGTTTATCCACAAACAAGAATCAAACAAACTTAAAAACACAAAAGCGACATCCAAAGAAAGACAAATCAACAGGTTTTGAAAAACGGAAACGAATGAATGGTTCAAATGCAAACGGTACACACAAAAAGTAAATACTAACCACTAAACTACGACGACAACCTAATCACGAAACAATTGCAAAATACAAAAATTATGCCAAACGTTCTAAAACAACACAAGTTCCAAAGTGAATCACACCTAGTAGAAACAATCATCGGTAGATGAAAAACACACAATAAGGTACCTTACACTCACACAACACTAATGCAAACAAAAGAATAAATTATGCATACATCCACAAATTCATATTGAACATACAAAGGCAAGAATCATAAGGACTTTCAAGGTTGTAACGTGGTCAGGTAAACAAACAAGGGGCAATTTCTAAAGGTAATTGAAACAAAAACTTGCCTAAACCTAAGGGAGTGAAAACTCACAAAGACTCAAACACCAAATTCCAATCAACTTCTTCCACAATCCCAAGTGTTACACAACACACAATACTTATTTAGCACAATTATTGAAACTCTTTTTGTTTCCTTTTTCAAGGATTTTTCTTTTTCTTCCTTTTTTCTTTCTTTTTCTCTTTCACAAATTTTTCTCTTTTTTCTTTTCTTTTTCAATCCTCATAGAATCCAACCAATGAGTATACAATCATCCTCTCCCCAACTTGAATTCAACCGCACCATCATGTGAATACTCCCTACTTTCTAAGGCAAGGAAAAATCCATACAACAACACAAAATTGAGGTCCAAGAAAAAACAAAATCCATTCAAAAATAAGTGAACTAAATACTCATAGACAAGCATTAAGTTCAAATAAAAACATGGATAAAAAAGCTCAAAGGGGTTACAAATTCTCACACACTCACAAGGTGAATTGACTATTTGGCTAAGGTGGTTGTGCTTAAAATGAAACAATTGCCTTGATCCTTTTCATGCATTCATATAAACAACACAAACAACATATTCAACATAATAAAATCCAGTTAGAACAAGAATGTTGGTACTCCGCGCGTATATGTACAATAGAAGGCCACCTCACAAAAAGGTTGGGAACTAAAGTGATTCACTACAAGAACAAGTATACAAAAGAATGGATGGCATGGAAGTTTGTAAAATGCCTAAGTAACATGAATATGCTAAAGTATAGAAAGTGATAAATACATACCTCGGACGTGTACAAAACTTAACAAAATCATTACCATACATCCGCAAGTTGAAACGAACCAACTTGGAAAATCACCAAAGCATCCTCAAATAAGTCAATCAAAATTTGCGAGCAAACAACAACGAAAAACATTCGAAAAGAAAAACTATAAAACATGCTTGTTTTACGTCGTAAGCTCGACGCCTTTACAATGCTTAGCTAGAAACTTCCTCTCTTCATGCCATGGTGATGTCTCACCGCGCAACCAAAAGCAAGCGTCCTAACCAAACACTTGAACAAACGTCAAAAATGTACAAGTATCATAATAAACAAGTGAAAATATACAAAATGTACGATATTTACAAAATTCAAAAACAACTAAACTATCGCAATGCAAGAACAATAAAAACCAATCCCCGACAACGACGCCATTTTGTTGGTTGCGGAATAGGGCAAGCAAGCAAAAAGATTTGGAAGTATTTTTCCGGGAATTATCGTGTCCACAGAGATCAGTGCTACTGAACTGCCGTTCGACAATTTAATTGTTAATGAGTTTGGTTTAAAATGGTTTTAAGGTAAATGCGGGAAAGTAAATAAAAACATAAAAAGTATATTCTTCGAAGAGAAGAAACCTATCAAGCATGAATATACACTACTCAGAACAAACGTAAACCTATCGATCGGTCGCATTCAACATACAATACTCATCAAAATCATCACGTATCGCTCACAACAGTGTCCATCTCTGGCACACTGAGCTGAGAGAGCAACCGTATCACTCTCGTCGTCACTCTCGCGCACGACGCCTCGAAACACGGAAGGCATTAAATTCCGACACCAAAAAGATTATCATCTAAATCTATCTCTAGCATCTAGACAATAAATATCCATCCCTAATCAAGATTTGTGATGTTTATCTCTAACACAACACAAATCCAAACATAAATGCAAAAAGATCAAGGAAGACATTGATAATGATTTGTAAAGCATATATATAATACAACCATGATCAATACATGTACATAGGTTTAGAGTAACAATACAAACATAACCCAACAAATAGAGAAATACATAGAGAAGAAATGGAGAAAAACCAAACATTTCTTGAGTTGTCGGCTCCGATTGATGAAGGATTCGACTCCGGATCTTCCTAATGCATGCTCCAATGTGTTTTCTAGCCTAATTCTGGTCAAAAAATGCTATTGGATGGATTTAGAACTAAAAATACCAAACCCATACCTAAAAATTGTGTTTTTGGACCTTTAATGGAGTTTCAGCCCGTCAAAATTCGCCCGACGGAATTCTGGGGCGCCCGGCGGAATTATGGCGGTTTATTTTTGCAAGTTCCAGAATTGTGACATTGTTGTGCTTGCGCTTCGCCCGACGGAATTTTGGCTTCGCCCGGCGCTTTTGAAGTTTCGCCCGGCGGAATTTTCGCCTGGTGCAGCAGGGGCGAATCACACCAGAAAATTCTGCACTGTTTTATTCGTAACTTTTGAACCGTAACTCCGATTAACGCACGGTTTGAAGCGTTGGAAAGCTTATGCAATGCTCTTTATGAATATGGCAAGATCCCATTGCTGGAACACCTGTAAAAATAAATGAAAATCAATTAAACTCAATGATATTTACACGATATGCAATATATACACTAAAACGTAAACTATACGCATTTACAAACAAAGCGGGGTTTATTCGCAAAAAGAACTGATAAGTGCAATAAAACTTATATACAAAAATAGCTACAATTTGCACTTATCAAACTCTCCCTAACTTACCTAATTGTTTGTCCACAAACAAGAATCAAACAAACTTAAAAACACAAAAGCGACATCCAAAGAAAGGCAAATCAACAGGTTTTGAAAAACGGAAACGAATGAATGGTTCAAATGCAAACGGTACACACAAAAAGTAAATACTAACCACTAAACTACGACGACAACCTAATCACGAAACAATTGCAAAATACAAAAATCATGCCAAACGTTCTAAAACAACACAAGTTCCAAAGTGAATCACACCTAGTAGAAACAATCATCGGTAGATGAAAAACACACAATAAGGTACCTTACACTCACACAACACTCATGCAAACAAAAGACTAAATTATGCATACATCCACAAATTCATATTGAACATACAAAGGCAAGAATCATAAGGACTTTCAAGGTTGTAACGTGGTCGGGTAAACAAACAAGGGGCAATTTCTAAAGGTAATTGAAACAAAAACTTGCCTAAACCTAAGGGAGTGAAAACTCACAAAGACTCAAACACCAAATTCCAATCAACTTCTTCCACAATCCCAAGTGTTACACAACACACAATACTTATTTAGCACAATTATTGAAACTCTTTTTGTTTCCTTTTTCAAGGATTTTTCTTTTTCTTCCTTTTTTCTTTCTTTTTCTCTTTCACAAATTTTTCTCTTTTTTCTTTTCTTTTTCAATCCTCATAGAATCCAACCAATGAGTATACAATCATCCTCTCCCCAACTTGAATTCAACTGCACCATCATGTGAATACTCCCTACTTTCTAAGGCAAGGAAAAATCCATACAACAACACAAAATTGAGGTCCAAGAAAAAACAAAATCCATTCAAAAATAAGTGAACTAAATACTCATAGACAAGCATTAAGTTCAAATAAAAACATGGATAAAAAAGCTCAAAGGGGTTACAAATTCTCACACACTCACAAGGTGAATTGACTATTTGGCTAAGGTGGTTGTGCTCAAAATGAAACAATTGCCTTGATCCTTTTCATGCATTCATATAAACAACACAAACAACATATTCAACATAATAAAATCCAGTTAGAACAAGAATGTTGGTACTCCGCGCGTATATGTACAATAGAAGGCCACCTCACAAAAAGGTTGGGAACTAAAGTGATTCACTACAAGAACAAGTATACAAAAGAATGGATGGCATGGAAGTTTGTAAAATGCCTAAGTAACATGAATATGCTAAAGTATAGAAAGTGATAAATACATACCTCGGACGTGTACAAAACTTAACAAAATCATTACCATACATCCGCAAGTTGAAACGAACCAACTTGGAAAATCACCAAAGCATCCTCAAATAAGTCAATCAAAATTTGCGAGCAAACAACAACGAAAAACATTCGAAAAGAAAAACTATAAAACATGCTTGTTTTACGTCGTAAGCTCGATGCCTTTACAATGCTTAGCTAGAAACTTCCTCTCTTCATGCCATGGTGATGTCTCACCGCGCAACCAAAAGCAAGCGTCCTAACCAAACACTTGAACAAACGTAAAAAATGTACAAGTATCATAATAAACAAGTGAAAATATACAAAATGTACGATATTTACAAAACTCAAAAACAACTAAACTATTGCAATGCAAGAACAATAAAAACCAATCCCCGACAACGACGCCATTTTGTTGGTTGCGGAATAGGGCAAGCAAGCAAAAAGATTTGGAAGTATTTTTCCGGGAATTATCGTGTCCACAGAGATCGGTGCTACTGAACTGCCCTTCGATAATTTAATTGTTAATGAGTTTGGTATAAAATGGTTTTAAGGTAAATGCGGGAAATTAAATAAAAACATAAAAAGTATATTCTTCGAAGAGAAGAAACCTATCAAGCATGAATATACACTACTCAGAACAAACGTAAACCTATCGATCGGTCGCATTCAACATACAGTACTCATCAAAATCATCACGTATCGCTCACAACAGTGTCCATCTCTGGCACACTGAGCTGAGAGAGCAACCGTATCACTCTCGTCGTCACTCTCGCGCACGACGCCTCGAAACACGGAAGGCATTAAATTCCGACACCAAAAAGATTATCATCTAAATCAATCTCTAGCATCTAGACAATAAATATCCATCCCTAATCAAGATTTGTGATGTTTATCTCTAACACAACACAAATCCAAACATAAATGCAAAAAGATCAAGGAAGACATTGATAATGATTTGTAAAGCATATAAATAATACAACCATGATCAATACATGTACATAGGTTTAGAGTAACAATACAAACATAACCCAACAAATAGAGAAATACATAGAGAATAAATGGAGAAAAACCAAACATTTCTTGAGTTGTCGGCTCCGATTGATGAAGGATTCGACTCCGGATCTTCCTAATGCATGCTCCAATGTGTTTTCTAGCCTAATTCTGGTCAAAAAATGCTATTGGATGGATTTAGAACTAAAAATACCAAACCCATACCTAAAAATTGTGTTTTTGGACCTTTAATGGAGTTTCAGCCCGTCAAAATTCGCCCGACGGAATTTTGGGGCGCCCGGCGGAATTATGGCAGTTTATTTTTGCAAGTTCCAGAATTGTGACATTGTTGTGCCTGCGCTTCGCCCGACGGAATTTTGGCTTCGCCCGGCGCTTTTGAAGTTTCGCCCGGTGCAGCAGGGGCGAATCACACCAAAAAATTCTGCACTGTTTTATTCGTAACTTTTGAACCGTAACTCCGATTAACGCACGGTTTGAAGCGTTGGAAAGCTTATTCAATGCTCTTTATGAATATGGCAAGATCCCATTGCTGGAATACCTGTAAAAATAAATGAAAATCAATTAAACTCAATGATATTTACACGATACTCAATATATACACTAAAACGTAAACTATACGCATTTACAAACAAAGCGGGGTTTATACGCAAAAAGAACTGATAAGTGCAATAAAACTTATATACAAAAATAGCTACAATTTGCACTTATCAAACTCTCCCTAACTTACCTAATTGTTTGTCCACAAACAAGATCAAACAAACTTAAAAACACAAAAGCGACATCCAAAGAAAGACAAATCAACAGGTTTTGAAAAACGGAAACGAATGAATGGTTCAAATGCAAACGGTACACACAAAAAGAAAATACTTACCACTAAACTACGACGACAACATAATCACGAAACAATTGCAAAATACAAAAATCATGCCAAACGTTCTAAAACAACACAAGTTCCAAAGTGAATCACACCTAGTAAAAACAATCATCGGTAGATGAAAAACACACAATAAGGTACCTTACACTCACACAACACTCATGCAAACAAAAGACTAAATTATGCATACATCCACAAATTCATATTGAACATACAAAGGCAAAAATCATAAGGACTTTCAAGGTTGTAACGTGGTCGGGTAAACAAACAAGGGGCAATTTCTAAAGGTAATTGAAACAAAAACTTGCCTAAACCTAAGGGAGTGAAAACTCACAAAGACTCAAACACCAAATTCCAATCAACTTCTTCCACAATCCCAAGTGTTACACAACACACAATACTTATTTAGCACAATTATTGAAACTCTTTTTGTTTCCTTTTTCAAGGATTTTTCTTTTTCTTCCTTTTTTCTTTCTTTTTCTCTTTCACAAATTTTTCTCTTTTTTCTTTTCTTTTTCAATCCTCATAGAATCCAACCAATGAGTATACAATCATCCTCTCTCCAACTTGAATTCAACCGCACCATCATGTGAATACTCCCTACTTTCTAAGGCAAGGAAAAATCCATACAACAACACAAAATTGAGGTCCAAGAAAAAACAAAATCCATTCAAAAATAAGTGAACTAAATTCTCATAGACAAGCATTAAGTTCAAATAAAAACATGGATAAAAAAGCTCAAAGGGGTTACAAATTCTCACACACTCACAAGGTGAATTGACTATTTGGCTAAGGTGGTTGTGCTCAAAATGAAACAATTGCCTTGATCCTTTTCATGCATTCATATAAACAACACAAACAACATATTCAACATAATAAAATCCAGTTAGAACAAGAACGTTGGTACTCCGCGCGTATATGTACAATAGAAGGCCACCTCACAAAAAGGTTGGGAACTAAAGCGATCCACTACAAGAACAAGTATACAAAAGAATGGATGGCATGGAAGTTTGTAAAATGCCTAAGTAACATGAATATGATAAAGCATAGAAAGCGATAAATACATACCTCGGACGTGTACAAAACTTAACAAAATAATTACCATACATCCGCAAGTTGAAACGAACTAACTTGGAAAATCACCAAAGCATCCTCAAATAAGTCAATCAAAATTTGCGAGCAAACAACAACCAAAAACATTCGAAAATAAAAACTATAAAACATGCTTGTTTTACGTCGTAAGCTCGACGCCTTTACAATGCTTAGCTAGAAACTTCCTCTCTTCATGCCATGGTGATGTCTCACTGCGCAACCAAAAGCATGCGTCCTAACCAAACACTTGAACAAACGTCAAAAATGTACAAGTATCATAATAAACAAGTGAAAATATACAAAATGTACGATATTTGCAAAACTCAAAAACAATTAAACTATCGCAATGCAAGAACAATAAAAACCAATCACCGACAACGACGCCATTTTGTTGGTTGCGGAATAGGGCAAGCAAGCAAAAAGATTTGGAAGTATTTTTCCGGGAATTATCGTGTCCACAGAGATCGGTGCTACTGAACTGCCGTTCGACAATTTAATTGTTAATGAGTTTGGTTTAAAATGGTTTTAAGGTAAATGCGGGAAAGTAAATAAAAACATAAAAAGTATATTCTTCGAAGAGAAGAAACCTATCAAGCATGAATATACACTACTCAGAACAAACGTAAACCTATCGATCGGTCGCATTCAACATACAATACTCATCAAAATCATCACGTATCGCTCACAACAGTGTCCATCTCTGGCACACTGAGCTGAGAGAGCAACCGTATCACTCTCGTAGTCACTCTCGCGCACGACGCCTCGAAACACGGAAGGCATTAAATTTCGACACCAAAAAGATTATCATCTAAATCTATCTCTAGCATCTTGACAATACATATCCATCCCTAATCAAGATTTGTGATGTTTATCTCTAACACAACACAAATCCAAACATAAATGCAAAAAGATCAAGGAAGACATTGATAATGATTTGTAAAGCATATATATAATACAACCATGATCAATACATGTACATAGGTTTAGAGTAACAATACAAACATAACCCAACAAATAGAGAAATACATAGAGAAGAAATGGAGAAAAACCAAACATTTCTTGAGTTGTCGGCTCCGATTGATGAAGGATTCGACTCCGGATCTTCCTAATGCATGCTCCAATGTGTTTTCTAGCCTAATTCTGGTCAAAAAATGCTATTGGATGGATTTAGAACTAAAAATACCAAACCCATACCTAAAAATTGTGTTTTTGGACCTTTAATGGAGTTTCAGCCCGTCAAAATTCGCCCGATGGAATTCTGGGGCGCCCGGCGGAATTATGGCGGTTTATTTTTGCAAGTTCCAGAATTGTGACATTGTTGTGCCTGCGCTTCGCCCGACGGAATTTTGGCTTCGCCCGGCGCTTTTGAAGTTTCGCCCGGCGGAATTTTCGCCCGGTGCAGCAGGGGCGAATCACACCAGAAAATTCAGCACTGTTTTATTCGTAACTTTTGAACCGTAACTCCGATTAACGCACGGTTTGAAGCGTTGGAAAGCTTATTCAAGCTCTTTATGAATATGGCAAGATCCCATTGCTGGAATACCTGTAAAAATAAATGAAAATCAATTAAACTCAATGATATTTACACGATACGCAATATATACAATAAAATGTAAACTATACGCATTTACAAACAAAGCGGGGTTTATTCGCAAAAAGAACTGATAAGTGCAATAAAACTTATATACAAAAATAGCTACAATTTGCACTTATCAAACTCTCCCTAACTTACCTAATTGTTTGTCCACAAACAAGAATCAAACAAACTTAAAAACACAAAAGCGACATCCAAAGAAAGACAAATCAACAGGTTTTGAAAAATGGAAACGAATGAATGGTTCAAATGCAAATGGTACACACAAAAAGTAAATACTTACCACTAAACTACGACGACAACCTAATCACGAAACAATTGCAAAATACAAAAATCATGCCAAACGTTCTAAAACAACACAAGTTCCAAAGTGAATCACACCTAGTAAAAACAATCATCGGTAGATGAAAAACACACAATAAGGTACCTTACACTCACACAACACTCATGCAAACAAAAGACTAAATTATGCATACATCCACAAATTTATATTGAACATACAAAGGCAAGAATCATAAGGACTTTCAAGGTTGTAACGTGGTCGGGTAAACAAACAAGGGGCAATTTCTAAAGGTAATTGAAACAAAAACTTGCCTAAACCTAAGGGAGTGAAAACTCACAAAGACTCAAACACCAAATTCCAATCAACTTCTTCCACAATCCCAAGTGTTACACAACACACAATACTTATTTAGCACAATTATTGAAACTCTTTTTGTTTCCTTTTTCAAGGATTTTTCTTTTTCTTCCTTTTTTCTTTCTTTTTCTCTTTCACAAATTTTTCTCTTTTTTCTTTTCTTTTTCAATCCTCATAGAATCCAACCAATGAGTATACAATCATCCTCTCCCCAACTTGAATTCAACCGCACCATCATGTGAATACTCCCTACTTTCTAAGGCAAGGAAAAATCCATACAACAACACAAAATTGAGGTCCAAGAAAAAACAAAATCCATTCAAAAATAAGTGAACTAAATACTCATAGACAAGCATTAAGTTCAAATAAAAACATGGATAAAAAAGCTCAAAGGGGTTACAAATTCTCACACTCACAAGGTGAATTGACTATTTGGCTAAGGTGGTTGTGCTCAAAATGAAACAATTGCCTTGATCCTTTTCATGCATTCATATAAACAACACAAACAACATATTCAACATAATAAAATCCAGTTAGAACAAGAATGTTGCTACTCCGCGCGTATATGTACAACAGAAGGCCACCTCACAAAAAGGTTGGGAACTAAAGTGATTCACTACAAGAACAAGTATACAAAAGAATGGACGGCATGGAAGTTTGTAAAATGCCTAAGTAACATGAATATGCTAAAGTATAGAAAGTGTTAAATACATACCTCGGACGTGTACAAAACTTAACAAAATCATTACCATACATCCGCAAGTTGAAACGAACCAACTTGGAAAATCACCAAAGCATCCTCAAATAAGTCAATCAAAATTTGCGAGCAAACAACAACCAAAAACATTCGAAAAGAAAAACTATAAAACATGCTTGTTTTACGTCATAAGCTCGACGCCTTTACAATGCTTAGCTAGAAACTTCCTCTCTTCATGCCATGGTGATGTCTCACCGCGCAACCAAAAGCAAGCGTCCTAACCAAACACTTGAACAAACGTCAAAAATGTACAAGTATCATAATAAACAAGTGAAAATATACAAAATGTACGATATTTACAAAACTCAAAAACAACTAAACTATCGCAATGCAAGAACAATAAAAACCAATCCCCGACAACGACGCCATTTTGTTGGTTGCGGAATAGGGCAAGCAAGCAAAAAGATTTGGAAGTATTTTTCCGGGAATTATCGTGTCCACAGAGATCAGTGCTACTGAACTGCCGTTCGACAATTTAATTGTTAATGAGTTTGGTTTAAAATGGTTTTAAGGTAAATGCGGGAAAGTAAATAAAAACATAAAAAGTATAATCTTCGAAGAGAAGAAACCTATCAAGCATGAATATACACTACTCAGAACAAACGTAAACCTATCGATCGGTCGCATTCAACATATAATACTCATCAAAATCATCACGTATCGCTCACAACAGTGTCCATCTCTGGCACACTGAGCTGAGAGAGCAACCGTATCACTCTCGTCGTCACTCTCGCGCACGACGCCTTGAAACACAGAAGGCATTAAATTCCGACACCAAAAAGATTATCATCTAAATCTATCTCTAGCATCTAGACAATAAATATCCATCCCTAATCAAGATTTGTGATGTTTATCTCTAACACAACACAAATCCAAACATAAATGCAAAAAGATCAAGGAAGACATTGATAATGATTTGTAAAGCATATATATAATACAACCATGATCAATACATGTACATAGGTTTAGAGTAACAATACAAACATAACCCAACAAATAGAGAAATACATAGAGAAGAAATGGAGAAAAACCAAACATTTCTTGAGTTGTCGGCTCCGATTGATGAAGGATTCGACTCCGGATCTTCCTAATGCATGCTCCAATGTGTTTTCTAGCCTAATTCTGGTCAAAAAATGCTATTGGATGGATTTAGAACTAAAAATACCAAACCCATACCTAAAAATTGTGTTTTTGGACCTTTAATGGAGTTTCAGCCCGTCAAAATTCGCCCGACGGAATTCTGGGGCGCCCGGCGAAATTATGGCGGTTTATTTTTGCAAGTTCCAGAATTGTGACATTGTTGTGCCTGCGCTTCGCCCGACGGAATTTTGGCTTCGCCCGAAGCTTTTGAAGTTTCGCCCGGCGGAATTTTCGCCCGGTGCAGCAGGGACGAATCACACCAGAAAATTCTGCACTGTTTTATTCGTAACTTTTGAACCGTAACTCCGATTAACGAATGGTTTGAAGCGTTGGAAAGCTTATTCAATGCTCTTTATGAATATGGCAAGATCCCATTGCTGGAATACCTGTAAAAATAAATGAAAATCAATTAAACTCAATGATATTTACACGATACGCAATATATACACTAAAACGTAAACTATACGCATTTACAAACAAAGCGGGGTTTATTCGCAAAAAGAACTGATAAGTGCAATAAAACTTATATACAAAAATAGCTACAATTTGCACTTATCAAACTCTCCCTAACTTACCTAATTGTTTGTCCACAAACAAGAATAAAACAAACTTAAAAACACAAAAGCGACATCCAAAGAAAGACGAATCAACAGGTTTTGAAAAACAGAAACGAATGAATGGTTCAAATGCAAACGGTACACACAAAAAGTAAATACTTACCACTAAACTACGACGACAACATAATCACGAAACAAATGCAAAATACAAAAATCATGCCAAACGTTCTAAAACAACACAAGTTCCAAAGTGAATCACACCTAGTAAAAACAATCATCGTAGATGAAAAACACACAATAAGGTACTTTACACTCACACAACACTCATGCAAACAAAAGACTAAATTATGCATACATCCACAAATTCATATTGAACATACAAAGGCAAGAATCACAAGGACTTTCAAGGTTGTAACGTGGTCGGGTAAACAAACAAGGGGCAATTTCTAAAGGTAATTGAAACAAAAACTTGCCTAAACCTAAGGGAGTGAAAACTCACAAAGACTCAAACACCAAATTCCAATCAACTTCTTCCACAATCCCAAGTGTTACACAACACACAATACTTATTTAGCACAATTATTGAAACTCTTTTTGTTTCCTTTTTCAAGGATTTTTCTTTTTCTTCCTTTTTTCTTTCTTTTTCTCTTTCACATATTTTTCTCTTTTTTCTTTTCTTTTTCAATCCTGATAGAATCCAACCAATGAGTATGCAATCATCCTCTCCCCAACTTGAATTCAACCGCACCATCATGTGAATACTCCCTACTTTCTAAGGCAAGGAAAAATCCATACAACAACACAAAATTGAGGTCCAAGAAAAAACAAAATCCATTCAAAAATAAGTGAACTAAATACTCATAGACAAGCATTAAGTTCAAATAAAAACATGGATAAAAAAGCTCAAAGGGGTTACAAACTCTCACACACTCACAAGGTGAATTGATTATTTGGCTAAGGTGGTTGTGCTAAAAATGAAACAATTGCCTTGATCCTTTTCATGCATTCATATAAACAACACAAACAACATATTCAACATAATAAAATCCAGTTAGAACAAGAATGTTGGTACTCCGCGCGTATATGTACAATAGAAGACCACCTCACAAAAAGGTTGGGAACTAAAGTGATTCACTACAAGAACAAGTATACAAAAGAATGGATGGCATGGAAGTTTGTAAAATGCCTAAGTAACATGAATATGCTAAAGTATAGAAAGTGATAAATACATACCTCGGATGTGTACAAAACTTAACAAAATCATTACCATACATCCGCAAGTTGAAACGAACCAACTTGGAAAATCACCAAAGCATCCTCAAATAAGTCAATCAAAATTTGCGAGCAAACAACAACCAAAAACATTCGAAAAGAAAAACTATAAAACATGCTTGTTTTACGTTGTAAGCTCGACGCCTTTACAATGCTTAGCTAGAAACTTCCTCTCTTCATGCCATGGTGATGTCTCACCGCGCAACCAAAAGCAAGTGTCCTAACCAAACACTTGAACAAACGGCAAAAATGTACAAGTATCATAATAAACAAGTGAAAATATACAAAATGTACGATATTTACAAAACTCAAAAACAACTAAACTATCGCAATGCAAGAACAATAAAAACCAATCCCCGACAACGACGCCATTTTGTTGGTTGCGGAATAGGGCAAGCAAGCAAAAAGATTTGGAAGTATTTTTCCGGGAATTATCGTGTCCACAGCAACGACGCCTCGAAACACGGAAGGCATTAAATTCCGAGACCAAAAAGATTATCATCTAAATCTATCTCTAGCATCTAGACAATAAATATCCATCCCTAATCAAGATTTGTGATGTTTATCTCTAACACAACACAAATCCAAACATAAATGCAAAAAGATCAAGGAAGACATTGATAATGATTTGTAAAGCATATATATAATACAACCATGATCAATACATGTACATAGGTTTAGAGTAACAATACAAACATAACCCAACAAATAGAGAAATACATAGAGAAGAAATGGAGAAAAACCAAACATTTCTTGAGTTGTCGGCTCCGATTGATTAAGGATTCGACTCCGGATCATCCTAATGCATGCCCCAATGTGTTTTCTAGCCTAATTCTGGTCAAAAAATGCTATTGGATGGATTTAGAACTAAAAATACCAAACCCATACCTAAAAATTGTGTTTTTGGACCTTTAATGGAGTTTCAGCCCGTCAAAATTCGCCCGGCGGAATTCTGGGGCGCCCGACGGAATTATGGCGGTTTATTTTTGCAAGTTCCAGAATTGTGACATTGTTGTGCCTGCGCTTCGCCCGGCGGAATTTTGGCTTCGCCCGACGCTTTTGAAGTTTCGCCCGGCGGAATTTTCGCCCGGTGCAGCAGGGGCGAATCACACCAGAAAATTCTGCATTGTTTTATTCGTAACTTTTGAACCGTAACTCCGATTAACGAATGGTTTGAAGCGTTGGAAAGCTTATTCAATGCTCTTTATGAATATGGCAATATCCCATTGCTGGAATACCTGTAAAAATAAATGAAAATCAATTAAACTCAATGATATTTACATGATACGCAATATATACACTAAAACGTAAACTATACGCATTTACAAACAAAGCGGGGTTTATTCGCAAAAAGAACTGATAAGTGCAATAAAACTTATATACAAAAATAGCTACAATTTGCACTTATCAAACTCTCCCTAACTGACCTAATTGTTTGTCCACAAACAAGAATCAAACAAACTTAAAAACACAAAAGCGACATCCAAAGAAAGACGAATCAACGGGTTTTGAAAAACGGAAACGAATGAATGGTTCAAATGCAAACGGTACACACAAAAAGTAAATACTTACCACTAAACTACGACGACAACATAATCACGAAACAAATGCAAAATACAAAAATCATGCCAAACGTTCTAAAACAACACAAGTTCCAAAGTGAATCACACCTAGTAAAAACAATCATCGCAGATGAAAAACACACAATAAGGTACTTTACACTCACACAACACTCATGCAAACAAAAGACTAAATTATGCATACATCCACAAATTCATATTGAACATACAAAGGCAAGAATCACAAGGACTTTCAAGGTTGTAACGTGGTCGGGTAAACAAACAAGGGGCAATTTCTAAAGGTAATTGAAACAAAAACTTGCCTAAACCTAAGGGAGTGAAAACTCACAAAGACTCAAACACAAAATTCCAATCAACTTCTTCCACAATCCCAAGTGTTACACAACACACAATACTTATTTAGCACAATTATTGAAACTCTTTTTGTTTCCTTTTTCAAGGATTTTTCTTTTTCTTCCTTTTTTCTTTCTTTTTCTCTTTCACATATTTTTCTCTTTTTTCTTTTCTTTTTCAATCCTCATAGAATCCAACCAATGAGTATGCAATCATCCTCTCCCAACTTGAATTCAACCGTACCATCATGTGAATACTCCCTACTTTCTAAGGCAAGGAAAAATCCATACAACAACACAAAATTGAGGTCCAAGAAAAAACAAAATCCATTCAAAAATAAGTGAACTAAATACTCATAGACAAGCATTAAGTTCAAATAAAAACATGGATAAAAAAGCTCAAAGGGGTTACAAACTCTCACACACTCACAAGGTGAATTGACTATTTGGCTAAGGTGGTTGTGCTAAAAATGAAACAATTGCCTTGATCCTTTTCATGCATTCATATAAACAACACAAACAACATATTCAACATAATAAAATCCAGTTAGAACAAGAATGTTGGTACTCCGCGCGTATATGTACAATAGAAGACCACCTCACAAAAAGGTTGGGAACTAAAGTGATTCACTACAAGAACAAGTATACAAAAGAATGGATGGCATGGAAGTTTGTAAAATGCCTAAGTAACATGAATATGCTAAAGTATAGAAAGTGATAAATACATACCTCGGACGTGTACAAAACTTAACAAAATCATTACCATACATCCGCAAGTTGAAACGAACCAACTTGGAAAATCACCAAAGCATCCTCAAATAAGTCAATCAAAATTTGCGAGCAAACAACAACCAAAAACATTCGAAAAGAAAAACTATAAAACATGCTTGTTTTATGTCGTAAGCTCGACGCCTTTACAATGCTTAGCTAGAAACTTCCTCTCTTCATGCCATGGTGATGTCTCACCGTGCAACCAAAAGCAAGTGTCCTAACCAAACACTTGAACAAACGTCAAAAATGTACAAGTATCATAATAAACAAGTGAAAATATACAAAATGTACGATATTTACAAAACTCAAAAACAACTAAACTATCGCAATGCAAGAACAATAAAAACCAATCCCCGACAACGACGCCATTTTGTTGGTTGCGGAATAGGGCAAGCAAGCAAAAAGATTTGGAAGTATTTTTCCGGGAATTATCGTGTCCACAGCAACGACGCCTCGAAACACGGAAGGCATTAAATTCCGAGACCAAAAAGATTATCATCTAAATCTATCTCTAGCATCTAGACAATAAATATCCATCCCTAATCAAGATTTGTGATGTTTATCTCTAACACAACACAAATCCAAACATAAATGCAAAAAGATCAAGGAAGACATTGATAATGATTTGTAAAGCATATATATAATACAACCATGATCAATACATGTACATAGGTTTAGAGTAACAATACAAACATAACCCAACAAATAGAGAAATACATAGAGAAGAAATGGAGAAAAACCAAACATTTCTTGAGTTGTCGGCTCCGATTGATTAAGGATTCGACTCCGGATCATCCTAATGCATGCCCCAATGTGTTTTCTAGCCTAATTCTGGTCAAAAAATGCTATTGGATGGATTTAGAACTAAAAATACCAAACCCATACCTAAAAATTGTGTTTTTGGACCTTTAATGGAGTTTCAGCCCGTCAAAATTCGCCCGGCGGAATTCTGGGGCGCCCGGCGGAATTATGGCGGTTTATTTTTGCAAGTTCCAGAATTGTGACATTGTTGTGCCTGCGCTTCGCCCGGCGGAATTTTGGCTTCGCCCGACGCTTTTGAAGTTTCGCCCGGCGGAATTTTCGCCCGGTGCAGCAGGGGCGAATCAGACCAGAAAATTCTGCATTGTTTTATTCGTAACTTTTGAACCGTAACTCCGATTAACGAATGGTTTGAAGCGTTGGAAAGCTTATTCAATGCTCTTGATGAATATGGCAATATCCCATTGCTGGAATACCTGTAAAAATAAATGAAAATCAATTAAACTCAATGATATTTACACGATACGCAATATATACACTAAAACGTAAACTATACGCATTTACAAACAAAGCGGGGTTTATTCGCAAAAAGAACTGATAAGTGCAATAAAACTTATATACAAAAATAGCTACAATTTGCACTTATCAAACTCTCCCTAACTGACCTAATTGTTTGTCCACAAACAAGAATCAAACAAACTTAAAAACACAAAAGCGACATCCAAAGAAAGACGAATCAACAGGTTTTGAAAAACGGAAACGAATGAATGGTTCAAATGCAAACGGTACACACAAAAAGTAAATACTTACCACTAAACTACGACGACAACATAATCACGAAACAAATGCAAAATACAAAAATCATGCCAAACGTTCTAAAACAACACAAGTTCCAAAGTGAATCACACCTAGTAAAAACAATCATCGTAGATGAAAAACACACAATAAGGTACTTTACACTCACACAACACTCATGCAAACAAAAGACTAAATTATGCATACATCCACAAATTCATATTGAACATACAAAGGCAAGAATCACAAGGACTTTCAAGGTTGTAACGTGGTCGGGTAAACAAACAAGGGGCAATTTCTAAAGGTAATTGAAACAAAAACTTGCCTAAACCTAAGGGAGTGAAAACTCACAAAGACTCAAACACCAAATTCCAATCAACTTCTTCCACAATCCCAAGTGTTACACAACACACAATACTTATTTAGCACAATTATTGAAACTCTTTTTGTTTCCTTTTTCAAGGATTTTTCTTTTTCTTCCTTTTTTCTTTCTTTTTCTCTTTCACATATTTTTCTCTTTTTTCTTTTCTTTTTCAATCCTGATAGAATCCAACCAATGAGTATGCAATCATCCTCTCCCCAACTTGAATTCAACCGCACCATCATGTGAATACTCCCTACTTTCTAAGGCAAGGAAAAATCCATACAACAACACAAAATTGAGGTCCAAGAAAAAACAAAATCCATTCAAAAATAAGTGAACTAAATACTCATAGACAAGCATTAAGTTCAAATAAAAACATGGATAAAAAAGCTCAAAGGGGTTACAAACTCTCACACACTCACAAGGTGAATTGACTATTTGGCTAAGGTGGTTGTGCTAAAAATGAAACAATTGCCTTGATCCTTTTCATGCATTCATATAAACAACACAAACAACATATTCAACATAATAAAATCTAGTTAGAACAAGAATGTTGGTACTCCGCGCATATATGTACAATAGAAGACCACCTCACAAAAAGGTTGGGAACTAAAGTGATTCACTACAAGAACAAGTATACAAAAGAATGGATGGCATGGAAGTTTGTAAAATGCCTAAGTAACATGAATATGCTAAAGTATAGAAAGTGATAAATACATACCTCGGACGTGTACAAAACTTAACAAAATCATTACCATACATCCGCAAGTTGAAACGAACCAACTTGGAAAATCACCAAAGCATCCTCAAATAAGTCAATCAAAATTTGCGAGCAAACAACAACCAAAAACATTCGAAAAGAAAAACTATAAAACATGCTTGTTTTACGTCGTAAGCTCGACGCCTTTACAATGCTTAGCTAGAAACTTCCTCTCTTCATGCCATGGTGATGTCTCACCGTGCAACCAAAAGCAAGTGTCCTAACCAAACACTTGAACAAACGTCAAAAATGTACAAGTATCATAATAAACAAGTGAAAATATACAAAATGTACGATATTTACAAAACTCAAAAACAACTAAACTATTGCAATGCAAGAACAATAAAAACCAATCCCCGACAACGACGCCATTTTGTTGGTTGCGGAATAGGGCAAGCAAGCAAAAAGATTTGGAAGTATTTTTCCGGGAATTATCGTGTCCACAGCAACGACGCCTCGAAACACGGAAGGCATTAAATTCCGAGACCAAAAAGATTATCATCTAAATCTATCTCTAGCATCTAGACAATAAATATCCATCCCTAATCAAGATTTGTGATGTTTATCTCTAACACAACACAAATCCAAACATAAATGCAAAAAGATCAAGGAAGACATTGATAATGATTTGTAAAGCATATATATAATACAACCATGATCAATACATGTACATAGGTTTAGAGTAACAATACAAACATAACCCAACAAATAGAGAAATACATAGAGAAGAAATGGAGAAAAACCAAACATTTCTTGAGTTGTCGGCTCCGATTGATTAAGGATTCGACTCCGGATCATCCTAATGCATGCCCCAATGTGTTTTCTAGCCTAATTCTGGTCAAAAAATGCTATTGGATGGATTTAGAACTAAAAATACGAAACCCATACCTAAAAATTGTGTTTTTGGACCTTTAATGGAGTTTCAGCCCGTCAAAATTCGCCCGGCGGAATTCTGGGGCGCCCGGCAGAATTATGGTGGTTTATTTTTGCAAGTTCCAGAATTGTGACATTGCTGTGCCTGCGCTTTGCCCGGAGGAATTTTGGCTTCGCCCGAAGCTTTTGAAGTTTCGCTCGGCGGAATTTTCGCCCGGTGCAGCAGGGGCGAATCACACCAGAAAATTCTGCACTGTTTTATTCGTAACTTTTGAACCGTAACTCCGATTAACGCACGGTTTGAAGCGTTGGAAATCTTATTCAATGCCCTTTATGAATATGGCAAGATCCCATTGCTGGAATACCTGTAAAAATAAATGAAAATCAATTAAACTCAATGATATTTACACGATATGCAATATATACACTAAAACGTAAACTATACGCATTTACAAACAAAGCGGGGTTTATTCGCAAAAAGAACTGATAAGTGCAACAAAACTTATATACAAATATAGCTACAATTTGCACTTATCAACATGTCATGCAAATTCGTAAGTGACGACGGTAAAGCAATTCGATAGGCTCCCTCTCCTGTCCTTTGCGATATCTGGTATGGACCAACAAAACGTGGAGTGAGCTTCCTAGACTTCAAAGCTCGACCCACACCAGTCACTGGCGTCACCCTCAAAAACACTTGCGTCTTGTTGCATGGTTGGCCAATAGTATCCTGCTCGCAGGGCCTTCCGGGCGAGGGATCCCCCTAGATGTTGGGCGTTGATCCCTTCGTGGATTTCACGTAGGACGTGGACGACCATCTCCTTCTCGATACATTTGGGCAAAGGGATGGAGAATCCTCGCCTGTAGAGTTTATTTTTGACCAGGACGTAGGAGCAGGCCCTGCGCCTGACTATGCTGGCTTCCTTGGGATCGGATGGGAGTTCATCTTTGGCGAGGTAATTATAAACGGGGGTCATCCAGCAGTTGCTATCGCTGATGACCTGCACGTCGAGGTTCGTGGAGGTTTTCTCGATGTTGGGTCGAGGAAGCACTTCCTGGATGACGGAATTGTATCTTCCCTTTTTCTTCGTGCTCGCCAGTTTTGACAACACGTCTGCTCTGAGATTATGTTCGCGGGGAACATGTTTTACTCATACTGTTGCGAACTTCGTCATTTTTTCCTTGACCAGGGATAATTATTCGGACAAGTTGTTGTTTTTGGCCTGATATTTTCCTCGAACTTGAAGGGCCACCAGTTGAGATTCGGTGCAGATGACGACTTCTTTGGCCCCTAGGTCCTCGGCTGGGCGTAGACCGGCGAGGAAGGCTTCATACTCAGCTTGATTGTTGGAAGTAGGGAAGGACAAGGTAAGCGAGACTTCGACGATAATTCCCTCATCGTTTTCCAAGATGATATCTGCCCCGCTTCCCGCCGAGCTGGATGCCACGTCGACGAAGATAGTCCATATGTGCGCTCTGCAAGTGGGGAAATCGGTGAACATCATTTCTGCGACAAAGTCGGCCAGCGCTTGGGCCTTGAGGGTTTTATGCTCTCATATTTAATGGCAAATTCGGATAGCTCCAATGACCACTTAAGCATTATGCCGGCCATGTCTTGTCGTCCTAACAGTTGCTTCACGGGTTGATATGTTCGGACCACGATCGTGTGGGCGAGAAAGTAGTGCCTTAGTCTTCGCGTAATGTTGATGAGGGTCAGAGCTATTTTCTTTATTTGTTGGTATCTTAGCTCTGGTCCTTGTAATGCTTTGCTCGTGAAGTATATGGGTTTTTGCCAATCAGGCGTCTCACGAATGAGGGCGGCGCTAACGACCTCGGTTGCTACGGTGAGATAAAGGTACAAGGTTTTGCCGTTATCTGGCCGAGAGAGGACTGGAGGCTTTGACAGTGCTAGTTTTAGGTGGAGGAGAGTCTGGTCGCATTCCTCCTTCCATTCAAACGCTGCCTCCTTGCCGAGGAGTTTGAAGAAGGGCAGAGCATGCTGGACAGACTTGGCCACGAAATGAGATAATGAAGCAAGCATCCCGTTGAGGGATTGGATGGATTTCTTCAAGCTGGGTATAGAAAACTCAGAGAAGGCCCTGCACTTGTCGGGGTTAGCTTCGATTCTTTGTTCCGTCAGATAAAAGCCGAGGAACTTGCCCGCTCGTACCCCGAACGTGCATTTCTCCGGGTTGAAACACATCCGGTATTTCTTCGGGTTGAAACTAACATGATCAACAAGTTCATTGAATATAGGTGCTAAATCACAAGCTTGTTTAAACTTGCTTTCTGGAAATAACACTGGCAATAACGCAAATGGAGCATGCACCAATCAAACACCAAGAACAGTTCCTAAATTCTATAAAATCGAAACAATCACATCAAACCTTCCTTCAAAAACCTAATTTATTCAGCATAGAAATAATCTCAACCAGAAAATGCAAATTTGATTGATAAAACTTGCATGAAAAGCACTAATTAACACACCTTGGAAGATTTAACACCCATGAGGAGGCCGTGAAGAGAAGCCCAAACGAGAACATCGTAAGCGATGTTATCGAGGAGTTATTGATCGATACTGTGACGCCCCCAATCTATACCCCCAATTAACACGCGATTAAAGCGGTAAAAAGAAAATTCGAAAATTGATCAGAGTATATTTGAAACACGGCATAGAAAGGGAGAATCACATCAATTTGAAACCAAACATACACATAACATGCAACACCTGCTCATTTAGATATGCAACGTAGGGTAACAATCATACAGAGGAAACTTCGTTCCTTACACCCACTTTTTAGAAATTAGAATTAAAGCGGAAAGATCTAAAATCTGAATAACACATATACATATATACATATAAACTTGGCTGTCATACATCAAGTTATAACTGTAAAACCAAAATATATCATCAGATATACAAAACAATCACAAACGGCCACCCTATGCTACCCGGAGTCACATATCAGAGCCGACCGACCAAAATAATGAAGACGCAACGCTTCACAAAAAGGAATACCTCCAGCAGCTCTAATCTACAACGCCTCATAGAGCGTTATAAAACAGCAGAAGGGTGAGAAAACCACCATAATATAATTGCATAAGATTATATATTAACACCAAAAATGCACAAGTAACGTATTCTCACCACCAAAGCACACAGATAAATTATAACAACACACAGTACAATTCACACGTATCAATTACCATTGCACATCAATCATTCACAATACAATCACACCTATTCCATTTCATTAATCACATTCACAATTCCATGCACAAATGACTCATGATGAATGCAAATGCACATAGATCGACACAACGACTCTATGCACATGCCATGCGGTACCGACTTCCATTATCTCATTTCTCATCATCAGTTCACTCAGGAACTATTGGAACCATCGTTCGTTACTGAGACTTAGTTAAGTAACTCCCCGTCGGGCCTACGATGTTCACCCGTCGCTTTAGGTCCTCAGGCATCGCCTCATATTTTCAAGGCACACGACGTTAAGGATTGCTTTAAGTCTCCAAAGGAGCTCACAATCGTCTATACCCATCGCTTTAAGTCCTCAGGCATCGCCTCATACTTTCGAGGCACACGATGGTATAGCATATTCCCTCAGGAATCAAACCGTCTCTCAGGACGTTTCCACAATGCACATTATGATGCTTGGCATACAATGACTCATGACACTCACATTGCATCCATGCACACATTCATAATCATGCATAAATCATCAAATACAACACTTAGCATTTCTTGCCTTTCGGCCACAACTTATCCTCACAACAGCATATAAGGCATACATATCCAAAGCACCCACATATAGCATAATACATGACAATTATGCACCATTAAAACGACAAAAGTCGACCATTGACACTATTCACATTTACCGACAAAATAAAATCGGCCAACAAATTCTAAACCATCATAATAAGAAAGTACAGCTCAATGGCTTTCCAACGCATCAAACCACGCCTCAAACCGAAACACAGATCAAAAGTTATGCAGAAAACAAAATTACACGAACAGCACTGTTCGCTGGGCGAATCTCCCTCGCGAGCATTCGCTAGCTGCTTCGCTAGGCGAACATCCCTCGCGAGCATTCGCTAGCTCCTTCGCTAGGCGAATGTTCCAGCGAACCAACTGTTAGCTAAAAACAGACACAAAGTTCGCTAGGCGAGCACTTGGCGAACCAAGTCAGAACCAAACAGAGTCAAAAACACCCAAAGTTCGCTAGGCGAACACTCTAGCGAACCTTCGCTCACGCCTTCGCTAGGAGAATACCTGTAGTGAACCTTCGCTACCCTTCGCTGAATCGTTCGCTAGGCGAACCCGCGAAAACCTCACTCGCTGCCACCTTCGCCCCAGGTTCGCTAGGCGAACCAAGGAAAACCCAGAATTTTTCTGCGCTGTTTGAAACCCCAAAAGTGATATACAACCATAATATAATCGAGTTTCGCACCCTTACCCGATTTAATTCGATTCTAAGAATTGATCTTGATGATTTTTCCACACTTTCTTCAATTTTCTCTCTTCCCCTCTTTTCCTCTCTTTTCCCTTCTTTCTTCTTTCTTTCTCTCTATTTTTCTTTCCCTTTTCTTTTCTATTTTCTTTTCTTACTAACTTAGTAAAAATATCTATGAAATGTCCAAAATACCCCCACACTCAAATATCTCGCAAACGATCCCAAAACGCGATAAAATATATTCACGACTAAAAATAACACATTTTCACGCAAAAGTTGAAATTACAATAAAATAATAATAAAATAATAAAAAACGACTCAATAAAATAAAATTGGCAAAACTGGGGCGTTACAATTCTCCCCCACTTAGAAATTTTCGTCCTCGAAAATCTTACCTGATACAAACAATTCCGGATACGACTCCCGCATCCTACTCTCCAATTCCCACGTCAGATTACCATCAGCAGCGCCTCCCCACGCCACTTTCACAAGTGCAATCTCTTTACCTCTCAACCGCTTCACCTCGCGATCCAAAATACCAACCGGTAATGACTCGACCGTAAGGTTATCTCTTACCTCAACCTCGTCCATCGGAATCACATGTGAAGGGTCCGGAACATACTTCCGTAGTTGTGAAACATGAAAAACGTCATGCAAATTCGACAGATTCGGTGGCAACGCCACACGATACGCCACAACACCAACTCTCGCAGATATCTGGTAAGGACCAATAAATCGAGAAGTAAGCTTCTTAGATTTCAAGCTTTTATGATCACTAAAGACTTCGAACCTTGCACCATAGAGATAGTGCCTCCAAATCTTCAACACAAAAACTACAGCCGCTAACTCAAGATCATGAGTAGGATAGTTTTTCTCATGCACTCTTAACTGCCTTGAAGCATAAGCTACAACTTTACCTTCCTGCATCAGAACACCACCCAAACCAATTAAAGAAGCATCGCAATACACAACAAATGGTTCATTAGGATTAGGTAAAATAAGAATCGGAGCTGTCGTCAATCTTCTCTTCAGCTCACAAAAACTCTCTTCACATTGAATATCCCAAATGAATGCTTTGCCCTTACAAGTCAACTGCGTCAAAGGAAGAGCTAACTTAGAAAAACCTTCAATGAACCTCCGGTAATAACCAGCCAAACCTAGAAAACTTCGAATTTCAGTAACGGATCTAGGAGCCTCCCATTGTAGAACTGCTTCTACTTTAGATGGATCCACTGCAATACCATTACCTGAAATTACGTGCCCAAGAAAACTCACCTCAGACAACCAGAATTCACACTTGGACAATTTGGCAAAAAGCTTCCTTTCCTTCAAAGCCTGCAAAACAATACGCAAATGCTCTGCATGTTCTTCCCGAGACTTAGAATAGATTAAAATATCATCAATAAACACCACCACAAAACGATCCAAATGCTCGTGGAAAATCCGATTCATGTATTCTATAAACACACCAGGTGCATTAGAAACCCCGAACGGCATCACCGAATATTCATAATGACCGTAACGTGTTCTAAAGGCCGTCTTCTGAATATCCTCTTCTTTCACTCTTATTTGATGATACCCCGATCTCAAATCGATCTTACTAAATACACAAGCACCAACCAACTGATCCATCAGATCATCAATCCTTGGAAGCGGATATTTGTTCTTAATCGTCACTTTATTCAACTAGCGATAATCAATACATAATCGCATACTCCCATCCTTCTTTTTCACTAACAAAACTGGAGCACCCCAAGGAGAAACACTTGGCTTCACGAACCTCTTTTCCAACAACTCATTCAACTGCTTTTTCAACTCCACCAATTCAGATGCCGACATTCGATAAGGTGCCATAGAAACAGGTCTAGTACCAGGAACTAGATCTATCGAAAATTCAACCTCTCTCACCGGCGGCACATCTGAAATATCATCAGGAAACACCTCAGGAAATTCGCACACAACAGGAAACACTTCAAGAGAAACTTGACTATCCACAGTCAATGAAGCAAACAACCCAAACAACTGAGCTTCATCCGCCAAAAGTTTCTTCAACTCTTTGGTAGATAAGAAACTCGAGTCTTCGTCTTCCACAAGAGAAGGAAACCTTACAAGCTTATGATAACAATCAATGTGCACCCGATTGAATTGCAACCAATTCATTCCCAACACCACATCTAAACCTTCCAACGGTAAACACACCAAATCCATCGCAAAGTCTTTACCATAAATGGTCAAAGGACAACTCAAACACACTAAAGAAGTAGTTACTGACCCCATCGCTGGAGTATCAATAACCATCTCACCATCCATCGAAGACAACCCAAGATTCAAACATTCCACGCACTCAGACGAAATAAACGAATGAGTCGCTCCAGTATCAATAATAGCAATTAAAGGCGTATTATTAATAAAGCAAGTACCTCTTATCAGAGATCTGCACTTGAGGTCTGAGTTCCCGCCAATGAAAACACCTTCCCACTCGTCTGGGCTTTCTTCGGATTAGGACACTTCGAACTAATGTGACCAGGTTCCCCACAATTGTAACACTTCACCACATTCTTCCTTTTACAATCCGCTACAACATGTCCGATACCACCACAATTAGAACACTTATCTACTTTCTTCCTACATTCCATCTGGCCATGACCCAATTCACCACACTTGAAACAACTAGGAGCATTAGACATACCTCCTCCACTTGACCTTCGATCAAAATTACCCCTTTGTTTACCTTTATCAGCCGGTGACACATACGGACCACCACGGAACTATTGCTTCCCTTTTCTGTCACTTACACTTTTATAGTGAGCAGAACGAGCCTTACTATCTTCATCATAAATCCTACAGCATTCCACCAAATCAGCAAACCTTCGAATCCTCTGATAACCAATAGCCTGCTTTATCTCAGGACGCAACCCACTTTCATACTTTACACACTTTGAAAATTCAGCAGTCGCTTCCACATAATGAGGATAAAACTGCACAAGTTCCACAAACTTAGCAGTATAGTCAATAACCAACATATTACCTTGTTTTAGCTCTAGAAACTCAATCTCCTTCTTTCCTCGGACATCCTCGGGAAAATACTTCCTTAGAAACTCTCGGCTAAACACCTCCCAAGTAATCTCTTCTTCCTCCTCATCAGCTTCTAACGCTTGACGAGTACTGACCCACCAGTCATCAGCCTCTTCGTGTAGCATATGAGTACCCAGCCTCACCTTATCATCATCGTCATCACAATCCATCACCCTAAAAATCCTCTCAATCTCTTTCAACCACAACTGCGCACCATCCACATCATGTTTCCCTTTAAAAACCGACGGGTTATTCTTTCTAAACTCATCATTTCCGGCAGCATTCGGTGCACCCTGCACAGCTCGTGCCATCGCTTCCATCGCAGCAGCCAAAGCAGCATCATTACGACCAGCCATATTCTGTTCGTCCAAATGCAGAAACTATGGTTAAACAACAACTCGCTCAACACAACTCGCCCAATATGCCAGACACAATAGACGCAAACGACACAACTGACACGGACTGGCTCTGATACCACTTAATGTGACGCCCCCAATCTATACCCCCAATTAACACGCGATTAAAGCAGTAAAAAGAAAATTTGAAAATTGATCAGAGTATATTTGAAACACGGCATAGAAAGGGAGAATCACATCAATTTGAAACCAAACATACACATAACATGCAACACCTGCTCATTTAGATATGCAACGTGGGGTAACAATCATACAGAGGAAACTTCGTTCCTTACACCCACTTTTCAGAAATTAGAATTAAAGCGGAAAGATCTAAAATCTGAATAACACATATACATATATACATATAAACTTGGCTGTCATACATCAAGTTATAACTGTACAACCAAAATATATCATCAGATATACAAAACAATCACAAACGGCCACCCTATGCTACCCGGAGTCACATATCAGAGCCGACCGACCAAAATAATGAAGACGCAACGCTTCACAAAAAGGAATACCTCCAGCAGCTCTAATCTGCAACGCCTCATAGAGCGTTATAAAACAGCAGAAGGGTGAGAAAAACAACCATAATATAATTGCATAAGATTATATATTAACACCAAAAATGCACAAGTAACGTATTCTCACCACCAAAGCACACAGATAAATTATAACAACACACAGTACAATTCACACGTATCAATTACCACTGCACATCAATCATTCACAATACAATCACACCTATTCCATTTCATTAATCACATTCACAATTCCATGCACAAATGACTCATGATGAATGCAAATGCACATAGATCGACACAACGACTCTATGCACATGTCATGCGGTACCGACTTTCATTGTCTCATTTCTCATCATCAGTTCACTCAGGAACTATTGGAACCATCGCTCGTTACTGAGACTTAGTCAAGTAACTCCCCTCGGGCCTACGATGTTCACCCGTCGCTTTAGGTCCTCAGGCATCGCCTCATATTTTCGAGGCACACGACGTTAAGGATTGCTTTAAGTCTCCAAAGGAGCTCACAATCGTCTATACCCATCGCTTTAAGTCCTCAGGCATCGCCTCATATTTTTGAGGCACACGATGGTATAGCATATTCCCTCAGGAATCAAACCGTCTCTCAGGACGTTTCCACAATGCACATTATGATGCTTGGCATACAATGACTCATGACACTCACATTGCATCCATGCACACATTCATAATCATGCATAAATCATCAAATACAACACTTAGCATTTCTTGCCTTTCGGCCACAACTTATCCTCACAACAACATATAAGGCATACATATCCAAAGCACCCACATATAGCATAATACATGACAATTATGCACCATTAAAACGACAAAAGTCGACCATTGACACTATTCACATTTACCGACAAAATAAAATCGGCCAACAAATTCTAAACCATCATAATAAGAAAGTACAGCTCAATGGCTTTCCAACGCATCAAACCACGCCTCAAACCGAAACACAGATCAAAAGTTATGCAGAAAACAAAATTACACGAACAGCACTGTTCGCTGGGCGAATCTCCCTCGCGAGCATTCGCTAGCTGCTTCGCTAGGCGAACATCCCTCGCGAGCATTCGCTAGCTCCTTCGCTAGGCGAATGTTCCAGCGAACCAACTGTTAGCTAAAAACAGACACAAAGTTCGCTAGGCGAGCACTTGGCGAACCAAGTCAGAACCAAACAGAGTCAAAAACACCCAAAGTTCGCTAGGTGAACACTCTAGCGAACCTTCGCTCACGCCTTCGCTAGGAGAATACCCGTAGTGAACCTTCGCTACCCTTCGCTGAATCGTTCGCTAGGCGAACCCGCGAAAACCTCACTCGCTGCCACCTTCGCCCCAGGTTCGCTAGGCGAACCAAGGAAAACCCAGAATTTTTCTGCGCTGTTTGAAACCCCAAAAGTGATATTTCCCAACCAAAACATTTCCCAATCAACATATATCAATCAGAACCTATTCTAATCATGCCAACAAGCAATCTACCACATTTACACCGATTTCCAACCGCTAAACCATCGATTCTACTCATTTTATCGTTTTCGACCTAGAAGTGAAAAACATAGAAAGCAAGAGAATCATCCAAACACATACATACATAATCATATACAAGCATAATATAATCGAGTTTCGCACCCTTACCCGATTTAATTCGATTCTAAGAATTGATCTTGATGATTTTTCCACACTTTCTTCAATTTTCTCTCTTCCCCTCTTTTCCTCTCTTTTCCCTTCTTTCTTCTTTCTTTCTCTCTATTTTTCTTTCCCTTTTCTTTTCTATTTTCTTTTCTTACTAACTTAGTAAAAATATCTATGAAATGTCCAAAATACCCCCACACTCAAATATCTCGCAAACGATCCCAAAACGCGATAAAATATATTCACGACTAAAAATAACACATTTTCACGCAAAAGTTGAAATTACAATAAAATAATAATAAAATAATCAAAAACGACTCAATAAAATAAAATTGGCAAAACTGGGGCGTTACAACTTCTTTGGCCCCTAGGTCCTCGGCTGGGCGTGGACCGGCGAGGAAGGCTTCATACTCAGCTTGATTGTTGGAAGTAGGGAAGGACAAGGTAAGCGAGACTTCGACGATAATTCCCTCATCGTTTTCCAAGATGATATCTGCCCCGCTTCCCGCCGAGCTGGATGCCCCGTCGACGAAGATAGTCCATATGTGCGCTCTGCAAGTGGGGAAATCGGTGAACATCATTTCTGCGACAAAGTCGGCCAGCGCTTAGGCCTTGAGGGTTTTATGCTCTCATATTTAATGGCAAATTCGGATAGCTCCAATGACCACTTAAGCATTATGCCGGCCATGTCTTGTCGTCCTAACAGTTGCTTCACGGGTTGATATGTTCGGACCACGATCGTGTGGGCGAGAAAGTAGTGCCTTAGTCTTCGCGTAATGTTGATGAGGGTCAGAGCTATTTTCTCTATTTGTTGGTATCTTAGCTCTGGTCCTTGTAATGCTTTGCTCGTGAAGTATATGGGTTTTTGCCAATCAGGCGTCTCACAAATGAGGGCGGCGCTAACGACCTCGGTTGCTACGGTGAGATAAAGGTACAAGGTTTCGCCGTTATCTGGCCGAGAGAGGACTGGCGGCTCTGACAGTGCTCGTTTTAGGTGGAGGAGAGTCTGGTCGCATTCCTCCTTCCATTCAAACGCTACCTCCTTGCGGAGGAGTTTGAAGAAGGGCAGAGCATGCTGGACAGACTTGGCCACGAAACGAGATAATGAAGCAAGCATCCCGTTGAGGGATTGGATGGATTTCTTCAAGCTGGGCATAGAAAACTCAGAGAAGGCCCTGCACTTGTCGGGGTTAGCTTCGATTCTTTGTTCCGTCAGATAAAAGCCGAGGAACTTGCCCGCTCGTACCCCGAACGTGCATTTCTCCGGGTTGAAACACATCCGGTATTTCTTCGGGTTGAAACTAACATGATCAACAAGTTCATTGAATATAGGTGCTAAATCACAAGCTTGTTTAAACTTGCTTTCTGGAAATAACACTGGCAATAACGCAAATGGAGCATGCACCAATCAAACACCAAGAACAGTTCCTAAATTCTATAAAATCGAAACAATCACATCAAACCTTCCTTCAAAAACCTAATTTATTCAGCATAGAAATAATCTCAACCAGAAAATGCAAATTTGATTGATAAAACTTGCATGAAAAGCACTAATTAACACACCTTGGAAGATTTAACGCCCATGAGGAGGCCGTGAAGAGAAGCCCAAACGAGAGCATCGTAAGCGATGTTATCGAGGAGTTATTGATCGATACTGTGATAATTATGGAGTGGCGGAGGTTTAACGGTGACAGAAGAAGAATAAGAATCGTCGACGTCGATGTCGACGGTTTGTTGAGCGTTAATAACGACAGGTGGCATAGTGAGGTGGTGATGGTGATGGTGATGGTGATGAGAGAGTAGAGGTTTAGGGAAATAAATTGAAGAAAAAGAATAGTGTGAGTGGCGGGTTCTTTGTTGATGAGGAGAAAAAGAAGAAAAAATGTGTTTGCAGAAAAAAGGGGTAATAGTTCGAGTGATGGAACCAAAATCAGTGGCAACCATGAGATTGAGATTAGTGACCCATGGTTATGGTATATGATATAGATTCGAGTATGAATTCAATGTTGTACTGCTAAATGCTAAGTAGTAAGATTAGAATTTAGATACCAAAATCTGTTTTACTACATGACATGCAACAACCACGCTGGACAATTCTTGCACGTCGATTACTTTGTGTAAGCAACTACATACATGGTAGAGTACATTACAAAGGGAATAATTTATGTTTTGTTAATTAATTAATTAATTAATTAATGGTAAAAATTGAGTTATATATCCTAAGAATTGTTTTGACTATATTTTTATATAAAACTAGTAGAAACACGTGCGTCTGCACAGGTATAAGAAAAAGTATGAGATATAGTAGTAGTTATTTTGATAGCTGAATTATATTCAAATGCACATTAAAAATAATATTAATGCATGTTTTTTTATTTGGACCTAATTGATTGTATTCCGTGTCACAAGTGGACCGTGCGTCCGCACGGGTAAGTTCATTCATATCTTAAATTATTCGATAAAAAATTTGAATGTTTGTGGCTATTTTTTAATATATCTTTAAATGTATTAACAATAAATGATAAATGTTAAATTAAAATTATAGGTATTGGTCCAACATACATGTGAATTTACAAGGGATAAATTTATCTAATATAATATAAAATATATTTAAATGGATATGTATATTTAAAAAGAAATTCTTAAAAACAATTTGATGGAATCCAAACCAATTGTTTTTACAAAAACTACAATAAGAAAAAACTATAACTGCATGACTTAAATCGTATAAAATCGTAGAATTTTCTATCCTTTATTTTTGTATCCCACTCCTGCTTTCATAGATTCTTCTTAAGCAACATGTAAGTTGTGTAACATTTAAATCTATGCTCGTGCATCATGCGTGTCGATTCAATCAGCGCAACTTGAGCAGGCAAAAGCATGAAAAGTCAGTTTTATGAGCATGTGTTTCTAGCTCTCAAAGTTGTAGAATTCTTTATTATTTTTTTATTATGTCCTTTATGATCTCATTTTACATCCACCAACACAGAGGGGAAAAAGAAGCTAGAATACCATATATACGACAAAACATTATCCCACAAAGATAAGACAATGTTATCTATGAGATTGTAGTATCAATTAAGCTGCCGCAGTTATCAGATCAAAAGAATTAATTAATAATTATAAAGTAACAGTGTCAAACCAATCAACTATAAACATTAAAAGAAACAGTCATTGTTCACAGTTTATTGAATGAATCTTTGAAAACATCTTAGTAAATATAAAAAACTACACCATTGTTATTTTCGCTTAAGAATGAAATAATATTTTACTTTCCTACAAAAGTTTGCAACCAATATTGTTACAGGTCAAGCCAACAATTTGTTTAAACCTCGTGTTATTGTATCTTCACTGTTGAGTGTATAATATACAGTCTCTCGATAATTTTATGTGCAGATTGTCACCAAAAGAAAACAATTGAAAGACAAGTACAATTACATGCAGAAAATAGGTTATCTACATGGCATGTCACCAACTCCATAAGCATTTCTCAGGTACGGGGTTTATTTCCACTTTTGTACATGTTATCGATCACATTTTGTGGACACAAATAAAATTGTAGTCAGTACTTTCAGAATACAGAAACTATTAAGCATGAATGCAGGTTTTTAAATACAAAGTTGTAAAACAGGGTGCATAAGTTGCACTATGATTCATATCTAATTAATAGCATGTAAGCAGATGACATCTAAAATTTGACTATTATTCAATTCAATCAGATGAGATTTCCTCATCTTTTTTCATTTATATTTCTCAGTAGAATGAATGAAACTATTTGGGAAGAAAAAAAGTTCTATTCATAAAGACAATTGCACTTAAATAACCATTATTCTAGGAAGCATAATTTTTTTGAAACATAAATGAAATCATGAGTTTGACAGCTTTTACCTGATAGTATTTAAGCAACTGAGGCCTCTTCTTCTTAAATGTTGGAGTGATAAGGTATGCGTGAAACCAGAGCCATCTTACCGCCCGCTGATTGCAGATGTTCTACACTCCCTTATCCCGCTTGTACCTGTTGAGCTTGGAGGAACTCTCAGAGTTTCACACATGACGAAGCAACCTATAAATTCTAGTTAACATAGTAACCATCGATTTCAGACAACATTCTTGCATTGAGAATCCAGGCCATTTTTCATGATGCTGCCAAATCAGTGATGCTTTCTCAAAAGTCGGAATTACAGACAGATTCATAGCCACATTGTTCATGTAATAATATGTGTGGTCTAGGAGTTTGGCAATGAAGCATAGATGCATTCATAAGGAAAAGGATTAGGCCTAAATGATTGAAGACCTTGGGATTGTTAATGATAAATGCAAAGAAATTAATTTCAATTTCATGAACTTAGTTGTGTATAGTGTAGTGATTTTGTGGAACAATATATTAGTCAGAAGGGATCTGATATTAACTTTCACTAGCTATTTTGACTGTATGTAGTTCAATAAACCAGGTTACAAATAATTCATAGAGAAATTATTACTCCGGAGTATTCTGCTAAGATCGCTTATTTTGCGTGATCTAATATCATTAAACCGGTCGTCAATTCTGTTAAGAAACTTGTGCATGATCCATGTGTTGCACCGTTTCCTGACCCCTTCAGGAATAGTTACATATAGACAATGTGCTCTTAGAGGTGCACAAAGCACCATCAGTAAACAAAGTCATTAAAAATTGATTACATCTACGAAAACTATAAAATTGGAAAGGAACCATATGTATATATTAAAGATTACCTGATAATTTCGAGTATGGCTTGTCATGATGCTCCTTCATTGCCTCCTTATCACCCTTTATAAAAGAAACAGTAACCTTGTCGCCCTGTTTCTCATTTGATTCACATAGAACAACAACCACAGTAGTCTTTTTTGTGCACTCGTGATTAACCATACCACTTAGTATTTCTTGAGGTTCACCAATACTTTCAGTAGCACTAATATCCAAATTATGTAGACAACTGCTGACAGTCACGCATAGTCTGTGTCCAACATTGTCAGAATTTGTTTTATTTCCGTTTCCCCAGCAATAGGACAAGGATCAACTTCCAGTTTAGAAAACCCAACAGGAAGAAAAATGGCTGCTTCCTCAACTATTTGGGCTTCAAAGTCTTCCTTTTCATCAACAGAAGCAGAGCCAACATACTTCATCCTTTTAAGCTCATGGTGATCTGTAACTTCAAGTGTGGACAGTTAGACTGAGAGCAAAAGAATGAAACTATAGGAAAATGATAAACCAGAGAAAGAAATCTGAGAGTCTTGTTGAGTGATACTGATGTAATGATTCATCAAATAGAGGCCTAACTCATCCTCAAAGCCAAAACATCAGAAAAAAGAAAAGTAAACAAATAGATTAATCAATTATAAAATATATGCACAATTTCAAATAGATCAAGCAATCAACAGTAGCTATAAGCAATGTCGTAACACTTCCATGGAAGATTCCTTTCACCTGAAAGAATGCCATCATTAGCTATAACACATTAATCAATAACCATGATGTTGCATCATTTCCTGACCCCTTCAGGAATAGTTACATATAGACAATGTGTTCTTAGAGGTGCACAAAGCACCATCAGTAAACAGAGTTATTAAAAATTGATTACACCTACAAAAACTATAAAATTGGAAAGGAACCATATGTATATATTAAATATTACATGATAATTTCGAGTATGGCTTGTCATGATGCTCTTGTATTGCCTCCTTATCAACATTAATAAAAGAAATAGTAACCTCGTCGCCCTATTTCTTATTTGATTCACATAGAACAACAACCACAGTAGCCTCTTCTGTGCACTCGTGATTAACCATACCACTTAGTATTTCTTGAGGTTCACCAATACTTTCAGTAGCACTAATATCCAAATTATGGAGACAGCTACTGACTGTCTCGCATAGTATGTGTCCAACATTGTTGGAATTTTTTTTATTTTTATTTCCAACAACAGGACAAGGATCAACTTCAAGTTTAGAAAACCCAACAGGAAGAAAAATGTCTGCTTCCTCAACTATTTGGGCTTCAATGTCTTCCTTTTCATCAACAGAAGCAGAGCCAACATGCTTCATCCTTTTAAGCTCATGGTGATCTGTAACTTCAAGTGTAGACAGTTAGACTGAGAGCAAAAGAAGGAAACTATAGGAAAATGATAAACCGGAGAAAGAAATCTGAGAGTCTTGTTGAGTGATACTGATGTAATGATTCATCAAATAGAGGCCAAACTCATCCTCAAAGCGAAAACATCAGAAAAAAGGAAAAATAAACAAATAGATTAATCAATTACAAAATATGTGCACGATTTCAAATAGATCAAGCAATCATGAAATATATGCCTTGTAAACAAATCAAATAGGAGCCATCATTAATGATCACATGGTCCTGTTTTGAAGGCATCCATATAGCAATACACGAAATGTAAGATAGAGACATCATATAGCTTACTTTATATATTTCTAACAAAATCTACATGAAACATTGTATCGGTCAGGTCGCGTATCGGCTTCTTTCAGTCATGTCCAATCTTATTCCCGTGTGCACAATACAACAGAAAAATTAGAAACATAACCGTCTGAGTTCAAAAACATGAAAAACGTTGTACTAACCTCATGTAGTGATTGTGCATCATTTGTTCCATCCCGGGTTACGACCACAACTTGCCTCTTTCTCTTCAAGAATACATAACATACACTTGTTGTCACCATTCTATCATGAATACAATTAAAGTTTTTTGTAAAAGTGTTTCTACAACTCAAGAGGGAAATGAATGGAAACACTGCAGAAGTTTTATGTAATTTATTCTCGGAAGCTTATGAAAATAAGTTCACAAGAAAAAATCAAAGCATTAAGCAAAAAAACTCTGATGCTAGTGCAGAGGTTCTTTTGTCAAATACGCCTACATTTGTATTGGTATTAGAAAAAGAATAGGAATTAGAAACTCACACTCATATGGCATATTTTTAGGTCAAGAAACTCAACATCGATGATAAAGCGACCCGTGAAAGCTGTAACACTCCATTTTCCCATTTTATAAAATATAGAGATATCATCAATAAAATCAGAGTTTACTACAAGAAGTAAGGTGTCACTTCGTTAAAAATCAACATATAATCTTTTTTCATTTAAAGGAATAAAAACAGCGGAAAACAAGTATTTATCTGATTTACGGCCACATGCCAACTACATCAAAATAAAACCCACATTAAACGTGGTCCACCATAAATTCAATAAAAATGAAAGATACGTAACAAATGAATGATGAATAATGAATAACAAATAATAAAATCCCCAAATCCCGTGTTACGTATCAGAGCGACTCCTATGACTCGAACAGGCAACACGCACTCCAAGCAACTCAAGTACCTGGATTATCTGTACTTCCGAAGAAGCACAGACACAAAAACAACAAAGGGGTGAGAACTACATTCAATAATAGACGGTGAATAATACATATTAATGGTATTTACTCACACCCAATCATACAATCACATAATCACGACCTACTTGTCACTCGCAACCATAATTCAATCAACATATAATAATAATGCAATGCGACTCAACAACAGACACAATGCATGTGGTACCAAAATCACCATGGTTCATTCAATCGAACCCGGATAAATCACATACACCCCTACTTGGCAATGATTTATCCCACCACACTCCACATTGGAGTTCGGATGAATCACATACACTCCTCCTGAGCAATGATTCATCACCGCCGACACACCATGAATGCATGACATCAATATGCATATAATTCATGTATAATCATAATCATACGTTTCCACGATCCTCCTGATCACAATCAATACATAGCACCACATAAAACACTCCACGCGATGTTAATTAGCTAATTACTAATTAATTCACCAAAATTACTAGATAAATTATTTTTATTATTAATTCTACATTTCTCCAGGTTTGACATCTGATCGTACCTGGATCAGACAGTTACTGGTGGCCAACGACGTCTGTTGAACTCCGGCTCTGGTGAGGTTGAAAGACGGCGCGGGGGGGGGGGGGGGGGGGTGTACCTGCAAGGTACTCCGACGCTCAAGTAAGAGAGTGTACAGAATATCAGCAAGAACAGAGAAGAGAGTAAGAAAGTGAACTTAACCCTCTCAAGTGAGAGGGTATTTATAGAGAACCCCCAGCGCGGGGCCAACGGTTACTTGCATTGGGCTGGAATGTCAGGCCCAATCCAAGTAACTGCCAGGGCTTACGTGGCGTAGTGAAGACCAGCACGTGGTCTTCGCCCTGGGGTAACCGCTCCTAGATTTCCGGGATTAGGGCAGACCGAATCCTTCGGGAGTGGGAGGTTACTTGGAACGTGTCCACGTGGTACGGACCGTTAGATACTCCTCGCGGGGGAGGAGCCTTCTGTGTCGAGGACCTATCAAGCCGTACAACGGACATGGCCTCGCGGGGAGGAACCATGTCTGTCGAGGAGTGATATGTGGCATTCTCGCGGGGAGAAGCTGGTATGTCGGGGAGGTACTTCTCTGCCGGGGTGCGAGGTCCTCCTGTCCTGTTGACCCAAGTGCCCGACACTGTAAAGTGTCTGGGGAAACGGAGGCTTGCTCGTGGCAGTCAAGTACCCCGCAGAAAGGTCTTATTGGGCCTCCCCAGGCTGGATGGGTTGGGCCTGCTCGACTGTTGGGCAGCCTCGGCCCAGTCCGGAACAGGAGCCCCCCAAGTCGTTGCTCTGAGGTGTCAGAGTAATGACTTAAGGGTTATTGGTATGTCGAGGATACGCCCCGATAGGAACCGAGGAGGTCGTTCCCGGGCGCGAAGTTCCTCTGGTCAGATGTAAGTCGGGCATCGGACAGTCGTGTCCGCTCGTATAGTCGGGGAGATGAAGGGTTTCGGATTCGAAGCATTGGGGAAAACCGAAACGACACGTGTGGGGAGATGAGCGGTTGCATGTGTGACACGCGTCGTCTGCCATTATTACCTAGGGAGGCTAGGGCGGCTGGCTAGGGTAGCGCACTCGAGTGCCCTATGCCCCTCGAGTCCTGCGAAAATCACTTATAAAAACCGCTCCCCTCGTTCATTTTCCACTTTTCCCCTTCTCTCTCAAGAATCCTTCTCCTTCTCTCTCTACCCTCTTCAGTCGCAACTTGCAGCCGTCAACCGCCGCGCACCCCCTGCCGGAAGCCTTTTCTTCCCTACAACAGTCGTTCGCCACCGTAACACCGCCGAAACTCCGTGCCGGAACCCTAAACCGCCGCTTATCAGGTACTTGCTTTAAACCTGACCTTTCTTTTACGTTTTTCTTCGATTTCCACTAGTATACGACGTTTCCTTGGTGAACTAATAATGTTCCCATGAGAAACGAAAGGATTCCTGGCGAATACGGCGGGAATCTTTAGTTGTTGAGGGAGAGAGTGCGAAGAACTTCGCTCACTTTTGATGAATATTTCGGGGACCAGGGACGAACATGTCGGGGACCCGTTGAATGTCTCGGGGTCCCTAATAATTAGTATATTTGTTAGTGCCGTGGGAATACGGGGGCAGAACCTTCCGGGGAGGCGATGAATTCCCCAGTGAACAAGTTGATCCTTGGCCGATTATGTCGGGGAGCCAAGAAAGCCTTGCCCCTTCTTCGCCCGTTCGCTTGAACAGCGGTGGAGGGGTGAATTTGATACGACCAATCGAATTCACCGTTTCCTTCTGCTTTTTAGGTAAATGTACGATTTGGCTGCGGAGGTGGCCATAGGATATTTCGAAGAAAACGACGACCAGCCCGACTCCCCCATGGCTCACATGGCTTTCGCGCAAGAACGCCCGCTCGAGGAGTGGGTCTGCGACGAGGCCCTGGAGATGTCGTCCATCTTCGTTTACCCAGACGAGGACGACGCTTTTTGCACCGTCGAGCACAGACTAATCGGATCCGACAAATCTTGGAAGGTTTTTCGTCCCGAGGAGCATCATCGGATATGCTCACCTTACCGGGGAATGCGCGTCCCCTTATATGAATTTATGTTCGAGAAGGCGGGGTGGAGCCTGCCCTTCACAGACTTCCAAGAGGGGATCTTCACCTGGTTGCAGCTGGCGCCCTCTCAGATTCATCCGAACTCGCTAGCTTTTATTCGGGCATTCGAGCTCGTTTGCAGATATTTGGAAATTGTGCCGACCGTTCGCCTCTTCTTCCGCATATTCCATCTCCAAAGGTCGTCGGCCGGTGGACGACATGGCTGGGTGTCTTTCAAGCAGAGCAAGGCACTGTTCCACACTTACTTGGATTCCATCCGGGATTTCAAGTTCCGCTATTACTTCGTGAAACCGGTCACCCTCGAGGCTATCCATTCGTTATACCGGAAAGTCACCCTCGAGGTCAACGGTCGTTCCGAGGAGGTGCTGGAGCCGAAGTTCCCTCTGTACTGGACGGAGGAACACTTTAAGAAGGGAGTCGATAAATACAAGACGAGGCACGCTCAGTTGGAGGCCTATGAACGGGAAGCTTACGACAAAATCGTCGCTTTCGTCGAAAGCTTTTCTGAAGCTCAGCACGAAACGCTGGACGGCCAGCCTATAATGGATGCAGACGGGCAGGTGAAAAAAGAACGTCGCCTGATAAATACCCGCGTTCTGCTCGAGACCTTCTCCGACGAAGAAGCAATCGAGTTGTTAGGTGGTGAAAACGTCCCCGCTTTAAGTCTTCCTCGCATCTGTGTTCCTAGCCTTTCTAACGTTTTCTTTCTTTTTGCAGGAACAATGGCCGGAGCCGAGGAGAGGTTCAAGAAGCTGAAGGCGAAGAGGGCCCGGGAAGCGCAGGCCCGGGGAGATGCATCGCGCTCAAAAGATCAAGAGGTTGTTCCTTCTGGGGCCCCGCCCGAGGGTGTTTCCTCGGCTACCATACCCGAAGGTTCCAGTCAGTCTCAGCCCACTGCCACCGTGTCGGGGATTGTAGGTGGGCGCACAACTCCTGCTGGAAGCCAGTCCCCGACTACCCAAGGGACTCCGGAGCGGCAACGGGTTGCGGAGGTCGTCGACCTGGGTAGGGAAGACAGTCCCCCGCCTCCTTCCACCTTTGACCTCCCGCCTTGCCATCAAAAGCCTCGCTTATTCTCCGAGGTCACTTATCCTCGCGTCCCTCCCTCCGAGATCCAAACTGTGCTGGGGACTGCTACTGAAGCGAGGAGGAGGATGATTTTTGAGGATCTGTCGGTCGTCATGCGCCTCTGCTCGACTGCTATCATCCTTAATGATGAGACCCCCCTGCTACTGAACTTGCCCGCTTGCAGGAAAAGCTGGAGACCTTGGGCGCTGAGATGCTCGGTATGCGCAAGGAATTAAAGGAGTGCCAAGACCTGAACAAAGAACAAAGCGAGCAGCAGCAGCGGGTCGAGGCCAAGCTTAAGAAAGTCGAGGAAACGGAGAGAGGCCACCTTGCCCGAATCGCCGAGCTGGAGGCGGAGGAGAAGCGGCTTAAGGAAAGGATTGCTGAGTTAGAAGATGCTGTGCGGCCGGCCGAAGGGGAAACCGAGGAGGACAGGCTCCTAACCACTCGAGCAGCGTTTGTGGCCCAACTCCAAAAGCTCGAGCAAGATCTCCGACTATCCGAGGACGATGCTATTGAAACTGCGGGCATAGGGTTCCGAAGTGCCGTGGCGCAGCTTCGGGTTCTCAACCCCGACCTGGTCACCGAAGGGATTGACCCCGACGCTGAGGTGGTGGATGGCCAGATAGTTCCGCCCGGTCAAGGAGGACATGGCAATGATGGAGGCGGGCCAGACGCGACTGAGACTGCTGCCGAGGATGCTGCATAGGATTATGTTTTACTTGGCCTGCGTGCCACTTTTTTTTTGCCCGGTTTGTGGGCTTATTTGATGTACTATTTGCACAATGGTTATTTTTGCCCGGCTTGTGGGCTTATATTTGTAACTTTTTGTACTAAGGGTTTTGCCCGATATTCGTACTTCGTAATACCTCTTTATTAATTTTGCTTGTGTGTGATGTGTTATTTGTTATACTTTATTTTTGCCTAAGTAATAAGGCTTTGGGATTTGCTCGACCTTGATAGTCCCTGACCGCGTGGAGAGCTGGTCGGGCGGCCGGAGGCGTACCCCGACCTTCAACGAGGCTAAGTGTTCGATTGAGGTCCTAGCCTCGTGGCATGAACTTTCCATCGCGAGCTGGGTGTTATGCCCGGTTAGTACGACGATGGTGGGCCTCGATCGAGGTATCCCCACCGGAACAGAGGTCCTCGTGCACACACAACGCGGTCTTTGATCGTCGTGTTCTTATAGGGGTGTCGCGCTTGTACCTTAGCGCGCCCCCGTAATCGCGGTGCTAGTGAGCCGCGGGCAGTGTTTAACTGTAATATTGTTTTAGCTTTTCAGCGTTCCATGGTCGAGCAAGTTCTTCCCCGTGCAGGTTTTCGAGGAAGTAGGCTCCTGTCCCCGTTTTTCCGCGGACGCGGTACGAGCCCTCCCAGTTCGCGGCGAGTTTGCCTTCTCGCGAGTCCTTCTGGTTCCTGCGCAGGACGAGGGTGCTTACCTGAAACTCACGTTTGATAACTTTGTCGTTATAGCGTAGTGTTATTTTTTGTTTAAGTGAAGCTTCTCGGAGAGAAGCGCCCGAGCGTGTTTCCTCGATGAAGTCGAGCTCTTCTCTCAGGGCTTCGTCGTTTGTGTTCCCTTCGAGGGGGTCTTCTATCCTCCTCGAGGGTTCCCTGATCTCTACGGGGATCACTGCTTCCGTTCCGTAGGTCAAACGGAAAGGGGTCTCCCCGGTCGTGGAGTGTGGGGTTGTTCGGTAGGCCCAGAGGACGCTGTGTAGCTCCTCGACCCACCGTTGTTTGGCGTCGCCCAGTCGTCGTCTTAATCCTCGAAGGATCACTCTATTCGCCGCCTCAGCCTGCCCGTTCGTTTGAGGGTGCTCGACCGACGTGAAGTGCTGCTTTGTGCCTAGTTTTGCGACAAAGTCTTGGAAGTTCCTGTCGGTGAACTGGGTTCCGTTGTCGGTGACAATGGCTTGAGGCACTCCAAACCGGGCGAGGATGTTTCTTTTGTAGAAACGTAGTATGTTGAAGGCGGTGATTTTGGCCAACGCTTCTGCTTCAATCCACTTCGTGAAGTAATCCACCCCGACGATGAGGTATTTGTTTTGATACGATCCCTGGACGAAAGGTCCGAGGATATCCATCCCCCACCATGCGAACGGCCACGGGGAGGATAGCGACGTGAGCTCGCTGGGAGGAGCGAGGTGCATGTCCCCGTGCCGTTGGCATTTATCGCACTTCTTGACGTGCTCCTTGGCGTTTTGTTGCATGGTGGGCCAGTAATATCCTGCCCGGAGTGCTTTACGAGCTAGCGGTCGTCCGCCGAGGTGCTGTGCATTGATTCCCTCATGAATCTCTTGGAGTATGCCGGGGACCTTGGTCTCCTCGACACATCTGAGGAAGGGAATAGAGAACCCTCGCCGGTATAGCTTGTCCTCGACTATAGTGTATGAGCATGCCCGCCTCTTGACCATTCCTGCCTCTTTGGGGTCTTCGGGCAGTTTGCCTGTCATGAGGTATTCGTATACCGGGGTCATCCAGAAGCTGTTGTCCCCTATGGCGTTGATGTCTGAAACCATGACCGGTTTGTCGATGCTTGGGCGAGAAAGCACTTCTTGTATGACGGACTTGTTCCCGCCTTTCTTTTCCATGCTCGCCAATTTTGACAGGACGTCCGCTCGGGCATTGTGCTCCCGGGGGATGTGCGTTACTTCCGCCGAGGTGAACTTTTTCATCTTCTCTTTTACTAAGGCCGAGTATTCTATGAGGCTGTCGTTCTTGGCTTGGTACTCTCCTCGGACTTGCGAAGCTACGAGCTGAGAATCGGTGAAAAGTTTGACCTCTTTGGCGCCGAGGTCCTCGGCCAGCCTGAGTCCAGCGAGGAAGGCCTCGTATTCGGCTTGGTTGTTCGAGGTCGGGAATGACAGTTCGAGGGACACCTCGATCAGGATTCCTTCCTCGTTTTCAAGGATGATTCCCGCCCCGCTTCCCTTCGGGCTGGATGCTCCGTCGACATAGATTGTCCATTTCTGCGACCCGTTGGTCGAGGGTTCCGGGACGGTCATCTCCGTCACAAAGTCGGCCAATACCTGTGCCTTCAAGGTTTTCCTCCCTTCATATCGGATGTCAAATTCGGCGAGCTCAAGCGACCACCTGAGCATCCCCCCTGCCATGTCCGGTCGTCCGAGGAGCTGCCTGATAGGCTGTTCGGTCCTTACGATGACGATATGGGCAAGGAAGTAGTGGCGGAGCCTTCTGGCCGCGGTGACGAGGCCCAGTGCGACTTTCTCGATTGGCTGATATCTGAGCTCGGGGCCTTGGAGGGCTTTGCTCGTGAAGTAAACTGGCTTCTGCCCGTCCTAGGTTTCCCGAATGAGGACGGCACTGACTGCTTCGCTCGTGATCGTAAGATATAAGAAGAGTGTTCCCCCGTTCTCGGGGCGTGAGAGGACCGGGGGTTGCGACAGGACTTGTTTCAAGTGCGCGAGTGCTTGCTCGCATTCCTCGCTCCAATCAAACTCTGCTTTTTGTTGAAGAAGTTTGAAGAAGGGGAGTGCGTACTGTGCAGATTTGGCGACGAACCGGGAAAGGGCAGTGAGCATCCCGTTCAATGATTGTATTGACTTCTTCGAGTCCGGAGTAGGGGGCTCGGAGAAAGCCCTACACTTGTCGGGGTTTTCCTCGATTCCCCGTTCCGTGAGGTAAAATCCGAGGAACTTTCCTGCCCGGACGCCGAAGGTGCATTTGTCGGGGTTAAACCTCATGCAGCACCTCCTCGCCGTGTCGAACACCTTCTTGAGGTGGGCGGCGTGGTCGACTTCTTCTGCAGACTTGACGATCATGTCGTCCATGTAGACTTCGAGCATGTCGCCGATTTCAGTCCGGAAGACCTTGTTCATCATCCGTTGGTAGGTCGCACCAGCATTCTTCAGACCGAAGGGCATTACGTTGTAATAGTAGTTGCCCGACGCGGTCATGAAGGTCGTGTGTTGTTTGTCGACCTTGTCCATGGGAATTTGGTTGTATCCTGAGTAGGCGTCCATGAAAGATAGTAGTTTATAAGCTGCAGAATTGTCGACCAATTGGTCGATGTTAGGCAATGGATAACAGTCTTTCGGGCAAGCCCGATTAAGATCAGTATAATCAACGCACATTCTCCATTTTCCATTATTTTTCTTAACAAGTACAACTTTGGACAGCCATGTCGTGTATTTGGCTTCCGAAATAAAATTTACCTCTAGGAGGTCTTTTACAGCTTTCTCAGCAGCCTCCGCTTTCTCGGGAGACTGCTTGCGCCTACGTTGTGCTACGGCCCTAGTGGCCAGATCTACTGCGAGCTGATGGCAAGCTACTTCGGGGTCGAGGCCAGGCATCTCGGATACGCTCCATGCGAAGAGGTCAACATTTTCCCTCAGACATGCTTTTAGCTGCTCTTTCGCCAGGTCGGGGATCCCGGCGCCGATCTTCACGTTGCGATCTGGATCGTCCCCGAGGGTCACGAGCTCGAAGTCTTCATCTGGGATGGGGGCGCGCTGGGTGGAGAGGCTGCCTGTTGTTCTCCGCCTGGTGGTTGGGATCTTCGACTCTGTCTTCGTCGGGCTCGCCGGAGAACCTGCTGTCGAGGTCGACCGCATTGACGCGCGGGAGAGGTACCTGCTCGGCGTCCCGGGGTGGCTTGGCCACTGCCTTAGGTTTGGGACCAATGGAACTTAGGCCCTTGACGGCGGCGTCGAAGCACCTTCTGGCCGCGTCGATGTCCCCGTGCATCGTCACTACTCGTCCCCTCCTCGTGTAGTACTTCATTTTGAGGTGGACCTTCGATGGGACCGCCGTGAGTTCAGCAAGGGTGGTCCTCCCGAGGATGCAGTTGTAAAGGGATGGGCATTCAACCACCAGGAAAAGGATCTTCACGTGATCGTCAGGGTCGGTCAGCCCGTCATAGGTCCCCAATGGTGGAGGTTTCTCCATGCCTGGAGGGATTGGGGCGTCCATGATTTCCCACGACAAAGGGGTCCTCTGGTCCTCATCGTCGCTACCAGCCGGGGATCTCGAAGGTGATCGATGGTGCCGTGGAGGGGAGTTCCTCGAACGGTTCTTTGGTCTCTCTTCGATCTGCTTGGACTTCTTGGAGGTGGTGGAGGCCCTGGGTTCCTTCCGAGGTGGGGAACAAGGGCGTTTCTGGGTGATCGTCGGCTGGGGGCGCTCGAGACGCGGTCGGCGACCATGGCGTACGGGCGACGGGGTCCGAGAATCTTCGGAAGGGGTCCTTCGCGGGGAAGGAGAGCGGCGAGGTGACGGGGGACGACGATGTCTTCGCGGGGAAGATCGTTGTGCCCGTCCTTGCTCCAAGGCTTCAATTCTAGTGTTCTGCTGCGCGATCAGCTGATTGGTCTGGTTGATCAATGCAAACAGGGCCACGGTGCTTGGGTCCGCGTTGGGCGGTGGAGCAACTGGCTGGAGGGTGGTTTGCTGGTCGTCCGCGCGGACGACGTTGTGGGTCGCATCCTGGGAGTCCAGGGAGGCGGTCTGTCCGTCCCTTATGTCGCCTTCGACACCGTGGAGGATGATGACGTCCTCACGGTGGCTCCCGTTCTCCAGTTGTGCGAGCATGGTGTCCAGAGCCTGGCTGACGGTCGGGTTGGCCATGTTGGTGATGAATAGAGGAAGTTTTGGTTTATCGAGCAGAAAAATGGGAAAGCTTATGAAATTCCCACAGACGGCGCCACTGATCGTACCTGGATCAGACAATTACTGGTGGCCAACGACGTCTGTTGAACTCCGGCTCTGGTGAGGTTGAAAGACGGTCGGGGGGTGTACCTGCAAGGTACTCCGACGCTCAAGTAAGAGAGTGTATAGAATATCAGCAAGCACAGAGAAGAGAGTAAGAAAGTGAACTTAACCTGACACTCTCAAGTGAGAGGGTATTTATAGAGAACCCCTAGCGCAGGGCCAACGGTTACTTGCATTGGGCTGGAATGTCAGGCCCAATCCAAGTAACTGCCAGGGCTTACGCGGCGTAGTAAAGACCAGCACATGGTCTTCACCCTGGGGTAACCGCTCATAGATTTCCTGGATTAGGGCAGACCGAATCCTTCGGGAGTGGGAGGTTACTTGGAACATGTCCACGTGGTACAGACCGTTAGATACTCCTCGCGGGGGAGGAGCCTTCTGTGTCGAGGACCTATCAAGCCGTACAACGGACATGGCCTCGCGGGGAGGAACCATGTCTGTCGAGGAGTGATATGTGGCATTCTCGCGGGGAGAAGCTGGTATGTCGGGGAGGTACTTCTCCGCCGGGGTGCAAGGTCCTCCTATCCTGTTGATCCAAGTGCCCGACACTGTAAAGTGTCCGGGGAAACGGAGGCTTGCTCGTGGCAGTCAAGTGCCCCGCAGAAGGGTCTTATTGGGCCTCCCTAGGCTGGATGGGTTGGGCCTGCTCGACTGTTGGGCAGCCTCGGCCCAGTCCGGAACAACATCTATTCCCAACCTCTCAAACCAAAAGAAACCACTTCGGACGCGAAAACGGGAAAGAAATCGCGAACCGGCAAAATTCTGCCCCCTCGCTGGCCATACGCGTATTGCTCTGTGCCATACACGTATTGCCCAGCTCGCTCGCCCATCCATACGCGTATCCTACGCGTACCGCCTCTCCTCCTGCCCAGCCATACGCGTATTGACCTACCTATTACGCGTATGGGCAGAGACCTGTTTTTCCATCAAAATTCCATTTCCAGATCCCATACGCGTATCCCCCTTCTCATACGCGTAAGGCCAAACCTCCATACGCGTACCATTACGCGTACAGGCAGAGGGTCGTGCCAGATCCTCCTTGTGGCCCTCCAATACGCGTATTGCCTCCCTCCTGGGCCAGTATTACACGTAACACCCTCTCCATTACGCGTAAGGCCAGATCTATTACGCAAATGGACTTTCTCCACACCAGTCTGAATTCTGCTACGGGATTCTCACCTTTTCACTCCAATTCAGTCCCAAGCTTGTTTCTACATCAGTTTTAGGTCCTATTCTTCATTCTTACTTCTTTTACCTATTATTACTAGTCAAACTTATGGGTCTTAGGTCTAATCTCGTTCCCTCAACCTGCATCAAAACAGGTCTGCCACAACATGCATTCATACAGCAGCAACAGTACAAATTTATACATGAACATCATACTATCATCAACGATTCAATACATACCAGAGATGAAACATTCATATCATACTCAGAATTTCATCAACCATAAAACATACAAAAATTCTACGAGGGAAAGGACCCCTCACTACCCTTTCACGCTATTATCACCTGTATTGAACCCATTCTCCCCCCTTACCTCGAATTCTTGATTAAATCCTGCGAAAATTGATGGAGATCCTAGCCCTAGCACCCTTGTTCTTCTCTTGTTCTTCTTTCTCTAACCCTTTTCTCTTTTTACGTGAAAACTGTTTTTGTCTCACTAAACTCCCCCTAATTCTAATTAATCAGATTTTATTTAATTAATAAAATAATAATAATAATAATAATAATCCTAATAATAATAATAAGAATAATAATAATAATAATAATAATAACATTATTAACCATATTACTATTATTATTTTCACTGCTATATCATTATTATTAAACTAAGGTCTTTAATTCCCACTAATTAAATAAGGCACTGCCCTTCATTCACCCTTAACAAGGCCAAAACAATACAAATTAACACACGACGATTAAATAATTAAAATGGGGTGTTACAACTCTCCCCCACTTAAATTATTTTCGTCCTCGAAAATATACCTGATGGAAACAATTCTGGATACGACTCTCGCATCCTGCTTTCCAATTCCCAGGTCACACTTCCTCCAGTAGCTCCTCCCCAAGCTACTCTCACGAGAGGTATCTATTTTCCTCTGAGTTGTTTCATCTTGCGATCCTCGATCCTTATCGGCATCGCCTCCACAGTAAGATTATCTCTAATCTGCACCTCATCCCTCTGGATAACATGAGATGGATCAGATACATATTTCCGAAGTTGTGACACATGAAACACATCATGCAAGTTCGAAAGTTCAGGCGGTAATGCCACTCTATATGCAACTGCACCAACCCTCTGCAAGATTTGATACGGTCCAATAAACTTAGGATCCAGCTTCTTAGATTTCAATGCACGTTCAACACTGGTCACTGGGTTAACTCTTAGGAATACGTGATCACCTTCACTAAATTCCAAGTCTTTCTTCCGATTGTCATGATAAATTTTCTGCCTACTCTGAGACATTTTCATCTTCTCCCAGATCATTTGAATTATCTCAGTAGTCTGTTGCACAATCTCAGGTCCAAGCACCACATTCTCACCAGTCTCATACCAACACAGAGGCGTCCTACACCTCCTACCATACAAAGCTTCGAAAAGTGTCATCCCAATACTCGAATGGTAGATATTGTTATACGTGAACTCAATCAATGGCAAATGAGAATCCCACGCACCACCTTTCTCCAACACACAGGCTCTCTGCAAATCTTCCAACGACTGAATAGTCCTCTCTGACTGACCATCAGTCTGTGGGTGATAAGCCGAGCTCAACTTCAATTTAGAACCCAAGGCTTCCTGCAGGCTCTTCCAAAATTCTGAAGTAAACCTCAGATCTCTATCCGACACTATGCTCGATGGAACACCATGTAACTTCACAATTATCCTGATATAAATCTCTGCCAGCTTCGACAAAGAAAAACTGATATTAATTGGTATAAAATGTGCAGATTTTATAAGTCGATCCACCACTACCCAAATAGCATCAAATCCCATTGCCGTATTTGGCAAGCCAGTAACAAAATCCATCATAATAATATCCCATTTCCATTCAGGAATATCTAACGGTTGCATTAATCCTGAAGGCTTCTGGTGCTCCACTTTTAACTTCTGACATGTCAAACAAGCATAGACAAACTAAGCTATGTCCCTCTTCATACCGGACCACCAAAACAACTTCTTCAAGTCATGATACATTTTTGTAGCTCCCGGATGAATACTCAAGCTACTCCGGTGGCTCTCCTATAAGATCGCTTTCTTTAATTCCGCATTATTCGGTACACAAATTCTGCCCCGGAATCTCAACACACCAACATTATCCACTTTAAAATCACTATCAGGATCGTCCCCTTCTGCAGGCATCAAGTCTACTAATTTCACATCAAGTTTCTGATTTTCCTTAATTACATCCAAAAAGTCATTATTCACCTTCAGCATACCCAGCCTAACACTCTCCGGGGTAGTTTCACACACCATACTCAAGTCTCTGAACTGTTCAATCAACTCCATTTCTTTCACCATCAATGTCGACATATGAATTGTCTTCCTACTCAGAGCATCTGCTACCACATTAGCTTTCCCCGGATGGTAACTCAAATTAAAATCATAATCTTTCAAGAACTCTAACCACCTCCTCTGCCTCATATTCAACTCCTTCTGATCGAATAAATACTTCAAACTTTTGTGATCACTAAACACTTAAAATCTCGATCCATACAAATAATGTCTCCAGATTTTCAACACAAAAACCACTGCAACTAATTCAAGATCATGAGTAGGATAGTTCCTCTCATGTACCCTCAACTTCCTTGAAGCATATGCCACCACCTTGCCATCTTGCATTAACACACCGCCTAACCCCGTCTTAGACGCATCACAGTACACCACAAAAGGATCATTTGGACTTGGTAGAATCAACACCGACGCGGAAGTCAATTTCTTCTTCAGTTCCTCAAAACTTTCCTCACACGCGACATCCCAAACAAAAGCTTGATTCTTCCTAGTTAACTGCGTCAACGGTAATGCCAAATTAGAAACCCATTCAATGAATCTCCTGTAGTAACCTGCCAAACCCAAAAAGCTGCTAATCTCCGTTGCTGTCTTCGGAGCTTTCCACTGAAGTACTGCACTTACTTTAGATTGATCCACCGTTATACCGTCACCAGAAATAACATGTCCCAAGAAACTCACAGTCTTCAACCAGAATTCACACTTCGAGAATTTTGCAAACAATTTATTATCCTTCAACACCTGCAATGCAATCCTTAAATGTTCTGCGTGATCCTCGTCAGTCTTAGAATAAATCAGTATATCATCAATGAATACCACAATAAACTGATCCAGATAAGAATGAAAGATACGATTCATATACTCCATAAACACACCCGACGCATTAGACACTCCGAAAGGCATCACTGCATATTCATAATATCCATAGCGAGTTCTAAACGCAGTCTTCTGAATGTCACCTTCCTTTACTCTAATCTGATGGTACCCCGACCTCAAATCAATTTTGCTGAAAACACGAGCTCCTACAAGCTGATCCATTAAGTCATCAATCCTCGGAAGTGGATACTTATTCTTAATGGTCACTTTATTCAACTGACGATAATCAATGCACAGACGCATACTGCCATCCTTATTTTTCACCAGCAACACTGGAGCTCCCCACGGCGACACACTCGGTCTAATAACTTCTTATCAAGCAATTCTCCAATCTGAGATTTCAACTCTGCCAATTCTGATGCAGACATCCGGTATGGTGCCATGGATATAGGTCTAGTACCAGGAACAAGATCAATAGTAAATTCAACTTCCCTTGTTGGAGGCAATTCAGTAATGTCATCTGGAAATACTTCAGGAAATTCATTCACCACTGGTAATTCATTAGTTGAAGTCTTGCTTTCAACAGATAACGAGGCAAACACTGCAAACATTTTCGCTTCATCCTCCAACAACGTCCTCAACTCCCTACTAGATAACGAATCTGCTAATGCTTCCTCTTTAGGAGAAAGAAACAATAACGTCTTCCTAAAGCAATCAATATAAACTCGGTTGAATTCCAACCAGTTCATCCCCAAAATAACATCGAGATTACCGAGTGGCAAACAAATCAAGTCCACTCTGAAATCTCTACCAAACATAGTCAACGGACACCTCAAAAACACTAAGGAAGTAACTACGGAACCAATAGATGGAGTCTCAATCGTCATCCTCTGATCTAGAGTAGACGGCACAATCCCTAGTCTCTTCACACAATCAACAGAAATAAACGAGTGGGTTACACCCGTGTCAATGATAGCAATCAAAGGAATATCATTAATAAAACAAGTACCTTTGACGGAACGCTCCTCATCGGTGGATTGGGCTCCCACCAAGGCAAACACTTTTCCACTGGCCTGAGACTTCTTTGGCTTCTCATAATGAGTGCTGATATGACCCTTCTCTCCACAGTTATAAGAGGTAGGCATAGTGGCTTTACAATCAACTATCACATGACCTGGTCGACCACACTTGAAACACTTCTTCACTTCATTCGGACAATTATTAGCACGGTGACCCGCGCCACCACATCGGAAACACTTGAGAGTGTCAGGAGCCACCTTTCCCTCTTTTGGTTTCTTTCCTACTGTAGCTTTCTGTTTCCCCTTATCAGTTGGAGCACTGTAAGGAGTACCTCCAAACCTCTGCTTACCCTTTTTCTCATTCACAGCTTTGTAATGAGCAATTCTGGCTCTATTATCATTGTCGTAGATTCTGCTTCTGCTTACCAGCTCTGGATAATTTCTTATTTTCTGACAAGCAATGCCCAGTTTGATCTCGAGACGCAACCCATTCTCAAACTTCAAGCACTTCGAAGTCATAGCCTCTTCCGTATTGTAATGAGCACAATACTGCACCAACTCTTCAAACCGAGCAGCATATTCAGCCACAGTCATGCTACCCTATTTCAGCTCCAGGAATTCAATCTCCTTTGCACTACGAATATCTTCCGGAAAGTACTTTTCCAGAAACTCCGTTTGAAACACTGTCCATGTAATCTCAGTACCCGCAGCTTCCAACCTCTGACGACTATTGTCCCACCAGGCTTCAGCCTCTCCCTCCAGCATATGAGTGCCAAACCGCACCTTCTGAGCATCATTGCATTCCATGGTCCTAAAGATCTTCTCCACAGCCTTCAGCCATTTCTGTGCAGCCTCTGGATCCAAAATACCTCCTTCATAAGTAAGCGGCTTATTGCTCTAGAACTGTGCTAAGTCATGAAACTGAGCACCTCTAGCCTGATTGGCGTTCTCTACAGCTGGTTCCATGGCTTGCATAGAAGCAGCAAGAGCAACATCATTCCTTCCTGCCATACTGGTCAACAATCAACATACGGTCAGATCACACAATCGACCCCTATTCTAAGGACAGACTCAACTACTACATCTGGCAGGACGGACCGACCTGCTCTGATACCAATTGTAACACCCCACTTTCCCATTTTATAAAATATAGAGATATCATCAATAAAATCAGAGTTTACTACAAGAAGTAAGGTGTCACTTCGTTAAAAATCAACATATAATCTCTTTTCAATTAAAGGAATAAAAACAGCGAAAAACAAGTATTTATCCGATTTACGGCCACATGCCAACTACATCAAAATAAAACCCACATTAAACGTGGTCCACCATAAATTCAATAAAAATGAAAGATACGTAACAAATGAATGATGAATAATAAATAACAAATAATAAAATCCCCAAATCCCGTGTAACAAAGCGACTCCTACGACTCGAACAGGCAACACACACTCCAAGTAACTCAAGTACCTAGATTATCTGTACTTCCGAAGAAGCACAGACACAACAACAACAAAGGGGTGAGAACTATATTCAATAATAAACGGTGAATAATACATATTAAGGGTAGTTACTCACACCCAGTCATACAATCACATAATCACGACCTACTTGTCACTCGCAACCATAATTCAATCAACATATAATAATAATGCAATTCGACTCAACATCAGACACAATGCATGTGGTACCAAAATCACCATGGTTCATTCAATCGAACTCGGATAAATCACATACACCCCTATTTGGAAATGATTTATCCCACCACACTCCACATTGGAGTTCGGATGAATCACATACACTCCTCTTGAGCAATGATTCATCACCACCGACACACCATGAATGCGTGACATCAATATGCATATAATTCATGTATAATCATAATCATACGTTTCCACGATCCTCCTGATCACAATCAATACATAACACCACAGAAAACACTCCACACGACGTTAATTAGCTAATTACTAATTAATTCACCAAAATTACTAGATCAATTATTTTTATTGTTAATTCTACATTTCTCCAGGTCTGACATCTATTCCCAACCTCTCAAACCAAAAGAAACCACTTCGGACGCGAAAACGGGAAAGAAATCGCGAACCGGCAAAATCCTGCCCCCTCGCTGGCCATACGCGTATTGCCCTGTGCCATACGCGTATTACCCAGCTCGCTCGCCCATCCATACGCGTATCCTACGCATACCGCCTCTCCTCCTGCCCAGCCATACGCGTATTGACCTACCTATTACGCGTATGGGCAAAGACCTGTTTTTCCATCAAAATTCCATTTCCAGATCCCATACGCGTATCCCCTTTCTCATACGCGTAAGGCCAAACCTCCATACGCGTACCATTAAGCGTACGGGCAGAGGGTCGTGCCAGATCCTCCTTGTGGCCCTCCAATACGCGTATTGCCTCCCTCCCGGGCCAATATTACGCGTAACACCCTCTCCATTACGCGTAAGGCCGGATCTATTACGCAAATGGACTTTCTCCACACCATTCTGAATTCTGCTACGGGATTCTCACTTTTTCACTCCAATTCAGTCCCAAGCTTGTTTCTACATCAGTTTTAGGTCCTATTCTTCATTCTTACTTCTTTTACCTATTATTACTAGTCAAACTTATGGGTTTTAGGTCTAATCTCGTTCCCTCAACCTGCATCAAAACAGGTCTGCCACAACATGCATTCATACAGCAACAACAATACAAATTTATACATGAACATCATACTATCATCAACGATTCAATACATACCAGAGATCAAACATTCATATCATACTCAAAATTTCATCAACCATAAAACATACGAAAATCCTACGAGGGAAAGGACCCCTCACTACCCTTTCACGCTATTATCACCTATATTGAACCCATTCTCCCCCCTTACCTCGAATTCTTGATTAAATCCTGCGAAAATTGATGGAGATCCTAGCCCTAGCACCCTTGTTCTTCTCTTGTTCTTCTTTCTCTAACCCTTTTCTCTTTTTTACGTGAAAACTGTTTTTGTCTCACTAAACTCTCCCTAATTCTAATTAATCAGATTTTATTTAATTAATAATAAAATAATAATAATAATAATAATAATCCTAATAATAATAAGAATAATAATAATAATAACATTATTAACTATATTACTATTATTATTTTCACCGCTATATCATTATTATTAAGCTAAGGTCTTTAATTCCCACTAATTAAATAAGGCACTACCCTTCACTCACCCTTAACAAGGCCAAAACAATACAAATTAACACACGACGATTAAATAATTAAAATGGGGTGCTACAAAAGCAGTATCAATAGGCCAGACAAAGTCATCATGTGTCCTAAGCAGCCTTTCATAAACTGCATACGAGCAAATAGAAATAACCTGCATCAGTATTTCGTTATATAATCTTAAAACTTCTATAGGTAACTGCAGTAGTAAACTTCTCATAAAATCGTTTTGCTGGTAACAACTGGTATCATCACTTGGATAAAATCTAAGGTACAATTTTAAATCCAACTAATTGTAATGACAATTAGTGGCTAAATTTTTGTTGTGGAAGATTGATTGACTTAGTTTAAACAAAGTATGTAAGTTCTTTTCATAAACTTATGTTAACCAAAAAACCAACTTTTTGTGTTTTTAAAACGAGAAATATTTTCAGTGTTTTCTGCATAGTTCATCTTTTTTTCCCAGGAGAGGGAGTGTTATGATGATTTGCTAAAGAAAATTTTTGCTGAAAACATTTTGACATCTGTGATTTAGGAGAAATCCTTATATCCCTTCGGGTTGATATTTAAACAATTCGTTGTTTGCTCAAATGACTTTAAATTGGTTGTATGGTTATAATAATGTTATGAGCCCAACTTACCTACTTTAATTTAGCTTTGAAAGTCAACTACCCACAACAGTTTTAGTCTGGCCATTTTTATGGATTCTGATGAAGATAATCATCAAAATAATTTAATAAAAAATGAAGAACTTGTGGATTATCCAAAAGCTTTGGATAAACTTAATAAATGGACAATTCCATCCGTTCCTTCAAACCAAATTTATAAGTTTGGAAAAATAGATATTTTATCCCGCCTTGCTGTAAAAAGCTTAGAACAAACTGTTCAAATTTCTGATAAAACTCAAACAATTAAATTATTGACAAAAAAGGATTTGATTCCTTTTAAGAAATATAATTACATCCATGTTGGTTTAATTCAAATTGTTGTTAAACCTTTAACATTGTTAGGTTTAAATACTAGCATCATGGGATATATTAGAGATGGTAGATGTAGAGATTTTAAACAATCTTTAGCTGCCTTAGTTGAGACAAGTCTATGTCATGAACCTGTTTATTTTGAAGTCTCACCTAATTTAAGTTTATCTATGTCTGATAAAAATTTATTAGATGCTCTTCAGTTAACCATTCATACCAATGGTTATAACTTCAAACCTGGTAGTGAAATCATGGCCATATGCTATAGAGTTTACTATAAAGTTTTAACATCTTTAAAACCTAAAGCGAAACAAATATCGTTTTAAGGATCTAAAACATTAGTTCAAACCAATTTGTTAACATCTAATGTTGCAACCAATAGATTGATAAAATGGGATGAAATTAACTTCCCTGAAACTTGGTCACTTCCTCAGGAAATGGATCCTGAACCTATCCTAAATAAGGATATAGATCAAATAATTCAAACCACTGAAGGAGATTTAGAAATAAACTTTACTCCTAAAAGGATAATGAGAATACCCAGGTCTATGTCTGCTAGGCATTCCACCAACTCTGTGGACGAGTATTTCTCTGCTCCTAGCCAATTAGCTAGACCTTCAACTTCTCAAATAAGAGAAGAAATAGAAGTCGTTGAAAATATAAGACTCAGCGAAAATAGAATCCCTCAGGGTATATATCAAAAACCTAATCCTCCCAGAGTAGAATCACCTACTCCTTCTGATATGGAGTTCCAATTATGATATTAGATTATTCCCCAGGTAGTGAATTAAGGGACCTCATCAATGATGAGTTTCAGCATGAGAGACATACTCATTTAATGTTGAGAATCAAGTGTGAGAAAGAAGTCCCACATTGATTAGAAAAGGGAAGATTGAACACTATATAATTGAGAGAACCCGCACACCAATCACCTTAAGGTTTTAGGTGAGTATGTGGTGTGTCTCTCACAAAGGTGTGTCCCAATTAAGAAATGCTCCCTCGTTGACCCCCTCGATTGTTCCGCTAATAATGGTATCATGAGCCTTTGGTTCGAGAAAGGGACCGACTTACTTGTATCGAAACACTTCCCGCAGGTGTGGGTAGAAGGTGTTCCGTTGAGTTCAACGGTGATACAAGTGTATGTGGAAGAGAGAGCTTCTGCATGAGGGAGAGCATTGTGTATAAACTCACACTTGAGGGGGAGTGTTGAGAATCAAGTGTGAGGAAGAAGTCCCACATTGATTAGAAAAGGGAAGATTAAACACTTTATAAGTGGGAGAATCCACACACCTATCACCTTAAGGTTTTAGGTGAGTATGTGGTGTGTCTCTCACAAAGGTGTTGCTCTAAAAAAAAAGAAATCCCACAATGTCCAATGCTCCCTAGTAGAAATTTTCCCCTAACAATGGTATCATGAGCCTGGTTCGAGAAAGGGACCGACTTACTTGTATCGAAACACTTCCCGCAGGTGTGGGTAGAAGGTGTTTCGTTGAGTTCAACGGTGATACAAGTGTATGTGGAAGAGAGAGCTTCCACATGAGGGAGAACATTGTGTATAAACTCACACTTGAGGGGGAGTGTTGAGAATCAAGTGTGAGGAAGAAGTCCCACATTGATTAGAAAATGGAAGATTTAACACTATATAAGTGAGAGAAGCCACACACCAATCACCTTAAGGTTTTAGGTGAGTATGTGGTGTGTCTCTCACAAAGGTGTGTCCCAAATAAGAAATGCTCCCTCGTTGACCCCCTCGACTGTTCCACCAACAATGGTATCATGAGCCTTTGGTTCGAGAAAGGGACCGACTTATTTTTATCGAAACACTTCCCGCAGGTGTGGGTAGAAGGTGTTCCGTTAAGTTCAACGGTGATACAAGTGTATGTGGAAGAGAGAGCTTTCACATGAGGGGAAGCATTGTGTATAAACTCACACTTGAGGGGGAGTGTTGAGAATCAAGTGTGAGGAAGAAGTCCCACATTGATTAGAAAATGGAAGATTGAACACTCTATAAGTGAGAGAACCCACACACATATCACCTTAAGGTTTTAGGTGAGTATGTGGTCTGTCTCTCACAAAGGTGTGTCCCAAATAAGAAATGCTCCCTCGTTGACCCCCTCGACTGTTCCACCAACAATGGTATCATGAGCCTTTGGTTCGAGAAAGGGACCGACTTATTTTTATCGAAACACTTCCCCCAGGTGTGGGTAGAAGGTGTTCCGTTAAGTTCAACGGTGATACAAGTGTATGTGGAAGAGAGAGCTTCCACATGAGGGGAAGCATTGTGTATAAACTCACACTTGAGGGGGAGTGTTGAGAATCAAGTGTGAGGAAGAAGTCCCACATTGATTAGAAAATGGAAGATTGAACACTCTATAAGTGAGAGAACCCACACACATATCACCTTAAGGTTTTAGGTGAGTATGTGGTCTGTCTCTCACAAAGGTGTGTCCCAAATAAGAAATGCTCCCTCGTTGACCCCCTCGATTGTTCCGCCAACAATGGTATCATGAGCCTTTGGTTCGAGAAAGGGATCGACTTACTTGTATCGAAACACTTCCCGCAGGTGTGGGTAGAAGGTGTTCCGTTGAGTTCAACGGTGATACAAGTGTATGTGGAAGACAGAGCTTCCACATGAGGGGGAGCATTGTGTATAAACTCACACTTGAGGGGGAGTGTTGAGAATCAAGTGTGAGGAAGAAGTCCCACATTGATTAGAAAAGGGAAGATTGAACACTATATAAGTGAGAGAACCCACACATCTATCACCTTAAGGTTTTAGGTGAGTATGTGGTGTGTCTCTCACAAAGGTGTGTTCCAAATAAGAAATGCTCTCTCGTTGACCCCCTCGATTGTTCCGTTAACAATGGTATCATGAGTCTTTGGTTCGAGAAAGGGATCGGCTTACTTGTATCGAAACACTTCCCGCAGGTGTGGGTAGAAGGTTTTCTGTTGAGTTCAACGGTGATACAAGTGTATGTGGAAAAGAGATTCCACATGAGGGGGTCATTGTGTATAAACTCACACTTGAGGGGGAAGGTTGAGAATCAAGTGTGAGAAAGAAGTCTCACATTGATTAGAAAATGAAAGATTGAACACTATATAATTGAGAGAACCCACACATCAATCACCTTAAGGTTTTATGTGAGTATGTTGTGTGTCTCTCACAAAGGTGTGTCCCAAATAAGAAATGCTCTCTCGTTGACCCCCTCGATTGTTCCGTTAACATTTTAGACAATAGTATTTTAAAACCGTTTCTAAATTTGAACGAATCCAGTTTAGGGAAGAATTTTATACTCAAATGACCCTTATCCAGAATTTTATGACTTTTGTTAAATAGTTCGTTCCTTCCTTCATAAGTAAGAAGCAAGACGAAATTAAGCAAGACGAAATTAACGTCTTACAAAATAATTGGATGAATGTTAAAGGAGAAAAAATAGAATCTCCTTTTTCCCCGAACAAGCACTTAGGTATATTAGCTACAAATTCTTGTTTGTCTCGTGGAGATGATATTAGACAAACTTAAAGAAGAAAGAAAGTGATGTGTGTAATATTTTATAAAGTTTGCACAACCTTAATGATAGTTAATATGAGAGAGATGAAGTATCTTAAAAAAAAAAAGTCTGAAATTGATGGTGCCTATGGTGAAGTGGCTGTTTTGATTGGCAATAAAATAGTCACATAAATCTCATGGATGAAGAAGGCATGAAACTTTAGTGGTGAGTGGAACAAAAATGCATTAGGCATTTGGTGAGTGCAGATTCAATGCATTTGGACATCCACTCAGTGGGAGTATAGATTCAATGGACCGGACATCTACTCAATAAATTATTACTTATATTTTATATTTTATATTATATTTAAAAATATTATTCTCCATTTATATCTTTTAATTTTTATATCAATAAAAAAACATAATTTTATAAAATATTATCAATTTTGATTACATTCATTAAATATTACATAAAAAAATATTATTTTTGTGAAAAAAACAAAAATATTTTATAATATATAAAAAGTCAAATATTACTTTGATAATTTTTTTGTTTAAAAGATATTTACAAAACTTAACGTTACAATATATATAGATATATATATATATATATGGGTTATACTAATGTACACTCATGTAGGTGTGCATTAGCAATATACACCTTAGTGTATTTTTGGATGAGACCTACATTAGAAAGATGAAGAAAAAAAATAAAAAGAAAATAGATGTATTGTATTTTTGTGTGGAGCATTGGAGCCCACCAATTTTGGATGTGTGCTAGCATTTTCATATATATATATATATATATATATATATATATATATATATATATATATATAAACTCTCAAACAACTCGGAGGTACTATTATTAAAATAATATTAATAAAATAATAATAAATTTGTTATTTTTTAATATTTTATTATCAAATAAAATTTAACAATACTTTTTTAAAATAAAAATACATATATATTTCGGGTATGTATGTGTGCGCGCGCATGTATGATAAAAGTGCAGAAAATCCGTACTAAAATTTTTGTATAAGTTTTTGGAAATTTAAATTGGATGTATCGACCTCTAAATAGTATGTGTTGACTTATATAGACATTTTTTGCTTCTATTTGTCGCTTTTTTGCTTCTATGTGTCGACCTGAAAGTCTTATTTGTCGACCTGAAATGAACAGAGGCTTAGGTTTTACCAAAATCTCAGTATGTGGCGATCTATAGATGCATTTTTGTTTATATGTGTTGACCTGAAAACCTTATGTGTTGACACATACTGAACATATTCTTTGGGTTTGCAAAAATCTTCCGCATGTGTCGACATGTACACTAATTTTTCACATAAAATCTTAATTTTAACTTGTAAAAATATTTTTAAATTGATTTTAATTATCTTAAGGCTAAAATGCACATCTAGACTTGAAGGATAAGGTCCAATATACATAAATGCTAAGTGTCATAGTTTTGACATCAATCAAAACATTTTTAAATGGAAAGTGCACTCACATATCTCTCTCTCTCTCTCTCTCTCTCTCTCTCACATTGGAGACACTTTGTTCGTGTAGACTAAGTAAATGTGTTGTTGTTCGTTTAACGTTGAAAAGATAACTATCCTTATATTCATTCATAAGAATCAATTTAAGGGAAAATTATGTCATTGATGTGATATGAGCAAGTCATTGCTAATTTAATAGCAGAGAAACCATAAAAAATACTCCATTTTAATACAATTTTTTCCACATAGAAGGAAAGAATATGATTTGTTTTAGAATATGTGAGAAAATGGAAAAACCGGATCAATAGAGGGTGGTGTGACTAGTTCACACACCGAGAAGTGTGATGCGAGTGGTTGTGATACCCCAAAAGAATTGTATATGTTTAACGGAAAAAATTTCATAACTAATTAAAAAAAATAGATTCTAACAGCATCAACTATGATTTATGTGGAAGTGCTTCAAAATCAAAAGCTCATAATACCTTGTAGCTAGAAAAATATTTTATAATATATTGCCAATTTATTTTACAATTCAATAAATAGTTTATTTAAATAGGGAAAAAAATCTAAATTTAACAAATTTTGTTTAACAGACAAGATAAAACTCATTAAATATAAAATAGAACTAACTAAATAGTACTAACTCTATTTTCTATTAGAGTATTTTATGATGAGATGTGATATTTTTCAACTAAGCATTACTAATACTCACAAGGACTCTAGATGTGGAGCAACACCTTGTAGTTGGATTATAATCATAAACAAAAATGAGACACACATTGAAACACATATTATTTAATTATTTTCAAAATGTATATTATTTCATTTATTATTCTCTTACTTTTTAATTTATTAGCATGCCCCCATACCCTTTTTAATTGAGATTGTGAACTTGTCTAGGTAAAATATCTGACTAATAAAACAAGCAAAGTTTATTGAACATTAATCAGAGCATCAGAAATGCTAAGATTAGAACTTAAAATCTATACATCCAATGAAGGGACTTGTTGTTTCTTGGAGCACAAGTAACAGGTTTTTAACATGCAAGCCATCAATCAACAACATAATGTTTTGCAGTACCCTCGAGTTGGCTTCATCAAGTGAGGTATACACTATCTATTACTCCAAAACCAGGTAAAACCCCACCTTCATCAGATAATGATGGTTTTGTGCGAACCATATAGCCACTTTCATTATTCACAATAACCTTATCCTTATTCCTGCAAATTCCAGTTCATGGTTATCAACCTTTTCGCAAACTCAACCTCAAAAATGTGATAAACATGTAAATAAGCAATGTACCTTAAATAAGTACTGAATATCCCAAATTCTGAAATGACGCGATCCTTATGCAAGAAACCGTTACGCACCAAAAATGCCTCTGTATTAACTGGAAATATCCTCTGCATAAGAATGTAAGCTGCCGCGTCTTCTTGAGAATCTGATTTCTGTAATTTTAGAAGAGTCTTCCTAAGATCATCACCATAAATATTGTTTCCTGCAAAGTAATTACATTTATTAAACAACTTTCCCTAGTTCCCTGTTGCTAGTTTTTTCAACAAAGCCAGCGAGGTAAACTACCTCCTCCTTCTCTTTGCGGCTTCATCACGAATAACTCTGGCGTCTCTATTGCTCTTTTAACAATATCTGAATCTTCCAAACTCCATAACCCTGCAAAGCATTTACGCAGTTTCGCAATATCCTCTTTGTTTTCAAAGAACCTGCTTACAGTTTTTACTCATGGATTTAGGGGAGAGAAATCAACTAGAAAAACAAGCTACGATTAGCAAAAGTGTATAAATTATGAAGTAAACACAAAGGGATGGGAGAGCGATGCCAAAGAGTTTTTTTGACGAGTTTATCCCCGTGAGTTGGACGGGTTAACAATACTAGTTTAGTTTAGTACATTTGATTTAACTAATTACTAGGGCCTTATCTATCAAGTAGTTATGAATTGATCTATTACTTCCAAAGCACAAAGGATGAAATAAGCATCGAAAATACAAAAAGTATTAAAGTTCGGCTTTGTAAAAATAGCTGATAGTTTATAACTGCTAACTGATAGCTGATGATTGTTAACTGATAGCTGATGACAGCTGATGACAGATAACTTATACGTATTAATTAGAATGATACCTCTCAAGAACATTGGGCTCTGCCAGTTCTTGTTGAATCTTTTTTGTGCCAACCAAATGATAAGATATGTTAGGGCATTTGATGGCAGAAGATTGTTCAATCAGTAGCCTAGCTTTCCATTCCTATACATCGTGCAAACCATAAGAGCTCATTGTAAAGATAGATGGCACACTAAACTTAATTCAAGTCACTTACTGATTCCGAAGGATAGTCAGCTGGTGTATAACCTGCTCGGAAGTAAACGATCGCGACTGATTGTCCATCCCTGCAAGTGTCATAACAAAATACTTCTATACAGTCAGATGCAAAATGTTGTAAAACAAAAAAATTATATCAGATAGCAGTCAAGGCAAAGACTACATACACAGATAATGTTCCATCTGATAGAATTTCTCCTTCTTGATTAATTTCTGCCAATGTTTTCCGTATGGTTGTAATATGATACGTGTAATAAAGTTAAGAATAACAAATCCTAGATAATCACATTCGATAGTCTACATAATACAAATCAAAGAGTTTGCTTTGCGAGATAGTAAAAACGAACATTTTCCCCTTTGTAAAAGGATATCTTTCTCTTAGAATTGCGGAAACAAAATGCTGATCATACATGTTTCTTTCTTCAGCCTGAACCACAACGATAATCACGGTACTGTATAGATCCATCCATTAAAAAATATATAGCATTATAGTACAAAAAAAAAAAGCAGCAAAAGGAAATGAAAAGGAAAGTTTTCCTCAAAACTGACCTAGGGTTATTATACTCACTCCAAGCTTTAGCCAACACCTCTGCATACTGACTGCCCGCGGTATTCGCAGGAACCCTTTCGGAATCTAGTCCAAGCGATTTTCCATAGTGAGAAAGTATGTTCCTGGAAAGTGATCAACTAATATAAATTTCTACCTCTTCATATAATTTTCATTAAAATGGCGATACATCATATCATCGAAGTTCATACGTGTAATTTATTAGAGCAACACTGACCTATGAAGTTGAGTAATAATGCAACCAACACCCGAAAACGAAGTGGAAATAGTGTTCATCTCAATTTGCAAAAGTGATTGAGTCTTTTCATCAAACATGTAATCTGAACGAAATAATCCCAACCGAATTTCCTATTATGGCAACAAAAAGGAATCAGTAAATCACATTGAGTTAATCTAAAAAGTAAACCAACACAAATTCTTACCTCTTTTTTGTTAATCTCAAGCATTTTGGAATGAATATCTAAAAGTCTAGAGGTAAATTCATCTACTTTCTTAGTTCTGCATTGAATGAATTCAACACATACAAATTATGCTTAATTAAAGCATAAATAAACGGAATTTGAGCAAGAGAATTTATACCTGGAGAGAGATTTTTGGAGAAAATTTGCATCCAAACTAACACGATCAACAAGTTCATTGAATAGAGGTGCCAGTTCACAAGCTTGGTTCCAATGAGTTTGAGGAAATGGTGGAGGTAATAAGGAAAATGAAAGATGCACCAACCCTACACCAGGTACTCTTCCTGATCTCTATCATTCCATAAATAGTAACAATCATCAATATACTCACTCACTCAGTGCAATTCATATTACAGTATCAAAAAACGGTATACTGCTGCAAAAACAGCCGCGACAAAACGGTTTCGAAAAATATCCTTATCCTTTTTTTATATATATATATATATATATATGAACAACTAATATAAAAGATATTTACTTCACACATACACAATAATAGAATGATATATTTATATCTGAAACATAAAGAAAGGATAAAAAATCTGTATGACTCTATTTGCTATATAAGAGCTCATAAAGTATCACATATAACTTTATACCTAGAGATTTAAGTGGATATTCATAGAGATAGATAATTCTAGATAACTTTATATCTAAAGATTTAAATGAATATTTATAGAGACGGATATGATAGATGTCTCTCTCTATTATATGATATTTGTATATGTTTTATACTTATGCGAGTATCTATCTAAATGAATAATATGTGGGTTTTAAAATATTTATGAATAATATTTTTTTATAAAATTACATTTTGAAAAAAAAAATTCAATTTCTTTTAAAGATAATTATTATCGCATATCATCAATACAATTCGCTCTTATTTTAACAATAAAATTTTATTATATTAATTTCTTTTTTTTCCTACTAAAATACGATAACACCCAAACATAATATTCATACATTTTTTTTAATTAAAAATATTGTGATAGTGAATTATAATTAAAGAGCGGATGATAGAGAAATAGAAAGAGAAGTAGAAAGAGAAACACTTGTTGAACGGAGGAAGACGATATTGGTTAATTGGAAGGTAGAAGAATTTTGAAGTGAAGTATGAAGTATAAAAAAATTTAAATATAAAATGACCAATAGAATTTGTATAATATAAAAGATTTTTTTTCAAAGAAAACTTAAATTTATTTATAAAAAGACTAATTTAAGAGGAAAAAACATACCATAATAAATTAATAATATTTAAATAATTTTTATAATTAGTTAACAAATATGATATCTGCACATGGATCATTAAATCTATATATATATATATATATATATATATATATATATATATATATATATATATATATATATATATATATATATATGAGAAAAAGGGTTCTGCACTGACAGTATAAATTAATTTTACACTGTCAACCAATGACGACGATGCATCCCGCCAAGTCACACTGTAAAATTTAAAATACTTGTATGATATGGCAAAATAATATATTCTTATTGGATGACAGTGTAAAATATTTTTACACTATCAGTGTATTACCATTAAACCCTATATATATATATATATATATATATATATATATATATATATATATATATATATATATATATATATATATATATATATATTAAGAAACATGTATTTAAATATCTATTTATTTTATATGCAAATATCTATTAAGCTACTTATTCCATGTGGTGGATTTTATCTCCGGTACTATTTTTTTTGTCATCCCTATTAACCAATGGTAGACCACATAAATTTGATTAAAACTATATTATTTAATAAAATTTATGATTAAATTATTTTATAAAGAATTAATTTTTAAATAGAGATAATATGAGTAAAATTGAGAGAGAAAAAAGGATGAGTTATAAATTATTTGAAAGTTTATAAAATAAAATTATAAAGTAGAAAAAATAAATTATAAATTTGTAAACAAATATTTATCATACTATTTTTCCTTAACATATGAGTTTATAAAGTATGAACTCAATAGAGCATGCATGTATCATATAACTTCAATATTTTTACTTATCCCCTTTTCATAAGTTATTTGTTGATATATGAGATAAATTTGGTGTGTGAATGAAAGAAAAAACATAAATCATATACTCGAAAGGTTTGTCCTGATTTGACTCTTTATATTCCTAGGACCTTAAGAAAGATACTTGTCATATTATCATTACAAAAATTGACCAGACAATAACACTATCTGCTGTCAATTCAGTTGCAATTATATCATCATCAATAACAACAACAACAACAAAAAAAAGCATTTATATTACTAATCATTTGAGAAAATAGTTTGATAAGTATAGCAAAAAGCAGCAGCAACCTGAACAGATTTGTCACCCACAAGGAGACCATTGAGAGTGGTAAAGACAAGAGCATCGTAAACCATTTGTTGGACAACTTTTTCATCAATCTCATGGTAATTATCCAAGCTCGGAGAAGAATCATCCACCACTTCTTCTACCTCTAAGTTCAGCTGTTGAGATGATTTAGACATTTTGTTTTTGTTTCAGGATGAGTGTGTGATGATCTGGTGGGGAAGTAGAGCAGAAAGAAGGTAGAATGATGTTTGTGCAGGAATGAACCAGATCCACCAATAACCTTTCTTTGACCTTCCACAACCAATCATAACTTGTTCATTTCGCATTTTTTAATAAGGTGAATTCTTATCTACCCGCTTCAAAAAGTTAGGTAGAGTTACTCATAGAGTAAATTGTATTGGAAAACTATAAAATTTAAATTATTAAATAAATAATAAAATATAATAAAATGATATGACATTGATTGATTGATTGAAGGTACACTACCCAACTTTTTGTGGTGGGTAGAGAAGTTGTTCCCTTTGAATAAACCAACTTGTTCAGTTACTATGCACTAGTTCTACTAGTGCATTAGATAGTTTTGATTTCAAATTGAGTTTTAAACATGTTGCATAAAAAAATGTATTAAGACGAGTGATATTCAAATATTGATAAATGGATGTTCCACTTAATTTGAGATTCTACTAGTATATATATATATATATATATATATATATATATATATATATATATATATAAAAGTTGATGAATGCATGTACAACTACATGTTCTAAACTTGTATATAAAAATATGTTTTGACTTAATTGTAAAAGCTAAATGTGTTTTGCACAATAATTTTATAAGGACAAAAAAGTGAGATATTCTTTTATGGAGACGAAAATTGAACATTAAAAATATTACAAGATTAAAATTTTATTTAACTCTTAAAATAATTAATAATTAACATTTATACATTTTTGAAAGATATTTTTGTTTGATAGACAAAGTGACAATAACCATTAAAAACTAATACACACATATTAGATCTTGGGTTTGAAACCAAGTGATATCGACATCTTTCAGTTGAGCTAGAACTTCTAGATGCAGTTAAGATCGTAGAAACACAATTCAATATATTTTAAAGTTGGTAAGCAAGGTCATTAGTAAGCTGGTTTCTAAACTCAAACAACTTTCATACCAGGCAGGTAAATGTTGGATGATGTACTACTCGCCAATGAACTCTTAGATCTGGCAAAAAGAAGAAAAAGAAGATGTGTGGTGTTCAAAGTAGACTTTTCCCAAGCCTATGATTGTGTGGATTAGGTGTTCCTTGAAGAGGTGATGAATTCAATGAACTTCTGCACCAAATGGTTTCAATGGATTAGAGGAGGGGCTTTAAATTACCATTTGTCTGTCATAGTGAATGGAGGCACTACTAAGGATTTTAAGGCTTCAAGGGGTCTTAGACAAGGTGACCCATTGTCACATTTCTTGTTTACTTTGTTAGTTGAGGGTCTGGCTTTGATGGTGAGGAATGCGTATATTAAAGGTATCTTGAAGGGTTTCAAGTTGAATGAAGAGGAGAATGTTAATCTTGTTCAGTTTGTATATGATACGATACTAGTAAGTGATGGCTCGTGGGCGGATCTTTGGGGTATAAAATCTATCTTAAGAGGCTTTGAAATGTTATCACGTGCAGCACCCCAAAATTTGCCCTACCTTTTCAACCTTTTTCTGGCTTTTGTTTTGCATTCATCTGCATATCCATTAGGTCATAACTCATAATCATTCATTTGCATGGTGCTCCTAAGACATGGGATCCAAGTATTTTCTTGTGATTTTGGTTTTCCCTACTCAGAGGTGATTAGTTGAAGCAAGGTTTGAATTCAATTGGTCAAGATCCTGATTCAAAATCCTTAGTTAGTGTGCTGGATATTTATGGTTTTGAGAGTTTCAAGACTAACAGTTTTGAGCAATTTTGTATTAATTTGACCAATGAAAAGCTCCAGCAACATTTTAATCAGCATGTTTTCAAAATGGAGCAAGAAGAATACAAGAAAGAGGAGATAGATTGGAGTTACATTGAGTTTGTTGACAATCAAGATATTTTGGGTCTCATTGAAAAGAAACCTGGAGGCATTATTACTCTTCTTGATGAAGCTTGTATGTTTCCTAGGTCAACAAATGAAACTTTCGCATAACATAAAATATACTCCCTCCGTCCCACAATGAGTGACCCAATTGACTTTTCACACACTTTAAGAAAAAAAGAATAAATGAAAGAGAGAGAATGATATTTTTACTAAAGTACCCTTATGATGTATTGGGAATGATGAAAGTAATATTAATTAGAGGGTAAAATAAGAAAAGTTACATTGGAAATTGAAATGGGTCATATATTTTGGAACATCATTTTATTCCAAATGGGTCACTCATTGTGGAACGGAGGTAGTAGCAGTTTACAACAGAATCAAAAGCTCAGTTCACTGATCCAAATTACAAATAGAAATTCTTAACAACAGCATTTCATCCAGAAAAATCACCTCAACCTAACAGTTTTCTAACCAACTTTCCTTTCACTAATCCACCCTAGCAAAACTCTAATAGTTTCACAAAAACCCTAACTAAAAACTAACAGAATCACTAACAAACTCTCTCTCCCTCTCGAGTTCTTCTTTCCCACCTCCATCTTCCCTCTCTCTGCTCACAAATCTCCATCTTCAATCATCTCTTCACATCACCAAAACCTTCAATCCTTCAACAACTTTTCTTCACATCTCCATCATTCTCTACAAGAATCTAGACCATTTTTCATCTTCAATCCATATTTGTAAAGCTGCAATTCACTCGTCTTCAGAGACTCACGGTCTGCAAAAAACCATAGCAAAACACTTCATCATCTTCAATTCAAAACCTTCAACCGTATAAAAATCCTGCAAATTCACAACACCAATTAAACGAAGTGCAGAAAGAAGAAATCAGAAAAGGTTCAAACACGATTCAACAATGTGCTCATAACATCACAGTTCAACAGAAACTCATTGTGAAGAATCCGCGATTGCGTCGTCAACAAAAGATTCGAATTCAACGCGATTCGTTCGTGCTCGTAGACACGCAAGATAACGACAACAGAGGTAGAGTGAAGTGGAGTGAAGAAGAAGAAGAGAGGGAAAAGAGTTCAGACCGAGCCATCATACCGGAGGATCCATCTCCATCTTCGTTTACGTTGAATTTGATCTCCACCGGAACTGATCGTCGCCTCGAAGGTATGTACTTCATCTTCTATTTCGTGTCGTATTTTAGAGTGTGATGAGTCCATTGTTGTTTAGGGATCATGTGATTAGAAGAGGGAGAAATTGAGAACAAATCTGAGAGACGAGTGCGTAAGAGGGAACTTGAAGCGAAGTGAGGAAGAAGCGAACGGGTTAGTTCTTGCACAAGTCTCAGCCGCCGCCGACGCGAGGCCACAGCGCGACGGAGCATTGTTGTAATGCTGGAGAAGATGAATCGAGCAAAGAAGAAGAAGGGTTTCCGGCGGTGAATTGCTGAGGAGAAGCTCATGTTGTTGAATTTCTAGGGTTAGAGCAGGTTATTTATTATTAACCGAATTGGGTCTAACGCTGCTCATCCCTTGCCCCTTGTAATTGCTACCCTTATTTTACTCTTCACCCTTGTTCATGCTACAAGAATCATTGGGCTTAATGGCTGCACCCTCATTGTTTTTTTTTAGAATCTTAATGGTGATTTTGTAGAATTTTAATTGTGAGTAGAAGCTTTGTTTTGTTGTTAATTTTGGATTTCAATTAGATTTAATTCCAAATAATTGATTAAACATTAGAAATAATTTTAAATTAATTAGATTTTTGCTTTTGTCATTAAGTATGAACCTTAGAATTTGATATTTTGAATTAGAGATTAGTCTTGACTTTAATTAACATTTTAACATGGTTTAGTAATTGACTTTGTAGACTAATGTTGGTATGGTTTTGGCTAATTGGATTTAGATTTTGATAATTGTTTTCGGACGATTGTTTTTTGCTTAATCACTCATTAATTGATTTTTGGCTTAATCATTCATTAATTGATTTTTTTGCTTAATCACTTATTATTTTTTTTGGCATAATTGTTTTACTAAGTGAATGGTTGGTTAATTCTGTTTAGCTAGATTAATTTTAGTTAATCAATTTTAGAGTTAGTTTAGAATTAGAGTTTAGGAGTAATTCATAACATTAGAACTAGATTTTTAGAATTAGAAATCAATTTTGAACTAATTAATCTTGACTTAGTGTGATTTGATCTTGTTTTAACATTGACTAAACTTAGATTTTAGCGCTAATATCGACTAATATTCTTAGTGGTTCCATTTGTTAACTTTGTTGTTTGCTCTTAAATGCTAGCTTTGTGATTTTTCCTAGTTAAAATTCGATATATTGGATTAGTCTTTGATTAATTATTTGCGAATTTTACTAGAGTCCTTGATATTTGTGGCTTAGATTTTTTATTAATTATTGCTTACATTTTGGTATCAACTTCGCTTAATTCTTGTTGGTAGTTTCCATTTGAATTTAGGTGGCTAACCTTGGTTATTTTTTGGATTACCTAGACTAGTTTTTGAGTTGTCTTTGTAGTGATTCACACTTGATTTGCTAAGTTGTTTAAAGGTAGGAAGTGCTGCTACATGCATAGCTGTTGTGCACAAGGTGAGCTGTTAAATGTTGCAATTCTGTCCAGATTTTCTTATACCTATTCAGTTCTGAAAACAGGTGCTGTTGAAAGTTGTTCTAGCTTGTGGTTGAATTTTATAGCTGTACAGGTGCAGGAGCGTTGTTGTTGTTGCTGTTTTTGGTTTACTGTCTTGTTTTCTATTTCTCATTGCGATGGACGAAGAGTCACTCAACTTCCTTATAGTTGAGATCACGACATCGTTTTCATCTTGTGATTGACGAAGAGTCACTCAACTTCCTCATAGTTGAGATCACGACATCGTCATTTGTTGTTTATTTTCTGTTGCATTTCCTTTCAGTTGAGGACGAGGAGTCACTTAGTTTTGTTCTTGGCTGAGATCACGACATCGTTCATTTTGTGATTGATTTGTCCTGTGTTTACTTGTGGTTGTTCACATGATCTCTTAGGATTCCTAGCTCCACTTAATTTCTGATTAAGTTGGAGGTAGGAGAGACATTAGGCTTTCAATCCATGCATGACAACATTAGGTAGACTTCCTGTAACACCCCAAATTTCGTAAGAATATTTATCTAATTATTTAAACATAATATTTGTGAATTTTGGTGGTTTGTGTCGATGTCGGTATGTTGGTGGAGTTTGGTTATTTGAATTAAATAATAGTATATAATATGAATATATTAATATTATTATTAATTTAAATAATATTAGGGAATTAAGGGTAAGATGGACTTTTGAGGAGGATTAGTGAGGGTATTATTGGGAAAGTCATTTTAGAAGCCCAAGGGTTTAACAAAAAGGAATTTGGGAAGAATAGGTTTCATTCTGTTAGACCGTGAAAATAAGGAGAAAGGTGCAGAGCTATGAGGAAACAAGGAAAATGCGAGGATTCGTGAAGGTTTCCAAAGGATCGATAGAGAAAGCTCTGAACCGACAATCTAAGGTATGAGGAGTACTGCCTTTCATTGTTTTCAATATAGGATATGATGTGTTTAGGATGGATCTTGAGGGTTTTGGGGTTTTTGAAGGGTTTATGAGTTGTTGATGATTTAGAGGTATTTCTGAGAATCGATGATGGATTATTAAGAGTTGAATTGGTTCGGGTAAAAATAAGCCTTCGAGGCAAAACCTCCTTTCATGATATGTGGGATTTGGTATGAGAAAGGGATTTATGGGGTTTATGGGAAACTTGAGAATTGGTGAGGGTTTAGGTGATTTGAGGTCCGAATAGGGTAACGAATCGACCTAATAGTTGTAGGTTTTGTGTCTTTAATGGTTATGATGCCTTAGGAATGTTGTAAGGACGTTTTTGGGTCATTTGGGGATGAAATCGCAGGTACTTTTGGAGCTGTGGTGCTACTGGTGCGTAGCAGCGATTTGCTGTAATCGCAGGCTCGCAAAGCGAACCAATCCTTCACACGGCGAACATTCGCCTGGACTCGCAAAGCGAGTAGCGCAGCTAGTGCGTGATAACTGTGAGGATTCTGGGATGATTTTTTAGATATGGTGTCGTGGGTTCGCACAGCGAATGTCCCAGTGAAGGGATTCGCACAGCGAATGTAGTGGCAAGGAGAGGCAGAATGGGAAAATATTTGGGATTATGGGATTCGCTGGAGCTTCGCAAAGCGAAGGTCCCAGCGAATGTGTTCGCACATCGAACTCTGCAGCGAACTTCTGCTGTTTGTGAAATTTTGTTTATGATGCTGTGATGTTCTAAGGTTTTGATGTTGTGATATATCTGATGTTTTACCATGATGTTCTTGATGATATTGAGATGATGACTTGTGATGTTTTGATGAATATATGATGACATGATTAACATGATGTTTGGTGAATGATGATGCAGATAATGATGTTTTTGACGATGATGATTATGATGCTGTGTATCATGCATTCATAGCATTTCTGTGACGATGTTAGGACTTCGGTCTATTTGTGGCTTCCATCCCATTGTGTGGATGTGAAGTGGATTATGATGTGCTTCGGTTCTTGTGTAGAATCGATCCTATTTGATGAGGATCTTTGGAGGGTGATGACCTAAGTGTCCATCGATTTGTGATGATTGGTACCACATGCATGAGTCATGTTGTACATTGCATTTAGGTGGCATTTGTTGTGATTTATGATGACGTGTTTTGATGTTTGCCTTGTGATGACTCTGATGATGTTGTATATGATGATGACGCCATTTTATGCATATCTTATTTTATATTGATTATAATGAATTGTATTACTCACCCTGCCTGTTTGAATGTTGCCTCCACGTGGGTAACGTGCAGATGATCAGGATTAGCCGTGGATGCTTCGAGGAACTTTTGAAGTTATTTACATTTTGGTCGATGTAGAGGGTCTTGCTCTGATAGTGTAACATCGGGTTGGGTCGTTGAGTCGAACCATGTTGAGTTTTATTTAGTTATTATTTTATTGATTATTTGATGATTATGGTTTATGTTAATAAACCCTTTGTGGGATTTTTGTGGTTATGGTGGTTCTGCTGCCCTTTGAAGGCATTTTGAGTTGTTTTGAGAAAAACCCATTGTTTACGGAAAATATTGTTGATTTGAATTTATTGAGAAATGTGCATCCTTTGAGGTGAATTCTGATTTAATATGATTTTATGTGTATTCCGCTGCGTTATTTTTTGGGGTAGAAAAGGATGTTACATTAGTGGTATCAGAGCAGGTCGGTCCGTCCGGCCAGGTTTTTACGTGATGTCAGTCCCCTGTCGGTCGACAAGTGTGTGTACACTGTCGATGTTTTAGTTCTTCTAACCTTGTTGGTGGTGTGCAGGATGGCTGGAAGAAACGATCGTGCTATTACTGATGCTTTAGAATCAGTTGCTAATGTGGTGGCGCAACTCAATCCAAATGGTGGAGTCCCAGATGAGTTTCGTGCTTTGGGGGAGTTCAAGAGGAACAATCCGCCGGAGTTTTAGGGTACTCACTATCCAGCAAGCGCACACAAGTGGCTGAAGGTGATCGAGAAGATTTTCTGAGGAATGGGATGTACTGATGCGCAGCAAGTTCAGTTTGGAACTCATATGTTATCGGAAGAGGCTGAGGATTGGTGGGATAACACCCGTCAGAGACTGGAAGATGTTGGCACTGTGATAACTTGGGGTGTATTCAGGCAGGAATTTTTGGGAAAGTATTATCCAGAGGATGCTCGTGGTAAGAGAGAGGTGGAATTCCTTGAGCTGAAGCAAGGAGATATGACTATTGCAGAGTATGCTGTGAAGTTCGAGAAGCTAGTGAAGTTCTGTCCTCACTACAATCGTGCTGATGTTGAGATGTCCAAATGCCTCAAGTTCGAGAATGGGCTGAGACCAGAGATTAAGCAGGGTATTGGGTATCAACAGATCCGCAGGTTTGCTGAGCTGGTGGATAAGAGTAGGATTTACGATGAGGATAGCCGAGCTCGATCTGCTCACTACAAGCAGTTGAGTGAGAAGAAAAATCAGTATAGAGGTAAACCTTATACAACTGACAAAGGGAAGAAGAAGGCTTCAGATGGGAAAAAGACAAGTGGGGGAGCAGCTCCCGCTTCTGGGAAGTGTTATAGGTGTGGCGAGCAAGGTCACTATGTTGATGTTTGTTCTAACAGTGTGTTGAGGTGCAACAGGTGTGGTAAGAAGGGTCATAGAGCTACTAATTGCAAGGATGATGGTCCAACCTATTTCAATTGTGGTGAGAAGGATCACATCAGTACCAAGTGTCAGAAACCGAAGAAGACGCTACAGCTGCTCAGACCAGTGGCAGAGTGTTTGCTTTGAGTGGTGCATAAGTGTCAGAGAAGGATAACCTGATTCGAGGTACTTGTTTTATTAATGATAATGAGTTGGTTGCTATGATTGATACTGGTGCTACTCATTCTTTTATCTCGCTTGAATGTGCTAACAGATTGGGTTTGAAGTTGTCTAATATGAATGGTAGTATGCTAATAGAGACTCCTGCTAATGGTTCTGTTACTACTACTTTTGTGTGTTTGAGATGTCCTGTGACGATTTTTGGGAAGAGTTTTGTGATGGATTTGGTGTGTTTACCCTTGCACCAAATCGATGTAATCCTTGGAATAAATTGGTTGGAGTTCAACCATGTTCATATCAATTGTTATACTAAGACAGTGGAGTTTCCTAAGTTTGGCGATAGTGGAGCGTTGATGTTCCTGTCTGCTAGGCAAGTAGACGAGCTTATGGAAGATGAAGCGGTAGTGTTTGCAATATTTGCATCACTGCAGATTGATCGTGAAGCTGTGAGCGTGGAGTTACCTGTTGTCTGTGAATTTCCAGAGGTGTTTCCAGATGACATCAATGATTTGCCTCCAGAACTTGAAGTAGAGTTTGCAGTGGACTTGATACCAGGAACGAGTCTAGTGTCGATGGCTCCTTATCGGATGTCAGCTTCTGAGTTAAGTGAATTAAAGAAACAGTTGGAAGAATTGCTTGAGAAGAGGTTTGTTCGACCAAGTGTTTCTCCGTGGGGTGCTCCTGTGCTGTTAGTGAAGAAGAAGGACGGAAATATGAGGTTGTGTGTTGATTATTGGCAGTTGAATAAAGTGACTATCAAGAATAAATATCCACTTCCGAGAATCGACGATTTGATAGATCAGCTAGTAGGTGCATGTGTGTTTAGCAAGATTGATTTGTGGTCGGTTATCATCAGATTCATGTTAAGCCTGATGACATTCCGAAGACAGCTTTTAGAATGAGGTATGGTCACTATGAATACACTGTGATGCCGTTTGGAGTGTCCAATGCACCTGATGTGTTCATAGAGTATATGAATCGGATTTTTCATGAGTATTTGGATCAGTTTGTGGTGGTTTTCATTGATGATATCCTAATATTTTCTAAGTCTGAAGAAGAGCATGCTGAGCATTTGAGGACTGTATTGCAAGTGTTGAAAGAAAAGAAGTTGTATGCGAAACTGTCAAAGTGTGAGTTCTGGTTGAAGGAAGTGAGTTTTCTTGGCCATGTGATCTCAAGTGGTGGAATTACTGTGGATCATTCCAAGATTGATGCTGTGTTGCAGTGGGAGACTCCGAAGTCTGCTACTGAGATACGAAGTTTTCTGGGATTGGTAGGTTATTACCGCAAGTTTATTGAAGGTTTTTCTAAATTAGCATGGCCTTTGACTCAGTTGACTCAAAAGGGTCAATCGTTTGTGTGGGATGTAGCCTGTGAAGAGAGTTTTGTGGAATTGAAGAAGAAGTTGACGACCGCTCCAATGTTGATTTTGCCTAATCCGAGCGAATCTTTTGTGGTGTATTGTGATGCGTCAAAGATGGGTCTTGGTGGAGTATTGATGCAGAATGGATAAGTTGTTGCCTATGCTTCAAGACAATTACGAGTTCATGAGAGGAATTATCCTACCCATGACTTGGAAATGGCCGTTGTGGTGTTTGTGCTGAAAATTTGGAGACATTACCTGTTTGGTTCTAAGTTTGAAGTGTTCAGTGATCATAAAAGTCTGAAGTACTTATTTGATTAGAAAGAGTTGAATATGAGGCAGAGAAGGTGGTTAGAGCTGTTGAAGGATTTCGATTTTGATTTGAGTTATCATCCGGACAAGGCAAATGTAGTGGCTGAGGCATTGAGCAGGAGGTCATTGCATATGTCGATGCTTACGGTGAAAGAATTGGAATTAATTGAGCAATTCAGAGATTTGAGTTTAGTATGTGAAGAGACTCCTGGCAGTGTGAAGTTGGGAATATTGAAGTTGACTAGTGGCATTCTGGAAGAGATCGGAGTGGGATAACAATCTGACTTGAAGTTAGTGGACCAGTTGACTTTGATCAACCAAGGTAACGGAGGAGAATTCCGAATTGATGAGAATGGTGTGATGATGTTCAGAGACAGGGTGTGTGTTCCAGATGTCCCAGATATTAAGAAGAGCATTCTTGAAGAAGGACACCAAAGTAGGTTGAGTATTCATCCCGGTGCTACGAAGATGTACTAGGATTTGAAAAAGTTATTTTGGTGGCCAGGTATGAAGAAGGATGTTGCGGAGTTTGTCTATGCGTGTTTGACTTGTCAGAAGTCGAAGATTGAGCATCAAAAGCCTTTAGGTTATTAGGTATGATGCAGCCGTTGAGAATTCCAGAATGGAAGTAGGATAGTATTTCCATGGATTTTGTGGTGGGATTGCCGAAGACTGCTAAGGGAAATGATTCCATTTGGGTGATTATGGATAGATTAACTAAATCGGCTCATTTCTTGCCGATGAAGATTAATCATTCTATGCAGAAGTTGGCCGAGATATACATTGAAGAGATTGTGAAGTTGCATGGGATACCTTCGAGTATTGTGTCGGATAGAGATCCAAGATTTACATCGAGGTTCTGGAAGAGTTTGCAAGATGCGTTGGGTACTAAGTTGAGGATGAGTTCTGCCTATCATCCGCAGACGGACGGTCAGACAGAAAGGATTATCCAATCTTTAGAGAATTTGCTGAGGACTTGTGTATTGGATCATGGAGGATCTTGGGATAGCCATTTGCCGTTGATTGAGTTCACGTACAATAACAGTTTTCATGCTAGTATTGGGATGACGCCCTATGAAGCTTTGTATGGGAGGAGGTGTAGGACTCCTTTGTGTTGGTAAGAGTCAGGCAAGAGTGTTGTACTCGGACCTGAGATTGTGCAGGAGACTACTGAGAAGATTAAGAAGATCCGAGAAAGGATGAAAACTTTGCAGATTCGTCAGAAGAGTTACCATGATAAGAGGAGGAAATTGAAGGTGTGAAAAACACAAGAAAGGGGGGGGGGGGGGTTTGAATTGGTTTTTCAAAATAAACTTGTTTCTAAAAATAAATTCTTTTTATAAAACCCTTCCTTTTAATGGTAATGACCTTTGTTGAGAATCATATGATGAACACATTATGTTTATACTAGTTCACTTGAGAAACCCTCAAGTTAGTCTAGTCCACCCGCCAAGGTGATTTTGCCTCTCTCAACGAGGTCTTAATCCACTATTCAATCAAATCAGTACAATGCACGAGCCAAACCGCTGGTGACTAACACAACCTCTAAAACTCACAAGTTTTAGACTTATCAAGTAATACAACCTCACAGGTCTTACTCAAGGAACAACCTCTAAGACACACGACTTAGACTTCTCAAGAAATACAACCTCACAGGTCTTTCTCAAGGAACACAAACCTAAGTTTGAATAAATTTCGTTTACAAAAGAAATGATTCTATACAAGCTGAAAATGTAAACACGTTTTCGACCATAATGACTTAAGAAAGATTTCAGATAGAGAGAGTATTGCAGTAGCGTTCATGTGTATCTTTCTTCAAGTCTTTTGCTTCCTTTTATAGCCGTGTAGAAAGAGCCGTTGAAATGTAATCATGATAGCTTAACTAGGCTGGCGGCTAGAAGTGTAAGGACAGATAATAGCTTTTGGGTGCTGCGCGTCCTGTTTTTGTCAGAATATCTTTGATTGTACCGTTGCATTGTTACCAAGATATTTTCACTTGAATTAAGGTACAACTGTACTATGTAGCTTTGTCTTCTTGGCTTCTCAACTTCAGAGGCTTTTCACGAGCATGAGTAAGAAGGGAAAACATCGCTTGGCTTTTGAGATTATCAAGTCTTCGAATCTTCAGAGTCTCTAGTACTTGGTTTTCAGAACCTTGATTCAGAGAGCTTAGGACTTTAGCATCTGGACTTCGTTCGATCAGAACCTATGTCTTCAGATCTTCAGAACCCGTTCTCTTTTCCTTTTATATCAGAGTATGTAGGCGGAGTATTTTACTTTAAGCATTGTGTTCGCGCCAATTTACGGAAGCATAACCTGTTTGTTACATTCTCACAAATAACAAACATTAGTTGTACAAAATTGTTCATACAAAAATACTTATTTGGTATCATCAAAACTTAGAGATAAAATTGCAGAACCAAATCATGTTCTCACAATCTCCCCCTTTTTGATGATGACAAAACTATGTATTTTGATGACACAATTTTGATATATATATATATATATATATATATATAGTGCAAGAGAATAACAGATTCTAAAGATAGCTTATCCTTCGCATGAAGTGCTCCCCCTGAGTCTTAGACTTGATGAATTTCTGAGCTTTGGGGCTCCCCCTGATTTTACTAGATCATGAGCTCGTAGTCTTGATTCTCTTTTCAGCAGAGTTCTGATTTTCTTAATAAAGCTTTGATTTGGATCAGAATACCTGAAAAAGAAAAACACTCTAATAGAAATAACAGTTTTATCTGTTAGCATGTAAACAGCGTTTTTCAGAGATTTGACTATGGAATCAAAATATCACATTCATATATTACTTCTCCCCCTTTTTGTCATTGATAAAAAAGATAAGCGGTGAAAGGGTGAAAAACAAGGATCTAAAGTCATAAGGACAAAAGAGACACAAGAATTAGGTGCTTCCAAAGGACATCTTGTCCCATATCTTCTGAAGCATGCCCTGAAGAGTAGCATTGACAATCTTTTGTTCCTCAAGGGTTTCTCTGAACTTTTGTTGTTCTTCTCTGATATCTCCAATTGCGTCTTCCAAACGCTTGATAGCAGGATCAGATGTAGAAACAATTGCAGCCTTTTCTTCAACTTCTTTCTGCTTTACAGCCAAGAACTTAAGTATCCTGATCCGCTCTTCAGCTTCTGCTCTCTCCTTTGCCCGTTGAATTCCATCTGTGATGGTTGCATCTGAGAAGCTTACAATTCTTGCAAGCTCACTGCTCAACCATTTCTGGAAGTTTTGATAAGATCTTTCAAGTTTCAAAGGCTTGGTACTTGTGTTAAGTTCTGCTCTTAGGTTCGCAAACTTCCTTAATGCCTTGTTATAAAATTGGCCTGCGCATTCTTCAAAAGATGTTGGAGGTGGTTTAGTATAGATGACTAAGGCAAGGTCAGGCTTGGCAGAATTCGTTTCAGGTGATGTTTGCTGAGATGGAACGATCTCAGTAGGAGCATGTTTACTGATTTGTTGATCAGCATGAGATGTCTCTTCTGGAGTGTCTGAGACCATGAGAGTTTCAGGGTATGGAAGTGAAGTATCAGAGTGTTAAATCGAGGAATCAGTGGTTTGATGAGAAGTGTAAGACATTGGTGAGACAGGCACGTCTGATTGGATGATTGAGTGTATGTAGGAATTGCTAAGGATGAAAGGGAGATTTGTGGAATAGAATTCATTTCATTTACAGGAATAGAGATTGATGATGGTGGTATTGAAAAATATGGAGGTTCGAAACTGACTTGTGGATGTGGAGTGAAAATGGAGATAGTTTGTTGTGTAGATGAGGTAGAAACTGATTCAACTCTAGAGACAGATGGATCAGAAATAGACTTACTTGTTTTCTTTAAAGTAAAGGTTAGAGTAGTAGTTTTGGAGATTTCTGGTTTGTCATTCTTCTTTCTTTTCCGGGGCTCAGAAATAACAGTAGCTTGCTTTCTTTTCCTTCTGAAGGATTCTGCAAGAGTTAGTTCAGGAGCAGATTCATCAGCCTCTTTAGTTTGCTCTTCTTCTTCTTTGTCAAGTTCAATTTCTTCCTCCTTGACTTCAGATACATCTTATCCTCGTGCTTTCAGTGCATCTATAGATGCAGCAATTTCTTCAATGAGGTCGCTTCTATAATAGGCAGGGTAGTCTGGTACTGCGATCCTGCATTTGAATAAGTCCTCAGAGACAGAAAAAGGTTTCACTCTTACTTTATTAATTATTCTCATATGCTTGAGTGTTGTGGCATTGACTAACTCTCCAAGAGTTGTTGTCATATCTTCCGTGTGTTGAACTTCTGTAACCAGAGTGTCCACTATACCGCTCTCATAGAATATGTCTGAAAGCATTCTTCCAAAAGGAATGTACTTAGGTGTATCACCTTTTAGTTCACCTGTTGTTCTTGTCTTCTTTACCATATCTCTCAGATGATAAAATAAGATGAAGGGTAAGCACATCCTTTCCTTGGTGAGCAAATAATGTAGCATATACTTATGGTCAGCGTTGACATAATCTGCAGCATATGATGAGGGTCTTGGATTGATGCAACCAAGAATGATTTTGTGCCAGATTTTCAGATTTACATGCAGATCCTCTCTCTTGTACTCTGTTTTATTTGGTTGATGGTTTGTGAAAATAGTTGGGTTGATTACCTTTTTCACAAACAGAGATTTATTGACCCTTCCATAGACTCTTTTGTTCTTCAGAAATTCCAGTTTGTAAAGTTCAACAAATGATTTTTCTGTGATGACAATTTTTCTTCCCAAGACATAGGAGACGACCTGGAGTTTGTCATAAATAGCTTGTCTCCAAAAATTCTTTACGAGTGCTTCAAGAACTGGACCTTTAAGCCTATCAAAAAAGTTGCTCCAACCTTGAGCTTTCACATCATCGATCAGATTAAATCCATTTTCAGTAAGATTTTCGAAGTCTACATGTAGTTCCTTGAGTACAAGTAGATTCTGAAGAGTACAGGTGACTGAGGCTTCTCGTTGAGTTACATGATTCTTATCTATCTTAGAAGATTGTGAAGAAGATGGCGTGACTGTCACAGTTGCTGTAGACATTGTTGAAGTATTAGACAACACTACTGACGATGATGATGACCCTTTGGAGGGATTCAAAGATGCTTTTGTTTCTTTGAAGAACTTGACAGTTTCTTGTTGAATGTGATTCATTAGGATCGAAGAGGATGAAAACAAGGATTGAGTTGGTTTGAAAGAGATCGAAAAGGAAAAGCGATTAGGGTTTTAGGGTTTCCGTTTGAGTGAAAGAGGGAATATGAATGGTTTTTGAAAACTTGAAGAGATAGACACGTACAGGGGATAAGTAAATAAATGTAATTAATTTTTGAGTCAATCCCAAGAAAATTACTGTTCGTTTGATTTGGGTAAATATAGTGTATTAGATGTAATCTAATCACATGCAAAAAGTCATATTCTAATTAAATGACGCGTCAGAACTGACTCAGAAGAAAAATTAATCAGAACTGAGATACTTTTCGCAGAAGTGGTTCTGATGATTTAAAAATACTTATTTCCTCTTACTAAACACATTTGGTTCTGAAATAATCTCATTCTGAGCAGTACACCATTTTCAGATGTTTTAAAATATTTAGAAATCTATCTTCAGCTAAGGGTTTTGTAAAAATATCAGCCCATTGATGGTCTGTATCAATAAATTTTAAGCATAAGGTTCCCTTCTGAACATAGTCTCGAATAAAATGATGTTTTATTTCAATGTGTTTATCCCTAGAATGTAGAATTGGATTTTTACTTAAACAAATAGCAACAGTATTATCGCAGAAAATAGGAATGCTACTCTCATATATCTGATAGTCTTCCAGCTGATTTTTCATCCAAAGCATTTGTGTACTGCATAGAGAAGCAAAGATGTATTCTGCTTCTGTTGTAGAGAGAGCAATTGTAGATTACCTCTTGCTTGACCATGAGATTGATTGTTTCCTAGGAACTGACAGTTTCCTAATGTGCTCTTTATTTCCAATCTGTCTCCAGCATAGTCTGCATCACAGTAACCAGAAAGAGTGTACTCTGATGTTTTCTCATACATCAGGCCAAGGTTAGTTGTTCCTTTCAGATACCTTAGAATTCGTTTAACAGCAGTTAAATAAGATTCTCTTGGATCTGATTGGAATCTAGCACATAAATGTACACTAAATAATATATTCGGTCTAGAAGCAGTTAGATATAAGAGAGAGCCTATCATACCACGATAGAGCTTCTGATAAACCTTGACTCCTGTTTCTTCTTTTCTCATGACACATGTTGGATGCATTGGTTTTTTAGCTGTATTACAATCCATCATGTTGAATTTCTTCAGAAGTTCTTTTGTGTACTTACTTTGATGAATGTAGGTGCCTTCTGATTTCTGATCTATTTGAATTCCCAAAAAGAACTTTAACCCACCCATCAGACTCATTTCGAATTCTGCTTGCATTAGCTTTGAAAATTCTTTGCATAAAGAGGGGTTAGCATAATAAAAAATAATATCATCAACATAGATTTGAACTATAAGAATATCATTCTTGTATGTTTTACAGAAGAGAGTTGTGTCAGCCTTTCCTCTGGTGAAATTGTTTTCTAAAAGAAATTTGCTCAATCTATTGTACAAAGCTCTGGGAGCTTGCTTTAAACCATAGAGTGATTTTTTGAGTTTAAAAACAAAATATGATTTTTCTGAATTTTCAAAACCAGGAGGTTGTTTAACATAGACTTCTTCTGATATATAACCATTTAAGAATGCACTCTTAACATCCATCTGATATAGGGTGATGTTATGATTTACTGAAAAGGAAATTAATAACCGTATTGCTTCAAGTCTGGCGACATGAGCAAAAGTTTCATTCTAATCAATTCCTTCTTGTTTACTGTATCCTTGAGTGACAAGTCGTGCTTTGTTTCTGACGACTTCTCCCTTCTCATTTAGCTTGTTTCTGAATACCCATTTGGTTCCAATAACATGAACATTCTTAGGTTTTGGAACTAGATCCCAAACATCATACTTTGAAAATTGATTTAATTCTTCTTTCATAGCCAGAACCCAGTCTTTGTCCATAAGAGCTTCTTCAACCGTAGCTGGTTCAATTAACGACACCAGTCCCAAGAGTGTTTATTCTGATGGTCTGAAGGCTGATCTGGTTCTGACTGGAGCGTCCTTGTTACCAAGAATTAGTTCCTCAGGATGAGATATATACATTCTTCTTTTCTTTTGCTGTGGAGTATTCGGAGTTACATCGGTGGTATCCGGCGTAGGGTTTTGCTGGTCTTTGACTTCATATGCCTTTTCTTTAGGTTCTGAGAAGCTAATTTCCAAACCTGCAAGCTTTTCAACTAGCTCTGACTTTTCAGAGTCAGGCTTGTCATCGAATCTAACATGAATTGATTCTTCCACAATCTGTGATTCTGTGTTATAAACTTTGTATCCTTTTGAGCGTTCAGAGTATCCCAACAGCAGACACTTATGTGCTTTGGAATCAAACTTGCCAAGATTCTCTTTAGTATTTAGCATAAAACAAGTACATCCAAATGGATGAAAATAGGTAATGTTGGGAATTTTATTCTTCCACAATTCATAAGGGGTTTTATTCAAGATTGGTCTATTTTGAATATAACACGCAGTGTTGATTGCTTCTGCCTAAAAATGCTTAGCCATGTCAGTTTCTTGGATCATGGTGCAAGCCATTTCTTGTAAAGTTCTATTCTTTCTTTCTACAACTCCATTTTGTTGTGGAGTTCTAGGACAAGAAAAGTCATGGGATATCCCATGTGAATCAAAAAGGTTTTCAAAGTCTTTGTTTTCAAATTCTCCACCATGATCACTTCTCACTTTGATGATTTTGCAATTTTTCTCATTTTGTACTTGGGCGCAGAAGGAAGCAAACACAGAATATGACTCATCCTTGTGTTTTAAGAATTTCACCCATGTCCAACGACTGTAATCATCAACGATGACTAGTCCATATTTCTTACCATTGATCGAAGCAGTTTTCACTGGTCCAAAAAGATCAATGTGAAGAAGTTCTAACGGTCTGGAGGTGGAAACAATATTTTTTGCTTTAAAGGAGGTTTTTGAAAACTTTCCTTTCTGACATGCTTCACAAAGAGCATTTGAAGAGTGCTTCAGATTTAGCAAGCCTCTGACAAGACCTAGCTTGTTCAGCTGAGAAATTTTTCTCAAGCTAACATGACCAAGGCGTCTGTGCCAGACCCATTGTTCTTCATTTACAGAAAGAAGACATTTTACATTTTGGTGTTTTAAATCTGATAATTTAATTTTATAAGTATTGTTCTTCCTCTTTCCGTTGAACAGGATAGGTCCATCCTTTTGACTTACAGCTTTACAGGATGTTTGATTAAAAATAACGTCATAACCATTGTCACTAAGCTGACTGATTGACAATAGATTATGCATTAGACCTTCAACTAACAGAACATTATTAATAGAGGGAAGCTTACCATTTCCAATAGTTCCGGAGCCAATGATTCTTCCTTTCTGATTTCCTTCGAAACCGACGACACCTCCGGGTTTAAGTTTCAGATCTTGGAACATATGTCTTTCTCCTGTCATGTGTCGCGAGCATCCACTGTCCAGGTACCATGATTGGTGTTTCAATGGCGCCATTGAGGATGTCTGCAACATAAATTATCTTATTCTTAGGTACCCATTTTGTGGGTCCTTTCACATTAGCCTTTCCAGAGGTTCTGACACCTTTGGACTTCCTTATATTGGAATAATAGTGTGGAACTTGTGCATAATGTTTAAGTTTAGGAGTTTTCTTCAGTGTCTGTGTTTGTGTAGTGATCGGTTTTGAACCTTTTAGTTCAGAACATTTTAAAATAGTGCCAGAGGGTACAAAATGTTTGGACAGAGGTATTATATTGATACTTTTGGTCTCATCATATGGTTGTGATGGTCCTATATTAGTGTATGCTGTACTTTAGTGTTACTGGTTATAGCCAGTCACTACTTTTGTGTAACCTACAGTAGCAAGTCACCTGTTACTATAAGTAACAAGGTGTAGTTCTTATGTAACTAACTTTGTAAACCATAACATAATTCAGTTGAATGAAATGAATCATTTCTCTCTCTCTCTTTCACTCTCTCTCTCTCAGTTTCTATCATGGTATCAGTTTTCGCCTGCTGATCCACTCTCCGATGGCGCAACCACCGTCGCCGGAGACTTCTCCGACGCGTTCCGATCATCTATCTCGAGCGACTCCACCGGAAATGACAAAAGCCGTGGACGATTCTGCTCGTTTTCAGTTCGCGCTCAAGATCGCACACAAACTGGATGAGAAAAACTTCCATCTATGGCGGCAACAAATTGAGCCGTACATCAATGCGCACAACCTCACCGAGTTCGTTGTTTGCTCGCGAGTTCCACCTCAGTTCGTAGATGATGAAGCTCGTAACTCAGGTACCGTTAATCCTTCCTATACTCGCTGGCTTCAAAAGGATCAGATGCTACTCTCGTGGCTGCAATCCACGCTATCTAGTGAGATTCTCTCACGTGTTCTTGGCTGTACTCATGCTCATGAACTTTGGGATCGTCTTTTTAGCTACTTTCAGAAGTAAACACGTGCGCGTGCTAGACAACTACGGGTTGAACTTCGTGCCCTAACTCTTGCAGATTCAACTGTTCATGATTACTTGTTCAAGATCCGTACTATTGTTGATGCTCTTGCATCCATTGGTGATCCTATTCCTGCTTCACATCATATTGATGTTATTTTGGAAGGTCTACCAACTGAATATGCACCGGTTGTGTCAGTTTTGGAAAGTAAGTTTGGTGTTATGGATCTTGATGAAGTGGAAATTCTTCTGTTAGCTCATGAACTGCGTCAGAACAGGTTCAAAAAGCAATCCACTCCAGATCTGGTTTCACTAAATCTTACACATGCTGTATCTACTGGCTCTAATCCTGAAGATTCTACCTCTGCTGTACCTGAATCCACTCCTCCACCTGTTAATCAGCCATCTGATACTGATGTTCAGCAGTTTCGTGGAGGCAGAACTTCACGTGGAGGTCGTTCAGGACATGGAAGAGGTGGTAGATCCTCAGTTCAATGTCAGGTTTGCTCTAAAATTGGCCATTCTGCACTCAACTGTTGGAACAGATTCAGTCAACAGTTTCCACCTACCACTCCATTTCCTTCATCTTATGCTTCTCAACCTTGGACTGCTTCACCAACACCATATGCATTGCAACCTGCTAATGTTTGGACCAGATCACCTTCAAATGGGAGGAACCTTACTCAAATTACTGTACCTAGTGCCTTGATAGCAAACACTCAACCTGCTATGGCTCCAAGTTCTTCCTGGTATCCTGATTCTGGTGCTTCCTTTCATGTTACCAATGATCCAAGAAATGTACAGCAAGTAACACCATATGAAGGTCCTGATCAGATCTTCATTGGCAATGGTCAAGGTTTATCAATTGATTCTTCTGGTTCTAGTACTTTTCTTTCTAGTACACACTCACACACACCACTGACACTGAACAAACTCTTACTTATTCCTTCAATCACAAAGAATCTAATTAGTGTCAGTCAGTTCTGTAGAGATAATGGAGTTTATTTTCTGTTTACTTCTGATAAGTGCCTTGTCAAATCTCAGGCTACACATGAAGTGGTTCTAGAAGGTGCAGTTGGCCCTGATGGTTTGTATGAATTTACATCTTTGGACTTCTCAAGCTCAGGACTCAAGCCTACTGCCAACTCTGTGTGTCCTACTACTATGTTATCTAGCCTTAAACCTAGTATCAATACTGCTGTCACTTCTTATAGCTCTACAGCCATGTGGCACCTAAGATTAGGTCATCCCCATAAACAAGCACTTAAGCTTGTTCTTCAAAGATGTAATGTTGGATTAAATAATAAAGATGCTGATTTCTTTTGTTCAGCTTGTTGTATGGGTAAATCTCATAGAATTCATGCTTCACCATCACACACATCACACTATACTCCTTTAGAACTGGTATATGGTGATTTATGGGGACCATCTCCTAATGCATCAACTCTAGGGCATAAATACTACATGTCCTTTGTAGATGCTTGTACCAAATTTACTTGGATTTATTTTCTTAAATCCAAGACTGAGGCTCTCTCTATTTTCAAACAGTTTAAAACAATGGTTGAGCTACAGTTTGACAAACCTATCAAGGCTTTCCAATCTGACTGGGGTGGGGAATTCAGGCCTTTTAACAAGTTTTTATCTGAGCTTGGTATCTTGCACAGGGTTATTTGTCCACACACTCATCATCAAAATGGAGTTATTGAGAGAAAACATAAGCATATAGTTGAAACAGGCCTTACTTTGCTCAGTCAAGCTTCTTTGCCTCTCTCTTATTGGGACTTTGCTTTTTCCACTGCTGTCTATCTCATAAATAGACTTCCTTCTGCTTCAGTTCAGTTTCAAATCCCTTTTACACTGCTGTTTAATACTAATCCTGATTATAAATTCCTAAAAGTATTTGGTTGTGCTTGTTTTCCACTCTTAAGACCTTATTTCAGTCATAAACTTGACTTTAGGTCTCAAGAGTGTGTTTTTCTAGGCTATTCAACATCTCATAAAGGATATAGGTGCTTAGCTCCTAATGGGAGATTATTCATATCCAAAGATGTATTGTTTCATGAAACTCGATTTCCATATCCAGAATTGTTTCCCACTCCTTCCCAAACCATTACTCATAACTCATCTTCAGCTGTTTCTCTTTCACCACTTCCCCTTACACCTCCATCATCACTCCCTCTTAATTCTCCCTCAATTTCTTCTGAGTCTAGTCCTAGTCCCTCTTCTTCTAATTCTTTCACTCAGCCTGTTTCAAATGCCAGTCCTGCTACTAACAGACAGGTTTCCAATTCCATTGCTTCCACTTCATGCTCTTCTGGCAGATCATCAACACCTATTACTCCAGGCCCTACTTCACCTGATCCTAATTCTAATTCTTCTTCTCACCCTTCCTTATCACCTACTGAATCTGCTCAGTCTTCCCTCCCATCTGCCTCATCTGACTCTAACATACCAGTAGCCCCCTCAGTTAATCCAATTCCTCCTAAGGCAGTCCCCATTGCATCTATCCCTGTTAACAATCATGCTATGCAAACAAGAGTAAAGTCAGGATTTACTCAACCCAGACTTGAACCTAAACTGTTGCTCACATTATCTGAACCCAAAACTGTTAAACATGCTCTTGCTGATGCTCAGTGGAAAGCAGCAATGCAAGCTGAATATAATGCCCTTGTGAACAATAATACTTGGACCTTGGTTCCTCTTCCATCCCATAGACAGGCTATAGGCAGTAAATGGGTGTTTAGAATCAAAGAAAACCCTGATGGTACAGTTAACAAACTCAAGGCTAGGCTTGTGGCAAAAGGGTTCCATCAAAGAGAGGGGTTTGATTTCAATGAAACTTTCTCTCCAGTTGTGAAACCTATCACTATTAGGTTGATTCTCTCTATTGCTCTTACTCATAACTGGACTATTCAACAGCTGGATGTGAACAATGCCTTTCTTAATGGCTTGTTAGATGAGGAGGTTTACATGGTTCAACCTAAAGGCTTTGAAAGCAGTGATTCAACTCTAGTCTGCAAGCTCAATAAAGCCATTTATGGTCTCAAGCAAGCACCTAGACAGTGGTTTGAAAGGCTTCAAATAGCTCTAATGCAACTACATTTTCAACCTAGTAAATGTGATCCTTCCTTGTTCATTTATTTTTCCCAAGGTCAGACAGTGTATTTGCTGGTTTATGTTGATGATATTATCATCACTGGCAGCTCTATTCCTCTTGTGCAATCTATCATCTCTAAACTGAACATGGCCTTTTCCCTTAAACATTTGGGTGACCTGGATTATTTCCTTGGCATTGAAGTTAAGAAACTTACTTCTCAATCCTTACTGCTCACTCAAACCAAATATATCAAGGATCTACTTCTCAAAACCAATATGCTAGAATCTGCACCAGTTAGTACTCCTATGCAGTCTACCTGCAAACTGACCAAAACAGGATCTCCCTCTCTCACAGATCCCTATATGTATAGGTCAGTTGTTGGGGCTTTACAGTATGCCACTCTCACAAGACCTGACATTGCCTATGCTGTAAATAAAGTCTGTCAGTTCATGTCTCATCCCTTGGAAACCCATTGGGTTGCAGTGAAACGGATTCTGAGATACCTTAAAGGCACTCTTTCTCATGGTCTTCACATTGTTCCTTTATCCCTTACTACAGCTCCTACCATTCAGGTCTTTTGTGATGCTGATTGGGCTTCTGACCTTGATGACAGGAGGAGCACCTCAGGTGCTGCCATTTACTTTGGCCCTAATCTCATTTCATGGTGGTCTAAGAAGCAGTCTGTAGTTGCCAGGTCCAGCACAGAATCAGAGTTCAGAAGCCTTGCCCAAGCCACTGCAGATCTTCTTTGGTTTCAATCTCTTCTCAAGGAACTACACATACACACCAAAGTTCCTCTTATTCTTTGTGACAACCAGTCCACAGTGCTTCTAGCCCATAATCCCATTATGCATACCAAAACAAAGCATATGGAAATTGATCTCTTTTTTGTCAGAGAAAAGGTGCTAGCTAAACAAGTTATGGTTGTTCATGTTCCTGGTACAGATCAATGGGCTGATGTTCTGACTAAACCTCTTGCTTCTACAGCTTTTCTTAATTTTAGACACAAACTCAGGGTTGTCACCTCCCCTTGAGTTTGTGGGGGGGGGGGGGGGTATTAGTGTATGCTGTACTTTAGTGTTACTGGTTATAGCCAGTCACTACTTTTGTGTAACCTACAGTAGCAAGTCACCTGTTACTATAAGTAACAAGGTGTAGTTCTTATGTAACTAACTTTGTAAACCATAACAGAATTCAATTGAATGAAATGAATCATTTCTCTCTCTCTTTCACTCTCTCTCTCTCAGTTTCTATCATCCTAAATATCCTAGACCTCTGTTACCATTTCTGCTGACTCCATATATCATTGAAGCCATTTTGCTTGTGTCTATGCTTTTAGCAAGAAAGCGTTGGAAAGCTCTATCATACTTGACTACTTCATTAGTATTGGTTTTGTTAGAGATGATTTCTTATTCTAACCTAGAGATTTTAGTTTTTAATGCAGTATTTGAATTTTCTAGAGAAAATAGTTTTTCATTTAATTCAAGAATGGTTTGTTTGCTTTTAGTAAGATCTTCTGAAGGAATCACAAGAGTCTTTTTCAGAGTTTTGTGTTTTCTTCTAAGAGTTTAATATCCTTCCATAAGTTCATAGAGTCCTATTTCAAGTTCAGAGCAAGATAGGGAAGAAAATACCTCTCTTTTGTCATCGAAGTCTGAAGGTTCTCCTTCTGATAGATCGTCGTTTGATTTAGCCATGAGTGCTACGTTGGCACGTTCTTTATCAGAATCATCTTTAGACTCTGAATCATCCCACGTTGCCATAAGACCCTTTTTAGCTTTCTTAGGTCTTTCATCTTTCTTAACCTTTGGACAGTCATTTTTGATATGTTCAGGTTCCTTGCATTCAAAGCACGTAACATCTCTTCCATAAGTTCTCTTTTGACCATATGTTGACTCAGATCTTCTTCTTGGTCCTCTGAACTTATTTCTTCTGTATTTCCATAGTTGACTAATTTTTCTTGATATGAGAGATATGTCATCTTCGTCTGATTCTTCTTCAGATTCTTCCACTTCCTCCTCTGCTTGATACGCCTTTTTCTTCTCAGGTTTAGCTTTTAGAGCAATGGATTTGCTTTTCTTTTGGGGTTCATCTTCTTGGAGCTCTATTTCATGACTTCTTAAAGAACTGATTAGTTCCTCAAGACTTATACTATTCAGATCCTTTGTTAGTTTCAAGGCGGTCACCATGGGTCTTCATTTGACAGGTAGACTTCTGATAATTTTCTTGACATGGTCTGCAGTAGAATAGCCTTTGTCCAGAACTCTGAGTGCTGCAACAAGCATCTGAAATCTTGAGAACATGATTTCCACAGTTTCGTCATTTTCCATCTTGAAGACCTCATATTTTTGAACTAGTGCAAGAGCCTTCGTCTCCTTGACTTGAGCATTGCCTTCATGAGTCATACGAAGAGAGTCAAAGATAGACTTCGCAGTTTCTTTGTTTGTAATTTTCTTATATTCTGTATAAGAAATTGCGTTTAACAGAATAGTTCTTGCTCTGTGATGATTTTTGTAAGTTTTCTTCTGTGCATCTGTAAATGCACTTCTATCAATCTTTTTGCATGCAGTATCTACAGGGTGACTGTAGCCATCGACTACCAGATCCCATAAATCTAAGTCAAACGACAAAAAGTAACTTTCAATTCTATCTTTCCAATAGTCAAATTTTTCTCCATCAAAGATGGGAGGTTTTACACTATAAGAATCTCTTTCATTTACAATAACACTTGTCTCAGCATTTGGTATAGACATTGTTTTTCACACTTGGATCGGTACTGAACACTGTTAAGTGCTTGATAAAAATTCAATCTTTTTATCACCTCAGAACCGGAGCTCTGATGCCAATTGAAGGTGTGAAAAACACAAGAAAGGGGGGTTTGAATTGGTTTTTCAAAATAAATTTGTTTCTAAAAATAAATTCTTTTTATAAAACCCTTCCTTTTAATGGTAATGACCTTGTTGAGAATCAAATGATGAATACGTTATGTTTATACTAGTTCACTTGAGAAACCCTCAAGTTAGTCTAGTCCACCCGCCAAGGTGATTTTGCCTCTCTCAACGAGGTCTTAATCCACTATTCAATCAAATCAGTACAATGCACGAGCCAAACCGCTGGTGACTAACACAACCTCTAAAACTCACAAGTTTTAGACTTCTCAAGTAATACAACCTCGCAGGTCTTACTCAAGGAACAACCTCTAAGACACACGACTTAGACTTCTCAAGAAATACAACCTCACAGGTCTTTCTCAAGGAACACAAACCTAAGTTTGAATAAATTTTGTTTACAAAGAAATGCTTCTATACAAGCTGAAAATGTAAACACGTTTTTGACCAGAATAACTTAAGAAAGATTTCAGATAGAGAGAGTATTGCAGTAGCGTTCATGTGTATCTTTCTTCAAGTCTTTTGCTTCCTTTTATAGCCGTGTAGAAAGAGCCATTGAAATGTAATCATGATAGCTTAACTAGGCTGACGGCTAGAAGCGTGAGGACAAATAATAGGTTTTGCATGCTGCGCGTCCTATTTTTGTCAGAATATCTTTGATTGTACCGTTGCATTGTTACCGAGATATTTTCACTTGAATTAAGGTACAACTGTACGATGTAGCTTTGTCTTCTTGGCTTCTCAACTTCAGAGGCTTTTCACGAGCATGAGTAAGAAGGGAAAACATCGCTTGATTCTTGAGATTATCAAGTCTTCGAATCTTCAGAGTCTCTAGTACTTGGTTTTCAGAACCTTGATTCAAAGAGCTTAGGACTTTAGCATCTGGACTTCGTTCGATCAGAACCTATGTCTTCAGATCTTCAGAACCCGTTCTCTTTTCCTTTTATATCAGAGTGTGTAGGCGGAGTATTTTACTTTAAGCATTGTGTTCGCGCCAATTTACGGAAGCATAACCTGTTTGTTACATTCTCACAAATAACAAACATTAGTTGTACAAAATTGTTCATACAAAAATACTCATTTAGTATCATCAAAACTTAGAGATAAAATTGCAGAACCAAATCATGTTCTCACAGAAAGCACTTAAATTCCAAGAGGGAAATTGTAATACCCCAAATTTTGACCACTTAGATTTCCCATCATTGTGAAAATCATCATCACAATATGGATGAACCATCATGCTTCATCAGTCTCCCCAAAGATGGGTGAGCATCCAATACAAGCAAAATTAGGGTTTCAAGCCCTCTCTGAGTGCTTAGAAAAATGATCAATCAAGAAATGACATGATCTTCAACTTGTCTAATCTCTCAAACATCCACAATGGATCAAAAAGGACTCCCACTTCAAGGATTAAGCACAAGGCTGCTCCCTTCTAGGTGGATCAAGTCTCAAGATCGACAGTGTCACCAAATTAGGGTTTTGGTCGACCAGGGCCTCCAGATGGAAATTCTCATCTGGGCACAAGGCAATGATCCAAAACATGACCTAATGTGGTTCATGGAACCTCATGAACCCATGCATCAAGTCAATTTTGCCTCAGGGGATGCATTCATAAAAAATCAGGAATTAGGGTTTCTTGACCTAATTCACCCCTAAGTTGACTTTTGGGACAAACCATGAGCCAAGACCTCAAGAGATGATTTGAGGGTCTCTAATACACCATATTGATCCATTTGGAACAATGGATTGATCCAAGAAGTTTGAGCAACAAGTTTCATTTTCATCTGCACCACAATTAGGGTTTTAAGGGAAAAGTCAACTGTAACTTTGACTTTTGACCAAGACATGCTCCCAAACCCTAATACATGATTGAATATACATTATGACACCCATGGAACATGTCCATCAAGTTTGATTTAGGTCAAGGACATGATTTCCTGAAGAATTGCACAGTTTGGAATTCATCTAATAAAAAGTCAACTGTGCACAAAAGTCAACTTTGACTTTTTGAGATTTTTCACCAAAATAGATTTTTAACCCTAAAATGATGTTAATGTATGATTTGAATCATCATTCATCAAGAAAAATCAAGAAAAGTGAGATAACTTGTAAAAGGGGTAACCATAAAACTTAGAAATTTTTCTAAGTTAAAAATAAAGTGGCAAAGGTACCAACTTTGGAGGACCATAACTCCTAAACCACAAGGCCATTTTTTCTCATCCAAAGATGGATTTGTAGCCCTCATTATCACCTACAAAAACTTCAACTACAAGTCATTCCAATTCATTAAGGATTTTGAGTTATGGAGTGATCAAAGTGGCTGAAAAGTGAAAATGTCACTTTTTCCAACACTTAGTGAAATTTTCACTAAGTCAGAATTCTGCTTCACTTTTTGCCAAATGTAGGGGGATTTTTCACTTGGAATCAAAAGAGATCAAAACCAAACTTGTTCAAACAGTTGTTGTATCATGTAAGAGCTTTCCAAAATGGCCAAGAACATTGCCAAATTCAACCTACACCATGAGATACAACATTGGCAAGTTGCCTTGCTGAAATCTGTCAAGGCAAGGCAGAATTTGCATTTTGGCTCGATTTGCCAAAATCAGCCAATTGCAATTGCTCTAATCCACTTGGACACCTCAGAGGATTGAATCCAAAGGGGACAATCACTGAGCCAAGCCTCCAAGGTCCAAGGAACAAGGAATAGCATGTTGAACCTAGAGTTGTAAAAATAGGGACAAGACTTCAAATTTGGAATGAGGCATTCAATGGAACCATCAAGGTGGCATGGACTGAGCCATTCTCATCTGAAATCAGTCAAGACTTATCCAAGACCAAGGGGACCAAATCTCTGTGCCCTAACCTCTAGTCAATGGCTAGAGGAGACTTTCATTTCCATTGGCCAACATTGAGGAAACCTACTTACTAGCTGCCATGTACTATTCCTTGCAAAACAAACTTGCTCTACTATAAATAGAGCTCAATTGTGGTCAGTTTAAGTACACCAAAGCCATCTAACAGATGCTTTCCTCAAAATCTCTTTCTCTTGGCAAAAATGCCTTTCTTAGCAAGGTAGCTATCGGGTTTTGAGTTTGAGAGCAATTCTGCATAAACCAATCACTCACACACCTCACATACATCACATATGAGCTGATCAAACACTCACATAACTTCTGAAACATCAATTTCACAAAATCACTTGCCATCCACACAAGTTTGAAGTGAAGTTGCAGCTGAGATGCCATAAACTGATCCAGTCCATTTCAATTCAATCCAAGTGTTCAAACACACTCCATATGGTGTAGGGAAGCTGTTCAGATCATCACAACTTGTCTGTAACACCTCCAATTCAAAATCACATCTGCTCTTGCTGTCACGACTTGGAGGTAAGCCTAAACTTGGTCATCTCTCAATCTATGCATATTTCCTCGCACAATAATTTGGCTATATGTTCATAATCATGCATGGAATGTTTTCCCTCAATTAATTGCATTGTTTGAATCGTGTATCAAAAATCCTAGCCTTCATGCAGAAATTAGGGTTCTTGAGGTTTCTTCGTGATTTCTTGTTGTATGTTTAATTTAAATGAAATTAAAGTACATAGACATGATCGTGAGGTTGAGGCGAGCATAATGATATGTGGATTGCATGTTATAATTACGTATTCAGTGAGATTGGATGGAAAATGCAAATTTGGGCAAACTGAAAAACGCGCGTGTTCTTGGTGTTGTTCTTGGCGCCATTTTCATATATTTGAATATTTGAATTTTGTGATTTTGTTTAATTGATTCAAAAATTAATTTCTCTCTGAGTTTTAATGATTTTGAGTTGATTCTTTTTTTAATAATTCACAAAAATGTTAAAATATTTTATTTTATCAAAAAATCCCAAAAATATTATTTATTTCATATAATTGATATTTTTGCAAAGAATTAATATTTTGATTGTTTTTGGCATTTTAAATATTTTTTCTACATTGATTTTGCAACTTTTAATGCTTTCTAATTATTTTGTAGGTCAATACTTAATTTTTGAAGCATTAATCCAAGATCACAATTTGTTTTCCATGTGTTAAACAATTTTTGATCATTTTAATTGAATTTTTATTCAATTAAATACATTTTTGAAAACAAATTAGGGTTTTGGATTAATTCAACCCTCATAAGTCATTTTCAAAACACTTTGGGCCTCTATTAGAGTGTAAGACCCAATCCTTTTTTTTTGACCAAATCATCTTTGGGCCTCACTTATTGTATAAGTCCCGATACCGTCAAAAAAACAAACGGCGCGATCGTCGCCTTTTCAAAAATCATCTGGGCCTCTCCTTGAGCTATAAGACCCATTCAAAACTTTTGGGCCTCTTGAGAGAGTGTAAGACCCATCCCCCCTTGTACAAAAACTTTTGGGCCTCACTCATTGTATAAGTCCCTCTGTACAAGTAAACGGCGCGATCGTCGCCCGTTTAAAAATAAAACTCATCTGGGCCTCTCCTTGAGCTATAAGACCCATTCAAAACTTTTGGGCCTCTAATAGAGTGTAAGAACCAATCCCCCTTTTAACCAAAAACATTTTGGGCCTCACTTATTGTATAAAGTCCCTCTGCGTTAAAAGAAAACCTCGGCGCGATCGCCATTTTTAAACGAAAAATCATTTGGGCCTACCCTCGTGTTATAAGCCCCACTCTTTTTCTTTAAACCTTTTTGGGCCTCTTGAGAGAGTGTAAGACCCATCCCTTTGTACAGAAAACCTTTTTGGGCCACAGTCACTTGTATAAGTCCCTCTGTACAAATTCAAACAGTGCGCTCACTGATAAAACCCTGGGCCTCTCCTTGAGCTGTAAGCCCCAAATATTTCTTTTTCAAAACACTTTCTCCTTTGATTTTGAATATACTGTTGTTTTTAATCTTTCTTTGTTGAACAACTAACCAAACAGCATGGAAGCTCTACAACCGAGTAAGTGGTTATCGCTTTCGTTTACTGCTTTCATATTATAAACGGTATTGTGGGGCTGCTCACTGTAAGTCTCCTTTCATAAACTCATATCTACTGTGTAATAATAGTATAGATATTTTGAGTTTCTCCGGCAACTACGTCTAGAACTAAGTGACGCCGTTTCATTTATTCGTAGAAATAGACGCCTAGATCCCCAATAGGAGCACCAGATACAGTCTTCTCTTCGGCTGTCCTCCTTAGGAATCGTCAAGAAATTCTATCCCCCAGAGATGAATTATTCTCGGTGAAACTTCTCTTGAATTTCTTCAAACCGCCGAACGGTTCGGACTCTCTCTAAAAGTTAAAGTCACTGGATAGTAAACCTCGCACGTTTACCAGTGGTTTTAACTCTAAAAGAGTTTTCCAGAACTTTTCTTTGGTTTGGGACCCACGGGCTTCTTAAAAGCATCGGCCTCCTCTTGGGCATCATACAAGGACCCACAGGCTTCCTAAAAGCAACCCCGCCTCCTCTTGGGCATTATTCAAGGACACTACGGCTTCTTAGAAGTATTCGCAGCCTCCTCTTAGGCTTCGTATAATGATCTCTTCCTCCGGGAATGATAGCCTCCTCTTGGGCTTTGTATAAGGGCCCGTCGGCTTCTTAAAAGTTTCCAGCCTCCTCTTGGGCTTCGTACAAATTGTCCCGACGACCTCCTAGAGGTATAGGAACAGAACCTAGTCATCCTCATAGAACAGTCCTTTCATAGAGTCTACTACTGTTTCTCGAAGCATAGTACAAAAGATAAAACTCTAGACACGGACAGTCTAACTTCCTCGAGTCTCAAAGACATTCTCAAGCACCCTTCTTTAAATAGGAAGGGAACCCGCAGACTCGGATAGTCTCAATACCCTTTGGATTTCCCGTTTCCTCAAAGAAAAGGAAATATCCCTGATCCTCAAATCAAATCCCTGAGTACAGTGTTACTCATATAAGAACTGATTTTCTCTTTTAAATCAGTATATTGGATCTGTCACTCAACTGAAACAGTTACAATAGCCTCCATCTCGGGTTTCGTACGAGATACCAAAATTCTCCCCAGTGGAGTCAAAACAACCTTTTAGCCTCTCTCTCAGGCTTTGTATGAGACACAAAAGATTCCCTCGTTGAGTCAATCACCCTTTTTTTGCCTCCATCTCGGGCCTCGTACGAGATATAAATCCCTTAAGCAAGAGTCGAACTCTTTGCTAGCCTCCTCTTAGGCTTTGTATAACGATATGCCCCACTGGGTCAAAAACTTTTAGCCTCTCTCTCTCGGGCTTTGTACGAGACACAAAATAGCCTCCTCTTAGGCTTTGTATAATTATTTTCCTAGCGGAAATTAGCCTCCTCTTAGGCTTTGTATAAGAAAACCACTGGTTGATCGAATCAACCTTTTAGCATCAAAGTTGTGCCTCGTTCACAGTACACAAACATCAACAACTCCTTTCCCTTCATCTAATCGCTGTAAGCGGCAAGCCTCTGGATCATCTATATCCATGCCACTGTCCCTCTTTTAGCATGAGAAATTCCTAAGGAAAGATGGCATTGCTCTACACTGAGTTAAAGTCTTCTCCTTCAGGTTAAAACCCTTTCTTCGGAAATTATGGCATTGCTCGGATCCGCGTATCCCAGTTAAAGTAATTCTCCTTCCCCCCTCTTTAGAGATGACAAATTCTCTCTAAAGTCGAGGTCTTTTAGCTTCACATCTTGGGCTTTGAACAAGATACAAATCACCTTTCGCTTCACGTCTTGGGCTTTGAACAAGACACCAAAAACCAATTTCCTCCCATAGTATAGGAGGAACTACGAACGCTCTGATTTCCCTGTTTCGGTAAACGGGAATACGTAGGCATAAGATCGAAAGAAAAGATCTTAGCGAGCGCAATCAACAAAAAACCCAAATCCCATATCTCCATCAATTAAAAGCAGTAATTCAAAAGCATCAGTCCTAACATCCTAATCCTTATTCCCCGCCAGAAACCCTTTGCCTAGAAAAAAGACAGAAAGAACCGTATTGGCGAAATACGAATAACCAGTACAAAAGCCCCCCCACATTGATAGCATCCGTAACCTAACAGACCGCTGTTTAAACTCAGTATGCAAGCAGGGTTAATTGGAGACATCTATTTCCCTTCCTTATTCAGCTCACAATTGGATAAAAAATGAATCGACCTGTAGTTTTAAGCTCAACCGCAGAGAGCGACCAGCGCTTAAGAACCGCGTCCAAAATCGCTCGCTATAGAAAAGTGGCGCCCACCGTGGGGCCAGTTTTTATTTCTGTCTGTTTTCCTTGAAAAATGGCGACTCTGCTGGGGAGTCTCCTTTTCTGCCTTAGGGCATCATCCCCGTTTTCTACGGAAAATGGGAACTCTACCGAAGAGAAAGATTGACCTATGCTGGTCCATCTCTTAGGCAGGGAACCACAGATTGGGGCTTCCGCCGGGGAACCCATTTCTGTCAGGAACTTAAGATTCATAGCTTTATAAGTCTAGGATGATTAGGACAAATATATATACTGCTTTTCCTAATTGCTATACGTGTTTATTTTTCTGCTACTGGGAATGCGTGTGATGCCGCATGTGGTGAGATTGAGTATACACTTAAGAAAAGCCAACCTTTTTCGTAGTGCGGAAGCTATCGGAAATAGCTGTTACGCGATACTACCCTCATTTGAGGCTGGTGATCTATTCTCGGTGAATGGCACTTACTCTAAGATTGCACACAACTCGCTGGCGATCCGCTTGTTGTTTTGCTTTCCTGGGAGGAGCTAATGATAATGAGTACAGGTACAAAAATCACCCTAGTATAAACCGTTGGGGATGGGTAGAGCCTTGACTTCATGACAACGACCCTCTGACCCCATGTTTTTTCTATGTTTTTGTGTGCTGCATTCATGCATTCATTTAAAAAAAACATTAAAACATTCAAAAAACTTCTCTTCTAGTCTCTCTGTTTTTCAAATTAAACTAAGACTGTGATTGCAAATATCAGAGAAAAAGATTACGCTAATGGATTTCGGTAGAAGGAGAACTCACCAGTATACCTTCAAGGTTCCAAAACTAGGGGATTTGAGAAAGTTAGCGAGGAAGATCGTTAGCCCAAAGGCTTTCAGAGCCAAGCACGGTGGTTTGCTACCACTGTTAAGAGTCTATGTGATTGAGGGAATCATGGATGCGCTCATTCAGTTCTACGATCCGGTTTATCATTGTTTCACATTCCCGGATTACCAGCTTGTACCAACGCTGGAGGAGTATTCTCATCTGACTGATTTACATATCACTGATCGAGCTCTATTTTTTGGACTGGAATAAATTCCAAAGAATCAGACTATTGCAAGAGCAATTCATTTGGACGAGTCTGAGGTCAGGACTCACATGACCATTAAGGGTGGCACCCAAGGTTTGCCAACCCAGTTCTTGACAAAAAAGGCTCTATACTTTGCTAGTATAGGGAACGGGACTGCTTTTGAAAGCATCTTTGTCTTGCTCACCTACGGGTTATTTTTGTTTCCTAACATCAATAACTTCGTCGATATCAACGCTATTAAGGTTTTTCTCATTGGAAACCCTGTGCCGACTTTGCTCGCAGATGCGTATCATTCTGTACACTTGGGAAATTTGTACAGCGGAGGGGAGATCACGTGCTGTGTACCTTTGCTGTACAAATGGTTTATCTCTCACTTGCCCAAGTCTGCTGCTTTTTGGGATTGTAAGAGTGTCTTACGTTGGTCGCAGAAGATCATGTTTCTCACCAACTCTGATATAGATTGGTGTAATAGGATTTATGAGGGAATCAGAATCATTGACCGTTGTGGAAACTTCCCCAGCATACCCCTCATAGGAACTAAAGGAGGAATCAACTATCATCCGATATTAGTTCTTCGTCAATTTGGATACCCGATGAGACACATCCCACTGGGTGTTCATCTGGAAGGTCTTTTCTTCAAAGAAGGAGAAAGTGACAGAGCACTAAAGATGGAAATAGTGCAAGCTTGGAAACATGTTCATAAGAAAGGACGAGAGTCTCTGGGAAAACCGGACTGTGTCTCGGTGGAGCCTTATCTCCATTGGGTACAAACTGGAGCTCTCAAGCTAAAGATGCCTTATCCTCGTTACGGAATTCTTCCGCCGAGGGAAATTGTCGTGTACTTCATGACGGAAACTGAAAGGCTTCAGGTTACTCTCAACAAAGTTCAAAAGGAAAGAAGGTCTTGGAAGAACAAGTACCGCACCCTCGACGTAGAGTGTATCCAAATACAGCAACTACTAAAAGAGAAAGATGCTCTGATTGAAATTTTGGAGCAGCATGCTGTAGAGAATCAAGATGACCAAAGGAATTTGCTCGCTCCTTTCACTTGGCAAAGGAATGACAACCCGACAACGGCCCAAGAACCCCGGTCAAAGAAAAGGAAAGTACCAGAATCAGCACCCGGTTTCTCCTCAGAGAGGACTCGGGACCCATTAGTTTAGGTTTCTGTTTCTGCACTTTGTAATCTACTGTATTTCCATTTCTGTAATCCTTTGAATTTCAATAAAAAGGGGTTTCCCCAGTGTTTGATATTTGCAATCTAATTGTCGAAGTTTATTTTGATTAAACCAAAAAAACAACAATTAATATAATCATTGCATTCATCATTCTCACATCGCGTATTCTCCTTACCTACGAATATCACGTTTGTGTCTCGATTCTAGAGTCAAACTGTCTCATTCGTATAATACTCGGGCCAATCTTCAGAAAAAGATGGATGATCTTGAGGAAGAAAACAGAGAGTTGAAAGAAGAGATCGACACTCTGAGAGAGGATATGAGAAAGCTTCGTAATGACATGCAAGCCATGGCAGAAGCTCAGCTACAAAGAACTGTGATCTCAGAGATCACCTCAACGCCCATCATAGAAAAGTATGATCCTAGGTATCAGATACCGAAAGATCGTCCTTGGGGCATGCCTGTTAACTATATCCCGGAAGGATATGTTCCGCCGATCACTGAAGATCAGGGAATCGCAACAGAAGCCGCTGGGCCTGAAGGTTACAAACTTCAGGAAAGCGAAGATGCCAGGGGCATACTCAAGACTCCTGAAGGTTACAAACTTCGGGAGGTGCCAAGACTTACTGCCGTAGTCACGGTACCACCCCCTGTGGTGCACACTGTCCCGGAAGGACAGATTCCACCAACACCTTCTGGTAAGAAGGAAACTATGTTTGACAGAATGGAGGAATTCCAGGAACAGTTCTTGGAAATGCAGAAAGAGCTGCAAGCCATTCGCGGTCAGGATTTATTCGGAAAGGACGCCGCAGACCTCTGCTTGGTCCCAAATGTAAAAGTCCCGCACAAGTTCCAAGTGCCCGACTTTGAAAAATACAAGGGTAACTCTTGCCCTCAGAGCCATCTGGTGATGTACGCTCGGCGGATGTCAGCTCAGACGGAGAATCAGGACCTGCTGATTCACTACTTCCAGGATAGTTTAACCGGTGCCGCACTCAAATGGTACATGGGTTTAAACCGTACTACGATCAGTACATTCAGAGATCTTGGTACTGCCTTCATCTAACAATACAAATACAATTTGGACATGGCACCCGACAGAGATCAACTCAGATCAATGTCGCAAAAGGACAAGGAAACCTTTAAGGAGTATGCTCAAAGGTGGCGTGAAATTGCCGCTCAAATTTGTCCACCTCTTGAGGAAAAAGAGATGACAAAGATCTTCTTAAAGACCTTAAGCTCATTTTACTATGACCGAATGGTCGCCAGTGCGCCCAGTGATTTCACCGAGATGGTCGGTATGGGTGTACGTCTTGAGGAAGCCGTCCGAGAAGGACGTTTGGTAAAAGACACTGGATCAACGAGCGGTACCAAAAAATACGGTAGTGTTCTCCCTAAGAAAAAAGAGCAAGATATTGGGAATATCTCTCTCGGAAAGCAAAGGCGTCGTTATCAGCCAGTAGCAGCTGTTACTCCTGCTATCGGCCCCGCGCCCGTTCCTATGTATCAACCTCAGGTTGTACAGAGCCAACCTGGCCAACAAAGGACACAACAGCCTCTTCAGCAGGCTCGTCCTCCATATAACAACAACCGTACAACACGGCCACCAGGGTTTGATCCTATACCCATGTTGTACGCAGAACTATTTCCGTTACTGCTGGCTAAGGGACACATTCAGACTAAGTCTCCCCTTTCAGTTCCGGAAAATCCGCCTTTTTGGTTTAAAGCGGATCAAACATGTCCTTATCATCAAGGAGGTTCAGGGCATAACATTGAGACTTGTCTCAATTTCAAATCCGACGTGCAAAAGCTTGTTAGGAGCGGGCTCTTATCTTTCAAAGATATGAATCCTAATGTTCTTACGAACCTGCTGCCTCAACATGAGAAGGCTGCAGTCAATCTGATTGAGAAAGAGACTAACAATGTCTATCAAATTCACGATGTACTCTTATTGGGGACCAATCTGGTCAAGATGCATTGTAGACAGAGTGGATATGGCCATGTGCCACCTCATAATTATCACCAGTGTGATATCTGCTCTAAAGACAACCAGGGATGTTCTGTAGTGCAAGCAGCTCTACAGGAACAAATGGATCTTGGATGGATCCAAGAGCACCGAGTTCGTGGAGTTAACATGGTTTACACGAATTCCAACGTCATTCAAAACCACGACATCCGTGTGATGAATGTCAACTTGGTGGCGATGCACTCAAGGCAAAGCCAGTATCATAATCTGCCGCGGCACGATTACAGTTCCTGTCTGATTTGCTCGGTAAACAAACAGGGATACTCTTTCATACAAGAGGCCCTCCAGCGTCAGATGGATCTTGGATGGATCCAAGACTACCATGATAGGAACTCCTATCAAATCAATATGGTTCAGATCTTCGATATCCGCGTAATGAATACCAACCTGGTAGAGTTACATGCTGAGCAGGTCCGACTTGGATTCTTAATATCACATGACTATCAAAGCTGTAAAGCGGGTTGCGAAAACGATCGAGGTTGTACCCTTGTCCAGGAGGCACTTCAGCACTTGTTAAATCACTGGTGGATGCCAATCTATATGGACGAAGATACTCAGCAGATTAGTATCAACAACAGGAATCCTACTCGTCGTCAAAGTCAGGATGTCCGATCAATGGAAGGTAACCTAGTGAGGTTACATTGTATTCAAAGTGGGCGTGGCCAGGTGCCACCATACAACTATGACAGTTGTAGCGTCTGTTCGGAAAGTAACCAAGGGTGTTACCTTGTGAGAGCAGCTCTTCAGGGTCAGGTCGATCATGGAGAAATTCGTCCATATCCAGGTTCAGAACCCATCATTTGGTCGCCGAACTACCTTGCCGAGCAAGCTGAGGATGTTGTCACGATCTCTGGTCATCACAGGACCAGGGATGTTTTTGCCATCATTCCTCTACTTGACGAATCTAGAGTTCCTAACCGGGAACGGATCGAGGTTACTTATGACGGTCAGAAAAATCAGAAGGTTCCCATAGTCATCTATCTACCGGGGCCATTACCGTATGAATCAGCTAAGGCGATCCCTTACAAATACGGTGCAACAATAATCGAGAATGGAAAGGAAATTCCATTACCCTCCGTCGTGAATATTGCAGACATCAGTCGTGTAACACGGAGCGGTCGAATCTTCAACCGAGGGGTTGGAGAATCCAACAAAGAAAAGGAACTTCAGGCAGAAATTCCTGATCCACCAGTCAGTCAATCTGGTAATCCCGACTTTTCAAAAGACAAAGATGAGATGCTAAAGCTCATCCAAAGGAGTGAATATAACATTGTTGATCAACTGTTACAGACTCCTTCAAAGATCTCAGTATTATCGCTGTTACTCAGTTCAGAAGCCCACAGAGAGGCTCTACAGAAAGTCTTGGAGCAAGCCTTTGTGGAACAGGATGTAACAATCAGACAATTCGATAGCATTGTCTCTAACATCACTTCCTGCAATAATTTGGGATTTAGTGATGAAGAATTACCTGAAGAGGGTCGCCGTCATAAAATGGCGCTCAACATTACGGTTAACTGCCAGGGCGATGCTTTAGCCAACGTACTGGTAGACACAGGGTCAGCCCTGAATGTTATGCCGAAGTCCACTTTGACGCAATTATCATTTAAGGGCCCTCCGATGAGAGTCAGCGAGGTCGTCGTCAAAGCATTCGACGGATCCAGAAAAACAGTTATCGGCGAAGTTGATCTTCCCATAACTATTGGTCCTCACACTTTCCAAATCACTTTCCAAATCACTTTCCAGGTCATGGACATCCAGGCAACATACAGTTGTTTATTAGGAAGGCCTTGGATACATCAGGCTGGAGCGGTTACTTCAACCCTCCACCAAAAGCTAAAGTTCGTCAAGAACGATCAACTTGTCACGGTTTGTGGGGAACAAGCCTTGCTTGTGAGTAGCCTATCATCATCTACTTGTGTGGAACCCGAGGAGGTTATTGGAACTCAGTTCCAAGCACTGTCGGTGAGCAAGAACGATCAATTCAAAGAAGGAACTTCAATTTCTTCATACAAAGATGCTATCAAAGCGGTCGAGAGTACCGATACGACAGGATGGGGACGGCTTGTCATTCCTATTGACAATAAAACAAAGAAGGGTCTTGGTTTTTCTGCAACCTGTACCCAGACGGCCGCCAACGATGAAAGTCTTCATCCCCTTCAAAACTTCTTCTACAGTGGAGGTTTTCTTCACCCAATGTCTCAGACAGTTCATGCTATCAATGAGGAAGATCCCTCTGACACAGATGAAGAATGGGAGTCCTACCTTAACAAGGACGGCTATATGTCTCAGGAAGAGGTGCCTATGCCTTTTTGCTTTCCTACAGAAAGTCTGAGATTTATACCAAGATCAGATGTCGAAATGATCTACGGGGATTGTGATCCGGAAGGATGTCGTGCTCCGCCAAATTCATTAGAGGAAGACACTCTGATGAAAGAAAATTTGATCGCAATTACTATGGCCCGATGGATGGTCTGCCAATGTGGCAGCCTTACCCAGGAAACTTGGGGCAAAAAAGTCAGCCGAGTAATGAAACTCAGCTGAGCGTCATTGAACAGAATACATGTGTCCACGCCATGTCATGGGATCAACATTCAGGTCATTCGGAAACTACTCAACATGAAGATGAATTCGCAACATTTGCAGGACTAGAATTCATCAACTATGCTTTTCCTGAGGTCAACGTCATCGAAAGGGATGATTTCTCCAGTTCCAAAGAAGTTTGGGACACTTTGGGACAACCAAGTGGAAAATACGACTTTATGGTCAAGTACACTGCTCCCGAAAGCTCTCGTATCAGGCTCGAAGATATCCAGCCAACTGGATGGGGAGATGCAGTTGAGAGCACCAATGCTATGCAAAATGCAACAGAGGAATCCTCCTACGACAATTCTGCTTGGGAGACAGATTCCAATGATCCTGCTCCACCAGAAATCAGCGTCATTGCTGAAGACAAATCAAGGAAGGTGCCAGACTTTGTGATTCACCGAGGAGTTCACCGTCAATGGGTTGTCGTTGAGGTTCCGAAGGTCGTTCGCCAGTCAAAGTAATTGCCATCTTTAACCTTTCACCCTGCCCAGGTGAAACGGATGTTTTGATAGGGCTTGCTTTCTGTAAATTTCCCTCTTCGCTTTGCCCAAAGCGACAGAGTTTTGTTTTATAGGGCTGTAGTTTCAAGATTCGACTTGTTCATTAATAAAATAACGTCGTTCTGTAATTTCCGCATTAATTGCTGTTTTCTCTTTTTGCTTTTTCAGAAAATGGTAATCCTAAAAAAAAAAACATTCAATAATAAAAACAAGCAGTAAAATCAAAACATTGCACACACTTGCATTTTCTCTATCTCTTCTAAACACGAATCATCACGTTATGCAGATTGCTTGTTTTATACCCTGTTGAAACATACGATCCGATGCCTTCTCCCAACTTTGAGTTCCCGGTATTCGAGGCTGAAGAAGAAAATGACAACGAAATTCCAGAAGAGATCTCCCGACTACTCAGACAAGAGGAAAGGTCCATTGAACCTCACAAAGAACCGTTGGAAACGGTAAACTTGGGTTCAGAAAAAGAGAGAAAAGAAATCAGGATTGGAGCACTGCTCAGTCCAACTGCCAGAGAGGGTTTGATAAAGCTTCTCAAAGAATTCCCCGATGTATTCGCTTGGTCCTATCAGGATATGCCAGGGTTGGATACCAGCATCGTGGAACATCACTTACCGCTAAGATCGGAATGTCCGCCAGTAAAGCAAAGGTTGAGACGGACTCACCCGGACATGGCCATCAAAATCAAAGAGGAGGTACAGAAACAGATTGACGCGGGTTTCCTCGCTACATCTGAATATCCTCAATGGTTAGCCAACATCGTACCCATTCCCAAAAAGGATGGAAAGGTTAGAATGTGTGTCGATTACAGAGATCTGAACAAGGCAAGTCCAAAGGACGACTTTCCTTTACCACACATTGACATGCTGGTTGACAGCACAACAAAGTTCAAAGTATTCTCCTTCATGGATGGATTCTCGGGCTATAACCAGATCAAAATGGCGCCGAAAGACATGGAGAAAACTTCGTTCATTACCCCATGGGGTACCTTTTGTTACAAGGTAATGTCGTTCGGTTTGAAGAATGCCGGGGCAACCTATCAAAGGGCCATGACTACTCTGTTTCATGACATGATACACAAGGAAATCGAGGTATATGTCGATGATTTGATTGCAAAATCAAGAACAGAGGATGAGCACGTTGAACATCTGTCAAAATTGTTCAAACGTCTAAGAAAATTCAAGCTCCGCTTGAATCCCAACAAGTGCACCTTCGGTGTCCGTTCAGGGAAACTACTAGGGTTCATCGTCAGCCAGAAAGGGATTGAGGTTGATCCTGACAAGGTCAAGGCCATTCAAGAAATGCCTTCTCCGAAAACTGAAAAACAAGTCAGAGGATTCCTGGGACGTTTGAACTACATCTCCAGATTCATATTCCTTATGACCGCGACGTGTGCGCCGATTTTCAAATTACTGAAAAAGAACCAGGATTGCGTTTGGTCAGAAGACTGCCAAACTGGCTTCGACAGTATTAAGGAATACCTGTTGAATCCTCCGATCCTATCACCTCCAGTGGAAGGAAGACCACTGATTATTTACCTCACAGTCCTAGAGGACTCAATGGGATGTGTACTTGGCCAACAAGACGAAACTAAAAGGAAAGAGTCTGCCATTTACTATCTAAGCAAGAAATTCACCGACTGCGAGACTCGGTACATAATGCTTGAGAAAACTTGTTGCACTTTGGCTTGGGTAGCCAAACGTCTTCGCCAGTACATGATTCATCATACTACTTGGTTGGTCTCCGAAATGGATCCAATCAAGTACATTTTCAAAAAACCTGCTCTCACGGGAAGGATTGCCCGTTGGCAGATGTTACTATCAGAATATGACATAGAGTACCATGCTCAGAAAGCCGTTAAAGGAAGTATTTTAGCCGATCATTTGGCTCATCAACCGATTGACGATCAAGAATCAATCGGGTTTGACTTCCCAGACGAAGATGTCATGTATCTAAAAATGAAAGATTGCGATGAACTGCTACCCAGTGAAGGGCCAGAACCAGGTTCCCAGTGGGGACTTATCTTTGACGGAGCAGTCAATCATTATGGAAACGGAATTGGGGCAATCATTGTTACCCCTCAGGGTTCCCACATTCCTTTCACTGCCAGACTTACATTCAAATGTACGAACAACGAGGCCGAATACGAAGCATGTATCATGGGTCTCGAAGAAGCAATTGATTTAAGGATCAAAAACTTGGACGTATACGGCGATTCAGCTCTGGTTATTAACCAGATAAAAGGAGATTGGAACACATACCAATCAGGGTTGATTCCTTACAAAGACTACGCAAGGAGGTTGTTACCCTTCTTCAACAGAGTTGACTTTCATCACATCCCTCGTGATGAGAATCACATGGCTGATGCATTAGCCACCCTCTCTTCCATGATTAGTGTAGGTCGATGGAATGACATACCTAAGATCGACATCATGCGCCTTGAATGGCCCGCTTACATCTTCGCGATTGAAGCAGTCATAGACGACAGACCTTGGTATCACGATATCAAATGCTTCCTTCAGAAACAAGAGTACCCATCTGGGGCACTCAGAAAAGACAGGAAAACCCTCAGAAGATTGGCTGGAAACTTCTTCCTGAGCGGTGACACTCTTTATAAGAGAAATTTTGACATGGTCTTGCTCCGATGCGTCGACAGACCAGAGGCAGACATGCTCATGAAAGAAATTCATGAAGGATCCTTTGGCCCTCATGCCAAAGGACACACAATGGCGAGAAAAATTCTCAAGGCCGGGTACTATTGGTTGACAATGGAATCCGACTACTACAAGTACATGAGGAGGTGTCACAAGTGTCAGATATACTCCGACAAAATTCATGTACCGCCATCACATCTCAAAGTTCTTTCTTCCCCGTGGCCATTTTCCATATGGGGAATCGACATGATTGGCATGATTGAGCCCAAGGCTTCAAACGGACATCGGTTCATCCTGGTGGCCATTGACTATTTCACCAAGTGGGTCGAAGCAGCGTCATTCGCCAATGTAACCCGACAAGTGGTGGTCCGATTTATCAAAAACAATATCATCTGCCGTTATGGTGTTCCAAGCGAGATCATTATTGATAATGGATCTAACTTGAACAATAAGATGATGAAAGAGTTGTGTGCAGAGTTCAAGATTGAACACCATAACTCATCTCCCTACCGACCCAAGATGAACGGAGCGGTAGAAGCGGCTAACAAGAACATCAAGAAGATCGTTCAAAAGATGGTTGTAATCTACAAAGATTGGCACGAGATGCTACCCCTTGCTCTTCATGGTTATCGTACATCTGTCCGTACTTCAACAGGGGCTACCCCTTTCTCTCTAGTATATGGCATGGAGGCAGTGCTTCCCATAGAAGTAGAGATCCCATCAATCCGGGTATTAATGGAAGCTCAGCTCACCGAAGCTGAATGGTGTCAAAGTCGACACGACGAACTGAACCTGATCGAAGAGAAGAGAATCACGGCACTATGCCATGGTCAGTTGTATCAACAAAGAATGAAGAGGGTGTTCGACAAAAAGGTTCGGCCTCGTGTCTTCAGAAAAGGAGACCTCGTGCTCAAGAAGATACAATCATTTCTCACTGACTCTCGGGGCAAATGGACCCCGAATTATGATGGCCCCTATGTGGTCACGAAAGCTTTCTCAGGCGGCGCCTTGAGACTTGCAACCATGGACGGAGAGGAATTTGCCTACCCCACGAATGTTGATGTAGTCAAGAAATACTTCGCCTAAAAAAAACGTCTCGGTGGATTGAAAACCCGAAAGGGCGGTCCAGGCAAAAGTTAGAGACATGAAAAAAAATCATCATCCCGATGGATTGGAAACATCAAAGTACAATCCAGGCAAAAGTTAGGGATAATGGAAAGTAACTATGTTCAACAGAGGCAAGTCCCTCAGCAGTAGTTACATCATCTATCGGAGGAAATCTCCAGTCAAAGGTCATCTTCGACAAAAGCTCAGGATGTCCTGAATTCAAAGTTGGTAGAAGGATAGTGGTCGTTATGTTTCAACGTATCCCTTTTCCCTGTAAATTACCATTTTCTAACTTTGTATATACTCTTTGGAATCACGCGTTTGGCTGATCTCCATCTTATCAATAAAATTTGAGCCTTTGTGCTTTTGTTTGTAATTCTTAACTTGCTTTAGCTTTACAGAACGACGTTGTTTAAACTTAATCAGCGATTCTTGAAATAAAACAAAAATGAATTTACTTGTTAAAACTTTTTCTGCTTTTAAATTAAAGATGGCATTTCTTTTGACTGTTGAACATCAAAAGAACATCGATTGCTTCTCCCGAAGTAAGCGAATTTCAAAGTGCAGAATCAAAGTGCTCCTTCTAAGCCAGTATGCCTGAATGAAGGGATCAATTGTGTCAGAGACCTTGTTTCGTCTGACAGCCTCGGCCGAGTTCTCATCTCCTAAGCCCGATCAACATAGCTCCCCACGTGGACTATCTCTCCTAAGCAAGGTGGAATTGCTATTTTGAATCAACGGTACTTCTTCGCCCCGTGATGGCCGAGTATCCAATTGTGTTCATCCATTAGTCTGTATGTCGCGTCTGTTTTGTCAGCATATACATACGTACTTCATGCATTTTTGATTTGCATTTACATTTCATATTGCATCACTATCACTTGAGTCGGTCTTGTCCCCTAGTGATAAACAGTTTTCTCAATCGAGTTTGTCAGTTCTTTCCTCGTCAGGAAGTGTTGCGTCTGCACAATCTCGCCACCAGTGTATCTTTAGATCAGAGTCGGCACTTGGCCACTTTGATAACTTGAACCTCTGAAAGATCAGAGAACCTTCAACAAATGTCACTCTTCGCCATTGAAGATGATATCCTCGCTTTCCCGGATTAAGGAAAATCCACAGAGAAAGCCTCGTGATCAGAGATTCGGCAGCATGCCAGTTTTGCTCCGAAAGGACCGCTGATGAAAAGGTCATCGGCCCCACAAAATTGGACCCCATCATATGGCGTTTCTCGCGGAAGATCCTGAGAAAAGTATGATGAAAGATCCCAAACGAAAACAGTCTCTCAAGAGACTCGCTTTCCCCAGTAGAATCGACAAATGGCGTCTCCAACAGAGAAGTTTGTACAACTCTACAACTCAGACGAATGGGTTCCCCAGCAAGTCTGACATCAAAACTTTTTCCACTCAAATGGCATCTCCCCAAGAAAATTGGGCGAGAAGTTTGAAGGAAAACCGCTGCTAATAGCGTCCCTTATTAATAAAGTTTATTGACAAAACAAAATAAGACCATTTCCTTGGTAGGAAACCAGGATCGAGGGGAAGTTTAAATCAGAAACTAAGACCAGTTCTTGGTAGGAAACCAGGATCGAGGGGAAGTTTAAATCAGAAACTAAGACCAGTTCTTGGTAGGAAACCAGGATCGAGGGGAAGTTCAAATCAGAAAACTAAGACCAGTTCCTTGGTAGGAAACCAAAAACGAGGGGAGGTTTATTTCAAAAGAAAACTGAGACCAGTTCCTTGGCTGAAGACCAGGATCGAGGGGAAGTTTACCTTTTCTAAGCATCATTGCTTAGTTAAAGAATATGAATGTGTAAGCTACCATTCATAACCACCATCAAAATTTCGGATATTCCGATATTTAATCCTCTTGCACCCCGAATGCTCGAATCCCTTCGTCATTCATACCTTCGGGTCCAAGAAGATTAAATAGAGGCATCTGTAATACCCCAAATTTTTACCACTTAGATTTCCCATCATTGTGAAAATCATCATCACAATATGGATGAACCATCATGCTTCATCAGTCTCCCCAAAGATGGGTGAGCATCCAATACAAGCAAAATTAGGGTTTCAAGCCCTCTCTGAGTGCTTAGACAAAGGATCAATCAAGAAATGACATGATCTTCAACTTGTATAATCTCTCAAACATCCACAATGGATCAAAAAGGACTCCCACTTCAAGGATTAAGGACAAGGCTGCTCCCTTCTAGGTGGATCAAGTCTCAAGATCGACAGTGTCACCAAATTAGGGTTTTGGTCGACCAGGGCCTCCAGATGGAAATTTTCATCTGGGCACAAGGCAATGATCCAAAACATGACCTAATGTGCTTCATGGAACCTCATGAACCCATGCATCAAGTTAATTTTGCCTCAGGGGATGCATTCATAAAAAATCAGGAATTAGGGTTTCTTGACCTAATTCACCCCTAAGTTGACTTTTGGGACAAACCATGAGCCAAGACCTCAAGAGATGATTTGAGGGTCTCTAATACACCATATTGATCCATTTGGAACAATGGATTGATCCAAGAAGTTTGAGCAACAAGTTTCATTTTCATCTGCACCACAATTAGGGTTTTAAGGGAAAAGTCAACTGTAACTTTGACTTTTGACCAAGACATGCTCCCAAACCCTAATACATGACTGAATATACCCTATGACACCCATGGAACATGTCCATCAAGTTTGATTTAGGTCAAGGACATGATTTCCTGAAGAATTGCACAGTTTGGAATTCATCTGATAAAAAGTCAACTGTGCACAAAAGTCAACTTTGACTTTTTGAGATTTTTCACCAAAATGGATTTTTAACCCTAAAATGATGTTAATGTATGATTTGAATCATCATTCATCAAGAAAAATCAAGAAAAGTGAGATAACTTGTAAAAGGGGTAACCATAAAACTTAGAAATTTTTCTAAGTTAAAAATAAAGTGGCAAAGGTACCAACTTTGGAGGACCATAACTCCTAAACCACAAGGCCATTTTTTCTCATCCAAAGATGTATTTGTAGCCCTCATTATCACCTACAAAAACTTCAACTACAAGTCATTCCAATTCATTAAGGATTTTGAGTTATGGAGTGATCAAAGTGGCTGAAAAGTGAAAATGTCACTTTTTCCAACACTTAGTGAAATTTTCACTAAGTTAGAATTCTGCTTCACTTTTTGCCAAATGTAGGGGGATTTTTCACTTGGAATCAAAAGAGATCAAAACCAAACTTGTTCAAACAGTTGTTGTATCATGTAAGAGCTTTCCAAAATGGCCAAGAGCATTGCCAAATTCAACCTACACCATGAGATACAACATTGGCAAGTTGCCTTGCTGAAATCTGTCAAGGCAAGGCAGAATTTGCATTTTGGCTCGATTTGCCAAAATCAGCCAATTGCAATTGCTCCAATCCACTTGGACACCTCAGAGGATTGAATCCAAAGGGGACAATCACTGACCCAAGCCTCCAAGGTCCAAGGAACAAGGAATAGCATGTTGAACCTAGAGTTGTCAAAATAGGGACAAGACTTCAAATTTGGAATGAGGCATTCAATGGAACCATCAAGGTGGCATGGACTGAGCCATTCTCATCTGAAATCAGTCAAGACTTATCCAAGACCAAGGGGACGAAAGCTCTGTGCCCTAACCTCTAGTCAATGGCTAGAGGAGACTTTCATTTCCATTGGCCAACATTGAGGAAACCTACTTACCAGCTGCCATGTACTATTCCTTGCAAAACAAACTTGCTCTACTATAAATAGAGCTCAATTGTGGCCAGTTTAAGTACACCAAAGCCATCTAACAGATGCTTTCCTCAAAATCTCTTTCTCTTGGCAAAAATGCCTTTCTTAGCAAGGTAGCTATCGGGTTTTGAGTTTGAGAGCAATTCTGCACAAACCAATCACTCACACACCTCACATACATCACATATGAGCTGATCAAACACTCACATAACTTCTGAAACATCAATTTCACAAAATCACTTGCCATCCACACAAGTTTTAAGTGAAGTTGCAGCTGAGATGCCATAAACTGATCCAGTCCATTTCAATTTAATCCAAGTGTTCAAACACACTCCATATGGTGTAGGGAAGCTGTTCAGATCATCACAACTTGTCTGTAACACCTCCAACTCAAAATCACATCTGCTCTTGCTGTCACGACTTGGAGGTAAGCCTAAACTTGGTCATCTCTCAATCTATGCATATTTCCTCGCACAATAATTTGGCCATATGTTCATAATCATGCATGGAATGTTTTCCCTCAATTAATTGCATTGTTTGAATCGTGTATAAAAAATCCTAGCCTTCATGCAGAAATTAGGGTTCTTGAGGTTTCTTCGTGATTTCTTGTTGTATGTTTAATTTAAATGAAATTAAAGTACATAGACATGATCGTGAGGTTGATGCGAGCATAATGATATGTGGATTGCATGTTATAATTACGTATTCAGTGAGATTGGATGGAAAATGCAAATCTGGGCAAACTGAAAAACACGCGTGTTCTTGGTGTTGTTCTTGGCGCCATTTTCATATATTTGAATATTTGAATTTTGTGATTTTGTTTAATTGATTCAAAAATTAATTTCTCTCTGAGTTTTAATGATTTTGAGTTGATTCTTTTTTTAATAATTCACAAAAATGTTAAAATATTTTATTTTATCAAAAAATCCCAAAAATATTATTTATTTCATATAATTGATATTTTTGCAAAGAATTAATATTTTGAATGTTTTTGGCATTGTAAATAATTTTTCTACATTGATTTTGCAACTTTTAATGCTTTCTAATTATTTTGTAGGTCAATACTTAATTTTTGAAGCATTAATCCAAGATCACAATTTGTTTTCCATGTGTTAAACAATTTTTTATCATTTTAATTGAATTTTTATTCAATTAAATACATTTTTGAAAACAAATTAGGGTTTTGGATTAATTCAACCCTCATAAGTCATTTTCAAAACACTTTGGGCCTCTATTAGAGTGTAAGACCCAATCCTTTTTTTTGACCAAATCATCTTTGGGCCTCACTTATTGTATAAGTCCCGATACCGTCAAAAAAATAAACGGCGCGATCGTCGCCTTTTCAAAAATCATCTGGGCCTCTCCTTGAGCTATAAGACCCATTCAAAACTTTTGGGCCTCTTGAGAGAGTGTAAGACCCATCCCCCCTTGTACAAAAACTTTTGGGCCTCACTCATTGTATAAGTCCCTCTGTACAAGTAAACGGCGCGATCGTCGCCCGTTTAAAAATAAAACTCATCTGGGCCTCTCCTTGAGCTATAAGACCCATTCAAAACTTTTGGGCCTCTAATAGAGTGTAAGACCCAATCCCCCTTTTAACCAAAAACATTTTGGGCCTCACTTATTGTATAAAGTCCCTCTGCGTTAAAAGAAAACCTCGGCGCGATCGCCATTTTTAAACGAAAAATCATTTGGGCCTACCCTCGTGTTATAAGCCCCACTCTTTTTCTTTAAACCTTTTTGGGCCTCTTGAGAGAGTGTAAGACCCATCCCTTTGTACAGAAAACCTTTTTGGGCCACAGTCACTTGTATAAGTCCCTCTGTACAAATTCAAACAGTGCGCTCACTGATAAAACCCTGGGCCTCTCCTTGAGCTGTAAGCCCCAAATCTTTCTTTTTCAAAGCACTTTCTCCTTTGATTTTGAATATACTGTTGTTTTTAATCTTTCTTTGTTGAACAACTAACCAAACAGCATGGAAGCTCTACAACCGAGTAAGTGGTTATCGCTTTCGTTTACTGCTTTCATATTATAAACTGCATTGTGGGGCTGCTCACTGTAAGTCTCCTTTCATAAACTCATATCTACTGTGTAATAATAGTATAGATATTTTGAGTTTCCCCGGCAACTACGTCTAGAACTAAGTGACGCCGTTTCATTTATTCGTAGAAATAGACTCCTAGATCCCCAATAGGAGCACCAGATACAGTCTTCTCTTCGACTGTCCTCCTTAGGAATCGTCAAGAAATTCTATCCCCCAGAGAAGAATTATTCTTGATGAAACTTCTCTTGAATTTCTTCAAACCGCCGAACGGTTCGGACTCTCTCTAAAAGTTAAAGTCACTGGATAGTAAACCTCGCACGTTTACCAGTGGTTTTAACTCTAAAAGAGTTTTCCTGAACTTTTCTTTGGTTTGGGACCCACGGGCTTCTTAAAAGCATCGGCCTCCTCTTGGGCATCATACAAGGACCCACAGGCTTCCTAAAAGCAACCCCGCCTCCTCTTGGGCATTATTCAAGGGCACTACGGCTTCTTAGAAGTATTCGCAGCCTCCTCTTAGGCTTCGTATAATGATCTCTTCCTCCGGGAATGATAGCCTCCTCTTGGGCTTCGTATAAGGGCCCGTCGGCTTCTTAAAAGTTTCCAGCCTCCTCTTGGGCTTCGTACAAATTGTCCCGACGACCTCCTAGAGGTATAGGAACAGAACCTAGTCATCCTCATAGAACAGTCCTTTCATAGAGTCTACTACTGTTTCTCGAAGCATAGTACAAAAGATAAAACTCTAGACACGGACAGTCTAACTTCCTCGAGTCTCAAAGACATTCTCAAGCACCCTTCTTTAAATAGGAAGGAAACCCGCAGACTCGGATAGTCTCAATACCCTTTGGATTTCCCGTTTCCTCAAAGAAAAGGAAATATCCCTGATCCTCAAATCAAATCCCTGAGTACAGTGTTACTCATATAAGAACTGATTTTCTCTTTTAAATCAGTATATTGGATCTGTCACTCAACTGAAACGGTTACAATAGCCTCCATCTCGGGCTTCGTACGAGATACCAAAATTCTCCCCAGTGGAGTCAAAACAACCTTTTAGCCTCTCTCTCAGGCTTTGTATGAGACACAAAAGATTCCCTCGTTGAGTCAATCACCCTTTTTTTTCCTCCATCTCGGGCCTCGTACGAGATATAAATCCCTTAAGCAAGAGTCGAACTCTTTGCTAGCCTCCTCTTAGGCTTTGTATAACGATATGCCCCACTAGGTCAAAAACTTTTAGCCTCTCTCTCTCGGGCTTTGTACGAGACACAAAATAGCCTCCTCTTAGGCTTTGTATAATGATTTTCCTAGCGGAAATTAGCCTCCTCTTAGGCTTTGTATAAGAAAACCACTGGTTGATCGAATCAACCTTTTAGCATCAAAGTTGTGCCTCGTTCACAGTACACAAACATCAACAACTCCTTTCCCTTCATCTAATCGCTGTAAGCGGCAAGCCTCTGGATCATCTATATCCATGCCACTGTCCCTCTTTTAGCATGAGAAATTCCTAAGGAAAGATGGCATTGCTCTACACTGAGTTAAAGTCTTCTCCTTCAGGTTAAAACCCTTTCTTCGGAAATTATGGCATTGCTCGGATCCGCGTATCCCAGTTAAAGTAATTCTCCTTCCCCCCTCTTTAGAGATGACAAATTCTCTCTAAAGTCGAGGTCTTTTAGCTTCACATCTTGGGCTTTGAACAAGATACAAATCACCTTTCGCTTCACGTCTTGGGCTTTGAACAAGACACCAAAAACCAATTTCCTCCCATAGTATATGAGGAACTACGAACGCTCTGATTTCCCTGTTTCGGTAAACGGGAATACGTAGGCATAAGATCGAAAGAAAAGATCTTAGCGAGCGCAATCAACAAAAAACCCAAATCCCATATCTCCATCAATTAAAAGCAGTAATTCAAAAGCATCAGTCCTAACATCCTAATCCTTATTCCCCACCAGAAACCCTTTGCCTAGAAAAAAGACAGAAAGAACCGTATTGGCGAAATACGAATAACCAGTACAAAAGCCCCCCCACATTGATAGCATCCGTAACCTAACAGACCACTATTTAAACTCAGTATGCAAGCAGGGTTAATTGGAGACATCTATTTCCCTTCCTTATTCAGCTCACAATAGGATAAAAAATGAATCGACCTGTAGTTTTAAGCTCAACCGCAGAGAGCGACCAGCGCTTAAGAACCGCGTCCAAATTTCGTAAGAATATTTATTTAATTATTTAAATATAATATTTGTGAATTTTTGGTGAATTTTGGTGGTTTGTGTCAATGTCGGTATGTTGGTGGAGTTTGGTTATTTGAATTAAATAATAGTATATAATATGAATATATTAAAATTATTATTAATTTAAATAATATTAGGGAATTAAGGGTAAGATGGACTTTTGAGGAGGATTGGTGAGGGTATTATTGGGAAAGTCATTTTAGAAGCCCAAGGGTTTAACAAAAAGGAATTTGGGAAGAATAGGTTTCATTCTGTTAGACCGTGAAAATAAGGAGAAAGGTGCAGAGCTCTGAGGAAACAAGGAAAAGGCGAGGATTCATGAAGGTTTCCAAAGGATCGATAGAGAAAGCTCTGAACTGACAATCTAAGGTATAGGGAGTATCGCCTTTCATTGTTTTCAATATAGGATGTGATGTGTTTAGGATGGATCTTGAGGGTTTTGGGGTTTTTGAAGGGTTTATGAGTTGTTGATGATTTAGAGGTATTTCTGAGAATCGATGATGGATTATTAAGAGTTGAATTGGTTCGGTTAAAATAAGCCTTCGAGGCAAAACATCCTTTGATGATATATGGGATTTGGTATGAGAAAGGGATTTATGGGAAACTTGAGAATTGGTGAGGGTTTAGGTGATTTGAGGTCCGAATAGGGTAACGAATCAACCTAATAGTTGTAGGTTTTGTATCCTTAATGGTTATGATGCCTTAGGAATGTTGTAGGGATGTTTTTGGGTCATTTGGGGATGAAATCGCAGGTACTTTTGGAGCTGTGGTGCTACTGGTGCGTAGCAGCAATTTGCTGTAATAGCAGGTTCGCAAAGCGAACCAATCCTTCACACGATGAACATTCGCCTAGACTCGCAAAGCGAGTAGCACAGCGAATGCGCGATAACTGTGAGGATTCTGAGATGATATTTGAGATGTGGTGTCGTGGGTTCGCACAACAAATGTCGCGAAGGGATTCGCACAGTGAATGTAGTGGCGAGGAGAGGCAAAATGGGAAAGTGTTTGGGATTATGGGATTCGCTGGAGCTTCGCAAAACGAAGGTCCCAGCGAATATGTTCGCACAGCGAACTGCTACTGTTTGTGAAATTTTGTGTATGATGCTGTGATGTTCTGAGGTTTTGATGATGTGGTATATCTGATGTTTTACCATGATTTTCTTGATGATATTGAGATGATGACTTGTGATGTTTTGATGAATATATGATGACATGATTAACATGATGTTTGGTGAATGATGATGTACATAATGATGTTTTTGACGATGATGATTATGATGTTGTGTATCATGCATTCATAGCATTTCTGTGACGATGTTAGGACTTCAGTCCAGTGATGATGATGTTAGACTTCGGTCTATTTGTGGCTTTCATCCCATTGTGTGGATGTGAAGTGGATTATGACGTGCTCTGGTTCTTGTGTAGAATCGATCCTATTTGACGGGGATCCTTGGAGGGTGATGGCCTAAGTGTCCATCGATTTGTGACGATTGGTACCACATGCATGAGTCCTGTTGTACATTGCATTTAGGTGGCATTTGTTGTGATTTATGATGACATGTTTTGATGTTTGCCCTGTGATGACTCCGATGATGTTGTATATGATGATGACGTCATTTTATGCATATCTTATTTTATATTGATTATAATGAATTGTATTACTCACCCTGCCTGTTTGAATGTTGCCTCCACGTGGGTAACGTGCAGGTGATCAGGATTAGCCGTGGATGCTTCAAGGAGCTTTTGAAGTTATTTACATTTTGGTCGATGTAGAGGGTCTTGCTCTGATAGTGTAACATCGGGTTGGGTCGTTGAGTCGAACCATGTTGAGTTTTATTTAGTTATTATTTTATTGATTATTTGATGATTATGGTTTATGTTAATAAACCCTTTGTGGGATTTTTGTGGTTATGGTGGTTCTGCTGCCCTTTGAAGGCATTTTGAGTTGTTTTGAGAAAAACCCGTTGTTTATGGAAAATATTGTTGATTTGAATTTATTCAGAAATGTATACCCTTTGAGGTGAATTCTGATTTACTATGATTTTATGTGTATTCCGCTGCGTTATTTTGTGGGGTAGAAAAAGGTGTTACACTTCCCCTCCTAATCCTGAACTTAGGGCCACTTTGTATGATAACTTGTAGGATTGAGTTTCCCGTAGAACTTTCGTGAGTCCCGAGTCTTTTCTCTCGCACCCATGCGATCGAGACCGTTCCTGTTTTCCGTAGTAGCGTGAACTACGAATGCTCTGATTCCTCCTTCTTTTCAGATTGAGGATATGTAGGCACGAGATGCGATATCTTGGCTAACACACTAACAACTAACTTCCCTTTTCTCTCGCACCCATGCGATCGAGACCAACCTGTTACTCAAACCCTTTTCTCTCGCACCCGTGCGATCGAGATGTTAACCAACCAAACAAAACCGACCCATAGGTCAAACTACGACTGCTCTGATTTCCTCTCTCTGGTTAGATTGAGGATACGTAGGCACGAGACGGCGATGTCTTGGTGAGCAACCTCCCCCCAAACTCGTAGTCCTTCGAACTACGTCGATTCTGATTCTTCATTCGTCCATGAAGATACGTAGGCATAAGATTTCAATGATCCTTGTGAGTTCTCTTTTGGTTTTCACCTTCCCTTTTCTCCCGTTCTGTTTCCGTTTAGCAGTTGAGCTTCAAATACCCTACACCCTTTGATCGATAACAACAAGCGTGGATCCCATCGAGTACGATGGACGCGAGGGGGTGCTAATACCTTCCTCTCGCGTAACCGACTCCCGAACCCAGACTATGGTTGCGATGACCATGTCTTTCCACTTGTTGAGGTTTTCTTCAATCGTTTCCTTTCCCTGCGTCGGGATAAATAACGTTCGGTGGTGACTCTTCTATTTTTCCGTCGGGTAATTTTCGCAGATGCGACAGCTGGTGACTCTGCTGGAGACTCTGGTTCCCTAAGCAAGTCAATCCTAGCGCCTGTTTGTTTTCGATTATTGGGTGTTTATCTGTATGCTTTACATGCTTTATTTATGGCTTTTGTCGCATGTTTATCGCTTTCATTGCATTTACTTGCTTTACATTTTACTATTGCCATATATTATGGACTGTGTTGGACTGTTGTTTTCTTTGGTAGGCAGGGTGATTTGAGAGATAAGCTCATTACACAGCCTTGAGTACACACATAGGACTAGAGTGAAAAGTAGTGTGGCCTACATAGCGTCTTGGTAAGTTTGGTTTACACGAAACCCACACCCATACGAGGTTTTCTTGGGAGATATTCCGATTTGCGCGTCTTGTGCATTTCGGGGTGTCAAATTAGAAAGCCGTAGACTCTGGTGACCATTCCCGAGGACTCAGTTGAGGCACTCCTCCCAAGGGGCAATAATGGCAGGCCAGAAATGGCAAACCCATTACGCTTCTTGATCTGAGGACCCGAAGTTGAGAACTTACCATAGGATGACCTTTTGAAGGGAATCAGTTGAGACCTCCTGGATTGATGATGATGCCAAACCAGAAATGGTGACCGTATCATCATTTCTCAACCTGAGAGTCTGTGATGCTGAGGATCCTTAGTCTTAGAACCCGCATGTGAGAGGGGCTGGATGTTTACAGGTTTGCAATTAACCTTGACCTTTAACCTACCCGGTATTCTGGTTTTCTTATCTGTGTGGACTTATCAGCTTGGTATTCTGATTATTCCGTTATTCTGGAATTCTGATTATTTCGGTATTCTGATTATTCTGGTATTTTGGCATTCTGGTATTCTGATTATTCGGATATTCTGACATTCTGGTATTTTCTCCAGAGCAGACTTATGAACCTATTTCGTCATCGACACAACACTTATTCAAAATATATGGAAACTTTGATCCCATGTCTGTTGCATTCCAACATGGTATTTGCATTGCATTTTCATACTCATTTGCATAACAGGTGTTTGAGGCTTGGCTATTCTCATCCTGATCTGGTTTTGTTCAGAATTTCAGACTTAACTCCTCAAGCCATTCAGAAGTTGATCATGGATAAAATTCAAGCAGAGTTGAGGGAAGTACGAATCTAAATGGGGCAGTTTATGGGGGACATGCAAGCGTTGATTCAAGACCAGAAAATGTTGAAGGGAGAGGTCAATCAAATGAAGACTCAGATGAGTCTGGTTATGGAAGTCGTGAGAAGTGTGCTCAGAAAGGATGATAATCCCATGCCTGGGGCTGCAGCAGAAATTTTTGTTCTACCATTGCCTGTGGGATCTATCCCAAAGTGTGATTTACCTCACAGACTTTTTGCACAACCTGGGGTTCCGGAACTTCCTCGTCAGCAGCTACCTCCTGTCTTCCAAGACAATCCCAAGAATATGAAGCACGCACAGAGGCCGAAGAAGTCTGACAGAATCTTTGATCTGCTTCCTATGCCTTATGATCAGCTGTTGAGGCATCTACTTCAGCTCCAGTTGGTTGAACTTCAGACGATAAATCCTCTTGGTGGTAAGCCCCCACCCGGTTATGATGCCAATTCCCATTGTGATTTCCACTCTGGTACGCTGGGACATAATATGGAAAAATGTAGAGCCTTTTAGCATGTTGTCCAGGATCTGATTGATTCGAAGGCAATTGAATTCATGCCGAGAGGCGTGAGCGTACAAGGTGGTCCCACTTCTGTTGCTGTAAAAGAAGTGAATTTCCTAGTTTTGCCTCCTGAAGTTGCACCAAGTCAGGAGCATTTCTTATAGCCCATGGTTTTGGAATCTCTACGTCCTCAATTGTTTCCTGTTCCTAAGCCAAGTCTAAGGATGAAAGTGCCTGAACGAGAGGAAGGCACAAGTCGGTATCAGCAACAGAGTTATCATCTGAAGAGTCAACAAAAGTCTAGAAGGCAAGAGAGAAGGTTTGACAGCATTATTGTTCCTCACAGTCATCTGCTTGCTCGTTTACTTCAAGACTCTTTGATTCAGTTAAGGGAAGTTGCGCCTGTTCCGTATCCCCTTCCTCCAGATTATGACAAGAGTGCTAGGTGCGAGTACCACTCAGGGACACAGGGGCATGCAATTGAAAATTGTAAGGTGTTTAAACACATGGTGCAAGATTTGATTGACGCTGGGGTTATTATTTTCACTGCAGATGGTCTGTACATTAACTAAAGCTTCCCAAGTGAGCACTTGAGACTGCAAAGACATCTTTTGAAGCAATCAGTCTAATCGGAGCCAAGCCTCCTCAACAATGGCGAACATCAGCTTTCTTTACTACATTTTCATTTGTAATTTTTCCTTATTGGTTAATGTCTATGCATGTAAAAACTTGTTTGTTCTTGAATGACGATTTTAATGCAATAAGTATGTTTTTCTCGAAGAAGTTCATTCTTGTTCACTCATTTAATATTTTTGTGCATTGCAATACCAACTTTCTTGCATAAACTCCTTGAGGGAGGATGATGAGATGAAAACGCAAACTTTCTGACTGTATGCTTTTGGATAAAACCTTGTTGATGATGTACAAGCATTGTTTCAAATCCCTAAACACCAGAGATATAAGGAAGAAAATCCCTTGTAAAACCCGTCGAGCCTAGTAGCATGAGTTCTTTCTGAAAACGAAAAACCCTTGATCTTAACCTGGGGCAGGGTAGGTGTCAGTTAATTTGACCGAGCGTTCAAATTTCAAAAGGAATGTGCATCTAAGGATCCATTACATGAGGTTATCCCTCACCAACTGAAGAGTGAGACAGTCACAACCCTTCCAAGACAAACCAGTGTCACACGATTCGTTAAAAAGAAAAAAATCAAAAAGAAAAAAAGAAAGCCCGCTAAGTCGAAACTTGAAAATAAGTGACTTAAGCAAAAATTAAGGCATCCCGCTGGACTTTAAAATCGAAAAAATTCAAAAGGAATCGGTCTAGGAAAAATAAGGGAAATCAAAAGAATGAAAAGAACGAAAAGCAAAAAGGATTACAAAAAATAAGAATCCTCGACAAAGAACAAGTCGTGTGACTACAGACACCGAAGACGAAAGGGGTGTCTGTCACTCCTAAAACCGTGTGGGTTCCTTCTATCCTCATACCATTCAATACCTTTTTGAAAGGTGAGCACTTGTGTCGAGTTAGCGGAACATAGGACTGGAGAACATCAAGGAGAATGGGTGGGTTAAAACAAAACTTTGAGCCTTATATCCTTTTTTCTTAAACCATGAACCAGGCCATGTTATAACCATCAAAAGTCCTAATTGAAACAGGGTTTATTCTGAAGGCGTACTTCAACGAGATAGCGTTCCTGACTCCCATGAGTTGTGTTAAAAGACTTTTGTTGGTATTGCATGTGCATGCTATTTTCCATTCAAAAATTAGTGTCGCATCTTGAACAGTGACTCGTTCACAGGTATTGGCGATATCTTTTCGATAAAAAACTTCGAGATTAATACACGTGTTGCATTATAATTCTAATTCTTGGAATAAATATTTTTTGATTGCTTATATGTATTTGATACCAGTAAGGCTTACATAGTGGACATCAGTCGAGATTTTGATCCCTCCAAAGTGAGATGCTTGAAAACTCTAAGGGATAAGCGTGACAAGGGGCATGTTGCCAAGTGGTTCTGTTGAGTGTGGGCTTTCCCGGTAAGTCGTGTTAAGAAGTTGCCAATCCAGGGCAGTTACATTGTGAAATATCTTTGAAGTTCGGTTAATCTGGGGCAATTGTGTCGAGAATCTGGGGAAATCAAGTCGAGATTTAGAAAATCTCTCGGAGATTAGTCAGTCAAAGGCAAAGTCACTGCGAGGCTCGTACTGAGGTAGGCCACTTCAAGAGTACAAGAAGTTATTTTCTCCGGAGAACGGTTAATCAAAGTCAAGTCACCAGGGTACAACATACTGAGGCAGGATATGTCAGATCTTCATGATACATCCTGAAGACAGGTTCCTTTACGGGTTATGCTACATCAGGGCACTTCCTTTTGGTCATATCACATCTGTAAGGTTCATGTTGATAGATAACACGTGATGTCCCCAATAGAGTTTCTCTCCCGAGAAAAGATAGCTGAAGTTTCATCACTCAGCAGAGCATTACGAAGATTGTGATTATTCTCTCCAGCAAGGGTTCACGAGTTTGCTCTCCCCTATCCAGGTTGGTAAAGTTTGTTGCTCTTCAGCAAAAGTTCATATCCCCGTACATGATAAGAGTGTTGGGTTTGTGCTTCCCCAGTGGGAGGTAAAGTTATTTTTGTTCCCCAACAGAATAAGGGTAGAATGTAAGTCTCCAACAAAGGAGTAAGTCTGATGTTGTCCCCTAGCAGAGTTGATATTGTCAACCATCGTTCCCCAGCAGGTCAAAGGCTGATTTTCATTAGCACTTTTCTTCAGCAGAGTCCTGGGATGTTTCCCCATCAGATGTTTGTTATCCATACTTTCCTGCAGAATAAAGGTTTAGTTGGGATCTCGAGTAAAGTTTATGACCCTGAAGACAGTTCAATTTGTTATCCCGAGCGGAGGTGGCCTCGTCTTTTCAGCATTTATGTTGCTGGAGTAGTCCTGTTGCATATCATAAACATCATTGCATAATCATCACCATGCATATCATTCGCCTAGCATAGCATTGCATGAAACCGTGTAAAACCATCAGAAACCCACTTTGCTGGCACCTCATCCAAAGTCCAATCCATATTGGCACATCACTCAAATCCAATCCCCATTGGTACCCCAGAAAAATTTCACCTTCGAAAAATCAATCACCATCAAGTTTCACCTATCTTTGCCAGCAAAGTCCAATCATACTTGGCACATCCATTCTTTTCTCGGTAGCCCGAGCATACATCGACATTCTGCATATAGTAATCATTGCATCCTCAAATCGCGTAGCATTTCCATTTCGTATGGAGCATTATGCCATAGAAAGAAAATTTAAACATATGCATGCGAAGCATAAGCCAGATTTGGTACCTTGTGCAGAAGCCCGAATCAATTTTTAGTTAAGACAGTGACACATCCTCAGAGAGAATGCCGAGTCATTCCCCAGCAGATATTTCAGTCAACCTTTGCTTACCTTTCTTCAGGGTCGTAGATCATACGTCGATTTTACCCTCGATTAGTCCTCGTCCATCAACCCCTTGATGACGACATTTCGATCAGGGTTTCTTTCCGTCAATTCTTTGATGATATGCTCCTTCGGTCAGGTTTTCTTTTCGTCAAACCCCTTTGTAGACGTGCTCCTTCGGTCAGGTTTTCTTTTCGTCAAACCCCTTTGACGACGTGTTTCCTTCGGTCAGGTTTTCTTTCTGTCAAACCCCTTTGACGACGTGTTTCCTTCGGTCATGTTTTCTTTCCGTCAAACCCCTTTGACGACGTGTTACCTTAGGTTAGGTTTTCTTTCCGTCAAACCCCTTTGACGACGTGTTTCCTTAGGTCAGGTTTTCTTTCCATCAAACCCCTTTGAGGACTTGTTTCCTTCGGCCAGGTTTTCTTTCCGTCAAACCCCTTTGAGGACTTGTTTCCTTCGGTCAGGTTTTCTTTCCGTCAAACCCCTTTGATGACGTGTTTCCTTCGGTCAAGTTTTCTTTCCGTCAAACCCCTTTGATGACGTGTTTCCTTCGGTCAGGTTTTCTTTCCGTCAAATTCCTTTGACGACGTGTCCCTTCGGTCAGGCTTTCTTTCCGTCAATTCTTTGACGACGTGTTCCCTTCGGTCGGGTTTTCAGATGTTGTCTCTCCATCAAATCCCTTTGACGATGTGTTCCTTCGGTCAGGTTTTGTCTTTCCTTCAAATCCCTTTGACGATGTGGTCCGTTGGGTATGTGTTCTTTCTGATGCGGTTCTAGGGTTCACTTTTCTTTCTTGGGTATGTGTTTTTTTGTAAAATTCCTTTGACGAAGTGTGTCTGGGTTCCAATTACATTTTCTCTTCCCACGGTTTGTAAATTTCGCGGTTCTTTTTGTATTCAATCACCTTCCACCTTGGATGTCCGAAAGCGTTGCTATCACTCCTTCAGGTCCAAGTCAATTGAATAGGGGCAGCTGTAGCACCCCAAAATTTTCCCTACCTTTTCAACCTTTTTCTGGGTTTTGTTTTGCATTCATCTGCATATCCATTAGGTCATAACTCATAATCATTCATTTGCATGGTGCTCCTAAGACATGAGATCCAAGTATTTTCTTGTGATTTTGGTTTTCCCTACTCAGAGGTGATTAGTTGAAGCAAGGTTTGAATTCAATTGGTCAAGATCCTGATTCAAAATCCTTAGTTGGTGTGCTGGATATTTATGGTTTTGAGAGTTTCAAGACTAACAGTTTTGAGCAATTTTGTATTAATTTGACCAATGAAAAGCTCCAGCAACATTTTAATCAGCATGTTTTCAAAATGGAGCAAGAAAAATACAAGAAAGAGGAGATTGATTGGAGTTACATTGAGTTTGTTGACGATCAAGATAGTTTGGATCTCATTGAAAAGAAACCTGGAGGCATTATTGCTCTTCTTGATAAAGCTTGTATGTTTCCTAGGTCAACAAATGAAACTTTCGCGCAAAAGCTGTATCAGACATTCAAAAACCATAAAAGGTTCTGCAAGCCCAAATTGTCCTGTAGTGACTTCACAATTTGCCATTATGCTGGTGATGTCACTTATCAAACTGAGTTATTCCTGGACAAGAACAAAGATTATGTTGTTGCTGAACATCAGGTACTTTTGTATGCTTCCACTGGCCATTTGTATCGGGTTTATTGCTCCCCTCACCTGAGGAATCGTCCAATAAATCAAAATTTTCTTCAATAGGTTCCCGGTTTAAGCAACTACTACAAGCTCTACTTGAAATTCTTTGTTCCACTGAGCCATCTACATCAGGACTCTTCACTCTTTTCATCGGTGTTAATGGGCCAAGACACTTTGAATGTATCCAAAGTAGTTGTTGTCTTGGTCAGCATAGCTGGGGTTGCTATGACAACACTGGGAAAACACGGGCCACAGATGACACGCAACTTGCTGCTTCCAACGGACGGCGCTCTCTTGTTGGAGAACTTTTTGGCCTTCTCTCAGCCATGTCATATGGTCTATTTACTGTTGTAACACGGTGGGAGAACTGACTTTTTTTTTGTTTTGTTTTCGCAAAACATGTGGCGGTTAGCAAGAGTCGCCACCGACTTTTCTTTTATCCAATAAGGAAAGGCTGAAAAGAACAGGAAAGACCTTGATAGATTTTGAGTTCGGGGGGTAAGTTATACAAAGGGAATGTATTAGCACCCTTTGTATCCATGGTTATCCACGGGCTCTTAAATGCTTAACTCACTTTTTTTTTACTTACTTTTTGAATGTGTGTGAACGTTTTTTGAAAATATTTTGTAAAAGTTTGACTTTGTAATAATTCATGTAAGAATGTATACAAAGTGTTTTTTTTGAAAATATTTTTGGAAGAGTGAGATATGAAAAGGATTTGTTTTTGAGTTGTGAGCAAGCATTTAAAAGTTACTTAACCCCTAATTTGTAAGGTCTTTCTTGTACTTATCATTTTCCTTGAGAGATAGTGTTATCCAGACCATTAGTGGGTAGGTAGCACTGTCTATTGGATGTGGAGGGACAACGAAGGGTCATCTAATGGTCATAGAAGGCAACATGTAAGGATACCTTAGCAATGCGAAGGGACTGTCATCATTTTTCCATAGGGTCGTCGAGGGACAAGATCATCTTTTTGTAGGCAGCTCGAAGGGTCATCGAGGGACTATGATCTTTATATCGAAGGGACTATGATGATATTATTCGTAAGCGTCTTTTGCTAAAGTACTCCTACTTTCGAGGGACCTGACCGTTTTAATCGTAAGGCAACAAAGAGAGGCTACCCTAGAGGTGAATGTGTGCAACGTGCGTTGATTCAATTATATTATCTTGAGTTATAGGTTATTCTAACGTTTGATTTTAGATCTTTCCATACATGCCTATTTATCTAGCAAATAAAATATAAGTGCGAAAAATAAATACCTACACTATTACATGGCTTATGGGCAGTTGCATGATATAATCGTGCGAGAATGTAACATAGACTATTACAAGGCTTATGGACAGTTACATAATATAATCGTGCGAGAAAAGTAAACTACACTATTACAATTTTATGCACAAACCTATACATTTATTCTAAGAAAATAAATGATAAACGAAAAGCAATTACATATTAAAAGTCAAGTTAAATGTCCTAAATATCTAAGTCAATATTCGTTTTTTTTTTTTGAGAAATAATTTTAAACTAAAATAAGCCTAATTTCTAATTCATTTGTACAAAAATTAATTAATTATAAGCCTAAGTCTAAAAAATTTATTTTAATAAAATAATCTAAGTCTAAAAAAAAAAAGATTACATAATCTAAACTATATTTTTTATTCTTTTAACGGTTTTATGATTTTTTTATTGTTTTAATTTAATTGAAAATAAATAAATAAATAAATTGAAATATGATAAAAGAAAGGGATTAGAAAATGGTTAAAAAGAAATTGCATGGGGTGGGAATCGAACCTTCAAGATGAGTATTTAATCCTTAGTTTGGATTGAGAATGATTGGAAATTGAGTTTTGAATTTTCACCTCTTTTTTTTTTCAAGAATTTTGTGAATTGGAAGCCTTCCTTTGTGAAGCCTCTTGCCCCTTTTCTCTTGCGTTTGAGCCTTGTATTTATAGGAGAAACATGGTAGACAAAGAATCATTGAAGAGCTAGGATCAAGGAACATGTTTCCAACCATTTTAATTTTTTGAAAACCATGTTTCCTTCACTCTCTCCCACAGTTTTATTTGGGTTTTGATGGCCTTGAATGACATGTTTTAACATTCTAGAAACTCCATTTAAAAGGATCCATGTGCCCACCATTATTTGATTTATTTTGTTTTATTTAATTTTGTTTATTTCTTTGAATAAAATCAAAATAAAATAAAATCAAAATCAAAATAATACCAAAGTGAATTTTGAGGTCCTTGAATATGTCATAAACATGATTCAACCTTAAAAGATAGGCCCATTGGTCCAAAAGCTAAAAAATGTTCAATGTAGGTTTCATGCGTTTCTCAAATTTTGCTCAACTTGCACCAATCGTAACTCTCTCAATTTTTGTCATATGAAGGTGATCTTGGACTTTTTGGAACCCTTAAGATGTCCTCTACAACTTTAGTGTTGATCACTTTTTCATTTGAAGTCTTTATTTTTGTGTAAATTGCTTTGACGAAAAAAAGTGTCTTTTGTTGACTTTCAAAATGACCTGTAAAGTTTTGGTCCATATCTCTCAAACGAGGCATTTTTGGCCTTGAGCTTAGAGAGACAAAGTTGTAAAGAATTGAATTTCCTTAAAAATGAGCTTTGGCTAAGGAATTTCTGATGAAGTATGTGAAAGTTGTGTGTGGTCAAAGCTCAGTTGACTTTTCCTTAAGAAAACCCTAATTTGGCAATTTTTGACTTTTGAGTAAATCTTGATTTTCTTGAGGAATCATGATCAACCCTTGATCAAATGATGAATGGGACTTCAACATCTTGATGTTGGCAAGAAATGATGATGTTTGACTGTAAATTGGTCAAAGTTGACTTTTGGTCCAATACAATCGGTTGTTGATCATTTGAGCAATTGACTGAGCAAACTTGTGAAGCAAGGCTTGAGACTTGACATGAGGATACCCTTGAGTTGTCTTGAGCTTTTGAGACTCCTAGGAGTGTGAGGAAGGTTCTTGAATCAATTTGTCTCCAAGATGTGAGGGCAAATTTTGGGGTGCAACAGCTGCCCCTGTTCAATTTTCTTAAACCTGAAGAGTTAGGTTGGCGCATCCGCCATTCGTGATCTGAAGGTGGAAGAGGATTGAACACTTAAGTGCCCAGAAATTTGCACTCATGGGTGCACAAAGTAACGCTGTTGGTTGATTGTATTGCTTAAATGGGCTTAAATATGCCATTCGGAAAGATGACAGGATGCAGATGGGCTTATAGATGCCATCCAAAGTAACTGTTGACAGGAGTATCAGAAGGAGTCTAGGTTTGACTGTATCTGAGGAATATACTAGAATGAGTCCATGTCCAACTATATCTAGCAGATGTGCTGGGGAATGTCAGAATGAATCTACGCCTTGATTATATTTGAGGATGTATTGGAATGAGTATCAGATTGAAATCTATATCTAGATCGTATCTGAACCGTATCTGGAAAATATACTTGACCATCTCTGAACTGAATCTGGAACATATTCTGGAATAAGTATCAGAATTAAATCTCCGTCTCGATCATCTTTGAACCATTTTTTTTGGAAAATCTTCTGGGATAAGTGTCAGAATTAAATCTATGTCCTGATTATCTCTGAACTATTAGAGTATTAGAATTAAATCTCTGGGTTGATTATCTCTGAGCTGTTGAAGTATCAGAATTAAATCTCTGGGTTGATTATCTCTGAACTGTTTAAGTGTCAGAATTAAATCTCTAGGTTGATTATCTCTGAACTGTTTAAGTGTCAGAATTAAATCATATGTCTTGATTATCTCTGAACTGTTGAAGTATCAGAATTAAATCATCTGTCTTGATTATTTCTGAACTGTTGAAGTATCAGAATTAAATTTGTCTTTGAATCAGTGTCAGAATTAAATCGTTGTCTCGATTATCTCTGCACCGTATCTAGAAGATGATAATGTTTGTCTGATTGTGAACTCACCTGAAAAAAGCAAAGTTAGTTTTATGCAATGGCATGATGTATGTAATGCATTGCGTAATGATGCTCTCAAGATAAATTAGAATGTTATATGTTTTGTATGTATATGCTATGATATTCTGTACATGATGCATGGATGTAAATGTTGCTAACGATAGCGGTGGCTTTGAATAGTAACGTCTGGCTGGGGAAAATAAATCCCTTTCTGTTGCTGGGAATAAAGAATATCACTCTTCATCTTTTGTTTGGAACGACTGTACTGGGAATTCCTGTTTTTCTGTTTGGGAATACTCCGCTAGGGATCTTCGACTTCTGCTTAGGGATAAAAGCGTTCAGGAGAGTTTGGCTGCATGTACCCTGACTGGGGATGAACGAGATGGATAATCCTCCGATGCAATATCTGCCCGGGTTCCAGATATGAGCGTCAACTATGCTGGGGGAGAGAATTCTGTTGGAGAATTTATAGTGTTAGGTGAATAAACTCAGCTGGGGAATTGAATTATGTATACTACAAAGAGGGAATAATCTCTGATGGGGATTAGAATTTCATAGGTTGCGCTGAGGAAATTTCTGCTGTATGCTGGGGAAATGATCAACTTCTTTATCTGCTAGGGGACCCATTGGGGAATACGATCATGCCAAGTTGTCCATCAAATATTTGGAAGTGAACCGCTGGAAGATGCCCAATTTCTGTCTGAGGGCATACTAATTCTGTCGGGGAATATATCTCTTTTGGGGATGAGCTTGTGAAGATAGCTCTATAGAGATAGTTCCATGGAGACTGCTCTGTGGGGGTTCGTGGACATCTTGAACATTATCCCAACTCCTAGAGTCCTTAGTAAATGTTATTCCTGTTTTCACATATATTTTTGGTAAACTTCAATCATATTCAAGTCATATGTTCATTCAAAGTACCCATTGGACGTTTACGCAGACAAAACAGGGCAAGTAAAAACAATTTTGAATTTGAAAATAGACTTGTATTGATTTTGAAATTGGCCTATAAACAGGCATTTTTGTACAAGGAGACAGAAATCCTAGTAAGAGGAAATTGTCGTAAAAATTAAAAAGGTACAAAGTGATAAACAAAGAAAAACAGCTATGTGGAAATGATCCTATTGAGTTTCAACTCTGCTATTGCCACTATATCTTCAAGCATCTCATCCCTTGCTGTCGGAAGGAAGATGACTGGATTGATCTGCGCCGTTCAAACTTGATATTGATAACAAAACTAAGCTGGAAGCAGATAAGTGATCCAACGGGACATAGTCGTACGCTTTAATCCCTAACTTTTGCCTGGACCGCCTTTTCAGGTTTTCAGTCCATCGGGATACCCTTTTTTGCCCAAGCCGCCTTTTCAGGTTTTCGACTTGCCGGGTGTACAGTTCTTTTGGTATATATATCCCTAATTTTTGCCCGAACCCTTTTGGTTCGCCGGGATGCCCTTATATTTTCCTAGGCCAGTCAACCTAGCGAGTCTCTTTTTATGTGTAGTATCTTTTGACTATGTCTGCGTTCACAGGGTGCGGGAAATCTTCACCGTCCATTGTAGTAAACATCATAGCGCTGCCAGAAAATATTTTCTTGATTACAAATGGACCTTCATATGTAGGAGTCCATTTGCCCCTGGGATCACCCTGTGGTAGTATGATACACTTTATTACCAAATCACCGGCCTGATACACTTGGTGCTTGACTTTCTTGTTAAAGGCCTTGATCATACGCTTCTGATACATCTGGCCATGACAGACAGCCGCGAGCCTCTTCTCATCAATCAAATTTATCTGATCAAGTCGAGTCTGAACCCATTCGTCTTCGTCTAAGTCTGCATCTTTCATAATCCTTAGGGAAGGAATCTGAACTTTAGCAGGTAAAACTGCCTCCATACCATAGACTAAAGAGAAAGGGGTTTCCCCTGTTGAGGTATGTACTGAGGTGCGATAACCATGACGAGCAAAGGGTAACATCTCATGCCAATCTTTGTATGTCACCGTCATCTTTTGCAAGATCTTCTTAATATTCTTGTTGGCGGCTTCCACTGCGCCATTCATCTTTGGTCGATATGGAGAAGAATTATGATGCTTAATCTTGAACTGCGTGCAGAGTTCAGTGATCATAGTGTTGTTCAGATTAGTACCATTGTCTGTGATAATCCTTTCAGGGATGCCATACCGACAGATAAGATTATGCTTGATGAACCGAGCTACAACATTCTTGGTAACAGAAGCGAACGAGGCTGCTTCCACCCACTTCGTAAAGTAATCGATAGCAACAAGGATGAAATGATGTCCATTGGAAGCGGTAGGTTTAATCTCTCCAATCATATCAATGCCCCACATTGCAAAAGGCCAAGGAGCAGTCAGAACATTCAACGGAACCGGAGGTACATGTACTTTGTCAGCATAGATCTAGCACTTGTGACAAGTTCTGGAGTGATGATGGAAATCAGTTTCCATGGTAGACCAGTAGTAACCTGTTCTCAAAATCTTCTTAGCCATTGTATGCCTACTGGAGTGAGTGCCAAAAATTCCGTCATGCATCTCTTTCATAATCTTTTCTGCTTCCTTCTTGTCTACACAGCGAAGCAAGGTTGAATCGTGGTTGTGTTTGTACAAAATTCCGTTACTCAGAAAGAACTTGGCAGAGAACCTCCTTAGAAACTTCTTGTCATTGATAGATGCCCTTTCAGGATATTCCTGAGTTTTGAGATATCTTTTCACTTCTTGGAACCAAGGTTTCTCTTCTACCCCATCAGTATCAACTTCATAACAGTATACCGGCTCATCTAGTCTGTCAATAGTAATCCTAGGAGCCTCGTTGTCCCATCTGACGTTGAACATAGATGACATGGTGGCTAACGCGTCTGCCAACTGATTCTCTTCTCGTGGAATATGCTCAAAAGTGATTTCTTCAAAGTATGGAATCAAAGTCAACACGTGTTCTCGGTAAGGAATGAGATTTGGATGCTTCGTGTCCCATTCTCCTTTAATCTGATTGATCACTAGTGCTGAGTCCCTATATACATTCAAGAATTTGATCCTCATATCAATGGTAGCTTTGATACCCATGATGCATGCTTCATATTCAGCCATATTGTTGGTACAGTCAAAGTAAAGTCTAGCAGTAAACGGCGTATGGCAACCCTTAGGAGAGATAATTACAACACCAATACCATTGCCAAGTGCGTTAGAAGCTCCATCAAAAACCATAGTCCATCAGGATCCCAATTCAGGTCCTTCATATGGTCCAGGTTCTTCATAATCAGTAACAAGCATAATATTCTCATCTGGGAACTCAAAATTCATAGACTGATAGTCATCCACCGCTTGATGAGCCAAATGATCAGCTAGTACACTTCCTTTGATTGCTTTCTGCGTAGTGTACTGGATGTCGTATTCTGTCAAGACCATCTGCCATCTTGCTATTCGTCTGGAGAGAGCAGGTTTCTCAATATGTATTTGATAGGATCCATCTTAGAGATCAATAAAGTGGTATGAGTCAACATATACTGTCTTAGTCGGCGAGCAGCCCATGCCAAAGCGCAGCAAATTTTCTCAAGCAGTGAATATCTTATTTCACAGTCGGTAAACTTTTTGCTAAGGTAGTATATTGCATGCTTTTTTCGACCAGACTCATCATGTTGCCCCAAACACACCCCATTGAATTCTCCAACACTGTTAAGTACATGATTAGAGGTCTTCCTTCAAATGGTGGCATCAGAATCAGAGGTTCTTGGAGATACTCCTTGATCTTATCAAAAGCTATCTGACATTCGTCGTTCCACTTCACTACTTGATCTTTCCTCAGTAATTTGAAGATTGGCTCACAAGTGGCGGTCAAATGGGAGATAAATCTGGCAATATAGTTCAAACGTCCCAAGAAACCTCTGACTTCTCTCTCAGTACGGGGAGCGTGCATATCTTGTATAGCTTTTACCTTTGCAGGGTCGACTTCAATACCTTTACCACTGACGACGAAACCTAAAAGTTTACCGAATCTAACCCCAAAGGTGCATTTGTTTGGATTCAATCTCAACTTGTACTTCTTCAACCTCTCAAATAGCTTGTGTAGGTGGTCAAGGTGCTCTTCTTCATTCTGAGACTTGGCTATCATATCATCAACGTATACCTCTATCTCGTGATGGATCATATCATGGAATAAAGCAACCATAGCGCGTTGGTATGTTGCCCCTGCGTTCTTCAAACCAAATGGCATTACTTTGTAACAAAAGGTGCCCCACTGTGTAACGAACGTAGTCTTCTCCATGTCTTTTGGTGCCATCTTGATTTGATTATAACCTCTGAAACCATCCATGAATGAGAATACCTTGTGCTGAGTAGTGTTGTCTACCAGAACATCAATATGTGGGAGAGGAAAGTCATCTTTGGGGCTTGCCCTGTTCAGATCCCTGTAGTCCACACACATACGAACTTTACCACCCTTCTTAGGCACTGGTACCACATTTGCAACCCACTGAGGATATGATGTGACAGCTAGAAAACCTGCATTGAACTGCCTCATAACCTCGACTTTGATCTTTTCAGACATCTCAGGGCGCATACGGCGAACCTTCTGCTTTATCGGAGGACAACCTTCCTTCATCGGTAAACGGTGAACCACGATATCAGTATCAAGTCCTGGCATATCTTCATAAGACCAAGCGAAAATCTCAGCATAATCACGTAGCATCTGAATCAATCTTTTCTTGACACGGTCTTCTAATCCAACACCTATCTTGATTTCTTTCTTATCCTCCTCAGTACCTAGATTTATGACCTCGACTGGCTCTTCGTGCGGTTGTATGGTCTTTTCTTCTTGCTCTAATAGTCTAGCAAGCTCTCTAGGCACTTCACAATCTTCCTCACCTTCGTCCTCGGCTTGGTAGATCGGATTTTCGAAATCATAATTGACAATAGAAGAACCGTTATCAATGGGATCCAGAGTGGATGTGGATCTGCAGTTTGTCGCGTGAGTGTGTGTAAGAACACATAGCTATTTTGATGAAGATAAAGTAAAAGAAAAGACAAAGAGCGCAAAATTTGAATGCAAAACGTCCATTGATTTATTGAATGAAAATATGCGATGAAATGACAACCCTAACAAATGGGCCATTGTGCACCGGGCAAGGCATAAGGCTTAAAAGTTTTATTGTTCAAATTACAAAACCAAACTTTGAAAATAAGAAAAACAGAAAATAGCATTGACTCCTGACTAAAGGAGATAGGAATAATGTCTTCAGTCTTCCAATTGTTGAGCCCACTGCCAATGGTAGGAAAGATCCAACTGTCTAGGTCACAATCACTATCAGCATCTTCCACAGCGTTGACCTGATCTTTATGAACTCCTTTGTTGGTGATACGAATAGTACGAGCACGACGTACAACCCTCTGAGCCTCTGAAGTGAAGCCCAAACCAAATTTGTCGGACTTGTAAGGAATGTCAGGAAGCTGACCCCAAATGGTACAACCACCTTCTTCAACCACAGCTCTAACATCCTTTAGGGAAGCCATTGTAGGAGGCACTCTAGTAACCTTGGGAATAGTAGGAACTGGTTTAGCAATAGGAACAGTCTGAGGAGCCAATTCAAATGTTTGACAAGGAGTCTCGAGGAATTCGCCATCCATCTCAACATACTTGAAGGTATTCAAATGAATAACCATGTACTCTTCTTCACCACAGACGGTGACAATCTTGCCTTTTGCGGGATACTTTAACTTCTGATGTAAGGTAGAAGTCACAGCGCCTGCCCCATGTATCCAAGGGCATCCAAGCAAACAGGAATAGGCAGGACGAATATCCATTACATAGAAAGTAGAATCAAAGACTTGAGAACCCACTCTGATCGGGAGATCAACCTCTCCATGCACCATTCTCTTCGAACCATCAAAGGCTCTTACCACGACGTCACTAGGTTTTAGCACAACCCCTTCATAGTCGAGTTTGTCTAGAGCAGCCTTTGGCAACACATTCAATGAGGAACCATTGTCCACCAATACATGAGATAGGGTAGTGCCCCTACACTCAATAGAGACGTGTAGGGCCTTATTGTGGTTCCTTCCGGCGGGAATCAGATCAGCATCAAAAAAGCCTAGACCATTATCAGTTGTCAGGCTAGCGACACAATTTTCAAGCTGGTCAACAGAGATTTCTTGCGGCACGTGCGCAGATTTCAAAAACTTCACCAAAGCTTTAGCATGGGCCTCGGAGCACAACAACAGAGATAACATAGAGATCTTGGAGGGGGTGTACCCCAACTGTTCAACAACATTGTAATCACTCTTGCGGATAATTTTTAGCACTTCCTCCATTTCTTGCTTGAAGGAATCTTCGATAGCAGTTTCACCCGGGGCCTCCATCTGGGCAGGCTCAATCATTGGTTCTTTGCCTCGAGTCTCAGTAATTGGCTCGGAGGCAGAGATACGAATTGGAGTAGTAACAGTCTTCGGAGGGATTTCTGGGGAGAAGATCCTTCCACTTCGGGTAACCTTACTAGTCCCAACGATATTGTCGACATCGGGATTAGTAACTTCAGCAGTTCCATCAGTCAAAGGCTCTTGCTTGACACTATGAATGTAAACATCAGCACCATAATTCCAAGGGATAACCTTGCTAGAGGAATATGGAATCGGACCGGGCGTAGTAATAATCAGGGGAGCCACTCTAGGCTCGGCAGTAATCTTCACAAGACCTTTAGAGGTGATCCTCGCTGGAGTTTTGGAATTAGTAACCACATAGACGTCCTCAAACTTCAGGCCTCGGGACAAATTTTCACATAAGCTCTCCATAGAAGGAGTCTTCTCAAACAATATAGTACGGTCGTCCATCAAACGCTGAATGCCTTCTTTCAGCTTCACAGAACCATTGGATTGAGATGCACAATAATAACAGTTTTCAACGCAGCCCAGAAATAAACCGGCTTGCAACAACTTCTTCTTAACAATTGATAGAGGAACAATCAAGTCAACCACGGTAGAAACTCAAGAACCATCGTCAATAGCATTAACGATCTTGTCATGATTCGGCATAGGAGCGGTAATCACATTAGGAGTCTCAGGGGGATCAAACTCAATCTCCTTAGCGTCAATCATGTCTTGAATCTTGTTCTTCAGTACCCAACAGCTGTTCGTATCATCTCCAGGACTATTAGAATGGTATGCACACCTTGCATTTGGATTATAGCTAGGAGCGGAAGTATTAGGATTCCTAGGAGGATCCCTCAAAGTAATCAATTTTGCCTTCAACATATGCTGCAACGCCTGAGCCAATGACATGTTGATCTTTGTAAACTGTCTCCTGGGTGCATCCTGCTTACGCTGACTACCCTGTTGTTGTTGTGGCACTGGTGCAGAGATCAGAACTGCCCCAACAGATTAGTTGCGGTCATTCTTATTACGACCCTTCTGGCCGTACACAGCATTAGACTCATTCTTCCCATTATGTGGCTTCTTTGTAGTGTTTGAAGATGTAGCCACTTGTATTTTACCACTTCGAATTCCACTTTCAACATGTTCTCCTGTCAATATCAGCTCGGCGAAACTGGATGACGAGCTTCCAAGTAGATGAATATAGAAAGGACCGGTTAGTGTGCTCATGAACATGTCAACCAACTCTCTGTCAGCTAAAGGAGGCTGAACCCTGCCTGCAAGATCTCTCCATTTCTGGGCGTACTCTTTGAAACTTTCATTAGGGCCCATGGACATGCTTTGGAGTTTCATTCGAGTTGGCGCCAAATCAGATTTATATTGGTATTGCCGGTAGAAAGCTTCAGCCAAATTATTCTAGGTACGAATATTGGTACTCTCAAGTTGATAGCACCACTCCAGTTGAGTTCTAGACAAACTCTCTTGGAAAAAATGCATCCATAACTTTTTGTCAGTAGTACTGGCTGAATCTTTCGGACATAAGATCTCAAATGCAGCTTCGGGCAAGACACACCGTCATATTGAGAAAACATGGGAGTTTTGAACCTAGGAGGAATGACAACTCCTGAAACCAAGCCCAAGTCCTCAAAATCCAAACCAGGTACTTTCTGAACCTCCATGGCCATTAGACGTTCTTCAAGTAATTTGTATTTCTCATCACCAGGGGGATACTGATCATCCAGATAATCATTTTCCTCTTCAGAGTGTCCACCGGTGCCGTGGTTACTATTTTCTTCATGTTTGTCACTTTCATAGTTGTCATCCAGTTCATCATCTTGGTCTACTGGGATCCCAATTTCCTTGACCTGTTTAGCCGGACCTTTGAATCTCCTCCCCATGTTGATGACGCCAGTTGATTTTCTTGCTTTCTTCTTCTTCTTGGTCAGAAGTGCTTTCAGTTCTTCTTGCCCTTTGGACAAGTTCAGGATCAGCTCTTGGAACTGGGCGTTCTGGGCCTAGAGATCTTTGACGGTTTGCTCGAGAGCCATTTCTTCAGGAATAAACAGCGAGAAGATGAGAAACCTGTCTTAGAAACCTGCTATGCAATGATTATGAGATGTAGATGCATATGCAATGATTTCAAGGACTTTAGAGTTTATCTTTGTAAACAAACAGAAACAAAAGGAAAACTTTTATTAGTAAACTCAAAATTCCTTTTTTTCTTTTATGCCTCTTGGGCTACAATGAAAGGAAATTTCAAAAAGAAAATTAAAAAACGCCTAAGACCTAGGACTCAAGACTCAAGTCTCCCACGGGCGCTTCCTCTTTGTGCCGATGTAAGCATTGATGCTCTGCTCCTCATGAAGTAATTTCGTCAACTCCAACACCTTCTTCTCACTAGCATAGAACTGAGTCTCAAAGGTGTCCCTTTCTTCTTTCATTTGAACCCAGGACTTATGTAGCTCTTCAAGATCGGTAGGCATATCTGGATGGAGAATGACTTAAGGAATATCTCCTTCAAACTCAGGTTCAACAATCACTGGTCTGACAGCTGGATATGGCATAATAAGATCTCGAGCACGAGTGCGCACCCATCTGAGGTAAGGCTCCAAAGGAATAGAGTTCTTCTGTCCCAAGGTCTTGCTTTCAATCTTATACACCTTATTCCACACGCGTATAAACCTTTGACGGTAACCTTGAGGATCATCTTCATAATCGAACACAATACCCTGAATAAGCATATCATGAGGACCATCCCTTCGAGCATAACCAAACTGGCGCAAAGCTAGCGAAGGATTATAGGTGATGCCTCCCCTAATGCCAAGGAGCGGAACATTAGTGAATTCCCCACAATGATCAATAAGAGTGAAGTCTTCAAGAGATCGGGCACACCAATAGATATCTGAATGGGAGAGTGACATTATCCTTCGAGACCACTGTAACCTTTGTTTATTCTTCAACACTGACCGGGGAAGGTGTGAAATAAACCACCTGGATAGTAAGGGTACGCAACACATGCGAGTCCCTCGCTCCTTGATAGTACGAGTGTGAAGCGAGTGCAGAATATCTCTGAGCAAGGTAGGTACCGGGTTATGAATCAAAAATATTTTGATAGCGTGCACGTCTATGAGTTGGTCTGAATTAGGGAACAACACCAACCCATAGATCAACAAAGCCAATACTTCTTCAAAAGCATGGTAACTCATAGCGCTTAGGAACAATTGAGCCTTCTCAATCAGGAACTTAGTAAGAAACCCCTTGACTCCACTCCTTGTTTCCCAATTGGACACAATGTCTGACCTCTTCAGATGTAAAGCAGCTGCAATGACTTCAGGCTTTGGAACGTCTTCTAGACCAGTAAAAGGTATCTGATCGAGAATAGGTATTCCAAGTAGCTTAGAGAACTCCTCCATCGTGGGCACCAATTAGTAATCCGAGAAGGTGAAACAATGGTGCTTAGGATCAAAGAACTGGAATAGGACTCTCATCATGTCTTCTTCAAAACATGAGGTAACCAAGTTGAGTAGAAAACCATGCCTTTCGGTGAATCGAGAGCCATCGGGAACCTTTGAGACCAATTCTTTAAGCTGGGAAGGAACCCTTACAAAGTTGACTCGGATGAAATTTCTAGGAACGGAAGCCATGGCCTGCAGCGACGAATAAAGATAAATTCCTTGGTCCTTGAAATGGTTAGTGAAAATGATATGTTATGATGTTATGATTTCATGTACATGTTAATAGTAAATAAGTAGCACACACAAACAAGTCATACAAGAGCCTTAGGTTTAAAGGCTTGTATGAAGTCCAAAGGTAAGTACCCTTCCCCACTGAGGTTTAGTTGGCTCAACTTGTCCTAGAATAGTAACCGGGTTCTAAAGGACTCATATCACGGATCTTTCTCGAAGGCTTTATTTTAGTGCGACACTCGAGTGGCCGACCAAAATATCCCGAAAGTTTGATCTCAATGAGCGTAGCCTCGAGTATCAACCAACTTCGGTCTAAATCCAAAGCCGGCCATCTCACTACCTTCTAATGGCCAAAGATGAGTTAACTAGGGTTCTAAAGACTGTGACCATCATATCAACCATATCGGTACATGTCGTACAGTCTCCGTGATCTATTGTCACTTACCTAAGGAATCACTAGGTCCAGGTGTAGGACCTTTCACACAAGTAACCCCAAAACAAAGCCCAATAGAAATAAAGCACATAAGTCAAACAATTTTAAGCAAGTGGTAAAGTGATCTAACTCTAAGGTAACCCCTCTTTTATAAATATCCCCAATAGAGTCGCCAGTTCTGTAACACGGTGGGAGAACTGACTTTTTTTTTGTTTTGTTTTCGCAAAACATGTTGCGGTTAGCAAGAGTCGCCACCGACTTTTCTTTTATCCATTAAGGAAAGGCTGAAAAGAACAGGAAAGACCTTGATAGATTTTGAGTTCGGGGGGTAAGTTATACAAAGGGAAGGTATTAGCACCCTTTGTATCCATGGTTATCCACGGGCTCTTAAATGCTTAGCTCACTTTTTTTTTACTTACTTTTTGAATGTGTGTGAACGTTTTTTGAAAATATTTTGTAAAAGTTTGACTTTGTAATAATTCATGTAAGAATGTATACAAAGTGTTTTTTTTTTAAAAATATTTTTGGAAGAGTGAGATATGAAAAGTATTTGTTTTTGAGTTGTGAGCAAGCATTTAAAAGTTACTTACCCCCTAATTTGTAAGGTCTTTCTTGTACTTATCGTTTTCCTTGAGAGATAGTGCTATCCATACCATTAGTGGGTAGGTAGTACTGTCTATTAGATGTGGAGGGACAGCGAAGGGTCATCTAATGGTCATAGAAGGCAACATGTAAGGATACCTTAGCAATGCGAAGGGACTGTCATCATTTTTCCATAGGGTCGTCGAGGGACAAGATCATCTTTTTGTAGGCAGCTTGAAGGGTCATTGAGGGACTATGATCTTTATATCGAAGGGACTATGATGATATTATTCGTAAGCGACTTTTGCTAAAGTACTCCTACTTTCGAGGGACCTGACTGTTTTAATCGTAAGGCAACAGAGAGAGGCTACCCTAGAGGTGAATGTGTGCAACGTGCGTTGATTCAATTAAATTATCTTGAGTTATAAGTTATTCTAACGTTTGATTTTAGATCTTGCCATACATGCCTATTTATCTAGCAAATAAAATATAAGTGCGAAAAATAAATACCTACACTATTACATGGCTTATGGGCAGTTACATGATATAATCGTGTGAGAATGTAACATAGACTATTACAAAGCTTATGGACAGTTACATAATATAATCATGCGAGAAATGTAAACTACACTATTACAATTTTATACACAAACCTATACATTTATTCTAAGAAAATAAATGATAAACGAAAAGCAATTACATATTAAAAGTCAAGTTAAATGTCCTAAATATCTAAGTCAATATTCGTTTTTATTTTTATTTTTTTTAGAAATAATTTTAAAATAAAATAAGCCTAATTTCTAATTCATTTGTACAAAAATTAATTAATTATAAGCCTAAGTCTAAAAAATTAATTTTAATAAAATAATCTAAGTCTAAAAAAAAAGATTACATAATCTAAACTATATTTTTTATTCTTTTAACGGTTTTATTATTTTTTTTATTGTTTTAATTTAATTGAAAAGAAATAAATAAATAATTGAAATATGATAAAAGAAAAGGATTAGAAAATGGTTAAAAAGAAATTGCATGGGGTGGGAATCGAACCTTCAAGATGAGTATTTATCCTAAGTTTGGATTGAGAATGATTGGAAATGGAGTTTTGAATTTTCACCTCTTTTTTTTTTCAAGAATTTTGTGATTTGGAAGCCTTCCTTTGTGAAGCCTCTTGCCCCTTTTCTCTTGTGTTTGAGCCTTGTATTTATAGGAGAAACATGGTAGACAAAGAATCATTGAAGAGCTAGGATCAAGGAACATGTTTCTAACCATTTTAATTTTTAGAAAACCATGTTTCCTTCACTCTCTCCCACGGTTTTATTTGGGTTTTGATGGCCTTGAATGACATGTTTTAACCTTCTAGAAACTCCATTTAAAATGATCCATGTGCCCACCAATATTTGATTTATTTTGTTTTATTTAATTTTGTTTATTTCTTTGAATAAAATCAAAATAAAATAAAATCAAAATCAAAATAATACCAAAGTGAATTTTGAGGTCCTTGAATATGTCATAAACATGATTCAACCTTAAAAGATAGGCCCATTGGTCCAAAAGCTCAAAAATGTTCAATGTAGGTTTCATGCGTTTCTCAAATTTTGCTCAACTTGCACCAATCGTAACTCTCTCAATTTTTGTCATATGAAGGTGATCTTGGACTTTTTGGAACCCTCAAGATGTCCCCTACAACTTTCGTGTTGATCACTTTTTCATTTGAAGTCTTTATTTTTGTGTAAATTGCTTTGACGAAAAAAAGTGTCTTTTGTTGACTTTCAAAATGACCTGTAAAATTTTGGTCCATATCTCTCAAACGAGGCATTTTTGGCCTTGAGCTTAGAGAGACAAAGTTGTAGAGAATTGAATTTCCTTAAAAATGAGCTTTGGTTGATGAATTTCTGATGAAGTATGTGAAAGTTGTGCATGGTCAAAGCTCAGTTGACTTTTCCTTAAGAAAACCCTAATTTGGCAATTTTTGACTTTTTAGTAAATCTTGATTTTCTTGAGGAATCATGATCAACCCTTGATCAAATGATGAATGGGACTTCAACATCTTGATGTTGGCAAGAAATGATGATGTTTGGCTGTAAATTGGTCAAAGTTGACTTTTGGTCCAATACAATCGGCTGTTGATCATTTGAGCAATTGACTGAGCAAACTTGTGAAGCAAGGCTTGAGACTTGACATGAGGATACCCTTGAGTTGTCTTGAGCTTTTGAGACTCCTAGGAGTGTGAGGAAGGTTCTTGAATCAATTTGTCTCCAAGATGTGAGGGCAAATTTTGGGGTGTAACAACTGTTCTTCTAAAAAAGTTTTCTGGTGAAGAAGGTGAACGCGTTGACGTGCAAAACCTGTTTGGATATATTGGCTTGTTTACACTTGTAGCATTATGGTGGCTTATCTGGCCGTTGTCGGCCTTATAAATTGAACCCAAGTTTGCGATTCCTCACACTGCCAAAATGGATGAAGTGGTTCTTGCAAATGGATTTGTTGGAAGTGTTATCTCAGACTACTTATGGGTACTCTGTGTTGTATATACAACTCCCTTCGTGGCCACTTTGGGCATGTCACTCACTATTCCTCTTGCTATGTTGGCTGATATGGTAATCCACGGTCGGCATTATTCAACACTATACATTCTCGGCTCAGTTCAGGCATTTGGAAGGCTTAGTGCTGTTTATGGTGGTACTTATATGCAAGGTAGAATTTAATGTCGAAAAAAAAGGTTATTGGTGTCACATCTAAAAGAGTCCATATTAGTTGAGAGCAGAAATAAAATCCATAACAGTAAGAAAAACTCACATAGCAGCCCAAAGGAAATTCACATCAGAAACGAAAGTTCCAAAACAGAAATGCATTTCAATAGAAAATGCAGTGATATTAAACACATGCAGTGCAGAAAAATTAACAGCAGAGGAAGCAATACATTGCATAACATAGTAGCAAAAAAGAATTACAAATCCAAGGAAGAAAATAGTAGAAAATCATAACAGAGGGAGAGTCTAGTTTTCCAGAATTTAATTTATGCGTGGAATATATACAAGCAGTGAAAAAAAGCATAACAGAAAATATAGTAGTTTACAACAGAATCAAAAGCTAAGTTCACTGATCCAAATTACAAATAGAAATTCTTAACAGCGGCATTTCATCCAGAAAAATCACCTCAACCTAACAGTTTTCTAACCAACTTTCCTTTCGCTAATCCACCCTAGCAAAACTCTAACAGTTTCACAAAAACCCCTAACTGAAAACTAACAGAATCACCAACAAACTCTCTCTCCCTCTCGAGTTCTTCTTTCCCACCTCCATCTTCCCTCTCTCTGCTCACAAATCTCCATCTTCAATCATCTTTCACATCACAAAAACCTTTAATCCTTCAAAAACTTTTCTTCACATCTTCATCATTCTCTGCAAGAATCTAGACCATTTTTCATCTTCAATCCATATTTGTAAAGCTGTAATTCACTCATCTTCAGAGACTCACGGTCTGCAAAAAACCATATCAAAACACTTCATCATCTTCAATTCAAAACCTTCAACCGTATAAAAATCCTGCAAATTCACAGCACCAATTAAATGAAGTGCAGAAGAAGAAATCTGAAAAGGTTCAAACATGATTGAACAATGTGCTCATAACATCATAGTTCAACAGAAATTCATTGCGAAGAATCCACGATTGCATCGTCAATAAAAGATTTGAATTCAACGCGATTCGTTCATGCTCGTAGACACGCAAGATAACAACAACAAATCTAGAGTGAAGTGGAGTGAAGAAGAAGAAGAGAGGGAAAAGAGTTCACACCGAACCATCATACTGGAGAATCCATCTCCATCTTCGTTTACGTTGAATTTGATCTCCACCGGAACCGATCGTCGCCTCGAAGGTATGTACTTCGTCTTCTATTTCGCGTCGTATTTAAGAGTGTGATGAGTCCATTGTTGTTTAGGGATTATGTGATTAGAAGAGGGAGAAATTGAGAACAAATCAGAGAGACGAGTGCGTGAGAGGGAACTTGAAGCGGAGTGAGGAAGAAGCGAACAGGTTAGTTCTTACAGAAGTCTCCGCCGCCGCCGGCGCGAGGCCACGGCGCGGCGGAGCATTGTTGTAATGCTGGAGAAGATGAATCGAGCAAAGAAGAAGAAGGGTTTCTAGCGGTGAATTGCTGAGGAGAAGCTCGTGTTGTTGAATTTCTAGGGTTAGAGCAGGTTATTTATTATGAACCAAATTGGGCCTAACGTTGCTCATCCCTTGCCCCGTGTAATTGCTGTTCCACACCCTTATTTTACTCTTCACCCTTGTTCATGCTTCAAGAATCATTGGGCTTAATGGCTGCACCCTCATTGTTTCTTTTAGAATCTAAATGGTGATTTTGTAGAATTTTAATTGTGAGTAGAAACTTTGTTTTGTTGTTAATTTTGGATTTCAATTAGATTTAATTCCAAATAATTGATTAGACATTAGAAATAATTTTGGATTAATTAGATTTTTGCTTTTGTCATTAAGTATGAACCTTAGAATTTAATATTTTGAATTAGAGATTAGTCTTGACTTTAATTGACATTTTAACATGGTTTAGTAATTGACTTTGTAGACTAATGTTGGTATGATTTTGGCTAATTGGATTTAGATTTTGATAATTGTTTTTGGACGATTGTTTTTGGCTTAATCACTCATTAATTGATTTTTGGCTTAATCATTCATTAATTGATTTTTTTTGCATAATCACTTATTGTTTTTTTGGCATAATTGTTTTACTAAGTGAATGGTTGATTAATTGTGTTTAGCTAGATTAATTATAGTTAATCAATTTTAGAGTTAGTTTAGAATTAGAGTTTAGGAGTAGTTCATAACATTAGAACTAGATTTTTAGAATTAGAAATCAATTTTGAACTAATTGATCTTGACTTAGTGTGATTTGATCTTGTTTTAACATTGACTAAACTTAGATTTTAGCGCTAACATCGACTAATATTCTTAGTGGTTCCATTTGTTAACTTTGTTGTTTGTTCTTAAATGCTAGCTTTGTGATTTTTCCTAGTTAAAATTCGATATATTGGATTAGTCTTTGATTAATTGTTTGCGAATTTTACTAGAGTACTTGATATTTGTGGCTTAGATTTTTGATTAATTGTTGCTTACATTTTGGTATCAACTTCGCTTAATTTTTGCTGGTAGTTTCCATTTGAATTTTGGTGGCTTACCTTGGTTATTTTTTGGATTACCTAGACTAATTTTTGAGTTGTCTTTGTAGTGATTCTTACTTGATTTGCTAAGTTGTTTAAAGGTAGGAAGTGCTGCTACATACATAGCTGTTGTGCACAAGGTGAGCTGTTAAATGTTACAATTCTGTCTAGATTTTCTTACACCTATTCAGTTCTGAAAACAGGTGCCGTTGAAAGTTGTTCTAGCTTGTGGTTGGATTTTATAGCTATACAGGTGCAGGAGCGTTGTTGTTTCTGCTGTTTTTGGTTTACTGTCTTGTTTTCTGTTTCTCTTTCTAATGGACGAAGAGTCACTCAACTTTCTTATAGTTGAGATCACTACATCATTTTCATCTTGTGATTGACGAAGAGTCACTCAGCTTCCTCATAGTTGAGATCACGCCATCGTCATTTGTCGTTTATTTTCTGTTACATTTCCTTTCAGTTGAGGACGAGGAGTCACTTAGTTTTGTTCTTGGCTGAGATCACGACATCGTTCATTTTGTGATTGATTTATCCTGTGTTTACTTATGGTTGTTCACATGATCCCTTAGGATTCCTAGCTCCACTTAATTTCTGATTAAGTTGGAGGTAGGAGAGACATTAGGCTTTCAATCCATGCATGACAACATTAGGTAGACTTCCCCTCCCGATCCTGACCTTAGGGCGACTTTGTATGATAACTTGTAGGATCGAGTTTCCCGTAGAACTTTCATGAGTCCCGAGTCTTTTCTCTCGCACCCATGCGATCGAGACCGTTCCTGTTTTCCGTAGTAGCGTGAACTACGAATGCTCTGATTCCTCTTTCTTTTCAAATTGAGGATACGTAGGCAGGAGATGTGATATCTCGGCCAGCACACTAACAACTAACTTCCCTTTTCTCTTGCACCCATGCGATTGAGACCAACCTGTTACTCAAACCCTTTTCTCTTGCACCCGTGTGATCGAGATGTTAACCAACCAAACAAAACCGACCCGTAGGTCGAATTATGACTACTATGATTTCCTCTCTCTGGTTAGATTGAGGATACGTAGGCACGAGACGAAGATGTCTTGGCGAGCAACCTCCCCCCAAACTCGTAGTCCGTCGAACTACGTCGACTTTGATTCTTCATTCGTCCATGAAGATACGTAGGCATAGGATTGTGATGATCCTTGCGAGTCCTCTTTTGGTTTTCACCTTCCCTTTTCTCTCGTTCCATTTCCGTATAGCAGTTGAGCTTCAAATACCCTACACCCTTTGATCAATAATAACAAGCGTGGATCCCATCAAGTACGATGGACGCGAGGGGGTGCTAATACCTTTCTCTCGCGTAACCGACTCCCGAACCCAGGTTATGGTTGCGATGACCATGTCTTTCCCTTTGTTGAAGTTTTCTTCGATCGTTTCCTTTCCCATGCGTCGGGATAAATAACGTTCGGTGGCGAATCTTCTGTTTTTCCGCCGGTTGATTTTCGTAGATGCGATATCACATATGAGAATTAATTTTTGGAAAAGAAGTTTGTTTGGAATTGTGGTAGAGGACTCTTTTATGTTGGCTGTTGTGCAATTTCTATCGTGCAAAAATGGCTTGCTAGCGTTCAAATTTTTGGATTTGACTGTGGGTGAGAATCATAGAAGATGTGAATTTTGGAAACCTGTGTTGGAGTGCTTTAGATCAAAGCTCTCAATTTAGAAGGGGAGGTTGCTTTCCAATGGGGGCAGGGTAACCCTTATTAACTCTGTTCTATCTAAAATCCTGGTTCATCATTTCTCATTGTTCAAAGTTCCATCCAAAGTTGTGAAAGCTTTGACTTCCAATCAAAAAAATTTCTTTGGTCTGGCACCATTGATATCTCCTGCATAGCCTGGGTCAGTTGGGCCTCAGTCTCTAAGCCTTAGAATTGTGGTGGGCTTGGGATTAAAGATTTTCCTGTCTTCAATAAAGCTCTTATGTCCAAGTGGTTATGGAGGTTCATCAAAGAACCAGATGCAATTTAGAAAGGAATCCTGGAATGTAGGTATGGTTGTTTGGTTTCTAGAATTTGACTTAAGAAGGAGTCAATGGAGTCAAGGCTGGATTCTCTATGGTGGAAGGATATTATGAGAATTGGAGTCTCTTTGGATACTGAGGGATTTATTAGACACTTATCCTGCAAATTAGGAGAGGGCTGGTTTGTTTCATTTTGGCACAGCTGCTGGCTTTGACATGTTCCCTTGAGATGTTTGTTTCAGGAAATTTTTAATAATTCTGCAAGGAAGTGGGCCTCAGTTAAGGAAATGAGTGACTGAGATGGTGGTGTGTGCGCGTGAAATCTGGGATTTACTACTCAGGAATTGGTGGGGGATCTGCTCGTAGAATTTAGGGAATTGATGGTGTTGTTATTTGAAGTCATGCCTTGCTTGAGAGTAGTGGACTATTTTGATTGGAAAGGTTGCTCTCAGAAATTCTTTACTGTCAACTCGTGTTATAAGTCACTGTTGTTACATGATGGCTTACCTGTGGTGGAGATTATGCTTAAGACTTTATTGGATGTGATGTGGCAGACAAAGGTCCCTCTTAAAGTGAGAATCTTTGGCTGGAGATCAGGGCCGGCCCAACCTATTTGAAGGCCTAAGGCAAAATTTAAAATTAATTTTTTTAAATATAATATAAATATTTTAATAAAATTAATATATTTTTATTTAAATTATAATGAATTTTTTAGATGAAAAATTATTTAGTTAAATTATTAAAATTGATTTCTATTAATATTTATTTTTCATTGATTATAAAATTAACCTATTTAACTACCTCTTCTCATCATATTTAAAAAAAATCATCTAAAAAAATATTGCTAAAATTTTTAAAAATAAAATAGTAAATATCAAACTTCATATAACAGGTCATTAAATTTGGTTATCTATAAAAATAATTTTTAAATTAATTAATAAATATTCTAAATTAATGTTATTGTTTAACTATTATAAAAAATAATTGAAGAAAAAAGATTGAATCAAAGTATAAAAAAAAAGATTGAGGCCACAAAAGTTGAGGCCCTAGGCGGTGGCCTCGGTCGCCTACCCCTAGGGTCGGGCCTGCTGGAGATTGGTGTTGGATAGGCTACCAACTAGGTCGAACCTGGCGGCCTGGAGAATAATCTCTAATCCTCGTGATATAGCATGTGTGTTTTGCTTCAATGTTGTAGAAGACAATAATCATCTCTTTTGTTTGTGTCTGTGTATTCGTCTTGCTTGGAGGAAGATCGCGGTTTGGGCGGGGATAGTGGATCGAGGGAGAAAATGTTTGTGAACATTTGCTTGAATGGTTTCTGAAATTGGTGAGAAGAAGCTCAAAGGCAGATGCGTGTATTATATGGATTATGACTTGATGGTTTATATGGTGGACTCGTAACTATGTGATCTTTAATGATATGATTGGAAACCATGGTGAAATTGCACTTAGGGCGATACATAGTTCTTGGTGGTGGTTTGAGTTTTTGTCTAACACAAAAGTTAAATGTAGTTACTATGATTGGTCTAAATCTCCTACTGATTTTTTATGTTAGGAGTGTTTTGTAGATAACTGATGTTGGGTTTTGATTCTTGTAATGGGATTGGTGCATTCCTAGTATACCGTTATGAATATATCATTGCTTATAAAAAAAGTTATTATTACAATACTAGAATTAAATTGTTTAAATATAGATAAATTTTAACTTAATAGACTTATTTAATATTAAGTTTTCACTTCTAATATAAAAGTCATTTGTTGATATTACAAAATCTAATTAATACAAAAGTACAATAGTGTATTTATACACATGGAAAGATAAAAACAAAATCCCTAAATAAGTGCAACTGTAAAATAACCAATATAACAAATTAATTCAGTTTATTATTACCTAACACTTAACAAGCTGGACTACGTAGTGTGATAAGTACAAGCTTGAGCAACTTGAGCAGAAGATGGAATGGGGAATAATTTGATGAGATTAGATTCCAACTTTTCTCTAATTAGACGACAATCGATTTTGATGTGTTAGGAATGTTCCTGAAATGTTAGATTGTGGACTAAGTAGACAACGGATTTGTTGTTACAGTAGAGGGAACTCATTTTGTGAAATTCAATGTGAAGGTCCTTGAAGAGGTAGTGCAATCATTGAACATCTCATGTGAGGCTAGCAAGCGCGCGATATTCAACTTCAGAACTGGAATGTGAAATGGTGGTATGCTTCTTTGATTTCCAAGAGATTAAAGACTTGCCCAAAATAACTGTGAAGCCTGTCAGTGAGCTCTTGTAGTAGGGCAAGTAACCCAATTACTATTTGCAAAATCAGAAATAAATAAATCAGTTATAGTTGGATATAGGAGGCCCAGAGCTAGGCTAGACTTTAAATACTGGTAATGAGTGACATTGGGATTAGATACAAATTTGTCGAGTTATTGTACATCAAAATAGATATCAAGCCTAGTTGTTGTTAAATATATAGTTGGCTTATATGTCTACGGTATTGAGTTGAATCGTGATAAGGCTGAGAAATGGTGGAATGGAGTTTGAGGGAAGTGTTGTAAAGACTAGTAGAAGGTTTAGAAGTAAGCATACATGTTTTGTTTAGTAAATTAAGAGTATATATGACTTTGATTTATGAAAATATTAGATGGAGATTAAGCCACTTCAAGGCCAAGAAAGTACCGGAGGGGGCCCAAGTCTTGAAGGTGAGAAAAATATAAGAACGGGGGTTGAATTGTGTTTGCATTTCTCAAGCTTTTTCAACTTCTACTTATGAATGATCTTAATCAATGTCAGAACCTTTAGTTCAGAGTCTAAATCAGAGTCACTCGGAGTCTAAACTTCTGAATATCTTTATCAGATTCTGCAACAGAATCTCACTCAGAGGTAAATAATAGATAGTTGCAGAATAATGTATAGAAGCAAGTAAAGTAAAAGCATAAGACACAAGCAGTTTATCATGGTTCCTGTCACAATCAGGGAGTAGTTCATTCCCCTTGCACTTCCAAGGGATTTCCACTATAACCAAATTGATTACAAATGGTCAAGTACACAAGCAAGAGATTTCCTTTGCTTATACACACAAGTATAAGACTTCTTTACTCAGACACATAAGTCTGAGAGTTCCTTGCTCAAGCACACAAGTTCAAGAGTTCTTGCTTTAGCACATAAGCTAAAGACTTCCTTTGCTTAAACACACAAGTCTGAGACTTCCTTGCTCAAGCACACATGCAAGATACTTCAAATGTTCAAGCACTAAATCAAGAGACTTCTGACTCTAAACAAACTGTTAAGATATTTGGGTAATAGCTATACTTGATATACAATCAGAGGTGTAGATACAATACAACTTAGAAAGACTTTAATACTTAAGAACTTGTAAGAATATACAAGTGTTAAGATGTTCTAAGTCTAAATAATATGACATAGTAGCTTCTCTTTGAATGTCAATGTTCTGAGTCTGTATAGCAGTGTGTTGTATTGAAGCTTGGTAGTCTTCTTCTTCAGATCTGCAACTCCTTTTATAGAGAGGAGAAAAAGAGACATTGAACAGATGTTAGAAAGCCCATTTGTTCTCTAAATACTTTGTTATCATCAAAACCCAAGGGATATGGTATTAAGTAATTTTGTTCCAACAAGTCTTTGATACAAAATTTGAGATGAAGAATGGCTTTGACATTGTGAATTTATATGATGTCATTACCTGCTAAAACTAGATCATCTACATAAACTAATAAAGAAGTAAATTTGTAAGCACAACATTTTTTAAACAATGAAAAATCAGCAATAGAATGAATGTAGCCAATAGAGATTAAATAGTCATACAATTTTGAATACCATTGTCTTCTCACCTATTTAAGCCATAAAGACTTTTATTGAGTTTACAAACCTTTATTGGGGAAGAAAAATGAAGAAGATTATAACCTTTAGGAATGATCATACAAACTTCTTCATTGAGATACCCATGAAGGAATGTATTATGGACATCTAGTTGTTCTATATGCCAATGTTTTTTAATTTAGCAACCGGTGAGAAAGTGTTAAAGTAATAAACACCTTCAAGTCCAGTGTAGCCCTTTGCTACCAAGCGAGCTTTTTACATGTTGAAATTCTGATATACAGATATCAGATGTCCTAAGAGATGTTGAGACACTGATATTTGTTTAAGACACAAGGACCAAGGAACACAAATTTAAAGGTACATAAAATAAACAAAACACAAAGAGTTGTTAACCCAGTTCAGTGCATAACAACACCTACGTCTGGGGGCTACCAAGCCAGGAAGGAAATCCACTATTAACAATATCAATTAAAAGCTAAACAACCCAGTTTACAACTTCTCACTTAATACCTACTGTTAGATGTCAAACATGCTTTATATTTCTTATTAATACTTGACATTTTTCAATTCTTTCATGTTTAATTGTGGATTTTATTCTTGAATTGTTGTTATTCTTCAAACATTGTGAAAATACTTTTGGTGCATGTAATATGTGTGTTATTGTGCAGGAAAAGGCACTAATTTATCAAAGAAGTAAGACACAAAGAAATTATCCAAGTTGCCAAAGAAAGGAAGAAAACATCAGCAAGTTCGTTTTATGAACTTGCCAGCGAATCTTCGCTTTGCGAACAACTGGCGAAGCTCCAATGAATGGTCTCAGACTTTGGACAGTAAGAAAAGGGACTAAAGTTCGCTTTACGAACTTCCCAACGGATGCTCGTTGATTCATCGCTTTGCGAAGACCTGGCGAAGGACACCTTGGATGAGGCAGTAGCTAAAGGGGCCTAAGTTCGCTTTGCGAACTTGTAGGCGAATAGTTCGCTTTGCGAATGAAAGTTCGCATTGCGAACATATGCAGAAACTCAGAGGCGGTTTAGCTTATCAGAGGCACTTCAGGTGCCAAATTTGTAGTTCGCTAGGCGAATGAAAAGTTCGCAGTGCGAACTAGGCTGATTTCAAGTGTACTATAAAAGAACTTTATGTATTTTCTTGGGATTAGAACCCCATTTTATCACACCAAAACCTATTTTTCTAATATTTCTTCATCTAAGAGAGATCTTTCACATTGAGAAGCTGGATGTGCATCCGATTTTGATTCTTCGACGCGATTTCTTTTTTATCTCCTCACGAAACTTGTGAAACAAACTACCATGAATATGTGTAGCTAAACACATCTTGTGTCAAGATTAGTGGTATGTAATCCTTCATTTTGTATGTATTGATCTTGATTGTAGTGTGTGAACTTTGTTGATGATAAATATAGATGAAAAACTTTGTTTGTATGGTTTATATTTTGTTTTAGTTCATGGTTGAGAAATATGTTCTAAAACTTGACCTAAGTTTCAATCCATCAACAATCATGAGGCTAGAGATAGTTTTGAAAGTTGATGTTCATAAATATTGATCTTGAATGTTATCATATTGATAGTTGGAGTGAGAGATCATCTAAGGATCAATATGGTAAATCCCACAACAAGTGTTAGAGATAAACTTGTTGAGAGGATATGTGGTTATATTCATCATTAACAAGTTCACATCCTTTATTGAGTAAATAGGTATAAAAGGGATTATCGGACCCTAATTTTGGCATGCTTTTACCAAATCTTTAAAACTAGTTTCTTTACCGTTGTTACTAAATTCTTATGCAAACGATCCGTTACAAAACCACCAAAATCTTTGTTACTCTAAGTTTAAAATGATTTCGACTATAGAACATCGACAATACACATACAATCCCTGTGGAGACGATAAAACACCCCAAAAATACTTTTCAACAAAATGGCGCCGTTGCCAGGGATTGTTGTTTGTTATTGTAAGCATTGTAATAGTTGTTAAGTTTTAAGCTTGTATAACTTTTTCTTGTGCTTGTTAATTTGTTTGGCTAAGTGTGCAGAATATGTTTATGCGAGGGAAGTTACCCGCAGACCAACTTCTTTTCGATCCTGAGATTGAAAGAACTGCGCGTAAGTTAAATAGCAAAACCAGACGGAGGAGGCAACTTGCTAAGGAAAAACGAGAATGAGGAGAAAGTTCAACTTCGACACCAACACCACAGTTAACGCCAACCATGGCTGCTCCACCACCACCACCACCTGCTTCAACACCTTGTGTTAATAGTCCGAGGCATACAACTCAGTTTTCACGAAATGTCCATAATGGTCGGCACTCTGAAATGAAGACGGGTATCCTCGCTCTTCTATACCAGAATCCATTCACCGGTATGGATCACGAGGATTCCTTTACTCATTTTACCAAATTCTATGAAATTGTGGGTGCGACTGGAGCCCCAGAAGCTGAAGAAGAGTCTTTGTTCAAGAGACTGTTTCTGCATTCCTTAATTAGGAAGGCAAAGGAATAGTACCTTGACTAATCAACTGCTATTATGTCAGACTGGAACATGTTAGAAGAGAAGTTCTTGGAATGATTTTTTCCTCATAATCGTTTCATAGAAGCGAAAACGGCGATTGCGATTTTCTCAAAAGGTGGGAATGAGTCTCTAAACGAAGCTTGGGAGAGATTCAAGTCCATGCTTAGAAAATGCAAAGGGCACGGTTTTGATGAGCTAACGCACGTGCATATTTTCAGAAATGGTCTTCAAATGGTTCATAAAACATTGTTGGATGCTACCGCAGGTGGATCTTTAATGACTAAAAGCGCCGACGAAGCCATTTCTATCATAGACAAGATGGCACTAAACGACCATCATGGGAATCATAACCGTGGCCAATCTCAAAAGAAACCAGGAGTACTAGAGTTGGGGACAAATGATGCAATTCTTGCTCAGAACAAATTGCTATCTCAACAAGTTGAGTTGTTAACGCTGTAGCGAGCGATTTTGGACGTAGTTCTTAAGCGCTGGTCGCTCTCTGCGGTTTGAGCTTTGACTACAGGTCGATTCATTTTTTATCCTATTGTGAGCTGAATAAGGAAGGGAAATAGATGTCTCCAATTAACCCTGCTTGCATACTGAGTTTAAACAGCGGTCTGTTAGGTTACGAATGCTATCAATGTGGGGGGGGGGGGGCCTTTGTACTGGTTATTTGTATTTTCGCCAATACAGTTTCTTTCTTTCTAGGACTTTCTAGCGGGGAACAAGGATTAGGATGTTAGGACTGATGCTTTTGAATTACTGCTTTTGATTGATGGAGATATGGGATTCGGGTTTTTTGTTGATTGCGCTCGCTAAGATTTTTCTTTCAATCTTATGCCTACGTATTCCCGTTTACCGAAACAGGGAAATCAGAGCATTCGTAGTTCCTCCTATTCTATGGGAGGAAATGGGTGTTTGGTGTCTTGTTCAAAGCCCAAGACGTGAAGCGAAAGGTGATTTGTATCTTGTTTAAAGCCCAAGATGTGAAGCTGAAAAGTCTATTTGTGTCTTGTTCAAAGCCCAAGACGTGAAGCTGAAGGACCTCGACTTTAGAGAGAATTTGTCATCTCTAAAGAAGGGTTTGTCTGTCACAACTGTCGGGTGACTGGTTATAAAGGAGAATTACTTTAACCGGGATACGCGGATCCTAGCAATGCCATAATTTCCTTTAAAGGGGATTTTAACCTGAAGGAGAAGACTTTAACTCAGTGTAGAGCAATGCTATTTTTCCTTAGGAATTTCTCATGCTAAAAGAGGGACATTGGCATGGATGTAGATGATCCAGAGGCTTGCCGCTTACAGCAATTAGATGAAGGGGAAAGGAGTTGTTGATGTTTGTGTACTGTGAACGAGGCACAACTTTAATGCTAAAAGGTTGATTGGATCAACCAGTGGTTTTCTTATACAAAGCCTAAGAGGAGGCTATTGGCCCAACAAGAGGGAGTTTTTATGTGTCTCGTACGAAGCCCGAGAGAGAGGCTAAAAGGGTTGACTCAACAGGAGAATCTTTTATACTCAACAAGAGAGTGTTTTTGTATCTCGTACGAAGCCCGAGATGGAGGCTAAAAGTTTGATTGGCTCAACAAGAGAGCCTTTGTATCTCGTACAAAGCCCGAGATGGAGGCTGTTGTTTATTTGGGTCAATAAGAACCTTTTTGTATCTCGTATAAAGCCCGAGATGGAGGCGAAAGGGGTAATTGACTCAATGAGGGAGTCTCTTATATGTCTCGTACAAAGCCCGAGAGAGAGGCTAAACGTTGTTTGACTCCGCTGGGGAGAATTTTGGTATCTCGTACGAAGCCCGAGACGAAGGCTAAACATTTGCTTCGCTGGGAAGAATCATTGAACAAAGCCCAAGAGGAGGCTATTGTAACTGTTTCAGTTGAGTGACAGATCCAATATACTTATTTTAAAAGAGAAAATCAGTTCTTATATGAGCAACACTGTACTCAGGGATTTGATTTGAGGATCCGGGTTATTCCTGTTCTTTAAGGAAGCGGGAAATCCGAAGGGTATTAAGACTGTCCGAGTATACGGGTTTCCTTCCTATTTAACGAAGGGGTCACTTGAGAATGTCTTTGAGACTCAAGGAAGTTAGACTGTCCGTGTCTAGAGTTTCATCTTTTGTACTATGCTTTGAGAAACAGTAGTAGACTCTATGAAAGGACTGTTTTATGAGGATGACTAGGTTCTGTTCCTATACCTCTAGGAGGTCATCGGGACAATTTGTACGAAGCCCAAGAGGAGGCTGGAAACTTTTAAGAAGTTGACGGGTCCTTGTACTAAGCCCAAGAGGAGGCTATCATTCTCGGAGGAAGAGATCATTATACGAAGCCTAAGAGGAGGCTGTGAATACTTCTAAGAAGTCGTAGGGTCCTTGTACGAAGCCCAAGAGGAGGCGGGGTTGCTTTTAAGAAGCCCGTGGGTCCTTGTATAATGCCCAAGAGGATGCCGATGCTTTTAAGAAGCCCGTGGGTCCCCAAACCCCGAGAAATTCAAGGCAAGCTATTCACAAGGAATAGATCAAGTCAGGAAAGTTCGAGAATTTGGAAGAAACTCAAAGATGCCATTCACGGAGAAGACATTCATCTTGGGGAGTAGAGTTTCTTGACAATTCCTAATGAGGACAGCCGAAGAGAAGACTGTATCTGGTGATCCTATTGGGGATCTAGTTGTCTATTTCTATGAATAAACGAAACGGCGTCACCTAGTTCTAGACGTAGTTGCCGGGGAAACTCTAAATATCTATACTATTATTACACAGTTGATATGAGTTTATGAAAGAAGACTTACAGCGAAACAGCCCCACAATACAATTATATGTATATGAGTTTATGAAAGGAGACTTACAGTGAAACAGCCCCACAATACAGTTATATACATATGAAAGCGGTAAATGAAAGCGGATAAACACTTACTCGGTTGTAGAGTTTCCATGCTGTTTGGTTAGTTGTTCAACAAAGAAAGATTGAAAACAACAGTATATTCAAAATCAAAGGAGAAAGTGCTTTGAAAAAGAAATATTTGGGGCTTACAGCTCAAGGAGAGGCCCCGGATTTTATCAGTGAGCGCACTGTTGAATTTGTACAGAGGGACTTATACAAGTGACTGAGGCCCAAGAAAGGTTTTCTGTACAAAGGGATGGGTCTTACACTCTATTAGAGGCCCAAGTGAGTTTTAAGAAAAGAAATAGGTCTTACTACTCGAGGGTAGGCCCAATGGTTAATTTTGAAAAAAGGCGACGGTCGCGCCGAGGTTTTGGAAACACCGTGAGACTTATACAAGTGACTGAGGCCCAAAATTTTGGTATTTACAAAGGGATTGGGTCTTACACTCTATTAGAGGCCCAAAGAGTTTAAAGAAAAGAAATGGGGCTTACAACACGAGGGGAGACCCATAGTCTTTATTTTCAAGATGAATATTCACTTTTAAAATGCTTAAAAACAATTAAAAATGAATTTATTCACAAAAATACCAACTATATTAAATAAATAATATAAATTTTATTTTTTTGTAGAATAAAATATTTTACTATTTTTGTGATTTTTCAGAAAAAGAACCAATAAAAAAAAATCAAAATTGAGGGAGTTATTAATTTTCCAAATCATTAAAAAATAATATGAAAAATAAGAAAAAAAGGGTTGGGTCTTACACTCTATTAGAGGCCCAAAGTGTATTTTTGTACAAAAGATGGGGCTTATAACTCAGGGAGAGGCCCAAATATTTTCAGTTTGAAAATGGCGATCGCGCCGAGATTTTTAACGTATCGGGACTTATACAATAGCTGAGGCCCAAAATTCTTTCTTTAAAAAAAAGGGTTGGGTCTTACACTCTAATAGAGGCCCAAATGTTTAAAAATGAAAAGAAATGGGACTTACAGCTCAAAGAGAAGCCCAGTTGATTTTCGTTTGAAAATGGCGATCGCGCCGAAGTTTTCTTTTAACGCAGAGGGACTTATACAATAAGTGAGGCCCAAAATTGTTTTGGTTAAAAGGGGATTGGGTCTTACACTCTAATAGAGGCCCATGGTTATTTTTAAAAGGCGACGATCGCACCGTTTGTTTTTGACGGTATCGGGGCTTATACAATGAATGAGGCCCAAAAATGATTTGGTCAAAAAAGGATTGGGTCTTACACTCTATTAGAGGCCCAAAGAGTTTGAAGAAAATTTGTTAGGGTGAAAATCAAAGAAAACTCCAATTTCATTTTTTAGGCATTTTTTCAAGAAAAATTAAGTAAAAAATGATAAAAATATCAAATAAAATCATTAAATAATGATTAAAGTTTATGAAAAAAAATATTTTATCAACATAAATATTTAAAATCATTTTGGTTTTAAAAATCAAGAAAAAAAAGAAATCATTTTAAAAGCATTTAAAACAATTTAAAACACTATTTTTAAATATATTAAAAATAATACTTTTTTTGTGATTATTTTGGATTAAAATATTATGGGGTACGAATTGGAAAATGATGATTTTTTGCTATGTGAAAAAAATTGGTTGAGTTTTGAAAATAAAAAGTAAGAAAAAGAGGAAAGATATCAAAATATCATCTCCGACATTTTTTTGGGGTAAAAACGAGTACCGAAACTTTAATTTTCAACACGTTTTTATCAAATTTCAAACACTCATAACTCTCTCAATTTTTATCGGAATCAAAATCCGGAAGTACCTACCTGACCGATTTTTCGCAAGGAATCCGATGGTATTACTCACGCACACGGAAAATCGACGTATAAAACGCAGAAAAAACTGCTATCGATTAAAAAATATCGTTCCGCGCCGAATTTACAACACGCGTAACTCTCTCGATTTTTATCGGAATCAAAATCCGGAAGTACCTACCTGACCGATTTTTCGCAAGGAATCCGATGGTATTACTCACGCACGCGGAAAATCGACGTATAAAACGCAGAAATTAAAAAACAAAAACTGCTATCGATTAAAAACATCGTTCCGCGTTGAATTTCAAACACGCGTAACTCTCTTGATTTTTAACCGAATCAAGATCCGCAAAAGCCTATCCTGAACGATTTTTCGCAAGGAATCCAATGGTATCGCTCATGCACGCCGAAACTCAACGTACAAAACGCAGCGATAAAAAAACCAGAGTTGCTGCGTTGTAAAAACATCGTTTCGCGTAAAATTTCCAACGCGCGTAACTCTCTCGATTTTTAACCGAATCAAGATCCGCAAGAGCCTATATTGACCGATTTTTCGCAAGGAATCCAATGGTATTACTCATGTACACGGAAAATTGACGCACAAAACGCAGAAATTAAAAAACAAAAACTGCTATCGTTGTTTTCGACGCCGTTTCGCGTAAAATTTCCAACGCGCGTAACTCTCTCAATTTTCATCGGAATTGAAATCCGTAAAAACCTATCTTGACCGATTTTTCGCAAGGAATCCAATGGTATCGCTCACGTACGCCGAAACTCAACGTACAAAACGCAGCGATAAAAAAACCAGAGCTGTTGCGTTGTAAAAACATCGTTTCGCGTAAAATTTCCAACGCGCGTCACTCTCTCGATTTTTAACCGAATCAAGATCCGCAAGAACCTATCTTGACCGATTTTTCGCAAGGAATCCAATGGTATTACTCACGCACACGGAAAATCGACGCACAAAACGCAGAAATTAAAAAACAAAAACTGCTATTGTTGTTTTCGACGCCGTTTCGCGTAAAATTTCCAACGCGCGTAACTCTCTCAATTTTAATCGGAATTGAAATCCGTAAAAACCTATCTTGACCGATTTTTCGCAAGGAATCCAATGGTATTATTCACGCACTCGGAAACTCACTGTACAAAGCGAAAAAAATAGAACCGCTATCGTTAATTCGACGCCGTTTCGCGTAAAATTTCCAACGCGCGTAACTCTCTCAATTTTCATCGAAATTGAAATCCGTAAAAACCTATCTTGACCGATTTTTCGCAAGGAATCCAATGGTGTTACTCATGCAAACTAAAACTTAATGTTTAGAACACAACAATGAAGAAAAGACAGAACTGAACATGGTTTCAAAACAACCAAAATTCCACATAAAAACATGTCAAAATGCAAACAGTGGGAGGATCACAACATACATATTAAGGACTACATTTTTACCTCAAGAATTGTTCAATATGATGCATGTATGTGGACAACAAAGGAAAGCATGATTCAAAGAATTCAAGTTGTGGATTTTACCTCTTTTTTGGAGATTTTGGGCAACCTTCCAAGTGCTTTGTTCCAGAAATGATTTGATGCTTTGGACAACCTCAAATGACCTCTTAGAAGCTTTTAGGATGGTTGGAATTGGCTGAAAACCTCTGGAGCAAGTTTGTGCACTTTCTCGCGAAATGGTAAAAAACGGCCAAAATGTCAACTCTCTCAAATGGTGTTCCAGATGTGTGGCACCATTTGGGATAGTTCAAGGATGATATTTAGAGTGTGTTTGAGGTTTTATCTGGCTTGGAAAGTGACTGAATCAAGACATGGCTTGAAAAATGCAAAAAAGTGTCATTTTGAGGTTTTGAGAGGTGACTTTGTGATGTTGTGATTACAGGTCACTTTTGATGGTTTGCACAGCTTACATATGATATATATGAGGTGTGTGTGTGATTAGTTTGAGTGGAATTGCTCTCTAGCTCAAAAACTCAGAATTTCCTTACTAAAGAAGGCATTTTGGAGTGAAAGAGAGAATTTGAGGAAAGCATCTGTTTGATGGCTTTGGTGTACTCAAACTGAGCACAAATGAGCTCTATTTATAGTAGAGCAAGTTTGTTTTGGGATCCACAGTGAATGGTGGCTGCAGCAGATGTTTGTTCCATGTTGGCCAATGGAAATGCAAGTCTCCTCTAGCCATTGACTAGAGGTTAGGGCACAGGCTGCTGGTTCCCTTGGTCTTGGATAAGTCTTGACTAATTTCAGATGAGAATGGCTCAGTACATGCCACCTCTAAGCATCCATTAAATGCTCCAAACCAAAATTGGAGTTTTGTCCCTCTTTTAGGGATTTCTAGGCTTTGGCATGCTTTTCTTTGTTCCTTGGACTTGGGAGGTTCATGGATCAGATCATCCCACTTGGATTTGATCCTTAGATGTGTCCAAACTGATGATAAGGCTTGAAAATTCGTGTGGCACAAAAAATGTGCAAATCTGCCTTGTAAAATTCAGCTTCAGCAAGGCCTTTTGTAAGATCCATAACTCCTTGCTCGAGTATGCTACATGGACGTTCTAGGACTTTTCGGAAAGCTTAGATGACGTACTTCAACTTTGATGTTTAACATTAGACCTGGTTCAACTTGGATCATGGAGAAAAACAGCCTTGAAGTTGGGACATTGTGCTGAAATTACAAGGCAGATTTTTGGCTAAGTGCTGAAAAATGTCAATTTTAACTTTTTAGCCATTTTGATCCAAGCATAACTCAAAATCCTTAATGAATTGGACTTAGGTCTAGTTGAAGTTTTTGTAGAGGGTAATGAGGGCTACAAATCAAGCTTTGGATGGAGAAAAATGGCTTTGTGGTTTAGGAGTTATGATCCTCCAAAGTTGGTACCCTTGCCACTTTTTTTCATAACTTAGAAAAATTTCTAAGTTTTTATGGTTACCCCTTTTACAAGTTATCCCACTTTCTTTGATTTTTCTTGATGAATGATGATTCCAATCACACATTAACATCATTTTAGGGTTAAAAAACCATTTTTATGAACAATCTCAAAAAGTCAAAGTTTGACTTTTGTGCACAGTTGACTTTTTATCAGATGAATTCCAAACTGTGCGATTCTTCAGGAAATCATGTCCTTGACCTAAATCAAAATTGATGGACATGTTCCATGGGTGTTATAGGATGTATTTAATCGTGTCCCACGGCTTGGGAGCATGTCCTGGTCAAAAGTCAAAGCTACAGTTGACTTTCCCACGAAACCCCAACTGTGGTTCAGATGAAATTGAAACTTGTTGCTCAAGCTTCTTGGGTCAATCCATAGTTGCAAATGGATCAACGTGGTATGTTGGAGACCCTCAAATCATGTCTTGAGGTCTTGGCTCATGATTTGTCCCAAAAGTCAACTTAGGGGTGAATTAGGTCAAGAAACCCTAATTCCTGATTTTTGATGTATGCATCCCCTGAGGCTAAATTGACTTGATGATGGGGTTTATGATGTTTCATGGAGCATTTTAGGTTATGCTTTGAAGCATTGGCGCATGCCCAGAGGAAAATTTCCATCTGGAGGCCCTAGTCGACCAAACCCTAATTTGGTGACACTGGCGATCCGGAGACTTGATCCACCTAGAAGGGAGCAAACTTGTGCTTAATCCTTGAAGTGGGAGTCCTCTTGATCCATTGTGGATATTTGAGAGGCTAGACAAGTTGAAGATCAAGTCATTCCTTGATTGATCCTTTGTCTAAGAGCTCTGCGAGGGCTTGAAACCCTAAATCCTGTTTGTAGTGAATGTTTACCCACCTTTGGGGAGACTAATGAGGTATGATGGTCCATCCATATTGTGCTGATGATTTCCACAATGATGGGAAATCTTAGTGGTCAAAATTTCGGGTATGACAGATGCCCCTATTTAATCTTCTTGGACCCGAAGGTGTGAATGACGAAGGTATTCGGGCATCGGGGTGCAAGAGGATTAAATATCGGAATACCCGAAATTTTGATAGTGGTTATGAATGGTAGCTTACGCATTCATCTTCTTTAGTTAAGCGAAGATGCTTAGAAAAGGTAAACTTCCCCTCGATCCTGGTCTTCAGCCAAGGAGCTGGTCTCAGTTTTTTTTGAAATAAACTTCCCCTCGATCCTGGTTTCCTACCAAGGAACTGGTCTTAGTTTCTTTTGTAAACTTCCCCTCGATCCTGGTTTCCTACCAAGGATCTGGTCTCGGTTTCTGATATAAACTTTCCCTCGATCCTGGTTTCCTACCAAGGACCTGGTCTTAGTTATTGAAATAAACTTCCCCTCGATCCTGGTTTCCTACCAAGGAACTGGTCTCAGTTTCTTTTGTCAATAAACTTTCTTGACAAGGAACGCTATTAGTAGCGGTTTTCCTTCAAACTTCTCGCCGAATTTTCCTGGGGAGATGCCATTTGAGTGGAAAAAGATTTGATGTCAGACTTGCTGGGGAACCCATTCGTCTGAATTGTAGAGGTACACAAACTTCTCTGTTTTGGAGACGCCATTTTTCGATTCTACTGGGGAAAGCGAGTCTCTTGAGAGACTGTTTTCGTTTGGGGGCTTACATCATACTTTTCTCGAGATCTTCCCGGAGAAATGCCATATGATGTGATCCAATTTTGAGGTGCCGATGACCTTTTCATCAGCGGATTTTCGGAGAAATACTGATGTACTGCCGAATCTCTGTTTAAGAGGCTTTCTCTTGGGATTTTCCTTAATCCGGGAAAGCGAGGATATCATCTTCAATGGTGAAAAGTGACATTTGTTGAAGGTTTTCTCTGGCTTTTCAGAGGTTCAAGTTATCAAAGTGGTCAAGGACCGTCTCTAATCCAGAGATAAACTGGAGGAGAGATTGCTTAGATGATTCACTTTCTAACGAGGAAAGGTCTGACAACTCGATTGAGAGGACTTTTATCACTAGGGGATAAGACCGACTAGAGTGATAGTGATGCAATATGAATGTGAATGCAAATCAATAATGCATGATTTATGTATGTATATGCGGACAAAACTGACGCAACATACAGACTAAGGGATGAACACGACTGGATACTCGGCCATAGTGGGGCATGTAGAAATATCGCTGGTTCAAGATAGCAATTCTGCCTTGCTTAGGAGAAACGGTCCCTGTTGGGAGCGACGCTGGTCGGGCTTAGGAGATGAGAACTCGGCCGAAGATGTCAGATGGAACATGGTCTCTGACATTGCTGATCCTTCATTCAGGCGTACTGGTCTAGAAGGAGTACTTTGATTCTGCACTTTGAGGTTCGAACACCTTTGGAGACGTGATTGATGTTCTTCTGATGTTCAACAGTCAAAAGAAATTGCCATCTCTATTTTAAAAAAGCAGAAAAAATTTTAACAAGTAAATTCATTTTTGTTTCATTTCAAGAATCGTTAATCATGTTAACAACGTCGTTCTGTAAAGCTAAAACAAATAAGAATTACAAACAAAAGCACAAGGGCCCAAATTTTATTGATAAGATGGAGATCAGCCAAACGCGTGATTCCAAAGAGTATTTACAAAGTTTGAAAATGGTAATTTACAGGGAAAAGGGCTACGTTGAAACATAACGACCACTATCCTTCTACCAACTTTGAATTCGGGACATCCTGAGCTTCTGTCGAAGATGACCTTGACTGGAGTTTTCCTCCGATGGATGCTGTAACTGCTGCTGAGGGACTTGCCTCTGTTGAACATAGTTACTTGCCATTATCCCTAATTTTTGCCTAGATTGTACTATGATATTTCCAATCCATCGGGATGATTTTTTTTCATGTCTCTAACTTTTGCCTGGACCGCCCTTTCGGGTTTTTAATCCACCGAGACGTTTTTTTTTTTTTTTTTTTAGTTTAGGCGAAGTATTTCTTGACTACATCAACATTCGTGGGGTAGGCAAATTCCTCTCCGTCCATGGTTGCAAGTCTCAAGGTGCCGCCTGAGAAAGCTTTTGTGACCACATAGGGGCCATCATAATTTGGGGTCCATTTGCCCCGAGAGTCAGTGAGAAATGATTGTATCTTCTTGAGCACGAGGTCTCCTTTTCTGAAAACACGAGGTCAGACCTTTTTGTCGAACGCCCTCTTCATTCTCTGTTGATACAACTGATCGTGGCATAGTGTCGTGATTCGCTTCTCTTCGATCAGGTTCAGTTCGTCGTGTCGACTTTGACACCATTCAGCTTCGGTGAGCTTAGCTTCCATCAATACCCGGATTGTTGGGATCTCTACTTCTATGGGGAGAACTACCTTCATGCCATATACTAGAGAGAAAGGGGTTGCCCCTATTGAAGTGCGGATAGATGTTCGATAACCGTGAAGAGCAAAGGGTAGCATTTCATGCCAATCTTTATAGGTTACAACCATCTTTTGAACGATCTTCTTGATGTTCTTGTTAGCCGCTTCTACCGCTCCGTTCATCTTGGGTCGGTAGGGAGATGAGTTATGGTGTTCGATCTTGAACTCTGCACACAACTCTTTCATCATCTTATTGTTCAAGTTAGATCCATTATCAGTCATGATCTCGCTTGGAACACCATAACGGCAGATGATATTGTTTTTGATAAATCGGACCACCACTTGTCGGGTTACATTGGCGTATGACGCTGCTTCGACCCACTTGGTGAAATAATCAATGGCTACAAGGATGAACCAATGTCCGTTTGAAGCCTTGGGCTCAATCATGCCAATCATGTCGATTCCCCATATGGAAAAAGGCCACGGGGAAGAAAGAACTTTGAGATGTGATGGCGGTACATGAATTTTGTTGGAGTATATCTGACATTTGTGACACCTCCTCATGTACTTGTAGCAGTCGGATTCCATGGTCAACCAATAGTACCCTGCTCTCAGAATTTTTCTCGCCATTGTGTGTCCGTTGGCATGAGTGCCAAAGGATCCTTCATGAATTTCTTTCATAAGCATGTCTGCTTCTGGTCTGTCGACGCATCGGAGCAAGACCATGTCAAAATTTCTCTTATAAAGAGTGTCACCGCTCAGGAAGAAGTTTCCAGCCAATCTTCTGAGGGTCTTTCTATCTTTCCTGGATGCCCCAGGTGGGTACTCTTGTTTCTGAAGGAAGCATTTGATATCGTGATACCAAGGTCTGTCGTCTATGACTGCTTCAATCGTGAAGATGTAAGCGGGCCGTTCAAGGCGCATGATGTCGATCTTAGGTATGTCATTCCATCGACCTACACTAATCATGGAAGAGAGAGTGGCTAATGCATCAGCCATGTGATTCTCATCACGAGGGATGTGATGAAAGTCGACTCTGTTGAAGAAAGGTAGCAACCTTCTTGCATAGTCTTTATAAGGGATTAATCCTGATTGGTATGTGTTCCAATCTCCTTTTATCTGATTGATGACCAAAGCTGAATCGTCGTATACGTCCAAGTTTTTGATCCTTAAATCAATCGCTTCTTCGAGACCCATAATACAAGCTTCGTATTCGGCCTCGTTGTTCGTACACTTGACGTAAGTCGAGCGGTGAAAGGAATGTGGGTACCCTGAGGGGTAACAATGATTGCCCCAATTCCGTTTCCATAATGATTGACTGCTCTGTCAAAGATAAGTCCCCACTGGGAACCTGGTTCTGGCCCTTCACTGGGTAGCGGTTCATCGCAATCTTTCATTTTTAGATACATGACATCTTCGTCTGGGAAGTCAAACCCGATTGATTCTTGATCGTCAATCGGTTGATGAGCCAAATGATCGGCTAAAATACTTCCTTTAACGGCTTTTTGAGCGTGGTACTCTATGTCATATTCTGATAACAGCATCTGCCAACGGGCAATTCTTCCCGTGAGAGCAGGTTTTTCGAAAACGTACTTGATTGGATCCATTTCGGAGACCAACCAAGTAGTATGACGAATCATGTACTGGCGAAGACGTTTGGCTGCCCAAGCCAAAGCACAACAAGTTTTCTCAAGCATCGTGTACCGAGTTTCACAGTCGGTGAATTTCTTACTCAAATAGTAAATGGCAGACTCTTTCCGTTTGGTTTCGTCTTGTTGGCCAAGTACACATCCCATCGAGTCCTCTAGAACTGTGAGGTAAATGATCAGTGGTCTTCCTTCCATTGGAGGTGATAGAATCGGAGGATTCAACAGATATTCCTTGATACTGATGAAGGCGGTTTGGCAATCTTCTGACCAAACGCAATCCTGGTTCTTTTTTAGTAACTTGAAGATCGGCGCGCATGTCGCGGTCATGAGGAATATGAATCTGGAGATGTAGTTCAAACGTCCCAGGAATCCTCTGACTTGTTTTTCAGTTTTCGGAGAAGGCATTTCTTGAATGGCCTTGACCTTGTCAGGATCAACCTCAATTCCTTTATGGCTGACGATGAACCCTAGTAGTTTCCCTGAACAGACACCGAAGGTGCACTTGTTGGGATTCAAGCGGAGCTTGAATTTTCTTAGACGTTCGAACAATTTTGACAGATGTTCAACGTGCTCACTCTCTGTTTTTTATTTTGCAATCATATCATCGACATACACTTCGATTTCCTTGTGTATCATGTCATGAAACAGAGTAGTCATGGTCCTTTGATAGGTTGCCCCGACATTCTTCAAACCGAACGGCATTACCTTGTAACAAAAGGTGCCCCATGGGGTAATGAACGAAGTTTTCTCCATGTCTTTCGGCGCCATTTTGATCTGGTTATAGCCCGAGAATCCATCCATGAAGGAGAAAACTTTGAACTTTGTTGTACTGTCTACCAGCATATCAATGTGTGGTAAAGGGAAGTCGTCCTTTGGACTTGCCTTGTTCAGATCTCTGTAATCAACACACATTCTGACCTTTCCATCCTTTTTGGGAACGGGTACGATGTTGGCTAACCATTGAGGATATTCAGATGTAGCAAGGAAACCCGCGTCAATCTGTTTCTGTACCTCCTCTTTGATTTTGATAGCCATGTCCGGGTGAGTCCGTCTCAACCTTTGCTTTACTGGAGGACATTCTGATCTCAACGGTAAGTGATGTTCCACGATGCTGGCATCCAACCCTGGCATATCCTGATAAGACCAAGCAAATACATCAGGGAATTCTTTGAGAAGCTTTATCAAACCCTCTCTGGTAGTTGGACTGAGCAGTGCCCCAATCCTGATTTCTTTTCTCTCTTGCTCTGAACCCAAGTTTACCGTTTCCAACGGCTCTTTGTGAGGTTCAATGGACCTTTCCTCTTGTCTGAGTAATCGGGAGATCTCATCTGGAATTTCATTGTCAACTTCTTCTTTAGCCTCGAATACCGAGAATTCAAAGTTAGGAGAAGGCATCGGATCGTATGTTTCAACGGGGTTTAAAACAAGCAATCTGCATGACGTGATGATTCGTGTTTAGAAGAGATAGAGAAAAATGCAAGTGTGTGCAGTGTATTTGTTTTACTGCTTGTTTTTTATTTTTGAATGGTTTTTAGGATTACCATTTTCTGAAAAAGCAAAAAGAGAAAACAGCAATTAATGCGGAAATTACAGAACGACGTTATTTTATTAATGAACAAGTCGAATCTTGAAACTACAGCCCTATAAAACAAAACTCTGTCGCTTTGGGCAAAGCGAAGAGGGAAATTTACAGAAAGTGAGCCCTATCAAAACATCTGTTTCACCTGGGCAGGGTGAAAGGTTTAAAGATGGCAATTACTTTGACTGATGAACGACCTTCGGAACCTCGACGGCAACCCATTGGCGGCAAACTGCTCGGTGAATCACAAAGTCTGGCACCTTCCTTGATTTATCTTCAGAAATAACGTTGATTTCTGGTGGAGCAGGATCATTGGAATCTGTCTCCCAAGCAGAGTTGTCGTAGGAGGATTCCTCAGTTGTATTTTGTATAGCATTTGTGCTCTCAGCTGTATCTCCCCATCCAGTTGGCTGGATGTCTTCGAGCCTGATACGAGAGCTTTCGAGAGCGGTGTACTTGACCATAAAGTCGAATTTTCCACTCGGTTGTCCCAAGGTGTCCCACACTTTTTTCGAACTGGAGGAGTCATCCCTCTCGATGACGTTGACCTCAGGAAAATCATAGTTGATGAATTCTAGTCCTGCAAACGTTGCGAATTCATCTTCATGTTGAGTAGTTTATGAATGACCTGAGTGTTGATCCCATGACATGGTGGGGATACAAGTATTCTGTTCAATGACGCTCAACTGAGTTTCATTGTTCGGCTGACTTTCTTGCCCCAAGTCTCTTGGGTAAGGCTGCCACATTGGCAGGCCATCCATCGGGCCATAGTAGTTATAGTCAAAATTATCTTTCATCGGAGTGTCTTCCTCTAATGAATTTGGCGGAGCACGGCATCCTTTCGGATCACAATCTCCGTAGATCATTTCGACGTCTAATCTGGGTATAAATCTCGGACTTTCTGTAGGAAAGCAAAAAGGCATAGGCACCTCTTCCTGGGATACATAACCGTCCTTGTTAAGATAGGACTTCCATTCTTCATCTGTGTCAGAGGAATCTTCCTCGTTGATAGCATGAACTGTCTGAGACACTGGGTGAAGGAAACCTCCACTGTGGAAGAAGTTTTGAAGGGGATGAAGACTTTCATCGTTGATAGCTGTCTGGGTACATGTTGCAGAAAAACCAAGACCCTTCTTTATTTTATTGACAGTGGGAATGACAAGCTGTCCCCATTCGGTTGTATCGGTACTCTCGACCGCTTTGATAGCATCGTTGTATGAGGAAATCGAGGTTCCTCCTTCAGATTGATCGTTCTTGCTCACCGATAGTGCTTGGAACTGAGTTCCAATAACCTCCTCGGGTTCCACACAAGTAGATGGTGATAGGTTACTCACAAGCAAGGCTTGTTCCCCACAAATTGTGACAAGTTGGCCGTTCTTGACGAACTTTAGCTTTTGGTGAAGGGTTGAAGTAACCGCTCCAGCCTGATGTATCCAAGGTCTTCCTAATAAACAACTGTAAAGTGACTTGGAAAGTGTGAGGACCAATAGTTATGGGAAGATCAACTTCGCCGATAACCGTTTTTCTGGATCCGTCGAATGCTTTGACGACGACCTCGCTGACTCTCATCGAAGGGCCTTTGAATGATAATTGCATCAAAGTAGACTTCGGCATAACATTCAGGGCTGACCCTGTGTCTACCAGTACGCTGGCTAAAGCATCGTCCTGGCAGTTAACTGTAATATTGAACGCCATGTTATGACGGGGACCTTCTTCAGGTAATTCCTCATCACTAAATCCCAAATTATTGCAGGAAGTGATGTTAGAGACAATGCTATCGAACTGTCTGATTGTTACATCCTGTTCCACAAAGGCTTGCTCCAAGACTTTCTGTAGAGCCTCCCTGTGGGCTTCTGAACTGAGTAACAGTGATAATACCGAGATCTTTGAAGGAGTTTGTAACAGTTGATCGACAATGTTGTATTCACTCCTTTGGATGAGCTTCAGCATCTCATCATTGTTTTTTGAAAGGTCGGGATTACCGGATTGACCGATTGGTGGATCGGGAGCTTCTGTCTGAAGTTCCTTTTCTTTGTTAACTTCCCCAACCCCTCGGTTGAAGATTCTACCACTCCGTGTTACTCGACTGATGTCTGCAATGTTCATAACGGAGGGTAATGGAATTTCCTTTCCATTCTCAATTATCGTTGCACCGTATTTGTAAGGGATAACCTTAGTTGATTCATACGGTAGTGGTCCCGGTAGATAGATGACTATGGGAACCTTCTGATTTTTCTGACCATCATAAGTAATCTCGATTCGTTCCCGATTGGGAACTCTAGATTCGTCAAGTAGAGGGATGATGGCAAAAACATCCTTGGTATGGTGATGACCAGAGATTATGACAACATCCTCAACTTGATCAGCAAGGTAGTTCGGCGTCCCGTTGATGGGTCCAGAACCCGGATATGGACGAATTTCTCCACGGTCCACCTGACCCTGAAGAGCTGCTCTCACCAGGTAACACCCTGGGTTACTTTCCGAACAGGCGCTACAACGGTCATAATTGTGTGGTGGCACCTGGCCACGCCCACTTTGAATACAATGTAACCTCACTAGGTTAGCTTCCACAGATCGGACATCCTGACTTTGACGACGAGTAGGATTCCTGTTACTGATACTAATTTGCTGAGTATCTTCATCCGTGTAGATTGGCATCCACCAATGATTTAACAAGTGTTGAAGTGCCTCCTGGACAAGGGCACATCCCTGATCATTTTTGCAACCTGCTTTACAGCTTTGATAGTCATGTGATGTTAAGAATCCGAGTTGGACCTGCTCAGCATGTAACTCTACCAGGTTGGTATTCATCACGCGAATATCAAAGATCTGAACCATATTGATCTGATAAGGGTTCCTATCATGGTAGTCTTGGATCCATCCAAGATCCATCTGACGCTGGAGGGCCTCTTGTATGAAAGAGCATCCCTGTTTGTTTACCGAGCAAATCAGACAGGAACTGTAATCGTGCCGTGGCAGATTATGATACTGGCTTTGCCTTGAGTGCATCGCCATCAAGTTGACATTCATTGCACAGATGTCGTGGTTCTGAATGACGTTGGAGTTCGTATAGACCATGTTAACTCCACGAACTCGGTGTTCTTGGATCCATCTGAGATCCATCTGTTCCTGTAGAGCTGATTGCACTACCGAACATCCTTGGTTGTCTTTAGAGAAGATATCACACTGGTGATAATTATGAGGTGGCACATGGCCATATCCACTCTGTCTATAATGCATCTTGACCAGATTGGTCTTTAACAAGAGTACATCATGAATTTGATAGACATTGTTAGTCTCTTTCTCAATCAGATTGACTGCAGCTTTCTCATGTTGAGGCAGCGGGTTCGTGAGAACATTGGGATTCGTATCTTTGAAAGATAAGAGCCCGCTCCTAAGAAGCTTTTGCACGTCGGACTTGAAATTGAGACAATTCTCTATGTTATGCCCTGATCCTCCTTGATGATAAGGGCATGTCTGATCCACCTTAAACCAAAAAGGCAGATTTTCCGGTACGGTAAGAGGAGACTTAGTCTGGATGTGCCCCTTAGCCAATAGTAACGGAAATAATTCTGCGTACAACATGCGTATAGGATCAAACCCTGATGGTCGTGTTGTACGGTTGTTATTGTATGGAGGACGAGCCTGCTGAAGAGGCTGTTGTGTCCTTTGCTGATCAGGTTGGCTCTGCGCAACCTGAGGTTGATACGTAGGAATAGGCGCAAGGTTGACAGCAGGAGTCACAACCGCTACTGGTTGATATCGACGCCTTTGCTTTCCGAGAGAGATATTCCTAATATCTTGCTCTTTTTTCTTAGGGAGAGCACTACCATATTTTTTAGTACCGCTCGTCGATCCAGTGTCTTTTACCAAACGTCCTTCTCGGACGGCTTCCTCAAGACGTACGCCATGCCGACCATTTCGGTGAAATCACTGGGCGCACTGGCAACCATTCGGTCATAGTAAAATGAGCTTAAGGTCTTTAAGAAGATCTTTGTCATCTCTTTTTCCTCAAGAGGTGGACAAATTTGAGCGGCAATTTCACGCCACCTTTGAGCATACTCCTTAAAGGTTTCCTTGTCCTTTTACGACATCGATCTGAGTTGATCTCTATCGGGTGCCATGTCTAAATTGTATTTGTATTGTTGGACGAAGGCAGTACCAAGATCTCTGAAAGTGCTGATTGTAGCACGGTTTAAACCCATGTACCATTTAAGTGCGGCACCGGTTAAACTATCCTGAAAGTAGTGAATCAGTAGGTCCTGATTCTCTGTCTGAGCTAACATCCGCCGAGCGTACATCACCAGATGGCTTTGAGGGCAAGAGTTACCCTTGTATTTTTCAAAGTCGGGCACTTGGAATTTGTGCGGGACTTTCACATTGGGGACCAAGCAGAGGTCTGCGGCGTCCTTTCCGAATAAATCCTGACCGCGAATGGCTTGCAGCTCCTTCTGCATTTCCAAGAATTGCTCCTGGAATTCATCCATTCTATCAAACATAGTTTTCCTTTTACCAGCAGGTATTGGTGGAATCTGTCCTTCCGGGACAGTGTGCACCACAGGGGGTGGTACCGTGACTACGATAGTGAATCTTGGCGTTTCCCGAAGTTTGTAACCTTCAGGAGTTATTGGTATGCCTCTGGCATCTTCGCTTTCCCGAAGTTTGTAACCTTCAGGCCCAGCGGCTTCTGTTGCGATTCCCTGATCTTCAGTGATCGGCGGAACATATCCTTCTGGGATATAGTTAACAGGCATGCACCAGGGACGATCTTTCGGCATCTGATACCTAGGATCATACTTCTCCACTATGGGCATTGAGGTGATCTCTGAGATCACAGTTCTTTGTAGCTGAGCTTCTGCCATGGTTTGCATGTCGTTACGAAGCTTTCTCATATCCTCTCTTAGAGCGTCGATCTCTTCTTTCAACTCTCTGTTTTCTTCCTCAAGATCATCCATCTTTTTCTGACGATTGGCCCGAGTATTATATGAATGAGACAGTTTGACTCTAGAACCGAGACACAAATGTGAGATTCGTAGGGAAGAAGAATACGCGATGTGAGAATGATGAATGCAATGATTATATTAATTGTTCTTTTGGTTTAATCAAAATAAACTTCGACAATTAGATTGCGAATATCAAACACTGGGGAAACCCCTTTTTATTGAATTCCAAAGGATTACAGAAATGGAAATACAGTAGATTACAAAGTGCAGAAACAGAAACCTAAGCTAAAGGGTCCCGAGTCCTCTCTGAAGAGAAATCGGGTGCTGATTCTGGTATCTTCCTTTTCTTTGACCGGGGCTCTTGGGCCGTTGTCGGGTTATCGTTCCTTTGCCAAGTGAAAGGAGCGAGCAAATTCCTTTGGTCATCTTGATTCTCTACAGCATGCTGCTCCAAAATTTCAATCAGAGCATCTTTTTCTTTCAGTAATTGCTGTATTTTGATGCACTCTACGTCGAGGGTGCGGTACTTGTTCTTCCAAGACCTTCTTTCCTTTTGAACTTTGTTGAGAGTAACCTGAAGCTTTTCAGTTTTCGTCATGAAGTACATGACAGATTCCCTTGGCGGAAGAATTCCGTAACGAGGATAAGGCATTTTTAGCTTGAGAGCTCTAGTTTGTACCCAGTGGAGATAAGGCTCCACCGAGACACAGTCCGGTTTTCCCAGAGACTCTCGTCCTTTCTTATGAACATGTTTCCAAGCGTGCACTATTTCCATCTTTAGTGCTCTGTCACTTTCTCCTTCCTTGAAGAAAAGACCTTCTAGATGAGCGTTGCGCGGAACAAGCCTCATCGGGTATCCCAATTGACGAAGAACCAATATCGGATGGTAGTTGATTCCTCCTTTAGTTCCTATGAGGGGTACGTTGGGGAAGTTTCCACAACGGTCAATGATCCTGATTCCATCATAAATCCTATTACACCAATCTATATCAGAGTTGGTAAGAGACATAATCTTCTGCGACCAACGTAAGACACTCTTGCAATCCCAAAAAGCAGCAGACTTGGGCAAGTGCGAGATAAACCATTTATAAAGCAGAGGTACACAGCATGTGATCTCCCCTCCGCTGTACAAATTTCCCAAGTGTACAGAATGATACGCATCTGCGAGCAAAGTCGGCACAGGGTTTCCAATGAGAAAAACCTTAATGGCGTTGATATCGACGAAGTTATTGATGTTGGGAAACAAAAATAACCCGTAGGTGAGCAAGACAAAGATGCTTTCAAAAGCAGTGATGTTCCCTATACTGGCAAAATACAGGGCTTTCTTCGTCAAGAACTGGGCTGGCAAACCTTGGATGCCACCCTTGGCGGTCATGTGAGTCCTGACCTCAGACTCGTCCAAATGAATTGCTCTTGCAATGGTCTGATTCTTTGGAATTTCTTCCAGTCCAGAAAATGGAGCTCGATCTGTAATGTGTAGATCAACCAAATGAGAATACTCCTCCAGCGTTGGTGCTAGCTGGTAATCCGGGAATGTGAAACAGTGATAAACAGGATCGCAGAATTGAATGAGCGCATCCATGATTCCCTCAATCACATGGACTCTTAACAGCGGTAGCAGATCTCCGTGTTTGGCTCTGAAAGCCTCAGGGTTAGTGATCATCCTTGCTAACCTTCTCAAATCCCCTAATTTTGGAACCTTGAAGGTGTACGTATGAGTTCTCCTTCTACCGAAATCCATTAGCGTAATCCTTTTCTCTGATATTTGCAATCACAGTTTTAGTTTAATTTGAAAAACAGAGAGACTAGAAGAGAAGTTTTTTGAATGTTTTAATGTTTTATTAAATGAATGCATGAATGCAACACACAAAAACATAGAAAAAACATGGGGTCAAAGGGTCGTTGTCATGAAGTCAAGGCTCTACCCATCCCCAAAGGTTTATACTAGGGTGATTTTTGTACCTGTACTCATTATCATCAACTCCTCCCAGGAAAGCAAAACAACAAGCGGATCGCCAGCGAGTTGCAGAGCCATCTTAGAGTAAGTGCCATTCACCGAGAATAGATCACCAGCCTCAAATAAGGGTAGTATAGCGTAACAACTATTTCCGATAGTTTCTGCACTACGAAAGGGTTTGGCTCCTCAGCTTCTCAGACTTAACAACCGGCCCATTGGCTAGAAGAGTGAATGGGTTGCGTTGGTCAGCCTCCACTGAGGTTGATGGTCGACCCCGTCGCCATCACTTATCTTAAGTGTATACTCAATCTCACCACATGCGGCATCACACGCATTCCCAGTAGCAGAAAAATAAACACATATAGCAATTAGGAAAAGCAGTATATATATTTGTCCTAAACATCCTAGACCTTTAAAGCTATGAATCCTAAGTTCCTGACAGAAAATGGGTTCCCCGGCGGAAGCCCCAATCTGTGGTTTTCACATAAGTGAAGAGAAGGAAGACCGTGCCTAGATCTAACTTTGAAAAGCCCCACGGTGGGCGCCATTTTTCTGTAGCGAGCGATTTTGGACGCGGTTCTTAAGCGCTGGTCGCTCTCTGCGGTTTGAGCTTTGACTACAGGTCGATTCATTTTTTATCCTATTGTGAGCTGAATAAGGAAGGGAAATAGATGTCTCCAATTAACCCTACTTGCATACTGAGTTTAAACAGCGGTCTGTTAGGTTACGAATGCTATCAATGTGGGGGGGGGGGCCTTTGTACTGGTTATTTGTATTTTCGCCAATACAGTTTCTTTCTTTCTAGGACTTTCTAGCCGGGAACAAGGATTAGGATGTTAGGACTGATGCTTTTGAATTACTGCTTTTGATTGATGGAGATATGGGATTCAGGTTTTTTGTTGATTGCGCTCGCTAAGATTTTTCTTTCAATCTTATGCCTACGTATTCCTGTTTACCGAAACAGGGAAATCAGAGCGTTCGTCGTTCCTCCTATTCTATGGGAGGAAATGGGTGTTTGGTGTCTTGTTCAAAGCCCAAGACGTGAAGCGAAAGGTGATTTATATCTTGTTCAAAGCCCAAGATGTGAAGCTGAAAAGTCTATTTGTGTCTTGTTCAAAGCCCAAGACGTGAAGCTGAAGGACCTCGACTTTAGAGAGAATTTGTCATCTCTAAAGAAGGGTTTGTCTGTCACAACTGTCGGGTGACTGGTTATAAAGGAGAATTACTTTAACCGGGATACGCGGATCCTAGCAATGCCATAATTTCCTTTAAAGGGGATTTTAACCTGAAGGAGAAGACTTTAACTCAGTGTAGAGCAATGCTATCTTTCCTTAGGAATTTCTTATGCTAAAAGAGGGACATTGGCATGGATGTAGATGATCCAGAGGCTTGCCGCTTACAGCGATTAGATGAAGGGGAAAGGAGTTGTTGATATTTGTGTACTGTGAACGAGGCACAACTTTAATGCTAAAAGGTTGATTGGATCAACCAGTGGTTTTCTTATACAAAGCCTAAGAGGAGGCTATTGGCCCAACAAGAGGGAGTTTTTATGTGTCTCGTACGAAGCCCGAGAGAGAGGCTAAAAGGGTTGACTCAACAGGAGAATCTTTTATACTCAACAAGAGAGTGTTTTTGTATCTCGTACGAAGCCCGAGATGGAGGCTAAAAGTTTGATTGGCTCAACAAGAGAGCCTTTGTATCTCGTACAAAGCCCGAGATGGAGGCTGTTGTTTATTTGGGTCAATAAGAACCTTTTTGTATCTCGTATAAAGCCCGAGATGGAGGCGAAAGGGGTAATTGACTCAACGAGGGAGTCTCTTATATGTCTCGTACAAAGCCCGAGAGAGAGGCTAAACGTTGTTTGACTCCGCTGGGGAGAATTTTGGTATCTCGTACGAAGCCCGAGACGGAGGCTAAACATTTGCTTCGCTGGGAAGAATCATTGAACAAAGCCCAAGAGGAGGCTATTGTAACTGTTTCAGTTGAGTGACAGATCCAATATACTTATTTTAAAAGAGAAAATCAGTTCTTATATGAGCAACACTGTACTCAGGGATTTGATTTGAGGATCCGGGTTATTCCTGTTCTTTAAGGAAGCGGGAAATCCGAAGGGTATTAAGACTGTCCGAGTCTACGGGTTTCCTTCCTATTTAACGAAGGGGTTACTTGAGAATGTCTTTGAGACTCAAGGAAGTTAGACTGTCCGTGTCTAGAGTTTCATCTTTTGTACTATGCTTTGAGAAACAGTAGTAGACTCTATGAAAGGACTGTTCTATGAGGATGACTAGGTTCTGTTCCTATACCTCTAGGAGGTCATCGGGACAATTTGTACGAAGCCCAAGAGGAGACTGGAAACTTTTAAGAAGCCGACGGGTCCTTGTACTAAGCCCAAGAGGAGTCTATCATTCTCGGAGGAAGAGATCATTATACGAAGCCTAAGAGGAGGCTGTGAATACTTCTAGGAAGCCGTAGGGTCCTTGTACGAAGCCCAAGAGGAGGCGGGGTTGCTTTTAAGAAGCCCGTGGGTCCTTGTATAATGCCCAAAAGGAGGCCGATGCTTTTAAGAAGCCCGTGGGTCCCCAAACCCCGAGAAATTCAAGGCAAGCTATTCACAAGGAATAGATCAAGTCAGGAAAGTTCGAGAATTTGGAAGAAACTCAAAGATGCCATTCACGGAGAAAACATTCATCTTGGGGAGTAGAGTTTCTTGACAATTCCTAATGAGGACAGCCGAAGAGAAGACTGTATCTGGTGATCCTATTGGGGATCTAGTTGTCTATTTCTATGAATAAACGAAACGGCGTCACCTAGTTCTAGACGTAGTTGCCGGGGAAACTCTAAATATCTATACTATTATTACACAGTTGATATGAGTTTATGAAATAAGACTTACAGCGAAACAGCCCCACAATACAGTTATATGTATATGAGTTTATGAAAGGAGACTTACATTGAAACAGCCCCACAATACAGTTATATACATATGAAAGCGGTAAATGAAAGCGGGTAAACACTTACTCGGTTGTAGAGCTTCCATGCTGTTTGGTTAGTTGTTCAACAAAGAAAGATTGAAAACAACAGTATATTCAAAATCAAAGGAGAAAGTGCTTTGAAAAAGAAAGATTTGGGGCTTACAGCTCAAGGAGAGGCCCCGAATTTTATCAGTGAGCGCACTGTTGAATTTGTACAGAGGGACTTATACAAGTGACTGAGGCCCAAGAAAGGTTTTCTGTACAAAGGGATGGGTCTTACACTCTATTAGAGGCCCAAGTGAGTTTTAAGAAAAGAAATGGGTCTTACTACTCGAGGGTAGGCCCAATGGTTAATTTTGAAAAAAGGCGACGGTCGCGCTGAGGTTTTGGAAACACCGTGGGACTTATACAAGTGACTGAAGCCCAAAATTTTGGTATTTACAAAGGGATTGGGTCTTACACTCTATTAGAGGCCCAAAGAATTTAAAGAAAAGAAATGTGGCTTACAACACGAGGGGAGGCCCATAGTCTTTATTTTCAAGATGAATATTCACTTTTAAAATGCTTAAAAACAATTAAAAATGAATTTATTCACAAAAATACCAACTATATTAAATAAATAATATAAATTTGATTTTTTTGTAGAATAAAATATTTTACTATTTTTGTGATTTTTCAGAAAAAGAACCAATAAAAAATAATCAAAATTGAGGGAGTTATTAATTTTCCAAATCATTAAAAAATAATATGAAAAATAAGAAAAAAGGGGTTGGGTCTTACACTCTATTAGAGGCCCAAAGTGTATTTTTGTACAAAAGATGGGGCTTACAACTTAGGGAGAGGCCCAAAATATTTTCAGTTTGAAAATGGCGATCGCGCCGAGATTTTTAACGTATCGGGACTTATACAATAGCTGAGGCCCAAAATTGTTTCGTTAAAAAAAAGGGTTGGGTCTTACACTCTAATAGAGACCCAAATGTTTAAAAATGAAAAGAAATGAGACTTACAGCTCAAAGAGAAGCCCAGTTGATTTTCGTTTGAAAATGGCGATCGCGCCGAAGTTTTCTTTTAACGCAGAGGGACTTATACAATAAGTGAGACCCAAAATTGTTTTGGTTAAAAGGGGATTGGGTCTTACACTCTAATAGAGGCCCATGGTTATTTTTAAAAGGCGACGATCGCACCGTTTATTTTTTACGGTATCGGGGCTTATACAATGAATGAGGCCCAAAAATGATTTGGTCAAAAAAGGATTGAGTCTTACACTCTATTAGAGGCCCAAAGAGTTTGAAGAAAATTTGTTACGGTGAAAATCAAAGAAAACCCCAATTTCATTTTTTAGGCATTTTTTCAAGAAAAATTAAGTAAAAAATGATAAAAATATCAAATAAAATCATTAAATAATGATTAAAGTTTATGAAAAAAAATATTTTATCAACATAAATATTTAAAATCATTTTGGTTTTAAAAATCAAGAAAAAAAAGAAATCATTTTAAAAGCATTTAAAACAATTTAAAACACTATTTTTAAATATATTAAAAATAATATTTTTTGTGATTTTTTTGGATTAAAATATTATGGGGTACGAATTGGAAAATGATGATTTTTTGCTATGTGAAAAAAATTGGTTGAGTTTTGAAAATAAAAAGTAAGAAAAAGAGGAAAGATATCAAAATATCATCTCCGACATTTTTTTGGGGTAAAAACGAGTACCGAAACTTTAATTTTCAACGCGTTTTTATCAAATTTCAAACACTCATAACTCTCTCAATTTTTATCGGAATCAAAATCCGGAAGTACCTACCTGACCGATTTTTCGCAAGGAATCCGATGGTATTACTCACGCACACGGAAAATCAACGTATAAAACGCAGAAAAAACTGCTATCGATTAAAAAATATCGTTCCGCGCCGAATTTCCAACACGCGTAACTCTCTCGATTTTTATCAGAATCAAAATCCGGAAGTACCTACCTGACCGATTTTTCGCAAGGAATCCGATGGTATTACTCACGTACGCGGAAAATCGACGTATAAAACGCAGAAATTAAAAAACAAAAACTGCTATCGATTAAAAACATCGTTCTGCGTTGAATTTCAAACACGCGTAACTCTCTCGATTTTTAACCGAATCAAGATCCGCAAAAGCCTATCCTGACCGATTTTTTGCTAGGAATCCAATGGTATCGCTCACGCACGTCGAAACTCAACGTACAAAACGCAGCGATAAAAAAACCAGAGCTGCTGCGTTGTAAAAACATCGTTTCGCGTAAAATTTCCAACGCGCGTAACTCTCTCGATTTTTAACCGAATCAAGATCCGCAAGAGCATATCTTGACCGATTTTTCGCAAGGAATCCAATGGTATTACTCACGCACACGGAAAATCGACGCACAAAACGCAGAAATTAAAAAACAAAAACTGCTATCGTTGTTTTCGACGCCGTTTCGCGTAAAATTTTCAACGCGCGTAACTCTCTCAATTTTCATCGGAATTGAAATCCGTAAAAACCTATCTTGACCGATTTTTTGTAAGGAATCCAATGGTATCGCTCACGCACGCCGAAACTCAACGTACAAAACGCAGCAATAAAAAAACCAGAGCTGCTGCGTTGTAAAAACATCGTTTCGCGTAAAATTTCCAACGCGCGTAACTCTCTCGATTTTTAACCGAATCAAGATCCGCAAGAGCCTATCTTGACCGATTTTTCGCAAGGAATCCAATGGTATTACTCACGCACACGGAAAATCGATGCACAAAACGCAGAAATTAAAAAACAAAAACTGCTATCGTTGTTTTCGACGCCGTTTCGCGTAAAATTTCCAACGCGCGTAACTCTCTCAATTTTCATCGGAATTGAAATCCGTAAAAACCTATCTTGACCGATTTTTCGCAAGGAATCCAATGGTATTATTCACGCACTCGGAAACTCACTGTACAAAGCGAAAAAAACAGAACCGCTATAGTTAATTCGACGCCGTTTCGCGTAAAATTTCCAACGCGCGTAACTCTCTCAATTTTCATCGGAATTGAAATCCGTAAAAACCTATCTTGACCGATTTTTTGCAAGGAATCCAATGGTGTTACTCATGCAAACTAAAACTTAATGTTTAGAACACACCAATGAAGAAAAGACAGAACTGAACATGGTTTCAAAACAACCAAAATTCCACATAAAAACATGTCAAAATGCAAACAGTGGGAGGATCACAACATACACATTAAGGACTACATTTTTACCTCAATAATTGTTCAATATGATGCATGTATGTGGACAACAAAGGAAAGCATGATTCAAAGAATTCAAGTTGTGGATTTTACCTCTTTTTTGGAGATTTTGGGCAACCTTCCAAGTGCTTTGTTCCAGAAATGATTTGATGCTTTGGACAACCTCAAATGACCTCTTAGAAGCTTTTAGGATGGTTGGAATTGGCTGGAAACCTCTGGAGCAAGTTTGTGCACTTTCTCGCGAAATGGTCAAAAACGGCCAAAATGCCAACTCTCTCAAATGGTGTTCCAGATGTGTGGCACCATTTGGGATAGTTCAAGGATGATATTTAGAGTGTGTTTGAGGTTTTATCTGGCTTGGAAAGTGACTGAATCAAGACATGGCTTGAAAAATGCAAAAAGTGCCATTTTGAGGTTTTGAGAGGTGACTTTGTGATGTTGTGATTACAGGTCACTTTTGATGGTTTGCACAGCTTACATATGATATATATGAGGTGAGTGTGTGATTAGTTTGAGTGGAATTGCTCTCTAGCTCAAAAACTCAGAATTTCCTTACTAAAGAAGACATTTTGGAGTGAAAGAGAGAATTTGAGGAAAGCATCTGTTTGATGGCTTTGGTGTACTCAAACTGAGCACAAATGAGCTCTATTTATAGTAGAGCAAGTTTGTTTTGGGATCCACAGTGAATGGTGGCTGCAGCAGATGTTTGTTCCATGTTGGCCAATGGAAATGCAAGTCTCCTCTAGCCATTGACTAGAGGTTAGGGCACAGGCTGCTGGTTCCCTTGGTCTTGGATAAGTCTTGACTAATTTCAGATGAGAATGGCTCAGTACATGCCACCTCTAAGCATCCATTAAATGCTCCAAACCAAAATTGGAGTTTTGTCCCTCTTTTAGGGATTTCTAGGCTTTGGCATGCTTTTCTTTGTTCCTTGGACTTGGGAGGTTCATGGATCAGATCATCCCACTTGGATTTGATCCTTAGATGTGTCCAAACTGATGACAAGGCTTGAAAATTCGTGTGGCACAAAAAATGTGCAAATCTGCCTTGTAAAATTCAGCTTCAGCAAGGCCTTTTGTAAGATCCGTAACTCCTTGCTCGAGTATGCTACATGGACGTTCTAGGACTTTTCGGAAAGCTTAGATGACGTACTTCAACTTTGATGTTTAACATTAGACCTGGTTCAACTTGGATCATGGAGAAAAACAGCCTTGAAGTTGGGACATTGTGCTGAAATTACAAGGCAGATTTTTGGCTAAGTGCTGAAAAATGTCAATTTTAACTTTTTAGCCATTTTGATCCAAGCATAACTCAAAATCCTTAATGAATTGGACTTAGGTCTAGTTGAAGTTTTTGTAGAGGGTAATGAGGGCTACAAATCAAGCTTTGGATGGAGAAAAATGGCTTTGTAGTTTAGGAGTTATGATCCTCCAAAGTTGGTACCCTTGCCACTTTTTTTCATAACTTAGAAAAATTTCTAAGTTTTTATGGTTACCCCTTTTACAAGTTATCCCACTTTCTTTGATTTTTCTTGATGAATGATGATTCCAATCACACATTAACATCATTTTAGGGTTAAAAAACCATTTTTATGAACAATCTCAAAAAGTCAAAGTTTGACTTTTGTGCACAGTTGACTTTTTATCAGATGAATTCCAAACTGTGCGATTCTTCAGGAAATCATGTCCTTGACCTAAATCAAAATTGATGGACATGTTCCATGGGTGTTATAGGGTGTATTTAATCGTGTCCCACGGCTTGGGAGCATGTCCTGGTCAAAAGTCAAAGCTACAGTTGACTTTTCCCGCGAAACCCCAACTGTGGTTCAGATGAAATTGAAACTTGTTGCTCAAGCTTCTTGGGTCAATCCATTGTTGCAAATGGATCAACGTGGTATGTTGGAGACCCTTAAATCATGTCTTGAGGTCTTGGCTCATGATTTGTCCCAAAAGTCAACTTAGGGGTGAATTAGGTCAAGAAACCCAAATTCCTGATTTTTGATGTATGCATCCCCTGAGGTTAAATTGACTTGATGATGGGGTTTATAATGTTTCATGGAGCATTTTAGGTTATGCTTTGAAGCATTGGCTCATGCCCAGAGGAAAATTTCCATCTGGAGGCCCTAGTCGACCAAACCCTAATTTGGTGACACTGGCGATCCGGAGACTTGATCCACCTAGAAGGGAGCAAACTTGTGCTTAATCCTTGAAGTGGGAGTCCTCTTGATCCATTGTGGATATTTGAGAGGCTAGACAAGTTGAAGATCAAGTCATTCCTTGATTGATCCTTTGTCTAAGAGCTCTGCGAGGGCTTGAAACCCTAAATCCTGTTTGTAGTGAATGTTTACCCACCTTTGGGGAGACTAATGAGGTATGATGGTCCATCCATATTGTGTTGATGATTTGCACAATGATGGGAAATCTTAGTGGTCAAAATTTGGAGTATGACAAACGCAACAAATGTCAAAGCCCCTTAACAAATTAAAGAGATGCAAGATTTATCGAACAAGAATGTACAAATAGCCGTTTGTGAGCTATGTAAAGGAGATCACCCCACCGGCTATTGTCCTCCTTGTCCTCCGGTTGATGAAGAAACAAATTACATGAATAATCAAAATCAACAACAAGGTTATCAAAGGCAACAACAACCTTATCAAAATTAACAAGGATACCAACCAAGAGGAAATTATCAAAATCAACAAGGATACCGACAAAATCCTTATCAACTGGCACAACCTCAAGGTGGGAGTTCCAAGCTTGAAGAAACTCTCAACCAATTCATTCAAATGTCCATGGCTAACCAAAAGACAAATGAAGCATCAATCAAAAATCTCGAGAATCAAGTTGGGCAACTAGAAAAACAAATGGCCGAGCAAAAATCGGGGCCATCTTTTTCCGCAAATACTCAAACCAACCCGAAGGAGAATTGCAAAGATATTGTTACTAAGAGTGGGAGAGAGTTGGGAGAAGGAGAAAAAAATGAGAAAAATGTTGATGTAAGAATTGAGGAGGTTGTGGAGGAAGCAAAAGATAATGAGGTAGTAGTTGAAAAGAATGATAAGGAAGAAGTTGAAAATAAAAACGAGAAGTTAGTTGAAAAAGATAACCTTAAAAAAGAAAAGATAGAAGACAAGAAGAAGAGAAGAGTCAAAAAGGGGAAAGAGATAGTGAATCCAATTCCTATTCAAAACTTACCTTACCCTCATGTGTCCACCAAGAAGGACAATGAAAGGCATTACACTCCTTTCATGGATATATTCAAGCAATTGCAAATCAATATTTCGTTTTCCGAAGCGCTTGAGCAAATGCCGAAATATGCCAAGTTCATGAAAGATATTCTTACAAAGAAGCGAAGATATTCGGAGCCTGAAACCATTATCCTTGAAGCAAGTTGTAGTGCTATAATTCAAAGAACTCTACCAAAGAAAGAAGTCGATCTGGGGTGTGTTACTTTGCCAGTAACCATTGGTGATGTCTATGTTGGCAAAGGCTTAATTGATTTGGGCTCAAGCATCAACTTAATTCCATTGTCTATTGTGAAGAGGCTTGGGAACATTGAAATGAAAGCAATTCGAATAACATTACAATTGGCCGACAAATCCACAACTCATCCTCATGGATTGGCTCAAGATGTATTGGTTAAAGTTGATAAATTTTTCTTTTCGGTTGACTTTGTTGTGATTGATATGGAGGAATACGAAGATGCTCCATTGATTCTTGGACGCCCTTTTATGAAGACCGCTCGAATGATGATTGATGTTGATGACGACCTTATGAAAGTAAGAGTTCAAAATGAAGAGGTGTGCTTTGATCTTTTTGAAGCAATGAAGCATTCTCAATATAAACATGATAGTTTCCGTATTGATGCAACAGAAGAAGCCATAATGGAAGTCTCAAAGCAAGTTCATATAGAATCTCCCTTGGAAAGAGCTCTTGATGACTCATTTGAAATATTTTTCGATGAGGAAGAAAGGGCACTTGAAGAGTGCTTGAAGGAACTTGAATCTTAAAAAGAGTTACAACCATGGGAAAGTGAAACAGAAGTGTTGAAGAAAGAGGTGAGTGATGATAAGTCTCAACTTGAATTGAAGGTGTTGCCTTCTAATTTGAAGTATGTGTTCCTTGATGATGGTTGTAACAAACCGGTTATCATTAGCAACATTTTGACCGACAAAGAGGAAGACCGTTTAATTCAAGTTTTGAAGAAGAATCAACAAGCTATAGGTTGGGTTCTTTCCGATATAAAGGGAATTAGTCCGGCCTATTGCATGCACAAAATTTTAATGGAAGAGGACTTCAAAATGGTAGCTCAACCTCAACGTCGTTTGAATCCTACGATGGAGGAAGTTGTGAGAAAGGGAGTTGTTAAGCTATTGGATGCCGGAATAATTTATCCAATATCTGATAGTCCGTGGGTGAGTCCCGTGCAAGTTATGCCCAAGAAGGGAGGAATGACTGTTATTAGAAATGAGAAAAATGAATTGATTCCGACGAGAACTGTAATGGGTTGGAGAATGTGTATCGACTATAGGAGGCTTAACACCGCTACTAGAAAAGATCATTTTCCACTTCCGTTTATGGATCAAATGCTTGAGAGATTGTCGGGTCAAGAATTTTATTGCTTCCTAGATGGCTATTCCGGTTATAACCAAATCTCGGTTGATCCGGAAGACCATGAGAAGACGGTGTTCACTTGTCCCTTTGGAATTTTTGCTTACCGAAAGATGCCTTTTGGCTTGTGCAACGCACCGACAACATTTCAACGGTGTGTACAAGCCATTTTTTCTGACCTTATTGAGAAAAGAATGGAAGTGTTAATGGATGACTTCTCCGTGTTCGGAGCGTCTTTTGATCTATGTTTGAAAAATTTGGAGACCGTTATTGAACGGTGTGTGGAAACAAACTTGGTACTAAATTGGGAGAAGTGCAACTTCATGGTAACAGAGGGGATTATGCTTGGCCATAAAGTCTCCTCTAAAGGCCTTGAAGTGGATCAAACTAAAATTTAAGTGATCGAGAAGTTGCCACCTCTAACCAATGTTAAAGGAATCCGAAGTTTTCTAGGCCATGCGGGATTTTATAGGCGGTTCATCAAAGACTTCTCCAAAGTTGCAAGACCTTTGAGTAATCTACTCAACAAAGATAAGTCTTTCTTCTTTGATAATGAATGTTTAAATGCCTTTCAAATTTTAAAAGAAAAACTCATCACCACACCCATAATCGTTGCTCCAAATTGGACTTTAAATTTTGAATTGATGTGTGATGCTAGCGATTATGCCGTTGGTGCGGTGCTTGGGCAAAGAAAGACCAAAATTTTTTATGCCATACACTACGCGAGTAAAGTTCTAAATGAGGCACAAGTGAATTATGCCACCACAAAAAAAGAATTACTCGCTATTGTGTATGCTCTCGAGAAATTTCGGTCTTACTTGATTGGTTCAAAATTTGTAGTCTACACTGACCACTCGGTCATTAAATATCTGCTTACCAAGCCGGATTCAAAGCAAGCGCTAATCTGGTGGATCCTTTTGTTACAAGAATTTGATTTGGAAATCCGTGACAAGAAGGGGTATGAAAACTTGGTAGCAGATCATTTATCCCGGTTGGTCAATGTAGAGGTAACACACCGAGAAAATGAGGCCCGAGAAGAGTTTTCAGATGAAAAACTATTTCGAGTATAAGTTAGACCTTGGTTCGCAGATTTTGCTAACCACAAAGCAACCGGATTTATACCGGAGGATCTAACTTGGAACCAAAGATGAAAATTCTTATCGGATGCTAACTTTTATGTTTGGGATGAGCCATATCTGTTTAAGTTAGGAGCTGATAATTTATTGAGAAGGTTTGTCACTCTTGACGAAGCTAAAAGTATCATTTTGCATTGTCACAACTCGCCATATGGAGAGCATTACAATGGTTTAAGAATGGCAACAAAATTCCTCCAATCGAGCTTTTATTGGCCAACATTGTTTAAAGATGCAAACCTCCATGCGAAAAGTTGTGACTCATGCCAAAGAAGTGGCGGGATTGGAAAATGGGATGAAATACCCTTGCAAACAATTTTGGAAGTCGAGGTTTTTGTCGGACCATTCCCCCCATCTTTTTCAAATAAGTATATTTTGGTTGCGGTTTACTATGTTCCCAAGTCGGTGGAAGCAATTGCGTCACCGAGGGGCGATGGCAAAACGGTGATAAAGTTTTTAAAGAAAAACATATTCTCCCGTTTTGGCACCCCTCATGTGTTGATTAGTGATGGAGGGTCGCACTTTTGCAATGTACCACTCGAAAAGGTCTTAGAGCACTATGGTGTAAAGCATAAGGTTGCAACTCCTTACCACCCGCAAACCAATGGTCAGGCCGAAGTGTCAAATAGGGAGGTAAAAAGGATTTTAGAAAGGATTGGTCGCAAAAGTTGGATGAGGCTTTGTGGGCGTATCGCACTGCTTACAAAGCTCCAATCGGTTTAACTCCTTTTGAAATGGTTTATGGCAAGACATGTCATTTACCAGTTGAATTGGAGCACAAAGCTCTTTGGGCATTGAAACTATTAAACTTTGATCCGAACTTGGCCTGCGAAAAAAGGAAGGTTCAATTACACGAATTGGAAGAAATGAGGAATAATGTGTACCATTCGAGCAAGCTCTATAAGGAGAAAGTAAAAGGATATAATGACAAGAAGGTTTCTCAGAAAGAATTTCGGGTCGGCCAGATGGTTCTTTTATTCAATTCCCGTTTGAAACTCTTTCTGAGAAAATTGAAGTCCAAATGGCCTGGACCGTTTTTTATTAAGGATATCAAGCACTATGGTGCCATAGTGATAGAGGACTTGCAGAAGAAGGAAAGTTGGACAGTGAATGGCCAACGGATGAAAATCTATCTTGGAGGAGAAATTGATATAGAAAATTGCGCAGTATTTCTGGATGATCATTGAGATCATCTTGGACCGTCGAGCTCAAACGAGTTAAACAAAACGCTAGTTAGGAGCCACCCCAACATTGTATGTATTTCTGTTTTTCTACTGTTTAAGTGATAAGTTGTTTAGAATTGGCATGTAGTGTGGTAGCAGCTTGCAGTAAAAAATTTCAAAATTCTGTCACATTCACTGGCTAGTTCGCTTTGCGAACCTGGGGCGAGCGTTCGCTGACCAGTTCGTATTGCGAACTTAGCGAGACAACCAAAATTTTTTTTTCTGCCACCTCATTAAAAAAGAGAGTCTTATAAGGTGTGGGCCAGACACTTGGGCCCATGACCCATCACTTATTCTAATTTTTGAGAGGTAACCCTACACTCCCTTTGTCACTCTCATTTTTCCTCTCTCACAAACACTCACAACTTTGAACTCTCTCATGTGTTCTCTTTTCCTACTTCTCTCACGAAATTGTCCAAGTTCTCAACAAGTCCAGGTTTGATTCTTTTTCTCTCTGTTCATTTTTGTTAGAACAATGTGGTTAGGTTAGTTTAGGTCGAACATTAGAGATAATTTGATTCTAGGTTTAAGTGGTATCAATGCACCTCTGGTTGTAATGCTTCTTTGTTACTGCATGTTGAAATTTTGTCAAGCATTATGAGTAGAGTTGTATTGTGAAAAAAGTCTGATGTTGGAAAAGTTGGGAAGCTATTAATTTTGAAAAGATTCGCAGGTTCGCCACTAGTTCGCTTTGCGAACCTAGGGCGAACATTCGCCAGAACTTCGCTTTGCGAATCTGGGGCGAATATTCGCCAGGACTTCGCTTTGCGAACTTTGGGCGAACATACCAGATTTATGAATTTTTATTTACTGTTTCTGTTTGGGATTTTTGATTATGTTTTGTTCCTCATCTAATGGACTGTTTTGCTGGCTGGTTGTTGTTTTGTCTGGTGGTTTTTGCAGATGGCTCCAAAAATCATTCCATCAAAAAAGAGAAAGACTGGAAGCAATTCACGACAGTTCCAATTCAGTTCGACGATACACGTTTCCGAGGGGAAAAACAGGCTGCAAGATACTTGACACTAGAGAAACATACCATCTTGTCTGAGAAAAGATTTAATTTGAACTCTCAAGGAAGCTAACGGGCGGTAGCTGGACTCCTTGAAAGAAAAATTGGGGACAGTTGATTACACCTGTGGATAGCTATAACGTGGAGATGATCCGGGAATTTTATGCAAATGCCTTCCCGGATGATGGGGAGGCATTTGGATGGAAGACCATGGTTGGGGGAACATAGGTGATTTTTGATCGGGATACTATTAATGAGGTTCTTGGGAACCCGTTGCAGTTGAGATAAAATGAGATAGATACCTATCACAGAACCTTGAGACTAGTTAGAGACACCGACAAAATAACCAAAGACTTATTGCGCGAAGGCAAATCAGTTGAGTTGAACCCATCTGGGGTTCCGCGCAGATACCATTGTGAAGACTTGCGTCCTTTGGCCTAGTTGATCTTACTTTTGGTTCTTACAAACATTAAGCCAAAGTTGCATTCCTCGACCATTACCATACCCCTTGCCCATTTGGTCCACAACATCATGTTGAATGTCCAGATTGATGTAGCCAGGATTATTGCTGATGAGTTGAAGGTTATTGTGGAAAGTGGCATTGGTTCAGCTTCGCGAAAGAACTGTCCCCTTGCCTTTCCTTGTCTTATTATGACCCTTTGTGTGCATGCGGGGGTTAATGTCCCGGCACGCCGTCAGGTAACCATCCCGACTGCTATTGATGACCGGTATGTGGACAAATTTTGTAAACCAAAAGGGGTGCGAGGTGAGTCTTCAGGTGCAGGTACTGATGTCGGCACAGGTGCTAGTGATGGGTCGAGTGGTTCTGGTTCTCAAGGTTATTATCCGTATCAGCAAGAGATATGCCAGTACAATTGGGACTGGATGGCGGCTTCTCAGCGCGCTATGATGGATTTATATAATTCGATGCAGGTATTACAACTGCAAATTCGTGAGCCCTCCGTGGATCACTCTATGATGACTAGGGAGCAATTCCTAGCTCATGCTGGTTAGCCTAAGGCCAAGCCAGTTTTTGGAGGGGGAGCAGAGGCAGCTGGTGAGCCTGAAGATGCTGATGCGGAGGATGATGGTGATGATGAGCCTGGGGAGGTATCTGGATCTGAGTCTGGTTCTGAGGAGGAGGAGATTGAGGTTTCTGGTTCTGAGTCCGAAGAGGACTAATTTTGATGATGTCATTTTGTACTTCCTTTGATCTTCAAAGTGAAGTTTTCTTATTTTTCTTGTTATTTTGCTTTATGTATCAGTTTTTAGTATTGTACTTTATCCACTATGTGGATTATTTTGAGATTTTGATGTACTTTGTACCCTTATGAAGTACTGATGACTTTTGTTGGTGTTTTCACACCATAACACTATTATGCTATTATTATTAGTATTTTGTTTTTCAGTTAAATTTGTTCAATTTTCATTTTTATTTTAGTTTTTTTTATTTTGTTGTGTTATGTTGGTATGCTTGTGGGAATTTAATGTTTCCAATTTTGGATGTGGTTTTGAAAGAAACTTTTAGGTTGGTGATTGTTGTTCATCAAATAAGATTCTTCCAAGTTTGGATGGCAATGATAGAATTTAAGCATGTAATTGTTGACAAGGTACATAGTTACCTATTTCTAGGATTTAGAATGTGTTAGAACTTTTTGTCTTTGTACAAATGAAATTTTGTTTCTTGTTACAACTTTATTGATTGCTTATGTCACTTAGGTCCAAAAACCAAAATTGTGAGAAACCTCCATGGTCTACTAAATGCATAGGATTGCTGATGAATTTTGTTTTATACTTTTAATTCATGCTTTATCTTATGATTTGTGTGATTTTGTGGAAGCATTAGAAATTATCAAGGCATTTGTTGATAACGAGCACAACTATTTCCAAACAGTGATTTACCTGTGAGTAGTGAGTATTCGTTAGCCCTTTGAGCCTAAACAGTTTAGATCTCGTTTTAGTGATGAACTTTGTGTTGTACATAATTTGAAAATCAAATTCATCATTGAATTTTTGAGAGTTCTAAAATTTTTTCTTCTTGAACCTTGGAACTTTGTTTTTATTGATTTCCTTGCCTTAAAAAGCAATGAGCATTCACTTAAGGTTTAGTTGAAAATAAGTTGGGGAGAATGAAAAAGAAGATTGGTAAATTGCTCAAACTTTGAAAAATTTCAAGCAAGCATGAAAAAAAAAAGAAAATGTGAATATGAATGTGAAAAACAAAGAAAAAGAATGCTTGCTTGAAAGAGAAAAATAGAGTCCAATAATTGTGCATAAGGAAGTTTGAGAAGGTTTGTGATAAAGGAATAAAATTGGTGAATGAAGTTGAGATGTGTGTGAATACCTTGAATAGTGAATGTTCTTTTGCATCGGAAATTTCGATTCAATAGCCTTAAGAAATGTCCCTTTATTGTTAACCCGACCAAGCTACAACCTTAAAAGCCCTTAGTGATCTTTTTGCTTCCACGATTTCTTTATTGATCGTTTAGATATTGTATGAATTGCTTTGTATTTGCATCATTTGTCAGACAAGCGAAATTGCCCCGCGTTTGTAAGCGCATTTTTTCCTTCAATTATTTTTCGAAGAGGAGTGTTAGAGTGATATGAGCATGATAGTTTAGTTGTTACTTGAAACATTGTTTGATATTTGTTTAAGAATTAAGTTCTTTTGCATTGTTCGATTCTAGGAATGTGTAATTGTTGCTTGTTTGCAATTGTTGTTTATTTGAGCCGTTTATCTTTTCTTGGTTGAATCAAATGCTTGAGCAAATCCTCTTCTTTTCAATGAGAGACATACTTTGCTTGAGGACAAACAAAGAGTTAGTTGGTGAGAGTTTGTTAGATGTCAAACATGCTTTATATTTCTTATTAATACTTGACATTTTTCAACTCTTTCATGTTTAATTGTGGATTTTATTCTTGAATTGTTATTATTCTTCAAACATTGTGAAAATACCTTTGGTGCTTGTAATATGTGTGTTATTGTGCAGGAAAAGGCACTAATTTATCAAAGAAGTAAGACACAAAGAAATTATCCAAGTTGCCAAAGAAAGGAAGAAAACATCAGCAAGTTCGCTTTGCGAACTTGCCAGTGAATATGCGCTTTGCGAACAACTGGCGAAGCTCCAGCGAATGGTCCCAGACTTTGGGCAGTAAGAAAAGGGACTAAAGTTTGCTTTGCGAACTTCCCAGTGAATGTTCGCTGATTCATCGCTTTGCGAAGACCTGGCGAAGGACACCTTGGATGAGGCAGTAGCTAAAGGGGCCTAAGTTCGCTTTGCGAACTTGTAGGCAAATAGTTTGCTTTGCGAATAAAAGTTTGCATTGCGAACTTATGCAGAAACTCAGAGGCGGTTTAGCTTATCAGAAGCACTTCGGGCGCCAAATTTGTAGTTCACTAGGCAAATGAAATGTTCGCAGTGCAAACTATGATGATTTCAAGTGTACTATAAAAGCACTTTATGTATTTTCTTGGGATCAGAACCTCATTTTATCACACCAAACCCTATTTTTCTGATTTTTTTCATCTAAGAGAGATCTTTCACATTGAAAAGCTGGATGTGCATCCGATTTCGATTCTTCGACGCTGATGCTTTTTCATCTCCTCACGAAACTTGTGAAATAAGCTACCATGAATATGTGTAACTATACACATCTTGTGTCAAGATTAGTGGTAGGTAATCCTTCATTTTGTATGTATTGATCTTGATTGTAGTGTGTGAACTTTGTTGATGATAAATATAGATAAAAAACTTTGTTTGTATGGTTTATATTTTGTTTTAGTTCATGATTGAGAAATATGTTCTAAAACTTGACCTAAGTTTCAATCCATCAACAATCATAAGGGTAGAGATAGTTTTGAAAGTTGATGTTCATAAATATTGATCTTGAATGTTATCATATTGATAGTTGGAGTGAGAGATCATCTAAGGATCAATATGATAAATCCCACAACAAGTGTTAGAGATAAACTTGTTGAGAGGATATGTGGTTATATTCATCGTTAACAAGTTCACATCCTTTATCAAGTAAATACATATAAAACGGATTATCGGACACTAATCTTGGCATGCTTTTACCAAATCTTTAAAACCAATTTCTTTATCGTTGTTTCTAAATTCTTATGCAAACGATCCATTACAAAACCACCAAAATCTTTGTTACTCTAAGTTTAAAACGATTTCGACTATAGAACGGCGGCAATACACATACAATCCCTGTGGAGACGATAAAACACCCCTCGAAATACTTTTCAATGCCTACCCAGTGCAATTTATACCTAAGACACTCCTAGGTATGAAAACCCCTTTCACTTCCTACCAGTCACCAATAGTAGTGATAAGCATAACAATACATCAGAAGAAGACACACTTCAAAGACAATACTTGATCTTGCTTAAAAGCTTCAATCAAGTATAATTTACTCTTGCTTAAAAGCTTAGAGTGGACACTTACAACTCAATAACATCAGTCCAGTTCAAGCATCTAGGTGATGAATGAATGGCTCACAAACATTCTACCTCAATGTATCAAAAGATACATGAGTGACACAATACAACAGCAGTACCCTAAAAGAAACTAAAACCCTAAACCCTTATTTGCACACACAGTTTCTTCAACACTTATTCCACACGAATTTTAGGTTTAGAAAGTCTCCTTTTATAGCCACATGCAGTATGGGCTTGGACTCTTCCCATTTTGTCAATTTTAACCTACTGCAGAATCTTCTCCAAAATGGCAGGAACAAATCTTCAAAGTTTCCTAAAACGTCTCATCATTTAATTTTAGCATTTTGTGTACAGCTGGAGATACAGAACCTTGTTCCTAATAGCATCATCTTGACCTACGTAAATTACTGAGATATATCCAAAAGAAATATCACAGAATTAAAACAAACAAATCTGTCAAGATTTTAAAACAGCCAGACTAGATGTTCTGATAGAACATGTTCCAACATCTGTTAGGACATTTGCTCTCAAGGTGAGTTGAGCAGCATGTTACAAAATCACACACGACATCATGTAATGAACCATGTTTTAGCAAAACTGTTGCCAATACATAAACCATGGAACCTTCAATCTCCCCCTTTGGAAAATTTTGGCTAAAACACCTTTTGCACAATAAACCCTGGAGACTATGTGTGTACATGAGGAAGAAGATAACCTGCATCTTCGAGAATATCCACAACACTCCCCCTATACCCCAGAACCGGTCCTTGTCATGGAAGAATAAATATCCCTCTCAATTCGAAAGAAGAAACTTTTCTGAAGCAAAAGAAAACCAACCTGAATCACAAGAAAACCAACCTGAACACAAGCTTGAACTAAACTAGTTCAAGTCATTAGAAACACATATGTCAGAAGCCACAGTCATTAGAAACACATATGGCAGAAGCACAAAAGTTCCTAAAACATGACCAAAAAGACAAAACATCTGATAGGACATCATAGACCCAACACAAGCTCAAATTGCTCAAAAAACAAACAACAATACCACAGTTAGAGACTTTTACTTTCATTTCTTTTTATTTATCTCCCCATGTTTAAGCGAAAATTTGACAAATAACAGGCAAATAAAACTGACTCTGTAAGAACAAACACACAAAAAAAATAAAGAAAAAAAAAACAGCCTAAGACCCCAAATGAAAATAGTTGAAAATAGGACCAAAACAACAAACAAAAACTAGTTATTCCCTCCAACCTCCTGAGTTCACAAATTGAACCCAGTCTTCATCACCATTCCCACCAGAACCACGATCCTTAGAACGAGTCTTCTTTAAAACCGTAACCTTTGTCACAGAAGTTTTCTCTGTCAGGACAACTCCTGTTGATGACCCAACAGATGTCATAGCGCTTGACTGATCCTTCTTTTTGTTCAGAGGTTCCTTCTCCTTATCAGAAAGTTTGGAGGATTGGCTCATGTTAGAAGTACAATGTGAAGGGATGAAAAAGCAAGTAGGCTTCATTCTTTATATAGCACAAAATCCTTGTTTGTAACGCCTGACAAGTCAAGGAGAGCCATGTTGGAAACATGTAAGTCAACCTTGAAAATGGACCACCGTCCATAGAGGGGAAATGAATCTATTAACTTTAGATCTCGTTTTCCAAACATGAATCAAGACATTTTTCATGTCATAGTAACATGTTACACATGCACCAAAAAAACATGTTTTTCAGGCCTACTGTTAGAGCACTGCTGACTAGGCACACCGTCTTTAGCATGTTGACCACACATAGACTCTTGATAGTCTTAACTGAAAAACCTCGGTACAATGTCCTGACATTCTGATAGACATTTTTCTATGGCCCAACCAAAGACACACAACATGCTCCAAACATGAAGTTTCCCACTAAATTCCTTGCCTAGAAAATTCATTAATTATCAGCTCAACCCAAATGAGCAAAATGTCACGACATTACATTAGAAATATCACAACCAAGTACTATAACTCTCATGACTGAGCAATGTCGAGACATCCTGTTTGACATTATACTTTCACTAGAGCCAAAACAAGAGCCAAGTTGCATGAAATCATGCATGCTTTGTACGGGATGTACCAAAACAGCTACACTACAGACATGCACACATCTCCCCCTGTCACACATAATCAATTCTTCCCCTGAAGGTGGAGACCAAGTAAAAACAACTTACGCAATTCCATCTCTTATGCACAACAGCACCAGCCATCACATTCACACTCCCACTGCAGAGACAATGGTTCAACAAAAAGTTATCAGAAGCAAATGCAACGGAATAAAAGAGACATCCATCAACTCCATACACCAAACAAAAACTTGTCAAGACATCCCAGGTCCATTAGCAGAACTCCCCCTGAATTGTGTAGCAAAAAAAAAAACAAAGTCCAAACACAGTGTATTCAAGCATACACAATGACATGGAAACACACATTACTTGGTGGAAACACACATCACTTGATCAACTTCAGGTGTTCTGCCACCTCTTTCCCCTGTCAAAGATCCATCTACACTTCTTGTAGTTGTCACAAGCCTTAGTAGAGTTGACACTAAACTCACTTGTCACAGACTTAAAACATGTCTTCTTCAATCTCTTAATAGTATCCTTCTTAGGCTTACTATGCCTCTGAGAATAGAGGAAATATACAGTGTATGTTGCCTTCCTCCATACCTGTAACTGCTATAAATCTTCACTAGGGCAAGTACTTAGCCCACAACTTATGTCCTTAAACTGACCTGTACATAATGCTTTAGTACCCATACCAGTTAGCTGATCCTCAGACTCCACACACTTCAGAATAAACATCTTTCTTTTATCAAGATTCCAGTCAAGGCTCTTGCTCCAGCCATGTTGAATAACATAACTGACAACTTTAAGATCTTCACAGTCTACTGGCATAACATTCAGCTTGACATTATATCCCTCTATCATTTGCTTCATCCATACTAGTTGAAAGCAACCCCTTCTAGTCTTACCATAGTCAATTTCAACAATGTTCCCAGTAACACAGTCATCCGCATTGTTAGATTCTTTCATCAAGAATTCAGTGTTGTGAGAGTAGAATATACCATAGACACTTGTTTCAATGATGTAATTCAAAATCTTCTTTTCTTGAATGGTAGAACTCATCCTTGGTTCCAGCTTAAAGACAAGACAAGAGTCTGACATTGTCTTTGTATGTTCAGAAGGGTGTCTTGTAATGAGTTCCTTGGATAGCTCTGACTGAACTCTAACAGAGAGACCTGAAGTGAGTAGAGGATCATCTGTCACAATACTAGAAAGATTGCATCTTTCTTCTTTTCTAGTCTGCACAGAGAAAGTCCCAACATCGTTCTCAGCATCCATCATTTACTTAGTAATTGAATCATCACTTATAGGAGTTGTCTTTCTGTTTTGATCTTTGTCAGTCAATACAAAGCATTTACTTCCAAACGTATGCAAGTGTTTGACTGTAGGTTTCCTCCATTTCCAATGCTCATATATAGTGGTTGAAGTGACTCCTCTTAACGTGACCCTGTTATGAATGTAGCACGCAATATTCATAGCTTCAACCCAAAATGCCAATGACAATTGCTTGGCATGAAGCATCACTCTAGCCGATTCTTGTATCCCTCTGGTCTTCTCTTTAACAATTCCACCCAGCTGAGAAGAGAATTCATGATGAATATTTTCAGAATCACAAAACTCTGAGAATTCTGCACTTTCAAATTCCTTGTCATGGACACTTCTAATCTTTATAATCACCCTGTTATTTTCCCTCTGAATACTTTTACACGAATCTTTGAAGACTTCAAACAAGTCCGATTTTTCTCTAATAAACTTCATCCACGTGAACCCAGAACAATCATCTACAATCACATAAACATACCTCTTTCCATCCAAGATTTCTATCTTCATTGGTCCCATCAAACCCATATGAAGCAGTTCCAGCACTCTGGATGTAATCAGATGTCGCAACATTGTATGAGACATCATACCCTACTTTCTAATCTCACACTCTCCACAAATTTTTCCTTATTTAATATTAAGGTCTGGCATTCCTCTAATGGCTCCTATAGACATTATTTCCTTCATTCTTTTGGGATGAAGATGTCCAAGAATCTGATGCCATAAGTCCACTTCATCCTCATTGGTTATAGACCATGTGGAGGAATAAGCAGTTATTTGAGGATCCCATAGATATCAGTTATCTTTGGACCTTATACCTCTCATTAGAACAACACCTTTCTCATCTTTGACTATGCATTTTGATTTTGAAAAATTGACCAACAAACCTTGATCACAAAGCTGACTAATGCTAATAAGGTTAGCAGTTAATCCTTTCACCAACATAACATCTTCTAAATTAGGAGATCCTGCACACATCAATCTTCCCACTCCTTTAATTTCTCCTTTAAATCCATCACCAAAGATGACAGACCCTGAGGGCTGAGACCTAATATCCACTAACATCCTCTAAATCCCCATCATGTGTCTAGAGCATCCACTGTCAAAGTACTAGTCTTTTCTAGTTGAAGCCCTCAAGGAGGTGTGAGCCATAAAACTCACATCCCTGTTGATAGGCCTTATTTTCTTACTTAACTGATTGACTTTGGCCCGAGCTGAAGCTTGTTGCACTCCATACAAATTATAACAGAAGGGCTTAATGTGACCATACTCCCCATAGTAATGACACCTCCAAGTTGAGGCTTTAGAGTTTGTTAACGACACACCATGTCTGCAGGATGTTGTAACATGTGGTTGGACATCGTGACCATTTTCTTCTTTTCAGAAGGAGGGAACTCTTCTACAGACTTATTATTTTGTTGATCATCAGAAGGATAATCACCTCCTACATTTCTATACTCTTTCACCACATCATATTCGTCACTCATTCTTCTTAATGAGTCTGTCATGTTATTAAGCTTGGATTTTAGGAAGGTTACCTCATCCTGAAGATGATGAACATTACATAGAAGTTCTTTCTTCTCATTCTCCAGTACATCTATGATCTTTCTCTGATTCTCCTCTGTCTTAACATGTTCTTCACACTTGCCACGGGTTTCCTTGATCGGGAGTAGGTTGAAGAAAGGAGCCATCAACAAATCGAAGTTTGTTTTTGGATATGAGGGAAAATTTCATGGCATGAGACTATAAGTTGTAATTTTTATGGTTAAGAGGAGGAGTGACAAGAATAATGGATGGATTTTTGTTAGGATGAAGATAATAGGGGTTAGAAGGATTTGTGGCAAAGTCCAAATAAATGGAATTAACCATGAGGTTGATAAAAAAGATAGGGTTAAAGTTTCTAGAAAAAGATTTGATTTCTGAGTTCCAGGGGTTTTTAGTGATTGGATAAATAAGATCATGATTTGCGTTGAATGAGGCTGAAGATGGAAGAAACGTTTTAGGAAGGGGTGATTTTTGGGGTTCGGTTTATGGAGTCAATGTTTTTTTTTTTTTGGATTTGTGACAAGAGTGTTCTTAATCTTTGAATGAAGATATCCTTGATGTTGATGATGATTGGTGATTTTACGGGGTTTATGGGTTTGAAGGAAGTGTGATCTTGATTGTTGAATAAATTGGTGATATTTACAGGTTTTCTGGGTTTTATTTTGGGATAAAGAAGTTCTTGATTAGGGCTTGTAGGAATGGTGTTCTTGAGTTTCATATGAATTTATTGGTGGAGTCGATGATGATTCATGATTTTATGGGTTTTCAGGGTTAGATTGATGGTGTTCTTGGTTTTGGGTGCATTTGATGACAAGTGTTGAAGGTAATTGTGAGAAAGGAGAGAGTGGGAAAGAAAGGAGAGAGACAGAAAATTGAAGAATGAAGGAAAACTTAGATGTAATCTGAGTATACCAGCAAGGAGATAAGGATGAGATCTTGAGAATGAACTAGGGATATACACACGTGTAAGGAGAATGGTCAATATAAGAGAGTTCTTCTCAATCTTCGGACAAACCAATGCTCAAGATACCGATAAGATCGAGGAAAGATTTCTTCAGAACGGAGCTTTTGGAGCAAAATTGTTGGGGTTGGAAGATTCAAGATGATTTCGAGTCAGGATTTTGCGAGGATTCAATTTGGATATTGTGTATGACTCAACGAGATTTCAGATAGAAGAATTTCATATTTCCAACATTATTTGGATATTGAATTGTACTAAATATCATGTAATTTGTTACAAACTATAATGGAAGACCAAAGTTTTAAATGGGAAACCATTAGAGAGTGGAGTAGGCGTAGCGAGGACGAAAGTAAAACCACTATAAATTCGGCGTACACTTCTCTCTCTCTTTCTCTCTCTCTCTCTCTCTCTCTCTCTCTCTCTCTCTCTCTCTCTCTCTCTCTCTCTCTCTCTCTATATATATATATATATATATATATATATATATATATATATATATATATATATATATATCTCTTTGTGTGTTTGTGTGTGTGTGCGCGCACACGTGTGCGTGTTTGTGTTTTTTTGTTTGTGTGTGTGTGTGTAGGTCTCTCTATTTTAATTTCATAGAATTGCATGTTTAGATTATTTTTATCGCTTTCTTAGAATTGTATGTTTTTAGGTTTATTGCCTTGGTAGCAATTTATTAATTAAGCATATGTTTTGTTAGGTTGGCACTATGATTTATCTTGTTGTTGATTAAGGTTGGAAACTATGATCCTAGAATTATCCATTTTATTGATTTTGTATATTTACACTTCTTCTGTAAATAGATATTAATTCAATACACTACTTTTATTAGTTTTGTGTTAGCTATTTGATTCAATCTATTATTTTTGTATACTAATTAAGGTAAGTGTTTATATATCGTCCGATAAGTATAATCAATTTTATATACACACTGTTTCGATCAATTTTTATTTAGAGGTCTATGCAAGCTCCTTTAAATTATTTCATATTCGTATTCTCACCCAAATTAATCTACATAATCTGCCTTATATGCATATGGATACCTAATAAGCATTGAATTTATTTTTCCAAACACAGAAGCACTTTCTAATAGTCCTCTCATATAACTCAATCTGAACTTCACAAGGTTTATATTCTTATTCCTTCAATTTAATAGGATTCTAATTACAACTCCAACATCATATTCAACGTTTGTTATTGTGAACCCCATTGCATACATAAGATTACCTTTTGTTAAAAAAATAGGACACCTTACTCATTTTTTTCTTCTTTTTTGTCACCATTTTCAAAATCAAAATTAGTTTCAAACTTAAACATAAAATTATATATTAATAATAAATATATATTAATCCAAACAATCCATACCACTACAAAATAATAAAAATGTTACAAATATATAATGCATATATTTAATTGTAGTTTTAATAATAATAGCAGCTAAAACGTAGATCATTTCTCTAAAATCATTTTCTTCTACCTTCTCTTTAACACAATTGCATCTCTCTCTCTCTCTCTCTCTCTCTCTATCTCTCTCTCTCTCTCCGTAAATCTAGAATGCCGATGACCTGATGTAACCTCTGGCCTTGGTGGCGTGACACCACTAAATCCGCTTCACCCTTCCCCTACTTTGAGGTTGGAGTGTTGTCGGCACTGCACTTGTAGTCCCTTTGGAAACCCCTCTATGTTTTGGCGATATAAATGTCTTTGTGCTTGTTTTATCTTTTGTTGGTTTGGCTCTGGTGGAAATTGTTTTTCTTGGTTTTTAAATATGGCTTGTTGCATGTAGATCGACAACCAGTTGCGTCAGATTCGAAGTTGTGCTATTTTTTCTATTTCTCCAATTGACTTATTTTGGTTGAGTACTCGTTGACTTTTGGTTTTCTGGTGGCAAAGACTTTTGTCAGAGGTTTGTTGTGTGTTAAGACTTGGTTACAGTGCTTTACTTTGTGGAAGCTTCGACGGTTGTGGCAGCTCATTCATTTTCTCTAGTGGGTCTCTTAAATGATAATGGTTTAGCCACTGTTGCAGGTTTGTGTTTCTTGTGTAGGGTTGTTATCCTCATCTTTTGATTCTCTGATTGTTTTAAGATATATTGAAATTTGCAGGTTTCAAGATTTAAGGTTTGCTTCCTGTCATACCCCAAATTTTGACCACAAGATTTCCCATCATTGTGAGAATCATTGTCACAATATGGATGTACCATCATGCCTCATCAATCTCCTCAAAGATGGTGGAGCATTCACCATAATCAAGAATTAGGGTTTCCATCCCTCTCTAAACATTTAGACAAAAGATCAATCAAGAAATGACATGATCTTCAACTTTTCTAACCCCTCAAACATCCACAAAGGATTAAGAGGACTCTCACATCAAGAATCAAGCACAAAGTTGTGGCATTTCAAGTGGTTTGAGCCTCTAAACACCCGACGTCACCAAATTAGGGTTTTGGACGACTGGGACCTCCAAAGTGAAATTTTCATAGGGGATTGAGCCAAAGCTTCAAAATATGACTCAATATATTCAAAATAACCCTAGGAGTCCCTTTTCAAAGTTAAATCACCCTCAGAGAGTGCATTCCTCAAAAGTCGGGAATTAGGATTTCTCCGCTACGAACCGCTTCGGAGCCAAAAGTCAAAACATGACTTTTTTTGGTAAAAATGATCCTTATGACTCATATTCTCATAAAATATGATATATAATGCCATTTGAACAAGAATTGATCAAGAAATCATGATAACGTGCAAAAGGGGTAATCTTGAAAAATTGAAAATTTTTCTAAGTTACTAAATTTGAATGGTTTTGGTGCCAACTTCCAAGGACCATAACTTTTGATCCAAACAGCCATTTTGAGTGATCCAAAACCTGATTTGTAGGTCTTCCTACATTCTACAAAAGCTTCAACTACCTCAAACTCCAATTCTTCATAGATTTTTAGTTATGGATGGATCAAAGTGGTGAAAAAATAAAAAATAAAACACTTAGTGAAAACTGCCTGAGTTTTCAGCCTTGAACATCAATGTTCATAAGGATTTTTCAGTTGGATTCAAATAGTTTCAAGACAAACTATTATCACATATGGATTTTATCATGTTAAGGCTTTCTAAAAGGCACAAGAGCTTTCCATAACTCCATCTGAGCAAGGAGATATGATCCTCCCAAAATGGCACTTTCCAACTGTCATGTACAAGGCAGTTTTGTGCACTTTTGCTCGAGCTGGCCAAATTGTGCAATCTTAAGCCTTGTCACACTTCTGAAAACATGTAAGGATCTTATCCAAGCAAGCACCTATGATACACAAGCCTTGCAAGTCAAGACACCACCCCTTTTGGCATGTGGAATTCAATGTTCCAAATCTAAAAACTCCAATTTTGTTTCAAAGCATTCAAGAGGTGCATTGAGGTGGCATAGACTGAGTCTTTAATCAGTGAATGAGTCAAGCCTTATCCCTACAACAGAAGACCATAGGCTTGTGCTTTAACCTCAAGTCAATGATGAAGACGAGAATTCCTTTATGCAACCATTGGCCACAAACCTATACCAGCTGCCGTGCACTATTGCTTGCAAAAAAAACTTGCTCTACTATAAATAGAGCTCATTTGTGATCAGTTTGAGTACACCAAAGCACCCAAACTGATGCTTTCCTTAAAATCTCTCTTTCACTCTAAGAAGCACCTTCTCTTGCAAGTCACTATCGGGTTTTGCATTTGAGAACAATTCTGTCCAAACCAATGATGCAAACACCTCATATACATCATATGTAACTGATTCAAACACATAAACAACATCTGGAACATCAGAATCACAAAGTGATATCCCATTTGCTCAAGTTCAAGAACCTGCTGCAGAAGGATTCGAGCTGGTCATACCAAGAAGTTTCCAACCATTCCAAGCATTCAAACACGTTCCTTGACACCTAAGGAAGCTGTCCAGATCATTGGAACACATCTGTAATATCTCCATCATCAAGCTCGATCACCAGCTGCAAGAGGTAAGTCTGAAGCCTTTAAACTCCATATTCCATGCATCATAAATGAATTTTTGAGTTACCATCTTGTTCTTCCATGTATATAGAGTGATAACCCTCCATCAATTGCCATGAATTAATCGTGTATGGAATTTCATTGTGTTCATGCTGAAATTAGGGTTCTTGAGGTTATTCTCTGATTTCTCACTCCACACTTAATATAAATGCAATTAATTTATATGGTTGTAATCCTTGTTCAAAAACGAGTGAGATTGGTGTTTGAATCGTGCAAAACCATTGAGTAATCAGAGAGAAAAGTGAGAAAACGCAAATCATCCATGGCGCGGTCACGAGGAAGAAGAAAATGGCCGTTGGCGCCATTTTTTCAAATTTTTAAATATTTGAAATTTTGACATTTTGTTTAAATGATTTCAAAAATTAATTTCTCTATCATTTTTTATCATTTTTGATTGGTTTTTTTTTAAAAAGTCACAAAAATGTTAAATTATTTTATTTTACAAAAAAATCCAATATATGTTATTTATTTAATATAGTTAGAATTTTTGTAATTTGTTTCATTTTATGTGTTTTTAAACATTTTAAAATGAGATTTCCACTTTGATTTTTCAACTTCAATTGAATTTCAAGCTTTCATGTGATTAAACATGATTTTACAAAATATTTTTCAAAGTTGACACATTTTTTTTGAATATATTTGATATTTTTTATCATTTTTATTTAATTTCCTTTGAAAATTATATCTTTAAATTCAAAATTAGGGTTTTCTCTTAATTTTGATTTTTCAAACATTTTTCAAAACATTTGGGCCTCTAATAGAGTGTAAGACACATCCCCTTGTAAATGCAAACCTTTTTTGGGCCTCAGTCATTGTATAAGTCCCACTGTGTTTTCTAAAACCGCGGCGCGATCGTCGCCTTTTAAACAAAATCATCTGGGCCTCCCTTTGGTTATAAGTCCCATTTCAAATATTTTTTTAAACTCTTGGGCCTCTTGATAGAGTGTAAGTCTCATCCCTTTGTAAATAAACAATTTTTTGGGCCTCAGTCATTGTATAAGTCCCGATACGATTTCAAAAATCTCGGCGCGATCGCCACATTTCAAACAAAATCATTTGGGCCTACCCTTGTGTTATAAGTCCCATCTTTTTTATTTTTAAACACTTTTGGGCCTCTAATAGAGTGTAAGACCCAACCCCCCTTTGTACATAAATAAATTGGGGGCCTCAGTCATCGTATAAGTTCCAGTACATTTTTCAAAACGACGGTGCGATCACTGTCTTTCATTGGGCCTCTCATTGAGTTGTAAGCCCCACCTCTTGTACAAAAATAAATTTGGGCCTCTAATAGAGTGTAAGACCCGCCTCTTTGTAAGTATAATAAATTTGGGCCTCAGTCATTTGTATAAGCCCCTTGGTGATTTTCAAACTACGACGCGATCGTCGCCTTTTCAAAAGAATTCATCTGGGTCTCTCCTTAAGTATAAGCCGCAAACTTATTTTAACACAACTTTCTTTGTTTGATTTAGATTCAAATCCATAGTTGTTATCAAAACTTTCTTTAATTTCTTGAACAACTAACCATACTGTTGTAGTGCTGGAAGCTTGCTCACCTGTAAGTTCTATCATCTTTATTTTAAATACTTGCTCATATATATCTCATTTGTATATATATATATATCTTGCTTAGAGTTTTCCCCGGCAATTAGGTCTAGAATTTAGATAAAGCCAGTGGTCACTCTTTCAACACAGTCAAAACTAGTTCCCCATAGGAAATTCCAAATACAGTTTTGCCTCCTCTTGGGCTTATACAATATGGAACAGAGAAAGAAATTATTCCCGCTGAAACATTTCTCAAGACTGTCACTATTAGAAATTTGTCAAGAAGTTCATTCCCCCAGAGAGGATTAATTCCCGGTGAAACCTCTCTTGAATTTCTTTAAACCTTAGAACTGTTCACTACAGAAAGGATTAATTCCCGGTGAAACCTTTTTGGAACTTTTCTTAAGTTTGGACCCACAGGCTTCCTAATAGCATCCCCAGCCTCCTCTTGGGCTTTGTACAAGGACCCTCAGGCTTCTTAGAAGTTCTCATGCCTCCTCTTGGGTTTAGTACAAGGACCCAGAGACCTCCTACAGGTATAGGACAGAACCTAGTCATCAGTTGTTAGAGCAGTCCTTTCAAAAGCCAAAACATCAGACCAACTTAGGGTTGATTCTCATCCCTTAAATGTCAGCTTCCTCTTGGGCATCATACAAAGATAAACTTCTTCATACCGGTAGACTCGGAAAGTCTCATCTTCTCTTAGATATCAAAGAAACCCTTAAGTCTCCCAAAAACACAGGAAATACCCTGATCATTTCATCAATCACCCACAGAGTTAAAACCTCATAGGTTTCAAAACTCAATCTTTAAACTCTCACTTGAAAAATCCCCAGTTAGGGTCAAATCACCACCAATAAACCCTCACTCAGAACCTCATGGTCTCTGATATCTCAACTCTTCTGCAACCCCCAACAAGAGTTGATTCCCCAATTTGGACCTGCCTCTGGATCTCAATAATCCTCAGCAAAAGTTAGCCTCCTCTTAGGCTTCATATACGAATTTCCCCAACCAGCCTCCTCTTAGGCTTTGTATAATGATCATCCTCAGCAGCTTTAGCCTCAATCTTGAGCTTTGTACAAGACACCAATAAGAATTCCCCAGTGGAGTCATCTTTCTTTCAGCCTTAATCTTGGGCTTTATACAAGACACATATAAACATTCTCCAGCTGAGTCAGTTAGTATTTTTAGCCTCAATCTTGGGCTTTGTACAAGACATATATAAACACTCTCTTGTTGAGTCAGTATTTTTAGCCTCAATCTTGGGCTTTATACAAGACATCTAAGAACACTCTCTTATTGAGTCAGTATCTTTAGCCTCAATCTTGGGCTTTGTACAAGACAGATAAAACCTTTCCTCAGTAGAGTCAGTCTTTTTTAGCCACAATCTTGGGCTTTGTACAAGGCAGACAAAACATTCCCCAGAATAAATCACTTCCTTCCAGCCTTCTCTTAGGCTTTGTATAATGATCTCTCCAAAAGAGTCAGTCCCTTTCAGCCTCAATCTTGGGCTTTGTACAAGACAGATATAAAACTCCCTAAATAGAGTCAACCTTTTAGCTTCAACCTTGGGCTTTGATCAAGGCACACCAAAACAAATCAAACATTCCCTCAGAGGAAATCTAAAATATCTCTACAGGAAGACATTTCTCTGTACAATCACAGATCAAAACAGACAATCAAACAAACCCTAATCCCGGATAGCTGCTGTAAGTGGCACACTTGTTGATTCAAAAATCCAAGCTGTAGTCCATCTCTTATCCTGGTAAACCCCTTCTTTCATCTAATTGCTATAAGTGGCAAGCCTCTGGATTATTTACATCCAAGCCAATGTCCCTCTCCTCTTAGCATGAAAAACTCCTAAGGAAAAATGGCATTGCTCTACACTGAGTTAAAGTTTTCTCCTTCAGGACACCATCCCTTATAAAGGAAATTATGGCATTGCTGGACACATACATCCCAGTTAAATTAATTCTCCTTTATAATCAGTTACCCAAACAACTGTGATAAACAGGTGAGATAGCTCCCATCAGAGGTGACAAATTCTCTCTCAGTCAAAACCTTTAGCTTCAATCTTGGGCTTTGAACAAGACACAAATACTCCTTTAGCTTTAATCTTGGGCTTTGAACAAGACACAAATAACCCTTTAGCTTTAATCTTGGGCTTTGAATAAGACACCAGACATCTTTTCCTCCCATAGAATAGGAGGAACTATGATTGCTCTGATTTCCCTGTTTTATTTAACGGGAATACGTAGGCATAAGATTTCGAAATCTTAGCGAGCACACTAAACAAAAACCTTAGGTCCAGTACCTTACCAAAAACATCGAAAAACCCAAAAATCAACAAAATACTCTCTCTTAACACTCCCAAAGGAGAAAATTTCCCAACCCACAACAGACAAACACCAGCAAAGGATAACAGAAGAAATTGCTAAATAACTTGTGGATAACCACATATAGGATGGGTAATTGACAACTCCCCATCGTATAATCTGACCCCGGACCCCCCAATCTCTTAGCATTTGTTAAAGAAAACATTTGCGTGCAAGGTTAGTTTTAGATAGCTTCCCTTTCCTTTTCAGCTTCATAGGATAAATAAGAAATCAGAAAGTAGCACCCAATTCCAACCAACTGCGATAAGGTGGTCGCGTCACCGACAAAAATCGCACGCTAAACCTCCTTTGCGTTGGCGCTGACTTATTATCCTTATCAGTCATTGTGATTGATAATCTCATATTGGTTTGATATTTGTATCAATCTATCTGTTTGACGTTAAATTGTTTGTCTCGAAAGAGTCGTCTTACTTACAGGTTTTTATCTTAGAGGTTGTTGGTTCGTTAATTAGTTTGTGTTGGCAGTTGGTTCATTCGTTGTCTCAAGAAGTGGAGGCTCATACAAGATTTTTGTACTATTTAATTTTGTGCTCGTATGCGGGTTCACTGGATAGTGTATGTGTACATGTCTGTTTGCTTTAGTTTAATTTAAATCACTTTTGTTGTATTTGAACTATATGTATACCCTTTTAGGCTGAATTCGTAGTTTGACTGGGTATGGTTTATGTCCCCTAATTTTTTTTTATTTCCTTTATCTTCGTTTTATATATTTTTGGCTTATAAAAAGATAATACTCCCTCCGTCCCACAATGAGTGATCCATTTAGAATAAAATGGTGTCCCAAAATATATTACCCATTTCAATTTCCAATGCAACTTTTCCTATTTTACCCTCTAATTAATATTACTTTCATTATTCCCAATTCATCATAAGGATACTTTAGTAAAAATACCATTCTCTCTCTTTTATTTATTCTTTTTTTTTTTAATCTATGTGAAAAGTCAACTGGATCACTCATTATGGAACAGAGGGAGTAGTGACTAAAAGTGGTGATTGTCGGGAATGTGTATCATAGTGGTGATTTGGTTAGAGTGGTAGTATGAGTGATAGTTTGAATGGATGTCAATGATGGCCTGAGTGGTAGTCAATGGTGGTGTTTGAAAGGTCAAAATCGTGGTCAAAGAAAGAGTCGGTGGTGATGTTAGTTGTAGTAACACTAATGGTTTACATTAGTCAATCCTACTGGTGATCAGATCGATGCCAAACACGTTTAACCTGTTTGTCAAAAACTCAAAACCCAACGAGCCTTTAATAAATGATTTTGTATGCTAAAACAAATCAATAAAATAAAATATAAATAAAAATTTAGAATATTTTTATAAAATAATATTATCGACTTTTAAAAAAGTTAAATCTTTAATTTGACTTAGACGTCCTAGTATGTTGAACCAACATATAGAATATTTGTATTTTGATGTTGAGATAATGAATTATTTGTCTTTTCACAGCATTACAAACTACATTTATGGGAACAGATCCTCCACAACCACTTTTTTAGCTCCTAAGAAGTCATTACATAATCACCAAAATACAAGTTAACTATTTGCAAGAACATGTGCAAATGGATAATCAAACACAAGCATCACTAAACACATACATGATTTCTATTGCAACCTAACAATTTTATATGTTTCTAAAATCACAAGCAACCTTTATTGAATCAAAGCTTGATGATATAAATTTTCATCAACAATGTTCCTACACAAATTGTTCCTTCATTAAACATGTTCTGTTTCAGGAGAAAGACAATTACCACAGAAGAAACATTGAGTTGCTTAAATCTCATTGCTATTTACACCCTCACATGGAGGATTATTAGAAATTTGCACCCCAATTGAGCTTGAACCATTTTGTTTCCCTAAAGTCACTGTCTTCAATGCTTGTTCAGCCATTATTTTCATGATAAAATCATAGAGCTTATACCATATACCTCCATGTTGAAGATGGAATTCTTTTTGATCCATTTGCTGAGTTTTACTATGAGATTGGAAATAAAAGTGTCAATGGGTAAGAGAATATTGATATAAGTTTAAGCTTGCAAGTGAAATATTGGAAATCTTTGGGAGAAATTCTTTGCTTTTCTTTGAAGGGATGTTAGCCCCAACATTTGATAGTTCTATTTATTGGAGAATGAAGTTGCTTAGAAAATTTAAGAAAAACGGTAGATAATCAATACTTATATTTACAAAGATTCTTGTAACTCATTTTTCATATTTTATAAGTTTGTGTAAAGAAGAAATTTAATGATCTTGGAATGTTCATCCTCTTTTTTCATATTTTAAAACTGTAACGAAACTTATGGTCCAATATAAATTAAGGAAAAAGCTACAAATTATTTGTAATAAAAAGGGAGACAATCTAGTAAAAAATTAAACGTGAATAGTTTTGATAAAACAAGAAAAAGACATTTTTTGAATTTATATATACATGAAAAATAATAATGACAGTTAAATTTTAACATTATTCTCACTCTTTGATTTTTTTAAATATTATATGTAATTTAAAAGAAGTAACTTAACATCACTCAATTATTATAATTTCAAAAAGAGAAAATGGGTGATGTACTAAATGTGTAAGATAATTTTACATTGTCAACTAATGACGATTATGTTCCTCGCCACATCACGCTTATATTTTAAAATTCTATTAATGATATAACAGACTGTTAATTTTTTATTGGATGATACTATAAACTATTTTATACTGTTAATGCACATCCATTAAACCCTTTTAAAAACTTAATAAATAAACACTATAAAGTTCTCGTTTTCCATTAGGTGGAAATCATATAGCTATAATTGATCTACATAGAATCAATTTTCATATTGCTTTATATGTAGTTGAATAATAAGTTAACAAGTTGTTTTGCTCTAAGCCCTTGTTTCTAGTTGACAGAGCGAGGGCTTGTAACATACTTTGCCATCCGATTAGGGAGCTCGCGGTTGTGAATGCCCTAAACTGGACACGATAATTCGCAGGGACGGGTACATGAAATGTCATTCTTGAAAATCGTATTGCGGCGCTGAGAGAAACCATCACGTCTTCGTTTGTTGATGATGACATTACTTATCCTTTTAGAGTCCTTATATGTCTTTGGATCACTTCTCGAGTAGGCCTCCACCGTCGAAAAGATGTTGTGGATTGAATGACCTTTAAGTGCTTGAATAGAGGATAAGAGTTTCTCTTATGAGATTGAAATCCCTTTTCTCTTTACTCTTGTACTCTTTGATTATGGCATATAAATCGTTAAAATTTGTTCATTTTGCTACGCCTGCATTAGTTATATTCAAGATATATTTTATTCATGGCAACATTGTTAGTTTCAACCAAGAAGGCTGACAAATATATTTCAGGAAATTGGGTGGATCCCAAGATATTAGGGATTACCTATGTCTTTTTCATGGAAGCACTCTTGATCAAGCTTTGACAAGCGTAGGTTCAGTAACTGACTATGGTGTGTTTCTCCTAAGTGAAAATGAGAGGATCTGGAGCCCATTCGGTAGGTGTGCGCTCTCTTTCCAAGAAAGTTTTTTCTCCATCATACGTTATAGTCTTCCCTTTAACGATTTTGAATTAATTGTCCTAAATCACATGTTGATTGCTCCTTCGTAGTTGCACTCTGTAAGTTGAGCGTTCATCATTAGTATTAGTGTAAGTATAAAGAAGGCAAGCGAACTGTAAGATTATTCTTTCATCTTTTTAGGTTCCAAAACAGTCCCAACTATGCAAACAACTTTGGATCATTCTTACTAAGGAAACCCTTCATGTATTTTGAGGCTTATTCTAAAAGCGTGAAGGATGTCGACAATTGCTTTTACCTGGTCTTCCCTTTAATTGATGATGCTCATGCAAAAATCTACTGTTTGGAGTCCGATTCGCCCTCCGGTTGCACGAATATTTTTCACAAGTATTGGACTCATAGCCACTACCTGACGGGACCCAGTTCGTACACTTACAAGGAAGAAAACCCGCCTCTAGAAGAGTTGTATCTGAAGAGTCAGCTCGTAACATTTTACAAATAGCTGAACTATGTTGACGATGCTTCTAGGCATCGATCAAAGAAGTGTATACAAACCGGATGGCTTGTGGATGCCAAATCTAGGGAGAAGAGGAAAATAATCTTTGGTCAGTTGAGTTAGGTTCTCCTTTTTCGTTCTTCTTTTCCTTGAATATTTCTTGATGTTTATTTCTTTGTTGTGTAGATGTGATGAAAAATGAAGATGTTATGCGACAATTGAGGAAGGAACTCCAAGAGGCTATAACTTTGGACGAAATCTCGAACACCCCTTATGTTGGGGAAGGCGGGCTTGTACTACAATTACACCCAATGGAACACCTTATATTGAGGTAGCTTCCCAAATGGGGGTTGAAGGTTTCCCCTTCTAGACAACTGATGGAAGTTTGATTGCTACCCCAGAGGTGGGGGAAATTAAGACGACGAGGTCTCTTCAAAAATGTCCCCTATAACATGATGTTGGAGATAAGACTTCCCCTTTTTGGGAGCGAATTCATATGTTATAGGCTTGTTCGGGGCAAGGACGGATAAGAGTTCTGGTCTTTGATTTTTGATGAAGATTACTCCTACTTCTTAAACCTCTATAAGGAGGCTAGGCAGAGGGAATTGACCGAATTGGGCTTCCATATCCGATGGGCGTTAGCAATTTTGGCGTTTAGGGTTGTCGGGCGAAGGGAAGTTTCCTTCCTGATCGCATCCGATGTGAGAATGAGAGATTAATGAGGCAGCTTGATAATCTTATCACCGAACGAGATAAGTACTTAAAGAAAACATGAGGTGTCTTTGATATGTTCCCTGCCATATTAGTCATTTTGGAACCTTTTAGGTATCCTGATACTTTAGAGGAACAAGTGTGAGGGCTCGCTCAGGAGGTAATTGAGAAGAGTGGAGAAGTCTCTAAAGGAGTCCTGATAAAGTCAAAACAAGGCTGATAATGGTCTTCATGAGATGCACAAAGAGAATCTTGACCCTTCTATAGAGCTGGCTAAATCGTTGCAGAAGGGTTTCTTTGTCTCTGAGGGTACTTTTGAAAGTGGTTTAAAGCAGGTGAAGTACTTTTACCTCGACGTTCGTATCTCCGAAGATCGAGTTTATCTTAACTAAGCCATTGAGGATGGGAAATGATTTCATTAGACTACTGGACTAACTTCCCATTTTTAGTTGCATGCATGTACCTGGTATTTGTAAATTTGATAAATTATTGGCATTTCCCCTCCAATGTATATTTCAATTTTTACTTACCAATGTTACCTTTAGGATGTCTTGCTTCTGGTCTCGATTTTGTTTTTCTTAGATTTTGTTCTTCGTCTGAGTTTTTCTCAGAGTTTGTTGGACGTCTCTAGAGACCATACTCAACCAAGGGTCGGTACCCCTTCCCATGCCTCCGAGTGAAGACCTAGTTCGAGGTTGGCGTATTGGTAGACCCAACACGACCTTTGAAGTGGATAACTACTTAGCCTACTACTGTCCCCAAGAATTTTACTAAAAACAAACTTGAACATTTTACAATATTTGCCCACGAACCTTCAACAACAAACAGAAAGACCTTTTATAGTGGCTAAGCTCAAAAACCAACCGATAAACCAACGAACAGGGACCAAAGATCGAGAAAAATACACTATCACCACCAACGGTCCTGATTTGGATTAGATCCATCAACAACACTAGGGTACTCTAAGAAAGGCCACCTTTGCCCCTAGAACGACCACATTTTACCTACAAACAAACATTTAATGTGCATGTTCCCAAGGCAAACTACTTTGACTCACTACGTCTATGACTCTAAAGTGGGGATCTGCGCAACAACCTTTGTACGACCAATAAAGCCGGTTAAAAAGGGTCGGTCTCAGGATTTCTTTCACAATCCTCATTTCACAAATGATAGCTAAGACTTGGGTAATAATTATTTTTAGCCGCCCCAATGACTTAATAAGACCGACCAACTCGAGCGACCCGATCCAAAATTTTCTCAAAGTGAAATGAAAACAGGTAGACTTTCACCATAATATCACACATCATATTTGATCTGCTTACCCATCATAAACCATCAAGTCCAATAAGACGGTCTCCTGCATCATACGTCGGACCAAACGAGAGTGGTTTTAAATTATTGTCATATATATAAATTTTGTCACGCTACATTCTTTTGAATCCACTTATGTGGTCGTTGATGTGTTAATCTTGCAAGTACACCTCCGCTCCACCGCATCGAATGTTTATATCACGGTAACAAAAGAACTCTTTATCCTCTCGTCACTAATTTCATGATCCACACCAGAATAATATACAATATCAGGGGTGGACTCACGTGCAAGTGAGGGGGTGCAACTGCACCCCCTGGATTTTTGAAAATTACACGAATACTTATAATTTGTCCACTAGATATTTATGCTTGAACCCCCTGGATATTTACGTTTGCACCTAAAGAAAACGAATGTCCAGTTCTTTCATTTTAAAGCCTAAGCTAACTGCCCCTGTTTTTTCATTATACTAGTACTTTATTACTTTATCATTTATTTAACTTATTATTACTGAACACTTTACCCCTTTCCAAGACATAATTCAATTAAAAATGTACAAAATATAATACACTATGAATTGATCCATTATTTTGTTTTTGACAGACCTCTTAACCACAAAGACAGAGCTTTTGTTTTTTGTTGATATAAATATAAATTTAATATTTATAACAAAAGACTTTCATTTTTAACTTAAACTTATTTTTCTATCTATGATGTTTTTATTTATAATCAAAATTATATAAAATAACAGACAAACGAACAACAAAACGCGGCTTTATTTTTTTTATGACAAAATCAATTACTTTAAAAATTATATTTATTATCATAGATGACCTAAATTTAGTATGCATGAGTATTTGTACTCTCTGTAAAAAAAAATCAATTATTTCTGATGTTAGAAAAACAATATATATATATATATGCTCGACGATAAAAAATTGCATCCCTTGAACCAGGAACTGTACAATATGATAGGAAGAAAATTCATAAATCTAACAAAACTATGAAAAGTATAAAAACTAAGAGAGAAATAAATTAAAACTAATAAAAATAATTTTCATTGATTTCTTTGATTGCCTCAATCCAAAGGAATAATACACTTAATATAGAACTCTTAATACATCATAACCATACATGTGGCATAATCCTAAAACTCCAAGAACATTCTAGAAATATTAAAATAACAACTAATTTATTAAAATATAAAATAAACTATTACTATTATAACCCTCTATCATTGCCGCCGGGTTCACTTGAACCTTGTCCTCAAGGTTCGAAAATAACATAAAAAATATGGTAAGAGAATATGAAATTGGATATTAAATGGCAAGATAGAAAATATGATCAAGCATTATTCACTGAATGTGTTGGATGGGTACTAAAAGAAGTGGTCTAATTTTTTTTTCTTGCACAATAGTCCATGCGCTTGGTGACATGTGCTTGTCCCTTTTAATGCAAATATTTAGCTAGTGCCACCATTACAAGAAAGAGAATCATGTGATTTGTCAGAAAAAGGAGGAGAGAGAATGGCTAGAGGGGACACTTTATTTGGCTTTTTTATGAAAGGGTTGAAAAAGAAGAGTGCAAAATTTTATAGGGTTATTAAAGGAGTGGATTTAATTTATGAGTGGAGACTGTCTCGTGGGCCCCGCGTGCAGAAAAAGTTGACAAAAAAAAACTTTTTTGGTGGGGTAGGATGCAGAAATTATGCGTGTGTGGCAACATTTTTTTTTCATTCGCTTTCTTCTATCTTCATTCAACTTTCTCTTTCTCTTTTTTTTCTCCTTCTTTTTTTTGTTCTCTTTCTCTCTCCTTTTTCTTTATCTATTTCTAAAAAAATATGTTCTCTCTGTTTCTTTTTCACATCCAAAATAGAAAATTATAACATTATTCACTCTTGATAGTTGTAAATCTGGTGGTTTTGGAGGCGGCAGTAGTACTGGAAATAAAAATGAGACTTTTTCCGATGGCTTTGGTAGTGGTCAAAACTTTGGATTAATGAACGATGGCGGAGAGAAAGGCAATAGTTGCAGATATGGATGATGTGTATGAACTTTGAGTAAATCTTGTAGTATAAGTGACGGATCTGGTGGTTTTGACAATGGTGGTTCTGGTTGCAAATCTGAAAGTTCCGCCGCAGGAGACAATACCGGAGATGATGTCAGAAGTGACTCTGGAGTTTTCTCAAAAAATGACGTTGGATTTGTTGTCTGAAGAGTCGCCGGAGATGACTTCGTCGCCGGTGATAATGTCAGAGATGTCGTCGAAGATGAATTTTTTATTTCTTCTTCTTCCAACTGTTTTTCTGTAGTTCTCTGAACAACCAATTTTTCTTGAAATTTTTTGATTGAATCAGAGAGATTTTGAGATCTTTCTTTGAAGGCAAGATTTAAGGATTTAATTTTCTCATCAATAACTCTCTTATTATTGATGTATTTTTCTTCCGCTTCGGATAATTTCTGAAGTCAGTTTTGAAAATTTTCTCGAAGAGTTTCTTGCTGCTGAAATGTTTCTAGTTGTGAAATTTTGAAGTTGCAGTTGATGTTGAAATATTAAATTAGATTTGATTTGATATGATTAGATTTGATTAGATTTAATATTTAGATATAATCCAAGTTGTGTTAGCCCAAGCCCAATTAGGGTTGTATATAAATAGACCTAGCTTGTATCATTATTTTACACAATTCAATTATACAAATCCTTATTTCTCTCTCTTTCTCTCCTCACTAAAAGTGCCTCACGTACTAACAAATTGGTATCAGAGCTTCCGGTTATTGTTCTTGATCGAGTTTTCAAGAACTTCACGTCAGAGATCGTGTTTCCAGGACAAGTAAATCAACTGCTGCGAAGATGACTGGTGATAAGAGTATTACGAGTTCCCTTCCAATGCTTGACGGCAAGAATTGGATCCGATGAAAAAAACAGATCCAATCCTTATTTGGCTTCCATGAGACCCTAGAAGTGGTTAACAGTGGTGTTCCTGTGTTAGCTGAAAATGCAACCGAAGAACAGAAAAAATCCCACAACGAAGTCAAGAAGAAAGATTGCAAGGCTGCTTATTGCATTCAGACGGCGGTCGATGCTGCTAACTTCGACAGAATCTCTCATGCTGAAACGGCGAAAGAGGTATGGGATATTCTGGTGAAGTATTATAAAGGAGGTGAGAAAGTCAAGGTTGTCAAGTTACAAACCTTGCGTCGACAATATGAGTTGTTGTCGATGGGAGAGGACGAAAAAGTCACAGAATATGTGTCGAAGGTTCAGAAACTCGTCCATCTCATGAAGGATTATGGTGAAACCATAACTGATAAGATATAGTTGAGAAGGTAATAAGAACGTTGACCTCTCACTTTGATCACGTTATCGTAGCTATTCAAGAATCCAACAATCTTGAAACCCTAAAAGTGGAAGATTTGGTTGGTTCGTTGGAGGCACATGAGATGAGGATTGTCGAAAGAAAGGGAGTTCAAGATTCGATACAAGCACTGCAGGCTCAGTCATGGAAAAAGAATGGTGGTTCCAACAAATTCAAAGGCAAAGTCGACAAGACTCAAGGAAAGAAGTCTTGGTCGAACCCTCACAAAAATCAGGTCGAAGATATAGCTTATGAATCCTCGAAAAGAGGAGGAGGAAACTATCAAAAAGACAAAGAAGATAAGAAAGGTATACGGTGTTATAACTGTGAAAAGATGGGTCATTTGGACAAATATTGTTGGTACAGGAAAGACAATGGATTGAAAAAAGGCAAGGACGAAGGAGCAAACCTTGCACGCCAAGATTTAGATGATTCTGAAGGTGGTATGTTGGTTATGGCTGCAGTAGCAGATAACCATGTCGAATCCAAGATATGGTTTCTCGACTCAAACTGCTCAAATCACATGACTGGTCGAAAGGAGTGGTTGGCAGATTTTGATGAGTCGAAGAAGAGCAAGATAAAACTTGTTGATAACAGTTCGTTGCAAGCAGAAGGTACTGGCAACATAGTTTTTCAACTGAGTAATGGAGTGAAAGCTATAATCAGAGATGTGTTCTATGTACCTGGAATGAAGTGCAACCTGTTAAGTGTTGGACAACTGGTCGAAAAAGGCTTCTCAGTTGTCATGAAAGATGGAGTATTGAAATTGTTCGATACCCAGAACAATTTGGTCTTGAAATCTCCGTTGTCGAAGAACAGGACGTTTAATTCCATGATCAGTTCGACTGAAGTACAATGTCTAAAAACTGTTGTCGACCACAAGGATAGTTGGTTGTGGCATTTGAGGTTTGGATATTTGAACTTTCGATCACTCAACCAGCTGATTACTCAAGATATGGTATCTGGTATTCTAAGTCTTGAGATGCCTGACAAACTCTGTGAAAAATTCTTTCGTTTCGACTATGCCAATGAGATCATCCTGCATACTCGAAGTTGTACATTCAGATGTATGTGGTCCATTCGAAGAACATACCATTGGTGGAAACAGATATTTTGTTTTGTTTGTCGATGAGTTTAGTCGAAAGTTGTGGATCTATGCGATCAAGAGAAAGGATGAAGTATTTGAAATCTTTAAGAGATTCAAGATGCTTGTCGAAAACCAGAGTGAGAAGAGGATCAAAGTTTTGCGAACAGATGGAGGTGGCGAATACACTTCGAAGATGTTTGAAAAATTCTATGCAGAACATGGTGTTGATCATGAGGTAACTGCTCCTTATACTCCTCAACATAATGGAATTGCTGAAAGAAGAAACAGAACCATAGTGGATATGGCGAGATGTATGCTCAAGCAGAAGAATTTACCAAAATCTTTATGGGGTGAAGCTGTTTCGATTGCAGTTTATATCCTGAACAGGTGCCCTACCAAGAAATTGAAGAATAAGGTTCCTGAAGAAGTGTGGAGTGGCAAACGACCATCAGTGAGTCATCTGAAGATGTTTGGCTCTATGTGTTACAAGCATGTTCCTGATGCAAGAAGAAGGAAGCTTGATGACAAGAGTGAACCTATGATTCTGGTAGGATATCATAAGACTGGTGCATACAGGCTATTCAATCCAATTAATGAGAAAATTGTGTTGAGTTGAGATATTGTGATTGATGAAAATTATGCCTGGGATTGGAATTCTAGTAATTCAATTAACAAGCCATTGATGAGCTCTGATTTCGACGATGAAACTGATGAAGTCAAAGTTGAAGAAATTACTGAGAATCAAGTCAAAGTCGAAGTAGAAGCAGTTGCTGACATTCCCGATATAGAGGTTGTTGCAGAAACAAGCCAAAGACCTCGGCGAAATAGAGTTCCTCCAGCAAGACTTCATGATTATGAAGTGACTGGTGATGATGAAGTCACACCAGATGGCGAATTAGTTCATTTTGCTTTACTTGCAGGTGCTGAACCAATCAATCATAACGAAGCTTTAAAAATTCAACAGTGGAAGCTAGCTATGGTCGAAGAGTTACAGGCAATCGAAAGAAACAACACATGGGAGTTAGTCGAATTGCCAGCACATACAAAAGCTATCGAAGTAAAGTGGGTGTTCAAGTTGAAACACAATGTTGATGGGTCGATAGCAAGACATAAAGCAAGATTAGTAGCTCGAGGTTTTCTTCAAAGAGAAGGACTTGACTACCCTGAAGTATTTGCTCTAGTAGCAAGATTGGTGACTGTTCGACTAGTGGTAGCATTGGCATGTAACCAAGGTTGGTCGACTTTTCACTTAGATGTGAAGTCAGCTTTTCTGAATGGTCCGTTAGACGAAGAGGTCTATGTCACACAACCTTCTGGGTTTGTGATTCAGAAGGAAGCGAGTAAAGTATATAAGTTGCACAAAGCGCTTTATGGTCTCAAGTAGACACCTAGGGCATGGAACAAGAAGATCGACTCATACTTAGTCGAATTGGGATTTGTAAAATGCAAGTCTGAGTATGGTGTCTATGTTCAGGTTGTAGCACAAGATATAACAATCATCTACTTATATATCGATGACTTGTTAGTAACTGGAAATAGCCTGAAGAATTTGTCGAAGTTCAAAGAGCTGATGAAGAAGGAATTTGAAATGTCAGATCTGGGAAATTTTTTTTATTTCCTAGGCATGGAATTTCATATGTCGAAGCAAGGTATGGTGCTACATCAAAGGAAGTATGTCAAAGAGATACTCAAGAGATTCAAAATGGATGATTCGAATCCTGCATCCTCACCTGTAGAACCAAACTTGAAGTTGGAGAAGCATGGAGAAGAAGACAAAGTTGATGTAACTTTGTTCAAACAAATAGTTGGATCTCTGAGATATGTGTGCAATAGTCGACCTGATATAGGTTTCGCAGTCGGATTAGTGAGCAGATTCATGAGCGAACCAAGAGTGTCACACATGAAAGCTGCAAGAAGAATTCTAAGATACTTAAAAGGAACAACAGATTTTGGAATTATAGTTCGACGAGATTCTGAAGGCAAAGGAGTAATAGTTAATTGCTTTTCAGATGCAGATTGGTGTGGAGATAAGGAAGATCAAAGAAGTACAACTGGCTATTTCTTTCGAGTATTTGGTGCCCCAATCTCATGGTGTTCGAAGAAGCAACCTGTGGTGGCATTGTCATCGTGTGAAGCTGAATATATAGCAGGATCCTATGCTCCATGTCAAGCAATTTGGATCAGATCAGTACTTGAAGAAATGGAGGTCGAAGTGAAGAAACCTTTTGTGTTATAAATCGACAACAAGTCAGCTATAAATCTGGCAAAGAATCCAGTTCTACATGGAATGAGTAAGCATATCGAAGCCAGATTTCACTTCTTGAGGGAAAAGGTAAATCGAGGTGAACTTGAAGTTAGGCATTGCTCAAGTGAAGCACAGTTGGCCGACATTTTCACCAAAGGATTGAAGATCGACAGATCCCTGAATTTGAGAAAGAAATTAGGAATAGTTCAGATCGACTATGACTAGCGTAGGATCGACAACTTGGATTATGGGGGTGTGTTGAAATGTTAAATCAGATTTGATTTGATATGATTAGATTTGATTAGATTTAATATTTAGATATAATCCAAGTTGTGTTAGCCCAAGCCCAATTAGGGTTGTATATAAATAGACCTAGCTTGTATCATTATTTTACACAATTCAATAATACAACCCCTTATTTCTCTCTCTTTCTCTCCTCACTAAAAGTGCCTCACGCACTAACAGTTGATAGTCATGGTGGCTTGAATATCCATGGAAAGTGGAGGAGGATGGTTGATGTGGATTAGAAATTATGTGTTGTTGTTGGTAGTTGGAATTTGGATATCCATAAAGATTTGTAGGAGTTGAATATAATGAGAATGGGTTGGGTGGATATGATTGTTGATGTGGTGTGTATCCATGGTTATAGGAGAAATTTTGACATAGGGTAGAAAAAGAGATGTTGGCGGAATAATATGGAAGGCTTTCCCATGGAAAATAAGGGAATGAGGGAGTAACAGTGGTGGTGTTGGAATGATAAAATGGAGTTGTGAAAGATGAGGGAGATGAATATTCCAGAGGAGGTGTTGAAGTTCAAGAATGAAAGCACCAATTGATAGGAAGAAAATTCATAAATCTAACAAAACTATGAAAAGTATAAAAACTAAGAGAGAAATAAATTAAAACTACTAAAAATAACTTTCATTGATTTCTTTGATTGCCTCAATCCAAAGGAATAATACACTTAATATATAACTCTTAATACATCATAACCATACATGTGGCACAATCCTAAAACTCTAAGAACATTCTATAAATATTAAAATAACAACTAATTTATTAAAATATAAAATAAACTATTACTATTATAACCCTCTACCACAATATGACATAATATCGATATTTCGATTTTGCAAATGGATAATCAAACACAAGTATTACTAAATACATATAATGATTTGGGTTAGGACATAACAATTATTCATATTTCTAAATTTACAAGAATCTAACAATAATTCTCCACAATATCATTAAAACCCTTATTGGGATTATAATTAACTTTCATTTTCTTCATACAGAATTTGTTAAAATGATTTCCTCTGCATTGTGTATGATAAATAACCATTTTCTTGGAAGCTTAATGATGCAAATACTCATCAACAATGTTCTGTTTGAGGAGAAATACAATTACCACCGAAGAAACATTGAGTTGTTTGAAGCTGATTACTATTTACACCCTCACACGGTGCATTATTTGAAATTGGCACCCCAATTGAGCTTGTGCTTGAACCATTTTGTTTCCCTAAAGTTACTGTCTTCAATGCTTGTTCAGCCAGTAATTTCATGATGAAATTATAGAGCTTATAGAATATACCTGCATGTTGAAGATGAAATTCTTTTTGATCCATTTGCTGAATTTCACTGAGATTGAAAAACAATATATTATGTAAATGGGCAATGATGCATGTCAAATGTTAATAAAGAGAAGTGATTGATTAATATCATCATAGCGTGATATAAATTAATACAAGTTCATACTTGCAAGTAAGTGAAATATTGAAAACCTTTGGAAGAGATTCATTGCTTTTCTTTGAAGGGACGTTAGCTCTAAAATTTGGAAGTTGTTTTTATAAAGTTGTTCGAATTAACTTGAAAATTTTAAGGCAAGAGTGCAATACATTATAGGTCACTTTAAATTTGGAAGTTGTTTTTATAAAGTTTTTGGAATTTATTTTTTAAATTCATTAAAGAATCAATGTATCTTGATTATATGTTGTCCAGATACATTAATTTTTTAATGAATTTAAATAGTAAATATTTTTCTTATATTAAAAGCTAGAGAAAGTATTGTTTTTTCCAAAATATTAATAATATTTTTATTATAAGTATTAATTATTCTCTCATTTTTCAATTCTTTTAATTTATATTTTAAAAAAGTATTAATAAAATTATTTTATAAAACAACTCATATTTTCTATTTTATTTAAAATTAATTATATTTTTTACTAAATGGGAAAGCAACACTATGACATAAAATAAGATAAAGGAGGAAGTGTTGAGAGAAGAAAGAATCCAATTTTTTTTTTATAAAAAGTGGTATATTTTATCTTATAAAGTTGCTTTTACAAGCAGCAACATAGTTCAATATTAAAACAAATACTCAGTCACTATTATAAGCAAAAAAAACACCTTAAATCTTAGTCATTATTATAAGCAAAAGTCATTAAATTTTAGACTAATTAATATTTGTATTACTATTATACTCTTAATTTAATTCAAAAGCATTTAAGGTTAAAAGTTGATTCATCAAATAAACTAAAGATATTATCGTAAATTTTACTTTAATTGTACATGAAATCAAAAAAATTAATTACACTTAACTAACTTTTTTTAATACGTGTGAAAGTAGTTATTTTGGCTTATAATTGTGACCGGAAGAAATATAGTTTCTTGCATTGGAAAATAGTCTACACACTTTTTTGGTTTAAAAATCACACGCATTAAATGAACTTCACTATCGAGAATTTGTTCCTTTTTATTTTTCCTCGGACTCTCCAATTTGTAACACTTTTATTATAGTATTCTTAAATAATTTTTTTTACAATTAATATTGGATTTAAAAATCGATACTGTCTCCGTTTCATAGTATAAGCCACTTTTAATTTTTAGATATATTAAATAATAAATTTATGACTTAATATCCTTTTTACCCGCTTATCTATAATTCGGGGTCTATTTTAGTCATTTTTTTTTCAAAAGTTTCAATTTGATCCTTTAAATTGTCAAAGAGAATAAAAAAAGTCTTTTCCGTCAAATATGAGTAACACCGTTAATTTTAGCTGATGTGGCAAATGACATAAAAAATTTCAGATTTTGATAACAACCTTCATCTTCTTCATACAATTTTCAGAATCCATAAAAATTTTCAGATTTTGTAAAATCTTCAAAGCAATCTCAAGAATACAACAGATCTTCTCTAATTTTTTCATCTTCAAAACACAAAAAAAAACTCTCAACAGAACCACACAATCCTCAAATTGACTTCAATGCATAAACCACCAAAATCACAATAAACCCTCTTCATTATCTGCAGAACCACAATCCACCTTCAAATCTACAATCCATTCAATAAACAACAACACAAACTCGCCACCCCTCTCTTCCCAATTCAAAACCTGCGCCAACATCTTCATCGCCATCGTCGGCGCCAGAGTTCTCGGTCTCCCTTCGTCGTCGCTTACATAACCTACCACTGCATGTTACTTCTAGTCAAAACACGCCGCAAGCTCGAATCAGTAATGGGTTTCTCCAAAATCAAATCTTTCGGCGATTTGGGTTTCACCATTTGTGGCCGATTGGGTCGGTTCTCAGTTGATGCGATGATTGTTCTTTCGCTAGCTGGTTTCTGTGTTAGCTATCTTATTTTCATTTCTTCCACTTTAGCTTTTCTCGATGTCGGTGACTCTACCGGAGAAACTGTTCCGGTGGTTTTGGTTTTGACTCCGAAGGCTTTTCTCGCTGCCAGTTGATGCTGTTGATATTACTGCTAAAAGTGTTGTTATGGTGGAAGATGTTTTTGTTTTCGTCAAGAATAGGCCAAGTTTAGAAGCTTTTAAGGGTTTCTCTGTGTTTTTTATGGTATAGGTGTTCTTGTTTATGCTTTTGAAGGGATAGGGATGGTTTTGCCTTTGGAAAGTGAGACTCAGAAAGAAGATACACGAATTTTTCAATGATGAACAAGTGAGAGCAGAGCGTGAGAAATAAAGAAAAAGAAGGGCAATACGGGTTCTCACTGTTTTAATCTGTGGTTGATTTTCTTTTTACATTATATTTTATATTTTCTTAAGAAAAAACCCTTATTTTTTCATACATGGGCTCAAAATGCAGATTTGTGTTTACAATGAAATTTAGGATGTGTTTCATTTTGATTTTATTTGGTTTGGATTAATTTGGTGGATTCCGGGTTTGTGAACTCAAGAACATTTAAAGATGTTCTTGAGTGTTCTTGAGGTAATTCAAAGGAAATGGTCATTTTGATCTGAAAAGAGAGGGTTATGTGGTGTTTTCGCGTTAGTGCAGAGAAGAGAATAGTTCCACGTCAGCTGCCACATCATTAATAACTAACACCGTTAACATTATTTGACAGAAAAGACTTATTTAACTTTGTTAGACAACGTAAGAGACCAATTTGAAACTTTTAAAAGAAAGAGGATCAAATTGGATCCGAGGGTATAGTTAAAGGACCAAAAAGGGTATTAAGCCTTAATTTATCTGATCTATATATAAACTAGATAAATTAATTATTCAATGTATTTTAAAAATAAAATTTGCTTATAATATAGAACGATAGAAATATAATATTTATGTGTTTATATTAGATTTTTGAATAATCTAATATATTTTATAATATATTGGATTTTTGAAATAATCGGTATAAAAACATAAATTCTATACTTTTTTTTTATAAAAATAGGTTTTAAAATATATATAGTTTTTAAAATTTATGGTTTTATATTTGATATTTTAAGAAACTCGGAACAAAATCATATTTTTTATATTAAATTTTTTAAATATTTAATATTAAATTATAGATTTTTGAAAAATAAATTATAACTTAATATTGTCTTTTTTTAAAATAATTGAAAAACTACAAAAATATCAATAAAAATTTAGAAATTAACATGGTTTATAGAATATTTTGAAAATGCCATTAAAATTTACATTAACGAATTTTTCAAGATTATGGGAAATAATCAGTAAATTTTACCATACATTGATTTTTGTGCAAAAATTAATAAAAATTCATAGTAGACTTTTTTTAATTAATCTATCAAAATTTTAAATTGCAAATCAAACCTTTTCATTAATTTGTCAAGTTTTTTAGGCGAAATTTAGAGCTGTCAAATTAGGAACTGTGACTTAAAATTTAAGGCTCTAAAAATATTGAGCTCAAAATTTTAAAGATAAATAAGCTTTAAAATAAATAAGTCTTTTAAACTAAAGATCTCTAAAACTTAAGAAAGACCTCAACCTTCCAACATTTTCAAAAGGTTAATTTTTAAAAAAAAATATATATATATATATTTCTTATTTTTGGAAAACAGGGAAATATTTTTATTTAAAAAAACTTTTTTTTTTAATTTTTTGAAAAAATTCGGCTTTCTTTTTTTAAAAAATAAACTTTTTTTCATTTTTGAAAAAATTGACTATTTTAAACTTTAAAAAATACTCAACTTTTTTTATTTTCAGAAAAAAAAATCCACTTTTTTACTTTTAGAAAAAAAAAACTCAACTTTTTGTTATTTTCCGAAAAAATCGACTATTTTTTTATTTTCAGAAAAAAAAACAAACTTTTAATTATTAGAATTTTTTTTAATTTAAAAAAGATTGATTTTTTTATTTTCGAAAAACACTCGACTTTAAAAAAAACAAATTTTTAAAAATATTATTTATTTATTTAAAAAAATATTTTTAAAATTAATTTTTAAAAATATTTATTTTTTAGAAAAGAATAATTAAAAAAACAAAAATATTTTATTTCAAACTAATTAAATTTTAATCTCCTCATAAAAAAAGTAAAAATATAAGGAGCCTTAAAAACAATGGGGGCAAAAAAATATTTATGTAATATGGAGCCTAAAAAAGAGGTTAAGGAGAGAGTTTAAATATTAGAGCTTTGTTATATAAGTTTTTTTAACCTTCTAGCGAAATTATTAATAAAATAAAGTGAACACTTCAGTATGTTTCAATATAATTGGGTATCAGTGTTCTTAACCAATCAAACACCATGATTCAATGCCACATCATTTTTTATTTTATTTTATTTTGCACTAAAATTTATTTTAAAATAAATGAAAAAGAGTATTTTTTAACGTAAAATGATGACACATCACATGTGATTAGGCATAATTTTTGTTGACTCATCAAAACACACTATTTATTATAAATCATTTATGTGAAAAAAGAAAAAAATTGAAATTAGAACTCGTAGAATAGATGAAGAAGATGGAGCTGCAAACTCTGGTTGAAAATTTTTTTTTTTTTTTGGACCTTTTACAATGTTGATTTGAATGATACACATTTTATAACATTTTATTGAGGTCCATTGCAAGTTTGTGCATTTTTATAAATTTAAGTGTGATAGTTCACTAACTAACCTTGAAATATGCATCCTGTAATCTAATCTAATCTTTTCACTATTAAAAGAAAGGCAAAGAATATGACATAAAGATGGTATATGACACCAATCCAATCTCATGGAAATTACAAGTCAAGACACAATCAACCAACCCTTCAAGGAAAAACCATCTTCTTGCTTCTCCAATTCTCTACTCTCAAAAACCTTGAAGCAACCAATCGAGTATTCATATTCATATAAAAGGCATCATATTCTTTAACATTATAATATTATATGCCACTTTCATTATTTCAAACAAACCATGGTGGTTGGTTCCAAGAATAATAATAACATGGTGTTTATTCTTATTCATGTTTTTGTGTTCTTTTCTACATGTATGGCAGTCGTGAATTCAGTTGATTGGAACTTCCCAGCAGTTTTCAACTTGGGTGACTCAAATTCGGACACAGGCGAACTTACGGTTGGGTTAGGCTTTCAGCTTCTCCCACCTAATGGACAGAATTACTTCAAAACTCCATCCGGACGGGCATGTGACGGCCGTCTCATCGTCGATTTCCTAAGTAAACTCTTACACTTCTTTACATATTACATATGTAGTCAGTTGTCGTTTAGTTGTTAGATCGAGATCAGACAGAAAATATAATACATTGTCGATTGAATACTTATAACAATGAGTTACTTGCACTACAAGTTTCGTTCACCAAACATACAAACAAACACCAATTATCACATTACACGTGTCATGTCGAAAGGTCATGTGTAACTAACTAACAAACTTTTTAGCAGATCTATGTTTCAAACACAAGCAAGCTTTGAAAGTCTTAAAACACATTCTTTGCATGCTAACTAAGAATCAAATAGTTATGGCCACGGACAAATATTGCATAATTCTAACTATCATTACTACCATATTCTTGTTACCTTGTTCCAAATCCATCCACTTAGATTTTCCAGCAGTTTTCAACTTCGGTGACTCGAATTCGGATACCGGTACCCTTATTTCCACTGGTTTTGAGACCCTTCACCTTCCATATGGACAAACTTACTTTCATCCGCCGTCAGGGAGATACTCCGATGGCCGTCTCATACTAGATTTTCTTAGTAACAACTCGAAAATTTTCTGTTTTTTTTTTTCTTTCATTTTACTAATGATGGTAACTTTATGTGTTCTTCGTTGTTTTTTCGTGCAGTGGATGCATTCGATTTGCCGTTCTTAAACGCGTATTTGGATTCGTTGGGTTTGCCGAATTTCAGAAAAGGCTGTAACTTTGCAGCAGCAGGTTCAACTATCTTACCCGCCACAGCATCATCAATCTGTCCATTCTCATTCGGGATTCAGGTGTCTCAGTTTCTCCGATTCAAAGCACGCGCGCTTGAATTGCTCGCGAAAAGTAGGAAATTCGATAAGTACGTCCCGAGCCAAGATAGTTTCGAGAAGGGGTTATACATGTTTGACATTGGACAGAATGATCTTGCTGGTGCATTTTATTCAAAATCCTTAGACCAAATACTTGCCTCGATTCCAACCATTCTTGTAGAATTCGAAGCCGGAATCAAGGTTTGTGTCACATCAAATCAACTCTTTTTATTAAAGAGATTAACATCAAAGAAATCTCATTCTTTGTTATTATTTTTCGACAGAGACTCTACGACGAAGGGGCTCGATTTTTCTGGATACACAACACAGGTCCTCTCGGATGCTTAACACAAAACGTTGCCAAATTCGGAACCGATCCATCAAAACTCGATGAACTAGGATGCGTCAGCGCACATAACATCGCTGCGAAAACCTTCAATCTACAGCTTCATGCTTTCACTAGTAAATTCCAAGCACAATATCCAGATTCAAATGTTACATACGTCGATATCTTCACCATAAAATCAAACCTCATCGCAAACTACTCAAGATACGGTTAGTATATCTCGACGTTACATTCATCTGTTTCATAATTTTTACACATTCAGTCAATCATAATCGTCAGATCATTAAAAACACTTGACAGTAACGTTTCGACTATACATTTGTAGGGTTCGAACAACCTATAATGGTGTGTTGCGGATATGGAGGACCGCCGTTGAACTATGACAGTAGAGTTTCTTGTGGGAACACGAAGATAGTGAACGGAACAACGATAGCGGCGAAAGGTTGCAATGATAGTTCTGAGTATATAAGCTGGGATGGAATTCATTACACTGAGACTGCAAATCAGTATGTTGCATCACAGATTCTTACTGGAAAATACTCTGATCCTCCTTTCTCTGATAAAATGCCATTCCTTCTCAAACTAAAGTTCTAAATATTTTCTTTTTTTGATTCTTTGATTTTATTCTTTATGATATGATAGTGTAATGAAATTGACATAATGTTAAAGAATTTGTGCATTAAGATATTAAAGCTTGATGATTCATTTTATAGTATACATCATACTATATGATCATTGAGGATGAGTACATTTAAGTTCACATTTTAGTTTTATGCATGGAAAGTGTCACATGGGAATATAGCATAATCTTGCAATGTTATTATTCTATAACTTCCACAAGCTCAATTGTAACATGACTATACTATTGTAAACTTGTAATTAGATTTTTTTTCTCTATATTTTATTATATAATTTAAATCAAACTAAAGAAAAATGAGTCGGTTTGGTTTAATCCATTAGGTTGGCATTTTTTAAGTTAAGAAATTTATTTTATAAAATTTTAAAATATTTTTTTTTTTTCGAATGTCTAATTCTTTGTCCTATTAAGTCAGTTGAGTTGGTAATCATGTAGGGACTTCAAATATAAGGGTCTAGAAATTCTATTTGTTCATCTTTAAATGATGAATTTTCAGCCACTTGATTACGTGACAAAAAAATGTCTAATTCTTTATAATATTAAAATAAAATAAAAATAATAAAAATACATTTATTTTTTTTAAGAAATACAATCACTATAGTGGGAATTGAAAACAAAAGATAATTGATTTAATTGATAAATATTAATATTTTCTTGAAAGGCAAAAATGATATAAATAGAAAAAAGAGGGAATAAATCATCCAAATCTATTCTAATATATAAAGGCAAAACATATATTTGGTGTAGCCTTTTATTTTTTTCAAATATATCTTTTTCAGTTTTTATTTTAAATCTTAACTTCTCTTTTCCACAACGACAGTTATAAACGGTTCATTATTTTTCATATTATTATCTTTAACTATTTTAGAAATAATTTAAAATAAAATTAAAGCTAAATTTATGCGCGTGAGTATTAGAGAAAGCGGACAGGCGGGCACGTGGACGCTAGTAGAGTATAAAAGCAAATATTTCAGGTATCATAAGAGGAATCAATGGAGAAAAACAGTAACAAAAATCCCACCTTTAAACAACTGAAAAACTAGGAGGAAAAAATATCAATGGAGAAAAACAGTAACAAAAATCCCACCTTTAAAGGGTTCAGGCTAGATTTCATGTCATCAAAATCATCCGGACCACTAAAAATCATGAACTAAATTGTTCACTCTCAAACCGCTCTTAGTTAAGACAGAGGATAAAGTTTTGAAGCCAAGTAGAGAAAGTATATGAATTTATCATTGATCTATTAAGATATCATTTTCAAGTTAGAACAATACCATTTTCACCCATTTCTTTCACATTTGTTGATGAATTAGAAAAATAATATCCTTTCAAACATTCCGAATCAAATTTACAAATCATTGCAAGCCCATCCCTAATGCCCAACCTACAATCAAGGGAGATAAAAAAGCTCAAAAAGAAGTTTAAGGTCCCTAGGGAGAACCCCTAACCACCCCAACCACTTAAAGATCATATACTACTGTGGTATTTGGATCAGACTCTAGTGTCGACAAGGGTAGCTTCATGGTTCGACAGAAGTTATGTATGTTGTAGTTGAAGTCTGTTCGAGCATACTGTCAAAATATGTTAACTTGTAATTTAAGTTAGTATGTCGAATTAGGCTTTGCTTGAAAGCTCAATTATTTAAGTTTGCTTGTTGCTCAAGTTAGCTTAATAGTCTATAAATAGGCTAGTTCTCTCAGGTTGTTGAGAGAAGTTATTTGTTGGTATTCACTTGTAATCTTTAAATCCTTATTGAGAAAGTGAATAGAAAAACAGCTTTAACCCATTCTTATTCTTCTTCTTCCTTCTTCTCTATCTTTTGTAAAACCTAATAGGGTTTCTTGAGTTTGTTCAAGAAACTCAATCTTTTTCTCATAACTTTGTTATGTTATTGACGACATTAATTCATAACAAACTAGTGCGGTGAGCGTGGAAGAGAAGATGTCGTCAACAAAGTATGAGATTGAGAAATTCATGGGTGTTAATGATTTTGGTTTGTGGCGCTTGAAGATGCAAACCCTTCTTGTTCAACTGAGTTTGTTAGAAGCGTTGAAAGGATCAGAGAAGATGGATGCTGCCCTATCAGAGAAGGAAAAGACAACGATGGTCGAAAAAACCCACAGTGACATTGTATTGAGCCTTGGTGATAAGGTTCTCCGGCATGTTTCAAATGAGAAAACTGCAGCTGGTGTGTGGACGAAACTTAAAGGTTTGTACATGACGAGATCGTTGGTTAATCGTTTCTACCTGAAGCAAGCTTTATATTCATTCAAGATGAGTGAAGACAAAGCCTTGGCTGAGCAGCTGGATATGGTCAACAAGTTGATTCTTGATCTTGAGAATATCGAGGTCAAGATTGATGATAAAGATCAAGTATTATTGTTGTTGTGTTCTTTACCTAAGTCTCATGCTCACTTCAAAGAAACTCTCTTGTATGGAAGAGAGTCGTTGACCTTTGAAGATATTTAATCTGCCTTGAACTCTAAGGATTTGAATGAACGAAATGAGCGCAATCCATCTTCTGTTGGTGAAGGTTTTTCCGTTAAGGAGAAATTCTTGAAGAAAGATTATAGGTTTGAGAAGAAGGTTAAAGTTCTACATAATTCTTATGGTGATAATGCTCCTACTATTAAGTGTTATCATTGTAAGAAGGAGGGAAATACAAGAAAAGTATGCTCTGATCGACTGAACAATCATAGTGGAAAGGATAATGGTAATGCAGCCATTGTGCAAGATGGTTATGAATCATCTGATGTCCTGGTGGTTTCAAGCAGTGAATCTAGCAAGGAGTGGATTATGGATTCAGGGTGTACTTGGCACATGACTCCAAACAAAGATGTGTTTGAGGAATTGTGTGATCAAGATAGTGGATTAGTGCTGCTGGGAAATAACAAAGCTTGCAAAATTGCAGGCATTGAATCTGTGAGATTCAAGCTCCATGATGAGTCAATAAGGTTATTGACTCATGTTAGGTATGTACTTGATCTTAAGATGAATTTGATTTCTCTTGGTGAATTCGACAAGAAAGGATATGTTTTCAAAGGAGAGCAAAGTATCCTAAGGGTAATGAAGGGGCCGAAGGAAGTCTTAAGAGGCGTGAAGAAACAAGGCTTGTATACCCTTAAGGATGAGGTTGTAAGTGGTTTAGCAGATGTGGCATCCACGAAACATGCGCCGAAGACTGAGCTATGGCACAAGAGACTTGGACATGTCAGTGAAAAAGGCCTGATCAAATTGTCGAAATAAAATCTGCTGGGTGGTGAGAAGGTCGAAAAATTGGAGTTTTGTGAACCTTGTGTATTTGGTAAATTATGTAGAATAAAGTTGAAAAAAAGTAGACAAAGAACACATGGATCCCTTGATTACATTCATGCTGATCTTTGGTGGCCTGCAAGGAATCCTTCAGACTCAGGTGCAAAGTATTTTCTATCCATAATTGATGATTACTCCTGAAAGTTATGGGTATTCATCCAGAAGACTAAGGAAGAAGCTTTTGAAAATTTCAAAAGTTGAAAGAGTTTGGTCAAAAACTAAATTGACAGGAAGGTTAAGAGGTTGAGAACCAACAATGGTCTTGAATTTTGCAATGAGGCTTTTGACAGCTTTTATGTTGCGTCTGGTATTGTAAGGAACAGAACTACTGTAGGAACTCCCCAACAAAATGGTTTGGCTGAAAAGGTTTAATCAAACCATTTTGGAACGAGTAAGGTGTATGTTAGTTAGTGCAGGATTAAAGAAGGTGTTTTGGGTTGAGGCAGTCATGATTGCAGCATACCTGATAAATAGGTGTCCTTCGACTACCTTGGGAATGAAGACACCTGAAGACGTCTGGTCAGGATATCCACCTAGTCTCGACAGACTTAGAGTATTTGGTTGTTTAGTCTATGCTCATATTAGGCAAGACAATGTCAAACCTAGAGCTCTGAGATGTATGTTCCTTGGATACCCTGAAAGAGTCAAAGCTTATAGGATGTGTGCTTTCTAGAGCCAGGTTACAGGAGATGTATCACAAGTCGAGATGTAGTTTTCAATGAAGCTGAGATGGATTTTAAGAAAACAGATGACATTGGTCAAAGTTTGAAGATCTTTGAAGAAGAGCTAGAATAGGAAGAGATTCCTGTTGAGGTGGAGCATAGTGATGCTGAATTGCATGACCCAGATGAAGTCGAAGAAGAAGCAGAAGTTATTGTCGAAGATGAGGAGAATGATAATGACTACCTCCTAGCAAGAGACATGTCGAGAAGAGTCATCAAGCCACCTCAAAGACTTAATTATGCAGATCTCATAAAATATGCCTTAATCTCTGTAAGTGAGGTTCTTGACGAAGAACCTAGAGACTATAAAGAAGTTATGAGGAGTCAAGATAAGACTGAATGGCTGAAAGCCATGGATGATGATATGAAATCTCTTCATGATAATAACACTTGGGAGCTGATCAAGAAACCTACAGCGACCAGGTTAGTCAGTTGTAAGTGGATCTTCAAGGTTAAGGAAGGAATCGAAAGAGTAATGTCGAAGCGTTTTAAGGCAAGGTTGGTTGCTAGGGGTTCACTCATAAAGAAGGTGTCGACTTCAATGATGTATTATCACCTGTTGTAAAGCACAAATCCATTAGAATGTTGTTAGCCATGGTGGTGAAGTTTGACCTAGAACTTGAATAGATGGATGTGAAGACAACCTTCCTGTATGGCGATCTAGACAAAACGATCCTGATGAGGCAACCTGAAGGGTATGCAGAAAAGGGAAAGGAAGATTATGTGTGCAAGCTGAATAGGTCTTTATATGGCCTAAAACAATCTCCTCGACAATGGAATAGGAGATTCGATAAGTTCATGGCACACATTGATTTCACTAGGAGCCAATTCGACCAGTGTGTTTACTTCAGATTTCGACCTAGAAATTCACTTGTTATTTTGTTTCTTTATGTGGACGGTATCCTCATAGCAAGCAACAATGTCGAAGATGTTATGAAGGTGAAGGTCGAACTCGATAAGGAGTTCGACATGAAGGATTTGGGAGCTGTCTCTAGAATTTTTGGTATTGACATCTAGAGAGATAGAAAGAAATCGAGATTACACTTATCTCAAGAGACATACCTGAAGAAGATTCTCGACAAGTTTGGTATGTCGAATTCAAAGCTTGTTCTAACACCGACTAATCCTCAATACAAGCTGAGTTCGACTCAAAGTCCTAGTACTGAAGTAGAAAAAACCTATATGAATAGCATTCCATATGCTATTGTAGTATGTTCTTTGATGTATGTTATGGTCTGTACGAGGCCAGACATAACGTACAGAGTGAGTCTTGTTAGCAGGTATATGGTCAATCCTGGGGAGGCGCACTGGCAAACATTAAAGTGGATTCTTAGCTACATTAATAGATCTCTGAACAAAGTCTTGATTTATGGTGGAGCCTGTGGTGATGATAGCAAAGTCGAAATTGAAGGATTTGTCGACTCTGATTCTGTAGATTGTATGGATTCTAGAAAATCTATTTTTGAATATGTGTTCACTATGTTTCTCACAGTGATCAACTGGAAAGCAACACTTCAGAAGGTTTTTGCCTTATCAACTACTGAAGCGGGATATATCGCCCTCGCTGAAGCTGTGAAAGAAGCATTGTGGCTTAAAGGTTTTTCTAAGGAGCTAAAACTTCAAGGTCGAGTTATCATTGTTAAATGTGATAGTCAAAGTGCAACACACTTGTCAAAGAATTCAGCCTATCATGAGCCAACCAAGCACATCGATGTGAGGCTGCACTTCGTCAGAGAGATAATCGAGGGTGGAGAAGCCCAAGTGTTGAAAGTTTTGATTGATGACAATGTTGCTGATATGATTACCAAGACATTGCCGAGTAACAAGTTTTTCCATTGTATGTAGTTGATAAAGCTGCATGATGAAATCTAGTTTGTTCCCTTGTTAGTATAGAGTTTGTTCCAAGGTAGAGATTTGTGGTATTTGGATCGAACTCTAGTGTTGACAAGGGTAGCTTCATGGTTCGACGAGAGTTGTGTATGCTTAATCAGTGCATCTTCACGCACATTCTTCCATTGTTATACTTAGGCATTCCTACAATTTATTTGAGTATTTTAACTATTTTAATGCGTTTTTATATTTAAGTTTGTTTCTAGCTTTATTTTATTTTCGCAACTTATTTTCAGCACTAGTAGTTACTTGATACATGTTCACCGTGCATACTGTAACTTGAGCTACGAGAATCAAATTGACGCGTTCTAATAAGCGTTGGAAAGCTAAGACAAAGAGCTACAAGTTTCGCGTTGAAGCCAGAAGCTGGTTCAGACTGTAGCAGGCTCGAATAATTCGTTGAAGTTTCAGACTTTAGAAATATTTAGTTTAGGTTGGGTTTTTTATGTTTTTCGACCCAATTGGGTTAGAACCGGAATTTGTGATGCTTTCATATACCTATCAGCCACGCACTATTCATTGGTACCTTCTTTACACATTATTCACGAATTTTATTTGCTTTGCACAATTGTCATGGAGAACTAATTCCCAAGGGCAAAATCAGACTGTACGGTTTCATCACTTTGAGGTTACTCTAATATCAATTTAATTTCGATTCCTTTAAATTCTTTTCTATGAAGTCATTTGCTTAATTCGATTGCTTTCGTTTTCTTAATTCGATTATTGTTCATAGGATAGAATTGATTAAATTCAATTGTATGCATGTTCCTAATTTTAATCGCGTGTTAACTTAGCTTCTTCGTTAGCTTCACCTAATCTTTAAACCGTCATGCTTTATGCGGTAAATAGGAACATAATTCATATGATATTGATTGCACTTGTCTAATTGATCTCATAATCAAATAGGATCAAATCCGCTTAGGGATTGGTGTTATAGTAACCGTTGATAAGTGGGAACCCGAATCAGTAGGATTAGCCGTTTTAACTTATTTGATAATCACTTATTTTCTCTTGTTTTCTAAATCGAAACCTAAAACCCCCCATAAACCTTTACTTTAGTTGGTTAATTCAATACGAGAATCCTTGTGATACGACTCGAGTCATTGTCGTTAAACTACCATTTTTAAAACTACTCGTTTTTTATCCGCGCGCGACAACGGATCAAATTGGCGCCGTTGCGGGGGATTCCAATTGATTTTAGCCAATTTTAGAATTCTAGTTTAGAGTTTTGTTAGATTTTTTTTTGTTATTTGTCTTTTGTTTTTGCTTGTTAATTTTCAGGGTTGCAATGCAGTGGTAAGCGTTTCAGCCTATCAGGTAAATTTGGAAGCTACTGTTTCGATTTGCTCCTAATTTTTTCCATAAAATCAGAAAGAAAAAAAATTGACGAACAGTACACATTTAGAATAAAATTCTAAAATATTTTGACCTTGAAAATCGTAAATTCCTTATTTTCCTATTTTATTTGATTTATTTTCTATTTTCATATTTTCAAAAAAAATCTGAATTTTTTTTGTAGAGACTCCTTTTGATTTGATTTGATTTTTAGTTATCTTTTCATAATTTTTAGATTTTATTTTATTCGCTTTTCGATTTTTCCATTCTTTTTCTTAATAGGGACATTGATGGTATTTTCCTAATTGTTGCTGCATTGCTGAATTAGTTCTGTGTTTTCTTTTTTTTTGTTGATTTTTTTTCTATTAAATTTAATGTGGCTAACCAAAGAACTCTTAGAGAACTTGTTGCCCATGATATGAATTATAATGCTTTATGTATTGAATATTCTGCTGTTACTGTACCTTTCGAATTGAAATCTGGTTTAATACATTTGTTGTCAAGGTTTAATGGTCTTGCAGGTAAGGACCTGCTAGGCGTCTGAAGGAATTCCAAGTTATGTGCTCTACACCTTTGAGACCTGAAGGAATCACAGAAGATCACATCAAGCTGAGAGCCTTCCCGTTTTCACTCAGGGTTCTGCCAAAGATTGGTTATACTATCTTGAGCCGAATTCTGTCACAACCTGGAATGATTTGAAGAAAGACTTCCTAGAGAGATACTTTCCTGCCTCAAGAGTTGCCTCAATCAGAAAAGATATATGTGGTATTAGACAACTTAACATGGAATCAATGGCCGAATACTGGGAGAGATTCAAACAGTTAGTGTCCAGATGCCCCCAACACCAGATTACCGAACAGTTGCTTATCCAATATTTCTATGAGGGATTGCTACCAATGGATAGAACATTTTAGATGCTGCTAGTGGTGGAGCACTTGTTGATAAGACCCCAGCTGCTGCCAAATCCTTGATTGAGAATATGTCACTCAACTCCCAACAGTTTACAACTAGAAACAATTCTGTCCAAACAAAAGGTGTGAATGAGATTCAAGTTTCATCTTACAACAAAGCTCTAGAAACCAGACTTGATGAGCTTATTTCTTTAGTGAAACAACAATTAATGTTAACATTACCACCACCACATAACCCTCCACAAGTAATCACCTACGCACCTTCTGGACCTTTTTTAGAGGACCTTGTCAAGCAAATGGCTATAAATGATCTCCAGTTTCAGCAACGGGCAAATTCTAGTATTCAGACCTTGCAGACACAAATTAGACAACTTGCCACTTCAATGAATGTCATACAGTAAGCTCAAGGATCAAACTAACTACCTGCCCAAACAGTAGTGAATCCTAATGTCCCTAACCCTAATGTGAGTGTAATGTTCTTAAGATCCAGAAAAGTTGCAGAACCGTCCCTAGAAAAAAAGAAAGAAGTTGTTGAGGTCACACCTGAACCTGGATCTTCTATTGTTGTTGAGCCTAAAAAGGAGTATGTACCATAGATCCCTTTCCCACATAGAGTACTGAAAAGTAAGAAGATTGACGAGGAAGAAGAGCATTCTGTTTTTCATATTGAATTGATTTCTAAGTTGGTTTATGATACTTGTATTGATTTGTTTGCAGCTGATTTTCCACCATTGTCTGATTTTGATGATACTTACTTATGTGATGACTATATTGACACAAACCTTTGTTCTGTTTGTGCTGAGATTGAGGTTGCCTTGCAGGTTGACATTTTTCCTACAAATGGAGTTGTAGATGAAGTTATTTATACAGCTGAAGCTCTCGACATCTCGGCTTCCCCAACTAAACATTCCATTGAACAACCACCTTCTGAACCACTTTTTAAGGATTTATATTATTCATCAAACCTTCAATTTGAGCAGGAAGAAAATTTATTGCAAGAATTGTATGGACAATGAGTGACATTTCTGATATTAGGCAATCCATGTGTGTATAGGATCTTACTTGAAAACGGAGAAAAAACAGTGAGGCATCCCCAAAGTTGGTCTAACTTATTGAGTTTGGATGCTATTAAAAATGAGATCTACATTGCACTAGAGGACAAACAGAAGGCCATTTTCACTTGTCCGTTTGACACTTTTACCTATAGAAGAAGGTTCTTTGATCTTGGAATAAAACGCGAAGGCACTAATAAAAATTTCAAGGTCAATGGATGCTACCCAAAGTTGCTCTATGACATCCCCACTTTGGAAGAGGAGACTGTCAAAGATCTCTCTTTGGGAAAGGATGCTTATGCGATCACCTATCCACCTTGACTACTCGGGTGTGTTCATTCCTTTCTCTTACTCTTATTTTATAATTGTGTCATTCCATTGAGGACAATGCATGTTTTAAGTGTGGGGGAGGGAATCATCTCTTTTATGTGTTTTCTTTCAGTATTCTTTATTTTTGTTCTGTTTTCTTTAAGTGAAGAAAAAAAATTTAGACTTAGAAATGCAATGCATCTTTTGAAATTTTTAGGCTATAGATTAGTTTGAGGTTAGATTGTGGAGACTTGGGAAAAATTCATAAGATCGGTACCATTTTAACACCTTAAGTCTCTCGACTATGGAAATCGATTTAAATACTTGTTGTGACACTGCCTTGAGTTCTCATCCTTTAATAGCTCTTAAGTAGTTTATCTAGCAGTCAACACCATCTTGAAATCACACACTAAGTAATTAAGTTGATGCAAATAAGTGAATGATCTCGTGCTTAATAAGAAATCTGAATAGGAATTCTCCTTTTAAGTTAGGTGACCCTCACCCGGTCACTTAGCCTAACGGTTATGAAACCTTCAAGAAAAAAATTATTGTTGCAAAAGTGGTTAATTTTGAATTGTTGACAAGATATGGATCATAGCCACTAACAGACTTATTTACCATGTGTGTGAATGGATGACATGCTTAATGTGACTGCATTAGAATGAAAGAGAACAAAAAGGAGGATGAGTAAGTTAGGCTTAGGCATAATAACATGATTTAGATTGGTTTGTATAGGAGGGAGGTTTATGACCGGACAACTGTAGATTTGTGTTCTTACGATATCCTTAGTATACAAAATTAGTACCTATCGGTGCAATCTTGACCGAAGAAGAGTTTGTAGCCTAGAATGAGTATTTGAATGCTATTGTTTTTCATGAGTCTTGATACTATTTTGCTCGGAGTGCAAAAGTTTAAGTTCGGGGGAATTTGATCAGTGCATCTTCATGTACATTCTTCCATTGTTATACTTAGGCATTCATACAGTTTATTTGAATATTTTAACTATTTTAATGCATTTTTATATTTAAGTTTGTTTCTACCTTTATTTTATTTTCGCAACTTATTTTCAGCACTAGTAGTTACTTGATACATGCTCACCGTGCAGACCGTAACTTGAGCTATGAGAATCGGATTGACGCGTTCTAATAGGCATTGGAAAGCTAAGACAAAGATATACAAGTTTCTTGTTGAAGCCAGGAGCTGGTTCAAAGTGTAGAAGGCTCGAATAATTCGTTGAAGTTTCAGAATTTAGAAATACTTAGTTTTGGGCCGGTTTTTTTTATGTTTTTCGACCCAGTTGGGTTAGAACCGGAATTTGTGATGCTTTCTGTAACACCCCACTTTCCCATTTTACAAAATAAGTAAATATTACGAAAATAATCAGAGTTACAACCAAACAGTGGGATGCTACATTATTTAAACCAACAACAAAACTCCTTTTTCATTAATAAGCAGCGGAAATAATTGTTGTATTCAAAATACGGCAATTTGCCAACATCACCAAAAATCCACATAAATCGTGGTCCACCAAAATTTCAAATAAAGAATGATACGCAACAAATCAATAAAAAAAAAATAATAAATGAAGAAAACTCCCAAAATCCCGTGTTACGTATCAGAGCGACTCCTAAGACTCGATCAAGCAACGCGCACTCCATGCACACTCAAGTACCTGGATTATCTGTACTTCCGAAGAAGCACAGACGCAACAAACAACAAAAGGGTGAGAACCACATGCAATAAATAACGGTGTATAATACATGCTAAAAGTAGTACTCACACAATCATATAACAGAAACACACCATCACGACATACTTGTCAATTCATTCAAATTTCACCAAACACATAATAATGCAATGTGACTCAAAACATCGACACAATGCATGTGGTACCAATATCACCATGGTTCATTCAATCGAACCTAGATAAATCACATACACCCCTACTTGGTAATGATTTATCTCCACCACACTCCACATTGGAGTTCGGATGAATCACATACACTCTTCCTGAGCAATGATTCATCACCACCGACACCATGAATGCATGACAGTAAAAATGCATACAACACACATGTATGACAACAATCATACATCGTCACGATCCTCCTGATCACACGTGAGATACCTGTTCACCACCACATACACTACAACAAGAAATTCCTCACATAACATTCAATTAATTAAACATCTAATTAATTCACTAAAATTACCAAATTAATTAATTTCATCACCAATTACACATTTCTCAGCTTCTGGCATCTATCCCCAACCTCTCAAACCAAAAGGAATCACTTCGTACGCGAAAACAGGAAAGAAATCACGAAATGGCAAAATTCTGCACTCACATTGGCCATACGCGCATTGCCCTGTGCCATACGCGTATTGCCAGCTTGCTCACCCAGACCCTACGCGTAATGCCCCAATGCCCTACACCATTACGCGTAATGCCTCCCCCAGTATGCGTAATACCCAAACTTCCATACGCGTACGGGCAGAGGGTCGTGCCAAACCTCCTCTTGGCCCTCCCATACGCGTATTGACTACCTCCATGCGCGTATTGACCTACCTAATACGCGTATCAGATCTGTTACGCGAACTGGATTTCTCCACACCAGTCCATGTTCTGCTACGGGATCCTTCCTCTTCCACTTCAATTCAGTCCTAAACTTGTTTCTACATCCATTTTTGGCCCTATCTTTCGTTTTACATCTTTCACCTATCATTACTACTCAAAATTACAGGTCTTAGATCTAATTTGTTCTCTCAACCTGCACAAAAATCAGTTCTGCAACACCAACATGCACATAGCAGCAACAACACCATATTTTTACACACAAATCATGACAGAATAAATCGATTTCATGCAATGTTCAACATAATTTCAACCATACAACAACATATTCATAACACATAATATATTCATACGAATTCCTACGGGGTTAAGGACTCCCCACTACCCTCTCATGATCATACCACCAATATTGAAATATATTCTCCCCCCTTACCTCAAAATTACTCAGAAATTCCTCCGAAAATGATCAAGATGGGTGCCCTAGCTCTTCCTTGTTCTTCCTTCTCCAACCCTTTTTTTTCCCAAAATCTGATTATGATTCACCCCTTCACTAATTTTCACTAATCCCAGTTTAATGAGTAAACTGCCCTTATTTTCTCTACAAGCCCATTATCCATTTAATTAAATCAGATTTTTAATTTAATAGAAATAATAATATTACTCACATAATAATTATAATAATACTAGTAATAATAATAATAATAATAATAATAATAATAATAATAATAATAATACTATTACTACTCATACCCAAAACTATTTCCCGACACCTCTAATCTACCCGTCCCACTAAGGACTCCACGCCTACGCGTTCAACCACACACACCCTTAACAAGGCCAAACAACGAAAAAAATAACATGACGATCAAATAATTTAAATTGGGGTGTTACACTTTCCTATACCTAGAAGTCGTGCACTATTCATTGGGACCTTCTTTACACATTATTCACGAATTTTATTTGCTTTGTACAATTGTAATGGAGAACTAATTCTCAAGGGCAAAATCCTACGGTACGGTTTCATCACTTTGAGGTTACTCTAATATCAATTTAATTCTGATTCCTTTGAATTCTTTTCTATGAAGTTGTTTGCTTAATTCGATTGCTTTCGTTTGCTTAATTCGATTGTTGTTCATAGGATAGAATTGATTAAATTCGATTGTATGCATGTTCCTAATTTTAATCGCGTGTTAACTTAGCTTCTTCGTTAGCTTCGCCTAATCTTTAAACCATCATGCTTTATGCGGTAAATCGAAACATAATTCATATGATATTGATTGCGCTTGTCTAATTGATCTCATAATCGAATAGGATGGAATCTGCTTAAGGATTGGGGTTATAGTAGCCGATGATAAGTCGGAACCCGAATCAGTAGGAGTAGTCGTTTTAGCTTATTTGATAATCACTTATTTTCTCTTGTTTTCTAAATCGAAGCCTAAAATCCCCATAAACCTTTACTTTAGTTGGTTAATTCAATACAAGAATCCTTGTGATACGACTCAAGTCATTGTTGATAAACTACCATTTTTAAAACTACTCGCTTTGATCCGTGCGCGACAACGGGTCAATGCTGTAGTCGAAGCCTGTTCGAGCAAAATGTCGAAATATGTTAACTTGTAATTTTAGTTAGTATGTCGAATTGGGCCTTGCTTGAAAGCCCAATTGTTTAAGTTTGCTTGTTGCTTAAGTTAGCTAAGTAGTCTATAAATAGGTTAGTTCTCTCTGGTTGTTGAGAGAGGTTATTTGTTGGTATTCACTTGTAATCTTTGAACCCTTATTGAAAAAGTGAATAGTAAAACAAATTTAACCAATTCTTCTTCTTCCTTCTTCTCTATCTTTTGTAAAACCAAATAGGGTTTCTTGTGTTTGTTCAAGAAACTCAATATTTTTCTCATAACTTTGTTCTGTTATTGACGACATCAATTCACAATAACTGCAACGTTAAAATTATTTCACAAGTAACAAAGAAATGTGAAACAGACTCTACCGAGCCCAGAGACATAGGAAGAGAAACCTTAGTTGGCTCAACAATCACCCTTAAATAAATTTTCTTTAGATGGGATCTGTAGCGAGCGATTTTGGACGCGGTTCTTAAGCGCTGGTCGCTCTCTGCGGTTTGAGCTTTGACTACGGGTCGATTCATTTTTTATCCTATTGTGAGCTGAATAAGGAAGGGAAATAGATGTCTCCAATTAACCCTGCTTTGCATACTGAGTTTAAACAGCAGTCTGTTAGGTTACGGATGCTATCAATGTGGGGGGGCCTTTGTACTGGTTATTTGTATTTTCGCCAATACTGTTTTCTTTCTTTTTTACCTGGGCAGAAGGTTTCTGGCGGGGAACAAGGATTAGGATGTTAGGACTGGTGCTTTTGAATTACTGCTTTTAATTGATGGAGATATGGGATTTGGGTTTTTTGTTTAGTGTGCTCGCTAAGATCTTTTCTTTCGATCTCATGCCTACGTATTCCCGTTTACCGAAACAGGGAAATCAGAGCGTTCATAGTTCCTCCTATTCTATGGGAGGAAATGGGTGTTTTTGGTGTTTTGGTGTCTTGTTCAAAGCCCAAGACGTGAAGCGAAAGGTGGTTTGTATCTTGTTCAAAGCCCAAGATGTGAAGCTGAAAGGTCTATTTGTGTCTTGTTCAAAGCCCAAGACGTGAAGCTGAAAGACCTCGACTTTAGAGAGAATTTGTCATCTCTAAAGAGGGGGAAGGAGAATTACTTTAACTGGGATACGCGGATCCGAGCAATGCCATAATTTCTGAAGAAAGGGTTTTAACCTGAAGGAGAAGACTTTAACTCAGTGTAGAGCAATGCCATCTTTCCTTAGGAATTTCTCATGCTAAAAGAGGGACAGTGGCATGGATATAGATGATCCAGAGGCTTGCCGCTTACAGCGATTAGATGAAAGGAAAGGAGTTGTTGATGTTTGTGTACTGTGAACGAGGCACAACTTTGATGCTAAAAGGTTGATTGGATCAACCAGTGGTTTTCTTATACAAAAGCCTAAGAGGAGGCTAATTTCCGCTAGGAAAATAATTATACAAAGCCTAAGAGGAGGCTATTTTGTGTCTCGTACAAAGCCCGAGAGAGAGGCTAAAAGTTTTTGACCCGACGATAGAGTCTTTGTGTCTCGTACGAAGCCCGAGATAGAGGCTATTGTTTGTTTGACTCTACGAGGGAGTCTTTGTGTCTCGTACGAAGCCCGAGATAGAGGCTAAAAGTTTGACTCAACAAGAGAGTCTTTGATACTCAACAAGAGAGTGTTTTTGTATCTCGTACGAAGCCCGAGATGGAGGCTAAGGGTTTGTTTCAGTTGAGTGACAGATCCAATATACTGATTTTAAAAGAGAAAATCAGTTCTTATGTGAGCAACACTGTACTCAGGGATTTGATTTGAGGATCAGGGATATTTCCTTCTCTTTGAGGAAACGGGAAATCCAAAGGGTATTGAGACTGTCCGAGTCTGCGGGTTTCCTTCCTATTTAACGAAGGGGTCACTTAAGAATGTCTTTGAGACTCAAAGAAGTTAGACTGTCCAAGTCTAGAGTTTTTTTTTCTTTTGTACTATGCTTTGAGAAACAGTAGTAGACTCTATGAAAGGGCTGTTCTATGAGGATGACTAGGTTCTGTTCCTATACCTCTAGGAGGTCGTCGGGACAATTTGTACGAAGCCCCAAGAGGAGGCTGGAAACTTTTAAGAAGCCTACGGGTCCTTGTACGAAGCCCAAGAGGAGGCTATCATTCCCGAAGGAAGAGATCATTATACGAAGCCTAAGAGGAGGCTGTGAATACTTCTACGAAGCCGTAGTGTCCTTGAATAATGCCCAAGAGGAGGCCGATGCTTTTAAGAAGCCCGTGGGTCTATCATCTCCTTTCCATTAGGAAAGACAACTCTTTTAAAGATAAAAACCACTGGTAAACGTGCGAGGTTTACTATCGAGCGACTTTTAACTTTTAAAGAGGGTTCCTTAGTTAAGGTCCAAGATTATGACCGTAGTGGGTACCCAAACCCCGAGACATTCAAGGCAAGCTATCCACAAGGAATAGATCAAGTCAGGAAAGTTCGAGAATTTGGAAGAAACTCAAAGATGCCATTCACGGAGAATACATTCATCTTGGGGAGTAGAGCTTCTTGATGATTCCTAAGGGGGACAGCCGAAGAGAAGATTGTATCTGGTGCTCCTATTGGGGATCTAGGCGTCTATTTCTACGAATAAATGAAACGGCGTCACCTAGTTCTAGACGTAGTTGCCGGGGAAACTCGAAATACCTATACTATTATTACACAGTAGATATGAGTTTATGAAAGGAGACTTACAGTGAGCAGCCCCACAATACAGTTTATAATATGAAAGCAGTAAATGAAAGCGATAACCACTTACTCGGTTGTAGTGCTTCCATGCTGTTTGGTTAGTTGTTCAACAAAAAAAGATTGAAAACAACAGTATATTCAAAATCAAAGGAGAAAGTGCTTTGAAAAAGAAAGATTTGGGGCTTACAGCTCAAGGAGAGGCCCAGGGTTTTATCAGTGAGCACACTGTTTGACTTTGTACAGCGAGACTTATACAAGTGACTGGGGCCCAAAAAGGTTTTCTGTACAAAGGGATGGGTCTTACACTCTCTCAAGAGGCCCAAAAAAGGTTTAAAGAAAAGAGAGGGGCTTATAACACGAGGGTAGGCCCAAATGATTTTTCGTTTAAAAATGGCGATCGCGCCGAGGTTTTCTTTTAACGCAGAGGGACTTATACAATAAGTGAAGCCCAAAATGTTTTGGTTAAAAGGGGGATTGGGTCTTACACTCTAATAGAGGCCCAAAGTGTTTTGAATGGGTCTTATAGCTCAAGGAGAGGCCCAGATGATTTTTATTTTTAAACGGGCGACGATCGCGCCGTTTACTTGTACAGAGGGACTTATACAATGAGTGAGGCCCAAAAGGTTTTTGTACAAGGGGGGATGGGTCTTACACTCTCTCAAGAGGCCCAAAGAGTTTTGAAAATGATTTATGAGGGTTGAATTAATCCAAAACCCTAATTTGTTTTCAAAATGTATTTAATTGAATAAAAATTCAATTAAAATGATCAAAAATTGTTTAACACATGGGAAACAAATTGTGATCTTGGATTAATGCTTCAAAAATTAAGTATTGACCTACAAAATAATTAGAAAGCATTAAAAGTTGCAAAATCAATGTAGAAAAAATATTTAAAATGTCAAAAACAATTAAAATATTAATTCTTTGCAAAAATATCAATTATATGAAATAAATAATATTTTTGGGATTTTTTGTGAAAATAAAATATTTTAAAATTTTTGTGAATTATTAAAAAAAGAATCAACTCAAAATCATTAAAACTCAGAGAGAAATTAATTTTTGAATCAATTAAACAAAATCACAAAATTCAAATATTTGAATTTCTAAAAATGGCGCCAAGAACAAGCTGAAGAACACGCGCGTGTTCTTGGTTTCTCAGTTTTGCATTTTCTATCCAATCTCCATGAATACGTAATCATATCATGCAATCCACATATCATTATGCTCGCCTCAACCTCACGATCATGTCTATGTACTTTAATTTCATTTAAATTAAACATACAACAAGAAATCACGAAGAGACCTCAAGAACCCTAATTTCTGCATGAAGGCTAGGATTTTTGGTACACGATTCAAACAATGCAATTAATTGAGGGAAAACATTCCATGCATGATTATGAACATATGGCCAAATTATTGTGCGAGGAAATATGCATAGATTGAGAGATGACCAAGTATGTGCTTACCTCCAAGTCGTGACAGCAAGTTCAAAGTGATTTTTGATTTGGAGGTGTTACAAATGAGTGGTGATGATCTGAACAGCTTCCCTACACCGTATGGAATGTGTTTGGATGGTTGGACTTGATTGAAATTGGTTGGATCATTTTGTGGTACCTCAGCTGCACTTTGGTTAAAACCTTGAGCAACCAGCTGGTGATTTTGTGAAATCAGTGTTCCAGTTGTTGTTTAAGTGTTTGATCAGCTCATATGTGATGTATGTGAGGTGTGTGAGTGATTGATTTGATTGGAATTGCTCTCAAACTCAAAACCCGATAGTGACTTGCCTTAGAAGGAAAAATTGGAGTGAAAGAAGAGATTTTGAGGAAAGCATCTGTTAGATGGCTTTGGTGTACTCAAAGTGACCACAATTGAGCTCTATTTATAGTAGAGCAAGTTTGTTTTGCAAGGAATAGTGCATGGCAGCTGGTAAGTAGGTTTGGCCAATGTTGGCAAATGAAAATCCAAGTCTCCTCTAGCCATTGACTAGAGGTTAGGGCACAGAGCTTTGGTTCCCTTGGTCTTGGATAAGCCTTGACTGATTTCAGATGAGAATGGCTCAGTCCATGCCACCTTGATGGTTTCATTGAATGCCTCATTCCAAATTTGAAGTCTTGTCCCTATTTTGGCCATTCTAGGTTCAACATGCTATTTCTTGTTCCATGGACTTTGGAGGCTTGACTCATTGATTGTCCCCTTTAGATTCAATCCTCTGAGGTGTCCAAGTGGATAGGAGCAATTGAATTTGGCTGATTTTGGCAAATCGACCAAAGTTGCAAATTCTGCCTTGCCTTGACAGATTTCAGCAAGGCAACTTGGCAATGTTGTATCTCATGGTGTAGGTTGAATTTGGCAATGTTCTTGGCCTATTTGGAAAGCTCTTACATGATACAACAACTGTTTGAACAAGTTTGGTTTTGATCTCTTTTGATTCCAAGTGAAAAATCCCCCTACATTTGGCAAAAAGTGAGGCAGAATCTGACTTAGTGAAAATTTCACTAAGTGTTGGAAAAAGTGACATTTTCACTTTTCAGCCACTTTGATCACTCCATAACTCAAAATCCTTAATGAATTGGAATGACTTGTAGTTGAAGTTTTTGTAGGTGATAATGAGGGCTACAAATTCATCTTTGGATGATAAAAAATGGCCTTGTGGTTTAGGAGTTATGGTCCTCCAAAGTTGGTACCTTTGCCACTTTATTTTTAACTTAGAAAAATTTCTAAGTTTTATGGTTACCCCTTTTACAAGTTATCTCACTTTTCTTGATTTTTCTTGATGAATGATGATTCAAATCATACATTAACATCATTTTAGGGTTAAAAATCCATTTTGGTGAAAAATCTCAAAAAGTCAAAGTTGACTTTTGTGCACAGTTGACTTTTTATCAGATGAATTCCAAACTGTGCAATTCTTCAGGAAATCATGTCCTTGACCTAAATCAAACTTGATGGACATGTTCCATGGGTGTCATAGGGTATATTCAATCATGTATTAGGGTTTGGGAGCATGTCTTGGTCAAAAGTCAAAGTTACAGTTGACTTTTCTCTTAAAACCCTAATTGTAGTGCAGATGAAATTGAGACTTGTTGCTCAAGCTTCCTGGATTAATCCATTGTTCCAAATGGATCAATATGGTATATTAGAGACCGTCAAATCATGTCTTGAGGTCTTGGCTCATGGTTTGTCCCAAAAGTCAACTTAGGGGTGAATTAGGTCAAGAAACCCTAATTCCTGATTTTTGATGAATGCATCCCCTGAGGCAAAATTGACTTGATGCATGGGTTCATGAGGTTCCATGAAGTATATTAGGTCATGTTTTGGATCATTGCCTTGTGCCCAGATGAAAATTTCCATCTGGAGGCCCTGGTCGACCAAAACCCTAATTTGGTGACACTGTCGATCTTGAGACTTGATCCATCTAGAAGGGAGCAGCCTTGTGCTTAATCCTTGAAGTGGGAATCCTTTTTGATCCATTGTGGATATTTAAAAGATTAGACAAGTTGAAGATCATGTCATTTCTTGATTGATCCTTTGTCTAAGCACTCAAAGAGGGCTTGAAACCCTAATTTTGATTGTATTGGATGCTCACCCATCTTTGGGGAGACTGATGAAGCATGATGGTTCATCCATATTATGATGATGATTTTCACAATGATGGGAAATCTAAGTGGTCAAAATTTGGGGTATTACAGATGCCCCTATTTAATCTTCTTGGACCCGAAGGTGTGAATGACGAAGGGATTCGGGCATTCGGGGTGCAAGAGGATTAAATAACGGAATACCCGAAATTTTGATGGTGGTTATGAATGGTAGCTTACGCATTCATCTTCTTTAGCTAAGCAATGATGCTTAGAAAAGGTAAAATTCCCCTCGATCCTGGTCTCCTACCAAGAACTGGTCTCAGTCTCTTTTGAAATAAACTTCCCCTCGATCCTGGTTTCCTACCAAGGAACTGGTCTCAGTTGTGGAAACAAACTTCCCCTCGATCCTGGTTTCCTACCAAGGAACTGGTCTCAGTTGTGGAAACAAACTTCCCCTCGATCCTGGTTTTCTACCAAGGAACTGGTCTTAGTTTCTTTTCTCAATAAACTTTACTGACAAGGGACGCTATTCGTAGCGGCTTTCCTTCAAACTTCTCGCCGAATTTTCCTTGGGAGATGCCATTTGAGTGGAAAAAGTTTTGATGTCAGACTTGCTGGGGAACCCATTCGTCTGAGTTGTAGAGGTACACAAACTTCTCTGTTTTGGAGACGCCATTTGTCGATTCTACTGGGGAAAGCGAGTCTCTTGAGAGACTGTTTTCGTTTGGGGTTACATCATACTTTTCTCGGGATCTTCCCGGAGAAATGCCATATGATGGGATCCAATTTTGAGGTGCCAATGACCTTCTCATCAGTGGTTTTTCGGAGCAAAACTGGCGTGCTGCCGAATCTCTGATCACGAGGCTTTCTCTGTGGATTTTCCTTAATCCGGGAAAGCAAGGATATCATCTTCAATGGCGAAGAGTGATGCTTATTGAAAGTTTTCTCTGGCTTTTCAGAGGTTCAAGTTATCAAAGTGGTCAAGGACCAACTTCTTTCCAGAATTAAACTGGAAGCGAGGTTGTTTAGACACAGTATTTCCTGACGAGGCAAGAACTGACAACTCGATTGAGAGGACTTCTACCACTAGGGGACAGGACCGACTAGAGTGATAGTGATGCAATATGAAACGTGAATGCAAATAAAAAATGCATGATGTATGTATGTATGTGCTGACAAAACAGATGCAACATACAGACTAAGAGATGAACACAATTAGATACTCGGCCATCGCGGGGCGAAGAAGTACCGTTGATTCAAAATAGCAATTCCACCTTGCTTAGGAGAGATAGTCCCGTTGGGAGCTATGTTGATCGGGCTTAGGAGATGAGAACTCGGCCGAGGATGTCAGACGAAACAAGGTCTCTGACACAGTTGATCCCTTCATTCAGGCGAACTGGTTTAGAAAGAGTACTTTGATTCTGCACTTTGAAGTTCGCTTACTTCGGGAGAAGTGATCGATGTTCTTCTGATGTTCAACAGTCAAAAGAAATGCCATCTTTAATTTAAAAGCAGAAAAAGTTTAACAAGTAAATTTATTTTTGTTTTATTTCAAGAATCGCTGATTAAGTTTAAACAACGTCGTTCTGTAAAGCTAAAACAAGTAAAGAATTACAAACAAAAGCACAAGGGCTCAAATTTTATTGATAAGATGGAGATCAGCCAAACGCGTGATTCCAAAGAGTATATACAAAGTTAGAAAATGGTAATTTACAGGGAAAAGGGCTACGTTGAAACATAACGACCACTATCCTTCTACCAACTTTGAGTTCGGGACATCCTGAGCTTCCGTCGAAGATGACCTTTGACTGGAGATTTCCTCTGATAGATGATGATGTAACTGCTGCTGAGGGACTTGCCTCTGTTGAACATAGTTACTTGCCATTATCCCTAATTTTTGCCTGGATTGTACTATGAGATTTCCAATCCATCGGGATGATTTTTTTCATGTCTCTAACTTTTGCCTGGACCGCCCTTTCGGGTTTTCAATCCACCAAGACGTTTTTTTATTTTTTTTTTATTCTTAGGCGAAGTATTTCTTGACTACATCAACATTCGTGGGGTAGGCAAATTCCTCTCCGTCCATGGTTGCAAGTCTCAAGGCGCCTCCTGAGAAAGCTTTCGTGACCACATAGGGGCCATCATAATTTGGGGTCCATTTGCCCCGAGAGTCAGTGAGAAACGATTGTATCTTCTTGAGCACGAGGTCTCCTTTTCTGAAGACACGAGGTCGGACCTTTTTGTCGAATGCCTTCTTCATTCTCTGTTGATATAACTGACCGTGGCATAGTGCCGTGATTCTCTTTTCTTCGATCAAGTTCAGTTCGTCGTGTCGACTTTGACACCATTCAGCTTCGGTGAGCTGAGCTTCCATCAATACCCGGATTGATGGGATCTCTACTTCTATGGGGAGCACTGCTTCCATGCCATATACTAGAGAGAAAGGGGTTGCCCCCGTTGAAGTGCGGATAGATGTTCGATAACCGTGAAGAGCAAAGGGTAGCATCTCGTGCCAATCTTTATAGGTTACAACCATCTTTTGAACAATCTTCTTGATGTTCTTGTTAGCCGCTTCTACCGCTCCGTTCATCTTGGGTCGGTAGGGAGATGAGTTATGGTGTTCGATCTTGAACTCTGCACACAACTCTTTCATCATCTTATTGTTCAAGTTAGATCAATTATCAGTAATGATCTCGCTTGGAACACCATAACGGCAGATGATATTGTTTTTGATAAATCGGACCACCACTTATCGGGTTACATTGGCGAATGACGCTGCTTCGACCCACTTGGTGAAATAGTCAATGGCTACCAGGATGAACCGATGTCCGTTTGAAGCCTTAGGCTCAATCATACCAATCATGTCGATTCCCCATATGGAAAAAGGCCACGGGGAAGAAAGAACTTTGAGATGTGATGGCGGTACATGAATTTTGTCGGAGTATATCTGACACTTGTGACACCTCCTCATGTACTTGTAGCAGTCGAATTCCATGGTCAACCAATAATACCCGGCCCTGAGAATTTTTCTCGCCATTGTGTGTCCGTTGGCATGAGTGCCAAAGGATCCTTCATGAATTTCTTTCATGAGCATGTCTGCTTCTGGTCTGTCGACACATCGGAGCAAGACCATGTCAAAATTTCTCTTATAAAGAGTGTCACTGCTCAGGGAGAAGTTTCCAGCCAATCTTCTGAGGGTTTTCCTGTCTTTTCTGAGTGCCCCAGATGGGTACTCTTGTTTCTGAAGGAAGCATTTGCTATCGTGATACCAAGGTCTGTCGTCTATGACTGCTTCAATCGCGAAGATGTAAGCGGGCCGTTCAAGGCGCATGATGTCGATCTTAGGTATGTCATTCCATCGACCTACACTAATCATGGAAGAGAGAGTGGCTAATGCATCAGCCATGTGATTCTCCTCACGAGGGATGTGATGAAACTCAACTCTGTTGAAGAAGGGTAACAACCTTCTTGCATAGTCTTTGTAAGGAATCAATCCTGATTGGTATGTGTTCCAATCTCCTTTTATCTGGTTAATAACCAGGGCTGAATCGCCGTATACGTCCAAGTTTTTGATCCTTAAATCAATCGCTTCTTCGAGACCCATGATACATGCTTCGTATTCGGCCTCGTTGTTCGTACATTTGAACGTAAGTCTAGCAGTGAAAGGAATGTGGGAACCCCGAGGGGTAACAATGATTGCCCCAATTCCGTTTCCATAATGATTGACTGCTCCGTCAAAGATAAGTCCCCACTGGGAACCTGGTTCTGGCCCTTCACTGGGTAGCGGTTCATCGCAATCTTTCATCTTTAGATACATGACATCTTCGTCTGGGAAGTCAAACCCGATTGATTCTTGATCGTCAATCGGTTGATGAGCCAAATGATCAGCTAAAATACTTCCTTTAACGGCTTTCTGAGCATGGTACTCTATGTCATATTCTGATAGTAACATCTGCCAACGGAGCAATCCTTCCCGTGAGAGCAGGTTTTTCGAAAACGTACTTGATTGGATCCATTTCGGAGACCAACCAAGTAGTATGACGAATCATGTACTGGTGAAGACGTTTGGCTGCCCAAGCCAAAGCGCAACCAGTTTTCTCAAGCATTGTGTACCGAGTCTCGCAGTCGGTGAATTTCTTGCTTAGATAGTAAATGGCAGACTCTTTCCATTTAGTTTCGTCTTGTTGGCCAAGTACACATCCCATTGAGTCCTCTAGGACTGTGAGGTAAATGATCAGTGGTCTTCCTTCCACTGGAGGTGATAGAATCGGAGGATTCAACAGATATTCCTTGATACTGTCGAAGGCGGTTTGGCAATCTTCTGACCAAACGCAATCCTGGTTCTTTTTGAGTAATTTGAAAATCGGCGCACACGTCGCGGTCATAAGGAATATGAATCTGGAGATGTAGTTCAAACGTCCCAGGATTCCTCTGACTTGTTTTTCAGTTTTTGGAGAAGGCATTTCTTGAATGGCCTTGACCTTGTCAGGATCAACTTCAATTCCTTTCTGGCTGACGATGAACCCTAGTAGTTTCCCTGAACGGACACCAAAGGTGCACTTGTTAGGATTCAAGCGGAGCTTGAATTTTCTTAGACGTTCGAACAATTTTGACAGATGTTCAACGTGCTCATCCTCTGTTCTTGATTTTGCAATCATATCATCGACATACACTTCGACTTCCTTGTGTATCATGTCATGAAACAGAGTAGTCAGGGCCCTTTGATAGGTTGCCCCAGCATTCTTCAAAACGAACGGCATTACCTTGTAACAAAAGGTACCCCATGGGGTAATGAACGAAGTTTTCTCCATGTCTTTCGGCGCCATTTTGATCTGATTATAGCCCGAGAATCCATCCATGAAGGAGAATACTTTGAACTTTGCTGTGCTGTCAACCAGCATGTCAATGTGTGGTAAAGGAAAGTCGTCCTTTGGACTTGCCTTGTTTAGATCTCTATAATCAACACACATTCTGACCTTTCCGTCCTTTTTGGGAACGGGTACGATGTTGGCTAACCATTGAGGATATTCAGATGTAGCGAGGAAACCCGCGTCGATCTGTTTCTGTACCTCCTCTTTGATTTTGATGGCCATATCCGGGTGAGTCTGTCTCAACCTTTGCTTTACTGGCGGACATTCCGATCTTAGCGGTAAGTGATGTTCCACGATGCTGGTATCCAACCCTGGCATATCCTGATAGGACCAAGCGAATACATCGGGGAATTCTTTGAGAAGCTTTATCAAACTTTCTTTGACAGTTGGACTGAGCAGTGCTCCGATCCTGATTTCTTTTCTCTCTTTTTCTGAACCCAAGTTTACCGTTTCCAACGGCTCTTTGTGAGGTTCAATGGACCTTTCCTCTTGTTTGAGTAGTCGGGAGATCTCTTCTGGAATTTCGTTGTCATTTTCTTCTTCAGCCTCGAATACCGGGAACTCAAAGTTGGAAGAAGGCATCAGATCGTATGTTTCAACGGGGTATAAAACAAGCAATCTGCATGACGTGATGATTCGTGTTTAGAAGAGATAGAGAAAATGCAAGTGTGTGCAGTGTTTTGATTTTACTGCTTGTTTTTATTATTGAATGTTTTTTTAGGATTACCATTTTTTGAGAAAAGCAAAAAAGAAAACAGCAATTAATGCAAAAATTACAGAACGACGTTATTTTATTAATGTACAAGTCGAATCTTGAAACTACAGCCCTATAAAACAAAACTTTGTCGCTTTGGGCAAAGTGAAGAGGGAAATTTACAAAAAGCGAGCCCTATCAAAACATCCGTTTCACCTGGGCAGGGTGAAAGGTTAAAGATGGCAATTACTTTGACTGATGAACGACCTTCGGAACCTCGACAGCAACCCATTGGCGACGAACTCCTCGGTGAATCACAAAGTCTGGCACCTTCCTTGATTTGTCTTCAGAAATGACGCTGATTTCTGGTGGAGTAGGATCGTTGGAATCTGTTTCCCAGGCAGAATTGTCGTAGGAGAATTCCTTAGTTGTATTTTGCATAGCATTGGTGCTCCCAGCTGTATCTCCCCATCCAGTTGACTGGATATCTTCGAGCCTGATACGAGAGCTTTCAGGAGCAGTGTACTTGACCATAAAGTCGTATTTTCCACTTGGTTGTCCCAAAGTGTCCCAAACTTCTTTGGAACTGGAGAAGTCATCCCTCTCGATGACGTTGACCTCAGGAAAAGCATAGTTGATGAATTTTAGTCCTGCAAACGTTGCGAATTCATCTTCATGTTGAGTAGTTTACGAATGACCTGAGTTCTGATCCCATGACATGGCGGGGACACAGGTATTCTGTTCAATGACGCTCAGCTGAGTTTCATTACTCGGCTGACTTTCTTGCCCCAAGTTTCCTGGGTAAGGCTGCCACATTGGCAGACCATCCATCGGGCCATAGTAATTGTGATCAAAGTTTTCTTTCATCAGAGTGTCTTCCTCTAATGAATTTGGCGGAGCACGGCATCCTTCCGGATCACAATCTCCGTATATCATTTCGACATCTGATCTTGGTATAAATCTCGGACTTTCTGTAGGAAAGCATAAAGGCATAGGCACCTCTTCCTGAGACATATAGCCGTCCTAGTTAAGATAGGACTTCCATTCTTCATCTATGTCAGAGGGATCTTCCTCATTGATAGCATGCACTGTCTGAGACACTGGGTGAAGAAAACCTCCACTGTGGAAGAAGTTTTGAAGGGGATGAAGACTTTCATCGTTGGCGGCTGTCTGAGTACAGGTCGCAGAAAAACCAAGACCGTTCTTTATTTTATTGTCAGTGGGAATGACAAGCTGTCCCCATCCTTTTGTATCGGTACTCTCGACCACTTTGATAGCATCTTTGTATGAAGAAATTGAAGTTCCTTCTTCGGATTGATCGTTCTTGCTCACCGATAGTGCTTGGAACTGAGTTCCAATAACCTCCTCGGGTTCTACACAAGCAGATGATGATAAGCTACTCACAAGCAAGGTTTGTTCCCCACAAACCGTGACAAGTTGATCGTTCTTGATGAAATTTAGCTTTTGGTGGAGGGTTGAAGTAACCGCTCCAGCCTGATGTATCCAAGGTCTTCCTAATAAACAACTGTATGTTGCCCGGATGTCCATGACCTGGAAAGTGATTTGGAAAGTATGAGGACCAATAGTTATGGGAAGATCAACTTCGCCGATAACTGTTTTTCTGGATCCGTCGAATGCTTTGACGACGACCTCGCTGACTCTCATCGGAGGGCCCTTAAATGATAATTGCATCAAAGTGGACTTCGGCATAACATTCAGGGCTGACCCTGTGTCTACCAGTACATTGGCTAAAGCATCGCCCTGGCAGTTAACTGTAATGTTGAGCGCCATGTTATGACGACGACCCTCTTCAGGTAATTCCTCATCACTAAATCCCAAATTATTGCAGGAAGTGATGTTAGAGACAATGCTATCGAATTGTCTGATTGTTACATCCTGTTCCACAAAGGCTTGCTCCAAGACTTTCTGTAGAGCCTCTCTGTGTGCTTCTGAACTGAGTAACAGTGATAATACTGAGATCTTTGAAGGAGTCTGTAACAGTTGATTAACAATGTTATATTCACTCCTTTGGATGAGCTTTAGCATCTCATCCTTGTCTTTTGAAAAGTCGGGATTACCAGATTGACTGACTGGTGGATCAGGAATTTCCGCCTGAAGTTCCTTTTCTTTGTTGGATTCTCCAACCCCTCGGTTGAAGATTCGACCGCTCCGTGTTACACGACTGATGTCTGCAATATTCACGACGGAGGGTAATGGAATTTCCTTTCCATTCTCGATTATTGTTGCACCGTATTTGTAAGGGATTGCCTTAGCTGATTCATACGGTAGTGGCCCCGGTAGATAGATGACTATGGGAACCTTCTGATTTTTCTAACCATCATAAGTAACCTTGATCCGTTCCCGGTTGGGAACTCTAGATTTGTCAAGTAGAGGGATGATGGCAAAAACATCCCTGGTCCTGTGATGACCCGAGATCGTGACAACATCCTCAACTTGCTCGGCAAGGTAGTTCGCCGACCAAATGATGGGTCCTGAACCGGGATATGGACAAATTTCTCCATGATCGACCTGACCCTGAAGAGCTGCTCTCACAAGGTAACACCCTTGGTTACTTTCTGCACAGACGCTACAGCTGTCATAGTTGTGTGGTGGCACCTGGCCACGCCCACTTCGAATACAATGTAACCTCACTAGGTTACCTTCCATTGATCGAACATCCTGACTTTGACGACGAGTAGGATTCCTGTTATTGATACTAATCTGCTGAGTATCTTCGTCCATATAGATTGGCATCCACCAGTGATTTAACAAGTGCTGAAGTGCCTCCTGGACAAGGGTACAACCTCGATCGTTTTTAAAACCCGCTTTACAATTTTGATAGTCATGTGATATTAAGAATCCAAGTCGGACCTGCTCAGCATGTAACTCTACCAGGTTGGTATCCATTACGCGGATGTCGAAGATCTGAACCATGTTGATTTGATAGGAGTTCCTATCATGGTAGTCTTGGATCCATCCAAGATCCATCTGACGCTGGAGGGCCTCTTGTATGAAAGAGCATCCCTGTTTGTTTACCGAGCAAATCAGACAGGAACTGTAATCGTGCCGCGGCAGATTATGATACTGGCTTTGCCTTGAGTGCATCGCCACCAAGTTGACATTCATCGCACGGATGTCGTGGTTTTGAATGACGTTGGAATTCATGTAAACCATGTTAACTCCACGAACTCGGCGCTCTTGGATCCATCCAAGATCCATTTGTTCCTGTAGAGCTTCTTGCACTACAGAACACCCCTGGTTGTCTTTAGAGCAGATATCACACTGGTGATAATTATGAGGTGGCATATGGCCATATCCACTCTGTCTACAATGCATCTTGACCAGATTGGTCCCCAATAAGAGTACATCGTGAATTTGATAGACATTGTTGGTCTCTTTCTCAATCAGATTGACTGCAGCTTTCTCGTGTTGAGGCAGCGGGTTCGTAAGAACATTAGGATTCGTATCTTTGAAAGATAAGAGCCCGCTCCTAACAAGCTTTTGCACGTCGGATTTGAAATTGAGACAAGTCTCAATGTTATGCCCTGAACCTCCTTGATGATAAGGGCATGTTTGATCCGTTTTAAACCAAAAAGGCGGATTTTCCAGAACTGAAAGGGGAGACTTAGTCTGAATGTGCCCCTTAGCTAGCAGTAACGGAAATAGCTCTGCGTACGTTACGGGTATAGGATCAAATCCTGGTGGCCGTATTGTACGGTTGTTGTTATATGGAGGACGAGCCTGCTGAAGAGGCTGTTGTGTCCTTTGTTGGTCAGGTTGGCTTTGCGCAACCTGAGGTTGATACATAGGAACAGGCGCAGGGCCGATAGCAGGAGTAACAGCTGCTACTGGCTGATAACGTCGCCTTTGCTTTCCGAGAGAGATATTCCCAATATCTTGCTCTTTTTTCTTAGGGAGAGCACTACTGTATTTTTTAGTACCGCTCGTTGATCCAGTGTCTTTTACCAAACGTCCTTCTCGAACGGCTTCCTCAAGACGTACACCTATGCCGACCATTTCGGTGAAATCACTGGGTGCACTGGCAATCATTCGGTCATAGTAAAATGAGCTTAAGGTCTTTAAGAAGATTTTTGTCATCTCTTTTTCCTCATGAGGTGGACAAATTTGAGCGGAAATTTCACGCCACCTTTGAGCATACTCCTTAAAGGTTTCCTTTTCCTTTTGCGACATTGATCTGAGTTGATCTCTGTCGGGTGCCATGTCCAAATTGTACTTGTATTGTTGGACGAAGGCAGTACCAAGATCTCTGAATGTACTGATCATAGTACGGTTTAAACCCATGTACCATTTGAGTGCGACACCGGTTAAACTATCCTGGAAGTAGTGAATCAGCAGGTCCTGATTCTCCGTCTGAGCTGACATCCGCCGAGCGTACATCACCAGATGGCTCTGAGGGCAAGAGTTACCCTTGTACTTTTCAAAGTCGGGCACTTGAAATTTGTGCGGGACTTTCACATTGGGGACCAAGCAGAGGTCTGCGGCTTCCTTTCCAAATAGATCCTGACCGCGAATGGCTTGCAGCTCTTTCTGCATTTCCAAGAACTGCTCCTGGAATTCATCCATTCTGTCAAACATAGTTTCCTTCTTACCAGAAGGTGTCTGTGGAATCTGTCCTTCCGGGACAGTGTGCACCACAGGGGGTGGTACTGTGACTACGACAGTAAGTCTTGGCGCCTCCCGAAGTTTGTAACCTTCAGGAGTCTTCAGTATGCCCCTAACATCTTCGCTTTCCCAAAGTTTGTAACCTTCAGGCCCAGCGACTTCTGTTGCGATTCCCTGATCTTCAGTGATCGGCGGAACATATCCTTCCGGGATATAGTTAACAGGCATGCCCCAAGGACGATCTTTTGGCATCTGATACCTAGGATCATACTTTTCTATGATGGGCGTTGAGGTGATCTCTGAGATCACAGTTCTTTGTAGCTGAGCTTCTGCCATGGCTTGCATGTCGTTACGAAGCTTTCTCATATCCTCTCTCAGAGCGTCGATCTCTTCTTTCAACTCTCTGTTTTATTCCTCAAGATCATCCATCTTTTTCTGACGATTGGCCCGAGTATTATACGAATGAGACAGTTTGACTCTAGAATCGAGACACAAATGTGAGATTCGTAGGGAAGAAGAATACGCGATGTGAGAATGATGAATGCAATGATTATATTAATTGTTGTTTTTTTGGTTTAATCAAAATAAACTTCGACAATTAGATTGCAAATATCAAACAGTGGGGAAACCCCTTTTTATTGAAATTCAAAGGATTACAGAAATGGAAATACAGTAGATTACAAAGTGCAGAAACAGAAACCTAAACTAATGGGTCCCGAGTCCTCTCTGAGGAGAAACCGGGTGCTGATTCTGGTATCTTCCTTTTCTTTGACCGGGGCGCTTGGGCCGTTGTCGGGTTGTCATTCCTTTGCCAAGTGAAAGGAGTGAGCAAATTCCTTTGGTCATCTGGATTCTCTACAGCATGCTGCTCCAAAATTTCAATCAGAGCATCTTTCTCTTTTAGTAGTTGCTGTATTTGGATACACTCTACGTCGAGGGTGCGATACTTGTTCTTCCAAGATCTTCTTTCCTTTTGAACTTTGTTGAGAGTAACCTGAAGCTTTTCAGTTTTCGTCATGAAGTACATGACAGTTTCCCTCGGTGGAAGAATTCCGTAACGAGGATAAGGCATTTTTAGCTTGAGAGCTCTGGTTTGTACCCAATGGAGATAAGGCTCCACCGAGACACAGTCTGGTTTTCCCAGAGACTCTCGTCCTTTCTTATGAACCTGTTTCCAAGCTTGCACTATTTCCATCTTTAGTGCTCTGTCATTTTCTCCTTCTTTGAAGAAAAGACCTTCCAGATGAACACCCAGTGGGATGTGTCTCATCGGGTATCCAAATTGACGAAGAACCAATATCGGGTGATAGTTGATTCCTCTTTTAGTTCCTATGAGGGGTACGCTGGGGAAGTTTCCACAACGGTCAATGATTCTGATTCCCTCATAAATCCTATTACACCAATCTATATCGGAATTGGTGAGAGACATGATCTTCTGCGACCAACGTAAGACACTCTTGCAATCCCAAAAAGCAGCAGACTTGGGCAAGTGAGAGATAAACCATTTGTAGAGCAAAGGTACACAGCATGTGATCTCCCCTCCGCTGTACAAATTTCCCAAGTGTACAGAATGATACGCATCTGCGAGCAAAGTCGGCACAGGATTTCCAATGAGAAAAACCTTAATAGCGTTGATATCGACGAAGTTATTGATGTTGGGAAACAAAAATAATCCGTAGGTGAGCAAGACAAAGATGCTTTCAAAAGCAGTCCCGTTCCCTATACTAGCGAAGTATAGAGCCTTTTTTGTCAAGAACTGGGCTGGCAAACCTTGGATGCCACCCTTAGTAATCATGTGAGTCTTGACCTCAGACTCGTCCAAATGAATTGCTCTTGCAATAGTCTGATTCTTTGGAATTTCTTCCAGTACAGAAAATGGAGCTCGATCAGTGATATGTAAATCAGCCAGATGATAATACTCCTCCAGCGTTGGTGAGAGCTGGTAATCCGGGAATGTGAAACAGTGATAAACCGGATCGTAGAACTGAATGAGCGCGCCCATAATCCCCTCAATCACATGGACTCTTAACAGTGGTAGCAAACCACCGTGCTTGGCTCTAAAAGCCTCAGGGTTAGTCATCATCCTCGCCAACCTTCTCAAATCCTCTAGTTTTGGAACCTTGAAGGTGTACGTATGAGTTCTCCTTCTACCGAAATCCATTAGCGTAATCCTTTTCTCTGATATTTGCAATCACAGTCTTAGTTTAATTGGAAAAACAGAGAGACTAGAAGAGAAGTTTTTTGAATGTTTTAATGTTTTATTAAATGGATGCATGAATGCAGCACACAAAAACATAGAAAAAACATGGGGTCAAAGGGTCGTTGTCATGAAGTCAAGGCTCTACCCATCCCCAAAGGTTTATACTAGGGTGATTTTTGTACCTGTACTCATTATCATCAGCTCCTCCCAGGAAAGCAAAACAACAAGCGGATCTCCAGCGAGTTGTGTGCAATCTTAGAGTAAGTGCCATTCACCGAGAATAGATCACCAGCCTCAAATAAGGGTAGTATCGCGTAACATCTATTTCCGATAGCTTCCGCACTACGAAAGGGTTTGGCTTTTCTAGGTGTATACTCAATCTTTCCACATACGGCATCACCCGCATTCCCATTAGCAGAAAAATAAACATGTATAGCAATTAGGAAAAGCAGTATATATATTTGTCCTAAACATCCTAGACCTTTAAAGCTAAGAATCCTAAGTTCCTGACAGAAAATGGGTTCCCCGACGGAAGCCCTAATCTGTGGTTTTCACATAAGTGAAGAAAAGGAAGACCGAGTTTGACAAAGACCGGCCCCACGGTGGGCGCCATTTTTCTGTAGCGAGCGATTTTGGACGCGGTTCTTAAGCACTGGTCGCTCTCTGCGGTTTGAGCTTTGACTACAGGTCGATTCATTTTTTATCCTATTGTGAGCTGAATAAGGAAGGGAAATAGATGTCTCCAATTAACCCTGCTTTGCATACTAAGTTTAAACAGCGGTCTGTTAGGTTACAGATGCTATCAATGTGGGGGGGGGGGCCTTTGTACTGGTTATTTGTATTTTTGCCAATACTGTTTTCTTTCTTTTTTACCTGGGTAGAAGGTTTCTGGCGGGGAACAAGGATTAGGATGTTAGGACTGGTGCTTTTGAATTACTGCTTTTAATTGATGGAGATATGGGATTTGGGTTTTTTGTTTAGTGTGCTCGCTAAGATCTTTTCTTTTGATCTCATGCCTACGTATTCCCGTTTACCGAAACAGGGAAATCAGAGCGTTCGTAGTTCCTCCTATTCTATGGGAGGAAATGGGTGTTTTTGGTGTTTTGGTGTCTTGTTCAAATCCCAAGACGTGAAGCGAAAGGTGGTTTGTATCTTGTTCAAAGCCCAAGATGTGAAGCTGAAAGGTCTATTTGTGTCTTGTTCAAAGCCCAAGACGTGAAGCTGAAAGACCTCGACTTTAGAGAGAATTTGTCATCTCTAAAGAGGGGGAAGGAGAATTACTTTAACTGGGATACGCGGATCCGAGCAATGCCATAATTTCCGAAGAAAGGGTTTTAACCTGAAGGAGAAGACTTTAACTCAGTGTAGAGCAATGCCATCTTTCCTTAGGAATTTCTCATGCTAAAAGAGGGACAGTGGCATGGATATAGATGATCCAGAGGCTTGCCGCTTACAGCGATTAGATGAAAGGAAAGGAGTTGTTGATGTTTGTGTAATGTGAACGAGGCACAACTTTGATGCTAAAAGGTTGATTGGATCAACCAGTGGTTTTCTTATACAAAAGCCTAAGAGGAGGCTAATTTCCGCTAGGAAAATCATTATACAAAGCCTAAGAGGAGGCTATTTTGTGTCTCGTACAAAGCCCGAGAGAGAGGCTAAAAGTTTTTGACCCGACGATAGAGTCTTTGTGTCTCGTACGAAGCCCGAGATAGAGGTTATTATTTGTTTGACTCTACGAGGGAGTCTTTGTGTCTCGTACGAAGCCCGAGATAGAGGCTAAAAGTTTGACTCAACAAGAGAGTCTTTGATACTCAACAAGAGAGTGTTTTTGTATCTCGTACGAAGCCCGAGATGGAGGCTAAGGGTTTGTTTTAGTTGAGTGACAGATCCAATATACTGATTTTAAAAGAGAAAATCAGTTCTTATATGAGCAACACTGTACTCAGGGATTTGATTTGAGGATCAGGGATATTTCCTTCTCTTTGAGGAAACGGGAAATCCAAAGGGTATTGAGATTGTCCGAGTCTGCGGGTTTCCTTCCTATTTAACGAAGGGGTCATTTGAGAATGTCTTTGAGACTCAAGGAAGTTAGACTCTCTAAGTCTAGAGTTTTTTTTCTTTTGTACTATGCTTTGAGAAACAGTAGTAGACTCTATGAAAGGACTGTTCTATGAGGATGACTAGGTTCTGTTCCTATACCTCTAGGAGGTCATCGGGACAATTTGTACGAAGCCCCAAGAGGAGGCTGGAAACTTTTAAGAAGCCTACCGGTCCTTGTACGAAGCCCAAGAGGAGGCTATCATTCCCGAAGGAAGAGATCATTATACGAAGCCTAAGAGGAGGTTGTGAATACTTCTAAGAAGCCGTAGTGTCCTTGAATAATTCCCAAGAGGAGGCCGGTGCTTTTAAGAAGCCCGTGGGTCTATCATCTCCTTTCCATTAGGAGAGACAACTCTTTTAAAGATAAAAACCACTGGTAAACGTGCGAGGTTTACTATCGAGCGACTTTTAAATTTTAAAGAGGGTTCCTTAGTTAAGGTCCAAGATTATGACCGTAGTGGGTACCCAAACCCCGAGACATTCAAGGCAAGCTATCCACAAGGAATAGATCAAGTCAGGAAAGTTCGAGAATTTAGAAGAAACTCAAAGATGCCATTCACGGAGAATACATTCATCTTGGGGAGTAGAGCTTCTTGATGATTCCTAAGGAGGACAGCCGAAGAGAAGACTGTATCTGGTGCTCCTATTGGGGATCTAGGCGTCTATTTCTACGAATAAATGAAACGGCGTCACCTAGTTCTAGACGTAGTTGCCGGGGAAACTCGAAATATCTATACTATTATTACACAGTAGATATGAGTTTATGAAAGGAGACTTGCAGTGAGCAGCCCCACAATACAGTTTATAATATGAAAGCAGTAAATGAAAGCGATAACCATTTACTCGGTTGTAGTGCTTCCATGCTGTTTGGTTAGTTGTTCAACAAAGAAAGATTGAAAACAACAGTATATTTAAAATCAAAGGAGAAAGTGCTTTGAAAATGAAAGATTTGGGGCTTACAGCTCAAGGAGAGGCCCAGGGTTTTATCAGTGAGCACACTGTTTGACTTTGTACAGCGGGACTTATACAAGTGACTGGGGCCCAAAAAGGTTTTCTGTACAAAGGGATGGGTCTTACACTCTCTCAAGAGGCCCAAAAAAGGTTTAAAGAAAAAAGAGGGGCTTATAACACGAGGGTAGGCCCAAATGATTTTTCGTTTAAAAATGGCGATCGCGCCGAGGTTTTCTTTTAACGCAGAGGGACTTATACAATAAGTGAAGCCCAAAATGTTTTGGTTAAAAGGGGGATTGGGTCTTACACTCTAATAGAGGCCCAAAGTGTTTTGAATGGGTCTTATAGCTCAAGGAGAGGCCCAGATGATTTTTATTTTTAAACGGGCGACGATCGCGCCGTTTACTTGTACAGAGGGACTTATACAATGAAAGAGGCCCAAAAGGTTTTTGTACAAGGGGGGATGGGTCTTACACTCTCTCAAGAGGCCCAAAGAGTTTTGAAAATGATTTATGAGGGTTGAATTAATCCAAAACCCTAATTTGTTTTCAAAATGTATTTAATTGAATAAAAATTCAATTAAAATGATCAAAAATTGTTTAACACATGGGAAACAAATTGTGATCTTGGATTAATGCTTCAAAAATTAAGTATTGACCTACAAAATAATTAGAGAGCATTAAAAGTTGCAAAATCAATGTAGAAAAAATATTTAAAATGTCAAAAACAATTAAAATATTAATTCTTTGCAAAAATATCAATTATATGAAATAAATAATATTTTTGGGATTTTTTGTGAAAATAAAATATTTTAACATTTTTGTGAATTATTAAAAAAATAATCAACTCAAAATCATTAAAACTCAGAGAGAAATTAATTTTTGAATCAATTAAACAAAATCACAAAATTCAAATATTTGAATTTCTAAAAATGGCGCCAAGAACAAGTTGAAGAACACGCGCGTGTTCTTGGTTTCTCAGATTTGCATTTTCTATCCAATCTCCATGAATACGTAATCATATCATGCAATCCACATATCATTATGCTCGCCTCAACCTCACGATCATGTCTATGTACTTTAATTTCATTTAAATTAAACATACAACAAGAAATCACGAAGAGACCTCAAGAACCCTAATTTCTGCATGAAGGCTAGGATTTTTGATACACGATTCAAACAATGCAATTAATTGAGGGAAAACATTCCATGCATGATTATGAACATATGGCCAAATTATTGTGCGAGGAAATATGCATAGATTGAGAGATGACCAAGTATGTGCTTACCTCCAAGTCGTGACAGTAAGTTCAAAGTGATTTTTGATTTGGAGGTGTTACAGATGAGTGGTGATGATCTGAACAGCTTCCCTACACCCTATGGAATGTGTTTGGATGGTTGGACTTGATTGAAATTGGCTGGATCATTTTGTGGTACCTCAGCTGCACTTTGGTTAAAACCTTGAGCAACCAGCTGGTGATTTTGTGAAATCAGTGTTCCAGTTGTTGTTTAAGTGTTTGATCAGTTCATATGTGATGTATGTGAGGTGTGTGAGTGATTGGTTTGATTGGAATTGCTCTCAAACTCAAAACCCGATAGTGACTTGCCTTAGAAGGCAAAATTGGAGTGAAAGAAGAGATTTTGAGGAAAGCATCTGTTAGATGGCTTTGGTGTACTCAAACTGACCACAATTAAGCTCTATTTATAGTAGAGCAAGTTTGTTTTGCAAGGAATAGTGCATGGCAGCTGGTAAGTAGGTTTGGCCAATGTTGGCAAATGAAAATCCAAGTCTCCTCTAGCAATTGACTAGAGGTTAGGGCACAGAGCTTTGGTTCCCTTGGTCTTGGATAAGCCTTGACTGATTTCAGATGAGAATGGCTCAGTCCATGCCACCTTGATGGTTTCATTGAATGCCTCATTCCAAATTTGAAGTCTTGTCCCTATTTTGGCCATTCTAGGTTCAACATGCTATTTCTTGTTCCATGGACTTTGGAGGCTTGGCTCAGTGATTGTCCCCTTTAGATTCAATCCTCTGAGGTGTCCAAGTTGATAGGAGCAATTGAATTTGGCTGATTTTTGCAAATCGACCAAAGTTGCAAATTCTGCCTTGCCTTGATAGATTTCAGCAAGGCAACTTGGCAATGTTGTATCTCATGGTGTAGGTTGAATTTGGCAATGTTCTTAGCCATTTTGGAAAGCTCTTACATGATACAACAACTGTTTGAACAAGTTTGGTTTTGATCTCTTTTGATTCCAAGTGAAAAATCCCCCTACATTTGGCAAAAAGTGAGGCAGAATCTGACTTAGTGAAAATTTCACTAAGTGTTGGAAAAAGTGACATTTTCACTTTTCAGCCACTTTGATCACTCAATAACTCAAAATCCTTAATGAATTGGAATGACTTGTAGTTGAATTTTTTGTAGGTGATAATGAGGGCTACAAATCCATCTTTGGATGAGAAAAAATTGCCTTGTGGTTTAGGAGTTATGGTCCTCCAAAGTTGGTACCTTTGCCACTCTATTTTTAACTTAGAAAAATTTCTAAGTTTTATGGTTACCCCTTTTACAAGTTATCTCACTTTTCTTGATTTTTCTTGATGAATGATGATTCAAATCATACATTAACATCATTTTAGGGTTAAAAATCCATTTTGGTGAAAAATCTCAAAAAGTCAAAGTTGACTTTTGTGCACAGTTGACTTTTTATCAGATGAATTCCAAACTGTGCAATTCTTTAGGAAATCATGTCCTTGACCTAAATCAAACTTGATGGACATGTTCCATGGGTGTCATAGGGTATATTCAATCATGTATTAGGGTTTGGGAGCATGTCTTGGTCAAAAGTCAAAGTTACAATTGACTTTTCTCTTAAAACCCTAATTGTGGTGCAGATGAAATTGAGACTTGTTGCTCAAGCTTCCTGGATCAATATGGTATATTAGAGACCCTTAAATCATGTCTTGAGGTCTTGGCTCATGGTTTGTCCCAAAAGTCAACTTAGGGGTGAATTAGGTCAAGAAACCCTAATTCCTGATTTTTGATGAATGCATCCCCTGAGGCAAAATTGACTTGATGCATGGGTTCATGAGGTTCCATGAAGTATATTAGGTCATGTTTTGGATCATTGCCTTGTGCCCAGATGAAAATTTCCATCTGGAGGCCCTGGTCGACCAAAACCCTAATTTGGTGACACTGTCGATCTTGAGACTTGATCCATCTAGAAGGGAGCAACCTTGTGCTTAATCCTTGAAGTGGGAGTCCTTTTTGATCCATTGTGGATATTTAAGAGATTAGACAAGTTGAAGATCATGTCATTTCTTGATTGATCCTTTGTCTAAGCACTCAGAGAGGGCTTGAAACCCTAATTTTGATTGTATTGGATGCTCACCCATCTTTGGGGAGACTGATGAAGCATGATGGTTCATCCATATTGTGATGATGATTTTCACAATGATGGGAAATCTAAGTGGTCAAAATTTGGGGTATTACAGGATCATATCTTGCATAAGTGTTCGTATATCAAGTGTGAGTATGAGTCCCACATTGGATATAAAATAGGTGTTAAACACTTTATAAATGAGAAGACCCATAAACCCAAATGTCTTAAGGTTTTGGGTTAATATTTGGTGTCCTACTCATTTAGGGTGAGTGTTAAAAGCCCAATGTGATGATCCCCATACCCCCTCATGACCCAATAAGAAGTTGTCTAAAAAAACATCACGTTAGAAGGTGCACAACTAACCCCAATAAAGGAAAAGTTCAAATCAAACCCCATCTTTAGTATGGCGCCACCGCTACCTATATATATCTTGAATGAAAGTCAAACCTTGAAGAACAAAAAAAGAAGAATAGTAACCAAAGGTTGCCCATGAAAAAAAGGCCTCGTCCACCTTAGATCCTAAATTAACACACCTATTTCCCACCGATGTATCTCATTAGCGGTCCCCCTCTAATTGCTCAAATATAAAATAAAAGTCTTGGAAGCCAAATCTTAACGGGGTGGACCCAACCCAATGGTTAGTCCAAAAAGAAGTATGAAGACCCAATATCACTCTTTGATTAATAAAATCCTTAAACCAATCAGAGGAATCATCTTCATTCGAACCTAGAAAAAACATTCACCTTTACTAAGTAGACGCAACCTATATATTACAAGAGAGTCCTAAGTGGATTCGAGTCAGAGGTTAGGCCACACATGCAACCCAAAATACCTAAAGGGAAGGGAATCGGTCTTACAATGGAGGAAATCACATGCAAAGTCCAAAAAGATAGGAACCACATTGACCCATACCATACTACTCTTTAAAAAACTAACTCGAAGATCTAATGTCGGTCAAAAGCCCTAAGGATAACCTTAGTAAGCCCACAAATTCTCTACATAAGAATTAATCAAAATTAAGGTACTGTCTACATAATCTCTTGGGTTCGACAACACTACGAGATTTCCTGCAAAAACAAAAGTTTGCATCTAAGATCTCAACTTATCTTTGAATCCAAATCTGATAAGCATATAATCGAGAAAGTTCTAGCTTATCGACTCCTACGATTCTCTCAAAATCCACCTTGAAAATGAGATATGCCTTTCTAGTCTACTTTGCCAAGTCAATCAACTCATTTACAACCATCACATTATCAACAAACAATCCCTTTTGGGGAAGGACGATTGATTATGGGAAATAAGCTTATACATCACTTTCCCTAGTTTAATTGCCAATACTTTGGTAATCAACTTATACAAGGACCCCACAAGTAAAATAGGTCGAAAATGACCCAATTAAGACAAAGACTTAACCTTAAGGGTTAAGGTCATAAAAATAACAAGTGTGAATTGTGGAAAGGTGGGAGTGTTGAGAATAATAAGTGTGAATTGTGGAAATGTGGGGAAGTACCACATTGGTTAGAAAAGTGGAGACTTGAGCATTTATAAATGAGAGAACCCACACACCTATCATCTTAAGGTTTTGGGTGAGTATGTGGTGTGTCTCTCACAAGGTTTGTTGCTCATAAATAAAGACCACAATGTAAAAATGCTCCCTTATGTTGAACCCCCCTATCGATTAACTAACAATGCTTAATCTAGCCTCCAATGGAAAATAATTGAAAATTATTGTCTTCCAGTATTATATGACAATTGTTTAAAGAAATTATACAATAATTTGATACAAGATAATTTGAAAATAACAAATCTTTGGTATTGATTCTTACTTGTTGTATATGACGTTTGTTCACTGATCTATAAATGATATACCCTAAGCTCGACTTAACTCTTCTAGAATCAAGAACTCTATGAAGCCTCTGATTCTTAGCAACCTTAACTCAACCCAATCTATCCCGTGAACCTTGATTTGTTTGAAGAACATACAAACTACAACTTTTTCTGAAGCCACTTCTTCTAAGTTCTACCGAAGATATTCTTAGAGAAAAGAGATTTCTTATTTTTCTTGCTGGATTGTCGAACCCCAGCCACGACCACGCAAAATGTAAATCTAAAAAACAACAATCTTCACAAAGTGTTAAACTAAAAAAAAATCTCCTCACATAGATCTCACACACTAGGTTGAAAAGTTAAGCTAAAAATCAATAGCAAAATCTAGAGCATTGAAGATGAATAGAATTTGCAGATGCACTTTTAAGATCCAAAACTCAAAATGATCTTCTTGAAGGTTGAAAGAAAAAGTGTGTTGTGTGTTTATAAAATAGAATGTTGTATGTATGTAGTGAGAGAATTTTTAAAAAATGATATATATATATATATATATATATATATATATATATATATATATATATATATATATATATGGGGCATATAAAGTGAAAACGATTTTAAAATGAGAGATGAGAAGAACAAATAACAACCATTAGATCAGTCAAACAATTATGATTAAACTTATTCATTAAAGTGGCTATTAATTTCTCTCTCTTATTAACCTGCATTCCATTTCTCTTATTAACTTGATCCAATGGTTGTTGTTTGTTCCTTTCATCTCTCATTTTAAAATCCTTCTCATTTGATATGCCTATGTGTGTGTGTGTGTGCGCGCGTGCACCACGGATGACAATGGGCAGGGTACTATAGTACCCATCCCCATACTCGTGATTTGAAAAAATCCTTGTACCCGAGCCCATACCAGCTTGGGCGCCAAAGTTAGCAACTGTACACGTGCCCTATGGGTATGTAAGTACGCATACCCGTACCCGTTACCCGCATTCCTATTAAAAATAAATAGATCAATTATAAAATATCATATCATTTTAAGTTTTTAAAAACATTAAAATGTTTTTAAAAAATTTATTGTTGAAATAAACGAACACTTATATTAAATGCGTAATGGTTTAACATTGGTAAACTTTTTAAAATTGATATACATACATTTATATAAATTAAAATACATAAATTTATATTGTACGAGTATGGGCAGGGTGGGTACCAAGGTGCCCATACCCTCACCCATACCCACTTATTTTTTAGGGTAATTACTCGAGCTCGTGCACATACCCATTTTTCCGGGTTTTTACCCTACCCATTATGGGTAATTTTGCGGGTACCCATTTGGGATGGGTAAAATTGCCATCCCTAATATGCATTGGAGGTTATGCACAAAATATGAGAGAAACCCCCATTTGGTTCTAGTTTGAGCAAAGAGTGAGTGGAGGCATCGATAAAGTCCAATCAGAGACACTCCAAAGAGATTTCTAAGAAGCATCTAAAAGGTTGAAAATGCTTAAGGCAAATAAAGAAAATATAAAATCAGTGGAAATATGTGTCAGAGTTTGGCTGGAAGATGGAAGATGATCTAAGGAGTTTGCCAAAACCATAGAACAACCTTGGGAAATCTAACCTTCAAATGGATAAAAGTGTGAAACCACAAAGGGGTGGAGGTCTTTCAACATTCCCTGATGTAGAGGCAATAAAAACTAAAGCAAGTGAAGAAACTCTAAAGGAAAGTGAGGGAGAACTCGATGATGTGCTGGTTTGCCATGGGTATGAACAAAGCAAGGTTGATAAACTTAATGCTAAATTGCTGGCGTTGAGAGTGGATGTTGACCAACTACTTAAAGGAATTGGAGATGATGGAGCTGTTGAAGGTTTCGAAGATGAAGAAGACGACGATTAATACTTTTTTCATTTGCGTCTCCCCTTCCAATTTATACATTTCATGTTTAATTGTATAGCTAGCATATTGATCTATTGAGAATGTATATGTTCCATGTTCGATTTTAAGTTATGATTTATTTAGTACCTATTTTCTTGCTGGTTATATTTTGTAATATTCAAATGTGATTAAATTGTTTCGTTTTCTTATCTTTATCATTCATCATGCAATTTCACATCAATTAGCACATGGCATGTTATCCCACAACTAAATTCATCAAAACATCTATCGATTATGGAGGTTTTGCATAAAGGTAGAAGATAGTGGTAAGGATCCCCTCCATCCTACAAGAATAAGCACTCTTACTATGATGTCAATGTTTTGAGTGGTTAACATGATGAATTTAAATACAAATGTAAGATGATCATAGTAACAAGAGCATGCAGAGTTCTGTTTTATTAAAAATTACATTTGATCGTTCCGAAAATGCACTTTCAAAATTTTGATTGACATGCAAATGTGATAGGTATTTAAATTCTTGTTCCTTCAGAAATGTATTTCGGATTTTGATATGGTGAGTTGGGAGATACATCTCTGTAATAAATTTTAAAATTTTTTTGGAGTGAGACAGTTGGGGGGCGTGTTTTGGTGAAACTAAATACATTTGAAAATACATTTCCAGTATCAGAAGAGTATTTTCTAATTTTCATAGGTGCTTCTCCCCTACAAAGGTGGAATAAACGATTCCCTACCTTCAAACCTAAGAGGTGTTTTGATTTGGGCTTTTTGAAGAAAATTTTACCACATACCCCTACAATTATTCCCATACCCTACACACACAAAAATTTGGACCAAAATACCCTCAAATAAATAGTTATATGTTTCAAAAAATTTGCATTTCACATCACTCTCCCAAAAGACTTCTGGAACATACCACTATTGCGCTGCAAACCGGAGCACTTCACAAAAGTATTCCGGTTCATAAATTGCACACCGGAACAACTAAAGTAAGTGTTCTGATTTTAAAAGTTTTAAGTTTGTGTACCGAAACTCATTTTAAGAGTCTTCCAGTTTGTTAAGGTGTTTACCGGAAGTCTCTTTACATGTGTTTTGGTTTAGTTTTTTTTTTGCATTTCGGAATTCTCTTAAATGAGTTCTAGTGTTGTGGTTTTTGAGTTTCGGAACTCATTTCCAATGTGTTCCAGTATTGTTTTTTTTTTCAGTGGCGTGAACACGAGGCGGTAAGATTTCAGGGGGTGCTTTAGAACGGAGCACTTCATCGAGATTGGCTGGTGAAGAAGAACATATTGCATCTGCATCCGCAGCATAGCTAGTTGGCTATCCAAGAGAGCATATTGGAGCATAAATATATTTACTTGATGGAACTGGTTCTGACACTGAAACGACTTTGGTTTGGTTTTGATCATACTAGTACACTCCAACTCAGAAGCGTGCTATGCTGCCTCTGAGGTTGAGTAATGTCAAGTCAGTTCTGCTAACACAAGACTCAAGATTTATTGACATTATCTTATACAGGTTATGTTGTACTTGAATCATAGTTGTATCCTCTGGACAAAGGTCTTATTTCGTGGATATCCTTGTGAATAAAAGTTCCAACACCTGCTTTATTGGAAAAGAAGTTGTACTAGAAGATTTGATCTGCTTGTAGCCGTTGAAGGAGCTCCAACGTCTCTATTTCTTTGGCTATAAAAGCAGCCAAAGATTTGAAGATCTTTAAGAAATAACACTGCAATACAACTTAGAAATACACGCACTACTATCAGAGAACTGAGTCTGTTTAGAGTTCTTATTCTTGTGTTGATTAAGAATCTTTATAAAAGTGTGTTGTATTATTTTTAACACCTCTGATATTTATCAAGTATTGTTGTAAGTTATTCCTTCTCTAAACTTTCTGTTTAGATAAAAGTCTTAGACACGAGCTCTAAGCACAGGTGAAAGTCTTAGACACGAGCTCTAAGCATAGGTGAAAGTCTTAGACACGAGCTCCAAGCACAGGTGAAAGTCTTAGACACGAGCTCTAAGTACAAGTGAAAGTCTTAGACACGAGCTCTAAGCACAGGTGGAAGTCTTAGACACGAGCTCTAAGCAGGGGAAGTCTTAGACACGAGCTCTAAGCAAGGGAAGTCTTGGACAAGTGGTCTGAGCAAAAATAAAAGTCTTATACAAGTGTGTATAAGCAAGCGTAATATGGTTGATTATAGTGGAAAATCTCTTGCTTGGCAAGGGGACTGGAGTACTCTCAATTGGAAGAGGAAACAGGATAACTACTCTGTGTTTTGTGTTATTTTTACTTTACTTCTGTCTTTATCTCCACTGCACCATATCAGATTCTGAACTCAGTTTTAGAATATGAACTCTGGTTCAAAATTAAATCTAATTTTTACAAAACCCAATTCAACCTCCCCCCATTCTTGTGTATTTTTCTCTCCTTCAGTTGGCATCAAAGCAAGGTCTATGCGTAACACCTAATAGTGGTACAACCAAATATCCAACGAGAAAAAATAGATCCTGAGGTTATTATGCCTAGTACCTCAAGGGGGATTCCCTATGATTACAGTAGCTCTGAGAGAAATCATTACACTGCTAAACCTCCTATATTCAGTGATGACTCTACTGAATTTGAATGTTGGAAAAGTAATATGTATACGTATATCATTAGACTCGATGATGAGCTATGAGATATTCTTTAAGATGGCATCGACATTCCTGTAGACAGTGTTGGTATGGTTGCTGACAGAAAAACTCTGACTCCTGCTCAAAAGAAAATTTACAGAAAACATCATAGAGTCAGAGGTATTCTGGTTGATGCACTTCCACATGCTGAGTATTTAAAAATCATTGATAAGTCTTATGCAAAGACTATCTTTGAATCTCTGTGTTCTACTTATCAAGGAAATCAACAAGTCAAAAAAGCCAAAGTTGGCTTGTTGATATAGAAGTATGAACTGTTCAAAATGAAAGAAGACGAGGATATATAGACCATGTTTTCAAGGTTTCAAATTCTTGTCTCAGGCCTTCAAGTGCTGAACAAAAGCTACTCTATAGCTGATCATGTGAAGAAAATTCTAAGAAGCCTCCCTCAGAAATTTAGACCTAAAGTAACAACTATTCAGGAAGCTAAAGATATGAATACGCTGTCTCTTGAAAGTCTAATCAACAATCTTCAAAGTCATGAGATGGACATCAGCGGAGATGAAACTTCCAAAAAGTTTAAATCTCTTGCACTAAGATCTGCCTCTGAAAAATCTAGTGACAAGTCCAAAAGATCTCCTAAAATAAGTAAAGTTGATGAATCGTCTGAAGAGGAATCTGATGGAAGATCTGATGATGAAGACATGGCGTGCTTCATTAGAGGAATTTAGAAGATGACCAAAAGAAGTAGAACATTTCCTAAAAGCAACAAAACGATTAACTTCAAAGATGGAGACTGGATCTGCTTCAACTGCAACAAACCAAGTCATTTCATAAGTGACTATCCTGAACCTCTGAAGAATAGTCAGAGAAAAGGAAGTTATCAGAAAGATAATTTCAGAAACAGGTTCAAAAAGAATTTCATGGTGACATAGGAAGGGCTGGATGAAGAAGAGTCAGAGAAGGAAGATAATGTCAATCTAGCACTAATGGCTCACTCATTTGATGAAGGACTTCTATCTGAATTTGAAAATGAAGATAAGGTATTCTCTTACTCTAACTTTATTTCATGTGCTAACAATCTTCTAGATCTTTGCATGAATTAAACAAATCAGATTAAAATCCTTAGATGAGATAACTTCATTTTAAAAGAAGAATTAAAAGAAGTAAGGATATCTCAAAATGAGTGCTCATCTCTGGGTAATGTAGCGAGCGATTTTGGACGCGGTTCTTAAGCGCTGGTCGCTCTCTGCTGTTTGAGCTTTGACTACAGGTCGATTCATTTTTTATCCTATTGTGAGCTGACTAAGGAAGGGAAATAGATGTCTCCAATTAATCCTGCTTGCATACTGAGTTTAAACAGCGGTCTGTTAGGTTACGAATGCTATCAATGTGGGGGGCCTTTGTATTGGTTATTTGTATTTTCGCCAATACTGGTTTCTTTCTTTTTACCTGGGCAGAAGGTTTCTGGCGGGGAACAAGGATTAGGATGTTAGGACTGATGCTTTTTGATAGGTATGTGAGAGTATGGGATTTTGGTTTTTTGTTGATTGTGCTCGCTAAGATCTTTTCTTTCGATCTTATGCCTACGTATTCCCGTTTACCGAAACAGGGAAATCAGAGCGTTCGTAGTTCCTCCTATTCTATGGGAGGAAATTGGTTTTTGGTGTCCTGTTCAAAGCCCAAGACGTGAAGCGAAAGGTGGTTTGTATCTTGTTCAAAGCCCAAGATGTGAAGCTGAAGGTCTATTTGTGTCTTGTTCAAAGCCCAAGACGTGAAGCTGAAGGACCTCGACTTTAGAGAGAATTTGTCATCTCTAAAGAAGGGTTTGTCTGTCACAACTGTTGGGTGACTGGTTTATAAAGGAGGATTACTTTAACCGGGATACGCGGATCCTAGTAATGCCATAATTTCCTTTATAGGGGATTTTAACCTAAAGGAGAAGACTTTAACTCAGTGTAGAGCAATGCCATCTTTCCTTAGGAATTTCTCATGCTAAAAGAGGGACAGTGGCATGGATGTAGATGATCCAGAGGCTTGCCGCTTACAGCGATTAGATGGAGGGGAAAGGAGTTGTTGATGTTTGTGTACTGTGAACGAGGCACAACTTTGATGCTAAAAGGTTAATTGGATTAACCAGTAGTTTTCTTATACAAAGCCTAAGAGGAGGCTAGTATGTGTCTCGTACGAAGCCTGAGAGAGAGGCGAGAAGGTTTGACTTGACGATGAAGTCTTTTGGTGTCTCGTATAAAGCCCGAGAGAGAGGCTAAAAGGGGTTGATCCTACAAGAGGATCTTTTATACTCAACAAGAGAGTGTTTTTGTATCTCGTACGAAGCCCGAGATGGAGGCTAAAAGTTTGATTGGCTCAACAAGAGAGCCTTTTTTGTATCTCGTACGAAGCCCTAGATGGAGGCTAAAGGTTTGACTCAACGAGGGAGTCTTTGTATCTCGTACGAAGCCCGAGATAGAGGCAAAAAGGGTGATTGACTCAACGAGGGAGTCTCTTATGTGTCTCGTACAAAGCCCGAGAGAGAGGCTAAACGTTGTTTGACTCCGCTGGGGAGAATTTTGGTATCTCGTATGAAGCCCGAGATGGAGGCTAAAATTGTTAGCTCCGCTGGGGAGAATCATTGTACAAAGCCCAAGAGGAGGCTACGGTAACTGTTTCAGTAAAGTGACAGGTCCAGTATACTGATTTTAAAGAGAAAATCAGTTCTTATATGAGCAACACTGTACTCAGGGATTTGATTCAAGGATCCGGGTTATTCCTGTTCTTTAAGGAGGCGGGAAATCCGAAGGGTATTGAGACAGTCCGAGTCTGCGGGTTTCCTTCCTATTTAACGAAGGGGTCACTTGAGAATGTCTTTGAGACTCAAGGAGATTAGACTGTCCGTGTCTAGAGTTCCATCTTTGTACTATGTTTTGAGAAACAGTAGTAGACTCTTTGAAAGGACTGTTCTATGAAGATGACTAAGTTCTGTTCCTATACTTCTAGGAGGTCGTCGGGACAATTTGTACGAAGCCCAAGAGGAGGCTGGAAACTTTTAAGAAGCCGACGGGTCCTTGTACTAAGCCCAAGAGGAGGCTATCATTCCCGGAGGAAGAGATCATTATACGAAGCCTAAGAGGAGGTTGTGAATACTTCTAAGAAGCCGTAGGGTCCTTGTACGAAGCCCAAGAGGAGGCGGGGTTGCTTTTAGGAAGCCTGTGGGTCTTTGTACGATGCCCAAGAGGAGGCTGATGCTTTTAAGAAGCCGATGGGTCCCCAAACCCCGAGAAATTCAAGGCAAGCTATTCACAAGGAATAGATCAAGTCAGGAAAGTTTGACAATTTGGAAGAAACTCAAAGATGCCATTCACGGAGAAGACATTCATCTTGGGGAGTAGAGTTTCTTGACAATTCCTAATGAGGACAGCCGAAGAGAAGACTGTATCTGGTGATCCTATTGGGGATCTAGTTTTGACTATTTCTACGAATAAACGAAACGGCATCACCTAGTTCTAGACGTAGTTGCCGGGGAAACTCTAAATATCTATACTATTATTACACAGTTGATATAAGTTTATGAAAGAAGACTTACAGCGAAACAGCCCCACAATACAGTTATATGTATATGAGTTTATGAAAGGAGACTTACAGTGAAACAACCCCACAATACAGTTATATACATATGAAAGCGGTAAATGAAAGCGGGTAAACACTTACTCGATTGTAGAGCTTCCATGCTGTTTGGTTAGTTGTTCAACAAAGAAAGATTGAAAACAACAGTATATTCAAAATCAAAGGAGAAAGTGCTTTGAAATAAAAAGATTTGGGGCTTACAGCTCAAGGAGAGGCCCAGGGTTTTATCAGTGAGCGCACTGTTGAATTTGTACAGAGAGACTTATACATGTGACTGTGGCCCAAAAAAGGTTTTCTGTACAAAGGGATGGGTCTTACACTCTCTCAAGAGGCCCAAGTGAGTTTTAAGAAAAGAAATGGGTCTTACTACTCGAGGGTAGGCCCAATAGTTAATTTTGAAAAGGGCGACGGTCGCGCCGAGGTTTTGGAAACACCGTGGGACTTATACAAGTGACTGAGGCCCAAAATTTTGGTATTTACAAAGGGATTGGGTCTTACACTCTATTAGAGGCCCAAAGAGTTTAAAGAAAAGAAATGGGGCTTACAACACGAGGGGAGGCCCATAGTCTTTATTTTCAAGATGAATATTCACTTTTAAAATGCTTAAAAACAATTAAAAATGAATTTATTCACAAAAATACCAACTATATTAAATAAATAATATAAATTTGATTTTTTTGTAGAATAAAATATTTTACTATTTTTGTGATTTTTCAAAAAAAGAACCAATAAAAAATAATCAAAATTGAGGGAGTTATTAATTTTCCAAATCATTAAAAAACAATATGAAAAATGAGAAAATATAAAAAAGAGGGGTTGGGTCTTACACTCTATTAGAGGCCCAAAGTGTATTTTTGTACAAAAGATGGGGCTTACAACTCAGGGAGAGGCCCAAAATATTTTCAGTTTGAAAATGGCGATCGCGCCGAGATTTTTTAACGTATCGGGACTTATACAATAACTGAGGCCCAAAATTGTTTCTTTAAAAAAGGGTTGGGTCTTACACTCTAATAGAGGCCCAAGTGTTAAAAAATGAAAAGAAATGGGACTTACAGCTCAAAGAGAAGCCCAGTTGATTTTCTTTTGAAAATGGCGATCGCGCCGAAGTTTTCTTTTAACGCAGAGGGACTTATACAATAAGTGAGGCCCAAAATTGTTTTGTTTAAAGGGGGATTGGGTCTTACACTCTAATAGAGGCCCAAGTGTTAAAAAATGAAAAGAAATGGGACTTACAGCTCAAAGAGAAGCCCAGTTGATTTTCGTTTAAAAATGGCGATCGCTCCGAATTTAAAAATGTACAGAGGGACTTATACAATAAGTGAGACCCAAAATATTTTTGTACAAGTGGGTTGGGTCTTACACTCTAATAGAGGCCCAAAAGTGTTTGAAAAGTTTGATGAGGGTTGAATTGATTCAAAACCCTAATTTGTTTTCAAAATGTATTTTTTAATTGAACAAAAATTCAATTAAAATGATTAATATTTGTTAAATACATGAAAACAAGTTATGATCTTGGTCCAATGTTCCAAAAAATCAGGTTTCTTCCTACAAAATGATTGAAGTCAAATTAGGGTTAGAAAATGAAAAGAAAAGAAACATTTTAAATGCTAAAAACACATAAAACATTAATTCTTTTCAAAAATATCAAATATAGGAAATAAATAATATTTTTGGGATTTTTTGGTAGAATCAAATATTTAAACATTTTTGTGAATTATTGCAAAAAGAACCAATCAAAAATGATAAAAATTGAAGGAGTTATTAATTTTTCAAATTATTAAAAATAATAATATGAAAAATAACAAAATAAACAAGTGATAAAAAGAAGTCTAGGGCGAGGGGGATTCGAACCCCAGACCTCTCGCTTGCCAATACATACAAAACCAGCTGATGAACCGCTGGGGCGCAATGCCAATTCAAATATAATATGGCAAGGGAAAAATATATAGAGAACTTGTTGGGTTTTCTGAAAATGGCACCATGGCCATCTTCCTCCTCGAGCTCGTGCATGAAGCACCCTATCTCCCTCATTTCTCCACCATTGGACATGATTCAAACACCAAACCCGTGCGTTTTTTCACAAGGAATAAGATGGCAATACCCAATTTTATTCATTTTCAGTGTGGAGTAAAATAATCATGATGAACCCAGATGAACCCTAATTTGCAAAAGCAATCGTGCAGGCATGGTTATAAGGTCTATGATCCAATTTCTTGAGGCACAACAATCAACATATGATGGCAAGCAATTGGCAAAAATATCATGCGAGGAAATATGCATGGATCATGGAGTTTGAGTTTGAAGCTCACCTTGATGCAAGCTGAAATGAAACTTTGCCCAGATGGTGTTCCAGTCGTGAATTGATGATCCCTACAGCTTCAATGGATGTTATGGAGTGTGTTGCAAGCTTTGGAACACTTTGAAACTCTTTGGATCAAGCTGGAGACCTCCACCTGCAAAATTGAAGCATAATGGCTTGGTGGAAGAATGATTTTGAGCCTGAGGTGTTACAGTCAGTGTTTAAGTGTTTGGACACCTCAAATACATCATATGTGATGTGCTTGAGCAATTGGAATTGATTACCTATGGCTGCAACTCAAAACCCGATAGTGGTTACTCAAAAACAAGAAAACTTGAGGTTTAAGAAAGAATGAGAGAAAGCAGTGCTGTAACTGGCTTTGGTGTGAGTTGAATGATCCATTGGGACCTCTATTTATAGGTGATCAACTTTTGTTTTGGAGGAATAGTGAATGGCTGCTGGATCAGATCACATTTGCATGGATTAGCTTGGAGGATTTCTTCTCAAGCAAGGCAAGCTGGCCATTCCCAAGAGCAGGGCTATGCCTTGACCAAAATCACATTCTTCAGATGCTTTTATTGTTGTTTAATTAGAGAATTTGACTGAGTAGAGTAGCTACCTTGACAATGCACTATTCCACATTAATGTACTTTGAATTCAAGGCAAAATGTGCCAAAGTGGATGAATTTCAAGTTGAAAGATTCCTTGGCTTTTTGACTCAGATTTATCAGTTGGATCAGTTGCATTGTGATTGGTTTGAACACAGGTGGCATGCTGATCCCTAGTTTTTGGTTCAAAATCGTGTGTGGCAAGCAAACATGCAAACTGATTTTTCCAAAACAGCTTGCAGCAGCATGACTTTGGGCATGGATTTCTCATGGCTTAAGTTGAATCAATTCATGGTGTTGAGCTCTTTGAATTCTTAGTAACATATGCAACAATATTGATGTTTAACTTTGGACTTGATTCAGCTTGCAACTATGTGAAAAGATCTCACAAGTTTTGGTGTTTCAACAAAATCTGTCTTGGACATAATTTTTCTAAGTGTTGGAAAATGGTACACTTTCATGTTTTCAGCCACTTTGGCTCACTCATAGCTCAAAATCCATAATGAATTGGAGTTAGGCCTAGTTGAAGTTTTTGTAGAGGGTAATGAGGGCTACAAATCAAGCTTTGGATGGGGAAAAATGGCTTTGTGGTTTAGGAGTTATGATCCTCCAAAGTTGGTACCCTTGCCACTTTTTTTCATAACTTAGAAAAATTTCTAAGTTTTTATGGTTACCCCTTTTACAAGTTATCCCACTTTCTTTGATTTTTCTTGATGAATGATGATTCCAATCACACAATAACATCATTTTAGGGTTAAAAAACCATTTTTATGAAAAATCTCAAAAAGTCAAAGTTTGACTTTTGTGCACAGTTGACTTTTTATCAGATGAATTCCAAACTGTGCGATCCTTTAGGAAATCATGTCCTTGACCTAAATCAAAATTGATGGACATGTTCCATGGGTGTTATAGGGTGTATTTAATCAAGTCCAACGGCTTGGGAGCATGTCCTGGTCAAAAGTCAAAGCTACAGTTGACTTTTTTCGCGAAACCCTAACTGTGGTTCGGATGAAATTGAAACTTGTTGCTCAAGCTTCTTGGGTCAATCCATTGTTGCAAATGGATCAACGTGGTATGTTGGAGACCCTCAAATCCTCTCCTGAGGTCTTGGCTCGTGTTTTGTCCCAAAAGTCAACTTAGGGGTGAATTAGGTCAAGAAACCCTAATTCTTGATTTTTGATGTATGCATCCCTCGAGGCTAAATTGACTTGATGATGGGGTTTATGATTTTCCATGGAGCATTTTAGGTTATGCTTTGAAGCATTGGCTCATGCCCAGAGGAAAATTTCCATCTGGAGGCCCTAGTCGACCAAACCCTAATTTGGTGACACTGGCGATCCCGAGGCTTGATCCACCTAGAAGGGAGAAGCCTTGTGCTTAATCCTTGAAGTGGGAGTCCTCTTGATCCATTGTGGGTATTTGAGAGGCTAGACAAGTTGAAGATCATGTCATTCCTTGATTGATCCTTTGTCTAAGAGCTCTGCGAGGGCTTGAAACCCTAAATCCTGTTTGTAGTGAATGCTCACCCACCTTTGGGGAGACTAATGAGGTATGATGGTCCATCCATATTGTGCTGATGATTTGCACAATGATAGGAAATCTTAGTGGTCAAAATTTGGGGTATGACAGATGCCCCTATTTAATCTTCTTGGACCCGAAGGTGTGAATGACGAAGGTATTCGGGCATTCGGGGTGCAAGAGGATTAAATATCAGAATACCCGAAATTTTGATGGTGGTTATGAATGGTAGCTTACGCATTTATCTTCTTTAGCTAAGCGATGATGCTTAGAAAAGGTAAACTTCCCCTCGATCCTGGTCTTCAGCCAAGGAGCTGGTCTCAGTTTTTTTTGAAATAAACTTCCCCTCGATCCTGCTTTCCTACCAAGGAACTGGTCTTAGTTTCTTTTGTAAACTTCCCCTCGATCCTGGTTTCCTACCAAGGAACTGGTCTTAGTTTCTTTTGTAAACTTCCCCTCGATCCTGGTTTCCTACCAAGGAACTGGTCTCAGTTTCTTTTTGCAATAAACTTCCCCTCGATCCTGGTTTCCTACCAAGGATCTGGTCTCGGTTTCTGATATAAACTTCCTTGACAAGGAACGCTGTTAGTAGCGGTTTTCCTTCAAACTTCTCGCCGAATTTTCCTGGGGAGATGCCATTTGAGTGGAAAAAGTTTCGATGTCAGACTTGCTGGGGAACCCATTCGTCTGAATTGTAGAGGTACACAAACTTCTCTGTTTTGGAGATGCCATTTGTCGATTCTACTGGGGAAAGTGAGTCTCTTGAGAGACTGTTTTCGTTTGGGGGCTTACATCATACTTTTCTCGGGATCTTTCCGGAGAAATGCCATATGATGGGATCCAATTTTGAGGTGCCAATGACCTTTTCATCAGTGGTTTTTTCGGAGAAAAACTGCCGTACCGCCGAATCTCTTGATTAAGAGGCTTTCTCTGGGGATTTTCCTTAATCCGGGAAAGCAAAGATATCATCTTCAATGGCGAAGAGTGACATCGGTTGAAGGCTCTCTGGTCTTTTAGAGGTTCAAGTTATCAAAGTGGTCAAGGGCCAATTTCAATCCAGAAATAAACTGGAGGAGAGAGATTGTTCGACGCAACCTTTCCTAACGAGGAAAGAACTGACAACTCGATTGAGAGGACTTTTATCACTAGGGGATAAGATCGACTGGAGTGATAGTGATGCAATATGAATGTGAATGCAAATCAATAATGCATGATGTATGTATGTATATGCTGACAAAACAGACGCGACATATAAACTGACGGGTGAACACGACTGGATACTCGGCCATCGCAGGGCGTGGAAGAAATATCGCTGGTTCAAGATAGCAATTCTGCCTTGCTTAGGAGAAACGGTCCCTGTTGGGGGCGACGCTGGTCGGGCTTAGGAGATGAGAACTCGACCGAGGATGTTAGACGAAACATGGTCTATGACATTGCTGATCCTTCATTCAGGCGTACTGGTCTAGAAGGAGTACTTTGATTCTGCACTTTGAGGTTCGAACACCTTTGGAGACGCGATTGATGTTCTTTTGATGTTTAACAGTCAAAAGAAATTGCCATCTCTATTTTAAAAAAGCATAAAATTTTATCAAGTAAATTCATTTTTGGTTTATTTCAAGAATCGTTAATCATGTTAACAACGTCGTTCTGTAAAGCTAAAACAAATAAGAATTACAAACAAAAGCACAAAGGCTCAAATTTTATTGATAAGATGGAGATCAGCCAAACTCGTGATTCCAAAGAGTATATACAAAGTTTGAAAATGGTAATTTACAGGGAAAAGGGCTATGTTGAAACATAACGACCACTATCCTTCTACCAACTTTGAATTCGGGACATCCTGAGCTTCTGTCGAAGATGACCTTGACTGGAGTTTTCCTGACGGATGATGTAACTGCTGCTGCTGCTGAGGGACTTGCCTCTGTTGAACATAGTTACTTACCATTATCCCTAATTTTTGCCTGGATTGTACTATGAGATTTCCAATCCATCGGGATGATTTTTTTCATGTCTCTAACTTTTTCCTGGACCGCCCTTTTGGGTTTTCAATCCACCGAGATGTTTTTTTTTTTTTTAGTTTAGGCGAAGTATTTCTTGACTACATCAACATTCGTGGGGTAGGCAAATTCCTCTCCGTCCATGGTTGCAAGTCTCAAGGTGCCGCCTGAGAAAGCTTTCGTGACCACATAGGGGCCATCATAATTTGGGGTCCATTTGCCCCGAGAGTCAGTGAGAAATGATTGTATCTTCTTGAGCACAAGGTCTCCTTTTCTGAAAACACGAGGTCGGACCTTTTTGTCGAACGCCCTCTTCATTCTTTGTTGATACAACTGACTGTGGCATAGTGCCGTGATTCGCTTCTCTTCGATCAGGTTCAGTTCGTCGTGTCGACTTTGACACCATTCAGCTTCTGAAAGCTTAGCTTCCATCAATACCCAGATTGATGGGATCTCTACTTCTATGGGAAGAACTGCCTCCATGCCATATACTAGAGAGAAAGGGGTAGCCCCTGTTGAAGTGCTGACAGATGTGCGATAACCATGAAGAGCAAAGGGTAGCATTTCGTGCCAGTCTTTATAGGTTACAACCATCTTTTGAACGATCTTCTTGATGTTCTTGTTAGCCGCTTCTACCGTTCCATTCATCTTGGGTCGGTAGGGAGATGAGTTATGGTGTTCGATCTTGAACTCTGCACACAACTCTTTCATCATCATATTGTTCAAGTTAGATCCATTATCAGTAATGATCTCGCTTGGAACACCATAATGGCAGATGATATTGTTTTTGATAAATCGGACCACCACTTGTCGGGTTACATTGGCGAATGACGCTGCTTCGACCCACTTGGTGAAATAATCAATGGCTACAAGGATGAACCGATGTCCGTTTAAAGCCTTGGGCTCAATCATGCCAATCATGTCGATTCCCCATATGGAAAAAGGCCACGGGGAAGAAAGAACTTTGAGATGTGATGGCGGTACATGAATTTTGTCGGAGTATATCTGACATTTGTGACACCTCCTCATGTACTTGTAGTAGTCGGATTCCATGGTTAACCAGTAGTACCCTGCTCTCAGAATTTTTCTGGCCATTGTGTGTCCGTTGGCATGAGTGCCAAAGGATCCTTCGTGAATTTCTTTCATAAGCATGTCTGCTTCTGGTCTGTCGACGCATCGGAGCAAGACCATGTCAAAATTTCTCTTATAAAGAGTGTCACCGCTCAGGAAGAAGTTTCCAGCCAATCTTCTGAGGGTTTTCCTGTCTTTTCTGAGTGCCCCAGATGGGTACTCTTGTTTCTGAAGGATGCATTTGATATCGTAATACCAAGGTTTGTCATCTATGACTGCTTCAATCACAAAGATGTAAGCGGGCCTTTCAAGGCGCATTATGTCGATCTTAGGTATGCCATTCCATTGACCTACACTAATCATGGAAGAGATAGTGGCTAATGCATCAGCCATGTGATTCTCATCACGAGGGATGTGGTGAAACTCGACTCTGTTGAAGAAAGGTAGCAACCTTCTTGCATAGTCTTTGTAAGGAATCAATCCTGATTGGTATGTGTTCCAATCTCCTTTTATCTGATTGATGACCAAAGCTGAATCGCCGTATACGTCCAAGTTTTTGATCCTTAAATCAATCGCTTCTTCGAGACCCATAATACAAGCTTCGTATTCGGCCTCGTTGTTCGTACACTTGAACGTAAGTCGAGCGGTGAAAGGAATGTGGGTACCCTGAGGGGTAACAATGATTGCCCCAATTCCATTTCCATAATGATTGACTGCTCCGTCAAAGATAAGTCCCCACTGGGAACCTGGTTCTGGCCCTTCACTGGGTAGCGGTTCATCGCAGTCTTTCATATTTAGATACATGACATCTTCATCTGGGAAGTCAAACCCGATTGATTCTTGATCATCAATTGATTGATGAGCCAAATGATCGGCTAAAATACTTCCTTTAACGGCTTTCTGAGCGTGGTACTCTATGTCATATTCTGATAACAACATCTGCCAACGGGCGATTCTTCCCGTGAGAGCAGGTTTTTCAAAAACGTACTTGATTGGATCCATTTCGGAGACCAACCAAGTAGTATGACGAATCATGTACTGGCGAAGACGTTTGGCTGCCCAAGCCAAAGCACAACAAGTTTTCTCAAGCATCGTGTACCGAGTTTCACAGTCGGTGAATTTCTTACTTAGATAGTAAATGGCAGACTCTTTCCTTTTAGTTTCGTCTTGTTGGCCCAGTACACATCCCATTGAGTCCTCTAGGACTGTGAGGTAAATGATCAGTGGTATTCCTTCCACTGGAGGTGATAGAATCGGAGGATTCAACATATATTCCTTAATACTGTCGAAGGCAGTTTAGCAATCTTCTGACCAAACGCAATCCTGGTTCCTTTTGAGTAACTTGAAGATCGGCGCACATGTGGCAGTCATGAGGAATATGAATCTGGAGATGTAGTTCAAACGTCCCAAGAATCCTCTGACTTGTTTTTCAGTTTTCGGAGAAGGCATTTCTTGAATGGCCTTGACCTTGTCAGGATCAACCTCAATTCCTTTCTGGCTGACGATGAACCCTAGTAGTTTCCCAGAACGGACACCGAAGGTGCACTTGTTGGGATTCAAGCGGAGCTTGAATTTTCTTAGACGTTCGAACAATTTTGACAGATGTTCAACGTGCTCACTCTCTGTTTGTGATTTTGCAATCATATCATCGACATACACTTCGATTTCCTTGTGTATCATGTCATGAAACAGAGTAGTCATGGCCCTTTGATAGGTTGCCCCGGCGTTCTTCAAACCGAACGGCATTACCTTGTAACAAAAGGTGCCCCATGGGGTAATGAACGAAGTTTTCTCCATGTCTTTCGGCGCCATTTTGATCTGGTTATAGCCCGAGAATCCATCCATGAAGGAGAAAACTTTGAACTTTGTTGTACTGTCTACCAGCATGTCAATGTGTGGTAAAGGAAAGTCGTCCTTTGGACTTGCCTTGTTCAGATCTCTGTAATCGACACACATTCTGACCTTTCCGTCCTTTTTGGGAACAAGTACTATGTTGGCTAACCATTGAGGGTATTCTGATGTAGCGAGGAAACCCGCGTTAATCTGTTTCTGTACCTCCTCTTTGATTTTGATAGCCATGTCCGGGTGAGTCCGTCTCAACCTTTGCTTTACTGGCAGACATTCCGATCTTAATGGTAAGTGATGTTCCACGATGCTGGTATCCAACCCTGGCATATCCTGATAGGACCAAGCGAATACATCGGGGAATTCTTTGAGAAGCTTTATCAAACCCTCTCTGGCAGTTGGATTGAGCAGTGCCCCAATCCTGATTTCTTTTCTCTCTTGCTCTGAACTCAAGTTTACCGTTTCCAACGGCTCTTTGTGAGGTTCAATGGACCTTTCCTCTTGTCTGAGTAGTCGGGAGATCTCTTCAGGAATTTCGTTGTCATTTTCTTCTTTAACCTCGAATACCGGGAACTCAAAGTTGGGAGAAGGCATCGGATCGTATGTTTCAACTGGGTTTAAAACAAGCAATCTGCATGACGTGATGATTCGTGTTTAGAAGAGATAGAGGAAAATGCAAGTGTGTGCAGTGTATTTGTTTTACTGCTTGTTTTTATTTTTAAATGTTTTTTAGGATTACCATTTTCTGAAAAAGCAAAAAGAGAAAACAACAATTAATGCGGAAATTACAGAACGACGTTATTTTATTTATGAACAAGTCGACTCTTGAAACTACAGCCCTATAAAACAAAACTCTATCGCTTTGGGCAAAGCGAAGAGGGAAATTTACAGAAAGTGAACCCTATCAAAACATCCGTTCCACCTGGGCAGGGTGAAAGGTTAAATATGACAATTACTTTGACTGATGAATGACCTTCGGAACCTCGACAGCAACCCATTGGCGGCGAACTCCCCGGTGAATCACAAAGTCTGGCACCTTCCTCGATTTGTCTTCAGAAATAACGCTGATTTCTGGTGGAGCAGGATCATCGGAATCTGTCTCCCAGGCAGAGTTGTCGTAGGAGAATTCCTCAGTTGTATTTTGTATAGCATTTGTGCTCTCAGCTGTATCTCCCCATCCAGTTGCCTGGATATCTTCGAGCCTGATACGAGAGCTTTCGGGAGCGGTGTACTTGACCATAAAGTCGAATTTTCCACTCGGTTCTCCCAGAGTGTCCCAAACTTCTTTGGAACAGGAGGAGTCATCTTTCTCGATGACGTTGACCTCGGGGAAAGCATAGTTGATGAATTCAAATCCTGCGAACGTTGCGAATTCATCTTCATGTTGAGTAGTTTCCGAATGACCTGAGTGTTGATCCCATGACATGGTGGGGACACAGGTATTCTGTTCAATGATGGTCAGCTGATTTTCATTGTTCGGCTGACTCTCTTGCCCCAAGTTTCCTGGGTAAGGCTGCCACATTGGCAGACCATCCATTGGGCCATAGTAGGTGTAGTCAAAATTATCTTTCATCGGAGTGTCTTCCTCTAATGAATTTAGCGGAGCGCGGCATCCTTCCGGATCACAATTCCCGTAGATCATTTCGACATCTGATCTTGGTATAAATCTCGGACTTCCTGTAGGAAAGCAAAAAGGCATAGGCACCTCTTCCTGAGACATATAACCGTCCTTGTTAAGGTAGGACTTCCATTCTTCATCTGTGTCAGAGGGATCTTCCTCATTGATAGCATGAACTGTCTGAGACACTGGGTGAAGGAAACCTCCATTGTGGAAGAAGTTTTGAAGGGGATGAAGACTTTCATCGTTAGCAGCTGTCTGGGTACAGGTTGCAGAAAAACCAAGACCTTTCTTTGTTTTATTGTCAATGGGAATGACAAGCTGTCCCCATCCTGTCGTATCGGTACTCTCGGTCGCTTTGATAGCATCGTTGTATGAAGAAATCGAAGTTCCTTCTTTGAAATGATTTTCCTTGCTCACCGACAGTGCTTGGAACTGCGTTCCAATAACCTCCTCGGGTTCTACACATGTAGACGATGATAAGTTACTCACAAGCAAGGCTTGTTCCCCACAAACCGTGACAAGTTGATCGTTCTGAACGAACTTTAGCTTTTGGTGGAGGGTTGAAGTAACCGCTCCAACTTGATGTATCCAAGGTCTTCCTAATAAATAACTGTACGTTGCTCGGATGTTCATGACCTGGAAAGTGACTTGGAAAGTGTGAGGACCAATAGTTATGGGAAGATCAACTTCGCCGATAACCGTTTTTCTGGATCCGTCGAACGCTTTGACGACGACCTCGCTGATTCTCATCGGAGGGCCTTTGAATGATAATTGCATCAAAGTGGACTTCGGCATAACATTCAGGGCTGACCCTGTGTCTACCAGTACGCTGGCTAAAGCATCGTCCTAGCAGTTAATTGTGATATTGAGCGCCATGTTATGACGGCGACCTTCTTCAGGTAATTCCTCATCACTAAATCCCAAGTTATTGCAGGAAGTGATGTTAGAGACAATGCTATCAAACTGTCTGATTGTTACATCCTGTTCCACAAAGGCTTGCTCCAAGACTTTCTGTAGAGCCTCCCTGTGGGCTTCTGAACTGAGTAACAGTGATAACATCGAGATCTTTGAAGGAGTTTGTAACAGTTGATCAACAATGTTATATTCACTCCTTTGGATGAGCTTCAGCATCTCATCATTATTTTTTGAAAGGTCGGGATTACTGGATTGACCGACTGGTGGATCGGGAGCTTCTGTCTGAAGTTCCTTTTCTTTGTTAACTTCCCCAACCCCTCGGTTGAAGATTCTACCACTCCGTGTTACTCGACTGATGTCTGCAATGTTCACAACGGAGGGTAATGGAATTTCCTTTCCATTTTCAACTGTCGTTGCACCGTATTTGTAAGGGATAGCCTTAGTTGATTCATACGGTAGTGGTCCCGGTAGATAGATGACTATGGGAACCTTCTGATTTTTCTGACCATCATAAGTAATCTCGATCCGTTCCCGGTTGGGAACTCTAGATTCGTCAAGTAGAGGGATAATGGCAAAAACATCCCTAGTATGGTGATAACCAGAGATTGTGACAACATCCTCGACTTGATCAGCAAGGTAGTTCGGCGACCAGTTGATGGGTCCGGAACCTGGATATGGGCGAATCTCTCCACGATCCACCTGACCCTGAAGAGCTGCTCTCACAAGGTAACACCCTTGATTACTTTCTGAACAGACGCTACAACGATCGTAATTGTGTGGTGGCACCTGGCCACGCCCACTTTGAATACAATGTAACCTCACTAGGTTACCTTCCACTGATCGGACATCCTGACTTTGACGCCGAGTAGGATTCCTGTTACTGATACTAATCTGCTGAGTATCTTCATCCATGTAGATTGGCATCCACCAATGATTTAACAAGTGCTGAAGTGCCTCCTGGACAAGGGTACAACCTTGATCGCTTTAGCAACCTACTTTACAGCTTTGATAGTCGTGTGATATTAAGAATCCGAGTCAGACCTGCTCAGCATGTAACTCTACCAGGCTGGTATTCATCACACGAATATCGAAGATCTGAACCATATTTATCTGATAAGGGTTCCTATCATGGTAGTCTTGGATCCATCCAAGATCCATCTGACGCTGGAGGGCCTCTTGTATGAAAGAGCATCCCTGTTTGTTTACCGAGCAAGTCAGACAAGAACTGTAATCGTGCCGCGGCAGATTATGATACTGGCTTTGCCTTGAGTGCATTGCCACCAAGTTGACATTCATTGCACAGATGTCGTGGTTCTGAATGATGTTAGAATTCGTGTAGACCATGTTAACTCCACGAACTCGGTGCTCTTGGATCCATCTGAGATCCATTTGTTTCTGTAGGGCTGCTTGCACCACAGAACATCCCTGGTTGTCTTTAGAGCAGATATCACACTGGTGATAGTTATGAGGTGGCACATGGCCATATCCACTCTGTCTACAATGCATCTTAACCAGATTGGTCTTTAACAAGAGTACATCGTGAATTTGATAGACATTGTTAGTCTCTTTCTCAATCAGGTTGACTGCAACTTTCTCGTGTTGAGGCAGCGGGTTCGTGAGAACATTGGGATTCGTATCTTTGAAAGATAAGAGCCCGCTCCTAACAAGCTTTTGCACGCCGGACTTGAAATTGAGACAATTCTCTATGTTATGCCCTGAACCTCCTTGATGATAAGGGCATGTCTGATCCACCTTAAACCAAAAAGGCGGATTTTCCGGTACTGTAAGAGGAGACTTAGTCTGGATGTGCCCCTTAGCTAGTAGTAATGGAAACAGCTCTGCGTACAACATGGGTATAGGATCGAACCCTGATGGTCGTGTTGTACGGTTGTTGTTATATGGAGGACGAGCCTGCTGAAGAGGCTGTTGTGTCCTTTGCTGATCAGGTTGGTTCTGCGCAACCTGAGGTTGATACGTAGGAATAGGCGCAGGGCTGATAGCAGGAGTTACAGCTGCTACTGGTTGATAACGACGCCTTTGCTTTCCGAGAGAGATATTCCCAATATCTTGCTCTTTTTTCTTAGGGAGAGCACTACCGTATTTTTTAGTACCGCTCGTTGATCCAGTGTCTTTTACCAAACGTCCTTCTCGGACGGCTTCCTCAAGACGTACGCCCATGCCGACCATCTCGGTGAAATCACTGGGCGCACTAGCAACCATTCGGTCATAGTAAAATGAGCTTAAGGTCTTTAAGAAGATCTTTGTCATCTCTTTTTCCTCAAGAGGTGGACAAATTTGAGCGGCAATTTCACGCCACCTTTGAGCATACTCCTTAAAGGTTTCCTTTTCCTTTTGCGACATTGATCTTAGTTAATCTCTGTCGGGTGCCATGTCCAAATTGTATTTGTATTGTTGGACGAAGGCAGTACCAAGATCTCTGAAAGTGCTGATCGTGGCACGGTTTAAACCCATGTACCATTTTAATGCGGCACCGGTTAAACTATCCTGGAAGTAGTGAATCAGCAGGTCCTGATTCTCCGTCTGAGCTGACATCCGCCGAGCGTACATCACCAGATGGCTTTGAGGGCAAGAGTTACCCTTGTACTTTTCAAAGTCGGGCACTTGGAATTTGTGCGGGACTTTCACATTGGGGACCAAGCAGAGGTCTGCGGCGTCTTTTCCGAATAGATCCTGACCGCGAATGGCTTGCAGCTCCTTCTGCATTTCCAGGAACTGTTCCTGGAACTCATTCATTCTTTCAAACATAGTTTCCTTCTTACCAGAAGGTGTTGGTGGAATCTGTCCTTCCGGGATAGTGTGCACCACAGGGGGTGGTACCGTGACTACGGCAGTGAGTCTTGGCATTTCCCGAAGTTTGTAACCTTCAGAAGTCTTCAGTATGCCCCTGGCATCTTCGCTTTCCCGAAGTTTGTACCCTTCAGGCCCAGCGGCTTCTGTTGTGATTCCCTGATCTTCAGTGATCGGCGGAACATATCCTTCCGGGATATAGTTAACAGGCATGCCCCAAGGACGATCTTTCGGTGTCTGATACCTATGATCATACTTCTCCACTATGGGCATTGAGGTGATCTCTGAGATCACAGTTCTTTGTAGCTGAGCTTCTGCCATGGCTTGCATGTCGTTACGAAGGTTTCTCATATCTTCTCTCAGAGCGTCGATCTCTTCTTTCAACTCTCTATTTTCTTCCTCAAGATCATCCATCTTTTTCTGACGATTGGCCCGAGTATTATATGAATGAGACAGTTTGACTCTAGAACCGAGACACAAACGTGAGATTCGTAGGTAAGAAGAATGCGTGATGTGAGAATGATGAATGCAATGATTATATTAATTGTTTTTTTGGTTTAATCAAAATAAACTTCGACAATTAGATTGCAAATATCAAACACTGAGGAAACCCCTTTTTATTGAAATTCAAAGGATTACAGAAATAGAAATATAGTAGATTACAAAGTGCAGAAACAGAAACCTAAGCTAATGGGTCCCGAGTCCTCTCTGAGGAGAAACCGAGTGCTGATTCTGGTATCCTCCTTTTCTTTGACCGGGGCTCTTGGGCCGTTGTCGGGTTGTCGTTCCTTTGCCAAGTGAAAGGAGCGAGTAAATTCCTTTGGTCATCTTGATTCTCTACAGCATGTTGCTCCAAAATTTCAATCAGAGCATCTTTCTCTTTCAGTAATTGCTGTATTTTGATGCACTCTACGTCGAGGGTGCGGTACTTGTTCTTCCAAGACCTTCTCTCCTATTGAACTTTGTTGAGAGTAACCTGAAGCTTTTCAGTTTCCGTCATGAAGTACATGACAGACTCCCTCGGCGGAAGAATTCTGTAACAAGGATAAGGCATCTTTAGCTTGAGAGCTCTAGTTTGTACCCAGTGGAGATAAGGCTCCACCGAGACACAGTCCGGTTTTCCCAGAGACTCTCGTCCTTTCTTATGAACGTGTTTCCAAGCGTGCACTATTTCCATCTTTAGTGCTCTGTCACTTTCTCCTTCCTTGAAGAAAAGACCTTCCAGATGAACACCCAGTGGGATGTGTCTCATCGGGTATCCAAATTGATGAAGAACCAATATCGGATGGTAGTTGAATCCTCCTCTAGTTCCTATGAGGGGTATGTTAGGGAAGTTTCCACAACAGTCAATGATTCTGATTCCCTCATAAACCCTATTACACCAATCTATATCAGAGTTGGTAAGAGACATGATCTTCTGCGACCAACGTAAGACACTCTTGCAATCCCAAAAAGCAGCAGACTTGGGTAAGTGCGAGATAAACCATTTATAAAGTAGAGGCACACAGCATGTGATCTCCCCTCCGCTGTACAAATTTCCTAAGTGTACAGAATGATACGCATCTGCGAGCAAAGTCGGCACAGGATTTCCAATGAGAAAAACCTTAATAGCGTTAATATCGACGAAGTTATTGATGTTAGGAAACAAAAATAATCCGTAGGTGAGTAAAACAAAGATGCTTTCAAAAGCAGTCCCGTTCCCTATACTAGCAAAGTACAGAGCTTTCTTTGTTAAGAACTGGGCTGGCAAACCTTGGATGCCACCCTTAGTAGTCATGTGAGTCTTGACCTCAGACTCGTCCAAATGAATTGCTCTTGCAATTGTCTGATTCTTTGGAATTTCTTCCAGTCCAGAAAATGGAGCTCGATCTGTAATGTGTAGATCGATCAGGTAAGAATACTCCTCCAGCGTTGGTGCAAGCTGGTAATCCAGGAATGTGAAACAGTGATAAACCGGATCGTAGAATTGAATGAGTGCATCCATGATTCCCTCAATCACACGGACTCTTAATAGTGGTAACAGACCTCCGTGTTTGGCTCTGAAAGCCTCAGGGTTAGTGATCATCCTCGCCAACCTTCTCAAATCCTCTAGTTCTGGAACCTTGAAGGTGTACGTATGAGTTCTCCTTCTACCGAAATCCATTAGCGTAATCCTCTTCTCTGATATTTGCAATCACAGTCTTAGTTTAATTTGAAAAATAGAGAGACTAGAAGAGAAGTTTTTTGAATGTTTTAATGTTTTATTAAATGAATGCATTAATGCAGCACACAAAAACATAGAAAAAACATGGGGTCAAAGGGTCGTTGTCATGAAGTCAAGGCTCTACCCATCCCCAAAGGTTTATACTAGGGTGATTTTTGTACCTGTACTCATTATCATCAGCTCCTCCCAGGAAAGCAAAACAACAAGCGGATCGCCAGCGAGTTGTAGAGCAATCTTAGAGTAAATGCCATTCACCGAGAATAGATCACCAGGCTCAAATGAGGGTAGTATCGCGTAACAACTATTTCCGATAGTTTCCGCACTACTAGAGGGTTTGGCTCCTCAGCTTCTCAGACTTAACAACCAGCCCATTGGCTAAGAGAGTGAATGGGTTGCGTTGGTCAGCCTCCACTGAGGTTGATGGTCGACCCCGTCGCCATCACTTATCTTAAGTGTATACTCATTCTTTCCACATACGGCATCACCCGCATTCCCATTAGTAGAAAAATAAACACGTATAGCAATTAGGAAAAGCAGTATATATATTTGTCCTAAACATCCTAGACCTTTAAAGCTATGAATCCTAAGTTCCTGACAGAAATGGGTTCCCCGGCGGAAGCCCCAATCTGTGGTTTTCACATAAGTGAAGAGAAAAAAGGAAAAAAAAAATTTTAGAAAGACCCCGCCCCACGGTGGACGCCATTTTTCTGTAGCGAGCGATTTTGGACGCGGTTCTTAAGCGCTGGTCGCTCTCTGCGGTTTGAGCTTTGACTACAGGTCGATTCATTTTTTATCCTATTGTGAGCTGACTAAGGAAGGGAAATAGATGTCTCCAATTAACCCTGCTTTCATACTGAGTTTAAACAGCGGTCTGTTAGGTTACGAATGCTATCAATGTGGGGGGCCTTTGTACTGTTTATTTGTATTTTCGCCAATACTGGTTTCTTTCTTTTTACCTGGGCAGAAGGTTTCTGGCGGGGAACAAGGATTAGGATGTTAGGACTGATGCTTTTTGATAGGTATGTGAGAGTATGGGATTTTGGTTTTTTGTTGATTGTGCTCGCTAAGATCTTTTCTTTCGATCTTATGCCTGCGTATTCCCGTTTACCGAAACAGGAAAATCAGAGCGTTCGTAGTTCCTCCTATTCTAAGGGAGGAAATTGGTTTTTGGTGTCTTGTTCAAAGCCCAAGACGTGAAGCGAAAGGTGGTTTGTATCTTGTTCAAAGCCCAAGATGTGAAGCTGAAGGTCTATTTGTGTCTTGTTCAAAGCCCAAGACGTGAAGCTGAAGGACCTCGACTTTAGAGAGAATTTGTCATCTCTAAAGAAGGGTTTGTTTGTCACAACTGTTGGGTGACTGGTTTATAAAGGAGGATTACTTTAACCGGGATACGCGGATCCTAGTACTGCCATAATTTCCTTTATAGGGGATTTTAACCTAAAGGAGAAGACTTTAACTCAGTGTAGAGCAATGCCATCTTTCCTTAGGAATTTCTCATGCTAAAAGAGGGACAGTGGCATGGATGTAGATGATCCAGAGGCTTGCCGCTTACAGCGATTAGATGGAGGGGAAAGAGTTGTTGATGTTTGTGTACTGTGAACGAGGCACAACTTTGATGCTAAAAGGTTAATTGGATTAACCAGTGGTTTTCTTATACAAAGCCTAAGAGGAGGCTAGTATGTGTCTCGTACGAAGCCCGAGAGAGAGGCGAGAAGGTTTGACTTGACGATGAAGTCTTTTGGTGTCTCGTATAAAGCCCGAGAGAGAGGCTAAAAGGGGTTGATCCTACAAGAGGATCTTTTATACTCAACAAGAGAGTGTTTTTGTATCTCGTACGAAGCCCGAGATGGAGGCTAAAAGTTTGATTGGCTCAACAAGAGAGCCTTTTTTGTATCTCGTACGAAGCCCGAGATGGAGGCTAAAGGTTTGACTCAACGAGGGAGTCTTTGTATCTCGTATAAAACCCGAGATGGAGGCAAAAAGGGTGATTGACTCAACGAGGGAGTCTCTTATGTGTCTCGTACAAAGCCCGAGAGAGAGGCTAAACGTTGTTTGACTCCGCTGGGGAGAATTTTGGTATCTCGTACGAAGCCCGAGATGGAGGCTAAAATTGTTAGCTCCGCTGGGGAGAATCATTGTACAAAGCCCAAGAGGAGGCTACGGTAACTGTTTCAGTTAAGTGACAGGTCCAATATACTGATTTTAAAGAGAAAATCAGTTCTTATATGAGCAACACTGTACTCGGGGATTTGATTCAAGGATCCGGGTTATTCTTGTTCTTTAAGGAGGCGGGAAATCCGAAGGGTATTGAGACTGTCCGAGTCTGCGGGTTTCCTTCCTATTTAACGAAGGGGTCACTTGAGAATGTCTTTGAGACTCAAGGAGATTAGACTGTCTGTGTCTAGAGTTCCATCTTTGTACTATGTTTTGAGAAACAGTAGTAGACTCTTTGAAAGGACTGTTCTATGAAGATGACTAAGTTCTGTTCCTATACCTCTAGGAGGTCGTCGGGACAATTTGTACGAAGCCCAAGAGGAGGCTGGAAACTTTAAGAAGCCGACGGGTCCTTGTACTAAGCCCAAGAGGAGGCTATCATTCCCGGAGGAAGAGATTATTATACGAAGCCTAAGAGGAGGCTGTGAATACTTCTAAGAAGCCGTAGGGTCCTTGTACGAAGCCCAAGAGGAGGCGGGGTTGCTTTTAGGAAGCCTGTGGGTCCTTGTACGATGCCCAAGAGGAGGCCGATGCTTTTAAGAAGCCGATGGGTCCCCAAACCCTGAGAAATTCAAGGCCAGCTATTCACAAGGAATAGATCAAGTCAGGAAAGTTTGAGAATTTGGAAGAAACTCAAAGATGCCATTCACGGAGAAGACATTCATCTTGGGGAGTAGAGTTTCTTGACAATTCCTAATGAGGACAGCCGAAGAGAAGACTGTATCTGGTGATCCTATTGGGTATCTAGTTTTGACTATTTCTACGAATAAACGAAACGGCGTCACCTAGTTCTAGACATAGTTGTCGGGGAAACTCTAAATATCTATACTATTATTACACAGTTGATATGAGTTTATGAAAGAAGACTTACAGCGAAACAACCCCACAATACAGTTATATGTATATGAGTTTATGAAAGGAGACTTACAGTGAAACAGCCCCATAATACAGTTATATACATATGAAAGCGGGTAAACACTTACTCGGTTGTAGAGCTTCCATGCTATTTGGTTAGTTGTTCAACAAAGAAAGATTGAAAACAACAGTATATTCAAAATCAAAGGAGAAAGTGCTTTGAAATAAAAAGATTTGGGGCTTACAGCTCAAGGAGAGGCCCAGGGTTTTATCAGTGAGCGCACTGTTGAATTTGTACAGAGGGACTTATACATGTGACTGTGGCCCAAAAAAGGTTTTCTGTACAAAGGGATGAGTCTTACACTCTCTCAAGAGGCCCAAGTGAGTTTTAAGAAAAGAAATGGGTCTTACTACTCGAGGGTAGGCCCAATAGTTAATTTTGAAAAGGGCGACGGTTGCGCCGAGGTTTTGGAAACACCGTGGGACTTATACAAGTGACTGAGGCCCAAAATTTTGGTATTTACAAAGGGATTGGGTCTTACACTCTATTAGAGGCCCAAATAGTTTAAAGAAAAGAAATGGGGCTTACAACACGAGGGGAGGCCCATAGTCTTTATTTTCAAGATGAATATTCACTTTTAAAATGCTTAAAAACAATTAAAAATGAATTTATTCACAAAAATACCAACTATATTAAATAAATAATATAAATTTGATTTTTTTGTAGAATAAAATATTTTACTATTTTTGTGATTTTTCAGAAAAAGAACCAATAAAAAATAATCAAAATTGAGGGAGTTATTAATTTTCCAAATCATTAAAAAACAATATGAAAAATGAGAAAATATAAAAAAGAGGGGTTGGGTCTTACACTCTATTAGAGGCCCAAAGTGTATTTTTGTACAAAAGATGGGGCTTACAACTCAGGGAGAGGCCCAAAATATTTTCAGTTTGAAAATGGCGATCGCGCCGAAATTTTTTAACGTATCGGGACTTATACAATAACTGAGGCCGAAAATTGTTTCGTTAAAAAAGGGTTGGTTTTTACACTCTAATAGAGGCCCAAGTGTTAAAAAATGAAAAGAAATGGGACTTACAGCTCAAAGAGAAGCCCAGTTGATTTTCTTTTGAAAATGGCGATCGCGCCGAAGTTTTCTTTTAACGCATAGGGACTTATACAATAAGTGAGGCCCAAAATTGTTTTGGTTAAAGGGGGATTGGGTCTTACACTCTAATAGAGACCCAAGTGTTAAAAAATGAAAAGAAATGGGACTTACAGCTCAAAGAGAAGCCCAGTTGATTTTCGTTTGAAAATGGCGATCGCGCCGAATTTAAAAATGTACAGAGGGACTTATACAATAAGTGAGGCCCAAAATATTTATGTACAAGTGGGTTGGGTCTTACACTCTAATAGAGGCCCAAAAGTGTTTGAAAAGTTTGATGAGGGTTGAATTGATTCAAAACCCTAATTTGTTTTCAAAATGTATTTTTTAATTGAACAAAAATTCAATTAAAATGATTAATATTTGTTAAATACATGAAAACAAGTTATGATCTTGGACCAATGTTCCAAAAAATCAGGTTTCTTCCTACAAAATGATTGAAGTCAAATTGGGGTTAGAAAATGAAAAGAAAAGAAACATTTTAAATTCTAAAAACACATAAAATATTAATTCTTTTCAAAAATATCAAATATAGGAAATAAATAATATTTTTGGGATTTTTTGGTAGAATCAAATATTTAAACATTTTTGTGAATTATTACAAAAAGAACCAATTAAAAATGATAAAAATTGAAGGAGTTATTAATTTTTCAAATTATTAAAAATAATAATATGAAAAATAACAAAATAAACAAGTGATAAAAAGAAGTCTGGGGCGAGGGGGATTCGAACCCCAGACCTCTCGCTTGCCAATACACACAAAACCAGCTGATGAACCGCTGGGGCGCAATGCCAATTCAAATATAATATGGCAAGGGAAAAATATATAGAGAACTTGTTGGGTTTTCTGAAAATGGCACCATGGCCATCTTCCTCCTCGAGCTCGTGCATGAAGCACCCTATCTCCCTCATCTCTCCACCATTGGACATGATTCAAACACCAAACCCGTGCATTTTTTCACAAGGAATAAGATGGCAATACCCAATTTTATTCATTTTCAGTGTGGAGTAAAATAATCATGATGAACCCAGATGAACCCTAATTTGCAAAAGCAATCGTGCAGGCATGGTTATAAGGTCTATGATCCAATTTCTTGAGTCAAAACAATCAACATATGATGGCAAGCAATTGGCAAAAATATCATGCGAGGAAATATTCATGGATCATGGAGTTTGAGTTTGAAGCTCACCTTGATGCAAGCTGAAATGGAACTTTGCCTAGATGGTGTTCCAGTCGTGAATTGATGATCCCTACAGCTTCAATGGATGTTATGGAGTGTGTTGCAAGCTTTGGAACACTTTGAAACTCTTTGGATCAAGCTGGAGACCTCCACCTGCAAAATTGAAGCATAATGGCTTGGTGGAAGAGTGATTTTGAGCCTGAGGTGTTACAGTCAGTGTTTAAGTGTTTGGACACCTCAAATACATCATATGTGATGTGTTTGAGCAATTGGAATTGATTGCCTATGGCTGCAACTCAAAACCCGATAGTGGTTACTCAAAAACAAGAAAACTTGAGGTTTAAGAAAGAATGAGAGAAAGCAGTGCTGTAACTGGCTTTGGTGTGAGTTGAATGATCCATTGGGACCTCTATTTATAGGTGATCAACTTTTGTTTTGGAGGAATAGTGAATGGCTGCTGGATCAGATCACATTTGCATGGATTAGCTTGGAGGATTTCTTCTCAAGCAAGGCAAGCTGGCCATTCCCAAGAGCAGGGCTATGCCTTGACCAAAATCACATTCTTCAGATGCTTTTATTGTTGTTTAATCAGAGAATTTGACTGAGTAGAGTAGCTACCTTGACAATGCACTATTCCACATTAATGCACTTTGAATTCAAGGCAAAATGTGCCAAAGTGGATGAATTTCAAGTTGAAAGATTCCTTGGCTTTTTGACTCAGATTTATCAGTTGGATCAGTTGCATTGTGATTGGTTTGAACACAGGTGGCATGCTGATCCCTAGTTTTTGGTTCAAAATCGTGTGTGGCAAGCAAACATGCAAACTGATTTTTCCAAAACAGCTTGCAGCAGCATGACTTTGGGCATGGATTTCTCATGGCTTAAGTTGAATCAATTCATGCCGTTGAGCTCTTTGAATTCTTAGTAACATATGCAACAATATTGATGTTTAACTTTGGACTTGATTCAGCTTGCATCTATGTGAAAAGATCTCACAAGTTTTGGTGTTTCAACAAAATCTGTCTTGGACAGAATTTTTCTAAGTGTTGGAAAATGGTACACTTTCATGTTTTCAGCCACTTTGGCTCACTCATAGCTCAAAATCCATAATGAATTGGAGTTAGGCCTAGTTGAAGTTTTTGTAGAGGGTAATGAGGGCTACAAATCAAGCTTTGGATGGGGAAAAATGGATTTGTGGTTTAGGAGTTATGATCCTCCATAGTTGGTACCCTTGCCACTTTTTTTCATAACTTAGAAAAATTTCTAAGTTTTTATGGTTACCCCTTTTACAAGTTATCCCACTTTCTTTGATTTTTCTTGATGAATGATGATTCCAATCACACATTAACATCATTTTAGGGTTAAAAAACCATTTTTATGAAAAATCTCAAAAAGTCAAAGTTTGACTTTTGTGCACAGTTGACTTTTTATCAGATGAATTCCAAACTGTGCGATCCTTTAGGAAATCATGTCCTTGACCTAAATCAAAATTCATGGACATGTTCCATGGGTGTTATAGGGTGTATTTAATCGTGTCCCATGGCTTGGGAGCATGTCCTGGTCAAAAGTCAAAGCTACAGTTGACTTTTCTTGCGAAACCCTAACTGTGGTTCGGATGAAATTGAAACTTGTTGCTCAAGCTTCTTGGGTCAATCCATTGTTGCAAATGGATCAACGTGGTATGTTGGAGACCCTCAAATCCTCTCTTGAGGTCTTGGCTCGTGTTTTGTCCCAAAAGTCAACTTAGGGGTGAATTAGGTCAAGAAACCCTAATTCTTGATTTTTGATGTATGCATCCCCCGAGGCTAAATTGACTTGATGATGGGGTTTATGATGTTCCATGGAGCATTTTAGGTTATGCTTTGAAGCATTGGCTCATGCCCAGAGGAAAATTTCCATCTGGAGGCCCTAGTCGACCAAACCCTAATTTGGTGACACTGGCGATCCCGAGGCTTGATCCACATAGAAGGAGCATCCTTGTGCTTAATCCTTGAAGTGGGAGTCCTCTTGATCCATTGTGGATATTTGAGAGGCTAGACAAGTTGAAGATCATGTCATTCCTTGATTGATCCTTTGTCTAAGAGCTCTGCGAGGGCTTGAAACCCTAAATCCTGTTTGTAGTGAATGCTCACCCACCTTTGGGGAGACTAATGAGGTATGATGGTCCATACATATTGTGCTGATGATTTGCACAATGATGGGAAATGTTAGTGGTCAAAATTTGGGGTATGACAGGTAAGCATGGTCAAGCTTTTCATAAGTTTATTACACCTGACATTGATTGTACCAAACTTGCTTCTATAATCTATGGAGTTCGAAAATATAATAAAGAAGGATTATGATATGATTAAGGTTGTTTTAATACTAATGACTCTTCAAAAGTGTTTCAAAATTCCTGCCCATCTAACATTGCTCAAATTGTGTTAAGTAACCATTTTGTTCCTGCTGCTAAAGCAATGAATTTAACTAAACCTATTGATTAGAAGTTAAAAGGCATTGCTATAACAGAACCTGGTGACATCAATATTCAACACTTCTGTATCATAGGATAAGATCAATTCTGCTGCTAAGGTTAAGAATAACTCCAGTCAAAACATTTTGAATAAAAATGATTGGAGTAAAGCTAAACCTTCTTATAAAGCAAAAGGACAAAATTGGAGAAAATATGTTAAAACTAATCAAAAAGGACCTATATGTGTATAGGTACCTAAATCTAAAATTATATTTGCTGCAGATATACCTAAAGAAACATATGGGATTCCAATCCTGGTACCTGGACAGTGGCTGCTCATGACATATGACCGGAGAAAGGCATATGTTCTAAACCCTGAATCAGAAAGAGGAAGGAAATATGGGTTTTGAAGGTGGCCAGAAGGGAAGGATCATCGGGACAGGTACCATAGGTAATTCTCAAACTCTTATTAATAAAGTATGGCTTGTAGATGGCCTGAAACATAATCTACTCAGTGTAAGTTAGTTGTGTGATAATGGTTGCAATGTATTATTTGACAAGGACTTCTGTTCTGTTATCACCTCTTATAAAACTGTAGTATTCAAAGGGAAAAGAAAAGGGAATGTTTATAAAATCAATCTTTATGAATTGGTTGTTTAAAACGTCGTTTGCCTAATGACAGTGAGTGATGAAAATGGGTCTGGCACAAAAGTTTAGGTCATGCTAAATGGAGATTAATCTCTAAACTTTCCAAGCTAAAGCTTGTTAAAGGACTGCCAGATATTGATTATCACTCAGATGCTCTTTGTGGAGCATGCCAAGTTGGAAAGATTGTAAAAACTTCTTTTAAAAACAAAAACATTGTCTCTTCTTCTAGACCCTTGGAATTGCTTCACATTGATTTATTTGGTTTTATTGGGACTGACTCAATTAATGGAAAGAAATATGGTTTGGTCATAGTTGATGATTTTAGCAGATGGACTTGGGTGAAGTTTCTCAAATCTAAGGATGAAACATACTAAGTGTTTAACACCTTATGCATTCAAGAACAATCTTAGAAAGAATTGAAAATTCTAAAGGTCAGAAGTGACCATGGGGTGAGTTTGAAAATGAATCATTTGAATTCTTTTGTGAAAAATATGGAATTATCCATGAGTTCTCTTATCCCAGAACTCCACAGCAAAATTGAGTTATTGAGAGAAAGAAATGATCTCTGCAAGAAATGGCAAGGACAATGATTCATGAAAATAAACTCCCTAAGTACTTATGGGCAGAAGCTGTTAACACTGCTTGTTATATTCAAAACAGAATCTATATCAGACCAATTCTGGATAAAACATCGTATGAGTTATTCAAAGGTAGAAGACCTAGTATCTCTTATTTTCATCAATTCGGATGTACATGTTACATCCTGAATAACAAGGTCTACCTATAGAAATTTGATGCTAAAGTTCAGAAGGGTATCTTTTTAGGATAATCTGAATGCTCAAAAGTATACAAAGTGTATAACTTAGAAACTAGAATGGTTAAAGAGACTATGCACGTTAAATTTGATAACAATCTACTCGACCATAACAAATCAGAGTATTTGGTTCAGAATGATTTCTCTGCAGGTTTTCAGAATCATGAAGAACCATCTGTGGTATATGTCCCTAAAGAAAAGGATGCAGAGAACGGTGCTCCATAATCTGTCATTATAACTGAAGATATACCAGAAGTTACAGAAACTGAAGTTACTCCATTGGTCCTACTACTAGTGATTCAATGATTGCTCACAATGGCATAGAAGCCTCTGTCCAACCTAAGAGATCGTTTAAGTATAAAGCATCTCATCCGAAGAGTAGATCATTGGTAATAAAGACTAGTCATTGAGGACCATATCTGCTTTTAGAAATGATTACTCGATGATCAGCTTTATTTCATTAATTGAGCCTTCTTTTGTTGATGATGCCTTAACTGATAATGGTTGGATCTTGGCTATGCAAGATGAACTAAATCAATTTCAAAGGAATAATGTGTGGGATCTTATTCCTAGACCACAAAAGAAAAAAATCATTGGGACCAAGTGGATCTTCAGAAACAAACTTAGTGAACTTGGTGAAGTTGTTAGGAATAAAGCTATACTTGTAGCTCAAGGCTATAGTCAGCAAGAGGGAATAGACTTCTTTGAAACCTTCGCTCCTGTCGCAATGTTAGAAACCATAGGACTACTTCTCTCTTATGCCATCAACCATGACATAATCCTATATCAAATGGACGTGAAAAGTGCTTTTCTGAACGGAGTTATTACTGAAGAAGCGTATGTCAACCAACCTCCAAGATTTATAGATTCAAAGCATCCAGACCATGTCTACAGGCTTAAGAAATCACTCTATGGTCTTAAACAAGCTCCAAAAGCTTGGTATGAAAGACTGAGTAGTTTTCTGCTTGAAAATGGTTTTGTTAAAGGAAAGGTTGATACTACATTATTCAGGAAAACTTTGAAAGAAGAAATTTTGATTGTTCAAATTTATGTTGATGACATAATTTTTGGTTCCACTAATGCTTTTCTCTATCAAGAATTTTCCAAGATTATGCAGGCTGAATTTGAGATGAGCATGATGGGTGAATTAAAATACTTTCTTGGAGTTCAGATATGTCAGAAGTCTAAAGGTATTTACAATCATCAGTCTAAGTATACAAAAGAGCTCTTAAAAAAATACAATCTTGATGATTGCAAAGTCATGTCCACTCCTATTCATCCTACATGTAATCTTGGTATTGAATAATGCAGTTCTAAAGTGGATCCAACAAATTATCAAGGTATGATAGGTTCCTTACTCTATCTTAGTGCTTCTAGACCTGCTACCTTATTCAGTGTATGTTTATGTGCAAGGTTCCAAGCAGATCCTAGAGAGACTCACATAACTGCTGTTAAGAGAATCTTTAGGTATCTGAAAGGAACATTAATCTTTATAAAAAGGCCTCAGACTATAAACTGGTTAGATTCTGTGATGCTGACTATGTTGGGGATAGAATTGAAAGGAAGTCCACCAGTGGCTCCTATCAATTTATAGGTGAAAACCTTATCTCTTGGGGTAGTAAAAGATAAACAACTGTTGCCTTGTCCACAGCAGAAGTAGAATACATTTCAGCTGCTAATTTTTGTACTCAATTACTCTAGATGAAATATCAACTTGAAGACTATCAAATTTTTGGAAACAAAATTCCTATTCTCTGTGATAATACTGCTGCTTTCTGTCTAACAAAGAATCCAATACAGCATTCTAGAACCAAACATATTGAAATCAAATATCACTTTATAAGGGATTATGTTTAGAAGGGTGTAATAGATATTCAGTTCATTGATTCTGAACATCAATGGGCTGATATATTTAAAAAGCCTCTGGCCATTACCCAATTTGATTTCATCAAGAAAAATTTGAACATGGTTCATGTGGCAGAATAAATGCTTGTCCTTTGAATAATGTATTGGAATATTCGTTGGAATTTGTTATTAGTCAGTTGAATCACTTCTGATAGTTCCTTAAGAATGGTCTTTAAGTTTGAATAGGGCTATAAGATCTCTATCTTTCTTGACTGCTTTATTTAAAAACAGACAGTAATAAGTTAATTCCTTGCTATGTGCTTTGAGTTAACAATTGGACTATTCCTTGAGTTCTGATAAAATAAGAATCTTTGTCTTAACACTCTGATCATTTTTTTGAAATTCTGATATAATAGTCAGCTGTCCATGGAAGTTCTCTAAAAAGAATTAAAAAGACATGACTATCACTTCTATTTTCAAAATCTGCTCAAAAAATTTGGTTCATTAAAAATGAGTGTTCTGAGAAAGATTCTAACTTGTTTTTATTCAGACTCATAATTGTCCAAACATTTTAATGCATACTTGCTTATATTATAGCATTATATGTGTTAAGTTGCTAAGCTGTTTTTCTTTTTAGATCTCATAAGTTATCTTCTACATAAGATAATTCTGTGAAATCACTTTTCTTCATCGTAGGATTTCTTCTTACAATAATGTCCGGCTAGTTCATTTAAGAAGATTTTTTTTTATTTAGATTTTCTAAAAGAAATATACAGCTGACTTCAACGAATTTACGGCGAATAAATCCTTCACAAATTGGTTCAGATATTCATTTTCAGAAATATGTTGAATACTCTTAGATTTGTGAAAGACTTTTGGGCCAATGCTTATATTCATCAGAGTGAGCAAAATGATTGACTGATTCAGACTGTTGTTCTGTTGTAATCAACCTTAAAATCATTTGTCAAGCATTTATTTATGAGGTAGATGGAGTTAATGATGAAAGCTACTGGTTTAACAACAGATATGAAAATGATTTACAAATCATAATTGGTAACCAAGGCCCTTCTGAAAGTCTTTCTACTATTACTCCTATAGAAAAGTCTGGTACCAAGTTTTGGGAACATTCTAAGGCCTAAAGTAAAGAGGACAGGATGACTTTTTCTGATGATCAACCATTATTCTTGCTAAAGTCTTTTTCTTTTTTCTCTCTTTTTGATTGATGACAAAGGGGGAGAATGGATTGAGTATTTTTGGTTAGTAATGGTTCCGAATGTGGGTTAGTAATTCTATTTAGGGTGAGTTTTCGAAACTCACCCTTGGAGTTGGTTTATTATTCTGTATAGAGAAGAGCTTATAAACCTCAACTCTTAGACTTTACAGACAAGACTCAGGGGGAGCTTACAAACCTCACCTCTTAGATTGTTTGACTCAGGGGGAGCTTACAAACCTCAGACCCTGAAAGTTGTTGAGTAATTAATTTGCTTATGATTATTTTTCAAAATACTTAATGTTGTCATCATCCACAAGGGGGAAATTGTTGAAACAAGTTTGGTTCATACCATGTATCCTCCAAGGTTTTGATGATAACAAAGTATTTGAAAATTAATTAGGAATTCTAACTATCTAGTTTATGTGTGCAGAAATATATTTACTTGATGGAACTGGATATGACACTGAAATGACTTTGGTTTGGTTCTGATCATACTAGTACACTCCAGCTCAAAAACGTGTTATGCTGCCTCTGATGCTGAGTAATGTCAAGTCAGTTATGCTAACATGAGACTCAAGATTTATTGACGTTATCTTATACAAGTTGTGTTGTACTTGAATCATAGTTGTATCCTCTAGACAAAGGCCTTATTTCATGGATATCCTTGTGACTGAAAGTTCCAACACCTGCTTTATTGGAAAAGAAGTTATACTAGAAGATTTGATCCGTTTGTAGCCGTTGAAGGAGCTCCAACATCTCTATTTTTTTTGCTATAAAAGCAGTTGAAGATTTGAAGATCTTTAAGAAATAACACTGCAATACAACTAAGATATACATACACTACTATCAGAGAACTGAGTCTATTTAGAGTTCTTATTCTTGTGTTGATTAAGAATCTTTGTAAAAGTGTGTTGTATTATTTTTAACACCTCTGATATTTATCAAGTGTTGTTCTAAGTTATTCCTTCTCTAAACTTTTTGTTTAGATAAAAGTCTTAGACATGAGCTCTAAGCACAGGTGAAAGTCTTAGTCATGAGCTCTAAGCACAGGTGAAAGTCTTAGACACGAGCTCCAAGCATATGTGAAAGTCCTAGACACGAGCTCTAAGCACAGGTAAAAGTCCTAGACACAAGCTCTAACCACAAGTGAAAGTCTTAGACACGAGCTCTAAGCACAGGCGGAAGTCTTAGACATGAGCTCTAAGCAGGGGAAATCTTAGACACGAGCTCTAAGAAAGGGAAGTCTTGGACAAGTGGTCTGAGTAAAAAGAAAAGTCATATACAAGCGTGTATAAGCAAGTGTAATCTAGTTGATCATAGTGGAAAATATCTTGCTTGGCAAGGGGACTAGAGTATTCTCAGTTGGAAGAGGAACCAGGATAATTATTGTGTATTCTGTGCTATTTTTACTTTACTTCTGTCTCTATCTCCGCTGCACCATATCAGATTCTGAACTTAGTTTTAGAATCTAAACTCTGGTTTAGAAGTAAATCTAATTTTCGCAAAACACAATTCAACCCCTCATTCTTGTGTATTTTTCCCTCCTACATTTACAGCCATCTCGGAGATGCTTCTATGTTCGGTTGCAAGCAGCTTGGTGGTTATCCTACTCTCCTACGGGTATTTATTTTAATTTAGTTTATTATGTTTTAACTAATTTTATTTAGTATATTTATTTATTTTATTATGTTATGAATAATTTTATTTAGTTAATTAATATTATTAATTTTGTAACAATGCTAGATTCACGAGTATTTTCCAACACTTGGAAAAAGGGGAGAGAATTGGATGCCAGCGCAAAATTGTGGTCTCCCTCGAGTGATGAGATGGTCCTATAAGCAAGGAGTCCTGAAGGTGGATAAGTTACGACCTATTTTGGACGAGTTGACATCTACCGACGTCATATGACAACCATTCGAGGATCATAGAGTACGACGTTAGTTTGATGTGTTATGTCTGTACATGGGGTGTCTGAAATGCGGTGACATAGTTGTTCCATATTTTCCTGATAGATGTATACGTCAGTTTTGATACAAGCATTATATTCCATCCCCACTTGATGATTACATGATGGTTGATGATATTTATGTTGAGTGGATTGGTTACCATCAGAGCTTTCTTACTGTGATTCGTCCGACAACACTGGCCACCACCCATCTGAGACAGATGATGGATATCTTGAGTGGTATTATCGTGTTTCGTATCCTCGTTTGGTACCTCCCCTTATGATACACCAAGAGAGGTGCCGGTTCCTGTTTACGATGCAAGACCATATGATCCTAGCTGGGCTCGTGTTTCTACATCGATTCATTGTTATCTCCGACAGGTTGATGCTGAAGAGGATGATCCACAATTTGCTGATTTATTTGAAGCTTTACGTATTATTCGTTCACATTGACTTGTGGTTAGGTTTTTTTATATGATAACTATTACACTTATTGACTTATGTTTATGTTTATGTGTTGGTTTTTAGACTTATTGACCTAGTTGGGTTATGTTTATGTTTTTTCATTTATATTAACTACTAGACTTATGTTTAATTTTGAATCTAGTTATGTGTTATTGAGACATATAAAATTAAAACTGAATGACATAATTCATTATTCCAGTTTTGATTACATATTCATGGTAATATAGGCGTAAGTTGGTGCCAATGTTGTAGACGTCCTGCAAATCCTAGCATCCAAGATGTTGCTGTTAGAGAACGAAACTTCTTCCAATCTAATGTGACTGGTGGCAATGGAAACTCTTCTTTCATGTTTACCTGAATAAATAAAAATACAAAACATTAAGTCATATGTTTAATAAAATAAACTAAATAAATTAAGTCATATTAACTAAAAATAACTAAGTACCTGAACCCAATGATTTCGGTTTACAAAACCAATGCATTAAATGGAGACATTTGGTGAATATGATGGTTGAGATTGCCTTTGTGAAGATTGAGATGTGTCATACCCCAAATTTTGACCACTTAGATTTCCCATCATTGTGCAAATCATCATCACAATATGGATGTACTTTCATGCCTCATCAATGCCTCAAGGGTTGTTGAGCATTCACTACCATCAAGAATTAGGGTTTCAAGCCCTCTCAGAGCCTTAGACAAAGGATCAATCAAGGAATGACATGATCTTCAACTTGTCTAACCTCTCAAACATCCACAATGGATCAAAAGGACTCCCACTTCAAGGATCAAGCACAAGGCTGCTCCCTTCTAGGTGGATCAAGTCTCAAGATCGACAGTGTCACCAAATTAGGGTTTTGGTCGACCAGGGCCTCCAGATGGAAATTTTTCATCTGGGCACAAGCCAATGATCCAAAACATAACCTAATATACTTCATGGGACCTCATGGACCCAATCATCAAGTCAATTTTGCCTCAGGGGATGCATTCATCAAAAATCAGGAATTAGGGTTTCTTGACCTAATTCACCCCTAAGTTGACTTTTGGGACAAACCATGAGCCAAGACCTCAAGAGAGGGTTTGAGGGTCTCTAATGAACTATATTGATCCATTTGGAACAATGGATTAATCCAAGAGGTTTGAGCAACAAGTCTCAATTTCATCTGCACCACAGTTAGGGTTTTAAGGAAAAAGTCAACTGTAACTTTGACTTTTGACCAGGACATGCTCCCAAGCCCTATGACATGCATCAATATACCCTATGACACCCATGGAACATGTCCATCAAGTTTGATTTAGGTCAAGGACATGATTTCCTGAAGAATTGCACAGTTTGGAATTCATTTGATAAAAAGTCAACTGTGCACAAAAGTCAACTTTGACTTTTTGAGATTTTTCACCAAAATGGATTTTTAACCCTAAAATGATGTTAATGTATGATTTGAATCATCATTCATCAATAAAAATCAAAGAAAGTGGGATAACTTGTAAAAGGGGTAACCATAAAAACTTAGAAAAATTTCTAAGTTATGGAAAAAGTGACACTAATGTGCCAACTTTGGAGGGTCATAACTCCTAAACCACAAAGCCATTTTCTCCCATCCAAGGCTTGATTTGTAGATCTCATTGCCCTCTACAAAAACTTCAACTAGACCTAATTCCAATTCATTGGGGATTTTGAGTTATGGAGTGATCAAAATCAAGAAAAGTCACTTTGTTCCAACACATAGTGAAAATTTCACCAAGTCAGATTTTACCCTACTTTTGCCAAATGTAGGGGGATTTTTCACTTGGATTCAAAAGAGATCAAAACCAAATATGTTCAAACAGTTGTTGTATCATGTAAGGGATTTCCAAAATGGCCAAGAACATTACCAAATTCAATTTGAGTCATGAGATATGACATTGGAAAGTTGCCTTGCTGAAATCTGCCAAGGCAAGGCAGAATTTGCATTTTTGCTCGATTTGCCAAAATCAGCCAAATCCAAATGCTCCTATCCACTTGGACACCTATGAGGATTGAATCTAAAGGGGACAATCACTGAGCCAAGCCTCCAAAGTCTTTGGAACAAGAAATAGCATGTTGAACCTAGAATGGCCAAAATAGGGACAAGACTCCAATTTTGGATTGGAGCATTCAATGGAAGCATCAGGGTGGCATGGACTGAGCCATTCTCAACTGAATTCAGTCAAGACTTATCCAAGACCAAGGGAACCACAGCCCTGTGCCCTAACCTCTAGTCAATGGCTAGAGGAGACTTGGATTTCCATTGGCCAACATTGAACAAACACCTGCTACAGTTGCCATTCACTGTGGATCCCTAAACAAACTTGCTCTACTATAAATAGAGCTCAATTATGATCAGTTTGAGTACACCAAAGCCATCAAACAGATGTTTTCCTCAAACCTCTTTCTCTTGGCAAAAATGCCTTCTTTAGCAAGGCAACTTTGAGTTTTTGAGCTTGAAAGCTTTTTCATCACAATCAATCACACACACACCTCATATATATCATATGTAAGCTGTGCAAACTATCACAAGTGACCTGTAATCACAAAATCACAAAGTCACATCTCAAAACCTCAAAATAGGCTTTTGTTGCATTTTTCAAGCCATGTCTTGATTCAGTCACTTTCCAAACCAGATAAAACCTCAAACACACTCCAAATATCATCCTTGAACTGTCCCAAATGGTTCCCCTCATCTGGAACACCATTTGAGAGAGTTGCTATTTTGGTCACTTTTAACCCCTTTTGCAAGAAAGGGACTGTTTGTGTTTTTACAGGTACCAGTCAATTCCAATCATCCTAAAAGCTTCTAAGGGATCATTTGAGTGTCTAAAGCATCAAATCATTTCTGGAACAAGAGGTTTGACAGATTGCACAAAAGCTCCAAAATCTCAAAAAAAGAGGTAAGCCTCACAACTTGGAATCTTTGAATCATGCAATGCTTTGAAGTCCACTGATCATAAACATCTCATACATGTTGTATATGTTGTGTTTGAGCTAATTCACCATGTAATCCATGCTTGTACCAAGTTGTAGCATAGAAAATGCAATTATAGGTCATTTTCAAAACCACTATCGGGTTTTGAGGAGGGAGTGTGATCTGAAAAAACTACCACCACCATTGGATTCCTTATGAAATTCTGGTCCAGATGCATATAAATTTTGTCTCAAACCATTAAGAATTGAGAAAGTTATGACCTTCACGTTTCTGAGCCAAAACTTGCCTTGGGCCAGGCCTAAAACCAATGCATGACTTGTATATTTGTTGTTTTGTTTCAAACAATGGATGTATCACCACCCCAGTGGTAAGGCGCGCGCCTTGTAACCTTGAGGTCTTGGGTTCAAGCCCCACCCATGCCATTTTGTGTTTTTTTTTCACATTTTGCCATTTTTTCCAATATTTTCATGTTTTATTAATTAATTGGAAAATTAATAACTCTTTCAATTTTAATTATTTTTTATTGGTTCCTTTTGCAAAAAATCACAAAAATGTTGGAATATTTTATTCCACAAAAAAATTGAGTTTATATTATTTATTTAATATAATTAGTATTTTTGTGAATAAATTCATTTTATTTGTTTTTAAACATTTTAAAATGAATATTCATCTTGAAAAATCAAGACCAAATGAGTTTTAATATCTCTTGTGATTTATACCTCATTTTTCAAACCTTAAACAAAAATCACAAGTGGTTTATTCAAACCTATTTGGTATTTTTCATTGATTTTCTTTAAATATTTACTTTTAAAGAATAAAATTAAGGTTTCTTTGATTTTCACATAAACAAATCATTATCAAACACTCATGGGCCTCTAATAGAGTGTAAGACCCAATCCTTTGTAAATACAAACCATTTTGGGCCTCACTTATTGTATAAGTCCCACTGTATTTTCAAAAACCCCGGCGCGCTCGCCAATTCAAAAATCAAACCTTGGGCCTCTCCTTGAGCTATAAGAGCCATTCAAAACTTTTGGGCCTCTAATAGAGTGTAAGACCCAACCCCCTTTTAACCAAAAACATTTGGGCCTCACTTATTGTATAAGTCCCTCTGCGTTAAAAGAAAACCTTGGCGCGATCACCATTTCAAACGGAAAAAACAAACTGGGCATACCCTCGTGTTATAAGCCCCACTCTTTTTCTTTAAAACCTTTTAGGGCCTCTTGAGAGAGTGTAAGACCCATCCCTTTGTACAGAAAACCTTTTTTGGCCTCAGTCACTTGTATAAGTCCCTCTGCACAAATTCAACAGTAAAATCACTGATAAAACCCTGGGCCTCTCCTTGAGCTGTAAGCCCCAAATCTTTCTTTTTCAAAGCACTTTCTCCTTTGATTTTTGAAATATACTGTTGTTTTCAATCTTTCTTTGTTGAACAACTAACCAAACAGCATGGAAGCTCTACAACCGAGTAAGTGGTTATTGCTTTCATTTACCGCTTTCATATACATATAACTGTATTGTGGGGCTGTTTCACTGTAAGCCTTCTTTCATAAACTCATATCAACTGTGTAATAATAGTATAGATATTTAGAGTTTCCCCGACAACTACGTCTAGAACTAGGTGACGCCGTTTCGTTTATTCGTAGAAATAGACAACTAGATCCCCAATAGGATCACCAGATACAGTCTTCTCTTCGGCTGTCCTCATTAGAAATTGACAAGAAACTCTGCTCCCAGAGATAAATGTATTCCCCGTGAATGGCATCTTTGAGTTTCTTCCAAATTCTCGAACTTTCCTGACTTGATCTATTCCTTGTGAATAGCTTGCCTTGAATTTCTCGGGGTTTGGGGACCCATGGGCTTCTTAAAAGCACCGACCTCCTCTTGGGCATCATACAAGGACCCACAAGCTTCCTAAAAGCAACCCCGCCTCCTCTTGGGCTTAGTACAAGGACCCGTCAGGCTTCTTAGAAGTACTCACAGCCTCCTCTTAGGCTTCGTATAATGATTCTTCCTCCGGGAATGATAGCCTCCTCTTGGGCTTCGTACAAGGACCGATCGGCTTCTTAAAAGTTTCCAGCCTCCTCTTGGGCTTCGTACAAATTATCCCGACGACCTCCTAGAGGTATAGGAACAGAACTTAGTCATCTGTATAGAACAGTCCTTTGATAGAGTCTACTACTGTTTCTCAAAACATGGTACAAAAGATAAAACTCTAGACTTGGACAGTCTAATATCCTTGAGTCTCAAAGACATTCTCAAGCACCCTTCAAGAATAGGAAGGAACCCGTAGACTCGGACAATCTCAATACCCTTCGGATTTCCCAATTCCTTAAAGAACAGGAATAGCCCGGATCCTCGAGCACAGTGTTGCTCATATAAGAACTGATTTTCTCTTTCAAAATCAGTATACTGAACCTATCACTTAACTAAAACAGTAACCATAGCCTCCTCTTAGGCTTCGTATAATGATTTCTTTCTCCGGGAATGATAGCCTCTCTCTTGGGCTTTGTACAATGATTCTCCCTAGTGGAGTCAAAAGTCGTTTAGCCTCTCTCTCGGGCTTTGCACGAGACACATAAGAGACTCCCTCGTTGAGTCAATCACCCCTTTCGCCTCCATCTCGGGCTTTATACGAGATACAAAAAGGTTCTTATTGAGCCAAAATAAACCTTCAGCCTCCATCTCGGGCTTTGTACGAGATACAAAAACTCTCTTGTTGAGTCAATTAGCCTTCATCTCGGGCTTTATACGAGATACCAAAAGATTCCCTCGTTGAGTCAAAACCTTTTAGCCTTTCTCTCGGGCTTTGTACGAGACACATAATAGCCTCCTCTTAGGCTTTGTATAAGAAAACCACTGGTTGGTCCAATCAACCTTTTAGCATCAAAGTTGTGCCTCATTCACAGTACACAAACATCAACAACTCCTTCCCCTTCATCTAATCGCTGTAAGCGGCAAGCCTCTGGATCATCTACATCCATGCCACTGTCCCTCTTTTAGCATGAGAAATTCCTAAGGAAAGATGGCATTGCTCTAAACTGAGTTAAAGTCGTCTCCTTCAGGTTAAAATCCCCTGTAAAGGAAATTATGGCATTACCGGATTCACAAATCCCGGTTAAAGTAATTCTCCTTTATAAACAGTCGTAACAGACAAACCCCTCTTTAGAGATGACAAATTATTTCTAAAGGTGAGACCTTTTAGCTTCACATCTTGGGCTTCGAACAAGATACAAATAAACCCTTCAGCTTCACATCTTGGGCTTTGAACAAGATACAAATCACCTTTTGCTTCACGTCTTGGGCTTTGAACAAGACACTAAAACACCCATTTCCTCCCATATAATAGGAGGAACTACGAACGCTCTGATTTCCCTGTTTCGGTAAACGGGAATACGTAGGCATAAAATCTAAAGAAAAGATCTTAGCGAGCACACTAAACAAAAACCCAAAATCCCATACTCTCATATATCTATCAAAAAGCATCAGTCCTAATATCCTAATCCTTGTTCCCCGCCAGAAACCTATCTGTCAAAATAACACAAGAAATCCCAGAGAGAAAATAGTATTGGCGAAAATACAAATAACCAGTACAAAGGCCCCCCCACATTGATCGCATCCGTAACCTAACAGACCGCTGTTTAAACTCAGTATGCAAGCAGGGTTAATTGGAGACATCTATTTCCCTTCCTTATTCAGCTCACAATAAGATAAAAAATGAATCGACCTGTAGTAAACTCAGCCGTAGAGAGCGACCAGCGCTTAAGAACCGCATCCCAAAATCGCTCGCTTCAGAAAAAATGGCGCCCACCATGGGGCCGATTTCTTTTTTCTCCTTTTCACCTCTTGTGTGAATACCACAGATTGGGGCTTCCGCCGGGGAACCCATTTTCTGTCAGGAACTTAGGATTCATAGCTTTAAAGGTCCAGGATGATTAGGACAAATATATATACTGCTTTTCCTAATTGCTATACATGTTTATTTTTCTGCTAATGGGAATGCGTGTGATGCCGCATGTGGAAAGATTGAGTATACACTTAAGATAGGTGATGGCGACGAGGTCGACCATTAACCTCAGTGGAGGCTGACCAATGCAACCCATTCTCTCACCTAGACAATGGGCCGATTGTGATGTCTGAGAAACTGAGGAGTCAAACCCTTTTATAGTGCGGAAACTATCGGAAATAGTTGTTACGCGATACTACCCTCATTTGAGGCTGGTGATCTATTCTCGGTGAATGGCACTTACTCTAAGATTGCTCTACAACTCGCTGGCGATCCGCTTGTTGTTTTGCTTTCCTGGGAGGAGCTGATGATAATGAGTACAGGTACAAAAATCACCTTAGTATAAACCTTTGGGGATGGGTAGAGCCTTGACTTCATGACAACGACCCTTTGACCCCATGTTTTTTCTATGTTTTTGTGTGCTGCATTCATTTAAAAAACATTAAAACAAAAAAAAATTTCTCTTCTAGTCTCTCTGTTTTTCAAATTAAACTAAGACTATGATTGCAAATATCAGAGAAAAGGATCGTGCTAATGGATTTCGGTAGAAGGAGAACTCATAGTTACACCTTCAAGGTTCCAAAGCTAGAGGATTTGAGAAGGTTAGCAAGAATGATCACAAACCAAGAGGCTTTCAGAGCCAAACACGGAGGTTTGCTACCACTGTTAAGAGTCCATGTGATTGAGGGAATCATGGATGCGCTCATTCAGTTTTACGATCTAGTTTATCACTGTTTCACATTCCCGGATTACCAGCTCGCACCAACGCTGAAGGAGTATTCTCATCTGATTGATCTACACATTACAGATCGAGATCCATTTTCTAGACTGGAAGAAATTCCAAAGAATCAGACCATTGCAAGAGCAATTCATTTGGACGAGTCTGAGGTTAGGACTCACCTAACTACCAAGGGTGGCATCCAAGGTTTGCCAGCCCAGTTCTTGACAAAGAAGGCCCTGTATTTTGCCAGTATAGGAAACGTGACTACTTTTGAAAGCTTCTTTGTCTTGCTCGCCTACGGGTTATTTTTGTTTCCCAACATTAATAATTTCGTCGATATCAACTCCATTAAGGTTTTTCTCATTGGAAACCCTGTGCCGACTTTGCTCGCAGATGCGTATCATTCTGTACACTTGGGAAATTTGTACAATGGAGGGGAGATCACATGTTGTGTACCTCTGCTTTACAAATGGTTTATCTCCCACTTGCCCAAGTCTGCTGCTTTTTGGGATTGCAAAAGTGCCTTACGTTGGTCGCAGAAGATCATGTCTCTTACCAACTCTGATATAGATTGGTGTAATAGGATCTATGAGGGGATCGGGATCATTGACCGTTATGGAAACTTCCCCAACGTACCCCTTATAGGAACTAAGGGAGGAATCAACTATCATCTAGTTCTCGTTCATCGTCAATTTGGATACCCGATGAGACACGTCCCACGGGGTGTTCATCTGGAAGGTCTTTTCTTCAAGGAAGGAGAAAACGACAGAGCACTAAAGACGAAAATAGTGCATGCTTGGAAACATGTTCATAAGAAAGGACGAGAGTCTCTGGGAAAACCGGATTGTGTCTCGGTGGAGCCTTATCTCCACTGGGTACAAACTAGGGCTCTCAAGTTAAAAATGCCTTATCCGCGTCACGAAATTCTTCCGCCAAAGGAATCTGTCATGTACTTCATGACTGAAACGGAAAAGCTTCAGGTTACTCTCAACAAAGTTCAAAAGGAGAGAAGGTCTTGGAAGAACAAGTACCGCACCCTCGACATAGAGTGCATCAAAATACAGCAATTACTAAAAGATAAGGATGCTCTGATCGAAATTTTGGAGCAACATGCTGTAGAGAATCAAGATGACCAAAGGAATTTGCTCACTCCTTTCACCTGGCAAAGGAATAACAACCCGACAACGACCCAAGAGCCCCGGTCAAAGAAAAGGAAGATATCAGAATCAGCACCCGATTTCTCTTCAGAGAGGACTCGGGACCCATTAGTTTAGGTTTCTGTTTTTGCACCTTGTAATCTACTGTATTTCCATTTCTGTAATCCTTTGAATTTCAATAAAAAGGGGTTTCCCCACCGTTTGATATTTGCAATCTAATTGTCGAAGTTTATTTTGATTAAACAAAAAAAACAATTAATATAATCATTGCATTCATCATTCTCACATCGCGTATTCTTCTTATCTACGAATCTCACGTTTGTGTCTCGGTTCTAGAGTCAAACTGTCTCATTCGTATAATACTCGAGCCAATCATCAGAAAAAGATGGATGATCTTGAGGAAGAAAATAGAGAGTTGAAAGAAGAGATCGACGCTCTGAGAGAGGATATGAGAAAGCTTCGTAACGACATGCAAGCCATGGCAGAAGCTCAGCTACAACGAACTGTGATCTCAGAGATCACCTCAACGCCCATAGTGGAGAAGTATGATCCTAGGTATCAGATGCCGAAAGATTGTCCTTGGGGCATGCCTGTTAACTATATCCCGGAAGGATATGTTCCGCCGATCACTGAAGATCAGGGAATCACAACAGAAGCCGTTGGGCCTGAGGGTTACAAACTTCAGGAAAGCGAAGATGCCAGGGGCATACTAAAGACTCCTAAAGGTTACAAACTTCGGGAAACGCCAAGATTTACTACCGTAGTCACGATACCACCCCCTGTGGTGCACACTGTCCCGGAAGGACAGATTCTACAGATACCTTCTGGTAAGAAGGAAACTATGTTTGACAGAATGGAGGAATTCTAGGAGCAGTTCTTGGAAATGCAGAAGGAGCTGCAAGCCATTCGCGGTCAGGATTTATTTGGAAAGGACACTGTAGATCTCTGCTTGGTCCCAAATGTGAAAGTTCCAAGTGCCCGACTTTGAAAAATACAAGGGTAACTCTTGCCCTCAAAGCCATCTGGTGATGTACGCTCGGCGGATGTCAGCTCAGACAGAGAATCAGGACCTACTGATTCACTACTTCCAGGATAGTTTAACCGGTGCCGCACTCAAATGGTACATGGGTTTAAACCGTGCCACGATCAACACATTCAGAGATCTTGGCACTGCCTTCGTCCAAAAATACGAATATAATTTGGACATGGCACCCGACAGAGATCAACTCAGATCGATGTCGCAAAAGGACAAGGAAACCTTTAAGGAGTATGCTCAAAGGTGGCGTGAAATTTCCGCTTAAATTTGTCCACCTCTGGAGGAAAAAGAGATGACAAAGATCTTCTTAAAGACCTTAAGCTCATTTTACTATGACCGAATGGTTGCCAGTGCGCCCAGTGATTTCACCGAAATGGTTGGCATGGGGGTACGTCTTGAGGAAGCCGTCCGGGAAGGACGTTTAGTAAAAGACGCTGGATTATCGAGTAGTACAAAACGATAAGGTAGTGCTCTCCCTAAGAAAAAAGAGCAGGATATTGGGAATATCTCTCTCGGAAAGCAAAGGCGACGATATCAACCAGTAGCAGCTGTAACTCCTGCTATCAACCCTGCGTCTGTTTCTACGTATCAACCTTAGGTTGCACAGAACCAACCTAATCAACAGCAGTTTCAGCAAAGGACACAACAACCTCTTCAGCAGGCTCGTCCTCAGTACAATAACAATCGTACAATGCGGCCACCAGGATTTGATCCTATACCCGTATCGTACGCGGAACTATTTCTGTTGTTACTGGTCAAAGGGCACGTCCAGACCAAGGCTCTTCTTACAGTACCGGAAAATCTGCCTTTTTGGTTTAAGGTGGATCAGACATGCCCTTATCATCAAGGAGGTCCAGGGCATAACATAGAGAATTGTCTCAATTTCAAATCTGACGTGCAAAAGCTTGTTAGGAGCGGGCTCCTATCTTTCAAAGATATGAATCCCAATGTTCTTGCGAACCCGCTGCCTCAACACGAGAAGGCTGCAGTCAACCTGATAGAAGGAGAGACTAACAATGTCTATCAAATTCACGATGTACTCTTGTTGAAGACCAATCTGGTCAAGATGCATTGTAGACAGAGTGGATATGGCCATGTGCCACCTGATAACTATCATCAGTGTGATATCTGCTCTAAAGACAACCAGGGATGTTCTGTGGTGCAAGCAGCCCTACAAGAACAAATGGATCTCAGATGGATCCAAGAGCACCGAGTTCGTGGAGTTAACATGGTCTACACGAATTCTAATGTCATTTAGAACCACGATATCCGTGCAATGAATGTCAAATTAGTGGCAATGCACTCGAGGCAAAGCCAGTATCATAATCTGCCGCGACACGATTACAGTTCCTGTCTGACTTACTCGGTAAACAAACAGGGATGCTCTTTCATACAAGAGGCCCTCCAACGTCAGATGGATCTTGGATGGATCCAAGACTACCATGATAGGAACCCTTATCAGATCAACATGGTTCAGATCTTCGATATTCGCGTGATGAATACCAACCTGGTAGAGTTACATGCTGAGCAGGTCCGACTCGGATTCTTAATATCACATGACTATCAAAGCTGTAAAGCAGGTTACGAAAACGATCGAGGTTGTACCCTTGTCCAGGAGGCACTTCAGCACTTGTTAAATCACTGGTGGATGCCAATCTATATGGATGAAGATACTCAGCAGATTAGTATCAGTAACAGGAATCCTACTCGACGTCAGAGTCAGGATGCCCGATCAGTGGAAGCTAACCTAGTGAGGTTACATTGTATTCAAAGTGGACGTGGCCAGGTGCCACCACATAATTATGACCATTGTAGTGTCTGTTCAGAAAGTAACCAAGGGTGTTACCTTGTGAGAGCAGCTCTTCAGGGTCAGGTGGAGCGTGGAGAGATTCGCCCATATCCGGGTTCTGGACCCATCAACTGGACGCCGAACTACCTTGTCGAGCAAGTTGAGGATGTTGTCACGATCTTTGGTCATCACAGGACCAAGGATGTTTTTGCCATTATCCCTCTACTTGACGAATCTAAAGTTCCCAACCAGGAACAGCTCAAGATTAATTATGATGGTCAGAGAAATCATAAGGTTCCCATAGTCATCTATCTGCCGGGACCACTACCGTATGAATCAGCTAAGGTAATCCCTTACAAATACCGTGCAACGACAATTGAAAAAGGAAAGGAAATTCCATTACCCTCCTTCGTGAATATTGCGGACATCAGTCGTGTAACACGGAGCGGTCGAATCTTCAACCGAGGGGTTGGGGAATCCAATAAAGAAAAGGAACTTCAGACGGAAGCTCTCGATCCACCAGTCAGTCATTCCAGTAATCCTGAACTTTCGAAAAATAATGATGAGATGCTGAAGCTCATCCAAAGGAGTGAATACAACATTATTGATCAACTGTTGGAGACTCCTTCAAAGATCTCGGTATTATCACTGTTACTCAGTTCAGAAGCCCACAGGGAGGCTCTACAGAAAGTCTTGGAGCAAGCCTTTGTGGAACAGGATGTAACAATCAGACAATTTGATAGCATTGTCTCTAACATCACTTCCTGCAATAATTTGGGATTTAGTGATGAGGAATTACCCGAAGAGGGTCGCCGTCATAACATGGCGCTCAATATCACAGTTAACTGCCAGGACGATGCTTTAGCCAGCGTACTGGTAGACACAGGGTCAGCACTGAATGTTATGCCGAAGTCCACTTTGATGCAATTATCATTCAAAGGCCCTCCGATGAGAATCAGCGAGGTCGTCGTCAAAGCGTTCGACGGATCCAGAAAAACGTTATCGGCGAAGTTGATCTTCCCATAACTATCGGTCCTCACACTTTCCAAGTCACTTTCCAGGTCATGGATATCCGGGCAACGTACAGTTGTTTATTAGGAAGACCTTGGATACATCAGGCTGGGGCGGTCACCTCGACCCTCCACCAAAAGTTAAAGTTCGTCAAGAACGATAAACTTGTCACAGTTTGTGGGGAACAAGCCTTGCTTGTGAGTAACTTGTCACCATCTACTGATATAGAACCCGAGGAGGTTATTGGAACTCAGTTCCAAGCACTGTCGGTGAGCAAGAACAATCAGTTCAAAGAAGGAACTTCCATTTCTTCATACAACGATGCTATCAAAGCGGTCGAGAGTACCGATACAACAGGATGGGGACAGCTTGTCATTCCTACTGGCAATGCAACAAAGAGGGGTCTTGATTTTTCTGCAACCTGTACCCAGACAGCTGCCAATGATGAAAGTTTTCATCCCATTCAAAACTTCTTCCACTGAGGAGGTTTTCTTCACCCAGTGTCTCAAGCAGTACATGCTATCAATGAGGAAGATCCCTCTGACACAGATGAAGAATGGAAGTCTTACCTTAACGAGGACGGTTATATGTCTCAGGAAGAGGTGCCTATACCATTTTGCTATCCCGCACAGAGTCCGAGATTTATACCACGGTCAGATGTCGAAATGATATACAGAGATTGTGATCCGGAAGGATGTCGTGCTCCGCCAAATTCATTAGAGGAAGACACTTTGATGAAAGACAACTTTGACCATAACTACTATGGCCCAATGGATGGTCTACCAATGTAGCAGCCTTACCCAGGAAACTTGGGGCCAGAAAGTCAGCCGAGTAACGAAACTCAGCTGAGCATCATTGAACAGAATACCTGTGTCCCCACCATGTCATGGGATCAACACTCAGTTCATTTAGAAAATACTCAACATGAAGATGAATTTGCAACGTTTGCAGGACTTGAATTCATCAACTTTGCTTTTCCCGAGGTCAACGTCATCGAGAGAGATGACTCCTCCAGTTCGAAAGAAGTGTGGGACACCTTGGGACAACTGAGTGGAAAATATGACTATATGGTCAGGTACACCGCTCCCAAAAGCTCTCATATCAGGCTCGAAGATATCCAGGCTACTGGATGGGGAGATACAGTTGAGAGCACAAATACTATGCAAAATGTAACAGAGGAATTCTCCTACGACAATTCTGCCTGGGAGACAGATTCCAATGAGCCCACTCTACCAGAAATCAGTGTCATTTCTGAAGACAAATTAAGGAAGGTGCCAGACTTTGTGATTCACCGAGGAGTTCGCCGCCAATGGGTTGCTGTCGATGTTCCGAAGGTCGTTCACCAGTCAAAGTAATTGCCATCTTTAACCTTTCACCCTGCCCAGGTGAAACAGATGTTTTGATAAGGCTCACTTTCTGTAAATTTTCCCTCTTCGCTCCGCCCAAAGCGACAGAGTTTTGTTTTATAGGGCTGTAGTTTCAAGGATCGACTTGTTCATTAATAAAATAACGTCATTCTGTAATTTCCGCATTAATTGTTGTTTTCTCTTTTTGCTTTTTTAGAAAATGGTAATCCTAAAAAACAATTCAAATAAAAACAAGCAGTAAAATAAATACACTGCACACACTTGCATTTTCTCTATCTCTTCTAAACACGAATCATCACGTCATGCAGATTGCTTGTTTTAAACCCCGTTGAAACATACGATCCGATGCCTTCTCCCAACTTTGAGTTCCCGGTATTTGGGGCTGAAGAAGAAGTTGACAACGAAATTCCAGAAGAGATCTCCCGACTACTCAGACAAGAGGAAAGGTCCATTGAACCTCACAAAGAGCCTTTGGAAACGGTAAACTTGGGTTCAGAAAAAGAGAGAAAAGAAATCAGGATTGGGGCACTGCTCAGTCCAAATGCCACAGAGAGTTTGATAAAGCTTCTCAAAGAATTCCCTGATGTATTCGCTTGGTCCTATCAGGATATGCCAGGGTTGGATACCAGCATCGTGGAACATCATTTACCGTTGAGATCGGAATTTCCGACAGTAAAGCAAAGGTTGAAACGCACTCACCCGGACATGGCCATCAAAATCAAAGAGGAGGTGCAGAAACAGATTGACGCGGGTTTCCTCACCACATCTGAATATCCTCAATGGTTAGCCAACATCGTACCCGTTCCCAAAAAGGACGGAAAGGTCAGAATGTGTGTCGACTACAGGGATCTAAACAAGGCTAGTCCAAAGGACGACTTTTCTTTACCACACATTGACATGTTGGTAGACAGTACAGCAAAGTTCAAAGTGTTCTCCTTCATGGATGGATTCTCGGGCTATAACCAGATCAAAATGGCGCTGAAAGACATGGAGAAAACTTCATTCATTACTGTAATACCCCAAATTTTGACCACTAAGATTTCCCATCATTGTGAAAATCATCATCACAATATGGATGAACCATCATGCTTCATCAGTCTCCCCAAAGATGGGTGAGCATCCAATACAATCAAAATTAGGGTTTCAAGCCCTCTCTGAGTGCTTAGACAAAGGATCAATCAAGAAATGACATGATCTTCAACTTGTCTAATCTCTTAAACATCCACAATGGATCAAAAAGGACTCCCACTTCAAGGATTAAGCACAAGGCTGCTCCCTTCTAGGTGGATCAAGTCTCAAGATCGACAGTGTCACCAAATTTGGGTTTTGGTCGACCAGGGCCTCCAGATGAAAATTTTCATCTGGGCATAAGGCAATGATCCAAAACATAACCTAATATGCTTCATGGAACCTCATGAACCCATGCATCAAGTCAATTTTGCCTCAGGGGATGCATTCATCAAAAATCAGGAATTAGGGTTTCTTGACCTAATTCACCCCTAAGTTGACTTTTGGGACAAACCATGAGCCAAGACCTCAAGAGATGATTTGAGGGTCTCTAATACACCATATTGATCCATTTGGAACAATGGATTGATCCAAGAAGCTTGAGCAACAAGTTTCAACTTCATCTGCACCACAATTAGGGTTTTAAGAGAAAAGTCAACTGTAACTTTGACTTTTGACCAGGACATGCTCCCAAACCCTAATACATGATTGAATATACCCTATGACACCCATGAAACATGTCCATCAAGTTTGATTTAGGTCAAGGACATGATTTCCTGAAGAATTGCACAGTTTGGAATTCATCTGATAAAAAGTCAATTGTGCACAAAAGTCAAATTTTGACTTTTTGAGATTTTTCACCAAAATGGATTTTTAACCCTAAAATGATGTTAATGTATGATTTGAATCATCATTCATCAAGAAAAATCAAGAAAAGTGAGATAACTTGTAAAAGGGGTAACCATAAAACTTAGAAATTTTTTTAAGTTAAAAATAAAGTGGCAAAGGTACCAACTATGGAGGACCATAACTCCTAAACCACAAGGCCATTTTTTCTCATCCAAAGATGGATTTGTAGCCCTCATTATCACCTACAAAAACTTCAACTACAAGTCATTCCAATTCATTAAGGATTTTGAGTTATGGAGTGATCAAAGTGGCTGAAAAGTGAAAATGTCACTTTTTCCAACACTTAGTGAAATTTTCACTAAGTCAGAATTCTGCTTCACTTTTTGCCAAATGTAGGGGGATTTTTCACTTGGAATCAAAAGAGATCAAAACCAAACTTGTTCAAACAGTTGTTGTATCATGTAAGAGCTTTCCAAAATGGCCAAGAACATTGCCAAATTCAACCTACATCATGAGATACAACATTGGCAAGTTGCCCTGCTGAAATCTGTCAAGGCAAGGCAGAATTTGCATTTTGGCTCGATTTGCCAAAATCAGCCAATTGCAATTGCTCCAATCCACTTGGACACCTCAGAGGATTGAATCCAAAGGGGACAATCACTGAGCCAAGCCTCCAAGGTCCAAGGAACAAAGAATAGCATGTTGAACCTAGAGTTGCCAAAATAGAGACAAGACTTCAAATTTGGAATGAGGCATTCAATGGAACCATCAAGGTGGCATGGACTGAGCCATTCTCATCTGAAATCAGTCAAGACTTATCCAAGACCAAGGGGACCAAATCTCTGTGCCCTAACCTCTAGTCAATGGCTAGAGGAGACTTTCATTTCCATTGGCCAACATTGAGGAAACCTACTTACCAGCTGCCATGTACTATTCCTTGCAAAACAAACTTGCTCTACTATAAATAGAGCTCAATTGTGGTCAGTTTAAGTACACCAAAGCCATCTAACAGATGCTTTCCTCAAAATCTCTTTCTCTTGGCAAAAATGCCTTTCTTAGCAAGGTAGCTATCGGGTTTTGAGTTTGAGAGCAATTCCAATCAAACCAATCACTCACACACCTCACATACATCACATATGAGCTGATCAAACACTCACATAACTTCTGAAACATCAATTTCATGAAATCACCAGCTGGTTGCTCAAATTTTCAAACAAGTTGCAGCTGAGATGCCATAAACTGATCCAGTCCATTTCAATTCAATCCAAGTGTTCAAACACACTCCATATGGTGTAGGGAAGCTGTCCAGATCATCACAACTCATCTGTTACACCTCCAACTCAAAATCACATCTGCTCTTGCTGTCACGACTTGGAGGTAAGCCTAAACTTGGTCATCTCTCAATCTATGCATATTTCCTCGCACAATAATTTGGTCATATGTTCATAATCATGCATGGAATGTTTTCCCTCAATTAATTGCATTGTTTGAATCGTGTATCAAAAATCCTAGTCTTCATGCAGAAATTAGGGTTCTTGAGGTCTCTTCGTGATTTCTTGTTGTATGTTTAATTTAAATGAAATTAAAGTACATAGACATGATCGTGAGGTTGAGGCGAGCATAATGATATGTGGATTGCATGTTATAATTACGTATTCAGTGAGATTGGATGGAAAATGACAATCTGGGCAAACTGAAAAACGCGCGTGTTCTTGGTGTTGTTCTTGGCGCCATTTTCATATATTTGAATATTTGAATTTTGTGATTTTGTTTAATTGATTCAAAAATTAATTTCTCTCTGAGTTTTAATGATTTTGAGTTGATTCTTTTTTTAATAATTCACAAAAATGTTAAAATATTTTATTTTATAAAAAAATCCCAAAAATATTATTTATTTCATATAATTGATATTTTTGTAAAGAATTAATATTTTGATTGTTTTTGGCATTTTAAATATTTTTTCTACATTGATTTTGCAACTTTTAATGCTTTCTAATTATTTTGTAGGTCAATACTTAATTTTTGAAGCATTAATCCAAGATCACAATTTGTTTTCCATGTGTTAAACAATTTTTGATCATTTTAATTGAATTTTTATTCAATTAAATGCATTTTGAAAACAAATTAAGGTTTTGGATTAATTCAACCCTCATAAATCATTTTCAAAACACTTTGGGCCTCTATTAGAGTGTAAGACCCAATCCTTTTTTTTGACCAAATCATCTTTGGGCCTCACTTATTGTATAAGTCCCGATACCGTCAAAAAAACAAACGGCGCGATCGTCGCCTTTTCAAAAATCATCTGGGCCTCTCCTTGAGCTATAAGACCCATTCAAAACACTTTGGGCCTCTATTAGAGTGTAAGACCCAATCCCCCTTTTAACCAAAACATTTTGGGCCTCACTTATTGTATAAGTCCCTCTGCGTTAAAAGAAAACCTCGGCGCGATCGCCATTTTTAAACGAAAAATCATTTGGGCCTACCCTCGTGTTATAAGCCCCACCCTTTTCTTTAAACCTTTTTGGGCCTCTTGAGAGAGTGTAAGACCCATCCCTTTGTACAGAAAACCTTTATGGGCCCCAGTCACTTGTATAAGTCCCTCTGTACAAATTCAAACAGTGCGCTCACTGATGAAACCCTGGGCCTCTCCTTGAGCTGTAGGCCCCAAATCTTTCTTTTTCAAAGCACTTTCTCCTTTGATTTTGAATATACTGTTGTTTTTAATATTTCTTTGTTGAACAACTAACCAAACAGCATGGAAGCACTATAACCGAGTAAGTGGTTATCGCTTTCATTTACTGCTTTCATATTATAAATTGTATTGTGGGGCTGCTCACTGTAAGTCTCCTTTTATAAACTCATATCTACTGTGTAATAATAGTATATATATTTCGAGTTTTCCCGGAAACTACGTCTAGAACTAGGTGACGCCGTTTCCCTTATTCGTAGAAATAGACGCCTAGATCCCCAATAGGAGCACCAGATACAGTCTTCTCTTCGGCTGTCCTCCTTAGGAATCGTCAAGAAGCTCTATTCCCCAAGATGAATGTATTCTCCGTGAATGGCATCTTTGAGTTTCTTCCCAATTCTCGAACTTTCCTGACTTGATCTATTCCTTGTGGATAGCTTGCCTTGAATGTCTCGGGGTTTGGGTACCCACTACGGTCATAATCTTGGACCTTAACTAAGGAACCCTCTTTAAAAGTTAAAAGTCGCTGGATAGTAAACCTCGCACGTTTACCAGTGGTTTTCATCTTTAAAAGAGTTATCTCTCCTAAACGAGTTGATAGACCCACGGGCTTCTTAAAAGCATCGGCCTCCTCTTGGGCATTATTCAAGGACCCTACGACTTCTTAGAAGTATTCACAGCCTCCTCTTGGGCTTCGTATAATGATATCTTCCTCCGGGAATGATAGCCTCCTCTTGGGCTTCGTACAAGGACCCGTCGGCTTCTTAAAAGTGTCCAGCCTCCTCTTGGGCTTCGTACAAATTATCCTGACGACCTCCTAGAGGTATAGGAACATAACCTAGTCATCCTCATAGAACCGTCCATTCATAGAGTCTACTACTGTTTCTCGAAGCATAGTACAAAAGATAAAACTCTAGACTTGGACAGTCTAACTTCCTTGAGTCTCAAAGACATTCTCAAGCACCCTTCGTTAAATAGGAAGGAAACCCGTAGACTCGGACAGTCTCAATACCCTTTGGATTTCCCGTTTCCTAAAAGAAAAGGAAATATCCCTGATCCTCAAATCAAATCCTTGAGTACAGTGTTGCTCATATAAAAACTTATTTTCTCTTTTAAATCAGTATATTGGATCTGTCACTCAACTGAAACAGTTACAATAGCCTCCATCTCGATCTTCATACGAGATACCAAAAGACTCCATCGTTGGGTCAAAACCTTTTTGCCTCCATCTCGGGCTTCATACGAGATACAAAAACACTCTCTTACTGAGTATAAAAGATTCTCCAACTGAGTCAACTCTTTGCTAGCCTCCTCTTAGGCTTTGTATAACGATATGCCCCACTGGGTCAAAAAATTTTAGCCTCTCTCTCGGGCTTTGTACGAGACACAAAATAGCCTCCTCTTAAGCTTTGTATAATGATTTTCCTAGCGGAAATTAGCCTCCTCTTAGGCTTTGTATAAGAAAACCACTGGTTGATCCAATCAACCTTTTAGCATCAAAGTTGTGCCTCGTTCGCAGTACACAAACATCAATAACTCCTTTCCTTTCATCTAATCGCTGTAAGCGGCAAGCCTCTGGATCATCTACATCCATGCCACTGTCCCTCTTTTAGCATGAGAAATTCCTAAGGAAATATGGCATTGTTCTACACTGAGTTAAAGTCTTCTCCTTCAGGTTAAAACCCTTTCTTCAGAAATTATGGCATTGCTCGGATCCGCGTATCCCAGTTAAAGTAATTCTCCTTCTCCCCTCTTTAGAGATGACAAATTCTCTCTAAAACCGAGGTCTTTCAGCTTCACGTCTTGGGCTTTGAACAAGACACAAATAGACCTTTCAGCTTCACATCTTGGGCTTTGAACAAGATACAAACTACCTTTCGCTTCATGTCTTGGGCTTTGAACAAGACACCAAAAACCAATTTCCTCCCATAGAATAGGAGGAACTACGAACGCTCTGATTTCCCTGTTTCGGTAAACGGGAATACGTAGGCATAAGATCGAAAGAAAAGATCTTAGCGAGCGCAATCAACAAAAAACCCAAATCCCATATCTTCATCAATCAAAAGCAGTAATTCAAAAACATCAGTCCTAACATCCTAATCCTTGTTCCCCACCAGAAACCTTTTGCCCAAGCCCTAGAAAGAAAGAACCTGTATTGGCGAAATACGAATAACCAGTACAAAGGCCCCCCACATTGATAGCATCCGTAACCTAACAGACCGCTGTTTAAACTCAGTATGCAAGCAGGGTTAATTGGAGACATCTATTTCCCTTCCTTATTCAGCTCACAATAGGATAAAAAATGAATCGACCTGTAGTTTTAAGCTCAACCGCAGAGAGCGACCAGCGCTTAAGAACCGCGTCCAAAATCGCTCGCTACAGAAAAGTGGCGCCCACCGTGGGGCCCATTCCTTTCTTTTCTTTCTACTTCTCTTGTGTGAAAATTTACACAAATGGCGACTCTGCTGGGGAGTCTCCTTTTCTGCCTTAGGGCATCATACCCATTTTCTACGGAAAATGGGAACTCTACCGAAGAGAAAGATTGACCTATGCTGGTCCATCTCTTAGGCAGGGAACCACAGATTGGGGCTTCCGCCGGGGAACCCATTTCTGTCAGGAACTTAAGAATCGTAGCTTTATAAGTCTAGGATGATTAGGACAAATATATATACTGCTTTTCCTAATTGCTATACGTGTTTATTTTTCTGCTACTGGGAATGCGTGTGATGCCGCATGTGGTGAGATTGAGTATACACCTAGAAAAGCCAAACCCTTTCGTAGTGCGGAAGCTATCGGAAATAGCTGTTACGCGATACTACCCTCATTTGAGGCTAGTGATCTATTCTCGGTGAATGGCACTTACTCTAAGATTGCACACAACTCGCTGGCGATCCGCTTGTTGTCTGCCTTCCTGGGAGGAGCTGATGATAATGAGTACAGGTACAAAAATCACCCTAGTATAAACCTTTGGGGATGGGTAGAGCCTTGACTTCATGACAACGACCCTTTGACCCCATGTTTTTTCTATGTTTTTATGTGCTGCATTCATGCATCCATTTAATAAAACATTAAAACATTCAAAAAACTTTCTCTTCTAGTCTCTCTGTTTTTCAAATTAAACTAAGACTGTGATTGCAAATATCAGAGAAAGGGATTGCACTAATGGATTTCGGTAGAAGGAGAACTCACCAGTATACCTTCAAGGTTCCAAAACTAGGAGATTTGAGAAAGTTAGCGAGGATGATCGTTAACCCAGAGGCTTTCAGAGCCAAGCACGGTGGTCTGCTACCACTGTTAAGAGTCCATGTGATTAAGAGGATCATGGACGCGCTCATTCAATTATACGATCCGGTTTATCACTCTTTCACATTCCCAGATTACCAGCTATCACCAATGCTGGAGGAGTATTCTCATCTGATTGATCTACACATTACAGATCGAGCTCCATTTTCTGGACTAGAAGAAATTCCAAAGAATCAGACTATTGCAAGAGCAATTCATTTGGACGAGTCTGAGGTCCAGGCTCACATGACCACTAAGGGTGGCATCCAAGGTTTGCCAACCCAGTTCTTGACAAAGAAGGCTCTGTACTTTGCTAGTATAGGGAACGGGACTGCTTTTGAAAGCATCTTTGTCTTGCTCACCTACGGGTTATTTTTGTTTCCCAACATCAATAACTTCGTCGATATCAACGCTATTAAGGTTTTTCTCATTGGAAACCCTGTGCCGACTTTGCTCGCAGATGCGTATCATTCTGTACACTTAGGAAATTTGTACAGCGAAGGGGAGATCACATGTTGTGTACCTTTGCTCTACAAATGGTTTATCTCGCACTTGCCCAAGTCTGCTGCTTTTTGGGATTGCAAGAGTGTCTTACGTTGGTCGCAAAAGATCATGTCTCTCACCAACTCTGATATAGATTGGTGTAATAGGATTTATGAGGGAATCAGAATCATTGATCGTTGTGGAAACTTCCCCAGCGTACCCCTCATAGGAACTAAATGAGGAATCAACTATCATCCGATATTAGTTCTTCGTCAATTTGGATACCCGATGAGACACATCCCACTGGGTGTTCATCTGGAAGGTCTTTTCTTCAAAGAAGGGGAAAACGACAGAGCACTAAAGATGGAAATAGTGCATGCTTGGAAACAGGTTCATAAGAAAGGACGAGAGTCTCTGGGAAAACCGGACTGTGTCTCAGTGGAGCCTTATCTCCATTGGGTACAAACTAGAGCTCTCAAGCTAAAGATGCCTTATCCTCGTTACGGAATTCTTCCGCCGAGGGAAATTGTCATGTACTTTATGACGGAAACTGAAAGGCTTCAGGTTACTCTCAACAAGGTTCAAAAGGAAAGAAGGTCTTGGAAGAACAAGTACCGCACCCTCGACGTAGAGTGTATCCAAATACAGCAACTACTAAAGGAGAAAGATGCTCTGATTGAAATTTTGGAGCAACATGCTGTAGAGAATCAAGATGACCAAAGGAATTTGCTCGCTCCTTTCACTTGGCAAAGGAATGACAACCCGACAACGGCCCAAGCGCCCCGGTTAAAGAAAAGGAAGATACCAGAATCAGCACCCGGTTTCTCTTCAGAGAGGACTCGGGACCCATTAGTTTAGGTTTCTGTTTCTGCACTTTGTAATCTACTGTATTTCCATTTCTGTAATCCTTTGAATTTCAATAAAAAGGGGTTTCCCCACTGTTTAATATTTGCAATCTAATTGTCAAAGTTTATTTTGATTAAACCAAAAAACAACAATTAATATAATCATTGCATTCATCATTCTCACATCGCGTATTCTCCTTACCTACGAATCTCACATTTGTGTCTCGATTCTAGAGTCAAACTGTCTCATTCGTACAATACTCGGGCCAATCGTCAGAAAAAGATGGATGATCTTGAGGAAGAAAACAGAGAGTTGCAAGAAGAGATCGACGCTCTGAGAAAGGATATGAGAAAGCTTCGTAACGACATGCAAGCCATGGCAGAAGCTCAGCTACAAAGAACTGTGATCTCAGAGATCACCTCAACGCCCATCATAGAAAAGTATGATCCTAGGTATCAGATGCCGAAATATCGTCCTTGGGGTATGCCTGTTAATTATATCCCGGAAGGATATGTTCCGCCGATCACTGAAGATCAGGGAATCGCAACAGAAGCCGCTGGGCCTGAAGGTTACAAACTTCGGGAAAGCGAAGATGCCAGGGGCATACTGAAGACTCCTGAAGGTTACAAACTTCGGGAGGCGCCAAGACTTACTGCCGTAGTCACGGTACCACCCCCTGTGGTGCACATTGTCCCGGAAGGACAGATTCCACCAACACCTTCTGGTAAGAAGGAAACTATGTTTGACAGAATGGATGAATTCCAGGAGCAGTTCTTGGAAATGCAGAAAGAGCTGCAAGTCATTCGCGGTCAGGATCTATTTGGAAAGGACGCCGCATACCTCTGCTTGGTCCCAAATGTGAAAGTCCCGCACAAGTTCCAAGTGCCCGACTTTGAAAAATACAAGGGTAACTCTTGCCCTCAGAGCCATCTGGTGATGTACGCTCGGCGGATGTCAGCCCAGACGGAGAATCATGACCTGTTGATTCACTACTTCCAAGATAGTTTAACCGGTGCCGCACTCAAATGGTACATGGGTTTAGACCGTACTACGATCAGTACATTCAGAGATCTTGGTACTGCCTTCGTCCAACAATACAAGTACAATTTGGACATGGCACCCGACAGAGATCAACTCAGATCAATGTCGCAAGAGGAAAAGGAAACCTTTAAGGAGTATGCTCAAAGGTGGCATGAAATTTCCGCTCAAATTTGTCCACCTCTTGAGGAAAAAGAGATGACAAAGATCTTCTTAAAGACCTTAAGCTCATTTTACTATGACCGAATGGTTGCCAGTGCACCCAGTGATTTCACCGAGATGGTCGGCATGGGTGTACGTCTTGAGGAAGCCGTCCGAGAAGGACATTTGGTAAAAGACACTGGATCGACGAGTGGTACTAAAAAATACGGTAGTGCTCTCCCTAAGAAAAAAGAGCAAGATATTGGGAATATCTCTCTCGGAAAGCAAAGGCGACGTTATCAGCCAGTAGCAGCTGTTACTCCTGCTATCGGCCCCGCGTCTGTTCCTATGTATCAACCTCAGGTTGCGCAGAGCCAACCTGACCAACAAAGGACACAACAGCCTCTTCAACAGGCTCGTCCTCCATATAATAACAACCGTACAACACGGCCACCAGGATTTGATCCTATACCCGTAACGTACGCAGAACTGTTTCCGTTACTGCTAGCCAAGGGGCACATCCAGACTAAGTCTCCCCTTTCAGTTCCGAAAAATCCGCCTTTCTGGTTTAAGGTGGATCAAACATGCCCTTATCATCAAGGAGGTTCAGGGCATAACATTGAGACTTGCCTCAATTTCAAATCCGACGTGCAAAAGCTTGTTAAGAGCGGGCTCTTATCTTTCAAAGATACGAACCCTAATGTTCTTACGAACCCGCTGCCTCAACATGAGAAGGCTGCAGTCAATCTGATTGAGAAAGAGACTAACAATGTCTATCAAATTCACGATGTACTCTTATTGGGGACCAATCTGGTCAAGATGCATTGTAGACAGAGTGGATATGGCCATGTGCCACCTCATAATTATCACCAGTGTGATATCTGCTCTAAAGATAACCAAGGATGTTCGGTAGTGCAATCAGCTCTACAGGAACAAATGGATCTTGGATGGATCCAAGAGCACCGAGTTCGTGGATTTAACATGGTTTACACGAATTCCAACGTCATTCAAAACCACGACATCCGTGCGATGAATGACAACTTGGTGGCGATGCACTCAAGGCAAAGCCAGTATCATAATCTGCCGCGGCATGATTACAGTTCCTGTCTGATTTGCTCGGTAAACAAACAGGGATGCTCTTTCATACAAGAGGCCCTCCAGCGTCAGATGGATCTTGGATGGATCCAAGACTACCATGATAGGAACTCCTATCAAATCAACATGGTTCAGATCTTCGACATCCGCGTAATGGATACCAACCTGGTAGAGTTACATGCTGAGCAGGTCCGACTCGAATTCTTAATATCACATGACTATCAAAATTGTAAAGTGGGTTGCGAAAACGATCGAGGTTGTACCCTTGTCCAGGAGGCACTTCAGCACTTGTTAAATCACTGGTGGATGCCAATCTATATGGACGAAGATACTCAGCAGATTAGTATCAATAACAGGAATCCTACTCGTCGTCAAAGTCAGGATGTCCGATCAATGGAAGGTAACCTAGTGAGGTTACATTGCATTCAAAGTGGGCGTGGCCAGGTGCCACCACACAACTATGACAGTTGTAGCGTCTGTTCGGAAAGTAACCAAGGGTGTTACCTTGTGAGAGCAGCTCTTCAGGGTCAGATCGATCGTGGAGAAATTCATCCATATCCAGGTTCAGGACCCATCATTTGGTCGCCGATCTACCTTGCCGAGCAAGTTGAGGATGTTGTCACGATCTCTGGTCATCACCAGATCAGGGATGTTTTTGCCATCGTCCCTCTACTTGACGAATCTAGAGTTCCCAACCGGGAACGGATCAAGGTTAATTATGATGGTCAGAAAAATCAGAAGGTTCACATAGTCATCTATCTACCGGGGCCACTACCGTATGAATCAGCTAAGGCAATCCCTTACAAATACGGTGCAACAATAATCAAGAATGGAAAGGAAATTACATTACCCTCCGTCGTGAATATTGCAGACATCAGTCGTGTAACACGGAGCGGTCGAATCTTCAACCGAGGGGTTGGAGAATCCAACAAAGAAAAGGAATTTCAGGCAAAAATTCCTGATCCGCCAGTCGGTCAATCTAGTAATCCCGACTTTTCAAAAGACAAGGATGAGATGCTAAAGCTCATCCAAAAGAGTGAATACAACATTGTTGATCAACTATTACAGACTCCTTCAAAGATTTCAGTATTATCACTGTTACTCAGTTCAGAAGCACACAGAGAGGCTCTACAGAAAGTCTTGGAGCAAGCCTTTGTGGAACAGGATGTAACAATCAGACAGTTCGATAGCATTGTCTCTAACATCACTTCCTGCAATAATTTGGGATTTAGTGATGAGGAATTACCTGAAGAGGGTCGCCGTCATAACATGGCGCTCAATATCACAGTTAACTGCCAGGGCGATGCTTTAGCCAACGTACTGGTAGACACAGGGTGAGCCCTGAATGTTATGCCGAAGTCTACTTTGATGCAATTATCATTCAAGGGCCCTCCGATGAGAGTCAGCGAGGTCGTCGTCAAAGCATTCGACGGATCCAGAAAAACAGTTATCGGCGAAGTGGATCTTCCCATAACTATTGGTCCTCACACTTTCCAAATCACTTTCCAGGTCATGGACATCCGGGCAACGTACAGTTGTTTATTAGGAAGACCTTGGATACATCAGGCTGGAGCGGTTACTTCAACCCTCCACCAAAAGCTAAAGTTTGTCAAGAACGATCAACTTGTCACGGTTTGTGGGGAACAAGCCTTGCTTGTGAGCAACTTATCATCATCTACTTGTGTGGAACCCGAGGAGGTTATTGGAACTCAGTTCCAAGCACTATCAGTGAGCAAGAACGATCAATCCGAAGAAGGAACTTCAATTTCTTCATACAAAGATGCTATCAAAGCGGTCGAGAGTACCGATACGACAGGATGGGACGGCTTGTCATTCCCGTTGACAATAAAACAAAGAAGGGTCTTGGTTTTTCTGCAACCTGTACCCAGACAGCTGTTAACGATGAAAGTCTTCATCCCCTTCAAAATTTCTTCCACAGTGGAGGTTTTCTTCACCCGGTGTCTCAGACAGTTCATGCTATCAATGAGGAAGATCCCTCTGACACGGATGAAGAATGGAAGTCCTACCTTAACAAGGACGGCTATATGTCTCAGGAAGAGGTGCCTATGCCTTTTTGCTTTCCTACAGAAAGTCCGAGATTTATACCAAGATCAAATGTCGAAATGATCTACGGAGATTATGATCCGGAAGGATGTCGTGCTCCGCCAAATTCATTAGAGGAAGACACTCTGATGAAAGAACACTTTGATCACAATTACTATGGCCCGATGGATGGTCTGCCAATGTGGCAACCTTAGCCAGGAAACTTGGGGCAAGAAAGTCAGCCGAGTAATGAAACTCAGCTGAGCGTCATTGAACAGAATACCTGTGTCCCCGCCATGTCATGGGATCAACACTCAGGTCATTCGAAAACTACTCAACATGAAGATGAATTCGCAACGTTTGCAGGACTAGAATTCATCAACTATGCTTTTCCTGAGGTCAACGTCATCGAGAGGGATGACTTCTCCAGTTCCAAAGAAGTTTGGGACACTCTGGGACAACCAAGTGGAAAATACGACTTTATGGTCAAGTACACTGCTCCTGAAAACTCTCGTATCAGGCTCGAAGATATCCAGTCAACTGGATGGGGAGATACAGCTGAGAGCACAAATGCTATGCAAAATGCAACAGAGGAATCCTCCTACGATAATTCTGCCTGGGAGACAGATTCCAACGATCCTACTCCACCAGAAATCAGCGTTATTTCTGAAGACAAATCAAGGAAGGTGCCTGACTTTGTGATTCACCGAGGAGTTCGTCGCCAATGGGTTGCTGTCGAGGTTCCGAAGGTCGTTCATCAGTCAAAGTAATTGCCATCTTTAAACCTTTCACCCTGCCCAGGTGAAACGGATATTTTGTTAGGGCTCGCTTTTTGTAAATTTCCCTCTTCGCTTTGCCCAAAGCGACAGAGTTTTGTTTTATAGGGCTGTAGTTTCAAGATTCGACTTGTTCATAAATAAAATAACGTCGTTCTGTAATTTCTGCATTAATTGTTGTTTTCTCTTTTTGCTTTTTTAGAAAATGGTAATCCTAAAAAACATTCAATAATAAAAACAAGCAGTAAAATCAAAACACTGCACACACTTGCATTTTCTCTATCTCTTCTAAACACGAATCCTCCCGTCATGCAGATTGCTTGTTTTATACCCCGTTGAAACATACGATCCGATGCCTTCTTCCAACTTTGAGTTCCCGGTATTCGAGGCTGAAGAAGAAAATGACAACGAAATTCCAGAAGAGATCTCCCGACTACTTAGACAAGAGGAAAGGTCCATTGAACCTCACAAAGAGCCGTTGGAAACGGTAAATTTGGGTTCAGAAAAAGAGAGAAAAGAAATCAGGATCGGAGCACTGCTCAGTCCAACTACCAGAGAGGGTTTGATAAAGCTTCTCAAAGAATTTCCCGATGTATTCGCTTGGTCCTATCAGGATATGCCAGGGTTGGATACCAGCATCGTGGAACATCACATACCGTTGAGATCGGAATATCTGCCAGTAAAGCAAAGGTTGCGACGGATTCACCCGGACATGGCCATCAAAATCAAAGAGGAGGTACAGAAACAGATCGACGCGGGTTTCCTCGCTACATCTGAATATCCTCAATGGTTAGCCAACATCGTACCCGTTCCCAAAAAGGACGGAAGGGTCAGAATGTGTATTGATTACAGAGATCTAAACAAGGCAAGTCCAAAGGACGACTTTCATTTACCACACATTGACATGCTGGTAGACAGTACAGCAAAGTTCAAAGTATTCTCCTTCATGGATGGATCCTCGGGCTATAACCAGATCAAAATGGCGCCGAAAGACATGGAGAAAACTTCGTTCATTACCCCATGGGGTACCTTTTGTTACAAGGTAATGCCGTTCGGTTTGAAGAATGCTGGGGCAACCTATCAAAGGGCCATGACTACTCTGTTTCATGACATGATACATAAAGAAATCGAGGTATATGTCGATGATTTGATTGCAAAATTAAGAACAGAGGATGAGCACGTTGAACATCTGTCAAAATTGTTCGAACGTCTAAGAAAATTCAAGCTCCGCTTGAATCCCAACAAGTGCACCTTCGGTGTCCGTTCGGGGAAATTACTAGGGTTCATCGTCAGCCAGAAAGGAATTGAAGTTGATCCTGACAAGGTCAAGGCCATTCAAGAAATGCCTTCTCCGAAAACTGAAAAACAAGTCAGAGGATTCCTGGGACGTTTGAACTACATCTCCAGATTCATATTCCTTATGACCGCCACTTGTGCGCCAATTTTCAAGTTATTGAAAAAGAACCAGGATTGCGTTTGGTCAGAAGACTGCCAAACTGCCTTCGACAGTATTAAGGAATATCTGTTGAATCCTCCGATTCTATCACCTCCAGTGGAAGGAAGACCACTGATCATTTACCTCACAGTCCTAGAGGACTCAATGGGATGTGTACTTGGCCAACAAGATGAAACTAAAAGGAAAGAGTCTGCCATTTACTATCTAAGCAAGAAATTCACCGACTGCGAGACTCGGTACACAATGCTTGAGAAAACTTATTGCGCTTTGGCTTGGGCAGCCAAACGTCTTCGCCAGTACATGATTCGTCATACTACTTGGTTGGTCTCCGAGATGGACCCAATCAAGTATGTTTTCGAAAAACCTGCTCTCACGGGAAGGATTGCCCGTTGGCAGATGTTACTATCAGAATATGACATAGAGTACCATGCTCAGAAAGCCGTTAAGGGAAGTATTTTAGCCGATCATTTGGCTCATCAACCGATTGATGATCAAGAATCAATCGGGTTTGACTTCCCAGACGAAGATGTCATGTATCTAAAGATGAAAGATTGCGATGAACCGCTACCCAGTGAAGGGCCAGAACCAGGTTCCCAGTGGGGACTTATCTTTGACGGAGCAGTCAATCATTATGGAAACGGAATTGGGGCAATCATTGTTACCCCTCAGGGTTCCCACATTCCTTTCACCGCTCGACTTACGTTCAAATGTACGAACAACGAGGCCGAATACGAAGCATGTATTATGGGTCTCGAAGAAGCGATTGATTTGAGGATCAAAAACTTGGACGTATACGGAGATTCAGCCCTGGTTATTAACCAGATAAAAGGAGATTGGAACACATACCAATCGGGATTGATTCCTTACAAAGACTACGCAAGAAGGTTGCTACCCTTCTTCAACAGAGTCGACTTTCATCACATCCCTCGTGATGAGAATCACATGGCTGATGCATTAGCCACTCTCTCTTCCATGACTAGTGTAGGTCGATGGAATGACCTACCTAAGATCGACATAATGCGCCTTGAAAGGCCCGCTTACATCTTCACGATTAAAGCAGTCATAGACGACAGACCTTGGTATCACGATATCAAATGCTTCCTTCAGAAACAAGAGTACCCATCTAGGGCACTCAGAAAAGACAGGAAAACCCTCAGAAGATTGGCTGGAAACTTCTTCCTGAGCGGTGACACTCTTTATAAGAGAAATTTTGACATGGTCTTGCTCCGATGTGTCGACAGACCAGAAGCAGACATGCTCATGAAAGAAATTCATGAAGGATCCTTTGGCACTCATGCCAACGGACACACAATGGCGAGAAAAATTCTCAGGGCCGGGTATTATTGGTTGACCATGGAATCCGACTGCTACAAGTACATGAGGAGGTGTCACAAGTGTCAGATACACTCCGACAAAATTCATGTACCGCCATCACATCTTAAAGTTCTTTCTTCCCCGTGGCCTTTTTCCATATGGGGAATCGACATGATTGGCATGATTGAGCCCAAGGCTTCAAACGGACATCGGTTCATCCTGGTAGCCATTGACTATTTCACCAAGTGGGTCGAAGCAGCGTCATTCGCCAATGTAACCCGACAAGTGGTGGTCCGATTTATCAAAAACAATATCATCTGCCGTTATGGTGTTCCAAGCGAGATCATTACTGATAATGGATCTAACTTGAACAATAAGATGATGAAAGAGTTATGCACAGAGTTCAAGATCGAACACCATAACTCATCTCCCTACCGACCCAAGATGAACGGAGCGGTAGAAGCGGCTAACAAGAACATCAAGAAGATTGTTCAAAAGATGGTTGTAACCTACAAAGATTGGTACGAAATGCTACCCTTTGCTCTTCACGGTTATCGTACATTTGTCCGCACTTCAACAGGGGCTACCCCTTTCTCTCTAGTATATGGCATGGAGGCAGTGCTTCCCATAGAAGTAGAGATCCCGTCAATCAGGGTATTGATGGAAGCTAAGCTCACTGAAGCTGAATGGTGTCAAAGTCGACACAACGAACTGTACCTGATCGAAGAGAAGCGAATCACGGCACTATGCCACGGTCAGTTGTATCAACAAAGAATGAAGAGGGCGTTCGACAAAAAGGTTCGGCCTCGTGTCTTCAGGAAAGGAGACCTCGTGCTCAAGAAGATACAATCATTTCTCACTGATTCTCGGGGCAAATGGACCCCAAATTATGATGGCCCCTATGTGGTCACGGAAGCTTTCTCAGGCGGCGCCTTGAGACTTGCAACCATGGACGGAGAGGAATTTGCCTACCCCACGAATGTTGATGTAGTCAAGAAATACTTCGCCTAAAACTAAAAAAAAAAAAACGTCTCGGTGGATTGAAAACCCGAAAGGGCGGTCCAGGCAAAGGTTAGAGACATGAAAAAAAATCATCCCGATGGATTGGAAATCTCATAGTACAATCCAAGCAAAAATTAGGGATAATGGCAAGTAACTATGTTCAACAGAGGCAAGTCCCTCAGCAGCAGTTACAGGATCATCTATCGGAGGAAATCTCCAGTCAAAGGTCATCTTCGACGGAAGCTCAGGATGTCCCGAACTCAAAGTTGGTAGAAGGATAGTGGTCGTTATGTTTCAACGTAGCCCTTTTCCCCATAAATTACTGTTTTCTAGCTTTGTATATACTCTTTGGAATCACGCGTTTGGCTGATCTCCATCTTATCAATAAAATTTGAGCCCTTGTGCTTTTGTTTGTCATTCTTGCTTGTTTTAGCTTTACAGAACGACGTTGTTTAAACTTAATCAGCGATTCTTGAAATAAAACAAAAACGAATTTACTTGTTAAAACTTTTTCTGCTTTTAAAATAAAGATGGCATTTCTTTTGACTGTTGAACATCAGAAGAACATCGATGGCTTCTCCCGAAGTAAGCGGATTTCAAAGTGCAGAATCAAAGTACTCCTTCTAAGCCAGTTCGCCTGAATGAAGGGATCAACTGTGTCAGAGACCTTGTTTCGTCTGACACGCCTCGGCCGAGTTCTCATCTCCTAAGCCCGATCGACATAGCTCCCCGCGTGGACTATTTCTCCTAAGCAAGGTAGAATTGCTATTTTGAATCAACGGTACTTCTTCGCCCCGCGATGGCCGAGTATCCAATTGTGTTCATCCATTAGTCTGTATGTCGCGTCTGTTTTGTCAGCATATACATACATACTTCATGCATTTTATTTGCGTTCGCATTTCGTATTGCATCACTATCACTTGAGTCGGTCTTGTCCCCTAGCGATAAACAGTTTTCTCAATCGAGTTTGTCAGTTCTTTCCTCGTCAGGAAGTGTTGCATCTGCACAATCTCGCCACCAGTATATCTTTAGATCAGAGTCGGCACTTGGCCACTTTGATAACTTGAACCTCTGAAAGATCAGAGAACCTTCAACAGATGTCACTCTTCGCCATTGAAGATGATATCCTCGCTTTCCCGGATTAAGGAAAATCCCCAGAGAAAGCCTCTTAAACAGAGATTCGGCAGTACATCAGTATTTCTCCGAAAAGTCGTTGATGAAAAGGTCATCGACACCTCAAAATTGGACCCCATCATATGGCGTTTCTCCGGGAAGATCCCGAGAAAAGTATGATGAAAGATCCCAAATGAAAACAGTCTCTCAAAAGACTCCCTTTCCCCAGTAGAAACAAATAGCGTCTCCAACAGAGAAGTTTGTACAACTCTACAACTCAGACGACTGGGTTCCCCAGCAAGTCTGACATCAAAACTTTTTCCACTCAAATGGCATCTCCCCAGGAAAATTCGGCGAGAAGTTTGAGGAAAGCCGCTATGAATAGCGTCCCTTGTCAAGAAAGTTTATTGACAAAATAAACTAAGACCAGTTCTTGGTAGGAAACCAGGATCGAGGGGAAGTTTAAATCAGAAACTAAGACCAGTTCCTTAGTAGGAAACCAGGATCGAGGGGAAGTTTAAATCAGAAACTAAGACCAGTTCCTTGGTAGGAAACCAGGATCGAGGGGAAGTTTATTTTAAAGGAGACTGAGACCAGTTCCTTGGCTGAAGACCAGGATCGAGGGGAAGTTTTCCTTTTCTAAGCATCATTGCTTAGCTAAAGAAGATGAATGCGTAAGCTACCATTCATAACCACCATCAAAATTTCGGATATTCCGATATTTAATCCTCTTGCACCCCGAATGCTCGAATCCCTTCGTCATTCATACCTTCGGGTCCAAGAAGATTAAATAGGGGCATCTGTAATACCCCAAATTTTGACCACTAAGATTTCCCATCATTGTGAAAATCATCATCACAATATGGATGAACCATCATGCTTCATCAGTCTCCCCAAAGATGGGTGAGCATCCAATACAATCAAAATTAGGGTTTCAAGCCCTCTCTGAGTGCTTAGACAAAGGATCAATCAAGAAATGACATGATCTTCAACTTGTCTAATCTCTTAAACATCCACAATGGATCAAAAAGGACTCCCACTTCAAGGATTAAGCACAAGGCTGCTCCCTTCTAGGTGGATCAAGTCTCAAGATCGACAGTGTCACCAAATTAGGGTTTTGGTCGACCAGGGCCTCCAGATGGAAATTTTCATCTCGGCATAAGGCAATGATCCAAAACATAACCTAATATGCTTCATGGAACCTCATGAACCCATGCATCAAGTCAATTTTGCCTCAGGGGATGCATTCATCAAAAATCAGGAATTAGGGTTTCTTGACCTAATTCACCCCTAAGTTGACTTTTGGGACAAACCATGAGTCAATACCTCAAGAGATTATTTGAGGATCTCTAATACACCATATTGATCCATTTGGAACAATGGATTGATCCAAGAAGCTTGAGCAACAAGTTTCAACTTCATCTGCACCACAATTAGGGTTTTAAGAGAAAAGTCAACTGTAACTTTGACTTTTGACCAGGACATGCTCCCAAACCCTAATACATGATTGAATATACCCTATGACACCCATGAAACATGTCCATCAAGTTTGATTTAGGTCAAGGACATGATTTCCTGAAGAATTGCACAGTTTGGAATTCATCTGATAAAAAGTAAACTGTGCACAAAAGTCAACTTTGACTTTTTGAGATTTTTCACCAAAATGGATTTTTAACCCTAAAATGATGTTAATGTATGATTTGAATCATCATTCATCAAGAAAAATCAAGAAAAGTGAGATAACTTGTAAAAGGGGTAACCATAAAACTTAGAAATTTTTCTAAGTTAAAAATAAAGTGGCAAAGGTACCAACTTTGGAGGACCATAACTCCTAAACCACAACGCCATTTTTTCTCATCCAAAGATGGATTTGTAGCCCTCATTATCACCTACAAAAACTTCAACTACAAGTCATTCCAATTCATTAAGGATTTTGAGTTATGGAGTGATCAAAGTGGCTGAAAAGTGAAAATGTCACTTTTTCCAACACTTAGTGAAATTTTCACTAAGTCAGAATTCTGCTTCACTTTTTGCCAAATGTAGGGGGATTTTTCACTTGGAATCAAAAGAGATCAAAACCAAACTTGTTCAAATAGTTGTTGTATCATGTAAGAGCTTTCCAAAATGGCCAAGAACATTGCCAAATTCAACCTACATCATGAGATACAACATTGGCAAGTTGCCTTGCTGAAATCTGTCAAGGCAAGGCAGAATTTGCATTTTGGCTCGATTTGCCAAAATCAGCCAATTGCAATTGCTCCAATCCACTTGGACACCTCAGAGGATTGAATCCAAAGGGGACAATCACTGAGCCAAGCCTCCAAGGTCCAAGGAACAAAGAATAGCATGCTGAACCTAGAGTTGCCAAAATAGAGACAAGACTTCAAATTTGGAATGAGGCATTCAATGGAACCATCAAGGTGGCATGGACTGAGCCATTCTCATCTGAAATCAGTCAAGACTTATCCAAGACCAAGGGGACCAAAGCTCTGTGCCCTAACCTCTAGTCAATGGCTAGAGGAGACTTTCATTTCCATTGGCCAACATTGAGGAAACCTACTTACCAGCTGCCATGTACTATTCCTTGCAAAACAAACTTGCTCTACTATAAATAGAGCTCAATTGTGGTCAGTTTAAGTACACCAAAGCCATCTAACAGATGCTTTCCTCAAAATCTCTTTCTCTTGGCAAAAATGCCTTTCTTAGTAAGGTAGCTATCGGGTTTTGAGTTTGAGAGCAATTCCAATCAAACCAATCACTCACATACCTCACATACATCACATATGAGCTGATTAAACACTCACATAACTTCTGAAACATCAATTTCATGAAATCACCAGCTGGTTGCTCAAATTTTCAAACAAGTTGCAGCTGAGATGCCATAAACTGATCCAGTCCATTTCAATTCAATCCAAGTGTTCAAACACACTCCATATGGTGTAGGGAAGCTGTCCAGATCATCACAACTCATCTGTTACACCTCCAACTCAAAATCACATCTGCTCTTGCTGTCACGACTTGGAGGTAAGCCTAAACTTGGTCATCTCTCAATCTATGCATATTTCCTCGCACAATAATTTGGTCATATGTTCATAATCATGCATGGAATGTTTTCCCTCAATTAATTGCATTGTTTGAATCGTGTATCAAAAATCCTAGCCTTCATGCAGAAATTAGGGTTCTTGAGGTCTCTTCGTGATTTCTTGTTGTATGTTTAATTTAAATGAAATTAAAGTACATAGACATGATCGTGAGGTTGAGGCGAGCATAATGATATGTGGATTGCATGTTATAATTACGTATTCAGTGAGATTGGATGGAAAATGACAATCTGGGCAAACTGAAAAACGCGCGTGTTCTTGGTGTTGTTCTTGGCGCCATTTTCATATATTTGAATATTTGAATTTTGTGATTTTGTTTAATTGATTCAAAAATTAATTTCTCTCTGAGTTTTAATGATTTTGAGTTGATTCTTTTTTTAATAATTCACAAAAATGTTAAAATATTTTATTTTATAAAAAAATCCCAAAAATATTATTTATTTCATATAATTGATATTTTTGTAAAGAATTAATATTTTGATTGTTTTTGGCATTTTAAATATTTTTTCTACATTGATTTTGCAACTTTTAATGCTTTCTAATTATTTTGTAGGTCAATACTTAATTTTTGAAGCATTAATCCAAGATCACAATTTGTTTTCCATGTGTTAAACAATTTTTGATCATTTTAATTGAATTTTTATTCAATTAAATGCATTTTGAAAACAAATTAGGGTTTTGGATTAATTCAACCCTCATAAATCATTTTCAAAACACTTTGGGCCTCTATTAGAGTGTAAGACCCAATCCTTTTTTTTGACCAAATCATCTTTGGGCCTCACTTATTGTATAAGTCCCGATACCGTCAAAAAAACAAACGGCGCGATCGTCGCCTTTTCAAAAATCATCTGGGCCTCTCCTTGAGCTATAAGACCCATTCAAAACACTTTGGGCCTCTATTAGAGTGTAAGACCCAATCCCCCTTTTAACCAAAACATTTTGGGCCTCACTTATTGTATAAGTCCCTCTGCGTTAAAAGAAAACCTCGGCGCGATCGCCATTTTTAAACGAAAAATCATTTGGGCCTACCCTCGTGTTATAAGCCCCACTCTTTTCTTTAAACCTTTTTGGGCCTCTTGAGAGAGTGTAAGACCCATCCCTTTGTACAGAAAACCTTTTTGGGCCCCAGTCACTTGTATAAGTCCCTCTGTACAAATTCAAACAGTGCGCTCACTGATGAAACCCTGGGCCTCTCCTTGAGCTGTAGGCCCCAAATCTTTCTTTTTCAAAGCACTTTCTCCTTTGATTTTGAATATACTGTTGTTTTTAATCTTTCTTTGTTGAACAACTAACCAAACAACATGGAAGCACTACAACCGAGTAAGTGGTTATCGCTTTCATTTACTGCTTTCATATTATAAACTGTATTGTGGGGCTGCTCACTGTAAGTCTCCTTTCATAAACTCATATCTACTGTGTAATAATAGTATAGATATTTCGAGTTTCCCCGGCAACTACGTCTAGAACTAGGTGACGCCGTTTCCCTTATTCGTAGAAATGGACGCCTAGATCCCCAATAGGAGCACCAGATACAGTCTTCTCTTCGGCTGTCCTCCTTAGGAATCGTCAAGAAGCTCTATTCCCCAAGATGAATGTATTCTCCATGAATGGCATCTTTGAGTTTCTTCCCAATTCTCAAACTTTCCTGACTTGATCTATTCCTTGTGGATAGCTTACCTTGAATGTCTCGGGGTTTGGGTACCCACTACGGTCATAATCTTGGACCTTAACTAAGGAACCCTCTTTAAAAGTTAAAAGTCGCTGGATAGTAAACCTCGCACGTTTACCAGTGGTTTTCATCTTTAAAAGAGTTATCTCTCCTAAAGGAGTTGATAGACCCACGGGCTTCTTAAAAGCATCGGCCTCCTCTTGGGCATTATTCAAGGACCCTACGGCTTCTTAGAAGTATTCACAGCCTCCTCTTAGGCTTCGTATAATGATCTCTTCCTCCGGGAATGATAGCCTCCTCTTGGGCTTTGTACAAGGACCCGTCGGCTTCTTAAAAGTGTCCAGCCTCCTCTTGGGCTTCGTACAAATTGTCCCGACGACCTCCTAGAGGTATAGGAAGAGAACCTAGTCATCCTCATAGAACAGTCCTTTCATAGAGTCTACTACTGTTTCTCGAAGCATAGTACAAAAGATAAAACTCTAGACATGGACAGTCTAACTTCCTTGAGTCTCAAAGACATTCTCAAGCACCCTTCGTTAAATAGGAAGGAAACCCGTACACTCGGACAGTCTCAATACCCTTTGGATTTCCTGTTTCCTCAAAGAAAAGGAAATATCCCTGATCCTCAAATCAAATCCTTGAGTACAGTGTTGCTCATATAAAAACTGATTTTCTCTTTTAAATCAGTATATTGGATCTGTCACTCAACTGAAACAGTTACAATAGCCTCCATCCCGGGCTTCATACGAGATACCAAAAGACTCCATCGTCGGGTCAAAACCTTTTCGCCTCCATCTCAGGCTTCATACGAGATACAAAAACACTCTCTTACTGAGTATAAAAGATTCTCCAACTGAGTCAACTCTTTGCTAGCCTCCTCTTAGGCTTTGTATAACGATATGCCCCACTGGGTCAAAAAATTTTAGCCTCTCTCTCGGGCTTTGTACGAGACACAAAATAGCCTCCTCTTAGGCTTTGTATAATGATTTTCCTAGCGGAAATTAGCCTCCTCTTAGGCTTTGTATAAGAAAACCACTGGTTGATCCAATCAACCTTTTAGCATCAAAGTTGTGCCTCGTTCGCAGTACACAAACATTAATAACTCCTTTCCTTTCATCTAATCGCTGTAAGCGGCAAGCCTCTGGATCATCTACATCCATGACACTGTCCCTCTTTTAGCATGAGAAATTCCTAAGGAAAGATGGCATTGCTCTACACTGAGTTAAAGTCTTCTCCTTCAGGTTAAAACCCTTTCTTCGGAAATTATGGCATTGCTCGGATCCGTGTATCCCAGTTAAAGTAATTCTCCTTCTCCCCTCTTTAGAGATGACAAATTCTCTCTAAAACCGAGGTCTTTCAGCTTCACGTCTTGGGCTTTGAATAAGACACAAATAGACCTTTCAGCTTCACATCTTGGGCTTTGAACAAGATACAAACTACCTTTCGCTTCACGTCTTGGGCTTTGAATAAGACACCAAAAACCAATTTCCTCCCATAGAATAGGAGGAACTACGAACGCTCTGATTTCCCTGTTTCGGTAAACGGGAATACGTAGGCATAAGATCGAAAGAAAAGATCTTAGCGAGCGCAATCAACAAAAAACCCAAATCCCATATCTTCATCAATCAAAATCAGTAATTCAAAAACATCAGTCCTAACATCCTAATCCTTGTTCCCCACCAGAAACCTTTTGCCCAAGCCCTAGAAAGAAAGAACCTGTATTGGCGAAATACGAATAACCAGTACAAAGGCCCCCCCACATTGATAGCATCCGTAACCTAACAGACCGCTGTTTAAACTAAGTATGCAAGCAGGGTTAATTGGAGACATCTATTTCCCTTCCTTATTCAGCTCACAATAGGATAAAAAATAAATCGACCTGTAGTTTTAAGCTCAACCGCAGAGAGCGACCAACGCTTAAGAACCGCGTCCAAAATCGCTCGCTTCTCCAGAAGTAATCGAACCTCAAAGTGATCGAACCTCAAAGTGCAGAATCAAAGTACTCCTTCTAACCCAGTACGCCTGAATGAAGGGATCAATTGTGTCAGAGACCTTGTTTCGTCTGAAACGCCACGACAGAGTTCTTACCTCCTAAGCCCGACCAACATAGCTCCCAACAGGGACTATCTCTCCTAAGCAAGGTGGAATTGCTATTCTGAACCAACGGTACTTCTTCGCCCCGCGATAGCCGAGTATCCAGTCGTGTTCACCTGTCAGTTTGTATGTCGCGTCAGTTTTGTCAGCATAAACATACATACATCGTGCATTATTGATTTACATTCACAGTCATATTGCATCACTATCACTCTAGTCGGCCTTGTCCCCTAGTGATAAAAGTCCTCTCAATTGAGTTGTCAGCCCTTTCCTCGTCAGGAAGTGTTACGTCTGAACATTCTCTCTCCTCCAGTTTTATTTCTGGATTGAAGTTGGCCCTTGACCACTTTGATAACTTGAACCTATGAAAGACAGAGAGCCCTCAGTTAACATCACTCTTCGCCCTTGGAGATGATATCCTTGCTTTCCCAGATTAAGGAAAATCCACAGAGAAAGCCTCGTAATCAGAGATTCGACAGCATGCCAGTTTCGCTCCGAAAAGACCGCTAAGGAAAAGGTCCTCGGCATCTCAAAATTGGACCCCATCATATGGCATTTCTCCGGGAAGATCCTGAGAAAAGTATGATGTAAGACCCCAAGTGAAAGCAGTCTTCCAAGAAACTCGCTTTCTCCAGTAGAAACAAATGGCGTCTCTAATAGAGAAGTTTGTGCAACTCTACAATTCAGACGACTGGGTTCCCCAGCAAGTCTGACATCAAAACTTTTTCCACTCAAATGGCATCTCCCCAGGAAAATTCGGCGAGAAGTTTGAAGGAAAGCCGCTACGAATAGCGTCCCTTATCAGTAAAGTTTATTGACGAAAGAAACTAAGACCAGTTCCTCGGTAGGAAACCAGGATCGAGGGGAAGTTTACATCAGAAACTAAGATCAGTTCCTTGGTAGGAAACCAGGATCGAGGGGAAGTTTACATCAGAAACTAAGACCAGTTCCTCGGTAGGAAACTAGGATCGAGGGGAAGTTTAGATCAGAAACTTAGACCAGTTCCTTGGTAGGAAACCAGGATCGAGGGGAAGTTTACATCAGAAACTAAGACCAGTTCCTTGGTAGGAAACCAGGATCGAGGGGAAGTTTATGTAAGAAAACTGAGACCAGTTCCTTGGTTGAAGACCAGGATCGAGGGGAAGTTTACCTTTTCTAAGCATCATTGCTTAGCAAAAAAAGATGAATGTGATTTACCATTCATAGACGCCGTCAAAATTTCGGGTATTCTGATATTTAATCCTCTTGCACCCCGAATGCCCGAATACCTTCGTCATTCACACATTCGGGTCCAAGAAGATTAAATAGGGGCATCTGTCATACCCCAAATTTTGACCACTTAGATTTCCCATCATTGTGCAAATCATCATCACAATATGGATGTACTTTCATGCCTCATCAATGCCTCAAGGGTTGTTGAGCATTCACTACCATCAAGAATTAGGGTTTCAAGCCCTCTCAGAGCCTTAGACAAAGGATCAATCAAGGAATGACATGATCTTCAACTTGTCTAACCTCTCAAACATCCACAATGGATCAAAAGGACTCCCACTTCAAGGATCAAGCACAAAGCTGCTCCCTTCTAGGTGGATCAAGTCTCAAGATCGACAGTGACACCAAATTAGGGTTTTGGTCGACCAGGGCCTCCAGATGGAAATTTTTCATCTGGGCACAAGCCAATGATCCAAAACATAACCTAATATACTTCATGGGACCTCATGGACCCAATAATCAAGTCAATTTTGCCTCAGGGGATGCATTCATCAAAAATCAGGAATTAGGGTTTCTTGACCTAATTCACCCCTAAGTTGACTTTTGGGACAAACCATTAGCCAAGACCTCAAGAGAGGGTTTGAGGGTCTCTAATGAACTATATAGAAAAATTTCTAAGTTATGGAAAAAGTGACACTAATGTGCCAACTTTGGAGGGTCATAACTCCTAAACCACAAAGCCATTTTCTCCCATCCAAGGCTTGATTTGTAGATCTCATTGCCCTCTACAAAAACTTAAACTAGACCTAATTCCAATTCATTGGGGATTTTGAGTTATGGAGTGATCAAAATCAAGAAAAGTTACTTTGTTCCAACACTTAGTGAAAATTTCACTAAGTCAGATTTTACCCTACTTTTTGCCAAATGTAGGGGGATTTTTCACTTGGATTCAAAAGAGATCAAAACCAAATATGTTCAAACAGTTGTTGTATCATGTAAGGGCTTTCCAAAATGGCCAAGAACATTACCAAATTCAATTTGAGTCATGAGATATGACATTGGAAAGTTGCCTTGCTGAAATCTGCCAAGGCAAGGCAGAATTTGCATTTTTGCTCGATTTGCCAAAATCAGCCAAATCCAAATGCTCCTATCCACTTGGACACCTCTGAGGATTGAATCTAAAGGGGACAATCACTGAGCCAAGCCTCCAAAGTCTTTGGAACAAGAAATAACATGTTGAACCTAGAATGGCCAAAATAGGGACAAGACTCCAATTTTGGATTGGAGCATTCAATGGAAGCATCAGGGTGGCATGGACTGAGCCATTCTCAACTGAATTCAGTCAAGACTTATCCAAGACCAAGGGAACCACATCCCTGTGCCCTAACCTCTAGTCAATGGCTAGAGGAGACTTGGATTTCCATTGGCCAACATTGAACAAACACCTACTACAGTTGCCATTCATTGTGGATCCCAAAACAAACTTGCTCTACTATAAATAGAGCTCAATTGTGATCAGTTTGAGTACACCAAAGCCATCAAATAGATGCTTTCCTCAAAACCTCTTTCTCTTGGCAAAAATGCCTTCTTTAGCAAGGCAACTTTGAGTTTTTGAGCTTGAAATCTTTTTCATCACAATCAATCACACACACACCTCATATATATCATATGTAAGCTGTGCAAACTATCACAAGTGACCTGTAATCACAAAATCACAAAGTCACCTCTCAAAACCTCAAAATAGGCTTTTGTTGTATTTTTCAAGCCATGTCTTGATTCAGTCACTTTCCAAACCAGATAAAACCTCAAACACACTCCAAATATCATCCTTGAACTGTCCCAAATGGTTCCCCTAATCTGGAACACCATTTGAGAGAGTTGCTATTTTGGTCACTTTTAACCCTTTTGCAAGAAAGGGACTGTTTGTGTTTTTACAGGTACCAGTCAATTCCAATCATCCTAAAAGCTTCTAAGGGATCATTTGAGTGTGTCTAAAGCATCAAATCATTTCTGGAACAAGAGGTTTGACAGATTGCACAAAAGCTCCAAAATCTCAAAAAAAGAGGTAAGCCTCACAACTTGGAATCTTTGAATCATGCAATGCTTTGAAGTCCACTGATCATAAACATCTCATACATGTTGTATATGTTGTGTTTGAGCTAATTCACCATGTAATCCATGCTTGTACCAAGTTATAGCATAGAAAATGCAATTATAGGTCATTTTCAAAACCACTATCGGGTTTTGAGGAGGGAGTGTGATCTGAAAAAACTCCCACCACCATTGGATTCCTTATGAAATTCTAGTCCAGATGCATATAAATTTTGTCTCAAACCATTAAGAATTGAGAAAGTTATGACCTTCACGTTTCTGAGCCAAAACTTGCCTTGGGCCAGGCCTAAAACCAAGGCATGACTTGTATATTTGTTGTTTTGTTTCAAACAATGGATGTATCACCACCCCAGTGGTAAGGCGCGTGCCTTGTAACCTTGAGGTCTTGGGTTCAAGCCCCACCCATGCCATTTTGTGTTTTTTTTTCACATTTTGCCATTTTTTCCAATATTTTCATGTTTTATTAATTAATTGGAAAATTAATAACTCTTTCAATTTTAATTATTTTTTATTGGTTCCTTTTGCAAAAAATCACAAAAATGTTGGAATATTTTATTCCACAAAAAAAATTGAGTTTATATTATTTATTTAATATAATTAGTATTTTTGTGAATAAATTCATTTTATTTGTTTTTAAACATTTTAAAATGAATATTCATCTTGAAAAATCAAGACCAAATGAGTTTTAATATCTCTTGTGATTTATACCTCATTTTTCAAACCTTAAACAAAAATCACAAGTGGTTTATTCAAACTTATTTGGTATTTTTCATTGATTTTCTTTAAATATTTACTTTTAAAGAATAAAATTAAGGTTTCTTTGATTTTCACATAAACAAATCATTATCAAACACTCATGGGCCTCTAATAGAGTGTAAGACCCAATCCTTTGTAAATACAAACCATTTTGGCCCTCACTTATTGTATAAGTCCCACTGTATTTTCAAAAACCCCAGCGCGCTCTCCAATTCAAAAATCAAACCTTGGGCCTCTCCGTGAGCTATAAGACCCATTCAAAACTTTTGGGCCTCTAATAGAGTGTAAGACCCAACCCCCTTTTAACCAAAAACATTTGGGCCTCACTTATTGTATAAGTCCCTCTGCGTTAAAAGAAAACCTCGGCGCGATCGCCATTTCAAACGGAAAAAACAAACTGGGCCTACCCTCGTGTTATAAGCCCCACTCTTTTTCTTTAAAACCTTTTTGGGCCTCTTGAGAGAGTGTAAGACCCATCCCTTTGTACAGAAAACCTTTTTTGGCCTCAGTCACTTGTATAAGTCCCTCTGTACGAATTCAACAGTAAAATCACTAATAAAACCCTGGGTCTCTCCTTGAGCTGTAAGCCCCAAATCTTTCTTTTTCAAAGCACTTTCTCCTTTGATTTTTGAAATATACTGTTGTTTTCAACCTTTCTTTGTTGAACAACTAACCAAACAGCATGGAAGCTCTACAACCGAGTAAGTGGTTATTGCTTTCATTTACCGCTTTCATATACATATAACTGTATTGTGGGGCTGTTTCACTGTAAGTCTTCTTTCATAAACTCATATCAACTATGTAATAATAGTATAGATATTTAGAGTTTCCCCGGCAACTACGTCTAGAACTAGGTGACACCGTTTCGTTTATTCGTAGAAATAGACAACTAGATCCCCAATAGGATCACCAGATACAGTCTTCTCTTCGGCTGTCCTCATTAGGAATTGTCAAGAAACTCTGCTCCCAGAGATGAATGTATTCCCCGTGAATGGCATCTTTGAGTTTCTTCCAAATTCTCGAACTTTCCTGACTTGATCTATTCCTTGTGAATAGCTTGCCTTGAATTTCTCGGGGTTTGGGGACCCACGGGCTTCTTAAAAGCATCGGCCTCCTCTTGGGCGTCATACAAGGACCCACAGGCTTCCTAAAAGCAACCCGCCTCCTCTTGGGCTTAGTACAAGGACCCGTCAGGCTTCTTAGAAGTACTCACAACCTCCTCTTAGGCTTCGTATAATGATTCTTCCTCCGGGAATGATAGCCTCCTCTTGGGCTTCGTACAAGGACCGATCGGCTTCTTAAAAGTTTCCAACCTCCTCTTGGGCTTCGTACAAATTGTCCTGACGACCTCCTAGAGGTATAGGAACAAAACTTAGTCATCTGCATAGAACAGTCCTTTCATATAGTCTACTACTGTTTCTCAAAACATGGTACAAAAGATAAAACTCTAGACTTGGACAGTCTAATATCCTTGAGTCTCAAAGACATTCTCAAGCACCCTTCAAGAATAGGAAGGAACCCTTAGACTCGGACAATCTCAACACCCTTCGGATTTCCTAATTCCTTAAAGAACAGGAATAGCCCGGATCCTCGAGCACAGTGTTGCTCATATAAGAACTGATTTTCTCTTTCAAAATCAGTATACTGGACCTGTCACTTAACTGAAACAGTAACCATAGCCTCCTCTTAGGCTTCGTATAATGATTTCTTCCTCCAGGAATGATAGTCTCTCTCTTGGGCTTTGTACAATAATTCTCCCCAGCGGAGTCAAAAGTCGTTTAGCCTCTCTCTCGGGCTTTGTACGAGACACATAAGAGACTCCCTCGCTGAGTCAATCACCCCTTTCGCCTCCATCTCGGGCTTTATACGAGATACAAAAAGGTTCTTATTGAGCCAAAACAAACCTTCAGCCTCCATCTCGGGCTTTGTACGAGATACAAAAACTCTCTTGTTGAGTCAATTAGCCTTCATCTCGGGCTTTATACGAGATACCAAAAGATTCCCTCGTTGAGTCAAAACCTTTTAGCCTCTCTCTCGGGCTTTGTACGAGACACATAATAGTCACCTCTTAGGCTTTGTATAAGAAAACCACTGGTTGGTCCAATCAACCTTTTAGCATCAAAGTTGTGCCTCGTTCACAGTACACAAACATCAACAACTCCTTCCCCTTCATCTAATCGCTGTAAGCGGCAAGCCTCTGGATCATCTACATCCATGCCACTGTCCCTCTTTTAGCATGAGAAATTCCTAAGGAAATATGGCATTGCTCTAAACTGAGTTAAAGTCTTCTCCTTCAGGTTAAAATCCCCTATAAAGGAAATTATGGCATTGCCGGATTCACAAATCCCGGTTAAAGTAATTCTCCTTTATAAACAGTCGTAACAGACAAACCCCTCTTTAGAGATGACAAATTCTCTCTAAAGGTGAGACCTTTTAGCTTCACATCTTGGGCTTCGAACAAGATACAAATAAACCCTTCAGCTTCACATCTTGGGCTTTGAACAAGATACAAATCACCTTTCGCTTCACGTCTTGGGCTTTGAACAAGACACCAAAACACCCATTTACTCCCATAGAATAGGAGGAACTACGAACGCTCTGATTTCCCTGTTTCGGTAAACGGGAATACGTAGGCATAAGATCGAAAGAAAAGATCTTAGCGAGCACACTAAACAAAAACCCAAAATCCCATACTCTCATATATCTATCAAAAAGCATCAGTCCTAATATCCTAATCCTTGTTCCCCGCCAGAAACCTGTCTGTCAAAATAACACAAGAAATCCCAGAGAGAAAACAGTATTGGCGAAAATACAAATAACTAGTACAAAGGCCCCTCCACATTGATCGCATCCGTAACCTAACAGACCGCTGTTTAAACTCAGTATGCAAGCAGGGTTAATTGGAGACATCTATTTCCCTTCCTTATTCAGCTCACAATAGGATAAAAAATGAATCGACTTGTAGTAAACTCAACCGCAGAGAGCGACCAACGCTTAAGAACTGCGTCCCAAAATCGCTCGCTACAAGATGCTTTATCAACATATCATACAACATTAACTACATCTTCATTATATGACCTAATATGATTAGGAAATTGAGAGATGAACTGTTAAGATGACGGTGGCTGCTTCTGTGATGTTTGAGATTGCCTTTGGGAAGATTGTGATAATTTCAACTTCTTCGAAGCCTGTGATGGTTGAGACCGCCTCTGTGAAGATTGAGATGCTTTATCAACATAGGCATGATACGAAGGGTCCCTATAAATATCATACCCTACTGGTTTGTTGCCTTTCTTCTTGACTCCCCCTTTGGTTTTTATTTTCTCAGGTGGTGGACACAAAGAAGTCATTGTGGGGTAGGCAAGTTCACAAACTCTACTTTTTAATGCCCTTTCCCCAACAACGTCTAGTGACCTAAACCTTTTCCATAATTCATCTATTGCACTACTCATATCCACCTCTGATCCATCATCTACATCTACCTCCAACTCAACACTACTACGAAAACCCCATTTAACGGCGCCAGGTTTACCATGGTTTCGTATCCCACCGTTGTAACAGGATTAAAAATTTATAACGCAATATTTAACGACGGTTGTATTACATAACCGTTGTAATACAATCTGTGTAACAAGCTTCGATTCCCAGCTCTATATTTCTTTTCCATATTTTTACATTTTAACACGCTTGTATTAGAAGACCGTTGTACTACATGTATCACGCTTCGATTCACAGCAATGTATTCTTTAGTATTTTTAAGTGTAATAGAGTATATATATAACTTTAAAAATAAAACTGTAAGAGATGAACATATATAGACATAATTTTATTTTAATATTCCATTGAGAGTACATTGATAAACATATTACATATCAAGATCATTGTCAGAGCCCATAGCATAAAATGCATCTTCATAATCTAGACATCTCTCCTCACTCCCCTCATCGGAATCATAATATGCAGGCCTCATTTTGTTCTTTATCTTCTTCTTCTTCGTCTTCTTCTTCTTCTTCTTCTTATCCTTCCTTACCCTCAAGGCATCCCCGAAGTTGGCAGTTGTTGGCTGGACGACCTCCTGGATTGGCGCCTGACGTTCCTCATTGAGGTTTCTAGGATTCTCATTTGTTGAACTCATTGTTACGAAGAATATATTATTTAGATATGTAAAATTGTCTATTTATAGATGAGGTTGAAGATGAAAAGACTGATAGTTTAATGCTTGTAATGATGATAACTTGTAAACCGTTCATTTTCTGGAACTATATTTTCTTGTAAACCGTTCATATGTTGGGAAGTGCAACGGTTAATAATATCACGACGGTTATAAGTAATGAACGTAGCGATATCACTTATAATCCAGGCGTAATTTTAGGAAAATGTTGTTGCCTGGTGTCGAACCTTGTACCACGTATAAGGGGTATCGCTACGGTTATTATAACTAACCGCTGTGATATTATTAAATTAATATATAATCTATCATAACGGTTATTTAAGAAAACTGTTGTGAAACATTTACCTATATAAGGGAATTAACTTTCCCTTTTTGACAGTCGCGCCGTTTCCTTCACAGCGAAACCCTAGCACCCAAACTTCATCTTTTTTTAGAATCTGTGAGAAGAAATACAAGAAGTATGAAGCTTTTGATTTAAGCTTCTTCCTCCTTGTAGTTCTTCCTGCAGAATCTAAAACTAGATGAACATGGTGATGGTGCTGGCGGTAGCAAGCGTAATGTACATATTGTTTATGGAAAATAAGATAGTCTTCTACTTTAATCTTTTTGTTAAATAGTTCCCATTATCTCGTTTGCTTCATGTTGTTTTTGTTGATTGTTCTCATTTTGTGCAGATTCGACTTCAATGCTTCACAAGCAAGGTGAACTTCATTGTAATGGTACAGTCCCACTTCTTAGGGTTTTGTTTCAACTTTTGGTTGTTTTGTTTTGAATACTAACTAATTTTCTTCATTGCTTCCCACTTCTTAGGGTTTGTTTCACATGGTGATGATGATGGTGGTACATATATATATGAATTCATTCTGATAAGGTACATATATATGAATTCATTCTTATATTGTATATGAAATTTAGTTTATTATATACTATGTACATTGTTTGTTTTACTATCCTTTTATTGAAAATGCAATCAGTTAAATTGATATAGAACATTAGTTTATTATATATATACTATGTATATTGTATATAGTTAAATTTAATACTAACTAATTTTCATCATTGCTTCCCACTTCTTAGGATTTGTTTCACATGGTGATGATGATGGTGGTACCTATATATGAATTCATTTTGATAAGGTACATATATATATGAATTCATTATGATATTGTATATGAAATTTAGTTTATTATATACTATGTACATTGTTTGTTTTACTATCCTTTTATTGAAAATGCAATCAGTTAAATTGATATAGAACATTAGTTTATTATATATATACTATGTATATTGTATATAGTTAAATTTAATACTAACTAATTTTCATCATTGCTTCCCACTTCTTAGGATTTGTTTCACATGATGATGATGTTGGTGGTACCTATATATGAATTCATTCTGATAAGGTACATATATATGAATTCATTCTGATATTGTATATGAAATTTAGTTTATTATATACTATGTATATCGTTTGTTTCACTATCATTTTATTGAAAATGCAATCAGTTAAATTGCTATAGAACATTATAATCTGAAAATTAAGATGTATTTGAAAACCAACCTTTATCATGTTAATGTTTTCTGAATTGCATCCATTTCATTCAGCACATTTAATGTTCCTTAACATAAAATTTATGGTTCAATGGTCAATTTGCTTCAATTCATCGATTTCTATTATTATAGTTTACCTCATCGTCGTCACTAATCGCCGTGGTTGTTAAGATCATGATCATTGTTATGATGATAAAATCGTGGTGATTTTTGGCGATGATGAGGTAAACTATAACAAAAGATATCGATGGATTGAAGGAAACCGACCATCGAACCATAAATTTTATGTTAAGGAACATAAAATGCGCGGAATGAAATGGATGCAATTCGGAAAACAGTGGTGTGTTTAAGTTGGTTTTCAATAACAGTTTAATTTTCAGATTATATAGTTCTATACCAATTTTAATGGCTGTATTTCTTTAATAAGGTGGATGGTAAAACAAGCAATATACATTTGTATTTAATAAACTAAGGGTACATTCCACAACGGTTGAGACAAATAACCGTTGTGATAGTTAACATATATGACAACGGTTGAGGCAAATAACCGTTGTGATAGTTAATATATATTGCAACGGTTGAAATACCTAACCGTTGCAATATATCGCGCGCTTCCAGAATACAACAACGGTTTCCAGACCGTTGTAGAAACGACGAACTTACAACAACAATCTATATAACAACGCCTTCGCCCGTGTCATTATATGTCATTCCCAACCGTTGCTAAATGGGTTTTTCGTAGTAGTGCAACTTCCATACTTAGTTTCCTCTAATGAACATGCATATGATCTATTGGTATCAGTATACCACCAAGTCTGTATCTTGTTAACTCACAAACACAAGATAACCCATATGATGTTCTAAGATTACAACCACATATTTCCCTGTTAGTTCCAACATAATCAACTCTCAATAACTCTTCAACAATGCGTCTCAAAGCAGCTCGAGACACTGAACCACATAAATTACTGTAGAATATACTTACGTGCGCGTGCTCAACTTCATAAAAAGTTTTTTGAAAAGAAGCTCTAATGTTGCCCACTTGTAAATTTAAGTTGTTATTCATAGCCTCCCAACATTTGACCATGTCACCTATATTGTTCCCTAACATCTGCTTTAACTTCCAATGAGTAGACTCAACCCTAAAAATCATACATATTAAAAATACTTAAAAAAATACAAATTAAAAATATACAATTTAAAAATACTAAAAAATATTAATAAAAAGATACATATCAATTAGTCGTGGTGTTACCCAAATGTAACACTCGATTAATCCATGCTCCAACAAATCTATGTCTGTGTGGTGTCAACCATATGTCTTTCACATAATCAATAAATTCATTACAATCAACATACGCTTGCTCAAGTTGTTGCAACCGTTGATCATACTCAACCTCTTAACTAGCCCATACAACTTCCATCCATAAGTCCTCAATCGTCTTTTGTATGTCACTAACCACATATTGCTTGCATTTTGCACCAACATTTTTGTTAATGTGAAATCAACATAGCAAATTGATCGACCTTGGAAACACAGTTTCAATTGCTTTCATCAAAGCAAGATCTCTATCTGTCAAAATCACTTGTGGACACAAATCTTTCTTCACAAACAATTGTTTAAGCTTATCTAACACCCAACAAAAAGTCTCAGTCTGCTCAGACTCCATATACGCAAATGCGATAGCAAAAATTAACTCGGTTGATGTCATGCCAATAATTTCAAACAGAGGTTGCCTATATTTGTTTGTCTTGTAGGTGCTGTCCATAACTAACACAATAGGAAAGTTATTCAATAATTTAACTGAATCTGGATAGGCCCAAAATATATCTCGAATAACTTCAGATTCATCTCTTTTTCTACTCCAATAAACATAACCTGCGTCCTCAATAAGGTTAAACAAATGTTGTATCTTACTTCTAGGACCTCTTATCTCTTTTTCTATCATACTCTTATGCTTTTATATTTGCTTGATCTGAGTGACGTTCTCTAGATCTCGCTTTTTCAAGAAAAGTAATATGTGTCTAGGTGGAACATGTCTCTTTGTCAAATCAACAACATGCTACTTCTGATATGTGGTCAACCTACCAACAAAGGAGTGACCTTCTAATCTATCAGGTAAACTATGGTTATGAACTCCATATTTTACATCAACATTCCATCCAGACCCATCTTTCACCGGATTCGACCTGATTTTAAATGGACATCCACATTTTTTCGTCGCACTTTGGGTTCCACTATCAGTATCCTTGTGTTTCCCACCTTTATCACAACCAAATATTAATTTGTTACTTCTTCCTCTCTTGCCTGTTCCAGTATCTGAACGAGTGATAATAACAATTACTTTATTTCGGATTCCAACCTCTTTAATCCACCTTATCACCTATTCTCGTGTACCAAATTTTTGAGTAGTTGAAAAAACATCAGAAGTATCTACACATATTTTTGGAGGAATTTCCATATCTGCCGTATAAAAAAATTATAAAAAAGTAAATTTAAAAAAAAGCAAACCGGAAGTCTTAATGAAAGAGTACCGGTGTGTAATATCAAGTAAACCAGATATCTTCCTAAATGTGTTCCGGTACAGAAAAGCAACAAATCGGACAACTTCAAAAAAGTGTTCCGGCATAGGTTTTGTAACAAACCGGAAATCTTTTGGTTAGACTTCTTGTACAGGTTTTGTGACGAATCGGAACTCTTTGTCCAAGTCTTTTGAAAGAGAAAAATAACATACCGGAAGTTTTGCTTAGAGTCTTCCAATGCAATTTTGATTGGTCCAATTTTTCGAATGACTGACATAAATATTAAAATGTAAAAAATAAAATAATAAAAAATAAACACGAATAAAATTGACATTTTTTTTAAAAATGCAGGGATTATTGATATAACTGGAGTAAATTTTTCTGTTTTGAATGGTGTAGCCCAATTCTAATCTGATGGAGGCCCAAGAGACCAAAACTGCAGCGTTGTGGAAAAACCGTGTTAACGTTGATGAACCAAAACCGCGGCGAGTTCGGAAGCATGGCGACGGAGCAAGCTCTGGACCCCTCTCTCCCTTCATGCCGGTATCTCCTCTCTGCTATTCTAGCTATGGAACCTTCCGACTGCTTATTATCACATGCCAGGTACACTTTCTCTCTTCCCCATGCTTAACAGTTAACTGCATTTTAAATTCCACCCAAAAATCATTGTAACTGAACACTTGATTTTTATAGATTCCACTATTCTCTGTTAGAATTGATTCTAAGTTGATGCTAGTGCAGTATTTGTAGATTTTCAATTCAAATTTCTAGCTTTATACTCAAATTTATTGTTCATGTGTAAGTATATATAATTGAGTATGTAAAATTGATTATGGTAAAAAGTGAGTTGAATGTAAAGTGAATTATGGTTGGATAATTTTATACAGAATTGAGTTGAACAGTAAATTTCAATTTCAATGTAAAAATCATGTTTAAACTCAAAAGCTACAAATTCTAGCTTTTGATAGAATCAATTCTGGAGGTTGAATCAATTTTACTTTAGAAGAGGCAAACACCTCAAAATCATTCCAAAATCAATTCTACATCTCTAGAATTGTTTTTGCCTCTTCCAAAAGCTAAACCAAATATACGATTACTTATATTGTCGAATTTCAATTTTAGGGCGTGTGGGGGAGGCTCAATTACTGAGCAAGTTCAACAATTTATCTTGGACCATTGCCTTTCCACACCAGTAAATTTCAATTCTCCATTCTTTTTCATTTTTTATTTTCCATATGATTGTGTTTTTGCTTTTGTTAAAGTTTTTCGATTATTGCTATGCTTAATGCAGGGTGATATTCATGCACCTTACTTGAAGAATTTTCTTAAGAAGCTTATCACTCAAGTTGAGTGTGATCATGGGTCTGTCTTGGACCAATTTTATGAACTCTATGCTCACTACATTACATCATTTAAGGTTTATTCTATTATATCAAGTTTCTTTAATCCTTCTTTTCTAGTTGCACATGGTTGGTTATATAGTTTTGAAATTTTGTTCGTTTACCCCTTTTTTTCCTTCTTCTAATAGGATGATAGTTTAGGCAAAAGAGATTCAAGAATCTGCAAAAGAATTTCTTTTCTTTTTCCTGATGGTAAATCATTATTTAGATTAAGTTTCTCTAGTTTATTATTATTCTTATAACTTTGTTTAGTTTGGCTTACTTTGGTTGGTTAATGGTATTGCTAGATTATTCTGAACTACAAACTTGTCCGTACTCAAGAGTGCTGACTTTTTCATTGAAGTGTTCTATAAACATGCTTGAAGGAGATACTGGGTAAGCTCATATTTGAGATCTTACAATTTTTTTCCTAGAGTATGAACATTTCAGGGTTGTCATGTTGTAGTTAACTGTGAACTTGTTGAGTGTCATGGTAGTTTCTCCAATGATCTGTAATGCACTTGTTTGTTACTTTGAGTATTGAGTTGAAACCCTAAACCCTAAACCCTAAACTCCATTGACACAGTTTGATTGTTTCCATCTTTAAAACCTGTTTGTATGGTGTTTTAAGTTGAACGTGCATGCAGTCGGTCACTCGACTAAATGATATTCTGTATTCTTGCTTATCAAATATACTTCATATATTGAATGAATTCAAAAATGCTAATGAATTGGACATTTGTTGGGATCTTTCTCTCTATAGTTTGTTTCTATTATTCCTTCGCTTAAATATGCATATGCCATCTGTGTGTTGGAATACTTGTAAATCTCACATTAACTTCTGAATGTTGGTTTTGGTTCGGTTGCGCAGATGCTCAATATGGCCATCAAGTCTGTTTCTGTCCGAGTTAATACTTTCCCATCCTGAATTATTTTCTAATAAAGTGTGCTTTGAGGTGAGTTAAAATTTTGTGTTTGTTGAATCTTATAGCTTTTTTAAACATGAACTAATCATGAATAGTCCTTGCATGTGATAGTTATGTGTTTATCTCCAACTTACCGACAATTTGAAACAGATTGGCTCAGGAGTTGGCTTAGTAGGATTATGCCTAGCTCATGTGAAAGCTTCTGAGGTATTGCAAACTATATTTTATTTCTCGAATGGGAGACATCAAACATCAAACGCTAACGCATTTATGCTCTGAAACTATGTTTGCTTTATTATGCTTCAGAAGAACAGAGTGAGAACTAACTGAGAGAAAGCTGCACTGGATTTTTTATATGCCTAATATTGGGTGATATTATTGTTGTCTTTCAATTCAACAGGTGATACTAAGTGATGGTGACCTTTCAACTTTAGCTAACATGAAGCTTAATTTAGAGTTGAACAACCTGAATGTTGAAACTGACACGCTACAAAGAAATGAAGATACAAGCACGGTGAGTCTTCGCTTGCATAACTGAGTTTCTGGTTTTGTTTTTATATACTGTTAGTTCTAGTGGATCTTCGGGTTGGTTGATTAGTTGTTCCTCTTTATCCTTTTGGATAAGTTAGTTGGTGATTCGTTTATAACTTATAGATAGAGCCATAGATGAAAAGATTGTACTACTCCTTGTTCCCATATCTCAGGTAAAATGCTTGTATCTGCCATGGGAATCTGCATCAGAAAGTCAACTACAAGATATCATGCCAAATGTTGTGTGAGTGATAGTTGAAACTTTAAATTATTCCATTACCTCTAGACATAGCATTATTCTCTTAAACTGTTCTTAAAAATGTATGCAGATCACATTATTGTTATATTATTATTAATTCAGGTTGGGTGCAGATGTGATATATGATCCAGTTTGCTTGCCACATCTTGTTCGTGTACTCACGATTCTTTTGAACCAGACGAATCCGAACAGTGAACATGAAAATGGTGAACATTATTATAACGGTGCGACTGATAGATCTGATGGTAGATACAAACCGGTTAATTATGATGGTTGTAACGGCCAGCCAAAGGAAGCACCGGTGGCTTATATTGCATGTGTTATTCGGAATATTGAAACCTTCAACTATTTTCTCTCTCTTGGGGACCAAGCTAACCTTGATATTGTGGACCTAACAGATTCACTGAAGCCAATGAATCTCCTTCCTTATATGCAGTCATACAATCAAGCCGATATAAAACTACTGCGCATCACTTGCCATCGTACAAATCAGATTACAGTAACATGATCACATGGAAGGACCTGGGACATGGTGAGTACTAGGTTTTAAATCACCGTCGCGTTGCAGTCGCATAAAGGCTTCCGCAATTTCGGTTGGTATACGTGTTGCGTCATTAATTCCGGCGTCGCGTTGTGAATCAACCACAATCTGTTCTTTATCATAAAAACAGTGAATATACGGTATTGGTATCATCACCTTCCAATACCATTTTATCGCAACATTTTTGCTGTAACAGACGGTTTTTTTAAATGTTTGAGTAGATAGAAAAATATAGGACATGTGTGTATATATTTTAGTCAAAGACTCACCAATGATAGAAACTAATGATTTTAAAATTATAAATGGGTCGAGTTTTAAACTAATATTTGTGTTTTTCCTTTTGTTTCTTTTGTATTTTAAACAATTGTTATGGTTTAGATGTTTCTTCAAATTGTATTCACCATGTGATAGAGTGAATCTTGATGAAATGAGGGGGAGTCCTTTCACTATTATGGTTGGTTTTAAGAAACAATGGGAAAGATGCAATATTTTCTATTTTGCTGAAAGTTGCAAACCAAGCCCAATCTTTTTGTCTTGGTGTATAGGGAACTTTTACAACACTTTTTCTACTGATAAAGACATGACTTGGAATCTTGAAATGCAATGTTCCCAAGAAAAGAAACAAGAAGATAAAGACAAAGTGGTGTTAGAGAGTTGGAATCTTCCAAAAGACAATCCCGAACCAGGAGGACAATCGTCAACAACCACTCAATTATTTGCTAGCAGAACAACCGGTCAACAACATCAGCATGTTTAAATGGATTTTTGATCTTTCTATTTAAAAATAAAATGAATCAATAAGACCTGCGTTTAATTTTTATTGATTTGGAGTAAGCGTATGATATAGTGATTAAAGTTTTTTTTTTAAGTCCCTGAGAAGAAATGAGTTAGAATTGCATGTATTCGGATTATCTAAGATATGTATGAAAGACTATTGACTAGTATACCGATACAGGGTGAAGAGGCTGGCAATTTCTCAATTACAATAAAATTGCACAAAGGTTCAATCTTAAACCTTATCTTTTTACTTTATATTTGAATGTGCACAAAGGTTCAATCTTAAACCTTATCTTTTTACTTTAAATTTGAATGTACTCAGGAAACATACCCAATAGTTAGCATCGAGATGTATAGTCATATTTGAAAAGTTGAAGGAGCATATAAATGAGGGTAGAGACTCAGAAACGAGTCTTAGAAATATATGACTTTCACTTAAGTAGGAGCAAGATAGAATATATTGGCAAAAAAAGAATAAGTGTTTTTAACTTAAAAATGAAAGTTGGAATGGTATACATTTCTTTTTATTTTTTCAATGTGGTTATTCAAACTCAGATTGGAGTGGTGATCAAGATGACATGAAAAACACATCTGGACACCTGTTCATGCTTGAATCATCACCAGTTTTTTGAAGTTCGAAGAAGAAATAAATTTTTGCTTTGTCCTCATATGAAACAGAGTATGTTGTCGTCTCTTATGCAACTTGTCAAGTACTTTGGTTTGACATTTTGATTGAAGAACTGAACATCGGTGACTATGATAAAATCAAGTTGTTTGTAGACAATCAATCATCCATGGATCTAGCAAATCATCCAATGAGTCATGGTAGAAGTAAGCATATAAAAAATGGGATTTCACTTTCTTAAAGATCAAGTTAGAAAAGCAAGGTTAACTATTGATCATTGCAAGACAGGGTGACAATTAGCATATATCTTGGCAAAACCCCTCAAACAAGCAAGGTTTGAAGAAGTTAGTGGAAATGCGAGCATGAAAAATCTAAATTAAGAAGGTTATTGTGCTTAATTTAGTTTGCTTTAAGAATATACCGTGGGATATATCATATAATCAGGCGAGTATATCAGCTTTAGTTAGACAAAATGTTTTAGAGAAATACCTGGGGTGTGTATATCATATAATTGGGTCGCTATATCAAACAATTTTAGATAATTTGTTTTAAATTTTATTTGGGTAATTAGAGTGTCTATAAATACCACCCCTCATTATAATTGAAATATACACAATAATTAATAACTTTTTTTCCTCAATTATTTTATAACTTTCTCTCAATTTATCATCAAGTAACTTGTGATACAAGTTACTCCAAATTATCTTCCCTAGAATTGCAATTATATTTTCAAATGTTGGTCACTCAAATTCACGACTCCCTTGCTAGTAAGCGAAAATTGAATGATGTTTTACATCACAAAGAAGGGACAACAAAGTTTTTACATGGTCAGAATAATGATAAAGTAATTGATTATTATATATGATTTTGTACAAGTTAATAAATAAAGCATTTTAGTAGCTTTTGTTTAATGAGTAACAAATAAAATTTTAAATTAAAGTTTTAAGTATTTTTAATTTATTTGTTTAATGAGAATCTACTATTTCACACACACACAAATATAAATATATACTACTGACTCACTTGTTGCGGAAAATAGAATTTTTATCTATACTACTGACTCACTTGTTGTCTATATTCAACTTTACTACAATGTTGTTGCCGATATTTATTTTTGAAAATTTGTTTTTGAGGGAATAAATGTTGGACTTGATGTTGGGACAATTGGTCCAACGTGTTATACTAGTATGATAGTAGTGTATAATATCTTAACTTATATAAGATGATAAATAAGAAAAGCAATAAAGAGCACAATAGATTCGTAGTCCAGTTCGGTGAAACCATACCTACGTCTAGGGGCACTCTATCCAAGAAAAGAAATTCACTACTTCAAATTAGTATACTTAGTCTTACAAGAACCAACAAACCCTATGTTGTTCAAAGACTCTTCCTAATCCTAGTGTCTTTCTATTTAAGGATTCCCCCTAAATATGAGAACATACTCACTTTCTTCCCAATCACACAACCAGTGATTGGTGTTTATAACTCAATGAACAATGTTCAATATTGCAACTCAACTAAGACAAATCAACTATGTCAAATTACTGAAACATAGTGGTGTACAATAAAGATTCAATACTAATCTAGTTATGGCATTAGCGTGGAATACAAGAAACATTGTTCTCAAGCTTATAGACTTAATATCTAGGAACAAGGTTTACAACTCAATTAACAAACCAAACTTAATGCCCTAAGATATGAAAGGAAGTGCTAGAGTGGTGCACAGATAAAGACTCAAAAGATAAACCCTAACACTAGGTATCTTCACAACTTGTACACCTCAAAAATTAGGTGAGAGTCTCCTTAAATAGCAATGCAGTTCTGGGCTTTTCTCATTGGATTTCTAATTTAATTTCGTCCAAAATAATAGCAAGATCTTGTTGGATTTGATTTGCTCCATAAATTTTTTCAACAAAAGATATGATTTGTTATTAATTCAAATTCAAATTTAAATCCCGATTTAAATTGATATAATCTTCAACAGCTGTCAAACAAATTCATACAAACACATTTCACAAATACAACAACAAATATGATTTAATCTTAACCAGATTTTTGCTCCAACAACGCAACAACAGTGGCCTGCTGAACCAAGGTCAGATGTTGCAGTGCACACATGCCAGAACACCGTGTTCCACATGTTGCACCAATACATCCAAATTAACTCCTCTCCATGAATTGTAGATCTTCTTTGAAGAGTGAATCTTGGATAAAATAGATATGAACCAATAATGCAATAACATTCGTCTGTTGCCAGAGACCAGATATTGCAACACACATATTGGGACATCGTGTTCCACATGTTACATCAGAGCATCCAAAATAACTTTCTTCATATAATTCTTATTTGTAGAGTAGTTCTTGGACCAAATCTTCCTTCAAAGTACATCCAATGAAAACTTCTTTGATTGGAACTAATCCAAATCTTTTCAACTTGATCTTGGACTAACACCACAAACTTATTTCTGAATGCAAGCCTCTGCATCTTGAAGAAGTCAACTCCCCAACTCTGTGAATGACATCAGAACCCCAAACTTAAGCCTAATGCTTAACTAATTCGGTCAAGCACTTTAGCTAAATAGTTATTGCTTCACTTCTGTCAAGCACTTTAGCTAAACATTTCTTCTTAGCAACAACCACAATCACACTCAGACGTCGGAACAAATGTTGGCACATGTTGCTTAAAATACTTCTTATTCATATGTTGTTTTACCTAATGCAGGCAATCCAAAAGGAACAACAACTTTTATGACAAATTGTAACCAATTTATCTGACAAGCTACTAAAGATCCTGCTACATACTCAATTTCATATTTTGATAAGGCTATAACAATTGTTTCTTAGAGCACCAAGAAATTGATGATCTTGATAAGGCTATAACAAATTAATTCTTAGAGCACCAAGAAATTATTTATTCTTGAAACTTGAATAAATAGTCATTTGTGTTCCATCTATCCACTTTGTCACCACACCAAAGAGCATGAAAGAAGTCTTCTAATTCTAACTTGTTTGGCAGAACATATTTAGGAAATAAGATGTCATAATGGATAGTTTCATTGATGTATCTCTTCAAACTTTTGAAAACTTGGAAGTAAAAATTTCAACGGGTTTCTCATGTATCAACTTGCCAATCCAACAAGTAAACATATGTCAGTGAAATTGCATAAGCATACATTTCTATTTTAATGTCTTGTCTTAGTTAAATTTACCGTGTAATTTAGTTCCTCGTGTAACACCACACTCATACTAGGCAAAATGGTATTTTCATGTATAAAATGTAGGTTTGACTAAACTCAACTTTAATGAATTGACTCAAGAAAGTTGGTGAATCAAATCAACTGATTTTGAACTTAAGAATAGTTTCAAGACTGCAACTATATTTTGGCCACGAGATATGTGATCTAATTCATGCAATGTCATGAATAGATTTATGATTGAAAATTTAATGCACCGTCTCAATGCGGGATATGTGATCCAATTCAAAGTTTTTTTTTTAAATCTACTCACATTAGTAGACTCATGAATCAAATCATAACATAAAAACTTCAATTTATATATATAATTTTAATATATTCATTAGACACCCTTAATTCAAATCATTTGAGTAATTTTACATTGATTTTTTTGCTATTTCACAAGCACCTATATAAAGCTTTATTTTATTTTGTTTCATTAACACATATCAAATGATTAGAGTGATTAATAAAAAAAATATTTCATTTCCCTTAAATTAAAACCTTAATCGTGTGTATGAAGATTATTGTTTCTAGTTTCTAAATCTGTTTGTGGAATTCATGATTTGAAGTTCTATTAAAGAAAAATATTAGTTTTCTCTATATAAAGTGAGGTTTCTTGCTTCTATCAACCTTGTGAAGAACAAGTTCAAGTCTTACAAGCAGGATTATGTGGAAATTGATGCAAGTGTGAAGGTTGATGATTTTCATAGTTTGAAGGATATGTACTCAATATCAAGGTTGTGCTCAAGATTGTAGTTGTGATTAGTTGTGTTATAGATAAAGAATAATCAAGAAGATAAGATTAGCTATGATTAAGCAATTTATCTGATTAATTTTAAGTGGTTTTGTTGTAACCAAATTCTGTACCAGAAACCAAATCTAATTGAAGAACAATTTTCAATAGTTTACTATTAGAGAATGGATTAGGTGCATGCAAAGGCGAAACATCAAATCTGTATAAATCTTGGCACACTCCTCTCTCTCTCTCTCTCTCTCTCTCTCTCTCTCTCTCTCTCTCTCTCTCTCTCTCTCTCTCTCTCTCTCTCTCTCTCTCTCTCTCTCTCTCTCTCTTTCCCCCGGATTTTCAGTCCAACCGAGAGAATATATTACTTCTATTGCAGACGCAAAAAGAAAATGGTGAATTGTAAGGAATATCACTTACAACTTCTCACCATCCACCATTTTCTTTTTGGATTGTAATATATTCTCCATATGATTAGAAATAAGTTTCTCAACGTTGTCAGCCAAGGAAATAATTTAATCATTAAATTTTTACCTTTAATGACAACGTTGAGAGATTATTCTCAAATATAATAATAGATTGCAAGAGGTGGAATCAATAACAACAAAGCCATTAAGTGAGATAAATTACAAAATCAGAAACATGTTTTGTTCATGAAGTTGTATTGCCTATGCCTCCCAGGTTTATATTTTGATTTCTTGTCTCTTAGCATTTGGTTTTGTTTATATCATCATTAAGACTCCTTACAGATTCCGCATCTTAGGGTTGAATTTTATTTCTATTTTCGTGTGGATCTAATTCTCATATTTTTAGATGTGTGATTTTTTCGAAGATTTCATTATTGTGATTAAAGTTTCTTTGAAGATTTATTAAGATTTCAGAGGTTTGGGAAGTGTGTGAAGTTGTGGCTGATTTTAACAAGTCCAATAGAAAAGAACGAGGTTAAAAGAATCCGCGCAGGCCAAAATTGAAATAGACGAAAGGAAAAGTTCTTCTTTTCAGAACTACATCTTTTCAACTTCTTCTTTTCATAACTAAAAAACTTGAAACAACCACCACCACACCATTGTAAAAACTCTAACACCACCGGCGACGCCGCATTGGTATCTATCTCTGTCTGAACGTCGTTGCAAAAACCCCATACCACCAGTCCCAAATCAATCTTTCTAGGTTAGTATTCTTAAACTTTAAATCAATTTCTCTCTCTTTCTCATTTGTGATAGATTTCAGTTTAAAAGCTCTAAATCAATTTCTCTTTGTTTCCTTTCTGATTCACCCCCTGCTTTTGTTTGTGCTACTGTTAGGTTTAATGATTCACACTCCAATTTCTATGCAGTTGTTAATTTGATTAACATAGAAAAATTAATCTTTTATAAGAAATGTATTTTTCTGTTCATTTTAGGATTTGATGCAATTTTTTAAGTTCTATTGGCGATGATTTGAATCACATTGTGATATTGCGATGTGCTTGATGAGTATTATTGTGTGTGCAAGTGTCATTCTCATTGTTATTCTTGTTAATTTGACTTCGATCTGGTGTCAGTGAATGAATTTTAGTTACTTTGATGGTGCGAGTGTGACAATTATGAATGATTTGATTCGGTCTAGTTATTATAGTGATGTGGCAGTTAACGGAATTTACGTTTAATTTGTATTAAGAAATTAGAAATGTTTAGTGTTTCACTGTGGATACATGTGGTGTGAGGATTTGGAAATGATCCTATAGGATAAATCCAAGGGCCTGCATAGGAATTACCTGTAGGAAATGTACCTGATAAGAATAGATCCAAGGGCCTTTATATGCATTATAGAATTTTAATGTTTGGCCTTGGACTGTTATTTATTCTGGGGCTCTATCAATTGCTTTAGTTTTCCGCGTGTTCGGTTCTCTGTCACAAACAATACCTAAAAGATATATATATATATATATATATATATATATATATATATATATATATATATATATATATATATATATATATATATATATATATATATATATATATATATATATATAAGGATGGCCAAATTTTTCAAGTAATAAATCCTTTTTTTCTTACTTTTAAATTTTTGAATCATAGTATTAACTGGCAAAACATATAATAAAACCTATCTTTTTCTCAATCTCCTATTCTTTACATTCTCACATGATGCACATTAAATTTTACATTAATATAGTATAATAAGAAAGAGATAGGAGAATGTGAAGTTAAATAAAAATGATATTGTAATATGGCTCTGTCAGAAAACAAGGTTGTGGTCTTTTCTCCCTCCTCATTGATTTTCCTTCTCTGCAAAATGAATGTATCAAACATAATGTCTTGTTTCAATGAGAATGATGTGAATGTGTTATATTCCTCATCTTCGTTTTCAAGCTATTCAAACAAATATTGTATATCTCAAAACCTCACACCTTAGGTGACAAAGTTGAAGAAAACATAACAAAGTTGAAGAAAACACTTGTTGATGGATTTTACGTTACAGTTTTAGTTGATTCAAAAGTTGGTCTTATCTTAGGTGACAAAGTTGAAGAAAACATAACAAAGAAGCTGAATAAAAGAACTTTTTCAGGCAAAGTTTCAATTTTTTCAAGAAGTGAATATTTTTTCAGGTAACACAATTCATTACACAACTAAGCCTAAGTTCTGTGAAAGTGGAACATTTCATGATGTTTTGATTAGATACAGTGGTGAAAATGAAGGGTTAAAATCACTTGTTTTGAATGTTTACATTGATGAGAAGATTGTGATATGTGTGAAGAGGTTGAAGTGGAATTTTATAGGGAATGAAACAATTTTTGTGGATGGATTGTGTGTGGATTTTCTTTGGGATGTTCATAATTGTTTTTTTAGAGGAGTTTCTTTAAGATGTTAATAATTTATTTTCTTCGATTGTTGTGTGATATTCTCAATGCAATAAGTTTTGAATGATATCGTCAGTACGATAGTAGAGTCACCGGAACGATAATATTATATAGCATTAAAATTCCGATATGGAACAGAGTGCGAGTCGTTTTGGAGAATGGAAGATTCGTTTAATAGCGCCTGAAGTAGAATTTGAATAAGCTGTTATTTTCCGCCATCTCCAATTGACAACACTCATATGGAGTTGGTTTTTCCCACAAGTAACTTTTAAGGATACTAAATCTCCCACAAAGGGGATAGGTAACTTACCTTTTATGTATGAAGGTGAGAAAAGTACACAAGAAGGGGGTTAAATTATGTTTTCCGTTTTCTTAGTTTGCATCTGATCAGAATTCAGAATCTAAACTGGTGTTAAGATTCTGGTTAATTCTTAGCAGCGGAATGTTAATAGAAGCAAATAAATAATAGTAGAAGACACAAAGATTTATACAGGTTCCTCCCCTAACTAAGAGTAGTCAAGTCCCCTTGCCTCACAAGAGATTTTTAGTATAACCAAAACATGATTACAATTGCTTATGCATTCTTCATAAGACTTTTACAGATGCTCAAACCCAAGGTCCAAGACTTCTGCTCAAGCTCCTTACTCGAGACTTCTAGCTCAGGTTCCACGAACCTAAGACTTCCTTGCTCAGGATCCTCATCCAAGACTTCTGCTCTAAGTCACATGAAACGAAACTCTCTACTTGCACCCCACTGGCCAAGACTTACTGCTTCAAATTCCATGCACTGAGCATTCTTGCTCAAGCCCCTCAGACCCAAGACTTCAGCTCCAGATCATATGAAACGAGCCTTTCTCTGCTTGTATCCCACTAGCCAAGACTTACTGCTCCTAATTCTATGCACCAAACTATCCTGCTCAAGAAACACTAGCTCAAGACTTTCCTGCTCAATAAATCTACTTGATTAAGACTTTCACAGCTCAAGCATATAGCAAGAGACTTACGTGGCTCAAGCATCTTGGCTCGAGACTTCCTTGCTTGTATACCAATGATACAATACTTCTGCTCAATCAATCCACTTGATTAAGACTTTCACAACTCAAGCACATAGAAAGAGACTTACGTGGCTCAAGTGTCTTGGCTCGAGACTTCCTTACTTGTATCCCAATGATACAAGACTTTTATCTAAACTGCTGAACAAGCCTAGCAGAATAGAGAACAAGGTGTACATGATACAAGTATCAGAGGTACGGGAAATCACCATAATAAAAACCTAAAGATTTTAAGATTTCTAAGATATACAATGTGTAATAAATCTTAAGGCTTTTACAATTACAACCTACATCAAAAAAATCTGCATAAACATTGAGTTGATAATTGTTGATCTTGTTACTCCTTATTTTGGTTGATCCTTGTTAAATATTCAGTTTGAACCTTCAACGATATTTATAGCCTTTTTCAGAAACTAGCTTGTGAAGAGGTAACTTGATCAAGAGTCTTTGTTATTACTCCATAGTACAAGAGCCGTTGAAGATAGATACACCAGAAGATCTTGATCCAATGTGTAACTTGTTTAACCTTTGAGTCTTCAAGAGATTCTGTACTGATAGATCCGTTGAGAGTAGATATCCATAAAGCATCTCAACTTTTCTTGAGCCTTGCAATCTGTAGACTCTAGCTGACAAACTGATTTGACAATACAACTTACTTTCTGCAGTACGGGCAACTTCAACTTTATCACCAACTCTGAATGGTACCAGAGGCTAATTTACATTCACTAAGTGTAGAGAGAATTGTGTTGTTTCTTCTGATGTTGAGAACTTCAGCTTCAGAGTCTACGCCAGACATCACTTAACAAGTGTTCTTCAGATTCTGCCACCAGAAGCTAGTAATTCAGCAACCCTCAAAGTGTGCTTAATGTAGAACAAATTATAACCATACTATTTACAAGTATTAGAACCTGCACACATGTAACACACAATTAAACCATTGTTCTTTCAATACTTTGTTATCATCAAAACCCAAAGAAAATATGTCATGAACAAATCTTGTTCTAAGAATCTCCCCCTTTTTGATGATGATAAACACAAGTATTTAAAGGACAATGTTGGGCAGTTATAATTTTCTTTGCAACATCAGGGTATGAGGTTTGTAAGCTTCCCTGAATCTAACAGTCCAAAGCAGAGTTCTGTAGACATTATACTAAGAACTACTCTTAAGAAAAAGTAATTCAGTTTTCATAGTCACATCAGAGTCTGATGTTTGTAAGCCCCCCTGAGTCAAACAGTCCCAAGGTTGAGGTTTGTAAGCTCCTCCTTAGTTCCATATTTAAGAACACCAAAAATAATATTTTAACTTCCTTTGGCAACATCAAAATACGAGGTTTGTAAGTTCCTTCTGAGTCTGATAGGCAAAGGTTGAGGTTTGTTTGCTCTTCCTTAGTTCTATGTACAAGAAAGTTAAAATTTGTCTCCAATATGTACAACTGAATAGGTAATCAATGGGTTCAATTTCTAATTAAATACTTACCATTATTTCTCCCCCTTTTGTCACATCAAAAAGAAAAATAAAAAGAGAAGAAGAAAAAAATTACAGTCATAAATGCATCACATATCATCATTACAGGATCAATTTCCAAGGAATTGAAAAACGATCAAGTAACATGGGGTCATTAAAGATTGTATAGAGCATGCCTTAAATTTTTAGTGGTCATTACTGTTCCAAGAATCAAGCAAATTTAAATTAGACGTTTGAGTTGATCAGAAGTCATTATAAAAATAGTCTAATCATAGTTCATTTTCATCAACATCCATCAAAATCATGGAAGCATCAGTTGAGAGTCATAAGATTTATGTGGTAACAGAAATCTCCCAGAGCTCTACGAGATAAGATGTCCAAGACTTTTACAAACGAGCTGTTTCTGAAAGATCTACCACTGGGCCTTTGCTCTCTGCAAAACTCACTTCTGAAGAAGTAGGTTCATCAGGAACTGTGATGAAGCCCAAAAGAAAGATAACAAAGAGATCAAAGAAGAGAAGATGATCCAACAAGATGTTCTGCCATCCAATCCCTGAGGCAGAAGATGAAGACATTAATAAAGATGAGATAGATATAGGCTATGACGACTATTTTCGTCATAAGGCTCAAAATGACTTAGATAGGGACCTATACTAAGCATTAGCAGTTCCTCATGAGTCAATGTTTTGTAATCCTTTGCTTTAATTAATGAAAAGTATCTTTTTACCAAGTTTAGTTTATTGCATGCATGCACTTTCAATAACTTCCTTTAGATTTACTGAAATACATTAATGAAGCAAAATTGACACCAGAAACGACAGTTAAACAAGTTACGTATAAAATTCATAACTATTAAAGAATCTTTAATAGATTAGACTGTTAGATAACATTTCCAAGATATATCATTTAAAATGATGATAATACTTAATCAATATAAAAACAACAGACACTTGAAATAATGTATGTAACACATCTATATAAGAATTCTTAGCGAGCTTACTTTCATAATCATTTAATCTTCAAAACACCAGGATAAACAAGCATAAGCAAATATAGATTCCAAAGAGAGATTTCAGAAAGACAACCATACTAAATGCAGCAACTTAGGCAAGTGAAAACAAAGCAGCAGCTGAAGGATCTACTAACAAGTATATGACTTCATAAGCTCTCACCTCTTTGACATCCTTTGTGAAGACACACAGAAGAAGAAGATCTTCTGGGTCCAGACGTAGAAATCAACTGAGAAAGGAGGCTTTCAAATTTTCCAAGGAAGAATGGCAAGATTACATAGATAATCTGGACATCTCAGATGATCCTAGGGAATACCTTAGGGACAATCCATCAGACTAGAATGTCTAAATAATTTGTAATCCCTTCCTTCTTATTAATGAAAAAGTTGCAAGCATTAAGTTCTTACTCCCATTACTTTTGATTCTCTTCTATAAATAAATATAATCAATAGTTAACTGAACAACAACATGAAAAAACTTTGAATTATTAATAAGATAACTTAATACAAAGGTTTTAACAATTACAAGGCATAACTATGCAGAAATTTAACATCAAAATATTTCATAGATACCTTCAAGCTTGTCTCTCCATATTTTAGACAAATCAGCCTCTAAACTTATGATAAATCCCTACTGAACAAGTAATTCTGAAAGAACTCTTCCAAAAGGAATGAAGAAAATATTTCCCTTGTGAAAGGAAGAAAAAGTCTTCTTCAAATAGTCAAACATAACTTGAGGAAGATCAATCTATAAGTCTGAATTGAGAAGTAGAAGCATATATTTTTCAATAGGGACCACTATGTCTAAATCCTTATCCTTAGGAAGTAAGTTTGAATTCAGAATCTGATTCCAAACAGGAACATCAGGACAAAGATTTGAGACCACTGATGTATTAGATGGATCTACAAAGATACGCCAAGTAGGAAGATAGTGTTCCCAAACAAGAGTTCCTAGGATATCTCCAATTTCCTCACAATTGATCACATTAACAATCGATTTACAGGTTATTGTTATAGAAACACCAGTTACATTAGAAAGAATAACACACTCAGAATTCAGCTCAACAATGGAAGCATTAATCCAAAACTCTTTGACAAGATCTGGATAAGTGAAACCACATAGCATCTCAAAGTATCCATTCCATCCTTGTTCACACAGTCTTCTAGAAGTTAATGCCTAACTTAAGAAACTCATCAAAATCCACAAACTTATCATTGATGACTATCAATTGATTCAAAGAAGAATTGACTAGGAAACTCATTTCAAGTTTGGCTTGATCGACACACAACCACAGAGAAAATAAAAAGAAAGAGAACTGAACAAGATTTCTAAAAGAATAAGAATCTTGTCTGAAGAAGGACAAAAAATAATGTTTCACAAGACATGGGATATTGACAATAAGTATCCGAAAGAAAACATCATTACCCAAAGGTTCTTATCCAACATATTTCTTGAATCCACAAGATGAATTTCACCTTTATGAAAATTTAAGCATTATTAAAGTCTTGGAAAACCTTTTACTAAAACTCCTTTATCAAAAGTAAAGAATCCTATTCTAAATCTCAGAATCTGACAAATTTCAGAAGTTATTACCATCAGAGTCTAGTAGACCTTGACTGAGAGAGATATCTTATGTCAGTCATAAGTCTCCAAGATTCTATTCAGAACCAACACTTCCTCTTGAAACAAGAGTCATGAGTGATAGATGAATATTAAATTATTTCCTTTGACAGCTAACAAACAACAGTAACATCATAAAAAATGAGGAAACTGTTTCCATAAATATGATCATCATCTGACTTAATGAAATATTTAGAATATGTAAACACGACAAAGTTTCTTCTTAAAGATGTCTGAAGATCCTTTTTCAGAAGAGCTTCTCTAGACATCTAACAGAAACTATATGTTTACATCTACTCAAATATCTCATTGAATCAAGAGATAAGCTAGGCAAGAACAACCATACCCTTTTTTTTGTTATTTTCTAGGTCAGACTCGTATCAGTATTCAAACTTAACCATAGAGTCTGAACACCGTTTTGAGTGAATTCTGATTCAATGGATATTAAACCAATGACTCCACTTCTCTCACCAAACTCAATACCTCTAGCACTTTGAGTCTGGGTTGTGGGCTCTTCTTCCATTAAATGTTGTGAACAACCTTTGATAATTGCCATGGAAGATGCCTCTGCTCCTTTCCTTGATATCTGCAGTAATTACATTCAAATCATGACATTCATATTTCTATGAGACCATTCACAAATGTTCAGACAGGATTTCCTTCGCCTTATGCCACATTCAGATAACAGTACCATGATTAATTCCAGAGTATCAGTCTAGAATAAACCATAATATGAACAAGATATTGTTCTTAGCAGAATCATCAATTTCATTGTCTTGACACAAGACTTTGAGATCTTTGACAAGCACATAACTAGATGATGTTAGATATCAGAGAATGACATAAAACAAATCAAAGCTCATAATCTAATTGTCTGCAGAACATAAAGAAAAATTGAAGGTTTCTCATAGACTTGTCCTTTATTACAAATTCCATGATGACCTTCAATCAAGGAGCAATGAAGTCTCTTAAGATATCACCTTAAAGAGCACACTCCTTTTTTTCAAATATTGAAGCAAGATATATTTGACAAAATCTCTTTCTCTTCAATACTTGATTTTTATTTCAAGACTTAGATGCTTCTTCAGAAGTAGTAATGACTGGTAGAGCCAGATTACTCTTTTATCTGAATCCTGCACTAATGTCATCTTCAAAAGAATATGCAATGAAGATTAACTGGCATTAGGTTCTGGTAGTGTTTCTTCTTGCTATCATATCTGGGAGATCAGTTGAAATACAAGTACTTCAAAAGCTTCTGAAGTTACTCTTCTATCAACAGATATTATAACAAATCCAGCTGATTAAGAAGTACTTCTGACAAGAAATATAAGTTCCTTATAATCATACACTTCAAGGAATCAAGCTTCAGGAAAGGTGATTTTTTAGATAGCTTTTCATCATCTAATTTCATTTCTTATCTTCGAAGATTTGCAAGATAAACCAACAGACCACAATAAATTTAAGTTGTTTAACTTCTTGAATAACTGTGACCTCATGTTTGAATCTAAATCAATATTTTCATAATTTGCTTGAAAGATTAGATGAAGTGTAACTAGACAAGCTTTAAAACTGATTCCCACAAATCTGAGCACAAGAATTCAGAGATAGTCCGAGCATCAGACATATCAATGATGTTGATATACTCAGAAGTGAGATAGAGCACCTACCAGAATGCAACTACCTCTGAAGATATTCAATAAGCTTCTTCTGAGCTGGTGATAGAGACTTTCAAACAAATTATCTCCACACCATCAACTTCTATAGTAATACCTTTTGAAAGGATATTCTATAGACTTTTAGAACCCTTTTTATCAAGACCAATGAGTTAAAAATATGTTTTGCTTTTTCCATCATTTAAATTCAGTGGAATCACCCTTTGAATATGGTAGGAAAAATAGTATAATATTTTTCATGTGGCACTTGATTCCTTCTTGAAGGAAAGTCTTTAACAGTCATACTTTTCTTATTGGATCATTATATGCGCCACTGTTAAGTGTTAAACACAAACCATGCTTTGATACCAATTGAAGGTGAGAAAAGTGCACAAGAAGGGGGATTGAATTGTGTTTTTCGTTTTCTTAGTTTACATCTGATCAGAGTTCAGAATCTAAATTGATGTTCAGATTCTGGTTAAATCTTAGCAGCAGAATGTTAACACAAGCAAATAAATAATAGCAGAAGACACAAAGATTTATAATGGTTCCTCCCCTACTTGAGAGTAGTCCAGTCCCCTTGTCTCACAAGAGATTTTCACTGTAATAAAAACATGATTACAATCGCTTATGAATTATGCATAAGACTTTTACACTTGCTCAGACCCAAAGTACAAGACTTCTGCTCAAGCTCCTCACTCGAGACTTCCTGCTCAGATTCCACGAACCCAAGACTTTCTTACTCAAGCTCCTCACCCAAGACTTCTGATCTAAGTCACATGAAACGAGTCTATCTGCTTGCACCCCACTGGCCAAGACTTACTGCTCCAAATTCCATGCACTGAGCATTCTTGCTCAAGCCCTTCAGGCCCAAGACTTTAGCTCCAGGTCACATGAAACGAGCCTTTCTCTGCTTACACCCCACTGGCCAAGAATTACTGCTCCTAGTTCCACGCATGGAACTATCCTGCTCAAGCCACACTAGCTCAAGACTTTCCTGCTCAATCAATCTACTTGATTAAGACTTTCACTACTCAAGCATATAGCAAGATACTTACGTGGCTCAAGCATCTTGGCTCAAGACTTCATTGCTTATATCCCAATGATACAAGATTTCTGCTCAATCAATCCACTTGATTAAGACTTTCACAGCTCAAGCACATAGCAAGAGATTTACGTGGCTGAAGCATCTTGGCTCGAGACTTCCTTGCTTGTATCCCAATGATACAAGGCTTTTATCTAAACTGCTGAACAAGCTCAACAGAATAGAGAACAAGGTGTACATGATACATGTATCAGAGGTACGGAAAATCACCATAACAAAGACTGAACGCTCTTAAGATTTCTAAGATATACAATGTGTAAGAAATCTTAAGGCTTTTATAATCACAACCTACACCAGAAAAATTTGCATAAACATTGAGTTGATAATTGTTGATCTTGTTTCTCCTTCTTCTGGTTGATCCTTGTTAAAGATTCAGTTTGAACCTTCAGCCATATTTATAGCCTTTTTTAGAAACTAGTCGTTGAAGAGGTAACTTGATCAAGAGTCTTTGCTGTTACTCCATAGTACAAGAGTCGTTGAAGATAAATACACTTGAAGATCTTGATCCAATGTGTAACATGTTTAACCTTTGAGTTTTCAAGACTTTATGTACTGATAGAGCCGTTGAGAGTAGATATCCATAAAGCATCTCAGCTTTTCGTGAGCCTTGCAATCTGTAGACTCTAGTTGACAAACTGATTGGACAATACAACTTGCTTTCTGCAGTACGGACAACTTTAACTTTATCACCAACTCTGAATGGTACCAAAGGCCGATTTACATTCACTAAGTGTAGAGACAATTATGTTGTTTATTTTGATGCTAAGACCTACAGCTTCAGAGTCTATGTCAGACATCACTTAGCAAGTGTTCTTCAGATTCTGCCACCAGAAGCTAGCAATTCAGTAATTCTCAAAGTGTGCTTAATGTTGATAACGAGAAATCGTATCATATAAACACCGCATTTTTAGTCCATTTTCATAGTGCATTAATCCGTTTAACTCCCGATTGTTTCGAGTTTTTATGTTTTTCCACAGGTACAATGGTTCTCTACTCAAAAGTGTGCAAAAAGATCATATGAAGAAATTCAACATGAAAAGACAGAACAAACCAAAAATCTGCCAAAGTCTGCATATTTTGTAGCTCTGACGGTCGTAACAGCTCTCTTACGATCGTAACCCACTTCTAGTGCATTACGACCGTCACATATTGCTTACGACCGTAACACGCTACTTAATGTGAAAAATGCCCGTCACCAAGTTCTTACGATCGTGACAAGCCCAATTTAGTTTTATTAAGAATGTGAAGACGTGGCCAACGAAAGGTGGAAGAGTCTTCAGTGACTCCTATTTTCTCTCAGCCTCAACGACCAACGAAACTGCCCAGTCTCCTGATTTCTCTCAACAAACAGCATGCTGAAGCCCACGAACTTTCTCCAACTGACAAACACAAATGCTTATAAATACCAAAGAATCAGATGAAGAAAGGGACGGAGTTTTTGATATAATTTTCTTGCGGAAGCTCTGCCGAACTTGCAACCTAAATTTCCAGTTTTATTTCAGTCTTTATTTATGTTCTTCATTTCCTGTTTTTCCCTTTACCGTTAAATAGCAATTTCCAACATCAGGAAATTGCTATCGTAGCTAGGATTTATTGGTTTTAGCCTCAGAACTTGTTAAATTTCAATTCCAAGAGTTCCAAACTTGCCATCATCTGTGGAAGAGGGAGCTTGAGGAATAGTGCATTGTATCAGGTTCTGAACCGTATTAATATAATTGTCATTTATTTTATGCTAAATTATCGTTATTTAATTACTATGAGTATTCTACTGCATCTAGATTATATCGTTTGTTTATCTGTTTTGATTAGTATGTCTAGCTAATTTTCTAGAGTCGGTATGTATAAGAGTAACTGAGCGGGTAAAACCGATCCTAAGCTAAAATCCTAAATAACTTAATTTCTGGCTGTGACTTTTTATTATAAAACCAGGCTTTTTGTTACGAGAGTAAGAAAAATGGAATAGGTTAGGATCGAGACCACAAGAGTGTGAGGTTTTAACCGGATAGCTAAAGTTAGGCATTTGATTTAAATACAACGAGAGCGCTTTAAAATGAATTAGACTTTATTAAGTTTTCAAAGAGTATTTTCTAAACACTTATGGGCTAGCGAGAGCAGGCATAGGGCTTTAGGAGTATAATCTAATACAAGACCACGAGAGCGTGAGTTGAGGGTTTTTAAACTGATAATTTCTACAAAATAACTTAAGTGAAATATTTTCAAATGCTTAGTTTCGATTAAATCCGCATAGGTTCACTATACTATATACCTACTGCTTTATTAATATTTCTTAATCCAATTTAGTTTCCCGCTTTAATTCTTTAGAAATTAAAACCGTGACATTATTCGCCTTAGCTAAACATAGTAACTATAGGTAGCATTAGATTGATTATCAAGTCCTTGTGGGTTCGATATCTTTTAAAACTACGCGATAGGACTGTGCACTTGCAGTCAGAATCTATAGACGTACTAAGTCGCGATCAAGTTTTTGGCGCCGTTGCCGGGGACTTCGATTTAGTCAATAGTGCAATTCCATTGTTGCGCCGTATAGACTAAGGCACCAACCATATTTCCCTTTCATTTGTCGATTGTATGCCAAGTACCCGCTCTCAAGGCGACATCTTGCAACCACCAATCGACGAATTAGAACGTTTCTTATGTTTAAGACGCAGAATAGTAGAGTATCAACGCAAGCATAACATTCCCGATCTTCTTGCTTATCCTCCTGAACCAGACAGCAAACAAGACATGGCCGACGGACCTCAAGACAGACCGCTGAAGTATTACGCTACTCTGTCTCAACAGGAGCCTCATACTAGCATTGCTGCTCCCTCTATCAATCGAAACATTTTTGAGTTGAAACCTTCATTGCTATCAGTCGTACAACAACACCAATTTTCTGGAAATCCGACAAACGATCCTAATGAACACTTGACCAAGTTTGTGCAGTATGCTGACACAGTGAAAGCAAATGGTGTGACTCCAGACGCGATAAGACTACGTCTTTTTCCTTTCTCTCTAAGAGATAGAGCTTGGGCTTGGTTGCAATCCTTGCCATCCAACTCTGTTACTACGTGGGAAGAGTTAAAGAAAGTTTTCTTAGCAAGATATTTTCCACCGAGTAAAACCGCTATGCTAAGGGCTCAAATCAACGGATTTAAACAAAAAGATTCAGAATCTCTCTACGAAGCGTGGGAGAGATACAAAGACATGATGAGACTTTGTCCACATCACGGTCTTGAAAACTGGGTAACCATTCATACCTTCTACAATGGGCTTCTATACAACACCAGATTGACAATAGACGCTGCCGCGGGCGGTGCACTTATGGACAAGCCATACAATGAAGCCTATACCCTCATTGAAAATATGGCTCAAAACCATTATCAATGGGGAGGTGAGAGAACTGCTGTGGAGAAACCCCAGACGAAAGGCGGAATGTATGAAGTAAGCAGCCTAGATCACGTCTACGCGAAGGTAGATGCCATTGCCCAAAAGATTGATAACTTGACCATAACACCCCAGCCACCGTGGCTGCTGTAAGTCCAAATTGCGAAATATGCAGAACTCCAGGACACACTGCCCCAGAATGTCAAATTTTAGCTGGAATGACCACAGACCAGGTGAATTATGCTCAAGGAAATCCGTACTCAAATACCTATAACCCAGGCTGGAAAAATCATCCGAACTTTTCATATAAGAACAATAATGCCTTGTATGCACCTAACCAAGCACCTGCTGTACCACCGGGATATCAAAAACCAGCCATAGCCGCTCCAAACGTTCCTAGAAAATCCAACCTTGAATTGATGATGGAAAATTTCATAGCTACCCAAACTCAAACGAACAAAGAATTCCTAAACAAAACATACACACTAGTGAACAGATTAAGCAATTAGTAAGCAAAGTAAACGCTTTAGCCACCCACAATAAAATGCTTGAAACTCAGATTTCACAAGTGGCTCAACAACAAGCATCTACTGCTGCTCCAGCTGGCACATTTCCAGGACAACCACAACCAAATCCAAAAGGTCATGCAAACGCAGTTATATTAAGAAGTGGAAAAGAATTAGACGGACCTATTGATCCTAGGATTGGAAACCCAGCTATGTACCAGAAACTAGATAAACCAACTGAAAAGGAGAATGAACCAGAAGAGAAGGAAGACAAAAATCAAGAGGCTGTGGAGAATGAGAAGCCTTATGTGCCTCCACCACCTTATAAACCACCAATTCCGTACCCTCAGAGATTAACCAAGTCCAAAACGATGGGCCAATTTAAAAAGTTTGTTGAACTTCTGAAACAGTTAAATATTACTATTCCGTTTACAGAAGCTATCACTCAGATGCCCTCGTATGCAAAATTTCTCAAGGAAATCCTATCTAACAAGAAAAAGATAGAGGACAACGGAACAGTTACACTTACCGCTGAGTGTAGCGCTATTATTCAAAACAATATGCCCCCTAAGTTAAAAGATCCAGGTAGTTTCTCTATACCTTGTAACATTGGAAAGTTCGTCATAAACAAAGCTCTATGCGACTTGGGAGCAAGTATCAGTGTCATGCCCCTATCTATTTGCAAAAAGCTGGAGATGGGAGAACTTAGACCCACCAAAATGTCCGTTCAACTAGCTGACCGATCAGTTAAATACCCTGTAGGTATATTGGAAAATGTTCCAGTAAGAATAGGTCAATTCTATATCCCGACCGATTTCATAATCATGGACATTACAGAGGACTCAGTTACCCCAATCATATTAGGAAGACCTTTCCTAGCCACAGCTGGAGCCATAATCGACGTGAAAAAGGGCAGACTAACATTCGAAGTCGGAGAAGAAAAAGTGGAGTTCATCCTCACTCAATTCTTACAAGCACCAGCCATGGATGACACATGTTATCTGATTGACGTGATAGACGAGTGCGTAAGAGAGATGGAAGCAGAACAAACCACATATTCGGAGATAATGAAAATCCAAATCCCCCCGATTTTCGAAGATGACGATTGGCGCGAACCGTATCAAGACGATAGTCTAAGCGTAAGTTTAGCACTTACACCGGATCATATGCCAAGTCCAAAGGAATCATACTCAGAACTGAAAACCTTACCCAGAAACCTAAGGTACGAATTCCTAGACACCGAATGTAAGCGACCAGTAATAGTCAATTCCAATTTAGGAACGCTGGAAACTAAGAAATTATTAGACGTCCTAAGGAAGTACCCGATTGCACTAGGTTACAACATTTCTGATCTGAAAGGAATATGTCCTTCAATCTGCATGCACCGTATTATGCTAGAAGAAGATTGCAAAACCTCTAGAGAACCTCAGAGAAGAATTAACCCAATCCTCAGAACTGTAGTCAGGGATGAAGTTAAGAAGCTACTGGAAGCAGGAATTATATATCCGATCTCCGACAGTCAATGGGTTAGCCCAGTGCATGTCGTACCTAAGAAAGGAGGTATCACTGTTGTGAAAAACGCAAAAGGTGAATCTATAACTCAAAGAGTTGTGACTGGAAGTAGAATGTGCATCGACTATCGAAAACTAAATAAAGCTACTCGAAAAGATCATTTCCCTCTACCTTTCATAGATCAAATGTCAGAACGATTAGCCAAACACTCGTATTTCTGCTATCTAGATGGTTACTCCGGATTTTTCCAAATCCCTATTCACCCTGATGATCAAGAGAAGACTACATTCACGTGCCCCTATGGAACGTTCGCTTATAGACGAATGCCCTTCGGATTGTGTAATGCCCCTGCAACCTTTCAACGATGCATGATGTCAATCTTCGCAGATTTCATAGATAACATCATGGAAGTGTTCATGGACGACTTCTCTGTATGCGGGCAAAGTTTTGAAGGATGCTTATCAAACCTAGAAAAGGTACTAGAAAGATGTGTGAAAGTAAACCTCATGCTTAACTGGGAAAAATGCCATTTCATGGTCAGAGAAGGAATCGTGCTAGGACATGTTATATCAGAAAAGGGAATTGAAGTTGATAAAGCTAAGATAGAAGTCATAAAAGACCTTCAACCCCCAAAGACCGTATGAGAAATACGAAGTTTTTTAGGCCACGCCGGTTTCTACCGACGTTTCATTAAAGATTTCTCGAAAATCACTAAACCCTTTACCGGTCTATTAATGAAAGGCGCTGAGTTCATATTCGATGAAAAGTGTCTTAACGCTTTTGAGACTCTAAAAACAGCTCTTATCACCGCATCAATCATGCAACCACCCGATTGGAGATTACCCTTTGAGATCATGTGCGATGCGAGTGATTATGCCGTAGGCGCAGTTCTAGGACAAAGGAAGGACAAGAAATTTCACGCAATCTACTATGCTAGTAGAACCTTAGATTCCGCTCAGATGAACTACGCCACGACTGAGAAAGAACTGTTAGCAGTAGTCTTCGCCCTTGACAAATTTCGTTCCTATCTAGTAGGAGCTAAGATAAGCATTTACACGGACCACGCTGCTATCAGATACTTACAAACCAAGAAGGATGCCAAACCAAGACTCCTAAGATGGATCCTACTATTGCAAGAGTTTGATCTGGAGATCAAAGATAAGAAAGGCACTGAGAACGTCGTAGCAGACCACTTGTCAAGAATAGAAAGTATTAAACCCGAACAAGTGCCTATTAACGACGATTTTCCATACGAGCAGCTGATAGCGCAAATAAGAAGCGATCTAGCTCGACTAGATCCAAACAAACCAGAACCTAAAGAAGCCATGGAAGCAATCTATACAGATGAGAGACTGCCATGGTATGCTGACATAGTCAACTACTTAGCTGCAGGCGCACTTCCACCAGATTTGACATATCAGCAGAAAAAGAAATTCTTCCATGATCTCAAGTACTATTATTGGGATGAACCCTTATTATTTAAGAGAGGACCCGATGGAATCTTCCGTCGATGCATACCCGAAGAAGAAATAGAAGATGTCATTTCTCATTGTCATTCATCTCCATATGGCGGACATGCAAGCACTTCGAAAACTTGTGCCAAGATCTTACAAGCCGGCCTATTCTGGCCTAATCTATGGAAAGACGTCCACATCGCTGTGATCAACTGTGATCGGTGTCAACGCACTGGTAATATCTCAAGACGCGATGAAATGCCTCAAAGAGGAATATTAGAGGTGGAAGTCTTCGATGTGTGGGGAATCGATTTCATGGGACCCTTCCCATCTTCTTTCGGAAACAAGTATATACTCGTAGCTGTTGATTATGTTTCAAAATGGATCGAGGCTATAGCTTTTCCTACAAATGACACACGAGTAGTAATTAAGCTCTTCAAGAATGTAATCTTTCCAAGATTTGGTGTGCCTAGACTTGTCATTAGTGACGGTGGCTCTCATTTCATCTCGAAAATATTCGACAAATTACTGTCTAAGTATGGAGTCAGACACCGTGTAGCAACACCTTATCACCCACAAACCAGTGGACAGGTTGAAGTCTCAAACAGAGAAATAAAGCAAATTCTAGAAAAGACTGTCGCCATATCTAGGAAAGATTGGTCATCCAAGCTTAACGAAGCTTTATGGGCTTATAGGACCGCCTACAAGACACCTATAGGAACTACACCCTTCAAACTTGTGTATGGAAAGTCCTGTCACCTCCCGGTAGAACTAGAACACAAAGCATATTGGGCGATTATAATGCTGAATATAAACTACACTGCCGCAGGAGAAAAGCGAGTCCTTGATATAAACGAACTGGAAGAATTAAGATTAGACGCTTATGAGAACGCTAAGATATATAAAGAAAGAACCAAAAGATGGCACGACAAGCGTTTATCTAGGAAAGAATTCAGTGTGGGAGACGTTGTGCTCCTTTTCAACTCTAGACTTAGGCTCTTTCCTGGGAAATTGAAATCTAGATGGTCAGGCCCCTTTGAAATTACGAAAGTGTTCCCTAGCGGAGCGATAGAAATTAAGGGTAGGAATAGTGAACCGTTCACAGTAAACGGACAACGATTAAAACATTACCATCACATAGAAAATAGAGACTATGCGAATAGTCTAAAACTCTTAGAGTTGTCCACTAATTCCCCTGACTAATCTACCATTAAGCACTACATCAGGCTTATGACGGTAAAAACAGCGCTTAGTGGGAGGCAACCCACCTTATTGCTTTCTTTGTTTTATTTTTATTTGTTTCTCTTCATCATTATTGATTTTATCTTATTTTCCACTTTCTGCATTTTCGTTTCTTTTAAAGCTTTGTTCTCATTATTTTCTTTCGTGTTGTTTTTAAAATTTTTTATAAAACTGCTGTACTGATTTAAAAATTCTACATGCTACAGGATTTCTAAAAAGCCTTTTCTACCTTACCCTTTTTTCCCTGATTTGTTTCTCCTTCTCTAACATTCACTATGGAACCAAAACCACAGAACTTTATGGAAACCACTTTTAGAGGAAGAAACCAAATGAGGAAGTTTGAAGAGTTGTCACAGAGGAACATTGGTATGACTCTGTATTATGATGAACCAACTATGGACATCCTAGGTATCTCTGACAGTATCCTTTACCTGTATAACCAACTTGGATGGGAAAAAGCCCACATTAAGTCTAGATTTGTCACCTACCGCGAGCTTACCTTTGAATTCTTGAGCTCCCTAGTTCATATACCTGAGCGCGGTTTCGGACCTAGAAAAGGATTTATCGGTTTCAGACTATTCGGTATTGAATTCGTTTATAACCATAAGGAATTAGCTGACCTCCTAGGATTCCCTAGCGGACCTTTTGCTTTTACTGAAACACAAGTAAAACTGATGGATATTGAGCTGGATTTCTTTTGGGGAACCTTAACCGGAAATTATCACCCTGAGCCGAATAACATGGATAACAATGAAATACATAATCCTGCTATTCGCTATTTCCATAAGATCCTAGCCCATACCATATTCGGAAAGGAAGAAAACCGAACCGAGGTGTCTAAGGATGAGATATTTTTACTGTACTGTATGACCCAAGGCCGCCCTGTCAATGTTGTGCCCTTCATGATGAAAACCTTTTGCCGCATTCTTCAGGACCCTGATGCACCGATCATCATAGGAGGCCTTGTCACTATGATTGCTAACGCACTTGGACTTAGATACCAGCTGCATAAGTGTACACCCTTTGGTTCCATTCGTCCTATGAATATAGATTTCTGTTTTGACCGACGCCTAATAGGAAATATAGGACCTGCACCTTTTGAATACCTGATAAGGGACGAAGTTGTCACCTTATTCACCCTTCCGAACCATGCAAAAGTGAGTGTCCACAATCGTGACAATTGGCTTTATGAGCTGAACCCACCTGACCATCCATCAACACCTGAGACACCACAATCTTATCAAGTCATTGATGAAAAGATGTCTGATTATGAGAATGATCCTGAGACCCCTCCTGGTTATTATGAAATTAACAACATTTTTGAGGATACTGATGCCCTTGAAATAAACAAAGGAGAGTACACTGAGAGTTTGAACAAAATCTTAACCACTCTGGAAGTTTATCGGACTGAGATTAATGGAGTTAAAGATGAATTGAAAAGCATGCGTCTCGATATAATAGGCTTAACTGACATTACAGTGGACCAATTTTATCATATGAATTCAGCCTTGGAAGAATTAAAGAAGAGACTTGGATGATGCAGTAGTGATCAGCATTTTTATTTTTCTTTCTGTTTTTGTTTCTAGGTAGTTTCCCTTTTTGCAATTTACATTTCAGTCTGATTCAATTCTGCACAATTTTACTTTCTGCAAATTTTAAATTTCTGTTCAAAAACAAGTATTAATTTCAATGCAAATTTTATTTAGTTTTCTTATTTACAAGTTTCGTTCAAATTAAATTTACTGCATATTTATTACTTTTCTGCTCATTAAATTGCTATCAGTAAATTCTAATACTGATATTTCTAAATTTCAATTTTTGATTGTTGGTTTTATAATGATTGGGATGTGTATTCACCTTAACTGATATTGTGTTCATTCTATATATATTATAATGTTGCAAAGCTGTGTTGGAATTAAGTTGAAGTAATCAAGAAATTCAAATTTTTGTTGTTGTAACGGTCGTAATAGACCCCTGACGAGCGTAAAACGCTCTTACCCGTGTTACGATCGTAACCCATACGTGACGATCGTCACGCCCTTCTGAATCACGCACTCTGTAATTACAGAGGCGTTTCCACTTCTTCCTCCCCCTCATTTTTCTTCTCCCACGACCGTCCAACCTCCACACCTCTTTTTCTTTAACCGCCCATTATCACTACTTAATTCCCATAACTTCACTCCATTACCCCATTCACATTCAAACTTCCCACATTCCTTTTCCTCATCTATATATTCAAACCATTTCTTCATAAATCTCCACATCTCTCAAACCCAAACCTTTCAATCTCAAAACTTGTTGCATGCTATGGCCAACAACCAACAACAAATCCCCAACATAGTTCTCAGAGATAGCAACCACAAGCTCAACTCTAAGGAGCTTTTCTTCCTGCATTGTGCATTGACCGGCCAGCATATAAACGCCGCTCCATTTCTCTTGGCTCATATTCACTCCATTTGCACAAGAGGTCGCCAACCCTTCTATTTCGGAGGGATTGTCACTTCTATTGCCTTAGCTTTGAATCTTGGTGCCGCTCTCACTGATATGCCTTCTATGGCACCGGCTTTGCTTACCCTGGACCACTGCAAGTCTGCACACCTCATCTATGAGCAAGAAGATGGCAAATTTAATCCGGTGATCCGAGGTGTCATTTATCATAACATTATTTTGCCTTGCAGGAACCGAATTGATCCACAAAACCCAGCCAATTGGCTATTTGATCCAGCAGCTCCCGAGGGCCACATTCCTATTCATGAAGAGCAGCCTAATGCCCCCATGGACGAGATAGAGGAAGAGATGGACCGTTCTGCCCCCGTTCACGACATACCTGAGAATTCATCCAGGCAGCCTCCAGCCGATGTTAATCTTGAAGAAATTCTCCATGCCATCCACCAACAGAACCAACTTGCCGCCGCACTTGAAAGGAAGCAACAAGAGCAATATGATAGCCTCTTTGCACAAAATGTTCAGATCTTAAGCAGGCAACAGGCGATGGACGAGAAGCTCGCAGAAGCTTTAAGTGAGATAGGCACCTTGAGAGTGGAAGTCAGCACTCTTAGCGTCCATGACTCCGACAGCGAAGCCACACCTACTAGACGTGCACGCACCAGGAGCAGAGGACGCAGTCATCAGTAGTCTAGTTTTATTTTAGATTGCATTTTCCCTTTTGTTTTGTTTTTATATTGTATTTCCCTGCTATTATATCACAACATTGAGGACAATGTCTGATATAGTGTGGGCGACATACCTTTCCTTTCCTTGTATTTCCCTTCCGCATTTTCACTTAGGCATGAATTTCTATATGATATCTCTCATTTTCAATTTTCCCCGCTTTATTTAGCCATACTGAAAATTTTTGCTTTATCTTCGCATAGCTCGACATATCTACCTTAATGGAATCTTAGATAGGAAGCCGAGAAAGATTCAACAAGATCGATACAGTTATGACACCTTTGACTTCTTACTTACGCGATCCGTTTCAATAACTGTTATACCTATATCTTAAGTTTTAGTTCTAGAGTAACCCCCAGTAGTTTATACTAGCAGTCAGCACCGTCTAGACACAAACCACGTGGGGAGCCGATGAATATAAGTGTTTGATACCTAATCAATGAAATATCCTTCTTATCTCGCTGCTAAGAAAGAAAAAAATTTGCACCAAAATTATACGGTCGCATACAAGAGATGAGCAAATAATGAAGGAATCCATTGTTGGTTGGTTCAGAGGTATCTGGTTCTGAACTCGGTAGGGCGTGCTACAGCTCGATCCCCCATAACCTCCAATTTGGATAATATGTAAAGGGTTGCCACACTCGTGTACCAGACCCCGTGCTAAAAAGGATCAAAGTCACTAACCGGCTACTCCACTACGTGCGTGTCGCGGTGAAAATTGGATAACAAGCTATTAGTTAACTTGTATCGCATATTTTTAATGTCACCACCGTCTTTGATTTTATCCAAGGGAAGGGAGAAAGACCGAATACCCACAATGCAATGCAAATGCACTTAGATTCTAAGTTCGGGGGTTGGTTATACCTAGGGAAGGTGTTAGCATCCTAGATATCTGTAGTACTCTACAGGAACCTCTTGATTTTACTTTTATCTTATCCGTTATATGTTTTGCTAAGGGTTTAAGGATTTAGGAAAAGAAGATGAGTCATCATCTTAAGAAAGACCACCACAGTTCTTTGAAAGTGTTTGTATTTGTGGGGTATGGGATTGTATGTCCCGTTCTTTGAGATGATTAACATCTAATTCTCTTGTGTGGAGAATTAGGTGGGCTAAAGTTTGATTAAAAATCAAAGTTGAGGGGGACTATCCTAGGAAGTCTATCCTAAGTTATCTAATTGTCTTATCTTAAGTTTGTCGATTATGAATGCAAATGATGTGCACCATGCACAATAACATGGTTATCATGCATGGGATTTTCCCTTGGATATTTATGCAGTTTGATTATATTATTTAGGCGAATGTGCTAGCAAAGTGATGCTAGACTTGTGTCCAGTGATCAAAAGGTCGAATGCGAGGCCCTAAGGCGATCGACTTACATAGGTAGAAAATTGGCTCGACGTTGGATCGAGGATTTTTATTATTTTTGAAAGAGTTTTGACAGAATCAAAAATCAAATGAAAACAAACCAATAAAGCAAACATGCGAACACTCACGAACCTATGACTAAGCGAGGTTTCTAACCGGGGACAATCTAAAAGGTTGAGTCTTGAACTTATTGTTTTAATTAGGAAATTATGCTAGAGATTATTATTATTGTAAAACTTAAAATTAGTTACTAATAAAAGTTTTAATTTTAATTATTAAGAAAAGTTTTGATTTTAACATTATCATAAAAGAAAAAGTTTTAGATTAATTATTAAAAGGAAAGTTAAATTTTAATATAAAAGAAAATTAGATTAATTATTATTATAAAAGAGTTTAAATTAATTATTATAAAAAAAAAGGTTTTAAATTAAATTATTATTAAAGTCTTAGGTTAGATTATTAATAAAAGGTTTTAATCTTAATTATAAAAAAAGATTTTTTAATTTTAATTAAAAGGTTTTTTATTATCAAAAAGGTTTAATTTTAAAAAGAACTAACGAAACTCTCTCTTTCAGTCGTCTCTCGCATCTCTCGTTACCTCTACTCGCCTCCCACCCTCTCATCTCTCAACGGAATGAAAACAGAAAAAAAAGGTTACGAAACCCTAGCCGCCGCTCACCGCCGCGATTCCTCTCCTCTCTCTAGATCGAACAATCAACAAACATGCACCCTAACCCCATTGATCCCGTCCCCGATTTTCACTATATTTCACGGTTACATTTACAATCAGATGCAATGAATAAAGCAAAACAAGAAAAAAAAAAGGGATGGTGGCGGAGGCTGCGACGGATCCGTGACGCTCCGATCAGGGAAGTATCTTTTTCCTTTTACCTCTGTGTGATTTCGCGTTGTGGCTTTCTCCTTCTTTGCTTTCTGGTTGTTGATTGGGAACTCGCGTGATGGTTTCTGACGGGTTTCTCTTGGTTTGATGTGTGTTGGCTTTGATTTCTGGTGTGAGATCGCGAACGGTTTTACTTTTTCTGATTTTAGTGTATTTGGTTTTCTAATGAATTCCGTCCGATAGTGGATTTGTGATGGCTGCCCCCTTTTTCTGATGAGACGAGCGCTCCTTTTATAGGCCAATGATGAGCCCTTGTTTGGGAAACCTCTTCAATGTTGAATGATTCTGGTTTAATGTTGCTTTGATAACGTGTTAACTGATTGGATCTGATGTGATTTTGATTTGGAAAGTTTTGAATTGAAATTGAATTTGGGAGATATTCTGATACGATTTGGTTTTAATGTTGATTTGATTTTTCTGATTTGGGAAAGTTTTTTTTGAAATTGTTTGGAATTGTATGATACGGTTTTGATCCGGGAGATTCAAAAGTTCCCCTTTCTGATGTGATCTCTTGTAATCAAATGACTTGAATGCTCTGTGTTCCGATTTAGAAAGAATTGATGTTGGCGGTGTCCTTTGATATTGCCCATCAACTTATTTTGAAAATGACGATAAATTTTCTGATTCAAAAACAAATCTGAGGCCAAAATAGGAAAATTTGAAATTTGTCTAATTTTGTTTGACTGACCAATAATTGCTATTGAAACCCTTCCTTGTTCACCTTGATATGTTTGTGTGTAGGGAACACAAGGATTCGCCTGGATTGGATGAGATTTCTACGCACGGCTGCTGTTTCTAAAAAAAAACCGCTGCAAACTGATCATCCTGGAGCTGTGTAGAGAACCCTTAAGGACTGAATTAAAAGGGTAATACCTCCTTCAATATTTACCGACATCACTATCATTTCCTTGGGTCGGAAGTACAGCAGAAAAAACTAACTCAATGTTTTAATATTTCAGGCTAGCCAAGTCACTTAGTCTTGCAGCACTCTTAAATTCTAGCTCGACCTCTTGTATAGAAATGAGTGCCATTAGAGGTAAGCACCAATCTTTTTCACTAATCTTGTTCAGTTCTTTTCCTACCCAAGATTGCACTGCACATGGGAACTAAAGGATTGTCGCCGATGCGTCCTTCTTTGTGCACCTCTTAACTATATGATTCATGTTGTTATCCACTGAAATGTGGTGTCAAATGCAGGGAAATGAGTTGAGTGGGTCTGGAAAACAAAGCTCGAGGACAATGCTCTATTGGGGTATGCAGATAGTTAGAAGGTAAAGGTTATCGTAAGTATTAGATAGCGAGACTTGGTTGACTGGTTGAATCGTTCTTGAGTTGATTCTTTCAACTTCTTCACTTGCCGAAGAATTTACTTTTGTAAATGGTTGTTGATAAACCTTTTGTGGTGATATCTTGCAGATGACACTTGATTGCTTAGGTTACCAGCGTCGGGTGCTGAAGATGAAGAGGATTCACCTAAGAAATGGTGCACGAGTTGTTTATACACTATTCGGAGAAGTGTGCACAAAGCTGCCTGATAAACCTCCAGGTACCCCTATCGACATCAACCGTGTTTTGTTACTTTGATTGCGACTTACTGATCTCGGTTTAAACATGGAATGCTTATGGTAAACCAGGCCCATGTATGCATTTATATGCCCAAATAGCTGCTGCTACATCAACATATCCCATGAGAGGTCTAAGGTATAAGTTCCAAAAGACCAGCAAGGTATCCACGGGCATTGGTATTTGGTGAAGGAAGTATGGGCCTTGGCTTGGCGATAACTCGTGAGTTTACTCCGTAGATGGGGTGAGATACGTACGGGATGCTGCAGGACTCCTGATGCCAATTTCGACTCCGTCAACTTCTGAGTGGCTTCCTCAATCCGTCGAATCTTCAAAACAACATCAAGAGGGACTTGGTACATTTTATTTCTGCCTTGCGATTTATTGCCTTGTACGTACGATTTCGTAGTGAATTCATGATCGGATTTTTGATGGTGATGATTCCTGCCATTTCCAGCTTGTAATGTTTGACCATGTTTCTGAATTTTCCATGAGTACGTGATTTTGGTCATGAAAATGATTCCTTTCCAATTTGATTGCAGGTCGCTTGGTTTTCGAGTAGATGATGAGTGGCACCAGGGTGATGAATTGATGAATGAACAAATGATCACTTTGTTCTTTTCTTTTTACTGTAAGTTGCTTATGATTGTTTTGTTTTCCGAATTTATCAAAGGAATACTGCTCTCATCTAGTGACATAGAACTACTAAAGGTAGTACTAGTCTTTTGTTAATAGCTTCATCTCTAACAATCACTAAGGAAGCATACGCAATGCTTCTAACTTTTCTTTCACGGTTGCTCAATCTGAACTGGTTTGCTTAATGTGAATCCGCCCCTATTTTTGAATGTATGTACTTGCAATTTTATGACAAACCGTTTGACAACGTTGCTGTAAGTCATTTTTGATGTAATAACCTGTAACAACTTCTCCTGGAATGGTGATAGATGAATAATATATTCGAACCGTTTTCTAATTGTTTGGACAGGTCCGGATGGCTTTGTTTGGAGAGGATTGGCGGACGGCGCAAATAGCTTTTCATGTAGCTTGGTAAGTGCCGGCGAACCACTTTCATATAAGTGAAATCATGATTAAAATTCAACTGTTTTCTTTGGCACCGTTCCCTAGAGATGGACGGGCTAAAAGACCAGTTTCAAAGACCTTGACTTGGGCATCATTCATATCAAACGCTTTAGAAGACGAGGCATTATCCATCACTTGAGAATCCGACACAGAATTTTGGGAAAGTCCAGGAAAAGCACAATTCATATCGGTAAAAGCATGCTGTTTTACGTGTTGTAACATGACATGGTTTCTTGGCCTTGCAGACCTTTCCTTTTTTATTGTTTAGGATAAATCTTGTGATTACCCTACAATTTTGTAATTGTTCTTGGATGTAATGATTCTTGTTCATTCAAGATAATGCTTGTACTGTCTTCAGGCGATACTGAACCTTTTTCCACTTGAATTAGTGCTCTTAAAAAAACCAAGAGAAACCTTCGTCTGTACTGTATCCTCTTTGAATTATTCTTGCCTGCGACATAAAGATCATCGCTAATTCCCATATGACTATTATTTTCTAAGTAATAATAATCATTATCAGCTATCGCTAATGCAAGATCATACACTTTGAAACTGATTAAACTACCGTACTCATCAAATTTTTTTAGTCTTGGAAAAAGGTGACAGCTTTAAAGGAATATCAATAAGCCTGTTGTTCACATCACCATTAAATATTCAAGGTAATCTTGCGCCATGCTAAAAGATGTTGATAAATCCAATATGTTAAGACTAGATCAAAAATCCAAAATAAGTGCTAATGACGCCTCAAGAAAGAACAAAAACAAGGAACTTGCAAGATCAACTCCTACTAGATTTTAAATGCATAGAGTTAAAAAAAACTACTGCACGTATCACCACCAAGCTCGCTTCCAAACTAGTCTTGAACTTTGAATCATGGAATGGTGCCTGACTCTTCTGTTTGACACCGTAATCATGGGAAGATTTTAAGAACGGTCAAAACTTTTGAACCTCACATTGCAACTCCCTTTGAGACAAATGAACCATGGCCCAGATTAACTTAAAACCATGATGCGTTCAAAACCTGACAAAATTCTAACTTGAGATTAGGGCATCGTCACCAGGAATCACCTACAACAATCCCTCTGAAGCAAACAAATCAAGTATGGCCCTTGAACTACGTCTTGGTATAATTAACATCTTCTTGAGACACTCCTCGTGAACATATTGGCCTTCTTGAAAGCATGGGTGACTCTTGGAATTCAATCAAGAATGGCTTAAGGACCAAACTTGACCTCGTAGACTAGTGACAATAATGGTTTTGAATTTGCATTCCGGGATCTAAACTTCCAATTCTTCCCAAATCGAACTATTCTTTGGATGAACCAACGTTTAAGAGCGTAGAGCTAACATATATCTTCAAATTGAGGAGCTTACAGAGGGAGAAGGCACCGACTTATAGTGTAACTTGCCACACAACCAATGATCAGCCTTAGGGGACCAAATTCCCTATCATAGGGTATAAGGACTTAATCCTTGTGGGGGGAAAACTGAGGAGTCTTGAGGGAGAAAAAGCTTGGTAGCGGTTTAGGGACCGAAAGGAAAAGGACACAATCACACAGGAAATCCATACACACCTCGCAAAGGCCAGAGAAACCTCCACAAACACACACACACACAGCACAACCTTCAAGTTCTTTGAATTTTCTGTAACAACACCTGTCTTTAAAAGGAAACAAAACAGAAAAAGCTAGATAAAATGATTAGTTATGCACGAAAGATCAACCTAAGATGCTATGCAAAAAGAAAAGGGATCTTAGGGTCAAAAATTAGGGTGCAACAGATGCCCCTATTTAAGTTTCTCCTATTCGGAGATATGGAGATTGAAATCTTCGTCTCGACGAGATAGGAGAGACTTAAATACAAACATGCACAAAATTTTTGGCCATAAGATGCCGCCAAATGCACATGGTATGATATGCTATGCAAGACAAGGAATCTGTGAGGGGTAATGTCACAGGGGATAACCGATGTTGAAACACAAAGAAAGGAAGACCCGACGAGGACGACTCAGCGAGACAAGATTCCACGGGGAAAGATCTAACTCTACTAGGGGAAGAGACTACCCACTGACAATCACAAGGAAGCATAAACATAAGGCAAGAGACCTGGAAGGAGAGGATGACTTACTACCAGCAGTTGGTAGCCTAAGCAAAGTTATCCAGTTGAAATAAAAAGGTGTATATTACCTGCTATCACACTCGATAGCCTAAGCAGAGGTGATGAACTGGGGAGGAAAGATCACCTACTACCAACTTGTGGCAGCCTGAGCAAAGGTGTCCGACCAAAAGGTGTGTTACCTACTATCAAGCAAATGATAACCTAAGCCAGGTAAGCACAAGAAGGAAATATGACCTACTACCACCGCGGTAGCCTAAGCGAGGCATCTGACCAAGGATACAAACCTATTACCTACTATCCCACGATAGCCTAAGCAGAGGTAATAGACTGGAAAAGGAGGATCACCTACTACCAACTTGTGGCAGCCTGAGCAAAGGTGTCCGACCAAAAGGTGTGTTACCTACTATCAAGCATATGATAGCCTAAGCCAGGTAAGCACAAGAAGGAAAGATGACCTACTACCACCACGGTAGCCTAAGCGAGGCATCTGACCAAGGATACAAACCTATTACCTACTATCCCACGATAGCCTAAGCAGAGGTAATAGACTGGAAAAGGAGGATCACCTACTACCAACTTGTGGCAGCCTGAGCAAAGGTGTCCGACCAAAAGGTGTGTTACCTACTATCAAGCATATGATAGCCTAAGCCAGGTAAGCACAAGAAGGAAAGATGACCTACTACCACCACGGTAGCCTAAGCGAGGCATCTGACCAAGGATACAAACCTATTACCTACTATCCCACGATAGCCTAAGCAGAGGTAATAGACTGGAAAAGGAGGATCACCTACTACCAACTTGTGGCAGCTTGAGCAAAGGTGTCCAACCAAAAGGTGCGTTACCTACTATCAAGCATATGATAGCCTAAGCCAGGTAAGCACAAGAAGGAAAGATGACCTACTACCACCACGGTAGCCTAAGCGAGGCATCTGATCCAAAAAGGGGTGTGTTACCTACTATCAAGCATATGATAGCCTAAGCCAGGTAAACACAAGAAAGGGAGATGACCTACTACCACCACGGTAGCCTAAGCGAGGCATCTGACCAAAATACAGATATATTACCTACTATCACACGATAGCCTAAGCAGAGGTAATAGACTGAAATAAGCTTCAACAATCAAGGTGATAATCCAGCTTCTTGAAATGTTTCACTTAGGAAGAGTAAATACTTTCCCATGCCCCACTGTTGTATGCCACAGGCAAGTCTTGAAAATAAGTGTTGTGAGGTTGTCTGCCTCAAACAAAGTCTTGAATTTCCCACCCTTTTCAAAGAGATGCCATCTGGTGGGAGTAACTTGAATAATGGATTCACTGGAGGTAGCCATTGTAGAGCGACATGGCTGTAGTTGAAATTTCAATGAAGTAAATAGAATTCTTGTAACGGGAGTTCTCAAATAAAGAGAATGCCTGTAAAGTCCTCAATAAGTTTCCCGGACGAATTTCCGAGAGGATAACATTTGATGGAAAATGAATTGATAACCTTGATAACTTTGCTGGCGATAGACAAACTGTCCTGAGGAGACCGCCATTTGTCGTAGAAATCTTGATAAACAAACTGCTCAAATAAAGAGCTGCCACTTATCGTCTGGGTGTAAATCCCTTGAACATGTAATAATCATTGCTGGAGAAATAATTTATGTCTTCCCTAGAGGTCTTCAAGTACACTCTTCTTGGAGAGACAAAGTGCAAAATAAATGCACGCTTAGTCCAGGCTCAATATCTCAGAAATATCCAAAATTATGATTGTCAGGGACCAAAGTTCAATCCAGGAAATAACTAGAAAGAAACGGTCAAACAAGACTCCATCCGTTGAGGATTGAGCCCAACGGGTTTATCTTTATCCAAAAATGGAAAAGAAAACTAAAGCAACCATCTTCCACGAGGATCGAGCTCAGTGGGGGATTAGAAAATATGTGCTTTTTCTGCCTAGGGCTGATGACTATACTTGGAGGGAGCAGACACACCCAGTCACTTGGGGATAACCACGACCAAAGTGACAGAAAAAACAAACCAAAAGATGCAAGATGCGAAAAGCACAAATGCCATGAATCTAAATGAAAGGATGTCATGCTATGCTTATGCTGACAAAACCAAAAGCAAACTGGAGACGAAAACAAGCATCTCGATACGGATACTCGGCCAATCGTTGCAATATAAGAAGCATCACTGGGGATGAATGGAAAACCAAACAAGCCCCACTTCACAGATTCAAACTTTCTCTGGGGGAAAAAAAAAGAGCATTCCACTTGGGGATGAACATCGTGACTTCACTTAGGATTGTTAAGATGAGTCTGGCCGCTCTGTTGGAGATGAGAAAGATTCACTGGGAACGAATCAGACTCATTGATCCAAGAGACTTCAAGGGGGATAAAATAAATATCCGCTTCGTCGGGGAAGATTTAGAAAATCCAATGAGGAGTGAAATAAACACTCTCTTCGCTGGGGAAGGCTGAAACTGAAGAAATTCACCGGGGAGCAGTCGCGACTACCTGAAATAAAACTCACTGGGGAGCTGCCACCTTACCTGGGGTAGAAACTCTCTGAGCCATGGCTTATGGAGGCTGTCAACATCCCTTTTAGTGTTCGTAAATCAAAGTAATCTGCACACAAGACAGTTTGAAATTTATTATCAAAGGATACAAGAAAAAAATCATTTTGCAAGATAAAACAATTTGCCGATAAATGACAATTGCAACTTTATTTAATAAAATGGTGATCAACAAATTGCGTGATTCCATATGTTATTACAATGTCGGAAAATGGTAGTAAAAGAAAGTACATCGAAAACAAAACAATGTTATTTCTTAAACGAACTAGAGTTTCCCATGTTCTAGGCCCCTTGAAGGCCCTGTCTTCAACTATTGTAGTAAACTTTGGCGAACCAAACTGAGCCAACTTCTCTAGGTGTAGTACTTCTTGATTGCATCCACATTCACGGGACGGGTGATCTCCTCTCCATCCATAGTTGCTAACATCACAGCACCTCCTGAAAAGACCTTCTTGACTACGTAAGGACCATCGTAGTTAGGAGCCCATTTCCCCCTGGAATCGGTAAGGAAAGACTGGATCTTCTTAAGAACAAGGTCTCCTTCTTTGATCTCGCGAGGTCGAACCTTCTTATCAAAAGCCTTCTTCATCTTCTGCTGGTATAGTTGTCCACGACATAGAGCTGTCAATCTCTTTTCCTCAATCAGATTCAATTGGTCATATCTGCTTTGACACCATTCAGCTTCCGAAAGCTTTGCCTCCATCAGAACCCTCATAGAAGGGATCTCGACTTCTACCGGGAGCACAGCTTCCATACCATAAACGAGTGAAAAAGGTGTTGCCCCTATTGACATGCGCACGGAAGTGCGGTACCCATGTAAAGCAAATGGGAGCATCTCATGCCAGTCCTTATAAGTGACCACCATTTTCTGAATAATCTTCTTTATATTCTTATTTGCTGCTTCGACCGCTCCATTCATCTTTGGACGATACAGAGAAGAGTTGTGATGCTCAATCTTGAACTCTTCGCATAATTCCTTCATCATCTTGTTATTCAGATTTGACCCATTATCAGTGATGATTTTACTCGGCACACCATATCTGCAAATAAGCTGGTTCTTGATGAATTTGACGACCACCTGTCTAGTAACATTCGCATATGAAGCGGCTTTAACCCATTTGGTGAAGTAATCAATCGCCACTAGGATAAAGCGATGTCCATTAGATGCTTTCGGTTCTATCATACCAATCATATCGATGCCCCACATAGAGAAGGGCCACGGAGACGATATAACATTCAGGAGAGTTGGTGGTACATGAATTTTATCCGCATAGATTTGACACTTATGGCACTTCTTTGCGAACTTGTAACAATCTGATTCCATCGTTATCCAATAATATCCTGCTCTCAAGAGTTTCTTTGCCATAGCATGACCGTTGGCATGGGTACCAAAAGATCCTTCATGAATTTCAGTCATTAACATATTCGATTCTCGCTTGTCAACACATCTCAGCAAGACCATGTCGAAATTCCTCTTGTACAGTACATCATTGTTCAGGAAAAAGTTACCAGCTAGTCTTCTCAAAGTCTTCTTGTCCTTGTTAGATGCCCCAGGTGGGTACTCTTGCTTTCGGAGAAACAATTCAATATCATAGTACCAGGGCTTCTCATCAATAACTTCTTCTACAGAGAACACATAAGCAGGCCTGTCGAGGCGCATAACATTAATCTTAGGACAATCATTCCAGCGGTTCACCACAATCATAGAAGCCAGGGTTGCCAAAGCATCCGCCATCCTGTTCTCGGTACGAGGAATATGGTGGAATTCAACTCTATTGAAGAAAGGGAGTAGTCTTCTTGCGTAATCTCTGTATGGAACCAAATTGTCTTGTTGGGTCACCCATTCCCCTGTGATTTGGTATATCACCACAGCAGAATCGCCGTATACATCCAAATTCTTGATTCTTAAATCCATTGCCTCTTCAAGGCCCATGATGCATGCTTCATACTCGGCCTCATTATTCATACATGGAAACGTCAATCTTGAGGTGAAAGGGATATGAGATCCATGAGGAGTCACAATAATTGCCCCGATCCCTTTACCGTAGCTGTTGACAGCACCGTCAAAAATCAAACCCCACTGAGAATCTGGTTCAGGCCCTTCATCTGGTAATGGTTCTTCACAGTCCTTCATTTTTAGATACATCACGTTCTCATCAGGGAAATCGTCTTCCACAGACTGGTGGTCTTCAATAGGTTGATGAGCTAGGTGATCTGCTAAAACACTTCCTTTAATTGCCTTCTGAGTGTGGTATTCGATATCGTATTTGGATAACAGCATCTGCCATCTGGCAATCCTTCCCGTCAGGGCTGGCTTCTCAAAAATGTACTTGAAGGGATCCATCTTAGATATCAGCCAAGTGGTATGATTTAGCATGTATTGGCGCAAACGGCGAGCCGCCCATGCTAAGGCACAACAGGTCTTCTCTAGCATTGAATATCTGGACTCACAGTCGGTGAACTTCTTACTGAGGTAATAAATGTCATGTTCCTGCTTCCCGGATTCGTCTTGTTGACCGAGTACACACCCCATGGAATCTTCTAAAACCGTCAGATACATGATCAAAGGTCTGCCCCTAACCGGAGGAATCAAAATAGGAGGCTCCAAGAGATACTCTTTAATACTATCAAATGCCTTCTGGCATTGTTCAGTCCAAACATAACCTTGTTCTTTTCTGAGAAGCTTGAAAATGGGTCCACAAGTAGCAGTCATATTAGAGATAAATCGAGAGATATAGTTCAAACGACCCAGGAACCCTCTGACCTGTTTTTCCGTAGTCGGAGCTGGCATTTCCCATATGGCTTTGACTTTATCTGGATCCACTTCGATTCCCTCTTGGCTAACAATGAAACCTATCAGCTTTCCTGAGCGGACACCAAATGTGCACTTGTTAGGATTCAAACGTAGCTGATACTTTCTCAATCGCTGAAACAACTTCAAAAGATGTTCGACATGGTCTTCTTCAGTCTTAGACTTGGCTATCATATCATCTACATAAACCTCAATCTCTTTATCCATCATATCATGGAAAAGAGTAGTCATAGCCCTCTGATACGTTGCACCAGCATTCTTTAAATCGAACGGCATAACTCTGTAACAAAATGTGCCCCAGGATGTGATGAATGATGTCTTTTCCATGTCTTCGGGAGCCATCCTGATTTGATTGTAACCTGAAAATCTGTCCATGAAAGAGAAAACCTTATACCTTGCAGTACTATCCACCAACATGTCAATGTGAGGGAGAGGAAAATCATCTTTAGGACTAGCTTTGTTCAAATCTCTGTAGTCGACACACATGTGAACTTTACCATCCTTCTTCGGCAGAGGCACAATATTGGCTAACCACTGCGGATACTCAGATGTAACGAGAAAACCTGCATCAATCTGCTTTTGTACCTCTTCTTTAATCTTCAAGGCCATGTCAGGGCGAGTCCTTCTGAGCTTCTGCTTGACTGGCGGACACTCCGACTTCAAAGGTAGACGATGCTCCACTATGGCAGTGTCGAGACCAGGCATGTCTTGGTACGACCAAGCGAACACATCGACATATTCCTTGAGTAATTCAATAAACCTTTCTTTCACATTAGACGCAAGCAAAGCTCCAATCTTCACTTCTTTACGGAGCTCTTCGGTACCTAAATTAATAACCTCTACTGGCTCTTTGTGAGGCTGAATGGCTTTATCTTCATTCTCAAGTAACCGGGATATCTCCTCAAGGATCTCTTCTTCCTCTTCTTCGGCTTCAAACACAGGAAACTCAAAGTTCGGAGAAGGCATTGGGTCATTGTTTTTTATGTTCAATTCGTGCAGTAATCTGCACATGTGACGTGATTTTATTTTAGATTTTGAGTAAGTGAGAGTGTGTGCACGAACGTGCGAAGTGATTTAAAATTGTGATTACCATTTTCCTTAGAGTAATAATAAATAGAAACAGAAAATAGGAATGTAAAAACGATGATTTATTGATGATAGCAAATTTCAAACAAAAGCCCCAACACAAAATCACCTTTGCCTTGGGCAGAGCAAAGGTAATTATGGAAAGTAAAGCCCACACACAAATGTCATCGCCTTGGGCAGAGCGAAAAACTAAAACAAATGAAATAACAAAACCATTACTTTGATAATGGGATCACAACAGGAACATTAACAACACTCCAATTCCGAGCCATTGCCCCATGCGTCACAAAATTAGGCTGGTCTTCGACAGACTCATCTTCAAGAATGGCACTGGCTTCATATTCGGGTCCTTGGACTTCTGGTTGAGGAGGAAATAGAGGAATGGCAGCATCTTCAGAATCTTCTTCCACGATATTTACCTCTGGCGAATGGATAGTCCCTCCGCTGTGAAACACATTCTTGATAGGGAGAATAACCATATTTCCTGTGGGAGTCTTCTCGGAATTGTTACCTTTGAAACCCAAACCTTTCTTGTCTTTGTTTTCGGGTAACTCCAGCATTTGTCCCCACTTCCCTTGAGAACCACCTTCCACCACTCGCTGTGCGTCTTTGAAAGATGCCATAGAAGCTCCATTATTATTAGTATTATTAACAATCAAGAGGGCTTGAAATTGAGTCCCCACCTCTTCTTCTGCATCGACGTAAGAAAAGGAAGAAATATGGCTTACTACTAGAGCCCTTTCACCACAAACTGTGACCAATTGTCCATCGCAAATATATTTCAATTTTTGGTGAAGAGTGGATGTGACAGCTCCAGCCTCATGTATCCATGGCCTGCCTAATAAGCAACTGTAGGAGGCATGAATGTCCATGACCTGGAATGCAATCTGAAAAACACTGAGCCCGATAGTCATGGGTAGATCCACTTCTCCAATCACCGTCTTTCGTGAACCGTCAAAGGCTTTGACCACAACACCACTTGGTCTCATTGGTGGTCCCTGATAAGTCAGCCTTGCGAGAGTTGTTCTTGGCATCACGTTCAACGAAGAACCAGTATCAACCAAAACCCCAGATAACATGTCATTCATGCAATTTATGGAAATGTGCAGAGCCAGATTATGCTTCCTCCCTTCTTCAGGTAACTCCTCATCGCAGAATCCCAGATTGTTGCATGCAGTAATGTTACCCACTATTCCACTAAACTGCTCTATAGTTGCATCACGGTCAATGTATGCCTGCTCAAGTACTCCTTGCAATGCCTGCCTATGGGCCTCGGAGCTCATCAACAATTGTAATACGGATATTTTAGATGGCGTCTGTAGCAGCTGATCCACCACCTTGTATTCACTTCTCTTGATCATTTTTAGAACCTCATCGGATTTGTCTACAGAATCATTTCCACTGGACTGCCCCAGAGTCGTATCCTTTACAACCGGTGCTCAGAAGGGACCTCTTTATTTTTTGGTGCCGAGAAAACTCGACCACTCCTTGTAACTCGGCTAACATCAGCAATGTTGACTACAGATGATAAATTAGGTAAAGGCACCTCCTTACCATTTTCAAACATAGTAGCGTTATACCTGTAGGGAATAGCCTTGCTGGAAGTATAAGGAACTGGACCAGGTACATTAATAACCAGAGGATTAGCAACAGTCTTCTGGCTATCATAAGTAAACTCAATTCGTTCCAGATCTTTGATGTGGGGAACTATCACAAATACCCCTTCATCCTCATCTGTAAGACACTCTTGGATCATGTTCACATTGGCCGCTCCATGCTGCGGTAAAGGATTATTCTGCACATTTGGATTCGAATCTTTGAAAGTCAGGATTCCACTCTTGACTAATCTCTGAACATCGGCTTTCAATCCATAACAATTCTCAATATTATGGCCTAGCGCACCCTGATGATATAGACAAAACTGATCAGCTCTGTACCAATAAGGAAGGTCCTTAGGCACCGCTGGTGGAGACTTAGTCTGGATATGGCCTTTTTGCAACAATGCTGGGAAGAGCTCTGCATATAGCATAGGAATCGGATCGAAATTTGGTTTCCTGACCACACGACCGGGGCTGTTGAACGGCTGTCGGGCTTGTTGAGGAGATGGATGATTTTGCTGACGATATTGTTGTTGTGGCGAAGCAGGTGGAGTTTGAGGTGATGGTTGATAAGGTTGTGCAAACTGTGGTTGGTAAGCTGGAGCATTGATAACTGGGGTCACAGCAGCGACCTGCGGGTGTTAGTGATATCTTCCTTTCGACCGTCCTTGGTGCACAACACTTACTTCTTGTTCTTTCTTTTTCCCAAAATTACTCCCATACTTCTTGGCATTGCTGGAAGCACTTCCTTCCCTCACCAATCTTCCTTCACGGACACCTTCTTCCAATTGCATTCCTATGTTGACCATTTCAGTAAAATCACTAGGGGCGCTCGCTACCATTCTCTCATAGAAAAATGGGTTCAGTGTTTTCAGGAAAATTCTAGTCATCTCCTTCTCCTCCAGAGGTGGAGTGACTTGAGCAGCAAGTTCACGCCAGCGCTGGGCGTACTCCTTAAAATTCTCTCTTTCCTTCTGGGCCATGGCTCTCAGCTGGTCTCTATCCGGCGAGACGGTCCCTCTCCTTCAGCTAACTTCTTCTTGAGTCCTTCAATCTCTTCTTGCATCTTCGCCTTCTCAAGAATGAGCTTATCCACATATGACTTCCATGCGCCTGAAGTGGGAGGGATATCAGAGTTCACAGCAGGTGCCGATAAGGTGTTAGGAGAAAATGAATCCCCTTGTGTCTTCCTTCTTTTGGCAGATTCTTCTTCCATTTGTCTAAAGACCTTCTGAAGCTCTTCCATTTCACAATCGAGGGCCTGATATTTGTTCTTCCAAGCATCTCTTTCTTGCTCCGCTTTAGCCAAATTGATCTTCAGTACCTCTTCATTGCTCATGAAAACTAAGACTGGGTCTCGGGGAGCCATAGAAATAGGTGCATGATGGGGATAAGGCATCTTCAAGTTGATAGCCCTTTCCTGTTCTCACCGGGTATATGACTCTGAAGCAATGCACTCAGGCATTCCCAAAGCAATCGTTCCTTTCTTATGCACATGTCGCCAGGCTTGCACAATCTCTTTCTTGAGTGTAGGATTCTCTTTTTCTTCGATGAATATTCCTTCCAAGTAGATATTGCTTGGTTTTTCTTTCATAGGATAACCATGCTGACGGCGAGCTAAAGCAGGATTATAACTTATACACCCTTTCGTACCAAGGAGAGGCACGTTTGGGAAACCACCACAATTATTAATCATATCCTTCCCTTCAAGCGCGGGATGATACCACTTAATGTCAGTATGCGTGAGTGACATAAATTTTTGTGACCAAAGAAGTCCATCCTTAAGATTCCAAAATGTTCTCGAGCGGGGCAAGTGCGAAACAAACCACTTGTATAGTAAAGTAGCACAGCAAATTATCATCCCTCCCCCATGAGATTTCCTTTGGTGCACAGAGTGATAAGCATCGGCGAGTAGAGTTGGGACCGGATTCTTGATAATGAAAATTTTGATTGCATTCATGTCGACAAAGTCATCAACATTTGGAAAGAGAAAGAGCCCGTATATAAGCAAGGCGAAAATAGCCTCAAAAGCTTCCCTATTATTCATACCAGCACAATACCGAGCTTTCTCCATTAGAAACTTAGCGGGTAACCCTGAAATTCCACTTTTGGTAACCATATTAGCCTTGACGTCTGATGGTTTGAGGTGAGCAGCTTTGGCAATATCCTTTTCACTAGGTGTACCTTCCAAACCAGAGTAAGGGAGATCTGTAGAGATAGGAATTCCGACCAAGATAGAATATTCCTCTAGAGTATGCATCAACTGATAATCAGGGAAAGTGAAGCAGTGGTATACTGTGTCGTAAAACTGCACGAGAGTAGGGAGTATTCCCTCTAGCATCTTGGATTTCAACAAGGAGAAAATCCTCCCATACTTGTCTTCGAATGTTGAAGGGTTTTTTATCAATTCCCCTAATTCCTTCAGCTTTTCCAACTTAGGACTTTTGAAGGTAAATTTCTTCGTTCTTTTCCTCCCGAAATCCATCCTATAAGGTTTGCAAAACAAATGTTAAGTTCCTCGAAAATGGCATGGTGTAAGATGCATGGATGCAATGCACAAACACACGTAGGGAAACACAAATGCACACAACAAGCAAAAGGCCTAGGCTTGGAGATCACGAGCATGGAGCCAAATGGTCTAACCATCCCAAGAAGGTATATACTATGGTTCATTTGTACCTGCCGAACGAGTTCTACAAAGTTCCCAGAGTCTACAACCCATCTTTCGGATATTATCGATTTCCCAATTACTTGGTAGTCAACAATATTCTCAAGAGGATCTCGCCTGAGTGTAGTATCGCGTATCAACCATTTGGAATTACTCCCTCATAGTCATCGCACTACATCCTAAAAGGCCAAGTTGGGTTAAAGGTGACTACGGTTCTCAATATCCCGGGCTCCTAGGTCGAAAGTAGTAATGTATTCACGATAGCTCGTTCAACAAATACCACCTTCGAGAGGGCCTCAACTGAGTGTGGAATCAAATCGACTTATTTGGAATTACTCCCTCGAAATCTCCTCGATTATACCCAGATCCTATCTTATATGTGCTCTCAAGTCCGGGTTAGGACTTATCTCACCACTCAAAGATAACCCTGCAAACAGCAAAACAAATATATATAACAGATAAAAAAGATTCAAGTTAGGGGGAACCCTCTTATGAGAGTCCCCAGTGAAGTCGCCATTTCTGTCGCGGTGAAAATTGGATAACAAGCTATTAGTTAATTTGTATCGCATATTTTTAATGTCACCACCGTCTTTGATTTTATCCAAGGGAAGGGAGAAAGACCGAATACCCACAATGCAATGCAAATGCACTTAGATTCTAAGTTCGGGGGTAGGTTATACCTAGGGAAGGTGTTAGCATCCTAGATATCTGTAGTACTCTACAGGAACCTCTTGATTTTACTTTTATCTTATCCGTTATATGTTTTGCTAAGGGTTTAAGGATTTAGGAAAAGAAGATGAGTCATCATCTTAAGAAAGACCACCACAGTTCTTTGAAAGTGTTTGTATTTGTGGGGTATGGGATTGTATGTCCCGTTCTTTGAGATGATTAACATCTAATTCTCTTGTGTGGAGAATTAGGTGGGCTAAAGTTTGATTAAAAATCAAAGTTGAGGGGGACTATCCTAGGAAGTCTATCCTAAGTTATCTAATTGTCTTATCTTAAGTTTGTCGATTATGAATGCAAATGATGTGCACCATGCACAATAACATGGTTATCATGCATGGGATTTTCCCTTGGATATTTATGCAGTTTGATTATATTATTTAGGCGAATGTGCTAGCAAAGTGATGCTAGACTTGTGTCCAGTGATCAAAAGGTCGAATGCGAGGCCCTAAGGCGATCGACTTACATAGGTAGAAAATTGGCTCGACGTTGGATCGAGGATTTTTATTATTTTTGAAAGAGTTTTGACAGAATCAAAAATCAAATGAAAACAAACCAATAAAGCAAACATGCGAACACTCACGAACCTATGACTAAGCGAGGTTTCTAACCGGGGACAATCTAAAAGGTTGAGTCTTGAACTTATTGTTTTAATTAGGAAATTATGCTAGAGATTATTATTATTGTAAAACTTAAAATTAGTTACTAATAAAAGTTTTAATTTTAATTATTAAGAAAAGTTTTGATTTTAACATTATCATAAAAGAAAAAGTTTTAGATTAATTATTAAAAGGAAAGTTAAATTTTAATATAAAAGAAAATTAGATTAATTATTATTATAAAAGAGTTTAAATTAATTATTATAAAAAAAAAGGTTTTAAATTAAATTATTATTAAAGTCTTAGGTTAGATTATTAATAAAAGGTTTTAATCTTAATTATAAAAAAAGATTTTTTAATTTTAATTAAAAGGTTTTTTATTATCAAAAAGGTTTAATTTTAAAAAGAACTAACGAAACTCTCTCTTTCAGTCGTCTCTCGCATCTCTCGTTACCTCTACTCGCCTCTCACCCTCTCATCTCTCAACGGAATGAAAACAGAAAAAAAAGGTTACGAAACCCTAGTCGCCGCTCACCGCCGCGATTCCTCTCCTCTCTCTAGATCGAACAATCAACAAACATGCACCCTAACCCCATTGTTCCCGTCCCCGATTTTCACTATATTTCACGGTTACATTTACAATCAGATGCAATGAATAAAGCAAAACAAGAAAAAAAAAGGGATGGTGGCGGAGGCTGCGACGGCTCCGTGACGCTCCGATCAGGGAAGTATCTTTTTCCTTTTACCTCTGTGTGATTTCGCGTTGTGGCTTTCTCCTTCTTTGCTTTCTGGTTGTTGATTGGGAACTCGCGTGATGGTTTCTGACGGGTTTCTCTTGGTTTGATGTGTGTTGGCTTTGATTTCTGGTGTGAGATCGCGAACGGTTTTACTTTTTCTGATTTTAGTGTATTTGGTTTTCTAATGAATTCCGTCCGATAGTGGATTTGTGATGGCTGCCCCCTTTTTCTGATGAGACGAGCGCTCCTTTTATAGGCCAATGATGAGCCCTTGTTTGGGAAACCTCTTCAATGTTGAATGATTCTGGTTTAATGTTGCTTTGATAACGTGTTAACTGATTGGATCTGATGTGATTTTGATTTGGAAAGTTTTGAATTGAAATTGAATTTGGGAGATATTCTGATACGATTTGGTTTTAATGTTGATTTGATTTTTCTGATTTGGGAAAGTTTTTTTTGAAATTGTTTGGAATTGTATGATACGGTTTTGATCCGGGAGATTCAAAAGTTCCCCTTTCTGATGTGATCTCTTGTAATCAAATGACTTGAATGCTCTGTGTTCCGATTTAGAAAGAATTGATGTTGGCGGTGTCCTTTGATATTGCCCATCAACTTATTTTGAAAATGACGATAAATTTTCTGATTCAAAAACAAATCTGAGGCCAAAATAGGAAAATTTGAAATTTGTCTAATTTTGTTTGACTGACCAATAATTGCTATTGAAACCCTTCCTTGTTCACCTTGATATGTTTGTGTGTAGGGAACACAAGGATTCGCCTGGATTGGATGAGATTTCTACGCACGGCTGCTGTTTCTAAAAAAAACCGCTGCAAACTGATCATCCTGGAGCTGTGTAGAGAACCCTTAAGGACTGAATTAAAAGGGTAATACCTCCTTCAATATTTACCGATATCACTATCATTTCCTTGGGTCGGAAGCACAGCAGAAAAAACTAACTCAGTGTTTTAATATTTCAGGCTAGCCAAGTCACTTAGTCCTGCAGCACTCTCAAATTCTAGCTCGACCTCTTGTATAGAAATGAGTGCCATTAGAGGTAAGCACCAATCTTTTTCACTAATCTTGTTCAGTTCTTTTCCTACCCAAGATTGCACTGCACATGGGAACTAAAGGATTGTCGCCGATGCGTCCTTCTTTGTGCACCTCTTAACTATATGATTCATGTTGTTATCCACTGAAATGTGGTGTCAAATGCAGGGAAATGAGTTGAGTGGGTCTGGAAAACAAAGCTCGAGGACAATGCTCTGTTGGGGTATGCAGATAGTTAGAAGGTAAAGGTTATCGTAAGTATTAGATAGCGAGACTTAGTTGACTGGTTGAATCGTTCTTGAGTTGATTCTTTCAACTTCTTCACTTGCCGAAGAATTTACTTTTGTAAATGGTTGCTGATAAACCTTTTGTGGTGATATCTTGCAGATGACACTTGATTGCTTAGGTTACCAGCGTCGGGTGCTGAAGATGAAGAGGATTCACCTAAGAAATGGTGCACGAGTTGTTTATACACTATTCGTAGAAGTGTGCACAAAGCTGCCTGATAAACCTCCAGGTACCCCTATCGACATCAACCGTGTTTTGTTACTTTGATTGCGACTTACTGATCTCGGTTTAAACATGGAATGCTTATGGTAAACCAGGCCCATGTATGCATTTATATGCCCAAATAGCTGCTGCTACATCAACATATCCCATGAGAGGTCTAAGGTACAAGTTCCAAAAGACCAGCAAGGTATCCACGGGCATTGGTATTTGGTGAAGGAAGTATGGGCCTTGGCTTGGCGATAACTCATGAGTTTACTCCGTAGATGGGGTGAGATACGTACGGGATGCTGCAGGACTCCTGATGCCAGTTTCGACTCCGTCGACTTCTGAGTGGCTTCCTCAATCCGTCGAATCTTCAAAACAACATCAAGAGGGACTTGGTACATTTTATTTCTGCCTTGCGATTTATTGCCTTGTACGTACGATTTCGTAGTGAATTCATGATCGGATTTTTGATGGTGATGATTCCTGCCATTTCCAGCTTGTAATGTTTGACCATGTTTCTGAATTTTCCATGAGTACGTGATTTTGGTCATGAAAATGATTCCTTTCCAATTTGATTGCAGGTCGCTTGGTTTTCGAGTAGATGATGAGTGGCACCAGGGTGATGAATTGATGAATGAACAAATGATCACTTTGTTCTTTTCTTTTTACTGTAAGTTGCTTATGATTGTTTTGTTTTCCGAATTTATCAAAGGAACACTGCTCTCATCTAGTGACATAGAACTACTAAAGGTAGTACTAGTCTTTTGTTAATAGCTTCATCTCTAACAATCACTAAGGAAGCATACGCAATGCTTATAACTTCTCTTTCACGGTTGCTCAATCTGAACTGGTTTGCTTAATGTGAATCCACCCCTATTTTTGAATGTATGTACTTGCAATTTTATGACAAACCGTTTGACAACGTTGCTGTAAGTCATTTTTGATGTAATAACCTGTAACAACTTCTCCTGGAATGGTGATAGATGAATAATATATTTGAACCGTTTTCTAATTGTTTGGACAGGTCCGGATGGCTTTGTTTGGAGAGGATTGGCGGACGGCGCAAATAGCTTTCATGTAGCTTGGTAAGTGCCGGCGAACCACTTTCATATCAGTGAAATCATGATTAAAATTCAACTGTTTTCTTTGGCACCGTTCCCTAGAGATGGACGGGCTAAAAGACCAGTTTCAAAGACCTCGACTTGGGCATCATTCATATCAAACGCTTTAGAAGACGAGGCATTATCCATCACTTGAGAATCCGACACAGAATTTTGGGAAAGTCCAGGAAAAGCACAATTCATATCGGTAAAAGCATGGTGTTTTACGTGTTGTAACATGACATGGTTTCTTGGCCTTGCAGACCTTTCCTTTTTTATTGTTTAGGATAAATCTTGTGATTACCCTACAATTTTGTAATTGTTCTTGGATGTAATGATTCTTGTTCATTCAAGATAATGCTTGTACTGTCTTCAGGTGATACTGAACCTTTTTCCACTTGAATTAGTGCTCTTAAAAAAACCAAGAGAAACCTTCGTATGTACTGTATCCTCTTTGAATTATTCTTGCCTGCGACATAAAGATCATCGCTAATTCCCATATGACTATTATTTTCTAAGTAATAATAATCATTATCAGCTATCGCTAATGCAAGATCATACACTTTGAAACTGATTAAACTATACTCATCAAATTTTTTTAGTCTTGGAAAAAGGTGACAACTTTAAAAGAATATCAATAAGCCTGTTGTTCACATCACCATTAAATATTCAAGGTAATCTTGCGCCATGCTAAAAGATGTTGATAAATCCAATATGTTAAGACTAGATCAAAAATCCAAAATAAGTGCTAATGACGCCTCAAGAAAGAACAAAAACAAGGAACTTGCAAGATCAACTCCTACTAGATTTTAAATGCATAGAGTTAAAAAAAACTACTGCACGTATCACCACCAAGCTCGCTTCCAAACTAGTCTTGAACTTTGAATCATGGAATGGTGCCTGACTCTTCTGTTTGACACCGTAATCATGGGAAGATTTTAACAACGGTCAAAACTTTTGAACCTCACATTGCAACTCCTTTTGAGACAAATGAACCATGGCCCAGATTAACTTAAAACCATGATGCGTTCAAAACCTGACAAAATTCTAACTTGAGATTAGGGCATCGTCACCAGGAATCACCTACAACAATCCCTCCGAAGCAAACAAATCAAGTATGGCCCTTGAACTACGTCTTGGTATAATTAACATCTTCTTGAGACACTCCTCGTGAACATATTGGCCTTCTTGAAAGCATGGGTGACTCTTGGAATTCAATCAAGAATGGCTTAAGGACCAAACTTGACCTCGTAGACTAGTGACAATAATGGTTTTGAATTTGCATTCCGGGATCTAAACTTCCAATTCTTCCCAAATCGAACTATTCTTTGGATGAACCAACGTTTAAGAGCGTAGAGCTAACATATATCTTCAAATTGAGGAGCTTACAGAGGGAGAAGGCACCGACTTATAGTGTAACTTGCCACACAACCAATGATCAGCCTTAGGGGACCAAATTCCCTATCATAGGGTATAAGGACTTAATCCTTGTGGGGGGAAAACTGAGGAGTCTTGAGGGAGAAAAAGCTTGGTAGCGGTTTAGGGACCGAAAGGAAAAGGACACAATCACACAGGAAATCCATACACACCTCGCAAAGGCCAGAGAAACCTCCACAAACACACACACACAGAGCACAACCTTCAAGTTCTTTGAATTTTCTGTAACAGCACCTGTCTTTAAAAGGAAACAAAACAGAAAAAGCTAGATAAAATGATTAGTTATGCACGAAAGATCAACCTAAGATGCTATGCAAAAAGAAAAGGGATCTTAGGGTCAAAAATTAGGGTGCAACAGTGCGCGAAAAGACAAAGGGCTTAATGTGATTGCGCTAGAACGAAATCGGGTGAAATAAGAACAAGAGACTCTAGGCAGAATTATAACAGATATATTGAACAGCTTGTTTAAAATGGAAGTCCACGACTCAGCTTGTTGCTTGTGTCATTAGTGTATCGTTAGTGTTTTACTTAAGTATCGGTCTAACTAACAAATGGTTTCCCGTAATTGTTTCGAAAACCGAAGATATGTTATGCATGTGCGTCTGATAAAACTTGTCCGATTTTCTAATTGATTATTTGCTTGAGGACAAGCAAAGGTTTAAGTATGGGGGAGTTTGATAACGAGAAATCGTATCATATAAACACCGTATTTTTAGTCCATTTTCATAGTGCATTAATCCGTTTAACTCCCGATTGTTTCGAGTTTTTATGTTTTTCCACAGGTACAATGGTTCTCTACTCAAAAGTGTGCAAAAAGATCATATGAAGAAATTCAACATGAAAAGATAGAACAAACCAAAAATCTGCCAAAGTCTGCATATTTTGTAGCTCTGACGGTCGTAACAGCTCTCTTACGATCGTAACCCACTTCTAGCGCATTACGACCGTCACATATTGCTTACGACCGTAACACGCTACTTAATGTGAAAAATGCCCGTCACCAAGTTCTTACGATCATGACAAGCCCAATTTAGTTTTATTAAGAATGTGAAGACGTGGCCAACGAAAGGTGGAAGAGTCTTCAGTGACTCCTATTTTCTCTCAGCCTCAACGACCAACGACACTGCCCAGTCTCCTGATTTCTCTCAACAAACAGCATGCTGAAGCCCACGAACTTTCTCCAACTGACAAACACAAATGCTTATAAATACCAAAGAATCAGATGAAGAAAGGGACGGAGTTTTTGATATAATTTTCTTGCGGAAGCTCTGCCGAACTTGCAACCTAAATTTCCAGTTTTATTTCAGTCTTTATTTCTGTTCTTCATTTCCTGTTTTTCCCTTTACCGTTAAATAGCAATTTCCAACATCAGGAAATTGCTATCGTAGCTAGGATTTATTGGTTTTAGCCTCAGAACTTGTTAAATTTCAATTCCAAGAGTTCCAAACTTGCCATCATCTGTGGAAGAGGGAGCTTGAGGAATAGTGCATTGTATCAGGTTCTGAACCGTATTAATATAATTGTCATTTGTTTTATGCTAAATTATCGTTATTTAATTACTATGAGTATTCTACTGCATCTAGATTATATCGTTTGTTTTTCTGTTTTGATTAGTATGTCTAGCTAATTTTCTAGAGTCGGTATGTATAAGAGTAACTGAGCGGGTAAAACCGGCCCTAAGCTAAAATCCTAAATAACTTAATTTCTGGCTGTGACTTTTTATTATAAAACCAGGCTTTTTGTTACGAGAGTAAGAAAAGTGGAATAGGTTAGGATCGAGACCACGAGAGTGTGAGGTTTTAACCGGATAGCTAAAGTTAGGCATTTGATTTAAATACAGCGAGAGCGCTTTAAAATGAATTAGACTTTATTAAGTTTTCAAAGAGTATTTTCTAAACACTTATGGGCTAGCGAGAGCAGGCATAGGGCTTTAGGAGTATAATCTAATACAAGACCACGAGAGTGTGAGTTGAGGGTTTTTAAACTGATAATTTCTACAGAATAACTTAAGTGAAATATTTTCATATGCTTAGTTTCGATTAAATCCGCATAGGTTCACTATACTACATACCGACTGCTTTATTAATATTTCTTAATCCAATTTAGTTTCCCGCTTTAATTCTTTAGAAATTAAAACCGTGACATTATCCGCCTTAGCTAAACATAGTAACTATAGGTAGCACTAGATTGATTATCAAGTCCTTGTGGGTTCGATATCTTTTAAAACTACGCGATAGGACTGTGCACTTGCAGTCAGAATCTATAGACGTACTAAGTCGCGATCAAATGTAGAACAAATTCTGACCATAATATTTACAAGTATTAGAACCAGCACACATGTAACACACAATTAAATCATTATTCTTTCAATATTTTGTTATCAGCAAAACCCAAAGACAATATGTCATGAACAAATCTTGTTCTAACAATGTAAACTCTACATCTCAAAGGATTTCCCCTACAACGAACACAAGTTTTTGAAAGGCAAAACATTGCAATTTTGAATTGAAAGTCCTGTGTTCATATTAGGATTAGTTTTGCCTTGTGCCGTTATTAGGTTCTGTTGTCCTTGCATTTGTTGTTTCGGGAAAATGTTGCAGTTTTGTAATACGGTAGTGGAGTTTTCGAATATGAAATCGACTATACCATAGATGTTGCATTCTCTGTAAAATTGACGATTCGAGTGAACGTAGAGTGAATCTTGATATGCATTAATGGAACATTTATATAAACTGCTTGACCCGTGCTTGTCATTAGCGCTACTGCTTGGTGTTTTTCTGGACCAGCTTGTCATTAGCACCACTGCTTTATAATATGAGAAGAATTTCACAGGTATAGGAAATTAGTAAGAAAAACAAAAGTCGTGTTAAAATAGTATGAATGAGCAATTGATCATATCCTTGTAGCAATCTCTAACAATGGTCACCTAGTTTACTAATATATATGGCACAAAATTGCATGTGATACTGCATCAATTTACTGCATATCACATCCTTGTAGCAACTTTTAGTCCTGTACTAATATATATGCCACAAAACTGCATGTGATACTGTATCAATTTGAGAACCACCTTCAACTAAAACTATAAGGATCTAAACTGAATTCGGCATAACTAAGAGACCTGGAAATAATTTACCGTAGAAGATATTTACCAGCAATTGAAATGTTCCATGCAAATTGTAGTGGGATCTGAATATTAAGTTTAATTATCTATATTCGTTCAATATAGCACAAGCCGCTGTATGTTATCTGAGTGTTATATCTAATCATTTAAGGGAGTCTCACTTAGTGTTATGGAGTTTATTTGTGTGGCTTGTTGGTTGTGTAGTGTTCCCTTGTTATTATTTTTCATTCAAACAAAAATTACACATGCGTTAAGGAGGGATGGTGTTAGCTTAATTTGGTTCAAAGTGTCGACAACTACCATGTTTCTCCTCTTAGGCTTTAAACACTACAGATGTGCAGGGCCGGCCCAATCATCTTAGAGGCCCCGTTCTGAGTTTAAAAAGGGCCCAATTTTTTTTTTAAATAGAATTACAATAATTAAAAAAGACACATTAAAAATACAATTATGTATTAGTTAAAAATTAAGTTTAAGTATAATTATTTTGAGTTTTGATCAATCTCAATTTTTGTATGTATTTAATTTTTATCATAATATTTTTTTGATTTATTGAGTTGTTATTATAACATTTTATTTAATTTTATTAATATTTATAAAAAAAAATTAGACATTTTAAAATTTGGGGCCTTCTTAAATTTGGGGCCCTGTGCTGTAGCACTTCTTGCACTTGCATAGGGCCGACCCTGCAGATGTGAGTTAGAGTTGTGGAAGCTTGGAGCAAAATTTTCTGAGCATGTAATTTGCTAAGTTTAGTAAGTTTGAGTTGTGGAAGCTTGGAGCAAAATTTTCAGAGCATGTAATTTTCCAAGGTTGAGTAACGGTAGACTATCAATGTTCCAATAACCAAGGCGAAGCTTAATGGAAAAGAAGAAGAAGAACACTATGCTCATGGAAAAAGATGAAGTATAACAGAAAGTTTGTTATCAAACAGTTGCAGAGCATAACAGAAAATGAATTTCATCTCTTATTCTTATGGATAAAGTGTACAATATATATACATCTCAATGTGTGGCTCTAATCAAACATATATACTTACACGTGGCAATATACTATTAGTACATGAATAATAGAAAGCTAAGAAGCTAATACTATATACACTAATATCCCCCCTCAAGTTGGGCATTGGATACTACAAAGGCCTAACTTGCTCAAATTATTCTTTAAAGAAGGAGAATGTAGAGGCTTGGTGAATATGTCAGCAAGCTGATCATGAGTTGAAACAGGCAGCAAGTGAATGAGTTTAGAATTGATCTTTTCGCGAACAACATGACAATCCAACTCTATGTGTTTGCTACGTTCATGAAAAGTAGGATTATGAGCTAAGTAAATAGTTGATTTACTGTCACAAAACACAGATGCAGGATGATTGAAGTGAACTAACAGATCATGAAATAAGTATTGAAGCCACTGAATTTCACAAGTGATGGAAGCTAGAGCACGGTATTCAGCCTCAGTCGAAGACCGTGAAACAGTGTGTTGTTTCTTGGATTTCCAACATAAAAGAGAAGAGCCTAACATGATACAATAACCAGTGACAGATTTTCTGGTATCTAGACATTTTGCCCAATCGGAGTCAGCAAACCCAAAGAGTTGTAGCTTGCTAGAAGAGGAAAACAGGATGCCTGTAGTAGGAACAAATTTTAAGTACCTGAGAACAAGTTGAGCAGCTTGGCAATGAGGAGTATGTGGTTAAGAGACAAACTGACTCAAGTGTTGTACTGCAAAGGAGATGTCAGGTCTTGAATTAGTGAGGTATATCAATCTACCAATGAGTCTTCTATATGAAGAAGGATCGTCTAAAAGAGGGCCTTCATGAATGGACAACTTAGTAGTAGGATTAAAGGGCACGACAGAAGGTTTTGCTGCAAGAAGACCAGCATCTTCTAAAAGTTCAAGAGTATATTTTCGCTGGTTAAGAAAAATACCAGCCTGTGATCTAGCTATTTCAAAGCCCAAGAAGAATCTCAACTGACCAAGGTCTTTAATTTTGAATTGGTGATCCAAGAGTTGTTTAACTTGATGTATCTCAGAGAGTGAATTACCTGCCAAAACAACATCATCTACATACACCAATAAGGCAGTGAATTCATGATCAACATGTTTGACATATAAAGAATAGTCATCCTGAGATTGTTTATAGCCAAGAGAGATAAGAAAAGAAGATAGCTTGGAATACCATTGCCTGCTGGCTTGTTTAAGGCCATATATGGATTTTTGTAACTTACACACTTTAGATTCACTAAAACCAGATAAACCTGGAGGAAGAGTCATGTATACCTCTTCATGCAAGTCACCATGAAGAAAAGCATTATTTACATCAAGTTGTTCCAAGTGTCATCCTCTAATAGCTGCTAAAGATAGGAGAACTCTAACTGTGGTGATTTTAGCAACAGGGGAAAAAGTATCAAAGTAATCAATGCCCTCTATTTGTGTGTAACCCTTTGCCACCAACCTAGCTTTGTATCTCTCTATAGAACCATCTGCCTTGTGTTTAACCTTATACACCCATTTACACCCAATAGGACTTTTTCTAGGAGGGAGATCAACCACATCCCAAGTATGATTTTCTGCAAGAGCAAGTAGTTCAACATTCATAGCCTTTCTCCAACAGTCATGCTTAATGGCTTAGTTAAAAGTTTTGGGTTCAACATGAGAAGAAATAGCATAACAATAATGTTTATAAGATGGAGAACACTTGTCATATGAAAGGACAGAAGAAAGGGGATAAAGAATTTCAGAGTTTTTGGGTTTGGTAGATGAAGAGGTGTAGATGGTATTGTAGCAGTGGTAATCTGCTAAATAGCTTGGAGGGTGTGTGATACGAGTAGATTGTCTTAAGGGAGGGGCATGTGTGTTGTCATCAAGTGAAGAAGCAGGTACATTAGAATCATGTCCAGCTGTAGAAGGATGGGATGATTCATTGGATAAAGGAGAAGGAATATGATGGTTATTAGAAGAAGTTCTGATGGGAACAAAACTGACAGGACTAGACAAAGGAGTATCCAATATAGACATGGGGCTGGGCTGAGATAGACTAAAAACAGGTTGTAAAGTTGGGATAGGAGCCAGACTAGTACCAGGCTGTAAAGTGGAATTACTATTACCAGGCTGTGAAGAAAAAGTACTACTAGGCTGTACATAAGTACTATGTTGTGCAGGAATAGATGGACTATCAGGAAAAGCATGAGGATTAACATTAGATTGTAAAGGTGAAGGAAATTCAGGAGGATCATCATAAAGTATAGGGTTGGAAATATCAGACTGAGTATTTGAGGTCACATTAGTTGGAACAGTGGGATGTGATACATGTGATTTAAAAAGGAAATATGTTTCATAGAATATCACATGTCTAGAAACAAACAGGTTGTGATTTTTAAGATCATATAATATGTAACCTTTAGTTCCTTCCTTAAAACCAAGAAAAATAGCCTTTCTAGCTATAGGTTCAAATTTTGTTCTATGAGCCTGTAAAGTAGTAGCAAAACTTAGACAACCAAAGACTTTCAAGTGAATTATAATGGAAGATTTTTGATGTAACATTTCATAGGGACATTTTAGGTTTAGTAAGGGTGTAGGCAGCCTGTTAATAAGGTGTATGGCATGTTGAATACAGAAATTCCACATGTTTAAGGGAATGGAAGATTGGAAAAAAATAGTTCTAGCTACATTTAATATGTGCTGATGCTTCCTCTCTACCAACCCATTTTATTGGGGTGTTTCAACACAAAATTTTTGATGCACAATCCCTTTAGATAGAAAGAAATCAGCAAGAGCAAGAAATTCAGTCCCATTATCAGATCTTAGGCATTTTAAAGATGTTTGAAATTGATTTTCAAATGAGAGCTACAAATTGAATAAGGCTAGTTTTAACATGAGCTTTGGATTTTAGGAAGATAGTCCAAGTATATCTAGAATTGTCATCTACTAGGGTTAAAAAGTATCTATGACCAATAATAGAGGTAGTAGAAAAAGGTTCCCACACATCAGCATGTAATATCTCAAAGGGAGCATTAGTGGAAGTATTACTGTTAGGAAATGGCAACTTCTTTTGTTTGCCAAAATGACAAGAATCACAAGGAAATGTATTATGTTCATAAGAAATAAAAGGAAAAACTTTGGCAATATGTTTTAAACCATCATTAGAGATGTGACCTAATCTCATATGCCAGATATTACAAGAGGATTGAGAACTAGAATGATGGACTTGAGAGTGAGGTGTAGCATCAAGCACATATAGTCCTCGTTGTAAGCTAGCTATACCAATCATTTCCTTATAATTGTTCTGCAGAATTTTACAAGAATTAGCAGTGAAAAGAACATGACAGTTATTGCTATTAAGGAGTTTGGCAATGGAAAGCAAATTGACATGAAAAGTGGGAATATAGAGGACATGATGTAATGTTAACTCAGGTGAGATAACAATGCTACCAGACATTGAAGCAACAGCCTGAGAACCATAAGGTAAACTAACATAAACTGGGACAATGGTTTTACAGGACTTAAAGGAAGCTAAATCATAAGATATGTGATCAGTTGCTCCAGTATCAAGAATCCAAAGATTAGGATTCTTACCATTTTCATGAGAAGAATGAGAGTTCAGCACAAAAGGAGATGAGGATATAGAATTGGCTGTAGGTGTGGGTTTTGACTGTTGAAGAAGTTCCAAAATGTTGTTGTACTACTCTTGAGTAAAGCCAAAACTTGGTTTGGATTCATCAGAACCTGCATTGACAGAAGCCACAGATTGATGTGAATAGGTGTTATTTTGAATCTTACCTTTTCTTTTGAAGCCAGGAGGGTAACCATGCTTGAGAAAGCAAGTCTCAATGGTATGGTTAGTTCTGTTGCAATGAGTACAAAAACGATTATGCCCTCGAGTACCACGATGACCTTGTGGCTTATTCTTGAAGGAATTCTGGCCATTCTTACCAACAGAATTGCTTGAAGTATGTTGAATTTGAAAAGCAGTCACCTCTTCACTTGTAGTAGCAGGTGGAGCCACAACAGAACCTGCATAGTTCAACTCTCTTTCTTGTTGAATAACGAGTGAAAAAGCTTTGTCAACATTGGGTAGAGGCTGCATCATCATTATTTGAGACTTGGAATGAGCAAATTTTTCATTCAAACCCTTGAGAAATCTGATAACATAATCTTGCTCGCGGTATTTTCGAACTGAGGCTATGGCGCCACACGCACAGGGAATAGCACAAGAACACGCAGGAATTGGCCTATAGTTTTCTAGTTCATCCCACATAACTTTCAACTGGGTGAAATAGTTAGAAACATCAAGAGTACCTTGGCGGAATTTATACAAATCTTCTTGGATATCGAAAATTCGAAACACATCACCTTGAGAAAAACGGAGCTGCAAATTCTTCCATACACTAGCTGCACTTTAAATCCACAAAACCGATTTTGCAATGGATTCTGAAATTGATTGATGAATCCATGCCAGAACCATGGTATTACACCGAATCCATGGAGCGTACAACGGATCAGAAACGAGAGGCTTCGTGAGGGTTCCATCAATAAACTTTTCCTTGTTCTTGGAAATCAACGCAATATGCATTGATCTGGACCATGTATGATAATTTTTGTCATCAAGTAATGGTGAAACAAGAACAAGAGAATGATTTTCATTGGGATGAAAATAGTAAGGGTTCGAAGAATTTGTGGAGAAATCAGTGAAGCTCTGGTTAGCCATAGAAAAAGAAAGAACAATTGAAAGAAACTGCAAGTTCAATCAACGAAGAGAAAGAAGAAAAATGATTGAATCGAAACAACAAAAGAGAAACAAGATTCAATCGGAATGAAGAAGATGATGGCTACCAAAGCTTATTAAGCTCTGATACTATATCAATGTTTCAATAACCAAGGAGAAGCTTAATGGAAAAGAAGAAGAAGAACACTATGCTCATGGAAAAAGATGAAGTATAACAGAAAGTTTGTTATCAAACAGTTGCAGAGCATAACAGAAAATGAATTTCATCTCTTATTCATTATGGATAAAGTGTACAATATATATACATCTCAACATGTGGTTGTAATCAAACATAAATACTTACACGTGGCAATATACTATTAGTACATGAATAATAGAAAGCTAAGAAGCTAATACTATATACACTAATATAGACCCATCCAAAATAGAAGTTTTAAATAAGAGGTAGCAACCTAAGAACATCACAAAGGTTAATATTTTCGTTGGACTTGTAGGTTTTCTAAGGAAGAGTATCACCAATAGACCCATGCAAATGTTTAGTCAATGTAGATTATTAACCGTTTATCCCCATAACAATTAGCTATACTTTATTGGTTAGTTGTTTTTTATTATTTTGTTTAATTTATAAGTTATATCTTCCCTAATGGATAATCAATTAATTATGTTAATGAGTATATATATATATATATGGGTTAAATAAGTATAAGGTCCCTGAAAATAACCCAACATCTAGGTTTGGTCCCTATAAAAATTTTCTTCAAGGTTTGGTCCTCCAAAAGTTTTCCGTTTCTAACTGTAGTCCCTCCAGTTAGTTTCCACTAACTGAGGGTGACCTGGCGTGCCACATGTGTAAAAATACTTGCCAACTGTATATTTTTGTAATGCCCAGTCAGAAATGATTTTCCATTATATTTCTCCTCCATCTTCCTCCTCCACAATTAAATTGTTAAGCTCTTCTTCTCCTCTCCAGTTAAGAACCCTAAGCTACTATTTCCAGAAATTAAAAGCAGAACAAGTGGAATCAAAGCCTCTTATGAGAGGGATTTGATTCCAAATTCAACCAGTAAGTGCAATCTACCACTTGATTGAGCGTTTGTTTTTTGAGTCTTCGAGAACAGGTATATAATTTTTTCAACTGTACTTTTCCTGTTTCCCATTGAGAACACTTTATATCCTTGCTTATCTCTTTTTAGTTATCAGGTAGAGATGACAGCTTGAAAGCGCAAACCTGTTCTAAGCTAGTAAATAATTGTCCAAATCTAACCTCTTTATCTCTTCGAGGGTTTAAGCTACATGATTGTAAAGTTCGCATACTGGTTAAGGTATGTTTTCATTATTTGTTTTAAGTTCTCATTTCCAACATTCTTCACATTGTGTACCCATTGGAGGTTTTGATGAACTATGGCAGTGTCTTATAATGTTAAAATAACAAGTCCCACATCGGGTAAAACAAAGAAGGCTAAATGTTGACAAGCAAAGAGATCTAATGGCCATTGGTTTAAACTTTTGGACCAAGCTTTGACCACTGAGGTGGGGTTGTAACACATTCTGGTTTCCTTATTTTATTTTTCAATCCCTGTCTCTGAAATGCTAATAATTTTTCTGTGTGACTTTAGAGGACATCAAAAGTAGTCAACTTATTATGACTATATATTAGATTTCCCTTTGATGTTAAAAAGTGAGGTTTTGAACTATTAGGCAACTTCATCTCTTCAACATTTTTAGTCTTTGTAGGTAAGGTTTTTACCTGAGATGGTTGTTGGATGGTTGTTGGATTATACAAACTTTGCTAGATGGTTGTTGGATTAATAGACCTACTTTTTGTGCTAATTATTTTGATTTTGGATTTAGTTGATATTAGGATACGGTTGTCGTTGCAATGATGGCAGAAGCGCAGTATACATGATTACTGATATGAATTTATTCTTGAATCAAGTTAACTGTTGATTATGATTTGGTTTTAGCATAGTTTTCAATATCTTACACATGGAGAGAATTAATGTTTTGCAATAGTGTGAGGCGTTAAGATACCAAATATAATACATATTTGATTACAAATCTCAATACATTATTTTACCTCTATGATATATGATGTATAATTGTTATTTTCTTTTTTTTGATATTGGGGATTGGCAGAATACTAAAATCTATCTTAGTCTTCTTCCTTGCTTTGTAGTTATGAAAGGCATGTTGAATCTTAATTACAGCAACTCTCTTACGTGCTTCATTTTCTTGACTGAAAAATTGAAATTCCTTTATTTCTTTTTCCATGCGTTCTCTAAATGCAGCTCTTATACGTTGTGCAACATCAACAAATTCGTCGTAAGCAGCTAAACTCTTCCTTGGGTGCATCTCGTCTGGAGCAGATGTAACTAAATGCCTAAAATCATAATCAATATCATAATGTATTTCATATTTAATCATCTAAGTGCATATATTCTATCATAACAAAACGAAGGGAATGCCAAAAACGTATTACAATTTTAGTTTTAAAATACAAAACAAGCTTTTAAAATGGGAATGTTTGATAAGCTACAAATTAAGACATTGATGTAATTGTTGATTTGCCGGTTGATGTTTTGATAAAATATGAACTAGTTTTAAGAAATTTGAGGCAACATGTTTTCTATTACAAACATTCAATGTAAGTGTTTGAGTCATAGGATTACTTCACATTTGAATAGTAGAGGTACTTTCCATAAAACACCTTTAACGATATGACTTCAATGCCAAATGACTACAATTTTTAGGTTTTAATTGCTAATATTTCTTGTTAATTTTAATGATTTACAGAGTGGATGCTGCCATTGAAATGCTGGAATATGTAGTTGGCATGAGAGAAGAATTGTGAATTGCTTTTAAGTTCACCCATATAGCCTTATCAAATTGCTGTCATGGTATCATGCACTAAATTTTGTTAGTATATCGGTGTACTTTGCTTATATATTGGTATCTTTTTTCTTTATTTGGACTATAGCTCTGTATGTTGGTTAACTTTTGCCATTATCTTTTACATCATTCACAGCTATTGGTTAACTGTATGTATGGTATCATGTATTCTCCACCTACATGTAATCAGTATAACATTCTATACAACATGAAGTATTTTGCTAGTTGTGTTTTGAGGGTTATCATTTACTATCTACAAGTTTCATCATGCTAGTACTACTATAGTAGGGTGAAGTGTTTTTTTACAAGCAGTTTTTTTTTGTTGTTTTAAGCTGGTTGATCTTTAGACAAAAAAAGCTATTTATGATCATGACCCAAAAATATAATTTCACATTGTTTAAATTAGCTAGAGATTAGCTATGAATTAGCTACAAAAATGTTATGTTTAAATTAACTAGAGATTAGCTAGGAATTAGCTAGTAAGTTGCTGCAAATTAGCTACAATTTTTGGATTCAAATATGATATAAATATTAAAAAATTAAAATTGAAACAATTGCCATGTGGCATACATGTCAGCAATTTTTGCCACGTTGGCATTGCCACATGTAAGCCACGTCATCAAAAAATTTTCACATGGCCTGCCACATCATCCTCCGTTAGTGAAAACTAACGGGAGGGACTAGAGTTACAAACGGAAAACTTTAGGAGGACCAAACCTTGAAGAAAATATTTATAGGGACTAAACTTGAATGTTGGGTTATTTTCATGGACCTAATACTTATTTAACCATACATATATATATATATATATATATATATATATATTTAACCATATATATATATATATAAAAGATTTGAGTTTTCACTATATCTTGGTATATATCCTTACGGGAACACTACAAAATAAGGCACGGTTTCCTTAAACTAGGATACATTTATCCTATTATAATACTATAATGTATCCATAATTACTTATATAGGTTGTAGGTTGTAATAGAGGGATTATAATATTAATATTCTCCCTTATAATCTTTTACCTTATAAGATATCTTTGTTATATAAACTGTAGGTCAATTTGCTCTTTTGCATACGCAGAAAAAATTACAAGTTGTGATTAATGATTCTGTGTCTGAAAATGAGGCATTTCAGAAAGTATTTGAAAAAGAATATCCTGGATATGTTCGTAGTATGGGACATGGAGTTACGTCATCTCAGATTAATAGATCTAGTGATCGGCGTCTTCTTTTGAATAAAATGAAAAAATAAAGAAAATGCAAGAAGTAATTAATGCACTTAAAGAAAAGAATTCAAAAATTGATGAATTGATGGAAGCAATCACATTCTTAAAGCAAATGGACAATGCTAGGAAAGAGAAAATTGAACTCTTAATGCAAATGCAAAATTCTAGTAGAAGACATATATATTATTTTGATGCATTTAAAGTTAAAGCTCGTGAGTATTAGGGATGGCAATTTGGCCCATCCTCAGTGGGTACCCAGAAAATTACCCACAACAAGTAGGGTAAAAACCCGCAAAAATTGGTACGGGTACGGGCTCGGATAATTACCCACTTAAATAAGCTGGGATGGGTGCGGGAATGGGCACCTTAGTACCCAACCTGCCCCATACCCGCACAATATATATTTATATATTTTAATTTATATTATTATATAAAAATAAATATTTATAAAATTTTAAAAAACATCAATTTTAAATTACTACATATTTAATATACGTGATCATTTATTTATTTTTTCAACAATAAATAAATTTTATGATATTTTAACAATAAAATTTTTTAAAAACTTTTTAATATTTTTAACAACTTAAAATATTATGATATTTTTAAATTACTACATAATTCAACAATAAATTTTTTTAAAATTTTTTTAATATTTTTAAAAACTTAAAATATTATGATATTTTATACTTGATATATTTATTTTTATTAGAAATGCGGGTAACGGGTACGGGTACGGACACTCAAATACCCATAGGGTACGGGGACGGGTGCCAATTTTGATACCCAAGCGGGTATGGGCTCGGGTACAGAGATTTTTTTCAACTGCGGATATGGGGACGGGTACTATAGTACCCTACCCATACCCTGCCCATTGCCATCCCTAGTGAGTATTATATTAAAGAGTATTATTTTAATACATTTTTTCAGGGATTGGAATCACCCGCTGATGGTAGACGTTCTTCTGAGTCTAGCTACCGAAATGCAGATAATAAATCGTCAAGGACAAATTAGACTTTGATATGAATCAATTAGATTATGAACTTTCCTATGTATTTTTGCATAATGATACTGATTATTTACTAGATTAAGATTTTATATGTTTTTTGGTTTTTTGTACTACATGACACGATTATGGAACTCTAATTTTTTTGATATCTTGATGCTTATTTGATATTACCTGTTTTTGATTGGAATTAATTTTACTACGTTAAAAAGTGATAGAAAATAAAATAAAAAGATAAATAAATATTAAAAAATAATACCATAAATAAAAATATTTTAGTAGAAATAATTTTAAGAAAAAACATAATATTATATCAAAAAATATTTTAGTAGATAATAATTAAAAAAATATACAAAAATTAATTTAAAATTTTTAAATCAAAATTACGATGGTTTGAACCGTTAGGATGTGACACTCACGACAATTTGAAACCGTCGCAATAAATAATGAAAACAAAAATCAAACCAAAATTTCACGACAGTTGGTAACCGTCGCAATATTCAAGTTATGTCAGTTCCCTAACCGTCATGAGAGATAACGACGGTTGGTATGACAGTTTTGACAACCGTCACAATATATCCTCGTAGCACATGTTTCAGGGATAGAGCTACAACGGTCGTAATATGCAAATTGCGGCGGTTCTAACAGTCATAACATACCAAAATGAACCGTTGCAATTTGCCAATTCTTGTGGTGTCTATCAAAGATTGTAGACAAAGTGAGAATTGGCAAAGATGAACATATCCAAATTAAAGAAGAATTATACTCACTTTAAAAGTAACTCGCTTTTGGACCTATAGTCTGGGCACCTCAAGGTGTGAAACCAATTGGATATAAATGAATTTTGTGAAAAAGAAAAATAAGAATGGTGAAATTGTGAGATACAAAAACTGGAATTGTTGCTCAATAATTTTCACAAATACCTAAGATTTATTTAGATGAAACATATCCGCATGTAGTAGATGCAATTCAATTTTTGATATTTAATTATTCTTGTAGCATATAAAGGGCTTAATTTGAACGCGGTGGGTGTTTAATAACTTATTTGTATGGCTTACTTGAGAGTGACATTTACATGAAACTCCCTAAAGAGTTTAATATATCAGAGATACAAAATTTTAGATCTCGAGAAAGTTACTCTATCAAATTGAACAATTCTCTATATGTGTTAAAACAATATGGACACGTGTGGTATAATCGTGTCGGTGAATATTTGATATGGGAGAGATATACAAATAATATCATCTGTCTTTGTATTTTTACGAAAAGATCTAGAAAAGAATTTGCTATAATTGTTGTCTATGTGAATATTGTAACTCCTGAAGAGATTCCAAAAGCTATAAATCCCTTACAGAAATAGTTTGAGATAAAGAACTTGGGAAAGACAAAGTTTTGTCTAAGATTACTAATTGAACGTTTGGACAACATTATTTTTGTACACCAAGAAGATTATATAGGAAAAGTGATAAAATGTTTATATATGAACAAATCTCATATATTGCTTATCTCAATGATTGTTAGATCATTGAATATGTAAAGGATTCTTTCGGACCTCGAGAAAATGATGAAAAACTACTTGGTCATCAAGTACCATATCTCAATGTAATTCAAACACTAATGTATCTTGATAATTATACACACGTGATATATCAACTTATGTGAATCGATTAGCAAGATATAATTCTTCTCTTACACAAAGACATTGGAACATAGTCAAACATATACTTTGTCATCTTAGAGTTACAATGGACATGAGTTTGTTTTATTCCAAAGTATTCAAATGCAAACTAATAAGTTATGCATATGCAAGTTACTCGTGGTACAACAAGTGCATGGAGATCTATGAAACAAACCATGACAATAACTTCATCTAATCATGCAGAAATTTCATCACTACAAGAGGCAAGTACACAATATGTTTGGTTGAGATCTCTAATTCAACACATACAACAGACTTGTGCTTTATCTTTGGAAAAATAAATACAATAACCATAAATGAAGATAACACTGCATACATCGATCAATTGAAAGACGATTACATTACTGGAGACCCAACAACACACATATCTCCAATTTTTTTCACTCATCATTTTCAGAATAGTGGTGATATAAGCATCCAACAAATTTGTTCATCTTACATACATTTTTCACAAAGTCACTTTAAAGTAGAACTTTTAACCAAATAATACAAAAGACTGATCTTCATCATCGATGGAATGATTGTTCAGTCGAGGGGGAGAAATGAATTTATCTTAAAAGAATATTGTACTCTATTTCCTACTGAATTTTTTTTAGTAAAATTTTAACAAAACATATCTTAAACAAACGCCCAAGGAGGAGTATTATGAATAGTGGATGATTATTTCTTAATATGTTATGAATAATGGATGATTTCTTTCCAATAATTTTATTCTTTATTTACAATAATTTGTATTGATTATACTATATGCTATGATGTTCTATAAATAAGAATGATCTCATTGTGTTTTTTTATAAGAAAACTATTATATTCAAAATAGAATACTAAGAAGTATTCCAAAACAACAATTACAACTTAAGATTGAGGACAAAACCACACTCCGCCAACACCATAGAACCTAAAGTCCCCCAACACCAAGAATTGAGAATGATTTTGTGAAGAATATCTTCAACACACCCAAATCCATCATTGAAAATAATTTGGTTTCTAACCCACCAAACGCACCAACAGGTACTAAACCAAATCAAGGACGTCTTTTTTTTTTACGATTTGCTAACTAGATATAAAAACCACTCTAATAAATGTTCACTACACCTATTACTATAACACCATGGAACACCAACCCATTCCAAAACCGCTTTCCACACCAATCGTGTTTTAGAGTAAGAAATAAACACATAATCTACGTTTCAATAACATTAAAACAAAGAACACAAATCATATCATGAGAATTGGAAATTACCACCTGGCCGCCAGATTGGAGCGAGTTGGTAATCTATCCAATAACAGTCGTCAACTAAACATTTTTACTTTCATTGGAATCAAGGATTGGCACATCAAATCTAGAGTAGTCTTGGAGTAAATTTCCAATACTTGAAACCCATTGACACGAAATATGAAGTCATAACATGATTTCACCGAAAACTGATTATTTACCGCATTTGGCCACAGGAAACTGTCTGCAACCGCAACCAAGTGTAGCGAGCGATTTTGGACGCGGTTCTTAAGCGCTGGTCGCTCTCACTGCGGTTGAGTTTTAACTACAGGTCGATTCATTTTTATCCTATTGTGAGCTGATGAAGGAAGGGAAATAGATGTCTCCAATTAACCCTGCTTTGCATACTAAGTTTAAACAGCGGTCTGTTAGGTTACGGATGCGATCAATGTCGTGGGGCCTTTGTATTGGTTATTTTTATTTTTGCCAATACTGATTTCTCTCTTTTTGTTAGGATACTGCTTCAGATTAGGATGTATGGGATTTTGGGTTTTTGTTTAGTGTGCTCGCTAAGATTGTTTCTTTCAATCTTATGCCTACGTATTCCCGTTTACCGAAATAGGGAAATCAGAGCGTTCGTAGTTCCTCCTATTTTATGGGAGGAAATGGTTGTTTTGGTGTCTTGTTCAAAGCCCAAGACGTGAAGCGAAAGGTGATTTGTATCTTGTTCAAAGCCCAAGATGTGAAGCTAAAGGTGTTGACCTTAGAGAGAATTTGTCATCTCTAAGGGGGTCTGTTTGTCACAACTGTTGGGTGACTGGTTATAAAGGAGGATTACTTTAACCGGGATACGCGGATCCTAGTAATGCCATAATTTCCTTTATAGGGGATTTTAACCTGAAGGAGAAGACTTTAACTCAGTTTAGAGCAATGCCATCTTTCCTTAGGAATTTCTCATGCTAAAAGAGGGACAGTGGCATGGATGTAGATAATCCAGAGGCTTGCCGCTTACAGCGATTAGATGAAAGGGAAAGGAGTTGATGTTTTTGTACTGTGAACGAGGCACAGCTTTAATGCTAAAAGGTTGATTGGATCAACCAGTGGTTTTCTTATACAAAGCCTAAGAGGAGGCTAATATGTGTCTCGTACAAAGCCCGAGAGAGAGGCTAAAAGGTTTTGATTCGACGAGGGAATCTTTTGGTATCTCGTATAAGGCCCGAGATGGAGGCTATTGTTTGTTTGGCTCAATAAGAACCTTTTTGTATCTCGTATAAAGCCCGAGATGGAGGCAAAAGGGTGATTGACTCAATGAGGGAGTCTCTTATGTGTCTCGTACAAAGCCCGAGAGAGAGGCTGAACGTTGTTTGACTCCGTTGGGAAGGATCATTATACAAAGCCCAAGAGGAGGCTATGGTGACTATTTCAGTTGAGTGACAGGTCCAGTATACTAATTTTGAAAGAGAAAATCAGTTCTTATATGAGCAACACTGTACTCAGGGATTTGATTCAAGGATCAAGGTTATTTCCTGTTCTTTTAGGAAATGGGAAATCCAAAGGGTATTGAGACTGTCCGAGTCTACGGGTTTTCTTCCTATTTAACGAAGGGGTCACTTGAGAATGTCTTTGAGACTCAAGGAGATTAGACTGTCCAAGTCTAGAGTTTCATCTTTTGTACCATGCTTTGAGAAACAGTAGTAGACTCTATGAAAGGACTGTTCTATACAGATGACTAAGTTTTGTTCCTATACCTCTAGGAGGTCGTCGGGACAATTTGTACGAAGCCCAAGAGGAGGCTGGAAGCTTTTAAGAAGCCGACGGGTCCTTGTACTAAGCCCAAGAGGAGGCTATCATTCCCGGAGGAAGAGATCATTATACGAAGCCTAAGAGGAGGCTGTGAGTACTTCTAAGAAGCCGATCGGTCCTTGTACTAAGCCCAAGAGGAGGCGGGGTTGCTTTTAGGAAGCCTGTGGGTCCTTGTATGATGCCCAAGAGGAGACCGATGCTTTTAAGAAGCCGATGGGTCCCCAAACCCCGAGAAATTCAAGACAGACTATTCACGAGGAATAGATCAAGCCAGGAAAGTTCAAGAATTTGGAAGAAACTCAAGAGATGCCATTCACGGAGAAAAGATCATCTCTGGGGAATAGAGTTTCTTGACAAGTGCTTTTAAGAAGCCTGTGGGTCCCCAAACCCCGGGAAATTCAAGACAGGCCATTCACGAGGAATAGATCAATCCAGGAAAGTCCGAGAATTTGGAAGAAACTCAAGAGATGCAATTCACGGAGAAGAGATCATCTCTGGGGAGTAGAGTTTCTTTGACAACTTTTACGAGTGACAGTCTATGAAAGGGTTCACCGAGAATGCTGCCTTTCATATCTCCATATTGTTTAACCCCAAGAGGAGGGAAGCTGTGTCTGGTAATCCTATGGGGATCTAGTTTTGACTATTTAAGAGTGATCAACAGGCTTAATGCTAGACGTAGTTGCCGGGGAAACTCTAAATATCTATACTATTATTACACAATTGATATGAGTTTATGAAAGAAGACTTACAGCGAAAGAGCCCCACAATACAGTTATATGTATATGAAAGCGGTAAATGAAAGCGGATAAACACTTACTCGGTTGTAGAGCTTCCATGCTGTTTGGTTAGTTGTTCAACAAAGAAAGATTGAAAAGAACAGTATATTCAAAATCAAAGGAGAAAGTGCTTTGAAAAAGAAAGATTTGGGGCTTACAGCTCAAGGAGAGGCCCAGGGTTTTATCAGTGAGCGCACTGTTTGAATTTGTACAGAGGGACTTATACAAGTGACTGAGGCCCAAAAAGGTTTTCTGTACAAAGGGACGGGTCTTACACTCTCTCAAGAGGCCCAAAATTTTTTAAAGAAAAAGAGTGGGGCTTATAACACGAGGGTAGGCCCAATTGATTTTTCCGTTAAAAATGGCGATCGCGCCGAGGTTTTCTTTTAACGCAGAGGGACTTATACAATATCTGAGGCCCAAAGATGGTTTTGGTTAAAAGGGGGTTGGGTCTTACACTCTATTAGAGGCCCAAAAAGTTTTGAATGGGTCTTATAGCTCAAGGAGAGGCCCAAAAGGTTTAATTTTAAACTGGCGAGCGCGCCGAGGTTTTTGAAAATACAGTGGGACTTATACAATAAGTGAGGCCCAAAATGGTTTGTATTTACAAAGGAAGGGTCTTACACTCTATTAGAGGCCCATGAGTGTTTGACAATGATTTGTTTGAGTGAAAATCAAAGAAACCCTAATTTTATTCTTTAAAAGAAAATCACTGAAAAATACCAAATAGGTTTGAATAAACCACTTGTGATTTTTGTTGAAGGTTTGAAAAATGAGGTTTAAATCACAAGAGATATTAAAACTCATTTGGTCTTGATTTTTCAGGATGAATATTCATTTTACAATGTTTAAAATACAAATAAAATGAATTTATTCCCAAACATACTAATTATATTAAATAAATAATATAAACTCAATTTTTTTGTGGAAGAAAATATTTCAACATTTTTGTGATTTTTTGCAAAAAGAACCAATCAAAAACAATTAAAATTGAAAGCGTTATTAATTTTCCAATTAATTAATAAACCATGAAAATATTGGAAAAAATGGCAAAATGTGAAAAAAACACAAAATGGCATAGGTGGGGTTTGAACCCAAGACCTCAAGGTTACAAGGCGCGCGCCTTACCACTGGGGTGGTGATACATCCATTGTTTGAAATAAAACAACAAATATACAAGTCATGCCTTGGTTTTAGGCCTGGCCCAAGGCAAGTTTTGGCAAGTTTTGACTCAGAAACGTGAAGGTCATAACTTTCTCAATTCTTAATGGTTTGAGACAAAATTTATATGCATCTGGACCAGAATTTCATAAGGAATCCAATGGTGGTGGTAGTTTTTTCAGATCACACTCCCTCCTCAAAACCCGATAGTAGTTTTGAAAATGACCTATAATTGCATTTTCTATGCTACAACTTGGTACAAGCATGGATTACATGGTGAATTAGCTCAAACACAACATATACAACATGTATGAGATGTTTATGATCAGTGGACTTCAAAGCATTGCATGATTCAAAGATTCCAAGTTGTGAGGCTTACCTCTTTTTTTGAGATTTTGGAGCTTTTGTGTAATCGGTCAAACCTCTTGTTCCAGAAATTATTTGATGCTTTAGACACACTCAAATGATCCCTTAGAAGTTTTTAGGATGATTGGAATTGACTGGTACCTGCAATAACACAAACAGTCCCTTTCTTGCAAAAGGGGTTAAAAGTGACCAAAATAGCAACTCCCTCAAATGGTGTTCCAGATGAGGGGAACCATTTGGGACAATTCAAGGATGATATTTGGAGTGTGTTTGAGGTTTTATCTGGTTTGGAAAGTGACTGAATCAAGACATGGCTTGAAAAATGCAACAAAAGCCTATTTTGAGGTTTTGAGAGGTGACTTTGTGATTTTGTGATTACAGGTCACTTGTGATAGTTTGTACAACTTACATATGATATATATGAGGTGTGTGTGTGATTGATTGTGATGGAAAAGCTCTCAAGCTCAAAAACTCAAAGTTGCCTTGCTAAAGAAGGCATTTTTGCCAAGAGAAAGAGGTTTTGAGGAAAGCATCTGTTTGATGGCTTTGGTGTACTCAAACTGATCACAATTGAGCTCTATTTATAGTAGAGCAAGTTTGTTTTGGGATCCACAGTGAATGGCAACTGCAGCAGGTGTTTGTTCAATGTTGGCCAATGGAAATCCAAGTCTCCTCTAGCCATTGACTAGAGGTTAGGGCACAGGGCTATGGTTCCCTTGGTCTTGGATAAGTCTTGACTGAATTCAGTTGAGAATGGCTCAGTCCATGCCACCTTGATGCTTCCATTGAATGCTCAAATCCAAAATTGGAGTCTTATCCCTATTTTGGCCATTCTAGGTTCAACATGCTATTTCTTGTTCCAAAGACTTTGGAGGCTTGGCTCAGTGATTGTCCCCTTTAGATTCAATCCTCAGAGGTGTCCAAGTGGATAGGAGCATTTGGATTTGGCTGATTTTGGCAAATCGAGCAAAAATGCAAATTCTGCCTTGCCTTGGCAGATTTCAGCAAGGCAACTTTCCAATGTCATATCTCATGACTCAAAGTGAATTTGGTAATGTTCTTGGCCATTTTGGAAAGCCCTTACATGATACAACAACTGTTTGAACATGTTTGGTTTTGATCTCTTTTGAATCCAAGTGAAAAATCCCCCTACATTTGGCAAAAAGTAGGGTAAAATCTGACTTAGTGAAATTTTCACTAAGTGTTGGAACAAAGTGACTTTTCTTGATTTTGATCACTCCATAACTCAAAATCCCCAATGAATTGGAATTAGGTCTAGTTGAAGTTTTTGTAGAGGGCAATGAGATCTACAAATAAAGCCTTGGATGGGAGAAAATGGCTTTGTGGTTTAGGAGTTATGACCCTCCAAAGTTGGTACCCTAGCCACTTTATTTTTAACTTAGAAAATTTTCTAAGTTTTTTATGGTTAACCCTTTTACAAGTTACCCAACTTTTCTTGATTTTTCTTGATGAATGATGATTCAAATCATACTTTAACATCATTTTAGGGTTAAAAATCCATTTTGGTGAAAAATCTCAAAAAGTCAAAGTTGATTTTTGTGCACAGTTGACTTTTTATCAGATGAATTCCAAACTGTGCAATTCTTCAGGAAATCATGTCCTTGACCTAAATCAAACTTGATGGACATGTTCCATGGGTGTCATAGAGTATATTGATGCATGTCATAGGGCTTGGGAGCATGTCCTGGTCAAAAGTCAAAGTTACAGTTGACTTTTTCCTTAAAACCCTAACTGTGGTGAAGATGAAATTGAGACTTGTTGCTCAAGCTTCTTGGATTAATCCATTGTTCCAAATGGACCAATATAGTTCATTAGAGACCCTCAAACCCTCTCTTGAGGTCTTGGCTCATGATTTACCGTAAAAGTCAACTTAGGGGTGAATTAGGTCAAGAAACCCTAATTCCTGATTTTTGATGAATGCATCCCCTGAGGCAAAATTGACTTGATGATTGGGTCCATGAGGTTCCATGGAGTATATTAGGTTATGTTTTGGATCATTGGCTTGTGCCTAGAGGAAAATTTCCATCTGGAGGCCCTGGTCGACCAAAACCCTAATTTGGTGACACTGTCGATCTTGAGACTTGATCCACCTAGAAGGGAGCAACCTTGTGCTTAATCCTTAAAGTGGGAGTCCACTTGATACATTGTGGATGTTTGAGAGGCTAGACAAGTTAAAGATCATGTCATTCGTTGATTGACCCTTTGTCTAAGCACTCAGAGAGGGCTTGAAACCCTAATTTTGATTGTAGTGGATGCTCACCCATCTTTGGGGAGACTAATGAGGTATGATGGTTCATCCATATTGTGATGATGATTTCCACAATGATGGGAACCTAAGTGGTCAAAATTTGGGGTATGACAGATGCCCCTATTTAATCTTCTTGGACACGAAGGTTTGAATGGCGAAGGTATTCGGGCATTCGGGGTGCAAGAGGATTAAATATCGGAATACCCGAAATTTTGATGGCGGTTATGAATGGTAGATCACATTCATCTTCTTTTGCTAAGCAATAACGCTTAGAAAAGGTAAACTTCCCCTCGATCCTGGTCTTCCGCCAAGGAACTGGTCTCAGTTTTCTGAAATAAACTTCCCCTCGATCCTGGTTTCCTACCAAGGAACTGGTCTGAGTTTCTGATTTAAACTTCCCCTCGATCCTGGTTTTCCTACCAAGGAAGTGGTCTAAGTTTATTTTGAAATAAACCTCCCCTCGATCCTGGTTTCCTACCAAGGAACTGGTCTTAGTTTCTGATTTAAACTTCCCCTCGATCCTGGTTTCCTACCAAGGAACTGGTCTTAGTTTCTAATGTAAACTTCCCCTCGATCCTGGTTTCCTACCGAGGAACTGGTCTTAGTTTCTTTCGTCAATTAACTTTACTGGGGAGATGCCATTTGAGTGGAAAAAGTTTTGATGTCAGACTTGCTGGGGAACCCAGTCGTCTGAGTTGTAGAGTTGCACAAACTTCTCTATTGGAGACGCCATTTGTTTCTACTGGAGAAGGCAAGTTTCTTGGAAGACTGCTTTCACTTGGGGTCTTACATCATACTTTTCTCAGGATCTTCCCGGAGAAATGCCATATGATGGGGTCCAATTTTGAGATGCCGAGGACCTTTTCCTTAGCGCTCTTTTCGGAGCGAAACTGGCATGCTGCCGAATCTCTGATTACGAGGCTTTCTCTGTGGATTTTCCTTAATCCAGGAAAGCAAGGATATCATCTTCAAGGGCGAAGAGTGATGTTAACTGAGGGCTCTCTGTCTTTCAGAGGTTCAAGTTATCAAAGTGGTCAAGGGCCAACTTCAATCCAGAAATAAAACTGGAGGAGAGAGAATGTTCAGACGTAACACTTCCTGACGAGGAAAGGGCTGGCAACTCAATGTAGAGGACTTTTATCACTAGGGGACAAGACCGACTAGAGTGATAGTGATGCAATATGACTGTGAATGTAAATCAATAATGCATGATGTATGTATGTTTATGTTGACAAAACTGACGCGACATACAAACTGACAGGTGAACACGACTGGATACTCGGCCATCGCGGGGCGAAGAAGTACCGTTGGTTCAGAATAGCAATTCCACCTTGCTTAGGAGAGATAGTCCCTGCGGGGAACTATGTTGGTCGGGCTTAGGAGGTAAGAACTCTGTCGTGGCGTGTCAGACGAAACAAGGTCTCTGACATAGTTGATCCCTTCATTCAGGCGTACTGGGTTAGAAGAAGTACATTGATTCTGCACTTTGAGGTTCGATTACTTCTGGAGAAGCGACCGATGTTCTTCTAATGTTCAACAGTCAAAAGGAATTGTCGTCTTTATTAAAAAGCAGAAAAAGTTTTAACAAGTAAATTCATTTTTGTTTTATTTCAAGAATCGCTAATCATGTCAAAACGCCATTCTGTAAAGCTAAAACAAATAAGAATTGCAAACAAAAGCACAAGGGCTCAAATTTTATTGATAAGATGGAGATCAGCCAAACGCGTGATTCCAAAGAGTATTTACAAAATTAGAAAATGGTAATTTACAGGGAAAAGGGCTACGTTGAAACATAACGACCACTATCCTTCTACCAACTTTGAATTCGGGACATCCTGAGCTTCTGTCGAAGATGACCGTGACTGGAGTTTTCCTCCGATGGGTGGTGTAACTGCTGTTGAGGGATTCGCCTCGGTTGAACATAGTTACTTGCCATTATCCCTAATTTTTGCCTGGATTGTACTTTGATGTTTCCAATCTACTGGGATGATTTTTTTTTATGTCTCTAACTTTTTCCTGGAACGCCCTTTCGGGTTTTCAATCCACCGAGACGTTTTTTTTTTAGTTTAGGCGAAGTATTTCTTGACTACATCAACATTCGTGGGGTAGGCAAATTCCTCTCCGTCCATGGTCGCAAGTCTCAAGGCGCCGCCTGAGAAAGCTTTCGTGACCACATAGGGGCCATCATAATTCAGAGTCCATTTACCTCGCGAATCAGTGAGAAATGATTGTATCTTTTTGAGCACGAGGTATCCTTTCCTGAAGACGCGAGGTCGGACCTTTTTGTCGAACGCCTTCTTCATTCTCTGCTGATACAACTGACCATGGCATAGTGCCGTGATTCGCTTCCCCTCGATCAGATTTAGTTCATCGTGTCGACTTTGACACCATTCAACTTCGGTGAGCTTAGCTTCCATCAATACTCGGATTGACGGGATCTCTACCTCTATAGGGAGCACTGCTTCCATGCCATATACTAGAGAGAAAGGGGTTGCCCCTGTTGAAGTGCGGACAGATGTGCGATAACCGTGAAGAGCAAAGGGTAGCATCTCGTGCCAATCTTTGTAGGTTACAACCATCTTTTGAACGATCTTCTTGATGTTCTTGTTAGCCGCTTCTACCGCTCCGTTCATCTTGGGTCGGTAGGGAGATGAGTTATGGTGTTCGATCTTGAACTCTGCACACAACTCCTTCATCATCTTGTTGTTCAAGTTAGATCCATTATCAGTAATGATCTCGCTTGGAACACCATAACGGCAGATGATATTGTTTTTGATAAATCGGACTACCACTTGTCGGGTTACATTAGCGTACGACGCTGCTTCAACCCACTTGGTGAAATAGTCAATGGCTACCAGGATGAACCGATGTCCGTTTGAAGCCTTAGGTTCGATCAAGCCAATCATGTCGATTCCCCATATGGAAAAAGGCCACGGGGAAGAAAGAACTTTGAGATGTAATGGCGGTACATGAATTTTGTCGGAGTATATCTGACATTTGTGACACCTCCTCATGTACTTGTAGCAGTCGGATTCCATGGTTAACCAATAGTACCCCGCTCTTAGAATCTTTCTCGCCATTGTGTGTCCGTTGGCATGAGTGCCAAAGGATCCTTCATGAATTTCTTTCATAAGCATGTCTGCTTCTGGTCTGTCTACGCATCGGAGCAAGACCATGTCAAAATTTCTCTTATAGAGAGTGTCACCGCTCAGGAAGAAGTTTCCAGCCAATCTTCTGAGGGTTTTTCTATCTTTTCTGAGTGCCCCAAGTGGGTACTCTTGTTTCTGAAGGAAGCATTTGATATCATGATACCAAGGTTTGTCGTCTATGACTGCTTCAATCGTGAAGATGTAAGCGGGCCTTTCAAGGCGCATTATGTCGATCTTAGGTAAGTCGTTCCATTGACCTACATTAATCATATAAGAGAGAGTGGCTAATGCATCAGCCATGTGATTCTCATCACGAGGGATATGATGAAACTCAACTCTGTCGAAGAAAGGTAACAACCTTCTTGCGTAGTCTTTGTAAGAAATCAATCCTGATTGGTATGTGTTCCAATCTCCTTTCATCTGATTGATAACCAAGGCTGAATCGCCGTATACGTCCAAGTTTTTGATCCTTAAATCAATCGCTTCTTCGAGACCCATAATACAAGCTTCGTATTCGGCCTCGTTGTTCGTACATTTGAACGTAAGTCTGGCAGTGAAAGGAATGTGGGTACCCTGAGGGGTAACAATGATTGCCCCAATTCCGTTTCCATAATGATTAGCTGCTCCATCAAAGATAAGTCCCCATTGGGAACCTGGTTCTGGCCCTTCACTGGGTAACGGTTCATCGCAATCTTTCATTTTTAGATACATGACATCTTCGTCTGGGAAGTCAAACCCGATTGATTCTTGATTGTCAATCGGTTGATGACCCAAATGATCGGCTAAAATACTTCCCTTAACGGCTTTCTGAGCGTGGTACTCTATGTCATATTCTGATAACAACATCTGCCAACGGGCAATTCTTCCTGTGAGAGCAGGCTTTTCGAAGACATACTTGATTGGATCCATTTCGGAGATTAACCAAGTAGTATGAGGAATCATGTATTGACGTAGACGTTTGGCTGCCCAAGCCAAAGCACAGCAAGTTTTCTCAAGCATCGTGTACCGAGTTTCGCAGTCGGTGAATTTCTTGCTCAAATAATAAATGGCAGACTCTTTCTGTTTGGTTTCGTCTTGTTGGCCAAGTACACATCCCATTGAGTCCTCTAGGACTGTTAGGTAAATAATCAGTGGTCTTCCTTCCACTGGAGGTGATAGAATCAGAGGATTCAACAGATATTCCTTGATACTGTCGAAGGCGATTTGGCAATCTTCTGTCCAAACGCAATCCTGGTTCTTTTTTAGTAGTTTGAAAATCGGCGCACATGTGGCGGTCATGAGGAATATGAATCTGGAGATGTAGTTCAAACGTCCCAGGAATCCTCTGACTTGTTTTTCAGTTTTCGGAGATGGCATTTCTTGAATGGCCTTGACCTTGTCAGGATCAACCTCAATTCCTTTCTGGTTGATGATGAAACCTAGTAGTTTCCTTGAATGGACACCGAAGGTGCACTTGTTGGGATTCAATCGGAGCTTGAATTTTCTTAGACGTTCGAACAATCCTGATAGATGTTCAACGTGCTCACTCTCTGTTTTAGATTTTGCAATCATATCATCGACATATACCTCAATTTCTTTGTGTATCATGTCATGAAACAGAGTAGTCATGGCCCTTTGATAGGTAGCCCCGGCGTTCTTTAAACCGAACGACATCACCTTGTAACAAAAGGTACCCCATGGGGTAATGAACGAAGTTTTCTCCATGTCTTTCGGCGCCATTTTGATCTGGTTATAGCCCGAGAATCCATCCATGAAGGAGAAAATTTTGAACTTTGTTGTACTGTCTACCAGCATGTCAATGTGTGGTAAAGGAAAGTCGTCCTTTGGACTAGCCTTGTTCAGATCCCTGTAATCAACACACATTCTGACCTTTCCGTCCTTTTTGGGAACGGGTACGATGTTGGCTAACCATTGAGGATATTCTGATGTGGCGAGGAAACCCGCGTCAATCTGTTTCTGCACCTCCTCTTTGATTTTGATGGCCATGTCCGGGTGAGTCCGTCTCAACCTCTGTTTTACTGGCGGACATTTCGATCTCAACGGTAAATGATGTTCCACGATGCTGGTATCCAACCCTGGCATATCCTGATAGGACCAAGCGAATACATCGGGGAATTCTTTGAGAAGCTTTATCAAACTCTCTTTGGCAGTTGGACTGAGCAGTGCCCCAATCCTGATTTCTTTTCTCTCTTTTTCTGAACCCAAGTTTACCGTTTCCAACGGCTCTTTGTGAGGTTCAATGGACCTTTCCTCTTGTCTGAATAGTCGGAAGATCTCTTCTGGAATTTTGTCGTCATTTTCTTCTTCAGCCCCAAATACCGGGAACTCAAAGTTGGGAGAAGACATTGGATCGTATGTTTCAACGGGGTTTAAAATAAGCAATCTGCATGACGGTATGATTTGTGTTTAGAAGAGATAGAGAAAATGCAAGTGTGTGCAGTGTATTTATTTTACTGCTTGTTTTTATTTGAATTGTTTTTTAGGATTACCATTTTCTGAAAAAACGAAAAGAGAAAACAACAATTAATGCGGAAATTACAGAACGACATTATTTTATTAATGAACAAGTCGATTCTTGAAACTACAACCCTATAAAACAAAACTCTGTCGCTTTGGGGTAAGCGAAGAGGGAAAATTTACAGAAACCGAGCCCTATTAAAACATCTGTTTCACCTGGGCAAGGTGAAAGGTTAAAAGATGGTAATTACTTTGACTGATGAACGATCTTCGGAACCTCGACAGCAACCCATTGGCGGCAAACTCCTCGGTGAATCACAAAGTCCGGCACCTTCCTTGATTTGTCTTTAGAAATAACGCTGATTTCTGGTGGAGCGGGATCATTGGAATCTGTCTCCCAGGCAGAATTGCCGTAGGAGAATTCCTCAGTTGTATTTTGCATAGTATTTGTGCTCTCAGCTGTATCTCCCCATCCAGTTGGTTGGATATCTTCGAGCCTGATACGAGAGCTTTCGGGAGCGGTGTACTTGACCGTATAGTCGTATTTTCCACTCGGTTGTCCCAAGGTGTCCCAAACTTCTTTGGAACTGGAGGAGTCATCTCTCTCGATGACGTTGACCTCGGGAAAAGCATAGTTGATGAATTCAAGTCCTGCAAACGTTGCAAATTCATCTTCATGTTGAGTAGTTTCTGAATGACCTGAGTGTTGACCCCATGACATGGTGGGGACACAGGTATTCTGTTCAATGATGGTCAACTGAGTTTCATTGTTCGGCTGACTTTCTGGCCCCAAGTTTCCTGGGTAAGGTTGCCATATTGGCAGACCATCCATTGGGCCATAGTAATTGTGGTCAAAGTTGTCTTTCATCAGAGTGTCTTCCTCTAATGAATTTGGCGGAGCACGACATCCTTCCAGATCACAATCTCCATAGATCATTTCGACGTCTGACCTTGGTATAAAACTCGGACTCTGTGCGGGATAGCAAAATGGCGTAGGCACCTCTTCTTGAGACATGTAACCGTCCCCGTTAAGGTAGGACTTCCATTCTTCATCCGTGTCAGAGGGATCTTCCTCATTGATAGCATGTACTGCTTGAGACACTGGGTGAAGAAAACCTCCACTGTGGAAGAAGTTTTGAAGGGGATGAAGACTTTCATCGTTGGCAGCTGTCTGGGTACAGGTTGCAGAAAAACCAAGACCCTTCTTTGTTGTATTGCCAGTAGGAATAACGACCTGTCCCCATCCGGTTGTATCGGTACTCTCGACTGCTTTGATAGCATCTTTGTATGAGGAAATCGAGGTTCCTCCTTGGGATTGATTGTCCTTTCCCACCGACAGCGCTTGGAACTGAGTTCCAATAACCTCCTCGGGTTCTATACCAGCAGATAATGATAAGTTACTCATAAGCAAGGCTTGTTCCCCACAAACTGTGACAAGTTGATCGTTCTGAACGAACTTTAGCTTTTGGTGGAGGGTTGAAGTGACCGCTCCAGCCTGATGTATCCAAGGTCTTCCTAATAAACAACTGTACGTTGCCCGGATATCCATGCCCTGGAAAGTGACTTGGAAAGTATGAGGACCAATAGTTATGGGAAGATCAACTTCGCCGATAACCGTTTTTCTGGATCCGTCGAACGCTTTGACGACGACCTCGCTGATTCTCATCAGAGGGCCTTTGAATGATAATTGCATCAAAGTGGACTTTGGCATAACATTCAGGGCTGACCCTGTGTCTACCAGTACGCTGGCTAAAGCATCGTCCTGGCAGTTAATTGTGATATTGAGCGCCATGTTATGACGGCGACCCTCTTCGGGTAATTCCTCATCACTAAATCCCAAATTATTGCAGGAAGTGATGTTAGAGACAATGCTATCAAACTGTCTGATGGTTACATCCTGTTCCACAAAGGCTTGCTTCAAGACTTTCTGTAGAGCCTCCCTGTGGGCTTCTGAACTGAGTAACAGTGATAATTCCGAGATCTTTGAAGGAGTCTGTAACAGCTGATCAACAATGTTATATTCACTCCTTTCGATGAGCTTCAACATCTCATCATCATTTTTCGAAAGGTCGGGATTACTGGATTGACCGACTGATGGATCGGGAGCTTCCGTCTGAAGTTCCTTTTCCTTGTTAAGTTCCCCAACCCCTCGGTTGAAGATTCTACCACTCCGTGTTACACGACCGATGTCTGCAATATTCACAACGGAGGGTAATGGAATTTCCTTTCCATTTTCAACTGTCGTTGTACCGTATTTGTAAGGGATAACCTTAGTTGATTCATACGGTAGTGGTCTCGGCAGATAGATGACTATGGGAACCTTATGATTTTTCTGACCATCATAATTAATCTCGATCCGTTCCCGGTTGGGAACTTTAGATTCGTCAAGTAGAGGGATAATGGCAAAAACATCCCTGGTCCTGTGATGACCAGAGATCGTGACAACATCCTCAACTTGCTCGGCAAGGTAGTTCGGCGACCAATTGATGGGTCCGAAACCTGGATATGGACGAATTTCTCCACGATCCACCTGACCCTGAAGAGCTGCTCTCACAAGGTGACACCCTTGGTTACTTTCCGAACAGACGCTACAACGGTCATAATTGTGTGGTGGCACCTGGCCACGCCCACTTTGAATACAATGTAACCTCACTAGGTTAGCTTCCATTGATCGGACATCCTGACTCTGACGCCGAGTAGGATTCCTGTTGCTGATACTAATTTGCTGAGTATCTTCATCCATATAAATTGGCATCCACCAATGATTTAACAAGTGCTGAAGTGCCTCCTAGACAAGGGTACAACCTTGATCATTTTTGTAACCCGTCGTACAGCTTTGATAGTCATGTGATATTAAGAATCCGAGTCGGACCTGTTCAGCATGTAACTCTACTAGGTTGGTATTCATCACGCGAATATCGAAGATCTGAACCATGTTGATTTGATAGGAATTCCTATCATGGTAGTCTTGGATCCATCCAAGATCCATCTGACGCTGGAGGGCCTCCTGTATGAAAGAGCATCCCTGTTTGTTTACCGAGCAAGTCAGACAGGAACTGTAATCGTGCCGCAGCAGATTGTGATAATGGCTTTACCTTGAGTGCATTGCCACCAAGTTGACATTCATTGCACGAATATCGTGGTTTTGAATGACGTTAGAATTCGTGTAGACCATGTTAACTCCACGAACTCGGTGCTCTTGGATCCATCCGAGATCCATTTGTTCCTGTAGAGCTGCTTGCACCACAGAACATCCCTGATTATTTTTAGAGCAGACATCACACTGATGATAGTTATGAGGTGGCACATGGCCATATCCACTCTGTCTACAATGCATCTTGACCAAATTGCTTTTCAACAAGAGTACATCGTGAATTTGATAGACCTCGTTAGTCTCTTCTTCTATCAAATTGACTGCAGCCTTCTCGTGTTGAGGCAGCGGGTTCGTGAGAACATTAGGATTTGTATCCTTGAAGGATAAGACCCCGCTCTTAACAAGTTTTTGCACGTCGGACTTGAAATTGAGACAAGTCTCTATGTTATGCCCTGATCCTCCTTGATGGTAAGGGCAAATTTGATCCACCTTAAACCAAAAAGGCGGATTTTCTGGTACTATAAGAGGAGATTTAGTCTGAATGTGCCCCTTAGCCAGTAGTAATGGAAACAGCTCTGCGTATGACACGGGTATAGGATCAAATCCTGGTGGCCGTGTTGTACGGTTGTTGTTGTATGGAGGACGAGCCTGCTGAAGAGGCTATTGTGTCCTTTGCTGATCAGGTTGGCTCTGTGCAACCTGAGGTTGATACTTAGGAATAGGCGCAGGGCCGATAGCAGGAATTACAGCTACTACTAGTTGATAACGTCGCCTTTGCTTTCTGAGAGAGATATTCCCAATATCTTGCTCTTTTTTCTTAGGGAGAGCACTACCGTATTTTTTAGTACCACTCGATAATCCAGCGTCTTTTACCAAACGTCCTTCTCGGACAGCTTCCTCAAGACGTACACCAATGCCAACCATTTCGGTGAAGTCACTGGGCGCACTGGCAACCATTCGGTCATAGTAAAATGAGCTTAAGGTCTATAAGAAGATCTTTGTCATCTCTTTTTCCTCCAGAGGTGGAGAAATTTGAGCGGCGATTTCACGCCACCTTTGAGCATACTCCTTAAAGGTTTCCTTGTCCTTTTGCGACATCGATCTGAGTTGATCTCTGTCGGGTGCCATGTCCAAATTGTATTTGTATTGTTGGACGAAGGCAGTACCAAGATTTCTGAACATACTGATTGTGGCACGATTTAAACCCATGTACCATTTTAATGCGGCACCAGTTAAACTATCCTGGAAGTAGTGAATCAGTAGGTCCTGATTCTCCGTCTGAGCTGACATCCGCCGAGCGTACATCACCAGATGGCTTTGAGGGCAAGAGTTACCCTTGTATTTTTCAAAGTCGGGCACTTAGAACTTGTGCGGAACTTTCACATTTGGGACCAAGCAGAGATCTGCGGCGTCCTTTCCAAATAAGTCCTGACCGCGAATGGCTTGCAACTCCTTTTGCATTTCCAAGAACTGCTCCTGGAATTCCTCCATTCTGTCAAACATAGTTTCCTTCTTACCAGAAGGTATCTGTGGAATCTGTCCTTCCAGGACAGTGTGTACCACAGGGGGTGAGACCGTGACTATGGAAGTAAATCTTGGCGTTTCCCGAAGTTCGTAACCTTCAGGAGTCTTTAGTATGCCCCTGGCATCTTCTCTTTCCCGAATTTTGTAACCTTCAGGCCCAGCGGCTTCAGTTGTGATTCTCTGATCTTCAGTGATCGGCAGAACATATCCTTCCGGGATATAGTTAACAGGCATGCCCTAAGGACGATCTTTCGGCATTTGATACCTAGGATCATACTTCTCCACTATGGGTGTTGAGGTGATCTCTGAGATCACAGTTCGTTGTAGCTGAGCTTCTGCCATGGCTTGCATGTCGTTACGAAGCTTTCTCATATCCTCTCTTAGAGCGTCGATCTCTTCTTTCAACTCTCTATTTTCCTCCTCAAGATCATCCATCCTTTTCTGACGATTGGCCCGAGTATTGTACGAATGAGACAGTTTGACTCTAGAACCGAGACACAAACGTGAGATTCGTAGGTAAGAAGAATACGCGATGTGAGAATGATGAATGCAATGATTATATTAATTATTTTTTTGGTTTAATCAAAATAAACTTCGACAATTAGATTGCAAATATCAAACGGTGGGGAAACCCCTTTTATTGAAATTCAAAGGATTACAGAAATGGAAATACAGTAGATCACAAGATGCAGAAACAGAAACCTAAGCTAATGGGTCCCGAGTCCTCTCTGAAGAGAAATCGAGTGCTGATTCTGGTACTTTCCTTTTCTTTGACCCGGGCTCTTGGGTCGTTGTCGGGTTGTCATTTCTTTGCCAAGTGAAAGGAGTGAGCAAATTCCTTTGGTCATCCTGATTCTCTACAGCATATTGCTCCAAAATTTCAATCAGAGCATCTTTCTCTTTCAGTAGTTACTGTATTTTGATACACTCTACATCGAGGGTGCGGTACTTGTTCTTCCAAGACCTTCTCTCCTTTTGAACTTTGTTGAGAGTAACCTGAAGCTTTTCAGTTTCTGTCATGAAGTACATGACAGATTCCCTCGGCGGAAGAATTCCGTAACGAGGATAAGACATCTTTAGCTTGAGAGCTCTAGTTTGTACCCAATGGAGATAAGGCTCCACCGAGACACAATCCGGTTTTCCTAGAGACTCTTGTCCTTTCTTATGAACATGCTTCCAAGCGTGCACTATTTCCATCTTTAGTGCTCTGTCGTTTTCTTCTTCCTTGAAGAAAAGACCTTCCAGATGAACACCCCGTGGGACGTGTCTCATCGGGTATCCAAATTGACGATGAATGAGAACTGGATGGTAATTGATTCCTCCCTTAGTTCCCATAAGGGGTACGTTGGGGAAGTTTCCACAACGGTCAATGATCCTGATTCCATCATAGACCCTATTACACCAATCTATGTCAGAGTTGGTAAGAGACATGATCTTCTGCGACCAACGTAAGGCACTCTTGCAATCCCAAAAAGCAGCAGACTTGGGCAAGTGCGAGATAAACCATTTGTAAAGCAAAGGTACACAGCATGTGAACTCCCCTCCGCTGTATAAATTTCCCAAATGTACAGAATGATACGCATCTGCGAGCAAAGTCGACACAGGGTTTCCAATGAGAAAAACCTTAATGGAGTTGATATCGACGAAATTATTAATGTTGGGAAACAAAAATAACCCGTAGGCGAGCAAGACAAAGATGCTTTCAAAAGCAGTCACGTTTCCTATACTGGCAAAATACAGGGCCTTCTTTGTCAAGAACTGGGCTGGCAAACCTTGGATGCCACCCTTGGTAGTTAGGTGAGTCCTAACCTCAGACTCGTCCAAATGAATTGCTCTTGCAATGGTCTTATTCTTTGGAATTTCTTCCAGTCCAGAAAATGGAGCTCGATCAGTAATGTGTAGATCAATCAGATGAGAATACTCCTTCAGCGTTGGTGCGAGCTGGTAATCCGAGAATGTGAAACAGTGATAAACCGGATCATAAAACTGAATGAGCGCATCCATGATTCCCTCAATCACATGGACTCTTAATAGTGGTAGCAAACCTCCGTGTTTGGCTCTGAAAGCCTTTTGGTTTGTGATCATCCTCGCTAACCTTCTCAAATCCTCTAGCTTTGGAACCTTGAAGGTATAACTATGAGTTCTCCTTCTACCGAAATCCATTAGTGCAATCCTTTTCTCTGATATTTGCAATCACAGTCTCAGTTTAATTTGAAAAACAGAGAGACTAGAAGAGAAATTTTTTTAATGTTTTAATGTTTTTTAAATGAATGCGTGAATGCAGCACACAAAAACATAGAAAAAACATGGGGTCAAAGGGTCGTTGTCATGAAGTCAAGGCTCTACCCATCCCCAAAGATTTATACTAGGGTGATTTTTGTACCTGTACTCATTATCATCAGCTCCTCCCAGGAAAGCAAAACAAGAAGCGGATTGCCAGCGAGTTGTAAAGCGATCTTAGAGTAAATGCCATTCACCGAGAATAGATCACCAGCCTCAAATGAGGGTAGTATCGCGTAACAACTATTCCCGATAGTTTCCGCACTACAAAAGGGTTTGGCTCCTCAGCTTCTCAGACATCACAATCGGCCCATTGTCTAGGTGAGAGAATGGGTTACATTGGTCAGCCTCCACTGAGGTTGATGGTCGACCTCGTCGCCATCACTTATCTTAAGTGTATACTCAATCTTTCCACATGCGGCATCACACGCATTCCCATTAGCAGAAAAATAAACACGTATAGCAACTAGGAAAAGCAGTATATATATTTGTCCTAATCATCCTAGACCTTTAAAGCTACGAACCCTAAGTTCTTGACAGAAATGGGTTCCCCGGCGGAAGCCCCAATCTGTGGTTTTCACACAAGAGGTGAAAAGAAAGAAGAAAAACAGAGAGTCGGCCCCACGGTGGGCGCCATTTTTCTGTAGCGAGCGATTTTGGACGCGGTTCTTAAGCGCTGGTCGCTCTCACTACGGTTGAGTTTTAACTACAGGTCGATTCATTTTTTATCCTGTTGTGAGCTGATGAAGGAAGGGAAATATATGTCTCCAATTAACCCTGCTTTGCATACTGAGTTTAAACAGCGGTCTGTTAGGTTACGGATGCGATCAATGTGGTGGGGCCTTTGTATTGGTTATTTGTATTTTCGCCAATACTGATTTCTCTCTTTTTGTTAGGATACTGCTTCAGATTAGGATGTATGGGATTTTGGGTTTTTGTTTAGTGTGCTCGCTAAGATTGTTTCTTTCAATCTTATCCCTACTTATTCCCGTTTACCGAAACAGGGAAATCAAAGCGTTCGTAGTTCCTCCTATTCTATGGGAGGAAATGGTTGTTTTGGTGTCTTGTTCAAAGCCCAAGACGTGAAGCAAAAGGTGATTTGTATCTTGTTCAAAGCCCAAGATGTGAAGCTAAATGTGTTGACCTTAGAGAGAATTTTTCATCTCTAAGGGGGTCTGTTTGTCACAACTGTTGGGTGACTGGTTATAAAGGAGGATTACTTTAACCGGGATACGCGGATCCTAGTAATGCCATAATTTCCTTTATAGGGGATTTTAACCTGAAGGAGAAGACTTTAACTCAGTTTAGAGCAATGCCATCTTTCCTTAGGAATTTCTCATGCTAAAAGAGGGACAGTGGCATGGATGTAGATAATCCAGAGGCTGGCCGCTTACAGCGATTAGATGAATGGGAAAGGAGTTGTTGATGTTTGTGTACTATGAACGAGGCACAGCTTTGATGCTAAAAGGTTGATTGGATCAACCAGTGGTTTTCTTATACAAAGCCTAAGAGGAGGCTAATATGTGTCTCGTACAAAGCCCGAGAGAGAGGCTAAAAGGTTTTGATTCGACGAGGGAATCTTTTGGTATCTCGTATAAGGCCCGAGATGGAGGCTATTATTTGTTTGGCTCAATAAGAACCTTTTTGTATCTCGTATAAAGCCCGAGATGGAGGCAAAAGGGTGATTGACTCAATGAGGGAGTCTCTTATGTGTCTCGTACAAAGCCCGAGAGAGAGGCTGAACGTTGTTTGACTCCACTGGGGAGGATCATTGTACAAAGCCCAAGAGGAGGCTATGGTGACTGTTTCAGTTGAGTGACAGGTCCAGTATACTGATTTTGAAAGAGAAAATTAGTTCTTATATGAGCAACACTGTACTCAGGGATTTGATTTGAGGATCAAGGTTATTTCCTGTTCTTTAAGGAAATGGGAAATCCAAAGGGTATTGAGACTGTCCGAGTCTACGGGTTTTCTTCCTATTTAACGAAGGGGTCACTTGAGAATGTCTTTGAGACTCAAGGAGATTAGACTGTCCAAGTCTAGAGTTTCATCTTTTGTACCATGCTTTGAGAAACAGTAGTAGACTCTATGAAAGGATTGTTCTATACAGATGACTAAGCTCTGTTCCTATACCTCTAGGAGGTCGTCGGGATAATTTGTACGAAGCCCAAGAGGAGGCTAAAAGCTTTTAAGAAGCCGACGGGTCCTTGTACTAAGCCCAAGAGGAGGCTATCATTCCCGGAGGAAGAAATCATTATACGAAGCCTAAGAGGAGGCTGTGAGTACTTCTAAGAAGCCGATCGGTCCTTGTACTAAGCCCAAGAGGAGGCGGGGTTGCTTTTAGGAAGCCTGTGGGTCCTTGTATGATGCCCAAGAGGAGGCCGATGCTTTTAAGAAGTCGATGGGTCCCGAAACCCCGAGAAATTCAAGACAGGCTATTCACGAGGAATAGATCAAGCCAGGAAAGTTCGAGAATTTGGAAGAAACTCAAGAGATGCCATTCACGGAGAAAAGATCATCTCTGGGAAATAGAGTTTCTTGACAAGTGCTTTTAAGAAGCCTGTGGGTCCCCAAACCCCGGGAAATTCAAGACAGGCCATTCACGAGGAATAGATCAAGCCAGGAAAGTCTGAGAATTTAGAAGAAACTTAAGAGATGCAATTCACGAAGAAGAGATCATCTCTGGGGAGTAGAGTTTCTTTGACAACTTTTACGAGTGTCAGTCTATGAAAGGGTTCACCGAGAATGCTGCCTTTCATATCTCCATATTTCTTTAACCCCAAGAGGAGGGAAAACTTTGTCTGGTAATCCTATGGGGATCTAGTTTTGACTATTTAAGAGTGATCAACGAGCTTAATGCTAGACGTAGTTGCCGGGGAAACTCTAAATATCTATACTATTATTACACAGTTGATATGAGTTTATGAAAGAAGACTTACAGCGAAACAGCCCCACAATACAGTTATATGTATATGAAAGCGGTAAATGAAAGCGGATAAACACTTACTCGGTTGTAGAGCTTCCATGCTGTTTGGTTATTTGTTCAACAAAGAAAGATTGAAAACAACAGTATATTCAAAATCAAAGGAGAAAGTGCTTTGAAAAAGAAAGATTTGGGGCTTACAACTCAAGGAGAGGCCCAGGGTTTTATCAGTGAGCGCACTGTTTGAATTTGTACAGAGGGACTTATACAAGTGACTGAGGCCCAAAAAGGTTTTCTGTACAAAGGGATGGGTCTTACACTCTCTCAAGAGGCCCAAAAAGTTTTAAAGAAAAATAGTGGGGCTTATAACACGAGGGTAGGCCCAATTGATTTTTTAGTTAAAAATGGCGATCGCGCCGAGGTTTTCTTTTAACGCAGAGGGACTTATACAATATCTGAGGCCCAAAGATGGTTTTGGTTAAAAGGGGGTTAGGTCTTACACTCTATTAGAGGCCCAAAAAGTTTTGAATGAGTCTTATAGCTCAAGGAGAGGCCCAAAAGGTTTAATTTTAAACTGGCGAGCGCGCCGAGGTTTTTGAAAATACAGTGGGACTTATACAATAAGTGAGGCCCAAAATGGTTTGTATTTACAAAGGAAGGGTCTTACACTCTATTAGAGGCCCATGAGTGTTTGACAATGATTTGTTTGAGTGAAAATCAAAGAAACCCTAATTTTATTCTTTAAAAGTAAATATTTAAAGAAAATCACTGAAAAATACCAAATAGGTTTGAATAAACCACTTGTGATTTTTGTTGAAGGTTTGAAAAATGAGGTTTAAATCACAAGAGATATTAAAACTCATTTGGTCTTGATTTTTCAGGATGAATATTCATTTTACAATGTTTAAAAAACAAATAAAATGAATTTATTCACAAAAATATTAATTATATTAAATAAATAATATAAACTCAATTTTTTGTGGAATAAAATATTTCAACATTTTTGTGATTTTTTGCAAAAAGAACCAATAAAAAATAATTAAAATCGAAAGAGTTATTAATTTTCCAATTAATTAATAAACCATGAAAATATTGGAAAAAATGGCAAAATGTGAAAAAACACAAAATGGCATAGGTGGGGTTTGAACCCAAGACCTCAAGGTTACAAGGCGCGCGCCTTACCACTGGGGTGGTGATACATCCATTGTTTGAAACAAAACAACAAATATACAAGTCATGCCTTGGTTTTAGGCCTGGCCCAAGGCAAGTTTTGGCTCAGAAACGTGAAGGTCATAACTTTCTCAATTCTTAATGGTTTGAGACAAAATTTATATGCATCTGGACCAGAATTTCATAAGGAATCCAATGGTGGTGGTAGTTTTTTTAGATCACACTCCCTCCTCAAAACCCGATAGTGGTTTTGAAAATGACCTATAATTGCATTTTCTATGCTACAACTTGGTACAAGCATGGATTACATGGTGAATTAGCTCAAACACAACATATACAACATGTATGAGATGTTTATGATCAGTGGACTTCAAAGCATTGCATGATTCAAAGATTCCAAGTTGTGAGGCTTACCTCTTTTTTTGAGATTTTGGAGCTTTTGTGCAATCTGTCAAACCTCTTGTTCCATAAATGATTTGATGCTTTAGACACACTCAAATGATCCCTTAGAAGCTTTTATGATGATTGGAATTGACTGGTACCTGCAAAAACACAAACAGTCCCTTTCTTGCAAAAGGGGTTAAAAGTGACCAAAATAGCAACTCACTCAAATGGTGTTCCAGATGAGGGGAACCATTTAGGACAGTTCAAGGATGATATTTGGAGTGTGTTTGAGGTTTTATCTGGTTTGGAAAGTGACTGAATCAAGACATGGCTTGAAAAATGCAACAAAAGCCTATTTTGAGGTTTTGAGAGGTGACTTTGTGATTTTGTGATTACAGGTCACTTGTGATAGTTTGCACAACTTACATATGATATATATGAGGTGTGTGTGTGATTGATTGTGATGGAAAAGCTCTCAAGCTCAAAAACTCAAAGTTGCCTTGCTAAAGAAGGCATTTTTGCCAAGAGAAAGAGGTTTTGAGGAAAGCATTTGTTTGATGGCTTTGGTGTACTCAAACTGATCACAATTGAGCTCTATTTATAGTGGAGCAAGTTTGTTTTGGGATCCACAGTGAATGGCAACTGCAGCAGGTGTTTGTTCAAAGTTGGCCAATGGAAATCCAAGTCTCCTCTAGCCATTGACTAGAGGTTAGGGCACAGGGCTGTGGTTGCCTTGGTCTTGGATAAGTCTTGACTGAATTCAGTTAAGAATGGCTCAGTCCATGCCACCTTGAAGCTTCCATTGAATGCTCCAATCCAAAATTGGAGTCTTGTCCCTATTTTGGCCATTCTAGGTTCAACATGCTATTTCTTGTTCCAAAGACTTTGGAGGCTTGGCTCAGTGATTGTCCCATTTAGATTCAATCCTCAGAGGTGTGCAAGTGGATAGGAGCATTTGGATTTGGCTGATTTTGGAAAATCGAGCAAAAATGCAAATTCTGCCTTGCCTTGGTAGATTTCAGCAAGGCAATTTCCAATGCCATATCTCATGACTCAAAGTGAATTTGGTAATGTTCTTGGCCATTTTGGAAAGCCGTTACATGATATAACAACTGTTTGAACATGTTTGGTTTTGATCTCTTTTGAATCCAAGTGAAAAATCCCCCTACATTTGGCAAAAAGTAGGGTAAAATCTGACTTAGTGAAATTTTCACTAAGTGTTGGAACAAAGTGACTTTTCTTGATTTTGATCACTCCATAACTCAAAATCCCCAATGAATTGGAATTAGGTCTAGTTGAAGTTTTTGTAGAGGGCAATGAGATCTACAAATCAAGCCTTGGATGGGAGAAAATGGCTTTGTGGTTTAGGAGTTATGACCCTCCAAAGTTGGTACCCTAGCCACTTTATTTTTAACTTAGAAAATTTTCTAAGTTTTTTATGGTCACCCCTTTTACAAGTTACCCAACTTTTCTTGATTTTTCTTGATGAATGATGATTCAAATCATAAATTAATATCATTTTAGGGTTAAAAATCCATTTTGGTGAAAAATCTCAACAAGTCAAAGTTGGCTTTTGTGCACAGTTGACTTTTTATCAGATGAATTCCAAACTGTGCAATTCTTCAGGAAATCATGTCCTTGACCTAAATCAAACTTGATGGACATGTTCCATGGGTGTCATAGAGTATATTGATGCATGTCATAGGGCTTGAGAGCATGTCCTGGTCAAAAGTCAAAGTTATAGTTGACTTTTTCCTTAAAACCCTAACTGTGGTGCAGATGAAATTGAGACTTGTTGCTCAAGCTTCTTGGATTAATCCATTGTTCCAAATGGACCAATATAGTTCATTAGAGACCCTCAAACCCTCTCTTGAGATCTTGGCTCATGATTTGCCCTAAAAGTCAACTTAGGGGTGAATTAGGTCAAGAAACCCTAATTCCTGATTTTTGATGAATGCATCCCCTGAGGCAAAATTGACTTGATGATTGGGTCCATGAGGTTCCATGGAGTATATTAGGTTATGTTTTGGATCATTGGCTTGTGCCCAGAGGAAAATTTCCATCTGGAGGCCCTGGTCGACCAAAACCCTAATTTGGTGACACTGTCGATCTTGAGACTTGATCCACCTAGAAGGGAGCAGCCTTGTGCTTAATCCTTGAAGTGGGAGTAGGTTATACAAGTTGAAGATCATGTCATTCCTTGATTGACCCTTTGTCTAAGCACTCAGAGAGGGCTTGAAACCCTAATTTTGATTGTAGTGGATGCTCACCCATCTTTGGGGAGACTAATGAGGTACGATGGTTCATCCATATTGTGATGATGATTTCCACAATGATGGGAACCTAAGTGGCCAAAATTTGGGGTATGACACCAAAGGCGAGACCTCTGCTAACAGGTCCCTTAACTCGGCTAACTGTGTCACCAATCCAGCCTCCAATCTATTTTCCTGATATCCCAGCGCCCAATTCCATCCTTGTGAATTCCAATTACCTATTTCTTTCCCAGCAACATATTTGAAATCAGATAAATCAAACAAATTTGGAAATCTGCACCGGATTGGGCAAGAATCCAACCATCTTGAATGCCAAAATGATATCCGCTCCTCATCGCCAAGTCTACAAACCAATTTCCTTGAGAAAGAATCAACCTGCAATGAATGTGCAATTAACAACAAATCTCGCCACCATAGTGAATTATTTCGCTTGCAATTCAGATCATGCATTGACAACACAAGTTTATCACAACAACCATATTTAAAAGACAACACCGGCTTTCAAATCGTATCCTCCACTTGTATAATTCTCCAAATCCATTTTGTTAGTAAAGATTTATTGAACATGGCCAAATCTTTGATCCCCACTCCCCCATATTCCTTAGGTTTGCAAATGGAAGACAGTTTAACCCACGACATTGCCACACCCTCTGCTGATCTGCACCGGAAAAAAGCGCCGTTGGATGGACTTCAACTTTTTAATCACTTCTGCTGGAACTTTGGAAAATGAAAAATGATGAACATGTATATTTGTTAATATAGAATTTATTAAAATTGCCCTTCCACCCATTTATAGCATCCTTCCTTTCCATGATGATAATCTTGCCTTGGAACTATCCATCACAGGTTTCCAAAAGTTAACTCTTCTATGATTTCCACCCACTTTGAGTCCTAAGAATTTGAAAGGCATTATCCCCTGCTTGCAAAATAAGAATTGTGTTGCAGCTGATAAGAACGAGTATTCCACACCAATTCCGTAAAGGCAACTCTTCTAGAAATTTATCCTCAAACCAGAGACTAGTTCAAACCCTCTTAGAATAGATTTGATGCCCCACAAGCTTTTCCAATCATCATCATAAATTATGACTGTTTCATTCGCGAACTGTATTAGATTCACCTCATCATCTCATATAGCTTGAAACCATTGAAAATTCCTCGAACACATGCCCTTTTGACCAAGACAACCAGACCCTCCTCCACTATTGAAAATAGAAAAGGTGACAAGGGGTCACCTTATCTAAGACCCTTTGATCCCTTAAAGTCTTATGTAGTTCCTCCATTGACCGATACCGACATGTGATAATTTAAAACTCCCCTCTGAAGCCACTGCATCATTTGTTCCCAAAATTCTTATCCTTCATAACCATTTCCAAAAATTCCCATTCAACGCAATCATACGCCTGAGCAAAATCAACTTTAAATAGTAAGCATTTCTTATTCTTTCTCTTGGCCAAATCAATCACCTCGTTCGTAACTAAAACACCATCAAGTATTTGCCTCCCTAGGATATATATAGTTTGCGACGAAGATATCAGACGGCCAATGACCTTAAGTAACTAAGAAGCCAAAATTTTTGATATCACCTTGTAGATACAACCCACCAAGCTAATAGGCCAATATTCGTTCAGGCTTTGAGGATTAGGAGTCTTTGGAATTAAGGTAATAAACGAGGAAAGAAAAGCCTTAGGAAGCATACCTCTCTCATAGAATTCTTGAATACAAAGAACGACTTCCTTTCCCACAACGTCCCAACATGTTTAAAGAAAATCAAGATTGAAACCGTCTGGTCCCAGACTCTTGTTTCCATCGCAGTCCGTGATAGCTTCAACAATCTCTTCAACAAAAACTTGATCTTTCAGTACTGCATTCTCCTCATAAGTTAACTTGGGAAAATCAACCATATTCATTGAAGGTCTTCTTCCACTCACTTTCTTAAATCTACTTGCAAAGTCTTCTTTGATGATACTTTTAACCGTCTCAACATCCTTAACTAAGGTTGCATTGACCTTCACCAATGGAATAAAATTACTCCTATTACGAGAGTTCATTATAGCATGGAAAAAAATTGAGTTTGCATCGCCTTCCTTAAACCATTTTGACCTAGACTTTTGATTGAGCATACTCTCCTTAATCCTTAAGTTTCTCCATATAGCATCTTGAGCCAATCCACACTGAATCAACTGCACATATTGCAAACCTTCAGTTTGGTTTATCAGCACAAATTCTATATCATTCAACATATCAAATTCCTTTTCGATTTTCAGGTCCACCCACCCAAAAACATTTTTATTTCACCACCTTAATTTTTTTCTAAGGCTTCTCGATTTGGAAGCAAGCCTGAGTCCATGACTACCTGTATCATGAAAAGAATCCCAAGATGTTTTCAAAAAATCCATGAATTCAGGGTAATTAAACTAACATTTAAATACTTTGAAGGGTTTTAGACCCCAGTTATTATTATTGCTCTTCAACCAAATGGGACAATGGTCTGATATGTCACGTTTGCCGACTTGCTGCGCTACCAAATGCCAATCTCTAATCAAACCTTCACTCAATAAGAGTCTGTCAAGTCTACTATAGCTGCAACCATTTGAGTTGAACCATGTAAATATATTACCCACCACTGATAAATCGATAAGCTCCATCAACTCTATAAAGGATGCAAATTCATTCATATCTACTGCACTTACCATTCCTTTTCCTCTCCTTTCAACCACTACCTTGACTGAGTTAAAGTCTCTCCCCACAATCCATTCACCCATAGGCATATTTATCTTAACCTTAAGCAAATCTGACCAAAGCTTTCTCTTATCATTAAGATGACACAACGAATAAACATTCACAATGTAACAATTTGTATCCTTCCACATACAGTTCACTCCTAAGTATCCTTCCCCTCTGAAGCAAAAATTAATCTCAAGTGCATTTTTTCTCCATACGGTTAACATCCCCCCGATTGACCTGTTGAATTTGTTGCAGACCAACCAAAATCCTTGCTACCCCAGATACTCCTTACCACTTTATCATTATTCTCCTTCAATTTCATTTCTTGTAACAAACAGATGTATAATTTCCCCTTATTTATCATTTGTCTAACTCTACTTTTTTTAATTGGAGACCCGCTCCCCCTTATATTGAATGACATTATATTCCTGAGACCCTTGTTTGCATCCCCTGCTTATCTTCAAAGATCCTAAATCCCTCACTTCAAGTTATTCAATAATGTTTTCGAAAGATTCATCATCTTCTTCCCCTTAAATTCCTATTTCTTTTATGATTTTCCACACCCTTGCAGAAACATCATCCAAAGCCTTCTTTTGTCTTCAGTTTCCTTGATTAACATCTCCAACACTAATAGATTCGCAACACAATATTGACCCACCTGAAAAATTAGAACTTGATTCGTTTTCATCAGCTCTTGCTATGGATTCTTATAATCCCTCCTTTGGGAGACACGTGACCTTTTATGTCCTTCTTTTCTTGCCATCATTTAAATTCACTGAGTGGATAAGTGCTGAAAAGTAAGAAGGTGAAAATGGTATCTTAATATTTTCATATATGTCCTTCATCAATTTAGTTTTCTTTTATTTTGAACCCATTGCAGGTCCAATGGGCCCAAACGGGGTAGACGGTATTGGATCAGAAGCAGTTAAAACCGAGTCCCTCAAGCCCAAATGATTGGTCACGTGAAGCTCACATCTACTATCCTTTTCCACACCCACCTCAATGCTCAAAGTATTATCTTCCGTTTCAACTATATTAGCTCCGACCGTTGGAACCACACGTGAATCAATAACTTTTGCACACTTTCCAAGTATTACCTTCCCACCTATTTGTACGTTACCCACTATAGTTCACACGTCAATGCCTTTTGACTGATTTTTCTGAGATGATGTGCCCTTGTTTGACCTTTCTGCATCCCTGTTATCGCCATCCTTTGAGCTATCATCCCCTTTGCTTATTTCCATCTGCCATACCCTAAATTTTGACCCCAATACTTAACATCATTGTGCAAATCATCATCACAATATGGATGTACTTTCACACTCACTAATCCTTTCAAAGATTGATTGAGTGTGCACTCTAGCCAAGAATTAGGGTTTCAAGTCCTCTCAGAGGATTCAGGAAAAGGATCAATCAAGAATTGACATGATCTTCAACTTATCAAGCCTCTCAATCATTCATGGAGGTCAAGAGATCCTCAACATCAAGAATCAAACACAAGATTGCAACATTTCAAGTTGATCAAGCCTCAAGACCATCAGTGTCAGCAAACTAGGGTTTTTGTCGACCAAGGCTTCCAGAGGAATATTTTCATCTGAGCATGAGCTAAGACCTCAAGATATGTTTCAAGGACCTCAAATACATCATATTAGTCCATTCATGTGATTGGATTGATTCAAAGAACTTGATTCATAAGCAATGCAAGAATTCAAATCCATCTGAGCCACAAACTAGGGTTTTGATGAAATATCAACCATACCTTTGAATTTTGGCCAAAGACATGATCTCAAACCATGGAATATGATTCAAGACACTCAAATATGCCCTTGATGTCCATTCATGAGTTTAAAATCACCTTGAGACATCCATTCATTGAAAATCAGGAATTAAGGTTTCTCTGCACTAAATTCATCTGAGACCCAAAGTCAAAGTTTGACTTTTTAGCCAAAAATGTTCATCATGAACCATTATACAAGAAAACATGATCCATTGTTGAATTTGAACAAGATTTGATCAAGAAATCAAGGTAACTTGTAAAAGGGGCAATGTTGAGAAAGTGAAAATTTCACTAAGTTATGAAAAAAAGTGTTTAGGTACCCAACTTCCAAAAGCCATAACTTCCAAACCAAGCAACCATTTTATTGGATCCAAAGCTCAAATGATATATCTCATTACATACTACAAAAGTGTAAAACTGATCCATGGTCAAAAAATGCTTGGATTTTAAGTTATGAAGTGATCAAAATCAAGAAAAGTGTGAAATGAACTTCAACTCTTAGTGAAATTCCGCCTAAGGTAAGATCAAGAAAAACACCAAAATGTGGAGGGATTTTTCACCATGATCCAAGATGAATCAAGTCCAATGGTGAACATCAAAGTTGAAGTACATAATCCCAGCTTTCTAAAGAGCCCAAGAGCATGAGATAACTTCACTTGAGCAAAGGGTTATGGAGGTTGCAATACACCTTGTTGCAAACTGTTTTACAAAATCAATTTAGTAATTTCTTGCACCACACTATTTTGGAGTCAATTGCAATGATCATGATCATACCAATTCAACATGGACAAGAATGACTCATCACAAACCTGCAAGATAGAGCCAAAGAATCAAGAAAAATCTCATGAGAATGATGAAGTTTTGTCATAGAAGCCTTGAAATTCAAAGTGCATTTATGTGCAATAGTGCACATTCAACAAAGGTACTCTTTTCAGTCAAGATTCATGCATAAACAACAATAAAAACATCTGAGGAATGTGGAATTGGTCAAAAGTTGTTTATGCTACTTAGAAGAGCTATTGTACCTTGGCATGGAAGTAATGCTAACTTGCCAAAAACATTGAATGAGCTCTTATCCACCAAGCCATTACTATTCAGCCAAGACAAAGTCATTCACCTATAAATAGAGCTTACTTTTGATCATTTCAAAGACACTAAAACAACTTCAATCCTTGTTTTTCTGAAAAATCAGTTTGGTTCCAAGTTTCAAACTTTCAAGTGAGGGAGAAATTGAATTTATCAAACCAGAGCAATTCCATCCAAACCAATGATCCAAACACCTTACATACATCATGTATGAGTGATCCAAGCACTTAAACAACTTCTGTAACATCAGAATCATCAAGCCATGCCCCATTTACTCAAAATACATCATAAGCAGCAGTTGGAGTCGAATTCATCAAACCAGAAGGTTTCAATCCATTCCAAGCATATCAACACATTACTTGAGGTCTAGGGAAGTTGTATAGGTCATCATTTCACATCTGTAACACCTACAACTGAGGATTCGAATTCCTCTTGCACAGGTAAGCCTGAACTTCCCAAACTCCATGAAACATGCATCATTTTTTATATTTCAAGTTACCAACATGTTTCTGAACTTATATAAAATGTTTTCCCTCAATCAATTGCTATGTATTAATCGTGTATAGGATTTCACAATGTTCTTGCAAAAATTAGGGTTCATCTGTTCATCACTTGATAACTCACTCCACACTTAAAATAAATTAAATTAATTAGTACCATCGTGTTCCTTGTTCAAAAGCGAACAATTTTCATGTTTACATTGTGCAATTTCATTACGAATTGAGTGAGATAGGAGGGGTTTTGAAATCTGGGTGGCACGAGGAAGAAGATGAAGTTCTTCGCGCCATATTTCAAAGTTTTTAATTTTAAAATATTTTTAATATTTTCATTTTATTTTCAAAAATTATTTTCTACATACAATTTTGATTATTTTCAAATGAATTTTTGTACAAATATCATCCATATGTTTAAATAATTTATTCACCAAAAAAATCAAAAAAAAATTTATATTTGATATATTTTTAATATATTTAATATATTATTTTTAAATTGTTTTAAAAATAATTTCAAATATTGATTTTTTCTATCAAATTAATTATTTTTAATTCCAATTTTTTCACACATGTCATTTAAATACTCTATTATTTTAATCCACAAAAAATCACAAAAATAATTTTTATTTGATATATTTTTAATATATTAAAAATATTATTTCAAATTGTTTTAAATATTTTTAAAATGATTTTTTTTCTTGATTTTTTTTTAAACCAAAATGATTTTCAATTTCATGTGGATAAAATACCTTTTTCATAAACCTTAATAATTGTTTATGACATGATCAAAGGATTCATTTGATAAATTATACATTTTTTATAGATTTTTTCTTTAAAAAAATATCTTAAAAAATGAAATTAGGGTTTTACTTTGATTCTATCTTTCAAATTTCATTACAATACATCTAGGTCTCTATTAGAGTGTAATACCCAACCCTCTTTGTAAATAAACCACTTCTTGGGCCTCTGCTATAGTATAAGTCCCATCACACTTTTTAAAATCACGGTGCGATCACTGTTTTCATAACCATCTGGGCCTCTGCTAGGAGTGTAAGTCCCAACCTTTTTCTTTCAAAATCATCCTCTGTTTTTCAAAACAAGATAACCATCTTGGGCCTCTGATAGAGGGTAAGACCCAACACCTCCTTTTGTAAATAGAAAATCTTTTTGCCTCATTCATCCTGGGCTTTGTACATGATACAAACAAACATCTGGGCCTCTATTTAGAGTGTAAGACCCAACACCTTTGCTTCTCTCTTACTTAAGATTAAGTCATCTTCAAATTCAAAACTTTCTTCAATTTCTTCAAACACTAATCCAATCTTGAAGAAAACATCTAATCAATCACAATACACTTGGGCCTTTATCCAGAGAATAAGACCCACCACCTTTCTTAATTCAATTCATACTAGTTTATATACTTGTTCATATATCTGTATCTATATACTTGTACATGTCTTGTTAAGTTTCTCTTAGCATTTAAATCACCCTCAGTTTAGACTAGTTCAAACAATAGGATCCCTTCAACCAGCACAACTTAGTTCAAACAACTAGTTCCCCCCTATACAAAGGAATTCTTCTTCCCAATACAGTCAGCCTCCTCTTGGGCTTTATTAGATTTATTCAATCTTGAAACACTTCAATAAAGAGATGATTATTTCCCTGTGAAACCTCTTCTTTAACCCCTTTAACCCTGGATCAGTTCAACAAAGAAAGGATTATTTCCCGATGAAACCTTTCTTGAACTCTTCCTAGACTTGGAAAGTCTCAATCCTCAACCTCCTCTTAGGCTTCATACAGGACCTACAGGCTTCCTAGAAGCATCCCAACCTCCTCTTGGGCTTCATACAAGGACCCTCAGGCTTCTTAAAAGCATATGATAGATCCTAGTCATCTTTATCAATACACCAATCCCCAGGAGAGTCAAAACCTCTAAGGCATTCAAACCCATCCTTTAAGTTTCTTTTGATCCTCAATAAGGTTTGGTTTTCACTTTAAAATCCCCATCTAGGGTCAGGTTACAATAAACAAATCCCCAAAAGAATCAAAGCCTTTATGGCATTTAATAATTCTAATCTCCAGCAAGAGTTAGTTCCCCTTTTGATTCCTCAAAATAATTTAGACCTTCTCTTGGAATTAAAATCCCTCAACAAAGAGTCAGTCTCTACTTAAATTCCCTCAGTCTCTTCTTAGGTTTCATATAATGATTTTTTCCCAGTCAGCCTCAATCTTAGGCTTTATACAAGATAAATATATTACTCCCTCAGTTGAGTCAGTTTTCAACTTTTTAAGTTTCAACTTTGGCCTTTGATCAAGGCACAAAATCCAACTTCCCCACAGATGAGACCATGTGTCCTCTCTATAGGAGGATATTTCCTCTATACATCACATTTCAAAACAAACAATTAAACCTTTATTTCCAGATAATTGATGTAAGTGGCACACTTGTTGATTCAATATCCAAGCTGGAGTCCCTCCTATATCATGGCTAAAGTTCTCTTTCATCTAAGTGATGTAAGTGGCAAACCTCTGGATTCTACACATCCAAGTCAATGTCCCTCTCTTAGCCTGAAAGATTCATAAAGGAAAATGTGGCATTGCTCTATACTGAGTTAAACCTTCTTCCTTCATCACATCTCAAATCTCCTATAAAGGAAGATGTGGCATTATTGGATTCCACACATCCCGGTTAAAGCAACTTCCCTTTATAAATCAATTCTTTAACTTTTGTGATAAATAGGTGAGATATCTTCCTTTAGAGATGACAAATTCTCTCTCTCAGCCAAACTTTTAGCTTCAATCTTGGGCTTTGAACAAGACACAAATACTCTTTTAGCTTCAACCTTGGGCTTTGAACAAGACACAAATACTCTTTTAGCTTTAATCTTGGGCTTTGAACAAGACACAAATACTCTTTTAGCTTCAATCTTAGGCTTTAAACAAGACACCAAACATATTTGGAGGAACTACGAACACTCTGATTTCCCTAGATCTCTTTACGGGAATACGTAGGCATAAGATTGTGAAATCTTAGCGACCGCACTAAATAAAAAATCATAGGTCAAGTACTTTACCAAAAACAATAGAAAACCCTAAAACAACAAAAACATCTCCTCAAAGGAGAAACTTCCCCAATCAACAACAAATGAATTTAAGCAACTAAGCAATCCAATAGTAGAAACATATGCAAATAAAGGTTACTATAGGTTACTATAGATACTCTGGGTGTTAATAACTTCCCTTTGTATAACCAACCCCCGATTCCAAATCTTTTCGCATTTGTAAAGGAAAACATTTACACGCAGGGTTAGCTTAAGATATCTTCCCCTTCTTTTTAAGCTTCATAGGATAAATATAGAAATCAGAAAGTAGCACTAAATGCGGTAGTGGTCGTGTCACAAAAACAGAGCTACACCACCCCACCTTGGTTTTCACACCCAATATGATCATTGTCTTCCTCATCCATTGAAGTTTCAAAAACACCATCATCGGTTCCTGAATCAGAATCATCCCTATCAATATCTGTCCAACTTTCATTTTAAATTGTAATTTGTTTTGGACCATGGAAGTCTTCCAACAACTTAATTCTATAAATATTTCCATTTATCTCTACAATAAAGACCTCATTGAGATTTATAGCAAATATAGTCTTGATGAGGAACCGAGCCACATCCAGCATTTTGTGTTTCTCAGTATTTTCATCACATGAAATGAATTCTCCAAAGCGACCAGCTAAGAATTTGAAGAACTTTTGAGTCCATGCATGACACGGTAGACCAAAACATTTCATCCAGGTTAAACTTTCTTTATTAAAATCGTCCGGACTCCATGGATGTATGTCATCAAACCATTTTGATACCCAAGTTTCATCTGTTGCAATCAACTCTTTTATATCACCAGCTGATGTCTCTTCAAGAAAACATAAATTGGCACCAAGTGGAGTAGCCTTGATCATAAAATAGCCTTCCACATTCAATGCTTGTTGGATATTGTATGTATTACCCTCTTTCGTGACGACTCCACCAAAAGTCTTATGAAATCTCTCCATGTTAATGTCATCTATGTTGAACTGAAGGTGAGCAAACGTGGGTTTATCCAACTCAAAGTTCCTATTCCTTGTGTTGTTGATTGTTTTATCGACCACCCGAGCATAATATTTTCCATTATTTTCTTCATTCCAGGACCTTTTTTGATTTTGCACGCCATACTCATTCCATGGTTTTCTTATCCTATCAGTTCTTTCACGGTTGAACTTGAGAACGCTTGAGAATATCCTTTTGCCTCGGATATGGATACTATCGAGCTTATCCGCCATTGTTCTTACATCCTTCAACTTTCTGAACCTCACAAAACCATATCTCTTCCCTCGCTTATCCCTTTTCGTCGGCATAAACACTTCTAAGACCAAACTGTATTCTTTAAAAACCCGAAACATCTCCTTAGACCTATAATCCTCTGGGAATTCAATGAAGAAAAAGGATTAAATGTCTTCATTTTTGTCCAACCTTTTTCCACTCCTATCCGACCATACAGAGCTCTTTAATGTCATGTTCTTCATTCTTCTATTTTCACCTCAACCCAGCAGTTACTATCCTTTCCCATTTCGAACTGTTACGATACTAAGCTAACAAGAAGGATTCAAGATACTAAGCTAACACTAACACTACAACAGGATACAAAATACAAATGCAGACATAATAATAAACACCGCCAGAGTAATGAACAAGCAAATCCAATTGAAAAGGTCTATAATCTGAAGATAAGGACTTTAAACCCAATCAACACAAAGATTCACTCATTGCTTGTGGTTGTGGTTGTGGATGCACTTGTACTTTCGATTAACATTGTTCTACTTGAAAAGTATAGTAAACTTTTATTTGTGACTTTTTAACCCGCGTCCTCCATTAGCTACACTAGTTTTATTTACCAAATAGTCTAACTTACTGGTACAAAATATAATCCAGAACTTCCCGTCTTTTTCTTTAAACATTGTTCCTCATTCTCTTTATTTTATAACAAGTTTAACTTTTTTGAACTACAACTTAAAAGTTGAATATGGCCACAACTTAAAAGAGTTATTCAGCTCAACATTCAAGCAATTATTGTGCTAGTTAGCTCTAAGTTTGAGTACAAACAATAAATCAACAAAAAGAAAACCAATTCTTTACCTTGACAAAACTACTGACTCTAATCATCTTGTTTTTTCAGCTTTTTGATTCTTATTTGTATTCTAGTTTGCTTTGTGATTTACGGTTGTTAGCACTAGTTTGTGAATCACTTTAAGACTCTCTCGTACCCTTAATTTATTATAGTGGAATTATTCTTTTGGTCAGGACGACTTGTGGTTTTTAATCTCATATTGAGGGGTTTTCCACGTTAAAAATATCGGGGTTCTTTTTTGCCTTTATTTGTTCGATTTGCCGTCTTATATTTGATGTTGATGCTCAAGGTTCCTACAAGATTGGGAAGTTTTATATCCACTGCGTATTGGTCTATCATTGTGTCTTAATTTTCCATCAGAGTGGCATCAGAGCTCTTGATTGAGGGTTATTTTACTTGTTTGAATGATCGAGTCCAATACAAAGATGAAGATGGTATTTTTGAATGGTTCTAATTATCATTTATGGAAGGGCAAGATGAAAGACTTACTATTTGTGAAGAAATTGCATTTACCGATTTAAAGTTCCGCAAAGCTGGATTCTGTGTCTGATGTAGAATTGGAGTTTGAACATCAACAAGTATGTGGTTTTATTCGACAATATGTAAAAGATAATGTTTATAATCATATTACTAATGAGACACATGCAAAAACTTTGTGGGAGAGATAAAGTCCTTGTATGCCTCTAAATCAGGGAATAAAAAATTGCTCATGTTGAATAACTTCATAAGTTTGAAGTATAAGGAGATGACTTCTATTTCAGATCACTTGAGTGAATTTCAAGGCCTCCTTGATCATATGTCAGAAATGAGTATCAAATTTGATGATGAACTTTTGGGAATATTTCTATTGCTATCTTTACCAGAGTCTTGGGAGACATTTCAGGTTTCTATCACAAGTTCTGCTCCTAGAGGTGTTGTTTATTTGGAAACGTCTAAGGGAGGTATTCTTAGTGAGGAGATGAGAAGGAAGGAACAAGGTTCTTCATCTTAAACCGAGGTACTTGTCACTGAAAATAGGGGGAGAAGTGATAAAAAGGAACCGATGGGTGGTAGAGAGAATAGTATAAGCAAGTCCAAGTCGCGATACAAGAATCTGGAGTGTCATTATTGTCACAAAACAGGACACATACAAAAGTATTGCTATTAGTGGAAAAGAGATAGCAAAGGCAAGAAGGGGAAGTCTAAACAAAGAGACCATAAAGATCATGATGATGATCGTGTTATTCTCCGTGATCGCGTGACTGTTAATCTTGTATCAGACGAGAGCATGTGGATAGTTGATAGTTGTGCTACATTGCATGTTACACCAAGGAAGGATTTCTTCACATCTTATACTTCTGGTGATTTTAGAGTGTTGAAGATGGGTAATGATGGTGTATCTAAGGTAATTGGTGTTGGTGATGTTTCCTTGCAAACTAACATGGAAATGCAATTGTTGCTTAAAGGTGTCAAACATGCTCCAGATGTCCGTTTTAATTTGATATCTATGCATATGATAGATGATTGTGTTTATGATAAATACTTTGGTTCTGGAAAGTGGAAACTCAACAAAGGTAACTTGGTTGTGGCTAGAGGGGAAAAGCTTTCTAAATTGTATTGGACAAAAGCTTTGGTTGCTAGGGGCAGTGTGAATACTATCGACATGGAAGCATCTTTGTGGCACCGAAGACTTGGTCATATTAGCGAAAAAGGGCTGAATGTTTTGGCCAAAAAGGATGTTCTTCCTGGATTAAAGAATGTATATTTGGAGAAATGTTCTCATTGCATGGCTGGTAAACAGACTAGAGTGTCTTTCAAGAGACATCCTCCCTCAAGGAAGTAAAAGTTGCTTCATTTGGGACATTCTGATGTTTGTGGTCCATTAAAGGTAAAATCCTTTAGTGGTGCACTTTATTTTGTTACCTTTATTGATGATTGCTCCAGGAAACAATGGGTTTATACCTTGAAGACAAAAGACTAAGTTTTGGAAAAGTTTAAAGAATTTCATGCTTTGGTTGAGAGGCAGACAGGTAAGAAGCTGAAATGTGTTCGTTCAGACAATGGTGGAGATTATTGTGGACTATTTGATTCATATTGCAAGCAGCATGGTATTGCACATGAAAAGACTCCTCCTAAAATTCCTCAATTGAATGGTTTAGCAGAGAGTATGAATCGAACACTAATTGAGAGAGTAAGGTGTATGCTCTTTGAAGCTAAGTTGCCTAATCATTATTAGGGAGAGACACTTTACACGGCAGTGCATGTTTTTAATCCCACTCCTACTGTTGCTTTGAACAGTGAAGTTCCAGACAAAATTTAGTTTGGAAAGAATGTCAAGTATAATCATTTGAAGTCTTTGGTTGTAAGGCTTTTGTGCATATTCCAAAGGATGAAAGATCCAAATTGGATGCAAATTCAAAATAATGTATCTTCATTGGCTATTGGAAAGATGAGTTTGGCTACAGGTTGTATGATCTCATAGGGAAGAAGCTTATTCAAAGCCGCAATGTGGTGTTTATGGAAGACCAAACTATTAGAGATATTGATAAGGTGGAGAAGGCTACACTCAAGAAAGATATCACTTTGTCTAATGTTGATCTTGTTCGTTTACCTAGTTATAATTTGGATGCTATTAGTGGTGATGATCATAATGGTGAGCCATATGATTATGTTGATAATCAACAACTTAGAGATAAGGTAAATATTCCAACCAATGATGGTGAAGGGGAGAGCGATTTGTCACAGGATGAGAATCCTAGTGAAACTCCAGAATCATATCAAGTTTAACCTAAGAGGTCTAATAGGCAGAGACATCCTTCTACAAGGTATAATTCTGATGAGTATGTGACCTTGACTGACGAGGGTGAACCCGAGTGTTTTCAAGAGGCCATGGAAACTGATGAAAATCAAAAGTGGATGGATGCAATGTATGATGAGATGAAATCATTGCATGATAATCACACTTATGATTTAGTGAAGCTTCCTAAAGGCTAAAAGGCTTTGAAAGACAGATGGATTTATAGAGTTAAACATGAGAGCAGCTCTAAGTCTCCAAGATATAAAGCCAGATTAGTAGTGAAAGGTTTTCGTCAAAGAAAGGGTGTTGATTTTAATGATATTTTCTCACCTGTTGTAAAGATGTCATCAATTAGAACCGTGTTGAGTTTGGCTGCTACTCTTGATTTAGAGGTTGAGCAAATGGATGTGGAAACGACTTTCCTTCAAGGTGATTTGGAGGAAGAGATCTTCATGAAACAACCCTATGTTTTTCAAGTTAAAGGTAAATAAGATCATGTGTGTAGATTGAGAAAGAGTTTATATGGGTTGAAGCATGCTCCAAGGCAGTGGTACAAGAAGTTTGAGTCTATTATGTGTGATCAAGGATACCAGAAGACTATTTCAGATCATCGCGTATTTGTTAGAAAATTTTCTAACGATGACTTCATAATCCTGTTGTTATATGTTAATGATATGTTTATTGTAAGGAAAAGTATTTCTAACATTAACATGTTAAAGAAGCAATTGGGAGAGTCATTTGCTATGAAAGACATGAGAGCAACTAAACAGATTCTTGGCATTAGAATCATGCGTGACAGAAAAGAAAAGAAACTTTGGATGTCACAAGAAAATTATATCGAAAGAATGCTGCAAAGATTCAAAATGGAAAATTTTAAGGCAGTAAGCACCCCTCTCGCTACTCATTTCAAGTTGAGTTCTAATCAAATTCCTTCAAGTGAAGATGAAGTGTTTGATATGAAATGCGTTCCTTATGCATCTGCTTTTGGTAGTTTGATGTATGCAATAGTGTGTACAAGACCAGATATAGCACATGTTGTTGGTACAATCAGTAGATTTTTGTCAAATCCAGGTAGAGAGCATTGGAATGTTGTAAAATGGAATTTAAGGTATCTTCATGGTACTACTTCTATGAGGCTTTGTTTTGGAGGAGATATGCCTACTCTAGTGGGGTACTCTGACTCTGATATGGCTGGAGACATTGACTCCAAAAAGTCCAATTTGGGCTACATGATTAAATTTGCAGGGGGAGTTGTTGCTTGGCAGTCTAGATTGCAAAAGTGTGTAGCACTATCTACTATAGAGGCTGAGTTCATTTCAATTACCGAAGCATGCAAAAAGTTAATATGGTTGAAGAAATTTTTGCAGGATCTTGTTTTGTTCAAGACAAATATGTGTTATTTGTTGATAGATAAAGCGTTATGCATTTTAGTAAGAATCAGACTTTTCATAATAGGTCCAAACACATTGATGTGAGATATCATTGGATACGTGATGTTTTGGATGCTAAGGTGTTAGAGTTAGCTAAATTTCATACAGATGATAATGATTCTGATATGATGACTAAAGTATTACCAAGATTGAAATTTGAAGCTTGTTGTGATATCGTCGGTTTGCCGATTTCCTCCATATAGTTGTGAGGGGGAGATTTGTTGGGTTTGGGCTCCTTTCTTATGTGGCGAAATGCCCAAATATAATTAGCTCATTTGTCTCACTTATTTAAGTGGAGACGGTCAATTTAGGGTTTAGAGAGATAGAGGAAAAATAAGGATTTAAAAGAGAGAAAAGAGGAGAGAAACTCCTTTCCATTTTTCTGCAACCAGTCACACTAAATCGACGATCCTCGGTTCGTTAACCGTTGGATCAAGCTCAAATTTGGTGGGCAGCTTTGTAACACATCTATCTAACTTTTGACCGTTCATATTTTCATAATAACGTCTGAGGTGAAAGTTATTTGCATCGCACCGAACCTGCAAATTTGGGAAAAATTTTCAACGGTTGTAAGCTAGTTTTCTTTGTGATTTGCAGTTGTTAGCACTAGTTTGTGAATCACTTTAAGACTCTCATGTACCCTTAATTGATTATAGTGAAATTATTTCTTTGGTCTGAACGACTCGTGGGTTTTACTCTCATATTGAGGGGTTTTCCACGTTAAAAATATCGATGTTCTTTTGTGCCTTTATTTGTTCGATTTGGCGTCTTATATTTGTTGTTGATCCTCAAGATTACTACAAGTTTGGGAAGTTTTATATCCGATGCGTATTGGTCTATTATTGTGTCTAAATTTTCCATCAGAGATAACAACGGTTGATATGACGAATTTGACAACCGTCGCAATATAGCCTCGCGACGCACGTTTCAGGGACAGGGCTACAATCGTCGTAATATGCAAATTGCGGAGATTCTAACCATCATAACCTACCAAAATGAATTGTTACAATTTTCCAATTCTTGTGGTGTCTATCAAAGATTGTAGACAAAGTGAGAATTTGCCAAGATGAACATATCCAAATTGAAGAAGAATTAGACCCACTTTAAAAGTAACTCTCTTTTGGACATGTAGTCTGGGCACCTCATGCTGTGAAACCAATTGGATATAAATGAATTTTGTGAAAAAATAAAATAAGAATGATGAAATTGTGAGATACAAAAACTGGAATTATTGCTCAATAATTTTCACAAATACCTAAGATTGATTTTGATGAAACATATCCACCTATAGTAGATGCAATTCATTTTTTGATATTTAATTAGTATTGTAGCATATAAAGGGCTTAATTTGAATATTGTGGGTGTTTAATAACTTATATGTATGACTCACTTGAGAGTGACATTTACATGAAACTCCCTAAAGAGTTTAATATATCAGAGGTACATAATTTTGGATCTCGAGAAAGTTACTCTATCAAATTGAACAAGTCTCTATATGCGTTAAAACAATATGGACACATGTGGTATAATCATCTCAGTGAATATTTAATAAGGGAGAGATATACAAATACCATCATCTGTCTTTGTATTTTTATGAAAAGATCTAGAAAATAATTTGCTATAATGGTTGTCTATGTGAATGAAATAAATATTATTGGAATTCTTGAAGAGATTCCAAAAGCAATTTACAGAAATAGTTTGAGATAAAGAACTTGGGAAAGACAAAGTTTTGTCTAAGATTACTAATTGAACATTTGGACAACATAATTTTTGTACACTAAGAAGATTGTATTGGAAAAGTGATAAAATGTTTATATATGAACAAATCTCATATATTGTCTATCTCAATGATTGTTAGATTATTGAATATGTAGAAGATTATTTCGGACCTCGAGAAAATGATGAAAAACTACTTGGTCATGAAGTACCATATCTCAATTTAATTCAAAAAAACTAATGTATCTTGATAATTATACACGCGTGATATATCAACTTATGTGAATTGATTAGCAAGATATAATTCTTCTCTTAGACAAAGACATTGGAACGTAGTCAAACATATACTTTGTCATCTTAGAGTTACAATGGACATGAGTTTGTTTTATTTCAAAGTATCCAAATGCAAACTAATAGGTTATTCAGATGCAAGTTACTTGTCAGATCATCATAATGGTAGATAGCAAACAAGATATTTTGTTTGCTTATGGTGGTACAACAAGTGCATGGAGATCTATGAAACAAACCATGACAATAACTTCATCTAATCATGCAGAACTTTCATCACTACAAGAGGCAAGTACACAATACGTTTGGTTGCGATCTCTAATTCAACACATACAACAGACTTGTGGTTTATCTTTGAACAAAATAAATACAACAACCATAAATTAAGATAACACTACATGCATCGATCAATTGAAAGATGATTACATTAATGGAGACCAAACAACACACATATCTCCAATTTTTTCACTCATAATTTTCAGAAGAGTGGTGATATAAACATCCAACAAATTTGTTCATCTTGCATACATTTTTCACAAAGTCACTTCAAAGTAGAACTTTTAACTAAATAGTACAAAAGACAGGTCTTCCAGCGGAGGGAGAAAATACATTTATCTTAAAAAGATATTGTACTCTATTTCATTCACAGATTTTTTTTTACTGAATTTTTTCTAATAAAGTTTTAATAAAACATATCTTAAACAAACGTCGAAGAAAGAGTGTTATGAATAATGAATGACTATTTCTTAATATATTATGAATAATGAATGATTTTTTCCCAATAATTTCATTCTTTATTTATAATAATTTGTATTGATTATACCATATGATATAATGTTCTGAGGAATGATCTCATTGTGTAATATTACACTGGTACAAAATATAATCCAGAACTTCTCGTCTTTTTCTTTAAATAGTGTTCCTTTTTCTCTTTATTTTATAACAAGTTTAACTTTTGTGAACAACAACTTAAAAGTTGAATATGGCCACAACTTAAGAGTCATTCAGCTCAACATTCAAGCAATTATTGTGCTAGCTAGCTCTAAGTTTGAGTACAGAAAATAAATCAACAAAAGGAAAACCTATCTTTTACCTTAACATAACTATGGACTCTAATCATCTTGCTTGTGCTACACTATTCGATGTCTCAAATCATTCAACACAATTTCTCAAATAAAATATTAATCCAGAAAAGTTTTCACTTTAACAATAATTTAAACTTTAATATACATTTGTAACTTTTATTCTTATTCTATGGCCCACCACATGAAGAATTATTAAATATACCATCGCTTTTTTTGAAAAAGAATTCATTTCATATACTTTCTCTATCTCTATTCTTTATCATATAAAAAACTTTATTTTTTATCATATAAAAAACTTTATTTTTTAAATACAATGAATAATTAATATATATGGTAATCATTATATGAATTAGATAGTATTTATTTATAGATTTCACACTCGATTTAGTCATCTTAGTTATGATGATTTGGAACATTTTTTTTCTTTATAACAAAACATCATTCCATGTTAAAATGTGCTATCACTTCTAAACTTCCTACAAGGAGCCCCACATTAAGACCCCATCATTAGATAAACAAATATTAAACAGCCTTTCAATAATTAGATTCATCTTGAAAAAAGAAAATTAACAAGAGAGAAAATAATATTCACCAACCTCAAGAAATTTTAAGATTAAAAATAAAAAGGCAAAAAAGAAAAAAAAAAGTTAAAGTTTGGATCTTAATTCAATATTGACTCTTGTTGAATCCTTTCCAACATTTTGTATACAGCTTCAGCTATCTCATCCACTGATCCAAACTTGCAATCATCTTCCACCTACAACAAAAGTGCTTTTACATGAAGAATAACTTAAAAGAAGAAAACAACTTCTAGAAAAAGCTAAAAAACCAAGAAAGGGACCACAGACAATTACCTTAACACTGATAGAATAGAATACAAATTCTTGAGATGTAGTGACATTAAGATGCAAGATTGTGAGACACATTCCATGCAAACTAGAAACCATTTTCAAGAGTTGTTTTGGTCTTTTCTTTGATCTTATTTTCAGATTTGCATGGCTTTCCACCATTGTCACTTCAATGTCAGCAATAGTATTGCTAGATTGATGAACTTCACCACCCATTTTTGTCTCACAAACACTTGTTGAGTATTGTGGAAAAGTGAAAAATTCAGAAAAGGGTTTGTTTTTATTTCCATCAATAGTATCAAATTCACCCTCTTTTTCTTTCTCAACGCCAAGAAATTGTAGCTTTTGTTCAAGATTCTTCACAAAATTAATAGCTCCTCCAATTATAGATGCTTGATCAACCTGCAAAATTCATCAATTAAAACACAGTAATAACATAAAAACATGTGTCATACACCAGACACAGAGACACCAGACATGTCTTTGATCAGAAATGTCAGAACACATTAACATGTGTTTGACACCAGACTCCAGACGTGTCTTCGATCAGAAATGTCAGAACATATTAACATATGTCAGACACCGGACACCCGACATGTCTTCATTAGAAATGTTAGCACATAATAACATGTGTCAGACATCAGACACCAGACATGTCTTCGATCAGAAATGTCGGCGGCTATGCAACGGAAACCACAGTTTGAAACCATGAATGACATTATTATTTAGAAGAAAAGAAAAAGTGAAATAAAAGTACCCTTTGAACGTAAGATTGAGGCATGAGAGATCGAAGAACAGCGAGATACTGATTCATTTGTTTCCTCCTGTTACGTTCTACAGCAATGTGAGTCATTCTCTGGTTCTCAATTTCTTCCTTGTTCTTACTTGTTTTGACTCTGCGTCTCTTGGAACGAGAACGAGTGGGAATTGAAGTGTCTAAAGATGGATTTGACACCACATGAAGTGCTTTTACTTCATCCTCCATTTGTGGTGAAGAATTGTTGTTACTCCAATTCTCAATACGGTTGTTGAGAAAACCATGTTGGTGTTCATTTTGAAGGATGAAGTTACTGTAGTCATAGTTAGGTTCAGAATCTGTTAATAAGCTGTAGTTGAAGAGTTCTTTGAATCCGTAGGTAAAAGGGTCTTGTGGTGGTGGTGGTGGTGGATATAGTAGAGTTGGTTCTAGTGCCATGGCTTTCTCTCTCTTCCTCGGGCAAACACATGAAGAAGATGATGATGGAAGAAAAAAGGTAAGTTGAGTCTTGTTTGCTTAGGAGTGATTTTGAGGCAATAAAAAGGGGTTTTGAGTTCTGATGAAGACACAATTTTGGACAGTGATTTGCACGTGAAATGAAATAGTGTTCAAGTGCTTAAGTATAGAACACATATCTTAGGCTGAGGACAACTTTTTTTTTTATTAAAATTTTTATTAATTAATTTTAGATAAAAATCGTTAATGGATGAAAAAATAAAATAATTTATGTTGGAGAAGTTTGGAGAGCGAGGTCCGGAAGTGTTAATGGGACAAAAGTTCATGCTTCCAAGAGATATTGATGTCATATATTCACGCAAAACTTTAAGACAATGTGGTATGAACCACATCTCTTATGAACCAAACATTTCCTCCATTTCTAATTGATTGTGAAAATTTAACACTTTCACACTTGCTTCAAGATCATATTTATTTTCGATAATAAAGAGTGTAGCTCAATGTGTTATTTTTAAAATTACTCATGTCTTGGGTTTGTTTTGAAGTTTATGACAACTTCACATCTTCAATGAGAGAAAATTTTTAGACCCTTTTTTTGTGGCTTGATTCATATTGTTCGTTTGTGGATGTTATTGACTAATTTCAACGATATTTTAATCCCCTTTGAACGATCGGGAGACAAATTTTCTCAACCTATGACAATTAAGTTTGCTGACATAATAGTCAAGTGAAATTTGCTAGATTTGAATTATTTTGGAAAAAAATTTACTCGGCGATCTCAATGTAGAGTTGGTCATTTAGTGTCTCAGAAGTTGGATTGAGGGCTCTGTAATGTAGTTTGATTTATGTGTTTCTTATAAGCTACAATTAAACACCTAGTTCAATGTCATTTTTATCTTAATTCTAATATACTTTGATGTTGTATAGGAATTGCGTCCATGGAGGGTTGACCATTGAGGTTTCAAGCAGCTTAGTGCACCCATGAGGCTTATCTTGAGATTGTGAAGACATCTTGGAAAAAGGACACTACAAGCGTTTCAATATCGCTTTACAATGTTATGCGAGACTTGTTTGTTTTTAATAAAGATATTTTTTATAGTTTAATTAGAAGAAAAATGGAATACGAAGCTAGCCTCTAAGGAATCTAAAATTTGTTAGAGCATGTTAATTCAACTTCACTTCTTTTCCTTCAAAGTATTTTTTTATAGAATATGAGGATGTCCACTTTTTGGAAGAAAAATTTTTGTACCAAAAGTCTAGAGAGTAGTGGGTTAGGTTGAGTAATCACAACACCTCTTTCTTTCACATACAAAATTTTCATTTAGAGTAAAAGAAATAAAATTTATGGTATTACTTTTTTGCCTGGTGAAGGGTGCACAAATAATAATAATTTCCATTTAGAGGCTTTGAGGTATTTTAAAGGTTAGTTTTGTACTATAGATTTTCTCATTTTCCCTCTTATAGTCTTTAGCACTTCCTATTTAACTGTTGACCAAAATAATACTCTCATAACCAAAATTATAAATCAAGAAGTCTATCAGGTTTTATGTGCGTGAAATTATATAAACCCATAGTCTATATGGGTTACAACCCATTTGTTATGAAAAACGATACCTTGAAACAAAATATTAACGTTTTCTTTATGGGCAAGAAACACGCTAGGGTTAGGGTTAACAAGTAAAAACAAAGGAAGAACAACTGAAACCCTATTAGGGTTCACAAAGGAAGAGAAAAGAGGAAGAAGAATAGAGAATTGGTTAAATCTGTTTTACCATTCACTTTCTCAACAGGGTTTAAAGATTACAAGTGAATACCAACAATAAACCTCTCTCAACCTAATAAGGTTTTGCCACACCTTAGGAAGAGAGACTAGTATGCTATTTATAATAAACCTAACATACTAAACTAATGAGCTTTCTAACAATGACCCATTACAAGCTAACTTAAACAATTAGATCCATAACACAAGGCCCAATTCGATCTCCTACATACTAGAACACAATTCGACTACAGCATGTAGGTCTTCGACAACAGCATGTGAGCGGACTTCGAAGGCATGCTAAAACCAGAGTTTGATCCAATATCTCACAAGTCTCCACCTTAGATCTAACTCTATATCCTCAAGAAATAAACTAGCTTTCTTCATGCATCTTTATAAACTGCATACAGTGGAAAAACTTGCAACTGGGCAACGTCTTAGTGATCATATCAGCAACATTATGATCTATTGAAACCTTCAGCACTTGGACTTCTCCACGCTCGATTACCCCTCTGACGAAATGCAGCCTCACATCAATGTGCTTGGTTCGCTCATGATAGGCTGAATTCTTCGACAAGTGTATTGCACTTTGACTATCACATTTAATAGTGATAACTGGACCTTGAAGTTTTAGCTCCTTTGCAAAACCTTCAAGCCACAATGCTTCATTTACAGCTTCAGTTAGGGCGATATATTCCGCTTCAGTGATTGATAAGGCAACAACCTTCTGAAGTGATGTTTTCCAACTGATTGATGTCCCAAATATAGTGAACACATATCTAGAAATAGATTTTCTGGAATCCATACAACCTGCATAATCAGAGTCGACATATCCTTCGATTGCTGCTTTACTATCTTCACCCAAGGCTCCACCATAAATTATGACTCTATTCAGAGACCCATTTATGTACCTTAAAATCCACTTTAATGCTTGCCAGTAAGCCTTTCCAGGATTCGCCATGTACCTGCTTACAAGACTTACTGCATATGCTTTGTCAGGTCTAGTACAGACCATAACATACATCAAAGAACCCACTATATTAGCATATGAAATGTTATTCATATAAGCTCTTTCGACATTAGTACTGGGACACTGATCTATACTCAGCTTAAATTAAGGGTTTGTCAGAGTCACAACAGGCTTTGAATTCGACATACCATACTTTTCGAGAATATTCTGTAGGTATGCCTCTTGAGATAAGCATAATTTCGACAGCTTTCTATCTCTTCAAATGTCAATCCCAAGAATCCTGGACGCATCTCCCAGATTCTTCATGTCGAACTCCTTATTGAGTTCAACCATCACCATCATTACATCTTCGACATTGTTGCTTGCTATTAGAATATCATTCCAACTGCATGACATATGTCAGGCCTGGTGTTACATAGATATCTCAGAGAGCCAACCAACTATTTAAAGGTTGTAGCATCTACATCCTCACCATCAGTATTAGAATCCAGCTTATGGTTTGTCTCAACAGGTGTGATTGTTGACTTACAACTCATCAGTTCAAATCTCTTCACTAACTCAAGTTCATACTTCAGTTGATGCACAATGATTCCCTTTTCAGAGTGTAAAATCTCCATCCCTAGAAAATATATCATATTTCCAAGGCCATTCATATCAAATGCATTCATCTGCACCTTTTTGAACTTGGTTATCTCAAAAGTATAAATCTCTATCAGAAGTATCTCATCTACATAAAGACACACCAAAATCACATTTCCATTAGAAGTATGATGCAAATACACACCATATTCCATTTCACATTTTTTGAATCTCAAATGCTTGAAAAATGAATCAATTTTCAGATTTCTAAGCCCTTTTCAGCCCGTGCAAGGCTTTATGTAACTTGTACATAATCCCTTATTTATTCTCTTTCAAAAATCCAGGAGGTTGTAACACATAAACTTCTTCTTGAAATGGACCATTTAGAAAAGCTAGCTTTACATCTAAATGTATCAAAGGGCAATTCCTATTTGTAGCTATAGCAATAACCAACCTTATGGTTTCATGTCTAGCTACAGGTGCAAACACTTCAAAGTAGTCTAAACCAGACTTTTGTAGGAATCCTTTAGCTACTAACCTTGCTTTATTCTTGGCAACTGAAACATCTAGCTTCAGCTTTATCTTGAAAACCTATCTCACACTGATGGCTTTCCTGTTCTAAGGTAGAACATTCAAGTCCCATGTCTTGTTTCTTTCGATTGTCTCAAGTTCTTCCTTCATGGCGTTCACCCACACCTTCGTCTTAAATGCCTCATTAACGCTGATAGGTTCAGAGTCAATATCAGTATCATGCACCAACTCAAAGTCTACAAGTCTCCTTAGTATCTGTCTAATTCTCATTGGCCTCCAGAACTGCGCAAGTTCACCTTTAAAGGTAGGACCACCTTCAGAAGCTCCCCCTTTATAAGCTCCACCTTCAGAGGTAGGATCACCTTCAGAGGTTGGATCACCTTCAGAGTCAGGTCCACCATCAGAGTCAGAGTCACCTTCAGAGCTAGCCTCACCTTCTGAGTCAAAGTTATCTTCGGAGTCAGACTCACCTTCAAAGTCAGACTTGCCTTTAGAGGAAGAATCTCCTTCAGAGTTAGAATCTTCTTCAAAGGAAGAATCATACTCTAGTGTTGACACTGCACTAGATTTGGATTGAGACTTGCTCCAATCCCATGTTTCTAATTCTTTCACTATGGCATTTCTGATGAATTTATTTTTATTGGTGACTAGGCAATAGAGCTTATACGCACCTGTAGTGTGGTAACCTATAAGCAACATGACTCTGCTTCTATCATCCAATTTTTTTCTAGTAGTGTCAGTATATGTTTGTAACATATAGAACCAAACACCTTGAAATGGCTAACACTTTGATTTCTTCCAGTCCACTTGTAAATTGGAACTACTTCCTTTAACTTCTTTATTGGGCATCTGTTGAGAACATATGTTGATGTGGCAATTGCTTCACCTCAAAATGGGTGAGGTAAATTCTTTTCTTTCAGCATGCTCCTAAGTAGAGTTCTATTTCTCATTTTATCAAGGCCATTGTGTGTATGGAGAAGTCACCTCATTCTCAATTCCATGCTCTTCATAGAACTTCTTGAGCTCTGTTGAGTTAAACTACTCTCCACCATCGGTTCAGAGGATCTTCAACCTTTGTCCACTTTGATTTTTAGCCTTCACTTTGAACTTCTTAAACTCATCAAACACCTCATGTTTTAACTTTATAAGTGCTACCCATGTCATTCTTATGAACTCATCCACAAATGACACAAAGTACTTATTTCCTCCAAGTGAAGGTACCTCAAATAGCCCACATACATCAGAATACACCACACCTAAACTATGAGTTACTCTTGGAGGCATTTCAAATGAGAATGACAATCTTGGTTGCTTTCCTGTCATGCATATATCACATGATTTCTCTGGTGCCACAATCTTTGGAATTCCACGTACCAGATTCTTTGAATTCAAATGCCCTAAGCTTCTATAGTTCATATGCCCCAATCTCTTATGCCATAACTCACTTTCCCCTTCAAAACTTCTCGCACTAAGGAATTAAGTATTTGTTGTTGCAACATTCATCTTGAATGTCCTGTTTCTTCCCAGTTCATACTGCATAATCAACTTCTGATTACAGTCATACAACTTCAAGAGATAGTCCTTCATGGTTACTGAAAAGCCTTTTTCAAGTAGCTGACCTACACTTATCAGATTTTTATTCATGCCAGGAATATACCATATATCATTGACTAGTATAATTTTTCCATTGTTCAATTTCACTTTGACATTACTCATTCCTTTACCATTTTGATACTCATCATAAGCACATCTGTTCTCGGTCTTTCAACAAAAGTCAAAATCAACTAGCCATTAATTGTTTCCAGTTAGATGATTTGAGTAGCCAATGTCCATATACCACCAATCTGCCATTGTTCCACCTACATTCTCAGATGCAATCAATAACACGAGTTCATCATCACAATCTCTTCTGGCTATGTTGGCCTTTTTACCCTTGCTTGTTTGACAGACAATTAGTAACAAAATGGCCAAATTTATTGCAATTGTAGTACTGAACCTTTCTCTTCTCCTTTCCCTTCTGAACATTCTTATGTTTCTTCTCATATGGATTGGAGAGTTCTGACTTCTAAGCATCACCACTATTTTTTTATTCTCTAGCCATGCTTGCTTCTGGTTCTTCTTGACAAAAGAAACTTTCAGAGTCTGAGCTTTCAAAGCCTATTTTGTCTCCCTTTTAGAGCTTCTTTCAGTCTGACGCAACTCTTGTGCCTCTAAACTAATCTGAACCTCTTTAATTCTCATGGTGTTGGTGTATTTAGATTGTTCTATGGCCAGAACTATGTGTTGCACCCCAAAATTTGCCCTCCTTACTTTTTTACTAACTGGCTTATGTTTCATTTTCATTTTTGCATTATCATGTATGCATATCATTAGCACGGGGTCAAGGTGCTTGAGGAAGATCAGAAAAGTCTTATCTGGTCTACTACATCATCAAGAGTTCACAAGTGGCAAGAGATTTCAAGTGGATCACTTTCTCCTAACCAGTGCGTGAATTAGGGTTTTGAGATTCTTGGGTTTATGGCTCCAATGGGCAAGCTCCTTGGGTTTTTATCATCACCAAATGGCATATCTTATCTTTGTTGGAGAGGATACATATCATATTCAGAGGAATTTGGATTTGGAGACTGTGTTATTTCCTCCTAGACTAAGGGTACCAAAACTAGGGTTTGCTATAAAGTCAGTTTATTTCTGATTTTTTGGGCAAGACTTGATTCTATGGTCTTCCTTGGGTCCCTGAGTATCTAGGAGTGGAAGATTGTCCATCAGTTTGGTTCAGGAGAAGTTCAATTGATCAGGAGATTGAAAATCAGGTGAATCGAGAAAAAGTCAACTGTGCAGAGAAAAGTCAACTCCTGACTTTTTGGGGTCAACATTATGATCTTCAAGACAAATGTGAGCAATGGATGGGATTTGACCAAGAAATGATCAAAGATTCATGGAAAAATCAAGAATGTGGAAAAGTTGCTAAAAAAGGAAATCTAGGGTTTTAGAAACTTACTATTTTGGGCAAGTTCTTAACTACTTTCAAAGGCAGTTTTCACCATGATCAAGGCTTTGGTTGCGAATCCTTTCCACGTGAAATTTGTAGTATGGAGTTTTCCCTTCAAAATGAGCACAAGAATCATGCCATTTGGATTATTTTTGAATGAGTTATAGTGCTCCCAAGTTGGACTTTTTTCACCTTACAAGATTTAAAAACTTAGAATTTTTCTAAGTCATTTTTGGCAGGTTTGGAAACAAGCTTTAAGGGACAGTTTTCACCATGATCAAGACCTCATTTGAAAATGTTTTCCACATAAAAGTTGTAGTATGAAATTTTCCCTTCAAAATGAGCACAAGAATCATGTTGTTTGAATCATTTTTGGATAAGTTATAGTGCTCCAAAGTGGGTCATTTTCACCCTGCGAGTTTGGGAAAAAGAGAAATTATTTCTAAGTCATTTGGCCAGATTTGGGGACACGATTTCTTGGTCATTGTTCACCATTTTCCAAGCCCAATTTGCATCTCTTTTGAACACCAAAGTTGTTGTCCTAATGGCCCTCTTTTCAAAGAGTCCAAGAGTGTACCAAATGGAGGGGTAGTTATCAAGCTAAGGGCATTCAAAGTGTTGGACACGAATCTGAACCTCCATGGCATTGTGTGATAAAAGTAAATCCAAACCTTCCATTCTCAGAAGCTGGATTACTCAACACTTCTCAGGCCCATAATACCCACAAAAACAACCCTAATGCATGCTATAAAAAGGCACGAAACAAACCCTAAAGGAGGTTGGTCGGTTTTTGGAGAGAAAAGCACAAGGGCTTCATAGACTCCTGAGCACGCAGCAAGGTCCCTTTGCCTTTAGTTGGCCAACTAGAGTCATCAAAGAGGAGGTTCTCCTTCGCACACGGCTAGGTAATTTCTCCAAATTTCTTCCTCTCACACTTTGTTGGATAGTATGCTTAGACTTAAATATGTTAAGACATGTTAATTTTGCTCATATATGGCATTGGGATCTATCATAAACGGTGGCATCGTTTGTTGTTTGAAATCTAAGCATGTTGTGTGGTTCGAATTCTTGTTTACAATTTGGTACCCGCCTCATTAGGCTTATTTTTCTCTGTGTTGGAATGATCTTTGTGGAAAACCAATTATACCATGTTGATCTATGATTTTCGTACTATATTTCTGGGCTTTATTTCATTCAATTTGGTGGAGATTTGAGGGAGAAATTTGGAGTCGAAGGTGAGGCAAGGGCTGCGTTTTTTCACGGTGCATGATTGTTGCAGCTAGGGTTTCCATGAAGAAGACGATGCGTGTCATCGTCTGATTGGTCCGGCGTTTTTTTGTCCTTTTGTGTTTAAAACCCAGGTTGACCGATTGATAGCATGGTCACATGCTTTGCGTGACATCCTTTTCCTCATTTCATTTTTTTTCATTCATTTTATTTTTACTCAAACATGGGCCCAACTCGTTTTGCTACTTGCACCTACCCATTCCAGCCCACTAGCATGCTGAACGTGAACGAGTTGCTGGACACACCCCTATGCTATTTTCTTCATTTTCATTTTATTAGATTATTATAATTTCACTTTTAATTTTTAAAAAATACTTAAATGCATTTAAAAAATCCTAAAAAATTCATGCATCATATTTATTCACTTATAAAACTTTCACAAATTTTATTTTTTTATTTTTATTTTATTTTCATCATTTAAATTAATTGTTTAAGTCAACTTCTTTTTAATTACACATCTCATGTATATTTGAACTTCTTCATTTTAATTCTCTGCAATCCTAAAGTATTTTTCACTCGTTCTTTTTGCATTCATTCATTAACATTCTAAATTGCACAAAAATATTTTTCTTTCATTTTTAAATATTTTTCATGTTGCATTTAGGTCCTTCACTTTGGCACATTGGACCCTATCCCTTACTTGAGTTTTATATGATTAGTTGAATGGCTAACATTTTGGATTTTTGCAGGGACTTTTTATATGTTGTTTGTATCTGGTTGAGGATCCCTAATGATTAATTTGGGAATTTTAGGAATCATTTTTTTAATTATCGGAGTTATTTTCACTTGAGATTTTCTTGCAGGCGCATCTTTGACCTTCTATGGTTATCTGTTTGAAAAGGCACTTGTGCCAATTGCTTTGGGGCTGTTCTTTGTTTATTTGATTCATGTTTGGATTATTCTCATTATTATTTGTCATTGCTTGATTGTCATTCACCTCATTGCTCTTATTCATGTCTGTTTCTCACTAACCTCTTATGCAGGATCGAGGTAAGTTCCTTAAGGGTATGGACAAGTATCCATGGTTACCCCTACCTTTTTTTTTCTCCTCTCTTTATTATTTAGGGTTTAGGTCATCTTCAAACCTCACTAACCCTAGGGCCATCCATGCATGATAACCTTAGGACTCTTAGTTTCCCTTAGAGTTACCCTTGCGTCTTCTCTCTTCTCATCTCAAATTTCTTTAAAACACCTAATAATAATAAGGTGTATTGCGCACTAGCCTTAAGTATGGGGAATGAGAAATGAGGGGCTTCCTCTCATCTTTCTAGAGTGCTTAGCGAGCGTCCTGTCTTGGGACGATGCGTTAAGTATTCGCCCTTGTGCCCTAGACTTTGGTGCAATGCAGCTTAGGAACTAACTTAAGCCACTTCTGTCCTAAAAAACACAAACCAACCTCAAACTTTTTTGTCCTTCGGGACCTTCCAAACTTAAAGGATATTTTCAAAAAGGGCACGTTACTTTCCGTCTGAGTCGCAAACAGGCATCGACCCTAACTACCGGACGCGAACTTAACGTCGCTCATAAAAAACACAAAAAGAACTTGGTCCGAACTACGTTGACTCTGAATTCCCCATTGCACAAAGGGGGTACGTAGGCCTAGGACGTCGACGTCCTACCGAGTCGGTCTTTGTCTTCCCCTCCCGTTTTAGCACAACCCTAGATGATAGTATAACTTACCCTTAGAATAGACAACAAGCGTGGATCCCATCGAGTACGATGGACGCGTGGGGTGCTAGCACCTTCCCCTCACGTAACCGACTCCCGAACCCAGGTTATGGTTGCGATGACCATTCCTTTCCCTCTTCCTCAGGTTTATGCGGTGTTCCCTTTCCCTCTCTTGGGATAAATTTACACGGCTGGCGACTCTGTTTTTCCGCGCCACTCTCGCGTTTGTACCTGGATGAAAATCCTGGGAGCGACAGCTGGCGACTCTGCTGGGGACCATGGTTGACCTATGCTGGTCCATCCCTAAGCGAGTCAATCCTAACGCTTGCTTGTCTTTGTTTTCTTTGGGTGCTTTGTTTTTGTTTTGCTTTATGTGTTGTATTTTATTTTTATTTTTACCGCATTTTCTGCATTTCATATTTTATTACTGTCATGCTGCTGTGCTGTGCTGGCTGTCTTTGTTTTGCAGGTTGGGTGGGTCTGAGAGCTAAGCCCAATACCAAGGCTTGAGAATACCCTAGGACTAGAGTGGAAAGTAGTGGGACCTACGTGCCCGCTTGGTACGTTTGTGTGTTCACGAAATTCACAACCAGACGAGGCTATCTTGGGACGCATTCTAACGTGTGTGTCTTGCGCATGTTGGGGTGTTGATCTAGAGAGCTGTCGACTCTGGTGACCGATCATTGAGGACCTTAGTGGAAACATACCTCTTTAGTGGTGACAGTGGCAGACCACCTCCCGTGGCAAACCCATTCGCACCCGAGGGCCCGCTTTGGAAATCGCATAGGATGGCCCCTACGTTTTGAAGAGAATCAGTGGAGGCACTCCTCAATTGACTTTAGTACTGTACCCAGAAGGATGAATGTACTATTGTTTCTCGACCTCAGTGCCAAAGCTGAGGACCTTCCGCCTTGGAGAATTAGTTGAGGCCTCCTCGATTGATGATGATGTCAAACCAGAAGTGGTGAACGTATCATCATTTCTCGACCTGAGAGCCCGGGATACTGAACATCCTAGTACCTACACGTGAGAGGGGATGGGTGTTTGCAGGTTTGCAGGTAACCGAGACCTTCAACATACCCTTATTCTGGATTTCTCATCAATGTCTGATTATCTGGGTTCCTCAGTGGGTCAGAGTTCTGGTTTTCTGGTTTCTCGTTCAGCTAACAACACAGCACATCCAGCAGTGTGCCTTGACCCCCATGTTTGCATGAGCATATCATTTTTTGCATTCTGACATGTTTGACATTTTGTAGGGCTTGCATCTTACTCTTGATTCCGGTTTTTCTGAGGTTACTTCAGCATGGATGTTCAGAGAAAGAAGATTGTTGCCTATTCGTTCCCAGAGCCGACTTTGACACTGATTCATAAATTGATTAATATGGCTAGTTCCGGGGTTCGTACAGAGTTCAACGGAAGGTATGGAAGACTTCTGAAATTTGTCTATAATATCTCCCAGTATGAGAAAGATGCCATCCACACACTCCTTCAGTTTTACGATCCGTCTCTGCGTTGCTTCGCTTTCCCGGACTACATCCTGGCCCCAACATTGGAGGAGTTCTCATTTATTTTGGGAATTCCTATCAGTCATGATATAGTTTTCTTTTCTGAATAACACCCCAGGGTGGAAGATATGGCTGTTGCTCTTCATATTGACGAATCCGTTCTTAACAGTAATATTGCAGAAAAACAAGGAGTTAAGGGTTTCTTGTTGAAGTTCTTGTTCGATCAGGCTTGCATACATGTCAAAGAGAAGAACTGGACTGATTTCCAAGCCATCCTAGCTATGTGTATCTATGGGATTGTTTTGTTTCCGAATATTCCTGATCTGGTGGATATGCATGCCGTCAGAATCTTTATTTCGAAGAATCCTATACCTACCTTGCTAGGCGATGTGTACCATTCAGTTCACTATAATAATGAGAATAGGCGTGGGAAAACTGTAAGTTACTGTGCACCGCTCTTAGCTACTTGGTTTCTGAGTCGTCTCCCTGAATCTGGCGCTTTCGTTGATACTAAAGATTCTCTAAAGTGGTCTAAGAGGGTTATGGGCTTGACTGCGGATAACATCGTTTGGATTAATCATGACTTGCTAGGAATGGATATTGTTTATAAGTGCGGAGAATTCCCTAATGTTCCCTTGATAGGGAGGAAAGGTGGAATTAACTATAATCCCTCCCTAGCTATCAGACAGTTTGGCTATCCTTTGAAGAATCCACCTGAAGAGCGAGATGTCTGTGAGTCCTTGTTCTTCAATGGTATTAAGGATCAAGGGTTGATAAGGAAAGCTGTGAATGCTTGGAAACAGGTGACTAAGAAGGGTAAAATGTCATTCGGGAAATGTAATAACCAGGTTTTTCCTCCCTATAAAGAATGGATTAAGAAGAGAGCAGAAGAGGAGCTTCTTCCATTCCCGGTGGAACCACCTCTGTATCCTTTGGTGATCGAGCCTCCTACCACCGTTGAGTTGGAGAAGTATAACACATTATGGGCTGAAAAGGAAAGGTTGCGGGAAGAGAATAGTGAACTAAAGAGAGAGATTTATCAGTGGAAGCATGAGCGGGGTGAAGTTGTTCATACCACCAAGTTAAAGACAGAGCTCCTTGCTAAAGCAGAAAAAGAGCTTGCTGACATGGTCGCATCCAGGGAAAGAATGAAACAAGCTTTGGATGATATCAGTAATGTTCTCAGGTCCAAGGAGGAGGAATTAGGCAAGGCCTTGTTGAGGATTCACAGGTTCAATGATCACCAAGAGACTGCCATGGCTGAGAATAAAAGAAAGGAAGACGCTTACCTAGCTAAGATTGATCAGTTGAAGTCAACGCTCAAGAAGAAAGACTCCGAGATCTTATCAGGAATATTCAAGAGACAAGTAGTCGAGGGTCGACTCAATGAAGCCATAGCCTCCATGGAAGAACTGAAAGTCCAAGCTGAAGTGAAGAAACCTAGACATGAAGGTCCTAGCATAGATGGTGCTACTAAAGAGGACGCTTGGGAGTTACATTGCCGATACTTGGATGGGATCATACACAGGAGAGATCTTCTTATTCAAGGACTGGTTCAGAGACCGAAGCATCCCGACACCAGAAAGTTGTTCGAGGAAGTTCAAAACTGGTGCAGAAAGCATAGTGGATGAGGAGGATTGACACTTGTAAACTTTGATGATATGCCGTAGCTTTCTTTTCTCTTTTATTGTATTGGGATCACCACCAGGCTTGTTGGTTGGGACCTCTATGGTTTATGTGTTCAGATTCGTTATCTTGGATTCGTGATTGTCGACATTTGGCTTTTCTCTGGTTTTCTTATTATATGAGCAGCAGTTCCATTATATCTTGTTATTAAACCGGAATCAAGGGGTGGATCGCCTTGTGAATTTTCAAACACGTCCATTTGCATTTGCATAATCATTTTGCATATTCATTTTGCATGACAGGTGTTTGTCTCCGGTATTCTTATCTTGTTCTCATCTCAGGATTGCAGATCAGCACATTCACCGGTATTCTACCAGACCAAATCAGAAGAGAATCATGGAACGAATCCAAGCTGAGTTGAGGGAAATGCGAAGCCAGATGGGGAAATTTGGGGAAAACATGCTCCGGGAGCAGAAAATGATGAGGGAGGAGATTAATCAGTTGAAGACTCAGATGGGTTTGATCATGGAAATGCTGAATAGGGTGTTGAAGAAGGAAGACTGTCTTGTGCCCGCTTCCACAGCAGAGGTTCTCATTTCCCCCACCTCTTTGGGGTCTCCTCTAGACCATGGATTGCCTCGTGGATCCTCTCCACCGTCAGAACTTTTTCATCAGCAACTGTTTCTTGAGGGTCTTAATCCAGAGAAGCTTGATAAGAAGTTTGATCAAATTCCGATGCCATACGCTCAGTTGCTTCGGCACTTGCTCAAGTTTCAACTAATTGAATTGATTGCTGCGGGACCCCCACACACCAAGTTTCGTATGGGTTCCAACGTCCATGATAGGTGTGAATTCCATTCAGGGGCACCTGGTCATAATGTTGAAGACTGTAAGATACTCAAGTACAAAGTCCAAGAGCTCATTGATTCAGGGGTAATCAAGTTTACATCAGTTGACACTGGTAAACAAAGTGATGTTACTCCCAGTGTTGTAAAGGGATTGAGGACTCCCTCTTTCGCCAAAGGATCCACCTCGCATCAGGGATCTCTTCCACAACCCTTGTTTGTGCCTCAGCCGAGTGCAGAAAGGAAAGTGCAGGGCCAGACTGGGCGCCCAAATCAGCACCGACAGCAGAATTATCAGCAACAGGGGCAATCGAGACCAAGAAGGCCCAAAAGGATAATTGATCCTGTTCCTATCCCTTATAGTCAGCTATTTACGCGTTTGTTCAAGAAGTCTCTGATTCAAACAAGGGGTACCGCGCCAGTACCGTACCCTATTCCTCCCAATTATGACATGACTGCTAGGTGCGAGTTCCACTCGGGAACGTCCGGGCACACGATTGATGAGTGTAATGTATTCAGGCATAAGGTGCAAGACCTGGTGGACTCAGAGATCATTGTATTCACTGAAGATGATATGTACATCAATGGAAGCCTCCTTTCTCAAATGAACACACAGTCTGCAAGTACGTCCAGACAGAATTAAGCTTCCTCAGCAATGGTAATCTTCAGCTTCTTTACTGCATTTTCATTTGTAGTTTTTATTTTCTGTTAAAGCATCTTATGTATGCAAGACTTGTTTGTTTTTATGATGATATTAATGCAATGAGTATGTTTCCCTTGAAGTAGTCCATTCGTATTCACTCTTAAATGTTTATATGCACTGCAATATCAATTTTTTCTTGTTAAGAACTCTTGAGGGAGGATGATGAGACGAAAACGCAGAATCTTTGGTTATATGTTCAAGGATAGAACCTTGTTGAGGATGTACAGGCATTATTTCAAACCCCTAAACACTGGAGATATAAGGGAGATAGACCTTCGTTAACCCCTTCGAGCCTTGAAGCAAGAGTCTCTTTCGTACGAAAAAACCCTCATACTTAACCCAGGGGCAGGGTAGGCGTCAGTTAGTTTGACCAAGCGTTCAAATTTCAAGGAGAGGGTGCATCTGAGGAACCATTACCTTCTATCCCACCGTCGAGAGGTCAAGAGATGTGAAACCACAATGGTTATCCATCGACAATCAAGAAGTGAGGCAGTCACAACCCTTTCAAGCAAATAAGACAACCAGTGTCACACGCTTTGTTCAAAAGGGGACTAAAAAGAAAGCCCGCTAAGTCGAAACTTGAAAACAAGCGACTTAGGCAAAAGTCAGGGCATCCCGCTGGACTTCAAAATCGAAAAAACTCAAAAGAGTCAGTCCAGGCAAAAATTAGGGATTAAAAAAGAAAGAAAAAGCGAATGGCGAAAAGAAAATCCCCGATAAGAACAAATTCATGTGATTACAGACACAGAAGATAAAAAGGGATGACTGTCACTCCAAAACCTCCTTAGGTGTCAAATCATCAGTTGCACGGGTTCCTTAAAAATCATAAACCTTTGGAGAGATGAGCATTTGTGTCAGATTAACTGAATATAGGACTGGAGAACATCACGAAGAGTGGGGGGCACCGATAAACTTTGAGCCATAAATCCTTTTTCTGAAACCGTGAACCAGACCACGTTACAACCCTTAAAAGTCCTAATTGAAACAGGGTTTATTCCGAAAGCATACTTCAACAGGATATCGTTCCTGACTCCTATAAGTTGTGCTAATAAGATTTGTTGGTATTGCATGTGCACATTGTTTTTCCATTCAAAAATCAAGGTCGCATCCCAGCTAGTGATTCGTTCACAAGGTTGGGCGACACATTTTTAATAAAAACTTCAAGGTTAACATGAGTGTTGCATTAGAATTCTCATAGATAACTTGTTCTGTTTGCATACATGTGCCTAAGCATCAATGTAGCTTACACAGTGAAAGTCAGTCGAGAAGCTTGATCCTGCCAAGTTGGGTTGCTTGAAAATTCTGAAGGACAATCATATCAAGAGGCATGCTGCCAAGAGACTCAGTGTAGAGTGGGCTCTCCCAGTAAGTCGTGTTAGGACGTAGCCAATCTGGGGCAGTCACGTCGAGAAGTCCCTATGAAATTCAGTTATTCTGGGGCATTCATTCTAAGATCAGGGGCAAAGTCACTTCAAAGCTCATATTAGGACGGGCCACCTCTAGAGGGTGGGAGACTGTCCATTCCTGAAAATGGTTATTTGAAAGCACCTCTTCAAGGTACAAAATACTGAGGCAGAGTATTTCGAGGTAATGTACTCCATAGATTATAAGGACTGGGGCAGTTAGGTCGAGATCTGATAAATCTCTCCAAGAGTTTGAAGACCCCGGGGCAGTGCGAAGGCCCGGTCTTCTGTAAAATCCTTTTGAGACAATTTCTTCCATTATACCTGGTGGTCTGGGGCAGGTGGAAAGTTCAGAGAGCCGCTTATGACCACAAAGACAAGTTAAGCTGCAGGGCAATAGGGTCATACTTCCTCAGCAGTTTGCTCTCCCCAGCATTTGAGATTGCACTTTCCTCAGCCGAGCAGAACTTCCCCAGCAGGAGACTTGGGAGGTATTTTCTCTGGATTAAGACACATTTCCCCACAGAGTCTGAACGCTTATTTTCCTCAACCAGTTAGGAAATGTTTTCCTCAGCAGCAACGGTGCGACCTGATCCTCAACAGATAAGTAAGCTTGATGTTATCCGCTAGTAGGATATATGTCAGCATTTACCGTTCCCCCAAGCAGAGTTTGGTGGTGATCCTCGCAACAGTTTGTCCAACAGGGGTTGACATCCCTAGCAGGTTTTAAATCCAAGTGATATCTGGCACTCTTCTGATTCAAGTCGTAGCCTCCCTTTTCAAAAGGTTATGTATAACCCCCAGTGGAGCAGATGTTCTTTCGAGATTTCATCCCCAACAGAAGTTGTTGATCCAAAGAGTCGGTTGGAGTGATCCTTCTCAGCGGAGTTCCTGTTCAGAGGACAATTTATTTCTATCGCCAGCTAAATTAGTCTTTTCTTTCCAGCATTTATTTTGCTGGAGGGACCCTTTTTGCATATCATAAGCATTTGCATCGCATCAAGCACATAGCATTTTCATTTGCATTCGAAGCATAAGCCAGATTTGATACTTCCTTTGCCAATTCTCTTTCTCAGCAGAGATGGCATAACTCAGGAGATTTTTTGGAGAGATACGTTCCTCATACTTGTGTTCCCCGACAGAGTCTTTTATTTAGACTTCTCCTTCCCCAACGGAGTCATCTTACCTGTAGATTTTGAAACGAGGTGGTTTAAAACCAGAAGTTTTGTTTCACGTTATCCCCAGTGAAGTTGCCATTTATGTTGCTAGATCTTCTTTATCAGCAGAGGACAGCAATCTTTTGAAGAATTTCTTCCGTCAGTTTCCCTTTGTCAGCAGGGATGGCATTTATGTTGCTAGATTCTCTTTATCAGCAGAGAACAACAATCTTTTGAAGATTTTCTTTCGTCAGTTTCCCTTTGTCAGCAGGGATGGCATTTATGTTGCTAGATTCTCTTCATCAGCAGAGAACAGTAATCTTTTGAAGATTTTCTTTCGTCAGTTTCCCTTTATCAGCAGGGATGGCATCTATTTTGCTAGATTCTCTTTGTCAGCAGAGGACAGCAATGTTTTGAAGATTATCTTTCGTCAGTTTCCCTTTATCAGCAGGGATGGCATTTACGTTGCTAGATTCTCTTTATCAGCAGAGGACGGCAATGTTTTGAAGATTTTCCTTCGTCAGTTTCCCTTTGTCAGCAGGGATGGCATTTATGTTGCTAGATTCTCTTTATCAGCAGGGAACAACAATGTTTTGAAGATTTTCTTTCGTCAGTTTCCCTTTATCAGCAGGTATGGCATTTATGTTGCTAGATTCTCTTCATCAGCAGAGAACAGCAATCTTTTGAAGATTTTATTTCGTCAGTTTCCCTTTATCAGCAGGGATGGCATCTATTTTGCTAGATTCTCTTTATCAGCAGAGGACAGCAATCTTTTGAAGAATTTCTTTCGTCAGTTTCCCTTTATCAGCAGGGGTGGCATGTATGTTGCTAGATTCTCTTTATCAACAGAGGACGACAATGTTTTAAAGACTTTCTTTCGTCAGTTTCCCTTTATCAGCAGGGGTGGCATGTATTTTGCTAGATTCTCTTTATCAGCAGAGGACGGTAATGTTTTGAAGATTTTCTTTCGTCAGTTTCCCTTTACCAGCAGGGATGGCATTTATGTTGCTAGATTCTCTTTATCAGCAGAGGACAACAATGTTTTGAAGATTTTCTTTCGTTAGTTTCCCTTTATCAGCAGGGATGGCATTTAGTTTGCTAGATTCTCTTTATCAGTAGAGGACGGCAATGTTTTGAACAATTTCTTTCGTCGGTTTCCCTTTATCAGCAGGGGATGGCATTTATTTCGCTAGATTCTCTTTATCAGCAGAGAACAACAATCTTTTGAAGATTTTCTTTCGTCAGTTTCCCTTTGTCGGCAGGGATGACATTTATTTCGCTAGATTCTCTTTATCAGCAGAGGACAACAACCTTTTGGAGATTTTCTTTCGTCAGTTTCCCTTTGTCAGCAGGGATGGCATCTATTTTGCTAGATTCTCTTTATCAGCAGAGGACAGCATCGTTTTGGAGATTTTTTTTCGTCAGTTTCTCTTTATCAGCAGAGATGACATAACTTCGGAAAGTTTGTTTCATTTTATACCCAACATAGCAGCATTTATAGCTAATTCTCCAGTAAAGGATTGCAAATTTCTGGGTTCGTTGGTATTCAATCTCCGTGCATCCTGATTATCTGAAAGATGTCGCTATCATACTCTCAGGACCAAGTTGATTGAATAGGGGCAGCTGTTGCACCCCAAAATTTGCCCTCCTTACTTTTTAACTAACTGGCTTATGTTTCATTTTCATTTTTGCATTATCATGTATGCATATCATTAGCACGGGGTCAAGGTGCTTGAGGAAGATCAGAAAAGTCTTATCTGGTCTACTACATCATCAAGAGTTCACAAGTGGCAAGAGATTTCAAGTGGATCACTTTCTCCTAACCAGTGCGTGAATTAGGGTTTTGAGATTCTTGGGTTTATGGCTCCAATGGGCAAGCTCCTTGGGTTTTTATCATCACCAAATGGCATATCTTATCTTTGTTGGAGAGGATACATATCATATTCAGAGGAATTTGGATTTGGAGACTGTGTTATTTCCTCCTAGACTGAGGGTACCAAAACTAGGGTTTGCTATAAAGTCAGTTTATTTCTGATTTTTTGGGCAAGACTTGATTCTATGGTCTTCCTTGGGTCCCTGAGTATCTAAGAGTGGAAGATTGTCCATCAGTTTGGTTCAGGAGAAGTTCAATTGATCAGGAGATTGAAAATCAGGTGAATCGAGAAAAAGTCAACTGTGCAGAGAAAAGTCAACTCCTGACTTTTTAGGGTCAACATTATGATCTTCAAGACAAATGTGAGCAATGGATGGGATTTGACCAAGAAATGATCAAAGATTCATGGAAAAATCAAGAATGTGGAAAAGTTGCTAAAAAAGGAAATCTAGGGTTTTAGAAACTTACTATTTTGGGCAAGTTCTTAACTACTTTCAAAGGCAGTTTTCACCATGATCAAGGCTTTGGTTGCGAATCCTTTCCACGTGAAATTTGTAGTATGGAGTTTTCCCTTCAAAATGAGCACAAGAATCATGTCATTTGGATTATTTTTGAATGAGTTATAGTGCTCCCAAGTTGGACTTTTTCACCTTACAAGATTTAAAAACTTAGAATTTTTCTAAGTCATTTTTGGCAGGTTTGGAAACAAGCTTTAAGGGACAGTTTTCACCATGATCAAGACCTCATTTGAAAATGTTTTCCACATAAAAGTTGTAGTATGAAATTTTCCCTTCAAAATGAGCACAAGAATCATGTTGTTTGAATCATTTTTGGATAAGTTATAGTGCTCCAAAGTGGGTCATTTTCACCCTGCGAGTTTGGGAAAAAGAGAAATTATTTCTAAGTCATTTGGCCAGATTTGGGGACACGATTTCTTGGTCATTGTTCACCATTTTCCAAGCCCAATTTGCATCTCTTTTGAACACCAAAGTTGTTGTCCTAATGGCCCTCTTTTCAAAGAGTCCAAGAGTGTACCAAATGGAGGGGTAGTTATCAAGCTAAGGGCATTCAAAGTGTTGGACACGAATCTGAACCTCCATGGCATTGTGTGATAAAAGTAAATCCAAACCTTCCATTCTCAGAAGCTGGATTACTCAACACTTCTCAGGCCCATAATACCCACAAAAACAACCCTAATGCATGCTATAAAAAGGCACGAAACAAACCCTAAAGGAGGTTGGTCGGTTTTTGGAGAGAAAAGCACAAGGGCTTCATAGACTCCTGAGCACGCAGCAAGGTCCCTTTGCCTTTAGTTGGCCAACTAGAGTCATCAAAGAGGAGGTTCTCCTTCGCACACGGCTAGGTAATTTCTCCAAATTTATTCCTCTCACACTTTGTTGGATAGTATGCTTAGACTTAAATATGTTAAGACATGTTAATTTTGCTCATATATGGCATTGGGATCTATCAGAAACGGTGGCATCGTTTGTTGTTTGAAATCTAAGCATGTTGTGTGGTTTGAATTCTTGTTTACAATTTGGTACCCGCCTCATTAGGCTTATTTTTCTCTGTGTTGGAATGATCTTTGTGGAAAACCAATTATACCATGTTGATCTATGATTTTCGTACTATATTTCTGGGCTTTATTTCATTCAATTTGGTGGAGATTTGAGGGAGAAATTCGGAGTCGAAGGTGAGGCAAGGGCTGCATTTTTTCACGGTGCATGATTGTTGCAGCTAGGGTTGCCATGAAGAAGACGATGCGTGTCATCGTCTGATTGGTCCGGCGTTTTTTTGTCCTTTTGTGTTTAAAACCCAGGTTGACCGATTGATAGCATGGTCACATGCTTTGCGTGACATCCTTTTCCTCATTTCATTTTTTTCATTCATTTTATTTTTACTCAAACATGGGCCCAACTCGTTTTGCTACTTGCACCTACCCATTCCAGCCCACTAGCATGCTGAACGTGAACGAGTTGCTGGACACACCCCTATGCTATTTTCTTCATTTTCATTTTATTAGATTATTATAATTTCACTTTTAATTTTTAAAAAATACTTAAATGCATTTAAAAAATACTAAAAAATTCATGCATCATATTTATTCACTTATAAAACTTTCACAAATTTTATTTTTTTATTTTTATTTTATTTTCATCATTTAAATTAATTGTTTAAGTCAACTTCTTTTTAATTACACATCTCATGCATATTTGAACTTCTTCATTTTAATTCTCTGCAATCCTAAAGTATTTTTCACTCGTTCTTTTTGCATTCATTCATTAACATTCTAAATTGAACAAAAATATTTTTCTTTCATTTTTAAATATTTTTCATGTTGCATTTAGGTCCTTCACTTTGGCACATTGGACCCTATCCCTTACTTGAGTTTTATATGATTAGTTGAATGGCTAACATTTTGGATTTTTGCAGGGACTTTTTATATGTTGTTTGTCTCTGGTTGAGGATCCCTAATGATTAATTTGGGAATTTTAGGAATCATTTTTTTAATTATCGGAGTTATTTTCACTTGAGATTTTCTTGCAGGCGCATCTTTGACCTTCTATGGTTATCTGTTTGAAAAGGCACTTGTGCCAATTGCTTTGGGGCTGTTCTTTGTTTATTTGATTCATGTTTGGATTATTCTCATTATTATTTGTCATTGCTTGATTGTCATTCACCTCATTGCTCTTATTCATGTCTGTTTCTCACTAACCTCTTATGCAGGATCGAGGTAAGTTCCTTAAGGGTATGGACAAGTATCCATGGTTACCCCTACCTTTTTTTTTTCTCCTCTCTTTATTATTTAGGGTTTAGGTCATCTTCAAACCTCACTAACCCTAGGGCCATCCATGCATGATAACCTTAGGACTCTTAGTTTCCCTTAGAGTTACCCTTGCGTCTTCTCTCTTCTCATCTCAAATTTCTTTAAAACACCTAATAATAATAAGGTGCATTGCGCACGCGCCTTAAGTATGGGGAATGAGAAATGAGGGGCTTCCTCTCATCTTTCTAGAGTGCTTAGCGAGCGTCCTGTCTTGGGACGATGCGTTAAGTATTCGCCCTTGTGCCCTAGACTTTGGTGCAATGCAGCTTAGGAACTAACTTAAGCCACTTCTGTCCTAAAAAACACAAACCAACCTCAAACTTTTTTGTCCTTCGGGACCTTCCAAACTTAAAGGATATTTTCAAAAAGGGCACGTTACTTTCCGTCTGAGTCGCAAACAGGCATCGACCCTAACTACCGGACGCGAACTTAACGTCGCTCATAAAAAACACAAAAAGAACTTGGTCCGAACTACGTTGACTCTGAATTCCCCATTGCACAAAGGGGGTACGTAGGCCTAGGACGTCGACGTCCTACCGAGTCGGTCTTTGTCTTCCCCTCCCGTTTTAGCACAGCCCTAGATGATAGTATAACTTACCCTTAGAATAGACAACAAGCGTGGATCCCATCGAGTACGATGGACGCGTGGGGTGCTAGCACCTTCCCCTCGCGTAACCGACTCCCGAACCCAGGTTATGGTTGCGATGACTATTCCTTTCCCTCTTCCTCAGGTTTATGCGGTGTTCCCTTTCCCTCTCTTGGGATAAATTTACACGGCTGACGACTCTGTTTTTCCGCGCCACTCTCGCGTTTGTACCTGGATGAAAATCCTGGGAGCGACACTATGTAATCAAACTGAGGAGTAAGTGATCTTAGTACCTTTTCAATGATTACTTGTTCATAGAGCATTTCTTCACAAGACTTCATCTCATTCCTGACCACCATCACTCTAAAGGTGTAATCAGGAACCTTCTCACTGTTCTTCATGATTAGATTCTCATATTGCTTGCGTAGGGACTGCAACTTTACTTTCTTCATTGATGTGCAACCACCATAGCACCACACAAGCGTATCCCACACCGCCTTCGCGGTCACCGAGTCAGCAATCTTCTCAAATACCTTCGTATCCACACACTGATGGATATAGAAAAATGTCTTTTGATCAATATTCCTCATTTCACGTTGCACATTTCTTTGCGCTTCTGTTGCATTTTTTGCAACCGGCGTGTAACCATCATTGACGAGATCAAGAACATCTCGAGCGCCAAACAACACACACATATGAATCGACCACCAATTCCAATTCTTTTCGTCGAATACTGAAAGCATTGTATTCAAGCTACCGTTTTCGCCGTTCATCTTCGTTTTTGTGCAAATCACACAATACTCACCAGCACTCGTATTTCTCAAATGATGAGAATCAAGATTTGTGATTCTTTTCGTTTTCGATCTTCAATTCAACACAAATTTGAGGAATGAAATCAATCAGACACCTCACTACACTCGTGTTTCCCTGTGAATAAGAACCGGAGCTCTGGATACCAATTGTTGGAGTTAACACTAAACCTCGATTGTTGCATAAAAAGAAGAAGATGAAAGAATTCGCAGAGAGAGAGAGAGAGAGAGAGAGAGAGAGAGAGAGAGAGCATAATTGACTTTCGAATCTCAAAACTCAAATTTGTTACAAATGTAACTAACTTTGAATTATATACATTAACCCAAATTCAAATACAAACAAAAAAACTTAAATTTGAATTACATTTAAAATCCTTAAACATAAACCTTTAAATAGAGATAATGTCAAAAATATTGTCATTTATATATTACACATATTATCTAATTAATTTGACACATAATATTTTACATTAAGAACTAATGTGAAATCTTAAAATTGTATATTATCTAATATGAAATTCTATAATTTTAGAGAGATGATAATTATTGATAATTGCATCCGATGCCCCATGGTGGTTATTGGTTGTCTACTAAGAACTAATTAATGTAAATCCTTTACCAAAGCTTTGGTACAACAAAGAGTTAAAAGAGAAATATTTTTTTAAACGAAAGCTACAAGCATCTAATCATGACCAGAGAGATTCTGAAGTCCATGAAGAAGCAGACAGAGTACTTGCATATATTGTTTTCTCTTTGCTCACATTTTGGCAAGACAATCACTAGTCTACGTTATGAATGTCCTTCCAAAACTAAAATACTTGATGAAAAATCTTTCAATCTTGAACCATTAATGGCCCAACTAATTAATGGGGACGAAAATGATGTTTCCCTTCAATCACGTTTGCTTGCATAAACAATATTCACTTAGTATAGACTCAATAATAGTGCTGTAATACTTGTTTTTCTTGTGGACTCCAAGTGCATTATTTTAACTATAACTGTTAATTTAGGCTTTATCTTAAGAGAAAAACTTGTGTAGGAACGAACTTAAATTCTTTTTTTTATAGAGAAAAATTTGTGTAGGAACGAACTTAAATTTTTATTGTTACAAACAACCAATAAGAAAGAAAAAAAATATTAAATTTATTTAAAATTTAATTTATTTTTAAATTAGATTCATGGATGGTTGTGATTATGAAAGAGAGAGAAAATTATATTTTTATTTTTTAATTAATTAAAGAAATATGATTGGTTGTTTCTAAACCAAGTGTTAGGTTTATTTCTACCTAAGTTTTTTCCTTATCTTAACTACAAATCGATGAAACCAGATAAATTCAACAACTGATGTGTCTCTTTCAAATACGCCAAAACTACACGACCATAGTCTTCGGTCAATGTAACTCAAGAAAAAAAATTTTAAATTGGTTATGATACAAGGTGCTCGATTGAATTAGGGACTAACCTCTTGTAATCCGGTTGGAGTATCTCTAATATTTTGTGTAGAATATATTTGCTTATAAAAAAATTGTATCTATAACAAAAAAAAAACAAGTAAAATGATAGTATCTATAAAAATTGAATTAATCTCGTACAAGGATAAAATGATAAAAACAACTAAATTCACTTTCGAATCATCTATTCCTAATTGTGAGAACTTTTATGACTAATTTTATAACGTCTTTATCTAAAATATAATCTTTTACAAAACCTAAAATGATCTCAGGTACTAGAAGTCTTCAATTGCAATGACTATGGTATTGTTTTATGGCACATAAAATAAGAAGGTGGTTTTACAAAACACTAAATTACGACCTCGCAACTCCATCTATAAGAAGTATTCAATCTTAAGAAAATTCGTTCTGTCAAAGCAACCCCTAGAAAGTGGGATTCCTCTATCGCAACAACAAATATTTCATGGCACGTAAAACTAGACTAACGATCGAAATTATTCATGGCGCAACGTGAAATATCATTTCAATCTCATAGCTTTGCAAATCATATAAACAATTTATCATTAAGTCTCTTTGCTATCTAAATCCATCCTCAAAATTTCGTAGACGGGGTGAATCATTAAACACAAATAAAACTATATAATTATAATAAAAAATTCATTATAGAACAATAAAAGAAAATTACAAGAATTACAAGTGTAAGGTAAAATCATTTATAAGAAACCTAATCTAGGGAACTATTCACTTATCCTTAGCGAATTCATGATTTTTACAATTAAAAAATAAAATATAAAGACCAACAATAATGAAGAACAAGCTCCTGATGACAACCTTTGTTTTCATCTTCCTTTATGGTATGTTTGTTTCAAGTTATGAAATAACATTTATTGAAATTATATTTCTAGGATTATTATTTCGAGGAGTAATATTCTTATCCATGTATTTGACCAAAATTTAAATTTGTTGGGAATATTAACAAAATTTATTTAATTTAAAAATTATAAAAAATAAATAAAAATAAAAACAAATGTGAGTAGTAGTGGGAAGTTAAAGTTAATTGAACTTTATTTTCATAGAAATGTTGGATTCTCATCCTTTACGCTTGGGAATAACATTGAGAAAAATCATGGGTAAACATGATTCATGGGAGTAAAAATACCCAGAACAATTTAAAAAAGTTGAAACAAACAAGGGTTTCTATTGTTTTCAATGTCACATTTTCAATTATTGAAACAAACACACCCACCCTTAGGTATGAAAAACACCTTAGACCATCTAAAATCATACTCTTAATTACTAAACAAATTTTTTTATAGGTTAAATTTTAATTTTGCAAGATAGCATTGCGCCATGCCATGACCGCGTCAAGATTGATCAATTAAAATGCTTTCACACCTTGGCAAAAAGTTAAGATAATGTCTTTGTGCTTATGGGCACACCTCTTTTGTTGTCTAGGTTTTGATAGCTACATATCCCTTGTAGGTGCATCATGATTCGATCATTTAATTGCTTTTGCACTTTAGGCAAAAAATTTGGATCATGTTTTTGAGTCTTTTGAATGCCACTATTACTTGATGATGTTGAATCGTGTCGTTATGCTTATGGACGCGTTGTGATTTGCATGTTTCTTGTACTTTTCTTTGTTTTCTTTCGTTCTTAGTGTTTCATCTCTCTCCTTGCTTCTTCATCATAACTTTCACGACAAAATACTATGAAATTTGTTTGGTTACGATGATTTCCACATAGTTTAGTCTTTATCACGGATCTTCATATTCTTCCTGAAAACCTAATCAACGAAAAACACATAAATAATAAAAACTATTTTAAGTAAAAATTGAAATACTAAAAACATAATGTGGCATACTCTCATTACCTTCCAAAGAGCATTTATTTAACTTTCAAATCTAGGGGAAAATACTAGGTGTTTCAATGCAAGCGTGAGGCATCTTGTTGTAGAATGTGTCATATTTAGGTGTTTTTTTGTTGCATTTTTTGAGTAAGATATGATTTCTAGAGAGTAACATAGAGTTAAGTTCTTGGGAACAACTATTTTAAGAGTTTAGTAATCTTTCAAGATTATGTAAAGGTTAAGAGACACTTCAAAACATGTTGAAATTGTGTGTGATTCATGTATTAAAAAGAGTAGGAGTGAGAAAGAAAACGTTTTTTCACACCATTTGAAAGATGGTAAAAATATCTATAATTTATGTCCCTAAAAAACATTTGTTAGCCAACTTGGTCATTTTTGTTAAATATTAGCTAAAAATGTTAAGCTATGCTTATGTGGCATCCTAGTTGGTTTAATTGATCACAACGAGTCACCAGTTATGAACAAAACATGTTCATTTCCTTCTAAACCCCTTATATTGTATATAAGTCATTTCTAGGGTTCATCTCACTTCTCTAAAATTGTCCATCTTCATCTTCCCCATTTACATAAGGTTGAGTTGATGGTGGTGGTGTTGACTCAGCTGTTATTGGAGGTATTTGAAGGTGAGAAAAGTACACAATAAGGGGGTTATATTGTGTTTTTCGTTTTCTTAATTTGCGTCTGATTAGAGTTCAAAATCTAAACTGGTGTTCAGATTCTGGTTATACTTAGCAACACAATGTTAACAGAAGCAAATAAATAATAATAGAAGACACAAAGATTTATACTAATTCCTCACAAATGAGAGTAGTTTAGTCCCCTTGCTTCACAAGAGATTTTCACTATAATCAAATCATAATTACAATCGCTTATGCATTCTGCATAAGTCTTTTACAATGCTCAGGCCCTAAGTCTGAAACTTATTACTTAAACCCCTAAGGCTTAATACTTCCTTGCTCAAGTCCTACAGACTCAAGACTTCCTTGATTAGACCCTCAGCCTAAGACTTTTCTGCTCAGGTCCCTCAGACCCGAGACTTCTTGCTCAAGCCCCTCAGGCCCAAGACTTCTTGCTCAGACCCACGGTTCAAGACTTCCATGCTCAGATTCCACGAACCCAAGACTTCTTGCTTAAACCCCTCAGGTTCAAGACTTCTACTCAGACCCTCGTTCCGAAACTTCCTTGCTTAAATCCCACGGATTCAAGAATTCTGCTCAATCAATCCATTTGATTAAGACTTTCAATGCTCCAGCACATAATAGGAGACTTACATGGCTCAGGCATCTTGGCGAGAGAATTAGTTGCTCAATCAATCTACTTGATTAAGACTTTTAATGCTCTAGCACATAGCAGGAGACTTACATGGCTCAAGCATCTTGGCGAGAGACTTAATCTAAACTGCTAAACAACATGTTCAACAAAATAGAGAACAAGGTGTACAGGTACGGGAAAATCACCATAACAAAGACCTAATACTCTTAAGATTTCTAATATATTTAATGTTTAAGAAATCTTAAGGCTTTTACAATTACAACCTACAACAGAAATTCTACATACTCGATTGTGTTGATAATTGTTGATCTTGTTACATCTCCATTAGGTTGATCCTTGTTAAAGAATCAATATGAACCTTTAGCTACTTATATAGCATTTGTAGAAGACTAGCCGTTGGAGAGATAACTTGATCAAATGTCTTTGCTTTCTCCATAGTACGAGAGACGTTGAAGATAGATACACCAAAAGATCTTAATCCATTGTGTAACGTGTTTAACCATTAAGTCTTCAAAGAGATCATGTACTATAGAGTCGTCGAGAGTAGATATCCGTAAAGCATGCTAACTTTTGTTGAGCCTTGTGAACTAAGAGTCTAGCTGACAAACTGATTTGACAAAGCAACTTGTTTTCTGTAGTACAGATAGCTTCAGCTTTATCACTAACTCTGAATGATCACCAGAAGCCAATTTACATTCACCAAGTGTAGAGACAATTATGTTGCTTCTTCTGATGCTGAGACCTTTAACTTCAGAGTCTACGCCAAACATCACTTAGAGAGTGTTCTTCAGATTCTGCACCACTAGAAGCTAGCAATTCAGCTTCTCTCAAGTATGCCCTTGTATATTAGATTCTGAATATATATCTATAAGTACTAGAACATGCATACATGAAACACACATCAAATATAACCATTGTTCCTTAATACTTTGTTATCATCAAAGCCCAAGGAATATATGTCATGAACAAATCTTGTTCTAACAGTATTGCTTGACTTATCCTTCTGCCTAACCCTTTCATTCATCTCTAGGAATTGAGATTCAGATTTATCTCAATCTTCATTCTACAATTTTTAATCAAAAATTCTTTTTCTAATTCATTATTTACTTTCTCCACACTGTCAATAAAATCAGCATGAGAATCAATAAGCCGAATGTTGTAAATCTAGTTTCCAAACTGCATTAGGGTTAGGATAAAGGTTTTAGATTCATAGTGTTTTGATTTTGATAAAATTGAGGGCAGTCGTAGATTGTTGGATAGATCTAGAGAACCGGGTACCAAAAAACCCCGATTGATGGAAGAGCTTCAACGAGGTTCAAACCCTACCGCTCGACCCTTTCCTCAATGACAACCTATCTTTGGGGTTGTTATGATGATTAGGTTTCGAATTAATGATATAAACTTTGAAACTAGTGACCATGATCATGGTGACGCTGATTACCACCCACAACCATCGCCTCACCAAAAGTGCGTGACTTAGTATATGGTTGCTCGGTCTTACTTTCAAATTGAAACATGTAATTACCAACTTAACTATATTTGTTGGAGAAACTCTTTCTGCTGCCAAATCAATTGTTGTAGTTGTTTGTGCTGACATTCTAGAGATTAATTACTTCAAACAATTTTTTCTGTTGTGTGTTTTTATATTTTATTTTTAGTGTTTTGATTTATAATTTATGGTTTTTGAAAATTTTATTCACAATTACTGACTCATTATACCTAATGAAGCAAATTGGAATACCCCATAAACATAACTATACCTTTTAAAAAAATTAATTAAATTGGCTACTACAAATGATTTTGAGAAACTTAAAAATAATTTATTAACTAAGAGACAAAAGTAAAATAATAAATAACTAATAGATCAAAATAAAACCATAAACTTGATGTATGATATTATATTATTTGTTTATATTACATATTTTTAGTTATAAAGTAATATTATTTTGAAATAAAACTTATATCATAAAAAAAATACTATCAATAAAATTAAGGTATCCAAGAGTAGTCTTTCATCTTATTGTCGAGATCCCTAACTTGGATGAGTTTTTTTATTTAGTCCCAACGTCACCTTTTTTTATAACTTTTTGTAACAGAAAACAATGTCATCATAATTTACACAATTGTATCTTAATTTTGACCAATGATACACCAATGAAACAATGAAAAAAAAAAAAGGTACTATAAAAATGAAATTTGCATGTAAATCATCATTCTACAACCACATGTTATCGGGTGGTCACTTAGGAGCATCCTTTCCCAACGTATAACTAGTACTATTGATTACTAAAACAACGGAAAATGTTTTTGAAATTTATGTTTAGGGTATACATAAAATGCTAGAAACGGTGCGCGTGTAGCTCAAAGAATCGTTGTGTTGAGGCCACGCTAGCCCTAGTTAATGGAGCGTGAATACAATCTCTGCATGAGAGAAGAGTGTGATGTTGGAGACAAAAAGAGAAAGAGATTCGTGATTTGGTAATAACACGGTCGGAAGTACACGCAGCGTACAGATGAAAAAAGGAAGGCTGACGAAGTCAGAGATTCTTGTAAAGGTTCATGACTGACATGAATGAGCTTTGTTTAGACTAGTAGAGTAGCAGACTCCATGTGCTTCAATACAAACAAACATGCATTTGCATTACCAACCAACCAACCATTGTTGCATTCTCAATGTGTTACACACACACACGCCTTCCTATATTGTGTTAATGTCGAATAACCATTAATCTGTGCGATGATGTAATGTTAACATGTCATAATGTGTTTGAACAATATCCTCATTATGTTGTAAAAGAGAAAATTAATTGTTGTAAATTTTGTGTGGACTTATAAAAGGATAGAGATATCATAAACTTAATTTTTTAATGATCACTTAGACACCTTAATTTGTCTTTATAAATAGCTCTAAGTAATTATTCACTAATTTTAACCCAAGTGAAGGAATTGGTACATTCGACTGAGGCCCTTCGTAAAAAGTTCTTCTTTTTATCGTATATTACTTCTGTCTTAAATTATAAGGTACTTTGCAAAAAATATTTGTCTCAAATTATAAATCACTTTACAATTCTAATTCAACATTAATGACATTTTTTCTAATATACTCTTAACTATTTATTTCTATTTCTTCTTTTGATTCTATTAATTTCTCTTTCTTCTGTAATTAATAAATGACAATAGTGTAAAGTCATACATAATTTCTCTTTTCCATACAACAATGATTACTTTTCTTAAACTGTGTGAAATACCCAAAACGTCTTATAATTTGGGACGGAGGACGTATATATTTTTATTTAAAATGTCATTTTGACTAAAATTTTCTAAATTCTTAACCCAAGAAAAGGAATTGACTCAATCTTACCGGTAGAGCTAGAAATGAGTCGAGTCGAGTTGAACTCATCTCAGTTCGACTCGACCCGTTAAGAAATTGTTTATTTTAAATCTCGATTCGAGTTAGATACAATTTTTTTTTAAACTCAAACTTGACTCGTTATAAGTTCATGAACAATTCGATTCATTTCGTTAAATTCATCTCGTTAGGTTCAACTCACTTGTTTCATTGACTTAAAAGCCATTTTATTTTATTTATTTTTATATATTTGACATTTTAAATTAATCTTTTTGTAAAAAGAAAATATTGAAATAAAATAAAAGTTATCAGAGTGACATTTAAATTTGTTTAAAAAATATATTAATTAAAAAACTACACAATTTTCAAAAGATACATTTGAAAGTCTAATTCAAAAATTACCTAATTAGAGTTTAAATTTGTCTAAAAAATCTACAACTTCATCTAAATATTTAGAAACCTTACAAATTTAATGAAATAATACACCAAAAAATACTAGAAATTAATACATTCTCATCACAGAATGATTACACCACTTGCAACCTGCATTACACATGTTATTTTAGCAAATGTCATAATGCCTCCAACAAAGATGACTCTAAATACAATTGTCAGCTCTACTGCCATAACTAGTACGGAAGAGACAATATAAGATTAAGATTTAGAATAAATCTTTAAACCTACTCTTAAAAACACTAAAATCTTTCTCATATATAATCGAGTTGACTCATGAACCTAACGAGTCGAACTATGTATACTTCAAGTTCAACTCATTTAGTTAACATGCTTAGTTTTTCGTTCATATTCAGCTTATTTGGTTCATGAATATATTTCAACGATTTAATTGTCGAACCGAATTCCGAACTATTTTCGAGTTGGTTCGGTTCATTGTCAGACCTACTTAAAGGTCATTTGCCCAATACAAAATCATCTTATTCTTTTTTTTTCATTCGATTATAATGTGACATCATTCATTTTGGATTACATTGACACTAAACTTTTGTTTGCGTATGAGTGGTATCTTAGTTCAATGAAATTTATAAAACATCCTTATCTCATTACTAATTACTTAAACTTTATTTCGAGAGTATCAATTGGGAGAGAGAAATATTGGAAACAGTAAGGCAGTTGTGCGAGTTCGTTCAACAATCTCTTTGATCAGGAGTTATATTCATCTCTCAGATTTTATTTACTTGAGAATTTGAGTGCTAACCTTGCAGGTAAAATAAAAAATAAATCTACAACGATGAATCAAATATAAATGTTTAACAAAGTATAACATATAATTTAGTGCAAGAACCAAATAGTTATATACGTATGTATGAAATTAAAGGACCTACAAATGATTTTTAGAAATACATGGATATTGAGAAAAATACTTTTATTGGTAATCTTGAAACATAGAGGTTAAGAGACGAGCAAAAAATAATCAATGGCTTGTGTGGTTCTTTCTCAACCTGACTACTAATGTCTTGAATACTCTTCAGAAGGAGAGAAGAGATAATATGTTTGTGTACGGTATATTAGGGACCATAGCATGTATATATGGTGATGGCCAATTAGAGTTTCCCTTACTTCAAAATGGGTCATCTTGACATCCATTCATATTTGAGCTCATACCCAATTAATTAATTAATTTCTAAATATAATTCTAAGTAGTCTTTTAACTTTATTTGATCACTTAATTGATTAAGGAACTTAATTTGATAAAATATATGATAAAATCAAAATCAAAATATATGCCCGCATAATTATGAAATATTAAAATAATATTTAAGTACAAAATATTCCAACAATCTCCCATTTGGGCAATATATATCTTAATAAATATATCACAGTTCTTTAGGCACATATCTGAATGTTATTTATCTTTAGATTTCAACTTTACAATCTAGTCCACCTTATACATCAATAATGGGACCACCGCGATTGTCGTCACTGGTGTATAATGTGACAGAACCCCGACGACTACCATATCAATATACTTAATGACATAGACTAATATGGATGAGTGCCATGGAAATTTCATGTAATGTGACATCTAAATCATGCATGTATCCAATTGGTTCAACTTAAGTCTTTATTGAGATCTAACTGAAGTTCCTCAGGTGCAATTCCAAAATTAAAATATTTACACATAACAAAAAAAACTTGATATTGTTATAAGAATAATACCTCGTAAGTTTTTTTTTCTGCTGGAAAATCAAACATAACATAAAGTTTTTACCAAATTAAAACCAAAACATAGAACGTAGAAAAATAAGGAATAACTCTCACTAATATAAGGTAATCTGAAAACTAAGACCCATGTAAGCAATATGCCCATGAAAATCCTTCAATGTTAAACCTTTAATCAGTGGATCAACTAGAATTAGTTTTTCAATATATGTTTTATAAAAATTTGTTTCTCTTGAAATATTTCTTTCACAACAAGATACTTCATATGAAGGCAAGAAAAACATAAGAAGGGGTGTTGAATTGTATTGAATTTTTCTTATTTCAAAGCTTTTAAGCTTCTGCTTCTGATATTTCTCAACTAGACTCTGAACACTTGATTTAGAGTTTGACTCAGAAAACTTGATTGGCTTCTAAAAGATCTTATTAGATTCAGAACTAGAATCTGATTTTGATGATCAGAGTTGATAGCATCGAAATAAGTAAGTATAGAAGCAAGAAAGTAAAAGCAAGAACACGGGCAGTTTATCATGGTTCCTCTCACAACTTGAGAGTAGTCTAGTCCTCTTGCACATTCAAGGGATTTCCACTATAACCAAGTCTAATTACAAATGCTCAAGCCCACAAGCGAGAGACATCCTTTGCTTATACACACAAGTATAAGACGTCCTTGCTCAAACACACAAGTTTGAAACTTCCTTGCTCAAGCACACACGCTCAATACTTCCTTGTTCTAAAACACAAGCTAAAGACTTCCTTGCTCAAACACACAAGTCTGAGACTTCCTTGCTTAAGAATAAATGCGTAATACTTCAAATGCTAAAGCACTAAAGTAAGAGACTTCTGACTCTAAACAAACTGTTAAGAGTTTTGGATAACAACTACACTAGGTATAAACTCAGAGATGTAGAAAAAATATAACTTAGAAAGACTTTAAGACGTAAGAAATTCTAAAATATACAAGTGTTAAGATGTTCTAAGATTAAAAAAATTTGACATAGAAGCTTCTCTTTGAATGTCAACGAACATAGTCTGTAGCAGAGTTGTATTTGTGCCTATGTGATCTTATTTTTCAGGTCTGCAACTCCTTTTATAGAGAGGGAGAAAAGAGACGTTGAATACTTTCACCAAATATGTTGGGCTAACTTTGTACTCGATTAGACACATGAACAAAGCACTTCTCTGTAAGAGGAATTATTTGTTGAAGCTATGGCACCAAGGAAGAGATTTTTCCTTAAGTCTTCACGTGATCAAAAAGTCTATGAGTATGTCAGAGTTGCCTTGGTAGAAGAGCTTCTACTTCAGAGGCTGACTTCCCTTCATACTTCACTCTTTAGAGGCTTGATCACATCAGATTCCACTTTTTGGCTTTTGAAACTTCAGAGTCTAGGTCACTAGAGGCTGACTTTCTTAAAAGTTAACTTCTTCAGAGTTTGGATCTCCATCAGAGGCAGAGTCTTTAGAAGTGATCTTCAGAACCAGATTTTGATCTTCAGATTCAGATTCCTCAAGCCTCTCTTCATATGTTCTTAATGATATAATCCTGCATACTTGAATAAATGTTAGAAAGCTCAATTGTTCTTTAAATACTTTTTTATCATCAAAACCCAAGGGATATCCTATTAACCAATTTTGTTCCAAAAATCTCCCCCTTTTAGATGATGACAAACATAAGTATTTAAGAACAATGGTTGTCAATTTAATTAATTTGTTGACATCAGGATCAGAGGGTTGTAAGCTCCCCCTGAGTCTTTGTTGTTGCGGTAAAACGTCAAGCAAAAGTAAGTAAGTATCTGGTTTAGTCGTCTCCGCAGGGATTGGTGCGACATCAACTGTCGTTCAACGGTCTCTACGATTTTAAGCTTGGGTTTGTAAGGTTTGAATTTAAAGCTACACTATGTAAAATGAATGAATGAAAAATAAAGCTTCGAAAAGATTTGAGAGCATATCAAGATCAAATTTCATCCACCGATAAAACATGTAATTTGCCAACCAGTTATGCACAATCTAAACACTTATCAATATCATCACGTATCGCGCACATCAGAGTGCATGTTTGCCATGTCGGCGAGAGTTCTACCGTATTGTCTAATCGATGATCTCTCAGTCTATCAAACATCACAGAGCATTAAGACTCGATACTCATGCGAATGTTAAATTTAAATATATGTCTAGAGTTTAGCATCTAACAGATTTTCATCCTAGATCTAGATCTGAAGAATGTTTCTCAACCATGGTTCAAATCAAAAGCAAACAGGTAAACGGGGATAACATCGAATACTAACACATGAATATATTATACAAAACGCCAAGATCGATAAAATGCATACTTTAACAGTAAACTTACATATAATCCCAACAAGAAAGAGATTACAAGGAGAAAAATGGAGAAGAACAAACATCCACCACAATTTTCCAACGATTGATGTAACCCCAACTCCGGATCTTCAAGATGAAACCCCTAATATTGTTTTCTAAGCCTATATCTCTAAAAAATAAGTTGATGGAAATGGGGTTAAAAGTTCCCAAAAGCATGCCCTAAAAATATGTGTAAAAATGAATAAATAGGGGTTGGAAATCGCAGATCACGCTCAACCCCATCAGAGGGCGCTCAGCGCGTCCTGACAGCAATGAGAAAAAACTAGTTTCTTGTTTTCACCATAACTCGAGAACCGTAACTTCGATTGACGCACAATCAGAAGTGTTGAAAAGCTTATTCAATGCCCTATATTAAGATGACTAAATAATATTCTTTTGCATTTGATTAAAATGCTTCAATTATGCATGAAAACCTACAAAAAGAGATTAAAACAATCAAAGCGAAAAAATATTTACACGAACCGAAAAAACTACACTAATATACTAAACAGTTACTTATTCACAGTAAAGTTAAGGATTTCACTAGTAAAACTAATGAATTAAGCCAATAAGTGCCACAAAACTTACACACAAATTTAACACAATTTGACACTTATCAGTCTTATAGTCCCGAGGGTGAGGTTTGTAAGCTCCCCCTAAGTCATATTCCAGTTAATTAAATATATTTTAATTACAAGTTGATTTTAGGGTCTGAGGTTTGTAAGCTCATCCTGAATCTGATAGTTTAGAGAGTGAGGCGTGTAAGCTCTCCATAAGTCCAATCTATGTTAATTATAATTATCCTTGAAGTATAATGATCAATTCTTGAAAAATTAAGCATAAAACAAAACCAATTAATTAGATTCAGATGCTTAAATACTTATCCTCTTTCTTCCCCTTTTGTCATCAACAAAAAGATAAGACAGGAGAATCATAAGATACTAAAGAAATGGTGTCACAATCAGCTCTATTAGAGGCATCTTAAGAAATAATTTGACAAGAAATTCCAACCTCGAGAGTTCCAAGAAGGCAACCTGCTACTAAATAAGATCCTGCGAATTCACAAGGACTCACGGGGCAAGTGGACACCAAATTACGAAGGTCCATACGTTGCGGTGAAATCCTTTTATAGAGGTGTTTTGATCCTCGTTACTATGGATGTCAATGAAGTTCCACTTTTAGTGAACTCCGAGGTAATCAACCAATACTTTTCCTAAAAGAGTGGAATACAAAAGCCCGCTGTTTACCTTGGAAATTGGTAAACAACCGCTGATCTTCTAAAACAATAAAGTTCTAGTAACTCACAGGATCGATCAGATTGATCCTAGGACATGTGCTATAAGTGTATTTAAAATGTTTCACAAATGCATAAAGCAAACATTTCGACCATGCTGGCAAACAAAAAGGACGCTATGAAACGTAAATAAAAAGTGATAAAAGGCAGGAAAGTGTTTAAGTCGAACAAGAAATTTAAAGAAGACAATGTAAAAGAAAATTCAATGAAAACTGAAGTTTAAATGGTAAAGAAAATGCATAAAGTCTTGAATAAACTGCATAAATGTAAATGCTTGAAGGTAAAGGCTTCTTAATGTAAAAATTGCAAAGTAAAAACTTTGTAATGTAAAATGCTCAGAAGTAAAAGACTGAATTAAAGGACTTCAAAGTAAAGGATCTAAGGTAGAAACTTCAAAGTAAATTGCATTGCAATGAAAGATAATGGTGATTACAATCATGTACATTCTCGCCTCCACCATTTTCGAACCTTCCAGGACCTAAGATGGTAAATAATCACCAGTTCATGCCAGAACCCCATGCTGCAGAAGTAAGGAGTATCTATGAATCTCAGGTAATGATTCCTCTTATTGTTTCGAACAAACCTTATGCTTTATCTGGTCCTTTATCCGATGCTAAAGCTTCTGATGAAAAACTCAGTGAGTTTTTTCCTTCCTATCGCAAATCAAGGCCATTAGGGCAAAAAAGTAACCCTAAAATAGGTGAAACTTCCCCTGACAAACCCACCTTAACCAAGATGGATCTTAGATACCTCCAAGATGGCACTAGATTGGTTAGAGCTGTTAGCCCATTGCAAGATTTTGACCTTTGGATGGCCAAGATGGAGAAGGTCAAAACTGAACAATGGAAAACAATAGGAATTTATGACTTGCTCATGCTGTCGAAGACTAACACTCCTTATTGTTTAAACTTGCTGGCAGCATCCCTCTATTTTTGGGATAGTACCCACTATACTTTTCATCTTCCCTGTGGGATGGCCACCCCTACCCTCTTCGATGTAGCTGCCATCACAAGGCTTCGACCAGATGGCATTGCTTATGACCCTGAAACTGATGCAGAGGATACTATAGGGATATCCAATTCCAAACATACCTATACCCATTTCATAAACCACCACTTCAAACGCGACACTGTCGAAGTATCTGATCAGGAACACATTGCATTCCTCACGACGTGGCTGTCTAGGTATGTTTTTTGCTCCAAATCCTTACAAGTGGCTAAGAAATATCTAACTCTAGCCAACCAACTCCACCACAACAGAGGGGTTTGCCTTAGTGAATTAATCCTGGCAAATCTCTATGAATCCATTAGCGAAGGGGCATCTCGACTTAAATATTTAGAGGCCCAGGGCACTGTACACCTGAATGGCCCTCTTTGGCTGCTTCAATTATGGCTTAACGCAACCTTTGAAGCCAGCCTTCCCAGGAAAGGGAAAGTCGATGAGAACTCCACTGAAATCAAAGAGATGAGGGTCAAAGGGACTCGCCTGGTAAAACTCACCCCTAATGATGATGGGGAAACTCTCAAAGGAGCCTTCTCCAGCTATATTATGATGTTTGCCAAACGGTATGAGTTCACACCTAGTATGGCTCCTTTTGCTGAAAGAAGATGTGGCCCTGAATGGTTCACAAGGCCATTCCCCAATTCGACAAAACAGCTCCATACTGAATCTGTTCCAATCTGGGAAGCTTTCTTGATTCATAGATTCATTACCCATAGGCTGAATCTTGGAAGAGATATGGCAGCCTTGATTGCTTACCAACCAAACCTTGTCTCTCGCCAATTTGGGTTGGCCCAAATTTTCCCTAGATGTCTATATGAGAAAAAGGGCCATGTCGTTCTTCATACTGCCAGCTTCGACGAAGGAGGTGCTGCAATCCACTTCGATCGGTTGAATGATCGAAAAGCAGTGCTTTCCCCAGTGTACTTTCAACCCAGTTTTTTGTGTACTCAACCATTTCACGACTGGTGGTCGAAGCACTATAGTGAACAATTTCTTGATGTTGCTGCTTTCTCCTCTTTACTTGACCAAGCTTTCCTTAATGTGCAGGAGAAAACCAGGAAGAGTAAGTTCACTCATATCAAAGAAATTCAAGCCTTCCAAAGGTAATTTGAAACTGTCTATCGACTAGATGATATTAGTCGAACCGTTCGTGAGGCTGCTGTCACTTTGAAGGAGAAATTTCTACAAAAAATGGATAATTTAAAAATCCCTTCAAACGTTCCTCTTGAGAAGCGTTATGAGGTGGCTTTTGAACTCTTTCCTCCAAAGTTCCCTCGACTGCCTAACACTGACTTTGGAGTGGCACTTGCCCCTCCATTTCCAGACTGGTTTGTCTGTGGTAATTCCATAAAAATCCTTCGACAACAGTCTCAACCGAAAGCCAAAAGGGTGGTTGCGACTAAACATACGCTGGACAATTTTAAAGGACACCTTCATATAGGGATCGAGGGTGTTCATATCGAATCCGAAATATATGAAGGTTTGAGGCCCTTGATTTGTGATTTTTAACTAACCACTTAATTATTAACTTGTTATAACTATCTTTGTCTTTTCAGCTATGCCCAGGAAGACCAAACCAGCTAAGGGTGATGTTGTGCAGGCTGAAAAAGAACCTGAGGGCACAAAGGTATTTTATATCCCTTGCCTAAGTCTTCTTTGTGTGATTGCCTTCTAATGTTTGCATCAACTTTTTAGATTGCTCGAAAACCTCCAACGCCTCAAAAGAACACCAAGAAAGGCGCCCAAACAATCATCCCTTTAGATGCTGATGATGAATCTCCTGAGGAGGTCATAGCTAAAAGGAAAAGGAAGCTTACCAAAGCATCTGGAGCTACTGGCCAACCTTCCTCGAAGGCAGCCAAAATTCTTGAAAAGACACCTACCACTAGTGGTGTCGAGAAACAATCCTCCAAGGCCACGTCGAAATCGAACGCTAGCACTCATGAGAGTGAAAACTCAAGCCCTGATGTTGCAAATGCTCAGGTATGCACACCATCTTCCTCATAGCATTTGCACTCCTTACTCATATATCTTACAATCTTATTCTCTTTACTTGTGGTTTCAGGCTGATGTAGGTGATTCTAACCCACCACAAACTACGTCGACCTCTACACCAACTCTTCTGAATAGCCAAGGTGAGCCAACTTATCACCCCACTTCTGACCTTTGTTCTGGGTACAGCTCAATAAGTGAAATTAACCAACCTATCCTCCTTACAGTTCCTCCTTCGACAGCGGACGAAACAGACAAAAACTCGCCTGCCAAGACCACCACTCAACAATCCCAGACAGATGGCTTTGATCTTGAAAAGGATGATGTTTCTAGCAAACAACCTCACACAGAAACCATTGCCATGGAAGCAGAGAGGACGCTGGTCGAAGAGGAAAACTGCCTTGAAAATGAACCAGGCAATGGTCACCTCGATCAAACTGCCAATGAACAAACGGACACTATGGGAAATGACGATGATCAAGGGGATAATAACCAAAATGAAGAAGAAGAAGAAGAAGAAGAAGTCGAAGATGAAGAAGAACAAGAAGAGGATGGAGAGGATGAAAGAGAGAGAACTGAGAGGGATCAGACCACTTCACCTGAGGCTGAAAAATGTCCTGTCAAAAATCCAACTCCTAAGGGTACAAGCACTTCTGAAGACCCACTAGCAGCCCTTAGATGGTCGAATCCTCGAGAATATACCAAAATGATACTTGGGAAGAAGTACAGCTCCTCAAGTAACAACCTTAGTACCTCGACCACCTCTGGGGGTTCAGCTCCAGATGACTTTGTTGGCCCTATTCTTCAGAAGATTAAAGACAAGTTCTTCAGGGGAGACATCCACAGTATCTTAAATGCAGATCGAACTGCTTCTCTCTTTCTGAAGGACACCCTCCAAAAACTGGACCTCTCGACCCTTAAAAAAGAGGTATCTGATTTCCTTAATTATAGAGTTAACTACTTTAATAAATCAGATGTCTGAGGACTTCCAGCTTCTTCCCACCATTCAAAGCACCATTGAAAATACAACTGCACTGGAACATTTAGCTTAGGATGAAGCGCACGCCTCAGAGGCTAAAGTCGAAGACCTGGAAAATGCCCAAGCTAAAAGGCAGGAAGAGATGCTGTCGAATCAAAAGGATATTGACACATGTAAACAACAAATCATAGAACTGCAAAACAAGATCTCCAATGCTGAAAAATGCAATCTTGAGCTGAAGGACTTCGACGATACTGAAATGGCCAAAGAGCTGAAATGCACTATGGACTTCATTGACAATGCCCAACAGCTTGAAAAGAAACTTTCAGCAGCCAAGCTCGACAAAGCTCTATGCGAGGCATGCCTTCAGACTCACAAGGTCAACTTTCTTCAGTTGAAGTTGAAGCTCCCCTTCTGATCATCTTATGACTTTTGTTTGTAGTTCTTTTTTATCATCATATTTTCTGGCCCTATTGAGGCTTTATGTAATGACAATCTTAATGCCTTCTGGCATCCATTTAAATGCCTTCCCTTTGCTGTTAACTTTTCAACTTGCAGACTTTGCTAATGGCACATTTTCTTTTAATGTTTTATTAATGGCCTCAAACTTTGCTAATCTTTGTGATTAAGGCACTCTGCCTCTTTTCTCGGGAATCATAAAAACAACGCAGCTTTTAACAGGCTAGTGCTCCAACGGCACAAGTCTCTATTCCATTAATAGAGTAACCCTAGGGTATGTTTCCAAGAGTAATTTCACGTGTTTCCATTATTGACTGGCCAATCCTTACAAGGCCTTGCCCCTATAAAATCCTCTTCACATGAACCATATTTTGCACTCACTGAAGCAAATATGAGTACTTCCTCAAAGAAATCAATGACCAAGAAGGTGGCTGAGGAGACAAAGAAGGCTGAGGCAGTAACTACTGCCTGCAATGGTACTTCAAATGGAGCAACCTCTCGTGCCAAGAAGCGAGAAACTAAGATGAAGGTCCCCAAGAAAGGGCGTTCTAAAGCACAAGATTCTGATGAAGATTATATCACCTTCTTCAACTCTATCAATTGGAGAGACTATGAATGATTCTTCTCCTGGGTTTCGCGTTATTGTACTTGTTTCTTTTCCTTTGTACGCCATTTTGGCCTTATCTAGCCTATTTTGGCTTTTACAATCTTATCAAAACTTATGTTCTAATATGAATCTCTTGCAAAATAGGCTTATATTTTTTCAAATATTTCCCATTTACCCTTAAGACTCTTAGATCACCCTCAATCCCTTGAACCTCGTAAGCATTATTACTGAATGTCTTAAGAATTTGAAAAGGACCTTCCCACTTAGGAGACCACTTCCCTAAAGATCTGGTCTTTCGATCCATAGGCAGGATCACTTTCCACACTAGTTCCCCAGCTGAAAAGGTTTTAATCTTGACCTTTTTGTTATAAGACTTCTCCACCCTTCTCTTTTGCCTTTTCAGCAACTCTAACGCATGAAGTCTTTCTTCATCTAAATCCACTAACCCATCAAGCATCATATTCCAATAAGATTCAGATGGGATCTCATGATGGCTTTGGATCCTTATGGATTGAAGATAAATTTCTACAGGCAAAACTGCATCATGACCAAATGTCAGTCGAAATGGGGTAGTATTAGTTGCCTCTTTGGGGGACGTTCGACATGCCCAAAGTATTTGGTCCAATGTCTTATGCCAATTTCTTGGCCTTTTTCCCACATGCTTTTTTATCAACCCAATAACTACTTTATTGGCCGCTTCGACTTGGCCATTAGCTTGAGCGTAATAAGGTGTGGACGTCAAAAGCTTGAATCCCATTTCTTTGGAAAATTCTTGCATTTTTCGACCAGTGAAGACTGGTCCTTGGTCTGTTGTAATTGTCTCTGGGATTCCAAACCTATAGATGATGTGTTTCTGAATAAATTCAATCACATCTTCCTGATCAACATTTGGTAAAGGGATAGCTTCGACCCATTTGGTAAAATAGTCAATACCCACTAAAATGTACTTATGATTTTTTGATGATGCTGGTCTGATTTCTCCAACCAAATCCAAAGCCCATCCTCTAAAAGTCCAAGGTTTCACTATAGAGTGTAATTCAATTGCAGGGACGTGTTGAATGCCAGCGTGGACTTGACATTCCTGACAACCCTTAGCAAATTCAATGCAATCTTTTAACATGGTAGGCCAATACATGCCTTGTCGAAATAACAACCATTTCATTTTATGGCCTACCTGATGTGCTCCACATGTCCCACTATGGACAGTCGAAAGGGCCAAGTACGCTTCTGCCTCACTAAGGCACTTAAGCAATACTCCCTCAGGAGTCTTTTTGAATAATTCATTGCCCAACAAGACATAACTCAAAGCTTGATACTTGATTTTCCTTTCAGTTGAAGATATTGGATTTTTTAGATAATCTACTATAGGTTTTCTCCAATCATTGTCAGTCATGCTATCAACTGCCAGAATTGCAATATTATCTTCATCAGCGTATCCAAGCTTAGTTTCTTCCAAGTCTGATGAGGCTAATCCTACTGACACCACCTTTCCTCTGACTTCAACTTCGATTGCATCTTATAATTTGTCTCTCGAAACTTTATACCCTGATGCAATCTGAGCCAAGTCATTAGCGACCTGGTTTTCCAGTCTAGGGATGTATCGAAAACTAACTGCGTCGAACTTTTTCAACAGTCGATTCACAACTACAAAGTACATAATCAAGTTTTCTTTTATGCACTTGTATTCCTTGGTAACTTGTTTTATGACCAGCTCTGAATCTCCCATTATTTCGACCTGAGTTTCCCCCAATTCCAACAATACTTCAAGTCCAACAATTAAAGCTTCATATTCAGCTTCATTGTTAGAACAACAGCCTTCAATTTTATACTTAAGTGTTGTTGGAATTTTATTAGGAGAAATAACAAGCACTCCTATGCCTGTCCCATCTTTGTGGCTCGACCCGTCGAAGTATAACTTCCAAGGTTCCACTTCAAGATAGTTCAGAGGGGTTTCATTTATAAAATGGTCGACTATAAAGTCTGCCACTACTTGTCCTTTAACAGCTTCTAAAGGCTTATAGGTTAAAGAATATTCAGTTAATGCTAATGCCCATTTTCCAATTCGACTGTGCAAAATAGGCTTGGACAACATATGTTTAATAACGTCATAACGAGAAGAAACATAAACATCAACTGGTTTTATATAATGCTTCAATTTTGTACAAGAGTAATACAAACATAAGCATAATTTTTTGATCATGCTATATCTAGTTTCTACATCATTTAAAACTCTACTAAGGTAATAGATGGATCTTTCGACACCATCATCATCCTCTTGAGCTAACATGCTCCCTAAAGTTCTATCTGACGCAGCTGTGTGTAATCTCATACTCTTATTGCCACAAGGTGGTGAGAGAATCGGGGGGTGACTCAGGTACTCTTTGATCTTGTCGAAGGCTTCCTGTTGAGCTTGCCCCCAGTCGAACCCATCCTTGCTAGCTCGAAGCAATGGCGAAAAGGCTTGCGTTTTCCCACTCAAGGTAGATATAGACCTCCTCAAGAAATTTATTTTGTCCAAGAGAGATTGCAATTCCTTCTTTGTTGATGGCGCTTTTGCTTCCATAATGGCTTTGGTTTTATTCTGGTTAATTTCGACCCCCTTCTTGTGGACCACAAAGCCTAAGAAATCCCCTGCCTGCACACAAAAAGCACATTTGAGAGGATTCATTTTAAGACCATGCTTTCTCATCCTTTGAAAGGAATGTCGAAGATGGCTTAAATGATCTTTTCCTGAAAAAGACTTAACAACAATATCATTAATATAGATCTGCATAAAAGTCTCAATAAAATCATGAAACATCGAATTCATTGCTCGTTGGTAAGTTGCCCCAGCATTTTTTAGACCAAAAGGCATTACTACCCATTCGTAGGTGCATAATGCCCCTGGACATCGAAAAGCAGTCTTTGGGACATCTTCCTCAGCAATGAATATTTGGTTATAACCAGAATAACCATCCAACATACTCAAGTATTCATGTTCTGCAGCAGAATCAATCAACATTTCTGCCACATGCATAGAATATTCGTCTTTAGAGGTTGCAGAATTTAGATCTCTAAAATCTATACAGACCCTTAAAGAACCATTCTTTTTAATGACTGGTACAATATTAGCTAGCCATTCGACATACCTAGTTGTACGGATGAACTTGCATCTAAGTAACCTTTCAATTTCCTCTTTGATCTTTGAAAGGATTGTTGGGGCAAACCGTCTTGGATTTTGCTTGACTGGCTTTTTCCCAGGTATGATTGGCAACTTATGTTCAACAAGCTCTCTCCTCAAACCAGGCATTTCGTCATAGTCCCAAGCGAAGCAATCCTTGAATTCCTTCAATAGTTGGACCATTTCGACTTTGAGTTGTGGGTCGAGATTATCACTGACATAAGTAGGCCTTTTTACTCCCCCTTCACCCAAGTTAATTTCTTCCAAAGGATCTTGCGCCAGCATTTTAATGTTGTCTGACAATGGATCCTTTTCGAAACCCAAAGGCTCATTATCATAAATAGCATCAAGCCTTTGATTTTGGTCTTCGATTTGAGATCCATCAGGTGGTTCAGGCTCAAAGTCCTTACCAGGGCCTACTTCACAAATTTGAGTTGTGGCTTCGACGACCATGTGGTTGTGTGCAGCCTCCAAGGTCGCTTGTAATTTAGATTCGGCCACATAGGCCGAAATTCTTTGTAGTGCATCGAATTCAGTCATTGTTACTGAATTCGCTTCCCCAGCCTGTGGGGTCTACAGGCTCCCCATAGTATGGGACGTTGCCTTCTTCCCTTATGACCTCTCTGTCCCATCGAAATCCCTCCACTGGGTGCAAGTATAATGAGCAGAATGCATGGTCATCTGGGGTGAAATCAAATTCCGCTGGAGTATAAGGCGCAATATGCGCCAAGTTTTTGTCAAACTCGACACCATCAACATGATTAACAGACACCTTAAAGTACCCTTGATCACCTTCAATGTTTTCTACTATGCCATCAGGCCTCCAGATTGTGATCCGCTGGTGCATTGACGAAGGTACTGCTCCAACACCATGGATCCATTCCCTCCCCAGCAGAAGGTTATAGTTAGCTTTGCTTTCGACTACCATAAACAAGGTTGGTCTTGTTACTGTTCCCACAGTTAAATCCACCTGCAGAACGCCAAGAATGGTACCAATTTTCCCTTCATAGTTAGAAAGGACCATGTTGTGGGGCTTAAGATTAGAGTCAAATTTACCGATCTTGCTTAGTAGGAAATGTGGCATTAAATTGACTGTAGCCCGACAATCCACCAAGATTTTATTCACAACCATGTTCTCTACTTTCCCTGTAATGTACAGAGGTTTCAAGTGCCCTTTCATGGCCTCAGTTGGTCGTTCAAAGAAAGCATTCTGTTCTTCGACACAACCATTGTTCATCACATAGTAGCACACAGGTTGGTGCGCTGCCATTTCGGCCTCAGCATTGGCATCCAAGTTTTCCATTTCAGTTATCCTATCATATTCTCTTGGCATTACTGAGACTACATTGACAATGATGTTTAAGGAGGCATCATCGTCTGAATCAAAGTCGTGGGTCGAATCTTCGTCCTCAGCTGCTTCGACTGCAAATTTCTCATCCTCTTCCTTCTTGGCAGCAAACAACCTTCGCCCCACAGGCACCTGGTTTGTTATTTTCGTCCCAACACCTTTATTGTTGGCAGGCAGAACATTGGTACTAGTCTTAGTTAGGTCTTTGGCCTGAGCTTCTCTCAAAGCCTTCCTTCGTCTCTGTTCCCTTCTCCACTAGGACCTGGACATAGGATTTTTGCCTTTGTAATTCTCTGAAATATAGGCAGCTTTATTGGAGGACTTGAATTCTTTCCGGTACTCCATTGAAGAACCTCTAGCCACGTCAAAATTCTTCCATCTCTGTTTCCCTTTCCCTCCTGCTTCAACTGGCTTGACCCACTTTCCAGTTGGTACCGCACTGCTAGGCTTGAAAGTAGTCTGCTTAGCCCTTGGCATTTGTGGCCTTTGGCCATATTGTTTTTGAGTAGCTTTCCTTGGGTCGAAACGCCCTGGCCTTTGAGCAGCTCTTTTTTCACGTCCAGCTTTGGCTTCTTTCCCCGCTTGGAGGCTATGAGCAGCTTCTTTGTCAAAGATAGCACTGCATCTAGGGCACAACATAACTTCAGAGTTTTTTACTTGGCACCTGTGGAGAAAATCAACAATGGTTTCATCTTCTCTGGGATAAGCCAGCTTGTTGCAGTCTTCTTGACGAACATGTTCATCAATATCCATGGCATGTCCGTAAGTCACTTCGACCATGTTTATGTCAATTTCATCTTTTAAGCGCATTTTGGAGAAGTGGACATCAAGGCCTTCAGCAGCCTCATCCATCTGTCTGAAACGGTCAGCAGTCACTTTTGTTACCATCTGCAATTTTGATGCTTCAGCTTCATCATGGATCTCGACTGTAGCCTCAGCGTCGAACCTTTGAACTTCAGAAGATGTCCTAAAGTAGTGTTCAGCAGCCATACATATCAAATGCTCAAGCTGGCAGCCATCCATTTCCTCGACTTCTCTAATAAACACAACATCATTGGTAAGGTCCTCAGTAACCTCCACCATTATGGAATTTCTGCCAAGAGCTTCATTAGTGCTAAGACTGTCTGAGCTGCTGTCAGATTCCTCAGCTAGTTCGACCATGTTAACCTCATGGGGCTCTGTGTAATTTGCTTCAGCTACTTCAAGAGGGTTGGTATCAATTCTCATCCGGGTCTTAGTCTTCTCCCCAAATTTGAGTCTGCCTTCCTGAATAGCATTCTGCACCAGATCCCTGAAAAGAAAACATTGAGAATTTTTATAACCCAAATAATTATGGTATTTACAAAAGCCTCTCTTTTTTCTTTGCTCTAAAGTTGGTATTTTAGCACCAGGAGGCACTAGTATTTGACCATCCTTAACTAACAAATCAAAAATTTCGTCACATTTAGTGATGTCGAAAGTGTATGTTTTCTTTGGGAACCTATCGTTCTTTTCGGTTTCGATAGGGTTTTTTCCATTTGAAGGGACTAATAATTTACAAGAATAAGGAGGACCTTGCTTATGTTCAGCAAGATCTATTTCATTTTCTTCGAACTTAACAGGCTCGTCATACAACTCTTCGATGCCCTCCTGGTATTCGACGTAAGCTACCTTCTGGTTTTTGTTCGCCCTAGCTTTCTCGTCCTTGAGATGCTCTAGCTGTCAAACTCTATCAGCCAATTTGCCCATATCCCTCAAATATTGGGTGTCCAATTTTTTCCTGATAGAGTAATCAAGGCCACCAGCGGCCATTTCGACAAGTTCATGCTCAGACACTTGTGTAAAACACCTATCCTTGAGTAGTCGAAACCTGTTCAAGTAATCATCTATTGGCTCATTGAACTTTCGTTTCACACTAGCCAATTCCTTCAAACTAATTTTAGTCTGTCCCATGTAAAATTGCTCATGGAATAGACGTTCTAACTGGGTCCAATTACAAATCGAACCAGATGGTAACGTAGTGAACCACGTGAATGCATTTTTAGTGAGGGAACTAGGGAAATACTTCACCCTTAGACTCTCATCATTCGCAATCTCACCAGCTTCGATCAGGTAGAGCGCCACATGTTCTACGGTAGACTCTGTAGTGTCCCCTGAAAACTTAGTAAACTTTGGTACTTTCGTCCTGGGGGGCAATTCAGCTTGGAGTATATAGTCTACTATAGGCGAAGTGAAGTTTGGCCTAGAAAAACCCATATTCAAACCATTTCGATCCATTATTCTTTCGACCATGACTGCCAAATTATTCTCCGCTGCTATATTATTGCGTCGAACCTGATTCACTACACGATCAACATTTTGATTTCTGTTTACTAGCAACACCCTTGGTTCCTCCTCTTCGAGTATAGGTATTTGATTTCTAGGAGGCTCCTCCCTAGGTGGTTCGACCAACTCTGGATTCAGCGGATTCACTTGTTGAGCGTTTTCCCTCATCTCGACTCCTTGATTTTGGTGTGAACAGGAGCGGGCATTCCCATGAATTCTGCTATACGCGTCATCTGGGCTGTCATCATTTGATTGGTTTGAGTAGTATTCTGGATCAATGGCTGGAAAATCTCTCCCATTGTCTGAGACAAAGTATGTGCCATCTGCATGTTGCTCTCATCCATCTGTTGCCTCAAATATGCTGCAGATTCGTTTGTTAAGCTGGGCCCTTGAGCAGAATATCCCACACCTATAGACTGGCTATTTCGACCCATATTAATTCCAGAACCTGACTCCTGTAAAGGGGAAGATATCACATTCTCTGAAAATAATGGGGGTGCATTACGCAAATTCTGCATCATCGACGTTGGCATGCCATAGATTGGGTTCCTAGGCAGAGGCTGTGAAAATCCTGGGGGAGGAAATTGCCTAAACGTCGAATTTCCTCCTGGCGGAGTCTGAGGATTTGTCACTGATGGGCCAATGTACTCCAGGACTGGCCGTGTGTAAGGCCTCACATATGTCGCCCCTGTTACCGCTGTCGAAGGCATTGACTCTGTCACCATGGTTGATACTGTTGGCCCTCCTGACGAAGGAACCGGAGTTGGCGCCACAGTACTTCTTGGTAATTATTGAGGATTGATGGTGCTGTTCTAAGCGCTTGAACTGCTTGGTTGAGGATTCATCCCAGCAGAACTGGGGTTTGGATTCCGTTGGCCAGATGCCATTTTCCTCGTTTTTCTTCTCTTTGGTCTATATTCGTTTGAATTGGCTACCTTTCCACTTCTCAAGTGCATACAATGAAGTTTGCCACAATCTCGACCAATGAAACGAAATAATTTCAAAAAGGCAGTTATAAAACTTCCTTTTGACAGTTATTTAAAAGTTACAAACTTCCAAATACACGTTTAGCACGGTCCCACTGGGCGTGCCAATTTGTTTACTTTGGAAATTGGTAAACAACCGCTGATCTTCTAAAACAATAAAGTTCTAGTAACTCACAGGATCGATCAGATTGACCCTAGGACATGTGCTATAAGTGTATTTAAAATGTTTCACAAATGCATAAAGCAAACATTTCGACCATGCTGGCAAACAAAAAGGACGCTATGAAACGTAAATAAAAAGTGATAAAAGGCAGGAAAGTGTTTAAGTCGAACAAGAAATTTAAAGAAGACAATGTAAAAGCAAATTCAATGAAAACTGAAGTTTAAATGGTAAAGAAAATGTATAAAGTCTTGAATAAACTGCAGAAATGTAAATGCTTGAAGGTAAAGGCTTCTTAATGTAAAAACTGCAAAGTAAAAACTTTGTGATGTAAAATGCTCAGAAGTAAAGGACTGAATTAAAGGACTTCAAAGTAAAGGATCTAAGGTAGAAACTTCAAAGTAAATTGCATTGCAATGAAAGATAATGGTGATTACAATCACGTACATTCTCGCCTCACTCTTTGCTCTACACGCTGGATACTTTGAGTGATTACAGAGTTACTTGTACAACACGATTTTTTCACACACATTCTAACTCTAGAACTAACCTATTTATAATACTCTAAAATAACCACCATTTGACGGTTTACTCCTAGAACACGCCACTTGGCACTTTGCATGCCTTCAACTTCTGGATATTCGCCACTTGTCCTCTTTTCAAATTCAAATAGTAGAACTTCCCTCCAATAATTAACTGTACCTGCAGTGCATTATACAGTCGAATGAATTCCCTGGACTTAGCAATATTTGAAGTCTCAAGACCTCTTTCTTCGACTCAGGCTTTCACCAAGTGTGGTCGAAGCCTTCTTTCTTTCAGCCTATAACTTCGACTTGACCAAGAATAACTTCTTTAAAGCCCAATTTATTTAAAAACAAGTAGCGTCGAATTAGGAGCTAACACCCGCTAAGTCGAAAACCTGAAAAGGCAACATAGGAAAAAATGGGTATCTCGGTGGACACATAAAAAAGTTTAGGAAAAAATTAGGGATAAAATCAAAAGAATGCAAAAGCCTGCTAAGTTGAAAACCTGAAAAGGCGACTTAGGAAAAAATGAGTATCCTGATGGACTAAAAACCCGAAAGGGCAGTTCAGGAAAAAGTTATGGATTATTCCAAGGCAAAGACTGTGTGTGTGTGTGTTTGTGTGTGTGTGTGTGTTTGTGTGTGTGAGCGTGTGTGTTTGTGTGTATGTTTGTGTGTGTGCGTGTGTGTGTGTGAATGTATATGTGTGTGTGTGCGTGTGTGTTTATGTGTGTGTGTGTGTGTGCGCGCGCGCGCGCGCGAATGTGTGTGTGTGTGTGTTAGGCATACTACTTCCAAAAATGTCCTTGTGTTTTTACAAAACACTGATCACTCAACATGATTCGATCAAGTGAGCTTTCATACTTCCTCCGTTTCACACTCTAAAGCATCAAATCCTTTGCTGGATAAACCAATAACATAAGCACTTCACTTGAAACTTATTAGAGATGAGACTTGAGATATCTTTAAGTCAGATGCGAACACCATAGGATATAACTGGTGATAAAAAACCTAGTTCTTCAGCTTGATTAGGAGGAATAGCTTAATCAACTATCTTGTGCATCTTGACCACTTAAAATTGACCGTCTTCATGCATTATTTTCATCAATGTCACTTTAAAGGATGTTACATATTTAGGTGTTGTCATAATTTGCACCATGATCTTATTAGAGCTAGACATATCTTGTTTATCTATGAGCTATGATCACTTCCTAACTAAACCTACAAGCACAAAGTTCCAAATTCTCCCTTTTTTTATGACAATGAATATCCCAAGGAGGTGGTAAAAGAAAGACGTGTTGATAAAAAGCTGGAGTGACTAAACCCCTCACATGAGTAAAGAGTATACTCTACTCCCCTTGAGAGTATATTTCTTCCTCTCTGTCATAATAAAAAGGCAGGTAAACACCACTGTTCTTTCTGCCAGCAAACGGGAGAAGTTGAAATTGGATCCTCTCATTGCTGAGGCACTGGCTATAAGGTGGTGTTTGAAGATTGCCAAGGATATTAAGCTCACTAAGGTGCTGATTCAGTCTGATTCAAAATCGGCCATTGACTGTCTGAATCTTTGCATTGATATTGCGGATTTAAAGCTCTTAGCTGAGGATTGCCGTACATTAGCTAGTAATTTTACTTTGTATTCCTTTATGTTTATTCCTAGAACTATGAACACTGTGGCTCACAACCTTGTTAAGGTAGGCCATTTGGTCGGGGATAGGACTTGGTTAGGGGTTTGTCCCATTCAGTCCGATTCTACCTCAGTACCGGTCTTTTCCTCTCATTAATGAAAATACTGTTTCCATAAAAAAAAAAAAAGACAGGTAAATATGCAAGACAAAATTTAAATATACAAGCACATAGTTCATGTAGTCAAGCATTTTAAAAAAAAAAATTATTTTATTTAGTTAATTTAATACATAGTGGAATTAAAATAGAAAACAGGAAATTGTAGGAATTTAAACAATGCAGGAAGATTGAAAATTAAACACACTAAGACATAAGAGACACATGAGTGAAGTACTGTCTCCTCCATAGTATTTTCTTTGAGGGCCTCCTTGTTGATCTTTAACTTTTGTAAAATTTGATGAGTCATCGACAGTTGTATCCAAGTAGTTATTTAATCTTCAACTTTAGGTGTTGCAAATTATCTATATTTGGTGTGCCTTTCAAAATTATGTGTTGGACATCCCAACTAAATTTTTTCTTGAAACTCTTTGAAGCTTTTCCGAGTATCTCCCCCTCTTAAAATTGTGGTTGAATATTACTCAACCCTATAAAACCCGATATTCTGTCAATAAGGTGATAATTTCTACTTTAATCTTTATTTTATTTAATTGCATAAGCAGTTTTAAAATAAAATATAATTAAAATAATTGTTGTCTCGTTCAATCTCTTATTTCTTTTTTCTTTTTTCATATCTAAGGCAATCTATGAAGTGAGCATTCAATTGTAAGAGTATGATTTAATAACTTTAATGAAAGAAATTTGAATCCCCTTTAAAATAGTTATAAATTACTCAAAATTAATGTTATTTTTCGTGTTCGCGATTCTAATTCCAATGGCTTGAAGAAAAAAAAATATTATTTTAATTAATAACTTCTCTTTCTTTCATTATTTATAAAAGATTGATAGAATAAAATATATGGCCAAGACATTTTTTAAGCTCTTTTTTCCAATATAGAGTGATAGTTTCATTCTTTCTTAAAATCATGTCGGCCACCCTGAACTCTGGAAGCAAAACTCATCATTTTACTGTTATTCAAAATCAAAAACTTAATTATTAATTCATTATTATTTTTAATAATTTCATCATCACGTGAAAACAATTCTTCACGACCTCTCAATCTCCTAAAATATATCAACTTTATGAGTTCAGCTTAATCACCTAGAATTAACACACACGTCAATTTTTAAACCTAATTCAGAAGAAGTTAAAAAAAAAAAACATCATATTCAACAACAAAAAAATCGTTTTCACAAATCTATATTTAATTTCTTCGACCGCCCATGCAAAATCTTCACCTACCTTTCTTTATGTCACCATCCTAAATAACTTTACATAATTATTATGATTGTCACAGTTTAAGTTCATCTCCTTCAATCCTCGAGGCTCTTTTGGTGATCTCTTGCTGATTGGAAGCTTTTTCTCGTTTTCTAAAACATAATTATTCATGGATAAATTTGTGGATATTTGTGTTAGTATATATCATTAAGGTCTTCTCATTGAATCCGTGGATAAATTATTTTATGAAAACAAAACTTAGTGGGTAGGTTTGTCTCACGTACCTAACCTTAGAAAAATTGTTCTTTAACTAGCCAACTAGGTAAGTAACTATGTATGAATGCGATCGAAATTTCACCTTAAATTAAGAGAAGAAGTAAAATATGACATTCATACAAATAATATATATATTTAGTTCCGTTTCATAAGTAAGATAACGAAAAACGTCATAAAACACGTGTCGCATTACTTTTTGATTTAATGTGTAATTGGCATAGGTTTGATCTTCAACGATGACTTTTTTTTTTTATAATTATCAAATGACGAAAATACGTTTTCTTTCGGTTTTGACATTTAACTGACAGATAAACACAGTTGAGTTTATTATATCTAATGTGGATTACTTATTTCACAAAATCTTAATTGAACATATAACTTTTCAAATTAATTTACAAAATAATTATATGAACAATTATGTTATATTTGAAGAACAACTTACACTAATAATTTTCGAGTATCTTTTAACTCATCATTCATCTATCGTTCTTTAATGATTCGAATCTCGTTCAAAATTTCAAATTCTTCATTAAAAACAACCAAAAACATTGAGAGAGATTTTAACAATTACATAACGTGAGATGAATGATGAGTTGCAAAATGTTTGAAAAATATTAATTAGTGTAAAATATATTTCAAATACAATATAATTTTTCATATTATTATTTTCAAAATTAATTTAATAGGCTATAGGTTTAAAGAGGGGTTAGTGAAGCAAACAATCGACATTAGAAATATTAAAGTCAATTGTATTTTCTGTCACTCTAATGTCCTCTTTGATTGTGAGATATTGGATCGAACTCTAGTTTAGCATGTCGTCGAAGTCTGTTCACATGCTGTTGTCGAAGACCTACATGGTGTAGTCGAATTGTGTTCTAGTATGTAGCTGTCGGATTGGGCCTTGTGTTAAGGATCCAATTGTTTAAGTTAGCTTGTACCCTAAGTTAACTTGTAATGGGTAATTGTTAAAAATGCCCATTAGTTTAGTATGTTAGGTTTTATTATAAATAACATACTAGTCTCTCATCTTAAGTATGGTGTGACAAAACCTAATTAGGGTGAGAGGGTTATTTGTTATTCTTGAGTTCTTGTAATCTGTTTTATAGAGAAAGTAAAGAATAGCAGTTATAACCAATCCTTGTTGTTTTTCCTTGTTAACCCTAACCCTTGTGTGTTTCTTGAAAACAAAGAAACCATTAATACTTTGTTTCAAGGCATCCTAATTCACAACAAATTGGTGCGGTGAGCGTGGATGAAGATGTCTTCAACAAAGTATGAGATTGAAAAGTTCACTGGAGTGAACGATTTCGGTCTGTGGCACTTGAAGATGAAAGTCCTACTGGTTCAGCAGGGTTGTCTGGAAGCGTTGAAGGGAGAGGCAGCCATGGACGATGCGTTAACGGAAAAAGAAAAGGCGGCCATGATAGAGAAAACCCACAGCGCAATATTGTTGAGCCTTGGTGATAAGGTTCTTCGACAGGTATCAAAGGAGACTACGACATCGGGGTTATGGTTGAAACTTGAAAGTTTGTACATGACCAAATCTCTGGTGAATCGACTCTACCTGAAGCAAGCTTTGTATTCATTCAAGATGAGTGAAGACAAAGTTTTGGATGAGCAGTTGGATTTGTTCAACAAGCTGATTCTTGATCTTGAAAATATTGATGTGAAGATCGATGACGAAGATCAAGCACTGTTGTTGTTGTGTGCTTTGCCCAGAACACATGCTCACTTCAAAGAAACTCTCCTGTATGGAAGGGAGTCCCTGAGCTTTGAAGAAGTTCAATCAGCCTTGTATTCTAAAGACCTGAACGAATGAAATGAGCATAAACCTTCGACGGTTGGTGAAGGTTTGGTTGTTAAGGGAAAATTCTTGCGAAAGGATGGTAAGTTCGACAAGAAGAAAGGTAAAAGTCAACTAAAGTCTTATAGTGGCGAGGCATCGGGTATTCGATGCTATCATTGTAAGAAGGAGGGTCACACAAGAAAAGTGTGCCCTGAACGCCTGAAAGATCATGGAGGTAAGGATAATGGAAACGCAACCATTGTTCAAGATGACTTCGAATCATCTGATGTTCTTGTGGTTTCAAGCGGCGACTCAAGAAAAGAGTGAATTATGGATTCAGGTTGCACTTGGCACATGACTCCAAACAGAGAACTGTTCGAGGAGCTATGTGATCAAGATGGTGGATCAGTGCTGTTGGGAAACAACAAAGCATGCAAAATTATAGGTGTTAGATCTATAAGATTCAAGCTCCATGATGAGTCAATAAGGTTATTAACTGAAGTCATGTATGTACCTGATTTGAAGAGAAATTTGATTTCTCTTGGTGAATTCGACAAGAAGGGATAAGTTTTTCAAGGAGAGGGGTCTGGTCGAATTGGGGAAACAAAATCTGCTTGGAGGAGACAAAGTCGAAAAGCTGAAATTTTGTGAACCCTGTGTACTTGGAAAATCTTGTAGAGTGAAGTTCAATAAAGGAAAACAAAGAACTCATGGATCCCTTGATTACATCCATGCTGATCTTTGGGGGTCTGCAAGGTGTCCATCACATTCAAGAGCAAGGTATTTTCTATCCATAGTCGATGATTATTCCAGAAAGTTATGGGTATTCATCCAGAAAACTAAGGATGAAACTTTTGAGAATTTCAAAGGTAGAAAGACTCTGGTAGAAAATCAGACTGACAGAAAGATCAAGAGGTTGAGAACCGACAATGGCCTTGAATTTTGCAATGAGGCATTCGATAGCTTTTGTGCTGCCTCATGTATTGCAAGGCACAAAACTACTGCAAGTACTCCACAACAAAATGGTTTGGTGGAAAGGTTTAATCGAACTATTTTGGAAAGATTTAGATGCACGTTGACTAGTGCTGGATTAAAGAAGGTGTTTTGGGCTAAGGCTGTTTCGACAGCAACATATCTGATAAACAGATGTCCTTCTATTGCGTTAGATATGAAGACACATGGAGAAGTTTGGTCGGGACATCCACCTAGTCTCGACAGACTGATAGTATTTGGTTGCGTGGCCTATGCTCACATTAAGCAAGACAATGTCGAATCTAGAGCTCTGAAATGCATGTTCATGGGATACCCTGAAGGAGTCAAAGCTTATAGACTATGGTGCCTAGAGCCAGGTCACAGGAGGTGTATCACCAGTCGAGATGTAGTATTCATTGAAACTGGGATGGCCTTCAAGAAAACTGATGATGCCGACGAAGACCTGGAACAAGGAGAGATTCCTGTTGAGGTGGAGCATGTTGATGCTGAATTGCGTATCCCATATGAAGTCGAAGAAGAAGCAGAAGCTGCTGTCGAAGATGAGGAGACTGATAATGACTACCTTTTAGCAAGAGACATGTCGAGAAGAGTCATCAAGCCACCTCAGAGACTTGGGTATGCATATCATATAGCTTATGCCTTAATCTCTACAAGTGAGGTTCTAGACGAAGAGCCTAAAGACTGTAAGGAAGTTATGAGGAGTCGAAAGAAGACTGAATGGCTAAAGGCCATGGATGATGAGATGAAATCTCTTCATGACAACAACACCTAGGAACTGATCAAGAAACCTGCTGGAGCCAGGTTAGTCAGCTGTAAATAGATTTTCAAAGTTAAGGAAGGAATCGAAGGAGTGGCGTCGAAGAGATACAAGGCAAGATTGATCGCTAGGGGGTTCACTCAGGAAGAAGGTGTCGACTTCAATGATGTGTTCTCTCCTGTTGTGAAGCACAGGTCTATTCGAATGTTGCTTGCCATGGTGGCACAGTTCGACCTCGAACTGGAACAAATGGATGTGAAGACTGTGTTCTTGTATGGTGATCTAGATGAAACAATCCTGATGAGGCAACCTGAAGGGTATGTCGAAAAGGGGAAGGAAGACTATGTGTGCAAGCTGAAGAGATCTTTATATGGACTGAAACAATCTCCTCGATAGTGGAATAAGAGATTCGGCAAGTTCATGGCACGCATAAGTTTCATCAGAAGCCAGTTTGACCACTGTGTTTACTTCAGATTTTGACCGGGTAATTCATTTGTTATTTTGCTGCTCTATGTGGATGATATTCTAATAGCAAGCAACAATGTCGAAGATGTAATGAGGGTGAATGCTGAACTCAATAAGGAGTTTGACATGAAGGATCTGGGAGCTGCGTCCAGGATTCTTGGGATTAACATTCGAAGAGATAGAAAGCAATCGAAATTATGCTTATCTCAAGAAGCATACCTACGAAAGATTATCGAAAAGTACGGTATGTTGAATTCAAAGCCTGTTTTTGACTCCGACAAGCCCTTAATTCAAGCTGAGTTTAGATCAGTGTCCCAGTACTGATGTCGAAAGAGCTTATATGAATAGCATTCTATATGCTAATATAATGGGTTCTTTGATGTATGATATGGTCTGTACTAGACCCGACATAGCATATGCAGTAAGTCTTGTAAGCAGGTACATGGCGAATCTTGGAAAGGCTCACTAGAAAGCATTAAAGTGGATTTTAAGGTACATAAATGGGTCTCTGAACAAAGTCCTAATTTATGGTGGAGCCTTGGGTGAAGATAGTAAAGCAGCAATCGAAGGATATGCCGACTCTGATTATGCAGGTTGTATGGATTCTAGAAAATCTATTTCTAGATACGTGCTCACTATGTTTGGGACAACAATCAGTTGGAAAGCAACACTTCAGAAGGTTTTTGCCTTATCAACCACTGAAGCGGAATATATCGCCCTAACTGAAATTGTGAAGGAAGCATTGTGGCTTGAATGTTTTGCAAAGGAGCTGAAACTTCAAGGTCGAGTTGTCACTTTAAATGTGATAGTCAAAGTGCAATACACCTGTCGAAGAATTCAGCCTATCATGAGCGAACCAAGCACAATGATGTGAGGCTGCATTTTGTTAGAGGGGTAATTGAGCGTGGAGAAGTCCAAGTGCTGAAGGTTTCGACAGATCATAATGCTACTGATATGATCACCAAGACGTTGCCCAATTACAAGTTTTTCCACTGTATTCAGTTGATAAAGCGGCATGAATAAAGCTAGTTTATTTCTTGAGGTTATAGAGTTAGATCCAAGGTGGATATTTGTGAGATATTGGATCAAACTCTAGTTTAGCATGTCGTCGAAGTCTATTCACATGTTGTTGTCAAAGATCTATATGCTGTAGTCGAATTGTGTTCTAGTATGTAGTTATCGGATTGGGCCTTGTGTTAAGGATACAATTGTTTAAGTTAGCTTGTACCCTAAGTTAGCTTGTAATGGGTAATTGTTATATAATCCCATTAGTTTAGTATGTTAGGTTTTATTATAAATAGCATACTAGTCTCTCATCTTAAGTGTGGTGTGACAAAACCTAATTAGGGTGAAAGGGTTATTTGTTATTCTTGAGTACTTGTAATCTGTTTTATAGATAAAGTAAAGAATAACCGTTATAACCAATCCTTGTTGTCTTTCCTTGTTAACCCTAACCCTTGTGTGTTTTTTGAAAACCAAGAATCCGTTAATACTTTGTTTTAAGGCATCCTAATTCACAACATTGATAAATTTAAATTATAATAATAGACAAATAATATAGCATATATAATTTAATTATCAATATATAAAAATTTGATGTGCCTTGTACTGCTAATTATCAATATATAAAAATTTGATGTACCTTGTAATGATATTGTTGGCTCCATTGATGTAAGAAAGAAGACAACTTGTGAGAAACATACTCCCCTCTTTCTGATGGTTGGTTATTAGGGTTAATCTAACCTGATAGGATAGTTATAATTTATAACCACCACATGAGGATAGAGACCTCTCAATAGGTTAACTAGAAAGAACAACCTAACCCATCACGGGTTGTTCAATAATAATGTCCGATATAATATTCATTAATTATTATAGAGTGCAATAATTAGAATAAATAATTGATACAATATTAATTTTAATTAATTAATTAAAGTTATCCATAATAAAATCCAACAATCTACCACTTGGATGACTTTAATTAATTATTAAAATACAAGAATAAAAGGATTAGAATGTCAATTATTTGTAATAGCACCTTTAATCAAATTAGTGTAAGAAAAATAAGACTTAACAACGCAAAATTGTATCCGATAGGGAAATAAATCATACATGCTAAATACATACATTTCATATAAGAATAATGAATGTGATTTATTATAATTAAATAAAAGAATTTATAATCCAAGAATGGTCTAAGCAACGTAATTACTTTAAGAGGTATGATTGTAGAATTTGACGTCATCTCATACACATCTCATTAGAATAAGAATAATAATTAAGCAATTAAATATTGTAATTCAGACTCCCACTAATCTAGAATATCAAATGACTTAACCAACCCCACATTGTTAACATGCTTCTGAAAAGCTATAATAGTTAAGTCTATGATTAGTGGATCTACCAACATGTTCTCTGTTGGAATATGCTCAATTCGAGTATAAAATTCAAGAATTTTCTCTCTGATAGCGGTAGCTTGTAAGAGTATTCTTAACACTCTTTCAAGAATAACTCCTCATGTCATCATAAATGTTAAGCCGAAAGTAGAATTTTGGTTGTCAGGGCAACCTTCACAATTAAAACTAGAGTAACCAAATACCTGAAGTTGATCAGACTTCTTATAGGTCAATATATAATATATGATCCCTGCAAATATCACATGACCTTATTAAAGGCTTTCTAATGATACATACCAGGGTCACTCAAGTGTCTCCCTAAAGTAGTAATTACAAAAGAAATTTATGGAAGATTACAAACTTGAACATTCATTAAATTTCCAACAACGGAAGAATAAGGGACTTTAACCATTTCAATGTTTTATTTATCATTTTTTTCATGTATAAACCATCATGAAAAATTCCATAACCAACAACGATAGATTTAAAGCAAACAATTATATTTTCATAACCAACACATTTATTCAAAGTTGAAACAAAAAATTAAAATTCTTCTCATGGAAGTTACATAAACCACATCTTTCAAAATCAAATACGCCCAAAAGGTGAAACCAAAGAAACAAATCATATTCCCAGTACATGTGCTCTAGCTTCATCTCTCATACGAACTTAGCTTCAACATCACTAGGTTTCCTCAGTTTTCTGGTCCTCTTGCTTCTCAAGTTTCCTTTTTAGAAAGAAGCAGGCATTCACCCTTTTACCATACTTATTTCAAAACTTGCATTTTCCTTTATAGAACTCCCCCTTAAAAGATTTCTTCTTAGGCTCAAAATGTTGGGTCATTTTCCCCTTATTCTTCTCATCAGGCTGAAATTTTCCTTAATGATAGTTCTTCTTCATATCCTTTGTCCCATAGGTAGAAGCAGCAAACTAAACACTTTGAGATTTAACCTTCTTGAGAGATTCTTCCTCTTGGGTCACTGTTGCAATTATCTCATCAATAGTTCATTCAACTTTCTGGCTATTGTAAGAGGTTCTTATAACATCAAACTGGGGAGGCAAAGATTCAAGGACCCTCCAAATCAAAGTACTCTCTCCAATTTAAACCTTGAGAGCCTCCAACTTATTATAGTAATGATCCATCTTCATTATATGCTTTCGCACACCACTAACACCATCATACTTTGTCTTGTAAAACAGAGAAAAATATTCACACTTTTTAGCTTTGTCAAAACAAGTGAACTTCTCACTAACAGACTTTAGATAATCCTTAGCACTCTCACTTTCTGGTATGCTTTGTCAAATATATTTTTCCATAGTATAAGATATCACTTTAATATACACTTTGTTAGAGTGTTCTCATTTTTCATAAAGAGTCTTTTGAGCTTTAGTAGACGCATTAGTAATAGCGTTAGGCTTTTCGGTTCTCGGAGCCAAATCAAGGTTGGTCATGGCTAAATAAAGTTCAAGAGACTTTTTCCAGTTCTCATAATTAGTCCCATTAAGAGTTTTCATAGAGTTAGGAAAAGAGGTTGTCACAAAAGAATAAGGAATCATTTAAGAGAATTATGTATGTAAAATGATTCCATGTACGTGAAGCCAAAATAATCCTTAGTAAAACTCTTTTAGATTATGTTCGTATAACATAAGTTCAATAATAATAGTAATAAAAAAAACTCCTATCATTAATTCTAATATCGATAGGATATTTAAAATCAATGAATATAAGTATAAGGGGGTAAGTAATATATTGTACCATAACAAAATTACACTAATAATAATACATTAATAGGGTATAATTATTACTAATATAATATAAATCATAATTACTCATAAATATAATTTTATTTAATTAAAATTTATATCAGTAGTAATATATATATATATATATATATATATATATATTTTATAATCAGAAATTTTTCATTAACCATAATGAAGTAAAATATTACAATGTTAATCACCTACAACAAAATCACGATTTCTCACATCGTGTACTAGCCTGAAACCACCTAGACGCTTACTCCATCCTTTACAAAAAGATCAGTTGGATGCTTCATCCAATCATAATAAGTACGAGTAAACGGTTTAGTGATGAAATTAGCAACCCACATCCACGAATAATATTTGATTCTATCAACAACATCACCCACACCAAAAACTCGGTCATTGAATATTATTTGATTTCGCATCCACCATATATTCCAACACGTGCAAAACCAAATTACATTTGCCGATTTTTTCGATGATCTTCCTTTCAACTTGCCAAACCATTCCAATACATGTTTATTACAATTATGTCGTGCCATGCTATCCGTCCTAACGCAATCAATGACATGATCCCACACCAGACGCGATTTTTTGCAATTGAAGAATACGTGATCTAGAGATTCATCTTCCATAAAACAGAAAACGCAAACAGTATTGTGGGGATTGGATATTACCTCCCTGGTGTCATACCCCAAATTTTGACCACTAAGATTTCCCATCATTGTGCAAATCATCATCACAATATGGGTGAACTTCCATGCCTCCTCAATCTCATCAGGAATTGTTAGGCATTCACTACAAACAAGAGTTAGGGTTTCCAAGCCCTCTCAGAACACTTAGACAAAGGATCAATCAAGAAATGACATGATCTTCAACTTGTCTAACCTCTCAAACATCCATAAAGGATCAAAAGGACTCCCACATCAAGATTCAAGCACAAGGTTGTAACATTCTAAGTGGATCGAGCCTCAAGATCGCCAGTGTCACCAAATTAGGATTTTGGTCGACTAAGGCCTCCAGATAGAAATTTTCCTCTGGGCATGAGCCATTGCTTTAAAGCACAACTTAAGATACTCCAAGGAGGGTTTTGAGGAAAAAGTTAGCTGTACCTTTGACTTTTGAGGGAAAAGCACAACTTGATCCACAATTTTCGAGGGTTTCGGGGGAAAAACACAACTTGATCCACAAGTTTCAATTTCATCATGACCACAATTAGGGTTTCGAGGGAAAAGTCAGCTGTACCTTTGACTTTTGACCAAGACATGCTCCCAAACCTTGGGACATGATTCAATACACCCTATAACACCTATGGAATATATCCATTAAGTTTGATTTAGGTCAAGGACTTAATTTCACGAAGGATCGCACAGTTTGGATTTCGTCTGATAAAAAGTCAACTGTGCAAAAATCCAAAGTTTGACTTTTTGGATTTTTGGTCAAACAAGGTTTCTTAACCCTAAAACAATGTTAATGTGTGATTGGAATCATCATTCATCAAGAAAAATAAAATAAAGTGAGGTAACTTGTAAAAGGGGTAACCATAAAAAACTTAGAATTTTTCTAAGTTATGGAACAAAGTGGCTAGGGTACCAACTTCCAAGGACCATAACTTGAGATCCAAGCAACCATTTTGGATGGTCCAAAGTTGGATTTGTAGATCTCATGGCATACTTTAAAAGTGTCAACTACAGCTCATTCCAATTCTCCATGGATTTTAAGTTGTGGAGTGATCAAAATGGCTAAAAACATGAGAGTGACATTTTTCCAACACTTAGTGAAATTTTCACTAAGTCAGAATCTGCCTTATTTTTTCCCAAAAGTAGAGGTATTTTCCATTGTAATTCAAGTTGTTTCAAAACCAAAGTTAGACATCATGTTGAAATAGGATATATCAGCTTTCCAAAATGTCCAAGAACTCCATCAAATTCCATCTGAGCTAGGAGTTATGACAGCTGCAATATGCCTTGATGCAAACTGTTTTGCAAGGCATATTTGTGCATAAGGGCTCGATTTGATCAAATTGTGCAACAACAAGCATGGTTATCCATCTGCACACCTCAAGGGGGAACAAACAAGGGACAAGCACTGATCTATCAGCCTCCAAAGTCCCAAAATCTACAAGTAACATGCCAAACCTAAAAAGCCTAAAAGAGGCCAAGACCCCAATTTTGTTTCCAAGCATTCAATGGATGCACCAAGGTGGCATGAACTGAGCCTATTCTAACTAAATGAGTAAAAGATAAGCTCTGAATCAAAGAACCATAGGCCTGTGCTCTAATCTCAAGTCAATGACTAGAGGAGACTTGAGATTCCATTTGATCCACATTGGCCAAAGGCCTGCTGCAGTTGCCATTCCCTATTGATGCCAAAAAAAACTTGACACACTATAAATAGACCTCATTTCTGATCAGTTTGAGGACACCAAAGGCCTATAACACTCGCCTTTCTCAAAATCACATTCTCACTTCCAAAAATGCCTTCTAATGCAAGCTACAATCGGGTTTTGAATTAGAATGTGTTTCCAACCAAACCAATCACACACACACACACCTCATAAACATCATATGTGAGCTGATCAAACACTAAACCAACAACTGGAACACCAAATTCATGAAATCATCATCCATTTGCTCAAGTTTTCAACAAAGCTGCAGTTGAGGTGCCATAATCTGTTCCAGTTCATTTCAAATCAATCCAAGCTTTCAACAACACTCCATATGGTGTAGGGAAGCTGTTTAGATCATCACAACTCATATGTAACACCTCTAACTCAAAAATCAAATTGCTCTTGCTGCCACGACCTTCAAGTAAGCCTAAACTTGGTCATCTCATAATTTATGCATATTTCCTCGCACAAAACTTTTGGCAAATGTTCATAATCATGCATAGGATGTTTCCCCTCTATTAATTACTTTATATGAATCGTGTATCAAATTTCTCAGCCTTCATGCACAAGTTAGAGTTCTTGAGGTTTTGTTTTGATTTCTCATTCCATGCTTAAAATAAATGAAATTAAAGACCATAGACATGATCGTGAGTTGAAAACAAGCAGATTGATATGTGGATTGTATGATTCCATCAAGTATTCGGTGAGATTGATGAGAAAACACAAATCTGGGCAAAACAGGGCACGCGGGCAAGAACAAGATGTTCTTGGCGCCCTTTTTCAAATATTTGAATATTTGAATTTTTGTGATTTTATTTAATTGATTAAAAAATTAATTTCTCTCTGAATTTTAATGATTTTGGGTTGATTCTTTTTTTAATAATTCACAAAAATGTTAAAATATTTTATTTTAGAAAAATTCCACAAAAATATTATTTATTTCACATATTTGATATTTTTGAAAAGAATTAATTTTTATTTGTTTTTCAACATTTTGAAAATCTTCTTTCTCTTGATTTTCCAACCTTAAATGGTTTTCAATCATTTTGTGGATAAAAACATGATTTTTGAAACATTGATCCAATATCACCACTCATTTTTCACATGTTTTCAATAATTTTTATTAATTTTTAAACAAAATTAGGGTTTTGATTGATTTCACCCTCATCAATCTTTTTCAAACACTCATGGGCCTCTAATAGAGTGTAAGATCCAATCCCCTTTTAACCAAAACCATTTTAGGCCTCAGATATTGTATAAGTCCCTCTGCGTTAAAAGAAAAATCTCGGCGCGATCGCCATTTCAAAACAAAAGATCATCTGGGCCTGCCCTCGTGTTGTAAGTCTCATCTTTCATTTTCAAAACACTTTTGGGCCTCTTGATAGAGTGTAAGTCCCACCCCTTTGTAAATAAAAATAATTTGGGCCTCAGTGTATTGTATAAGTCCCGATACAGTTTCAGAAATTTCGACGCGATCGTCGTTTTCAAACTTTTTTCAACCGGACCTCCCCTCATGTTGTAAGTCCCATCTTTCTTTTCAAAATATTCATGGGCCTCTAATAGAGTGTAAGACCTAACCCTTGTTGTACATAACCTTCTTTGGGCCTCAGTCGTTGTATAAGTCCCGGTACGATATTCACAACAACGGTGCGATCACTGTTAAAGCCTTGGGCCTCTCCTTAAGTATAAGCCCCAACAATCTTTTCAAAACAATTCCCTTTGATTTAGATTCAAATATATGTGTTGTCATAAAAAATTTCTTTAATTTCTTTGAACAACTAACAATACAGCATGGAAGCTTGCTCGCCTGTAAGTTTTATCAGCTTTCTTTTACATGTTTTGATATATATAACTGTCTTGTGGCAAACTGCGCATGGTTAGTCTTCTTTCATACCCTTTTAAAATACTTGTCATATATCAACTGTAGATATACTAGTATAGTTATTTAGAGTTTTCCCCGACAACTAGGTCTAGAACTAGGTAAAGCCCTGTTGGTCGCTCTTAAAAACAAACAAAACTAGATCCCCATAGGATTTCCAGATACAGTATTGCCTTCTCTTGGGCTTAAACAATATGGAACAAAGAGAAAGGCAATATTCTTGGTGAACCTTTTCTCAGACCGTCACTATTAGAAATCGTCAAAGAAATTCTATTCCCCAGGGATGACCCATTCTCGGTGAATGGCATCTTTTGAGTTTCTTCAAACCTCAGAACTTTCATTAAATGATATATTCTCTGTGAATAGAATTTCTTGAACTTTTCTTGGTTTGGGACCCACGGGCTTCCTAAAAGCATCCCCGCCTCCTCTTGGTCTTTGTACAAGGACCCTTCAGCTTCTTAGAAGTTCTTATGCCTTCTCTTGGGCTTAATACAAGGACCCTGACAACCTCTTAAAGGTATAAGACAGAACTTAGTCATCCTTCGCTAGAGCAGTCTCTCCAGTGTCAAATCACAGACCAATTTAGGGTTGATTCTCATCCCTTAATACCCTTGCCTCCTCTTGGGCATCATACAAAAGATAAAACTCTTTGACACCGATAGACTTGGACAGTCTAAATCCTCTTGAGTCTCAAAGATATTCTCAAGTTCCTTACAAACATAGGAGAAACCCTGGTCATTCTGGATGAACCTCCAGCTGAGTTAAAACCCGTAGGTTCTAAAACCCATCTCTCTCCTAAAAATCCCAAATCAGAACCTCAAGGTCTCTGATATCTCAACTCTTCTAGAACCCTCAGCAAGAGTTGATTCCCCACTTGGACCTGCCTAGGGATCTCAATAATCCCCAGCAGAAAGATAGCCTCCTCTTAGGCTTTGTATAATGATCTTTCCTCAGCACAGTCAGCCTCCTCTTGGGCTTCGTACAACCTCCCCACCGGAGCTAACCTTTTCAGACTCTCTTGTTGAGTCAATCCCTTTTCAGACTCTCTTGTTGAGTCAATCACTTTTCAAGACTCTCTTGTTGAGTCAATCCCTTTCCAGACTCTCTTATTGAGTCAATCACTTTTCAGACTCTCTTGTTGAGTCAATCACCTTTTAGCACTCTCTTGTTGAGTTAACCCTTTAGCCTCAATCTCGGGCTTTGTACGAGACAGATAAAAACACTCTCTTGTTGAGTCCATCTTTTCTAGCCTCCTTGTAGGCCTGGTATAAGGATTTCCCTAGCAGAAGTCAGATGCCTCTTAGGTATGATGAGTTCTCCAGCTTGTTCAGCCTCAATCTTGGGCTTGGTACAGGATAGATAAAAGCAATCTCTTGTTGAGTCAAACCCTTTTAGCCTCAATCTTGGGCTTTGTACAAGACATAAATCTCCATCTCTTAAGCTTGGGACATATATCTTCCCCACCAGAGTCATTTCCTCCTAGCCTTCGTTTAGGCTTTGAAGAATGAATTCCCAAGCAGAGTCAAACTCATTTCAGCCTCAATCTTGGGCTTTGTACAAAACACATAAAAAATATCCTCACCAGAGTCAGTTAAATTTCCCATTTCAGCCTCAATCTTGGGCTTTGTACAAGACACATACAAACCTCCCCGGCGGAGTCAAAATCCCTTTTTAGCCTCAATCTTGGGCTTTGTACAAGACAGACAATACTCTCCCGCAAAGTCAAACTTCCAGCCTCCTCTTAGGCTTTGTATAATGATATCCCCAAAGAGTCAGTCTCTTTTTTGCCTCAATCTTGGGCCTTGTACAAGACATAAAACACTCTCTTGTTGAGTCAATCTTTCCTAGCCTCCTCTTAGGCTTTGTATAAGGACTTTCCCAATGAAGTCAACCAACCTCTTAGCTTCAACCTTGGGCTTTGATCAAAACACACAAAAATCAACAATCCCTCTTTAGAGATGACAAGTTCTCTCTCAATCAATCTTTTAGCTTCAATCTTGGGCTTTGAACAAGACACAAATACTCAACCTTTTAGCTTCAATCTTGGGCTTTGAACAAGGCACCAAAACATCTTTTTCCTCCCATAGAATATGAGGAACTACGATTGCTCTGATTTCCCTGTTTCGTTTAAACGGAAATACGTAGGCATAAGATTGTGAAATCTTAGCGAGCATACTAAATAAAAACTCTAGGTCCAGTACCTTCACATACCAATCAAAACTTAGGTCTAGCACCTTACCAAAAACATCATTCATCCCCATTTTCCACAGAAAACTCACTCACTCATATTTCCCAAGAAACTTTCCCAACCCATTAGCAGATAAACACCATCAATTTTAAAGCAAAACCTAAAGCTAGTATCCTGTGCATAACCACATATAGGATGGGTAATTGACAACTCCCCATTGTATAACCTGACCCCGACTCCCCGAATCTCTTTTCAGCGTTTGTTCAGTCAAACATTCGCGTGCAAGGTTAGTTTTAGATAGCTTCCCTTTCCCTTCCAGCTTCATGGGATAAATAAGAAATCAGAAAGTAGCACCCCCTCCTCCTCATTTCGGTGAGGAGAAAACCCAGCGATAAGGTGGCCGCGTCACCGACAAAAATCGCTCGCTACAGTAAAATGGCGACTCTGCTGGGGAAGTCATTTTATTTGTTAGGACTATGATTATAGATTTTAAGAGGTCTAGGATGTTAGTTTTAGGAATAAATATATATATCGCTTTTCCTAATTGATATCCGTGTTTATATTTCTGCATCTAGAAAGTTTGAGTGTCACCTAAGATAAGTGATGGCACTAGACGGGTAATCTTACAGGGAGTGACTCCCAAATAAGAGGCCTCGGTCGACCATCGAATCAGTGGAGATGCCCTTTGCAGATTCAATGCCTATACGACTTCCGTTGTTGAAAGCAGATTGTTCGATTGTGGAATATATGAAACTGAGGATTTAGTAGGCTGAGACCATGTTACTATTTTGTTGTGCGGAAGCTATCGGAAATAGTTGTCACGCGATACTACCCTCATTTGAGATTACTCTAAGATACTGTTGCTCGCTCGGGTGAACCAGCCTACTGTTGTTATCCCAAGAGGAGTCAATGATTGTGAGGACAGGTATAAAAAATACCAGTACAACCTTTGGGGATGGGTAGAGCCATGACTTCATGACACCGAACCTTTGACCCCATGTTTTTTCTATGTTTTTGTGTGCTGCATTCATGCATTCATTTCATTAAAAAAATTTAAACAAAGAAAAAACATTCTCTTCTAGTCTCTCATTTTCAAATTAAACTAAGACAATGATTGAAAATATTAGAGAAAGAGATTGCGTTATGGATTTCGGTAGAAGGAAGACTCACAAGTACACCTTCAAGGTTCCAAAATTAGAGGATTTAAAAGGGTTGCCAAGGATGATCACCAACCCTGATGCTTTCAAAGCTAAGTACGGAGGACTGCTGTCTCTGTTAAGGGTCTATGTAATTGAAGGAATCCTGGCTACGCTCATTCAATTCTACGATCCGGTCTATCACTGTTTCACATTCCCGGATTATCAACTTGCACCAACGCTGGAGGAGTACTCTCACCTGACTGATTTACCCATCACTGACCAAGCTCCCTTTTCTGGACTGGAAGAAATTCCAAAGGATCAAATCATTGCAAGAGCAATCTATTTGGACGAGTCGGAAGTCAGGACTCACATGACCACTAAGGGTGGAATCCAAGGTTTACCAGCCAAGTTTTTGGTAAAGAAGGCTCTGTACTTTGCTAGTTTAGGGAACGTTAATGCTTTCGAGAGCGTCTTTGTTTTGCTCACCTACGGGTTATTTATGTTTCCCAACATCGATGACTTCATTGATATCAATGCCATTAGGATTTTTCTGATTGGAAACCCTGTACCGACCTTGCTCGCAGATGCTTATCATTCTGTACACTTAAGGAATTTGTACAGCGGAGGAATGATCACCTGCTGTGTACCCCTGCTATACAAATGGTTCATTTCCCATTTACCTAAGTCTGTTGCTTTTTGGGATCATAAGAGTACTTTACGTTGGTCGCAGAGAATCATGTCTCTTACCGACTCTAACATTGACTGGTACAATCGAATCTATGACGGGATAATAATCATTGACCGTTGTGGAAACTTCCCTAATGTACCCCTCATAGGAATTAAAGGAGGAATCAATTATCATCCAGTTTTAGTTCAAGGAAGGAGAAAGTGACAGGGCACTAAAGATAGAAATAGTGCATGCCTGGAAACATGTTCACAGGACAGGAAGAGAGTCTCTAGGAAAACCAGGCTGTGTCTCGGTAGAACCTTATCTCTACTGGGTACAAACTAGGGCTCTCAAGCTGAGGATGCCTTACCCCCGTCAAGAAGTTCTTCCGTTAAAGGAATCTGTCCTTTATTTTATGTCAGATACGGAAAAACTTCAGGTTACTCTCAACAAAGTTCAGCGGGAAAAGAGGTCTTGGAATAGATGCTCTGATCGAGATTTTAGAGCAGCATGCTGTGGAAAATCAAGATGACCAAAGGAATTTGCTCGCTCCTTTCACTTGGCAAAGGAATGACAACCCGACAACAGCTCAAGAGCCCCGGTCAAAGAAAAGGAAAGTACCAGAACCAGCACCTGAGCCCTCTTCAGAGAGGACTCAGTATCCATAAGTTTAGACATTTCCTTTTACAACACTTTATAAATTACTGTATTTCCATTTCCGCAATCTTTGAATTCAATAAAACGGGGTTTCCCCATTGTATGATATTTGCAATCCAATTGTCGATGTTTCTTTTGATTAAAAAAGATTAATTAATATAATCATTGCATATCATTCATCATTATCGCATAACTCATTCTTCTTACCTACGAATCTCGCGTTTGTGTCTCGATTCTAGAGTCAAATTGTCTCATTTGTACAATACTCGGGCCAATCAACAAAAGAAAATGGATAATCTCGAGGAAGAGAACAGAGAGTTGAGAGAAGAACTCGACGCTCTGAAAGAAGATCTGAGGAAACTTCATAATGACATGCAAGCTATGGCAGCAGCTCAGATGCAACAACAAAGGACTGTGATATCAGAGATCACATCAACGACCATAGTAGAAAAGCCTGGTCCTCGGTATAACATGCCTAAAGATCGCCCCTGGGGCATGCGTATTAACTATATTTCGGAAGGATATATTCCACCGATCACGAAAGATCCAGAAACTGCAGCAGGAGCTGCTGGGCGTGAAGGCTACAAACTTCGGGAAAGCGAAGATGCAAGAGGCATGACAACAAGTCCTGAAGGTTACAAACTTCGGGAAAGGGAAGCACCAAGAGTTACTGCCGTAGTAACTATACCACCACCCGTGGTACACACCGTCCCGAAAGGACATATTCCACAGATATCTTCCGGTGGAAATGAAAGTATGTTCGACAAAATGAATGAGGTCCAGGAGAAATTCCTGGAGATGCAGAAGGAACTGCAAGCCATTCGCGGCCAGGATCTATTCAGAAATGACGCCGCAGACCTTTGTTTGGTCCCCAATGTGAAGGTTCCGCACAAATTCAAAGTGCCCGAATTTGTAAAGTACAAGGGTAGCTCTTGCCCTCAAAGTCATTTGGTGATGTACGCTCGGAGGATGTCAACTCAGACAGAAAACCAACAGCTACTAATCCACTATTTCCAGGATAGTTTAACCGGTGCCGCACTCAAATGGTACATGGGTTTAAACCGCACTAAGATCGTCACTTTCAGAGATCTTGGCGCTTCCTTCGTTCAGCAATATAAGTATAACCTGGACATGGCACCAGACAAAGATCAACTCAGAGCCATGTCGCAGAATGACAAGGAAATCTTTAAGGAATATGCTCAGAGATGGCGTGAAATTTCCTCCCAGATTTGTCCACCTCTTGAGGAAAAAGTGATGACAAAGATCTTCTTAAAAACTTTGAGCTCATTTTACTGCGACAGAATGGTCGCCAATGCCCCCATTGACTTCATCGAGATGGTGGGCATGGGAGTTCGTCTTGAGGAATCAGTTCGAGAAGGACGTTTAGTTAAAGATGCTGGATCATCAAACAGTACCAAAAGATACGGTAGTGCTCTCCCTAAGAAAAAAAGCAAGATATTGGCAATATCTCTCTCAGAAAGCAAAGGTGACGGTACCAACCAGTAGCAGCTGTAACTCCTGCTATCAACCCTGTGCATGTTCCTACGTATCAACCTTAGGTTGCTCAGAGCCAACCGAATCAACAATAATTTCAGCAGAAGACACAACAGCCTCTTCAGTAGGCTCGTCCTCAGTACAACAATAACAACCGTAAAACACGACAGCCAGGGTTCGACCCTATACCAATGTTATACGCAGAACTATTTCCGTTACTACTGGTCAAGGGGCACATCCATACCAGGTCTCCTCTTGCAATCCCGGAGAATCCACCTTTTTGGTTCAAAGTGGATCAAACTTGCCCTTATCATCAAGGAGGACCAGGGCATAACATAGAAAACTGTCTCAACTTCAAATCTGATGTGCAGAAGCTTGTTAGGAACGGGGTCTTATCCTTCAAGGATACAAATCCAAATGTTCAGACAAACCCGTTGCCTCAATACGAGAAAGCTACGGTAAATTTGATAGAAGAAGAGTCTAAGCACATCTATCAAATTCACGATGTACTCTTATTCGGAACTAACCTGGTCAGGATGCATTGTAGACAAAGCGAATACGGGCATGTACCGTCTCAAAACTATCACTAGTGTGATATCTACTCTAAAAACGATCAAGGGTGTTCTGTGGTGCAGTCAACTCTACAGGAACAGATGGATCCAAGATCACCGAATTCGTGAGGTCAACATGACTTATACGAATTACAACATCATTTAAAACCACGACATCCGTGCGATGAATGTCAACTTGGTGGCAATGCACTTAAGGCAAAGCCAACATCATAATCAGCCACGACACGATTACGATTCCTGTCTGGTCTGCTCGGTAAACAATCAAGGATGCTCTTTTGTACAAGAGACCCTCCAGCGTCAGATGGATCTTGGATGGATTCATGATTACCGCGATAGAAGTCATTATTAAGTGAATATGATTCAAATCTTTGATATTCTCTTGATGAATACCAGCTTGGTGGAATTACACATTACACAAGTCCAGCTCGGTTTTCTGACTTCACATGATTATTAGAACTATAAAGTGTGTCGGGGGAGTGACCAAGGATGTGCACTTGTTCAGAGGACACTTCAACACTTGTTAAACCACTGGTGGCTTCCGATCTATCTAGATGAAGACACACAACAAGTCAACATGATTAATGGGAACCCTACTAGGCATCAAAGTCAAGATGTTAGATCAATGGAAACAGACCTAGTGAGGTTACATTGCATACAAAGTGGACGTGGCCGGGTGCCAGCACACAACTATGAGCGATGTAGAGTTTGCTCAGAGAATAATCAAGGATGTTGCCTCGTGCGAGCAGCCCTTCAAAGTCAGTTAGACCACAAAGAGATTCAACCATGGTCAAGCTCTAGTTCAATGTCAGACTATCATCCTAATCAATGCAAAGATGTTATCTTGATCCCTAAGCGAGAAATGGACAAAGATGTGTGTGCCATATTCCCTCTACTCCATGAATCAAGAGTTCCTCTTGATGGTGGAAGAATTCTCAACCTCGAACCAATTGAGGCCGGCTACGATGGTCAGAAAAATCAGAAGGCTCCTGTAGTTATCTATCTTCCGGGACCAGTACCGTATGAATCAACTAAGGTTATCCCTTACAAATACGGTGCAACAATAATTGAGAATGGAAAGGAAACTCTATTACCCTCCGTCGTGAATATTGCAGACATCAGTCGAGTAACACGGAGCGGTCGAATCTTCAACCGAGGAGTTGGAGAACCTACCAAAGAAAAGGAATATCAGACAGAAGTTCCCAATCAACCAGTCGGTCAGTCCAGTGATCCCGACCTTTCAAAGAACAACGATGAGATGCTAAAGCTCATCCAGAAGAGTGAATACAACATTGTTGATCAACTGTTGCAAACTCCTTCAAAAATCTTTGTGCTATCTCTTTTACTCAGTTTCGAGGCTCACAGGGAAGCTCTACAGAAAGTCTTAGAGCAAGCCTTTGTAGAACAAGATGTAACAATAAGACAACTCGACAACACCATCTCCAACATCACTTCCTGCAACAACTTAGCGTTCAGTGATGAGGAACTGCCGGAAGAGGGCAAAAGTCATAACATGTCACTCAATATTACAGTCAACTTCCAGGACGATGCATTAGCCAGTGTATTGGTAGACACCGAATTAGCTCTAAATGTTATGCCTAAGTCTACTCTAATGCGACTATCATTTCAAGGATCTCCGATGAGAGGAAGTGAGGTCATCGTCAAAGCATTTGACGGATCCCAGAAAACGGTTATTGGCGAAGTCAACCTTCCCATAACTACCGGTCCTCACACTTTCCAAGTCACTTTCTAGGTCATGGACATCCGAGCAGCCTACAACTGTTTGTTAGGAAGACCTTGGATACACGAGGCTGGGGCAGTCACTTCGACACTTCACCAGAAGCTGAAGTTTGTAAAAAATGACCAACTAGTCACAATCTACGGAGAGCAAGCCTTGATCGTGAGCAACTTATCGTCGCTCACTTGTGTAAAACCAAAGGAGGTTGTTGGAACCCAGTTCCAAGCACTTTCAGTGAGCAACGACCACCAATCAGAAAGAGGAACGTCGATTTCCTCGTACAAAGATGCTCTCGAAGTAATCAAAAGTAACAATGCGAAAGGATGGGGACAACTTGTCATTCCTACTGACAACAAGACAAAGAAAGGTCTTGGTTTTTCTTCAACCTGTACCCAGACTGCTACTAACAATGAAATTCTTCGTCCCATTCAGAACTTCTTCCATAGTGGAGGTTTCCTTCACCCAGTGTCTCAAGAAGTACATACCATCAACGAGGGAGATTCCTCCGATACAGATGAAGAGTGGAAATCCTATCTTAACGAGGACAGTTATATGTCTAAGGGAGAGGTGCCTACGCCATTTTTCTATCCCACACAGAGTCCAAGATATATACCCAGGTCAGACGTCAAAATGATATACGGAGATTTTGATCCGGAAGGATGCCGTGCTCCACCAAACTCATTAGAGGAGGACACTCTGATGAAAGACAACTTTGACCATGACTATTATGGCCCGATGGATGGCCTGCCTATCTGGCAGCCGTACCCAGGAGACTCAGGGCAAAAGAGTCAGGCCAACGATGAATATCAGCTGAGCATCATTGAAAAGAATACCTGTGTCCCCACCAAATCATGGGATCATCACTCAGGGCATTCAGAAAATATCCAGTACAAAGACGATTTTTGTAAGGATTGCAGGACAAGAGTTCCTCAACTATGCTTTTCCCGAGGTTAACATCATCGAGAGGGATGACTCCTCCAGTTCCAAAGAAGTGTGGGACACCTTAGGACAACCGAGCGGCAAATACGACTTCATGGTCAAGTACCTTGCTCCTAAAAGCTCTCGTATCAGGCTCGAAGACATCCAGCCAACTGGATGGGGAGATCTGCCTGAGAGTGCAAACACTGTGCAAGATACAGCTGAAGAATCCTCCTACGACAACTCTGCCTTAGAGACAGATTCCAATGATCCTGCTCCACCAGAAATCAGCGTTATTTCTGAAGACAAGGCAAGAAAGAAGGTACCAAACTTTATGATTCACCGAGGAGTTCGCGGCCAATGGGTTGCTATCAACGTTCCAAAAGTTGTTCATAAGTCTAAGTAATTGTCGTCTTTATCTTAACCTTTCACCCTGCCCAAGTGAAACAGATGTTTGTATAGGGCTCACTTTCTGTAAATGTACCTCTTCGCTTTGTCCAAAGCGACTGAGTTTTGTTTTATAGGGCTTTAGTTTCAAGAATCGACCAAGTCATAAATAAAATAACGTCGTTCTGTAATTTCCGCATTTATTGCTGTTTTCTCTTTTCGCTTTTTCAGAAGATGGTAATCCAAAAAATAACTCAAATAATAAAAACATGCATTTTTCAAATTTTACACTGCACGCACTCTTACATTCTCTCTATCTCTTCTAAAAAACAATGATCACGTCATGCAGATTGCTTGTTTTAAACCCCATGAAACATACGATCCAATGCCTTCTCCCAACTTTGAATTCCCGGTATTTGAGGCTGAAGAAGAAAATGATGAAGAAATTCCAAAAGAGATCTCCCGATTACTCAGACAAGAGGAAATGTCCATTGAACCTCACAAAGAGCCGTTGGAAACGGTCAACTTGGGTTCAGAAGAAGAGAGGAAAAGAAGTCAAGATTGGGGCACTGCTCAGTCCGACTGTCAAAGAAAGTTTGATAAAACTTCTCAAAGAGTTTCCCGATGTATTTGCTTGGTCCTATCAGGATATGCCAGGGTTGGATACCAGCATCGTGGAACATCACCTACCGTTGAGATCAGAATGTCCGCCGGTAAAACAGAGACTAAGACGGACTCATCCGGACATGGCCATCAAAATCCAAGAGGAAGTACAGAAACAGATTGTTGCAGGTTTCCTTTCCACATCAGAATATCCTCAATGGCTAGCCAACATAGTACCAGTTTCGAAAAAGGACAGAAATGTTAGAATGTGTGTAGACTACAGGGATCTGAACGAAGCAAGTCCAAAGGATGACTTTCCCTTACCACACATTGACATGTTGGTAGACAGTACAACAAAGTTCAAAGTATTCTCCTTCATGGATGGATTCTCGGGCTATAATCAGATAAAAATGGCGCCGAAAGACATGGAGAAAACTTTGTTCATCACCCCATGAGGCACCTTTTGTTACAAGGTAATGTCGTTCGGTTTGAAGAACGCCGAGGCAACCTATAAACGGGCCAAGACTACTCTGTTCCACGACATGATACATAAAGAAATTGAAGTGTATGTCGATGATATGATTGCCGAATCTAAAACAGAAAAGGAGCATGTGACCCACCTGTAAAAACTATTCAAGCGGTTGAGAAAGTACAAACTCCGCTTGAATCCCAATAAATACACATTCGGTGTCCGTTCAGGGAAACTTTTAGGGTTCATCGTCAGCCATAAAGGAATTGAGGTTGATCCTGACAAGGTCAAGGCCATTCAAGAAATACCTTCTCCAAAGACTGAAAAACAAGTCAGGGGATTCCTGGAACGTTTGAATTATATTTCCAGATTATATTCCTCATGACCGCGACATGTGCGCCGATCTTCAAATTACTCAAAAATAATCAGGACTGCGTTTGGACGAAAGACTGTCAAACCACCTTCGACAGTATCAAGGAATACCTGTTGAACCCACCAATTCTATCACCTCCAGCGGAAGGAAGACCACTGATCATATACCTAACATTCTTAGAAGACTCGATGGGTTGTGTACTTGGCCAACAAGACGAAACGAAAAGGAAAGAGTCTGCCATTTACTATTTGAGCAAGAAATTCACCGACTGCGAGACTCGGTATACTATGCTTGAGAAAACTTGCTGTGCTCTGGCTTGGGCAGCCAAAGGTCTTCGTCAGTATATGATTTGTCACACTACTTGGTTAATCTTCGAAATGGATCCAATCAAGTATGTCTTTGAAAAACCTGCTCTCACGGGAAGGATTTCTCGTTGGCAGATGTTGTTATCGGAATACGACATAGAGTACCACGCTCAGAAAGCCGTCAAAGGAAGTGTTTTAGCTGATCATTTGGCTTATCAACTAATTGACGATCAGGAATCAGTCGGATTTGACTTCCCGGACGAAGATGTCATGTACTTGAAAATGAAAGATTGCGATGAACCGCTACCCAGTGAAGGGCCAGAACCAGGTTCCCAATGGGGACTTATCTTTGACGGAGCTGTCAATCATTATGGAAACAGAATTGGGGCAATCATCATAACACCTCAGGGTACCCATATTCCTTTCACCGCCCGACTGACATTCAAGTGTACAAACAACGAGGCTGAATACGAAGCTTATATCTTGGGTCTCGAAGAAGCGATCGAATTAAGGATCAAAAACTTGGATGTATATGGCGACTCAGCCCTGGTTATCAATCAGATCAAAGGAGATTAGAACACATACCAATCGCGACTGATTCCTTACAAAGACTACGCGAGAAGGTTGTTACCATTCTTTGACAGAATCGAGTTTCATCACATCCCTCGTGAAGAGAATCACATGGATGATGCATTAGCCACTCTCTCTTCTATGATTAGTGTAGGTCAATGGAATGACATACCTAAGATTGACATAATGCTCCTTGAACGGCCCGCCTATATTTTCACAATTGAAGCAATCATAGACGATAAACCTTGGTATCACGATATCAAATGCTTTCTTCAGAAACAAGAGTACCCGCTTAGGGCATCCAGAAAGGACAGAAAGACCCTCAGAAGACTGGCATGCAATTTCTTCCTGAGTGGTGATACACTCTATAAGAGAAACTTTGACATGGTCTTGCTCCGATGTGTAGACAGGCCAGAAGCAAACAGGCTGATGAAGGAAATTCACGAAGGATCCTTTAGCACTCATGCAAACGGACACACAATGGTGAGAAAAATTCTAAGAGCAGGGTACTATTGGTTAACCATGGAATCTGATTGCTACAAGCATATGAGGAGGTGTCACAAATGTCAAATATACTCAGACAAAATCTATGTACCGCCAACACAGCTCAAAGTTCTTTCTTCCCCATGGCCTTTTTCCATATGGGGAATCGACATGATTGGCATGATCGAACCCAAGGCTTCGAACGGACATCGGTTCATTGTGGTAGCCATTGATTACTTCACCAAGTGGGTCCAAGCAGCGTCATACGCCAATGTTACCCGACAAGTGGTTGTCTGATTTATCAAAAACAATCTCATCTGTCGTTATGGTGTTCCAAGCCAGATCATTACAGATAATGGATCCAACTTGAATAATAAGATGATGGAAGAGTTGTACGATGAGTTCAAAATCGAACACCGTAACTCATCTCCCTACCGACCTAAGATGAATGGAATGGTAGAAGCGACTAACAAGAACATCAAGAAGATCGTTCAAAAGATGGTTGTGACCTACAAAGACTGGCACGAGATGCTACCTTTCGCTCTTCACGGTTACCGTACATCTGTCCGCACTTCAACAGGGGCAACCCCTTTCTCTCTAGTATATGGCATGTAAGTAGTCCTTTCCATAGAAGTAGAGATCCCATCAATCCGGGTATTGATGGAAGCTAAGCTAACAGAAGTTGAATGGTGTCAAAGTCGACACGACGAGCTAAATCTAATTGAAGAAAAGCGAATAACGGCTCTATGTCACGGTTAGTTGTATCAGCAAAGAATGAAGAAGGCGTTTGATAAAAAGGTTCGACCTCGTGACTTCAGAAAAGGAGACCTCGTGCTCAAGAAGATACAATCATTTCTCACTGATTCCCGGGGCAAATGGACTCTGAATTATGATGGCCCCTATGTGGTCACGAAAGCTTTCTCAAGCGGCGCCTTGAAACTCGCAACCATGGATGGAGAAGAATTGCCTACCTCACAAATGTTGACGTAGTCAAGAAATACTTCGCCTAAATAAAAAAAATAAAAAAGAACGTCTCGGTGGATTGAAAACCCGAAAGGGCGGTCTAGGAAAAAATTAGAGACATAAGCAAAATCATCCCGGTGGATTGGAAACCTCAAATTACAATCTAGGAAAAAGTTAGGGATAATGGCAAGTAACTATGTTTAACAAAGGGGAAAATCCCTCAGTAGCAGTAATGCCATCAGTCAAGAAAACTCCAGGCAAGGTCATCTTCGACGGAAGCTCAGGATGTCTAGAATTCAAAATTGGTAGAAGGATAACGGTCGTTATGTTTCAATGTTGCCCTTTTCCCTTAAATTACCATTTTTTTAGCTTTGTAAATACTCCATGGAATCACGCGTTTGGCTGATTTCCATCCTATCAATAAAATTTGAGCCCTAGTGCTTTTGTTTGTAGTTCTTATTTATTTTAGCTTTACAGAATGACATTTTAACATGATTAACGATTCTTGAAATAAAACAAAAATAAATTTACTTGTCAAACTTTTTCTGCTTTTAAAATAAAGATGGCAATTTCTTTTGACTGTTGAACATCGAAAGAATATCGATCGCTTCGCCAAAAGTAATTGAACTTTAAAGTGCAGAATCAAAGTACTCCTTCTAAACCAGTGCGCCTGATTGAAGGATCAACTATATCAGATGTGATTTTCTCATATGATATCCCCGGCAGAGTTCTTATCTCCTAAGCCTGACCAACGTGTTCCCTACATGGACTATCTCTCCTAAGCAAGGCAGAATTGCTATTTTTGGACCACATGGTACTTCTTCGTCCCCTGCAGTGGTCGAGTATCCAGTCGTGTTCATTCACTAGTCTGTATGTCGTGTCAGTTTTCTCAGCATATATATACATACATCATGCATTATTGATTTACATTCGTATTCATATTGCATATCATTATCACTCTAGTCGGTTTTATCCCCTAGTGATAAAAGTCCTCTCGATCGAGTTGTCAGTTCTTTCCTCGTCAAGAAATGTTGCGTCTGAACATCTCTCTCCTCCAGTTTATTTCTAGATTGGAGACGGTCCTCGACCACTTTGATAACTTGAACCTCTAAAGAGACAAGAAGGCATTCAACAAATGTCACTCTTCGTCATTGAAGATTATATCTTCGCTTTCCTGGATTAAGGAAAATCCCCAGAGAAAGCCTTTTAATCAAATATTTGGCAGTATAGCAGTTTTTATCTGAAAGATTCGCTGACGAAAAGGTCACCAGTACCTCCAAATTGGATTACGTCACATGGCATTTCTCCGAGAAGATCTCGAGGAAAAGTATGATGTAATACCCCCAAGCAGAAAGCAGTCTCTCAAGAGACTCGTTTTCCCCAGTAGGGTCAACAAATGGTGTCTCCAAAAAAGAGAATTATGTACACCTCTACGACTCAGACGAATGGGTTTCCCTAGCAAGTCTGACATCAAAACGTTTTCCCATCAAATGGCATCTCCCCAAGAAAATTCGGCGAGAAGTTTGAGGAAAACCGCTATCAATAGCGTTCATTATCAAGACAGATTATTGACAAAAGAAACTGAGACCAATTCCTTGGTAGGAAACTAGGATCGAGGGGAAGTTTATATCAGAAACTGAGACCAGTTCCTTGGCTGAAGACTAGGACCGAGGGGAAGTTTATATCAGAAACTGAGACCAATTCCTTGGTAGGAAACCAGGATCGAGGGGAAGTTTTTACCCTTTTCTACGGATCATTGCTTAGCAAAAGAAGATGGATGAGCAAACTGCCATTCATAACCGCCATTCACACCTTCGGGTCCAAGAAGATTAAATAGGGGCATCTGTCATACCCCAAATTTTGACCACTAAGATTTCCCATCATTGTGCAAATCATCATCACAATATGGATGAACTTCCATGCCTCCTCAATCTCCTCAAGAATTGTTAGGCATTCACTACAAACAAGAGTTAGGGTTTCCAAGCCCTCTCAGAACACTTAGACAAAGGATCAATCAAGAAATGACATGATCTTCAACTTGTCTAACCTCTCAAACATCCATAAAGGATCAAGAGGACTCCCACATCAAGAATCAAGCATAAGGTTGCAACATTCTAAGTGGATCGAGCCTCAAGATCGCCAGTGTCACAAAATTAGGGTTTTGGTCGACTGAGACCTCCAGATGAAAATTTTCCTCTGGGCATGAGCCATTGCTTCAAAGCACAACTTAAGATACTCCAAGGGACCTCATGGACCTAATCATCAAGTCAATCTAGCCTCAGAGGATGCATTTACCAAAAATCAGGAATTAGGGTTTCTTGACCTAATTCACCCCTAAGTTGACTTTTGGGACAAAACATGAGCCAAGACCTCAAGACATGATTTGAGGGTCTCTAATACACTACATTGATCCATTTGCAACAATGAATTGATCCAAGGAGCTTGATCCACAAGTTTCAATTTCATCAGGACCACAATTAGGGTTTCGAGGGAAAAGTCAGCTATACCTTTGACTTTTGACCAAGACATGCTCCAAAACCTTGGGACATAATTCAATACACCCTATAACACCTATGGAATATATCCATTAAGTTTGATTTAGGTCAAGGACTTAATTTTACGAAGGATCGCACAGTTTGGATTTCGTCTGATAAAAAGTCAACTGTGCAAAAATCCAAAGTTTGACTTTTTGGATTTTTGGTCAAACAAGGTTTCTTAACCCTAAAACAATGTTAATGTGTGATTGGAATCATCATTCATCAAGAAAAATAAAAGAAAGTGAGGTAACTTATAAAAGGGGTAACCATAAAAAACTTAGAATTTTTCTAAGTTATGGAATAAAGTGGCTAGGGTACCAACTTCCAAGGACCATAACTTGAGATCCAAGCGACCATTTTGGATGGTCCAAAGTTGGATTTGTAGATCTCATGGCATACTTTAAAAGTGTCAACTACAGCTCATTCCAATTCTCCATGGATTTTAAGTTGTGGAGTGATCAAAATGGCTAAAAACATGAAAGTGACATTTTTCCAACACTTAGTGAAATTTTCACTAAGTCAGAATCTGCCTTATTTTTCCCAAAAGTAGAGGCATTTTCCATTGTAAATCAAGTTATTTAAAAACCAAAGTTGGACATCATGTTGAAATAGGATATATCAGCTTTCCAAAATGTCCAAGAACTCCATCAAATTCCATCTGAGTTAGGAGTTATGACAGCTGCAATATGCCTTGATGCAAACTGTTTTGCAAGGCAGATTTGTGCATAAGGGTTCGATTTGATCAAATTGTGCAACAACAAGCATGGTTATCCATCTGCACACCTCAAGGGGGAACAAACAAGGGACAAACACTGATCTATTAGCCTCCAAAGTCCCAAAATCTACAAGTAGCATACCAAACCTAAAAAGCCTAAAAGAGGCCAAGACTCCAATTTTGTTTCCAAGCATTCAATGGATGCACCAAGGTGGCATGAACTGAGCCTACTCCAACTGAATGAGTCAAGGATAAGCTCTGAATCAAAGAACCATAGGCATGTGCTCTAATCTCAAGTCAATGGCTAGAGGAGACTTGAGATTCCATTTGATCCATATTGGCCAAAGGCCTGCTGCAGTTGCCATTCCCTATTGATGCCAAAACATACTTGACACACTATAAATAGACCTTATTTCTGATCAGTTTGAGGACACCAAAGGCCTATAACACTTGCCTTTCTCAAAATCACACTCTCACTTCCAAAAATGTCTTCTAATGCAAGCTACTATCGGGTTTTGAATTAGAACGTGTTTCCAACCAAACCAATCACACACATACCTCATAAACATCATATGTGAGCTAATCAAACACTAAACCAACAACTGGAACACTAAATTCATGAAATCATCATCCATTTGCTCAAGTTTTCAACAAAGTTGCAATTGAGGTGCCATAATCTGTTCCAGTTCATTTCAAATTAATCCAACTTTCAAACACACTCCATATGGTGTAGGGAAGTTGTTCAGATCATCACAACTCATCTGTAGCACCTCTAACTCAAAAATCAAATTGCTCTTGCTGCCACAACCTTCAAGTAAGCCTAAACTTGGTCATCTCATAATTTATGCATATTTCCTCCCACAAAACTTTTGCCAAATGTTCATAATCATGCATAGGATGTTTCCTCTCAATTAATTACTTTGTATGAATCGTGTATCAAATTTATCAGCCTTCATGCACAAGTTAGGGTTCTTAAGGTTTTGTTTTGATTTCTCATTCCATGCTTAAAATATATGAAATTAAAGACCATAGACATGATCGTGAGTTGAAAACGAGCAGATTGATATGTGGATTGTATGATTCCATTAAGTATTCAGTGAGACTGATGAGAAAACGCAAATCTGGGCATAACAGGACACGCGGGCAAGAACAAGATGTTCTTGGCGCCCTTTTTCAAATATTTGAATTTTTGAATTTTTGTGATTTTATTTAATTGATTCAAAAATTAATTTCTCTCTGAATTTTAATGATTTTGAGTTGATTCTTTTTTTTAATAATTCACAAAAATGTTAAAATATTTTATTTTACAAAAATTCCCCAAAAATATTATTTATTTCACATATTTGATATTTTTGAAAAGAATTAATTTTAATTTGTTTTTCAACATTTTGAAAATTTTCTCTCTCTTGATTTTCCAAATTTAAATGGTTTTCAATCATTTTATGGATAAAAATATGATTTTTGAAACATTGATCCAAGATCACCACTCATTTTTCACATGTTTTCAATAATTTTTATTAATTTTTAAACAAAATTAATTCCATTTTTAAACAAAATTAGTGTTTTGATTGATTCCACCCTCATCAATCTTTTTCAAACACTCATGGGCCTCTAATAGAGTGTAAGACCCAATCCCCTTTTAACCAAAACCATTTTGGGCCTCAGATATCGCCATTTCAAAACAAAAGATCATCTGGGCCTGCCCTCGTGCTGTAAGCCCCATCTTTCTTTTTCAAAACACTTTTGGGCCTCTTGATAGAGTGTAAGTCCCACCCCTTTGTAAATAAAAATAATTTGGGCCTCAGTGTATTGTATAAGTCCCGATACAGTTTCAGAAATTTTGACGCGATCGTCGTTTTCAAACTTTTTTCAACCGGGCCTCCCCTCGTGTTGTAAGTCCCATCTTTCTTTTCAAAATATCCATGGGCCTCTAATAGAGTGTAAGACCCAACCCTTGTTGTACATAAACTTCTTTGGGCCTCAGTTGTTGTATAAGTCCCGGTACGATATTCAAAACAACGGTGCGATCACTGTTTAAACCTTGGGCCTCTCCTTGAGTATAAGCCCCAACAACCTTTTCAAAGCAATTCCCTTTAATTTAGATTCAAATATATATGTTGTCATCAAAACTTTCTTTAATTTCTTTGAACGACTAACAATACAGCATGGAAGCTTGCTCGCCTGTAAGTTTTATCTACTTTCTTTTACATGCTTTGATATATATAACTATCTTGTGGGAAGCTGCGCATGGTTAGTCTTCTTTCACACCCTTTTAAAATACTTGTCATATATCAATTGTGTATATACTAGTATAGTTATTTAGAGTTTTCCCCGGCAACTAGGTCTAGAACTAGGTAAAGTCCTGTTGGTCGCTCTTAAAAACAAACAAAACTAGATCCCCATAGGATTTCCAGATACAGTCTTGCCTTCTCTTGGCCTTAAAAAATATGGAACAAAGAGAAAGGCAGTATTCTCGGTGAACATTTTCTCAGATTGTCACTATTAGAAATCTTCAAAGAAATTTTATTCCCCAGGGATGACCCATTCTCGGCGAATGGCATCTTTTGTGTTTCTTCAAACCTCAGAACTTTCATTAAATGATCTATTCTCTATGAATAGCATTTCTTGAACTTTTCTTGGTTTGGGACCCACGGGCTTTCTAAAAGCATCCCCGCCTCCTCTTGGTCTTTGTACAAGGACCCTTCAGCTTTTTAGAAGTTCTCATGCCTTCTCTTGGGCTTAATACAAGGACCCTGACGACCTCTTAAAGGTATAAGACAGAACTTAGTCATCCTTCGCTAGAGCAGTCTCTCCAGTGTCAAATCACAGACCAATTTAGGGTTGATTCTCATCCCTTAATACCCTTGCCTCCTCTTGGGCATCATACAAAAGATAAAACTCTTTCACACCGATAGACTTGGACAGTCTAAATCCCCTTGAGTCTCAAAGATATTCTCAAGTTCCTTACAAAAATAGGAGAAACCCTGGTCATTCTAGATGAACCTCTAGCTGAGTTAAAACCCATAAGTTCTAAAACCCAGTCTCTCTCCTAAAAATCCCAAATCAGAACCTCAAGGTCTCTGATATCTCAACTCTTCTAGAACCCTCAGCAAGAGTTGATTCCCCACTTGGACCTGCCTAGGGATCTCAATAATTCCCAGCAGAAAGATAGCCTCCTCTTAGGCTTTGTATAATGATCTTTTACTCAGCACAATCAGCCTCCTCTTGGGCTTCGTACAATGATTCTCCCTAACGGAGCTAACCTTTTCCGACTCTCTTGTTGAGTCAATCCCTTTTCAGACTCTCTTGTTGAGTCAATCACTTTTCAAGACTCTCTTGTTGAGTCAATCCCTTTCTAGACTCTCTTGTTAAGTCAATCACTTTTCATACTATCTTGTTGAGTCAATCACCTTTTAGCACTCTCTTGTTGAGTCAACCCTTTAGCCTCAATCTCGGGCTTTGTACGAGACAGATAAAAACACTCTCTTGTTTAGTCCATCTTTTCCAGCCTCCTTGTAGGCCTGGTATAAGGATTTCCCCTAGTAGAAGTCAGATGCCTCTTAGGTATGATGAGTCCTCCAGCTTGTTCAACCTCAATCCTGGGCTTGGTACAGGACAGATAAAAGCACTCTCTTGTTGAGTCAAACCATTTTAGCCTCAATCTTGGGCTTTGTACAAGAGATAAATCTCCATCTCTTAAGCTTGGGACATATATCTTCCCCAGCAGAGTCATTTCCTCCTAGCCTTCGTTTAGGCTTTGAGGAATGAATTCCCAAGCAGAGTCAAACTCATTTTAGCCTTAATCTTGTGCTTTGTACAAAACACATAAAAAATATCATCACCAGAGTCAGTTAAATTTCCTATTTCAGCCTCAATCATGGGCTTTGTACAAGACACATACAAACCTCCTCGGCGGAGTCAAAATCCCTTTTTAGCCTCAATCTTGGGCTTTGTACAAGACAGATACTACTCTCCCGCAAAGTCAAACTTCCAGCCTCCTCTTAGGCTTTGTATAATGATATCCCCAAAGAGTCAGTCTCTTTTTTGCCTCAATCTTGGGCCTTGTACAAGACATAAAACACTCTCTTGTTGAGTCAATCTTTCCTAGCCTCCTCTTAGGCTTTGTATAAGGACTTCCCCAATGAAGTCAATCAACCTCTTAGCTTCAACCTTGGGCTTTGATCAAGGCATACAAAAATCAATAATCCCTCTTTAGAGATGACAAGTTCTCTCTCAATCAATCTTTTAGCTTCAATCTTGGGCTTTGAACAAGACACAAATACTCAACCTTTTAGCTTCAATCTCGGGCTTTGAACAAGGCACCAAAACATCTTTTCCTCCCTTAGAATAGGAGGAACTACGATTGCTCTGATTTCCCTGTTTCGTTTAAACGGGAATACGTAGGCATAAGATTGTGAAACCTTAGCGAGCATACTAAACAAAAACTCTAGGTCCAGTACCTTCACATACCAATCAAAACTTAGGTCAAGCACCTTACCAAAAACATCATTCATCCCTATTTCCACAGAAAACTCACTCACTCACTCATATTTCCCAAGAAACTTTCCCAACCCATTAGCAGATAAACACCATTAATTTTAAAGCGAAACCTAAAGCTAGTATCTTGTGGATAACCACATATAGGATGGGTAATTGACAACTCCCCATTGTATAACCTGACCCCGACTCCCCGAATCTCTTTTCAGCGTTTGTTCTGTTAAACATTCGCGTACAAGGTTAGTTTTAGATAGCTTCCCTTTCCCTTCCAGCTTCATGGGATAAATAAGAAATCAGAAAGTAGCACCCCCTCCTCCTCATTGCGGTGAGGAGAAAACCAAACCATAAGGTGGTCACGTCACCGACAAAAATCGCTCGCTACACCTGGCAGCAAGATTTAATCTTGTCAGCAATCTATTCAAAATCAGTCACCACGCGAACAACTTTACTTTCTGCAGGATCAAAGAATGTCACAAGATATCTAGAGATGCCTTGGAAATATTTTCTATCTCTTCAACACTGTTATTTTTAAGGACCTGTGCATAGCAAGATTTAACAAAAAATCATTTGTTGGATGATGCTGCCCATAAAAAACTATCTTGCAGACCTGATGTAGGCCTATGTTCATATAGCAGCTGCTGTAAACATTAAGTTCTTGTATGGCAGTCTCCCCCACAATCTGATCCTCAAACCCTAACATCCAATCCCTTTCTTCTTCATTCCACTCACCATGCTCAATAACTGATCCCTTCTTCAGGGTTGTTAATCGATATAATTTTGGATAAGTGATACACAAAGGTGCATCGATAAGCCACCTCGAATGCCAAAATGAAATGCAAGTTCCATTTCCCAATTTGCAGTTGATTTGGTTTAGGAATGAATCAACCTTGGCTGAGTGCCCTAGCTTTACCAAATCTCTCCACCATAGGGATTGATATTTGATCTGTATTGGTACCTGCAGTAACAAAAAAATATCATCACAGCATCCATATTTATGATGTAATAATGGTTTCTAAATGGCCTCTTCCTCATGAATAATTCTCCATTTCCATTTGCTAATGAGAGCTTCATTGAACATAGCTAGATCTTTAACCCCTAAACCTCCCATTTCCTTGGTCTTTCAAATTTTTCTCCAGCTAATCCAATTCATTAACTGTTTCTCAGCACAACCTGTCCATAGAAATCTTCTCTGAATTATCTTTAACTCCTTTATCACTCTGACTGGAGCCTTAAAAAATGAAAGATGGTGAATTGGCTTGCTTGTAAGAACAGAGTTTATTAGTGTTACTCAACCACCAATTGATAGTAGTTTGCCTTTCCATGATGATAATCTAGCCTTAAAGCATTCCAACATTGGTTTCCAAAATCCATATCTTCTATGGTTACCTCCCACCTGCAGGCCCAAAAAAAGGAATGGCATACTACCACATTTACATGCCAGAAACTGAGATGTTGCCAACAAGAAATTGTTATTAACCCCTACACCAAAAAAACAACTCTTTAAGAAATTAATACGTAGCCTAATGTCATTTCAAATGCCCTCAATATAGCCTTGATCCCACACAAATTTTCCCAGTCAGCATCACAAAACAACATGGTATCGTCTGCAAACTGAATGATGCTCACCTACACCTGATTAGAAATTAAGATACCAGTAAACAATTCAGCAGTATTTTCCCTCCTCACAAGACATACCAACCCTTCAGCCACAATTGTAAAAACATAGGGTGACAAGGGATCACCTTGCCTTTAATCCTCTTGTGCTTTGAAATTCTGATGTGGTACCTCCATTTACAAGTACTGAGAAAAAATTCCTAATAACCCCTCCACGGATCCACTCCACCCACTTAGATCCAAAATTCATTGCTACCAGCATATCCAACAAGAAATCCCATTTCACACAGTCATACGCCTGTGTAAAGTTTACCTTGAACATTAATCATTGGTGGTTTTTCCTCTTTCCAAGATCAACTACCTCATTCGTTACCAACACTCCATCTAGAAGTTGTCTCCCTGGTATGAAAGTCATTTGATACTTAGAAATTAGTTTCCCAATCACCTGACTCAACCTTGTTGCCAACAACTTAGATATAATCTTATAAATGATTCCTACAAGGCTAATTGGACGAAATTCATCAATAGTTTGTGGTTCACAGCTTTGGGGATAAGAGCAATAAAAGATGACAAAAGTGCTTTAGGCAATGATGTTGTTGAAAAAAAATCATGAATACAATCCCTCACTTCAGGTCCTACTATGCTCCAACATCTTTTGAAGAAATCCAAATTAAAGCCGTCAGGACCAGGACTTTTGTGTCCATCACCATAACAGACATCTTCAAATATTTCCTCATTGGAAAATTCTTCCTGGTAGCCAATATTTATCCTCATCTGATAGCTTAAGCAAATCTCCAAAACTCATTGATGGCCTTCTACTTCTGTCCTTCTTAAACCTTGCTGCAAACACATCTTTAATTGCACCTTTAACAACCTCCACCTCTTCTACATACACTGCCCCTACCTTAATTGAAGAAATATGATTACTCCTTAGTATTATCTTCATAAAAGCATGAATAAATCGTGAGTTGGCCTCTCCCTCCTTGATCCATCTAGATATTGACTTTTGCCAAATGATACTTTCCTTGATTCTCAGGTTACTCCAAATGTCTGACATTGCTTCTTTCCTTAACAGCATCTGATCTTCCTACAACACCTCCTCATGATCCGGCCAATTGTCTTCAATTTCATTTAAGGTCTTCACACCAGCATCTATATTTAAGTCCACCCAGCTAAACACATTTGTGTTCCACCACCTGATTTTCTACGTAAGATATCTCAATTTATGAGCCAATTGATTCCCCTTACTTCCTAACCCCTCGACAGAATTCCAATTCTCTTTTACAAAGTTGAGGAAATCCGGATTATCATACCAACATGAGAAAATTTTAAATGGCTTTGGACCCCAATTTTTATGATTGAATTTCATCCATATAGGTCTATGGTCTGATATGTCTCACAACCCTACATGTTGAGCAACAATCTTCCACTTACGGATCAAACCCTCAGTTAAGAGAAACCTGTCCAGCCTACTACGACATACTCCTCCTGAATTGCACCATGTAAATTTGTTTCCAACAGCAGGAGGATCAATGAGATCCATTGCATAAATGAAAGCTGAGAAATCATTCATTTCCACCTCACAATCGACCCTAGTGCCCCTCATTTCTTCTTTCACCCTTACTGCGTTGAAATCACCACCTAGTAACCATTCTCCTCGTGGAAAACTATTCTTCACCATAATCAATTTGCTCCACAATCTTCTCTTCTCAGCCAATCTACAAGGTGAGTAAATATTCACCAAATAGCATAATGAATCCTTCCATGTGCACACAACACCTAAAAAGCCAGTTCCTCTAAAATTGCTTTCTACACAAATATTACTAGAACTCTGTCATACCCCAAATTTTGACCACTTAGATTTCCCATCATTGTGCAAATCATCATCACAATATGGAGGAACCATTATATTTCATCAGTCTCCCCAAAGATGGGTGAGCATCCACTACAATCAAAATTAGGGTTTCAAGCCCTCTCAGAGCCTTAGACAAAGGATCAATCAAGGAATGACATGATCTTCAAATTGTCTAGCCTCTAACATATCCACAATGGATCAAAAGGACTCCCACTTCAAGGATTAAGCACAAGGCTGCTCCCTTCTAGGTGGATCAAGTCTCAAGATCAACAGTGTCACCAAATTAGGGTTTTGGTCGACCAGGGCCTCCAGATGGAAATTTTTCATCTGGGCACAAGCCAATGCTTCAAAACATAACCTAATATACTCCATGGACATGGACCCAAGCATCAAGTCAATTTTGCCTCAGAGGATGCATTCTTCAAAAATCAGGAATTAGGGTTTCTTGACCTAATTCACCCCTAAGTTGACTTTTGGGACAAATCATTAGCCAAGACCTCAAGACATGATTTGAGGGTCTTTAATATACTATATTGATCCATTTGGAACAATGGATTAATCCAAGAAGCTTGAGCAACAAGTCTCAATTTCATCTGCACCACAATTAGGGTTTCGCGGGGAAAAGTCAACTGTAGCTTTGATTTTTGACCAGGACATGCTCCCAAGCCCTAAGACATGATTCAATATACCATATGACACCCATGGACACCTCTGAGGATTAAATCTAAAAAGGACAATCACTGAGCCAAGCCTCCAAAGTCTTTAGAACAAGAAATAGCATGTTGAACCTAGAATGGCCAAAATAAGGACAAGACTCCAATTTTGGATTGGAGCATTCAATGGAAGCATCAAGGTGGCATGTACTGAGCCATTCTCAACTGAATTCAGTCAAGACTTATCCAAGACCAAGGGAACCACAACCCTGTGCCCTAACCTCTAGTCAATGGCTAGAGGAGACTTGGATTTCCATTGGACAACATTGGCCAAACCTCTGCTGCAGTTGCCATTCACTGTGGATCCCAAAACAAACTTGCTCTACTATAAATAGAGCTCATTTGTGCTCAGTTTGAGTACACCAAAGCCATCAAACAGATGCTTTCCTCAAAATCTCTTCTTTCACTCCAATTTTGCCTTCTAAGGTAAGTCACTATCGGGTTTTGAGTTTGGGAGCTTTTCCAATCAAACCAATCACACACACACCTCATATACATCATATAGAAGTGATCCAAACACTCACATAACATCTAGAACACAGATTTCACAAAATCACCAGCCAATTGCTCAAGTTCTTGACAGATTTGCAGTTGGGGTACCATCTCAAGTTCCAGATCATTTCAATCCATTCCAAGCATTCATACACACTCCATGGCACCTAGGGAAGCTATCCAGATCCTTGGAACCTAGCTGTAACACCTCTAACACAAATCACGATCACCAGCTGCAAGTGGTAAGCATGAGTTCTTCTAACTCTATGATCCATGCAATTTTTGCTGCACAATAATTTGGCCATATGTTCATAATCATGCATGAAATGTTTCCCCTCAATTAATTGCATTGTTTGAATCGTGTATCAAAAATCCTAGCCTTCATGCAGAAATTAGGGTTCTTGAGGATTTTTCGTGATTTCTTGTTATATGTTTAATTTAAATGAAATTAAATACCATAGACATGATCGCGAGGTTGAAACGAGTTGATTGGTGTGTGGATTGCATGATATAATCAAGTATTCAGTGAGATTGGAGAGAAAATGCAAATCTGGGCAAACCCAGAACACGCGCGTGTTCTTGGGTGTTCTTGGCGCCATTTTTTGAATATTTGAATATTTGAATTTTGTGATTTTATTTAATTGATTCAAAAATTAATTTCTCTCCGAGTTTTAATGATTTTGAGTTGATTCTTTTTTTAATAATTCACAAAAATGTTAAAATATTATTTATTTTGTATAATTGATATTTTTGCAAAGAATTAATGTTTTAATTGTTTTTAACATTTAAAATACTTTTTCCACCTTGATTTTGCAACTTTTAATGCTTTCTAATTATTTTGTAGGTCAATACTTAATTTTTGAAGCATTAATCCAAGATCACAATTTGTTTTTCCTATGTTAAACAATTTTGATCATTTTAATTGAATTTTCATTCAATTAAAACACATTTTTGAAAACAAATTAGGGTTTTTGGATTAATTCAACCCTCATAAATCATTTTCAAAACACTTTGGACCTCTAATAGAGTGTAAGACCCAACCCTTTGTAAATACAACCCATTTTAGGCCTCACTTATTGTATAAGTCCCGTTGTATTTCAAAAAAGTTCGACGCGATCATCATCTGTTGAAAAACAAACCTTGGGCCTACCCTCGAGTAGTAAGACCCATTTCTTTTCTTAAAACTCTTTGGGCCTCTAATAGAGTGTAAGACCCAATCCTTTTTTTTACCAAATCATTTTTGGGCCTTTTGAAAAATAACCTTTTGGGCCTCTCCTTGAGCTATAAGACCCATTCAAAACTTTTGGGCCTCTATTAGAGTGTAAGACCCAACCCCCTTTTAACCAAAACCATTTTTGGGCCTCAAATATTGTATAAGCCCCTCTGCGTTAAAAGAAAACCTCGACGTGATCGCCATTTTAAACGAAAAATCATCTGGGCCTACCCTCGTGTTATAAGCCCCACTCTTTTATTTAAACTTTTTGGGCCTCTTGAGAGAGTGTAAGACCCATCCCTTTGTACAGAAAACCTTTTTGGGCCTCAGTCACTTGTATAAGTCCCTCTGTACAAATTCAAATAGTGCGCTCACTGATAAAACCCTGGGCCTCTCCTTGAGCTGTAAGCCCCAAATCTTTCTCTTTCAAAGCACTTTCTCCTTTGATTTTGAATATACTGTTGTTTTCAATCTTTCTTTGTTGAACAACTAACCAAACAGCATGGAAGCTCTACAACCGAGTAAGTGGTTATTGCTTTCATTTACCGCTTTCATATACATATAACTGTATTGTGGGGCTGTTTCGCTGTAAGTCTTCTTTCATAAACTCATATCAACTGTGTAATAATAGTATAGATATTTCGAGTTTCCCCGGCAACTACGTCTAGAACTAGGTGACGCCGTTTCGTTTATTCGTAGAAATACACAACTAGATCCCCAATAGGATCACCAGATACAGTCTTCTCTTCGGCTGTCCTCATTAGGAATTGTCAAGAAACTCTACTCCCAGAGATGAATGTATTCTCCGTGAATGGTATCTTTGAGTTTCTTCCAAATTCTCGAACTTTCCTGACTTGATCTATTCCTTGTGAATAGCTTGCCTTGAATTTCTTGGGGTTTGGGGACCCACGGGCTTCTTAAAAGCATCGGCCTCCTCTTGGGCATCGTACAAGGACCCACAGGCTTCCTCAAAGCAACCCCGCCTCCTCTTGGGCTTAGTACAAGGACCCGCCGGCTTCTTAGAAGTATTCACAGCCTCCTCTTAGGCTTCGTATAATGATTCTTCCTCCGGGAATGATAGCCTCCTCTTGGGCTTCGTACAAGGACCTATCGGCTTCTTAAAAGCTTCCAGCCTCCTCTTGGGCTTCGTACAAATTGTCCCGACGACCTCCTAGAGGTATAGGAACAGAAATTAGTCATCTGCATAGAACAATCCTTTCCAAGAGTCTACTACTGTTTCTCAAAGAATAGTACAAGAGATAAAACTCTAGACACAGACAGTCTAATATCCTTGAGTCTCAAAGACATTCTCAAGTGACCCCTTCGTTAAATAGGAAGAAAACCTGTAGACTCGGACAGTCTCAATACCCTTCGGATTTCCCAATTCCTTAAAGAACAGGAATAGCCGAGATCCTCGAATCAAATCCTCGAGTCCAGTGTTGCTCATATAAGAACTAATTTTCTCTTTAAAAATCAGTATACTGGACCTATCACTCAACTGAAACAGTAATCATAGCCTCCTCTTAGGCTTTGTATAATGATCCTTCTCCAGTTACAATAGCCTCTCTCTTGGGCTTTATACAATGATTCTCCCCAGCGGAGTCGAACAACGTTTAGCCTCTCTCTCGGGCTTTGTACGAGACACATAAGAGACTCCCCCGTTGAGTCAATCACCCATTTCGCCTCCATCTCGGGCTTTGTACGAGATACAAAAAGGTTCTTATTGAGCCAAACAAATTTTAGCCTCCATCTCAGGCTTTGTACGAGATACAAAAACTCTCTTGTTGAGTCAAATAGCCTCCATCTCGGGCTTTATACGAGATACCAAAAGACTCCATCGTCGAGTGAAAACCTTTTAGCCTCTTTCTCGGGCTTTGTACGAGACACATATTAGCCTCCTCTTAGGCTTTGTATAAGAAAACTACTGGTTGATCCAATCAACCTTTTAGCATCAAAGCTGTGCCTTGTTCACAGTACACAAATATCAACAACTCTTTCCCCTTCATCTAATTGTTGTAAGCGGCAAGCCTCTGGATCATCTACATCCATGCCAATGTCCCTCTTTTAGTATGAGAAATTCCTAAGGAAAGATATCATTCTCTACACTGAGTTAAAGTCTTCTCCTTTAGGTTGGAAACCCCCTATAAAGGAAATTATGGCATTGCCGGATTCACAAATCCTGGTTAAAGTAATTCTCCTTTATAAATAGTTGTGACATACAACCCCCTCTTTAGAGATGACAAATTCTCTCTAAAAGACAACACCCTTTAGCTTCACATCTTGGGCTTTGAACAAGATACAAATAGACCTTTCAGCTTCACATCTTGGGCTTTAAACAAGATACAAACCACCTTTCGCTTCACGTCTTGGGCTTTGAACAAGACACCAAATACCATTTCCTCCCATAGAATAGGAGGAACTACGAACGCTCTGATTTCCCTATTTCGGTAAACGGGAATACGTAGGCATAAGATTGAAAGAAAAAATCTTAGCGAGCACACTAAACAAAAACCCAAAATCCCATACTTTCATACCTTCGTCCTAACATCCTAACCGATAGCCTAAAGCACCCCTCGTCAACAAAATAACCTAGGAAAAACCCCGAATCTTTGTAGCATCTGTAATCTAACAGACCGCTGTTTAATCTCAGTATGCAAGCAGGGTTAGTTGGAGACATCTATTTCCCTTCCTTCATCAGCTTTAATAGGATAAAAAATGAATCGAACTGTAGTACCAGAGCGATCGTGCTTCGCAACCACATCCAAAAATCACTCGCTACAGAAAAATGGCGACTCTGCTGGGGAAAACGACAGGTCTCTTTAAGGATCTTGTTCTTTTTTTGTCCCCTAGGTGGAAACCTTGACGTCATTAGGATCTTAGGTCGAAACGCCGTTAATTCGGAATGAAACCACTGATGCTCCGCAAGCGCACGGATTTATCGAAGTAATATAAAAGATTGTCGAACCCACAGAGACCAATGTCAACCTACCGTTATCTATCGCTGCGTTGTAAAGCTAAGGCTAATGATAATTGATAAAAGGGAAACTAAGACTAGAACTAAAATAAAACTAAGAGAATATGATAATAAAGAGAGGTCGGAATATGGATTCCGCGTTCCTAAAGGACTTTGTAGAATTCGGGTACTAATTACGACTATAACTTAGTTCCGTAGAATATATCAACTTAAAAACTTCGCCTCACGCTCTCGCGGTATTAACTAAAGTCATGTTCCCTAATCCCAAGATTTTGCTCCCGCTCGCCCGGTAACTAGGAAACATATTTTGAAAGCCAACAATATCCTAAACGCATCTAAAGCGCTCTCGCTGTATTTAGACTTGTTGCCTAATTTCCACTATCCGGTTCGATCCCCACGCTCTCGCAGTGTCGGCTTTAACCTTAGTTAATTTCTCAATCCCGTGAAAAAATCGTGTTAAATAACCTCTCACTCTCATGACAAAGTTATTTAAATTAGACTTGGAAATTAAAACCAAAACAGGATTTTTAATCATAAGTTCGCACCTATTATTTTCTACCGAGTCCCGTCGGTAACGACGGTCTTCATACACCGGACTTTAAACTATTTAGCCGATCATAGAATTAAGTAAAAACGAATTAAACATAACGGTTGCAATTAAAGATAACATGGTAATTAAATTAACAACGATAAATGAAAATAATAATAAAGCAATAAAATGAAACCTGTTAATAATGCAAAAAGGAAAACTGGTATTACTTCTGAAATAATGCAGAATAATCTTGGCGTACAATAACTGGAACTGAATTTGAAACAAATGAAACAAATCCTAAGACTAATAGTGTGGTAGTTCCTCGATGTGAGAAACTACCAATTTTACATGGTAAAATTTCTGCCTAAATACTAAACAAGGAAAAATGGCCGAGAGCAGAGAGAGAGTTTTCTGTGACGACTGCTTCCCTTTTATAGAGTCCCTTGTAACTTCCGTTGGAGAGAATTTAGGAGCAGTGGGCTCATGGAGAGAGTGGGAGTAGTGGGAAGTTGGAGAAGGAGTGGAGAGAATGTAGGAGAAAATGTTGAACGTGTGAAAACTGAACATCTAAAGCTTCGTGACCACGTCTGCGCTCAACGTAATAAATCTGTTATGGATCCATGACGATCGTGAAGCTTCTGTGACGCTCGTGATGCAATTTGAGTCTGTCACGGTCGTGAGGGACCTGCCACGGTCGACACACCAGCAGAATTTGGATTCTGCTATTTTCTGCTCTTTTCTGCATCTTTTCTTCCTTGTTTTGCTTCTTTTCTCCACTTTGCATACTTTTAACTTGGAAATAGAAATACCTGCAAAAACACTTAAATATTCTCGAGAAAATCGGATATTAGACGAAAACGATATAATAATTGAATGCAAATCAAGGCCAAAATACAATACATTTTCGTGTTATCAAACACCCCCACACTTAAACCTTTGCTTGTCCTCAAGCAAACCATGACTCGTAAGAAAAATAGTGCATACAGATACTCATCCTAGGCTACCAACTCTACTTCGGTTGAGTTTGTGTCATAGGTACTAGCTTACACACTAAGGATATCGTAACAACACAATTCCGCTTTTGCGGTCACCAACCTCCATCCTATACAAACTAATCCGAATCATGTCATTATACCTAAACCTAACTAACTCATCCTTCTTTCATCCCTTTTCATTCTGGCGCAATCACATTAAGCCCATTATCCTTTCACACTCATGGTAGGATAACCTGTTAGTGACTATGATCTCATTATTATTATCAATTTTTTTCTTTTGCACATTGGCTTAAATATCAATAAAATAAAGAAGTTTGCACCGTTGGGCTAAATGATCGGGTGAGGATCACCTAACTTAGAAGGAGCATTTCTTTTCATTCATTTTTTTTCTTTTCAATTTACCATTTAAACATGAGATCATACACTTATTTGCATCGGCTTCCTACTTAGTGCGTGCTTAGGATGGTGCTGACTGCTAAATAAACTAATTAGGGACTACTAAAGGGGTGAGAACTTAAGGCTACGGCATAACAAATACTTAAATCGATTTCCATAATAGGGAGGCTCACGGTGTTAAGACGATATCGATTTTGCGGAATTTTTCCCACGACTCATAATCTAACCTTAATTTCGTCTGTAACCTAAGATTTTCAAAAGAAACCCTATTTTTAACGCAAAAATTTTCAAAATATTTGGTGTGGCTCAAGGGAGTGAGAAATCGATAAACACAAAATCGCATATAAAGACTTGACAGCACATGCAAAGACGCAACGAAAAAAAAAATTTAAAATCATGCTAGAAAGCAATAAATCTAACTAAAATGTGTTAAAATGAAAGCGGTAGAGTTCTTCCCCCACACTTAAACCAAACATTATCCTCAATGTTTTGATAAAAGGTGGTAAAGGAAAGATAGAACCTGTATGACTGCCAATGCGTGCTACCATAGCCAAATTCACTCTGATTTTTCCCTTGCTGTCCTTGTCTTTGCTGACCACTTCTACTCCGGCGTCTTGTACTACGAGATATCTGAATTTGCTAAAACTTCACTTTCTTGAAGCCGCTCATTATATGGCTTGTTTCTGAAGGAAGTACCTTCTCCTATCATACTCATCATCGGTGTCACCACCAGCAGTGACATTCGTAGGAATGTGCGTGGGCACCAACTCATCTTAAGGGATTGTCATCAAGAGATCGTTCGCCTAAATGTAGCTGAGACGTGACAAGCGATACAATTCTTTATTTTCTGCAAACACAAACAATGAAAGGAAAACATTTAAATTAAAAACTTGTGGGTTTCCTCCCACGCAGAGCTTTGTTTAACGTCGATAGCTCGACGGATGGAAGTGTTAATTTTCAGTTTCCATGGCCATTTATCAAGCCATCTCACATATCCCTCACCTTTTCTTTTCTTCCTTCTGTGGGGTAGTTCATTCTTTTGAACTTGTGGTGGTGGTTCTAGATCTATGCAAATATTAGCTTTTCAAGTTTGGGTTTAGTTATTTCATCCATCACCTCAAAGTTTAACCTTACCCTCTTAGCAGTAATGATATCCCTAGTTTCATGGTCCTCCAAGTTTCCTTTTTTATATAGGACCTCAGACAAAGGTGTGTTAGTGTTGATATTTTCCAATATCTCCACATACGTTTTGGATTGGGAGTCTACCTTAGTCACTACAAACCTTTGCGGGAAAAGAATTGGTGGGGTATATGGAGGAAGAACAACAATAGTTGCTTCATTCTCTACCTCTATGACAACCTCCCTTTCGGATGGTGTCGGTGGATTTTTCTCTACACTTTCCTCACCAGAACACTCATCATTCTCATTATCACTCTCCTCAACCTCATTATCACTCTCCTTAGGATTTTCGAGTTGTTTTTCACTACTAGTTGTTATAACATACGCATTCTCCTCAGCGGAGGGTTCTATAGGTGTAAGTGCAAGTAGTAAGGTTTGGGTCTCCAATGCCTCGGTGTGAGTCACGAGGGACTCGACCATAGTGTTCATCTGCCTAAGGGTTTCATGTGTATCGAGATGTTGTCTTCTAAGCTCTTCATTATGGAGAGTTTGGGTCTCCACAAAGTGCTCCATCATAGATTCTAACCTAGAATTAGTTGTTGTTTCAATGAAATTCTCCATTAATGTTTCAAGGTTGGGATTGACGGATTCTTGTGGTTCCTCAAAATATTGGGGGTGGTAATTTAGGTGGAAATGAGTTAGTGTCGCGTGGAAATCCTCCATTATTGTTTCGAGATCGGAATTATGTGATTCTTGCGGTTCCTCGAAATTTTGGGAATGGTAATCGTAGGAAAATTTTGGTTGCGGTTCCTCAAAATATTAGGAGTATTGCGGTTGGTAGTTGTAGAGAAAATTTGGGTGCGGCTCCTCAAAATATTGGGAGTATTGCGGTTGGTAGTTGTAGAGAAAATTTGGGTGCGGCTCCTCAAGATATTGTGATTGGTTATCATAGAGAAAATTTGGGTGATACATTTTTTCTTTAATTTTTTTTAAAATTTTTTTTTTAGGAGTGCCCTAGTCTATACGGTGCAACAACGAAATAACAATATTGACTGTTGGTCCCCGGCAACGGCGCCAAAAACTTGATGCTCCGCAAGCGCACGGATTTATCGAAGTAATATAAAAGATTGTCGAACCCACAGAGACCAATGTCAACCTACCGTTATCTATCGCTGCGTTGTAAAGCTAAGGCTAATGATAATTGATAAAAGGGAAACTAAGACTAGAACTAAAATAAAACTAAGAGAATATGATAATAAAGAGAGGCCGGAATATGGATTCCGCATTCCTAAAGGACTTTGTAGAATTCAGGTACTAATTACGACTATAACTTAGTTCCGTAGAATATATCAACTTAAAAACTTTGCCTCACGCTCTCGCGGTATTAACTAAAGTCATGCTCCCTAATCCCAAGATTTTGCTCCCGCTCGCCCGGTAACTAGGAAATATATTTTGAAAGCCAACAATATCCTAAACGCATCTAAAGCGCCCTCGCTGTATTTAGACTTGTTACCTAATTTCCACTATCTGGTTCGATCCCCACGCTCTCGCAGTGTCGGCTCTAACCTTAGTTAATTTCTCACTCTCGTGACAAAATCGTGTTAAATAATCTCTCACTCTCATGACAAAGTTATTTAAATTAGACTTGGAAATTAAAACCAAAACAGGATTTTTAATCATAAGTTCGCACCTATTATTTTCTTCCGAGTCCCGTCGATAACGACGGTCTTCATACACCGGACTCTAAACTATTTAGCCGATCATGGAATTAAATAAAAACGAATTAAACATAACGGTTGCAATTAAAGATAACATGGTAATTAAATTAACAACGAAAAATGAAAATAATAATAAAGCAATAAAATGAAACCTGTTAATAATACAAAAAGGAAAACTGGTATTACTTCTGAAATAATGCAGAATAATCTTGGCGTACAATAACTGGAACTGAATTTGAAACAAATGAAACAAATCCTAAGACTAATAGTGTGGTAGTTCCTCGATGTGAGAAACTACCACTTTTACATGGTAAAATTTCTGCCTAAATACTAAACAAGGAAAAATGGCCGAGAGCAGAGAGAGAGAGTTTTCTGTGACGACTGCTTCCCTTTTATAGATTCCCTTGTAACTTCCGTTGGAGAAAATTTAGGAGCAGTGGCCTCATGGAGAGAGTGGGAGTAGTGGGAAGTTGGAGAAGTAGTGGAGAGAATGTAGGAGAAAATGTTGAACGTGTGAAAACTGAACATCTAAAGCTTTGTGACCACGTCTGCGCTCAACGTAATAAATCTGTTATGGATCCATGACGATCGTGAAGCTTCTGTGACGCTCGTGATGCAATTTTAGTCTGTCACGGTCGTCACACCAGCAGAATTTGGATTCTTCTGTTTTCTGCATCTTTTCTTCCTTGTTTTGCTTCTTTTCTCCACTTTGCATACTTTTAACTTGGAAATAGAAATACCTGCAAAAACACTTAAATATTCTCGAGAAAATCGGATATTAGACGAAAACGATATAATAATTGAATGTAAATCAAGGCCAAAATACGATACATTTTCGTGTTATCAACCACAGATTGGGGCTTCCGCCGGGGAACCCATTTTCTGTCAGGAACTTAGGATTCATAGCTTTAAAGGTCTAGGATGATTAGGACAAATATATATACTGCTTTTCCTAATTGCTATACGTGTTTATTTTTCTGCTAATGGGAATGCGTGTGATGCCGCATGTGGAAAAATTGAGTATACACTTAAGATAAGTGATGGCGACGAGGTCGACCATCAACCTCAGTGGAGGCTGACCAATGCAACCCATTCTCTCACCTAGACAATGGGTCGATTGTGATGTCTGAGAAGCTGAGGAGCCAAACCCTTTTGTAGTGCGGAAACTATCGGGAATAGTTGTTACGCGATACTACCCTCATTTAAGGCTGGTGATCTATTCTCGGTGAATGGCACTTACTCTAAGATCGCTCTACAACTCGCTGGCGATCCGCTTGTTGTTTTGCTTTCCTGGGAGGAGCTGATGATAATGAGTACAGGTACAAAAATCACCCTAGTATAAACCTTTGGGGATGGGTAGAGCCTTGACTTCATGACAACGACCCTTTGACCCCATGTTTTTTCTATGTTTTTGTGTGCTGCATTCATGCATTCATTTAAAAAACATTAAAACATAAAAAAAAAATTCTCTTCTAGTCTCTCTGTTTTTCAAAATAAACTAAGACTGTGATTGCAAATGTCAGAGAGAAAAAGATTGCGCTAATGGATTTCGGTAGAAGGAGAACTCATAAGCACACCTTCAGGATTCCAAAACTAGAGGATTTGAGAGGTTTGGCGAAGATGATCACAAACCAAGAGGCTTTCAGAGCCAAGCACGGAGGTCTGCTACCACTGTTAAGAGTCCATGTGATTGAGGGAATCATGGACGCGCTCGTTCAATTCTACGATCCGGTTTATCACTGCTTTACATTCCCGGATTACCAGCTCGCACCAACGCTAGAGGAGTATTCTCATCTGATCGATTTACATATCACTGATCGAGCTCTATTTTCTGGACTGGAAGAAATTCCAAAGAATCAGACCATTGCAAGAGCAATTCATTTGGACGAGTCTGAAGTTAGGACTCACCTAACCACTAAGGGTGGCATCCAAGGTTTGCCAACCCAGTTCTTGACAAAGAAGGCCCTGTATTTTGCCAGTATAGGGGACATGACTGCTTTTGAAAGCATCTTTGTCTTACTCACCTACGGGTTATTTTTGTTTCCCAACATCAATAACTTCGTCGATATCAACTCCATTAAGGTTTTTCTCATTGGAAACCCTGTGCTGACTTTGCTCGCAGATGCGTATCATTCTGTACACTTAGGAAATTTGTACATCGGAGGGGGGATCACATGCTGTGTACCTTTGCTTTACAAATGGTTTATCTCCCACTTGCCCAAGTCTGCTGCTTTTTGGGATTGCAAGAGTGCCTTACGTTGGTCGCAGAAAATCATGTCTCTTACCAACTCTGACAATGACTGGTGTAATAGGATATATGACGGAATCAGAATCATTGACCGTTGTGGAAACTTCCCCAACGTACCCCTTATAGGAACTAAGGGAGGAATCAATTACCATCCAGTTCTCGTTCGTCGTCAATTTGGATACCCGATGAGACACGTCCCACGGGGTGTTCATCTGGAAGGTCTTTTCTTCAAAGAAGGAGAAAACGACATAGCACTAAAGATGGAAATAGTGCACGCTTGGAAGCATGTTCATAAGAAAGGACGTAAGTCTCTAGGAAAACCGGACTGTGTCTCGATGGAGCCTTATCTCCATTGGGTACAAACTAGAGCTCTCAAGCTAAAGATGCCTTATCCTCGTTACGGAATTCTTCCACCGGGGGAGTCTGTCATGTACTTCATGACGGAAACTAAAAAGCTTCAGGTTACTCTCAACAAAGTTCAACGGGAGAGAAGGTCTTGGAAGAACAAGTACCGCACCCTCGATGTAGAGTGCATCAAAATACAGCAATTACTGAAAGTGAAAGATGCTCTGATTGAAATTTTGGAGCAACATGCTGTAGAGAATCAAGATGACCAAAGAAATTTGCTCGCTCATTTCACCTGGCAAAGGAATGACAACCCGACAACGGCCCAAGAGCCCCGGTCAAAGAAAAGGAAGATACCAGAATCAGCACCCGATTTCTCTTCAGAGAGGACTCGGGACCCATTAGCTTAGGTTTCTATTTCCGCACCTTGTAATTTATTGTATTTCCATTTCCGCAATCCTTTGGATTTCAATAAAAAGGGGTTTCCCCACTGTTTGATATTTGCAATCTAATTGTCGAAGTTTATTTTGATTAAACCAAAAAACAATTAATATAATCATTGCATTCATCATTCTCACATCGCGAATTCTTCTTCCCTACGAATCTCACGTTTGTGTCTCAGTTCTAGAGTCAAACTGTCTCATTCGTATAATACTCGGGCCAATCGTCAGAAAAAGATGGATGATCTTGAGGAAGAAAACAGAGAGTTGAAGGAAGAGATCGACGCTCTGAGAGAGGATATGAGAAAGCTTCGTAACACATGCAAGCCATGGCAGAAGCTCAGTTACAAAGGACTGTGATCTCAGAGATCACCTCAACGCCCATAGTGGAGAAGTATGATCCTAGGTATCAAATGCCGAAAGATCGTCCTTGGGGCATGCCTGTTAACTATATCTCGGAAGGATATGTTCCGTTGATCACTGAAGAGCAGGGAATCACAACAGAAGCCGCTGGGCCTGAAGGTTACAAACTTCGGGAAAGCGAAGATGTCAGGGGCATATTGAAGACTCCTGAAGGTTACAAACTTCGGGAGACGCCAAGACTTACTGCCGTAGTCACGGTACCACCCCCTGTGGTGCATACTGTCCCGGAAGGACAGATTCCACAAATACCTTCTGGTAAAAAGGAAATTATGCTTGACCGAATGGATGAAATCCAGGAACAGTTCTTGGAAATGCAAAAGGAACTGCAAGCCATTCGCAGTCAGGATTTATTTGGAAAGGACGCCGCAGACCTCTGCTTGGTCCCCAATGTAAAAGTTCCGCACAAATTTCAAGTGCCCGACTTTGAAAAATACAAGGATAACTCTTGCCCTCAAAGCCATCTGGTGATGTACGCTCGGCGGATGTCAGCTCAGACGGAGAATCAGGACCTGCTGATTCACTACTTTCAGGATAGTTTAACCGGTGCCGCACTCAAATGGTACATGGATTTAAACCATGCCACGATCAGCACATTCAGAGATCTTGGCACTGCCTTCGTCCAACAATACAAATACAATTTAGACATGGCACCCGACAGAGATCAACTCAGATCGATGTCGCAAAAGGACAAGGAAACCTTTAAGGAGTATGCTCAAAGGTGGCGTGAGATTGCCGCTCAAATTTGTCCACCTCTTGAGGAAAAAGAGATGACAAAGATCTTCTTAAAGACCTTAAGCTCATTTTACTATGACCGAATGGTTGCCAGTGCACCTAGTGATTCACCGAGATGGTGGGCATGGGCGTACGTCTTGAGGAAGCCGTCCGAGAAGGACGTTTGGTAAAAGACACTGGATCGACGAGCGGTATTAAAAAATACGGTAGTGCTCTCCCTAAGAAAAAAGAGCAAGATATTGGGAATATCTCTCTCTGAAAGCAAAGGCGACGGTACCAACCAGTAGCAGCTGTAACTCCTGCTATCAGCACCGCGCCTACGTATCAACCTCTGGTTGCGCAGAGCCAACCTAATCAGCAAAGGACACAACAGCCTCTTCAGCAAGCTTGTCCTCCATATAACAACAACCATACAACACGGCCACCAGGATTTGATCCTATACCCGTGTCGTACGCAGAGCTGTTTCCATTACTACTGGCTAAGGGGCACATTCAGACTAAGTCTCCTCTTACAGTACCTAAAAATCCGCCTTTCTGGTTTAAGGTGGATCAAACTTGCCCTTATTATCAAGGAGGTCCAGGGCATAACATTGAGAATTGTCTCAATTTCAAATCCGACGTGCAAAAAATTGTTAGGAGCGGGGTCTTATCCTTCAAGGATACACATCCTAATGTCCTCACGAACTCGCTGCCTCAACATGAGAAGGCTGCAGTCAATTTGATAGAAGGAGAGACTAACGATGTCTATCAAATTCACGATGTACTCTTGTTGAAAACCAATCTGGTCAAGATGCATTGTAGACAGAGTGGATATGGCCATGTTCCATCTCATAATTATCACCAGTGTGATATCTGCTCTAAAGACAATCAAGGATGTTCTGTGGTGCAAGCAGCCCTACAGGAACAAATGGATTTTGGATGGATCCAAGAGCACCGAGTTCATGGAGTTAACATGGTTTACAGGAATTCCAATGTCATTCAAAACCACGACATCCGTGCAATGAATGCCAACTTAGTGGCAATGCACTCAAGGCAAAGCCAGTATCATAATCTGCCACGACACGATTACAGTTCCTGTCTGACTTGCTCGGTAAACAAACAGGGATGCTCTTTCATACAAGAGGCCCTCCAGCGTCAGATGGATCTTGGATGGATCCAAGACTACCATGATAGGAACCCTTATCAGATCAACATGGTTCAGATCTTCGATATTCGCGTGATGAATACCAACCTGGTAGAGTTACATGCTGAGCAGGTCCGACTTGGATTCTTAATATCACATGACTATCAAAGCTGTAAAGCGGGTTGCGAAAACAATCGAGGTTGTACCCTTGTCCAGGAGGCACTTCAGCACTTGTTAAATCACTGGTGGATGCCAATTTATATTGATGAAGATACTCAGCAGATTAGTATCAGTAACAGGAATCCTACTCGACGTCAAAGTCAGGATGTCCGATCTGTGGAAGCTAACCTAGTGAGGTTACATTGTATTCAAAGTGGGCGTGGCCAGGTGCCACCACACAATTATGACCGTTGTAGCGTCTATTCGGAAAGTAACCAAGGGTGTTACCTTGTGAGAGCAGCTCTTCAGGGTCAGGTGGATCGTGGAGAGATTCGCCCATATCCGGGTTCTGGACCCATCAACTGGGCTCCGGACTACCTTGCCAATCAAGTCGAGGATGTTGTCACAATCCCTGGTCATCACAGGACCAGGGATGTTTTTGCCATTATCCCTCTACTTGACGAATCGAGAGTTCCCAACCGGGAACGGATCGAGATTACTTATGATGGTCAGAAAAATCAGAAGGTTCCCATAGTCATCTATCTGCCGGGACCACTACCGTATGAATCAGCTAAGGCGATCCCTTATGAATACGGAGTGGTAGAATCTTCAACCGAGGGGTTGGGGAAGCTAACAAAGAAAAGGAACTTCAGACGGAAACTCCTGATCTACCAGTCGGTCAATCCAGTAATCCCGACCTTTCAAAAAATAACGATGAGATGCTGAAGCTCATCCAAAGGAGTGAATACAACATTGTTGATTAGTTGTTGCAAACTCCTTCAAAGATCTCTGTATTATCATTATTACTCAGTTTAGAAGCCCACAGGGAGGCTCTACAGAAAGTCTAGAGCAAGCCTTTGTGGAACAGGATGTAACAATCAGACAGTTCGATGGCATTGTCTCTAACATCACTTCCTACAACAATTTGGGATTTAGTGATGAGGAATTACCCGAAGAGGGTCATCGTCATAACATGGCGCTCAACATTACAGTTAACTGCCAGGACAATGCTTTAGCCAATGTACTGGTAGACACAGGGTCAGCCCTGAATGTTATGCCGAAGTCCACTTTGATGCAATTATCATTCAAAGGCCCTCCGATGAGAATCAGCGAGGTCGTCGTCAAAGCGTTCGACGGATCCAGAAAAACAGTTATCGGCGAAGTTGATCTTCCCATAACTATCGGCCCTCACACTTTCCAAGTCACTTTCTAGGTCATGGACATCCGGGCAACGTACAGTTGTTTATTAGGAAGACCTTGCATACATCAGGCTGGAGCGGTCACTTCCACCCTCCACCAAAAGCTAAAGTTCGTTCAGAACGATCAACTTGTCACAGTCTGTGGAGAACAGGCCTTGCTCGTGAGTAACTTATCATTATCTACTTGTGTAGAACCCGAGGAGGTTATTGGAACTCAGTTCCAAGCACTGTCGGTGAGAAAGAACAATCAGTTCAAAGAAGGAACTTCCATTTCTTCATACAACGATGCTATTAAAGCGATCGAGAGTACCGATACAATCGGATGGGGATAGCTTGTCATTCCATACAATCGGATGGGGACAGCTTGTCATTCCTACTGACAATACAACAAAGAAGGGTCTTGGTTTTTCTGCAACCTGTACCCAGACAGCTGCCAACGATGAAAGTCTTCATCCCCTTCAAAACTTCTTCCACATTGGAGGTTTCCTCCACCCAGTGTCTCAAGCAGTACATGCTATCAATGAGGAAGATCCCTCTGACACAGATGAAGAATGGAAGTCATATCTTAACGAGGACAGTTACATGTCTCAGGAAGAGGTGCCTATGCCATTTTGCTATCCCGTACATAGTCCGAGATTTATACCACGGTCAGACGTCGAAATGATATATGGAGATTGTGATCCAGAAGGATGCCGTGCTCCGCCAAATTCATTAGAGGAAGACACTCGGATGAAAGACAACTTTGACTACAACTACTATGGCCCAATGGATGGTCTGCCAATGTGGCAACCTTACCCAGGAAACTTGGGGCAAGAGAGTCAGCCGAACAATGAAAATCAGCTGACCGTCATTGAACACAATACCTGTGTCCCCACCATGTCATGGGATCAACACTCAGGTTATTCAGAAACTACTCAACATGAAGATGAATTCACAACGTTTGCAAGACTTGAATTCATCAACTATGCTTTTCCCAAGGTCAACGTCATCGAGAGAAATGACTCCTCCAGTTCCAAAGAAGTTTGGGACACCTTGGGACAACCGAGTGGAAAATTCGACTTTGTGGTCAAGTACACCGCTCCCGAAAGCTCTCGTATCAGGCTCGAAGATATCCAGCCTACTGGATGGGGAGATACAGCTGAGAGCACAAATGCTATGCAAAATACAACAGAGGAATCCTCCTACGACAATTCTGCCTGGGAGACAGATTCCAATGATCCTGCTCCACCAGAAATCAGCGTTATTTCTGAAGACAAATTGAGGAAGGTGCCAGACTTTGTGATTCACCGAGGAGTTCGCCGCCAATGGGTTGCTGTCGATGTTCCGAAGGTCGTTCTCCAATCAAAGTAATTGCCATCTTTAACCTTTCACCTTGCCCAGGTGAAACAGATGTTTTGATAGGGCTCGCTTTCTGTAAATTTCCCTCTTCGCTTCGCCCAAAGCGACAGAGTTTTGTTTTTTAGGGCTGTAGTTTCAAGAATCGACTTGTTCATTAATAAAAAACGTCGTTCTGTAATTTATGCATTAATTGCTGTTTTCTCTTTTCGTTTTTTTTCAGAAAATGGTAATCCTAAAAAACAAATCAATAATAAAAACAAGCAGTAAAATAAAACACTGCACACACTTGCATTTTCTCTATCTCTTCTAAATCAAAGAGGAAGTACAGAAACAGATCTACGTTGGTTTCCTCGCTACGTCAGAATATCCTCAATGGTTGGCCAACATCGTACCCGTTCCCAAAAAGGACAGAAAGGTTAGAATGTGTGTTGATTACAGGGATCTGAACAAGGCAAGTCCAAAGGACGACTTTCCTTTACCACACATTGACATGCTGGTAGACAACACAGTAAAGTTCAAAATTTTCTCCTTCATGGATGGATTCTCGGGCTATAACCAGATCAAAATGGCGCCGAAAGATATGGAGAAAACTTCGTTCATTACCCCATGGGGTACCTTTTGTTACAAGGTAATGTCGTTCGGTTTGAAGAACGCTGGGGCAACGTATCAAAGGGCCATGACTACTCTCTTTCATGACATGATACATAAAGAGATAGAGGTATATGTCGATGATATGATTGCAAAATCTAAGACAGAAGAGGAGCATGTGACCCACCTGTCAAAACTATTCGAGCATTTGCAAAAGTACAAACTCCGCTTGAATCCCAACAAGTGCACCTTCGGTGTCTGTTCAGGGAGATTACTAGGGTTCATCGTCAGCCAGAAAGGAATTGAGGTTGATCCTGACAAGGTCAAGGCCATTCAAGAAATGCCTTCTCCGAAAACTGAAAAACAAGTAAGAGGATTCTTTGGATGTTTGAACTACATCTCCAGATTCATATTCCTCATGACCGCGACATGTGCACCGATTTTCAAATTACTCAAAAAGAACCAGGATTGCGTTTGGACAGAAGATTGCCAAACCGCCTTCGACAGTATCAAGGAATATCTGTTGAATCCTCCGATTCTATCACCTCCAGTGGAAGGAAGACCACTGATCATTTACCTCACAGTCCTAGAGGACTCAATTGGATGTGTACTTGGCCAACAAGACGAAACCAAAAGAAAAGAGTCTGCCATTTACTATTTGAGCAAGAAATTCACCGACTGCGAGACTCGGTACACGATGCTTGAGAAAACTTGTTGTGCTTTAGCTTGGGCAGCCAAACGTCTTCGCCAATACATGATTCGTCACACTACTTGGTTAATCTCCGAAATGGATCCAATCAAGTATGGCTTCGAAAAATCTGCTCTCACGGGAAGAATTGCCCATTGGCAGATGTTGTTATCAGAATATGACATAGAGTACCACGCTCAGAAATCCATTAAGGGAAGTATTTTAGCCGATCATTTGGCTCATCAACCGATTGACGATCAAGAATCAATCGGGTTTGACTTCCCAGACGAAGATGTCATGTATCTAAAAATGAAAGATTGCGATGAACCGTTACCCAGTGAAGGGCCAGAACCAGGTTCCCAGTGGGGACTTGTCTTTGACGGAGCAGTTAATCATTATGGAAACGGAATTGGGGCAATCATTGTTACCCCTCAGGGTACCCACATTCCTTTCACTGCCAGACTTAAGTTCAAATGTACGAACAACGAGGCCGAATACGAAGCTTGTATTATGGGTCTCGAAGAAGCGATTGATTTAAGGATCAAAAACTTGAACGTATACGGCGATTCAGTCTTGGTTATCAATCAGATTAAAAGAGATTGGAACACATACCAATCATGATTGATTCCTTACAAAGACTATGCAAGAAGGTTGCTACCCTTCTTCAACAGAGTTGAGTTTCATCATATCCCTCGAGAGGAGAATCACATGGCTGATGCATTAGCCACTCTCTCTTCCATGATTAGTGTAGGTCAATGGAACGACTTACCTAAGATCGACATAATGCGCCTTGAACGGCCCGCTTACATCTTCACGATTGAAGCAGTCCTAGACGACAAACCTTGGTATCATGATATCAAATGCTTCCTTCAGAAACAAGACTACCCACCTGGGGCACTCAGAAAAGACAGAAAAACCCTCAGAAGATTGGCTGGAAACTTCTTCCTGAGTGGTGATACTCTTTATAAGAGAAATTTTGACTTGGTCTTGCTCCGATGCGTAGACAGACCAGAAGCAGACATGCTTATGAAAGAAATTCACGAAGGATCCTTTGGCACTCATGCCAATTGACACGCAATGGCGAGAAAAATCCTAAGAGCAGGGTATTACTGGTTGACCATGGAATCCGACTGCTACAAGTACATGAGGAGGTGTCACAAGTGTCAGATATACTCCGACAAAATTCCTGTACCGCCATCACATCTCAAAGTTCTCTCTTCCCCATGGCCATTCTCGATATGGGGAATCGACATGATTGGCATGATTGAGCCCAGGGCTTCAAACGGACATCGGTTCATTCTAGTAGCCATTGACTATTTCACCAAGTGGGTCGAAGCAGCGTCATTCGCTAATGTAACCCGACAAGTGGTGGTCCGATTTATCAAAAATAATATCATCTGCCGTTATGGTGTTCCGAGCCAGATCATTACTGATAATGGATCTAACTTGAACAACAAGATGATGAAAGAGTTGTTCGTTGAGTTCAAGATCGAACACCATAACTCATCTCCCTACCGACCCAAGATGAACGGAGCGGTAGAAGCGGCCAATAAGAACATCAAGAAGATCGTTCAAAAGATGGTTGTAACCTACAAAGACTGGCACGAGATGCTACCCTTTGCTCTTCACGATTATCGCACATCTCTTTGCACTTCAACAGGGGCAACCCCTTTCTCTCTAGTATATGGCATGGAGGCAGTGCTCCCCATAGAAGTAGAGATCCCTTCAATCCGAGTATTGATGGAAGCTAAGCTTTCAGAAGCTGAATGGTGTCAAAGTCGACACGACGAACTCAATCTGATCGAAGAGAAGCGAATCACGGCACTATGCCACGGTCAGCTGTATCAACAGAGAATGAAAAAGGCGTTCGACAAAAAGGTCCGACCTCGCATCTTCAGGAAAGGAGACCTTGTGCTCAAGAAGATACAATCTTTTCTCACTGATTCTCGGGGCAAATGGACCCCAAATTATGATGGCCCCTATGTGGTCACGAAAGCTTTCTCAGGCGGCACCTTGAGACTTGCAACCATGGACGGAGAGGAATTTGCCTACCCCACGAATGTTGACGTAGTCAAGAAATACTTCGCCTAAATAAAAAATAAAAAAGAGAAGAAAAAAAAACATCTCGGTGGATTGAAAACCCGAAAGGGCGGTCCAGGCAAAAGTTAGAGACATGAAAAATAATCATCCCGGTGGATTGGAAACATCGAAGTACAATCCAGGAAAAAATTAGGGATAATGGCAAGTAACTATGTTCAACAGAGGCAAGTCCCTCAGCAGCAGTTACATCATCCGTCAGAAAACTCCAGTCAAGGTCATCTTCGACAGAAGCTCAGGATGCCCCGAATTCAAAGTTGGTAGAAGGATAGCGGTCGTTATGTTTCAACGTAGCCCTTTTCCCTGTAAATTACCATTTTCTAACTTTGTAAATACTCTTTGGAATCACGCGTTTGGATGATCTCCATTTTATCAATAAAATTTGAGCCTTTGTGCTTTTGTTTGTAATTCTTATTTGTTTTAGCTTTACAGAACGACATTTTAATACGATTCTTGAAATAAAACAAAAATGAATTTACTTGTTAAAACTTTTTCTGCTTTTTAATAAAGACGGCAATTTCTTTTGACTGTTGAACATCAGAAGAACATCAGTCGCTTCTCCAGAAGTAATCGAACCTTAAAGTGCAGAATCAAAGTACTCCTTCTAACCCAGTACGCCTGAATGAAGGGATCAACTATGTCAGATGCGAATATTCCGTCCGACATTCTCATCCGAGTTCTCATCTCCTAAGCCCGATCAACATAGCTCCCAACAGGGACTATCTCTCCTAAGCAAGGTGGAATTGCTATTCTGAACCAACGGTACTTCTTCGCCCCGCGACGACCGAGTATCCAGTCGTGTTCATTTTTTTTTAGTTTGTATGTCGCGTCAGTTTTGTCAGCATATACATATAGGCATCATGCATTATTGATTTGCATTCACAGTCATATTGCATCACTATCACTCTAGTCGGTCTTGTCCCCTAGTGATAAAAGTCCTCTCAATCGAGTTGTCAGCCCTTTCCTCGTCAGGAAGTGTTACGTCTGAACAATCTCTCTCCTCCAGTTTTATTTCTGGATTGAAGTTGGGTCCTCGACCACTTTGATAACTTGAACCTCTGAAAGACCAGAGAGCCCTCAGTTAACATCACTCTTCGCCATTGAAGATGATATCCTTGTTTTCCCGGATTAAAGAAAATCCCGAGGGAAAGCCTCCTAAATCGGAGATTCGGCAGTACGGCAGTTTTTCTCCGAAAAACCCACTGATGAAAAGGTCATCGACACCTCAAAATTGGATCACATCATATGGCATTTCTCTGAGAAAAGTATGATGTAAAGACCCCAAACGAAAGCAGTCTCTCAAGAGACTCATTTTCCCCAGTAGATTCGACAAATGGCGTCTCCAAACAAAGAAGTTTGTGCACCTCTACAACTCAGACGACTGGGTTCCCCAGCAAGTCTGACATCAAAACTTTTTCCACTCAAATGGCATCTCCCCAGGAAAATTCGGCGAGAAGTTTGAAGGAAAGCCGCTACGAATAGCGTCCCTTGTCAATAAAGTTTATTGACGAAAGAAACTAAGACTAGTTCCTTGGTAGGAAACCAGGATCGAGGGGAAGTTTACATCAGAAACTAAGACCAGTTCCTTGGTAGGAAACCAGGATCGAGGGGAAGTTTACCTTTTCTAAGCATCATTGCTTAGCTAAAGAAGATGAATGCGTAAGCTACCATTCATAACCACCATCAAAATTTCGGGTATTCCGATATTTAATCCTCTTGCACCCCGAATGCCCGAATACCTTCGTCATTCACGCCTTCGTGTCCAAGAATATTAAATAGGGGCATCTGTCATACCCCAAATTTTAACCACTTAGATTTCCCATCATTATGTAAATCATCATCACAATATGGAGGAACCATTATATTTCATCAGTCTCCCCAAAGATGGGTGAGAATCCACTACAATCAAAATTAGGGTTTTAAGCCCTCTCAGAGCCTTAGACAAAGGATCAATCAAGGAATGACATGATCTTCAATTTGTCTAGCCTCTAACATATCCACAATAGATCAAAAGGACTCCCACTTCAAGGATTAAGCACAAGGCTGCTCCCTTCTAGGTGGATCAAGTCTCAAGATCGACAGTGTCACCAAATTAGGGTTTTGGTCGACCAGGGCCTCTAGATGGAAATTTTTCATTTGGGAACAAGCCAATGCTTCAAAACATAACCTAATATACTCCATGGAACCTCATGGACCCAAGCATCAAGTCAATTTTGCCTCAGGGGATGCATTCTTCAAAAATCAGGAATTAGGGTTTCTTGACCTAATTCACCCCTAAGTTGACTTTTGGGACAAATCATGAGCCAAGACCTCAAGACATGATTTGAGGGTCTTTAATATACTATATTGATCCATTTGGAACAATGGATTAATCCAAGAAGCTTAAGCAACAAGTCTCAATTTCATCTGCACCACAATTAGGGTTTCGCGGGGAAAAGTCAACTGTAGCTTTGATTTTTGACCAGGACATGCTCCCAAGCCCTAAGACATGATTCAATATACCATATGACACCCATGGAACATGTCCATCAAGTTTGATTTAGGTCAAGGACATGATTTCATGAAGAATTGCACAGTTTGGAATTCATCTGATAAAAAGTCAACTGTGCACAAAAGTCAACTTTGACTTATTGAGATTTTTCACCAAAATGGATTTTTAACCCTAAAATGATGTTAATGTATGATTTGAATCATCATTCATCAAGAAAAATCAAAGAAAGTGGGATAACTTGTAAAAGGGGTAACCATAAAAACTTTTTAGAAAAATTTCTAAGTTATGGAAAAAGTGACACTAATGTGCCAACTTTGGAGGACCATAACTCCTAAACCACAAGGTCATTGTTCCCCATTCAAAGCTTGATTTGTAGATCTCATTGCCCTCTACAAAAGCTTCATACCGACCTATGTCTAAATTCCTCATGGATTTTGAGTTATGGAGTGATAAAAATCAAGAAAAGTCACTTTGTTCCAACACTTAGTGAAAATTTCACTAAGTCAGATTTTACCCTACTTTTTGCCAAATGTAGGGGGATTTTTCACTTGGATTCAAAAGAGATCAAAACCAAACATGTTCAAACAGTTGTTGTATCATGTAAGGGGTTTCCAAAATGGCCAAGAACATTACCAAATTCAATTTGAGTCATGAGATATAACATTGGCAAGTTGCCTTGTTGAAATCTGTCAAGGCAAGGCAGATTTTGCATTTTTGGTCGATTTGCCAAAATAAGCCAAATCCAAATGCTCCTATCCACTTGGACACCTCTGAGGATTGAATCTAAAGGGGACAATAACTAAGCCAAGCCTCCAAAGTCTTTGGAACAAGAAATAGCATGTTGAACCTAGAATGGCCAAAATAGGGACAAGACTCCAATTTTGGATTGGAGCATTCAATGGAAGCATCAAGGTGGCATGGACTGAGCCATTCTCAACTGAATTCCGTCAAGACTTATCCAAGACCAAGGGAACCACAACCCTGTGCCCTAACCTCTAGTCAATGGCTATAGGAGACTTGGATTTCCATTGGACAACATTGGCCAAACCTCTGCTGCAGTTGCCATTCACTGTGGATCCCAAAACAAACTTGCTCTACTATAAATAGAGCTCATTTGTGCTCAGTTTGAGTACACCAAAGCCATCAAACAGATTTGCCTTCTAAGGCAAGTCACTATCGGGTTTTGAGTTTGGGAGCTTTTCCAATCAAACCAATCACACACACACACACCTCATATACATCATATAGAAGTGATCCAAACACTCACATAACATCTAGAACACGGATTTCACAAAATCACCAGCCAATTGCTCAAGTTCTTGACAGATTTGCAGTTGGGGTACCATCTCAAGTTCCAGATCATTTCAATCCATTCCAAGCATTCATACACACTCCATGGCACCTAGGGAAGCTATCCAGATCATTGGAACCTAGTTGTAACACCTCCAACACAAATCACGATCACCAGCTGCAAGTGGTAAGCATGAGCTCTTCTAACTCTATGATCCATGCAATTTTTGCTGCACAATAATTTGGCCATATGTTCATAATCATGCATGGAATGTTTCCCCTCAATTAATTGCATTGTTTGAATCGTGTATCAAAAATCCTAGCCTTCATGCAGAAATTAGGGTTCTTGAGGATTTTTCGTGATTTCTTGTTATTTGTTTAATTTAAATGAAATTAAATACCATAGACATGATCGTGAGGTTGAAACGAGTTGATTGGTGTGTGGATTGCATGATATAATCAAGTATTCAGTGAGATTGGAGAGAAAATGCAAATCTGGGCAAACCCAGAACACGCGCGTGTTCTTGGGTGTTCTTGGCGCCATTTTTTGAATATTTGAATATTTGAATTTTGTGATTTTATTTAATTGATTCAAAAATTAATTTCTCTCTGAGTTTTAATGGTTTTGAGTTGATTCTTTTTTTAATAATTCACAAAAATGTTAAAATATTTTATTTTCCCAAAAAATCCCAAAAATATTATTTATTTTGTATAATTGATATTTTTGCAAAGAATTAATGTTTTAATTGTTTTTAACATTTAAAATATTTTTTCTACCTTGATTTTGCAACTTTTAATTCTTTCTAATTATTTTGTAGGTCAATACTTAATTTTTGAAGCATTAATCCAAGATCACAATTTGTTTTTCCTATGTTAAACAATTTTGATCATTTTAATTGAATTTTCATTCAATTAAAACACATTTTTGAAAACAAATTAGGGTTTTTGGATTAATTCAACCCTCATAAATCATTTTCAAAATACTTTGGGCCTCTAATAGAGTGTAAGACCCAACCCTTTGTAAATACAACCCATTTTGGGCCTCAATTATTGTATAAGTCCCGTTGTATTTCAAAAAAGTTCGACGCGATCATCATCCGTTGAAAAACAAACCTTGGGCCTACCCTCGAGTAGTAAGACCCATTTCTTTTCTTAAAACTCTTTGGGCCTCTAATAGAGTGTAAGGCCCAATCCTTTTTTTTTACCAAATCATTTTTGGGCCTCAGTGTATTGTATAAGTCCCGATACCGTCAAAAACAAACGGCGCAACCGTCGCCTTTTGAAAAATAACCTTTTGGGCCTCTTCTTGAGCTATAAGACCCATTCAAAACTTTTGGGCCTCTATTAGAGTGTAAGACCCAACCCCCTTTTAACCAAAACCATTTTTGGGCCTCAAATATTGTATAAGCCCCTCCGCGTTAAAAGAAAACCTCGACGTGATTGCCATTTTAAACGAAAAATCATCTGGGCCTACCCTCGTGTTATAAGCCCCACTCTTTCTTTATACTTTTTGGGCCTCTTGAGAGAGTGTAAGACCCATCCCTTTGTACAGAAAACCTTTTTGGGCCTCAGTCACTTGTATAAGTCCTTCTGTACAAATTCAAACAGTGCGCTCACTGATAAAACCCTGGGCCTCTCCTTGAGCTGTAAGCCCCAAATCTTTCTCTTTCAAAGCACTTTCTCCTTTGATTTTAAATACACTGTTGTTTTCAATCTTTCTTTGTTGAACAACTAACCAAACAGCATGGAAGCTCTACAACCGAGTAAGTGGTTATTGCTTTCATTTACCGCTTTCATATACATATAACTGTATTGTGGGGCTGTTTCATTGTAAGTCTTCTTTCATAAACTCATATCAACTGTGTAATAATAGTATAGATATTTCGAGTTTCCCCGGCAACTACGTCTAGAACTAGGTGACGCCGTTTCGTTTATTCGTAGAAATAGACAACTAGATCCCCAATAGGATCACCAGATACAGTCTTCTCTTCGGCTGTCCTCATTAGGAATTGTCAAGAAACTCTACTCCTAGAGATGAATGTATTCTCCGTGAATGGCATCTTTGAGTTTCTTCCAAATTCTCGAACTTTCCTGACTTGATCTATTCCTGGTGAATAGCTTGCCTTGAATTTCTCGGGGTTTGGGGACCCACGGGCTTCTTAAAAGCATCGGCCTCCTCTTGGGCATCGTACAAGGACCCACGGGCTTCCTAAAAGCAACCCCGCCTCCTCTTGGGCTTAGTACAAGGACCCGCCGGCTTCTTAGAAGTATTCACAGCCTCCTCTTAGGCTTCGTATAATGATTCTTCCTCCGAGAATGATAGCCTCCTCTTGGGCTTCGTACAAGGACCGATCGGCTTCTTAAAAGCTTCCAGCCTCCTCTTGGGCTTCGTACAAATTGTCCCGATGACGTCCTAGAGGTATAGGAACAGAAATTAGTCATCTGCATAGAACAGTCCTTTCCAAGAGTCTACTATTGTTTCCTAAAGCATAGTACAAGAGATAAAACTCTAGACACGGATAGTCTAATATCCTTGAGTCTCAAAGACATTCTCAAGTGACCCCTTCGTTAAATAGGAAGAAAACCCGTAGACTCAGACAGTCTCAATACCCTTCGGATTTCCCAATTCCTTAAAGAACAGGAATAGCCCAGATCCTCGAATCAAATCCTCGAGTCCAGTGTTGCTCATATAAGAACTGGTTTTCTCTTTAAAAATCAGTATATTGGACCTGTCACTCAACTGAAACAGTAATCATAGCCTCCTCTTAGGCTTTGTATAATGATCCTTGTCCAGTTACAATAGCCTCTCTCTTGGGCTTTATACAATGATTCTCCCCAGCGGAGTCGAACAATGTTTAGCCTCTCTCTCGGGCTTTGTACGAGACACATAAGAGACTCCCTCGTTGAGTCAATCACCCCTTTCGCCTCCATCTCGGGCTTTGTACGAGATACAAAAAGGTTCTTATTGAGCCAAACAAATTTTAGCCTCCATCTCGGGCTTTGTACGAGATACAAAAACTCTCTTGTTGAGTCAAATAGCCTCCATCTCGGGCTTTATACGAGATACCAAAAGACTCCATCGTCGAGTCAAAAGTTTTTAGCCTCTCTCTCGGGCTTTGTACGAGACACATATTAGCCTCCTCTTAGGCTTTGTATAAGAAAACTACTGGTTGATCCAATCAACCTTTTAGCATCAAAGCTGTGCCTTGTTCACAGTACACAAACATCAATAACTCTTTCCCCTTCATCTAATTGCTGTAAGCGGCAAGCCTCTGGATCATCTACATCCATGCCAATGTCCCTCTTTTAGTATGAGAAATTCCTAAGGAAAGATAACATTGCTCTACACTGAGTTAAAGTCTTCTCCTTTAGGTTGGAAACCCCCTATAAAGGAAATTATGGCATTGCCGGATTCACAAATCCTAGTTAAAGTAATTCTCCTTTATAAACAGTTGTGACATACAACCCCTTCTTTAGAGATGACAAATTCTCTCTAAAAGACAACACCCTTTAGCTTCACATCTTGGGCTTTGAACAAGATACAAATAGACCTTTCAGCTTCACATCTTGGGCTTTAATCAAGATACAAACCACCTTTCGCTTCACGTCTTGGGCTTTGAACAAGACACCAAATACCATTTCCTCTCATAGAATAGGAGGAACTACGAACGCTCTGATTTCCCTGTTTCGGTAAACGGGAATACGTAGGCATAAGATTGAAAGAAAAAATCTTAGCGAGCACACTAAACAAAAGCCCGAAATCCCATACTTTCATACCTTCGTCCTAACATCCTAACTGATAGCCTAATGCACCCCTCGTCAACAAAATAACCTAGGAAAAACCCCGAATCTTTGTAGCATCTGTAACCTAACAGACCGCTGTTTAATCTCAGTATGCAAGCAGGGTTAGTTGGAGACATCTATTTCCCTTCCTTCATCAGCTTTAATAGGATAAAAAATGAATCGAACTGTAGTACCAGAGCGATCGTGCTTCGCAACCACATCCAAAAATCACTCGCTACAAACTCCAAACAGATAGTATCCCTCCTGACATCCCTATGGAATTAGAGACCAACAATCCACAATTATAGCTTCCCCAAATATTCCTCACCATATGCTCTTTCATGTTCTGAATTTTAGTTTCTTGAATAAAGCAGAAATCCATTTTACCTTCAGCTATCATCTTTCAGATTCTTCTCTTTTTGATGGAAGATCCACACCTTCAGATATTTAATGACATAATATTCATGGAACCACTAATTGTTTCTCCATCCTTGCTTCAAAGCACCTTCTGTCTCTTCCTTCAAGCTCTCTCACTACTCCTTCAAATAAATCGTCATCTTCATCACCTTCAACACCCATTTCCTTTATCATTTGCCACACTCTAGACGACACATCCTCCATAGACTTCTTGACTCATGAATTGCATTTCAAAATATCTCCATCACTTAGAGATTCACAACAGAGTTCTGACCCACCAGTAAAGCTTGAGCTATTTTCTCCATTTACTGCTTCAATATTTACTTTTGAATTACCCTTAACCCCTGCTACCTGGTCACCAACCTTCTTGCAACTTGCATTGATTAGCGTTGAGAAATACGATGGGGCAAAGGGAATTTTGAGGTTTTCGTATATGTCCTTTAGAGGTTTTATTTTTTTCCCTCTAGACCCCAACTTCATTCTGGCTGACCCAAACAGATAACATTCAATTGGATCTTCACAAGACATTGATCTCAATGGGCTTTGCACCCCTAGGCCCATATCAATAGGTCGGGAAATAGGTCCACAACCAGACTCCACCAGTTGGTTATTCTTGTTAGCCTCAACTAGTTCCCTTTCCACAATATGGTTACTCTGCTCAGGGGACCCACCTACAACCTTTGCACAATGCAAAACTACAGCTGATACCTTTTCACTTTCCAACACTTTTGAACTCTCATGATGACAAACCTCGTATTTCTTCTCACCATCTGCCTTTTCCTTCCTAATATTCTTAGACTGCTGCGCCTGTTCCCTAAGTTTTTCATGATGACTACTAGACACACCACCTCCTACCTTTCTGACATCTTGATTTTCGTTTATAGACAACACATCGTCTTCTTCTTCCTCCTCTACTGAAGCAGTTTCAGAAACTCCATGATTCTCATCTGTATTATTTTCATCTTCATCCTCTTCATCACCAGAACAACTAAACTCTTCCTCTCTATACTAATGGTCAATTGGTTCGGTCCATGAAAATCCTCCAGTACTTTAATACGGTATACATTGTTATTGATCTCAACTTTGAAAACCTCATTGAGATCAATGGTGAACTTAGTTTTAATAAGGATTCTTACTACATCAAGACGTTTGTGCTTATCAGTATCCTTATCAGATGCAATATATTCACCCACTCTTCCACACAAGAATTTAAAAAACTTAGGGTTCCAGGCATGACACAGCAATCCATAGCATTTTAACCATGCCATTCGCTCTCTGTCTACATCTTCAGGCGACCATGGATGAATATTGTCGAACCATTTTCCAACCCACTCCTTATCCTTCCTTACTAGTTCAACTATGTCTCCTGGGTTATTTTCTTCCAATAAACACAAATTGGCCCCTAAAGGGGTTGCTTTAATCGTGAAATATCCTTCAACATTCAATGCCTCTTGGATATTGTAAGTATTACCAGATTTACACACAACTCCCACAAACGCTTTTTCAAAACGATCCATTTCAGCTTCATCGATTTTGAATTTAAGATTAGAAAAACTTGGCTTATCATCAACCAACGCCCTCTGCTTCAGACCACTCACTACGCTAGCATACGTTCTACCCTTGATGTCATCTATCCTTTGGACCCCATTAAACCTTGTTTCCCGAAACTTAATTGGTTCACCAACAACAGGACGATTTACCATAACCCTTCTGTTAAATCTAGGTAGGTTGACAAAAATCTTTTTTTCATTAATTTGTATATTATCCAATCTAGCAGCCATGATTTTCACATCCTCTACCTTTCTGAATCTTACAAACCCAAATCTTGTTCCTCTAACCTCTCTTCTACCCGGCAGAAAGACCTCCCAAACTAAGCCATATTCCTTGAAAACGTCAAACATCTCCTTAGCTCCAAATTCTTCTGGGAACTCCGTAAAGAAGAATGAAGTGATTTCTTCATTATCCTCCAATGCCTTTCCTCTTCTATCCATCCAAGATGAACCTCTAAGTTTTGGATTTTCCCTATTTCTCTACTTAACTTCGACCCATCTATTCTCCTCCATCCCCTGTTTCTTTGCCTCCAGGCCACCCAAAGTTGACTTCCCTAAGATCAACCTCTTTTGGTGAATAAAAGTTTAATATCAGCTTCTACGTTGGAACCTAACAACACTCAACCCTAACTATCAAGATGAATGAAACGAGAATGAATCCAACCCTAACTATCAAGATCCCTAATCTTACTTTAAACCAAACCCCCCAAGTTTAACTCATTCTATCTTCAAATTTTCATAACTTAGGCAAAAGTCAAGTTTCAGAAGTTTCCCTCATTGTAATTATATCAGTAGTAATATAATGATAGGATATAATTACTATCAACATGAATAAAATTAATTGTCACTAAAGTAATTATTAATCATATAATTAACGTATAAAATCTGTGCAATTGTACTTGCGATATGCGAAGTTACAACTATACCAATAAAAATATTTATGCTTAATAGAATATAATAACCTTTTATCATGCATAATTATATAGTACATATTATATACAAGTCTAAATTTTATTTAATGATGATTAATTGACTAGTAGAATATTACATATAAAAAAATCAATAAAATTGTATGGAAGACTATATAATATTCGAAGAAAAAATATTGTATTTATATATTGTATTTATAATATTTTTAATTCGATTATATATATATATATATATATATATATATATATATATATATATATATATATATATATATATATATAAGAGTAGTTATTCGTGTCAAAATTTAAAAGAGAATACAGATTAATAAATTGAAAACAAAATCATATTAAAAGACATGTTTTATAACAACTATCAATATGGAGATTTTAATTAATATATAGTTGTTAAATATTTTATTTTACTGTTACTATTATTATTATGCTATTCTAATCAATAAAGAGGTTAAAAGTGGAAGATTTTATTTGTTAAATATGTAATTCACTATTTTAGAAAGATTAGATTTGATTTAGAAAGATCAGATTTGATTTAGAAAGATTAGATTAGATATTTTTGAGCTTTTATAGTTTGAGTTTTAGCTTGAGATGCAAGTTAACCTAAATCTATAAATAGAGAGGAACCCTTATCATTGTAATCATCAAGTTTGATAATTCACAATTTGAAGTTGCAAGTGAATATTGAAAGTTTCCACAGTTTGTGGGCAGAAAGAATTTTGCAGTTTTTCATCTTCTTCTCCAACGCTACTATTTCTCTTTTCTCTTTTTTTTCTTTCTTTCTTTCTCAATTTTTATTTTTGTTGCCATTGCGTGTGATTGTTAACAATCTTGAGATCAAGATTGAATAGGAATTCTCAAAAGGTTTTGGGTAAATTCCAACATCTGGTATCAGAGCTCCAGTTGCGATTCAAGGAAGGAAAATCGTGATGGCGATGAATCATCCGAACGGGCACTTTCCGGCGAGCCTTCTGATTCTCAAGAAAGATAATTATGAGAATTGGTGCAAGCACATTAAGGTGGTTTTCTGTTATCAAGATCTTTGGGATCTTGTGAAGGAAGGAGTAACACCGTTTGCAGAGAACGCGACGGATCAAGAAAAGGCTGCACACAAAGAATTAAAGAAGAAAGATTATAAAGCTCTCTTTATAATCCATCAGTGTGTCGATCCTAATAACTTTGAAAAGGTTAGTGATGTAGAGTCAGCAAAGGAAGCGTGGGAGATTCTTGAGAAGTCGTTTGGAGGTGCAGAGAAGGTGAAAGAGGTGAGGTTACAAACTCACAAGAGAACCTATGAGTTGCTTCAGATGGAAGACAATGAAAGTATACAGATTTCTTCACCAGAATTACAAAGTTGGTGAATCAAATCAAGGTGTGTGGAGAGGTGTTGACATCAAGATCAGTTGTTGCAAAGATCTTGAGGTCACTGGCTCCAAAGTTCGACCACGTGGTAGTAGCCATAGAAGAGTCGAAAGACTTGTCAGTATTGACGAAGGAAGAGCTTTAAGGGACGCTTGAGTCTCATGAACAAAGGATGGATGAAAGAGCTACAGGAAAGTCGAAGAGTGATATGGCTTTGCAGGCACAATCAGAAAAGGAAAGGAAAGGCAAAGGAAGTTGGAATGGCAACAAAGGTATAGGAGGCTACAATAATTTGACTGGTCGAAATCAGCATGAAGGAAACTGGTCAAATCAAAGAAAACCTTGGAACCAAGGAAACTAAATAGGTGGTGCTGAAGGTAGAGGAAGAGGTGGTGGTCGAAAGTCGGACAAAAGTCACATTCAATGTTTCAATTGTCATAAGTATGGTCACCATTTTAGTGATTATCCAGAAAAGAAGAAGAATCAAGAAAATGATGCAAAGCTGGCGAAACATGAAGAAGAAGAGATGTTGTTGATGGTCACAACAAGAGACGAAGAGAGATTCCAGGACTAGTGGTATTTGGACTCAGGATGCTCATCACACATGACTGGAAGGAAAGATTGGTTTATCAACATGAAGCCCTCGTCGAAGAACACGGTGAAGTTTGCATATGACCACACTCTAGCAGCTGAAGGTGTTGGTGATGTTCTGATTATGAGGAAAGATGGCAAGAGGTCAATAATTTCCAATGTATTGTACATACCAGGCATGAAGAGTAATTTACTCAGTATAGGTCAGTTGGTCGAAAAGAACTATAATGTGTCGATCAAAGACAAGATGATGAGAGTTCTCGACGCAGGTGGAAGGTTGATCTTGAAGGCTCCAATGTCTCAGAATAGGACCTTCAGGATTGAACTCAATGTGATGGAGCACAAGTGCCTAGCAACTACAGCCAGCAGAGATGAGTAGTTATGGCATTTTCAACTAGGCCATCTCAACTTCAATGACATCAAGAACTAAAGAGAAGAAATATGGCTTCAGGATTACTTGAAATTAACATTCTAAGTGAAGTCTGTGAAGAGTGTGTTCAGTCGAAACAACATAAGAATAGCTTTAGCAAGGATGTAGGAAGGAAGTCAAAGGCAATTCTGGAAGTCATATACTCTGGTGTATGTGGTCCAATCCAGGTGAATTCAATTATAGGCAACAGATATCTTTGTCAGATTCATAGATGATTACAGTCGAAATCTGTGGACTTACCTCATCAAGAAGAAAAATGATGTGATCGAGGTATTTTCCAGATTCAAATCTATGGTTGAAAGACAGAGTGGTCGAAAGTTGAAAATTCTAAGGACTGGTGGTGGTGGAGAGTATGTGTCGAAAGAGTTCGATGCATTATGTGAGAAAGAAGGGATTGTGCATGAGGTGGTGCCACCCTACACTCCACAGCAAAATGGAATTGCAGAAAGGAAGAACAGAACCATCATGAACATGGTGAGAAGTATGTTGAATGGAAAACACCTACCCAAATAATTATAGGGAGAAGCGGTTTCGACAACAACATATATTTTGAACAGATGTCCGACGAAGAAGCTTGAAGGAATCACACCAGAAGAATGTTGGTCCGGTGTTAAGCCTAGCCTCAGTCACTTGAAGGTGTTTGGATCTATAGCACATAGACATGTGCCAGATCAGTTGAGAATGAAGCTTGATGACAAGTCGAATTAGATGATCTTGATAGGATATCATTCGACTGGAGGTTATAAGTTGTTCGACCCAATGAATAAGCAGGTAGTGATCAGCAGGGACGTGATCATATATGTGCTTAAAGAATGGGATTGGACTGAGAATGTCAAGAAGGATTCAGTGAGAATCTCTTGTGAAGAACCAGCCACTAAAATCAAAAGAGAAGTTCGACAGGAACAAGTCATAGATGAAGCAGGTCTAAGTAGACCTCGACGAACAAGACACATGCCTGCAAGGTTGCAAGAATGTGTAATTACATCAGATGATGTGGTTGATGAAGAGGGTGAGCTGGTACATTATGCTTTCTATGCAGATGTCGAACCAGTCAATGCAGCCGAGGCATTGAAAGATTCGATGTGGGTGAAAGCAATGAATGAGGAGTTATAGTCCTTCGAAGTCAACAACACCTGGTCACTTGTCGAATTGCCTCAAGGCAAGAAGAAAATTGATGTGAAGTGGGTTTACAAGGTAAAGGTGAATCCTAGAGGAGAAGTAACTCGACACAAGGCGAGACTTGTGGCGAAAGGATTTCTTCAGAAGGAAGGAATCGACTTCGACGAAGTGTTTGTACCTGTTGCTAGGATCGAAACAATCAGGTTGGTTGTTGGTCTAGCAAATATGAACAATTGGCACACATGTCAGATGGACGTGAAGTGTGCATTCTTTAATGGCCCGTTAGACGAAGAAGTTTATGTCGCACAACCAGCTGGGTATATGAAACGTGGCGAAGAAGGAAAGGCGTACAAGCTGCATAAAGCCCTGTATGGACTCAAGAAAGCTCCAAGAGCTTGGAATAAGAAAATCGACAGCTTCTTAAGGAAGAAGGAATTTGTGAAATGTACGACTGAGCATGGAGTGTATGTAAGGAGAAGCAATAGTGAATTGCTTATTCTATGCCTCTATGTCGATGACCTGTTGATAAAAAGAAGTTGCAAGAAGGAGATCGAAGATTTCAAACATGACCTAAGTGAGGAGTTTGAAATGTCAGACTTGAGAAATCTCTCATATTTCCTTGGCATCGAATTCTAAAAGACTAGTAGAGGTTTGATGATGCACCAAAGAAGATATGCAGACGAAATACTCAAGGGATTTGAGATGCAAGATTGCAACCCAACTTCGACTCCAGCTGAGACCTGATTGCAACTGTTGAAAGATTCAGATTCAGATGATGTCGACCCTACCCAATACAGAAGACTTATTGGGTCACTTCGATACCTTTGTCACACAAGGCCTGACTTAGCATATAGTGTGGGTATGGTAAGTAGATTCATGCAGAAGCCAAAGGTATCACACCTAGCAGCAACGAAGAGGATACTGAGGTATCTGAAAGGACTCTCGACTACGGCATTTTGTTTCCTGCAGCTGATGAAGGAAAATAATGCAAGTTAGTGGGATACACCGACTCTAGTTGGTGTAGCGATGTTGAGGATAGAAAATCCACAGCTGGCTATGTGTTTATGTTAGGTGGTGCACCAGTTGCTTAGAGTTCGAGAAAAGAGCCAGTAGTGGCATTGTCGTCATGCGAAGCAGAGTACATAGTTGTTTCCCTTTGTGCATGTCAAGCAACCTGGACGGTGAACCTAGTCGAAGAGATTACAGGGAAGAGTCATGGAGCAATTACCATGAAAATTGACAACTTGTCAACTATCAACTTGGCGAAGAATCCAATAGCGCATGGTCGAAGTAAGCACACCGAAATGAGGTTCCATTATCTTCGAGAGCAGGTAGCAGAAGGGAAGATGAACTTGGAACACTGCAGAACTGAGAATTAGATTGCATATATCATGACAAAGGGAGTGCAGGTCGAAATTTTCAGAAGACTAAGAGCCATGATGAATATAGACAGTTTTGACACAATGAATTAGGTAGTGTGTTAAATATGTAATTCATTGTTTTAGAAATATTAGATTTGATTTAGAAAGATTAGATATTTTTGGGCTTTTATAGTTTGAGCTTTAGCTTGAGATGCAAGTTAACCTAAATCTATAAATAGGGAGGAACCCTTATCATTGTAATCATCAAGTTTGATAATTCACACTTTACAGTTGCAAGTGAATATTGAAAGTTTCCACAGTTTATGGACAGAAAGAATTATGCAGTTTTTCATCTTCTTCTCTAACGCTACTATTTCTCTTTTCTCTTTCTTTCTTTCTTTCTCAATTTTTCTTTTTGTTGCCATTTCGTGTGATTGTTAACAATCTTGAGATCAAAATTGAATAAGAATTCTCAAAAAGTTTTGGGTTAATTCCAACATTATTGTCAGCTAACTACCGGCAGAGCTTACAAGAAAAATACACATAAGCCGATATTATAAATAAAATGTAATTGAATAGGCACCACTAACCAAAAAAATGGATATATTGTAAGAAAATAATAATCACAAATAAAAAAAAAAGAGAATTGAAATAGATATGTTGCTACAATATGGATAGAGATGAAAGAGGCAAAGTAAAAAATATTTTTATAAGGAAAAGAATAACAACTTTACAAATTAATTTAATAATAGTAAATTTCTCTCGTAATAACATATTTAAAATAAAATATATCATTCAAAATGTTAATGAATAGTACAATATTCATTTAAAAAAATAATTAGAATAAATTTTATATATATATATATATATATATATATATATATATATAATAATGAGGAATTAAGAATCAAACCGTGAAAAAAATAAAAGCATCATAAATACCCGCTCACTAATTAATATATCAATAAATTAGTTTTGAATCAATTATAAAATTATAATTAATTTAAATTGTCATTATAATGGCAAGCTATAATATGGTCAACAATTGAGAATAAATGGCAACATAAAATATGTCAATAAATAAGAAATTGTCAATAACTTCATTTTACATTTTTTCAATAAAAAATGTAATATTAACCATTATGATACAGCATATGGAAATTAATTATAGCCATAAATATGTTTGTTAATTGAAATAAAAAACGTGACATCAATTTGGAAACTTTTGAGTAAAGCTATACAAATTTTTTTTAATAATCAATTTACTCATTCAACAAGCAGAAATGATATAGTTACAATATGTGTGACATATACACCGTATATATATATATATATATATATATATATGTACTATCCATTATATTTTTCCATTTTTTTATTATATTTTGGTGCATTGGAATCTGTGCTATACTTGTAATGAATGTTAGTTGTTATGGTGTAAATAATACGGTGTAGAATTTTGGTGTCAACATAGCAAATCTCTTCAACAAGGGATACTAGAGGTATCCGACCCAATACATAACTGTTCATCAACAAGTTATACAGCTTAAATTTTCTAGGAAAAACTAGTAACTAACCCGTGCTGTTGCACGGGCATGTATGTTCGAGGATTTCACGTAACCGAAGCGTAATTGTTTTTCAAATTGAGAAAAATGATTGTTGATTTGAAAAATACATATGAATTAATAACCATAGTAGAAAATAAATTAAGTAATTATTTAAGTTATAAATATGCAATATATTTAATGAATGTAATGAAAAAAAATTTAAAATAATAATACAAAAATAATAGTATGAATAATAAATGAAAAAGATATATATATATATATATTGTAAATATTTGTTAAAGAGAAGCAAAAGATGTACTACTCCGTCCTATATTATAAGCAAAAATAATTTTTTAGATACATTGAATAATTAATGTATCTGGTCTATATATAAGTCAAATACATTAATTATTTAATGTATCTAAAAAGTAACTTTTGCTTATAATATGGGACGGAGGGTGTATATAATAAAAATTAATGGGAAAACCAAAATACACGAAAGTGGGTTAGAATTCTCATTTTAGACGTTTCATTTACATGACTAAGTTTGTTCCAAAAGGTCACAATTTGGGAAAAGCTCACTGCGCCAACATAGTAACTGAAACGGAAAAAAGAAAACCGGCTTGAGGAAGAAGAATGTATCATCGTCCCATCTATGTCTCAAGCGGGTAAGAGGTTTTGTTATTTTGAAGAATCGGTTTCGTAAATTATGTTGTAACTATTTGGAAATGATGTTTGGTATTTTAAAATTGATACAGTTCTTCATCAGAATCTGAAATGTATGAAGAGTTTATTAAATCCACCATAGAAGCACTGATCCAAGAAGTTAAAGCTGGGGACATAGACAATAAACGTTCGGGTAGGAAAGGGAAGATTCAGAAAGAAAAAATGCAGCATGCAAATGCTATGAACGCAGGAGGAACCTCTGGACGCAAAGATTGTGTTGATGAACAAAGATCCAGATTTAGTTGTTCGACTGAGAAAACCAGAAACAGGTATTATGTGTTAAAAATCTCATTGCATGCAATAAATGGCTTTTTATATTTCATCTGTTGAGTAGTTGAGTCTTGGAAGACCGACCTAAGATGAATACGTTTGTTTTAGAAGTCAGGTAAATGTTGCATGCATTTATCCATGGCTGTACCCATATATTTCTGATGAAATGTCTTTAAGAAGTTTTATACATTTAAAAGTAATAGTCATTGAAGATACTTTGGCATGAACATTATTATGATCCAACATGTTCCTCAATTTCGCAACTATATTCATGTCGATAGTTTTGTTTTCCCTATAATGTAAATAACAAATGAGAAACTCTGAATTAGATACGTAAAATATGTAAGTAACCCATAACATGATCAATATAGTATTCACCTAAAACATTCCATGCGGTTCTCAATTTCGTTATCCGTGTCAAAAATATACAGCTGTAAATATTTTGGTGGCTGGCCAACTTCTGGTAAAAGCGTCCCGATTCTATGGCATGGTTGGCCATGCAACCTTAAAGTAGGGGGGCCACCACCCTTATTGAATTTGGTATCAAATTTTATTCCGGGTGATGTAAAAGAAAACATTGCATTATAAGTCCTTGTGTTCGACTGAAAATTTTTCCCATCCACAGTTGATCCGTCAAATACGAGGTTTTTCAGAATGCCAGGTGGTTCTTCAAGCAATGGTAGTTTGACATTCCTTCTATGACAACAACGTGAAAATGTAGGACATGTAGTATTCCTTGATTTACTCATTCGTTCAGCGTACCACATGCAAGCCAAACAATATTGACACTCCCAAACAGGGTCACCAATGTCCAAGAATTCTGTTAACACAAAACATGTTAAAAATGTACTGTCAAGTAATACGTGAACAACTCAGATAACATCTACATTGTTATATGACAACGTAAACTGATATTGGAAGCATATTATATAATGCCTAACCTTGAAGGTGGTCATCGACGTCGTACTCTCCACTCCGGTCATCGACTTCGCTATCAGAATCATCATTGGAATCTTCATCAGAGCTGGAATCCAATAGTCGGGATTGGAGTATGTTGTTAGCGTAGGCATCATTTTGCTGTTGTGGTTTGCAGTTGGTTGCGAAGACGTTCCCAGAACGCCGTTTTCCAGCCGTAGAAGATTCGGCCATTGTATCATTATGTTCATGGTTGACAGTAGTTGTAGAATGAAATTGGTTTAATAGGTTAACACTAACAGGTCTAACAAATGAGTTGGTTTCGAGCCTACATTGTCGTTTTGAAGGTTGAGTATTATTAACATAACCAGTAGATTCATGAAGAGGTGTTTGTTCTGAGATTGATTGGGGTTGATTAGATTGTGCGCTCGATTGTCCTGTTGGAGGGATATTTTCTTTACAATTTGAATTGGATTGTTGTTTCTTGCTCATGAGACATAATTTACGTTTTTTCCTGGCTGCAAATGCAGCATTGTTAGTTGAATCCATAGTTTTTCATTAACTAATAGCCATGCAGAAATGACTAATTTTTCCTTAAACACCAGTTAGCTATAATGTATTTTTGTTAGCTATAATGTATTTTTCCTTAAGCAGAAATGATATAGTTACACTATGAGTGACATATACACCGTATATATGTACTATCCATTATATTTTTCCATTTTTTTATTATATTTTGGTGCATTGGAATCTGTGTTATACTTGTAATGAATGTTAGTTGTTACGGTGTAAATAATACGGTGTAGAATTTTGGTGTCAACATAGCAAATCTCTTCAACAAGGGATATTAGGGGTATCCGACCCAATACATAACTGTTCATCAACAAGTTATATAGCTTAAATTTTCTAGGAAAAATGAGGATATTTACACCATTCATAGTAAGTACAATATCTATCACGCTTTGATCTCGATGCCAACCATTGCCATGAGACGAACATGATTCTCTACACAATTAGCTCATGGTCTTCTACTTCGTCGTTGAAAATAATTTGATTTTGTGACCACCAAATACACCAACAGATCACTAACCGCAATCCACAAACAATTTTTTTTGAACATCGACCCTTAAACCTCTTTATCCATGACATTAAATGAGGTCGACATTGCATATCATTGATACTCCTAACCCCTAACTAATCATACATATTCCTCCAGACTTTTTAAATCCTAATACAATCACAAACAACATGATTTATGTTTTCAATGGGATCAAAATAAAATACGCATACCAAATCATGTGGATTGCTAAGTAATTGGCGTCGAGCAAGGTTATGCCGTTTAGGAAGTCTGTCAATCAACATTCTCCAACCAAAAATATTTACTTTCTATGGAATATAAGATTTCCAAAGAACCCCCAATGTCACCTTTAAACTTATGTCAACGTTACATCCCTCCGCAGCCATTAACCAGTCATAAAGAGATTTTACAAAGAAGCAGTTAGACATTCCAATCAGCCAGGTTACTGTATCAGCGATATCCTGCTTGGGACTAACATCTTCCAATATGTAAACTAGCTCATTGTGAGCTTCCATCAATGCAGGAGAGTCCTCCAAATTGTTGAATCCCAACATCCAGTTCCAATCCTGACCAACCCACATACCCATGTCCTTCACCATCCCGTCTTTGCAAACATAAATGTCATACAGGCCTTGAAATGAAGCCTGTAAAGTCAAAGTGCCCTGCCACTTTGCCGTCCAAAACAGAACGATGCCTCCATCACCAAGTCTGTTAGCAACCATATCAATAAATTATGCAGTGCTTCTTTTGACGCTACAATTCATCACATCCTTCCACCATAGCGATTGTTGGGAAATTGACGGTGGTGCCTCTTTAGAAAGTAATCTTTTTGCGAAGTCACCATACCTCTCAACCAAAGTTCCCATCCAAATAGCTTTTTATCTGTGAGAAATCTCCAAAGCCACTTTGCTAGCAAGGCTTTATTGAATAACCTAACATCTATCAATCCAAGGCCACCCTCCATATTCAGTTTGCGAATCAAAAACCAAATAACCCAAGCCAAACCAGATTTTTCCTTCGAGCCAAACCATAGAAAGTTTCTCTAGATTGCAATTAGGTCATGCAAGACCTTTCTTGGTTCCTTGAAGAAAGGTAAATGGTGAACTGGTAAATTAGACAAAACCGAGTAGATTAGGGTCACCCTACCACCAATGGATAAAAGTCTTCCCTTCCATGTTGACAGCCTTGCTTTCATGCATTCGATGACAGGTTTCAAAAAGGATATCCTTCTATGGTTACCTCCGACGGTTAAGCCAAGAAACTTAAAAGGCAAAGGTTCTATTTTGCAAGCAAGGAAATTTTCAGCAACATTCAATAAAAGGTCATCGACACCTATACCAAACAAACTACTTTTTCCCAAATTTATTTTCAAACCAGAAGTTAGTTAAAATCCCTTCAGAATGGAATTCAAACCCCATAAGTTTGACAAGGCACCATCATAGGAGATATGATTGGAAAAAGAAAAAGATCATCCTTTAACTGTGCTTTCATCAATATTAAATCAATATCAAGAATTATATTGTAAATAGTGAAATTAATATATTAGAGAAGTAAAGAAATTTTTATCTTATAAAGCAAATTCTTGACATGATAGTGGAGAAAAAGAGGAAATTGAATAAACACACAGAAGGACGTATATCACAGATAATGGAAAAATAAATAATTACACAGTACGAACACACTTCACACATTTAAATTATAATAATAGACACATAATATAACAATTGATGTACCTTGTACTGATACCAATTGTCTAAAATTGGCTCTGATACCAATTGATAAATTTAAATTATAATAATAGACACATAATATAATATATAAAATTTAATTATCAATATATAAAAATTTGATGTACCTTGTACTGCTAATTATCAGTATATAAAAATTTGATGTACCTTGTAGTGCTATTGTTGGCTCCATTGATGTAAAAAAGAAGACAACTTGATGGTTGGTTATTAGGATTAATCTAACCTGATAGGATAGTTAGAATTTATAGCCACAAGATGAAGGTAGAGACCTTTCAATGGGTTAACTAGAAAGAACAACCCAACCCATCACGGGTTGTTCAATAATAAGGCCCGATATAATATTCATTAATTATTATAGAGTGCAATAATTAGAATAAATAATTGATACAATATTAATTTTAATTAATTAATTAAAGTTATCCATAACAAAATCTAACACTCTTGGCATGTTCAACGAAACAAGATGAGAGTTGCACAAAAAATCAGAAAAACATTATCTCAATCTCAAACTCAATAACAACAACTAAACAACAACATTTAGATTTCAAAATATTGCTAGTGGCAGAACAACTAAACAACAACAATAACAATAACAACATCAACAACTAAAAAAACAACAATAAATATCAACAACAACAATATTTACATTCAATCTAAATCTAAACAACAACAACTAAAAGACCAATTTGTGAACAAAACTACATAAACATCAACAATAAACCTACAACGTATTTATTTCAACAACAACAACAATAAACCTACAACATATTTATTTCAACAACAATAACAACAGTAACAACAATATCAACAACATCAGTAACAACAACAACAATGTAATATGAGTAGTGATGTTTGACGTACAAGATATGTGAAGAAGAAGTGAAAGAAATTATTTCGTCCTTCATTCTGCCAAGTATCAAACGAGAGCCCTAAACACATATCATTATTATAGAGGATGATATGTGTATATGGTTCTTGTTGTTTAAGTGAAACTGAAAGCTACAAGATAAGCTATATATAATAAGATAAACTATTTCCCCTCTATTGGGAGACAAAAATCGAGGTGAAATATGGATTATTTTTGGAATAAAATTAAAATATAAAGGAAGAGACCATTTTTAATGAAATAAAAACATAATCTGCGATTACTGAGATTCAAAACATGTACCATAAATTATTTACCCCTCGATTATACATAGAAACCAACTGAATATATTGTATTTTTTAGAAAGAAAATAAATCATGGCGCGTCCGTGATTTATTCTTTGATTTTTGTTAGATGAGGTGAAATTGTTGCATAAAATATAGGGTTAATGAAGTTTTTGGTCCTCTTAACTATCTCATATTTCACTTTTAGTCCCTCTAAAAATTTCCTTCAAAGAATGGTCCTCATAAAATTTTTAATTTTAACTTTTGGTCCCTCCTGCCAAAACTGTCGCTAAAACCGTCGCCATTTCCGTCGCTAAATAAAAAACCGTTGCTAAAACTGGTTAAAACCGTCGCTAATTCTGTCTCTAAGTTGTAAAAACCATCGCTAATTGGCAGGAGGGACCAAAAGTTAAAATTAAAATTTTTATGAGGACCATTCTTTGAAGTAAATTTTTGGAAGTACTAAAAGTGAAATTGAGATATTTATGAGGACCAAAAACTTCATTAATCCTAAAATATATTATTTGTAGTAGTGAAGAATTCAATTAAGATAGATATTTTTCATTGAACTCAATTAAGTAAGGTTTTCAAACTCAGTTTTTTATGCATATTTTTTTTATTAATTGAATTGTAAGTTTGTATAAGAATTTTAATTTAATCATGATTCAATTATATAAAAATGTATAAGAGTTTTATTTAATTACAATTCACACATGACAATTTTAAATTTTGTCCTGTAGTTTATTTTAAACTCCTTTAACTGCCTTTATATTTATTTCATTTTAAAAGTATGCAATATATAACATAAATAATTATCCAGTATTCTAAATTCATTAATAGTTCAAAATTTTAACTATAAAGTAAAAATATATCAAATTATTGTACAGTATTACACTTATAAACTATACTAAACTACATATTTACTCGCTAAATTATAAAAAACATTTCAAAAGACTATCAAAAAATTATAAGTTTCATATATTTATAAAAGTATTAAAAAAAACAAGAATTAAATTTTCTCAAAATAATGCAAATTAGGTAAAATTGTGTTAGATTATATCTAATTTTAAAAACATTATTATGTGTTGATTAGAGCTCAACTATGATTTTACTTAGATCCGACTTTACAACCAATTTATTTCGAAATTCTTATGTAAAAAGTGAAATAAACAATTCACAATATTATTTTTATTAATCAAAAGTAGTCAATAGTATATGACAGTCTTATCTAAATGATCCCAGCTTCACAGTTATTTTTCTAGTATGACATGTGAATTTCAACCGAGTTTCCCCTTGAATTATAAATCCTCTTACTTGCACTTAAACACTAAGACAAATATTTGCAAGTCTCACTAATAAAAACGTGACAAAATTTAAAAATACAAATAAAAACTCTATCTCTCAATGAGCAATGGAACCTAACATAGGATAAAGTTTAACACAAACAATACACAAACCATGTTTCTAGATTCGCAAACATCCACATCCAAGAATCCATAATGTATGTGTATTATCCACACAACTACTATGGGAAACTATCTCTTTATATAATAGTCAATATGGCAAGAAGACCCATAAGGGTTTCCAAGAAAAGTTCACAACATATATGCGATCACATATAATATGGAAGAAGAGAAAAATAGGAATCGTTCCCAATATGATCACGTAGAATTTGGAACGAAAGAAATATTTTCAAAAATATCACATCAGTAGGATTCAGAATAATCGTGCCAAGATATCTCAACAACGTTTGACACAAGACAAGAAAAATCTTGCTTAATATTGTGCAGATAAAAATAAGTTAATCCATATGTAGAACCTAACTCTCATTTGGTATTTTTTTTAGGCAAAACAAGAAATTAAGCACTTATAGCACAATACTCATTAGATAATGCCAAAAACAAAGTAAATTGACAAAATGCAAACCAAGCCAAAATTAAAAGTACCATAACAATCCGAATATCAAAGTCTGAAATGGAAAAAAGGCAAGAATAACCAACAATGGACATCATTTTGAAAACTCGGGAAAGTACAGAAAACATAGCCAAAAGAGATAATATATCCAATCAAACAAACTGAATGACCAATAATCCAAAAAAAAGACACTAAAATAATGCAATGGAGTAGGAGAGTCACTATTAGAAGTATCTTAGTTAATAACAACATCATCTTCTTCATTTTCGGAGCTACACACACCCTAAGAGCCAGACTTTAACACTTTACAAGATTGGTTAGAAGGAGTTGCAACATTGTCATCACTAAGAGCAGTATGATGAAGATAGGAAGCTTCAACAAGCTAAGTGTTTAGAATCAACATCTTAATAATCCTTTCATATATAGTCTTCCTACCGTAGGACATATTGATGATTTCCTCTAAGGAATTATCCTCATGAGTCAAAGCCTTAATGTCACGATGAAAAAAAAACGCCCGAGCGTGCAAACGCTCGAAATAACTACAGAGTCACCACCAAAGTTTTATTTTTAAAGGGAAACATTGATAAAACCCTTGAAGGACAAAAACATGGTTCTCGCAACCAGTTTCAGGTTTGGGAGTCAGTTATGCAAGGGGAAGGTATTATCACCCCTCACATTCGTTGTACTCAACGAGAACCTTCTAATTAGTTATGTGAAAGTGTTTATCATAAGAATGTTCAAATTTGTTATGTTTATTAAAAGAAAACTATGAAAGGGGGAAAATTTAGTTTTTTTTATTAATGTGCTTGACGAGATGTTGAATCTCGCTCCTACATATCCCGATGTGCGATGGGGGAACTCAAAGCTACATAGTTCTTTGAGTATAAAATATTGTTGTGTTGGTTATTTTTAAAGAACGATGTTTAAGTCGCATTCGTGCTGTTAAATATTTGCTTGTATGCTCGCACTATGGAGGTTGAAAAGTCTGTTTACATTTCGCATCGAAATGAATAAAACATTATCCTTTTGTGAAAAAATTTGTTTTGATTGCACAAGGGAAAAAAGATTATTTGATGAGTTAAGGTTATTTTTAGATGCAGAGGATGAATAACCGATTCGGGTAAAGCGTACGCTAAGTCTTTGATTATTCAAGAAATGTACGTTCATTTGATCCTCTTTTAATCCTAAGTTTATTGTGAAAATCGTTTGTGGAAGACAAATGATCGTTCAGACAAAGTGTATGCTAAGCACTCAATTATTCGACAAATAGGTGAATGTACATTCACCCATTCCATCCAAGTTAATTTTGGTTATTTTAACTAAGGCACAAGAGAGCAATCATTTGCTTGTTTCATGTTTGTTATAAAAAGAGCGGAGCTAATTTAAAAAGAGATAAAATTATTATTTTTGTATTGTCTAAACTTTCGTTTTATATTTGGTATTTTAACATTTTGTTTTGTATTTTCTAAATAATTAAACTAAATACTTGAATCTAAAAAAACTAAAATAAAAATGAAATAAATAAACTAAATAAATTTAATAAAATAAACTAAAATTAGAAGGAGTGCAGAAGGAAATGGGAAGGTGTGAAACCAAATGATTTAGAGCCCAAACCAGGGGAGACCCAAAAGATAAAACAAAAAAAGAACAAAGGATTCAATTGTGACCATCTTATCAATTAAGTCACCTTGATTCAAACTAATACGCAAGACAATAGACCACTTGATCTTTAATCAATGGTTCGGGAAGTAGTGCTAATATGAGATTCGCGCATAGGATCATGGGAGATGAGGCATCTGATGGCCCTAGATGAGGCCACATGCTAGCAATCAGAGCATTAATAGAGAGGGTATATAAAGGCCATATACCTTAAAAGTGCTAATTTCCCCCACTTCTTTCTCTTTCTTCCTTTGCTCTTCCCCCTTTCTCTCTCAAAAGTTCTGACCTCTCTCTAGCCCAACCTCCATCGGAATCCTAAAACCACCACTAGGACCACCACAAGACAGCGTCCCAACCACTGTGTTCTTCATGAATATGAAGAACAAAAACCTAGAAACATAAACCTTCATCTCTAACCTCCCACAATCACCATATAAACCACCGCCCTCCCTATAAAACCACTGTGTGTTCATCATGTTCATATGAACATGATAAATCTTCATCCCCTACCTTCAACCAAAACCCTAAATCTACCCATAAACATACCTAACCTAAATATAATAAAAACAACACCAATCCATTGTAACGCTCTCAACAACAATCCAGCCTACAAAACAACAAATCAATACCAAAATCCCAAACCCTAGAAAACCTCAAATCCCTTAAGTTTGACCTGACCTAACATACAGTTGACCCTATATCAAACCTAAATCAAGATAAACATATATAAATCAAACACAAAGGCAAACACCAAATAAAAACCTAGCACAAAGCATGCTAGAGTTTCAAGTGTCAAGGCGAACAAGGAAGACCAACCTGGAGTGGAGTGAACTCCTCAGTGTAAGCCTCTTTCATTTTCTCTCTTCTCTTTACTTTGCCCTTTTTCTTTTGTTTTTATTGCTCTTCTCTAATTCCTTCCCCTTTCTCTTGTTGCGAGGTACTTCTATGATGGATAGTGGAGTGGCAAAATTTCATTGAGGAGGCTAGGGTTTAGGAAGAATTTGTCTTCAATGTGAAGACAAATTCTTAGGGTTTGTGTATTGGTGAAATTGTTGTCTTTTCTGTGTAAAAACCTTAGGTATTTATAGATTAGAAATTAGGTTAAATTAGGTTCATGAATTAACTTTGTGATGTGTTTAGGAAATTTTTTATTAGATTGCATGATTTTTTTTATTTGATTGTGATTTGGATTTGTAACTTAGGGCCTAAGTTGTACGAAATAAGAAGAATCCATGGGCTTTTCAATTTGAACCGAATCCCTTTGTAATATGTGATTGAATGAATGAAGATATGATTTTCCTGTGATTTGATTTGATTTGGCATGTTTGGATGTGATTTTTGGTGTTTAAGGTTTCATGGACAAAAAACAAAGGGTTAATTATATGATCCCCCCTGCCATTAGGGCGAGATTTGATTTTGCCCCCCTGAATTTTTTTTTTTTGAACGCCCCCTTATAAAACCAAAAATCAACTTTTACCACACCCTATCCCTTGTTTGGGTGATTGGGTATATGGTAAATGGCTATGTGGCATTTATTTATTATTTTTACTTGATTATGTGGCATTTATTTATTAATTTATCTATTAAATTATTTTTTATTTATTTTTTAATATATTTTCGTACAAATATTATTTATTTAAATTGTTATTTAAAAATTAAATGTTTTGGGCCAAGATAACACATAAGCCCATAATTAGTTACAGCCCATTCACTTAACCTTATTTTCAACTTATTTTACACTATGTGAAACTCATTTATAAACACTTGTATTTTATGTGAAACTTCCAATGTGGGACTTCTTGCTATCACATTCCACTTCAATACCATTCTATCTCATTTTGTGCAAACTCCCACCTGTTGTAGTGCTCCCCTCTTTACAATACTAAGTTTACTCAATGCCATACAACACTGCAGCATACTCTTTATTGAATCATGTGAAAGAAACCATGTGAAGTGCGTGCCAAAAAGAAGTTATTGAACCAATCTTATCCCAAAGCATATCTCAGCACAGGGGCTTCAATTGAAAAATCTGAAAATTATAACTCCAGCCAAAGACAGCATTAAATATCATAATAACTCAAGACAAAGTTGCTTCTCCAATAAACATATTCCAGTTGCACATATATACAGCTTTTTACTAATGGTGCCTATCAATAATCCCCCCAAATTTTCACAGTTGTTGCCACTGATGGATCTTAAGGCACACCCACCCTTCCTTCCATTGACTTCGATTTTGACTCAAAATTTTGCATCATAGCCTCATTTTGTCAACCCCTCATCTATAAATCTTGCAGATTGCATTCATGCTAATCTAAATAAAGAAATAAAAACATACTACAATTCATTTCAAAGTTCAAACCAGAATTTGTATTGAAAAATTCATGCAGTATCTTTCATCTGAACCATTTCTATTCAATATGTTACAGCGAAAAAGAGAATTTGTATCTACAAGTGAAACTTATGACAAAAACCAAAAGCCAAGTAATATCATACTCACATGCTTAAATACCCAAACAGTAAATTCCATTCTCAATTGCTTCAACCTACCATTACCTATAAAATTCAAGAATATGTCACAGTTTAGATAAAACAGAAAAGAAAATATTAGAATGGACAAATCCAATATTCTTCCTCACAAAACTCACATTACCGTCATGCTTTACCGGTGCCGACAAACTCGCATCAAACCACAAACTTCTTGCATACCCAAAAAACTCTCCTGCTAACAAACACAAAAACACCATGTAGCCGTCGCCAGTTTCATCGGAGAAGAGGAGCAGCGTCTGAATCCAAGTGTGTCGCTATATGTCGTTTTGTTCACATCACGCTGCCATTACCACCACTCGCCGATCTGCTTCGACAACCAGCGTCCATACTCCCTCCGTTTTTGTGCTCTCAACGACACAACTTACTATTGATGTGATAATTTGTAAACAATATAAACATGTGCTGTGCTGTGCTGTTTTGTGGGACTTCTTGCATGTGGTGCAGATCAGTTTTTTTTGTGGCTACAAAAGGTTGAAAGAGTTGATGGAGTTGTTATTTTGGATGGAAGGATTTGGAATTGTGGAGAGTGTAGCAAGAAGTCCCACATCGGAAGCTCCTCCCATTGAAATAGTGTTTATATACTAAACACACAAGTCTATTAATAAATTGAAAACAAAGTTAAGTGAGTGGGCTGCTAGTTGGGCTTGTGTATTTCATGTTGGCCCAAATATTCTAATTTTTAAAATAACAATTTAAATAAATATTATTTATACGAAAAATAAATTAAAAATCCAACTGGACTGCCACATAGACATTTATCATATATCCAGTCATCCAAACAAGGGTTAGAGTGTGGTAAAATCATCCAAACAAGGGATAGGGTGTGGTAAAAGTTGATTTTTGGTTTTATAAGGGGGCGTTCAAAAAAAAAAAATTCAGGGGGGCAAAATCAAATCTCGCCCTAATGGTAGGGGGGAATCATATAATTAACCCAAAAACAAAATAGTAATAAAATAAAATAAAAATGAATAATCAATAATTAAAATACAAACTAATAATAACCTACAAAAGAAAAAAAAGGAATAATAATAAAAATTAAATAATATATACAGAGACTAACCTAGCAATTAAATTAAAAAATGAGTAATTGCAAAATAAAAATAAAATGACATAATAAAGAAATGGATAAAATAAAAGTCAAAATGGTCCATTTTGACTTTTAGTCAACTGGGTTGACCTTTGACTCAGACCAATGCAAACTACTAGATTAAAGACACAGTTTCATATGAAACGACTATGACTCAGTCAAAGCCCAAAGACTAAGATGAATGCAAAACACATACAAAGACACAATGTCTCAAATAAGACAAATGTCTTTGACTAACTGTAGTGACATAATAGATGACCCAAAATAGAAAGATCTAATGAAAAAAGATGGACAAAATTTAGGGCGTGACACTTAAGAATGTGTCTTCTCACAAACCCTAAAAGAGAAAGCAACATTTATCATTTCTTCCATCAATACTTAAAGTAGTTTAATTAGCAAGAGCAGGAATAATAGAAGGAACCGCACAATGTCAGCAACATGTTATTCAACAAATAACTTGTAACTAAAGTTGAGAGTGAAGGGAACAACACCAACCTCACCATCACTAGTCACAATGTCTTTCTTTTGATTAGCCAAAATTTCATAAATTAAAGAAGGAAAACCAATCGACAGCTTAACAACATAGGATTTAACATGCTTCACAAATTTCTTAAATACGTACTCCCTAAAATCAAAAGCGTCATGAGTTCCCACATGATATACATCATACTAGTGAGACTATGAGTGATATTTGATTCGTGAGAAAAGGGAGCCCATTTAGCCACACCAATTTTGAATAGGAATACATACTTCACACTTAGGTTTCAAGATTCCAAAAGACCCTTTCGATGGCTAATTTTCATGAGCATTTCTAGTTATCTCCCAGAAAATTGTCTTCAGTGAGAAAATATGCTCAATATCCACTAGTCTTCTATGACCAGTGAAATCGTTGATGATAGCAAAAGATAACTTAAATTAGTCCTCGTGAATAGGAACTTTCTAATAATCTCTATTGTTAGCATTTAGAAGATTCGCAATAAATTCCTTCATAAGCTTGGGGTAGTATGGTTCTATATTAATCACAATCTTGATTAGTTGAGAATCACAAAGGAGTTCCATGATTTCACTTCACTTTTGAGCATCGAAATAGAGTTTTATTTTGAGGAGCCAATCTTTGATGATAAATAAACTTCCATTTGGAAACACTCTCCTTATAATGGAATGAAACATTATCTAGAGGAACATAGTGAATATTCTTATGAATATTCATCCCACCAATCAAAATATTCACTAATTTACTACGCTTTGCAGAACACTAATTAATATCCTCTTTTTCTTCAATGTAATCCAAGACGTCAATAACATGTCCCTTAACGTTCTTCTTAGTGATTCTAGGAGCAAACTTCTTTTTCTTCATAGAATTTTTGTCTTGCTATTCTTAGGTTTCTTATTATTTTCCATAATCTTCTTTTTTTTCCATAATCTTTTTCTTTTTCTTGACAACATCCGGCTTCTTTTTCCTTCTTCTTAGAACCATCTAAGGAAGACATTTTTCCCTTTTCTAGGGGACATACTAACAATAGAAGACACATAAAAATGTCTCCAACATCATCATTGATATTTTTTAGGATTAAAAGAAGTGATAGAATCCTTATCACGTACTGGATCACTAGGAATTCTTATTGATGGGAGCAACAACACTTATATTGGACATGTTAAGAATATATGACATCAATCATATCTCACTAGGGGGTTATCATACTCAGTAAAAGCCTTAATATTTGGATCCAAATTTTCCCTTTTTGATCCATATAGTTTGTGAAGGTAACAACAAATCACTGTGAATAATAGTTTCAGTAGGATTACCTTGAACAAACTTGTGAGTGCCTTTAATTGAATTACTTGAAGTTTGATTATTACATGTATTTGAAGAAGGATTTGAGTTACTTTAGGAGTACTCTCAACTTCACCATTTTCAAGTAGTTCAAATAAGGAAATAAGGATATATATGGATAAAGGGATTCATTCAGTGGTCTTCTTCAGAGACTTCTGTTTGTTTCTTTGAGTTTGGCAAGAGAAGAAACACCTCAAGACTTTCCATCAGCATTTCATCTAACAACAATACCTTTCATTTGAACACCATGCACACTTGTAAACACCTTAGCAATGTTTCTCTTCTAGTTACCATCAACATTTGTTTCCTCTTATCAACATTTTTCTTCTTAATAGGTTTCTATGTAGGGACAAAGGCACTTGTTCTTCTTCTAGTTACCATCATTTTTATATAAAGGTTCAACAAAGCTTAAGAGGTATACGAAAGGTCAGAGAGACATTTAGAGCGCGAAAGAGAAAAATTAAAAGTAAGCAACCATTCGATATTAAAAATAAATGAAATATACTTCTTAGGAAAAAAGGAAAATGTCTTTGTCATTGTGTTGAGTGGGCCAATAGGAATCCTAATGGGCCTGTGAAATACCACTAAGAAATTTGTCAACTACTACAAACAGATGATTCAAAGTCTCAAAGAAGGTCGGGTATTTTAAAATTGTATATATTAATCATCTTTTATCTATTCAAACATCCTATAGGGTGATATTCTTATCTTCAACAAGCTCTCTAATGAAATGATGACGTGTGTGTGTGTGTGTCTATATATATGGTTCTAGTGTATTGGACATGTTTCTTAGAGATAATGATAGAATTCATTTTGTCACAATAAAATGTCATAGAATCTTGTGTAACATCATACTCTTGAAACATATTTTTCATCCACAACATTTGAGCCTAACTAATATTTGCAGCAATATATTCTAGTTCTGCAGTAGAAAGAGAGATGAAATTTTGCATCCTAATGAACCAATAAATCATATTGTTTCCAAGGAAAAAGCATCCACCATATTTATTTTTCCTATCTTTATCACTCTTGGCCCATTCGACATCACAATAACCCACCAACAAGAAGTTTGTATCAAATAATACAAAAAGCCATAGTCAGTGGTTCCACTTATGTATGTGATGATACGTTTGACTAGAATGGGATGGCTAACATTTGAATTGGATTGAGAGTGAACACTTACTTCCACAGTGAAGGTAATACCAATCATACTGTTGTAAATACTTTGATCAACATAAACCTTTTTTTCATCCTTTGACAACTTGACATGAGTGGCATCACTCATGTATTTATGGTGAGCATTATATAAGTTGAACTTTTTCACAATTTTCTATGCATGTTTACTTTAGGAAATAAAAATTCCATCTCCCATTTGTTTCACCCAGAAGATGAGGAAATAGGTAAGCTTAGAAACCATGTTTATTTCAAATTTATTCTGCATTTTATGACCAAAATGATCCACTATATTTCTTGACATCCCTCTAAACACAATGTCATTGACATATATCTGAGCGATTAAACGATTTCCATCACCCTTCTTCATAAAAAATGTCTTGCCAATTCCTCCATGAACATAACCATACATAGTAAGAAATTTTAATAGTGTCTCATACAATGCCCTAGGAGAATTTTGGAGACCATAGAAAGCCTTTCTAAGTTTGTAGTCATGATTAGGAAGACATGGATCAATAAAACTCTTAGGATGCTCAACAGAGACTTCCTCATTCAAGTACCCGTTGAGGAAGACACTTTTCACATCCATCTAGTAGAAGTAAAAATGAAGGAGACACAATAAACTAATTAAATCTTCAAGATGAGCAATGAGAGCAAAGATTCAAACAATTCATCGATTTTCATTTGGAAACATCTTGTGCTTCCTCAATGGCAGTAACCTTCATGTTAAAACTCTTCAACGAAGATCTCATAATCTTTCTCACAGCCTTCTCGTCTGACATATTTTCACCAAGAACAAAATAGTTATTGGCAATGTCATAGATACGAACATTGAACTTAGAAATAGTTTCATCCTCAACATGTTCAAGTTCTCAAATTTGGTGGTGAGGAGTGAAAGTAAGAAAAATACACAAGAATGGGGGTTGAATTGTGTATGCCCAAATGTCAAATTCTCTTTTCACTTCGAATTCTAATACGTCAGATTCTGAAGCATGTTCAGAGTCTGATAACAGAGTAAGTATCGAAAATGAAAATTTTACTTCCTTTTCTTAACCTTGTTTCAGAATCTAAGGTTTCAAGCTTAGATGTTGATACAAGTAAGAGTCTGAATCAGATCAGAGTTTGACTTCAGAGTTTGTTGCACAACATAATATAAATGCAGAAGTAAATAAAGAGACACACAATATATCCTGGTTCCTCTCAACTGAAAGTATTCCAATCCCCTTACACCACAAGATTTTTTAACTATAATCAAACTGATTACAATTGCTTAAGCCAACAACTTAATACTTCCTGCTCAATCTCATAGAAAGAGACTTTCGCTCAAGCCCTCAACCATGAGACTTCCTTGCCTAAACTATCCATCCAAAACTTCCTACTCTGCCCGCAAGCATGAGACTTTAATGTCTAAATATCTAGTTTAGAACTTCCTGCTCTGCCTGCAAGCATGTGACTTCAATGTTCAATCACTAATCGAGACTTCATTGCTCTGCCCGCGAGCAGGAGAGTTCAATGCCTAAACATCCAATTCACGACTTTCTGCTCAATCTATTTAGAATGAGACTCACTCTGAGCACAAAGGCTAGAGTCTTTAGATTCTCTTACAGAGGAATCTGGTATTAACCTTGTGTTCATATAAGTGCTTTTTGGATAAGCAGATATACAAAGGTTTACACTCTTGAGCAGATATGAGTTGTTTAATCCTGAGTGTAGAAGAATGAAGTTTTCATTATTCTTCTCTCCTTGCACATATTTCTATCTTGTTTTGTCTTTCTGTTTTTGATCATTATCACATATTCTTTCTTCAGAATATATGTGAAAATGTCTCACTCTGCCCTAACACACTTAACCCTCCTGGTTATATAATCTTTTGAAGTGCATTTCCTCTCATTTGTGTTTTCTGTAAAACACAGATTCTCTCAACTCATTTTAGTGAACTGGTATCACATCCATGTGAACACAATCACGAAATCTTCAACTCATATTCATTCTCTTGAGAGGTAGAGTTTCAGTAAGAGTTTCTCTACTGGATGAGAGCTTATGAATGTTTCCCATCTTGTTCCTTAAATAGATACTAAGAATAGATTCTTCTAAGATTGAGACACCATGGTAAAAATATCCTTTGAAGGTGTTTAGCTGGTGGACAATAGAGTGAGCTAAAAACTCAGGTAGCATAAAGAAATTGAGAGTAGCAGAGCAGAGTTCAAAATAGTTGGACAGAGAAAATCCTGAAAACCTTACTTTAAGCTGATTAGACATAAAGTATATTACCATTTTCACATGATATTTTATGGATAACTTCTAACCGGAGTCTTCTTGTAGACATTTGTTGAAGCTTGCTCAGAGTCATTGTTATCCTTATACTTAGCTTTCTGAATCATAGGCTTTTTATAGAATTAGTTAAAGTATAGTCACAAGCTAAATTATGTCTTTAGAACCTGGTTATAATGAGACTTCAGAGTCTCGAGTTCATAGGTTCTGAGTCTTTCTTTCATCAGAGTTGTAAGTTCTGTGATATTGGGATTGACAACAATTTTGTTAAAACATATTTCACAGCAAGATGTTGAGCCAGATGTCTTGACATGTTGGTCAAACATCTTTGATGATCAACATGATATCGTGACATGATGTCATGACATGTTATACCAGAAGATTGGGGTTTTCTTTTTTGGAAGATTTGTTATTTAAAGTGTGATATTTTATATGATTTTAGTTCACACTTTGTCGCAATCCAATGAGGGATATTTTAGGAACATTTATCTATACCAAATGTGCATTTGTTTCATAAAAAGGATCTTGGAGACTATTTAGGAAACTTTCCTTTTAGTTCCTATTTTTATGTAGAAGATCTTGGAGAAGATTTGAAGTTGTTGTTTTGGGATTTGCAAATTATTTAGCTGAAGAGCCCAAGCCCATGTTGATCATGAGCTATAAAAGGAGTAGCTCTAAATCTAATGCATTGGTGAAGTCGTGTATTGAAAGAAAAAGAGTATTGGAGTTTAGTGTGTCTTTGTTGTTTGTGATCCACTCGTATATCACTTTGATATCTGAGTTGGATTGTGTTGTTTTTGTGTTATTTATAGGCCATTCATGTACCTCTTGGGTGTTTGAATTGGAATGAGTTTTATGTTGTAATCACTTTTAAACTTTTAAGCAAAGAGTGGATTTTGTGTCATTGGAAGTGTGTCTTCTATTGTTCATTATTATTGATTTTATCACTGGTGTTTGATTGAGGGAAGTGGGAGGGGTCTCATATTTAGGAGTTCATAGGTAGAAATAGCACGAGTAGTGATTAGGTGAGAAGGTGTAAACCAGAGGTTGTTTACTGAGGCTTCAAACTAATACTATTATAGTGGATTTCCTTCCTGTATTGGATGCCCCCAGATGTAGGTGAGGTTGCACCAAACTGGGTTAACAATTGATTGTGTTATTTACATTCAAATATTTAATTTAACTGCATAATTGTGTGTGTTTTCATACTGTCCAGATCCCAGTGTCGTGACATCTTACTCGACATCTGGTATCTGTTACCAGAATTTCAATTGGTATCAAGATATAGAAGATTCCCAGCCTAGATGGTGCTAAAGGTAAAATTAAGGGAATATAAAGGGTTGCTTGTAATGAACTTCCCAGCCTAGATGGTGCACTTCTAGTAGAAGGACTAACTGTCAATCTGATCAGTATCAGTCAGTTATGTGATCAAGGATTGAAGGTGAATTTTACCAAGTCTGAATGCTTGGTTACAAATGATAAGAATGAGGTTCAAATGAAGGGAGTTAGAACCTAAGATAATTGATATGTGTGGGTGCCTCTAGAAACCACTTGCCCTTCCACTTGCTTAATTCTCAAGGAAGATATTGTGCCTAAAGAAGATGGTAGAGACATTCATAAACATAAAACCATAATGTCGAATAAGATGTTGCAGCATCTTAACTCAAATCAATTTGAGGAATTAAGGGGAAAATTTGGAATCTTCACTCATAATAAATTATGGCAATTACTAACGTGTAAGCGTGCAACCATATTTCTCTCTCTCTCTCTCTCTCTCTCTCTCTCTCTCTCTCTATTTAATGATGCACGATATTCCTTGCTAATCATTACACTCTTACCATATTTTTCAATTTTTCAATAAACCTATTTACAACTACTCTACTATTTCCACTCTCCTCTACTTTAGTAAACTGTTCATCTCTCACCCCATCTCTGGTGTCACTCAAAACATTGTCCTCAACCTGCAATGTGAATCCAAGATATCCAACACTCCTGTCTCGACTCCTAGCAAGTGCTCTGAAGAAAAAAAAATTTGCTACCCCAACGGAGACTAGGATTTCATCCTCAACAATCAAGGTTTTCTCTCCAGATGTTATCATTGATGTTGTACCTATCTCAGTTGTTGTCCCTCAAGCCTCAACAAAAGAAGAAGTCGACCCTTCTGGTGTGAAGAAAGCCAAAATCTTAAAGGTGAGTGAAAACTTTTCTTCTTCTAAGAGTGTTCAAAAACCCCATAGTAATAGGAAATCTGCATCTTCTGGTATCAAGAAACCCCTCTCTATGAGGAGTCTATATCTTGATCCTCTTCCCACCCCTAAGGAATCTTCTATTTTGAGTATTTGACAAGTATATAAAAGTTTGTGAAAGAAGACTTACAGTGAGCAGCCCCACAATACAGTTACATATATGAAAGCGGATAAAGAAAGCGGGTAAACACTTACTCGGTTGTAGAACTTCTATGCTGTTTTGTTAGTTGTTCAACAAAGAAAGCTTTGATAACAATATTATATTCTAAATCAAAGGAGAAAGTGCTTTGAAAAGATTGTTGGGGCTTACAGCTCAAGGAGAGGCCCAAGGTTTTGTCAGTGATTGCACTGTTGTTTGGAATTTATACAGGGACTTATACAAGTGACTGAGGCCCCAAAAGGTTTTTTTTGTACAAAGGGATGGGTCTTACACTTTCTCAAGAGGCCCAAAGGTGTTTAAAGAAAAAGGAATGGGGCTTATAACACGAGGGTAGGTCCAGATGGTTTGATTTTTGAACTGGCGATCGCGCCGAGGTTTCTCTAATGTACTGGGTCTTATACAATGCATTGAGGCCCAAAAAGATTATGGTTAAAAGGGGGTTGTGTCTTACACTCTATTAGAGGCCCAAAATGATTTTTAAAAGAAAAGATGGGGCTTACAATTCAAGGAGAGACCCAGAGGTTTTTTCGTTTTGAAATGGCGATCGCGCCGAGATTTTTGAAAACATAGTGGGTCTTATACAATGCATTGAGGCCCAAAAAAGGTTTTGGTTTTCAAAGGGGTTGGGTCTTACACTCTACTAGAGGCCCAAAGATTTGAAAAAAAGATTTGTGATGGTTGAATTAATCAAAAACCCTAATTTGTTTTCAAGATATATTTTAATTGAATAAAAATTCAATTAAAATGATCAAAATTGTTAAACATGTGTGAAAAACAAATTGTGGTATTAGATTAATGTTTGAAAAAGTCATGTTTATACCCACAAAATAATTGGAAATCAATTAAGTTTGGGAAATCAAGGGAGAAAAAATATTTCAAATGTTAAAAACAAATAAAACATTAATTCTTTGCAAAAATATCAAATATATAAAATAAGTAATATTTTTGGGATTTTTTGGTAAAATAAAATATTTTAACATTTTTGTGAATTATTAAAAAAAAGAATCAACTCAAAATCATTATAACTCAGAGAGAAATTAATTTTTGAATCAATTAAATGAAATCACAAAATTCAAATATTCAAATATTCAAAAGTGGCGGCAAGAACATGGCAAGAACATGCGCCACCCTCTGTTTCTGCAGATTTACGTTTTCTATCCAATCTCACTGAATACTTGATGATATCATGCAATCTACATATCAATCCACTCGTTTTCACCTCACGATCATGTCTATGGTCTTTAATTTCATTTATTTTAAGCATGGAATAAGAAATCAAAGAGAAACCTCAAGAACCCTAAAATTTGCATGAAGGCTTAGAAATTCCATACATGATTCAAACAAAACAATTGATTGAGGGAAAGCACTCCATACATGATTATGAACATATGGCCAAATTATTGTGCAGCAAAAAATGCATGGATCATAGAGTTAGAAGAGCTCATGCTTACCTCTTGCAGCTGGTGATTGTGTTTTGTGTTAGAGATGTTACAGCTTGGTTCCAAGGATATGGACAGCTTCCCTAGGTGCTATGGAGTGTGTCTGGATGCTTGGAGTAGATTGAATTGAGCTGGAACTTGATTTGGCACCTCAACTGCAAGTCTGCTACAAGCTTGAGCAGTTGGCTGGTGATTTTGTGAAATCAGTGTTTCAGATGTTGTTTAAGTGTTTGGATCACTTCTATACGATGTTTATGAGGTGTGTGTGTGATTGGTTTGGTTGGAATAACTCTCAAACTCAAACCCCGATAGTGACTTGCTTTGGAAGGCAATTTTGGAAGTGAGAAGGAGATTTTGAGGAAAGCATCTGTTTGATGGCTTTGGTGTACTCAAACTGATCACAAATGAACTTTATTTATAGTGGAGCAAGTTTGTTTTGCAAGCAATAGTGAATGGCAACTGCTGCAGAGGTTTGGCCAATGTTGATTAATGGGAATCCAAGTCACCTCTAGCCATTGACTAGAGGTTAGGGCACAGGCTGCTGGTTACCTTGGCCTTGGATATGTCTTGACTGAATTCAGTTGGAAATGGCTCAGTCCATGCCACCTTGGTGCATCCATTGAATGCTCTAAAACAAAATTGGAGTTTTGTCCCCTCTTTAGGGATTTCTAGGTTTGGCATGCTATTTTTAGTTCCAAGGACTTGGGAGACTTATGGATCAGTGTTTGTCCCTCCTTGGTCTCCCCCTGAGGTGTTCAGATGGATAAGTGTGTTTGTCATTTGCACAAATTTGGAAAATCGAGTAAAATGCACAAATCTACCTTGCCTTGACAGTTTTCAGCAAGGCATATTTCCATTATCATATCTCATGGCTCAAGTGGAATTTGATGGAGTTCTTGGCCATTTTGGAAAGCCCGCATATGATACAACAACTGTTTGATCATAGTTGGTTTTGATACTTTTTTGATCCAAGTGAAAAATGCCCCTACATTTGGAAAAAAGTGAAGGCAGATTCTAGCAGTGAAAATTTCACTAAGTGTTGGAAAAAAGTGACATTTTCACTTTTTGTGATTTTGATAATTCCATAACTTAAAATCCATGAGGAATTGGAATGAGTTGTGTTTGAAGCTTTTGTAGAGGGCCATGATATCTATAAATCCAGCTTTGGATGGGGAAAATGGCCTTGTGGTTTAGGAGTTATGATCTTCCAAAGTTGGTACCCTAGCCACTTTGTTCCATAACTTAGAAAATTTCTAAGTATTTTATGGTTACCCCTTTTACAAGTTATCCCATTTTTCTTGATTTTTATTGATGAATGATGGTTGCAATCATACATTAACATCATTTTAGGGTTAAAGAACCATAATTGTGAAAAATCTAAAAAAGTCAAAGTTGACTTTTGTGCACAGTTGACTTTTTATCAGATGAATTCCAAACTGTGCGATCCTCTACGAAATCAAGCCTTTGACCTAAATTAAACTTGATGGATTGATTTCATAGGTGTTATAGGGTGTATTGAATCATGTCCCAAGGTTTGGGAGCATGCCTGGGTCAAAAGTCAAAGGCACAATTGACTTTTCCCGCGAAACCCTAACTGTGGTTCTGATGAAATTGAAACTTGTTGCTCAAGCTTCTTGGATTGATCCAATGTTGCAAATGGATCAATGTAGTGTATTAGAGACCCTCAAATCCTCTCTTGAGGTCTTGTCTCATGTTTTGTCCCAAAAGTCAACTTAGGGGTGAATTAGGTCAAGAAACCCTAATTCCTGATTTTTTTTATGAATACATCCCCTGAGGCAAAATTGACTTGATGATGGGGTTCATGATGTCCCTGGAGCATCTTAGGTTATGCTTTGAAGCATTGGCTCATGCCCAGAGGAAAATTTCCATCTGGAGGCCCTGGTCGACCAAAACCCTAATTTGGTGACACTGGCGATCTTGAGGCTTAATCCACTCGGAAGGCTCAGCCTTATGCTTAATCCTTGATGTGGGAGTCCTCTTGATCCTTTGTGGATGTTTTAGAGGTTAGACAAGTTGAAGATCATGTCATTCCTTGATTGATCCTTTGTCTAAGAACTCTGAGAGGGCTTGAAACCCTAATTTTGATTGTAGTGGATGCTCACCCATCCTTGGGGAGACTAATAAGGCATGATGGATTACCCATATTGTGGCGATGACTTGCCCAATGATGGGAATCTTAGTGGTCAAAATTTGGGGTATGACACTATGGTGTCTTTTGTGTTATTGGCAGGTATGTATTGGTGATGATGGAATGTCATACTTTATGTTAAGACATCATTCCATCTCTTGCCTGGGAGAATTTGTTTTTTCTCTACAGAGTCTTTTTGGTGGAAAGTTTTGTGGTTGTGCTCTTGAGGGGAGCTATATCTAAGTGTTGCAGTTGTGTTCTTGAGGGGGAGCTATTTTTGTATCTAAATTGATGGTCATGCAATTCAGGGGGAGTTTAGTTGTTTGGTGTGTGGTGCATATGTTTGCTGCTATTGATGTGATGTCAGACAGAATGTCTTGACATGATGCCTCAGTTGTCCTAAAAGTTCTATGATATTAGTTCTTGTTGTGTGAGAGTTTATTTCTCTCTGTGTGATTCTTTTTATTTCTGCTGTGTGTGCCTCTGATTTTTCTTGTCTTGTTTTTTTGTTGTTATTGTTGTTGTGTTTATTTTTCTGTTTCTCCAGTATTAGTGTTACATGCAAAGGTTGTTTTAGCCAAAATTTGTCAAAGGAGGAGATTGTAAGTTCTGTGATATTGGGATTGACAACAATTTCGTTAAAACAAGTTTCACAACAAGATGTTGAGCTAGATGTCTTGACATGTTGTTCAGACATCTTTGATGATCAGCACGATGTTGTGACATGATGTCATGACATGTTAGAACAGAAGATTAGGGTTTTTTGTTTTAGAAAATTTGTTATTTAAAGTGTGAGATTCTATATGATTTTAGTTCACACTCTTTCGTAATCCAAGGAGGGATATTTTAGGAACATCTGTCTATGCCAAAAGTGCATCTGTTTCATAAAAAGGATCTTGGAGATTTTTTAGGAAACTTTCCTTTTAGTTCCTATTTTTATGCAGAAGATTTTGTAGAAGATTTGAAGCTGTTGTTTTGGGATTTACGAATTATTTAGTTGAAGAGTCCAAGCCCATGCTGATCAATAGCTATAAAAGGAGCAACTCTAAACCTAATTCATTAGTGAAACGGTGTTTTGAAAGAAAAAGAGTATTAGAGTTTAGTGTGTCTTTGTTGTTTGTGATCCACTCGAATATCACTTTGATATCTGAGTTGGACTGTGTTGTTTTTGTGTTATTTGTGAGCCATTCATGTACCTATTGGGTGGTTGAATTGGACTGAGTTTTGAGTTGTAACCACTCTTAAGCTTTTAAGCAAAGAGTGGGTTTTGTGTCATTGGAAGTGTGTCTTCTATTGTTCATTGTTATTAAGTTTATCACTGATGTGTGATTGAAGGAAGTAAGAGGGGTATCATATTTAAGAGTTCCTAGGTAGAAATAGAACGAGTAGTGATTAGGTGAAAAGGTGTAAACCAAAGGTTGTTTGCTGAGGCTTCAAACTAATGCTATTATAGTGGATTTCATTCCTGGCTTGGATGCCCCCAGATGTAGGTAAGGTTGCACCGAACTGGGTTAACAATTGATTGTGTTATTTACATTCAAGCATTTAATTTAACTGTATAATTGTGTGTGTTTTCATACTGTCCTGATCCCAATGTCGTGACATCTTACTCGACATTTGGTATCTGATACCAAAATTTCAAGAGTCTTGATCAAAACTAATATGGATTGATCACTTTCAGTGTTGATGACTTGATGTAGACAAGTACCTTTGAAGTAATATCTTTAGAATTGCTGATGAATCTTATTTAGAAGATTCAGAGTCGCTCCTTATAACAAAATCTTCTTGCTTCAAATGATTTCAGTCTTTAGAGCTTTGCTGGTCTTTGTATTCCTAGTAAGCTTAGGCTCAGCATCTAAAAGACTTAAGTTGACTCTTAAGAGTCTGGAAGATTGGTTCTTATCCTTCAGACTCAACCAACTTTGCTTCACTTTTATGGTTCTTCTAAGTGATTAACTTGATTAATATCAAGGTTAATATCTTTTGATCCTACACACTTGAATAACCATTAGTAAACCCTATTGTTCTTTAAATAATTTGTTATCATCAAAACCTTTTAAGGGAATGAATAAATCTTATTCTAACAAGGAGTTGAATACTTAAACATCCGAATTTTTGGAAGTTCCATCATGAGCCACTTCAAAAGTCTCTCATGCATCTTTAGTATTGATGCAGGTGTTAATGATCCTAAAAATGTATTTGTCAACTTCATTGTTAATAGAATTAAAGGCACGAGAATTTCCAAAAGAATCTTCATCTTCAATAGTTTCCCAATCATTTTAGGTTTCATTGATTCATAATCATCTCCAGTTTTGAGCGATTTAGGTGTCGTTCATCCATTTATGACAACTTTCTAGATCTTTTGTTCAACAGACTTGAGAAAAACAACTATGCGAGCCTTCTAATAATCATAATTAGTTCCATCAAGAATTGGTGGCCAATTAACAGATTCCGCCTCTCTGATATTGTCCATATAAAATATAAAAGGTTGGTCACACTAGCACACACCCAAATAGAGAACGATATCTTCTCTGATGCCAATTGAAATTATGTATGATCAGAGACAAGATGTCACACACCAATGTGTGAGACAAGATGGTATGAATTAATAGATGAGCAATTAAACATAGTGTTGTACCCCAAATTTTACCTATTAGATGTCATAACATCTTGTATAAACATTTAGGATCAATCATATATGCATTGTTTAACTAATCACCATCTTGCAGTTTGTTTCTCTTATGTTTGAAATTAGGGTTACACAGAGAGATTCAAGGCCTCCTAAGGCATTCTATAGCTCCATACAATCATCACAAAGCCTCACTAGTTGTTTGGAACCAAAATCTCAAGACTTTGAATCAAGTCAAGTCAACAAAGGATCACCAGACCAAGGTAGGGAATTAGGGTTTTAACCTAAGGAATCAATGAAGAAATTTGTCATGTTAGGTCAAGTTCTACTTGGTTCATCAACCATTTGAGTTACCTACATCCAAGACGTCTCACTCAACAAGAATTCAAGGTCATCTGGCTCTCATCATGATTAGTTTGAGCCACAATTTCACCTTGTCTCCAAATTAGGGTTTCTGTTAAGACAAGTGGATCATTGCCTCTGATTTTGATCAAGAGGTGCTCTCAAGCCTTAGGACTTGACTCCATATGATAAAAGACATCCCTAAAGGCCATCTATGAGCTTTATATGTGAAGGAAGAAGCAATACCGTAAGAGTTTGCCCCAGTGCATTCACAGTTGAAATCAGGGTTTTGACTGAAACCCTAATCCTTGGGATTTTGAACCAAATGAAACCTCCAAGGCCTCAATTCATCATATTATGTCTCATTGATGATTTAGGGTATGAGAAATTAAGCCTCAAGAGTTTTCTTGCAAAGGAAGCAAGGTTTAGTTCATGAAACCTTTCATATGTGGAATTTTCCCCTCTTGTGCCAAATTGAAATGGTCATAACTTCCAAACCACGCATCCAAATTGAGTGACTCAAAGCCCAAATGGAAGCTCTTTCCATGATCTTCAAAGTGTTAAATATGACTTTTCTCCAAAAAATGCATGGTTTGCGAGTTATTAGACTTGGAAGCTAAACTGCCCCAAGACTTGGTGAAATTTCAGCTTGTTTTCCTTTAATTTACACACGACTTTAACCCACTTTTGCATAAAGTTCCAGGCCTCAAATAAAAAATCTTTGGACATGAAAGTTGTAGAGTGTATTGAGGGCTTTCCAAAAAGTACTAGAATTCCTCAATCCATTGAGTGAGCTGGGAGTTTCGAAGCTTCAAAGTTGGAGGTTTCATTTCTTAAAACTCAAGAAACCATCTTTTGTGTAATGACCCAAACCCTTCTCTAATGACCAAATCTTCATGTTTCTAAATTCTAATGACGGATTCAAGCTTGAATTAAGCCTTTCCACGAATTTGCAAAGTGATTCACATTAAAATATTGTTTTGTGTCATGTTTATGCAAGTTGTGCAAGGAAAGAGAAACTTTTCCAAGAAAAAGACATTGTTCATTATTTTCCCTCTCCTTGAGCTTTGGTCCAATCACTTCACACCTCTTGCTCAGACCTAATGCCATCAAGTAGCATGGATCTTGGAGGATTTTGGTTCAATATGGAAGCATCTCACACGATGAAAATCTCCAAGAAGGGCAAAGTTGAGACATTGTGCAATTTCACCCATACCTCAAAGCCTCAACACTCTTCTATAAATAGGCTTGTTTCCGTCCATTTAAGACACCAACACTTTCTCACAAATACTCTAAAAACTCCTGAGTTCCAAGCCTTGCAAGTGAGAAAGAGAAAGGGAGAGCACAACTGTTGCAAAAAGGAAAAATCCTGTGCTGATAAGTATAGTGTTTCAACAGTCATCCTCATTTTGTTTTGTTTGCAAGGCTGCCATTGTTGGAAGTTTTTTCTGTCATGTGATGGATTGCAAGGTATCCCCTCTGTTAAAGCAATGAATGGTCAAGTTTTTCCTTTCTCTTAATTAGTTTTAAGTGAAATAATGTTGAAACAACATGATGAAAGGCCAGTACTTAATACTATGTGATCTTATGCTTGCAACACTACAACTGCCTTGCTACTGTCTTTGTTAAAATTTGTTTGTTGTTAAAACTTGAAATACTTTGTCTTTGAGAATTTGAAAATGTTTCTGAACCGTTTATCCCTATCATGTGAAGACTGTATGGAGTTTGTGTTGGCAATGTTGTTACTTTCACTAAATGTTATGTATGTTATTATCAGGTTGCTTTCATGTATATGTCATCATGTTGTTTTCCTTTGACAATATGCATGAGTTAATGTCACGTTTGAGTTTGCTCTTTTGCATCATAATAGGCATGTGTTTGTATATCTAGACTCTTATTCTACTTTGCACTTTCCTGCGTACACTAGCATTTGTTTTGTTTTAAAGGAATCTATAATGCTCATGTTTCTCATGTTAAAATTTGCTCAAAGGGAAGCTGCTTACATGTTGTCTTATGGATGTTTAAGTATTATTAAAGTAATGTGGGGACTGTTAATGGATCTGTTTCTGTTTTCAAAGCATGAGAAGGGTTGGTTTTTTTTCCTTTCTTGAACATGACTGTTTTAGAGTTACATTGCTGCTTGTTCATGTTTTATTTTGATCTTTGTTTTAAGTGTTACTAGTTGATGTTTAGGAGTTTGGTTTGTGAACAAACATTAGGGGATATCTTTGCCACAACCAAGTTATTAGTCAAGTTATTACCTTGCACTACCAGTTTGAAGTTTTGAAACACATTGATGTGTACTTGGTTCTGTTAAAAAGATCTATTGAATGTTTGTTTCAAGTGACATAGCATGAGGTTTATTTGAATCAAGGGTTGCTTTTTATTGCCATTTGCATTTGATTAATCATGGGAGATATCCCTGTTGGTTTAGGTACTGCATGGTCAGACTTTTTAATACATGTCTTTTGGCTAACTCTTAGTGTAGCCTGAATTTAGAATATGATTTGAACTAGCACAAGAATATTGGCATTTTGGTAACAAGTCCTCATTCTTAAGTATATGTTTTCTTTTAAATAATTTTCTTTCCCTCAAATGTTAGTAACTTATCTGTCAGCATGACCACTCCTTGATTCATTTAAATTCTTGTATTGATCCTTTGTATGTGCTCCTACGTTTTGTCTAATAATTCTGAAAGCTTTGCTCTGACCATATGCACCAAATATGAGATGACACCTTGAATGTGTATTGATACTTTCACTGCTAACCATTTATACTACTGACTTTTCCTTGTTGTAACCCTGCCAAAGATCGTGTTCATAAACATTGCTTATCACCATATGTCTGCGTGGCTTTGAAATTAAATGATAATGTGGTACATTCTTTGAGGCATTTCCTGAACCTTACTGGCTTTGAACTTGGGTGTTAAGGGTATCCTGTGTTATTCCTCCTCTTGAATTATATGTACCACTGATACCATGTTTCACTATGAAATTGCTTCACTATGATCTAGGGATGTCCATGTTGCATATAGCAGGAAAAGATAGATTTGAATCTGTTTCAGGGTAATGTTGACGCTACTCTGTACCAATGTCACCTTCATTTCGTTGTGTGTCCAAAACAAGAATCCACGTAAAAAGGTTACATAATACTTTGCCAGTTCTGATGTTGTTTTGCTGTTACTTTAATGCCATGTTCAAATGCTAGAAGTTACTATTAGGATTTTACTTTGAAAGTGTTGGCATGATGAGTATTTGGTTTCATTTGTTTCCATGTACCTTTGATTCCATATCCAAGACCAGGGTTTATGACTTCAATGCCATTATCATGTCTAAATGATGAGAACCATCACATACTTTTCATGACTTGTACATTTGAAGTTTGTATTTTCAACCTTTGTTGTTTTTGCACTAGTTTTGTTGGCCGTGTGAGTTGAGAGTTGGATTTTAAGGAAAGTAAGTGGCATAGCTAAGTTCTTTGTTTCTTGGTGGAAGATATAAAGTGAGTTTTGGTTTTGGAAATGTCTCTCTGTTGTTGTGAACACTGGTTCATAAGGTGTTGTTGTTAAATTCTGTTGACAAAATAGCACGAGAAAAAAGGATGACATGTTTTGGAACCATTGAGTTTCTTTAGCTCTGTATTGTCAAGGTTATGTCATTCCTGAATAGTTTTTTGTGTCCTGTTTTCTCCAAGCTCCAGTCTTTAGTTCACTTCGTTTAGGGTTTATAAATGTTCTTCTCTTTGAGCACTACACTTTAGTGTTTTATTTCCTGAGATTTGATGGAGTCTTGAGGTTGGAAGGATGAGAACAAGGAAGGTTGTTGCCATTATTTTTTGGTTGGTTTGTTTCGCGATGGATTTCACGTGCACGTTGCATGAGGAAATAAGATGAGGAGCGGTGATTGGTCTGGGTGTCAATTTGTCGTGTTGTGACTTTAACGGAAGGGTGACCAATTGAGGTTTGTTGTGGGTGCGCATGGTAACGTCTTCATGTGGGCTAGGAATTGTTTTTTATTATGTTGTTTATTTAGTTTAAATAATACACAAGGTGGTTTATACAATGGATGTATAGCCACCCCAGTGGTCAATGATGCGCCTGGTAACCTTGGGGTCTGGGGTTCGAATCCCCCTCGCCCCAGATTCCCATTTTATTCATTTTTTCATTCGTTTTTCCTTTTTGTTTCCCAATGAGTGGGCCTGAAATGTTGTTAACAACCCCCAGAAGGCCCATCTTGTTTGTCTGATGTTCTTTTTTACTTTGCCCTCACCCCTGTTTTCTCTAAGTGAATCTCTTAGTTTGGTTTAATTTATTTTAAGTTAAATTTTTTAAATTAATTAATTTAAGTTAGCTAATGTAGGCCAATTAATTTAGGATTCTAATTTAACATAATTAATGTAGTTTTTTAATTTTTAACTAAGATTAGAATAATTACTTAATTTTAAGATCAATTAGATTAATTTATTTAGGTTAATTAGGTTTTAGTCACTAACAATTTTAGTGAATAATAATTAGTTAATTTCCTTATATTTAATTAGCGCTAATTATTTATGCTTAGTTAAATAATCTTTTGGCTTTTATTTCAATTCTAACTTAAGTAAATTTCGTATTTTATTTCATTTTCACTTTTTTTAAGTTTAACATGTGATGTGCATTGTGATTCCCCTTTATGGATTTATTCTTGCTACGACTTTAATTACGTATTGGTCGTAGTTGACGTTTCCCCTCATTCCGAAAGAAAGTTCTTCTTTTTGACTCATGAGTCATAAACAAATCATACCACCTTGGCCTCATAAGAGCCTTTCTCTTTATTGGCCTCATAAGAGCCATTGAATCATAACTTAGCAATAGGATAGAGTTTATAAACTCTACATGGACTCATCACATTGAGTACCCACTTTTTCCCCACTATAACTTATACTTAGAGAGTTTCTTAAAACTCTAAAATGAGCTCACATCATTTCCCCTTGGAACTTTGGCCATAGTCAATGGTTCCTCAAATTCACCCTTAGTTAGGTGAACTACGGTTGCTCTGATTCTTTAGTCAGATACGTAGGCACAAGATGTGACGTCTTGGCGAGCAAACTTAGTGTACATACCCTTAGGTCTTTACCTTTACCCTTTTACAGATTCCTTTAGCAAGCAAACATAATATAACACAAACTAAACAAGAGGTTCCTGTAGAGTACTACAGATATTAAGGGTGCTAATACCTTCCCTTAGTATAACCAACCCCCGAACTTTAGATCTCCCCCCTTTAGGTTTTCTCGATCTTGAACCTCTCCTTTGGATAAATCAAAGTCGGTGGTGAATTTCAAAGTTTTGTGATGCAAGTTAATTAATAGCTTGTTATTCGATTCTCACCGCAACAGAAATGGCGACTCCACTGGGGAAATATATTTTGAGGGTTAAGCCCACCTTGTTTTTTCTTATGTTATTCATGTTTGCTTGCTATATTTGTACATATCTGTCTGTTTACCTGTATATATGCTTTGCTTGAGGTTTCCTGTTGGCATGGTACCATTGAGTGGTGAGATAAAGTCCTAACCCGGACTTGAGAGCACATATATGATAGGATCGTGGTGTAATCAATAGTCGGTTGTTGGGAGTAGTCCTAAGAATCTATGGCATATAATGACCACACTCAGATGAGGCCCTATGGGATTGTTGATGTCCGATGTGAGCAGTTGCATTGATATTACTTTTTCAATTGAGAGCCAGGGATTCTGAGGACCGTATTTACCTTCACCCCACTTGGCCTTTTAGGATGTAGTGCGGTGGCTACGAGGGAGTAAGTCCTAAGTAGTTGTTACGCGATACTACACTCAGACGAGTTTATCTTGAGAATATTATTAACCCGCGTGAGTAGTCATGCAGGCCGATAATATCCGAAGGATTTACGTAGACTCTGGGAACTTTTAGAACCTTGTTCAATAGTTGATGAACCTATAGTCCACACCTTGTTAGGATGGGTAGACCATGGCTCCATTCGTGAGACCTCTAAACCTAGGACTTGTGTGCTTCGTTGTATGTACATATGCCTGTGTTTATTGTGTGCCCGTGTTTGTGCATTGCATACATCTCATTGCATCCATTGTTGGTTTCAAGGAATTCAGACATTCATTTCCTTTTCAAAAGATCAACAGAGCTTGGATCTTAAAAACAAAAACTTCTTCAGTTTTTCCAAAAAAAAATTCCGCAACTTGCCTTTGAGTTCCTTGAAACCACTTGGCTTGTATTTGCATTCCATACGCATTCGCATATCATTTGCATTTCTCAGTCTTGAGTCTCTCCCTCTACGTCTGAAGGATACCTAGCTCCTATTCAAGACAATGGCGACAATGAACGAAATTCTGAAAAAGCCAAGAAGATCTGAAAGAAGAGGTTAGAATCCTCAAATGCCAGATGAATTGGGTTCTGGAAACTTTGCAAGCTCTGATGAAAAAAGAGGGGCACCTTCACCTTGTCACAGCCAAGGAAGTCATCACACCCTATCCTTTCGGTGTTACCCTAAGCCTAGGGCAGACTCATGTGGATACTCTCCGTTTACCAGTGTTTGGTTATCCCTCAGAATCCTGCCAGCCTTTGAATACCAAGTTGGCGTATCAACATTCATTGGTCGTCCCTCTTCAAGGTCGTCAGACTCGGAACAAGAGGCGGAAACAGAACAAGAAACAGAATCAGAACAAAAGGAACAAAGTTCACGAAGAACGGATTCCCGTTCCGCTTAGTAAGTTGTACCCATTACTAATCCAGAATGCTTTGAAAACTCCTCTCACATTTGTGCAGACGTCGTATGCATGGTACAATCCTGATACAAATGTAACATGTGAATTCCATAAAGGGGTTGGAGGACATGATTTGGATACTTGTTCTAAGTTAGAAGACTCCATACAAAAATTGATCCACAACAAGAGTCAAATCTTTGAAGAAGACCATACAGATGTCAAATGTGGATATTGTACCAAGACAATAGGACACCTCATGGAGGAGTGCAAGAGTTTCAAGCTCAGATTGCAAGATGTGATAGAATCACTAACACCCCAAAGAGGAAGACCAGACATTGATATCTCGATTTCTGAGCCAAATTCTGAGCCAGATGGCAATAAGGGAAAAGGACCTGTAAGGCCTCTTAAGGTCATATACCACAAGGAACACGTCACATGTGTGAGCTGATCAAAAGCAAGATCTTGAGCATCAAAGAAGTGACCCCTTTTGGACATGGAAATTGAAGCTTTTTGAAATCAATTCGCCAAGGCTGGCTGCATTTTGTTTATTTCAGTATTTTCAATTGTATTTCCTTTGGACTTTGAATTTGTTTTGCTTATAAGCTTTGTTGTACTTTCAAATTGGCAAGATTAATGAAATGTTTGTGCACCTTTTGATAAAGTCCATTCATTTTACTCATTTACTTTTATGTTCATAAAAAATAAAAATAAAATAAAATAAACATTTATTTGTTCCACTTCATCAAACTGTTTGTTGTTAAGCAAAGATTGGGGAGGATGATGAAAATATTATCCATAATTGTTGTGGTATACTTTCGATTAAACCTTGCCGAGGATGTAAGGCATCGTTTCAAATCCCAAACACTGGAGAAATAAGGAAGATAATCCCTCGTTAACCCTTTTAAGCCTAGAAGTAGGAGTTTTTCTTCCCTCACAAAAACCCTTAAATCTCAACCTTGGGGCAGGGTAGTTCTCAATTTAACTCGGTTATGCACTGAAATGCAAGCGCTTCATGCAAGACACCAGTCAGCTCTCTCAAATCAAGTGACAATAAAAAAGACGAGGTCTCATAACCTCAGAAGACAAAAAGAGGTCTCAAAACCTCAACAAAGGCGAAAAAGAGGTCTCATAACCTCAACAAAGACAATAAGAAGTCTCAAAACCTCAGTGAAGACAAAAAAAGGTCTCATAACCTCAATGAAGAAAAAGAGGTCTCAAAACCTCAGCGAAGACAAGAAGAGGTCTCAAAACTTCAAACAAAGACAAGAGGAGGTCTCAAAACCTCGGCAAAGACAAGAAGAGGTCTCAAAACTTCAAACAAAGATAAGAGGAGGTCTCAAAACCTCAGCAATAAAGGATAACCAAATTCTGCAAGGGAGTAATGACTACAAAGGTGTTTGAATCATAGTCAACTGTCATCAATTCATTTCCTATCTTTTGGAAATTGAATGTATAGCTTGAGTTGACTGAGTGTAAGATTGGAGTTCATCACGAAGATTGGGAGGGATAAATAAACTTTGAGCCTTTATCTTTTGTTTCATAAACCGTGAACCAGACCATGTTACAACCTTTAAAAGACCTAATTGAGATAAGGTTGTTTTGAAAGCATACTACAGCAAGGTTGATTAACCCGACTCCTAATGATCTTTGCTATTTACGTGTGTTAATCACCTCATCTGTAAATAATTAGATCCACTTTGTTTTGATTTAATCAGTCCACCGTGTGTGTTTCATCAATAAAGTTTGATTTCAGAAACTTGCATGAATTTTGCAATAAGATTGCCAATTTTTAAATGAACAATACTTATTTGTAAGATAATTGAATATCAAAGGAATCCCAACAAATGCAGGCAGCTAGGGAATTTGACTTGATGAAGGGCTCAGTCTGGGGCATCTCCTCCATAGATCAAGCATCCCAAGAGCTACTAAATCAGGGGCAGAATTCTTCAAGTTCAGAATATTGGGGCAAGTCTTCTTGAGGTCATCTTATGACAAGTTTGTTTCAAGTTTGAACTCCAATGACCCATCAACAGGGGAAAGTTTGTTCCCCAATTGTTTCTACCATAGTCCAAGTATTCTATATAGCTGAGTTGGGGCAGTTATGTCAAAAGACTCATGAACCGTTTCAAAAGGTTGAAGATATTAAAGCATATGGTATGCCAATTCTTCTGTAAAATCCTTTTGATGACCTATTCTCACAGACCCGTCAATCAGAAGCAGTTAAGTCGAGATTCGGTAAATCTCTAAAAGATAATGACATCTCTTTCACAAATCAACTAAACTGACAGGGGCAAGTTTGTTCCCTAGTTGTCAATAACCAGTCTGAAGCACGAGTTCAAGGACCTTGTTATGTTAATACAGTTAATCTGGGGCAGTTATGCCAAATTTCATGAATCCCTCCAAGAGTTTGAAGATATTGAGGCCTCTTATATGCCAATTCTTCTGTAAAATCCTCTTGGTACTTTCTTCTGATAGACCATGTAATCTGGGGCAGATGATTTATGCAGAACTACTCAGCTGTTGTGGCATCCTTTTTCTAGCTCCCCAGTAAACTTTTACTTCGGCTAATCTTGGCAATTCTCCATGGATTTCCCTCCAATGAAGAAATCAAGCGCATGATGGCAATCCTAGGGAAGTCATGATGCTATACCCCAAGTGGATCACTTTTTTCCCAAGAAAAGTTTGTAACATTGAAGTAGAATTACTGATCCTGCAAGTTCATCCCCAGTAATGATCCAATCTGATGAGTTTGGCTAGGTATCCTTGTCGAGATGTTTATTTCATCTCCAGTCTCGCTTCCTTTTGTCTGTTTTGTCAGCATAAGCATAAGCATGGCATAAGTACCATATGCATAGCATTTTAGCTCTCTTCTACCTCTTCGTCTGGTGTTTACCTGCTTTGTTCACTTTGGCGTTATATCCCCAAGTGACTGGGTTTATCTTTTCTCTTCAATAGAATTGTCAGCCCGAGGCATAAAGTGCCCATCCTTCTGAATTCCCCACAGAGTTTTATCCTCGTGGATGATGGTTGGTTCAGTTGTCTTTTCCACATTTGGATAAGATAAATCCCCATTTGAGCTTATTCCTCAATGGTTGGAGTCTTGTTTGACCGTTTCTTTCTAGCTTGTTGCTAGATTGAACTTTGGTCCTTGGCAGATTAGGTTGTTGAACCTAGTTTGAGCGTGCATTTATTTTGCACTGTGTCTCGCAGGAAAAATCTTTTGCAGATCCTCGTTGAAGACGAAATCCTTTCTTCAACATGTGTTGTAATATCAACAGCCCTTTGGAATTTTTAATCAACAACAAGTAGTAATCTCTTAGAGGAGCTTGTTTTTCTATGGCGATAAGTGGCAGTCTCTTACGAGAAGCCTATCTATCTATATGCAGTCCAATCCTTTTGCAACCACAATTGGTATTCCCCAGGAAGTCAAATCTTCATGCAACCCCGATATTGACCTATCTGATACTTAATCTCCTTATATGGGACTTAAAGTCCAGTAATTGCTGGCATCATTTATTCCAGGTCACCTATGAACCTAAAACTCAGGTCAAATGTGAACCCGTTGTTTGAAACCCAGGTCAAATGTGAACCTAAACCTCAAGTCAAATATAAACCCATCGTTTGAAACCAGGTCAAATATGAACCTAAACTTCGAGTCAAATATGAACCCGTCGTTTAAAACCAGGTCAAATATGAACCTAAACTTCGAGTCACATATGAACCCGTTGTTTGAAACCAGGTCAAATATGAACCTAAACTTCGAGTCACATATGAACCCGTTGTTTGAACCCAGGTCAGATATGAACCTAAACTTTGAGTCACATATGAACCCGTTGTTTGAACCCGGGTCACATATGAACCTAAACTTCGAGTCACATATGAACCCTTTGTTTGAACCCAAGTCACATATGAACCTAAACTTCGAGTCACATATGAACCCGTTGTTTGAACCCAGGTCACATATAAACCTAAACTTCGAGTCACATATAAACCCGTTGTTTGACCCCAGGTCATATATGAACCTAAACTTCGAGTCACATATGAACCCGTTGTTTGAACCCAGGTCACATATGAACCCGTTGTTTGAACCCAGGTCACATATGAACCTAAACTTCGAGTCACATATGAACCCGTTGTTTGAACTCAGGTCACATATGAACCTAAACTTTGAGTCACATATGAACCTGTTGTTTGAACCCAGGTCACATATAAACCTAAACTTCGAGTCACATATGAACCTGTTGTTTGAACCCAGGTCACATATGAACCTAAACTTTGAGTCACATATGAACCCGTTGTTTGAACCCAGGTCACATATGAACCTAAACATCGAGTCACATATGAACCCGTTGTTTGAACCTAGGTCAACTATGAACCTAAACTTCAGGTCAAATATGAACCCGTTGTTTGAACCCATGTCAAATATGAACCTAAACCTCAAGTCAAATATAAACCCGTTGTTTGAAACCAGGTCAAATATGAACCTAAACCTCAGGTCAAATATGAACCCGTTGTTTGAAACCAGGTCAAATATGAACCTAAACCTCAGGTCAAATATGAACCCGTTGTTTGAATCCCAGGTCAAATATGAACCTAAACCTCAGGTCAAATATGAACCCGTTGTTTGAAACCAGGTCAAATATGAACCTAAACCTTGGTCAGATATGAACCTAAAATCCAAAAAAAATCCAGCTCCTACTGGTATTCAAAATCCAACTCATATTGGTACCCGAGTCCAATCATTAATAGCTCATTAACCTTATTCCCAACCAAAAGGCCAGTCATATTTTTATTATCTGGCGTACGAGTTCATTTCTACCTTTTCTGACTTTTCTTGAAGATCCCATTTGAACTCTTCAGTATAAGAAATCCCCAGAAAATCTTTTGTTGGATGATTATCCTTTTGTTTCAAACTGATCCTCAGTGGAGATCATGCCTTCTTTCTAGTTTCATGCCCAATAAGATTGCGTCTTATTTCCCCAGTGTCGTCCGGTCATCTAGGAACCTGTCGTCCATCTCCCTGGATTTTTCCCCAGTGGAGAATACCTCTCTGGCTCCTATCTCTAGTGAGGATCTGTAGGGTGTTCCACTTTAGTTTTCTATCCCCAGTCTTTCCTTAGAGTCTCCCCAATGAGTCTCTTTTGCCAGTTAGCTTGTATCCCCGGTGAGTTTGCCTCATGGATACTAACCTTCATCCTTCCCCAGTGTTACTCACCTGTGGTTATTTGCTCTTTATCCCTGGTGTCTGGTCAGTCTGGATTTTTCCACTATCATGACTTCATATCATCATACTAAAAGTTCATGGCATGTCAGCATTTGCATGACAGTCGCTTGTCCTCAGCATCTACATTCCATCTAAGGGCAAAATTTTCGGTTTGCTATATTTAAATACCTTTCCACCTTGATGCCCCCATCCGGTAAAGATATTTAAATAGGGAAAACTGTTGTACCCCAAATTTTACCTCTTATATGTCATAACATCTTGTATAAACATTTAGGATCAATCATTTATGCATTGTTTAACTAATCACCATCTTGCAGTTTGTTTCTCTTATGTTTGAAATTAGGGTTACACAGAGAGATTCAAGGCCTCCTAAGGCATTCTATAGCTCCATACAATCATCACAAAGCCTCACTAGTTGTTTGGAACCAAAATCTCAAGACTTTGAATCAAGTCAAGTCAACAAAGGATCACCAGACCAAGGTAGGGAATTAGGGTTTTAACCTAAGGAATCACTGAAGAAAGTTGTCATGTTAGGTCAAGTTCTGCTTGGTTCATCAACTATTTGAGTTACCTACATCCAAGAGGTCTCACTCAACAAGAATTCAAGGTCATCTGGCTCTCATCATGATTAGTTTGAGCCACAGTTTCACCCTGTCTCCAAATTAGGGTTTTTGTTAAGACAAGTGGATCATTGCCTTTGATTTTGATCAAGAGGTACTCTCAAGCCTTAGGACTTAACTCCATATGATAAAAGACATCCCTAAAGGCCATCTATGAGCTTTATATGTGAAGGAAGAAGCAATACCATAAGAGTTTGCCCCAGTGCATTCACAGTTGAAATCAGGGTTTTGACTGAAACCCTAATCCTTGGGATTTTAATCCAAATGAAACCTCCAAGGCCTCAATTCATCATATTATGCCTCATTGATGATTCAGGGTATGAGAAATTAAGCCTCAAGAGTTTTCTTGCAAAGGAAGCAAGGTTTAGTTCATGAAACTTTTCATAAGTGGAATTTTCCCCTCTTGTGCCAAATTGAAATGGTCATAACTTCCAAACCACACATCCAAATTGAGTGACTCAAAGCCCAAATGGAAGCTCTTTCCATGATCTTCAAAGTGTTAAATATGACTTTTCTCCAAAAAATTCATGGTTTGCGAGTTATGAGACTTGGAAGCTAAACTGCTGCAAAAAGGAAAAATCCTGTGCTGATAAGTATAGTGCTTCAACAGTCATCCTCATTGCGTTTTGTTTGCAAGGCTGCCATTGTTGGAAGTTTGTCCTGTCATGTGATGGATTGCAAGGTATCCCCTCTGTTAAAGCAATGAATGGTCAAGTTTTTCCTTTCTCTTAATTAGTTTTAAGTGAAATAATGTTGAAACAACATGATGAAAGGCCAGTACTTGATACTATGTGACCTTATGCTTGCAACACTACAACTACCTTGCTAATGTCTTTGTTAAAATTTGTTTGTTGTTAAAACTTGAAATACTTTGTCTTTGAGAATTTGAAAATTTTTCTGAACCATTTATCCCTATCATGAGAAGACTGTATGGAGTTTGTGTCGGCAATGTTGTTACTTTCACTAAATGTTATGTATGTTATTGTCAGGCTGCTTTCATGTATATGTCATCATGTTGCTTTCCTTTGACAATATGCATGAGCTAATGTCATGTTTGAGTTTGCACTTTTCCATCATAATAGGCATGTGTTTGTATATCTAGACTCTTATTCTACTTTGCACTTTCCTGCGTACACTAGCATTTATTTTGTTTTAAAGGAATCTATAATGCTCATGTTTCTCATGTTAAAATTTGCTCAAAGGGAAGCTGCTTACATGTTGTCTTATGGATGTTTAAGTACTGTTAAAGTAATGTGGGAACTGTTAATGGATCTGTTTCTGTTTTCAAAGCATGAGGAGGGTTGGTTTTTTTCCTTTCTTGAACATGACTGTTTTAGAGTTACATTGCTGCTTGTTCATGTTTTATTTTGATCTTTGTTTTAAGTGTTACTAGTTGATATTTAGGAGTTTGGTTTGTGAACAAACATTAGGGGATATCTTTGCCACAACCAAGTTATCAGTCAATTTAGGTCAGTAAGGGCACCTTGAGGCTTGATAAAAGGAAGTGAAAGCATAACCTTGCACTACCAGTTTGAAGTTTTGGAACACATTGATGTGTACTTGGTTCTGTTAAAAAGATCTATTGAATGTTTGTTTCAAGTAACATAGAATGAGGTTTATTTGAATCAAGGGTTGCTTTTTATTGCCATTTGCATTTGATTAATCATGGGAGATATCCCTGTTGGTTTAGGTACTGCATGGTCAGACTTTTTAATACATGTCTTTTGGCTAACTCTTAGTGTAGCCTGAATTTAGAATATGATTTGAACTAGCACAAGAATATTGGCGTTTTGGTAACAAATCCCCATTCCTAAGTATATGTTTTCTTTTAAATAGTTTTCTTTCCCTCAAATGTTAGTAACTTATCTGTCAGCATGACCACTCCTTGATTCATTTAAATTCCTGTATTGATCCTTTGTATGTGCTCCTACGTTTTGTCTAATGATTCTGAAAGCTTTGCTCTGACCATATGCACCAAATATGAGATGACACCTTGAATGTGTGTTGATACTTTCACTGTTAACCATTTATACTATTGACTTTTCCTTGTTGTAGCCCTGCCAAAGATCATGTTCATAAACATTGCCTATCACCATATGTCTGCGTGACTTTGAAATTAAATGATAATTTGGTACATTCTTTGAGGCATTTCCTGAACCTTACTGGCTTTGAACTAGGGTGTTGAGGGTATACCGTGTTATTCCTCCTCTTGAATTATATGTACCACTGATACCATGTTTCACTTTGAAATTGCTTCACTATGATCTAGAGATGTCCATGTTGCATATAGCATGCAAAGATAGGTTTGAATCTGTTTCAGGGTAATGTTGATCCTACTCTGTACCAATGTCACCTTCATTTCGTTGTGTGTCCAAAACAAGAATCCACGTAAAAAGTTTGCATAATACTTTGTCAGTTCTGATGTTGTTTTGTTGTTACTTTAATACTATGTTCAAATGCTAGAAGTTACTACTAGGAGTTTACTTTGTAAGTGTTGGCATGATGAGTATTTGGTTTCATTTGTTTCCATGTACCTTTGATTCCATATCCATGACCAGGGTTTATGACTTCAATGCCATTATCATGTCTAAATGATGAGAACCATCGCATACTTTTCATGACTTGTACATTTGAAGTTTGTATTTTCAACCTTTGTTGTTTTTGCACTGGTTTTGTTGGCCGTGTGAGTCGAGAGTTGGATTTTAAGGAAAGTAAGTGGCATAGCTAAGTTCTTTGTTTCTTGGTGGAAGATATAAAGTGAGTTTTGGTTTTGGAAATGTTCTCTCTGTTGTTGTGAACACTGGTTCATGAGGCGTTGTTGTTAAATTCTGTTGACAAAATAGCACGAGAAAGAAGGATGACATGTTTTGGAACCATTGAGTTGCTTTAGCTTTGTATCGTCAAGGTTATGTCATTCCTAAATAGTTTTTTGTGTTCTGTTTTCTCCAAGCTCCAGTCTTTAGTTCACTTCGTTTAGGGTTTATAAATGTTCTTCTCTTTGAGCACTACACTTTAGTGTTTTATTTCCCGAGATTTGATGGAGGCTTGAGGTTGGAAGGATGAGAACAAGGAAGGCTGTTGCCATTGTTTTTTGGTTGGTTTGTTTCGCGATGGATTTCACGTGTACGTTGCATGAGGAAATAAGATGAGGAGAGGCTATTGGTTTGGGTGTCAATTTGTCGTGTTGTAACTTTAACGGAAGGGTGACCAATTGAGGTTTGTTGTGGGTGTGCATGGTAACGTCTTCATGTGGGTTGGAAATTATTTTTTTTACGTTGTTTGTTTTGTTTAAATAATACACTGGATGGCTTATATAATAGATGTATAGCCACCCCAGTGATCAATGATGCGCCTGGTAACCTTGGGGTCTGGGGTTCGAATCCCCCTCGCCCCAGATTCCCATTTTATTCGTTTTTTCATTCGTTTTCCCTTTTTGTTTCCCAATGAGTGGGCCTGAAATGTTGTTAACACTCCCCAGAAGGCCCATCTTGTTTGTCTGATGTTCTTTTTTACTTTGCTTGCACCCCTGTTTTCTCTAAGTGAATCTCTTAGTTTGGTTTAATTTATTTTAAGTTAAATTTTTTAAATTAATTAATTTAAGTTAGCTAATGTAGGCCAATTAATTTAGGATTCTAATTTAACATAATTAATGTAGTTTTTTTATTTTTAACTAAGATTAGAATAATTAGTTAATTTTAAGATCAATTAGATTAATTTATTTAGGTTAATTAGGTTTTAGTCACTAACAATTTTAGTAAATAATAATTAGTTAATTTCCTTAGATTTAATTAGCGCTAATTATTTATGCTTAGTTAAATAATCTTTTGGCTTTTATTTCAATCCTAACTTAAGTAAGTTTTGTATTTTATTTCATTTTCACTTTTTTTAAGTTTAACATGTGATGTGCATTGTGATTCCCCTTTGTGGATTTATTCTTGCTACGACTTTAATTACGTATTGGTCGTAGTTGACGTTTCCCCTCATTCCGAAAGAAAGTTCTTCTTTTTGACTCATGAGTCATAAACAAATCACGCCACCTTGGCCTCATAAGAGCCTTTCTCTTTCTTGGCCTCATAAGAGCCATTGAATCATAACTTAGCAATAGGATAGAGTTTATAAACTCTACGTGGACTCATGACATTGAGTACCCATTTTTTCCCCACTATAACTTAGACTTAGAGAGTTTCTTAAAACTCTAAAATGAGCTCACACTCATTTCTCCTTGGAACTTTGGCCATAGTCAATGGCTCCTCAAATTCACCCTTAGTTAGGTGAACTACGGTTGCTCTGATTCTTTAGTCAGATACGTAGGAACAAGATGCGACGTCTTGGCGAGCAAACTTAGTGTACATACCCTTAGGTCTTTACCTTTACCCTTTTACAGATTCCTTTAGCAAGCAAACATAATATAACACAAACTAAACAAGAGGTTCCTGTAGAGTACTACGGATATTAAGGGTGCTAATACCTTCCCTTAGTATAACCAACCCCCGAACCTTAGATCTCCCCCCTTTAGGTTTTCTCAATCTTGAACATTTCCTTTAGATAAATCAAAGTCGGTGGTGAATTTCAAAGTTTTGTGATGCAAGTTAATTAATAGCTTGTTATCCGATTCTCACCGCAACACATAGTAATAAATAAAAGACAAGATAAATTGTTAACTAAATTGGGTGTAATTCTCACTAAGTCTAGAGGGCAGTAGCCCAGTGAAAATGAAATTCACTAAAAAAAGTCATTAGTATAAGATGGTCTTATCTAAATTAGTATATGATGGTCATATTTGAATTTAAATAGTTTTGGTCTCCCTCTCGAACTTTTGTACTTAAAATTAATGATGTTTCCATATTTTAAATGACAAGTTACTTGTTAAACATGACACATCATCGTATATAAACATATTGTTAAAATATATATATAAAAACATAAGTTAAGAAACGAACATCTCGTTGATTTTAAATAAAAACGTGAGATAAAGAATAAAATTGTTTGAATTTAAAATAGGGGGTTCAAAACAGTTTAGATTTAAAATAGGGAGTTAATTTCATGAATTAGACAAAATTGGGGGACCAAAACCATAACAAATAAGTAAATTTTAAAATAATGTATTGACACTAACAAATAAATATTTTTTCTTTTTTATAAATAAGTAAATAGTTTTATTATATGCTTATATTGAATTTGTGTAAGACCGACGAAAACTCGATTTATAGCAAAGAGAGTTAGAAATTTGTTCAAGAGGATATTCGGCCTGTGATGATGATTTTCTGAATTAAGAGTGAAGTATTTATAGGCCATGTATGTGTTGTTTCACAAGGTTACCAGTCTTGATGAAACAACATCTTTTAACTGAAAGTTGCATTGTTTCCAATCGTTGTCTATTTTCTTTCCGCAACACTTTACATAGTGTTGAATATTTTCGAATTCAAAATTCAAACACATTTCCCAGCACTGTTGTTAGGAAAATTGACTCGATTTGTAGAAGCTTCTTATGGACTGGAAATGATAAGTTGAGTAAAAAGAGTCCAGTTGCTTAGAGAAAAGTCTGCAGTCCTTTGAAGCAGGGTGGTTTACAATTGATCAACCTCCATGTTTGGAAAGAGGTACTACTGCTTAAGTGTCTTTGGAACTTATGTATGAAGTCCGATAACATGTGGGTTAAGTGGATCCATACTTACTACCTAAAAGGTGGACAGGTTATGGAACATATCAGTAAGAATCATAACTCTTGGATCTTCCAAGCCATTATGAAGCAAAGAGAAAAAATTGGTGTGCTGCAGGATGAATGGAATCAAGCCATAGAGAAGCAGCGGTTCAAAGCTAAACAGTTCTATAATGTGTTGATTATGATGGCCAAAGGATGCAGTGGAGGAATATGATTGTCTGTAATAAAGCCAGGCCTAAAGCAGTGATTTGTCTATGGCTAGCTTGCCATAGTAGGATGCCAACCAAGGACAGGTTGATTAAAATGGGGATGATTCATGATACTAGGTGTATGCTTTTCCAAGAGGAAGATGAAAACCATGAGCATTTATTTTTCTGTTGCAAGGCTACCAAACCAATTTGGAAAGAAGTTTTGATGTGGATGGAAATCGAGCATGATCCTAAAAGCTGGACAGAGGAGAAGACTTGGGCTAGTAATGTTGTTAAGAATAAAGGTTGGAAGAATGATCTCTTAAAGATGACTATAGCAGAAACCATATATTGTATATGGAGACTTAGAAATGATACAATTTTTGGCAACAAAGTGGATAGAACTAGAATAGTTTCAAACATTATAGATAATGTGCTCTATAGAGGGTGGCAATGTAAAAAGATTAGGAGCCACATACCTAGATTAATGATGTAATTTTAGTTCTTTGTGGTTGGACCCTTTTGGGTCACCTTGTCTGTTTAGTTCTTGAATTAATATATTTCCTTTGATTCAAAAAAAAATATTTCAAACACATGCATCAACCAATATGAGAGCAATAGTGAGTCGCCCGCCGGAGCGCCATCGGCACCACCTCATAACGCAGCGAGTAGTCTGATTACTCATATGCATCGTACCTAAGTGCCGCCTACAAGCCGTCACTAGCGCCTCTACGCCCACGCCCTCGGACCCGATTTCGGAGCCGGTGGCGACACCAGAGGGTTGTAAGGAAGAAATAAGTGATATAATGTTTGAGACAATCACATATGTCTATATGACACTTTATTCTCTTTTGTCCTTTTGTTGAGTTAATGTTCTTAACTCTTTATAAAGGCTTTGAATGTGAGTAAATTTTTCTATGTGGATTATTTTCTTTACATTTATTAGCATTTATTGCATTTCACTTTTCTTATCATTTTGTAACATACGCATAAACATTGAATGTTCATGAAATCACATATGTCCATATATACGCTTTTGCTTCTTTACTGGTATCAGAGCCTTTTTAAGGTGCTGATATGTGATTATAAATTTTTTTAAACAGATTGTTATATTTTCTCCAAAATATCTTTAAGCCTTACCTTGACCTTTGAGTCAAACTTAGGTAACTTCTGAATAGCAGTTGGTCCACGTAGTAAATCCCGTTGAGTGAGGGTAGTAAAACGGTTGGTCAGACGGTTGAAGAAACCTGGTAAGAACAAACTATAAGGGGGGAAGAGAGATAGAGTAAAATAAAATATTTCAGCTTGTTCAAAAGATTTGAATTAATCATGTCTAGCATCGTAAGGGCTTTGAGCTCCATAGGAAGTAGTAGAAGACACCAACGTCATAATAATGAACTTATTGCTCGTACGTCCGAAATTAATAACAAATTAGATCAAGATACTTTTCAAAATAAAGACTTAGAAATCCAAGAGATGGAAAATAGATTAATAAATTGGTCAATGCCTGAGATTAAATTAAAAGAAATTTACAAAGTAGGAACTTTTGATTACCATGCAAAGAAAATCATACACACAATTCAAAATGCTAAATCTATCAGTAATAAACAAGAAACTATAGAATTATTAGATAAGAAATTATTAGAAACACATTACCGTGAAAAATTTAAGTATATCCACCTAGGTTTAATCCAAATTGTTGTTAAACCTTTACATAAATTAGGATTAAACACTCCTATACTTTTAGTATTACGGGATACTAGAATTAAAGATTTTCATAATTCTACAATTGCAATAATTGAATCTAATTTAAACGATGATCCGGTGTACTTTAACTGCCATCCCAATTACTCCATGAGCCTAGCTGACGAATTCACCAAAAGTTCGTTAGTTATTATGGTTGCTGGGTTGGGAGATACCTTCGGTCAAGGTGCCTCGAACCTAAGCATTATTAGTAGAATAACTTATAAAGTTTCAACTGTTAATTACGATTTCAAATCCATAAGAAGTACTCCTAGAAATCAAGTCTGCCTGCTAGAAGCTAACTTAAGTCGTTCTAATTTAATTACTCCTAAAATATTAACTGCATCAGAGATTATGGATAAAATTCCTGAAGAATGGATATTACAAGAAGTTGTTAAACCTGAAAAAATTGAGTCTAGGTCAATTAGAAATGTTATACAAGGCATTGACGGAACGGTAGCAATTAGAATGAATAGAAGTCAATCTTATAGATATCACAACTCGCCTAGTATTAGTCAGGCTCAGAGTGCTAGACACTCAATTGACTCAACTATTAGGGTAAACCTAGCAGGGGTAAACTTTAACCCTATTGTACCCCAATGTTTGTATGAAGAAAGGACTTCCAGATCCCATTCTCCAACCGAATCACAGATATTACATGTTATTACCAGGGAAGAACCCTTTGTCATAGACAAAGCCTGGATTAGCCAAGACTTTGAATCAGATTATAATAGAGAAAAGAGAAATTGGTATTTCTCAACTTTCTCTAAAGCCCAAACCCAAGATTATTTAAAGAAATTTTATAAATACCTGGAATCCCATGAAATTAATATTTATTTCTTTACTTGGTTTGAATTACTTTGTTTAGAAGAAAACATTAAAAATCTGTTTGCGACTAAGTTATTTATCAATGTAAACAAAAGAATTAGTGTTAAGTGGAAGACACTAAAAAGGGACATAGTAGAATCTATTCATCCGCCATTAGAAGCCATTAAAATTACCCCAGAAAAAAAGTGGAAATAGATGTTACACATTTTAAGGCAATTGTAGCCCCTACGTCAGATAGAAAAGACTTAAATAACTTACACAGCCAACTAAATTATTCAAATCAAATATTACATACGATGTCACAACAACTAGATAGGATAGAAACCTCTAGTTTTAAATTAACAGATCCTTTAGACAAGCAAGATCCAACTAGACCTATATATCATTATGACATCCCTTCATCCTCAGAATTACAAAAAATAAAATTAGGAAACTCAACTAATGACAAAATAGAGGAATTAGTAGAAATATTGAAAGGTCTAGACCTAAGACCTGACCCCAAGGTTAATATGCTATCTAGAGAAGAAGAATTTGATAATTTAACAAACAAATTAAATTAGGAAGACCTCCAAGAAACCATACTAGAAATTACTACCCAAGATCTTCCTTTGCTGATGTACAGTTTGAGGAAAGATCTAATTTCATTGAAAACAGTTATTCAGGAGAAGCCATTGTAGAATGGAATATTGATGGAGCTTCTGAACAACAAATACTTGATACTATTCAGAATATGACCATGGCGGCGACCGCCTTCATGTTAAGAAAAAATTCTGATAAAAGATCTAGAGAAATGTTAATTATGGGTTTTACTGGCCAACTGAAAGGTTGGTGGGATAATCTTCTTAGCCAAGAAGATAAATATATCATTGATAAGTCTATTAAAATGGAAAATAATGAACCAGCCAGCGTTACTACTTTGTCATACGCAATTACAAAGTTCTTCGTAGGAGAACCATTAAAGCTCCAAAAACGAGCTTCAGATCAGTTAATGAACCTTTACTATCCTTCTATGTCAGATTATAGATGGTATAGATACATGTTTCTCTCTAAACTTTGACTAAGAGCTGACGGTGCGGCAGTTTTTTGGAAAGAAAGATTCATTAGTGGATTACCCAGACTTTTCGCTGAAAAAGTCATAATGAACATACAACAAAACTTTAAAGAAGAAATCCCTTATGATAACCTAACCATGGGTGAGTTATCTAATTACGTTGTAGAAACACGAATTCAGATTTGTACTGATTATAAGATACAAAACAAGATTAAAAACGAACAGACTAGTAGCAGGCGCGAAATGGGAAAATTTTGCGAACAATATGGAGCTACTCCTCTAAGAGCGCCTAGTAATCCTAAGAATAAAAATAATATTAGTAAAGGTAGAAAAAATTATAAAAATTATAGATAGCAGGATCGTTCGGATAAACCTGATAATTACAAGGATAATAAAAAATCTTACAAAAAACCCTATCAACATAAGAAAAAGAAGTTTGATAAAAATAAGAATAAAGACATAAAATGTTATAAATGTGGGCGTTTCGGCCACTATGCTAGTGACTGCAGAGTTAAAGATAAAGTTAAACAACTAAGTAATCTAAACCTATCAGATGAATTAAAGGATACTTTAATTAATGCCTTAAATAATATTATGTCAAACTCTGACTACGAAGAGAGCACCTCCTCTGAAGAATCTTCTTATGAAGAATTAAATCAAATTAATAGCTCAGAAGATTCTGAATCTGAGCAGGAAGAATATTTAGGAATTGATTTCTGTGACTGCAGAAATTGTAGTAAAGATTGTAGAAAAATAGTTAATGGTATAACTAATAGTCAAGCTAACACATTAATCACAATATTAGATAAAATGGAACCTTCTGAAAGTAGAGATGCCTTTATGAAGCAAATAAAAGACATAATTGAAGATAACGATCTTAATAAACATCAAGTTAATAAGGTTGAGTTTAAAGACATTATGAATATGTTTAAAAAACCTATAGAAAAACCCTTATCCATAAATGATCTTTACGAAGAGATTAAGCTGTTAAAGAAAGAAATACAAACCTTAAAAGCCTGGGAGGACGAATTAGAAGTTAAATATTTAGAATTACAAGGAACTATGATAATACAAAATCAAAGTTTTGTTGATACGCTAAAATCTATAACTACTAAATCTAGTTCAAGTATCTTAGAAGATAAAGAAGATATAAAAGCAAATCCAGAAGAGCGTTATGTCCATAATATAGAGAAAATTATATCTCATAAATGGTATACTAAAATAAATTTGATTATTCACAATAAAACCTTCGAATTAATAACCCTAATAGACCCCAGGAGCAGATCTTAATTGTATTCAAGAAGGTTTGTTACCAACCCAATATTATGAGAAAACTAAAGAGAAACTTAGATGAGCTAATGGTAGTAGATTACAGGTTACTTATAAATTACCCAATGTTAAAATTTGTAAAGGTCAAGTATGTTATAAAACATCGTTTCTACTTATTAGAAATCTTCAAGTTATAATACTTGGAACCCTGTCTTTATCTTTACTTTATCCTTTCGGTGTTAATGACCAAGCCATTACTACTAAAGCTTTAGGCCATGAAGTAAAATTTGAAGTTTTAGACAAACCCAAGATTAGAGATCTTAACTCTGTTCAAAGCAAAAATATTACCATAGTTAATCTTATAACCAACAAGAAAAAACAGAATAATTTTATTAATAAAAAGATACATTTTAAGAGAATAGAAGAGCAATTACAAACACCTATCATTAAAGAAAAGATTACTATCCTACAAGGCAAATTTATTAAGAGTTTATGTTCCAAACAGCCTAACGCTTTTTGGAAAAGAAAAACTCACACTATATCTTTACCATATGAACCTGAATTCAAAGAAATTAATATACCAACAAAAGATAGACCTATACAAATGAATAAACAACACCTAGAATATTGTAAAAAAGAAATACAAGGATTAATTAGGCATAACAAATCCCCATGGAGTTGCTCTGCCTTCTATGTAATTAATGCATCAGAATTAGAAAGAGGAAGTCCTAGACTAGTCATTAATTAAAAACCTTTAAACACATCATTACAATGGATTAGATACCCCATACCAAATAAAAAGATCTAATTAATAGATTATATAATAAAAGCATTTTTTTCTAAATTAGATTTAAAATCCGGTTATTACCAAATTCAAGTTAAAGAAGAAGATAAGTACAAAACCGCTTTTACAGTACCATTAGGACATTACGAGTGGAATGTTATGCCATTAGGTTTAAAAAATGCCCCATCAGAATTTCAGAATATAATGAATGATATTTTTTATCAATACTCAAATTTTACTATAGTTTACCTAGATGATATTTTAGTCTATTCAGATTGAATTAACCAACACTTTCAGCACTTAGAGCAGTTTTATAATTAAGGACAATGGTCTAGTTTTATCATAAAGTAAATTAAAATTATTTCAACCCCAGGTCAGGTTTTTAGGGTTTGATATTAGCCAAGGTGAGTACACCCCAATTACCAGATCTTTAGAGTTTGTTAGCAAATTTCCAGGCGAAATTAAAGACAAAACCCAATTACAAAGATTTTTAGGATTCCTTAATAATGTGTCGGATTTTATCCCTAATCTTAGAACAATTTGTTTACCCCTGTTTGAAATATTAAGAAAGAGTCCACCCCCTTGGGATGAATCTATGACCCAAAGCATTATCCAGTTAAAACAAGTTGTTAAGAAATTACCATGTCTAGGGATCCCAGACCCTGAGGCAAACCTTATTGTTGAAATAGATGCTTCCGATATTGGGTTCGGAGGAATTTTAAAACAAAAATTACCGGGTACTGAGAAAGAACAAGTTGTCAGGTATTATTCTAGAACTTGGTCTGTAGCCCAATTGAATTATAGTACTATTAAAAAATAAATTTTATCTATCGTACTTTGCATTACTAAATTTCAAGATGATCTATTTTCAAAAACCTTTTTATTAAAAACTGACTGTAAGTCAGCCAAAAGCTTTTTACAAAAAGATGTCAAAAATTTAGTGTCAAAACACATATTTGCCAGATGGCAGTCATTACTTGCATGTTTTGATTTTGAAATCATGCATATTGAAGGTATTAAAAATGCATTACCAGATTTCTTAACAAGAGAATTTTTACAGGGTAAAAATGAGTAACAAGACTACATCCAAAGATTCTTATGATCCTCCATTACAGAAACCAGAAAACCAAAATAAACAGTTGGTATTAGGATCGCCCTCCTATATATCAAAAATTACTTCTCCAATTTCCTCTTTAAAGGAAAAAAGAGCCCACACTGCTTTGGTTTCACCATCGCAGTTTACTCAGGATATTACGTCATCTTCAAAGATGACACCAATAAAAAGTAAGTTAGCATATTACACTCCTCCCCAGGGTGTAAAATCAAAGTTTGTTACTAAAGGGATTTCGGTTCCTATTATTCCTCTGGAAGACTATTACTGTCCTGCTGAAGGAACATTACTACAAATGGTTAGCAAATAATTTCCTCAAGGAACCCACTTTATTAACCCAGATATTAATAAAACCAGATCATTTTATGAATTTATATTGGTTGATACCGACTCCATCACTCTTACTCATATCCAGGATGAAGCTACTGGTAATATTAAGTACTCCAAATTCAAAATTAGTAAGGTCCTCTCCCCTGCAGACTGGGGTACTCACCCATACCATTCTCAAAGTTTTACCAGAGTTTTTACTCCTCAGCATTACTCTTATTTAGATTACATTGACGCATGGTCTCATTTTCTTACTGTCAGACCATATGATCATACATGGTTTATATGGTTCAACAAAAACATATCATTAAAGTTTCCCAATTGGTTTGTTAAATGGTTTGAAGACTATGGTCTGGACATCTGTATATTCCCAGATCTGGCGTCTAAATCATATCAAGAATTTTGTGACGTTACTACGTGCCCAAAGCACAAAAGTTTATTATCATTTACCGCTACCTTTGGAATTACATGGATCATGTACTGGTCTTTCACTACAAATCAGATTTGGCCAGACACTGCCGCTTCCCAGTTAACTAGAAAGATTTCCATCACATAGTGGGATTCCTTCAATCCGGAACTCCTTTCTCCCGCTGTTAGAAATGCTTGGTATGCTAAGCATCCTCATTTATGTAAAACTCCTACAACTTCATCAGATGCTAGTTTTCTAACGGATAAAAGTAAATTATTAGCATCTCTCGCAGCAATTTCTGATCAAAAGAAATTTGCTGACAAATTACAAGAGGTAATGGGAGCCATGTCTAAATGTGCCAGCTCATCCTCCTTAATTCATGCTACGCCCAATAATGAAGATGACTGTTATGGGACCTTTGACTAAGATCTCCACCTCCGACAGCATGATCTTACTTTCAGAACTACATAAGCTACTTTTGTTAGATAAGATTCGTTCTTATCTCGCGATAGTTACTCCTGATAAAGTATTATCCCTAGTGGTTGAATTATTAGGCCTTGTGGGCCCCTCTTTACTTTTCTTTTTATAATTTTGTAAAAGATAAGATTCCTTATATTGCTTTTCTGGCCATGTGTTTTTGTCGGCCAATTGTCTTTAACTTTTAAGTGTATTGTAATTTGTTTGAAGTCCGTTGGCTATATAAGCCTGTCTCTGAGATTATTCAAGCATCATAAATTTTCTCTCACACTTGAGCATAAACTTTATAACCCCTTGAAGAATCAAAGATTGTAAGTCTTAAAGCTTTTAAATAAAATCATGTCTTTATCCATTGTTGTTCATTTAAATTATTCTTCCGCATATAGATTTTCAAACTCTCATATATTACCTTATTTAAACATGTATATTCAAGTATTCATTAATTTTCATACTACTTCTGCTATATATATCACCTCTTCACTTTCATCAAGATCCTTTGATTCTTTAATGGTATCAGAGCCTTTTTAAGGTGTTGATACGTGATTATAAATTTTTTTAAACAGATTGTTATATTTTCTCCAAAATATCTTTAAGCCTTACCCTGACCTTTGAGTCAAACTTAGGTAACTTCTGAATAGCAGTTGGTCCATGTAGTAAATCCCGTTGAGTGAGGGTAGTAAAACGGTTGGTCAGACTGTTGAAGAAACCTGGTAAGAACAAACTATAAGGGGGGAAGAGAGATAGAGTAAAAGAAAATATTTCAGTTTGTTCAAAAGATTTGAATTAATCATGTCTAGCATCGTAAGGGCTTTGAGCTCCATAGGAAGTAGTAGAAGACACCAACGTCATAATGAACTTATTGCTAGTACGTCCGAAATTAATAACGAATTAGATCAAGATACTTTTCAAAATAAAGAATTAGAAATCCAAGAGATGGAAAATAGATTAATATATTGGTCTATGCCTGAGATTAAATTAAAAGAAATTTACAAAATAGGAACTTTTGATTACCATGCAAAGAAAATCATACACAGAGTTGAAAATGCTAAATCTATTAGTAATACACAAGAAACAATAGAATTATTAGATAAGAAATTATTAGAAACACATTACCGTGAAAAATTTAAGTATATCCACCTAGGTTTAATCCAAATTGCTGTTAAACCTTTACATAAATTAAGATTGAACACTCTTATACTTTTAGTATTACGGGATACTAGATTTAAAGATTTTAATAATTCTACAATTGCAATAATTGAATTCCAATTTAAACGATGGTACGGTGTACTTTAACTGCCATCCCAATTACTCCATGAGCCTAACTGACGAATTCACCAAAAGTTCGTTAGTTATTATGGTTGCTGGGTTAGGAGATACCTTCGTTCAAGGTGCCTCGAACCTAAGCATTATTAGTAGAATAACTTATAAAGTTTCAACTGTTAATTACGATTTCAAATCCATAAGAAGTACTCCTAGAAATCAAGTCTGCCTGCTAGAAGCTTACTTAAGTCGTTCTAATTTAATTACTCCTAAAATATTAACTGCATCAGAGATTATGGATAAAATTCCTGAAGAATGGATATTACAAGAAGTTGTTAAACCTGAAAAAATTGAGTCTAGGTCAATTAGAAATGTTATACAAGGCATTGACGGAACGGTAGCAATTAGAATGAATAGAAGTCAATCTTATAGATATCACAACTCGCCTAGTATTAGTCAGGCTCAGAGTGCTAGACACTCAATTGACTCAACTATTAGGGTAAACCTAGCAGGGGTAAACTTTAACCCTATTGTACCCCAATGTTTGTATGAAGAAAGGACTTCCAGATCCCATTCTCCAACCGAATCACAGATATTACATGTTATTACCAGGGAAGAACCCTTTGTCATAGACAAAGCCTGGATTAGCCAAGACTTTGAATCAGATTATAATAGAGAAAAGAGAAATTGGTATTTCTCAACTTTCTCTAAAGCCCAAACCCAAGATTATTTAAAGAAATTTTATAAATACCTGGAATCCCATGAAATTAATATTTATTTCTTTACTTGGTTTGAATTACTTTGTTTAGAAGAAAACATTAAAAATCTGTTTGCGACTAAGTTATTTATCAATGTAAACAAAAGAATTAGTGTTAAGTGGAAGACACTAAAAAGGGACATAGTAGAATCTATTCATCCGCCATTAGAAGCCATTAAAATTACCCCAGAAAAAAAGTGGAAATAGATGTTACACATTTTAAGGCAATTGTAGCCCCTACGTCAGATAGAAAAGACTTAAATAACTTACACAGCCAACTAAATTATTCAAATCAAATATTACATACGATGTCACAACAACTAGATAGGATAGAAACCTCTAGTTTTAAATTAACAGATCCTTTAGACAAGCAAGATCCAACTAGACCTATATATCATTATGACATCCCTTCATCCTCAGAATTACAAAAAATAAAATTAGGAAACTCAACTAATGACAAAATAGAGGAATTAGTAGAAATATTGAAAGGTCTAGACCTAAGACCTGACCCCAAGGTTAATATGCTATCTAGAGAAGAAGAATTTGATAATTTAACAAACAAATTAAATTAGGAAGACCTCCAAGAAACCATACTAGAAATTACTACCCAAGATCTTCCTTTGCTGATGTACAGTTTGAGGAAAGATCTAATTTCATTGAAAATAGTTATTCAGGAGAAGCCATTGTAGAATGGAATATTGATGGAGCTTCTGAACAACAAATACTTGATACTATTCAGAATATGACCATGGCGGCGACCGCCTTCATGTTAAGAAAACATTCTGATAAAAGATCTAGAGAAATGTTAATTATGGGTTTTACTGGACAACTAAAAGGTTGGTGCGATAATCTTCTTAGCCAAGAAGATAAAGATATCATTGATAAGTCTATTAAAACAGAAAATAGCAAACCAGCCAGCGTTACTGCTTTGTTATACACAATTACAAAGTTCTTCGTAGGAGAACCATTAAAGCTCCAAAAACGAGCTTCAAATCAGTTAATGAACCTTTACTGTCCTACTATGTTAGATTATAGATGGTATAGAGATATGTTTCTCTCTAAACTTTGCTTAAGAGCTAACGGTGCGACAGTTTATTGGAAAGAAAGATTCATTAGTGGATTACCCAGACTTTTCCCTGAAAAAGTCAAAATGAACATACAACAAAACTTTAAAGAAGAAATCCCTTATGATAACCTGACCATGGGTGAGTTATCTAATTACGTTGTAGAAACAGGAATTCAGATTTGTACTGATTATAAGATACAAAACAAGATTAAAAATGAACAAACTAGTAGCAGGCGCGAAACGGGAACATTTTGCGAACAAAATGGAGCTACTCCTCTAAGAGCGCCTAGTAATCCTAAGAATAAAAAGAATATTAGTAAAGGTAGAAAAAATTATAAAAATTATAGAAAGTAGGATCGTTCAGATTAACCTGATAATTACAAAGATAATAAAAAATCTTACAAAAAACCCTATCAACATAAGAAAAAGAAATTTGATAAAAATAAGAATAAAGACGTAAAATGTTATAAATGTGGGCGTTTCGGCCACTATGCTAGTGACTGCAGAGTTAAAGATAAAATTAAACAACTAAGTAATCTAAACCTATCAGATGAATTAAAGGATACTTTAATTAATGCCTTAAATAAGATTATGTTAAACGCTGACTACGAAGAGACCACCTCCTCTGAAGAATCTTCTTATGAAGAATTAAATCAAATTAATAGCTCAGAAGATTCTGAATCTGAGCAGGAAGAATGTTTCGGAATTGTTTTCTGTGACTGCAGAAATTGTAGTAAAGATTGTAGAAAAATAGTTAATGGTATAACTAATAGTCAAGCTAACACATTAATCACAGTATTAGATAAAATGGAACCTTCTGAAAGTAGAGATGCCATTATGAAGCAAATAAAAGACATAATTGAAGATAACGATCTTAATAAACATCAAGTTAATAAGGTTGAGTTTAAAGACGTTATGAATATGTTTAAAAAACCTATAGAAAAACCCTTATCCATAAATGATATTTACGAAGAGATTAAGCTGTTAAAGAAAGAAATACAAACCTTAAAAACCTGGGAGGACGAACTAGAAGTTAAATATTTAGAATTGCAAGGAACTATAATAATACAAAATCAAAGTTTTGTTGATACGCTAAAATCTATAACTACTAAATCTAGTTCCAGTATCTTAGAAGATAAAGAAGATATAAAAGAAAATCCAGAAGAGCCTTATGTCCATAATATAGAGAAAATTATATCTCATAAATGGTATACTAAAATAAATTTGATTATTCACAATAAAACCTTCGAATTAATAGCCCTAATAGACTCAGGAGCGGATCTTAATTGTATTCAAGAAGGTTTAGTACCAACCCAATATTATGAGAAAACTAAAGAGAAACTTAGAGGAGCTAATGGTAGTAGATTACAGGTTACTTATAAATTACCCAATGTTAAAATTTGTAAAGGTCAAGTATGTTATAAAACATCGTTTCTACTTATTAAAAATCTTCAAGAAGTTATAATACTTGGAACTCCGTTTTTATCTTTACTTTATCCTTTCAGTGTTAATGACCAAGCCATTACTACTAAAGCTTTAGGCCATGAAGTAAAATTTGAATTTTTAGACAAACCCAAGATTAGAGATCTTAACTCTGTTCAAAGCAAAAATATTACCATAGTTAATCTTATAACCAACAAGAAAAAACAGATTAATTTTATTAATAAAGAGATACATTTTAAGAGAATAGAAGAGCAATTACAAACACCTATCATTAAAGAAAAGATTACTATCCTACAAGGCAAATTTATTAAGTGTTTATGTTCCGAATAGCCTAACGCTTTTTGGAAAAGAAAAACTCACACTATATCTTTACCATATGAACCTGAATTCAAAGAAATTAATATACCAACAAAAGCTAGACCTATACAAATGAATAAACAACACCTAGAATATTGTAAAAAAGAAATACAAGGATTTTTAGATAAAAGATTAATTAGGCCTAGCAAATCCCCATGGAGTTGCTCTGCCTTCTATGTAATTAATGCATCAGAATTAGAAAGAGGAAGTCCTAGACTAGTCATTAATTACAAACCGTTAAACACAGAATTACAATGGATTAGATACCCCATACCAAATAAAAAAGATCTAATTAATAGATTACATAATAAAAGCATATTTTCTAAATTCGATTAAAAATCCGATTATTACCAAATTCAAGTTAAAGAAGAAGATAAGTACAAAACCACTTTTACTGTACCATTTGGACATTACGAGTGGAATGTTATGCCATTAGGTTTAAAAAATGCCCCATCAGAATTTCAGAATATAATGAATGATATTTTTTATCAATACTCAAATTTTACTATAGTTTACCTAGATGATATTTTAGTCTTTTCAGATTCAATTAACCAGCACTTTCAGCACTTAGAGCAGTTTTATAAGATAATTAAGGACAATGGTCTAGTTTTATCAGAAAGTAAATTAAAATTATTTCAACCCAAGGTCAGGTTTTTAGGGTTTGATATTAGCCAAGGTGAGTACACCCCAATTACCAGATCTTTGGAGTTTGTTAGCAAATTTCCAGACGAAATTAAAGACAAAACCCAATTACAAAGATTTTTAAGATGCCTTAATTATGTGTCAGATTTTATCCCTAATCTTAGAACAATTTGTTTACCCTTGTTTAAAAGATTAAGAAAGAGTCCACCCCCTTGGGATGAATCTATGACCCAAAGCATTATCCAGTTAAAACTAGTTGTTAAGAAATTACCATGTCTAGGAATCCCAGACCCTGAGGCAAACCTTATTGTTGAAACAGATGCTTCCGATATTGGGTTCGGAGGAATTTTAAAACAAAAATTACCGGGTACTGAGAAAGAACAAGTTGTCAGGTATTATTCTGGAACTTGGTATGCAGCCCAATTGAATTATAGTACTATTAAAAAAGAAATATTATCTATCGTACTTTGCATTACTAAATTTCAAGATGATCTATTTTCAAAAACCTTTTTATTAAAAACTTACTGTACGTCAGTCAAAAGCGTTTTACAAAAAGATGTCAAGAATTTAGTGTCAAAACACATATTTGCCAGATGGCAGTCATTACTTGTATGTTTTGATTTTGAAATCATGCATATTGAAGGTATTAAAAATGCATTACCAGATTTCTTAACAAGAGAATTTTTACAGGGTAAAAATGAGTAACAAGACTACATCTAAAGATTCTTATGGTCCTCCATTACAGAAACCAGAAAACCAAAATAAACAGTTGGTATTAGAATCGCCCTTCTATATATCAAAAATTACTTCTCTAATTTCCTCTTTAAAGGAAAAAGGAGCCCACACTGCTTTGGTTTCAACATCGCAGTTTACTCAGGATATTACGTCATCTTTAAAGATGACACCAATAAAAAGTAAGTTAGCACATTACACTCCTCCCCAGGGAGTAAAATCAAAGTTTGTTATTAAAGGGATTTTGGTTCCTATTATTCCTCTGGAAGACTATTACTGTCCTGCTGAAGGAACATTACTACAAATGGTTAGCAAAGTATTTCCTCAAGGAACCCACTTTATTAACCTAGATATTAATAAAATCAGATCATTTTATCAATTTATATTGGTTGATACCGACTCCATCACTCTTACTCATATCAAGGATGAAGCTACTGGTAATATTAAGTACTCCAAATTCAAAATTAATAAGGTCCTCTCCCCTGCAGACTGGGGTACTCACCCATACCATTCTCAAAGTTTTACCAGAGTTTTTACTCCTCAGCATTACTCTTATTTAGATTACATGGACGCATGGTCTCATTTTCTTACTGTCATACCATATGATCATACATGGTTTATATGGTTCAACAAAAACATATCATTAAAGTTTCCCAATTGGTTTGTTAAATGGTTTGAAGTCTATGGTCTGGACATCTGTATATTCCCAGATCTGGCGTCTAAATCATATCAAGAATTGTGTGACGTTACTACCTGCCCAAAGCACAAAAGTTTATTATCATTTACCGCTACCTTTGGAATTACATGGATCATGTCCTGGTTGTTAGACGATGGCTATGGATCTAGAAGGGGGGTTGAATAGATCCCTTGAGTTTTACACGCAAATGGACTACAAAATTCTGTTTTAAAAAATCTGTTTAACGGAAGCTACCACTGGATAGAACGTCTACAACGAACCTTCTACCGAAAGGATCGGATATGCACGAATATATTATGGATGAGTACGAAGGAGAAAAACTCAGTTCTGAATATTACACTTATAAACGCAGACAATAAATTATCACTTGCTTGATGTTTATACCGATCCAATGAGGTTAATTGATAAGCAATTTAAAGCACTGTGTTCGAATTTTGCTTGGAAACAAATTATCAAACACGTAGTGTGCGTAAACACACTCTGTGCAGAATTTCTATGGAAAATAATGTGCAGCTGCTCCAAAACACAATTCAAGGAATTGTATCGATTTAACAAAAACAGTTTATCAGCGTACAATTATTCTACGACAGAAATTACGATAGTTTGCTATGTCACAAATTCGAACAATACTGAAATGTAAAAGAGTTAAGGGAAAGAGAGAACACACGAGATTTGATTAGGCAGTTCCCCAATCGTCCTCGCTTTGGGTACGTCTGCCCCCAATTCCGCAAAAGGAATTGAGATATATATATATGTAGTTGTTGCAATTTGTTTATTACAAGAGAAAACTATGAATATTCAAACCCCGAACGTCTTCGATCGTTGATGCAGAATTTTCTCTTCCCTTGATTCAAGATGAATCAAGTGCTCCGAATATGGATGATTCAATTACCGTCCCACGCTACTAAACCGAAAGAAAACTCTGTTTTTCAGTTACCTTCACTCGGTCAATTGAAATCTTCCAAGAATTCGAACCCAAACCTTCTTCTACGATCCTCTGATTGCAGCTACTAAACTGAAACAGTTGCGCCAATTTCCGGTTACCTTCGCCCAGCCGAATCCCTGTAGAAAAACAGTTTGTACAAAAACCCCCAAAATCTCCTCGATTCTTGGAGGACAAACCCAACTGGTTTGATTCAAGAAACACCTGCCAAACTCTCAACCCAGAAGATGAAGATCACACTTCCTAAATTCTGAACGTTATCACTTCGATCAATGGGAAACACAAACAAAAATGATTATGTGTGATTGTTTGTTTACACAATGAAGAAGATGAAGATGAAGAGAGAACTGACATATATTTTTCACGTTTCTTGTTCTATGTGAAAAATGAAGACCCAAAACTATTTATATCAAAAAATATGACCAAAAGAAATAACAGGAAATAACAGAAACGAAATTAAGTGAAAAAGTGCAAAAAAAACAAAGTCATGCGTCGACCTCTGGAGTCTATGCGTCGACGCATAGAATGGTAATTTTGAGTTCTCAGGTTTATGCGCTTACCCGTGGCTTCTGGGGGTCAGCGCATGATTTCTGAGGTCAGCGCATGAAGGCAAATTTTTCAAGAAATTTCGTTTTTTGAATTGTTTTCACCAGACCAAAGTCAAACATACATGCTAGACACTACTAAATCACTTGTGGACCTTTATTTTTGGGGAAAACAAGATCCTATGCATCTAGACACATGACCAATAACGATAAGACGCTATATGCCCGACACGTGAAGTGATACCGCTCAAATTACAATCTAATGTGTTTGTTGACGTCATTAAAACAAGATAGCTAGAAGGATATCCCTCACATACTCCCCCTTTTTTATGATGGCAACACTTCCTTGAATGTCACGAGAGATGTAATTTGAGATGATCAATGCTCCCCCTGTCTTTAACATCCGGTTAAACGTTTTTGTAGCTTGTATTCTTCTCCCCCTTTGACAACATCAAAAAGACGAGAAGACAGTGGTCAAAATAGCATACGAAAATATGTAGTGGATCATCAAATATTTGCAACAAAAAAACAGTTACCAGCATCCACATATGATACCGCTAATGTAAACAAGGAATGATTAAATACGGAACAACGATATTAAAGCAAAACATTCACTTCATAAAATTTGAAACATAACAGAAAAGTTTAGCACATGTCAAAATAACAGAAAGCAAACAACAAAACACAAATTCATGCACAACCAAACATGATGCCCTAAGGTTTATGGTCTCCTCCCCCTAAATGGATAACCTCGTCCCCTGTGGTATTGACTTGGTGGTGGAAACTCCTCGAGTTGAAGGTTGAGCTCAATCAAGGTGCTATTGAGGTTACCAAGGCTGTTGGCCAAGTTTTGATTTTGCTGAGTCAGATTGGCATCCATTTGATTGAACCTAGTCATAGCTGCATTAGCGAAATTGTTGAAGTTGGTGGCATGAGACGATATTTGGTTGGACAGGTTTGTGAGCTGTTCCTACTGAGTCAGGTATCGAGTTTCCTGCTGTGCTTGAAATTCTTGATGTTGCAGAGACAACTCAGTCAGCCTTGCCAAAATTTCATCATTGGATTGTTGATCATGCTGAACCGGTGGCGTTGGAGGAGCAAAATTTTCTGGAAGCTGCCATTCAGAGTCCGCATCATAGGATGGAGGAACATACACAACACCAAGATTGGTCCAGCAGTTTTGTTGCCACTGACCCTAGCCTTGATTGTCAGAGGTTTCTTCCGGTTGATATCCCATCCATGCCTCATTGTCTTCTTGATTGTCTTCTTCTTTCGGTTGATTGTCTTGCATGACAACATCTTCCTGCATTACCACATTTTCATCATTACCAACTTGAGCTGCATTATCTTGACTTCCTTCATCCTCACTTGCTTCAAGATGAACAGGTTCAGGATGAGTAGCTCTTTGTCTATGGATGAACTTTCGCTCACGTGACTCCCAATGGTAACCCATCATGGACAAGGTTATGTCCAAAAACTGTTGTTCAGCAGTAATATGAATATGACAAATCTGTGGAATAGGAATGTCAAAATGATTCGAAAAATTTGCCACAGCAGATGCATAGCCAAGTGCTAGAAACTTGTTGGAGCTGCGAGTTGTGAACATCCTAGAAGCAAAGTAGTAAGGCCAGTTAATTTTGATCTTTTCCCTCAGGATATAGATAAGATGCACCTCCTCTTGTTCAACTCTTGAGTAGCCTCCTTTCTTAGGCCTCAAGATGCGAGAAACAATCCACTGAAGAATACGTTCTTTAAATTTCAAATGACCGGTGGTGACACTCTTAGGAAATGCTTCACTTGCCACATACTCAGCTGGATATGGTTCCCTCAACATAGAATTCAGAGCAGTTTTGAATGCATAGTCTTTAACAAAGGTTTTATCAGTAACCTTTGGGAGACTGTCATCAGTATTCAAAACAAACAATGTATACCATACATCGTTTGTCACCTGAAATTCCGCATTATTTATAGAGAACTTAAATTCAGCCCCACGAAATTTTCCCTTCATCCCACAGTAGAACAATCTAGTCAAGTCTTCACTGTACTTGTCATCACACTCAACAAATTCATTCAGATTTTGAAAGTTTATGAGTTTAGAAATTTCAGGAATGTGAAAATATGGACCCATCAACGGATAAAATCCATGTTGTCTTATAACAGCCCGGTTAGAGAATAATTCCACAAACGGAGTGGCTAACCTTTCAGAAATTAAAGATTCAAAAGTTACCCGTTGTGAGGATGATCCTCTTGTTTGTGCTTGTTATGAAGTGGATCCTCTTCCTCCTCATGTACCAGCATTTCTTCTGGAAGCCATTGTTGAAGAAGAGTTGAAGGAAGATTATCAAACTTGATTGTTGCAGAGATAGAAGAGAAGATGTGTGAAATCCTTTGAAGACCTTGCAGTAGATATATAGGGAATTTTCTCTTGGTGTTCCCTTCCCCTTTTTCTAATTTATTAGGGTTTTGATGAGGGTTTAGTGGGGATTAATTGAGATTGATGAGGTTTAAAGGAGTAGAATAGGGAGAGATTGACCACAAAAACTAATTAGATGACATGCAATAATCATAGTTTAATATGCAATGAGAAAACATAGGGAAAGTAAACAGTATAGGTCGGCGCACGCAACCCAGTGAGAAAAAGAAGTCTGAACGATTCCTTCATGCGTCGGCCTGTGAATCTGTGCGTCGGCGCATGATTCCTGAAAAATTAAAAGGAAACTCAACATGTTGTTATGCGCTTTCCCGGATGTTTAATAGGTCAGCGTATGAAACCATGCGTCGACGCATGGACCTTTAAAAATGAAATTTTTACAAAATTCTTGTTCCAAGCAGATAAATACACATATACACACAGAACCAAACATTCACATGAATGATAAGTGCTCAAAATGAAATAAACATCAAGATTAGAGTAAGTAACATGGCACAAAATGTTGATAACCTCTATAAGTTGGAACGATATTACCTTGAACATCATGACGGTGAGATCCCTCACATATGGATGAATTTCTCTTTGCATTGTTAGTTAAAGATATGAACAAGCATATATATATATATATGTGAAGATCATAATTCTAAAGGATGTTATGCACGATCTGAGATATCGAGAATGCCCAGTTCCCTACGGATGTGAAAGAAAGGCTCTGTAGCTAATGGTTTTGTGAAAATATCAGCAAGTTGATTCTTAGTGTCAACATGCTCAAAAATAACATCACCTTTCTCTACATGATCCCTAAGAAAATGATGGCGTATTTCGATATGCTTGGTGCGTGAATGTAGTACAGGGTTCTTAGTTAGATTAATCGCACTAGTGTTATCGCACAAAATTGGAATACGTTCAAGTTTTAAGTTGAAATCAAGTAATTGTTGTTTAAGCCATAAGACTTGAGCACAACAACTACCGGCGGCAACGTATTCCGCCTCGGCTGTTGACAGAGCAACGGAAACCTGTTTCTTGCTGTGCCAACTCACCAAGGAATTTGCGAAAAAGTGACACGTGCCACTAGTACTTTTCCTATCCAACTTGCACCCGGCAAAGTCGGAGTCAGAGTAACCAACTAAGGAACAAACACTACCTTTGGAATACCACAGCCCATACTTTAGAGTACCAGAGAGGTATCGAAGTATGCGCTTAACTGCCTTCAGGTGGGATTCCTTGGGATGTGCCTGATACCTCGCACACATGCATACACTAAACATTATATCGGGACGTGATGCGGTAAGATAAAGGAGAGACCATATCATACCTCGGTACTTCTTTACCTCAACATCCTTACCCTTTTCGTCACGATCGAGATTAGCACTTGTAGGCATAGGAGTATCTATTGCTTTGCAGTTCAGCATATCAAAATGTTTTAGTAACTCAAGACAATATTTCGTTTGACTCACGAATGTGCCCTCTTCAAGTTGTTTGATTTGCAATCCGAGGAAATAGTTGAGCTCCCCCATCATGCTCATTTCAAACTCCCCCTGCATCAAACTAGAAAACTCCTTGACCAAGGTCATGTTAGTAGACCCAAATATAATATCGTCAACATAAATTAGTACCAAAATTAAGTGTTTTCCTTGATGTTTAATAAAGAGGGTTGTGTCAACCTTTCCTCTTGAATACCCTTGATCAAGTAGAAATTTGCTTAGACGTTCATACCAAGCCCTAGGGGCCTGTTTAAGTCCGTACAAAGCTCGCTTAAGTTTATAAACATGATCAGGATATTCGTGTGATTCAAAACCTGGAGGTTGGGCTACATAAACCTCTTCATTTATATATCCGTTAAGGAATGCACTTTTGACATCCATTTGGAATAACTTAAAGTTCTTTGTGCAAGCGTAGGCAAGTAGAAGGCGTATGGCCTCGAGTCGGGCAACCGGCACATAAGTTTCCTCATAGTCGATTCCTCCCTCTTGGTTATAGCCTTGCGCTACAAGCCTAGCTTTGTTACGCGTTATTACTCCATTTTCATCAAGTTTATTCCTAAACACCCATCGGGTGCCTATTACTCGATGATCTCCCGGAGGGGGGACAAGGTCCCAAACCTCATTTCTCCAGAATTAATTTAGTTCATCTTGCATTGATAGATACCAATGCTCATCGAGTAACGCTTCCTTAGAGTTTTTAGGTTCAACTTGGGAAACAAAAGCAGAGTAATAACAAAAGTTACTAAGTTTAGAGCGAGTAGTTACTCCCTTAGAGATATCACCGAGAATGTTGTCAATTGGATGGTCTTTTGAAGACTTCCAAGCTGGAGGAAGTTCATCTTCCTTAGCATGATGATCATCCTCACTTTTCACTGGTTGGTGATCCTTTTCCTCCTCAATACGCACTGCTTCAGGCTGATCAATTCCCTTATCAGTGTCCTTGAGTATGTCTTCAGTAGGTACACCTGCACCATGAAAAGAACTACCTTCTCCGACATTTCTCGGATAAGACTCGTCAAAAGAAACATGAACTGACTCTTCAACTACACGTAACCTTTTATTATAGATTCTATAAGCTTTACTTGACTGAGAGTATCCAAGAAAATTACCCTCGTCAGCCTTGGCATCAAATTTGCCGAGAGTCTCTTTTCCATTATTTAACACAAAGCATTTGCAACCAAATACATGAAGGTGAGAGATGTTTGGCTTACGCCCTTTTAAAAGCTCATACGGTGTCTTGTTTAGAATAGGCCGGATGAACACCCTATTCAAAACATAACAAGCCGTACTTATGGCGTCGGCCCAAAAGTATTTTGGTAATCCACTATCATTGATTATAGTCCTTCCAAGTTCTTCCAAAACTCTATTTTTACGTTCCACTACCCCATTTTGTTGATGGGTTCGTGGTGCGGAAAAATTATGATCAATTCCGTTGGAATCACAAAATGCTTCAAATAAATAATTTTCAAACTCACCCCCATGGTCACTTCGGATTGACCCAATGCTTGTGTTTAAGTTGTTTTGAGATAACTTAGCAAATCGTTCAAAGGCTGAAAAGGTATCACTCTTATTTGCTAAGAAAATTGTCCAGCAAAACCTAGAAAAATCATCGACTATAACAAATCCATAATAGTTACCACCTATGCTTTTAACCCTAGATGGTCCAAAGAGATCCATATGGAGGAGCTCAAGGGGTCTCATAGTTGAAACAATGTTTTTAGATTTAAAAGAGATCCTTGTTTTCTTCCCCATTTGGCACGCATCGCAAAGATGATCCTTTGTAAATTTAATTTTGGGCAAACCGATGACTAGGTCTTTAGAGACAATTTTGTTAAGCAAATCAAAGTTGATATGAGCCAAGCGTCTATGCCACAACCATGAATCTTCATTCATAGTGACTAAACACTTGTCTCCATCTAAAGATACCTCGTTTAAGTCTAGCATATAGACGTTATTCACCCTCAAGCCCTTAAACACGTTCTTTTTGTCGCAATCTTCAACTACGCAACAATCCTTTGAAAAAGAGACTTTATAATTTTTGTCACATAGTTGACTAATGCTTAAAAGGTTGTGTCTAAGGCCTTCCACAAGAAGTACATCAGAGATAGTAGTAGATGAGGGGTTACCTATACTACCTTTGTCGAGAATCTGTCCCTTGTTGTTATCTCCGTAGGTGACAAACCCATTTTCTTCGCCACAAAGTCGATGAAAAGAGATATGTCTTCGGTCATATATCTTGAGCAGCCACTATCTAGAACCCATCTTCCTTCGGTGGTCTCAAGACTTTGTACCTCTTTTCCTTTGTTGTGACGTGCCATGAGACAAAGGTTGACGGATTCACTTTCGTCACTTGAGGAGTCATCTTTCTCCGACTCGCTATCGTTTTCCCAAGCGATGTATGCTCGTCGAGACTTGTTGGACTTTTTGTTTGAGCGACTCTTGTCATTATCCTTATCTTTGTCTTTCTTTAGGGATGGACAATCCGGCTTGTAGTGTCCAGATTTTCCACAGTTGTAGCACGTCCCTTTTACCTTGCCATTTTTATTTCCTTCACTTCTAGATTGCTTCTGGAACTTGACAAGATTTATGTCCGAGTGCTGAATATCATTCTTACGAATATATCTATTGTATCTTTTCACAAATAAGCTCATATCATCACCGGATTCTTCATTTTTGTCATTTTTGGCTTCATCATCACTTAGCTCTTGATGTGTGAACTTTGAACAAGAAGCCTTAAGAGCTATCGACTTCTTCTCCGTATCTTTTTCCTTCTCTTTCTTTATACTCTTCTCATGTTTATCCAAGCTAATGAGCACTTGCTCATGCTCATCGAGTTTACCAAAAAGTGTTGTGAGGCCTAGAGTAGCAAGATCATTGGCCTCCTTGATAGCGGTAACCTTCAGTTGCCATTCCCTGCTAAGACACCTCAGAATTTTATTAGTAGAAACCTCATTTGGAATTGGTTTACCAAGAACATGCAATTTGTTGATAATGTGAGTGAATCGTTTTTGCATATCCGCAATGGTTTCCCCTTGCTTCATGTAAAACAAATCAAACTCTTGCGTTAGTGTATTAATACGAGCCAATTTAACATCATTAGTGCCTTCGTGGGCTACTTGTAAGGCATCCCACATAGCTTTGGCTGTTTCACAATGGGAGACTGGATAATACTCATCAACTCCCGAAGAGGAAATGATCATATTACGAGCCTTCCAATCATAACTGTACTTTTTCTCGTCCTCCTCAGTCCATTGGTCTTCGGGTTTAGGAACGACAACGCCTTCCGCGTTAGTCATAGTGATTGCCATGGGACCGTTTAAAATAACGTTCCAAACCTTCCGATCTAAGGAGTTAATATGAACGCGCATACAATCCTTCCAGTAGCTGTAGTTTTCACCTGTAAAAACTGGAGCTCTATTATAAGCCCCCTTAGGTTCGTTCGCCATGATCCAAGAAGTTTTACCGAAGCACCAGAATAAACCGGAGCTCGTGATACCACTTGTTAGACGATGGCTATGGATCTAGAAGGGGGGTTGAATAGATCCCTTGAGTTTTACACGCAAATGGACTACAAAATTCTGTTTTAAAAAATCTGTTTAACGGAAGCTACCACTGGATAGAACGTCTACAACGAACCTTCTACCAAAAGGATCGGATATGCACGAATATATTATGGATGAGTACGAAGGAGAAAAATTCAGTTCTGAATATTACACTTATAAACGCAGACAATAAATTATCACTTGCTTGATGTTTATACCGATCCAATGAGGTTAATTGATAAGCAATTTAAAGCATTGTGTTCGAATTTTGCTTGGAAACAAATTATCAAACACGTAGTGTGCGTAAACACACTGTACAGAATTTCTATGGAAAATAATGTGCAGCTGCTCCAAAACACAATTCAAGGAATTGGATCGATTTAACAAAAATAGTTTATCAGCGTACAATTATTCTACGATAGAAATTACGATAGTTTGCTACGTCACAAATTCGAACAATACTGAAATGTAAAAGAGTTAAGGGAAAGAGAGAACACACGAGATTTGATTAGGCAGTTCCCCAATCGTCCTCGCTTTGGGTACGTCTGCCCCCAATTCCGCAAAAGAAATTGATATATATATATATATATATATATATATATATATATGTAGTTGTTGCAATTTGTTTATTACAAGAGAAAACTATGAACATTCAAACCCCGAACGTCTTCGATCGTTGATGCAGAATTTTCTCTTCCCTTGATTCAAGATGAATCAAGTGCTCCGAATATGGATGATTCAATTACCGTCCCACGTTACTAAACCGAAAGAAAACTCCGTTCTTCAGTTACCTTCACTCGGTCAATTGAAATCTTCCAAGAATTCGAACCCAAACCTTCTTCTACGATCCTCTGATTACAGCTACTAAACTGAAACAGTTGCGCCAATTTCCGGTTACCTTCGCCCAGCCGAATCCCTGTAGAAAGAACAGTTTGTACAAAAAACCCCAAAATCTCCTCGATTCTTGGAGGACAAACCCAACTGGTTTGATTCAAGAAACACCTGCCAAACTCTCAACCCAGAAGATGAAGATCACACTTCCTAAATTCTGAACGTTATCACTTCGATCAATGGGCGACACAAACAAAAATGATTATGTGTGATTGTTTATTTACACAATGAAGAAGATGAAGATGAAGAGAGAACTGACATATATTTTTCACGTTTCTTGTTCTATGTGAAAAATGAAGACCTAAAACTATTTATATCAAAAAATATGACCAAAAGAAATAACAGGAAATAACATAAACGAAATTAAGTGAAAAAGTGCAAAAAAAACAAAGTCATGCGTCGACCTCTGGAGTCTATGCGTCGACGCATAGAATGGTAATTTTGAGTTCTCAGGTTTATGCGCTTACCCGTGGCTTCTGGGGGTCAGCGCATGATTTCTGAGGTCAGCGCATGAAGGCAAATTTTTCAAGAAATTTCATTTTTTGAATTGTTTTCACCAGACCAAAGTCAAACATACATGCTAGACACTACTAAATCACTTGTGGACCTTTATTTTTGGGGAGAACAAGATCCTATGCATCTAGACACATGACCAATAACGATAAGACGCTATATGCCCGACACGTGAAGTGATACCGCTCAAATTACAATCTAATGTGTTTGTTGACATCATTAAAACAAGATAGCTAGAAGGATATCCCTCACACTGGTCTTTCACTACAGATCAGATTTGGCCAGACACTGCTGCTTCCCAGTTAACTAGAAAGATTTCCATCAAATGGTGGGATTCCTTCAATCCGGAACTCCTTTCTCCCGCTGTTAGAAATGCTTGGTATGCTAAGCATCCTCATTTATGTAAAACTCCTACAACTTCATCAGATGCTAGTTTTCTAACGGATAAAAGCAAATTATTAGCATCTCTCGCAGCAATTTCTGATCCAAAGAAATTTGCTGACAAATTACAATAGGTAATGGGAGCCATGTCTAAATGTGCCAGCTCATCCTCCTCAATTGATGATACGCCCAATAATGAAGATGACTGTTATGGGATCTTTGACTAAGATCTCCACCTCCGACAGCATAATCTTACTTTCAAAACTAGACAAGCTACTTTTGTTAGATAAGATTCGTTCTTATCTCGCGATAGTTACTCCTGATAAATTATTATCCATAGTGGTTGAATTATTAGGCCTTGTGGACCCCTCTTTACTTTTCTTTTTATAATTTTGTAAAAGATAAGATTCCTTATCTTGCTTTTCTGGCCATGTGTTTTTGTCGGCCATTTATCTTTAACTTTTAAGTGTATTGTAATTTGTTTGAAGTCCGTTGGCTATATAAGCATGTCTCTGAGATTATTCAAGCATCGTCAATTTTCTCTCACACTTGAGCAGAAACTTTGTAACCCCTTGAAGAATCAAAGATTGTAAGTCTTAAAGCTTTTAAATAAAATCATATCTTTATCCATTGTTGTTTATTTAAATTATTCTTTCGCATATAGATTTTCAAACTCCGATATTTTACTTTATTTAAACATGTATATTCAAGTATTCATTAATTTTCATACTATATATATCACATCTTCACTTTCATCAAGATCCTTTGCTTCTTTACTAGTGTATATATATATATATATATATATATATATATATATATATATATAACAAAACCCAAATTAATACACACCTAAAATTTAGAGTGCAACAATCACAGCTCCATTCAATTACATAGGGTGGTAGTGAAGCTATGTGCAGCTAGAGAGTGTTTGGCTTTATATTCAGAACAAAAACTAATAAAATAAAGGGTTAATACCTATTTTCCCCTTGCCATATGGGCGTGTTTTGAAAAACCCTCCTGCGAAAAAAAAAAGTTGCAAGACCGACCTTAACAAATTTTAAAAGTTTTGATTTACACCTTTATCAGGCCACATCATCAAAAATACTGATGTGACAGTCATTTTTTTAATTTTTTAATGAAAAAAAATTCCACATCACTACTAGGCCTTGTGAAATGACTCTTATACACCCACTTTTTTAATTTTTTTTTATTTAGTTTTTTTTTTAGTTTTTCTTTTATTTAATTTTTTTAGATTTTATTTAATTTATAATTTTTTTATTTATTTAATTTTTTCTTTAATTATTTTTCGTATTTCTTTAATTTTTTTATTTATGAAACATTTTTTTAAATTATCAAAATATTAATTTATTTTACATTTCAAGAGCAGCCCAATACACAATAGGGCCTAAGCCCAATTCACATTGTCTCAATCCATTTGATATTTGTTCCACTCTATTGTATTATAAACACCAATACAATATTTGTGATAAACGATGTGGGACAGAAAAAGAAAAAGAAAAAGCAATAGTCAAGGTTAATCCTTAGATGCTCTTTATCCTAATCCTCCCAAACCAGTCAACATAAGGGTTGAACCACCATCCTTAAGAAGCTCCATTTTCAATTTAGTAAATGGTTTATCCAACCCAGCTCAAGAATTCTGGATTTTTAGGAACACCGAAAGGACTATTAATTGGTTGTCCTCCATCTTCATTAAGTTTGTGTTCAAAATTTTCATTGTTGATAAGCTCAAGAATTTCTCTGACCTGATAAAGTGTCTCTTTAACATCCTTCACGGTAAGAGATTCTGAATCATCAACAACATAAGAACCATTCCCGAACCACGAGAGACACTTGTTCCACAAGCTATTCTCAGAAGAGCAGTTGCATGCAGTTTGTTGAACAACATTTTCTCGTATGAGAGAGCTTATTTCTAGTCGAGGTTGATTCAAGTGTTGATTGTATTGGTTAATGTCTTTAACAAGAGGAGTTAAATCTTTTAAAGTCGACCTCAACAATCTCCTCGTACGTTTGTTGTTTCTAGCTTTTTCAACAATTTGTGATATGTTATTTAAGATTTCATGAAATCTTGTTGTAAGAGAAAGAATATGTGTGGAGCTACTCAAGAATTTGATTCCTTTGTTTTGTGATAATGTATTGATGTGTTGGACTGTTGGTGTTATATAGATATGAAAGAAATGAAAGTTAGAATGAGATATTTATATAGCATAGACAGAAAGGAATGACTTAAGTTTTCGTCGTCCTCTCTTTCTAGAAAAGGATAAAGAGCATCTAAGGATTAACCTTGACTATTGCTTTTTCTTTTTCTTTTTCTGTCCCACATCGTTTATCACAAATGTTGTATTGGTGTTTATAATACAATAGAGTGGAACAAATATCAAATGGATTGAGACAATATGAATTGGGCTTAGGCCCTATTGTGTATTGGGCTGTTCTTGAAATTTAAAATAAATTAATATTTTGATAATTTAAAAAAATGTTTCATAAATAAAAAAATTAAAGAAATACGAAAAATAATTAAAGAAAAAATTAAATAAATAAAAAAATTATAAATTAAATAAAATCTAAAAAAATTAAATAAAAGAAAAAACTAAATAAAAAACTAAATAAAAAAAAATTAAAAAAATAGGGGTATAAGAGTCATTTCACAAGGCCTAGTAGTGATGTGGAATTTTATTTTATTAAAAAATTAAAAAAATGACTGCCACATCAGTATTTTTGATGATGTGGCCTGATAAATGTGTAAATCAAAACTTTTAAAATTTGTTAAGGTCGGTCTTGCAACTTTTTTTTTCGCAGGGGGGTTTTTCAAAACACACCCATATGGCAGGGGGAAAAATAAGTATTAACCCTAAAATAAAATATTAAAAGAGAGAGAGCTGTCTATATAAATAGAAGATAAAAAAAAAAAATCAAAGTTGAACTTTTATACAAAACCTGATTCGTGATTCCTCTAGGCTGCTTATTGATTCAACATAAAAATGACTTTTTGATCATACATTTGGAAAAGCACTTAAAATATGCAGATTCATCTAGACCATACACCAAACAACAGTTCCCTCATTGATGCTAAAAGTGTATAGCCATAAAAACAACAACTATACCAACTAGCAAGATACCCGTGCGTCCGCACGGGTAAATTTATTTAATATGGTATAAAATATATTTAGATATTAGTGTAAATTTAAAATAAAAATAAAAAAAATTTAAAAAAAATAAAATTTTCACATTTAAAAATAAAAATTTATCTCACAATTAATAGCGGTTAAAATAAAATAGATATTGTACTGATAATGACCCGTGAAATAAAAAGTTAGTGTCGAACACAATTATTGAGTGATATTCAATTTGTTACAACATAAAATATGTTTAAATACATATATCAATTTATAATGTGTTGCTTAATTGTAAAATGAACAATGATCATACAAACTCAATTGTATTCAATAATCATATAAAAAAGAGACCCGTGAGATGCAGAAAGAAAAAAAATTCACATTTGAAAATTTAAAAAATTCGCTCTTAAATAACAACAATTGTTGATTAAAATAAAATAGATACTATCCTGATAATGATTCGTGAAATGAAAAGTTAGTTGTGTGCACTGTTATTGAATGTTATCTAATAAATTTCAAATGAGTTACTTAATTATAAAACAAACAATAATCAGATAAATTATGAATATTTTTTATATATAATAATTATAAAATAATTATGCTTTTATTTAAAATAAATTTTGTGTTTTAAAAATTAAACATTTTTCGGTGTTCTTCTTCATTAAATTAAAAGAGGTGCAAAATTTGTTATTTATGCTTAAAAAAATAAAATAGGAAAAAGAAAATGGAGAGAAAAAATTAAAATGAAAGTGAGAAAGTGTGAGAAAAAAAGTGGGGGAAATTTAAAATTTGAATGAAGAAAAGAAAATGAATAGTGAAAAGGTTTATGTGCGAAGGAGGGAAAACAAATTTGTGATACATCCAATAGATGAATGACATTTGGCAAGAGAAGAGAGTGTTGGGTCAGATTTATTTTGGCACTTAGCTAATTACTGTTCTGACCTTTTAGTGGTGTAAATGTATTTGAAGGAAATGGCAAATTGATAAGTTAGTGCAATTGATTTTTGTAGTGTAGATAGTAGATGAAAAAATCACTTTCTAAAAGTTAAAAGCAGTTTCGAATTTTGAACAAACAAGACAAAAAAACACATTCATCCTTTCCTTTACTTTGACAACGATATAATTGACCACTACATGCATATTAATATATTTTTAGAAAATTAATTGAGAACGACATGTTGAGAAATTTATTTACACATGCAAAAAGCCACTAACAATTTACACCTATGACTAAAGATGTTTCACCAAATCGTAGATTTCAATTGATATAAAAGTTTACTACAAGAAAAGTTTGTCACAAAATGGAATCATAATACCGATTGATTATTACGTGCATATGATTAAGTATTACTACATGTAGAATCGATTGTTGGAATTTTCCAAAAGGTTTGTCTACTTGTATGTTTTTTTACTAGTAGTAGTTTAGGGTTCCTTTCAGGGTAGGGGCAGCCTTTTGCTTTTAGGTTTTGGCATGTTATCATAAATAGGTGTTGTTTATTGGATGATTTCTTGTCTTTCTTTTTTTCTTTTGGATTTTCTGTGAAATTGAAATTAATTTTGTGTCCTGCATCTAGCTATTTACCTGTATTATTTTAAATTTAATTCAATATTTTTAGAATTTTAAATATCACACAATTAAGCGTGTGTTTGTTTTTGCAACTATAGAAAAATTGATTCTAAATAAATTTTATATGTAAAATTAATTTCAACTAAAACTTAATTATAAAATGACTTACATTTTTATATATTTATATGGAAATAAACATGGTAGACTGAGCATCTCTACTGTATAAGGTGCGAGTGAGATGTTTATTTATTTCTTTGTAGGTTGAGTTTCTTTATTGTCAGACAACGAGGTTGCACTTTGAGATAAACATATTATATCCGTCCCTAGAGTGCAATAATGTAACTCGATAAGATCGCTCATTTATGTTCTTGTGTTACACACTCTTATAATAATATCAAAGACAATTACAAGCTTCTCCTCTCCTTTATGTCTAATATCTTCATGATGGGATCATCATAGGGGATTTAGAGGAGGTGACTAAAGCCCTTGACATTATTGGGGAGACAGGTCCATGATTAGGCTTTGAATTGAATATTTGTAAGACATAAATCTTTTTGCCTTCATGAGATGTCAGTAAACTTCGTCGGGGGTTGTTCCATTCAGACTGTGGAAGGTCGATGATGGAAATGAAATTGCTTGTAGGTGTTGTTAGTCAAGATTGAGGTTTTATCGAGGGATTGTCCATGAAGAGAGTTGTCAGAGTTGTTGAGTTACTGCATCTTCTCCCACAATTAAGGGATCCACAAAGTGAGCTTATTCCACTTCGATCTTGTATGGGCATCGCCAAAATATTTTTGGCCTGACAACTTATTCGCTTATTCACAGATAGGAAGAAGCTATTTGTTTTGATAAAGAGTTGTGAATGATAGTTGAAGACATCATGGTTGTTAGAGGTCCTTTCTTCAGTGACCTTCAATGACGGGTGACCTCTTTACCTATTAGAGTTGGAGGATTGTGTTTTTACTCAGTAGTAGAGGCTTCCTCATTTGCTTTTGTGGCTTCTAGAGCCCAATCATGGGTTTTACAAGATCATATATATTGAGATAATAGATAATTGGTATGGACTCTGATTTTGATAAAGATTTGGGTGGTATTAGATAATTGGTAATAGATAATTGGTATGGACTCTGATTTTAATAAAGATGACATGCTTAAGATTTTCTTCAAGTTATTGCTATTGATGAGTTAGACCAACATATGTCACTGGTAGAAAATTATACTATCCTTAATTATTCTCCCATGATTCCCTTATTTCATGTTGATTAAGTTTGTCATGTCTGCCATAAGGCATTCTTGGATACATTTGGGAAACATGCAATTCATTGTGGGGAGCTTCCAAGACTCAAATATCAATATTCCTTTGTTAGGGATGTCTTGTCTTATATTTTTGGCAGATGAGAGTATTTGTGAAGAAAGAGGCGCATGTGAATTTCTTAACCGACCTTTTGGACAACATGCACCTCTTTTTCGCAAATACTTTCCACGAGAATGTTGAAGTATTAGGGGCTTATTACACTTGGATTTTCAGCTACTAGAAAGTCAACAATGAATGTCAATGAACAGACATTTACTATGAGCATTAATGAAGTGTCTTTAAAGAAGCATTAATGGTAAGTCGTCGACAGATCAACGGTGAAGGGTCGACCTAGCCGCCGACACAACGAAACATGGTTTGGAGGCCTCTCAGGGATAAACCCAAAAGAGTCAGGTCGCTAGGGAAATATGTCCAAAATCTCAAAAAGGGAAGTTGACGGATACATGTTCAGAATCTCAAGAAGGGCAGTCGATAGAATCCATTATCCCATCAAAAAAGGACCTGTCGACGAAACAACGTGGCATAAAACACTTAGTGATTTTTTTACAAGTCTTGGGTCCTTGATAGGAATCGTCGACAGCATGTTGTGTTAGAACAAGATTTGTTCATGACATATATCTCTTGGGTTTTTATGATAACAAAGTATTAAAAGAACAATGGTGTTATCTAATGTGTGTTCCAAGTATGCAGGTTTTAAGGATTGAAAATAAGGCATTCAGAATCTGATATAAGGACGCATTTGAGAGGAGCTGAGTTACTAGCTTCTGCTGGATCAGAACCTGAAGAACACTCTCTAAGTGATGTCTGATGTAGACTCTGAAGCTGAAGACCTCAGTACCAAAATAGCAACATATTTTCTCTACACTAAGTTAATGAATCAGCTTCTGGTGAACATTCAGAATTAGTAATATGTTAGACTATAGGCTTTGATCTAGAGGGGGTGAATATATCACAAATTTTACAACCAAAAACTTTGGCAAAAATTTGTTTTCAAAAATATGGCTCAGCGAAAAAAATGACCCGGATCGAATCGTCTAACCAAACCTACTATCGAAAAGCTATATATGTATCGCAAACCAAATGGAATGATAATGAACGTAAATGTTCAACAACGATCAAGCTACGAATCAATTAAATGCAAATCTATTCGTAACTCGTATTTCTAATGAACCAAAAAACCAATTAAAATACGCACAAGCAATTTATCGAACACTTGGTATGCAATTAATAGCAATTGGAAATTCAATTTGTTATGTTGATGTTAAAAGCCAATCACAATCAAAGTGATTATGATTATATCAACAACAAAACTTTTAAAAGATAATTGAAAAACAATTTCCAATCGAATTGATCAAACAACGATGAACTTGATAAATTGCGAAATAAAAAATTAAAGCGATAAAGAGATAAAAAAAGAGAGACCAAGATTTGTTTGGGCAGTTCCCCAATCGGCCTAGCTATGGGTACGTCTGCCCTCAATTCAAATCGAATTGAGATAATTGCAACAAACCTTTTCTTTGCAAAATCGTTTATACAAGAGATGAAGAATGCAAACCCCAAAAACCCAATTGTTTTGTGTTGATTCTTCCACCCCCAAAACCTTTATCAAAGCTTGATCAAGTGACCAGCAATGTGACTTTAATCCACCGAGTTTACCGAGCACGTAACTTGTTGAAACCCAAGATTCCCGAACACAATTCGCCGTCTCGCGCTACTCCCTTGCAAGGAAACCACCTTGTCCCAAGGCATTCACTTAGTTGAATCTGTGTTGACGTGATCCTGTCCAAAACCTTCAAATCACACTGATCTTGAAGGAAAACCTCACCTTGGTTTTCTTATTTGAAACACACAAAGTTTCCAACTGTAGGAGCGGTAAAGCGGCAAGTAAAAATATTATTTTCGGAAGAATTCCCTTAGGGATTTATATCGTGTCCACAGAGATTGGTGCTATTGAACTGTCGTTCGACAATTTAAATGTTAATGAGTTTGGGTTAAAATGGGTTTAAAGTAAATGCAGAAAAGTAAACATTAACACAAAAAGAATTCATTCTTCAGAGAGAAGAAACTTATTAGGCATGCACATAATCGACTCCTCACAAACTTAAACTTACCGACCAGTTATACTCAACCTACAATACTCCTCAATATCATCCAGTATCACTCACAACAGTGTCCATCTTTTACACACTGAGTTGAGAGAACAACCGTGTTACCCTCATCGACACTCTTGCACTCGACTCAAGATACGGAGACATTAAGCTTCGACATTCATAAAGATTGTTAGCTCTAAATCTATCTCTAGTTTCCAGAAACTAACAGATAATCATCCCTAATCAAGGATTGCGATGTTTATCTTTAACATAACCCAAACCCTGGGCATAAAGCAAAAATCAAGGACAATCACCGATAAAAAGCAAATTAAATATAACGCCATGGGAGACAAATATACATGAGTTTAAAGTAAATACATATACAACAACCCAACAAAGAAGAAATACACAAAGAAGAAAAGAAATAAACCAAACATCTCGCGGTTTGTCCATGTCGGTCGATGAGAAATGCACCCCAGATTATGCGTGTGCAAGCTTCAATGTTGTTTTCTAAACTAATCCTACTGAAAAATGAGTTTGATGGAGTTGGGAGAAAAAATCCCCAAAACCATAACCTAAAAAATGAATGAAATGACTTAAATATCATTTCAAAAATCAGTCAAGTTCGCAAAGCGAACTTTTATTCGCTGAGCGAACATCAATTTTGGCACCTAAGTGCCTCGGGAACAGTTAAACCGACTCTGCAATTCTGCAAAAGTTCCCAAAGCGAACTTTTATTCGTAAAGCAAATATTTACTGGAAAGTTCGCAAAGCGGACTTTGGCCCTTTTTTCTACTGCCATAAGTCTGGGAGCATTCGTTGGGAAGTTCGCAAAGTGAACTTGACAGCAAACCATCCTTTATTTTGATCACAACTTCTGAACCGTAACTCGGATTGACGCATGGTCGGAAGCGTTGGAAAGCTTATTCAATGCTCTTTATGAATATGGCGACATATACTTGCTTGAATACCTACAAAAATGAGAGAAAATCAATTAAACTTAATGATATTTACACGATACACAATATATACACTATAATGTAAAGTAAACGTATTTACAAACAAAGCGGGGTTTATTCGAACGATATTAACAAAAAGTATCGATAAGTGCAACAAAACTTATATACAAAAATAGATACAATTTGCACTTATCAAACTCTCCCCAACTTAAACTTGTTTGTCCTCAAACAAGAATCAAGCGACTCAAAGAAACAGAGTGACAACCAAAGAATCACGAATCAACAGGTTTTGAAAAACGGAAACAAATGAATGGTTCAAATGAAAAACGGTACACACAAATTAAATACTTACCACTAAACTATGACGATAACATAGTCACGAAACAAATGCAAAATACAAAAATCATGCCAAACATCCTAAAACAACACAAGTCCAAACGTGAATCACACCTAGCAAAAATAATCATCGGTAGATGAAAAAATACAAAATGAGGTACTTTTCACTCACACAACAATCTTGCAAACAAAAGACTAAATTATGCAATCATCAAAAAATTCACATTGAACATACAAAGGCAAGAATCATAAGGACTTTCAAGGTTGTAATGTGGTCGGGTAAACAAACAAGGGGTAATTCCTAAAGGTAATTAAAACAAAAACTTGCCTAAACCTAAGGGAGTGATCAACTCACAAAGACTCAAACACAAAATTCCAATCAACTTCTTCCAAAATCCCAAGTGTTACACAAAACACAATACTTATTTAGCACAATTATTTGATACTTTTTTTGTTTCCTTTCTCAAGGATTTTCTTTTTGTTTCTTTTTTCTTTTCTTTTCTTTTTCATATTTTTCTTTTTTTTTTCTTTTTCAACCTCATAGAAACCAACCAATGAGTAAACAATCATTCTCTCCCCAACTTGAATTCAACCATATCATCATGTGAATAATCCCTACTTTCTAAGGCAAGGTAAAAATTCATACAACAACACAAAGTTGAGGGTTTAAGAAAAAATAATCAATCAAAATCCATACAAAAAGTGAATTCAATACTCATAGATAAGCATTAAGTTCAAACAACATGGATAATGATAGAAAGGGACAAAGGGATTTAACAAATGCTCACACACTCACAAGGTGAATGACTATTTGGTTAGGTAGTTGTGCTCAAAATGAAACAAAATGCCTTGATTCTTTTCATGCTTTCATATAATCAACACAAACAACAGATTAAGCATAATAAAATCCAATTATAACAAGAATGTTGGTACTCCGCGCATATATGAACAATGGAAAGCTACCTCACAAAAGGGTGGGAACTAAAGTGATTCACATCAAGAACAAGTATACAAAAGAATGAATGGCTTGGAAGTTTGTAAAATGCCTAAGTATCATGAATATGCTAAAGTCTAGAAAGCGATAAACACATACTTTTGACATGTACAAAACTTAACAATATCATTACCATACATCCGCAAGTTGAAACGATCAAACTTGGAACATCACCACAAATTCCTCAAGCTACTCGAAAAAAAAGCTCATTGACAAACACAAGAATTATTAATATAAACATACTAAAAGACCGGATGAAAATGGATTAAACAAGTTGTAAAGTGAAGATTTGAGAATTTTACGAACAATCTGAGTACAACTTGTTTAATGAATGTTCATCACACTACCTAAGCTAGAATGAAAAAGTAATAACGAAACAAAAAACGATAAAACATGCTTATTTTACGTTGTAAGCTCGACGCCTTTACAGTGTTTAGCTAGTAACTTCCTTCTTGCATGCCATGGTGATGCCTCACCGCGCAAACCAAAAGCAAGTGTCCTAACCAAACACTTGAACAAAGGTTACGGGAACAAAATATATACAACATTTGAACAAACATAATGGAAAATAAAATCAAAACAAGTATCTATACAAGCATATATACAATATAAACAATTATGTGCAAAACTCCAAAACATCGAAACTATCGCAATGCGATTCAATATCAAAACCAATCCCCGACAACGGCGCCATTTTGTTGGAGCGGTAAAGCGGCAAGCAAAAATATTATTTTCGAAAGAATTCCAACCGTGATTTATGTCGTGTCCACAGAGATTGGTGCAATTGAACTTCTGTTCGACAATTTAAATGTTAATGAGTTTGGGTTAAAATGGGTTTAAAGTAAATGCAGAAAAGTAAACATTAACACAAAAAGAATTCATTCTCCAGAGAGAAGAAACTTATCAGGCATACACTTAATCGGCTCCTCACAAACTTAAACTTACCGACCAGTTATACTCAACCTACAATACTCCTCAATATCATCCAGTATCACTCACAACAATGTCCATCTCTGACACACTGAGCTGAGAGAACAACCGTGTTACCCTCATCGACACTCTCGCTGTAATACCTCGTATTATCTAAATGCTCAATTGGATATCAGGTGAGTATCTAGGTGCTCTATCCTTGGTAAATTGGATTAATGGAATCCTCTAAGTACTCTAAGCATTATCAATTGGGACCAATAGAGCAGCTAATGAACTCTGAAGAGATCAATTTGTTATTAGTTCAAGAGAGACTTTTATGATAACTCTAATAATTGATCAATTGGTCGAGATGACAAAATATCAATTGGAGATATTTTACTCTATTGGATTATATTATATAATATTGGTTTATATATATATATATATATATATATATATATATATATATATAATTGGAAAGAAGAAAAAGATAGAAAGAGAAGAAAAGAGGAAATGGAAAGAAAGAAGAGAAAGTGAAGAAGAGAAGAAGAAGGGAGAAGAGAGGAACCCATGGATCATCATCATTACCATCTTCTTCAAACTCCTCTTCGATTATCAGGTGGGTTCTAGTTAGAAACTCTAAGTTCTAGAAATAGGTGGTTGGAACTTAGGTTAGAATTCGAGAGAAAATGATAAATTGTTGAATCAATGAAATCTAACAGATAAAATGAGTTATAAACTGTGTTGTATGATCAATATGTGTATAGAATCATCTATTGATGCTTATTTGTGCATTGGGTAGTGTTTGGAATGGGTTTTGGACCCAAAGGCCCTAGCTGTTACGCTGCTGCGATTCTGGGTTTTCGCAGGTTCGCACTGCGAATCCCCTAGCGAAGGGGAATCGAACATTCGCTGGTTGTTCGCACGGCGAAGGTGAAGGCGAGCATTCGCCAGAGATTCGCCAGAGGTTCGCACTGCGAACATTACCCTGTTTTGGTTCTACCACGGTTCGCCAGACGTTCACACTGCAAATGGGACAGTGAACCCAGTGTATTTAGGCATTCGCTGGGAGCTTCGCACTGCGAATGAGAAAGTGAGCATTTGCTGGCTGCTTCGCATTGCGAACATAGCAGATCCTCCAACTTGTTTCTTTCATAACTTTTGATCCGTAACTCGGATCGGGACGTTCTTGGTGTCATTAGAAAGCTATGACGACCCTCTATCTTGGGTATGATGTGGGATATTTAATTTAGTGGAAAATGAAAGAAAGTGATGTTTTATGCGATGAACCATATGTGATTCTATTATGCTTTTGTATAACTTGTGGTTGAATTATTATATGTGCAATTGTGATATGCTTTGCGTGTTATTGATGCTTAACTTGATCGAGAGAGTATGCGTGTTAAAATATGAAAGTAGGTAGAGTGAGGAAACCTTACCCCCAAACAAATGGCATAGTTAAGATTAGTATAATTCTAGGTTATGAATAGAATTGTGATAGAAACTCTGGATGGCGATGCTCGTGCATTCATTGGCGAGTTCGGGCCTGGCGTAGATAACCTATATGGCGATGCTCGGGCACTTGTGTTAACCCTCATTTTCGACGCTAGAAAGAATCAAAGCTATTTTAAGTTAAAAAATCATTTTTAATGTAAAGAAGGCTTCGACCCAGTTTTGGTGAAGCCTGGGTCGAATAGAGGTTGTAGGAACCTCAAAAAATGGCTAAGTGCTGGAAAGGTTTCGACCATGAGAATATGGAAATAAGCGTTGCAGTTGTTATATTAAGGTTGGAGGGAATTTCCAATGTTTGAAATTTAAATAAGAGCAGTTGTGAACGTGGGAACAGTTGAGACCAAGGAGAAGGTGCCAAAATCCACACGTTCGAAGCAGTAACCACCACTTAGTAGTTATTTCCTAGCACTATAAATAGGAGTTAGTTCTATGTAATAGGGGTGTTCATATTTTTGTACAAGTTACTCAAAGAAACTCAAAGTACCCGCGTGTAGAGAAACGAGTTCGTGAGAATGTACGTAATGTAACACCATTTCCTTCATTAATACAATTTATCTTTGTCATGTTTAAGATTCAGCCATTTACTTTCCATGCGTTTACCATTTCTTGAACTTTATCTTCCATGCCAAATTTACTTTCAGAATCATTTAAACTTTCTGCATTTACCTTCGACTGCACCGTTACATTCAAGCATTTAATCTTCAAGTATTTACTTTTCAAAATCTTTTATTTCCAAGAACGTGGAGTTCACCTTTAATCCATTGCATTTAGTTTTAAAGTCCTTTACTTTCGACAGGACTTTTATCATTCCAGCCTTTACTTTTCAAGAACGTGGAGTTCGTCGCATTTTACTTTTAAAGCTGTTTACTTCTTGTCATTTCCTTTCGACACTTTAATTTATGCACCCTTTATTTACAGCCCTTTAAATTTCAAGCCTTTACTTTACCTCATTGCAAATAGTCGAATGTGGAGTTCAGTTAGATTTTATTTCAGCATTGTCGAACGTGGAGTTCAGTTTACATTCTCTTTAGTTTTCAGTTGTCATTTACACTTGTCTCTCAAATTTAGCACATGTCCTAGGATTTGTGTGGTCGATCCTGCAAGTTAATCAATTTTCGTTTAAGATTGATAGACCAGAGGTTGTTTACCAAAATTCACAGTAAACAAATTGGCACACCCGGTGGGACCCAGTGCTAAGTTTACACTTCTTTGTCAACCTCACTTTTCTTAGTGAAGAAGTACTCTCGTTGTATGTTATTGAGAAGTGGGAAGTTAGCCACAACAAACGAGGGAATACCAAAGAGAAGATACTCTAAGAAAATGGCAACCAATGCCAACCAACAAGTTGATCTTCAAGGGAGTCTTTCAAACACTCAGTCAAGTAGCAGTATGGGGTCTCAAAGCACACCATCACCAGTGTCTTCGACAGGAGGACAGGCGTCACTTCCATTAGTAGTGTCTGAACCAGGATCAACATATACAAAGTCATATACTCAACCTGTGTTGGAATACGTAGGACCACAAAGTCCTAATTCACCAACACCCCCAGGAGGAAATTCAATGTACAGGCACGTTCCTCCTCCAGGTTTTCCACATCTAGGGTCAAGGAGTCAACCCTATGGTATGCCTACATCAATGATGCAAAATCTGCAAAATGCTCCGCCTGTATTTTCAGAAACTGTAGTGTCTTCGCCATTACAAGGATCAGGATCAGGGGGTCGAAACAACCAGAGTATAGGTGTTGGTTACTCTATTCAAGCGCCTAGTCTTACAAATACATCCATAAATGATTTAAGACAGCAGATGGATGAAAGTAACATGTAAATGGTGCATACGTTGTCTCAGACAATGGAAGAAGTTTTTCAACCTTTGATTCAGAATACGACTCAAACTAACCAACAATTGGCTGCACAATTGGCACGCTTGGCTGATTTCATGGGAGTACCAGCGGTGGATCGAAGAGCAACTGTTGTCGAAGATATCCCAAGACGTCATCCACGCCAGATACCTGAGGCGAACTTGGAAGATCAAGAGATGATTGATCCTTTTAGAGTCGAACCACCAAGAAACCAAATGCCATACCAGATGGAGGAAGAGCCAGTAGTGATGGTAAACAGGAACCAAAATGCAGATCAGCTACTTAGACAGGTTCGACACCAAAATCAAGCAGAAGAAAATAATCTTGCAGCCATGGTTGAAAGGATAATGACCAGAAATGGTGTGAATCTTGGCTTCACAAGGCCAAATTATACTTCGCCTATAGTAGATTATATTCTCTAAGCAGAACTACCCCCTAGGACGAAGGTTCCAAAGTTTAGCAAGTTTTCAGGAGATACTACTGAATCAACTGTCGAACATGTGGCTAGATATTTGATTGAAGCAGGCGAAATTGCAGCTGATGAAAGCTTCAGAATCAAATACTTCCCAAGTTCCCTTACCAAGAATGCCTTCACATGGTTTACTACTTTGCCTCCAAATTCCATATACAATTGGACCCAACTAGAACGTTTATTTCATGAACAGTTCTACATGGGGCAAACTAAGATTAGTTTGAAAGAATTGGCTAGCATCAAACGCAAAGTTACTGAGCCAATTGATGATTACCTGAATAGGTTTCGACTTCTTAAGGCCAGGTGCTTTACACAAGTACTAGAACACGAGTTGGTCGAAATGGTTGCTGGGGGTCTTGATTATTCCATTAGGAAGAAATTAGATACCCAATATCTTAGAGATATGGCCCAGTTGGCTGATAGGGTTCGATAGCTAGAAAGGCTGAAAGAAGAGAAGGCTAAATTCAGCAGGGGTAAAAAGGTAGCCTTTGTCGAATGCAATGAAGATGTGGAGAGTCTGTATGGTGAAACATCTTATTTCGATGGAAATGAGGTTGACGTTGCTGAGTTAAAGCAAGGTCCACCTTATGCCTGCAAATTATTAACTCCTTCAGAAGGAAAAAATCCTGTTGAATCTAACGACAAATTTCCTAAGAAAACATACACTTTCGACGTCACTAAATGTGACGAAATTTTTTATTTGTTAGTTAAAGATGGGTAAATGATAGTGCCTGCTGGCGCTAAGATGTCACCTTTAGAACAAAGAAAGAAAAGAGGTTTTTGTAAGTACCATGATTTTTTGGGTCATAAAACTTCTCAATGTTTTCTTTTTAGGGATTTGGTGCAAAATGCTATCCAAGAAGGAAGGCTGAAGTTTGGTGATAAGGGCAAAGCCCAGATGAAGATTGACTCTGACCCATTGTAAGTTGCAGAGGCTAACTATACAGAGCCTCATGAGGTTCAGATGGTCGAAGTCACAGAGGGATTTGATAAGTCAGTCAACATGGTGGAGGTTACTGAAGACTTCGCCACCAATTCTGTGATAATTGAAGGTTTTTGTAAGGATGCAAATGGCCTGAATGTTGATGGTACCAGTCTAATGTTGGTGACCAATGAAACTGCTGATAAGTTTGTTGAAATGGATAATGCTGCCAAGGTTCTGGATATGGCCGTGGGTGGATTGAAGATAAGTGCCAATGAAGGCATTAATATGGTCGAATTGGCTGAAGAATCTGATGCTAGCTCAGATAGCATCAGCACCAATGAGGCTATGGGCAGAAATGCCCCCAAAGTCCAAGTTGTTAAGGAATTGGAAGATGACTTGTTGTTGGTAGGAGAGATGATAGACATGGATGGTTGTTTGGTGGAAAACTGGATATGTATGGCTGCTAAAAAATTCTTCAAGACATCTCCTGATGTTGAAAGAGTCAATGCTGAAGAAATGGTCGAAGCTGAAAAAGCTGCTTGGCGAGAAGCTTCTCAAAAAGCTGCAAAAGCAGCAGCAAGTGGGGGAAGTCTGGAATCCCATTTCTCCAAGATGCACTTAAAGGACAGAATGGATGTCAATATGGTCGAAATTACAGATCGAAAAGCTGAACAAGTAAGTAAGCCAGATGAACAAGAGAAGTGCAACAAAATAGCTTATCCTAAGCAAGAAGAGTCAATTGTGGATTTCTTGCACCGTTGCCAGAAGAAAGGCTCTGGAGTAATGCTATGTCCTAGATGCAGCGCCATTTTTGATGAAAAAACTGCTCACAAGTTAGAAGGTGTCAAAAAGGCTGGTGAAAGCTGGGGGTAGAAGGTGAACAAAGGGCACAGAGGTTTTGACCATAGGCGACTTTCGACAAGACTAAAAAACCAAGCACTAGGAGTTAGGCCAGGTACATTCAAACCAGCTGCGAATGTGCCAACAGGTAGCTGGATCAAGCCTATCGAAGGGAGAGGACAGAAGAAAAAGTGGGAGAAATTTGATGTGGAAAGAGGTTCTTCATTTGAGTATAGAAAAGAGAACCACACCACCAACAAATCAGCATACATTTCCCAGAATTACAAGGGTAAAAAGCCCATGTCTAGATCACAATGGCGAAGAGAGCAACGCAGGCGAAAGGCTGTCAGGGAGGCTCAGGTGCATGGAGAATCAAGTACTAATGTTGATCATCAAGCTGGGACAATTGAGAAGATGCCCATAAGGCGAAAGCTATTCAATGTTCAGCCAGAGAAGAAGGTTGAAGATGATGAGAATATGACTGATAATTTCGACAATGAGTCAGCAGCTTCTCTAGATATTCTGGTGAATGTGGATTCAGTAATGCCAAAGGAATTTGGTCAAGTCTCAGAGGTCGAGGACTTGGATCAAACTGCTGAATTGGAAATGTTGGCATACAAGCCTGTGTGTTATTACATCATGAACAATGGGTGCGTCGAAGAACAGAATGCTTTCTTTGAACGCCCCACAGAGGCAATGAAGGGTCATTTGAAGCCTCTTTACATTACTGGCAAAGTAGAGAACATCCCTGTCAACAAAATTTTGGTGGATTGTGGTGCAACTGTTAATTTAATGCCAAGGTTTTTGTTGAACAAGATTGGGAAGTTTGAGACGGATACTAAACCCCACAACATGGTTCTGTCGAACTATGAAGGAAAAGTTGGTTCCACTCTAGGAGTGATTCAAGTGGATCTCACTGTGGGAACTATTACCAGACCAACAGTGTTTATGGTTGTCGAGACAAAAGCTAACTACAATCTACTCTTGGGTAGGGAGTGGATTCACGGAATAGGAGTTGTGCTCTCATTTATGCATCAAAGAATCACCATTTGGAGACCAGATGGGATAGTTGAAAATATTGAAGCTGATCAAGGGTACTTTAAGGTGCCTATCAATCATGTGGATAGTAGGCAATTTGAGAAACATCTGGCGAACATTGCTCCATGTCCTCCGCTGATTTTAAGTTTGCGCCTGATGTAGAAACGTTTTATTCGTTGTATTTACACCCTGTCGAAGGTTTTAGATGGGACAGGGAGGTACTAGGAGGAAGGTTGCCATGCTTAGGCTCACCTCCAATAGATCCCACAGGATGGGGAGATGAATTCAGTGATCATGACTATATGGCTAGCGAAGCCATTTCTGAATTATATCAAGAGGGTCCTGGTAAGGACTTCGACCCAAAACCTCCAGATAAGGTTGAAACTGGAGAGCAAAGCCAGAGGCTCGACGCCATCTATGAAGATGAGCCTTTGGGATTTGAGAAGGATCCGTTGGCAAATAATATAAAAATGCTAGCACAAGATCCTTTAGAAGAAATTGACCTCAGTGAGGGGACAATCAAAAGGCCTACCTACATCAGTGCCAATCTTGATCCCTAGTTGAAGGTTGAAGTGGTTCAGTTGTTGAAAGAGTTCAAAGACTGCTTCGCCTGGGATTATGATGAGATGCCTGGTTTGAGCAGGGAGTTGGTCGAACACAGGTTGCCTATGACGCCTGGGAAAAAACCAGTCAAGCAAAATCCAAGACGGTTTACACCTGAGATATTGTCAAAGATCAAAGAGGAAGTCGAAAGACTGCTTCGTTGCAAATTCATTCGTACTGCAAGGTATGTCGAATGGTTGGCTAATATAATACCTGTTATTAAAAAGAATGGGTCTTTGAGAGTTTGCATTGATTTTAGAGATTTAAACTCTGCAACTCCTAAAGATGAATATTCAATACCAGTAGCAGAAATGTTAATAGATTCTGCAGCAGGACATGAATATCTTAGTATGCTGGATGGATATTCTGGCTACAACCAAATATTCATTGCTGAGGAAGATGTTCATAAAACTGCTTTTAGATGTCCTGGAGCCTTAGGTACCTATGAATGGGTAGTGATGCCTTTTGGTATCAAAAATGCTGGTGCCACTTATCAAAGGGCAATGAATTCAATTTTCCACGATTTTATAGACACATTCATGCAAATTTATATTGATGATATTGTTATAAAATCTATTTCTGGGAAAAGTCACATTGACCATCTTCGACAGTCCTTTGAAAGGATGAGAAAATATGGTCTTAAAATGAATCCTCTCAAATGTGCTTTTTGTGTGTAGGCAGGGGATTTCCTAGGCTTTGTGGTCCACAAGAAAGGGATCGAAATAAATCAGAATAAAACCAAAGCCATAATGGAGGCGAAAGCGCCATCAACCAAAAAGGAGTTGCAGTCGTTGCTGGGCAAGATCAACTTCTTAAGAAGGTTTATATCCAACCTGAGTGGCAAAACACAAGCTTTTTCGCCATTGCTTCGTTTCAACAAAGATGGTTTTGAGCGGGGGCAATTACAGCAGGAAGCCTTCGACAAGATCAAGGAGTACCTAAGCCACCCTCCAATTCTTTCACCACCTTGTAGAAACAAGAGTATGAGATTGTATATAGCTGCATCAGATAAAACTCTAGGGAGCATGTTAGCTCAGGAGGATGAAAATGGAGTCGAAAGAGCCATTTATTATCTTAGTCGAGTTTTAAATGATGCAAAAACTAGGTATAGCATGATTGAAAAGTTATGTTTATGCTTGTATTTCTCTTGTACTAAATTGAAGCAATATATAAAGCCCGTTGATGTGTATGTTTCTTCTCACTTTGATGTTGTAAAACATATGTTATCTAAACCTATTTTGCATAGTCGAATTGGCAAATGGGCATTAGCATTAACATAATTTTCCCTAACATATCAACCTTTAAAAGCTGTGAAAGGGCAAATAGTTGCAGACTTTATAGTTGATCACTCCATAAATGAAAATGAGTTGAATTATGTTGAATTAAAATCCTGGAAGTTATACTTTGATGGATCAAGTCATAAAAATGGAACAGGATTGGGAATACACATTATTTCTCCTGAAAAAATTCCAACAAAATTCAAGTATAAGGTCGAAGGACCTTGCTCTAACAATGAGGCTGGATATGTGGCATTAATCGCTGGCCTTGAAATTTTGTTAGAATTGGGGGCAACTAGAGTCGAAATAATGGGAGACTCAGAATTGGTTATAAAACAAATCACAAAGGAGTATAAGTGTGTTAAAGAAAATCTCATTATGTACTTTGTGATAGCCAATAGATTATTAAAGAAATTTGAGGTAGTGGCCATCCAACACATACCTAGAATAGAGAACCAAGTTGCTAACGACTTGGCTTAAATTGCCTCTGGATACAAGGTGTCGAAGGAAAACCTTCAAGAAGTAATTGAAGCGAGAGGTAAAGTGGTGGCTGTTGGATTATGCCCATCAAACTTAGAAACAACTAAGCTTGGGTGCATAGATGCTGAAAATTTCAAAATCTTTGCCATAGATAATTTAACAGATGAAGATTGGAGGAAGCCCATAGTTGAATATTTGCAAAACCCAACGGCTTCGACAGAGCGAAAAATCAGGTATCAAGCTTTAAGCTATGTACTGTTGGGTAATGAATTGTTTAAAAAGACCCCTGAGAGAGTCTTATTGAAATGCCTTAGTGAAGCAGAGGCATATTTGGCCCTTTCGACGGTACATAGTGGGGCATGTGGAGCACACCAAGTTGGCCAGATGATGAAATGGCTGTTGTTTCGACAAGGCATGTATTGGCCTGCTATGCTGAAAGATTGCATAGAATTTGCTAAGGGTTGCCAAGAATGCCAAATTCATGCTGGCGTACAGCACATCCCTGCAAGTGAATTACATTCCATAGTGAAACCATGGACCTTCAGAGGATGGGCTTTGGATATAGTGGGAGAGATTCGACCAGCATCTTCAAAGAACCAAATATATATTTTGGTAGGAATTGATTATTTCACCAAGTGGATTGAGGCAATACCACTGGTGAATATAGGTCAAGAAGATGTTATTGAATTCATTCAAAATCACATTATTTATATATTTGGTATTCCTGAAACAATCACTACAGATCAAGGATCAGTGTTCACTGGTCGAAAGATGCAGGAGTTTTCCAAAGAAATAGGTTTTAAGTTACTAACTTCTACACCTTATTATGCTCAAGCCAATGGGCAAGTCGAAGCTGCCAATAAGGTAGTAATTGGACTAATTAAGAAGCATGTGGGAAAGAGGCCTAGAAATTGGCACAAGACGTTAGACCAAGTTCTTTGGGCATATCGAACATCCCCTAAAGAGGCTACCAACACTACCCCATTTCGACTCACTTTTGGTCGTGATGCAATATTGCCTGTTGAGATTTATATACAGTCTGTAAGAGTTCAAAGACATCATGAGATTCCCTCTGAGAATTATTGGGAAATGATGATGAATGAATTAGTGGATTTGGATGAAGAAAGGCTCAGAGCCTTGGAGTTGTTAAGAAGACAAAAGAAGAGGGTCGAAGAATCCTACAACAAAAAGGTTAAGTCTAAATCTTTTGCATGTGGGGAATTGGTTTGGAAAGTGATCTTGCCTATGGATCGAAAAGATAGAACATTGGGTAAGTGGTCCCCTAAGTGGGAAGGCCCATTCCAAGTCATACAAGTTTTCTCTAATGGAGCTTATGAAGTGGAAGAGGTAGACAAAGATAAAAGAGTCTTGAAAGTAAATGGCAAGTATTTGAAAAAATATAAGCCTATGCTGCAAGAGATTCATATTTAAACATAAGCTTTATTTAATAAAAAGAAAGCCAAAATAGGCCAAGTCAGGCTAATATGGCATACAAAGCAAAGAAAAACCAATACAATAATTTTTAATCAAGGAAAGGCTATTCATAATCTCTCCAATCTATGGATTTGAGGAAATCCATATAATCTGCATCTGGCTCATCATCAGAGTCTTGGGTGCTGGAGCGCCCTTTCTTAGAGATCTTCATTCTAGTTTCTCTCTTCTTGGCTTGAGAGGTTGCTCCAATGGAGGCTTCAGGTTGCTTGGTGGCTTCCATCTTTTTTGTTTCTTCAACTGCCTTTGCCTTTCCAGCCATTTTCTTGGCTGATGGTTTCTCTAAATTGTTCATGTTTGCTTCTACGCAAAACGTGGTCAGGTGGAAGAAATTTATAGAGGCGAAGTACTGATTGGATTGGCCAGTCAAACGGTGGAAACACGTGAGCTATTCTTGGAAGTAGGCCTGAGGGCTATGCTATAAATGCTAGAGGCTTACGCCTTGGAATTTAAAGCTGGAAAGGTGACTTCCCAAGAAAAAGATAGAATGCCTTAATTGCAAATTTGACTGATAAAAGACAACAAATAAAGTGCATCATCATGTAATATGGGTCGAAAGCAGTTAAGGGCAAAATAATAATGATTGATTAATCAATGCCAAAAGGCATAAAATTGTCATTACATAAAAAGCCTGAAAAGGCCAAGAAACAAATGATGATTAAACAAACGAAGGTGTCGAAAGTATTAGAAGGGAAGCCTCGACACCAACTGAGAAAAAGATTCTATATGATGTTTGAGGTGAGCGTTGCACAAAGATTCGTCAAGTTTTGTTGCTGCGAGCTCTTTTTCATATCTTTGGGCCGCCTATATACGATCAATAGCATTCTTTGTTTCTTCAGCTATCTTAGTGTCATCGAAATGATGCAAATCACGGTTGCGTTTTTCCGCATGTTCAATTTTGGCTTGTAGCTCCGTGATTTGTTGCTTCCAGGCTTCAATGTCCTTCTGGTTGGAGGCTATCTCATCTTGCTTTTTCTTTTGATCAGCCTCCATACGTTCGATCTCTTCGTACGCCTCTTTTGCACCACACCAGGCTGCACTCTCACAGCCAGATGTTTTCTCTATGGTATCCCTGATAGAGGGAAGCAATTTTATTTCTGCAGCTATTTGGTTCACCACAGCAATTAGCTCTATCAGAAAACCAGAAACATCTGGATTGAGGGTGGTGAGCTCAATCTTTGCAAGGGTGTCCTTCAAATAAGCAGTTGCAGTTGGATCTGAGGCCAAAACTCTGTGAATATCCCCCCTGAAGAATTTTTTCTTGATGGCTTGGAGAATTGGTTGGGCGAAGTCATCTGATGCTGGAGTCGAAGAGACAGAAGAAGAACCATACCTCTGCTCAAGAATCAATTTGGTAAACTCACGTGGGTTCGACCACTTGAGTGCTGTCAGTGAGTCTCTAGGTGGTGGAAGGACCACAGGCGAAGGAATATGGTGGGGATTAGGACCAGTTTGTTCTTCTTCCTCCTCTTCTGATTCTTCTCCTTCTTCATCTTGTTCTTCTCCCATTTCTTCATCAGACTCTTCATCAGTTGGTTGCATATTCTCCTGGTCATCAGCTGGTGTAGGATGTAGTTCATTTGTCTCCTCAGGCGCAGTTTGATCAGGGTTGGCGTTATGTGTTTGGACTTTAGGTTCGTGTCTTTCTTCTTCAACCAACTGACCTTTATCCATGGGGGTAGCCAGATTGAAAGGTGGTGGGCTTGAGGCATCGTCATCATCAGAGTTGGCGCCAGCAGCTTGTGCGTTTTGAGTAGTGGTTGGAACTGGTGGTGCGGTGTGTTCTATAACATGTGGAGTAGGTTGATTAATCTCACTCAAACCAGAGCCAATATCAGAAGATGGGTGATAAGTTGGCTCACCTTGGCTGTTGAGGAGCGTGGTGGTGAAACTTCCTGAAGTTGGTTGAGGAACAGCATCGTCAATTATGGTGGTGGCGAAGTTGCTGGGAGTTGGTTGGGGATCTGGATTGTTGGTTATGGGTGCCTAAAGAACACAAGGGAAGAAAATGAGAATGAAATAATAGGCGAAAGATGTCAGCAGGATAAAAAAATGGTGCACATACCTGAGTTTGTTCAACAGCAGGACTTGATTTATCACTCCCATGGTCACCAAGAGGAGTTCTCAAGGCCACCTTGGAAGGTTCCTTCTCGACACCACTTGTGGTGGGTGCCTTTTCGAGTATTTTGGCCACCTTCGAAGGAGGTGGGCTAGTAGGTCCAGAGGCCTTTAGGGGTTTTCTTCTTTTCCTCGTGAGAACCTCCTCAGGAGATTCATCTGAGGCCTCTGAAGCTATAACCACAGCTGGGGTATCCTTTTTACCTTTCTTGGAAGGTGTTGGGGGTTTTCGACCAGTCTGAAGAGGCAATGCAAATATAAGAAAGGAATTCATATAGTAAAAGCGTGAGCGGGGGATGTGAAATATACCTGTGTGCTCTCTGGTTCTTTACCACTTTGTAAGGTAGCAGCCCTAGTCGAAGCAGCTTTTCTAGGCACAGTTGAAAGACAGTACACAATTGTTACGAGTTAATGATTACATGGTTAGTTATGAAGCCATGGACTAAGGATTTCAAACCTTCATATATTTCAGATTGGACACGAACGTCCTGAATTCCTATATGAAGGTGCCCTTTAAAACTGTCTAACGTATGCTTAGTCAAAACCACTCGTTGAGCCTTTGGTTGAGACTGCTGTCGAAGAAGTTTTAAATGCTCCCCACAGACAAACCAATATGGAAATGGAGGGGCAAGCGCCACTCCAAAATCAGCATTAGGCAGTCGAGGGAACTTTGGAGGAAAAAGTTTAAAAGCTACTGTTGCACCCTAAAATTTGCTCTCCTTACTTTAGTACTAACTGGCTTATGTTTCATTTCATTTTTGCATTATCATGTATGCATATCATTAGCATGGGGTCAGGGTAAAGTCCTATCTGGTCTACTACCTCATCAAGAGTTCACAGGTTGCAAGAGGGCTCAGGTGGATCATCCTTTCCTATCCAGTGCATAGATTAGGGGTTTGAGATTCTTGGGTTTATTGCTCCAATGGGCAAGCTCCTTGGGTTTTTATCATCATCAAATGGCATATATTATCTTTGTTGGAGAGGATACACATCATATTCAGAGGAATTTGGATTTGGAGACTGTGCTATTTCCTCCTAGACTAAGGGTACTAAAACTAGGGTTTGCTATAAAGTCAGTTTATTTCTGATTTTTTGGGCAAGACTTGATTCCATGGTATTCCTTGGGTCCCTAAATACCTAGGGGTGGAAGATTGTCCATCAGCTTGGTTCAGGAGAAGTTCAATTAGCCAATGGATTGAAAATCAGTTGAATTTGGAGAAAAGTCAACAGTGAAAGGAGAAAAGTCAACTATGAAATTTTGAGGTTCTCTTCAGGGATTTTAAGATCTCATATCCTCATATGGTCTCCAGGGGTCAAGTTTCATACATATTTGTCAGGAATCAGGAGTTGGTGCAAAGTTTCCCAATTTAGAAAGTGACCTATAATGAAAAGTTTCCTTTTTGGGCAAGTTCCTGCACTGCATTCAACTTGACTTTTCATCAGCAAGAAAGCTTCAAATGGATTTTTCTCCAACATGAAAGTTGAATATCTTTTTCTCCTCTTTCCAATAAGTACTAGTGGGTCTCCATATCATTTGTGAAACTCCAGTTATAATCAAAAGAAGGCAAGGTGGTTTTTAGGGTTTCTCATGATCCTATTTTCACAACTTTGGGCATAATGACCTATAATCAATGCCATTGCTTCATGCCACATTCTAATATTAAAATATGTTCCTTGAGGATTATTTTGGGCCCAAGAATGAAGAGATTCCATGGTTTATTATTCACTTTCTTCCCATTATTCAAAATTGCCAAAATGTTAAGAAGTCATGAATCAAATGGTTTCAAGGCCCAAGTTCCATAGGGGTGTAATTATCAATCCAAATGAAATTGATCCATCATGGAATTTTTAAGTGAACATGCATGAAGAGAGGTATATTCCACATAATGCAAAATTCCAAAATAATTCAAAAATCATTAAATATGGAATTACCCAAGCCCAATTCGTATTCTGAGGCAAACCCTAGTCTTTATAAACCCATCCATGCATTGGTTAGGAGGGACACACGTGAAGTTGGAGGAGTTCTCAAGAAAACCCTAAAAGAGGATTTTGTATTCAAACTCACGATCCACAAGGTATTTGCCCAAAGTTCTTCCACAAACTTCTTCCTGGTGATCCATAGGGTAGAAATCAACCATCATTCGCAGTAAAAGGCAAGGATTCAGATCATACCATCTCAGGTTGGTGGTTTTTTTCGTGATCATGAAACTCTCCTTTTTTACATGTATATTGTTGTGTGATTGCCACTGATGAATCTGATATATTTTGTTTCGTGTTTGGACGTGTATACTGGTTGCTTGGTGAGTTTTAAAATTTTGAACCTTACTTGTTTTCGTTCGATCCTCATTGTGTGTTTGTGGTTTGATAAAATGAGCATGATATTTGAGTTCCTGGTGTTTCTCCGGTCAAGATGATATACGCATGTGGTATTTCTGGGAATTTTTATGGTGTTGCTCATCGGAAGAGACGACCGGAGCCCTAGCCCCGGCGTCTGGTTTCTTTTCCGTCCGACCAAGGGTTGAAGGAGGAAGATGAAGCCTCAACCGTCCATCCCGTTGATCCAAGGGTTATTGTGGCGCCACCTCTTTGATTTATTTTATTCTGATTGGTTTTCATTTTTAACATATGTGTGTGCATACCCATGCTTCTTATCATGTGCTTGCAATTATGAGTGTACATCATGCTTACTTTCTATTGTGTTTGATTGATCTTATGTGTCTGATGCATCATGTGGACGAGCTTGTGACAACGCATAAAAATAGGAGGGTGCACCTCACGTGAGTTTGTATGGTGTTCTGATTGTTGTAGTGTGTGCGTGCTTACTCGAATTACAGTGTGCCTCCAATCTGGTCTTTTGATCTGGCTTACTTTTTTGATTTGTTGACCTAGTGTGTAACGTAGGATTGATCTTATGGTTGGTATTAAGTCTGAATGTTGACTGGATGCATGTACTCCTCATTGACTTGCGCTGACTTTTTTGATTGGGCTGGGTTGCTATACGCACCCCCCACCCCTTAGCCCAACCATCATTTTAACATGGTTTTTTACTCCCTGCACCCCCGTCTCTTTTATTTCATTTTATTTTATTTTAGTTATTATATTTCATATTTTAATTTTAAAAAAATACCATCTTGCATCTAAAAATCATCACAAAATTCATACATCATTCTTATCATTTTATAAAATTTTCACACATTTTATTTTTTATTTTTATTCTGTTTTTATCATTTAAATTAATTGTTTAGTGAATTTCTTTTTAGCATCATCCATATCATGCATACTAAATTTCTTTATTTTAATTCTCCTCATCTAAAAAACATTTTTGATCCGTTCTTTTTGCATTGGTTCACTAACATCCTAAATTGCATAAAAATATTTTTCTTGAATTTTTAAATTTCTTTCCTATTGCATTTTGGTCCTACCCTTTAGCACACTGAGCCCTAATTCCCACCTGAGCTCTACCTAATTATTTGAATGACTAATATCTTGATTTTTTGCAGGGACTTTTGAGATGTTGTTTGCCTCTGGTTGAGGAACCTTAATGTTTAATTTGGGAATTTTAGGAGTCATTTTTCTAATTATCTGATTTGTTTTCACTTGAGACTTTCTTGCAGGCACATCCTTGACCTTGTATGGTTATCTGTTTGAAAAGGCACTTGTGCCATTTGTTTTGGGGCTGTTTCTTTGTTCTTTGATTCATGTTTGGATGATAATCATTGTTGTTTACCATTGTTTAATTTTCATTCACCTCATCTCTCTTACTTATGTCTATTCTGTACTAATCTTTTATGCAGGAATTAAAGTAAGTTCTTTAAGGGTGGAAAAGTATCCCTCTTCACCTTTGTTCTTTCCTTCTCTCCTTTCTTCTTCCTTTAGGGTTTAGGTTGAGCCTCACTAACCGTAGGTCACCCATGCATGATGACTTTAGGATTCATAGTCCCCCTTAGAGTTACCCTTGTGTCTTCTCTCTTCTCATCTCAAATTTCTTTAAAACACTTAATAATAAGGTGTATTGCGCACGAGCCTTAAGTATGGGGAATGAGAAATGAGGGGCTTCCTCTCATCTTTCTAGAGTGCTTAGCGAGCGTCCTGTCTTGGGACGATGCGTTAAGTATTCGCCCCTGTGCCCTAGACTTTGGTGCAATGCAACTTATGAACTAACTCAAGTCACTTCTGTCCTAAAAAACACAAACCAACCTCAAACTTTTTTGTCCTTCGGGATTGTCAAACTAAAGGCTATTTTCAGAAAGGGCACGTTACCTTCCGTCTGAGTCGCAAACAGGCATCGACCCTAACTTCCGGACGCGAACTTAACGTCGCTCATAAAGAACACAAAAAAGAACTTGGTCCGAACTACGTTGACTCTGAATTCCCCATTGCACAAAGGGGGTACGTAGGCCTAGGACGTCGACGTCCTACCGAGTTGGTTTTTGTCTTTCCCTCTCCATTTTAGTACAACCCTAGATGATAGTATAACTCACCCTTAGAATAGACAACAAGCGTGGATCCCATCGAGTACGATGGACGCGTGGGGTGCTAGCACCTTCCCCTCGCGTAACCGACTCCCGAACCCAGGCTATGGTTGCGATGACCATTCCTTTCCCCCTTCCTAAGGTTTATGCGGTGTTCCCTTTCCCTCTCTTAGGATAAATTTACACGGCTGGCGACTCTGTTTTTTCCGCGCCACTCTCGCGTTTGTACCTGGATGAAAATCCTGGGAGCGACAGCTGGCGACTCTGCTGGGGACATCTGGTTGACCTATGCTGGTCCATCCCTAAGCGAGTCAATCCTAATGCTTGCTTGTCTTTGTTCTCTTTGGGTATTTTGTTTTGATTTGCTTTATGTGTTGTATTTTATTTTTATTTTTATTTTTACCGCATTTTCTGCATTTCATTTATTATTACTGTCCTGCTGCTGTGCTGTGCTGGCTGTCTTTGTTTTGCAGGTTGGGTGGGACTGAGAGCTAAGCCCAATACCAAGGCTTGAGAATACCCTAGGATTAGAGTGAAAAGTAGTGGGACCTACGTGCCCGCTTGGTACGTTTGTGTGTTCACGAAATTCACAACCAGACGAGGCTATCTTGGGATGCATTCTAACGTGTGTGTCTTGCGCATGTTGGGGTGTTGATCTAGAGAGCTGTCGACTCTGGTGACCGATCATTGAGGACCTTAGTGGAAACATCCCTCTTTAGTGGTGACAGTGGCAGACCACATCCTGTGGCAAACCCATTCGCACCCGAGGGCCCGCTTTGGAACTCGCATAGGATGGCCCCTACGTTTTGAAGAGAACCAGTGGAGGCACTCCTCGATTGACTTTAGTACTGTACCCCGAGGGATGAATGTAATATTGTTTCTCGACCTCAGTGCCAAAGCTGAGGACCTTCCGCTTTGGAGTATCAGTTGAGGCCTCCTCGATTGATGATGATGCCAAACCAGAAATGGTGAACGTATCATCATTTCTCGACTTGAGAGCCCGGGATACTGAACATCCTAGTACCCACATGTGAGAGAGGATGGGCGTTTGCAGGTTTGCAGGTAACCGAGACTTTCAACCTACCCGGTTTTCTGGATTTCTCATCAATGTCTGATTATTTGGGTTCCTCAGTGGTTCAGAGTTCTGGTTTTCTGGTTTCTCGCTCAGCTAACAGCACAGCACATCCAGCAGTGTGCCTTGACCCCATGTTTGCATGAGCATATCATTTTTCTTGCATTCTGACGTGTTTGACATTTTTCAGGGCTTGCATCTTACTCTTGATTCCGGTTTTCTGAGGTTGCTTCAGTATGGATGTTCAAAGAAAGAAGATTGTCGCCTATTCATTCCCCGAGCCGACTTTGACACTGATTCACAAACTGATTAATATGGCTGGTTCCGGAGTTCGTACAGAGTTCAGTGGAAGGTATGGAAGACTTCTGAAATTTGTCTATAATATCTCCCAGTATGAGAAGGATGCCATTCACACACTCCTTCAGTTTTACGATCCGTCTCTGCGTTGCTTCACTTTCCCGGACTACATCCTGGCCCCAATGTTGGAGGAGTTCTCATTTATTTTGGGAATTCCTATCAGTCATGATATAGTTTTCTTTTCTGAAGAACACCCCAGGGTGAAAGATATGGCTGTTGCTCTTCGTATTGATGAATCCGTTCTTAATAGTAATATTGCAGAAAAACAAGGAGTTAAGGGTTTCTTGTTGAAGTTCTTGTTTGATCAGGCTTGCATACATGTCAAAGAGAAGAACTAGAGTGCTTTCCAAGCTATTCTGGCTGTGTGTATCTATGGGATTGTTTTGTTTCCGAATATTCCTGATATGGTGGATATGCATGCCGTCAGAATCTTTATTTCGAAGAATCCTATACCTACCTTGCTAGGTGATGTGTACCATTCAGTTCACTATAAGAATGAGAATAGGCGTGGGAAAACTGTGAGTTGCTGTGCGCCGCTCTTAGCGACTTGGTTTCTGAGTCGTCTCCCTGAATCTGGCGCTTTCGTTGATACGAAAGATTCTCTGAAGTGGTCTAAGAGGGTTATGGGCTTGACTGCTAATAACATCATTTGGATTAATCGTGACTTGCTAGGAATGGAGATTATTTGCAAATGCGGAGAATTCCCTAATGTTCCCTTGATAGGGAGGAAAGGTGGAATTAATTATAATCCCTCCCTAGCTATCATACAGTTTGGCTATCCTTTGAAGAATCCACCCGAGGAGCGAGATGTCCGTGAGTCCTTGTTCTTCAATGGTATTGAGGATCAAGGGTTGATAAGGAAAGTTGTGAATGCTTGGAGACAGGTGACCAAGAAGGGTAAAACTTCGTTCGGAAAATGTAATAACTGGGCTTTTCCTCCATATAAAGAGTGGATCAAGAAGAGAGTAGAAGAGGAGCTTCTTCCATTCCCGGTGGAACCACCTTTGTATCCTTTGGTGATCGAGCCTCCTACCACCGTTGAGTTAGAGAAGTATAACAAATTATGGGCTGAAAAGGAAAGGTTGCAGAAAGAAAATAGTGAGCTAAAGAGAGAAATTTATCAGTGGAAGCATGAGCGGGGTGAAGTTGTTCATACCGCCAAGTTGAAGACAGAGCTCCTTGCTAAAGCAGAAAAAGAACTTGCTGACATGGTCGCATCCAGAGAAAGAATGAAACAAGCTTTGGATGGTATCAGTAACGTTCTCAGGACCAAGGAGGAAGAATTAGGCAAGGCTTTGTTGAAGATTCACAGGTTCAATGATCATCAAGAAACTGCCATGGTTGAGAATAAGAGAAAGGAAGACGACTACATAGCTAAGATTGATCAGTTGAAGTCGACGCTCAAGAAGAAAGACGCTGAGATCTTATCAGGGATATTCAAGAGACAAGTAGTCGAAGATCGACTCAAGGAAGCCATAGCCTCCATGGAAGAACTGAAAGTCCAAGCTGAAGTGAAGAAACCTAGACATGAGGGTCCTAGCATAGATGGTGCTACTGGAGAAGACGCTTGGGAGCTACATTACCGATACTTGGATGGGATCATACACAGGAGAGACCTTCTCATTCAAGGGCTAATTCAGAGGTCGAAGCATCTCGATACCAGAAAGTTGTTCAAGGAGATTCAAGACTGGTGCAGAAAGCATAATGGATGGGGGGATTGACGCTTGTAAACTTTGATGATATGCCATAGTTTTCTGTTTTCTTTCATTGTATGTGGATCACCACCAGGCTTGTTGGTTGGGACCTATGGTTTTTATCTTCAGATTTGTTATCTTGGACTCATGATTGTCGACATTTGGTTTTCCTCTGGTTTTCTTAATATATGAGCAGAAGTTCCATTACACCTTGTTATTAAATCGGAATCAAGGGGTGGATCGCCCTGTGAATTTTCAAACACGTCCATTTGCATTTGCATATTCATAATCATTTTGCATAACCATTTTGCATGACAGGTGTTTATCTCCGGTATTCTTATCTTGTTATAATCTCAGAATTGCAGAGTTGATCATGGAATGAGTTCAAGCTGAGTTGAGTGAACTGAAGATTCAGATGAGTCAATTTGGGGAGGACATGCTCCAGGAGCAGAGGACGCTGAGGGAGGAGATCAGTCAGATGAAGACTCAGATGGGTTTGGTCATAGAAATTTTGAAAACAGTGTTGAAGAAGGAAGACATTCCTGTGGCCGCTTCCACAACAGGGATCCTTACTCCTCCCATCTCTTTGGAATTTGATTTAAATCATGGATTACCTCGTGAGTCTCTTCCACGAGCGGAAGTTCCAGAACTTCCCCAGCAGCAGCTAGGTCTTGGCTCCCAAGAGAAGCCCAATGGCAAAAAGTGTACACAGGGGCAGAAGAAGTCTGAAAGAGTTTTTCATCCGCTCCCTATACCATATTCTCAGCTGTTGTCGTATCTCCTTCAGTTTCAACTGGTACGGAAAAGGACTTTGGCTCCTCTCACTGGTAATCCTCCACCAGGATATGATGCAAGAGCCCATTGTGATTTCCATTCTGGGGCACCAGGGCATACTGTGGAGGAATGTAGGGCCTTTCAGCACCGAGTCCAGGATTTGATTGACGCAGGGGCAATTGAGTTCACATCGGGCAGCGTGAATGTACAAGGTGATGTTACCCCAATTGTTACAGAAGAAGTGAAGGCTCCTCCCCTCTTTGCAGGATCTACCTCATACCATGGACATTCTCCACAGCATTTTGCTACAGAAGTTTTACGTCAGCAACCTTTATTTGTGCCTCAGCCAAATGTGGAAAGGAAAGTGCAAGCGCAGGTAAGGCGCCCAAATCAGCATCGACAGCAGAATTATCAGCAATAGGGGCAACCAAGACCAAGAGGGCCCAAGAGGACAATTGATCGTGTTCCAATCCCTTATAGTCAGCTGTTTACGCATCTGCTCAAGAAGTCTCTGATTCAAACAAGGGGTACCGCGCCAGTACCGTACCCTATTCCTCCGGATTATGACATGACTGCTAGGTGCGAGTTCCACTCGGGGACGTTTGGGCACGCAATTGATGAGTGTAATGTATTCAAGCACAAGGTGCAAGACCTGGTAGACTCAGAGATCATTGTATTCACTGAAGATGACATGTACATCAATGGAAGCCTCCTTTCTCAAATGAACACTCAGTCTGCAAGTACGTCCAGACAGAATTAAGCTTCCTCAGTAATGGCAATCTTCAGCTTCTTTACTTGCATTTTCATTTGTAGTTTTTCATTTCTTGTTAAAGCATCGTATGTATGCAAGACTTGTTTGTTTTTTTTATGACGATATTAATGCAATGAGTATGTTTTCCTTGAAGTAATCCATTCGTATTCACTCTTAAATGTTTTTATGCACTGCAATTCCAATTTTCTTTGTTTAGAACTCTTGAGGGAGGATGACGAAATAAGAACGCAGGTTTCTAATGGTACGCTTTTGGATAGAACCCTGTTGAGGATGTACAGGCATTGTTTCAAACCCCTAAACACTGGAGATATAAGGGAGATAGACCCTCGTTAACCCCTTTGAGCCTTGAAGTAGGAGTTCCCTTCGTATGAAAAAAAACCCTCATAATTAACCCAGGGGCAGGATAGGCATCAGTTAGTTTGACCGAGTGTTCAAATTTCAAGGAGAGGGTGCGTCTGAGGATCCAATACCTTCTTCCCACCAACAAGAGATGCGAAACCACGATGGTCATCCATCAACAACTAAGGAGTGAGGCAGTCACAACCCTGTCAAGCAAGTAAGACAACCAGTGTCACACGCTTTATTCAAAAGAGGGATATAAAAAGAAAGAAAAGAAAAAAAAGCCCGCTAAGTCGAAGCGACTTAGGCAAAATTTAGGGTATCCCGCTGGATTTAAAAATTGAAAACTCAAAAGAGTCAGTCCAGGCAAAAATTAGGGATCAAAAAAAGCAAAAGAAAGAAAAAGCAAAAGGCGAAAAGGATTACAAAAGAAAATCCTCGATAAGAACAAATTCGTGTGATTACAGACACAAAAGATAAAAAGGGGTGACTGTCATTCCAAAACTCCCTTAGGTGCCAAACCATTAGTGGCGTAGGTTCCTTAAAGATCATAAACCTTTTGAGAGATGAGCGTTCGGGCCAGATTAACTGAACATAGGACTGGAGAACATCACGGAGAGTGGGTGGGCACCGATAAATTTTGAGCCATAAATCCTTTTTCTGAAACCGTGAACCAGACCACGTTACAACCCTTAAAAGTCCTAATTGAAACAGGGTTTATTCTGAAAGCGTACTTCAACAGGATGACGTTCCTGACTCCTATAAGTTGTGCTAATAAGGTTTGTTGGTATTGCACGTGTGCATTGTTTCGCCATTTAAAAATCAAGGTCGCATCCCAGCAAGTGATTCGTTCACAAGGCTTGGCGACGCATTTTCAATAAAAACTTCAAGGTTAATATGAGTGTTGCATTAGAATTGTCATTCTCATAATAAACATTTTCTGTTTGCATATATATGTGCCTAAGCATCAATGCAACTTACACAGTGAAAGTCAGTCAAGAAGCTTGATCCTGCCAAGTTGGGTTGTTTGAAAATTCTGAAGGACAATCATATTGAAGGGCATGCTACCAAGAGACTCAGTGTAGAGTGGGCTCTCCTCAGTAAGTCGTGTTAAGATGTAGCCAATCTGGGGCAGTCACGTCGAGAAAACTCTCCCAAATTCAGCTATTCTGGGGCATTCATTCTAGGATCAGGGGCAAAGTCACTTCAAAGCCCATAGTGGGGCAGGCCACCTCTAGAGCATGGGAGATCGTCCACTCCTGAAAATGGTTAATTGAAAACATCTCCTCAAGGTTCAAGATACTAAAGCAGAGTATTTTCAAGTCATTACAATCCCTTGCGAGGTAATGTACTTCATGGATTACGAAGACTGGGGCAGTAATGTCGAGACATGATAAATCTCTCCAAGAGTTTGAAGACACTGGGGCAGTGCGAACGCCCGATCTTCTGTAAAATCCTCTTGAGATGAAAAATTCAAAGAGCCGCTTATGACCATAAAGGCAAGTCAGGTTGCAGGGCAACAGATTGTACATCCCCAGCAGTTGGCTCTCCCCCAGCATTGAGATTGCTCCTTCCCCAGCAGGGCAACCGTTCCTCAGCAAAGCAGACTTCCCCCGGCAGAAGACTTGGAAAGTATCTTCTCCGAATCCAGACGTTGTTTCCCCACAGGATCGTGGTGCTCACTTCCCCTATCCAGTCAGGAAGCGTACTTTCACCAACAATGTCATATTCTAATCCCCAGCAAGGTGGGGGTAAGGGCTTTCTCCCCTTCAGTAGTTCAGAAGTATCCCCAAGCAGGATGCTATTATGGGTTGGTATTCCCCAACAGGTCTTAAGCCCGTCTGTTGTTGGCAATCCTCGGCAACAAACTTCCGGTTCCGTTATTAGCGTCCATTCTCAACTCCCCCAGCAAAGAGGAAATCTCAGGTTTTGGATGTTACCTTCAGTAGAGGACAGGTGTAGCCCCGGTAGTGTGGATTTTCTTTTGGGACTTCATCCCCAGCAAAAGTTGTTGATCCAAGGAGTCGATCAGTATGATCCTTCTCAGCAGAGTTCCTGGATTCAGAGGACAATTTATTTTTGTCATCCCCGGCTGAATTGGTTTTTTCTCTCCGGCATTTATTTTGCTGGAGGGACCCCTTTTGCATATCATAAGCATTTGCATTGCATCCTCAAAACGCGTAGCATTTCCACTTCATGTGGAGCATTACGGCAAAATTCAAACATTTGCATTCCGAAGCATAAGCCAGGTTTGATACTTTCCTTGCCAGTTCTCTTTCTCAGCAGAGATGGCTTAACTCAGGAGATTTTGGAGGGATGCGTTCCTCATACTTGTGCTCCCCGACAGAGTCTTTTATTTAGACTTCACCTTCCCCAACGGAGTCATCTTATCTGTGGATCATAAGTCCGTCGGAAGTTTATCTTTGGTTGCCTCATTTTGGCCTTTTTCTTTTGTGAGTCTTGTTTCACGTTATCCCCAGTGAAGTCCACTTTATGTTGGTTATCCTTTGTGGGTACGATTGAGGTCGTATTCTTATTTTCTTTGTGGGTAGAGTGATCGAGGTCAGTCTTCCTTTGCGGGTATAATTGAGGTTGTATTTGTTTTGTGGGTACGATTGAGGTCGTATTCTTATTTTCTTTGTGGGTAGAGTGATTGAGGTCAGTCTTCCTTTGTGGGTACAATTGAGGTTGTATTCGTTTTGTGGGTGCGATTGAGGTCGTATTCGTCCTTCCTTTGCGGGTAGAGTGATTGAGGTCAGTCTTCCTTTGCGGGTATAATTGAGGTTGTATTCGTTTTGTGGGTGCGATTGAGGTCGTATTCTTATTTTCTTTGTGGGTAGAGTGATCGAGGTCAGTCTTCCTTTGCGGGTATAATTGAGGTTGTATTCGTTTTGTGGGTGCGATTGAGGTCGTATTCGTATTTTCTTTGTGGGTAGAGTGATTGAGGTCAGTCTTCCTTTGCGGGTATAATTAAGGTTATATTCGTTTTGTAGGTGCGATTGAGGTCGTATTCTTATTTTCTTTGTGGGTAGAGTGATTGAGGTCAGTCTCCCTTTGCGGGTATAATTGAGGTTGTATTCGTTTTGTAGGTGCGATTGAGGTCGTATTCGTTTTTTCTTTGTGGGTAGAGTGATCGAGGTCAGTCTTCCTGTGTGGGTGCGATTGAGGTCGTATTCGTTTTTTCTTTGTGGGTAGAGTGATCGAGGTCAGTCTTCCTTTGTGGGTGCAATTGAGGTTGTATTCATTTTGTGGGTGCGATTGAGGTCGTATTCGTATTTTATTTGTGGGTAGAGTGATTGAGGTCAGTCTTCCTTTGAGGGTACAATTGAGGTTGTATTCGTTTTGTGGGTGCGATTGAGGTCGTATTCGTATTTTCTTTGTGGGTAGAGTGATTGAGGTCAGTCTTCCTTTGTGGGTACAATTGAGGTTGTATTCATTTTGTGGGTGCGATTGAGGTCGTATTCTTATTTTCTTTGTGGGTAGAGTGATTGAGGTCAGTCTTCCTTTGCGGGTATAATTGAGGTTGTTTTCCTTTTGTGGGTGCGATTGAGGTCGTATTCGTTTTTTCTTTGTGGGTAGAGTGATTGAGGTCAGTCTTCCTTTGCGGGTATAATTGAGGTTGTATTCGTTTTGTGGGTGCAATTGAGGTCGTATTCTTATTTTCTTTGTGGGTAGAGTGATTGAGGTCAGTGTTCCTTTGCGGGTATAATTGAGGTTGTATTCGGTTTGTGGGTGCGATTGAGGTCGTATTCGTATTTTCTTTGTGGGTAGAGTGATCGAGGTCAGTCTTCCTTTGTGGGTACGATTGAGGTCGTATTCGTTTTTTCTTTGTGGGTAGAGTGATCGAGGTCAGTCTTCCTTTGTGGGTGCAATTGAGGTTGTATGCATTTTGTGGGTGCGATTGAGGTCGTATTCGTGTTTTTTTTGTGGGTAGAGTGATCGAGGTCAGTCTTCCTTTGTGGGTACAATTGAGGTTGTATTCATTTTGTGGGTGGGATTGAGGTCGTATTCGTGTTTTCTTTGTGGGTAGAGTGATCGAGGTCAGTCTTCCTTTGTGGGTGCAATTGAGGTTGTATTCGTCTTTTGGGTATGATTGAGGTCGTATTTTTGTTTTTTCCTTATGGGTATGGTTGATGTCATATTCCTTATTCTTCAGCACACTCTATCTCGTTATTCTTACCATAAGAAAATTTCCGGGGCTCTTTTTGGTATTCAATCCCCGCGTGCCCTGGAATTTCTGAGAGCCGTTGCTATCATACCTTCAGAACCAAGTTGATTGAATAGGGGCAGTTGTTGCACCCCAAAATTTGATCTCCTTACTTTAGTATTAACTGGCTTATGTTTCATTTCATTTTTGCATTATCATGTATGCATATCATTAGCATGGGGTCAGGGTAAAGTCCTATCTGGTCTACTACCTCATCAAGAGTTCACAGGTTGCAAGAGGGCTCAGGTGGATCATCCTTTCCTAACCAGTGCATAGATTAGGGTTTTGAGATTCTTGGGTTTATTGCTCCAATGGGCAAGCTCATTGGGTTTTTATCATCATCAAATGGCATATATTATCTTTGTTGGAGAGGATACACATCATATTCAGAGGAATTTGGATTTGGAGACTGTGCTATTTCCTCCTAGACTGAGGGTACTAAAACTAGGGTTTGCTATAAAGTCAGTTTATTTCTGATTTTTTGGGCAAGACTTGATTCCATGGTATTCCTTGGGTCCCTAAATACCTAGGGGTGGAAGATTGTCCATCAGCTTGGTTCAGGAGAAGTTCAATTAGCCAATGGATTGAAAATCAGTTGAATTTGGAGAAAAGTCAACAGTGAAAGGAGAAAAGTCAACTGTGAAATTTTGAGGTTCTCTTCAGGGATTTTAAGATCTCATATCCTCATATGGTCTCCAGGGGTCAAGTTTCATACATATTTGTCAGGAATCAGGAGTTAGTGCAAAGTTTCCCAATTTAGAAAGTGACCTATAATGAAAAGTTTCCTTTTTGGGCAAGTTCCTGCACTGCATTCAACTTGACTTTTCATCAGCAAGAAAGCTTCAAATGGATTTTTCACCAACATGAAAGTTGAATATCTTTTTCTCCTCTTTCCAACAAGTACTAGTGGGTCTCCATATCATTTGTGAAACTCCAGTTATAATCAAAAGAAGGCAAGGTGGTTTTTAGGGTTTCTCATGATCCTATTTTCACAACTTTGGGCATAATGACCTATAATCAATGTCATTGCTTCATGCCACATTCTAATATTAAAAGATGTTCCTTGAGGATTATTTTGGGCCCAAGAATGAAGAGATTCCATGGTTTATTATTCACTTTCTTCCCATTATTCAAAATTGCCAAAATGTTAAAAAGTCATGAATCAAATGGTTTCAAGGCCCAAGTTCCATAGGGGTGTAATTATCAATCCAAATGCAATTGATCCATCATGGAATTTTTAAGTGAACATGCATGAAGAGAGGTATATTCCACATAATGCAAAATTCCAAAATAATTCAAAAATCATTAAATATGGAATTACCCAAGCCCAATTCGTATTCTGAGGCAAACCCTAGTCTTTATAAACCCATCCATGCATTGGTTAGGAGGGACACACGTGAAGTTGGAGGAGTTCTCAAGAAAACCCTAAAAGAGGATTTTGTATTCAAACTCACGATCCACATGGTCTTTGCCCAAAGTTCTTCCACAAACTTCTTCCTGGTGATCCATAGGGTAGAAATCAACCACCATTCGCAGTAAAAGGCAAGGATTCAGATCATACCATCTCAGGTTGGTGGTTTTTTTCGTGATCATGAAACTCTCCTTTTTTACATGTATATTGTTGTGTGATTGCCACTGATGAATCTGATATATTTTGTTTTGTGTTTGGACGTGTATACTGGTTGCTTGGTGAGTTTTAAAATTTTGAACCTTACTTGTTTTTGTTCGATCCTCATTGTGTGTTTGTGGTTTGATAAAATGAGCATGATATTTGAGTTCCTGGTGTTTCTCCGGTCAAGATGATATATGCATGTGGTATTTCTGGGAATTTTTATGGTGTTTCTCATCGGAAGAGACGACCGGAGCCCTAGCTCCGGCGTCTGGTTTCTTTTCCGTCTGGCCAAGGGTTGAAGGAGGAAGATGAAGCCTCAACCGTCCATCCCGTTGATCCAAGGGTTATTGTGGCGCCACCTCTTTAATTTATTTTATTCTGATTGGTTTTCATTTTTAACATATGTGTGTGCATACCCATGCTTCTTATCATGTGCTTGCAATCATGAGTGTACATCATGCTTACTTTCTATTGTGTTTGATTGATCTTATGTGTCTGATGCATCATGTGGACGAGCTTGTGACAACGCATAAAAATAGGAGGGTGCACCTCACGTGAGTTTGTATGGTGTTCTGATTGTTGTAGTGTGTGCGTGCTTACTCGGATTACAGTGTGCCTCCAATCTGGTCTTTTGATCTGGCTTACTTTTTTGATTTGTTGACCTAGTGTGTAACGTAGGATTGATCTTATGGTTGGTATTAAGTCTGAATGTTGACTGGATGCATGTACTCCTCATTGACTTGCGCTGACTTTTTTGATTGGGCTGGGTTGCTATACGCACGCCCACCCCTTAGCCCAACCATCATTTTAACATGGTTTTTTACTCCCTGCACCCCCATCTCTTTTATTTCATTTTATTTTATTTTAGTTATTATATTTCATATTTTAATTTAAAAAAAATACCATCTTGCATCTAAAAATCATCACAAAATTCATACATCATTCTTATCATTTTATAAAATTTTCACACATTTTAGTTTTTATTTTTATTCTGTTTTTATCATTTAAATTAATTGTTTAGTGAATTTCTTTTTAGCATCATCCATATCATGCATACTAAATTTCTTTATTTTAATTCTCCTCATCTAAAAACATTTTTGATCCGTTCTTTTTGCATTGGTTCACTAACATCCTAAATTGCATAAAAATATTTTTCTTGAATTTTTAAATTTCTTTCCTATTGCATTTTGGTCCTACCCTTTAGCACACTGAACCCTAATTCCCACATGAGCTCTACCTAATTATTTGAATGACTAATATCTTGATTTTTTGCAGGGACTTTTGAGATGTTGTTTGCCTCTGGTTGAGGAACCTTAATGTTTAATTTGGGAATTTTAGGAGTCATTTTTCTAATTATCTGATTTGTTTTCACTTGAGACTTTCTTGCAGGCACATCCTTGACCTTGTATGGTTATCTGTTTGAAAAGGCACTTGTGCCATTTGTTTTGGGGCTGTTTCTTTGTTCTTTGATTCATGTTTGGATGATAATCATTGTTGTTTACCATTGTTTGATTTTCATTCACCTCATCTCTCTTACTTATGTCTATTCTGTACTAATCTTTTATGCAGGAATTAAAGTAAGTTCTTTAAGGGTGGAAAAGTATCCCTCTTCACCTTTGTTCTTTCCTTCTCTCCTATCTTCTTCCTTTAGGGTTTAGATTGAGCCTCACTAACCGTAGGTCACCCATGCATGATGACTTTAGGATTCATAGTCCCCCTTAGAGTTACCCTTGTGTCTTCTCTCTTCTCATCTCAAATTTCTTTAAAAAACTTAATAATAAGGTGTATTGCGCACGAGCCTTAAGTATGGGGAATGAGAAATGAGGGGCTTCCTCTCATCTTTCTAAAGTGCTTAGCGAGTGTCCTGTCTTAGGACGATGCGTTAAGTATTCGCCCCTGTGCCCTAGACTTTGGTGCAATGCAACTTATGAACTAACTCAAGTCACTTCTGTCCTAAAAAATACAAACCAACCTCAAACTTTTTTGTCCTTCGAGATTGTCAAACTAAAGGCTATTTTCAGAAAGGGCACGTTACCTTCCGTCTGAGTCGCAAACAGGCATCGACCCTAACTGCCGGACGCGAACTTAACGTCGCTCATAAAAAACACAAAAAAGAACTTGGTCCGAACTACGTTGACTCTGAATTCCCCATTGCACAAAGGGGGTACGTAGGCCTAGGACGTCGACGTCCTACCGAGTCAGTTTTTGTCTTTCCCTCTCCGTTTTAGTACAGCCCTAGATGATTGTATAACTCACCCTTAGAATAGACAACAAGCGTGGATCCCATCGAGTACGATGGACGCGTGGTGTGCTAGCACCTTCCCCTCGCGTAACCGACTCCCGAACCCAGGCTATGGTTGCGATGACCATTCCTTTCCCCCTTCCTAAGGTTTATGCGGTGTTCCCTTTCCCTCTCTCAGGATAAATTTACACGGCTGGCGACTCTGTTTTTTCCGCGCCACTCTCGCGTTTGTACCTGGATGAAAATCCTGGGAGCGACAGCTACCTCATAACGTTTCTCACGAGGAACGTTGGGAGGAATTTTTTGTTGATCCAGCTTTTCAAGAAATTTTCTCTTTAGAGTGGCAGCAGCCTCATGAATGGTTCGACTAAGATCATCTGGTCGATAGATAGTTTCAAAGTATTTTTGAAAAGCCTGTATTTCTTCGATGTGAGTGAACTTACTCTTTTTCGTCTTGTCCTGCACATGGAGAAAAGCTTGGTCAAGTAGCGAAGAAAATGTAGCCACATCAAGAAAGTGCTCACTATAGTGCTTCGACCACCATTGGTGGAATAATGAAGTGCATAGAAAAGAAGGTTCAAAAAACACAGGAGAGAGAATTCTTCTTTTCTCATTCAGGCCGTCGAGTGTATGGGAGACATTTTCCTCGTCGAAGCAGGTGGTGTGAAGAATTTCTTGGCCCTTTCTCTCATACAAGCACTGAGGGAAGCTCTGGGCCAGCCCAAATTGTCGAGAGACAAGGTTGGGTTGATAGACAATCAATGCTGACAAACCTCTCCCTAAGTTCAGCCTATGAATAAAGAATCTGGGAATCAAGAAGGCTTCCCAGATAGCAACAGATTCTTGATCCAGAGTTTGATGAGGATTTAGAAATGGCCTTTTAAACCACACAGGGCCATAGCTTCGTCGAGCAAAAGGTGCCATGCTAGGAGTGAACTCATAGCGCTTGGCAAACATCATAATATAACTGGTGAAAATCTTTTGAAGATTTTCACCATCATCATTGGGAGTGAGTTTAGCCAGACGCGTCCCTTCGACACTCATTTCCCTTATTTCAGCAGAGGCTTCATCAACCAGGCCTTTTCTGGGGAGGCTAGCCTCAAATGTAGCATTAAGCCATAATTGAAGTAGACAAAGAGGTCCACTCAAGTGCATAGGACCTTGTGTCTCCATATTTCTAAGTCGAGAAGCCCCTTCACTGATAGACTCGTAAAGGTTCGCCAGAATGAGTTCACTCAAGCAGGTTCCTCTGTTGTGGTGAAGCTGATTCGCCAGGGGCAGGTACTTCTTAGCTACCTGCAAAGACTTGGTACAAAAAACATATCTCGACAGCCAGACTGTGAGAAAAGCAATGTGTTCTTCATCATACACGTTGTCATCTTCTGGTTTAAAGTGGTGTTTGATGAAGAGAGTGTATGTAAGTTTGGAGCCTGAAATATTGATGGTGTCGTCAGCATCAACATCAGGGTTGTAAGTAAGGCCATCTGGGCGAAGCCCTGTGATGGAAGCTACGTCAAATAAGGTTGGAGTAACCATTCCACATGGCAGATGGAAGGTATAATGGGTGCTGTCCCAAAAATATAAAGATGCCGCCAACATATTCAGACAATATGGTATGCTGGTCTTCTACAGCATAAGAAGGTCATAAATCCCTATATCCTTCCAGTGGTCAGCTTTGACCTTCTCCATCTTTTCCATCCATTGGTCGAATTCCTTCAGAGGGTTGATAGCTCTCACCAGCCTGGTGCCATCAGTGAGATACCCAACGTTGATTTTGGGCAAGGGGGCTTCTTCAGGAGAAGTTCCAGCAGCAGTATTGATTTTGGGAAAACTCCTTTGCCCTAACGGCCTTGTTTTCCGGTACGAGGGGAGAAACTCACTTAGCCTCTCGTTGGAAACGTCAACCTCAGCTAAAGGACCAGATAGCGCATAGGATTAATCAGAAACAACTATAGGAATCATTACCTGAGATTTGTATATGGCTCTTGATTCTTCAGAGGTGGGTTCCGGCATGCAATGGCGGTTATCTACTAGTTGGGGGCCTGGGATATTGGCGAACGGAGGAATGGTTTGCTTAAATGGAGTGACTTTGCCTCTTTGAGTTTTCTTTGTTTGAGGATTAGCTTAGGAAGATGCCATTGTTGAAGGAGATGAAAAGATGGTGTTTTTGCTAGGTTTGCGTGAGAGAAACTGGAGAGAAGAAGAGGTTGCTTGAGAGTATAAAAAGTGTGGAAATTTCACAAAGTGGAGGAAATGGGTATATATAGACATTTGAAAATCCCAAGAGACTTGGATCCACCGTTGAAGCTGAGGGGTTAGTGGGACGCGTGTCTTTCTCCTGGAGACGTGATGAAAAGTAGCAGTTATGTTCAGACTGCCAACGTCTGTTTTCAAGAAAGGTGTTATGATGAATACGGCTGAAAGGACGTTTAAAGGATTTGTCATGATGGTATGACGTCAGGAGCGTGGGTCAAAGAAACTGAAAAGATCAGCCATTAAGTAATTAGTGGGATATTCAGTTAAGGCCATGCAAACAGGCGTCGAAATGGTTATTATATCAAGAAATGGACTTCCTACCAATTCTGGCGAAAGGACATTCCTTGGGGGCAATTTGTTAACCCTCATTTTCGACGCTAGAAAGAATCAAAGCTATTTTAAGTTAAAAAATCATTTTTAATGTAAAGAAGGCTTCGACCCAGTTTTTGTGAAGCCTGAGTCGAATAGAGGTTGTAGGAACCTCAAAAAATGGCTAAGTGCTGGAAAGGTTTCGACCATGAGAATATGGAAATAAGCGCTGCAGTTGTTATATTAAGGTTGGAGGGAATTTCCAATGTTTGAAATTTAAATAAGAGCAGTTGTGAACGTGGGAACAGTTGAGACCAAGGAGAAGGCGCCAAAATCCACACGTTCGAAGCAGTAACCACCACTTACTAGTTATTTCCTAGCACTATAAATAGGAGTTAGTTCTATGTAATAGGGGTGTTCATATGTTTGTACAAGTTACTCAAAGAAACTCAAAGTACCTGCGTGTAGAGAAACGAGTTCGTGAGAATGTACGTAATGTAACACCATTTCCTTCATTAATACAATTTATCTTTGTCATGTTTAAGATTCAGCCATTTACTTTCCATGCCTTTACAATTTCTTGAACTTTATCTTCCATGCCAAATTTACTTTCAGAATCATTTAAACTTTCTGCATTTACCTTCGACTACACCGTTACATTCAAGCATTTAATCTTCATGTATTTACTTTTCAAAATCTTTTATTTCCAAGAACGTGGAGTTTACCTTTAATCCATTACATTTAGTTTTAAAGTCCTTTACTTTCCTGCACTTTACTTTCGACATCACTTTTATCATTCCAGCCTTTACTTTTCAAGAACGTGGAGTTCGTCGCATTTTACTTTTAAAGTTGTTTACTTCTTGTCATTTCCTTTCGACACTTTAATTTCTGCACCCTTTATTTACAGCCCTTTAAATTTCAAGCCTTTACATTACCTTATTGCAAATAGTCGAACGTGGAGTTCAGTTAGATTTTATTTCAGCATTGTCGAACGTGGAGTTCAGTTTACATTCTCTTTAGTTTTCAGTTGTCATTTACACTTGTCTCTCAAATTTAGCACATGTCCTAGGATTTGTGTGGTCGATCCTGCAAGTTAATCAATTTTCGTTTAAGATTGATAGACCAGAGGTTGTTTACCAAAATTCACAGTAAACAACTTGATGTATAACAGTGCATCAGTGACGAGTATTAGTCTAGGAGAGAGTGAACACTAGTATGGAACATGTGTAATTGTTATGTTTTATTTTGAGAAAAGGCAAGAGAGGCCTTAAGGCTAATATGGCCTTGTGATTGTCGAATGCAATCACGTTGTGTATATGATCACGTAATCGCAACCATTTATCTTGCGGTGTAGTTTCATGAGACTCGAGCACCTCCTCTGAAACGTATGCACAATTACTTGGTAGGTTTGATTCCCTACGTGTAGTACGATTGGAGCCTATGCATTGGGTAGAGACTTGTGATGGTTAACAGGCCATGAGAAGTGACGGTTCACGGTTAACAGGCCGATGATCCCGAATCCAATTCGTATGCCAAGTAACTACAAGGATCCATGACTCGGGTCGACTTCTAGACGTAGAAGCGGACGGGAAAAGGGGATGCCTTGGTAAGGTTATCGATTCGTAAGGAATCTTGAGTTAACAGGCTCAGGACGTAATTCCTTTCGTGTGATATTTATGAGTTAACAGACTCATGACATGTTTCCATATAGTGTGAGATTGTGAGATTGTGCACTCAAGGTCATTTCCATTCCCCTTGACTTGAGTTAGGATTGATAGAACCCTGTAAAGCCGAGAGAACTTATAGGATAGGGAACTCACTGAGATTTGATGTATCTCACCCCACTATAGTTGCTTTATTTCAGGTGCAGGTTTGGTTACAAGTGGAGCTACATAGAGATGTTTCAAGAGAAGCTTAGTTAAGCTTTTTTCGCTGTGTATTATCTCGTTGTATACAATTGAGGATATTGTATATTATTCTTAGATTTTATTTTTCTTTGGCTAGTTTCCATGACTTGTGCCATGGGTTACATTTATGTTTTATAAATGGACAAGTATGTGAACTATGCCATTAGGCACTTTTGATGTGTCAGTACCAAATAAAATGCTTGTATTGTATTATTCTAGATATATATTATACAGGGCATTACACTCGCACCCGACTCAAGATACGGAGGCATTAAGCTTCGACACCCATAAAGATTGTTAGCTCTAAATCTATCCCTAGCATCCAGAAACTAACAGATAATCATCCCTAATCAAGGTCCGTGATGTTTATCTCAAACACAACCCAAACCCCGGGCATAAAGCAAAAATCAAGGACAATCACCGATAAAGATTTGTAAAGCAAATTAAATATAATGCCATAGGCGACAAACATATATGAGTTCAAAGTAAATACATATACAACAACCCAACAAAGAAGAAATACATAAAGAAGAAAATAAATAAACCAAACATCTCGCGGTTTGTCAACACCGGTCGATGAGAAATCCACCCCGGATCATCCGTGTGCACGCTTCAATGTTGTTTTCTAAGCTAATCCTACTGAAAAATGAGTTTGATGGAGTTGGGAGCAAAAATCCCCAAAACCATAACCTAAAAAATGAATGAAATGACTTAAATATCATTTCAAAAATCAGTCAAGTTCGCAAAGCAAACTTTTATTCGCTGAGCGAACATCAATTTTGGCACCTAAGTGCTTCAGGAACAGTTAAACCGACTTTGCAATTCTGCAAAAGTTCGCAAAGCAAACTTTTATTTGCAAAGCGAATATTCACTGGAAAGTTTGTAAAGCAAACTTTGGTCCCTTTTTCTACTGCCATAAGTCTGGGAGCATTCGCTGGGAAGTTCGCAAAGCGAACTTGACAGAAAACTCAGCTTCATTTTGATCACAACTTCTGAACCGTAACTCGGATTGACGCACGGTCGGAAGTGTTGGAAAGCTTATTCAATTCTCTTTATGAATATGACGAGATATACTTGCTTGAATACCTACAAAAATGAGAGAAAATCAATTAAACTTAATGATATTTACACGATACGCAATATATACACTATAACGTAAAGTAAACGTATTTATAAACAAAGCGGGGTTTATTCGAACGATATTAATAAAAAGTATCGATAAGTGCAACAAAACTTATATACAAAAATAGCTACAATTTTCACTTATCACTAACCCAATATTCTCAAATACACCGAACCTAATTAGACGTTATCAACCCTAATCTAGATGGTCACCCAATCTAAAAATGATTATGTGTAGTTCAATTCTGTGTATGCATGGAATAAGAGATGAAGATGATGGGCAACTTTGTAATCTGGTTTTGTTTAGGTTTTACTCTCTAGAACCTTACTAGAAAAAGGTGCATGTATGAGTATATATAGGTATGAGGAAAAAATGAGCAAAAGGAATGCAATAAGTTGGTGTAAAAATGAACATTTTAAGTTGGGAAGTCGCATAGGCCGGCCTGTGAAGGCAATAGGTCGACCTATCAAAGAAATCAAGTCGGTCTATCAAGGTCAACCTCATGGACCCAATCATCAATTCATTTTAACCTCAGGGGATGCATTTACCAAAAATCAAGAATTAGGGTTTCTTGACCTAATTCACCCCTAAGTTGACTTTTGGAGCAAAGCATGAGCCAAGACCTCAAGACATAATTTGAGGACTTCAAATACACTACATTGATCCATTTGCAACAATGGATTGACCCAAGAAACTTGGTTCACCAGTTTCAATTTCATCTGGACTACAATTAGGGTTTTGAAGGGAAAAGTCAACTGTACCTTTGACTTTTGACTAAGACGTGATTCAATACACCCTATATCACCTATGGAGTCCATCCATTAGGTTTGATTTAGGTCAAGGACTTGATTTCACAAAGGATCGCATAGTTTGAATTTCATCCGATAAAAAGTCAACGGTGCACAAAATCAAGTTTGACTTTTTTGGAATTTTTCACAAATCTGATTCCCCTAAGTCAAAAATAATGTTAATGTGTGGTATTGATCATCATTCATTAAGAAAAATCAAGAAAAGTGAGGTTTCTTGCAAAAAGGGCAATCTTGAGAAACCAAAATTTTTCTAAGTTATGGAATGAAAGTGATTTTGGTACCAACTTCCAAGGATCATAAGTTGAGATCCAAGCAACCATTTTGGGTGATCCAAAGCTGGATTTGTAGGTCTTGCTACACTCTACAAAAGCTTCAACTACCTCAGACTCTAATTCCTTATGGATTTTGAGTTATGGAATGATCAAATGGCAAAAAACATGAAAATGACACTTTTCCAACACTTAGTGAAATTTTCAACAAAAGTCAGAATCTGCCTTACTTTTTCCAAAATGTAGGGACATTTTTCACCTTGATCCAAGTTAAACCAGGTCTAGGGGTGAACATCAAAGTTGAAGTATGCCATAAGGGCTTTCTAACAAGTACCAGATCATCTCCAAATTCCATTTGAGCAGGGAGATACAACCCTTGGAACATGGCATCATGAACTGGTTTTTACAAGGCAGAATTTGTACATTTTTCTCGATTTGTCCAAATCTGATAAATCCAAGCCTTGTCATCAATTTGGACATATTTGAGGATAAAAAAAGAAGGGAATGATCTGATCCCCAAGCCTCCAAAGTCCAAGAATCTACATTAGCCACAACAAACCTAAAAAGTCTAAAAAGGTGCCAAGACTCCAATTTTGTTGCAATGCATTTAATGGATACACCAAGGTGGCATGGACTGACACATTCCTAACTGAATGATTCAAGAATAAGCTCACAATCATAGGACCATAGGCCTGTGCCCTAACCTCAAGTCAATGGCTAGAGGAGACTTGAGATTCCTTTTGCTCAACATTGGCCAAAGGCCTGCTGCAGCTACCATTCACTATTGCTTGCAAAACAAACTTGCTCTACTATAAATAGAGCTCATTTGTGCTCATTTTGAGTACACCAAAGCACTACAACACTTACTTTCCTCAAAATCTCTTTCTTTAGGCCAAAATGCCTTCTTTTGTAAGGTATCTCTGAGTTTTTGAGTTAGAGAGCAATTCCACCATAGCTCATAATCCAAACGCCTCTAATATGTTGTATTTAAGCTGTTCAAACACTCACATGTGACCTGAAATACCAAAATCACAAAGTCAACCTCCAAAACCTCAAAAATTGACTTTTTTGCATTTTTCAAGCCATGTCTTGATTCAGTCACTTCCAAAACCAAACCAGGACTCAAACACACTTCAAATATCATCCTCAATCTGTCCCAAATGGTTCCCCTCATCTGGAACACCATTTAAGAGAGTTGCCATATTGGTCACTTTTGCAAGAAAGAGCTAAAACTTGTTCATGAGGATTCTACCTGGTTCTAATCATTCTAAAAGCTTCTAAGGGATCAATTGAGAGTGTCCAAAGCATTAAATTACTTCTGGCACAAGGAACTTGGCAGATAGCACAAAAAGCTCCAAGAGGTAAGTGCATGACAACTTGAACTCTTTGAATTATGCATTGCTTTGAAGTCCACTGATCATAAACATCTCATACATGTTATATATGTTGTGTTTGAACCAATTGGTCATGCTATTAGTGTGTGTATGATGTGTTAGCATAGAAAATGCAAATTTTGGCCTATTTCAAAACCACTATCGGGTTTTAAAATTGGGACCTCATCTGAAAAAACCAAGACCATCATTGGATTCCTTGTGAAATTCTAGGTCAGTTGCACCTAGATTTTGTCCCAATCCATGGAGAAATAAGAAAGTTAGAGGCTTCACGTAAATTGCCCAAAAGCTTGTCTTGCCTTGCCCAGGCTTAGAAACAAGGCATGACTTATGATTTAATGGGGTGGTTTTTATACACGGATGTATCACCACCCCAGTGGTAGTGCGCATGTGTGTTTGTGTATGAGGTCGTGGGTTCAAACCCCACCCAGACCTTTTTTGCTACCTCTCTCATTTTTGTTATTTTTCATTATTTTCATGTTTTTGTTAATTAATTAATAAAATTAATTTCTCTCTCAATTTTAATTATTTTTTATTGGTTCTTTTTTTGAAAATTCCCAAAAATGTTAAAATATTTTATTCCATGAAAATTTCACAAAAATATTATTTATTTCATATATTTTATATTTTTGTAAAGATTTATATTTTTATTTGTTTTTTAACATTAAAAATGTTTCTTTCTCTTAGTTTTACAAAATTCAAATGATTTTTAAATCATCCCATGAATGAAACATGATTTTCCAAATATAAATCCAAGATCACAACCTTTTTTCACATGTTTGATTATTCTAATTGAATTTTTATTCAATTAAAATATATTTAAAAACCAAAAAATTAGGGTTTTGATCACTATCACCCTAACAAATCCTTTCTCAAACACATGGGCCTCTAATAGAGTGTAAGACCCAACCCCCTTTGTACATAAACTTTTTTGGGCCTCAGTCATTGTATAAGTCCCAATACGATTTTAAAATCTCGGCACGGTCGTCGCCATTTTAAACAAAAACCTTTGGGCCTCTCCTTGAGTTGTAAGCCCCATCACTTGTATATAAAATAAACTTTGGGCTTCTCCTTGAGTTGTAAGACCCATCCCTTTGTACAGAAAACCTCTTTGGGCCTCAGTCATTGTATAAGCCCCAGTACAGTTTACAGAACAACGGTATGATTACTGTTTTTCCTCTGGGCCTCTCCTTGAGTATAAGCCCCAACAATCTTTTCAAAACAACTACCCTTTTGATTTAGGTTCAAATTCATAGTTGTTGTCAAAACTTTCTTTAATTTCTTGAACAACTAACCATACAACTGTTACAATGGAAGCTTGGTCGCCTGTAAGTTTTATCAGCTTTAATTTACTTGCTTTCATATATATATATATATATATATATATATATATATATATATAACTGTATTGCTGGAAGCTTGCTCACCTGTAAGTCCTTCTTTCATATCCTTTTAAATACTTGTCATATATCAATTGTATATGTACTAGTATATCTGCTTAGAGTTTTCCCCGGCAACTAGTTCTAGAACTAGGTAAAGCCAGTTGGTCACTCTTTAATAAAGTTAAAACTAGATCCCCATAGGATTTCCAGATACAGTCTTGCCTTCTCTTGGGCTTAAACAATATGGAACAAAGATAAAGGCATTATTCCCGGTGAAACTTTTCTCAGACTGTCACTATTAGAAATTGTCAAAGGAATTCATTTCCCTAGAGAGGATTAATTCTCGGTGAAACCTCTCTTGAATTTCTTCAAACCCTAGAATTCTTCACTAAAGAAAATTTTATTCTCGGTGAAACGTTTCTTGAACTCTTCTTAAGTTTGGACCCACAGGCTTCCTAAAAGCATCTCCGCCTCCTCTTGGGCTTTGTACAAGGACCCTCCAGCTTCTTCGAAGTTCTCATGCCTTCTCTTGGGCTTAATACAAGGACCCTGAAGACCTCTTAAAGGTATAAGACAGAACTTAGTCATCCTTTGTTAGAGTTGTCTTGTAAAAGAGTCAAAACCTCAGACCAATTTTAGGGTTGATACTCATCCCTTAAAAGAGTCAGCCTCCTCTTGGGCGTTATACAAAGATAAACTTTTTCATACTAGTAGACTTGGACAGTCTAAATCCCCTCTTGAGTCTCAAAAGAAATTCTCAAGTTCCCTACAAACACAGGAAAAAACACTGGTCATTTAATCAATCCCCAGTAGAGTCGAAACCCGTGAGTTCTAAAACGCCGTCTTTTATCCTAAACTTCCCCAGCCAGGGTCGGTTTATCATCAGAACCTCAAGGCATCTGATACCTCAAATCTTTTGTAAACCCTCACCGAGAGTTGATTCCCCATTTGGACCTGCCTCTGGATCTCAATAATCCTCAGCAGAAGTCTGCCTCCTCATGGGCTTTGTACAAAGATTTTCTCCAGCTGAGCTAACCTTTTCAGACTCTTTTTTTGAGTCGATAACCTTTTCAGACTCTCTTGTTGAGTCAATCACCTTTCAATACTCTCTTGTTGAGTCAGCCCCTTTTAGCCTCAATCTTGGGCTTTGTACAAGATAAATAAGAGAACTCTCTTGTTGAGTCAATCTTTTTCAGCCTCCTCTTAGGCTTGGTATAATGATTCCCCCTAGCAAAAGTTAGCCTCCTCGCAGGTTGTGTATAATGATTTCTCCAGCTTGTTCAACCTCAATCTTGGGCTTTGTACAAGACACCATATAAAATTCCTAAGTAGAGTCAAATCCTCTCTTCAGCCTCAATCTTGGGCTTTGTAAAAGACATATAATACTCTTCCGCAGAGTTAAACTCTTTTCAGCCTCAATCTTGGGCTTTGTACAAGACACCTAAAATATCCTCAGCCGAGTCAGTAAAGTCTCATTTTAGCCTTAATCTTGGGCTTTGTACAAGATAGATAAAGATTTCTTTTCAGCCTCAGTCTTGGGCTTTGTACAAGACACATACAAACCCTCCCCGACGGAGTCAAAATCCCTTTTAGCCTCAATCTTGGGCTTTGTACAAGACAGACAAAATATTTCACCAGAAAAGTCAAACTTTTAGCCTTCTCTTAGGCTTTGTATAATGATATCCCCAAAGAGTCAGTTTCTTTTTTTAGCCTCAATCTTGGGATTTGTACAAGACATATATAAACACTCTCTTGTTGTGTCAGTCTTTTCCAGCCTCCTCTCAGGCTTTGTATAAGGACTTCCCCAGTGGAGTCATCAATCTCTTAGCTTCAACCTTGGGCTTTGATTAAGGCACACACAAAAACCAAAATCCCCTCAGAGGAAATCAAAAATTCTCTGTAGAAAGCCATTTCTCTGTTTATCACTCTTCAAAACAGAAACATCAAAACAAACCCTAATCCCAGATAACTGCTGTAAGTGGCACACTTGTTGATTCAAATATCTAAGTTATTGTCCATCTTTTATCCTGGTAAATTCTCTCTCTCATCTAATTAATGTAAACGGCAAGCCTCTGGATTGTTTACATCCACGCCACTGTCTCTCTCTTAGCATGAGAAATTCCTAAGGAAAAATGGCATTGCTCAACACTGAGTTAAAGTTTTCCCCTTCAGGACAAATCCCCTATAAAGGAAATTATGGCATTGCTGGATTCTCATATCCCAGTTAAAGTAATTCTCCTTTATAAACAGTCACCCAACAGTTGTGATAAACAGACGAGATGTCTCCCCTTTAGAGATGACAAATTCTTTCTCAGTCAAACCTTTTAGCTTCAACCTTGGGCTTTGAACAAGACACAAATACTCAACCTTTTAGCTTTAATATTGGGCTTTGAACAAGACACCAAAACATCTTTTCCTCCCATAGAATAGGAGGAACTACGATTGCTCTGATTTCTCTGTTTCTTTAAACGGGAATACGTAGGCATAAGATTGCGAAATCTTAGCGAGCATACCAATTAAAAACTCTAGGTCCAGTACCTTCATACCAATCAAAACTCTAGGTCCAGTACCTTACCAAAAACATCAGAAAACCCGAACATAAACAAAAAAACTCACTCTCTCTCTCTCTCTCTCATATTTCCCAAGAAACTTTCCCAACCCATCAACAGATAAACACAATCAAGTATAAAGTGTAACCTAATGCTAACAACCTGTGGATAACCACATATAGGATGGGTAATTAACAACTTCCCATTGTATAACCTGATCCCGGACCCCCCCATCTCTTTAAGCATTTGTTCAGTTAAACATTCCGTGCAAGGTTAGTTTGAGATAGCTTCCCTTTCTCTTCCAGCTTCATGGGACAAATCAGAAATCAGAAAGTAGCACCCCACTCCTCCTGAGGAGGAAACCATTCACTGCGATAAGGTGGTCGCGTCACCGACAAAAATCACACGCTACAGGAAAATGGCGACTCTGCTAGGGAGTGCCATTAGGATCTGTCTTACCTTAGTCATCATCGTCCCAATTTTCCAACAGTAAAATGGCGACTCTGCTGGGGACGCATTTTGTCTGTTTAGGACTAGGATTATAGTTTCTAAGAGGTCTAGGATGTTAGTTTTAGGAATGAATATATATATATATATATATATATATATATATATATATATATATATATATATATATCGCTTTTCCTACTTGATATCCGTGTTTATTTTTCTGCTAATGGGAATGCAAGTGATGTTGCATGTGGAAAGTATGAGGGATACCTAAGATAGGTGATGGCAGAGACGGGCGATCTTACAGGGAGTGAATCCCGAATAAGCTGTCCCGATAGACCATCAAATCAGTGGAGATACCCTTTGCGGATTCAATGTCTAACGACTTCGGTTCTGAAAGCAGATTGTTCGATTGTGGTATCCATGAACTGAGGATTTAGTAGACAGTAACCATGTGGCTATTTAGTAGTGCGGTAGCTATCGGAAATAGTTGTCACGCGATACTACACTCAATTGAGATTACCCTAAGATGCTACAGCTCGCTCGGGTGAACCAGCCTGTTGTTGTTATCCCAAGGGGGTTCAATGATTTTTAGTTTAGGTACAAAAATTCACCATAGTACAACCTTTGGGGATGGGTAGAGCCATGACTCCATGCTCGTGATGTTGAACCTTTAAACCCATGTTTTTTCTATGTTTTTGTGTGTTGCATTCATGCTTTCATCTAAAAAAAACTTTAACAAAGAAAAAATCTTCTTTTCTAGTCTCTCTTTTTCAAATTAAACTAAGACAATGATTGCAAATATCATAGATAAGGATTGCGTTATGGATTTCGGTAGAAGGAAGACGCACAAGTACACCTTCAAGGTTCCAAAACTAGAGGATTTAAGGGGGTTGGCAAGTGTTGCGGTGAAAATCGGATAACAAGCTATTTATTAACTTGCATCATATTTCTTTTACAACCGACTTTGATTTATCCAAAGGAAAGGTTCAAGATCGTTAGAAAAACCTAAAAGGGGGAGATCTAAGGTTCGGGGGTTGGTTACGCCTAGGGAAGGTATTAGCACCCTAAACGTTCGTAGTACTCTACGGGAGTCTCTTGTTAATGTTATCTTATGTTTGCTAAAGGTTCTATGCTATAGGTTGAAACCCTAGGGGTTAGTATCTAAGTATACTCGACAAGGCATCACACCTTGCGCCTACGTATCCTCGGGAATAGAATCAGAGTATGCGTAGTTCTACTTCTACTGAATGATTGACTATGGCCAATATTCAGAGGGGAAATGAGGGTGAACTCATTGTAGAGTATAAGAACTCTCTAAGTCTAATTATAATGGTCCTATGATTATGTTTTAGTCAATAGGGGAAAGTGATGATTCATTATGATGAATGTCACTAAGAGTGTAAGAACTCTCTCCTAAAGCTAGTTATGATTCTATGGCTCTCATGAGGCCAAGAAATAAAGTTTCTCCTAAGAGGTTACTTAGGTTAAGGTGGGGGGTCAATGACTTATGATTCAACATATTTCCCCTTCCTTTGGAATGGGGGGAAATAACAGTTGTAAAGATACTAAGATAAAGAGATTAGTGCAAATACAATGATGCAGTAATACATGAATAAGATAATGAGATAAGATAAAATCATGATATCAATGCAAAGTGAGAATTACACATGTGAGATGCAATAAAGTAGAAATAGTCTCGTCTTAATCATGATTTAATCGAGAAATCGACAATCAGTGATTCTTGACTTTTCATCGACTAGATAGTAAAGAAATTGAAATAAAGAGAAAGTGGTCTCGTGTTGATCAAAGTCTTGTCAACTCCATGAAATCAACCAACCCATGAGGTTTGTTATGTCATCGACCAAAATAAAGAAAGGGGAATAGAAATGAAAAGTAAAGCCGGTCTCATCTAAATCAAGATTTAATCGAGAAATCGATAATCTTATATTTCCGACTTTCATTGACCAACCAAAATAAAAAGTGGCCTCACACTTATCAAGACCTTATTGACTTGAAATGATCAAAGTCAAGATTTGTGTAATGTCATCGGCCTAAATAAAGATATGACAATAAAAGATTGATCTCGTCTTAATCAAGATTTAAATCGGTAAATCGATAATCTTGACATTTGACTTTCATCGACCAATATAAAATCGGAAAGAAAACAAATCTGGTCTCGTTTAAATCAAGATTTAATCGTCAAATCGATAATCTTAGATTTTTGTCTTTCATAGACCAAAATAGAATCGGAATAAAAAACAAGTCGGTCTCGTTTAAATCGAGATCTAATCGACGAATCAATGATCTTAGATTTTTAACTTTCATCGACCAAAATAGAATCGGAATAAAAACAAGTCGGTCTCGTTTAAATCGAGATCTAATCGACGAATCGATGATCTTAGATTTTTAACTTTCATCGACCAAAATAGAATCGGAATAAAAAACAAGTCGGTCTTGTTTAAATCGAGATCTAATCGACGAATTGATGATCTTAGATTTTTAACTTTCATCGACCAAAATAGAAAATAGAAAGTGGCCTCCTACAAATCTAGATTTTTAGTGATTTCGAGATAATCAACTAAGTCAAAATTTATATGATATCATTGGCCAAAATAAATGAAATGCAATGAAATGAAAATAAAGGTGGTCTCATCTAAATTAAGAATTAATCGAGAAATCGATAATCTTACATTAGACTTTCATTGACCAACTAAAAAAACAAATGGACTTATACAAATCAAGACATTTGGTGTTTGAAATAAATCACCAAGTCATGATTTTTTTACATATCATTGGCCCCAAAAATAGGAAATCAAAAATAAAATCAAAATGGAAATTAAATTTATTAAGAAAAACATTTTAGAACCTAAAAAGTTTAGAAAATAAAATGTTCCTTTTTTAAAACTTTAAACAAAATAAATTGATTTAAAACAATAAAAAGAAAATAAAAAGGGAAGGGGGTGCGGATCTGTGAGGTGTGTGTATAAAAAAGAATGGGATCATTTGGGCTATGAACCCATCACCCTATCATCCGTCAGCAAGCAACAAAAAAGAAAATAAAAACTAAGAAAAGAATGGGCTTCACAGCCCACGTTGAAACAATAAAAAGGGTGAGACCAGTTCAAAGAAACTTGAAGTTCCGTAAAGTGGTTCTCCTCTTCCATACAAACCGTGTTTGGTTGTTCCAAAGTCCCCCCCCCCCCCCTCCACTCTCCTCTTTCTCTGCTATTTAACCCCTCAAAAAAAAGAATCCGTTTCCATTTCATTTCGAAATTTTGACCGTTGCGACAAGTCTCTTTCACTAGCAGTCATGGCAGCGTGTGCAGGCTTCGTACGGTTGAGCAAATGAGGAGGATCAAAACTTGGTTCCTTGTTTCTCATGAGCCACCTGTCGGCTCTCCATTGGCTGATGAATTAGGTTGAAAAGTCAAACAAAGCATTGCTTGATTCCTATTGGTTATTTGGTTAATGAATTCTTCCAATTGAAACATGATTTAGACACGGTGGACATAATAGAATAAAAATGGAAAAGGAAAAATCTTTTTCTTTCTTTTTAAATTAAATTATAATAATGACTAATAACAATAATAAAAATAAAACTAATTAATAACCTAATTTAAATTAGTAAAAAACTAAATTAATAATTAATCTAATAATTAAACTAATGCAAAAATTAAATTGAGATTAATTTAAATTAATAAAAATAGGACAATAAAATATAAATAAAATTAAAAAAAAAAGAGCCATATTGAAATTAAATTAAATAAAAACAACTAAAACACCAAAATAAATACTAAATTAAAATATAGAGAAAAATAAATAAAACATCAACTAGATGAAAAATGAGGGTAAAATTTGGGGTGCAACAGCAAGGATAATCACCAACCCTAATGCCTTCAGAGCTAAGTACGGAGGACTGTTATCTCTGTTAAGGGTCCATGTAGTTGAAGGAATCCTGTCTACGTTAATTCAGTTTTATGATCCAATTTATCACTGTTTCACATTCCCGGATTATCAACTAGCACCGACGCTAGAAGAATACTCTCACCTGACTGATTTACCTATCACCGACCAAGCTCCCTTTTCTGGACTGGAAGAAACTCCAAAGGGTCAAACCATTGCAAGAGCAATCTATTTGGACAAGTCAAATGTCAAGACTCACATGACCACTGAGGATAGAATCCAAGGTTTACCAGCCAAGTTTCTGGTAGAGAAAGCCCTGTACTTTGCCAATATAGGAAACGTTACTGCTTTCGAAGATATCTTTGTTCTACTCACATACGGGCTTTTCCTTTTTCCCAACATTGATAACTTCGTTGATATCAATTCCATTAAGATATTTCTGATTGGAAACCCCGTACCAACCTTGCTCGCAGATGCTTATCATTCTGTACACTTAAGGAATTTGTACAGCGGAGGAATGATCACCTGCTGTGTACCCTTGCTTTACAAGTGGTTCACTTCTCACTTACCTAAGTCTGGTGCATTTTGGGATCATAAGAGTACTCTACGTTGGTCACAGAGAATCATGTCTCTTACCAACTCTGACATAGACTGGTATAATCGGATCTATGACGGGATACGAATCATCGATCATTGTGGAAATTTCCCTAATGTACCCCTCATAGGAACGAAAGGAGGAATCAACTATCATCCAATTTTAGTTCGCCGATAACTTGGATACCCGATGAGGCATATCCCACGTAATGTCCATCTGGAAGGTCTTTTCTTCAAGGAAGGAGAAAATGACAGGGCACTAAAGACAGAAATAGTACATGCTTGGAAACATGTTCACATGAAAGGAAGAGAGTCTCTAGGAAAACCAGTCTGTGTCTCTGTGGAACCTTATCTCTACTGGGTACAAACTAGAGCCCTCAAACTGAGGATGTCTTACCCTCGTCAAGAAGTTCTTCCGCTAAAGGAATATGTCCTTTATTTTATGTTTGATGCGGAAAAACTCCAGGTCACTCTCAACAAAGTTCGACGGGAAAAGAAATCTTGGAAGAATAACTATCGTATTCTCAATGTGGAGTGTGCCAAAATTCAGCAACTGTTAAAAGAAAAGGATGCTCTGATCAAGATTCTAGAACAGCATGCTATAGAAGATCAAAGGAACTTGCTCACTCCTTTCACTTGGCAAAAGACCGACAACCCGACAACAGCTCAAGAGCCTCGGTCAAAGAAAAGGAAAATACCAGAACCAGCACCTGAGCTCTCTTCAGAAAGGACTCAGGATCCATAAGCTTAGACATTTCCTTTTACAGCGCTTTGTAAAATACTGTATTTCCCTTTCTGCAATCTTTCAAATTCAATAAAACTGGGTCTCCCCACTGTATGATATTTGCAATCTATTTGTTGAAGTTTCTTTTTTATTAAAAACAAAAATAATAATAATAAATATATCATTGCATTCATCATTCTAACATAACACATTCTTCTTACCTTCGAATCTCACGTCTATGTCTCGATTCTAGAGTCAAACAGTCTCATTCGTACAATACTCGGGCCAATCGACAAAAGAAAATAGATGATCTCGAGGAAGAGAACAGAGAGCTGAGAGAAGAAATTGATGCTCTGAAAGAAGATCTGAGAAAACTTCACAGTGACATGCAATCTCTGGCAACAGCTCAGAGACAACAACAAAGGACTATGATCTCAGAGATCACATCTACGCCTATAGTGGAGACGTATGATCCTCGGTACAACATGCCTAAAGATCGTCCCTGGGGCATGCCTGTCAACTTTATCACTGAAGGGTATATACTGCCGGTCACGGAAGACCCGGAAACTGCAGCAGGAACCGCTAGGCCTGAAGGTTACAAACTTCGGGAAAGCGAAGACACAAGAGTGATGACAGCAACTCCTGAAGGTTACAAACTTCGGGATAGGGAAGCACCAAGGGTCACCGCCGTAATGACTATACCACAACCAGTGGTACACACTGTCCCGAAAGGACAGATTCAACAAGTAATCTACGGTGGAAATGAAAGTATGTACGACAGAATGAATGAGTTCCAGGAACAATTCCTGGAGATACAGAAGGAACTGCATGCCATTCGCGATCAGGATTTATTTGGAAAGGACACCGCAGACCTTTGTCTGGTTCCAAGTGTAAAGATCCCGCACAAATTCAAGGTGCCTGACTTTGAAAAATACAAAGGCAACTCTTGCCCTCAAAGTCATTTGGTGATGTTCGCTCGAAAGATGTCAACTCAAACAGAGAATCAACAGCTACTGATCCATTACTTCCAAGATAGTTTAACCGGTGTCGCACTCAAATGGTACATGGGTTTAAACCGCACCAAGATTGTTACTTTCATAGATCTTAGAGCAGCCTTCGTTCAACAGTATAAGTATAACATGGACATGGCACTAGATAGAGATCAGCTCAGAGCAATGTTGCAGAAGGACAAGGAAACCTTTAAGGAATATGCTCAGAGATAGCGTGAAATTGCCGCCCAGACTTGTCCCCCTCTTTAGGAAAAAGAGATGACAAAGATCTTTTCGAAAACCTTGAGCTCATTCTACTACGACCGAATGGTCGAAAGTGCGCTCAGTGACTTTACTGAAATGGTAATCATGGGAGTACGCCTTGAAGAAGCAGTCTGAGAAGGACGATTGGTCAAAGATACAGGACCATCAAGCAGTACCAGAAGATACGGTAATACTTTCCCTAAGAAAAAAGAGCAAGATATTGGTAATACCTCTCTCGGAAAGCAAAGGCGACGGTATCAACCAGTAGCAGCAGTAACTCATGCTATCAACCATGCACCTGTTCCAACGTATCAACCTCAGGTTGCTCAGAGCCAACCGAATCAACAACAATATCAGCAAAGGACACAACAACCTCTTCAACAGGCTCGTCCTCAATACAACAATAACAACCGTACAATGCGACCACCAGGGTTTAACCCTATACCAATGTTGTACGCAGAACTGTTTCCACTACTACTGGTCAAGGGGCATGTCCAAACCAGGTCTCCTCTTACAGTACTAGAAAATCTGCCTTTTTGGTTCAAAGCGGATCAAACTTGCCCTTATCATCAAGGAGGACCGGGGCATAACATAGAAAACTGTCTCATCTTCAAATCCGATGTATAGAAGCTTGTCAGGAATGGGGTCTTATCTTTCAAAGATACATATCCAAATGTTCAGACGACCCATTACCTCAACACGAGAAGGCTGCTGTAAATTTGATAGAGGAAGATTCTAACCACATCTATCAAATTCACAATGTACTCCTATTAGGAACCAATCTGGTCAAGATGCATTGCAAACAGAGCGGATACGGTCATGTACCGTTTCACAATTATCACCAGTGTGATATCTGCGCTAAAGACAATCAAGGATGTTCCGTAGTGCAATCAGCTCTACAAGAACAGATGGATCTCGAGTGGATCCAAGACCACCGAATCTGTGAGGTCAATATGGCTTACACAAATCCCAACATTGTTCAGAACCACGACATACTTGCAATGAATGTTAACTTGGTGGAAATGCACTCAAGGTAAAGCCAACATCATGATCTGCCACGACACGATTATAATTCTTGTCCGATCTGCTCAATAAACAATCAGGGATACTCTTTTGTACAAGAGGCCCTCCAGCGTCAAATGGATCTCGGATCGATCCAGGATTACCGTGATAGATGTAGCCATCAAGTTAATATGATTCAAATCTTTGATATTCGCTTGATGAATACCAGTCTGGTAGAATTACATGCTAAGCAGGTTAGGCTCGATTTTCTGGCTTCACATGATTATTAAAACTGTAAAGTGTGTCGTAAAGACGGCCAAGTATGTGCACTTTCCAAAGAATACTTCAACACCTGTTGAACCACTGGTGGCTTCCGATCTATCTAGATGAAGACACCCAACAGATCAGTATGACTGACGGAAACCCTACTAGGCATCAAGGCTAGGATGTTCGATCAATGGAAACAGATCTAGTAAGGTTGCACTGCATACAAAGCGGACGTGGTCGGGTGCTACCACACAACTATAAGCGCTGTAGAGTTTGCTCAGAGAACAACCAAGGATGCTACCTCGTGCGAGCAGCCCTTCAAAACCAGTTGGACCGCAAAGAGATTCGACCATGTTCAAGCTTTGGGTCGATCAACGTAATGCAAGACTATCTTCCTGATCAAAGCAAAGACATTGTCTTAATCTCTAAATATGAAATGGCCAAAGACGTATACGCCATAATCCCTCTACTACATGAATCAAGAGTTCCTCTTGATAGTAGAAGGATTCTCAACCTCGGACCAATTGAGGCTGCCTACGATGGTCAGAAAAATCAAAAGGCTCATGTGGTTATCTCTCTGCCGGTACCAATACCGTACAAATCAGATAAGGTTATCCCTTACAAATACGGTGCAACAACAATAGAAAATGGAAAGGAAACTCCATTACCCTCCGTCGTGAACATTGCAGACATCAGTCGAGTGACACGGAGGGGTCGGATCTTCAATAAAGGAGTTGGAGAACCCACCAAGGAAAAGGAACCTCAAACCGAAGTTCCCAATCAACCAGTCGGGCAATCCAGTAATCCTGACCTTTCAAAGAAGAACGATGAGATACTGAAGCTCATCCAAAAGAGCGAGTACAACATAGTAGATAAACAGTTGCAAACTCCTTCGAGAATATCTGTGATATCTCTCTTGCTCAGTTCCGAAGCTCACCGGGAAGCCTTACAGAAAGTCTTAGAGCAAGCCTTTGTGGAACAAGATGTGACAATAAGACAATTTGACAGCATCATCTCCAACATCACTTCCTGCAACAATTTAGGATTCAGTGATGAAGAATTGTCAGAAGAAGGCAAAAATCACAACATGGCACTCAACATTACAGTCAATTGCCAGGACGATGCTTTAGCCAGCGTACTGGTAGATACCTGATCAGCTCTGAATGTTATGACAAAATCAACTCTGATGCGACTATCATTTCAAGGATCTCCGATGAGAGGCAGCGAGGTCATCGTCAAAGCATTTGACGGATCCCGAAAAACAGTCATCGGCGAAGTCGATCTTCCCATAACTATTGGTCCTCACACTTTCCATGTCACTTTCCAGGTCATGGACGTCCGAGCAGCATACAGTTGTTTATTAGGAAGACCTTGGATACACGAGGCTGGGGCAGTCACTTCGACACTTCACCAAAAGCTGAAGTTCGTCAAGAACGACCAACTAGTCACAGTTTGTGGGGAGCAAGCCTTAATCGTGAGCAACTTATCATCATCATCCTGTTTAAAACCCGAGGAGGTTGTTGGAACCCATTTCCAAGCACTTTCGGTGAGCAATGAGAATCAATCAGAAAAAGGAACATCGATTTCCTCATATAAAGATGCTCTCAAAGCAATTGAGAGTAACAACGCAAAAGGATGGGGGCAGCTTGTCATTCCTACTGATAACAAGACGAAGAAAGGTCTTGGTTTTTCCTCAACCTGTACCCAGACTTCTACTAACGATGAAAGTTTTCATCCCATTCAAGACTTCTTCCACAGTGGAGGCTTCCTTCACCCAGTGTCTCAAGAAGTACATACCATCAATGAGGGTGACTCCTCCGATGCAGATGAAGAGTGGAAGTTCTATCTCAACAAGGACGGTTATATGTCTAAGGGAGAGACGTGTACGCCATTTTACTATCCCGCACAGAGTCCGAGATATATCTCAAGATCAGATGTCAAAATGATGTACGGAGATTGTGATCCGGAAGGAAGTCGTACTCCACCAAACTCATTAGAGGAGGACACTCTGATGAAAGACAACTTTGACTACGACTATTTTGACCCAGTGGATGGCCTGCCTATCTGGCAGCCGTACCTAGGAGACTTGGGGCAAAAGAGTCAGCCAAACGATGCATATCAATTAAGCATCATCGAAAAGAATACTTGCGTCCCTACCACTTCATGGGATCATTACTCAAGATATTCAGAAGATATCCCGCACAACGATGACTCTACAAAGATTGCAGGACTAGAGTTCATCAACTATGCTTTTTCTAAGGTCAACGTCATCGAGAAGGATGACTCCTCCAGCTCCACCGAAGTATGGGATACCTTAGGACAACCGAGTGGCAAGTACGACTTCTGGGTCAAGTACACCGCTCCTGAAAGCTCTCGTATCAGGCTCGAAGACATCCAACCTACTGGATGGGGAGATCCACCTGAGAATGAAAACACTGTGCAAGATACAACAGAAGAGTTCGTTTATGACAACTCTGCATGGGAGGAAGACTCCAACGATCCTGCTCCGCTAGAAATCAGCGTCATTTCTGAGGACAAACCAAGAAAGGAGGTACCAGACTTTGTGATTCACCGAGGAGTTCGCCGCCAATGGGTTGCTGTCGATGTCCCGAAAGTCGTCCACAAGTCTAAGTAATTGCCGTCTTTGTTTAACCTTTCACCCTGCCCAGGTGAAACGGCTGTCTTTATAGGGCTTACTTTCTGTAAATGTCCCTCTTCATTTCGCCCAAAGCGACAGAGTTTTGTTTTATAGGGCTGTAGTTTCAAGAATCGACAAAATCATAAATAAATAAACGTCGTTCTGTAATTTCCGCATTTATTACTGTTTTCACTTTTCGCTTTTTCAGAAAATGGTAATCCTAAAAACGACTCAAAATAATAAAAACAAGCATTTTTCAGAGAATACACTGCACACACTCTTGCATTTCTCTCCATCTCTTCTAAAAATAAATCATCACGTCATGCAGATTGCTTATTTTAAACCTCGTTGAAACATACGATCCAATGCCTTCTCCCAACTTTGAATTCCCGGTATTTGAGGCTGAAGAAGAAAATGACAAAGAAATTCTAGAAGAGATCTCCCGAATACTCAGACAAGAGGAAAGGTCCATTGAACCTCACAAAGAGCCGTTGGAAACGGTCAACTTAGGTTCAGAAGAAGAGAGAAAAGAAGTCAAGATTGGGGCACTGCTCAGTCCAACTATCAAAGAAGGCTTGATAAAACTTCTCAAAGAATTTCCTTATGTTTTTGCTTGGTCTTATCAGGACATGCTAGGGTTGGACACCAGCATCGTGGAACATCATCTACCGTTAAGATTAGAATGTCTGCTAGTAAAACAGAGGTTGAAAAGAACTCACCCGGATATGGCCATCAAAATCAAAGAGGAAGTGCAGAAACAGATTGACGTGGGTTTCCTCGCCACATCAGAATATCCTCAATGGCTAGCTAACATAGTACCAGTTCCGAAAAAGACGGAAAAGTCAGAATGTGTGTAGACTACAGGGATCTGAACAAAGCCAGTCCAAAGGATGACTTTCCCCTGCCGCACATAGACGTGCTGGTAGACAGTACAACAAAGTTCAAAGTATTCTCCTTCATGGATGAATTCTCGGGCTATAATCAGATAAAAATGGCGCCGGAAGACATGGAGAAAACTTCATTCATTACCTCATGGGGCACCTTTTGTTACAAGGTAATGCCATTCAGTTTGAAGAACGCCGGGTCAACCTATCAAAGTGCCATGACTACTCTGTTCCATGACATGATACACAAAGAAATAGAAGTGTATGTCGATGACATGATTGCCAAATCTATGACAGAAGAGCAGCATGTGACCCACCTGTCAAAACTATTCGAGTGTCTGAGAAAGTACAAACTCTGCTTGAATCTCAACAAATGCACATTCGGTGTCCGCTCAGGGAAACTTTTAGGGTTCATCGTCAGCCAGAAAGGAATTGAGGTTGATCCTGACAAAGTCAAGGCCATTCAAGAAATGCCTTCTCCAAAGACTGAAAAACAAGTCAGAGGATTCCTGGGTCGTTTGAATTACATTTCCAGATTCATATCTCTCATGACCGCGAAATGTGCGGCAATCATCAAACTACTCATGAAGATACAATCATTCCTCACTAATTCCCGGGGCAAATGGACTCCGAATTATGACAGCCCCTATGTGGTCAAGAAAGCCTTTTTAGGCGGCGCCTTGAGACTCGTAACCATGGATGGAGAAGAGTTTTCTTACCCCAGAAATGTTGATGTAGTCAAGAAATACTTCACCTAAATAAAAAAAAGTCTTGGTGGATTGAAAACCCGAAAGGGCGGTCCAGGAAAAATTAAAGACATAAAAAAAAATCATCCCGATGGATTGGAAATCTCAAAGTACAATTCAGGAAAAAGTTAGGGATTAATGGCAAGTAACTACGTCTGACGAAGTTAAATCCCCAGCAGTAATGCCATCCATCAGGAAAACTCTAGTCAAGGTCATCTTCGACAGAAGCTCAAGATGTCCGGAATTCAAAGTTTGGTAGAAGGATAACGGTCGTTATGTTTCAATGTAGCCCTTTTCCCTTAAATTACCATTTTCTAACTTTGTAAATACTCTATAGAATCATGCACTTAGTTGATTTCCATCCTATCAATAAAATTTGAGCCCTAGTGCTTTTGTTTGCAATTCTTATTTGTTTTAGCTTTATAGAATGACATTTTAACATGATCAACGATTCTTGAAATAAAACAAAAATGAATTTACTTGTCAAAAATTTTTCTGCTTTTGAAATAAAGATGGTAATTCTTTTGACTGTTGAACATCAAAAGAACATTGATCGCTTCTCCGAATGTGGTTGAACCTCAAGGTGCAAAATCAAAGTACTCCTTCTAAACTAGTACGCCTGAATGAAGGATCAACTGTTTCAGATGTGATTTTCCCATCTAACATCCCCGGCAGAGTTCTTACCTCCTAAGACCAATTGAACAACTCTTCCTCCCCACAGGGACTACCCCTCCTAAGTAAGGCAGGATTGCTATCTGGAACCAGTGATACTTTTTATTCCCCGCAGTGGCTGAGTATCCAGTCGTATTCATCTATTGGTCTGTATGACGCGTCAGTTTTGTCAGCATAAACATACACACATCATGCATTATTAATTCATATTCATATTCATATTGCATTATTATCACTCCAGTCGGTCTTGTTCCCAAGTGATAAAAGTCCTCTCAATCGAGTTGTCAGTTTTTTCCTCGTCAGGAAATGTATCGTCTGAACAATTTCTCCCCCCAGTTTATTTCTGGATTGGAGACAGTTCTCGACCCCTTTGATAACTTGAACCTCTGAAAAACAAGGAGATATTTAACAAACGTCACTCTTCACCAGTGAAGATGATATGTTCGCTTTCCCGGATTTAAGGAAAATCCCCAGAGAAAGCCCCTCAACCGAAGACTCTCGGCAATACAACAGTTTCTCTCCGAAAGGTTTGCTGTCAACAAGGTCATCAGCACCTCTAAATTGGATTACATCACATGGCATTTCTCTGAGAAGATCTCGAAGAAAAGTATGATGTGGTACCACCAAGCAGAAAGCAGTCTTTCAAGAGACTCGTTTTCCCCAGTAGAGTCAACAAATGGCGTCTCCAAACAGAGAAGTTTGCACACCTCTACAGCTTAGATGAATGGGTTCCCCAGCAAGTCTGGCATCAAAACTTTTTCCCATCAAATGGCATCTCCCCAGGAAAATTCGGCGAGAAGTTTGAAGAAAATCGCTACACATAACGTCCCTTGTCAAGAAAGGAACTTGAAAAAAAAGAGAGAGAATCTGAGACCATTTCCTTGGCTAAAGACCAGGATCGAGGGGAAGTTTATTGAGAAAAGAAATTGAGACCAGTTCCTTGGCTAAAAACTAGGATCGAGGGGAAGTTTATATCAGAGACTTAGACCAGTTCCTTGGCTGAAGACCAGGATCGAGGGGAAGTTTATTGACAAAAGAAACTTAGACCAGTTCCTTGGCTGAAGACCAGGATCGGGGGGGGGGGGGGAGTTTATTGACAAAAGAAACTTAGACCAGTTCCTTGGCAGAAGACCAGGATCGAGGGGAAGTTTATTGACAAAAGAAACTTAGACCAGTTCCGTGGCTGAAGACCCGGATCGAGGGGAAGTTTATAACATAAACTTAGACCAGTTCCGTGGCTGAAGACCCGGATCGAGGGGAAGTTTATTGACAAAAGAAACTTAGACCAGTTCCGTGGCTGAAGACCCGGATCGAGGGGAAGTTTATATCATAAACTTAGACCAGTTCCGTGGCTGAAGACCCGGATCGAGGGGAAGTTTATATCAGAAACTTAGACCAGTTCCTTGGCTGAAGACCAGGATCGAGGGGAAGTTTTACCCTTCTCTAATTATCATTGCATAGTAAAAGAAGATGAATGGGCAAACTGCCATTCATAACCACAATCAAAATTTCGGGTATTCCGATATTTAATAGGGGCATCTTCGCCATTCACACCTTCAGGTCTAAGAAAATTAAATAGGGGCATCTGTCATACCCCAAATTTTGACCACCAAGACTTCCCATCATTGTGCAAATCATCACCACAATATGGATATACTTCCATGCCTCATCAATCTCCTCAAAGATGGTTGAGCATCCACTACAATCAAGAATTAGGGGTTTGAGCCCTCTCAGAGCACTTAGGCAAAGGATTAATCAAGAAATTACATGATCCTCAACTTGTATAACATCTCAAACACCTATAAAAGATCAAGAGGACTCCCACATCAAGAATCAAGCACAAAGTTGCAACATTCCAAGTGGATCAAGCCTCAAGATTGCCAGTGTCACCAAATTAGGGTTTTGGTCGACCAGGGCCTCCAGATGGAAATTTTCATCTGGGCATGAGACAATGCTTCAAAGCATAACCCAGGATACTCCAAGGGACCTCATGGACCCAATCATCAAGTCAATTTAACCTCAGGGAGCATTTACCAAAATTCAGGAATTAGGATTTCTTGACCTAATTCACCCCAAAGTTGACTTTTGGAGCAAAGCATGAGCCAAGACCCAAAGAAATTATTTGAGGACTTCAAATACACTATATTGATCCATTTACAACAATGGATTGACCCAAGAAACTTGGTTCACCAGTTTCAATTTCATCTGGACTACAATTAGGGTTTTGAAGGGAAAAGTCAACTATAACTTTGACTTCTGACCAAGACATGCTCCCAAACCTTGGGACATGATTCAATACACCCTATATCACCTATGGAGTCCATCCATTAGGTTTGATTTAGGTCAATGACTTGATTTCACAAAGGATCACACAATTTGGATTTCATCCGATAAAAAGTCAACTGTGCACAAAATCAAGTTTGACTTTTTTGAAATTTTACACAAATGTGATTCCCCTAAGTAAAAAATAATATTAATGTGTGGTATTGATCATCATTCATTAATAAAAATCAAGAAAAGTGAGGTTTCTTGCAAAAGGGGCAACCTTGAGAAACCAAAATTTTTCTAAGTTATGGAATAAAAGTGATTTTGGTACCAACTTCCAAAGATCATAACTTGAGATCCAAACAACCATTTTGGGTGATCCAAAGCTGGATTTGTAGGTCTTGCTACACTCTACAAAAGCTTAAACTACCTCAGACTCCAATTCCTTATGGATTTTGAGTTATGGAATGATCAAAATGGCAAAAAAAACATGAAAATGACATTTTTCCAACACTTAGTGAAATTTTCTACAAAAGTCAAAATCTGCCTTACTTTTTCCAAAATGTAGGGACATTTTTCACCTTGATCCAAGTTAAACCAGGTCTAGGGGTGAACATCAAAGTTGAAGTATGCCATGAGGGCTTTCCAACAAGTACCAGATCATCTCCAAATTCCATTTGTGCAGAGAGGTACAACCCTTGGAACATGGCATCATGAACTGGTTTTTACAAGGCAGAATTTGTGCATTTTGCTAGATTTGTCCAAATCTGATAAATCCAAGCCTTATCATCAATTTGGACACATCTGAGGATAAAACAAGAAGGGAATGATCTGATCCCCAAGCCTCCAAAGTCCAAGAATCTACATTAGCCATAACAAACCTAAAAAGTCTAAAAAGGTGCCAAGACTCCAATTTTGTTGCAATGCATTTAATAGATACACTAAGGTGGCATGGACTGACACATTCCTAACTGAATGAGTCAAGAATAAGCTATGAATCATAAGACCATAGGCATGTGCCCTAACCTTAAGTCAATGGCTAGAGGAGACTTGAGATTCCTTTTGCTCAACATTGGCCAAAGGCCTGCTGTAGTTGCCATTCACTATTGCTTGCAAAACAAACTTGCTCTACTATAAATAGAGCTCATTTGTGCTCAGTTTGAGTACACCAAAGCACTACAACACTTGCTTTCCTCAAAATCTCTTTCTTTAGGCCAAAATGCCTTCTTTTGCAAGGTATCTCTGAGTTTTTGAGTTAGAGAGCAATTCCACCATAGCTCATAATCCAAACACGTCTAATATATTGTATCTAAGCTGTTCAAACACTCACATGTGACCTGAAACACCAAAATTACAAATTCAACCTCCAAAACCTCAAAAATTGACTTTTTTGCATTTTTCAAGCCATGTCTTGATTCAGTCCTTGTGAAATTCTAGGTCAGATGCACCTAAATTTTGTCCCAATCCATAGAGAAATGAGAATGTTAGAGGCTTCACGTAAATTGCCCAAAAGCTTGCCTTGCTCAGGCCTAGAAACAAGGCATGACTTATGATTTAATGGGGTGGTTTTGATACACGGATGTATCACCACCCCAGTGGTAGCGCGCAAGTGTGTTTGTGCATGAGGTCGTGGGTTCAAACCCCACCCAGACCTTTTTTGCTACCTCTCTCATTTTTGCTATTTTTCATTATTTTCATGTTTTTGTTAATTAATTGAAAAATTAATTTCTCTCTCAATTTTAATTATTTTTTATTGGTTCTTTTTTTAAAAATTCCCAAAAATGTTAAAATATTTTATTCCATGAAAATTTTACAAAAATATTATTTATTTCATATATTTGATATTTTTGTAAAGAATTATATTTTTATTTGTTTTTTAACATTAAAAATATTTCCTTCTCTTGGTTTTACAAAATTCAAATGATTTTTAAATCATCCCATGAATGAAACATGATTTTCCAAATATAAATCCAAGATCACAACCTTTTTTCACATGTTTGATTATTCTAATTGAATTTTTATTCAATTAAAATATATTTAAAAACAAAAAAATTAGGGTTTTGATCACTATCACCCTAACAAATCCTTTCTCAAACACTTGGGCCTCTAATAGAGTGTAAGACCCAACCCCCTTTGTACATAAACTTTTTTGGGCCTCAGTCATTGTATAAGTTCCAATACGATTTTAAAATCTCGGCATGGTCGTCGTCTTTTTAAACAAAAACCTTTGGGCCTCTCCTTGAGTTGTAAGCCCCATCACTTGTATATAAAATAAACTTTGGGATTGTCCTTGAGTTGTAAGACCCATCCCTTTGTACAGAAAACCTCTTTGGGCCTCAGTCATTGTATAAGCCCCAATACAGTTTACAGAACAGCAGTACGATTACTGTTTTTCCTCTGGGCCTCTCCTTGAGTATAAGCCCCAACAATCTTTTCAAAACAACTACCCTTTTGATTTAGGTTCAAATTCATAGTTGTTGTCAAAACTTTCTTTAATTTCTTGAACAACTAACAATACAGCTGTTACAATGGAAGCTTGCTCGCTTGTAAGTTTTATGAGCTTTATTTACTTGCTTACATATATATATAACTGTATTGCTGGAAGCTTGCTCACCTGTAAGTCCTTCTTTCATATCCTTTTAAATACTTGTCATATATTAATTGTATATGTACTAGTATATCTGCTTAGAGTTTTCCCCGACAACTAGGTCTAGAACTAGTTAAAGCCAGTTGGTCACTCTTTAATACAGTCAAAACTAGATCCCCATAGGATTTCCAGATACAGACTTGCCTTCTCTTGGGCTTAAACAATATGGAACAAAGAGAAAGGCGTTATTCCCGATGAAACTTTTCTCAGATTGTCACTATTAGAAATTGTCAAAGAAATTCATTTCCCCAGAGAGGATTAATTCTCGGTGAAACCTCTCTTGAATTTCTTCAAACCCTAGAATTGTTCACTAAAGAAAAGATTATTCTCGGTGAAACTTTTCTTGAACTCTTCTTAAGTTTGGACCCACATGCTTCCTAAAAGCATCCCCGCCTCCTCTTAGGCTTTGTACAAGGACCCTTCAGCTTCTTAGAAGTTCTCATGCCTTCTCTTGGGCTTAATACAAGGATCCTGAAGACCTCTTAAAGGTATAAGACAGAACTTAGTCATCCTTTGTTAGAGCTGTCTTTCTAAAAGAGTCAAAACCTCAGACCAATTTTAGGGTTGATACTCATCCCTTAAAAGAGTCAGCCTCCTTTTGGGCATTATACAAAGATAAACTTATCCATACAAGTAGACTTGGACAGTCTAAATCCCCTCTTGAGTCTCAAAAGACATTCTCAAGTTCCCTACAAACACAGGAAAAAACACTGGTCATTTAATCAATCCCCAGTAGAGTCGAAACCCGTGAGTTCTAAAACGCCGTCTTTTATCCTAAACTTCCCCAGCCAGGGTCAATTTATCATCAGAGCCTCAAGGCATCTGATACCTCAACTCTTCTGTAAACCCTCAGCGAAAGTTGATTCCCCATTTGGACCTGCCTCTGGATCTCAATAATCCTCAGCAGAAGTCAGCCTCCTCTTGGGCTTTGTACAAAGATTTTCCCCAGCTGAGCTAACCTTTTCAGACTATCTTGTTGAGTCGATAACCTTTTCAGACTCTCTTGTTGAGTCGATAACCTTTTCAGACTCTCTTGTTGAGTCAATCACCTTTCAATACTCTCTTGTTGAGTCAACCCCTTTTAGCCTCAATCTTGGGCTTTGTACTAGATAGATAAGAGCACTCTGTTATTGAGTCAATCTTTTTCAACCTCCTCTTAGGCTTGGTATAATGATTTCCCCTAGCAGAAGTTAGCCTCCTCGCATGATGTGTATAATGATTTCTCCAGCTTGTTCAGCCTCAATCTTGGGCTTTATACAAGACACCATATAAACTTCCTAAGCAGAGTCAAATCCTCTCTTCAGCCTCAATCTTGGGCTTTGTACAAGACATATAATACTCTCCCGCAGAGACAAACTCATTTCAGCCTCAATCTTGGGCTTTGTACAAGACACCTAAAATATCCTCAGCTGAGTCAGTAAAGTCTCATTTTAGCCTCAATCTTGGGCTTTGTACAAGACAGATAAAAATTTCTTTCCCACAGAGTCAGTCTTCTTTTCAGCCTCAATCTTGGGCTTTGTACAAGACACATACAAACCCTCCCCGGCGGAGTCAAAATCCCTTTTAGCCTCAATCTTGGGCTTTGTACAAGACAGACAAAATATTTCACTGGAAAAGTCAAACTTTTAGCCTTCTCTTAAGCTTTGTATAATGATATCCCCGAAGAGTCAGTTTCTTTTTTTAGCCTCAATCTTGGGCTTTGTACAAGACATATATAAACACTCTCTTGTTGTGTCAGTCTTTTCCAGCCTCCTCTTAGGCTTTGTATAAGGAATTCCCCAGTGGAGTCAATCAATCTCTTAGCTTCAACCTTGGGCTTTGATCAAGGCACACACAAAAACCAAAATCCCCTTAGAGGAAATCAAAAACTCTCTGTAGGAAGTCATTTCTCTGTTTATCACTCTTCAAAACAAAAAATTCAAAACAAACCCTAATCCCAGATAACTGCTGTAAGTGGCACACTTGTTGATTCAAATATCCAAGTTGTTGTCCATCTTTTATCCTGGTAAATTCTCTCTCTCATCTAATTGCTGTAAGCGGAAAGCCTCTGGATTATTTACATCCACGCCACTGTCCCTCTCTTAGCATGAGAAATTCCTAAGGAAAAATGGCATTGCTCAACACTGAGTTAAATTTTTCCCCTTCAGGACAAATCCCCTATAAAGGAAATTATGGCATTGTTGGATTCTCATATTCCAGTTAAAGTAATTCTCCTTTATAAACAGTCACCCAACAGTTGTGATAAACAGACGAGATATATCCCCTTTAGAGATGACAAATTCTCTCTCAGTCAAACCTTTTAGCTTTAATCTTGGGCTTTGAACAAGACACAAATACCAACCTTTTAGCTTCAATCTTGGGCTTTGAACAAGACACCAAAACATCTTTTCCTCCCATAGAATAGGAGGAACTACGATTTCTCTGATTTCCCTGTTTCTTTAAATGGGAATACGTAGGCATAAGATTGTGAAATCTTAGCGAGCATACCAATTAAAAACTCTAGGTCCAGTACCTTCATACCAATCAAAACTCTAGGTCCAGTACCTTACCAAAAACATCGGAAAACCCGAACATAAACAAAAAAACTCACTCTCTCTCTCATATTTCCCAAGAAACTTTCTCAACCCATCAACAGATAAACAACATCTAGTACAAAATGTAACCTAATGCTAACAACCTGTGGATAACCACATATAGGATGGGTAATTGACAACTCCCCATTGTATAACCTGACCCCGGACACCCCAATCTCTTTAAGCGTTTGTTCAGTTAAACATTCGTGTGCAAGGTTAGTTTGAGATAGCTTCCATTTCCCTTCTAGCTTCACGGGACAAATAAGAAATCAGAAAGTAGCACCCCACTCCTCCTAGGAAACTATTCCCTGCGATAAGGTGGTCGCGTCACCGACAAAAACCGCACGCTACAACTCCCCCTGAATATGTTCATATTCTTCAACTTGTATACTTTCTCCCCCTTTGACAACATCAAAAAGAGAACAAGCAAACAATGAGAAGTACCAATAGCCACATACAAATTAAAAATATCACACAGAGGCAATTTTCAAAGAGAAGATAATCAACACGATATCACTCACATAGAATGACATGCACATTGATTTAGAATGCCTAAACATAAATACAAACACATCAAGTAACAATGGAACACAATTGCTACACATAATGCTAAAATAAAATACACAAACATGAAAAATGAAGGATACAATGTAATCACAAACTCTTGAGCTGCTACAAAAGCGACACGATTACGTGACATATGCTTTTGGTGCTCCCAAAATACTGCACACGCATGTGCTCTAGCAAGGCGATAGACAAAGTCATCACCACTCAAACCAAAAATAGAGATGTAATCATAGCAGTGACACATAACAAGAATTCATTTAACATCATAACATGTTCGACCAAAGTTCATGAAGAAATACATAATAAGCCAATATGCACCAAAGAAAAAGTTTCAGTATATAGAAGGAATAACACAATATCACTATAAACATATAATTGACAAAGATCAATAGAAATTTGTGGAAGTGAATATTAATGAACTTCTTCATATATCAAGGATATTAGCCATTTGGAATATTAACAACAAGTAATTTAAATGGAAACTTACTAAGAAAGAGAAAGAAAAGGAACAATATTACCTCTCATGTAGATTGATGAACCATGAACTTTTATGAGATGAAACTCCCAATGAAGGTTAGAGTAAAAGTATATAAAGTGCATGCAATAAAATGATATGATAGTGTTGAATGCCAAACATGCTTTAATTTGATCCATATTTATTGGCATTTTTCATCTTATTTGTTATGTTTTGTTAGATTTATTCCATGTTTTCATGTTATTCTTCAAATATGTTGCAAATACCTTTGGTTGCTTTGATTTGTGTGTTATTGTGCAGGAATTAGGCATAAAAGATCAAAGTGTAAGACACAAGTAATTGGACAAGAAAGCCAAAGAAAATGTGAATATTTAGCATGTTCGTTGGGCGAACAACCAGCGAGGAACAACAACGAATGTTCGTCGGGCGAGCTCCTAGCGAAGCCCAAGCGAACCATCTCAGAATGATGGCAGTAAAAAAAGGGCACTAAGTTCGCTGGGCGAACTTGAAGCGAATGTTCGATGGGAGAGGTTGCAGCGAAGGACCAGCGAACTATCCCAGATTTGAGGCAGTAGCTAAAAGACCATAAGTTCGCTGCGTGGACTTGTAGCGAAGAAGCTCGCTGGGTGAAGAAGTGTTCGCACAACGAACTTTGTGAATTCCTCAGAGGCGGTTTAACTGTTTAGAGGCACTTCAGGTGCCATAAAGTAGTGTTAGTTGGGCGGAGAATGATTTTGCTGGGCGAACTTGACAGATTTTAGTTGTACTATATAAGTACTTTTCACACTTTTTGGGGATCATAACCCCCATTTTCACATAGAACTTCATTTTCAGCATTTCTTCACCAAAGAGTGATATTTTGCAAATAGAAGCTGGATTCACATCCGAGTTTAATTCTTCGACGTGGATGCTCATTCATCTTCTCTCATTACTTGTAAAGCAAGCTACCATGGTTATGGGTAGCTAATTTCCTTTGTATCAAAGGTAGAGGTAGTCTACCTTAGCTTTATGTATTTCTTTTGATTGACCTTGTACTTGAACAAGTGATGATTAATATATAATGAATATTTTTGTTCTTAATGATCCATTCTTGTTTTGTAAAACTCTAGACATAGATTTTATGGAACTTGACCTAAAATATTCATCTATCGATTTATAGATTGGAGAGATTGGTCTATGGTTGATATTTGCTTTGTATTAAACTTAAAGCTTACTATATTGGTTGTTATATGGAGAGATCGTGTAACGATGAATACGGTATTTCTCATGACGCCGCTCTAGAGATAGACGGTGTTGAGAGAATACGCGATGATATTAATCGGATCCAACTTCACATGCAAGATTGAAAGAATACATATAAGTTAGGGTAGATGAAAACTACTTTTGATATACTTTGTTAATCAAACAATTTAGAATTTATAAGCTTTGCTACTAAAAATCGTGACAATTTATGAACCAAACTTTGAAATCCCTTTTTCTTGAAACGGTAAACTATTGAACGACAAGCATCAGATATCATGACAATCAATATGGAGACGATAACAAAAACCCACCTATATTACAATTCTAATAGATAGGCAAGATTAGAGATATCGAGTATCCTTATTTCCCTTCGGATGTTAAAAAATGGTTCGGTTGCAAGTGGTTTTGTGATAATATCCACAAGTTGATGTTTACTATCAACATGCTCGAATACGACATCACCTTTTTCAACATGATCACGTAGGAAGTGATGGTGAATCTCAATATGCTTAATGCATGAATATAGCACCGGATTCTTGATTAGATTGATAGCACTAGTGTTGTCGCACATAATGGGAATACGTTTCAAGTTTATATCAAAATCAAGTAATTGTTGCTTAAGCCACAAGATTTAGGCACAACAACTGCCAGATGCAACATATTTCGCCTTGGCGGTTGACAAAGCAACATAAACTTTTTTCTTGCTATGCAAACTTACTAAGGCATTTTAAAACATGTGGCAAGTTCCACTCATGCTTTTCCTATCCGATTTGCAACTGGAAAAATCGGAGTCAGTGTATCTAACTAAGTTACAATCGCTTCCCTTAGAATATCAAAGCCCATATTGAGAAGTACTGTGAAGATACCTAAGAATACAGTTTAGGTTTTTAAGTGAGATTCTTCAGGAGCCGATTGATAACGGGCACACATGCATCCGCTAAACATGATATCCGGTAATACATAGAAGAGATCCAATCATACCTCTATATTTCTTCACATATACATCATTACCATTTGGGTCATTTTCCAAATTACCATTTGTGGCCATAGGTATAACGATAGACTTTGCATCTTCCATGCCAAAGCGCTTTAGCAATTTTTGGCAATACTTCGTTTGATACACCAATGTACCATCTTTTAATTGCTTGATTTGAAGTCCAAGGAAGTAATTCAACTCCCCCATGAGACTCATCTCAAACTCTCCCTACATAAGCTTAGAGAACTCTTCTATAAGTTTCATATTAGTTGATCCAAATATAATATCATTAACATAAACTTGAACTAGAAAGGTGTGCTTCCCTTGGTGCTTAATGAATAGAGTATTATCTACTTTTCCCCTTGAGTATCCTTGATCAATTAAAATTTTACTTAATGTCTCATACCAAGCCCTAGGGGCTTGTTTGAGACTATACAAAGCTCTTTTGATCTTGTACACATAGTTTGAATACTCATGACTTTCAAAACCGGGGGGCTGAGCTACATACACTTCTTCATTAATAAAACCATTTAGAAACACGCTTTTCAAGTCAATTTTAAATAACTTGAAATTCTTAGTGCAAGCATAAGCTAGTAGAAGACATATAGCCTCAAGGCGAGCCACCAGATCATAAGTTTCCTCATGATCGATGCCCTTCTCTTGGTTATAGCCTTGCGCCACTAGTCGTGCCTTATTGCGGGTTATCACCCTGTTTTCGTCAAGTTTGTTCCTAAAAACCCATCGGGTGAAATTACTTTATGACCTTTAGGACGAGGGACAAGGTCCCAAACATCATTTCTTTTAAATTGATTTAGTCCATCTTGCAAGGCCATAGCCAATGCTCATCAAATAATGCATCTTTAGCATTTTTAGGCTCTACTTGAGACATAAACGCAAAGTGATAATAGAGATTACATAACTTAGAGCGAGTAGTTACTCCCTTTGTGATGTCTCCAAGTATGTTATTGATAGGGTGATCCTTTGATGTCTTCCAAGTCAAAGGTAGACCTTCCGTTACAGCTAGACTTTCTTCATTTTCCTCTTCATCATTGTTATCTTCTTTCTTCTCATCATTCACCGCTTTCGGTTGATCAATCCCTTGTTCAGTTCTATTGAGAATATCTTGAGAAGACACACCTACATCATGAAAAACAACACCTTTCCTAACATCCTTTGGATGAGACTCATCAAAAGTAACATGTACGAACTCCTCAACTATAAGCAATCTCTTGTTATAAACCCTATACATCTTACTAGATTGTGAATATCCAAGGAAGATACCCTCATCGACTTTTGGATCTAATCTGCCATAATTATCCCTATTATTGTTCAAAACATAACATTTACATTCGAAGACATGTAAGTGAGAAACATTTGGTTTTCTACCTCTAAGTAGTTCACAGGGGGTCTTATATAGAATATGATGTATGAGTACCATATGCATGACATAGCAAGCCATGTTAATGGCCTCCACCCATAAATACTGAGGCAAATTACCTTCATTAAGCATAGTCCTCGCTAACTCCTCAAGAATTCTGTTTTTACGTTCCACAATGCCATTTTGTTGTGGAGTTCTAAGAGCGGAAACGTTATGCTCAATGCCATGTTTGTCACAATAATTTTCAAAGAGGTGATTTTGAAACTCTCCTTCATGATCACTACGAATGGAAATGATTTTCAAATTCATTTTCTTTTGAAATAATCTAACAAATTGTTTAAAAGCCATATAGGTCTCATCTTTACTAGACAAGAACAAGGCCCAAAAAAATCTCGAGTAATCATCTACAATAACAAAGCCATATTAATTTCAACATATTCTTTTGGTCTTTGAAGGACTAAAAAGGTCCATGTGAAGAAGCTCAAGAGGTCTCGAGGTGGAAACATGGTTTTTAGATTTGAAATAGATTTTCTTTTGCTTCCCCATTTGACAAGCTTCACATAGGTAGTCTGTGCTGAACTTTATTTTAGGTAGACCAATTACAAAATCCTTTGAGGATACTTTGTTCAATAAGTCAAAGTTAAGATGAGCTAGGCGTCTATGCCACAACCAAGAGTTTTCAGTCATGGTGGCTAGACACTTAGTTCCATCCATTGATACATCATTAGGCTTAGCATATAAGTATTATTAACCCTCAAGCCTTTAAACATACATTCCTTATTTTTATCATGCACAAACAAGCAACAAGATTTTGTAAAGGTAACTTTGAAATCCTTGTCGCAAAGTTGGCTTATGCTTAGAAGATTATGTTTAAGGCCATCAACTAGCATAACATCAGAGATAGTAGTAGATGAGGAATTACCTACACTACCTTTTCCAAGTATAGCACCTTTGTTGTTATCTCCATATGTGACGAATCCCTTCCCCTTTGGCACGAAGTCATTGAAGAGAGATCTGTCACCCGTCATATGCCTTGAACATCCACTATCAAGATATCACATCTTTTCGGTAGATTCAAGACATTCAGCCTGAAAGTTTTAAACAAAGGTAATAGGTACCCAATTTTCATTGTGTCCCTGAGAGTGAGTGAGATCAAGGTTGCTCATAAGCAACCATTGAACAACTCTTTTAGGAACAAATAGTTTCCTAAATGTGCACTTAAATGGTGTGTCCCTTTTTGTAACAATAATGACAAGATAGGTTTTTATGAGACATGTCCTTGCTATTAGAATCCTTATGCATATGTCTATGTTTCTTTTTAAAATGATTCAAAGCCTTTTCAACTTTGGAAGGATCAATAGCAAACACAATCTTAGGTTACAAGGCATCATCTAACTTGACTTGAAGAGATTTGACTTCCTCTTGCCTATTATGACAATACTCACAACGAAACCTATGAGGTATTATGTCCTCTCTCTTGTCACTTTGAATGTCTACCATAGATTTCTTAATAGCTTCGAACTTCCTTTCGGATTCCAACATTTTAGCTTCTAAATATAAAATCACTTTTTCATGTGAAGCTAACTTGTTAAAATCTCTTAAGGCTTCTCTATGTAGATTTTCAAAGGCCTTTCGTAATTGATAATAGGATAAATCATTAGGGGATTCAAGTTTAGAGGACTTACATTCTTCTTTTTCTTCCTTTTTTTCCATAAGACAAATTCGAGTCGATTCTATACTTGAAGTTATGCTTTCATCACTAGAGGAGTCACTAGCACTTTCCCAAGCGACATGAGATTTTCTAGACTTTCTAGAGGACTAGTGATGGCTCCTTTCTTTATCTTTCATTCTCATGGTACATTCCAGTCTATAATGACCGATTTCACCACAATAATAGCAAGATCTTCTAAGCTTGCTCTTTCTATTTTCATCATCCTTATAGGAACTTGTCAACCTTCTAAACTTGGCTATCTTATTGTCAGAATTTTTAACACCGTTCTTCCTTATATACCTTTGGTATCTCCTTACAAACAACCCCATATATTCCTCACAAGAATTATTGTCATCATCACTCTCACTATCACGATGCTCACAATATGAAGGCCTTGAGTTAGAAGTCTTTATAGCTATAAACTTCTTCCCTTCTTCTTTGTCTTTCCCTTTCTCATTATTCAATCTCTTTCCATGTTCCTTTTCGTATTTAGCCAAGAAAGTAAGCTCTTATGCGTGTTCTTCCAACTTACCAAACAAAGTCGTAAGATCAAGCAGCTTAAGATCATTTGCTTCTCTAATAGCGGTGACCTTCGGTTGCCATTACCTACTTAAACACCTCAAAACTTTGTTAGTAGCAAGTTCATTGGAAACAAGATTACCTAGTGCATTTAATCGATTTATAAGATGTGAGAACCTTTTCTGCATATCCGCAATGGTTTCACCATGCTCATTACAGAACAACTCAAACTCTTGATTTAATGTGTTGATTCTAGCCTGTTTGACATCATTAGTACCCTCATGGGAAATCTCTAATGCGTCCCACATAGCCTTGGTGGTCTCACAATGAGAAACGCGATAAAACTCATCAACTCCTAAAGCGGAAGTGAGAATGTTTTCGCTTTCCAATCAAGTGACCACAATTTCCAATTGTTAGTTCTCTTGTATTAGGATTGGCTTAATTTTTATAAAAAAATAATAGCAGCAATATTGTAATAGAGAATAGGATGTATAAACTTGCTAAGAAGAACAGGTACAACAAGATGTCCTTTTTGAAGTGCCAGAACATGTTGTGTTGAAGTTATTCAACAACTGGAACAACATGTCGAAGAAGATGTCCTATGAGGGAGCATTCGACATCGCGCCTGCTGAGCTGGAATTTATGAGATTCAGCTATGTTTTGAATTGTGCAGAATATTTAAGTGAAAATTATGAGATTCTATGTGGCGCATATTTGAAGGTTTAGAAGATTCAATCAGATATCAAGACTTTCTAAATATGGAGACATATTAGGAAATATTAGATTGAAGTCCTATTTTGTAGCAGAAGTTTCTGCTGATTTGTAACAGCTTTTAAAGCTGTGATTGAAGGCCCAAATCCAGTTGGGTACATGTTATAAATAGAAGGGTTTGTAACCTTGGAGGTGACGGAAAAAGATGTTGAAGTCTAGGGTTCTGTCTAGGTAAACCTCCCGACTTGTGGGAAGGTTACCCGTATTCCTCAAAACCTGTAGGTAAGAGGCAGTACGTTTTGTTCTTGGAGGAAGCTGTTAAGCAACTCCAGGTTGTGGTCTTAGCTAAGGGAAAAAGTTAACAAACGGTGGAGTTTGGCATCATACTTAGCTAGGTATTGTTCTCATCAGATGTTGATGTGTCATAGGAGTGTGGATTCATGTTTATCCGTGTAATCAGTGTATAGGTAAAGAGCCGTTGATGCAGTGGTGGATTGTCAACTGCTAGACATCATTGCGATGATTGGGAGTGATAAGGGTTTCTTATATCTAGAGAGGATCTAGGTAGAAGGGTCATTAGGTAGTGATTAAGTGATAAGCTGTAAACGGGGAGTTTAGCTTTGAATTGATACTACTGATAGTGGACTTCATCCCTGGCTTGGTAGCCCCCAGAGTAGGTGTGTTAGACCAAACTGGGTTAACAATTTTGTGTGTCTTGCTCTTTTCTTTTCAGTACCATGATTATTGCAATATACCTTGCCCTTTGTGATCATGTCAGACCAGATGTTGAACGGCATGTTCTAGGACATCTGAATTCTGCACATGTACCAGAATTTCAATTGGTATCAGAGCAGGTCATTCTGTTATATATCTGGATGAGATCCGAGGGAAGATACTTTCTGGTTCACGGTCAAGGTAGAAGCTTTCTACTGAAAAGTTGTTTGAACTTGGAGTAGTTTATATTGGTGTGAGAATGGTCCCTAGAAGTGGAGGATGGACTGTTCATGACAGGCAGTGGCATGTGCTGAAGGCTTGGAGTTTTGAAGCTGATGTATTGTGGTGTCACCTGAATTATGATGCTAGGGCTTATATGTGACACCTGAAGGCTTTGAGGAGTTTGTGTTTTGATCCGCTGCGTATCTATCTGAAAACTCCTGAGGGTGAAATTGAGGAGGCTGTTCATCTCTAATTGTATATACTATGGCGATGGGATATATGCAAAACTGCTTCAACTTACCGTGTCAATGATACTTGAAGAGTATTGTTCAAGTCCACTCATAAAGGCATTGATAAGTGATGTTGTAAGGAAGAGATCTGAGAAGTAATTTACTTTTGCCTCTACTCCTAAAAGGGCTAATCTCCAGTCTTTCATCTCTTGATGTGTTCATTGGAATGATGTCCTATCTTGTGGTAGAACATCTCGTCAGAATTGTGCTGAATTCTGTTATCTGAAGGAATGACATAGCAGATGCTCTGGGTGCTAAACTAATGTGGTTTGATCACATGAGTTTGGAACCTACTCCTGATCTGGAAGAGGAGGCATCTGGGTGGTTTTGCCTAGGAAGGTTCTGGCCCTGGAACTTATCTTAGATGTGTGAGTTGGTCAAGGTGTGATCAACATGTTATTTACTCCTGAGGTCAGTTTATTTCTGGTCCTTGCTGCAGGAGTGGAGAACCTGAGATTTCAAGAAGTATTCTCGCTTGCAGACTTCTTGGACATGAAGGTCAAAGATCAAAGAGGCATGATTTCTTTTGGGAGTATCATCTGAAGAATCGTGTGAAGCTAGACAGTACTGACTGTGTATGATTCAATCATAGCCTGTGCTGTGGTTAAAGGTGATTGATTACAGATTGGAGAGTTAGATGAGAGAATACTACTCTCATGCTTCTGTGATGTGATGGGTTATGATCCCGAGGCTTAAAGGAGTAGGTTGGAGATTCTGTTTTGGAATGTGATGTTTTTCTTAGTGCAGCTGGATTCTGTTCGTGATGTCAAGACTGATGTCTTAACATCTGTTGGCAAAACATTGTGTTCAGAATGTTATGGTGGTTGTCTCCTGTGATCACAAGCCGCTACCTGATTTATGTACTGATGTAAGGGTTAAGCCGTAGGTGAATGTGTTCAGCAGATGTGTTGAACAGAGGGTGCGCTCTTGAAGACATGAAGACGAGTCTCATGTTCTCCATTCATTTAAGGTGTTCTTCTTGCAAAGGAGTACTGGTGGTCTTAAATAGAGAAAAGTTGATCAGATTGGGATCATGTGTGTATTGGTACAAGTGATGATTGTGTTCAACTTGTGAGTTGAACAAATAGTGAGCTCTTAAAGACATGAAGATGAGTCTCATGTTTTCCATTCTTCAAGGTACGAAGAAGCACATCCTATTCGTGTTAGGGGGAGAGTGTTACTAGTTTATGCAGCTGGACGTGTGATAGTAAGGGGGAGATTGATAAGTCTGCTGCTTTTGGTGTTGGCACTGTTTTTGAAGCAAATTGGGAATTTGCATACATGAGGATTAGGTGTGCTGTGAGGTGATCCTTATTGCTTTTGTAAAGTTAATGGAACAGAATTAAAAATTTATTAAACTTTTGAAAGCATACAAGATGAGTAAAAACACTAAACAAAGGGTCTAAAGATTATCCCAACCCCCCGAATCAAGAAAAGTTTTCCAATCTGCGTCCCATTCATCATCAGAAGCTTGAAGTTGCACTTGGTTTTTCTTGATGGTCTTCATCCTTGTCTCTGATGCCCTTCGTGTTCTTGTTGCTCCAGAAGTTGCTCCAGCTGTGGACTGTGGTGTGTCCTTCAACTTCTGTGGATCTGACTTCTTGACTTCCTGCATGTGTCTCTTTCCTGCATTCTTGTTAGACTGACTCATGATTCCTTCCGTGGTGTGCTGATAAGAGGAAGGAGGTTTGTTATTTATAATGGATAAAAAGTCATTGTTTGTATCGCTTGACCAGTCAAAGTAGTCTTTGGTGTGGGAATCTGTCCTTCTTGGGAAACTGTTTTTCTTGGCACATTGGATACCAGAACTTCGTGTTTGGTGCCTTGGTAGAGGTTGTCCTAGTAGGATGAGCCTAGGTCTTGTCTGATTGTCTGATGAGTTTGCTTTTGGTATAACTGCTAGTGCTGGTTGTGATCAAGTGATGTGTCCTTTTGTCTCTTGCTGGTATCCTACACTTTGTTACAACATTTTTTTTGTACCATACTTATGGAGTTGGAAGAAGCAGCATTATCGTCTGAAGTGGCAGTTCTGATATAATGTGGATTAGAATGGGCAGATTCTGATCTTGATGATAAGTAGTTTGTTCTGGCAATACATGACTACTTTCATGATGAAGACTCCATTAGATGTAAGGACAGAAGGTTGATTTCTTCTAATACAAGTAAAAGGTGGTGGCAGTCCTTGTCTTGTGTTGCAAGTAATCTAAAGGCATTTGTTATGGAACATGTGAGAAATTCCAAATCAAGTGGGCTTTTATATTGGACTTGGCATATACACGGTGAGATTATGCTCAACAAATACAAGAAGTGGTAGTTCGTTATGTTGAGAATGTGGCAATATCATCTGGTGTCAAGTGTTTATCTTCATAAGGTGCATTAGTTGTTCATGTCAGGGGGAGTTAAGGTTGTTGTCTATGATCTTTTACTACAAGTGTGCTGATTTCTATGTAGCATGTATGTTAGTCAAGTTTGTGCTGTGTAATGTCAAACATCATGATGGGACATATCATAGCTGTGTGGAGTTAGTGCCTATGCAGGAGAAGTCTGAAAAGCAGAATTGTTGTATCTGGGTGACACTACTTTCTCTCTGCTATTTTTGAAGGAATCCAAGAAAATATGCTTGGAATGTATAAATCTCTGAGGAGTCTTGGGTTGGTAACTTTGTGAACAAGCAGACAAACTATTTTGGTAAGATGTCAGAACAACACTCAAGACATGTTTCCCTGAGCCAAACAAAGGAATATTCTAGACTGTGCATCCAGCCACGCGTAAGAAGGGAGCCTAGTAAATGCTAATTGGCCATGCAGGACTGGTCTAAGAGCTATTAAAGGCGTTCAAAGTCAGTTGGACGGTGCACCTTGAATTAAGTTACAGGTTTTCCATTCTCAATTGACATTCTCTTTGACCAAGAATTAAAGATTGTTAATATCTAAGAAATTGCTATGCTATTTAGAGAGGCTTCTCCTATCCTCTACCATCAGGTCAGGGTTGTTCTCATAAAAACTAAGGGTTTTGTTCGGGTCTGGGTTAGTCGTGCCTGGGTTTGGTTTTATGATGGCCCCCTTTGTCAATTTTTGGCCAAAAAGGGGGAGAAAGGGCTTGTTGCTCAGAGGTTCAGACAGGAGTTTGTGATTGCATATGTTGTCCAAACATGTCAAATCAAATGTCAAATGTCTATCATGTTTCTTTTTGGATATTTTTGTGACCTGTGATCTGAGTTATGAACACAGTTGTGATCTGTGTTCTGAGTTACCAGGAGTGGTGGAGGGTTTGGTCTTAAGTTTCCTCTTATGCCCTTCAAAGAGCAATTAAGAGTTCTCTCATGCCACCATTGGTCTTCGTGTTAAGAAGAGGTTCCTGGATTGAGGGGGAGTACAATCTGCCTTCTGCTATCTTCTTCCTCGTGTGCATCAATAAACTTCAGGACCTTCCTTCCGTTTATCTTGAAGATTGCTGTTCGTTGGTGCTGATGCAGTGGAGTTCTTCAGAGTGCTGCAAAGAAGATGTCAAACAAAGATGATGAGACATTTTTTCAACATGAAGATCTGTTGCCGTGTGCTGTAGACTCTGAACACTACAGCTTTTGGATATTTTTGTATTGCTGTAAACTTCTGGTTTATAATTGGTTTTAGATTATTTGTTTTAGCCAAAACTTGCCAAAGGGAGAGATTGTCAGTTCTCTTGTATTAGGATTGGCTTAATTTTTGTAAAACAAATAATAGCAACAATATTGTAATAGAGAATAGGATGTATAAACTAGCTAAGAAGAACAGGTACAACAAGATATCCTTTTTGAAGTGCAAGAACATGTTGTCTTGAAGTTATTCAACAACTGGAACAACATGTCGAAGAAGATGTCCTATGAGGGAGCATTCGACATCGCGCCTGCTGAGCTGGAATTTATGAGATTCAGCTATGTTTTGAATTGTGCAGAATATTTAAGAGAAAATTATGAGATTCTATGTGGCGCATATTTGAAGGTTTAGAAGATTCAATCAGATATCAAGACTTTCTAAATATGGAGACATATTAGGAAATATTAGATTGAAGTCCTATTTTGTAGCAGAAGTTTCTGCTGATTTGTAACAGCTTTTAAAGCTGTGATTGAAGGCCCAAATCCAGTTGGGTACATGTTATAAATAGAAGGGTTTGTAACCTTGGAGGTGACGGAAAAAGATGTAGAAGTCTAGGGTTCTGTCTAGGTAAACCTCCCGACTTGTGGGAAGGTTACCCGTATTCCTCAAAACCTGTAGGTAAGAGGCAGTACGTTTTGTTCTTGGAGGAAGCTGTTAAGCAACTCCAGGTTGTGGTCTTAGCTAAGGGAAAAAGCTAACAAACGGTGGAGTTTGGCATCATACTTAGCTAGGTATTGTTCTCATCAGATGTTGATGTGTCATAGGAGTGTGGATTCATGTTTATCTGTGTAATCAGTGTATAGGTAAAGAGTCGTTGATGCAGTGGCGGATTTTCAACTGCTAGACATCATTGCGATGATTGGGAGTGAGAAGGGTTTCTCATATCTAGAGAGGATCTAGGTAGAAGGGTCATTAGGTAGTGATTAAGATATAAGCTGTAAACTGGGAGTTTAGCTTTGAATTGATACTGCTGATAGTGGACTTCATCCCTGGCTTGGTAGCCCCCAGAGTAGGTGTGTTAGACTGAACTGGGTTAACAATTTTGTGTGTCTTGCTCTTTTATTTTCAGTACCATGATTATTGCAATATACCTTGCCCTTTGTGATCATGTCAGACTAGATGTCGAACGACATGTTCTAGGACATCTGAATTCTGCACATGTACCAGAATTTCACCAATCATTAGGATCCCATTGTGCTTCCGATTTAGGTACGGTAACACCTTCATTGGTCATGGTTATTTCATTTGGACCATTTTGAGTAGCGTCCCATATACCTTTGTCAACGGAGTTGACATGTATACGCATAAGAGCTTTCCAATAGCCATAATTTTCGCTGGTGAAAATTGGTGCTCTATTGTACACACCCATATGTTCGGTAGCCATTCTTCTAAGAAATATATCTCAAGCATGGAAAGAACCAGAGATTTTGATGCCACTTGTTAGACGATAGGCTTCAATCTAGAAGGGGTGAATAGATCAAAAAATTTACAACCAAAAACTTTGGCAAAAATCTATTTTCAAAAATATGGCACAACAGAAAAATGACCTGGATCGAATCATCTAACCGAATCTACTATTGAAAAGATATATACGTATCACAAACCAAATAGAATGATAATGAACGTAAATGTTAAACAGCGATAAAGCTACGAATCAATTAAATACAAAGCTATTCGTAACTCTTATTACCAATGAACCAAAAAACCAATTAAAATTCGCACAAACAATTTATTGAACACTTGGTATACAATTAATAGCAATTGGAAATTTAATTTGTTTTGTTGATGTTAAAATCCAAACAAAATCAAAGTGATTATTATTATATCAACAACAACACTTTTAAAAGATAGTTGAAAAATAACTTCCAATCGAATTGATCAAACAATGATGAACTCGATAAATTGCAAAATCACCAATTAAAGCGATAAAGAGATAAAAAAGAGACAGATCTAGTTTTGTTTATGAAAAATGCAAACCCCAAAAACCCTATTGTTTTGTGTTGATTCTTCCACCTCCAACCCCTTGATCAAAGCTTGATCAAGTGATCAACAATGCGACTTCAATCCACCGATTTTCCCGAGCACACAACTTGTTGAAACCCAAGATTCCTGAACACAATTCACCGTCTCACGCTACGCCCTTGCAACAAAACCACATTGTCCTAAGGCCTTCACTCGGTCGAATCTCTGTTAACGTGATCTTGTCCAAAACCTTCAAATCACACCGATCTCAAAGGAAAACCCCGCCTTGGTTTACTTATTTGAAACACACAAAGTTCCCAACCCAATATTCTCGGTTACACCAAACCTAATTGGACGTTATCAACCCTAATCTAGATGGTCACCCAATCGAAAAATTATTATGTGTAGTTCAATTGTGTGTATGCATAGAAGAAGGGATGAAGTTGATGGGAAACTTTGTAATCTGGTTTCGTTTAGGTTTTAATCTCTAGAATCTTACTAGAAAAAGGTGCATGTATGATTATATATAGGTATGAGGAGAAAATGAGCAAAAGGAATGCAATAAGTTGGAGTGAAAATGAAAATTTTAAGTTAGGAAGTCGCATAGGCCGGCCTGTGAAGGAAATAGGTCGGCCTGTCAAAGCAATCTGGTTGGCCTATCAAGGTCATCAGGTCGGCCTGTAAAGGTTACGTGTCGCCTACAGTTTAACCTATGTCATGCGACCTATGGATAGAGGCTACAGGCTTCAATACTGCTCCATGGGAGCCGAACTGAACAAATTATGTTTCGGTCTATACTAAAACAAAAATTTGTATTGGTCAACCTGATCATGCCTGTGTTGGTCTGAAATGACTTGTTTCCCCAAAGACATGTTTTCAATGCAATTATGATGTAGGCTCCTTTTCAAACTTATTTGAATGCTTCCTGGTGCAAGATACTCATATAGAATGAGACGATATTGTCCAATATACATAACGCTACACTATCCTAGTTTTGACATCACTCAAAATACAAAAAAGCACTCACATAATAAAGCTTGAGTTATCCAGACTGCAGAAAGCAAGCTGCATTGTCAAATCAGCTTGTCAGCTAGAGTCTATTTTCACAAGGCTCAAGAAGAGTTGAAATGCTTTACGAATATCTACTCTCAATGGCTCTATAGTACAAGATTACATGGAAGAAGCAATGGTGAAATATGTTACATAATGGATTAAGATCTTTTGGTGTATCTCTCTTCAACCTCTTGTACTATGGAAAAACAAAGACATTTGTTCAAGTTATCTCTTCCAACAGCTAGTCTTCTACAACTGCTATATAAGCTACTGAAGATTCAAACTGAAGTCTTCAATAAGGAGCAATCAAAAGGGCAAATATAGAAGGAAAGATAAGAAGGATAGAAGTTTTCTACACTTCTGTCTAGATGGAGGAATAACAAGATCATACAATAAGCAACACAATCGTGTATGCAGATTTTCTGTTATATGTTGTAAATTGTAATAAGACGTAAGATTTCTTAAACATTGAATATCTTAGAGATCTTAAGTGCTTAATGTCTTTGTTAAGGTGATTACCATGTACCACTAATTTTGTATCAAGTACACCTTGTTCTCTATTATGCTAAACATGGTTGTTTAGTAGTTTAGATAAAGTCTCTTGATATGTGTTCTTTATCTTTTGTGATGCAAGGGGACTAGACTACTCTCTTTTGGGAGGAACCAATATAAATCTTTGTGTGTTCTTTATATTTTATTTGCTTTTGTTAACATTCCACTACAACGTATAATCAGAATCTGAACACCAGTTTAGATTCTGAACTCTGATTAGAGGCAAAGTTAAGAAACAGAAAACACAATTCAACCCCCTTTCTTGTGTATTTTTCTTACCTTCATGTTGGAGCAGTTATCGTCAAAGGTTTGTGAAGAAGTGGAAAGCAGTTACCACTCAACGTGGGTTGCAAGCAGATAACGTTTTGGAAGACATGTAAGCACATAGTGGGAACTTGAAGGATTGAATGTGGAGAAAATGTAACAAATCTCCTAGTGGTCATAATCGTCGTTGAAGTTTACTTTGTAAATAGAATAAATAGCAGACTCAAAGATGGGATCAGAGGTCGCAAAATTTCATACACACTCTCCGTACCACTGGAGTACCCGAGTTAAAGAGTGGAACTGTTGAGCGAGAGACATGTATGCATCTACGTCCACCCTTTTTTCTCAGTCTTTTTGCTTCCTTAAACGGAACATTGTACTTTTTCTTTTGCTTTGTTTAATGCTATTTACTGCATTTTACCTTATCATTTATCACAACTTGACTTCATTTAAAGTCTTTTAGTACACTGCATTCAATTCACACGCACATGTGTTCACACAAATTATTTGCACAAATTGCTTTGGAGATTTTTCGAGTTAATCTCAAAGACTTTCAAACTCATGATTGTTTACCAAAAACATTGGTAAACAAATTGGCACGCCCAGTGGGACCCTTTTGCGCAAATATTTTTGTACAAAAGTAGTATCTTACATTTTGTTTCTTTATCTTCTATTTATATGGGATTTTGTGTTGTATGCATTTGAGGAGTGGTAAGCGTCTTTCCAGTATGTCTCAAAAAAACTAAACCCCTTCCCAAAGAAATACTCCAAACCCAGGAGGACAACCAGCAGTTACTAGTGTCGGCAGTTCTGTGGCTTCAACCTCAGTCGAGGAGATGTCTACTGTCATAAGCCAAGAAGTGGCATATTCTATACTGGGAGATGTGGGGATTTCATCACCACAAGCGTCAACTGCACCAATATTTTCTAGGGAATTATGGAATCCATGAGACCAGGGGCCTCCTTATCTGGGCTTCTCGTTTCCTCAAAAGGAACAACCGTATGGCACGCCAACTGCAATGATGGCAAGCCTACACCCTAGTACGACAATGTATTCAGAAAACAGGATGACAATGTCATCGCCATTTAATCCATATTTGGCCTCAGCTTCCACCATGGGCAATTTTGACCAACTAGGACAACCACCAGGGAGTATGGGGTATTTTCCTCCCTAGGGTACTTTGTCCTTGACCAATAACCCTCTCCAAGTCATGAGACACTTAATGGATGAAAGCAACCATGACATGGTGAACACAATTACACAACAGATAGGCAACGTGTTTAACCCACTTATAGAGAATACGACTAGGAGTTATCAAAAGTTAACCCACCAAATGGGTAGGATTGTTGAGTTTTTTAGGGCAGCACCAGCGCCACCAGCTGAGTGCCTAACTTTCCCTAGAGGGATAACCCCCTAGAAAATAGGGTTATCGAAAGCAATTAATGCCTAGAAGGCCTCAACATGGTCCTAGAGCAATGTAATCACCATACCAACCAAATCCTGAGACAAGCCCGGTATGACAACATATGGGTACTGGATAATATCACCAATGTCGTCGAACATAGGCCTCCACATACCAAACTATATATCCATGTTGTCTGATTATGTAAGGCAAATCGAATTGCCTAGGGGCTGGAAAGTCCCAAAATTCACTAAGTTCGCTGGCGATACTAATGAGTTCACCGTTGAACATGTGCTCGGTATCAGTCTGAGACTGGTGATTTAGCCAACAATGAGAACCTGAAATCAAGTATTTTCCAAACTCATTGACAAAGAACGCTTTTACATAGTTCACCACCCTTCCCCCAAATTCCATTTTTATGTGGGCCCAACTAGAGATGGCATTTCACTAGCAATTTTACACATAGCAATGTAAGATTAGCCTTAAGGAATTAGCCAGCGTGAAGAGGAAGGTGGCTGAAAGCATTGATGTTACCTAAATAGGTTTAGAACCTTGAAAGTGAGATGCTCCACGCAGGTGCCAGAACATGAGTTAGTTGAACTGGAAACAGGGGTCTCAGCTACTCCATTAGGATGAAGTTAGACACCCAATACTTGAGAGACATGGCCCAGTTGGCCAATAGAGTTCGACAAGTCGAACGCTTAAAGGCTGAAAAAGCTAGAACTTCCAAGTTCAGTAAAAAAAAGTAGCTTATGTCGAAGTCGACAACATAGAAAACTCATCCGACTTAGAGTATGAGTATGTGGAAGAGAATGATGTCAATGTGGCCAAACTAAAGCTTGGACCGCCCTATACATGCAAGCTGCTATAACCCTCAAATAGGAAGAATCCCGTAGAGCCCAAAATGAAAAAATTATTGCTAGAACATATACCTTCGACATTACTAAGTGTGACAAAATATTTAATCTGTTAGTTGCTGACGGACAAATCGTTATTCCTAAAGGGAGTAAAGTCCCACCATTAGAACAGAGAAAGAAAATGGTTTTATAAATTTCATAACTTTTTGGGTCATAACACTTCTCAATGTGTACTTTTCAAGGCCTTGGTGCAAAATGCTCAAGGATGGCAGACTCAAGTTTGCTGACAAGTAGAAACCACGCCCAGAAGAGGAAACTGAAATAAAAGATTAAGCTTTATTTGTCAAGCCATTGGACATCATGGTTGTCGACACTGTTGACAGCGCTGGGGCTAAAGGTAGCAAACTAAACCACGAGGATCAAATAGAAAAGGCATATCCCAAAGCTGAAGAGGAGCTGGTCGATTTTCTGAATTGTTGCAGGTTGAAAGATTCAGAGGTGATGTTGCGTCCCAGGTACAGCTCTGTGTTTGACAAAAAAGCTGCTAAAAAGCTGGAGAGGACAAACTTAGAATGCCTAGTTTAACACTGAATTGCTTTAACTAATTAGGGATTTATTGTGTAAATTAGTGAGTTGTACCTCAAAGAATTGGGTACAGTGGCCTTGTTAATTCGTTGTGGTATTTTAACATAATTGTAATTCCTTTGATACACAGTTCATTAACAGGTATAATTAGAGGATTTGATATAAAAGATCTAATCTCCTTTCATCATCGAACTTTAATCCGCTAATTTTCTCGTTCTTATTTTCGTACCAAATTTCTCTCGACCCCTCCCCCCAATTTTTTAGTTTAATTCACACTTTTATTTCTTTGTTTTAATTCGTAATCCCTATGGATAAGAATTATTATATTACTTTGATTAAATTGGTGCACTTGCTAGTTTAGTTTATCAGAACCCTAATCATAAGAGATATGATATAAGGGTAATAAAATAAACATCATCAATTGAAACTTACATACCCCATATCATGAGAGATAGGGGTGGCAAAACGGGTTAGGCACGTCGGACCAGCCCGTTTAACCCACCATTTTTGGCGGGTCGAGGCGAGGTTTTCAGCTCGGAGTCTTAAGTTGGCCCGCCCCGCCTAACCCACTTTTAAAATGGGTCGAGGGCGGGGCGGGTTTTGCTCACGAGCTTTTTGTTAAAAAAATTATTTTTACTTGGAATTAAAAAATATTAACATGGTTTGTAGTAGACATAATTTTAAAACAACCCTCATTTCTTCAAACCCTAATGTTCATTTTTCACATACCACAAACACCTCATTTTGAAGACATTAATTAGTCTCTGCTTTTTTTTTTTTCACTCTTAGTAGGAAAAGTCTTTATTGAATAACATAGAGAATACATTCTTTTCTATTTTCTATTACTCGTTGACATTGAAGTTGAGTTCTAAAGCTATAAGGTAAGTTTTGCACAGAGGGGTTTGTTTTTTATTATGATAATAAAGTTTTGATTTGTATTTTATTTTATTTGAGTTCTCATTTTATTTATTTTTTGAAACTAAAATGTTCTACTAAGTGCTTATTATTTGTATTGATAATTTTTAAATAATGAAGTTTTGATTTTTCTTGGATTCTTTTATTTTTGATATGCTTCCATTATTAAATATTGATAAATCTACTTAGTTGTCTTTGTTTAGCTTGTGCTAGTTTGTTTTCTTGATTTGTGTTCCAAGATGTCCTTAACTAGATTGTGCTTGTTGATTTTTTTAACCAAAAGGACTATTTTGAGATTTTAGTGTGTTTGTTTTAAGTTTATGGTATTATAGTTACGTTTTTTGTTTATGTTGAAGAATATGACATTTACATTAAGACTAGTTAAAGTTTTACTATGTGTTGTTAAAATTTATCAGTCTATTTGGTAATGATTAACAATTTTATAAATTATGTAGTAAATCAAATTGTAAAAAAATATTGGCGGGCCTGCCCGCCAACCCGCCAACTCAGTAGTAAACAGGACGGGCTTGACTTTTGAGCTCGAACGCCTAAGTTGGCCCACCCCGCTTTTGGATGGGCTTAAATGGGGCGGGCCTAAACAGGGCGGGCTGCCCGCTTTGCCACCCCTATTGAGAGAATATATACCATATTATAAGATCCAAATAGGTTAATGCTTTTGGAAAAGTAGTTTGCACAGTGTTTATTCTTATATCATGTGAAGTTATCCAAGTGCAAGCTTGGCGAATCAGTTTGAATTAATTTTGTGAAAGGTGTGCTCCATTTCCACTCCCTTGAATGGATATAGTAAGTTAACCTTACAAGAGTATTAACTCAAAACCACCACTATAGGTTTTTCCCCACTAACACAAAGAAAGAATTTAAAAGACAAAGATTTGAAGAGCACGACAAGCGAATTTTTTTAATCAAAACTTTGTAGATAATAATAAGTTGACGATTGTTACTATTAAACAACAAGGTGATAAAAAGTTGAATAAAATAAAATAGGAGGAAAAACAAATGGTACTTGTTCCTTCTAGTGAGGAAGTTTTTTTTTCTTCTGAATGGTAAGGTTTTAGAAGAACGATCTCATACTCGTTCCTTAGTTGTTTTAGAAAATTGGAGGAGGTACATGCACCCACTCCAACACCCATGTCAGTGATTGATAGAAATGAGAGGTATAAAGTTGTTAAGGGAATTTTTGTGTGTACCCGATTTGACATCTATATCCCTTTATTCTTTAGTCTTCATCCTAACCATTTATACTGCCAAGTGGAGAGAGGGTCATTCTCGCTAGGTCCTAGAATCTTTAGTTGGATGAGTGATATTTATCTCTTGATGTCATTGCTTTAAAATCACTTTGACCACAAATATCTTCATATTGGGCCTTTGTGACTTTGGGGATCATTTTTCCATAAGGTCATGAGTTAGGACCAATATCGAATGATATTATCCTATAACGATCTATCTACTAGGCTTGGACTGGGTAGAAAATGTTTCCCCTTAGCCTTCTTTGGTGTAGCCGAAGTAAGGTTTGTAATTATGCATAACCTAAGATTTTTCAGTCTACTATATTCTAGGAAATTTTTAAGACCGAGTTTCATTCCATGACTTGTGACGTAACTCCCTATATCACGTTCCTTCTTTTTGCTTTGTCATTTACCGTAATGTTTTTTAATCATTTCCCTAGTGGACGTAGAGATGAGGCTTCTCACTTCCTTCAATCATTCTTTCTTTTTTACATTTTCACTTTCTTCCTTCCTCCTTTGAAATTACATCTCCTGAGGTTCATTTGCTCCATTGTTGTCGAATTCCTTGTTTGGTTAATTCCGTTCTACCTCTCTTTTTTCAACACGACTTTGATTTTGTCCTCTGATATACTTTAACTTTAGACAGAAAGGTGGTTCTTTTTATTTGTCTGAATAGTTCTTGATTAAGATTGAAGCTTTTTTCTTATGGTTACATGGTTTTTGTGTTTAGTTTCCTTCTTATTTCTACCCTTTTAACCTAAATTCATTTTTTAACGTGTTTCTTTTCACGATAGTTGTTGTGGAAAATTGACTGTGAAAAGCTTGATTGGAAAGTTCCAATTGATGTTATTTTATTTAAACAGATAACCAAGGGTAATTATTTATTGTTTCCTCCAAGTGGCTTCATCATCCCCAAGGAATTATGCTACTTATAAGGTATCATGAATAGATTATATCTAGGGTATCGGTACATCTAGCGTGAATACGCTGAATACAAATGAAATACAAAGAATTAATCTTATAGTTGAAAAAAATTGATAAATAATTCAAGTATTAAGTGATTAAATAACTCAATATAAATGAGTTATCATTTATGTAATTCGAACCAACTCGTTCAGCCTAGAATAAGCAAATTTGTTAATTTGATTAGTATTCAAAAATAAAAATATATGAATATTTAATAAGTTTTATATTTAAAGAATATATAGATTAATGTAACATCTTCAAATAAAAAATATACAGACATTTAATAAGTTTATAATTAAAAATGGGCAGATAACCAAGGGTAATTGTTTATTGTTTCCTCCAAGTGGCTTCATCATCCCCAAGGAATTAGGCTACTTATAAGGTATCATAAATATATTATATCTAGGGTATCGGTACATCTAGCGTAAATACGCAAATGAAATACAAAGAATTAATCTTATAGATGAAAAAATTTTATAAATAATTCAAGTATTAAGTGATTAAATAACTCAATAGACATGAGTTATCATTTATGTAATGCAAACCAACTCGTTCAACCTAGAATAAGTAAATTTGTTAATATGATTAGTATTAAAAATAAAAATATATGAATATTTAATAAGTTTTATATTTAAAGAATATATAGATTAATGTAACATCTTCAAATAAAAAATATACAGACATTTAATAGGTTTATAATTAAAAATGGGTAGATAACATCATAAAACTAAAAAGTATTGGTCCCGGCGGGGCTCGAACCTGCGACCTTTGGCTCATAAGACCAACGCTCTAACCAACTGAGCTACGGGACCAATTCATATATTTTTTTAAATTATTATGAAATTAAAGAAATTCTTAATTAAATTTAACAAAAAAAATGGTATCATCTAGGAATTGAATTATAAGGAATAATAATAAAAATATTAGCTATAAGTGTTGAAGCAAATATGGTTTGAAGAACATACACCTCTAATTGTGGAGTTTTGATGATAATAATAAAATTGAGAACAATTAATATTTTAATGAGTTTGTTTTCATGTGTAAAACAATTTACAATCATCTACAGAAATTAGAGACATGATCATTTGTGTTAGAGTCAACAAGTTTAACCGCGTGATCATCTGCACTAAAATAGAAGAAATTATCTTGGGCCCCTAAAATAAAATGATCATTTGTTCCAAAGTTAACAAGGTTGATCATTTATACCTCGAGAAAAACATGTTAATATGTACATAAACAAACGTGATCGTATGTACTCAATTTTAAGTGACCACATGTGCTTAGATGAAGAACTTGTCACTTGTGCCCAGACAAAGAATTGATCACATATGCCTAGACAAAGAGTTGGTCACATATTTCTAGATGACTGAGACCTGTTATACTATGCCACCACATAGATTATTCTCTCAACGATCACATCATAAAATTTGTTTCAGCACAAGAATTGAAAGGATAAGGCTCCATACATATATTACAATTCCAACGACTCTATTATCAACATACAAATGATTTGCAAGGACAAATGATTGAAAAAACAAATATTCAATGCGTATGTACGGGAATCAAATTTGAATGTTGAAGGTGACTAAAACACACCATTTTTTAATACTTATGAGCTATTGAACAACATTTTGATTTAGTTATGTAAGCTTTTCAAATCATCGTAATAATACCAAAAAATAGACAAAATACAAGTGTTTTTTATTCTTTGTTTTTTTAAAAGGAAAGTTGAACACTTGCACTCGAGATTTGATGAGTTTACCATTATGTATGAGTTGTTGTAAGCAAACATTTTTGTAATTTTCAAAATCCTCTAGTGTGAGGTAAAAAAGTCCTTAAAAGATTTAAGGAAATGAAGTCTCTACACTTGCAAGGCAAGAAAGTGATCTAGTGCGACACAAGAAAAACTATGTTTCTATTATCTTAATGGTTATTTATAATCAAGTTTGATTATAGTGAAGATCTTTGAAGTGTGATAGGGCTGGACTAGCTTCTAGTTATCAGATTAAGCAATATAAATTTTTTATATAAATTTCTTTATTTTCCGCTGCAATATAATTTGTGCTTGAAAATATAAAAAATCTAAAACCAGTACAATCCAACCCCCCGTCTTCTTGCTTTTTTTTTATCACCTTTAATAAAATAGTCTGATTGTTTGAGAGTCGTTCAAATCCACAACATACCATTTATTTACCTTTAAAAACGGAATTCTGAATATTACTCTTCTAAACCTAAACAAACATGAAGAATGAAAAAACTATTACTAATTATATAATATTAATGTCTTGTATACTTGTTTGTGATATATATATATATATAGGGTTCATATCCTATGAGAATGTCATTTTTATGTGAGAACATTAGAACGAATCTGAACCATTAGATTTTAAAATAAATGGTGGAGATTATGTGTGGTTTTTGTTTTTCTCTCTCCTCCATTATTAAAATAAATGATGGAGGAGAGAGAAAAAAACCTGACACATAATCTCCACCATTTATTTTAAAATTTAATGGTTCAGATTCATTCTCATGTTCTCACATAAAAATGTCATTCTCATATGATACGTTTCCTATATATACTAGCGTCCAAACGGGCACTCCCGTGCCCGTTTGTCCGCTTTTTTTAGCTCGCTAACGCGTCAAAATATAAATGAATATTTTTGTATGTAAACTTTGTAATTTATCTTATTTGTTTATTTTTTCAGTGAGCACTGTAACGCCCCGATTTGTTTAATTCTATTTATTTATTTCATTTATGTGAATTTTGAGAAATGTGTGAATTTATTGTATTTTACCTGCTAATTGAGTTAATTGGTTAATTTCTCTGATAGGTAAATATTTGCAATAAATTATAAGTTCTTTTCAACTTTTATTTCCCGAAATATATTTCATCGGTATGTTTATGTTTTATCGCATTTTGAGAGCGTTTGTGAGATATTTGAGCTGAGGGGTATTTTGGTCTTTTGCTTGGGTAAATTTTATGTTTTCATTTAAATAGAAAGAAAAGAGAGAAAAGATAGTAAGGAAAAGAAAAAGAAAGAAGAGAAGAGAAGAGAAAACGGAGGAAAGAAAAGGGAGAAGAGGAAAAGTGGGAAAAATCGACATAACTCCGTTTAAAGCGCGATTAATCGGGTAAGGGTGAGAAATTTCAATTATATTTTGCTTGTGTATGCATATGTGTATGTTTTCTTGGATTGTTTTGGATATTTTCTTATAGTTTTCATTCTAGGTTGAAATGAGAAAAATGGTTAGAAATCGATGTTTTCACGGACGAAAGTCGGAATAAATCGCGTAGTAGAGTCGTGTGATGTTGGGTCGTGTTTTAGTGTGATCGTTTGATTGAATTGAGTCGAATTTGTAACTTTTGCGTTTTTGATATATATCGATGTTTTTGTGCAAATTGATGTTGTGATCGAGTAAAAGTGTTTGGATATGTCTGGTAACATTGGTATAGGTTGATATTTAATCGGGAATGGTTGTTTGTGTGTTTTCGAATGATTTTGATCGAGTTTGGAATTGGGTTAAATTGATAAAACTATGTTTCAAAATATTTCGACCGTGGAAAATGTGTTGGATGGCTTTTTAATGGTGAAAATATTGTAGTACGTCGAATTCTGAGATCGCAGCTTTTTACCGAATCGAAAATGGATGTCCGAAAGTTTAAAAATGGTGTTCTTAAGGCTGAGGTTCAGCAGGTAGCGCGCTCAGCGCGAAGTCTGCGCGCTCAGCGCGCAGGTCTGGGCAAAAATGAAAAATTTCAAAACTTCAAAAATTCATAACTTTTGATCCGTAAGTCCGTTTTGGTCCCCGTTTGAAGCGTTGGAAATCTAATGAAAAGTTCTTTCTATTAAAAATGGTTTGGAGGTTAGTAGATGAATTATTTAAGTTGTGGTTTTGGAAATGTGTCGTTTTGTCGACTTTTATCGTCGTAATTGTGTGCGATTGAGGTGTTATCATGCTATATACTTTTGGTATGTAACGTGTGGCTTGTGTGCTGTTATATGATGTGAATATACATGATGGTATGTTGTGATGATGGGCTGTGGCCTTATGGAAAATATGTGCATTGTTTTGGATTAGATTTCGATGCGTGATTAATAATGTTGTTGTGTGGTGAAATACATTCTTTGATTGAATATCAATGTATGTTGTTATGATGTGTTGTGGGTAGTTTATGGCTTGTGATGAAATGCATTATTTATGTGAAATTCAATGTATGTTGTGCGGTGGCCTCTATGGTTTGAAATGCATTGTTTGAATTGATTTGCAATGCATGAATGTGATGAGGTTGATTAATTCATATGGTTGAATTGTGAATGTATGGAATTGATGAGTTGAAATATATGCATGATTATGGTTGCATATATGTGTGAAGATGCATTTGATGTCATGAGTCATTGTATGCCAAGCATCATGATATGCATTCTTGTGACGTCCTGAGTGACGGTTTGGTTCCAGAGGGAATCTGCTATAACATCGTGTGCCCATGTGGGGACCTAAAGCGATGGTTATAGACGATCGTGTGCCCATGTGGGGACCTAAAGCGATCGGATTGTGTGCCCATGTGGGGACCTAAAGCAATCCATAAACGTCGTGTGCCCATGTGGGGACCTAAAGCGACGGGTGAACATCGTAGGCCCGACGGGGTGTTACTTGAGCGACCCTCAGTAACGAGCGATGGTTCCAATAGTTCCTGAGTGAACTGGTGATGAGACATGAAATGATGGAGTCGGTACCGCATGTCATTTGCATAGAGTTGTTGTGTCGGTCTCTGTGCATTTGCATAAATGATGGATTCATTATGTGTGAGAATTGTGAATGGATGCATTATGTGTGGAAAGTCATGAATGGATTGAATATGTGTTGAGATTTATGTTTGGATTGGTGAATTGATGTGCATATATGATTGAGCTTGTGATAGCCTTTGTGAATTGATGTGCATTCGTGTTAAATGCATTGAATTATGAATGATATGTTTTGTGTATAACCATATGCATTATGTGTGATATGTTTTGTAATTGTGGCATGCTATATGTGTTAGTATGTGATGGTATGGGTGAGATGATTTATACATGTGTTTGAATGTGTGTTTGCATATTATTATGCAATCTTGATTTAGTTGTTATTTCTCACCCTTCTGCTGTTTTATAATGCTCTATGAGGCATTGTAGATTAGAGTTGCTGGAGGTCTTTTTGTGAAGATTAGTCCTCCGTTCTGTTGTCGGTCTTGGTGTCTGCTCTGATATGTAGCACGGGAGTCGGGGAACGATTACATATATATATGTATACATTTGTTGAATGTATTTTGTAGTACTTTGGTGTATATAGTTGATGTTCTAAAATGATTTATTTTGTAAAACAAGTCGGTTATGGATCTTTCCGCTTTATTCCATAATTGACCTTTCCCTTTATATGGAAAAAGTTTCCCCTTTGAGGGTATTCTATTTTATGCTATGTATCAAATAATTGAGCAGGGATTGTATTTTATTTCTTTAAATGTGGCATCCCTGTTTTTGTCGGAAAAAAATAAATTTTTAGTTACTCTGATTTTATTTATGTATTATTTATTCGCGATGGGAATTGGGGTGTTACATTAGTGGTATCAGAGCAGGTCGGTCCGTCCGGCCGAGTTGTTGAGTCTGTTGGTGTGACAGTTGAATACTGTCGGTGTTGTTGGTCCCTTAGTACGTGATATGTGTGTGGAGCACTGTCAGTACTTTCCGGTTTTTCTAACCCTTTGTCTTCAGGTGTGAGAATGAGATAAGTGGGGGAGAAGCTGGTACTTCTCCAAGTTGCTTCGGTTGTGGAACATTGGCTCAGTGTGCCATTGGTTGCAAGAGTGTAAGTGTTGTTTGGACAGTGTTGTTCTAGATTCTGGAGGGATTGCGGAGGTAAGGTTTATGTCAACTAAGGATTTTTGCCTTAGGTAGTTTTGTGCACAGGATGCAAGAAATGCTATTATAGTTTGGTGAAGACGGTTTATGCCCCATCATGATTGTCGGCTGTCTATTGGAAAATTGAGGAACTGATCACCCTTAATCTCTTGTTGATAGCAGACGGAAATTATGTTGGATGGAATAGGCGTGTCTTTCCAGCTTTGATAGTGTGTGCAATGAATTGTTTAGAATTAAGCAGGTGATTACGGATTGTTTTGATGAGTCGATGAAGATGCTAATATCGAAAGATGAAATGGATTAGAGGCTTTGGTATATTGGTCAAGTTGGGAAGTCATTAAGAGAGAATGATTGGGCATCGTTAATGGATGTTCTCAGAGAGAAGAGTGTGAACTCAAATTGGACGAAGGTAAGGATTTGAGGTTTGGATATGCTAAGTAAGCAGGAGAACTTTTAGGAAGTGAAACTCAGATGTTTGTTTTGTCTGCGATGGTAGTGTTCTGGAAATTGGCAGGAAGTCACAGTGTTGGGCCGTCAGTTGTGCATGGTTTCTGGATGTGTTCTTGGATGGAACATTAAGGTGTGGTCTTAGAGAGCTCCAGCTTGGTTAGTAACAAAAGGGAATGATGACCGAATTGAATAACAAGCATGATGTGTATGAAGGTATTGAGACTATGGAAAGCGAAACTTAGAGTCCTGGAGAGGTTGGGAGTCTTTGGAATTTTAGAGCATTAATGGAAATTTTGAGAAAACCTTAAGTGTGGATGTAATATTTGAGAGTTCTTTTGGGATGGTTGTTGCTACATGTTGGAATTTATGGAATTTGGACTGTTAAGAGAAGAAATTGTGTATGGATTACTGGCAGTTGAATAAGGTAACGATTAAGAACAAGTGTCCACTTTCATGAACAGATGACTGGAATGGTTTGGTTGAGTTTGAGTGGAGTTGCAATTGTTTGGAATGTTTGATAAGAGTGGTGAATTGTGCGAGTTGAGGCTTTGATCGATTTAAGGTGAATGGTTATGGTTGTTAGCATCGGGATAGGCTGTTATTTACTCGATTAAAACTTGTATGTAAGTCTGGACAAGTTTGGATGAGGGTTGGTTTGGTTGGGCATTACAATGCTCAGTGATGTTGTTTGGTGTTAGTAGTGCGTCTATAATGTTTGTGGAGTGGATGAATCGTATCTTCCATATTTAATTGGATACGTTCGTAAGGGCTTTGATTGAGGATATTTGGATCTGTTATAAACTCGGAGGAAGAACAAGTAGAGTGTTTGAGAATTGACTTGCAAGTGTTGAAAAGAGACAAAGTGTTATGCTAAGTTATTCAAGTGAGAATCTTGGTTGAAAAGGTTAGTTTTCTTGGATACGTTATTTCAGACGAGGGTATGATTATGGATCCCTCGGAAGTAGATGCCGTTCTACATTGAGAGACTCCGAAGTTGATTAAGAAGATTAGAAAATTTTGGGCTTAGTTGGTTGTACTGCAGGTTATGGAAGACTTTGCTAAGTTAGTACTTCTGTTATCTCAGTTGACGCGCAAAGGGTAAGTCGTTTGTTTTGGATGTTCTTTGTGAGGAAAGTTTCAGAGAACTGATGTAGAAATTGTCTACGGGTTCAGTTTTGATTCTGTGTGATCATAATAAACCGTTTGTGAGGTATTGTGATGTGTCTTTGATGAGTTTAGGCAGTGTGTTGAGGCAAGAGGGTAAAGTCGTGGCTTATGTTTTACAACAATTGAGGATTTATAAAAGGATCTATACTATTTCGGATTTGGGATTGGTTGCGGTTGTATTGTGTTGGAATATTTGGAGATATTTTTTTTGGTTCTAGATTTGAAGTGTTTGGTAACCACAAGCGTTTAGAGTACTTGGTTTGGCTGAAGGAATGTAATATGAGACAACGAGGATGGTTGGAATTTGTGATGAGTTATGACTTTAGTGGGAACTTTTGGGAGAATTTAGAGATTTGGGTTGGTGTGTGAATTGACATCTGATAGTGTGAAGTGGGGAATATTAAAAGTGAACAGTGATTTTTGGTGAATATGAGAAAGAGTTAGACTTTGGACGTGGAATTGGTAGTTTGATGGTTACGAGTAATCAGAGTGCGCATCGAAAGCGTGATGTGGCACATTTCGTATATGAGTGTGTGACTTGTAAGAGTTCATAGGTTGGACATTGGAAGCATGTAGGAATGATGAGACCTTTGGACGCTTCTGAATGGAAGTGTTAGGTGAAAGGTTTAAATACTATTCATGGGCTACTATGTAGATGGATGTTTTGGGTACATGTTCGATTGGGGAAATCGTAGCATTGTGCGATATTGTTGTGTGACAAGGATGTTTGGTATCCTGGTTTGGTCGAGGTTGTTGAGACGATGTGGTGTCGTGGAAACTTATGTTCTTGTTTGTGTTGTTGCCTCGTTTCCATGGTGATGGTTCGAGTGCGTGTGGTTAATCCTTATGTGGGAGTTTGGCAACATGGTTTTCTTTGAGTCGTGAGTTAGTCGTCAAGTGCATTGTATGGGCTTTGCATCTTGTCGCTGTAGTGGTCGTCGTTGCCGTGTCGTTGTTGTAGTTGTTGTTAGCGAGGTGGTTTGTCAGTTTGTGTTATTCGTGGTGTGCTTTTGTTGGCACGTTAGTTTGTTGGTCGGATGCGAGAGTCGTGTCCGGAGTCGTTCGTCTCAGTTAGATTTTCGAGGACGAAAATTTCTAAGTGGGGGAGAGTTGTAACGCCCCGATTTGTTTAATTCTATTTATTTATTTCATTTATGTGGATTTTGAGAAATGTGTGAATTTATTGTATTTTACCTGCTAATTGAGTTAATTGGTTAATTTCTCTGATAGGTAAATATTTGTAATAAATTATAAGTTCTTTTCAACCTTTATTTCCCGAAATATATTTCATCGGTATGTTTATGTTTTATCGCATTTTGAGAGCGTTTGGGAGATATTTGAGCTGAGGGGTATTTTGGTCTTTTGCTTGGGTAAGTTTTATGTTTTCATTTAAATAGAAAGAAAAGAGAGAAAAGATAGTAAGGAAAAGAAAAAGAAAGAAGAGAAGAGAAGAGAAAAGGGAGGAAAGAAAAGGGAGAAGAGGAAAAGTGTGAAAATCGACATAACTCCGTTTAAAACGCGATTAATCGGGTAAGGGTGAGAAGTTTCAATTATATCTTGCTTGTGTATGCATATGTGTATGTTTTCTTGGATTGTTTTGGATATTTTCTTATAGTTTTCATTCTAGGTTGAAATGAGAAAAATGGTTAGAAATCGATGTTTTCACGGACGAAAGTCGGAATAAATCGCGTAGTAGAGTCGTGTGATGTTGGGTCGTGTTTTAGTGTGATCGTTTGATTGAATTGAGTCGAATTTGTAACTTTTGCGTTTTTGATATATATCGATGTTTTTGTGCAAATTGATGTTGTGATCGAGTAAAAGTGTTTGGATATGTCTGGTAACATTGGTATAGGTTGATATTTAATCAGGAATGGTTGTTTGTGTGTTTTCGAATGATTTTGATCGAGTTTGGAATTGGGTTAAATTGATAAAACTATGTTTCAAAATATTTCGACCGTGGAAAATGTGTTGGATGGCTTTTTAATGGTGAAAATATTGTAGTACGTCGAATTCTGAGATCGCAGCTTTTTACCGAATCGAAAATGGATGTCCGGAAGTTTAAAAATGGTGTTCTTAAGGCTGAGGTTCAGCAGGTAGCGCGCTCAGCGCGAAGTCTGCGCGCTCAGCGCGCAGGTCTGGGCAAAAATGAAAATTTTCAAAACTTCAAAAATTCATAACTTTTGATCCGTAAGTCCGTTTTGGTCCCCGTTTGAAGCGTTGGAAATCTAATGAAAATTTCTTTCTATTAAAAATGGTTTGGAGGTTAGTAGATGAATTATTTAAGTCGTGGTTTTGGAAATGTGTCGTTTTGTCGACTTTTACCGTCGTAATTGTGTGCGATTGAGGTGTTATCATGCTATATACTTTTGGTATGTAACGTGTGGCTTGTGTGCTGTTATATGATGTGAATATACATGATGGTATGTTGTGATGATGGGTTGTGGCCTTATGGCAAATATGTGCATTGTTTTGGATTAGATTTCGATGCGTGATTAATGATGTTGTTGTGTGGTGAAATACATTCTTTGATTGAATATCAATGTATGTTGTTATGATGTGTTGTGGGTAGTTTATGGCTTGTGATGAAATGCATTATTTATGTGAAATTCAATGTATGTTGTGTGGTGGCCTCTATGGTTTGAAATGCATTGTTTGAATTGATTTGCAATGCATGAATGTGATGAGGTTGATTAATTCATATGGTTGAATTGTGAATGTATGGAATTGATGAGTTGAAATATATGCATGATTATGGTTGCATATATGTGTGAAGATGCATTTGATGTCATGAGTCATTGTATGCCAAGCATCATGATATGCATTCTTGTGACGTCCTGAGTGACGGTTTGGTTCCAGAGGGAATCTGCTATAACATCGTGTGCCCATGTGGGGACCTAAAGCGATGGTTATAGACGATCGTGTGCCCATGTGGGGACCTAAAGCGATCGGATTGTGTGCCCATGTGGGGACCTAAAGCAATCCATAAACGTCGTGTGCCCATGTGGGGACCTAAAGCGACGGGTGAACATCGTAGGCCCGACGGGGTGTTACTTGAGCGACCGTCAGTAACGAGCGATGGTTCCAATAGTTCCTGAGTGAACTGGTGATGAGACATGAAATGATGGAGTCGGTACCGCATGGCATTTGCATAGAGTCATTGTGTCGGTCTCTGTGCATTTGCATAAATGATGGATTCATTATGTGTGAGAATTGTGAATGGATGCATTATGTGTGGAAAGTCATGAATGGATTGAATATGTGTTGAGATTTATGTTTGGATTGGTGAATTGATGTGCATATATGATTGAGCTTGTGATAGCCTTTGTGAATTGATGTGCATTCGTGTTAAATGCATTGAATTATGAATGATATGTTTTGTGTATAACCATATGCATTATGTGTGATATGTTTTGTAATTGTGGTATGCTATATGTGTTAGTATGTGATGGTATGGGTGAGATGATTTATACATGTGTTTGAATGTGTGTTTGCATATTATTATGCAATCTTGATTTAGTTGTTATTTCTCACCCTTCTGCTGTTTTATAATGCTCTATGAGGCATTGTAGATTAGAGTTGCTGGAGGTCTTTTTGTGAAGATTAGTCCTCCGTTCTGTTGTCGGTCTTGGTGTCTGCTCTGATACGTAGCACGGGAGTCGGGGAACAATTACATATATATGTATACATTTGTTGAATGTATTTTGTAGTACTTTTGTGTATATAGTTGATGTTCTAAAATGATTTATTTTGTAAAACAAGTCGGTTATGGATCTTTCCGCTTTATTCCATAATTGACCTTTCCCTTTATATGGAAAAAGTTTCCCCTTTGAGGGTATTCTATTTTATGCTATGTATCAAATAATTGAGCAGGGATTGTATTTTATTTCTTTAAATGTGGCATCCCTGTTTTTGTCGGAAAAAATAAATTTTTAGTTACTCTGATTTTATTTATGTATTATTTATTCGCGATGGGAATTGGGGTGTTACGAGCACGCCTAAAAAATTATAACTATTACTATTTAAAATAAATTCCAACCATTACTATCATACACCTAAAGAACTTTAAATCATAGCGACTTGAACATAGGTAAAATTTACATAAATAATACCTATAGCATATGCATATGTTTTATTATTTCATAATATCAATTTTATCCTATTATAAAAAGTATATATTTAAAAATATAAAAATTATATTACTTATTATATACTTTTACAACGGATTTAAATATTTTCTTTCTCTTTTAAAAATGTGAAAAACACAGGGTGAAAAAAATGGATATCAACTCAAAAAAAGAGTCATAAAAATAAAACCATTTATAAATAAAAGCGACTAATAAAATATATCAAAAATTCAATTACAAAAATATAGTATAAATTAAATTTCAACTATACAAAAGAAAGTACTTAAAATCAATATAATGGAATCACAAAGTATAAACAACATATCTAAAACTTCAAAACAACATATCTAAAACTTCAAAACAACTGAATTGTGTATTTTAAATTAACTGTATGATATGACAAATTAATATATTCTTATTGAATGACATTGTAAAATTATTTTACACTGTCAATGCATACCAATTAAACTCAATTTTAAATTATTGATATGACATAGTAAATTGATGAATTCTTATTAGATGACAGTATAAAATTATTTTACGTGACCATACATACCAATTAATAATATGATACATCTAAAGATTTTGATTAATTACCTATGTAATATAGTTTTACCATTTACACTACTTTTAAACTCTAAACTTGAAATATAAAGTCATCATTATTTTCTCCCTCCTCACGTTAATTGCAGTCAGAATTTCACCTTTTTCCTATCCTTCGTTCATCTAAGTTTTTTTTTTTAATATAATTCAAAGCAAATCACATAAGAATGGATAAAAAAAATTTGACACAGTGAGAATGGATAAAATAAATTACTGTCACTATTCAACTTCTAAGTTCAGGTCAAATTTAGATTAAAACAATATACAATATTTGAATTTTTACCAAACCCAAATTGCAACTATCATGGAAACCCTACAAATTATTTCACATATTTCCAATACACTTTTTTCTGTTTTATTTACAATAATATATTTTTGAATATTCATTTGAAAAGTTTAAATTTATTAACAATTTGTAGACAAAATATATAACCTTAACCACTTATAAACAAACATTAGAAAACGATACTCATTTTAGAGTACTCCCAAAAATAAACAACGACTTCCTAATATGAGAATTAATTATTATTTCATGATTTTTATATTTATCATATCATCATGTTAGAATACATGAAACATAAAAACAAATTAAATTAAATGCTAAGATAGAAGAAATGAATAATTGTATACATAAAGGTTAAAATAGAGAGGTTTTGAAACAAAGTATGATCACGCTTACATATAAAAGACAATAAATTTATTATATATTGTTAAATGTGGTAGTGAAGTATAATGAGAGCCTAACATTTAGAAAAAAAGAGATTAAAAGATAAAACCTGCAAATTTTTTTCTTCACTTTGGGCAATAGAGCACAAATGCAAGTTTTAAATATTTAAGAAGTAAAAAATGTAAACTGCCATAAACTGCAACATTGGTTTAAGAAAAAATAACCGTGCTTTTGATGCATTTGAAATTATTGTTTTCAGTAAAAAAAATGTCATTATAAAATATAGTTATTTTCTAATGGAAGTTGAAGGGTAATTGAGGAATAAATTAAGGTCAGTCCAAAATACTTTATTCTCTTTATATATAATAATATATATATATATATATATATATTAATTTTGTCAATTCAACTCAGGTAGTAGAGTTACAAGAACATTCAATTGTCGAAGTATGAATTCGAAGCACGACGTTTCATTTATTCCTATAATAAGGGTGTAATCCATATTATTAAACTATTAATTATAAAGTTTTTATTGGTGTAATCGTGTTGTAAATTTATTAGATTTACTTTTTAATTATTATATTATTTTTTTTATTAGTGATCACGATTACTCTAAGTTATATATAATATGATATATTGTTTATTTTAATGTAGATAGCTCCAAATTACATAGGGGCTAAATTAAAAAATTTCTAGGTGAAATTTTTTTGATGTTGATGTCCATTGTCCATTCATCCATTTTATATGTTCATTTTTCGGGGTCGAATTATGAAGTTGACACATAACATAGTTTTTTAGTTTTCTTAGTTAACTCGAAGATTAATTTGGCTCTTTTCCATTTTAAGTTAGGGGAATATTAATTTCGTGATCAAGATATTAGTATTATAAACCTCTTACAAAAAATGATTAAAGTTTTAAATAATGATTATTAGTTTTTTGAAATAATGATTATTTATTGACGTATGGACATGTTTGTGTATTTGATTATGTATTTTTTATATACATATTTCTTTAGATGACTCTCATAGATCAACCTTTTGATCCAAATCATGTCGAGTGTCTATATATGTGATGATACTCACAATATATCCTCTTGGTTATGTTGAGCCTACTCCCCTACTTCATGGGTAGGTTGATAAGGTTGGAATGGAATGCATGGATGGAGTAAAATTATAGAAATACTCTTTTTGTTGGCCTTATCTCATTCATTTTGTCCTCCTCTTCAACCACTACCGTTGTAAGGGGGCTTCTTGTAATCTCCTTTCTTTATTACATATATTTCCTTCATGGATATGTAGCTTGTTTTTCTTTTTCTAAGCTTGCTTATAGTGTCAGATGAATAACATACTAGCAAGTTAGAAAATAAATTTGGAGTTAAACTTTTCACTAATGTGTGTAGGGCAAAAAATGTATTAAAGTTCTTTATTTTGTATGTATCGCCATTAAAATGCTTCATGAAGTAGCTAAATAACTTATCCTATTTTTATCTAACTTCGACGAGGTACATTGATCTCTGATGTCTTTTTCGACTTGTGGAGTACCTTGACTTAAAATTTTGACCTAACAACTTTCACAAACAAATTGACCTCCTAGGAAGGTGGGAGATCCCTAATAGTCTAACATTTTTTTGGGTGCGTGGAAAATAAATGCACTTGAGGGCGTCAGATGCAATTTGGAGTTCATTTATCCGTTGTAGGAGCTCAAGCACTAAATTTATTGATGTCTTTTTTGTCTGAATACTTTTAATTTTCTTAAGAACAAGAAAATGTTCCATTTTGAGAAATCTAATGACACGTAAAATAGTCGTTATTTAGTTTTTTATTTTACAACAAATTCGCTATTTTGAGTCTAGTTTTAGAAACTTTTTACTATATTTTTTTATTTCAATTTTCAAGAGAAAAAGATAAGAAACATACGAATTTAATAGGCCATAGAAAAATAATTTGAAGCTTAAGGTCAAACTGTTTGAAGTTCAAAGTCAGATGAAGCCCTAAAACACCAACATATTAGGAAGGACAAAACTGAAAAATGACCAAACCGTGTTAGAAAATATGACATGTTAGTGGGTGTTGTAACCCAAAATTTGACCCCTCCCCCTTACCTTTTTGCATAAGCATGTGCACTCGCATTTCTAGCATACACATCAGTATTTTATTTATCTGTGGATTCATTGCAAGTGATCGTACCTGGATCAGACAGTTAGATAGTGGCCAACAACGTCATGAAACCTTCAGCTCCGGTGATGGTGAGACGGCGGGGGGTGTACCTGCAAGGTACTCCGACGCTCAAGTCAGGAAAGGTCAGAGAAAAGCAAGTACAGAAAATAGGTGTGAGTTTAGAATATGAAGTAACATGGCCCTCTCAAGTGAGAGGGTATTTATAGAGAGCCCCCAGCGCGGGGCCAACAGTTACTTGCACTGGGCTAGATTGCAAGGCCCAATCCAAGTAACTGCCAGGGCTTACGTGGCGTAGTGAAGACCAGCACGTGGTCTTCTCCCTGGGGTAACGGTCCCGAGATCTCTAGAAGTAGGGCAGACCGATTCCTTCGGGAGTGGGAGGTTACAAGAGAACACGTCCTCACGGGGAGGCTCATAGGTGTTAAGGAGAACCGAGACCTACAGGACTTGGTGCCTCTGCTCGACGGTCTCAGGTGTATGTGTGCTTGACGCTAATGATGGCCGTTACGTACTCGACGTAGGCAGTTTACAGGGGCCTTGTCGGGCCAACAGGGGTCGTGCGGGTTGGGCCTGCCCATCCGAAGGGGAGGCGCTGGCCCAGTCCAGAACAGGAGCCCCCCAAGTCGTTGCTCTGAGGTGTCGGAGTAATGACTTAAGGGTCAGCAACTGTGTCGAGGATGCACTGCGTCGGGGAAAGTCCTCTATGCTGGGAGCGATTGGTCTACTCGAGTTTGACAGGCCGTGCTAGGCGACGCTACGGGGATACGAGAAGTTTGAAATCGAGCAGCAAAGCAACGAAAGGATGCGTGAGGTGTTACGAAGGGACGTGTATGGGGAAACGCATGCCACGTGTCACACGCCATCATTACCTAGGGCGACTAGGCTAGGGTAGTGTAATCGAGTGCCTAAGAAACCCCTCGAGTCCCGTGAGGGTCTTATAAATAGGGGTCGTCCCGTTTCATTCGCACTTTTCGCTCTCCCTTGCTCTGATTCTCTCTCTCTTCCTTCCCTGTTTTCATTGCCGTTCTCTGCCGCAGACCGCCGCCTTCCACCACAGACTGCCGCGCCGGAACCCTATCAGAATTGTATTTCAAGTAAGTTTTCTTATCTTTCTCTTTTCGTTCGCATTTTGTACGGTGGTCCTATGGTGAACTGACGAAGTTCCCATGGGAACCGTGAAATCTCCGGCGAATACAGCGGAGTTTCTTTGTTTTCTTGTTGAATCTCGCGGGGAGAAGGTACGAGAATTATGGGGACAAGAAGAATGCCCTGAGGACACAGGAAGAATATCCCGAGGTCTTCGACAGTATCCCTAACTGCAGGACGAGTTCTCGGGGGGTCGAAGCACCGGTGACCTGAAGATGGTCACGGGGTCGCTCGTTGGATACCCCAAGGACTTTGTGCAAGCACGGCGGTCGCTTGATCCCGACGCTCCTTCTTCGCCCTTTCACTTGATCATCGGTGGAGGGGTGAATTTGATATGGGTCATCGAATTAACCGTTTCCTTCTGCTTTTCAGGTAAATGGACGCCTTGGCCGTGGCCATGGGAATCTTAGACGTCGACGACCAACCCGACTCTCTGATGGCGGAGATCATTAGTACCGAGGAACGACCGCTCGACAAGTGGGTCAGCGACGAGCCCCTAAATATGATCTCCCAGTTTGTTGACGGAGACGAGGATGACATATTCTGCACTGTCGAGCACCGCCTGGTAGGCTCTGCGAAGACGTGGAAAGTGTTCTGGCCACTGGAGCACCACCGTATATGCTCGACGTACCGATGGATGAGGTTCCCCCTGTACAAATTTATGTTCGATGAGGCAGGATGGCGCCTGCCCTTCATAGATTTCCCACAGACGGTGCCATTGATCGTACCTGGATCAGACAGTTAGATAGTGGCCAACAACATCGTGAAACCTTTAGCTCCGGTGATGGTGAGACGACGGGGGGGGGGGGGGGGGGTCTGCAAGGTACTCCGACGCTCAAGTAAGGAAAGGTCAGAGAAAAGCAAGTACATAAAATAGGTGTGAGTTTAGAATATGAAGTAACCTGGCCCTCTCAAGTAAGAGGGTATTTATAGAGAGCCCCCAGCGCGGGGCCAACGGTTACTTACACTGGGCTGGATTGCAAGGCCCAATCCAAGTAACTACCAGCGCTTACGTGGCGTAGTGAAGACCAGCACGTGGTCTTCTCCCTGGGGTAACGGTCCCGAGATCTCCGGAAGTAGGGCAGACCGATTCCTTCGGGAGTGGGAGGTTACAATAGAACGCGTCCTCGCGGGGAGGCTCATGGGTGTCGAGGAAAACCGAGACCTATAGGATTTGGTGCCTCTGCTCGACGGTCTCAGGTATATGTGTGCTCGACGCTACTGATGGTCATTACGTGCTCGGCATAAGCAGTTTACAGGGGCCTTGTCGGGCCAACCGGGGTCGTGCGGGTTGGGCCTGCTCATCCGAAGGGCAGGCACTGGCCCAGTCCAGAACATCAGGTATATATTGAAATCCCCATAGAATCTCAAGGCTATGGATATGATCTCCACAGAGTCATCACAGTATCAATACAGGTTAAACAAAAGGATTTCTATGCCCATTTATTAAAGCAAGGGGTCGAAGCATGAAACCACGACCATAGCACCTTGTTTCAGGCCAAACAAGGGAAAATTTGACTGTGTTAATCGATTAACACTATATGGTTAATTGATTACACCTACAATATTTGTAGATTTTCAGCAGTTTCACAACACTGCAACATCTACCACTCTTCTCCTTTAGTCTACATCATTCTAGCATCTTGTGGAAGGTTCTAGACATGTGATTACACCAGAAAATATCAACTACATTTGTTACACTACCTCACTATCATTAATGATCACCATGCACTCTCATTTCCAATCATTTGAACCATTTGACCAATTGAGTTGCATTGGGATTCTCCAACTAAGTTAACCAATAACTAACTGAGTTAGACCCTAACTTAGTGAGTTAGATCTAACTAACTCCAAACCAAATGTCAAACCACATTTAACTAACTCCAAACCAAGTTCAAAACCTACATTCACTCTAAGCATATGCTCTATATAAACAAACCCTCACCTTGATGCAAAGGACCCTAGATCATTCTCTCATTTTGGTCTGAAATTTCACTCTCATTCTCTGAATTTTCTGCAGCACACATTATCTCTCAATCATCATCTTCTTCCCTAAACCTCACTTGAGCTTATTTCACCATTAAAGCTTAGAAAACTTTGCATTAAAGCTTGTTATTCTTTGAGCTAGATCTCTATTCCTCTTCATTTCACTTCTGAATTTTGTAGCAACATCATCATTTACTTCAATTCAAGCTTTGGAAGTTGATCATTGAAGAAATTTTTGTGCAAATTCGGATCCGAAGCAACTATCGCATTATCTTCGGTTTTCTCGCTATGGATTGCTAGAGATATCTGTATTTTATGGTTTTCTAAGCTTCTCTCCATCATATTTTGATTACAACAATTACCAAGGCAAATCTCAGCCTTGTAGGTTGGTGAATCTTGCTCAATTTATCGTTTTCGATCGATTTTACGTTTTCGCAATGTAGTTCCTAATTGACGCTTTGCTACTTGAATACTTGACTTGCATGTTTGATTCTATTAGCTTTTAATTGCTTTGAATTAACATGAATTTTGCATCTACTTCTATGCTCTAATCCACGGCAATTGCATGTGATAAGTGATTCTGAAAAGTGCTTTTCGAAATTCTGTTTTTGCTGTTTTTACAGTGGTAATCGATTAACACCAGTAGGTCAATCGATTACACCCTTTCCTGTGCCTGAAAACACAATTTTGACACTGTGTAATCGATTAACCTCAAGATGTTAATCAATTACACCTGGCACTTTTGCAAATAATCTTATTTCTTAGGGCTGTTTTGCATAGTTTTCTTGTGTGTTTTCCCATGCTTACTTGTATTCATGCCAATGCTACTGTTTTAGGCCAGTACCTACTTGTAATGACTCTTGCTTGATTAATTGCATAATTTTCTTTGATTAATTTACAATTTTGTCACATGTTGTAACATTTTTTGCACATTCTTGTTTATGTGTTAATATGATTATGCTTAGTAATACATGCTAGCTTGTTCTTGTTAATGCTTTGCAATTTCAATTTGATGCATTAGATTTGTTCTTTTTGAGAAAATTTAATCTTGTTCAACTTTGTTTCACACACTCGCTTTGATGATCTTTCGACTCGCTTGAAAGATTATTGGCATTTTCTTCCCCTCTGATTAATTGATCGAAACCTAGTTTCGATTAATAAATTGTTGCCCGCTCTCTTCTTTAGGATCTCTTTAGAGCCTCTCTTTCTTGATCCCCTGCTCAGTCGGGTGTCTACACAATAAGCTGGAGCACTGTACAAATTGCGTTGTTACTTTGTCGGTTTCAATTTCCGCATTACGCTTTGAGTGCTAGAGAAGGAATGAGAATGGAGAATTCCTACCCTCATTCTGACTATTTCTTGTAGGGGAAGAATGACCCTGTGCTTGGAATAGTCGCCTCTATCCTCGAACTGTAGTGTCTCTTAAGTCGATCCTTGGTCACTCTTTCTTGCCCCGAATCTCTCTTCCTCTTCGGGTTAACAACCTTCTCCTGGTTCAACACCTGTTCCATTGGTTGATCACCGTTCGTCGGTTAAAACACCAATTTTCTTCTTCCCCAGCAAAGTTGTATCCTTTCTTTCCTTCGGTTAACCACAGTCCGTTTGTTAACATACCGAATCCTCTGCGGAGTTAGCAACCTTCTATTGGCTCTCACCTTCTTTTTCGTTGGTTAACCACTGCCTGTCAGTTAAAAGACCAACCAATCTCTTTTTCTTCGATTAACCACTGTCCGTCAGTTAAAATACCGAATCTTTGTTGAGTTAGTCACCTCCTTGATTAAAACACCTTTTCATTTCTTGGTTAATCACTGCTCTCCATTTAAAAGACCAACTTTTTCATTTCCTCGGTTAACCACAATTCGCCTATTAACACACCGAGTTTCCTTTTTTGGATTAACACTTTCTCTTGGTCCAAACACCCATTTTCTTTGGTTAATTACTGACCGTCTGTTAAATACCATTTTCTTACTCTCTCTTTCCCTGGTAGAGTCAACCCTTTTCTATTGGTTAACCACTGCTTGTCAGTTAAGAGAGCAATTCTTTTTATCCCCAACAAAACCAATTTTTCTCTTCCTCAACAGAGACCAGTTGTTGTCCTTCTCCCTAGTGGAATCAAATCCTCTTTCTTTGGTTAACCATTGCCTGTTAGTTAATATACCGAGTTCTCTTCCCTTTTCTTTTCCCCAGTCAGGGTTAAGATTATTTTCCTTCTTTCCCCAGTAAGTGATTACTTTCCTTTCCCAGCAAGTCAAACACCGAGTCTCGGTTATAACACCCTTGCTCATACTCCTTGCCCCCTCTTTTCCTACCTCTTTCTTCTTTCTCTTGGTTTTGACACCGTTTCTTTGCTTTTCACTCTTGGTTTTGACACCATTTCTCTTTCTTTCTCTGTCTTTGTTCTCTGAACTACGTAGGATCTAAATTCCTCATTGCACTATGAGGATACGTAGGCACAAGATTGTAAAATCTTGGAGAGCCACTTTTTCCCTTCTTTTCCCTGGTTCCATGAACTACAAAGCTCTGAATTCCTCATTGCACTATGAGGATACGTAGGCACGAGGGCCTCAATCCTCTGCGAGCACTTTTTTTGCCCCTTTCCTTTCCCTCTTTAGCGAGTAGCCTTTAGATAGAACACCCATATGAGCCTAGAAACAAGCAGAATAGTTCCCGTCGAGTACGACGGGTGCGTGGAGGTCTAATACCTTTCTCTTGCATTACCGACTCCCTTACCCGTTTCTCTTTCCCCTTGGGTTTTATCGATATTTTCCCTATCCTTTAGGACTAAATAAAGTTCGGTGGAGACTCTGTTGTATCTTTGAGCGTGTGATGCACTCAAGTATAATCTCGCTAGCTTCAGCTGGCGACTCTTCTGGGGAGTCCTTGCTCTTGCAAGTTGGAGTCTCGCCTATTTTTGTTTGTTTCCATGCTTATTTGGGTGTTTATCTTTGTGTTTTACTTGCCTTATCTTTATGTTATTTACTACATTCTTTTACTGCTTTAAATATTCATATGCTGCATACTCTGGATATCTGCTATATTTTTTGTTGTTGTTAGGATGGGTTGATGTTACTTGAGAGATAAGTTGTATACCCGGGCTTGGGCATACACACAGGAGAGAATCGTGGATAGTCGTGTCGCATGCGTTTCACGCGTTGGGTTGTCACGAGAGCCACACCCAGACTAGTTTCACTTGAGAATACTTTTGTCCTACGAGAATTCGCTACGCAAGGTATTTTCACTTGATTCCATGACTCTGGGGGACCTTCTAGGGACCACCTTTGGAAGACTAGAACACACCTGTGAGAGGATATTATATTTTTGCAAGAAACCAAGACTCTTCATAACATTTGTTCTCTTGTACACGTCAGACTTTTTCGCCTACACAGAATTATATATGCGGATTATCCAGATTATTTAGACTATGTTGGCTTCTTGGTTCTTGTGTTGCATATCATTTCATCATATCAATTAAATTTTGCATGTGCATTTCTAGGGTATTCGAGAGCTTGATCTTTGTTGACGTAATCAAAGAAGATGAGTACTGGTTGCAAAGGTATCTATAGCTACAAGTTTGTGGAGCCTAAGCTGAAGACTTTGAGAGGTTTAACATCCTGTATGACTGAAGATAACTGGGTTGTTTTCAAGGATGATTATGGTAATCTTTTGACCATCCTCAACACTGAAGTTAACGTCACGGTCATCCATACATTTGTTCAGTTCTATGACCCGCCACTAAGGTGTTTCACATTTCAAGATTATCAGTTAGCGCCAACACTTGAGGAGTATTCTCATATCTTAGGGGTTGAAATCAAGAATCAAGTTCCCTTCATCTACACCAATGGATGTCCGAAACCTCACCTCATTTCTGAAGCTCTCTGCATTGATAAGAAGGATGTAGAAGCTAATCTCAAGACTAAGGGTGGCACTCGAGGGTTCACTTTGAAGTTTCTGGTATATAAAGCTATTTATTTTACTGAGGCTGGAAGTTGGAGTGCCTTCAATGTTGTGCTTGCTTTGCTTGTATATGGGATCGTGTTGTTTCTGAACATGGAAGATTTTGTGGATCAAGTTGTTATCTTTATCTTCTTGACTAATAATCAAGTTCCTACGCTCTTGGCTGATACCTGTTATTTTATTCATTCGAGGAATGAAACGAAGAAAAGAATTATTGTCTGTTCTGCTCCTATGTTATACCGTTGGTTCATGTCTCACCTACCACAGAAGGGTCCCTTCGTTGAGAACAAGAGAAATCTCAAATGGTCTCAAGGGATCATGTCTCTGACTGCCGGTGACATCTCTTGGTATTCTCGAGTCTACAAAAACACCATAATCATTCTTAATTATGGTAAATTATCCAATGTGCCACTCCTCGATACAAAGGGAGGGATTAACTACAATCCAAGACTAGCATTCCGCCAATTTGGGTATCCTATGCTTGACAAGCCAGATCCTGAGAAAGTGGAGGAGTTCATCTTTCATGAAGGGGTTGATAACTTGGGATTACTGAAGAGGTTTAGTGCTTCCTGGACACAGATTCACCATGAAGGAAGAACTGAGTTGGGTAAGAAGAACTGCATAGCAAAAGAAGCCTACACACAATGGGTTAGAGAAAGAGTCAAAGAGATCTTGCTGCCATTTCCTTATGAGCCTTCCATTAACGTCAAGCTTCCCGAACTTGCCATTGTTCCTCCATCTGAAATTGACCAACTCAAGCGGACTATTGAGATGTTGAAGAAGTAGAATGATGATCTTCGGTTTAACCTTGATAAGGTCACATCTGAGAATGAAAGCTTACATATTGATCTCCGTCAGAAGAGGGAGCGTATGCTCAAAGAGGTGGAAATAGAACAGAACAAGATGAGGAAAGTGGGTGATGGTCTGAAGGGTACCTATGATGGACTCACCTCGAAGAAAATGCAAATCGCTGACACTCAATATTAAGCCTACTAAAATGAATTAAGCTAAAAGAAGTAACTTGGAGAACTCCGAGGAAAGCTATCAAAATACAATACAAAGCCGCAGAGTGAAAAAGATCGCGCTACCCAGTTGGTGAAAGATCTCTCGCAACGTCAAGCCGAGCTCGACAAAGCTTTCGGTGAGATCGAGAAGCTGCAAGATCAAGCGTATCAGAACCGAGAGGAAATCATCTAGCTCAACTTGGAGAGTACTCAATGGGAGTGTCAAAGTCGCTATCTGCAAGTCCTCTTATATCAGAAAGAGGCCTTTTTACAAGATCTCCTTCAAGGACCTAATCATTCTTTGCTGCATAACCTCTTAAAGGATGCAAAATATTGGAGCGAGAGACACGCTCGCTTATTCAGATTCGCCGAGCATGTGCTGGAAGACCTGCCAGGGTTGTTGAAGGATGCATATGCTGATGTACTGCCACACAAGACTCCTTGGGCCGTTTTTCATTTCTTATCTCTTTGTAGGATCCAGGCTGATCTTGTTGTAGCCCAAAAGGTAGATCTTTAAGTTGTATTGACTTGTACTATTTCCCTTATTGAATGAATGAGAAGTTTTTTTGCCAAATTTTATCTTTGTGCCTTTACTTGTATGCTTTATGATTACTGTTAACAAAGATAAAAAGCTCGAGAATTCCTGGAATAAAAACTTTATTTTTGCATGCATTGCATTCGCGCATATGAACGACCATCATCCAGAAAAACAAAATGCTTACACCGTCCATCTCCGTCTTGTAGCAAGACGACGACTCGACATTGCTATTTCACTCTATCAAGCAAGTCAAAGATCATGGCTGACTATGAAATTGAGAAAGCCGCTTACGAGGAAACTTTGGCTCAGTTTCAAGGTAGGATGGATCAGTTCCAGATCAACATGGATGTTATCATGGAGTTCCTTTATGCTCAGAAGGACGCTGCTGCTGCTACTGTTGTTGCAACCACTACTGATGCAACTGTTGTCACTCCTGCTGTTAATTCTACCTCTGCTGTTGTTGAAACGCCAGTTGAGACTGTGATTCAACATGTTGTCAATCTACCAAGCTCTTACCCTGGTCCAAATAGGCTTCATGTTGCCTATCCATGGGGAATGCCTCCAAATTTCACTCCTCAGATTGCCAATGATGGTGCCTTATCAACTTTTTGCCATGTCTGCGCCCAATGGAAACTCTATTGCTTACCCATGGGGCATGCCTACGCCGCTTCCACCTCATGTGGTTAACAATGATGATCACGAGATCCCTCAGGCACATGCTCGTCAGACTCCCGTGCCAACTGATGTTGAAACTCCCAATGAGGGAGAGCCTGTGTACAGAGGTCCTCCTAGTCGTGTTCCGGTTCCACCTCAATCTAATCAAACTGTTGTTCAGAATGTTCATTCTCGAATGCCCTACCTTGGGGCATCCTCCGCTGCTATGGTACCTCCTCCTGGTTATCCGTATGGTGTTCATATGGGTCAGACTTCTGGTCATATGGTTAATTATGGGTGGGATATCTGTCTCAGTTTGCTTCTCCTCAAGTGCCTGCTCAGGCTGTGTCTCTGCTCTCGAATCCTCATATTCTTGTCAGACCTACTGATCAGAACAAGCCTGCAGATTACAAGCTGTTGGACGAGAGAATCAGAGCTATTAAAGGATTTTCTGCTTTTGGCATGGATGTCAAAGACTTGTGTTTGGTTCCAAATGTTGTGTTGCCACAAAAGTTCAATATTCCTGAGCTGCCGAAATACAAAGGGTTGAGTTGTCCTCGAAGTCATGTGACCATGTACTGCAGAAAGATGGCATTGCACTATGAGGATACGTAGGCACAAGATTGTGAAATCTTGGAGAGCCACATTTTCCCTTCTTTTCCCTGGTTCCATGAGCTACGGAGCTCTGAATTCCTCATTGCACTATGAGGATACGTAGGCGCGAGGGCCTCAATCCTCCGCGAGCACTTTCTTTGCCCCTTTCCTTTCCCTCTTTAGTGAGTAGTCTTTAGATATAACACTCATCTGAGCCTAGAAACAAGCAGAATGGTTCCCGTCGAGTACGACGGATGCGTGGGGTGTTAATACCTTCCTCTCGCATAACCGACTCCCTTACCCGTTTCTCTTTCTCTTGGGTTTTATCAATATTTCCCTATCCTTTGGAACTAAATAAAGTTCGGCGACAGCACTGTTGTATCTTTGAGAGTGCGATGCACTCAAGTATAATCCCGCTAGTTTTAATAGGCACATAAAAATATGAAGAATCTCAAAATTCAAAATACGAATGAAATTTGTAGCAAGTAACACGCCCAACCCATATTTTGAGAAAAATGGTCATGTTGCACTCGACTTTCGTAACAATTAGTTTTAAAACTACATTAAGAAGTTAACTCAATATTAGTAGTCATTATGTATCCTCTACTATAAATAGGATTATAATTCTTAAGTCTTTGCATCACTATATATCATAATTTTTATAATATTTTTATTACAAACTTCTTAGCTTAGTTATTAGCATAATTTTAAAGTTTTCTTTAGTTTCTTTGTTCTTAGTTTCCGCTTAATACAATAATGATTTATGCAAATATTTCTTGTATTTGCCTCTCTTACTTGATTTCTGTATTTGATCTCTTTATTATTTATTTTACTTATGCATTTCATCATATGCATTTTCTAAACGTTACTATGGGTCTATTTATTTTATCTTTAAACAAAATACTTTTTTTAAACTTTTTCCAACTTAGTAAAAAAGAATTTTTTTCTTTTTTTTTTATAAATTAAAAAAACTAATTTTAACATCGAATATCATAAATATAAATTATTGATGATTAAAACATAATAAAAGTCACTTAATTTTTCAAACGATATGTCTCAGAAACGAATTTTATGAGAAGTTTTTCAAAATAGTTTCAATTTAAGTAATGTTTTGAAAATTGGATATCAAAAAAAAAAGTCATAATAAAAGGAAGAAATGCTTAAAATAACATTTTATGAAAAATGATTTAAACTAATTTTTTATATAAAGATTTTTTAAAAAATTCTTTGAATTTGCTTTAAAAAGAAAATATGTAATACTATAAAAATCATTTAAGAAAAAAAAGATAGAAACAAATGGACCCTATGTCTGAGTAGTCCCCCTATCTTGAGGTAGCAAATAGTTTGATAACAGTCCATATATAAAATGGTTGTTTCTCGTTATTATTGAGTAAAATAACTTAATCTAGTCTTACTAATTTTCACTCTTGTAATTACGTGTTTTGCATTGGAATAGATAATCATATGAAATAGTGAACACATAAGTCTGATTATTAAAATCACAAGGCATAATTGAGTGAAATAGAGAATGCAGAAGTGTGACCATATGCTATCATATATTACTCTTGCAAACAGGTAGTTATATGATCAATGATAACCAGGTGAAATAGATAAGATATAAAGATCCAATTATCTAAACGATAGGACAGAACATGATGTATTTTTGAGAATTTTTTCTGACAAAAATAATGACATATGTGCTTAATGAGCTTTAACTATACACTTACCACAAAAAGTGGAATTTGTTAGTCAAAGTATACTTTATGAAACTGAAAGGAGATTAAAGTTACAAGAAGTGTTGTTCATATATACGCGTGCAAGCACCTTAGTGCTCACATAGTGGATTTTGACCTTAATGTTAGGAATGTTCTACTATGAACTGTGAATGTTTTTTATGGATATTCCACGATATATCTTGAATTTGGGTGCTAAGACCACAAGCTGTCTGACATGAGATTGTAGCTTTGCCAACATAAAGCCGAACTTATTTTATAGAAAGGATTTATTTTGTAATAATATTATTAATGTTTTTAAATAAACACTTGGTTGAGAAATGAAAAAAAAAAACGAACAAACAACAAGGGTGGAAGGCATCTACCTAACTATCATTAAAATTGTTAAGTATAAAAGTGTGAGTAGTGTGAATAATAGTCCTATATTAGATAGGAATGTGGTGACTTGAGAATTTATAAGTGGGAGAACCCACACATCTATCACATTAAAATTTTGGGTGAATATGTGGTGTGTCTCTCACAATGGTGTTGCTCTAGAAAAGAAGTCCCACAATGTTCAATGCTCCCTAGTAAAAATTTCCCCTAACAGTGGTATCAGAGCCTTTGGTTCGAGCGAATGGTCGACTCACTTGTATTGAAAGTATCATCACAGACAGTGGCTTGAGTGTCCTGTTGAAGAGTGTTAACAGCTGTACAAGTGCATGTAGATGAAAAGAGCTTCCGCTTTAAGTGGGAGTATTGTGGAAGCATCGTTGATAGACTCACACTTGAAGGAGAGTGTTAAGTACAACAAGTGTGAGTAGTGTGAATAATAGTCTCACACACCTATCACCTTAAAGTTTTGAGTCAATATTTGGTGTGTCTCTCATAAAGGTGTTTCTAAAAAAGAAGCCCCACAATATTCAATGCTCCCTAGTAAAAATCTCTCCCAACAAAAACTAACTAAATTGATGATTTGCTAGTGGTAAAGTATTCCACCTAGTGTCATTATCCATAAAATGTCGTGTGTGAGGCAATCTATGTGCAAGGTTTTCTCTTCGTGAAAGATATGTTAGATTTTTGATCTAAATGAATGAGCAACGACCATGTTATTATTTTGATCATTTAATAACTTCTAAGGAACTAACTTTTCATTTCATTGTAGAAGGCTTGGATTGAAAGGGTTGAATTACTCTCTAAGCATAGGTAGTTTCATCCCTTTGTGATTGCATGGTGGATGAATAACATAATGACATGCAATTTCACTTGAAAAATTGTGTTTATTCCTACCTTAGCCAAAAATGCCTAAGAAAAGTGCCTAAATAATCTCTGAATATTCCATTACATGTTGAGGTCCCGAAATTTACTATAAAAGATTCATCTATATTGCTTTTGATCCAACCAAAATTAGGCTTAATCCTATTTATTCTAGGAATATTTTGTGCTGGTGGATGCTTTCATTTCATGTCAAATACTTTAATAATTGAAAACTCCAACATTGAAGAGTACACATACCCTTTGAGATATGGTGAGTAAAGAAACATCAACTTTATAATGTGGTTAATTTCTCTATTAATCACTATTTTAAATGGCAATGACAATTTGACTCCAACTAAGCAATATTTGACATATCATTCAATTAAAGTTAAAGTAGTATTAAAAGTTAAGATGATGTTAACATGTGCTCCAAGGGCACAAGATAATAGCTAAACGGAGGAATGTTTTTTTTTTTAAATTGTGCACTAAGTATATCAAAAATTTAGTACTCTTTCTGTTTTAAAATGACTGTCATTTTAACAAATAAAATTTATTTCAAAATGAATTTCATTCTCATTTTGTAATGTATAAATAATTGCTATTTTTCAATTGTATTCATTAATTATTACTCTCCACACTACTTCTAAGATATTTATAAAGTTAATATAGTAAAAGTGCAATGTCTTATGACAATATTATTATATTCCGTAATCTGTGTGAAAACACATTAAACGACACTCAATTTAAAATAGAGAGAGTATTAATTTTTTATTACTTTTTCCAACACAAATTTTTTATTTGTAAGTTTTTTAATATGTATCCTTAGAGAACAATTTAGTATTACCCTAAAAGTTAAAATAATACTTTTACTAATTAATTTATAATATTTTTTTAAAACATCACCAACACGTTATCCTCACCACAAAAACTATCAACTCAGAAAATTCTTTGATTATCTTTGTTCTTATCCAATCACCAAAATATCAAATCCTTAAAACAACCTCTTACTCTTTTCACCACTTTCAAATTGAAAAATGAGATAAGGTTATAAAATAAAATATTCCCAATTGCTTGGTTCCACTTACACTCCCCTCTAATGGCTTCATCCCTTTCTTCTGTCATCCATATCTCCTTCGTTGACACCAAAACAACATGAACACGATTCTCTATTGTCACTGTTGAAAAGGATAACAAGTGTGAGTAGTGTGGGGAAGTCTCACATTGGTTCAGAATATGGAGACTTGAGCATTTTTAAGTGGGAGAACACACACATCTATTACCTTAAGGTTTTGGATGAGTATATGGTGTGTCTCTCACAAAGGTATGTTGTTCATAAAAGAAAGGCCCCAAAGTAAAAATGATATGTCGTGTTAAACCCCCCCCCCCCCTTCTCCAATCCCCGAATAGCCCCAACAGTGATATCAAGAGTCTTTATCTTGAGTGAAAGGACCAATTTACTTGTATCAAAATGCCTGTAGGATGTGTCTATTGAAAAGTGTCAATGGAGGTACATGTGTATGTGGATAAAAGAGTTTCCACTTGAGGGGGACCTTTGTGGATAGACTCACACTTGATGGAGAATATTGTGGATAGACTCACACTTGAGGGGGGTGTTGAAAAAGGATTACAAGTGTGAGTAGTGTGGGAAAGTCCCACATTGTTCGGAATGTGTAGACTTGAATATTTATAAGTGGGAGAACCCACATACCTAAGGTTTTGGGTGAGTATGTGGTGTGTCTGTTTCAAAGGTGTGTTGCTCATAAATGTTTCCTCGTGCACCCCCCCCCCCCCTCGGAATAGCCCTAACAGCCACTCCCACCTTAAAATCTCGCAGAAAATTCTACACTACTTCTTCCAAATACACTCTAGATTTTCCAATTTTTAAAAAACACCCCACCAAACAATAACAACAAAACTCATCTTTATCCGACCAACTCGCTCCTCTTGCAAACACAAGGTTATCCACTCTCCCAGAAAACCGACCTAAAGTCTTATCAAAACCAAAACCCACATAGGTCAATCCCACTAAGGCTAAACGTACCGTGTTGATCTTGATGTTTCTAGGATGAAGCTTGTTTAGTGTAATTATTTTTAGACTTTGTTGTTTATAAGATGTTGATGTTCCATTATTGTTGTTGTTGAAGAATATTGATGTTCATTTGTAAGATGTTGATGTAGTTGTAAGATGATTGAATATGCTTTTGTTTGATTTGAGAGAACAAAGAAGAAATCAAACTTATGGGTTTTGAGTTTTTGTGTTGGCATGAGAGGAAGAACACAACCTTTGTAAAATTTGAAAAAAAAATCACAAATATTTAAAATATAAATTAATTCAATTAAAAGCTTTTCAAATTATATCAAAAAGCCATTTAATAATTTTTCTTTAAAAAATATATATATAATTAAATGAGGACGTCACATGCGCAAAAGTGGAGAGAATCAAAAAAATATCAAAGAAAGTAAAGTTGAGAGACCAAAAATTTGAGTTTTAAAATATGAGGAATAAAAAGTTAAAAACACTTAAACATGGGATAAAATATATTTAAGTCTAGAGTATGGCTGACAATGAATCGAACCAACTTTAATATAGTTCAGAATTCGATTTGACAATTAAATCGTTGAACTAGGTCCATGAACCATATGAACTGAATATGAGCAAAATAACTAAGTTCGTTAACTAAATGAGTTGAACTTGAACTATACATTGTTCGAATCGTTAAGTTCATGAGTTAAATTGATTATATATGAGAATGATTATATTGTCATTAAAAGTAGGTTTAAAGATTGACTCCAAATCTTAGCCCTATATTTTCTTTTAATCTAAAGGTTTTAATTGATAATTTATATTCTCAAGTGAGCAAAATATTTTTAAAAATTATTATACAAATAAAATCAACATTTTATGATGTTTTTTAAGAAATATCTTCTAAATTTCTTTAAATTTAAGAAAATCAACATATGGTAGTAAAGATGACAATTTCATTTAGAGTATCCTTGTTGGAGGCATAATGACATTTACTAAAATATGTTAAGTATAAAAACATATAGATTTTAATTCAGTAAGCAAATGAGGTGAACCTAACGAGATAAATCTAATAAGTTGAATCGGGTTGTTCGTGAACTCATAACAAGTCAAATTTGAGTTTTATAAAAGTTTATGTCGAACTCGAATCGAGATTTGAGCTGAAAAAATTCTTAACAAGTTGAATCGAGCTGAGGCGAGTTTGAATCGACTCGACTCATTTTCAACCCTAATCTAAAGTAATAAATAAAATTGATCGGGGGAGTTCAGACTGGATCGTCGTGGCCTTCGCGTAGGACAAGTGATGATGCTTGTAGGAGAGGAGGGGGGTGTACCTGCAAGGTACTCTGATGCCAAAGTAAGTTTGGGCTAGAGAGAAAGCAAGTATGCAAGCAAGATTTCAAGTAATGGTTATTGAATACCTGCCCCTCTCAAGTGAGAGGGTATTTATAGAGGAATCCTCAGCGCGGAGCCAAGACCTCTCATGCAATCAAAGCGCCTGGTCGACCAATGAGAGACTGTCAGGTGGAGGGCAAGGTGCGTGGCCCTTTGACCAGGTCCAACTGTCTCCGTGGGATCCAGGGAGACAGTTGGTCGCGTTAATTGTTTAGTGAGGGAGAGGGGCATGCCCAACAACTAGTTCCTGCCCAACGGCTAGTTTCTGCCCAACGGCTAGTTTCTGGCTATTGGGCCTGGCCAATGGCTGGATTGGGTTATGCCTTGCCCTTCTTGGGGCACAGCGCCTGCCCAGTCCAAAACAGGAGCCCCCCAAGTCCTTGCTCTGGTGAAGAGTGAGGACTTAAGGTAGCCATTTGAACAGTTACCTTTGGATAGCGTTTGGGGACAAGCCCCTCGCATTCGCCAAAGTAGAAGTGGTCGGTGCTGATGCTTTGATTTGTGCGACCAGCTGTTGGTGCTCAGGGAGTATCTTCTTAAAAGGTTATTTTTCTGTCGAGCAGGCTTTTGTGAAGATGCTCTCCAGAGTGGCGTTTTTATGTCGGAGATCTTTGGTGAAGACGTGATGTGCGTGCGTCAGCGAGGGGATGTGCTCGCGGGATAGCAAGAGACTTGGTGCATGTAACGTTTACCCTTGGGAATGCCAAACGAAGATTCCTTTTGACACGTGGTGAACATGCTGTCCCTGTCAGACCTAGAGCCGCCTAGGCAATGATGGCCTTTGCGCTTCCCCACGAGCAAATGCTTATAAAAAGGGGGGAGAGGGGACTCATTTGTACACTTCACAGGAATTTCTCTTCTCAACCCTTTTGCTCTGCAACTTATCTTCTTGTCGGAGCTTCCCTTCGCCGCCGTCGATCTTCATCGTCTTCGTCCCAACCTTCATCTTCAACCCAAGTAAGTTCTTCGTGTTTTTCTGCATTTCTCATGGTGTTCTTCATTTTTTTGGTGTTCCTCATGAATTTCCCGGCGACTTATGAGTTTTCTGGTTGAAGATTCATGTGTTCTTCAATGAACACGTGAATTTCTGGAAATTTATGAAGAACATGAAGAAAATGAAGAGCGTGGAATGAACGTTGGATTTTTTTGGTGTAGATTCTCCTAGATTCTGGTTAGGATTAGTTGTAGGTTTGTAGTCGGGCGCTAGGTCTGTTCGACGCGAAGCTCTGGCTATGCACGACGAGCTTGCTTTGTTGAGAGCTCAAGTCCTTTCGTTAAGTCGCGGAGACTCGTCCCCGTTTTAGGATACAGTGTCATCGTGTTAAGTCGCGGTCAAAGTGGGCTCGAGGTTGTCCTCGACTTCTTCCTCGCCCTTTCACTTGACTAGTGGTGGAAGGGTGGATTTGAACTTAGTCGTCGAATTCACTTTTTCTTCCTCTGATTTTCAGGTGAAAATGGCTGATCCGCGTGAAGAAGTCTTGCCCGACGCCCAAGCCGCGCAAAAAGAGGCGGAGGAGGCCGTCGAATATGCTAACGTCCAGGTCACGAGGGGGGACCTAAAATGGATTTCCCACGAGCCACTGTCGATCAAATCAAGGTTTACTGAGGAAGAGGTTCGGGAGTTACCCTACCTAGAAGATCGGGTCGAGGATACGCTCGTGCAATGGAGGGCCATCTGTCCGACCGAAAATGACAGGATCTGCTCGATCTACCCGGGGATGCAGTTCCCCATGTATGAGTTTGCCTTTGTGGAGGCTAAGTTTTGGCTGCCTTTCACTGACTTCCAAGAGGCTCTTTTTCATCACTTGGAGTTGTGCCCCGCTCAGCTTCACCCAAATGCACTGGCGTTCATACGTGCTTTCGAGCTAGTGTGTCGCTACTTACATGTCGGGGCGACCGTAGATATCTTCTTCTGTATCTTCCAACTCCAACGAAGCACAACATGCTCGAAGCAAAGCTGGGTGTCTTTTAAACAGTAGAGCATGCTCTTCTAGCCGTACTCAGAGTCTGTTCGACACTTCAAGGACAGGTTTCTGGTCGTGAAGCCTATCTTCGAAGCGGCCAAAAGGTATATATCTACGCTCGAGACGGTGACCATTGATGGTCGGCAAGTTGAGAAGCCTGTATCTAAGTTCCCCTTGGAGTGGGTGTACGCTCACTTCAGATATAGGACCGACCAGTTCCTTGTAAAGCACAAGCAGCTCAGTGAGGGGGACAAGGAGTCCTACCGGGTGCTTCATGCTTACTTGGAGAGCTTTAGTCCAGCCTTCGTGGTGGAAAGAGATGGCAAAGAGCTGCTCGGGGATGATGGGGAGCCTATTCGAGTAGGCCTCTATATCAACACTAAGGCTCTCCTTGAGTGTGAAAACGATGACGTGGCCTTCCAGCTTCTTGGTATAACCTGCTCTTGTGCCCGTATTTGTTAAGCTTCTATCTGCTAACTTTTGTCTTTTTGTGTTCGCAGAGAAAATGGCCTGCATGAGAGAGCGTTTGATGAGGTTCCACGCAGCCAAAGTCTAGAAGAAGGTGCCTCTGATGCCCAAAGCTGGAGCGGCCAAGCAGCAGGCGACGCTAGAGAAGTTTGTGTCCGGCGCTGGCCCTATTCCGGGGACGACTTCCATACCACCAACTCCGGACGCATCCCATAAGAGGAAGCGGGATGATATTGGAGCCTCTCCCGCGGGCTGCTCGGGTGGTTCTCCTAGAGGAAAACTTATACTTGCCTGCGTGCTATCTACAGGGGAGGATATTTGACGAGGAGAGCTCCATTATCATCCCGGAACTCGATTCCTCAACGATTATGTCCGTCGATCATCAGGCACGGAGGAAGCTCCTTTGTCAGGACGCAGCCAATATGATCAGGATATTGGAAGCGGCACTGGCCCTTGGAGATGCAGAGGTAGTTCATCGCTCCGAGCTCAAGGAGGCCAAGACTAGGATCAATGACTTAGAGTGTGAGAACGTGGAGATATATAATGAGCTGAAGAAGCTGCAAGGTCACCAGGAGGCCAAAATACTGCTCCAAAAAGAAGTGACCCAAATGAAGGAGGAGGTGAAGAGAGTCAATGATGAAAATGCCCGCTTGAAGGCGAGGATGGCTGAGCTGGAGGGGTCGTCGGCAGTGGGTGAGGATGAGACTGACGACGAGAAGGCCTTGAAGACGAGGAAGGACCTGATTGAGAGGATCCCTCTCCTCGAGGAGGACAACCTGGGGGTAGCTGAGTTTGGCTTTAATGCTGCTTTGGAGCAGCTGAAGGCCCTTAATTCTGACGTTCAGCTGCAAACCGAGGGAATGGCTCTACTCAATGTGGTCGTCAACGGCGAGGTGGTCCCCCCGGAGGGTGATAGTGAGGTCGTTTAGTTTGACTTTTTTTTAATGTACATGTATTTTGTGGGCTTGCGTGCCTTTTTTATGTAATGTTTGTCGGGCACAACCCTTCTAATGTATACCTGACTTATTCCGGCCTTGCCGATGTTATTAACATTTTGTTTGGGATTTTCTTATCGCATTTGTTTATGTACGCTTGTTTGAATGGACGTTTGCTCGGCTTGTTCTTGTTGCGCCCGGCAGTCTTGGAAACTTGTCGCGGAGGACGGAGTGGTTTCGTCGTCGATGAGACTAGGATCTCGGTTGAGGTACTAATCCCATAGGCTTGGACTGTTCCCATCGCGAGCTGGGTGTCCTGCCTAATTGGTGCACCAACGGCGGAGCTCGATTGAGGCATCCCCGTTGTGCTCAGAGTCTGCTCGCTCCATAAGCAGAAACTGGCCTTCGTTGTAACATGGATCATGCTTGCACCGGGGCACGATCCTTTGGCCGAGTAGTCTCCTCGTTGGGGGTGATCTCGTCAGAAGTTGGTCCGACCTCGAGGTTGGTCCTAACTATAGTATTATTTGAGCTTTTCAGCGTTCCATGGTCCAGCAAATGGTTCTCCGTCCAAAGTTTCCAAGTAATAGGCTCCCGTGCCCGTTTTGGACTTGACCCTGTAGGGTCCTTCCCAGTTTGCGGCCATTTTTCCTTCGCGCGAATCTTTCTGGTTTCTGCGCAGGAACAATCTGCCAACGGGGAAGTCGCGCTTTATGACCTTAGCGTCGTGGCACAAGGTTATTTGTTGTTTCTGCGAGGCCTTGCGGAGAGATGCTCCTGACCGTATTTCTTCGACCAGAACGAGCTCTTCTCTTAAGGCTTCGTCGTTCATATCCTCGTCGAGGGGAGCTTCCGTTCGTCTAGAAGGTTCCCTGATTTCTACCGGTATCACTTCCTCGGTTCCGTAGGCTAGTCGAAAAGGGGTTTCCCCGGTGGTGGAATGTGGTGTTGTTCTGTAGGTCTAGAGCACGCTATGTAGCTCCTCGACCCATCTATTCTTGGATTCGCCCAGCCTTCGCTTCAGACCACGAAGGATTACTCTGTTCGCGACCTCTGCTTGCCCATTGGTCTGGGGATGCTCGACCGATGTGAAGTGTTGCTTTGTGCCTAATTTGGCGACGAAGTCCTGGAACTTTCTGTCCGAATTATGTTCCATTATCGGTCACGAGGGCTTGGGGTACTCCGAATCGTGCGAGGACGTTCCTTTTGTAGAAGCGAAGTATATTGAAGGTTATGATCTTGGCGAGGGCTTCGACTTCTATCCACTTGGTGAAGTAGTCGACGGCCACGATCAGAAATTTGCTTTGATAAGACCCCATAGTGAAGGGGTCGAGTATGTCCATCCCCCACCAGGCAAAGGGCCAAGGCGAGGATAGAGTCTTCATCTCATTGGGGGGTACTAAGTGCATGTCCCCGTGGCGCTGGCACGGGTCACATTTTTGGACATGCTCCTTGGCATCGTGTTGCATGGTCAGCCAGTAATATCCTGCTCGCAGGGCTTTTCGTACCAGTGATCTCCCTCTCAAGTGTTGTGCGTCGATGCCCTCGTGGATCTCTTGGAGGATTTCGAGGACTTTGCTCTCCTCGACACATTTCAGGAGGGGGATGAAGAATCCTCGTCGATAAAGTATGTCCTCAATCAGCACATATGAGCAAGCCCGTCGTTTAGTCACGCTGGCCTCCTTGTTGTCCTCGGGTAGCTCCCCTTTGGTGAGGTAGTTGTATACAGGGGTTGTAACGCCCCAGTTTTTGTTAGATTTATTTAATCGAGTCGATTTAATAATATCTATTATTATATTATTTTATTTTTGTCTTTTATTTGATAATATATTATTTTTCATTGTTGTTATGTTTTATCGCGTTTTGGGAGCGTTTGCGAGATATTTGAGTGTAGGGGTATTTTGGTCATTTTACTTATTTTCTTAAGTTAGTAACATAGAGAGAAAAATAGAGAGAAAGAAAAAGAGAAGAAGAAAAAGAGAAAGAAGGAAAAGAAGAGAAGAAAAAGAGAGAAAAACTTGGGGTTTAAGAAATTAAATCAACCGACTTTTCAAACACGATTAAATCGGGTAAGGGTGTGTAACTCGATTATCTTATACTTGTGTATGATTATGTATGTATGTATTTGTTTGTTGTTGGGTTGAAATTGAATATAGAACCAAAACCATAATGTGTTGAGATTGTTGGAAATTGATTCAAATTGTGTCTGAAATCATGTTTCAATGTTCATAATTGCTGAGACATGTTAGATAGATGTTGCTGTGCACTCTATTGGTATTTTTCTGGTGTTTAGGTGAAATTTAGAGTGATTTTTGGTTGATTTCGCAGCAGAAAATTCTGCAGAAAAATTCTGCAGAAAAATTCTGGGTTGTCGCTGCCGTTACGCGTATCAGGCATGTCCATACCCGTATTGGGTTGGGCAATACGCGTATGGCAGGTGCAAATTAAGGCAATACGCGTATGGAAATCCAGTTTTCTCGGCCATCTGCTGAAATGCATAATGGTACGCATATGGGGCTGGGCAATACTCGTATGGCTCAGGGCAATACGCGTATGGCCAGCGAGGGTGTAGAATTTTGCCATTTCGCGATTCCTTTTCTTTTTGATTTCATAACTTGTGTTTCGATTATTTGTTTTGAACATTCTTGGTATCGTTGGAAAGCTATTGAGATGTACGTTCTTATTAAAATAGTTTTGAGATTGTTGGCCGATTTAATTATGTCGGGAATTTGGAATAGTGTCGTTTTGTCGACTTTTACCGTTTTAATTGTGTGTAATTGATGTGTATCATGCAATGTGCTTTTGATATGGATATCGTATGACTTGTGTGATGTTATATGATGTGAATGCATGATTATGGATGTGTATATGTGTGCATTTGAATGTCATGAGTCATTGTATGCCAAGCATCATAATATGCATTCTTGTGATGTCGTGTGCCCAAGTGGGTGTGAGCGACGAAACAGTTCCAGAGGGAATCTGCTATAACATCGTGAGCCTTATACCGAGAGGACCTAAAGCGATGATTATAGACGATTGTGAGCCTTATACAAAGAGGACCTAAAGCGATCGGATCGTGAGCCTCATACCGAGAGGACCTAAAGCGATCCATAAACGTCGTGAGCCTTATACCAAGAGGAACTAAAGCGACGGGGAACATCGTTTGCCCGACGGGGAGTTACACTAAGTAACAAGCGATGATTCCAATAGTTCCTGAGTGAACTAATGATGAGAATGATGGATGAAACGGTACTGCATTGCATTGCATAGAGTCATTGTGTCGGTCTCTGTGCATTTGTATAAATCATGAAACCTAGGAGTATATACACTAAGTATGGTCTAAGGGTGTAAAAAGAAAATGTGGAATCCGAGAAGGCATCGGATGTAAAGGAAAAAGATGGAAAAAGAAAAGGTAGCTCGCTAGGATCTCGCAATCCTATGCCTACGTATTCTCAAGGTGAACTTGAGAAATCAAAGCGTCCGTAGTTCCCCTCATCGGGGTAAAGAACTCTTGACTGTGGTCAAGGTTCCAAGGAAAGTAGGGTCTGACAGCAAGACACCTACGTGGAGTGCGGAGACTCCTAAGGCTAGGTTAAAAGGGTAATGAGTTATCCATGACCTTGCGGTCAATAGAGAGACTTTCCTTTGGAAGGAAGGGGAGGACAACAACTTCTTAGGTACAAGAAAGGCACAAAGGATTGAATTTGCATGAATACAATGAGTGTAGGAACTCAAGGAGAAGTTCAACAGTTAAGTATGAATAACATCAAAAGAAATTAAATGTAAACAAACCAGCACAAAACCAAAAGCAAGGCATACTTTCAAGTTATATCAATTAAGAATGTGTGTGAAATGTCATGCAAGTGTGGCAAGGATAGTCCTTTCAAAAATTGGATTTTCAAGGTGAGTACCAAAAGTTTTAGGTTTAGAATCGAGGGTTGCATAATGAACCAAAAACCTAAGCAAAAGAATTCATTCAATGTCACAATTTAGTCCTAAAATATCCTTCTAATGTGTCCTAAAACACTTGGAAAAATTAGCTCAAGAAAGAGAAGAGCAAAGGGGTTTTTCAAAAGAATTTCACAAAACTAGTTTCATATTACTTCCATTTTTAGAAAATAAGAAATAAATACTAGAATTAAATGAAAATGCAAATAAAAACATTAGAAAATTAAATCAAACATTGAAGTATTCACATGAATATTTTTTGGTATTTTTTATCAATAACAACTATTTTTAATAAACATAATTGAAAATGAAAATAAAATGAAACATTTTGAAATAAATAAACAGCAGGGTGTATAAGTAAAATGAAAATGAAAAGGAATTGTTTTGGTGCTGCATTGGGCCAGAAACAGGGGGTGGCGAATAGCAATATGGGTGAGGTCCAAAATCCACACAACAAAGCTGAAAAAGGAAAAAAAATAAAACAAAGGGGACTGGGGCGAGGGAGATTCGAACCCCAGTCCCTTTGTTTACAAAGGCAAGCTCTTACCACTGGGGTGGCGATACATCCATTGTATACGCCCCCCGGTATAATATATATTTTCTGCAAGTGAAATGAAAAAACCACATGAAAACGTACGCCCATAACATGTATCAATTGGTCATCCGGTTTTAAGTGACGAACGACAAAACACACGCCCAACCAATTAACACCTGCCACACCCTCTCTCTCCCATGCACGTAACAAAACCTGAAACAAAATCGTGGAAAAGGAAGAGAGAAAACGCATGGCCAAACCCTCATCTTCTTCAGCTTCACTCAACCTCATTTCTCCATCAATTTTCACAAACCAAAAGTCCAAATTGATCAGCAAAGATCAAGGATTATGAATATGCCAATGGTTTGCCTTAATACTGCTCACACAAAACACACATCCAGCAAAACCAGTGTGGCACGATTAAGGATTCAGAAACTTGAAATTTAAGACACACAAGCTAAACCATGAATGCAATGGTTCATGTACCTTAAACACAATGATAAGCAAATGACAGCATCAAAGAACAAATTATATTAAAGCATGCTTATGAGTTTCAAGAGTTTCAAGGCTTACCTCTTGGAGTAGGTCCAAGGCCTCTTTAATGGGACTTGCAGAGGTGTGCTCCTCTCCCCTTTGTGTTTTTTGATGCTAGTAGAGATGAACAAGGTGCTTGGAGTGGCTGAATGCAAGCTTGAACTCCAAACCCGTACCCTTGTGCAAATGAAGCTTAAAACATGAAAAGTGATGTTAGAGGTGTTACAGCAAGAGTTTATGTGTTTAGAGGTCCTCTATGAAGTGTTCATAGAGTGTTTGTGGTTTTCTTGAGTGAGTATTCTGAGATGTAGTGTTCTACTTGTTGTTTTTTATTGGTGTCAAAGAAAGGAGAAGGTGTCTCCTTTTATAGGAGAGCAGGCTGGTCCCTGATATTGAAGACACGGTGGACAATGGTTTTGTTTAAAGGAGAAACATGGTAGAGTATCATCTATGCGTGTTGCTTTGTTGTTAATAAATCTTGAGCCAAGTGCGTATTTGCTTGTGTTGCTGGTTTTTGGGTTTAAATCAGAAGAAAAAGGTGAGTCGATGACCAAGAGAAAAGGACACATGAAGCATTACACAAAGGGTTGTTGTTTTGACTTTTTGTGTGTCAACTTTTCAAGTACGAATTAGGTGTACTTGGGACGGTTTTGGTGGAAAGGTTGCTGTTTCTTTTCAACTTTGTGCAGGCTGTATTGTAGTAGGTCGCGTGGGGTTTGTGCGAGGTCACTGCAAAGGTTACGGATGGAAGTGGCTCTTGTGCTTTGGCTGGAAAGGTTGCTTTTCATTTAAACCGTACGAGCTGCAGCAGCTTGGGAATTAATGGTTGTGTCTTGGCATGCTTTGTGTAATGAACCTTGGGGATTAGTTTTCATGGGCCTTCATTGCCTTGGCATTAGTTTGTACTAATTGATAATGGACTTTGTAACCCTCACATTTTGTTTCTACTTAGTGTAATAATCTCAAGGACTCTTTGGTATTGCAAACCCCTTAAACTTGATGTCCTTGACTTTAATCCAAATGGAAAATGACCATTATGCATTTTACACATTATATTCACCATATCTTGTAATGTTATTTGAAAACAAATGAACTTGCAATTTTGGTATGACTTGGAATGGTAACCTATCTTCTCACTTATTGAACTTGGAAATGACTTAGAAAGAACATGAAAGGAACCCCCTTTTTTTTGAAAATTTGTAAAGTTTCTTTTTCCTAAAGATTAACTAAATTGAATTAGACAAAAATGAAAAATAAAAACCATAATTAAAAATAGAATTAAACTAAATTAATAAAACTAAATTGAGACTAAACTAAAAATAATCTAAATTAAAAATATACACTAAATTAAAAGTATATACTAAAAAGTTATAAATTGAAATAAAAATATAAATGACATGGAATGAAAAAATTGGATAAAAATGGTATGGTTGATGATCAACGAAAAGGTTTAACAAAAAATGCAACAATGTTGACCTAGAATGACATGCAAAAGATTAAAGAATTTAAGGGTAAAATTTGGGGTACAACAGTTGCCCCTATTTAAATAGCTTTACCGGATGACACGAGGGATGGAAATCCTCGGGACATCAAGGTGATAGGTATTTAAATATAGCAAACCGAAAATTTTGCCCTTAGATGGAATGCAGATGCTAAGGACAAGCAACAGACATGCAAATGCTGACATGCCATGAACTTCTAGTATGATGATATGATGTTATGATAGATGCAAAGGTGCATACAAACAAAACACCAAGGATGAAGGGCAATCCACCACAGGTGAGCTTACTGGGGAAGGATAAGGTTAGTATCCACGAGAAAGACTAACTGGGGATACAGACTGACTAATAAAAAAACTCATTGGGGAGACCCTGAGGAAACACCGGGGAAATAAAGAGGAACTCCTACAGGTCCTCACTGGGGAAAAGTCCAAGGAGATGGACGACAGGTTTATAGGTGACCGGACGACACTGGGGAATGAAATCACACTCTTTACTGGGCATGGAACCAGAAAGAATGACATAATCTCCACTGGGGATCAATTCGAAATAAAAGGATAGACATCAACAAAAGATTTTCTGGGATTTTCTTATACTGAAGAGTTCAAACGGGATCTTCAAGAAAAACCAAAAAAGACAGAGAAAGAAACATCCGGAAAAACATCAGATGGCAAAAGAAACCAATCATCCAATAATGGCTTTGAATGAAAGGTACAAATCACGATATCTAATAATGGCTTTAGATGAATGTGAACAGAGACTACATTCAAGAACGACTTTGAATGCAAAGAAACCAGTTATCCAATAATGGCTTTGAACAAAAGGTATAAATCACAATATCTAATAATGACTTTAGACGAATGTGAACAAAGACTCGATCTGAAAAACATCAGAAAGAGAGATACCTTCGGAAAGGCATCAGATGGTAGAGAAACTGGACATCCAATAATGGCTTTGAATGAAAGGTATATATCACAATATCTAATAACGGCTTTAGATAAAGTGAACAAAGACTCGATCTAAAAAACATCAAAACGAGAGACACATCCGGATAGGCATCAGATGGTAGAGAAACCGGACATCCAATACTGGCTTTGAATGAAAGGTACAAATCACAATATCTAATAACGGCTTTAGATAAAGTGAACAAAGAAGACTATATGGCATTGAATAAAAGGACACTAGGCATTCAATAATGGCTTTGAATGGAAGGTACAAATCATAATAGCTGAGAATGGCATCGAATTATAACGAGAAAGACATCCAGGAATGACACTGAATGGAAAAGAGAGAAAACGCATGGCCAAACCCTCATCTTCTTCAGCTTCGCTCAACCTCATTTCTCCATCATTTTTCACAAACCAAAAGTCCAAATTGATCAGCAAAGATCAAGGATTATGAATATGCCAATGGTTTGCCTTAATACTGCTCACACAAAACACACATCCAGCAAAACCAGTGTGGCACGATTAAGGATTCAGAAACTTGAAATTTAAGATACACAAGCTAAACCATGAATGCAATGGTTCATGTACCTTAAACATAATGATAAGCAAATGACAGCATCGAAGAACAAATTATATTAAAGCATGCTTATGAGTTTCAAGAGTTTCAAGGCTTACCTCTTGGAGTAGGTTCAAGGCCTCTTTAATGGGACTTGCAGAGGTGTGCTCCTCTCCCCCTTTGTGTTTTCTGATGCTAGTAGAGATGAACAAGGTGCTTGGAGTGGCTGAATGCAAGCTTGAACTCCAAACCCGTGCCCTTGTGCAAATGAAGCTTAAAACATGGAAAGTGATGTTACAACAAGAGTTTATCTGTTTGGAGGTCCTCTATGAAGTGTTCATAGAGTGTTTGTGGTTTTCTTGAGTGAGTATTCTGAGATGTAGTGTTCTACTTGTTGTTTTTTGTTCTGATGTTGTGGATATTGTTCGTTGATTGTTGGTGTCAAACAAAGGAGAAGGTGTCTCCTTTTATAGGAGAGTAGGCTGGTCCCTGATATTGAAGACATGGTGGACAACAGTTTTGTTCAAAGGAGAAACATGGTAGAGTATCATCTATGCGTGTTGCTTTGTTGTTAATCAATCTTGAGCCAAGTGGTATTTGCTTGTGTTGCTGGTTTTTGGGTTTAAATCAGAAGAAAAAGGTGAGTCGAGGACCAAGAGAAAAGGACCATGAAGCATTACACAAAGGGTTATTGTTTTGACTTTTGGTGTGTCAACTTTTCAAGTACGAATTAGGTGTACTTGGGACGGTTTTGGTGGAAAGGTTGCTGTTTCTTTTCAACTTTGTGCAGGCTGTGTTGTAGTAGGTCGCGTGGGGTTTGTGTGAGGTCACTGCAAAGGTTACGGATGGAAGTGGCTCTTGTGCTTTGGCTGGAAAGGTTGCTTTTTATTTAAACCGTACGAGCTGCAGCAGCTTGGGAATTAAAGGTTGTGTCTTGGCATGCTTTGTGTAATGAACCGTGGGGATTAGCTTTCATGGGCCTTCATTGCCTTGGCATTAGTTTGTAATAATTGATAATGGACTTTGTAACCCTCACGTTTTTTTTCTACTTAGTGTAATAATCTCAAGGACTCTTTGGTATGGTAAACCCCTTAAACTTGATGTCCTTGACTTCAATCCAAATGAAAAATGACCATTATGCATTTTACACATTATATTCACCATATCTTGTAATGTTATTTGAAAACAAATGAACTTGCAATTTTGGTATGACTTGGAATGGTAACCTAACTTCTCACTTATTAAACTTGGAAAGGACTTAGAAAGAACATGAAAGGAACCCCCTTTTTTTTTGAAATTTTGTAAAGTTTCTTTTTCCTAAAGATTAACTAAATTGAATTAGACAAAAATGAAAAATAAAAACCATAATTAAAAATAGAATTAAACTAAATTAATAAAACTAAATTGAGACTAAACTAAAAATAATCTAAATTAAAAATATACACTAAATTATAAGTATATACTAAAAAGTTATAAATTGAAATAAAAATATAAATGACATGGAATGACAAAATTGGATAAAAATGGTATGGTTGATGATCAACGAAAAGGTTTAACTAAAAATGCAACAATGTTGACCTAGAATGACATGCAAAAGATTAAAGAATTTAAGGGTAAAATTTGGGGTACAACAATATATATATATATATATATATATATATGTTGGTGATAAATGTATTGTGCATGGTTGATATACCTTGGTGATGGATATATGAGATATGCATCGTGTTGTTTTGTCTTTGAATTTTGGTATAAGTTGTGGTGAGAATATTTTACATGTGCATTTCTGTGTTATTATATAATTGTATGCAATTATATTATGATTGTGTTTCTCACCCTTCTGCTGTTTTAAATGCTCTATGAGGCATTGCAGATTAGATGCTGGAGGTCTTTTTGTGAAGCTTAGGTCTTTATTCTTTTGTCGGTCGGCTCTGATATGTAGCACCGGGTAGTCGGAGAGATCGTTGTGATTATGTGTATACGCATATGTTCTTTTTGGATTGTATATGTATGAATCTGTGTATGACAGTCAAACTTTTATGTTATGTATATATGAGATTTCAGTTGTAGATTTTCCGCTTTTATTCTGTATCTGAATTGTGGGTGTTAGAAACTGAGTTCCTCTGTTATGTGCTACCTAATTGTTGCATATCTATATGAGCAGGTTGTTGTATTTTGTCTCAATTGATGTGACGCCTCCGGCTATGCCATGAATGTTTTAATTATACTCTGATTATTTGTTATCGTTTTAATTATTTGGGGGAATAGATTGGGGGTGTTACGTTAAGTGGTATCAGAGCCAGTCCATGTCAGTCCTTGTTGGTCGTTGTGTTTGGGTGAGCTGTTTGTTTAACCATAGTTGTTGTTATTGGATATGAACAGAATATGGCTGGTAGGAATAACGCTGCTTTGGCTGCTGTTATGCAAGCTATGGATCGGGCTGTGTAGGGTGCACCTAATGCTGGTGGGAATGATGAGTTCAGGAAGAACAAACCGCATGTCTTCAAAGGGAGACATGATCCTGATGGTGCACAGATTTGGCTTAAGGAGATTGAAAGAATATTTCGAGTGATGGACTGTGCTGAGGAAAATAAGGTGAGACTAGGTACTCACATGTTGCAGGAGAAAGCTGATGATTGGTGGGTTAGTACGCGACATGTGTTGGAAGCTGCATATGAGGTGGTCACTTGGGCTTTGTTTAGCAGGGAGTTTTTGAGGAAGTATTTTCCTGAAGATGTAAGAGGAAAGAAAGAGATAGAGTTCTTGGAGTTGAAACAAGGTAACATGTCTGTTATTGATTACACTGTTAGGTTTGCGGAGCTTGTTCAGTTTTATCCACATTATGATGGAGCGACTGCGGAGTTTTCCAAGTGTGTGAAGTTTGAGAACGGATTACGTCTTGAGATCAAGCAGGCAATCGGTTATCAAAGGATTGTGAGGTTTTCAGATCTGGTGGATTGTTGTAGAATTTATTAGGAGGATAAAAAAGCTCGTTCTACTCACTATTAGAGTGTGAACGAAAGGAAAGGGAAGCAACCGTTTCGTGGTGGTCCTTATGTGTCACCAGCTGACAAGGGTAAGCAAAGGGGTAATTTTGAGAAAAGGTCAAGTGGGGGAGGTATGTCTAATCCTCTGAGATGTTTTAGGTGTGGTGACTTAGGACATCGTCAGTTTGAATGTAGAAAGGATATGAGGAAGTGTTCCAATTATGGAGGTTTAGGACATGTAACAGCTGAGTGCAAGAAGAATGTGGTGAAGTGTTTCAACTGTGGAGAAGTTGGTCATATTAGTACGAAGTGTCCGAAACCAAAGTAAGCTCAGGCTGGTGGGAAAGTATTTGCATTGGCAGGAACTTAGACTACAAGTGCAGATCACCTGATCAGAGGTACTTGTTTTATTAATAGTACGCCTTTAGTTGCTATTATTGATACCAGAGCGACTCATTCGTTTATTTCGTCTGAGTGCACGAAGCGTTTGAATCTTTTGTTGTCTTCGATGGGTGGAGAGATGGTTATTGATACTCCAACAATGGGGTCGGTAACTACTTCTTTGGTTTGTTTAAGTTGTCCTTTGACCATTTATGGTAAAGATTTTGAGATGGATTTGGTGTGTCTGCCGTTGGAGGGTTTAGATGTGGTTCTGGGAATAAATTGGTTGCAGTTCAATCGGGTTCATATCGATTGTTATCATAAGCTGGTAAGATTTCCTTTTCTTGAAGAAGACGAGGAATCAAGTTTCTTATCTACCAAAGAGTTGAAGAAACTTTTGGCGGATGAAGCTCAGTTGTTCGGGTTATTTGCATCGTTAACAGTGGATAGTCAAGTTGCACTTGATGTGTTTCCAGTTGTGTGTGAATTTCCAGAGGTGTTTCCAGAGGATATTTCGGATGTACCGCCAGAAAAAGAAGTGGAGTTTTCTATATATCTAATTCCTGGTACTAGACCTGTATTTATGGCACCTTATCGTATGTCGGCATCTGAGTTGGTTGAGTTAAAGAAACAGTTGAAAGAATTGTTAGAAAAGAGGTTTGTGAGACCGAGTGTATCGCCTTGGAGTGCTCCAGTTTTATTGGTGAAAAAGAAAGATGGAAGTATGTGATTGTGTACTGATTATCGCCAGCTGAATAAGGTGACAATTAAGAATAAGTATCCTCTTCCGAGAATTGATGATCTGATGGACCAGTTGGTAGGTGCGTGTGTGTTTAGTAAGATTGATTTGGGGTCAGGTTACCATCAGATTAGAGTGAAAGAGGAAGATATTCAGAAGATGGCTTTTAGGACACACTACGGTCATTACGAATATTCTGTGATGTCGTTCGGGGTTTCTAATGTGCTGGGTGTGTTTATGGAGTATATGAATCATATTTTTCATGAGCATTTGGATCGATTTGTTGTTGTGTTTATTGATGACATCTTGATTTATTCTAAGTCCCGAGAGGAACATGCGGAACATCTGCGTGTTGTGTTGCAAATTTTGAAGGAGAAGAGACTTTTTGCCAAGTTGTCCAAGTGTGAGTTCTGGTTGTCAGAAGTGAGTTTTCTTGGGCATGTGATTTCAGGTAATGGTATTGTTGTGGATCCATCTAAAGTAGATGCAGTTCTACAATGGGAGGCTCCTAGATTTGTTACTGAAATTAGAAGCTTTTTGGGTTTAGCTGGTTATTATCGAAGATTCATTGAAGGTTTTTCTAAGTTAGCACTTCCATTGACCCAGTTGACTTGTAAAGGTAAAGCGTTCATTTGGGATATTCAATGTGAGGAAAGTTTTAGTGAGCTGAAGAGAAGATTGACCACGGCTCCGATTTTGGTCATATCAAATCCTACTGAACCATTTGTGGTGTATTGTGATGCGTCTTTGATTAGCTTAGGTGGTGTGTTGATGCAAGAAGGTAAGGTTGTGGCTTATGCTTCGAGGCAATTGAGGGTTCATGAGAAGAATTACCTTACTCATGATTTGGAATTAGCGGTAGTGGTTTTTGTGTTAAAAATTTGGAGGCATTATCTCTATGGTGCAAGACTCGAAGTCTTTAGTGATCATAAGAGTTTGAAATACTTGTTTGATCAGAAAGAGTTGAATATGAGGCAACGGAGATGGTTGGAATTTTTGAAGGACTACGATTTTAGCTTGAATTACCATCCTGGTAAAGCTAATGTGGTAGCCGATGCGTTAAGCCAAAAATCTTTGCATATGTCCGCTTTGATGATTAAAAAGTGGGAACTTTTGGAAGCATTTAGAGATTTGAGTTTGGTGTGTGAATTGACGTCTGACAGCGTGAGGCTTGGTATGTTAAAGGTCACTAATGATTTTCTGTTAACCGTTAGCGAGAAACAGAAGTTGGATGTGAAATTTATTGATTTGATGACGGTTGGAGATCAAAGTGTGAATGGTGACTTTAAAGTGGATGATAAGGGTGTTTTGAGATTTCGTGGTAGAATTTGTATTCCTGATGATTCGGACTTGAAAAAGATGATTTTAGAGGAAGGACACCGGAGTAATTTGAGTATGCATCCAGGAGCTAATAAGATGTATCAAGATTTGAAGAAGATCTTTTGGTGGTCTGGATTGAAGAGGGATGTGGCTCAGTTTTTTTATGCGTGTTTGGCGTGTCAGAAGTCTAAGGTAGAACATCAGAAGCCTAGTGGATTGTTGCAACCGTTGGATATTCCCGAGTGGAAATGGGACAACATTTCTATGGATTTTGTGACAGGGTTGCCGAATACACAGAAGGGACATAATGCCATTTGGATAGTTGTGGATAGACTGACTAAATCGGCGCATTTCATTCCGATTGACATCAGTTTTTCTTTGGAGAGATTGGCTGAGATTTATATCAGTGTGATTGTGAAGCTACATGGTGTTCCGTTGAGTATTGTTTCAGATCGAGATCCGAGGTTTACTTCCAGATTTTGGGAAAGTTTGCAAAAGGCGTTAGGTTCCAAGTTGAGATTAAGTTTTGCTTATCATCCTCAGATGGATGGTCAGACCGAGAGAACTATTCAGTCGTTGGAAGATTTGTTGCGGGCTTGTGTTCTTGAGCAAGGTGGTGCTTGGGATAATTATCTTGCGTTGGTTGAATTCACGTATAACAACAGTTTCCATTCGAGTATTGGAATGGCACCTTTTGAAGCATTGTATGGAAGAAGATATCAAACACCTTTGTGTTGGCATGAATCTGGTGAGAGTTCGGTGGTTGGACCGGAGTTAGTGCAACAAACTACGGACAAGGTGAAACTTATTCGTGAGAAAATGAAGGCTTCTCAGAGTAGGCAAAAAAGTTATCATGATCGAAGGAGGAAAGATCTTGAGTTTCAAGAAGGCGATCATGTATTTTTGAGAGTTACACCGGTGACGGGTGTTGGTCGTGCATTGAAGTCGAAGAAGCTTACATCTCGGTTTATTGGTCCTTACCAGATATCCGCGAGAGTGGGTGTTGTGGCTTATCGGGTGGCGTTGCCGCCGAATCCTTCGAATTTGCACGATGTGTTCCATGTTTCACAGCTTCGAAAGTACATTCCGGATCCGTCGCATGTGATTCCGATGGATGAGGTTGAGGTAAGGGAGAACCTTACGGTTGAGGCATTACCAGTGAGAATTTTGGATCGTGAGTTGAAGCGGTTAAGAGGCAAGGATATTGCACTTGTGAAAGTAGCGTGGGGAGGCGCTGCTGAGGGCAATTTGACGTGGGAGTTGGAGAGTCGGATGCGGGAGTCGTATCCAGAGTTGTTCGTCTCAGGTAATATTTTCGAGGACGAAAATCTCTAAGTGAGGGAGAGTTGTAACGCCCCAGTTTTTGTTAGATTTATTTAATCGAGTCTATTTAATTATTTCTATTATTATATTATTTTATTTTTGACTTTTATTTGATAATATATTATTTTTCATTGTCGTTATGTTTTATCGCGTTTTGGGAGCGTTTGCGAGATATTTGAGTGTAGGGGTATTTTGGTCATTTTACTTATTTTCTTAAGTTAGTAACATAGAGAGAAAAATAGAGAGAAAGAAAAAGAGAATAAGAAAAAGAGAAAGAAGGAAAAGAAGAGAAGAAAAAGAGAGAAAAACTTGGGGTTTAAGAAATTGAATCAACCGACTTTTCAAACACGATTAAATCGGGTAAGGGTGCGAAACTCGATTATCTTATACTTGTGTATGATTATGTATGTATGTATTTGTTTGTTGTTGGGTTGAAATTGAATATAGAACCAAAACCATAATGTGTTGAGATTGTTGGAAATTGATTCAAATTGTGTCTGAAATCATGTTTCAATGTTCATAATTGCGGAGACATGTTCGATAGATGTTGTTGTGCACTCTATTGGTAATATTCTGGTGTTTAGGTGAAATTTGGAGTGATTTTTGGTTGATTTCGCAGCAGAAAATTCTGCAGAAAAATTCTGGGTTGTCGCTGCCATTACGCGTATCAGGCATGTCCATACGCGTATTGGGTTGGGCAATACGCGTATGGCAGGTGCAAATTGAGGCAATACGCGTGTGGAAATCCATTTTTCTCGGCCATCTGCTGAAATGCATAATGGTACGCGTATGGGGCTGGGTAATACGCGTATGGCTCAGGGCAATACGCGTATGGCCAACGAGGGTGCAGAATTTTGCCATTTCGCGATTCCTTTTCTTTTTGATTCCATAACTTGTGTTCCGATTATCTGTTTTGAACATTCTTGGTATCGTTGGAAAGCTATTGAGATGTACTTTCTTATTAAAATAGTTTTGATATTGTTGGCCGATTTAATTATGTCAGGAATTTGGAATAGTGTCATTTTGTCGACTTTTACCGTTTTAATTGTGTGTAATTGATGTGTATCATGCAATGTGCTTTTGATATGGATATCGTATGACTTATGTGATGTTATTTGATGTGAATGCATGATTATGGATGTGTATATATGTGCATTTGAATGTCATGAGTCATTGTATGCCAAGCATCATGATATGAATTCTTGTGATGTCGTGTGCCCTAGTGGGTGTGAGCGACGAAACGGTTCCAGATGGAATCCGCTATAACATCGTGAGCCTTATACCGAGAGGACCTAAAGCGATGATTATAGACGATCGTGAGCCTTATACAAAGAGCACCTAAAGTGATCGGATCGTGAGCCTTATACCGAGAGGACCTAAAGCGATCCATAAACGTCGTGAGCCTTATACCAAGAGGACCTAAAGCGACGGGGAACATCGTTTGTCCGACGGGGCGTTACACTAAGTAACAAGCGATGATTCCAATAGTTCCTGAGTGAACTAATGATGAGAATGATGGATGGAACGGTAGCGCATTGCATTACATAGAGTCGTTGTGTCGGTCTCTGTGCATTTGCATAAATCATGAATGGATTGATTTTGTGTGGAATTATGAATGGAATTGATGAGTTGAGATATATATATATGTTGGTGATAAATGTATTGTGCATGGTTGATATACCTTGGTGATGGATATATGAGATATGCATCGTGTTGTTTTGTCTTTGAATTTTGGTGTAAGTTGTGGTGAGAATATTTTACATGTGCATTTCTGTGTTATTATATAATTGTATGCAATTATATTATGATTGTGTTTCTCACCCTTCTGCTGTTTTAAATGCTCTATGAGGCATTGCAGATTAGATGCTGGAGGTCTTTTTGTGAAGCTTAGGTCTTTATTCTTTTGTCGGTCGGCTCTGATATGTAGCACCGGGTAGTCGGAGAGATCGTTGTGATTATGTGTATACGTATATGTTCTTTTTGGATTGTATATGTATGAATCTGTGTATGACAGTCAAACTTTTATGTTATGTATATATGAGATTTCAGTTGCAGATTTTCCGCTTTTATTCTGTATCTGAATTGTGGGTGTTAGGAACTGAGTTCCTCTGTTATGCGCTACCTAATTGTTGCATATCTATATGAGCAGGTTGTTGTATTTTGTCTCAATTGATGTTACACCTCCGTCTATGCCATGAATGTTTTAATTATACTCTGATTATTTGTTTTCGTTTTAATTATTTGGGGGAATAGATTAGGGGTGTTTCAGGGGTCATCCAGCAGTGGCTCTCTCCGACGGCGTTGACGCCGAGCAGCTATGGTGGTTTCTCTATGCTGGGCAAGAAGAGTACTTCTTGCACGACGGATTTATTGCCGCCCTTCTTTCTGGTGCTAGCCAGTTTGGACAAGACGTCTGCCCGCGTGTTTCGCTCGCGGGGGATGTGCTGGACTTCCCATGCGTCGAACTTGGAGATTTTCTCCAATACCAGCGTCAGATATTCGCTAGCTGGTCGTTCTTTGCTTGAAATTCTCCCCGTACCTGGGACGCTACGAGCTGGGAATTGGTGTAAATTTTTACCTCTTTGGCGTCCACGTCCTTTGCCAGCCGTAATCCCACGAGAAAGGCCTCGGATTCGGCTTGGTTGTTAGATGTAGGGAAAGACAGAACTAAAGATACTTCGATTAGTATTCCTTCCTTGTTTTCGAGGATGATACCTGCACCGCTACCTGAGGAACTGGATGCCCCGTCCACGTAGATGATCCATCTCTGCGTTTCGCTGGGCGGGACGTTGGGGGTGTCATCTCCGCCACGAAGTCGACCAGGACTTGTGCTTTAAGGGCTTTCCTGCCCTCGTAATGAATGTCGAATTCAGACAACTCTAGGGACCATTTGAGCATTCTGCCGGCCATATCTGGTCGGCAAAGCAACTGCCTGATGGGTTGGTCCGTGCATACTACTATGGTGTGAGCCAGGAAGTAGTGTTTGAGTCTTCTCGCGGCGATAATGAGGGCAAGGGTGACTTTCTCTATCTGTTCGTACGTGGTTTCTGGCCCTTGTAGAGCCTTGCTGGTGAAATAGATGGGCTTCTGCCCGTCCATTGTTTCGCGAATGAGTGCAGCGCTGATGGCTTCGCAGGTAACAGAGAGATATAGATACAAGGTTTCCCCATAATCTGGTCGGGATAACACGGGAGGCTCAGATAGAGCTTGCTTGAGATGGGTCAGGGCCTGCTCGCACTCATATGTCCATTCGAACTTGGCCTCCTTCTTGAGGAGTTTAAAGAAGGGCAGGGCGTGTTGGGCAGACTTGGCCAGGAAACGAGAAAGCGAAGCGAGCATCCGTTGATGGATTGTATAGACTTCTTCGACCTGGGCGTGGGGAACTTCGCGAATGCTCGGAACTTGTCCGGATTCGCCTCTATTCCCCTTTCGGTGAGGTAGAACCCGAGGAACTTCCCTGCCCGTACTCCGAAGGTGCATTTCTCGGGGTAAAGCGCATTTTGTACTTCCTGTCCTGGTCGAAGACCTTTCGCAAGTGGGCTGTGTGGTCAAATTCCTCTTGGGATTTCACGATCATATCGTCCATGTAAACCTCGAGCATGTCTCTGATTTCTGATCGGAAGACCTTGTTCATCATGCGCTGGTACATGGCCCCAACATTTTTCAGACCGAAGGGCATTACATTGTTGTAATAGTTCCCCGAGGAGGTCATGAACGTGGTGCGCCTCTTATCCTCTTTGGCCAGGGGATTTGATTGTACACCGAATAGGCGTCCATGAAGGACAAAAGTTTGAAACCTGCAGAGTTGTCTACGAGCTTAACTATGCTCGGCAAGGGGTAAACATCTTTCTGGCAAGCTCGGTTGAGATCAGTCTAGTCAATGCACATGCGCCATTTTCCATTCTGCTTTTTAACAAGTACAATATTAGACAGCCAGGTTATATACCTGGCCTCTGAAATGAATTTCGCCTCTAAGAGGTCTTGTACAAGTTTTTCGGCAGCTTGTGCCTTTTCGTTGGATTGTTTCCGCCTGCGCTGCGCGATGGCACGGGAAGCTGGGTCGATGGTCAAATGGTGGCATGCGGTCTCAGGGTCCAAGTCGGGCATGTCTACGACACTCCAAGCAAATAGGTCAGCGTTGTCATCTAGGCACTTCTTCAGCTGTTGCTTGACCTCATCGGGCAGTTCAGTACCAATCTTCACCCCTCTGTTGGGGTTTTTGCAGAAGGTGATGACTTCGAACTCTCCGTTTGGAACTGGTCGCATGAAGGCCGATGTGGAGGAGCTGGTCCTCCCTGTTGACGTACCTTCGCTGCTATCTTCCTCGCTTTCTTTTGAAATTCGGTTGTCAAGGTCGATAGTGTGTATAGGGAGCGTAGGCTTCTTGTCCGGTTGGCCGTCTCCAGATGGATGATCTTCCTCCCGTGCCCGCTTAGCTGCTTTGGGTGTCGTACCGATCTGGTTTTGTCCCCGGGTTGCTGCTTCGAAACATCTGCGGGCAACCTCTATGTCCCCGTGCAATGTCGCGACGTGACCCTTCTCCATATAATACTTCAACTTGAGGTGGATCGTTGAAGGGACAACAACTAACTCTGCGAGGGCCGGTCTCCCCAAGATGTATTGGTACAGTGATGAGCAATCTATCACCAGGAATTGAGTCTTGATTGACCTGGACGCCTCTTCTTCCCTAAATGTGACTAGGAACTCCACGTACCCCCAGGGTCTGGCCGTGGCTCCGTTGAACCCCTGAAAATCAGATCCCACATACGGTGAGAGGTTCTTCTGGTCCAGCTTGAGGGCATGAAACAGGCCGGTGTACATTATGTCCACCGAACTGCCCTGGTCGACCAGGATTCTTCGGACGTCGGTGCTTGCCAATCTTTCCCTGATGAGCAAAGGGATGTGTGAGTTAGGAGAGCCTCCAGGTAGCTCTTCGCGGTAAAAGGTGATCGGCTGGGAGCGCCCTTTGATCTTTTCAAGTGTAGGCTGCCGGTCAGGACTGCAATCAATAAGCTGCTCGAACTTTCGCTTGACAGATCCCACTGTCAGCTCATTGTACCCCCGCATGAGATAACCATGGTTGCAGGGAATGCTTTCCAAGTGCTGAGTGCGAACATCTGGGACGGCTCCTCGAAATGATCTAGGACAGAAAAGTCCTCTGGTTACGTGATGGACATAGTGACCTGCGGGGGAGGACTGGGTGGAGATGATTCTACTTCCTTCTTTAAGTCTGAAGCCTCTCATCGCGAGGACTCACCTTTCTTGATATACTGCTTCAAATGACCCTCCTTGATGAGGATCTCAATAGCATCTTTAAGGTGCACGCAGTCCTCGATCGTATGGCCATGACTGCGATGGAAACGACAATACTTACTTTTGTCCACGTTGCCTTTGGACGTCGTCGGTTTAGGGAACCTGACGGCTCCCTGCTTGAACTCTATATTGATGCATTCAGAAAGAATGCGCTCGCGAGGAGCGGTGAGCAGGGTATACTCCGTGAATCGGCCAGCTGGCCCTTTCCCTTCTCGGGGACGATCGTCTCGTCGCCTCTATTTTCCTTGCCGGGATGTCTCCGGCTCATCTTTTTTTGGTGCCCGGGTGTTTTCGCGATCTCTCGCGTCTCGGGCATGGTATGCGGTCTCCTTCTCTTTGTACTATATGTACGCCTCAGCTTTCCAGAGAAGTTCCGTTCATGTTCGAGGAGTCTCGATTCTGATAGCCTTGCGAAACTCGCTTTTTGGTCTCAAGCCCTTCTCGAGAAGATATTTTTTCATATGGTCCGTAGTGCGGACCTCCACGACTTCTTTGTTAAACCGTTCGATATATGCTTGCAAGGACTCATCCTTGCCTTGTATGATAGCTTCCAAGGTGGCCTCTGACTTGGGATGTCGTCGGGAAGCCATAAAATACCGGGCAAACCGGCTCTTCAGATCTCTCCATGACGTGACCGACCCTCGGGGAAGGCGCTTGAACCAAGCCATAGCCCCCTTCCTGAGGGTGATTGGGAACAGTCTGCATTTTATGGCCCCACTTACGTTGTGGTAGTGGAGCATTGCCTATATGTTCTTTATGTGTTCGCCGGGGTCGGAGGTCCCGTCATAGGTTGCTAAAGCGGGGGGCTTTTCTAACCCACGAGGAATTCTAGTGTCCATGATATCCTGCGATAGGGGGCCATGGACGTCTTCGTCACTACTTGTGCTCGGGGAACGAGAGAAAGAACGGCTGCGACCGTGGCTCCTACTTCGTCGTGGAGAATGCCTGCGCGAACGGTGATGCTCGTACCTTTCTGAGGGCCTGGACTTCTTTGACGCCGGGGAACGTCTTGACTTCCACGAGGGAGACCGGCGTCGTCTTTGTACAAGATCGGACGCGGGCTCTTCTGACCTTGATCACCTTCTCTCCGGGGAGAGGCTTCTGGACCTGTCACGCCTTCGTTTCTGAGGGGGAGACCGAGGACGCGGAGACGGACTGCGAGGCTTCTCCGAGGACAGGCGCTCCTGGAGGACGTGCTTGAGAGTGTTGATCTTTTCACCTTGTTGGATGATCAAGAGATTTGATCTGCTGAGGGAGGCAATGAGAGCAGCCGTGCTGGGGTCAGCGTTTTGCGGAACCAGAATAGGCACGAAAACACGTTCAGCAGCCTGTGCTCGGGGTTTCACATCATCGGGAGTAGGGGAGGCGGTTTTACCGTCACGGTGATCTGTCTCCAGGAAATTAGCTCCGGAGAGGATGTGGTCGGCGTTGTCGGGAAAAACGGCGGCAGCCGATTCCTGACGGACAACATCATTCTTGGTGGAGGCCATGAAGATCGGAAAGAGTTTGGAAAGAGCTTTGGTCTTTTAGGTGGAAAAGAGAGGATCTTGAATCAAAAGACGGGGAAGCTAGTTCCCACAGACGGCGTCACTGATCGGGGGAGATCAGACTGGATCGTCGTAGCCTTTGCGTAGGACAAGTGATGATGCTTGTAGGAGAGGAGGGGGTGTACCTGCAAGGTACTCTGATGCCAAAGTAAGTTTGGGCTAGAGAGAAAGCAAGTATGCAAGCAAGATTTCAAGTAATGGATATTGAATACCTGTCCCTCTCAAGTGAGAGGGTATTTATAGAGGAATCCCCAGCGCGGAGCCAAGGTCTCTCATGCGATCAAAGCGCCTGGTCGACCAATGAGAGACTGCCAGGTGGAGGGCAAGGCGTGTGGCCCTTTGACCTGGTCCAACTGTCTCCGTGGGATCCGGGGAGACAGTTGGTCGCATGAACTGTTTAGTGAGTGAGGGGGACATGCCCAACGGCTAGTTTCTGTCCAATGGCTAATTTCTGTCTATTGGGTCTGGCCAATGGCTGGATTGGGTTGGGCCTTGCCCTTCTGGCGGCATAGCGCTTGCCCAGTCCAAAACAAAAATCAAAATTTTAAAATAGTCGGATCAATCTTAAAATTAAACATTTGATAAAAAAAAAAAGGGCAAAAGCCTTACAATAAAAAACTTTGTATTATTGAAACAAATGTGTGGTTGTTCAAACTTATTCTCACTCATGCCCTATATAGTTTTTAGAGCAAAAGACTCTTGATAATTTAGATTTTGGCCAAAAAAAGTTAAGTAAAAACAGATTAAAAGTTATTTCATTCAAAATTTAAATTTGTATCTTTCAAAACATAGTTTTCAAGTGAAGCTTATTTTAGGACATGAATTGATTGGACTAAGACCACCTATCATATTCCATTTATGCTACCTTTTTATTCAATACTATTTTTGGTTTTCTATTAAAAAACTATTTGAAGTATTATTCAAATTATAAAAGAAACTACAAATTTCACGGTAGATTTTTAACACAAAATACTTTTTATACTAGAAATGAATTTATTTTTTATGGAACCTTTTTTTTTTGAAAATTTATAAATAAATAAATGCATAAAATCTTCATATAATTTAATTTGATTATATTCAATACCATAACTATATAATATTTTTTAAAATTAAATATTATTGAATAATCCTCAATAGTTTTTTTTTTTAATTTTTATCTAAAAATATCATCATGGGGTTTTGCTAGCAAGGCCCAAAGGTGGTAGGGCTTGTTTGGTATTTGAATTCTAGGTGCTACTATTAACACCTTCCTTAAATTTAGTATTAGACAATTACATAGAATGTTTCAGAAACTAATATTTGAAATAAAAGTAAATACAAAAAAATTACATAAAGTAACATTCCAACGGAGGTGTACATTAGAAACGGGAAGGTGTTAATAGCTTTCTCCTTTATTTAATAAGTTAAAAACCCTCGGCCCAATTCATATAGCCCAAGTAAGGCCAATAGATGATTCTCCTCTATGTTGATGCATTTTATTTTATTAAAATATGCGTTTTCCATTTAGAATGAAATTTTTTATCTTATACATAAACCTTCACTTTACAGCTACAAACTATATAAAAAAAATTATTAATTTTATCATTAATTTCATCCCCACAAAATATTTTTCATACACAAATGTTTTTTTGGTATTTAATAAATCTTTAGAAAATTTGACCTAAATTTTTAGGTAATAGAGGTTGTAAATCAAAGTATTTAAAAAAAATTGACAATTTAGCTCTAATTGACTAAACTCCGAAATTTTTGAATTAACCCCCATTATTAGGATGAAATTTTTTAAATATACATGGTTAACCGTGACTAAATAATAAATTTATTTAATTAGAACTAACACATTTAATAGTCTCTATATTTTGTTTCATAAAGGAATTAGAAATGAGTAGAGAAGTGGTGGAATGAAGTTTTGAAGCGGTGGAGCAAACTTTTAGTATGACGAAAAAAGGGTGAACCTGCAAGGTTAACACTTAAACGGCAAAGTCGATCATTGAGTGAAATGAAATATGTGAGTGGGAATGAATTGAATATCTGAAATGACGCGATCACGTCATTATATAGTATGAGCGATTTAAATCGACCAGATGTAATTCAGTTCCTTATGTAAATGATAATTCGATTATATATCAACAATGAGAGATGTGATGCATGATGTGATAGTGTGTCTTTAGTGGAGATGATGGTTCATTTTTTTGGATGTAACTTCCTTTTTAGTGATTGTTGTTGGTCCTTTTTCTTGGGCCTTGCGGAAGGCACATAACAGTTACCCCCTAAGCCCTTGCTCCTACGTCATAGAGCGAGGGATTTAAAGGGTTCGCCTTCAGTCTGCACTCTGGTGGAAGGGAGCAGAAAAGTCTTGATGACTATTGATGTCTTTAGGAAAAGGTGCATTAAATTCCTAGAGGAGAGTCATAGGTTTTAGTTCTTTTTCCAAGTCTGAACTTTATTTTCCTTTAGCAATTGCTTGCTTTATTATGGTTTCTATATAAGAGAGTTATAGGTTTTAGTTTTATCTACTTCATGCTTCGGTGAATTTTAATGTTATAGACGACTTTTTGTGGGGTGCGAAGATTGTCTTTGCGTTGAAATTTCATTTTTCTAATAATTGTTTCTTTTATGCATTGACAACCTTTTTTGACATGGAAAAATTTCAACCTACAACCTGGAAAGCGACAAGAGTTAACTTTGCAGCATGGGTAGATTAAGAGATATTGGACACCATCTTCACCTTTGTTGGTAAAGGTGGTTTAGACCATGCCTTTATTGATGTGGGTATTTCCTTACACTAGGGAGTGATTCCTCCCTAAGAGGACAAAAGGATTTGCAAAAATTATGATGGGTGTGTCATTCCTCTCCATGAATGTCTATTTTCTTTGATAGGTTTATGCCCCTTCAAAGTCTTTGAAGTGGGCATTAAGAACCACCTAGTGATTACTCCTTCACAACTTCACTCGGTGAGCAAGGCTTATATCAAATTCTTCTAGTACTGGTGTGAGCATAAGAAAGGCTTGTCGTGTTTGACATTCTTCTTCCACCTTTTTAAAGCCCGACAGTGTTCTGCTGATTCTCCCCAGGGGCAGCCATAGACAAAGTACTAAGATGTTTGAGATCTATTTGAGAAGTTTGAAGCACTTCAAGGACCGATACTATATGATTAGCTTCCGTATTGAGGTGGCTCATGGCGACAACATAGATTACAATCCGCCTCATCAATGTTTAGACAAGTTCTCTAAGTTTTGGCTCTAGAGCTATTTCTTGATGGATGTTAAGTCTTACGTTAATAAACTGAATGACTTTTCCCAAGAATAAGTTTATATGAAGAGGAAATTAGTAGCCTTCTTCGAAGATCTGGGCTATGTTGACATTGTTGTTATTTCAGGAGAGGTGCTAAGGAAACAAAATAAGTGGTTCATAGAGACGTGTTTGTTAGTGGAATCCTCTTTTAATAAAGACAAAAAGGTCATATTTGGTGAGTAATGTGGACGATTTCCTTTTTTTTCTTACCTTGTCATTAACTGGTCTTTGATTTGTAGATAATATGTAGTAATATAATGTGATGCTCTGGATGAAGAGGATGCATAGGGTTGTCCCTTTGCCTACAATTGTCAATGTTTGGCATGCTTTTTGGAAAATCTTGCAGACAATGTCCTTTGCTAAACTGGTCGTGGTTACCCTTCATGTCCTAGTTCAAGGGAAGTTCAAGATTCTCTGAAATAAATTATAATATAAATTACCCTAGGTTCATCATCAATCGTAATAGGAGGGCGTCAAATTACTAGGCTTGTTGTCAACGTGACTCATGGGGAAGGGCCTTACGCTCAACATCGGTCTCTCAATCAAGACATTGGAAACCGTGGTCCTTATGCATATGCTACATCAAACATAGGTACATTGTCTCTTTTGCTTCTAGCCCATCCTAGTCCTTAGACAACCATGGAGTTTTGATCCTTAATTTATGAGGAGGATTATAAGTATTTTTTAAACAAGGATGAGGTCGTTCTTCAAAAGGAGTCAGATGAACTAGCATACCAGACTCGTGGCGTGTCGATTGTCTTGGCCTTTGGTGTTTTCAAAAGGGGGAGATGTCTTCTTGCTTAACCGTTTTTGGAAGGAGAAATAACTTCTTTAGGAATGTCTCAATGCTCAAATTTGGTGCAATCCCTTGTGCAAGAGATGTAGGAGAAAGATGATGCTTTATTGTCTGCTCGGTAACTGTTGTCCACTAATGAGACAATTTTTGCATGAGACAATTGAGAATTGGAATATCCCTCTAAGAGAGTGGAGGAATTAGAGTTTTCTATAAGTAAGGCTTGGAAAGGATAGAACATAGTTAAGGGTGTTCTTCAAGAGATGCTTCATAAGAACCTTGAGCTATCCTAATAGCATATGAAGTCTTCGAAAGACAACTTCTCTGTTCTTCAACAAGTTGAATTATTTTATCCCACGATGCACATTTCTCGAGAGCAAGTCCATTCTGATCTTGAGATAGTGGATGGGAAACCGGTCTTTGTTGGGGACGATTCAACTCATTCTTTTTTGTTGTGTTTGGGAAGAGTCTACCCGATTTAATATTTACTACAAATGAATTCTATAATTGTTGATCTGTGGCATTTTTCGCATTTTGCTTACTTAGCATTATTTTGACCTATTATAGTGTTCCTTTGGTTCCCCAAGTTTGTTTCTTTGGTAATTTGGTCACATTTAAGGTTGTGTCTGATAGTTATGTGGGATGTCTCTATTAATTGTGCCCGACCGAAGGTAGTATGCCTTCCTTACCGCCAAGTTTAACATTGGTTCGAGGTCGACAAAGTGGAGAACCACCTCTCTTTCTAAAGTGACTAGCTACCAAAAGAAGGGTGAACTTGGATTACAAATTTGTGATTAATAGTTTTTGTCCATGTGGCTTTGTCTGTTGGGTTTTGTTTACTTTGGTTATACTCCTGCAGTATTTATGATAATACCCATAATTTTCTCGTTGTTGTCGTGGCGCAAAAAAATGACCATGGGCATTCGCACCCTCAGGATGATAATAGAGTCGTCACCGAACTTTATTTATTCCAAAAGAAAAGAGAAAATATCGTTAAACCCTTAAAGAAAAAAGGAAATGGTCGTTGCAACTAAATTCGAGTCCGGGAGTCCGTTATGCGAAGGGAAGGTATTAGCACCCCACACATCTGTTGTACTTAATGAGACCGATTTAGTTAGAGTTGCGAATAGAATGTTAGCTTATGTTATTTTTTTTCTTATGATTATTGAAAGTTTAAAATGAAAGAGAAAAGACCGCAAAAGGGGTTATATTAAAGTGTTTGACAAGATTGTGAGTCTTGCTCCTACGTATTCTCAGGTGCGATGAGAAATTCAAAGCTACGTAGTTCTTGGTAGAAAACGACGTATTTGTTGGCTGATTTTAGTGAACAAATGTTTAGGTCACATTCTAGCAGTTATATGTTGCTTGTATGCTTGCAATTGAAGGCTTAAGTGTTTTGTTTGTATCGCGGTAGAATGGGCTAAAACATTATGGAAAATTTTTCGACTGCGCGAAGGCAAGAAAAAGATAATTTGATGTGTTGAATTGTTTTTAGGATGATGACAAACGCTCGGTAAGACCAAGACGTGTACCTCGGGGACGATTATTCGAGGTTTCAAAGGAGTGTGCACCCCAATGTCCTTTTTTCATCCAAGTGTTTATGAAATTTATTTGTGGAAGACGAACGTTCGGTAAGACCAAGATGTGTGCCTCAGGACCGATTATTCATGTTTCAAAGGAGTCTGCACCCCAATGTCCTTTTTCATCCTAATTTGGTTAAGTGTTTTATAATGGAATTATATGAATGCTCGGTAAGACCGAGACGTGTGCCTCGGGACCGATTATTCAAGATTTCAAAGGCGTGTACGCCCCAATGTCCTTTTCTTCCAATTTTATTAAGAAAAAAGATTTTGACGAAGGGGTTAAGTTTGAAAATAAGTTAACAACGGTCAAGCGTTTTGGTTCGCATATGAAAATAGTTTGAATTTGATTTTAAAAATGCTTGATGTTAATCAAGAAGTGATTGATTTTGTTTAGTCAAAATGTTTTTTTAATTAGCCAAAATAAGAAAATAAAAAAAAATAAAGGAAAAAAAATGGGAAATGAGGTTGTAGAAAAAAAATAAGGGAGAGATGAGATAAAAAGGGAAAAAAAACGAATTGGCTAAATGCACATTGCCAATAAAAAAAACAACAACAACAACAACAACAACAACAACAATAATAATAATAATAATAATAATAATAAGTTGTAAAATGAAGTGAAGAGAGGTGTTAAAACAACTGGTCCAAAGGGAGACCCAAGGTGCGCCCAATCAACATAGGATTGAGTGAGTGAACAAGTGGGCTCAACCTCATTCGTTGATGCAGTGATCACGTTGATATAAAAGGCTTGCAAAAAAAGGTGCATGGTAGAGCAGCGAGGGTGCACTCATGAGATCCTGGTCAAAACTTATTTTATGCAAATCTAAGGGTCATCAACTCAAACACGATTCCAACCAAAAAGGGTTGAGTAAATGATAAAAAAATGTGAGAAGCCTCATGTGCCTCACATTTGAGAAATTAATCCTAAACTCCAAATTTTCCACTATTTGGCACGATTACACAAAGATTACAATTATTGAAGGGGCGAAAATGATAAAGTAGCAAGAAAAAGCCCCGCTAGAGTCTGAAACTCTGGCAAGTCCACTACCTCAGGTAAATCTCCTCTGCACTCTTTTTCTCCTTTTTTCGCGTATTTGTTCACCTCTCATTCTCTGAATTCTTCTGTTCTAGGTGATTGTTACTAGTTGTGTAGGTGGAACTCAAGCTCACTCAAGTTCTGATGAAGAGCTTGAAGAGATTTTTGCAAGAGCTTTGGTAAGGTCTTGAGATGAATTGAGCATAGTACTGTTAAGGATTTTTTTTGCATGTTTTCAATTTCCAATTTTGGTTTTTTGTATTTTAAATCTAAAATGAAAAACACGGAAAAAGTGGTAGTTTTCATTAATGGTACATATATAATTAGAGAAATGCTAAGTTGACACCTAAAATTATATCAACACCGTATATAAATACTATCATATGTATCTTTTGCTTTTTAAAATAATTTTTTCCATACTTTGGTTTTTGTGTCAGAGTTAAAATGCTTTGAAAATGTTACGGTGTAGATATGGTGTAAATTACTCAGGTGTAAACATAGCACCACTCGTATAATTATTACCAACTTTGTTATTTTCTACCGTCCAGTCACGTGAATGAAAAACTAAGTACAAATAAAAAAATAAAATGCAATGCACTTGCATAAGTTTGTAAAAGTACTTTTTTCTTTTCCTAAACCATGACCAATTTGTGCTAAATTTCATAGACTATTTGTTTTTTTTTAATAGAGAAATTTCATTTAACTAGAAACCAAGCCAAACTGGCTACAGAAAACAGAGTCGCACAATCGTGGAAGAAAGTTAGACCATGTCTGCGAACCAACAACCTTGCCAAGACCCACCAAGGAGTGAGCATCAGAGTTCAAATTCCTACTAATGAACATTAAGGGAGAATTACACATATCTTTCAACATGGACCTACAATCAATAACTATGTGATCAATCTCCGCAAAGTAGTCACACTCATTAACACAGTCCACTACGACCTTCGCGTCGGATTGGAATACGACTTCAGATAAACCCAGGCCCCTGGCTAATTGCAGGCCCCAACGGATACTCAACGCCTCCGCCATCGCAGGGTTAGCAATGATCTGCTCACGGCGAGTAGCAGAAAGAAAAACGGCATTGTTTGGATCACAGATAATGCATCCAAAAACAACCGTTCCATTGTCGAAACAACCTGCATCAGTCTGGATTTTCCAGCCACCCACCTTCTCCAAACTCCTAACATCCAACCCGACTTTTGTCATCTCAGAGCTGCACCTAGAATTCTCTTCAATGTGCCACCAAATCTCATTTGCAATCTTACACGGTTCCGGCGGGGAGAAATTAAACAGGGCCTCATTCTGAGCTTTCCAGAGATGCCATAGACTTGTGAAAACCATCTTTGCCAGAAACATATCCCTCCTATCAAAAATTACATCCAGCCAATCCAGAACATCGCCCGAGGGAGGAATCCGCAGACACGACGGAAGAGCAAAAAGCGTCCTCTTAGCCACATCACATCTAAGAAAGAGATGAAGGGAGTTTTCCAGACCAGAATTACATAATGGATAAGTATCATCGAGGGACATACCTTTCTTTTGCAGATTAGCTTTAGTGGGTAGAACATCCTTCACGAGACGCCACATGAAATTCTTGATACGAGGATTTGCGTCCACTTTCCAAAACTCCTTCCAATTAACAGAGCCCACTCCCCTTGAAGAACCAGCCCACTTCGAGCTTCTAAAATCATCCAGCCAGTGATAGGCCGACTTCACAGAAAATTCTCCACTCTTTTCAAGACTCCAAATAAGCTTATCAGGAGGCAGCCTTAAGGAAAAAGGAATGCTGGTGATATGAGACACAATACCCGGCTCAAATAACTCATTCAAAACCTGTAAATTCCAGCACCTGGCATCCTTGTTGATGAGACACTTTGGACATCCCCCGCAGACCCTGCGAACCAGCCAAAGGTTTAAACCCAGCAATAGAAGGAATCCAATTATCTTCAAAGATTCTCACAGATTCACCATTTCCAATCCTCCAACAAATCCTTCCCAACATCATCTCTTTCACCCCCAAAATACTTCGCCAACCATGGCTAGGCAAGAAACCTACTGAAGCTTCCAGCACATTGCACCGGGGATAATATCTTCCCTTAAAAAACCTCTCAAACAAAGAGCCACCCCCTATAAAAGTCTCCAAAATTGTTTACCAAGTAAGCTGAGATTGAAATCTTGAATATTACGGAAGCCCAGACCACCTTTCCCCTTTCTCTGAGACATCTTCTCCCAACTTAGCCAATGGATTTTTCTATCCCCCCGTTTCACACCCCACCAGAATCTGGCCAGGATCCTTTCAATCTCCTTGCAACAATGATCCAGAAGTCTATAACAGCTCATAATGTAAGTAGGAATAGCTTGCGCAACCGCCTTGATCAGAACTTGTAACACCCTGATTCTACCCAACGTAATTATACAATATCAGAGTATAAAATTTTGCCATACAGGATGTCACATTCATTTCAACTTAAACATATCTTACAATCACCTATATAACATACATAACGGATACAACTTTCCGGATAACTGATTCGTACCTGTTTAGTTCTTTAAAATATAACAACTTTAACTTTCAAGCAGCGGATTAATCAGTTCAACATAAAATTTTTCTTGATTTAAAATTCAACAAAATAATGACTCCCAATCAACAAGTCTTTAACTTCAAATAGTTAAAATATCTTCATCCAACATAAAGCAACTTCAAAATTGAAGTCTTTAACGAAATCAATATAAAATTCAGCAACTTAAACATAATCAAAGCAATAAGAAAAACACGCGATTATCCCCCCCCCCCCCCCCGAGTGCTACGTATCAGAGCGACAACCACCGACTCGAACTAAGGTAACCGGCTACTCCTCTTGATTACCTGCACGTTGCCAACATAGGGACAACATTCAAACAGAAAGGGCGAGTTACCGAAAATTATAAACGGAGTATGATAAATGATATATAGGCAAGAATCATACCACTAATCACCACTTCACATCAACAACCAACAAATAAAAATCAGCAACAACAAATAAAACTCAACAACAACGTAAGAAGATGCAACTGTAGTGCGACTCGACAATGTTATGCATGTGGTACCATCGGAGTAAAACTCCCAACTTAAGATTGCCAGTTTATCGAGGCATCAAGGCATAAGCCTTCAACTTACAACTTTCAACATATGCCAATCCAGGCCAACGTGGTGTGAGCAACGCTCCGACACAAAATGCAATGTATGTTCATGACACGCACTAACTCAACAGCATAAACAACTCAGCAACATCCACACATGATCAACTTAACAACATAGCAACTTTTCGACATAAACAACTTAATCAACTTTGGCTATTACACCTTCAACTTAAAATTCGTCCGTGTACCGGAACAATATTAAAACTCAACTGCTGTACCTGAAATTCCACTTTTTCAACATAATTTCAACCAAACAATTCAACCGAAGCCACCTACTAAATTACCCGACTTACCCCGACAATTTCCGTTAAATTCCGGACAACTAGTTTTTCCGCCTAAACCGGCTAAACCGACTAAACTGTGTTGTTTTTAACTTCTGTTACTAATACCAGTTTTATTGGAAAATTCTATTCCTATTACTACTGCCAATTAAAATAATTTCCAAGCTTCTGTCATGAAAATTTACACATCATTCTGCTTCTGCTGCTGGTTTCATTTTCTGTCAAAAATTGTTACACTTCTGCTACATGAATTATCGATGAACCTATTATTTTTCTGCTATATAAATCATTGGAGAAAACTATTATTTCTAATGAACCTATTATTTCATCCAATATACTATTATTTCTAATGAACCTGTAAGTTCCTGCTATACATGAATTTCTAATGAAATAATATATATTGTTAGAAAAAGAAACAAAACAAAACAACACCAAACAAAATCCAAAGGACCCAAAAAGCCCTTGGAGGCGCCCACCCCCACCTCTTGAGGCCCCCGCCTCAAATTCCTTTTCTTTTCAAGACCTGAGACGTCCGCCCCCTAGCACCTATATATATATATTTTTCTTTTCAAGGCATAGGACGCCCGTCCTAGCTTCCTTCATACATTCATACCTGCTATATTTTTTCTACCCAGATTACCTCACTTTCTAACAAAATGCATGCTTCGTTTCAATAACCCAATCACACCATACACCAACCATTAAATCCCAAGCAACACAATATCAACAACAGTAATATACACAATTTATATTCAACACGATTTCACCAAAGGCCACTGTAAGTTTATCAGAATCAACACCACAAATTCAACACAGATAGTAGAAATCCATATAGCCCCAATCCTACATATCAATCATCATAACCCAGTTATAATAATCGAACCCACCCTTACCTTGGATTGAAGGCAGCTTGACGATCGATCGGGTTCCGAAAATTCGTCATCGGCAGCGGTTTCTCTCTCGCAACTTCTTCTTCTCTCACGTTCTCAATTTTCCTCCTCTAACTGAAATCCAAAAACTCACTAATATCTTCTATTCCTTTTGTTTTATTAAAGAAATAATATTCTAATATAATATCTAATGGGCCTAAACATACACCCCTTAAATTACTAATTCCGACCCGAATCTAAGCCCACTTAATCGAACACACTCCAACTACGATAATATTACTACGAATATTATTCCGCGACTATAATATTATTTCTAATAATATTTCTACGACCTACCAACTTAATAATTCCGACTTAACGACTAAATTCACCGCAACACCAAAATCAACCGAATAATTCACAACAATTAAATAAACATTCAATTAAATAAATAATTAAATAATTTGGGCGTTACAACTCTCCCCTACTTAGAATATTTTCGTCCTCGAAAATTTACCTGATTCAAACAGCTCGGGATAGGAGTCTCGCATCTTGCTCTCCAATTCCCACGTCATGCTTTCTCCGGTAGCTCCCAACCAGACAACTTTCACCAACGCGATCTCCTTCCCTCGCAAGGTCTTCATTTCACGATCCGCGATTCGCACAGGCTTCGTCTCCACCGTGAGATTATCCTGTACTTGAACATCATCCATATTAACCACATGAGACGGATCTGAAATGTACTTCCGAAGCTGCGACACATGAAACACGTCATGCAGATTCGAAAGGTTTGGCGGTAACGCCATTCGGTAAGCAACTTTCCCAACTCTGTCCAAAATCTGATACGGACCAATAAAACGAGGAGTGAACTTTTTAGACTTCAAAGCTCTCCCAACACCAGTCACATGCGTGACTCTCAAAAACACATGATCACCCGCTTGGAATTCCAAATCCTTCTTCCGCTTGTCATGGTAACTTTTCTGTCTACTTTGAGAAGATTTCATCTTTTCTCGGATCAACTTCACTTTCTCGGTAGTCTCTCGAACTAATTCCGGTCCAAGTACTACACTCTCCCCAGATTCATGCCAACATAACGGAGTTCTACACCTCCGACCATACAACGCTTCAAAAGGTGCCATTCCGATACTAGAATGGTGACTATTATTATAAGTGAACTCGATCAATGGAAGATAAGTATCCCACGAACCTCCCTGCTCAAGAACACAAGCTCTCAACAGATCCTCCAACGACTGGATAGTCCTCTCAGTTTGACCATCTGTCTGAGGATGATACGCCGAACTCAACCTCAGCTTAGAACCCAACGCCTCCTGTAGGCTCTTCCAAAACTCCGACGTAAACCTCGGATCTCTATCCGACACAATACACAAAGGAACACCATGCAACTTCACAATTACTCGGATATAAATCTCTGCCAACTTTGCAATCGGATATGTGATGTTAATAGGTAGGAAATGAGATGACTTCGTAAGCCTATCAACAATCACCCAAATAGAATCATGTCCTCTTGCAGTCATAGGCAACCCTGTCACAAAGTCCATAGAAATGCTATCCCATTTCCATTCTGGAATCTCTAACGTTTGCATCAACCCAGCAGGTTTCTGATGCTCAACTTTTGACTTCTGACAGGTCAAACATGCATACACAAATCGTGCCACATCTTCTTTCATTCCGGACCACCAAAATATCTTCTTCAAGTCTTGATACATTTTAGTAGCTCCCGGATGAATACTCAGATTACTTCTATGACCCTCTTCAAGAATATTCTTTTTCATATCTGCATCATCTGGTATACAAATTCGATCATGCAGTCTCAACACACCTCGTGCATCAATCTTAAAGTCACTCTCATCTGATTGACCACAACTATTCATGATGTCCACTAGTTTCACATCCCGCTTCTGAGCCTCTCGAATACTGTCCAGAAAATCATTGTTAATTTTCAACATACCCAGCATAACACTCTGCGGTGTCACTTCGCAAACCAAACTCATATCTCGAAACTACTCAATTAATTCCAATTCCTTAATCATCATTGCTGACATATGCAAGGTCTTTCGGCTTAAAGCATCGGCCACAACATTAGCTTTGCCCGAATGATAATTTAAACCGAAATCATAATCTTTCAGCAATTCTAACCACCGTCGCTGCCTCATATTCAACTCCTTCTGGTCAAACAAATACCTTAAGCTCTTATGATCACTATAAACTTCAAATCTAGCGCCATAGAGATAGTGCCTCCAAATTTTCAGCACAAAAACCACTGCAGCAAGCTCCAAATCATGCGTAGGATAATTCCTTTCATGAGTTCTCAACTGTCGAGACGCATAAGCAATTACTTTATTATTCTGCATCAGCACACCTCCTAATCCCATCAGCGAAGCATCGCAATAAACCACAAACGGTTCTTCTGGATTCGGTAATGTCAAAACCGGAGCCGACGTCAACCTCTTCTTCAATTCTGTAAAACCTTCTTCGCACTGAACATCCCACACAAAAGCTTTACCTTTACAAGTCAATCTAGTTAACGGAAGTGCCAACTTAGAAAATCCTTCAATAAATCTTCTATAATAACCAGCTAGTCCCAGAAAACTTCTAATCTCAGTAGCCGACCTTGGAGTTTCCCATTGCAACACAACATCTACTTTAGAAGGATCCATGGCAATACCACTACCTGAAATCACATGACCCAGAAAACTAACTTCTTTCAACCAGAACTCGCACTTAGACAGCTTCGCATACAACTGCTTATCTTTCAAAACTTCCAACACTGTCCTCAAATGTTCCTTATGCTCTTCTTCTGACTTAGAATAAATCAGAATATCATCAATGAATACAACCACAAAACGATCCAGATAAGTATGAAAAATGCGGTTCATGTATTCCATGAATACTCCTGGCGCATTAGTAACACCGAAAGGCATCACTGAATACTCATAATGTCCATACCGTGTTCTGAACGCCGTCTTCTGAATATCCTCATCCTTCACTTTAATCTGATGGTAACCCGATCTCAAATCAATCTTGCTAAACACGCGAGCACCCACCAACTGATCCATCAAATCATCTATTCTCGGAAGTGGATACTTGTTCTTGATTGTTACTTTATTCAGCTGTCTATAATCAACACAAAGTCTCATACTTCCATCTTTCTTCTTTACTAACAACACCGAAGCTCCCCACGGCGATACACTTGGTCTTATAAACTTCTTCTCAAGTAACTCTTCCAACTGCTTCTTTAATTCAGACAACTCGGATGCCGACATTCTGTATGGTGCCATCGAAACAGGTTTAGTACCAGGTACAAGATCAATTGCAAATTCAACCTCTCTCTCTGGCGGCACATCAGGAATTTCATCAGGGAAAACTTCAGGAAATTCATTTACCACCTGCAATTCTTCAATCTTAGCTCTGCTCTCAATAGACAACGTTGCCATCAACGAAAACATCTGAGCTTCCTCTTTCATCAATTGCTGTAGCTCTCTGAAAGACAACAATCCAACCCCTTCCTCTTCCGGAGAGGAAAACCTCACCGACTTGCGATAACAATTTATGTGAACATAGTTATACTCTAACCAGTTCATACCCAGAATTACATCCATTCCGGTCAGCGGCAAACAAACCAAATCAACATAAAAGTCTTTATCGAAGATCGATAAAGGACACCTTAAACACACAAGAGAAGTAGTCACCGATCCCTTAGCCGGAGTCTCGACGACCATTTCTCCATTCATAGCAGATAATTTAAGACCCAATCTTTGAACACAATCAGCAGAAACAAAACAATGTGTAGCACCAGTGTCAATAATAGTAATTAAAGGAGTACTATTAATGAAACATGTACCTCTGATAAGTCTGTCCTCATTAGCTGTCTGAGTTCCTGCTAACGCGAACACTTTTCCGGTCTGAGCTTTCTTTGGCTTCAGACACTGATTACCAATATGTCCCTCTTCACCACAATTAAAACAGATCATCTCCTTGTGCCTGCAATCAGATATTGCATGCCCAATCTTACCACATCGGAAACACCTCTTCGCCTCAGCAGTACACACGGTACTCTTATGACCAGATTTTCCACATTTGAAACAAGTTATGCCAGCAGGAGCATCTCCCCTACTAGTCTTCTTGCCCTCAGTCGCTTTCTGTTTACCTTTTCCAGCTGGAGCATCATAAGGCTTACCACGGTTCTGTTGTTGCTTGCCTCTTCTGTCACTAACAATCTTGTAGTGAGCATTATTGTCCTCTTCATAAATTCTGCAACTATCAACCAAATCAGAAAAGACACGAATTTTCTGATACCCAATAGCTTTCTTGATTTCAAAGCGCAACTCGCTTTCAAATTTGATGCATTTAGAAAACTCAGCATCATCACCGGTATAGTACGAATAAAACTTAGCCAGCTCAACAAACTTTGCAGCATAATCAGTAACCGACATAGTTCCTTGTTTCAGCTCAAGAAACTCGATCTGCTTCTTACCACGGACATCCTCTGGATAATACTTTCTCAGAAATTCTCTTCGGAACACATCCCAAGTAATAACTTCACCTGTAGTCTCCAATCTCTGACGAGTCTCTAGCCACCAGTCATCAGCTTCGACTACTAGCATATGAGTCCCATAACGAACCTTCTGCGCTGGAGTGCAGTCCATCACACGGAAGATTCTCTCAATCTCTTTCAACCAGTCCAATGCTCCATCAGGATCATACTTTCCCTTGAAGGTAGGCGGATTCTCTCTCTGAAAAGTCGCCAGACTACGAGATCCATCATTCTCGCCAGCATTCGGTAAATTATGCACAGCCTCAGCCATTGCTTGCATTGCAGCAGCCATTGCAGCATCGTTCCTTCCAGCCATCTCAAATTATCACTACAACATAAACCAAAGTCAGAACCAAATAACAATACTCGATTGTTAAACAACTACGACTCGACACTTGGCCGGACGGACCGACCTGCTCTGATACCACTAATGTAACACCCTGATTCTACCCAACATAATTATACAATATCAGAGTATAAAATTTCGCCATACAGGATGTCACATTCATTTCAACTTAAACATATCTTACAATCACCTGTATAACATACATAACGGATACAACTTTCCGGATAACTGATTCGTACCTGTTTAGTTCTTTAAAATATAACATCTTTAACTTTCAAGCAGCGGATTAATAAGTTCAACATAAAATTTTTCTTGATTTAAAATTCAACAAAATAATGACTCCCAATCAACAAGTCTTTAACTTCAAATAGTTAAAATATCTTCATCCAACATAAAGCAACTTCAAAATTGAAGTCTTTAACGAAATCAATATAAAATTCAGCAACTTAAACATAATCAAAGCAATAAGAAAAACACGCGATTATCCCCCCCCCCCCCCCGAGTGCTACGTATCAGAGCGACAACCACCGACTCGAACTAAGGTAACCGGCTACTCCTCTTGATTACCTGCACGTTGCCAACATAGGGACAACATTCAAACAGAAAGGGCGAGTTACCGAAAATTATAAACGGAGTATGATAAATGATATATAGGGAAGAATCATACCACTAATCACCACTTCACATCAACAACCAACAAATAAAAATCAGCAACAACAAATAAAACTCAACAACAACGTAAGAAGATGCAACTGTAGTGCGACTCGACAATGTTATGCATGTGGTACCATCGGAGTAAAACTCCCAACTTAAGATTGCCAGTTTATCGAGGCATCAAGGCATAAGCCTTCAACTTACAACTTTCAACATATGCAAATCCAGGCCAACGTGGTGTGAGCAACGCTCCGACACAAAATGCAATGTATGTTCATGACACGCACTAACTCAACAGCATAAACAACTCAGCAACATCCACACATGATCAACTTAACAACATAGCAACTTTTCGACATAAACAACTTAATCAACTTTGGCTATTACACCTTCAACTTAAAATTCGTCCGTGTACCGGAACAATATTAAAACTCAACTGCTGTACCTGAAATTCCACTTTTTCAACATAATTTCAACCAAACAATTCAACCGAAGCCACCTACTAAATTACCCGACTTACCCCGACAATTTCCGTTAAATTCCGGACAACTAGTTTTTCCGCCTAAACCGGCTAAACCGACTAAACTGTGTTGTTTTTAACTTCTGTTACTAATACCAGTTTTATTGGAAAATTCTATTCCTATTACTACTGCCAATTAAAATAATTTCCAAGCTTCTGTCATGAAAATTTACACATCATTCTGCTTCTGCTGTTGGTTTCATTTTCTGTCAAAAATTGTTACACTTCTGCTACATGAATTATCGATGAACCTATTATTTTTCTGCTATATAAATCATTGGAGAAAACTATTATTTCTAATGAACCTATTATTTCATCCAATATACTATTATTTCTAATGAACCTGTAAGTTCCTGCTATACATGAATTTCTAATGAAATAATATATACTGTTAGAAAAAGAAACAAAACAAAACAACACCAAACAAAATCCAAAGGACCCAAAAAGCCCTTGGAGGCGCCCACCCCCACCTCTTGAGGCCCCCGCCTCAAATTCCTTTTCTTTTCAAGACCTGAGACGTCCGCCCCCTAGCACCTATATATATATTTTTTTCTTTTCAAGGCATAGGACGCCCGTCCTAGCTTCCTTCATACATTCATACCTGCTATATTTTTTCTACCCAGATTACCTCACTTTCTAACAAAATACATGCTTCGATTAAATAACCCAATCACACCATACACCAACCATTAAATCCCAAGCAACACAATATCAACAACAGTAATATACACAATTTATATTCAACACGATTTCACCAAAGGCCACTGTAAGTTTATCAGAATCAACACCACAAATTCAACACAGATAGTAGAAATCCATATAGCCCCAATCCTACATATCAATCATCATAACCCAGTTATAATAATCGATCCCACCCTTACCTTGGATTGAAGGCAGCTTGACGATCGATCGGGTTCCGGAAATTCGTCACCGGCAGCGGTTTCTCTCTCGCAACTTCTTCTTCTCTCACGTTCTCAATTTTCCTCCTCTAACTAATATCCAAAAACTCACTAATATCTTCTATTCCTTTTGTTTTATTAAAAAAATAATATTCTAATATAATATCTAATGGGCCTAAACATACACCCCTTAAATTACTAATTCCGACCCGAATCTAAGCCCACTTAATCGAACACACTCCAACTACGATAATATTACTACGAATATTATTCCGCGACTATAATATTATTTCTAATAATATTTCTACAACCTACCAACTTAATAATTCCGACTTAACAACTAAATTCACCGCAACACCAAAATCAACCGAATAATTCACAACAATTAAATAAACATTCAATTAAATAAATAATTTGGGCGTTACAACTCTCCCCTACTTAGAATATTTTCGTCCTCGAAAATTTACCTGATTCAAACAGCTCGGGATAGGAGTCTCGCATCTTGCTCTCCAATTCCCACGTCATGCTTTCTCCGGTAGCTCCCAACCAGACAACTTTCACCAACGCGATCTCCTTCCCTCGCAAGGTCTTCATTTCACGATCCACGATTCGCACAGGCTTCGTCTCCACCGTGAGATTATCCCGTACTTGAACATCATCCATATTAACCACATGAGACGGATCTGAAATGTACTTCCGAAGCTGCGACACATGAAACACGTCATGCAGATTCGAAAGGTTTGGCGGTAACGCCATTCGGTAAGCAACTTTCCCAACTCTGTCCAAAATCTGATACGGACCAATTAAACGAGGAGTGAGCTTTTTAGACTTCAAAGCTCTCCCAACACCAGTCACATGCGTGACTCTCAAAAACACATGATCACCCGCTTGGAATTCCAAATCCTTCTTCCGCTTGTCATGGTAACTTTTCTGTCTACTTTGAGAAGATTTCATCTTTTCTCGGATCAACTTCACTTTCTCGGTAGTCTCTCGAACTAATTCCGGTCCAAGTACTACACTCTCCCCAGATTCATGCCAACATAACAGAGTTCTACACCTCCGACCATACAACGCTTCAAAAGGTGCCATTCCGATACTAGAATGGTGACTATTATTATAAGTGAACTCGATCAATGGAAGATAAGTATCCCACGAACCTCCCTGCTCAAGAACACAAGCTCTCAACAGATCCTCCAACGACTGGATAGTCCTCTCAGTTTGACCATCTGTCTGAGGATGATACGCCGAACTCAACCTCAGCTTAGAACCCAACGCCTCCTGTAGGCTCTTCCAAAACTCCGACGTAAACCTCGGATCTCTATCCGACACAATACACAAAGGAACACCATGCAACTTCACAATTACTCGGATATAAATCTCTGCCAACTTGGCAATCGGATATGTGATGTTAATAGGTAGGAAATGAGCTGACTTCGTAAGCCTATCAACAATCACCCAAATAGAATCATGTCCTCTTGCAGTCATAGGCAACCCTGTCACAAAGTCCATAGAAATGCTATCCCATTTCCATTCTGGAATCTCTAACGGTTGCATCAACCCAGCAGGTTTCTGATGCTCAACTTTTGACTTCTGACAAGTCAAACATGCATACACAAATCGTGCCACATCTTCTTTCATTCCGGACCACCAAAATATCTTCTTCAAGTCTTGATACATTTTAGTAGCTCCCGGATGTATACTCAGATTACTTCTATGACCCTCTTCAAGAATATTCTTTTTCATATCTGCATCATCTGGTATACAAATTCGATCATGCAGTCTCAACACACCTCGTGCATCAATCTTAAAGTCACTCTCATCTGATTGACCACAACTATTCATGATGTCCACTAGTTTCACATCCCGCTTCTGAGCCTCTCGAATACTGTCCAGAAAATCATTGTTAATTTTCAACATACCCAGCATAACACTCTGCAATGTCACTTCGCAAACCAAACTCACATCTCGAAACTACTCAATTAATTCCAATTCCTTAATCATCATTGCTGACATATGCAAGGTCTTTCGGCTTAAAGCATCGGCCACAACATTAGCTTTGCCCAGATGATAATTTAAACCGAAATCATAATCTTTCAGCAATTCTAACCACCGTCGCTGCCTCATATTCAACTCCTTCTGGTTAAACAAATACTTTAAGCTCTTATGATCACTATAAACTTCAAATCTAGCGCCATAGAGATAGTGCCTCCAAATTTTCAGCACAAAAACCACTGCAGCAAGCTCCAAATCATGCGTAGGATAATTCCTTTCATGAGTTCTCAACTGTCGAGACGCATAAGCAATTACTTTATTATTCTGCATCAGCACACCTCCTAATCCCATCAGCGAAGCATCGCAATAAACCACAAACGGTTCTTCTGGATTCGGTAATGTCAAAACCGGAGCCGACGTCAACCTCTTCTTCAATTCTGTAAAACCTTCTTCGCACTGAACATCCCACACAAAAGCTTTACCTTTACAAGTCAATCTAGTTAACGGAAGTGCCAACTTAGAAAATCCTTCAATAAATCTTCTATAATAACCAGCTAGTCCCAGAAAACTTCTAATCTCAGTAGTCGACCTTGGAGTTTCCCATTGCAACACAACATCTACTTTAGAAGGATCCACGGCAATACCACTACCTGAAATCACATGACCCAGAAAACTAACTTCTTTCAACCAGAACTCGCACTTGGACAGCTTCGCATACAACTGCTTATCTTTCAAAACTTCCAACACTGTCCTCAAATGTTCCTTATGCTCTTCTTCTGACTTAGAATAAATCAGAATATCATCAATGAATACAACCACAAAACGATCCAGATAAGTATGAAAAATGCGGTTCATGTATTCCATGAATACTCCTGGCGCATTAGTAACACCGAAAGGCATCACTGAATACTCATAATGTCCATACCGTGTTCTGAACGCCGTCTTCTGAATATCCTCATCCTTCACTTTAATCTGATGGTAACCCGATCTAGAATCAATCTTGCTAAACACGCGAGCACCCACCAACTGATCCATCAAATCATCTATTCTCGGAAGTGGATACTTGTTCTTGATTGTTACTTTATTCAGCTGTCTATAATCAACACAAAGTCTCATACTTCCATCTTTCTTCTTTACTAACAACACCGGAGCTCCCCACGGCGATACACTTGGTCTTATAAACTTCTTCTCAAGTAACTCTTCCAACTGCTTCTTTAATTCAGACAACTCGGATGCCGACATTCTGTATGGTGCCATCGAAACAGGTTTAGTACCAGGTACAAGATCAATTGCAAATTCAACCTCTCTCTCTGGCGGCACATCAGGAATTTCATCAGGGAAAACTTCAGGAAATTCATTTACCACCTGCAATTCTTCAATCTTAGCTCTGCTCTCAATAGACAACGTTGCCATCAACGAAAACATCTGAGCTTCCTCTTTCATCAATTGCTGTAGCTCTCTGAAAGACAACAATCCAACCCCTTCCTCTTCCGGAGAGGAAAACCTCACCGACTTGTGATAACAATTTATGTGAACATAGTTATACTCTAACCAGTTCATACCCAGAATTACATCCATTCCGGTCAGCGGCAAACAAACCAAATCAACATAAAAGTCTTTATCGAAGATCGATAAAGGACACCTTAAACACACAAGAGAAGTAGTCACCGATCCCTTAGCCGGAGTCTCGACGACCATTTCTCCATTCATAGCAGATAATTTAAGACCCAATCTTTGAACACAATCAGCAGAAACAAAACAATGTGTAGCACCAGTGTCAATAATAGTAATTAAAGGAGTACTATTAATGAAACATGTACCTCTGATAAGTCTGTCCTCATTAGCTGTCTGAGTTCCTGCTAACGCAAACACTTTTCCGGTCTGAGCTTTCTTTGGCTTCGGACACTGATTACCAATATGTCCCTCTTCACCACAATTAAAACAGATCATCTCCTTGTGCCTGCAATCAGATATTGCATGCCCAATCTTACCACATCGGAAACACCTCTTTGCCTCAGCAGTACACACGGTACTCTTATGACCAGATTTTCCACATTTGAAACAAGTTATGCCAGCAGGAGCATCTCCCCTACTAGTCTTCTTGCCCTCAGTCGCTTTCTGTTTACCTTTTCCAGCTGGAGCATCATAAGGCTTACCACGGTTCTGTTGTTGCTTGCCTCTTCTGTCACTAACAATCTTGTAGTGAGCATTATTGTCCTCTTCATAAATTCTGCAACTATCAACCAAATCAGAAAAGACACGAATCTTCTGATACCCAATAGCTTTCTTGATTTCAAAGCGCAGCCCGCTTTCAAATTTGATGCATTTAGAAAACTCAGCATCATCACCGGTATAGTACGGATAAAACTTAGCCAGCTCAACAAACTTTGCAGCATAATCAGTAACCGACATAGTTCCTTGTTTCAGCTCAAGAAACTCGATCTGCTTCTTACCACGGACATCCTCTGGATAATACTTTCTCAGAAATTCTCTTCGGAACACATCCCAAGTAATAACTTCACCTGTAGTCTCCAATCTCTGACGAGTCTCTAGCCACCAGTCATCAGCTTCGACTGCTAGCATATGAGTCCCATAACGAACCTTCTGCGTTGGAGTGCAGTCCATCACACGGAAGATTCTCTCAATCTCTTTCAACCAGTCCAATGCTCCATCAGGATCATACTTTCCCTTGAAGGTAGGCGGATTCTCTCTCTGAAAAGTCGCCAGACTACGAGATCCATCATTCTCGCCAGCATTCGGTAAATTCTGCACAGCCTCAGCCATTTCTTGCATTGCAGCAGCCATTGCAGCATCGTTCCTTCCAGCCATCTCAAATTATCACTACAACATAAACCAAAGTTAGAACCAAATAACAATACTCGATTGTTAAACAACTACGACTCGACACTTGGCCGGACGGACCGACCTGCTCTGATACCACTAATGTAACACCCTGATTCTACCCAACGTAATTATACAATATCAGAGTATAAAATTCAGCAACTTAAACATAATCAAAGCAATAAGAAAAACACACGATTATCCCCCCCCCACCCCCCCCCCCCCGAGTGCTACGTATCAGAGCGACAACCACCGACTCGAACTAAGGTAACCGGCTACTCCTCTTGATTACCTGCACGTTGCCAACATAGGGACAACATTCAAACAGAAGGGGTGAGTTACCGAAAATTATAAACGGAGTATGATAAATGATATATAGGCAAGAATCATACCACTAATCACCACTTCACATCAACAACCAACAAATAAAAATCAGCAACAACAAATAAAACTCAACAACAACGTAAGAAGATGCAACTGTAGTGCGACTCGACAATGTTATGCATGTGGTACCATCGGAGTAAAACTCCCAACTTAAGATTGCCAGTTTGTCGAGGCATCAAGGCATAAGCCTTCAACTTACAACTTTCAACATATGCCAATCCAGGCCAACGTGGTGTGAGCAACGCTCCGACACAAAATGCAATGTATGTTCATGACACGCACTAAATCAACAGCATAAACAACTCAGCAACATCCACACATGATCAACTTAACAACATAGCAACTTTTCGACATAAACAACTTAATCAACTTTGGCTATTACGCCTTCAACTTAAAATTCGTCCGTGTACCGGAACAATATTAAAACTCAACTGCTGTACCTGAAATTCCACTTTTTCAACATAATTTCAACCAAACAATTCAACCGAAGCCACCTACTAAATTACCCGACTTACCCCGACAATTTCCGTTAAATTCCGGACAACTAGTTTTTCCGCCTAAACCGGCTAAACCGACTAAACTGTGTTGTTTTTAACTTCTGTTACTAATACCAGTTTTATTGGAAAATTCTATTCCTATTACTACTGCCAATTAAAATAATTTCCAAGCTTCTGTCATGAAAATTTACACATCATTCTGCTTCTGCTGTTGGTTTCATTTTCTGTCAAAAATTGTTACACTTCTGCTACATGAATTATCGATGAACCTATTATTTTTCTGCTATATAAATCATTGGAGAAAACTATTATTTCTAATGAACCTATTATTTCATCCAATATACTATTATTTCTAATGAACCTGTAAGTTCCTGCTATACATGAATTTCTAATGAAATAATATATACTGTTAGAAAAAGAAACAAAACAAAACAACACCAAACAAAATCCAAAGGACCCAAAAAGCCCTTGGAGGCGCCCACCCCCACCTCTTGAGGCCCCCGCCTCAAATTCCTTTTCTTTTCAAGACCTGAGACGTCCGCCCCCTAGCACCTATATATATATATTTTTCTTTTCAAGGCATAGGACGCCCGTCCCAGCTTCCTTCATACATTCATACCTGCTATATTTTTTCTACCCAGATTACCTCACTTTCTAACAAAATGCATGCTTCGATTCAATAACCCAATCACACCATACACCAACCATTAAATCCCAAGCAACACAATATCAACAACAGTAATATACACAATTTATATTCAACACAATTTCACCAAAGGCCACTGTAAGTTTATCAGAATCAACACCACAAATTCAACACAGATAGTAGAAATCCATATAGCCCCAATCCTACATATCAATCATCATAACCCAGTTATAATAATCGAACCCACCCTTACCTTGGATTGAAGGCAGCTCGACGATCGATCGGGTTCCGGAAATTCGTCACCGGCAGCGGTTTCTCTCTCGCAACTTCTTCTTCTCTCACGTTCTCAATTTTCCTCCTCTAACTGATATCCAAAATCTCACTAATATCTTCTATTCCTTTTGTTTTATTAAAAAAATAATATTCTAATATAATATCTAATGGGCCTAAACATACACCCCTTAAATTACTAATTCCGACCCGAATCTAAGCCCACTTAATCGAACACACTCCAACTACGATAATATTACTACGAATATTATTTCGTGACTATAATATTATTTCTAATAATATTTCTACGACCTACCAACTTAATAATTCCGACTTAACGACTAAATTCACCGCAACACCAAAATCAACCGAATAATTCACAACAATTAAATAAACATTCAATTAAATAAATAATTAAATAATTTGGGCGTTACAGAACTTCTTTACTGGCCCTAGACAGAGATTATTCCTTCCAGCCCTTGACCTTTTTCCACACACGATCAATCACCAACTGAAACACCTCTTTCTTAGATCTCCCAATCACCACTGGCAAGCCCAAATACTTAGCATGAGATTCGACCCCTTTAAATCCCAATTTGCAACGAATTCTGTCCTTTACATCCTCATCCAAGTTCCTGCTAAAAGAGATTTCAGACTTTTCAATATTTACCAATTGTCCCGACGCCTCTTGATAGACACCAAGAATATATATGATACGTGCTGCCTCAATCTCATTTGCTCTAGCAAACAGTAAACTATCGTCCGCGAAGAAAAGATGTGAAATTATGGGGGCCTTCCTAGCCACCTTGATGCCATGAATCTTCATCTCCTTAGACGCCATCTTCAACATTCCTGACTGAACATCTGCACAAATAACAAACAAATAGGGTGAGAGGGGGTCCCCTTGACGGAGACCCCTGGAAGGAAGGATAGTCCTACTGGGCTGGCCATTAATGATAATCTTGTAGGAGACCGAGGAGATACAATTCTTGATAAGCTGGATCAGTTGTTCTGGAAAATCCATAGCCTTGAGAGTTTCCAACACAAAATTCCATTCCATTCGATCATACGCCTTGGCCATATCCAACTTAAGGGCCATGATCCCTTTTTTCCCTTTCTTTTTGTTTTTCATCCAATGAAAACACTCCATCGCGATTAGGGCGTTATCTGTTATTAATCGACCTTTCACAAAGGCACTCTGCTCCTCACTCACCACCTTAATTCTGTTAGCAATTGTTTTTGTAACAATCTTCATCGTGACATTGCAGAGACTGATAGGGCGAAAGTTAGCAGGATAGGCAGGATTTTTCTGTTTAGGAATGAGGGTAATAAAGGTGGAATTGATATCAGCAGGGTCCCTCTGATTGTTAAGGATGTCCAGGGCCAAATTGGTCACATCAGCACCCACTAAATTCCAAAATTCTTGATAGAATAAGGCTGGCAAACCATCCGGGCCTGGGGCTTTTGAAGGATTCATTTTCCAAACAGCATTATACACTTCTTCAGCAGAATAAGGTTTAGATAACAACAGCTTTTGAGAATCACCCAGTCTGCCCTGAACCTAGCTACACACACGAGAAACATTGGAGGGATTGGAAGAAGTAAATATATCAGAAAAATAGTGCACCAGAATCTTCTCACAATTGTCCCAACCATACTTCCGAGCTCCATCATCGTTCTTAATTCTTTTGATGGTATTGGTTCTGCGACGCTGATCAGCTTTGCCATGAAAGAACTTGGTATTTTTATCCCCATCTCTAAGCCAAATTGCTCTGTTACGTTGATGCCACATTGTTTCCTCCGCCCTTAACAACTTATTTTTTTGATACTCCAGAGCTTTGTAGTAGTTTATCTCCACATGATCACTAGACCACCTCCTATCCTCTCTGAGGAGTTCATCCAGTCTATTAATCTCCTTCGCTATACTACTCGTACGATACTCTTTGAAATAATGTTGCAGATCTTGAATCCTCCCTACTTTTTGGATAACAGAACCAGGGTTCCTATTCCACAAATTCTTTACCAACTCTTCGCATCTACTATCCTTAGCCCACACTTCTTCGAATCTGAACAGACGGATCCTTTTAGGTTCCACAACCTCCTTTTGAATCATGATTTTAATCGTTGCATGATCAGAACCATACCTACCAAGATGTGTTACTCTGGACAAGGAAAAGTGGCCTTTAAAAGATTGGGAGCAAAGAGCCTTATCAAGCCGACATTGAATGTTTGCCTCTCTCCTACGCCCATTAGACCATGTGAACGGGTATCCTTCAAACTTGAGTTCCTCCAACCTCAACAGATTTATTGTATTCCTACTCAAATTCTACTGCGACGACGACCTACTCACTCCTCCTTTCTTATCCGCTTCAGACGACACGTCATTAAAATCACCAAACAGAATCATTTTTTCTCCTCCATTAGCAATCAAGGACTTAACCAATTCCCAGGTCTCCCACTTCCTGTTTTCTTCCGGGTGGCCATAAACACCACAAAAATCCCAAGTAACATCCTCATCTTCCTGATAACAAACACCTGCAATATGATTAAGAGACTGGGAAGATATGGAAATATCCACCAAATCCGACCACATCAAACACAGCCCACCAGCTCTATCTTTGCCTGAACCTCTACAATCCACCACCACTGAATTCTTGTACTTAAACTTCTGGATCACTTTTAAAAATTCCTCAGACTTTAATCTAGTTTCCATTAGAAAAACTAGATGGGGTTCTCCCGACGAAGAAGCCTCGCAAGGCCTCGAACTGCAAGGCGGCTCCCCAATCCCCGACAGTTCCAACTTAGGGTTTTCATTGTTCTAGGCGGTGCTGGTTGACCAAGACCACCTCTGGTAGCAAGTTTTGAGTCTTTGCCTCTCCCTCCTCTTGTTTCCTCTTATTGTCTCCTCCAATGCATTCCTCCACATAGCCCTCCGTGATCATCACATCCACCAACTGTCTCTTCGTCTTCGTCCCCTTAGAAATTTTCCTTTGAGTCGCCCCTCCTACTTTCGGGCCTGTTTTCCTCGTCCATTTCCTCTTTGGAATTGAAGGTCCTTCACCTGTAGCAGTAATAACCAAGTTTTCTTGTGAGATCACCACAGCTCCCAGGGACTCCGCAACCGTCTCAATTTCAACTTGTTTATTCTTCTTTGCATTTTCTATTTCAGGCTTTTTCAGCATTCTTTCCTTTCCCCCCTGCAACTTGTTGAACTTCCGGCTCCTCGACCCTACTATTCCCTTTTGGTTCACAACGCCTTTGGCTGGAGGAGATATTGAATAACTCCTTGCTACAAGAACTCGATCCAGAATCTCTTTTAATGGTTTCTTCTCCTATCTTTGGCAGTGGGGAAGCTCTCAGCCATTGACCATAGGACAAGTCAGTTTCTTCAATGTCTTCAAACCCTCCCTCATTCAATTCCTCTATCGTCTCGCAATCCTTAATTTGATGGCCAATCTTTCCACACATAAAACAGAATGTTGGAAGCCTCTCATATTTGAAGTGAACACGCAGATTTTTTTCTTTGAATTTCACCAATGTTCCTCTGTTCAGAGGGTTTTTCAGGTTGAGGCTTACTCTGATTCGCAAAAATCTTCCATTACGGTGAACCTCCTTAGTATCCATCTCTTCGAATTCGCCAACCATGTTGCCAATTTTCCTCGCCATGCCCTCTGTTCTCAACTTCAAAGGAAGCTCATATATTCTAACCCAAAATGAAGTAAAATGCATGTTCATATCTGAAGGTTGTTCCTCGCCAGAAATACGGTTCAACACAAGCAAAGATCTATCAAAACTTCAAGGGCCACTCTTTAGAACATACTCCAAATCTCTTCTTGATGAAAATTTGAATATAAATAGATTCTTACTCAGATCTTGAATCTCCACCGGGTTCTTCAATCTCCAAGCATTCTGCATTGTGGATTTGAACGCTCTTGAATTAAAACCGCTCTCAGTCCATACTTTGCCAGCGAGAGTTCGTTGAAAAGAATCGCCTTCTTGGATCTCGTTCTTCGCCGCTATTACTCCTTCTTCTTCCTCCTTGGACAAAGCAATCGATCTCCATTTTTCCATGATAACGATTGGAACGAAAGAAAGGACCAGACCAAACTGGGGAGGACGACGGTGAGCCGTCAGAAACCTAAATACAATAGGGGAAAAAAAACCTAACACGAGGATGGGGGAAACCCTAATTTGTGACACAAAAAGGGGGGAGACACGTTAAGCTTTCTAGAGAGAGGTTGGACTTTCTCACTCTAAAAGGCACGTGGGATCTTCATAGACTATTTGTTAGATTATACTGACAAGTTATTATGTCACTTTTTATAATGTCTCTAAAAAATTAAAAATATAATAGAACATTATAATTTAAAGTTAAATGATTTTTTCCTTTTTAAAATTATAATTTTTTTTTAATATTATTATAAAAATTCATATTTTTAATATTTTAAATTACATGCAAATATTTTTAGTCTCTACTATTAAATCAACCTATATTTTTAAATTATTTTTGTATATATTTTTAAAGTATGATAAAAAAATTCTATAAAAATAAGTTTAAAATCTAATTTTAAAGTGCATCTTTTAAAATTATTAATATTTGTTCCGTTGTGGAACCAAAAATAGATGAAATGTGAAAATCATGACGGAGCGAAGATTAGTGACTCTACGATATGGGACAGTGAATCGAAGGTTGTGATCACAATGTTTCTTGACCCGAAAATGTTTATGTTAAGTCAACATTGTTGATTGGTGTCAATTTTGAATCGACGTTGCTAATTTCCATTACGTCGATTCAGAGGGGGGTACCAACATGGTTAGCTCTCGAACGCCCAAGTCAGTTTAGGGTTTAAGAAAACAACAATGAGAGTGGAGATTAGAAAGTGTGTACCTAAAAACCCTTTTGATGGAGCAGGTGGAATAAGTGGGTATCGTGTTATTTGGCATTTGGCCTGTGTGGAGTAGTGAGTCCTTAGGCCTTTGGCCGACACGAAATAATATAGGAATCTCATTCTTTTAGAGAGTGAGCTTGGGTTGATGGTGAACTAAGGGATTCAAATTTTATTTTGAAGTTTTGGTTTGCCGTCGAGAGGTGGTATAGGAAAATACTCTGACGCCCAAATTATTGACTATTGAATGTAGAGGTATTTCGGATTTTAAAAATGTGTATCTTAATATGACCATTTAGTTGTCCATATATAGTAAGGAGTGTTTCAAGGGCATATAACCTTTAAGGTAAGATGGGTACTAGAAGATTATTCATTATATAATTGATACTCATGCTTCAATCACTTGCCATGATCATGTGTCCTCTAGCAAAGTCTATGGAAAGTCTCACAATTTAGAACCTTCTTATAGTTTACAATTGGGTGAGTGGTGTTTGCAACTTGGCATCATGATGATGATATTGGACACGTGACCAAAAGCACAACCGAGGGTGAATTGTGATATTCAAAACACTAAATAACAGAATATAAAGAGAGTAAGGGTTAATTGATTGGTTAATATTGAATAGAGTCGTTGCAAGCCATTAATATGTTGTCCTAACTATTTGGTTAATTGCTTGACCCTTCTCCAATTTATTGGCTTAATGCTCAAATTGATTGGATGGATCAGAAAAGTTTTCCCAATCGATTGCCACAAGTTACCAATCGATTAGTTAGTTCAAAAATTACTTGGAGAGAGATTAGACAGCTTATTAATCACTTGTTTTGGCTTAGAAAATAATATTCATGGTAAAAACATTTGAAAGAGATATTTTAAGGCGTGGGTGAGTTGCCTTAGTACTTCAAAGTTACTTCCTTACTTTTATAAAATCTGTGTCACTCAGACAAACTCACATAGATTACTTGACGAGCTTTCACACTTTATTTGAGACTTCAAGATTCTTTGCTAATTTGTTTCTGATCATATAAACACTTTAATCTTGATTCTCCTTTTGTTGATGAGACATGAGATATTTCTGTGGTTAGATCATAATCGTCAAGGTTGAAAGCTATTGCCACCGACTTCATCATAATTGTTGAGGTTGTCGTCATCAAAACTTCAAAAAATATTTTTTGCAGAATTATAAACTTTATATAACACTATTAATCATATATGAATATGATCTAACATTCTGCAAACTTCTTGACATTTTAAAGTTTTTAGGGAGCTCTATATTTAAATCGAGTCACTGCCAATTTGGGTATCTAAGCCCGGTCGAAAAAAATTCATTTCAAAAGTAAACTTTTTATGATGATTTAAAGATGATTGCATAAAATTATTTAAAATTTTTAAAAATAGCTAAATATATTTTGTCATTACCAAATGAATTTTATTTTCTTTTCTTTTGAATAAACACATTGTTAAAATTGTTTAAAAAAAATAGGTTTTAAAAACTAAAAGTAAAAAATCATTCAAACAAGCCCTTAGTTTTCATATTGACCGAAATAAGAGAATTTTGAAATGTTAAGGATGCAATCTAATTTTTTTTAGAGGGGGCTTTTTCAAAGTTCACTCATATAACAATGGGCAAAATACTTATTATATATATATATATATATATATATATATATATATATATATATATATATATATATATATATATATATATATATATATATATAACGTTAATAATGAATTGAATTTGTTATAAAAAATAAATAATTGTCGAGGTGGATAACCCTAGACGATGACCTCTGAGTGGACGGTCGGTGTCTAGAGTCTCCAATCGCTGCTCTTCCTTGAAACTCCAGGCTGAATACACTTCGCGCTTCATGGCGTCTTCTTTGGTCAAACGGTGTCCGAGGTCTTTAGTGTATCTGGGCTCTGAGGTGAAATCCTACTAAGGGATCTAAGGTGAGACTCCTTTCTCAGAGGCGTCTCCCCGAGCTAGACCCTTGGCTTACCTTTGCTCTTTGATTCATGTTTTTGAGATCGGCGACTCTAGAGAGTGTAGCTTGAGGTCGACCTTTGATTTTGGACTCCTCGAATCGCTTTGTCTAATACTTAGGCGAGGTGCTTTTCGATTGTTGTGGTTAAGATTTTTCGGCTTCCTTCTTATTCTAGAGCGGTATCTACCTATTAGATCTAGGGCCCCACATGTGATAGATCTGACCTGAGGGTCGACCTTTCTCGAATGTGAAATGAAAGTTGGGCATTGTCAAAGCTCTTTAATAAGGTTGTCCATTTTTTCTTTGGAATAGATGCTTTGAGCGACGCTTAGAGATCATTATCGATAGGTCTCCTTGCAGCTAGAATTCGGGGTATCTTTCCTCTGGTATGCTCAGTGTACCTCTGCTCTACAATCCGGTAGGTGGAGACCCTGGTGCATCACATGGACATCCTGTGGCACCTCCATGATACACACTGGTATTGGATCAGCGTCCAACGTTAACTACAAACTCTTAGTATTCTGGCGTCATTAACTAAGAACTTGTGGTATCTTAAAGGCGTTGCATCGATAAGAGCTGCAGCAGGAGGGAAAATCAAGGATGATGCTAGGTCACGAGACGAAATATGAATTTCTAGCTTGATATTCATGGAAGTTATTTTTAGACTCTGACGTAACCCTAGATCGGTGTCTAAGAGTCCTATTTTCGCTATTTTATGGGGGTACTTGAGGAAACCAGATATTTGGACTTCAAAGGACTGGAACAGAAGTCGTATCTAATCAAATTGATCGCGACGAATCTCCGTGTTCGCTTAAAAAACATTTCTCGATTCTGAAATCTAAGAAGGTTGCAGATGGTGAAGAAGAAAAATGCAGGAATCTGAGGTTGATTCGCTCTTGATTTGATGGATTGAAGAGGTTGTAAGCTGGAAAATCAGAGATCTGGATCTCAACCGCTAGAATCAGAATCTGTAATTTCGGAGTTTATTCGATGGGGTTTGCGAAGCGAACGTGATTCTTGTGGAAATCACAAGAATCAAAAGTCGATTTCCACATATGGCACCAATGTTTTGTTCAAGAACCAGAAATGGATGTTCTAGCTCCACGAATGAATCAGAAATGATGAATGTTGTTTAACTGGTAATCTTGAACGGCGGCTCCAATCTCCTTTATAGCACTGCGGGGTGGATCTGCATGGTTAGCATTCCAACGCCCAAGTCAGTTTAAGATTCAATACGACTATAATGAAATTGCAGATTAGAGATTGTGTGTCTTCTCATTGCATGTGAACTCTTTTTATATATTGGGTCGAGTAGACTGGACTTGAGATGGATTGGGCCTTTAGCCAATCCAGAACAAAGACGGATATGACAATTACCATTTATTGGTCCATCCACACAGCTAAATTGTCTTGTGCTGCATTTTGGGTTCTTGGGAAACAATTATCCATCTTATAATTATTGTCAACACACACAAAATAATGACCATTAACATAAGCATGGGATTGTAATTCCAACCACCACCTAACTTCATAATTTAGGGGGTCATAACCAAAAGCGCAATGATGGGATCTAATGTAAGTATATGCCTTGATTCTTATTTAAAATCATGTATATTAGTAGGACTTTTTAAGCGAAGAGTAGGAAAAGTGAACCCTCTGACAATCACCCTAGGAGCTAGTCTACCAGTTACCCTTCCACTTTCGGCAATAGTTGCTTCCTCCAAATCATTCATCCTAACTTCTAAAGAACCCATAATAAAGGCAAAATAAATACAAAAATTAAAGAATTAGGGGTTTTATCTTGAAAGAGACGAACTTGATAAATCACACGAAGTAAGGTTTTCCATAAGAGATGGTGTAAAAATTTAGGAATAATGGCCGATGGGAACTGTAACACCCTAAATTCCCCCGAATAATTTAATCGAAAAATCAGAGTAAAATGAAACAACTCGGAATAAAAGGGTATTACTTTCAACAAGAACTTGCTCACAAATAAGACATGTAACATATAATAAATATTAATGCAACTTTAATCCAAAAATCATCTTTATTACACAACGGAAATTCTTCATTGTGATCAAAAAAATATAACGGTTTCAATTAATCAAAATATTAGTTTTCAAAAATGTAAAGGCAACTGTAATTCTTTAACAAAGTAAAATCATGCATAGAGCGTTCCCGACTCCCAATGTTACATATCAGAGCAGACTCCAAACTAAAGTGAAGCACCTCGTCTTCACCGACCACGACTTCCACACTACTCCTGATTATCTGCACGTTACCCACGTGGAGGCAACATTCAAACAGAAGGGGTGAGATTCTCAAATCAAACAAAAGAGAAAGATGATATAAATATAAAAGCATAAATTATCAAGTATATCACCCACAACACCACTTCCAACACAATTCGCACAATTCAATATAACACAGATAATCAATCCAATCACAATGCAACACAACTATCAAAAGAAATACAAAGAGACACCAACTAGACTCAATGCATGTGGTACCATTTTCGATCCCTGTTTCATGATCACAATTCCCGTCGGAACGTCAATTAGTCGCTCACACTCCACATCGGCACACGACAAATCGTGATTTCTCACACCCCACATGGGCACACAATCACCTCAACAACAACAACAACGATTCCAATATAGGAATTCGGATATACGCTCACACCCCACATGGGCACACGTCATCCCTCAATTCATGCATATGCTATGCACCATCAATGACAACATGCAACAACGACTCATGCACGCACATAGCATATTCATCATCATGCCAATACCACTCGACAATCAACACGCATTTATCGAAACATGCATATAGCTCATCAAAACATGCCTACCACATAACATGCCGTAACAACTCTACGTCATCATCATACTACCACATAAGTAACAGCTAGCGCATGTACAACTTACGCCACAACAACTCAACAACACCATCATGCAACTTCATAAACAACAACTATTGCATTTATCAGTTAAGTCATAACACATCATACCATAACTAGTCAACAATATCATCACACAACATTCTAAGCAACAACAATTACAATCACATGGTATGCTACAACAACTTATCAACAACATCACGCAACATCATAAGCAACAATCACAACACACATTCCTACGACTAACTCCCACATTTCAAATTTCAACACATCGGAACCTACACGGAAACACATATGGCACGTCGAATTGTTGGAAATCTATCATTGAAAATAATTTTAACATAAAGGCAGCTTTCCAACGATTCGAGCGGCGACCCAAACGGACTTACGAGTCAAAAGTTATGAATTTTCGAAGTTTTTAAAATAAGCTGCCCGAGGGGACCGCGCTAAGCGCCAAAAACCGGGCTAAGCCCGCTCTGCGATTCAGCCAAAAGTGTCTGCGATGACAACACTTCTCCCACTGCGATTTCACACCCTTAAATTGCATTTTTAACCCCAATAACCCCAGTTTAAGTCATTAAAACCCATTTATACTACATATACATTATTCCCAACAATCTCAACAATTCGAATACAACAATTTCATCAATTTCAAACATTTTAGTTATAGATTCTTCCTAAAAACCCCAATTAATCCACAAACAACAATCCATGGCATCAACCTAATGATTCCTACCCACATACCTACATCATCTAACCCTTGAGTGATTAAAGAAATCCCACCCTTACCTTATACTGATGAGCTTTCCTCTTCTTCCATGGGTTCTCTCTCCCTTCTTCTTGCCCTAACTCTTCTCTCCTCTTTCCCTTTAGCTCTCAAACTTTCTTTCACTTTTACGTAGAATGAATAATGACTTCCCACTCTCTCATTCTGACATATACCCCAAATAATGAATTGCCTCATTTGCCCTCACTTAATCCGCATATAATTACCACTATGCCCTTCCACTCACTACACCTCTAATATTCCAACTTATTCCATTATATTATTATTAATATTCTTGACCCATCTTTCTAAATAATAATAGTAACTCTCATCAATTATATCACTCTACTAATATTCATTTTACACTATGGTTAAGCACATATTAATTAAATAAGCCTAACTAATTTTAGTCTCCACACTACCAACTTCTACGCTTTCGGTCATACACCCCTACGACCCTCAAGACTCAATCTTAAGGGCACTACTCTTCACTACGGATACATAAAACATAACAAATACACAACAAACATACAATCAACTACAACAACTCATTATTATATTCACAAATAATAATTAAATAAAAATGGAGCGTTACAACTCTCCCCCATTTAGAATATTTTCGTCCTCGAAAATTCACCTCATGCGAACTACCCCGGATACGTCCTAGTATCCGACTAATCGATTCCCATGCCATGAAAGGCAACACCGCGGTTAACACAAAACAACAAACTACCTTATTAACGACAACAACAACAAGATGCAATGCTCACGCAATGCACTCGACGACCAACTCAAGACACAAAGAATAACCAAGTTAAGAACACACAGGTTCACTATGAACCAGAACATAACACGAACGTTACCATCACCATAGGCAACACTTCCCCAATTCCCCATCATAGGAATTAGCTACTCACACTCGAACCATCACCATAGGTAACGAGGAAACATCAAAGATAAAAACACAAAAGTCCTTAACACAACCTCAATGTAACCAAACTACCAACATCGTTGTTACACACGTACGAACAAACTGCACTACACCACGCTTTCGCTGCGCACTCGAATTACTCGCAACTATCAAATCTACCAAGTTCACACCCAACTTCCGACCATCAAAGCAGACATAAGAAACGACTTTCGACTTAACTCATCGGGAATTCCAACCAAACAGGTATTCTACACTCTTGTGATTAATAAACACTTCGGACCTATATTCATACAATTAATACCTCTGGATACCCAATACAATTACAACCTCAGCCAATCCCAAATCTTGAATAGGATATATACTTTCATGAATCTCCAACTATCGTAAAACATAAGCTACAACTTCACCATCTTATATTATCACACTGTCTAAGCTCATCTTAAACACATAACAGCATCCCAACACCATAACCGCATAAGGATACATATTTTCAATTAATTTCGACAATAAAAATCACCTTTTCCACTCCCAGACCGCGCTAAGCGGGATCCGACCCGCGATAAGCGCACTCGCTTCTGCCTCGAGAAGGCGAAAATCTTCCAGACAGCGCTGGGCGCGCTCAACGGCGCTAAGCTCCCTCCGCGATTCCCGCTACAAAACTCCGTGATAACAACCAACTAAGTCCAAGAATATTATACTCCCCTTAACCTACTTCAGAGCTTCCTCATTGTAGAACTACATCTACTTTGAATAGATCCACAATAATACCCCCATCTGAATTAACACAACCAAGTAAACTCATCTCTACTAACCAAAAATCACACTTTGATAACTTAACATATAATTGCACTTCTTTCAATACTTGTAACTCAATTCTCAAATACTCTACGCGTTCTTCTTCCGATTTTTATAATAAATCCGAGCATACACAACGAACACCGGTTCTAACTTATCCAAATAAGTATGGAAGATACGATCCATACTCCCTACACACACTTCAAGGCATACTAGCCACTACCATCCTCTACCCGACATCCTTGGTCAAATCATGGTCTCACATTTCTATTTACTTCCTCATTGGATCATCTTTCCAATGCTTCAAGTCCCATGTCAATCGGATTCTTGATTCATCACACATCAAAACTCAAGCTATTCAGAACACAACTGTGAGTTTCCATACTACTCACCGATCAACTCGCAACCTCATGCTATCATCCTCAAGTCCGCCTCATCCTCAGATGTAGGAATCTGCATCGACTAATCAAAATAATCTGTAAGCACTTGGCTTAACTCCAAACAATTCACTGTACATACCACCCCAACCGGCAAGACACGTCTATCCCATCCCACATGATTCCGTCTACTATCAACAAGAGATCAAGGGTGATCAATTCCTCAATTTGTCAATAGAAAGCCGACAACCATAACGGTGGCATAAATCGTCATTACCCAACTACAATATCGTCCTTTACTTCGTGCCCAAAGTTACCTAAGCATAATGCTCCACTATATCTCTAAGGCTTACAACCGTTTTCTTAATTTCCTTCTTTTAAACCTCGTCAATGATACATAAACGTCCAAAATCCATTACACATTCTCCTATACACGCTTGTAACACAACACAATTGTTAAATATTCTCCCAAAACCAGAAATGCTACTACTTCAAGTACAATCCAAATTGGTCCGCTCTAAATGAAACATTTATCCAAATAGAGGACTTTAACAATACTAATAAATCCTTCATCCTTTCTTTAATTTCACAATCTCGATGATCTGTATAGTTTCATATTTGGTCTCATCCTAATCGCAATCTTAACAGTACCATCTCATCATCTGGTTGGTGATAGAAACTTTCCAAAATCTTCCTGACACATGTTGACACCATGTCATCAATGACACACAATCCACGTTACTATTTAACCTTCTCCATTCCTAAAAAACCTCTCCACTCTAATCATTCTCAACTGGCATATGCCGCATCTCCAGGTGCTTCTCTGAGGTCCTCACCTTTGTCCTGTTACCAAACATCTTATACATGACCTCATCTTACCCACTTTCAGCAAGACTCACTCAACTTCAAACGCAATTATCTCCTTCAATACAGACCTTCTTGATACAAAATTATATGCCAAAATGAAGCAAATTTCCCATAGATTCCAGAAATTCAAGAATCTCTTTAATCCGAGTTTCGATTAAAAGTTATCACCTACGCAATGGAGGCTGATCAAGAAATCTCGTATACCTGCCTTCTCAAAAATCAGAATCAGATTCAAATCTTCAAATGCGTTTTTATCTCTCGTCAAAAACATGTAGAAGACAAAGTTTATATGCAACCTGTAGGGAATTTCGCAAGCTTTCCAAAAAATCCAGAATTTCTCCCATCGGAGTTACCAGTGAAAAGTTATCACATGTTTAGTGAAGACTATTCCATAAGTGCGAAAATGAAAATTGGAAATGATGAACATGAGTTCCACATTTTTCTCTTACTTCCAAGATCCTTCAACTATCCTCACTTTTCACCCAAATCTGAAGGTAATCCGACTTCAATTCTATTATACCAAAAACACACTAGCCCACTAGCTGGTCCATCAAATCATCAATCCCGTTGAAATGGATATTTATTCTCACTCATTACCTTACACAATTGTCACTAATCCACACAGAACCTCGTACTACCTTCTTTCTCCTTAACTAATAACACCGGAGCTACACTTGTCTCAACAACACACTACACCACTCATCTAAATAATTGGTAAAACCTGGTTTATCTCCACCAACTCGTCCCAAAAATGTCATCATCATGTTCTAACTAAAGATAACTGTGCACCTCCTAAGGAAACACGTCGGGATACTCCACACATCACCGGCCTATCTCTAGCCACAACATCGCCTTCCCCCTCACAAGGAAGCGAACAACAAAAACACTTGATCACCTTCCCTCAAGGATCACACCATTCTCAAACAGTTGGACAATCCAACACTACACTCCCTCATGCGATAACATGATATCCAATCCCTCAACCACTGGAATATCCAAGAGAAGCAGATACTTCTCCCCCACTTATTTCATTCCCCACCTGCAAATGGAAAACAAAACAAGCACCGACAGTGTTTTCACACACATGTCGCATACTAGGGAACAACATAATTAGACAACCTGACCGGACGGACCGACCTGCTCTGATACCACTTTGTAACACCCTAAATTCCCCCGAATAATTTAATCGAAAAATCAGAGTAAAATGAAACAACTCAGAATAAAAGGGTATTACTTTCAACAAGAACTTGCTCACAAATAAGACATGTAACATATAATAAATATTAATGCAACTTTAATCCAAAAATCATCTTTATTACACAACGGAAATTCTTCATTGTGATCAACAAAATATAACGGTTTCAATTAATCAAAATATTAGTTTTCAAAAATGTAAAGGCAACTGTAATTCTTTAACAAAGTAAAATCATGCATAGAGCGTTCCCGACTCCCAATGTTACATATCAGAGCAGACTCCAAACTAAAGTGAAGCACCTCGTCTTCACCGACCACGACTTCCACACTACTCCTGATTATTTGCACGTTACCCACGTGGAGGCAACATTCAAACAGAAGGGGCGAGATTCTCAAATCAAACAAAAGAGAAAGATGATATAAATATAAGAGCATAAATTATCAAGTATATCACCCACAACACCACTTCCAACACAATTCGCACAATTCAACATAACACAGATAATCAATCCAATCACAATGCAACACAACTATCAAAAGAAATACAAAGAGACACCAACTAGACTCAATGCACGTGGTACCATTTTCGATCCCTGTTTCATGATCACAATTCCCGTCGGAACGTCAATTAGTCGCTCACACCCCACATCGGCACACGACAAATCGTGATTTCTCACACCCCACATGGGCACACAATCACCTCAACAACAACGACAACGATTCCATTATAGGAATTCAGATAGACACTCACACCCCACACGAGCACACGCCATCCCTCAATTCATGCATATGCTATGCATCATCAATGACAACATGCAACAACGACTCATGCACGTACATAGCATATTCATCATCATGCCAATACCACTCGACAATCAACACGCATTTATCGAAACATGCATATTGCTCATCAAAACATGCCTACCACATAACATGCCGTAATAACTCAACATCATCATCATACTACCACATAAGTAACAGCTAGCGCATTTACAAGTTACGCCATAACAACTCAACAACAACATCATGCAATTTCATAAACAACAACTATTGCATTTATCAGTTAAGTCACATCACATCATACCATAACTAGTCAACAATATCATCACACAACATTCTAAGCAACAAGGATTACAATCACATGGTATGCTACAACAACTTATCAACAATATCACGCAACATCATAAGCAACAATCACAACACATATTCCTACGTCTAACTCCCACATTTCACATTTCAACACATCAGAACCTACACGAAAACACATATGGCACGTTGAATTGTTGGAAATCTATCATTGAAAATAATTTTAATATAAAGTACATAAAGTCAGCTTTCCAACGATTCGAACGGCGACCCAAACGGACTTACGAGTCAAAAGTTATGAATTTTCGAAGTTTTTAAAATAAGCTGCCCGAAGGCACCGCGCTAAGCGCCAAAAACCGGGCTAAGCCCGCTCTGCGATTCAGCCAAAAGTGTCTGCGATGACAGCACTTCTCCCAATGCGATTTCATACCCTTAAATTGCATTTTTAACCCCAATAACCTCAGTTTAAGTCATTAAAACCCATTTATACCACATATACATTATTCACAACAATCTCAACAATTCGAATACAACAATTTCGTCAATTCCAAACATTTTAGTTATAGATTCTTCCCAAAAATCCCATTTAATCCACAAACAACAATCCATGGCATCAACCTAATGATTCCTACCCACATACCTACATCATCTAACCCTTGAGTGATTAAAGAAATCCCACCCTTACCTTATAGTGATGAGCTTTCCTCTTCTTCCATGGGTTCTCTCTCCCTTCTTCTTGCCCTAACTCTTCTCTCCTCTTTCCCTTTAGCTCTCGAACTTTCTTTCACTTTTACGTAGAATGAATAATGACTTCCCACTCTCTCATTCTGACATATACCCCAAATAATGAATTTCCTCATTTGCCCTCACTTAATCCTCATACAATTACCACTATGCCCTTCCACTCACTACACCTTTAATATTCCAACTTATTCCATTATATTATTATTAATATTCTTGACCCATCTTTCTAAATAACAATAGTAACTCTCATCAATTATATCACTCTACTAATATTCATTTTACACTATGGTTAAGCACATATTAATTAAATAAGCCTAACTAATTTTAGTCTCCACACTACCAACTTGTACGCTTTCGGTCATACACCCCTACGACCCTCAAGACTCAATCTTAAGGCCATTACTCTTCACTACGGGTATATAAAACATAACAAATACACAACAAACATACAATCAACTACAACAACTCATTATTATATTCACAAATAATAATTAAATAAAAACGGGGCGTTACAGGAACACAAAGACGATGGGTAACTACAAAAAATAGGGGAAGGATTCTTGAAGTCTCATAAATAACAAAAAGAGGTATAGTTACCCTAAAACTCATTAGTTATTTTTCAAACAACTCCACGATCCACAACAACATGGGTTGGAAAGTACAACCATGATACCAATCATATGCCACAAGTATACGGTAATACCAAAGTAGTATAAAATATTTATCGTTCTCAAGATGACCAATTTTCTAAGTATTGAACTTTATCACTTCTATGTTTAGATAAAGTGATCAAATTTGAGTTTGGTAAAATGACTTTGAACAAATAATTCTATACTTAAAATAGGAATTATGGCACTTGGTTTCTATCTCAAACAGTCACACATAAAGTCTAACCTCAATACGAGAAACAATAAAATTATAGAAAAATAAAGTTATTTGGACAACACCTACTTTCGCTAGTGTGGTTTCTTGTCTTAAACAAATAACCTACCCATTTTCGTCAGTGTAGCTTATTTGTATAAGATTGATTTTGTGCAACTATTATAATGGGACTTTCTTAATCAAGCTTTGAGAAACTTTCATCCACTACTACAAATAATGCTTATAACGTCAAATGCGAAAGAGGTATAACCTCGGCTACCAAGCCGACGTAACGAACAGTGACATGAAAAGTTACCATTTAACACCTCGGTTAATGAAAAACCAAGGAGTAAAGTTATATGATCATGGGTTCGAACCCCAACATCTGCATTTTTATTATTTGCACAAACAACGCCTCAAACCTCTCGGTTTATTTAAAAACCGAGGGGTTAGATAGTTTGTTTTTTTTAATAAAATTAATTACATTGTTTACACATAATATTAATAAATTAATTTGTTTGCAAACTACATTGTTTACATGGAATATTACATTGTTTACACATAATATTATATTGTTTACACAGAATATTAAAGTAAAAATGTTGTTCTTCATCGTCATCATTGCCGGTGAAGAACAAATGTTGGATATCTCAGAGAAGAGAAAATGTTGGGGATCCTCGTTTTATAGATCAAATGCAATATATTCTCTATGACTTGCATTCATTTGTTTCTAATATAAAACAAAAAAAAAAGTTAGCTAAATAAAATAAATATTCAATTATATGATTATTTAAGAACACAAACCTTGAACCCAAGATAATTTTTTGCACTTGCAATCCATCACATAAATCTTTGGCAAAGTAAATACACTTTCACTAGCCACATATTAAATAAACCTAACTTTTTTATGCTCTTGCAATCTATCACATTGATACTTTTACTTTGTAAAATCTCATGGCACTCTAAGGGTGTGTTTGGTTCGGTGTAGATGGAGGGGAGGGGAGGGGAAAATTTTAATTAAATATGTTTGGTTCAAGTTTTAGGAGGGGAGAGGAGGGGAGCAAAATCCCTCAAAAACACATTTTTTGATTCCCTCCGAATTGGGGGGATTTGGAGGGGAGGGGAGGGAAAGTGAGTTTTGATAATTAAAATATTATTATATTTACTAAAATATCCTCAATTTAATTTTATTATTTCACAATTATTCATTTTTTTCGTGTTACTATTTCTCTTCTGTGTGATTTTTTCGACTAATTCCATTAATTTATTATAATTATTCTCCAACTTTAAATTATTTATAATTTTTTACTTAATATAAATCATAATCATTATTGTTTTTTTTTTTTATATAAAAAAATTATGTTTAGTTATAATTGTTTTTTTCTTCTAATTTTATTATGTATCATATCATATTTTCTTTTATATCAAATTTTAAACCATTTATTTTATTAAACATTTTAAACCATTAATATTTAATAATAATTTATTTTATGTATTTGTTTTGTTAGATGATTCATCACGATTTAACCGTTGTTATTAGCATATAGTTTAATTTATGTTAGATAGTTATAATCTGAATTAAGTGTACTTAATTTTTTAATGTTATGAGATAAATAAATAATTTTTTAGTCAATCAATATTAGAAATTTTATCACAAAAAAAAGCATGCATGAATTTTTCACATTTGAATATCATATCACTTATATAAGATCATAAGGATAAAAATGTAAATTATTAATAAAATCTCTCCCCTCCCCCTCTTGAACCAAACACATTTTTAATTAAAATCCCTCCCTTCCCCTCCCCTCCCCTCTTTTGAACCAAACACTTATCTAATTAAAAAAAATCCCTCCCCTCCCCTTCCCTCCATTAAAATCCCTCCCCTCCCCTCCCCCTCATTTGAACCAAACAAACCCTAACTAAACATAGAGTTTCACAATAATGTTTCTTCAGTGAGAGTTTTAGGTTTCATTAGGATCACTAATGGCAGTGTCATGAGCGTTGATAGTCATTAAATGAACAGTGAAGATTTGCTTAAAGACGGTGAAGAAACCGAAAAAACACGCTAATATGTTACCTTGTTTATTACTTAAAACCGAGGTGAAAAATCTTTGTTTTTTTTTATATTTACATTGTTTACAAAGAATATTAAAATAAATTACTTAACCAAATCAAGAGTTTGAGAGTGGATCCTAGGATAACAACCCAGAGGAGTTATGTGTTCAAAATAAGAGATTTTTTTTTTATATTTACATTGTTTTCAGATTTCAAAGAAGTTATCTCTTCCTACCAAGAGATTTTTTTTATGTACTTGCAATCCATCCCAAATTATATTGAACAAATGTTTTCATGGCAAATACTTTCACATGAAAAAAAAAACATAAAAGAGAAATGGATGTGTGTGTTTAGTAGTAAATTTATCAATGTTGTCAACCGAGAAAAGCAACATATTTCTCAATGTTTTCTTTGATTTACAACATAGCAATGTTATTACATAAATACAACAACAACATCAACACCATTATGTGAGATAGATTACAAGGGCAGAAAAAATGTTTTGTTCAAGATAGAAGAATATTAAAGATTTTTTCTGCCTTGCAATCCATCCCAAAAATTAATGTTTGTGGCGACTTCATATTAGTAAGGATTAGGGTAAAACTATTAACAAGTACTTTTATAGTAAAATCTTATTATTTTATACCTCGGTTAAATAGAAATCCAAAGGGTTAGAACATTTTGTTTACACTTATAAACAAATAAAATCATAAACTGCGATAACAGGGAATCGAAGCTTGTACTGAGTTGTTTTTTCACCTCGGTTATTTTAAAAACCGAGGGAATTTGTGTTTTTTTATTTTTTAAATAATAAAAAATAGCGTGCTTTGGCTTTATACCTTAGTTTTCTATTTTTCGAGGTGAAAGTTTCGTCATGAAAAGTGTTATTTGTTATAGTGATCGCCTCAAATTCGGTTGTCAGGAATTTACGTTTGAATATCAATCCACAACTTTTCGACATATGAACGATATCTGAAATATTTCTACTTTCGTAAAAACATCTAAGTTAAAGCTAGAATTCTAAAATAAATTTAGGTTTTGCTTTTCATGTTGAAATTACATAGAATTTATATGAGGTTGTAGCGCGAATTTTTGCGTGGTAGCGAAGCACTATCGCTTCGGGGTACTACAGTTCGATTCATTTTTTATCCTATTGAAGCTGATGAAGGAAGGGGAATAGATGTCTCCAATTAACCCTGCTTGCAAACTGAGTTTAAACAGATGACTGTTGGTTTACAGATGCTATTAAGATTGTGGGTCTCTCTTAGGTTATTTTGTTTAAAAAAAACAGTGTCTAGGCTATTGGTAGAATGTTAGGACTGATGCTTTTCGATTGATGTATGAAGGTACGGGATTTTGGGTTTTTTATTAGGGTGCTCGCTAAGATTTTTTCAATCTTATGCCTATGTATTCCCGTTTAACGAAACAGGGAAATCAGAGCGATCGTAGTTCCTCCTATTCCATGGGAGGAAAAAAAAGTTATTTTGGTGTCTTGTTCAAAGCCCAAGACGTGAAGCTAAATGTGGTTTGTATCTTGTTCAAAGCCCAAGATGTGAAGCTGAAGGGTCTATTTGTATCTTGTTCGAAGCCCAAGATGTGAAGCTAAAGGGTTTTGACTTTAGAGAGAATTTGTCATCTCTAAAGGGGTCTGTTTGTCACAACTGTTGGGTGACTGATTATAAAGGAGAATTACTTTAACTGGGATCTGTGAATCCAGCAATGCCATAATTTCCTTTATAGGGGATTTTTAACCTGAAGGAGAAGACTTTAACTCAGTTTAGAGCAATGCCATCTTTCCTTAGGAATTTCTCATGCGAAAAAATGGACAGTGGCGTGGATGTAAATAATCCAGAGGCTTGCCACTTACAGCAATTAGATGAAGGAAAAGGAGTTGTTGATGTTCGTATCCTGTGAGCAAGGCACAGATTTTTATGCTAAAAGGTTGATTGACTCAACTGAGGTTTTCCTTATACAAAGCCTAAGAGGAGGCTATTGACCCAACAAGAGGGTGTTTTTATGTGTCTCGTACGAAGCCCAAGAGAGAGGCTAAAAGGGTTGACTTAACAAGAGAGTGCTAACAAGTGACTGACTCAACAAGAGAGTGCTTTTATATGTGTCTTGTACGAAGCCCAAGACGGAGGCTAAAAGGTGATTGACTCAACAAGAGAGTCTTCTATACTCAACAAGAGAGTGTTTTATATCTCGTACGAAGCCCGAGATGGAGGCTACAAGGCTTTGACTCAACAAGAGAGTGTTTTAGTATCTCGTACGAAGCTCGAGATGGAGGCTAAAAGGCTTTGACTCAATAAGAGAGTCTTTTATACTCAATAAGAGAGTGTGAAAAGGTTAGCTCCGCTGGGGAGAATCATTTGTACAAAGCCCAAGAGGAGGCTATAGTGCTGATGACTGTTTCAGTTTAGTGACAGGTCCAGTATGTTGGATAAAAGAGAAAATCAGTTAATATGAAGGGAACGATTAAAGGTATTGTTGTGCTTTGGGATTGATCAGAGGATCAGGGTTATTTCCTGTTCTTTAAGGAAATGGAAAATCCAAAGGATATTGAGACTATCCAAGTCTACTGGTGTTTTGAGAAATTGATTCTCAGTAGTGAATGATCTTTGCATGATGCCCAAGAGAAGGCTGGTATGGTAAGGGATGAAGGTCAACCCATTAACAGGTCTGACACTTGACTCAGAAAGACAGCTCTAGCAAATTGATGACTAGGTTCTGTTCCTATACCTGTAGAGGTCTCTGGGTCCTTGTACTAAGCCCAAGAGAAGGCATGAAAGCTTTTAAGAAGCCGAAGGGTCCTTGTACAATGCCCAAGAGGAGGCGGGGATGCTTTTAAGAAGCCTGTGGGTCCCCAAACCCCGAGAAGTTCAAGACATGCCATTCACCAAGAATAGATCAAGCCAGGAAAGTCCGAGAATTTGGAAGAAACTCAAGAGATGCCATTCATGGAGAAAAGATCATCCCTGGGGAGTAGAGTTTCTTTGACAATTTCTAAGGGTGACAGTCTGAGAAAGGGTTCACAGAGAATGCTGCCTTTCACGTCTCTATATTGTTTAACCCCAAGAGGAGGGAAGACTGTGTCTGGTAATCCTATGGGGATCTAGTTTTATTTGTATTTAAGAGTGACCAACAGGGCTTTACCTAGTGCTACACGTAGTTGCAGAGGAAAACTCTAAATAACTATACTAGTATTACATAGTTGATATTTGACAAGTATATAAAAGTTTGTGAAAGAAGACTTACAGTGAGCAGCCCCACAATACAGTTATATATATATATATGAAAGCGGATAAAGAAAACGGGTAAACACTTACTCGGTTGTAGAGCTTCCATGTTGTTTTGTTAGTTTGTTCAACAAAGAAAGCTTTGATAACAATATTATATTCAAAATTAAAGGAGAAAGTGCTTTGAAAAGATTGTTGGGGCTTACAGCTCAAGGAGAGGCCCAAGGTTTTATCAGTGATTGCACTGTTGTTTTGTACAGGGACTTATACAAGTGACTGAGGCCCAAAAAGGTTTTCTGTACAAAGGGATGGGTCTTACACTCTCTCAAGAGGCCCAAAGGTGTTTAAAGAAAAATAAATGGGGCTTATAACACGAGGGTAGGCCCAGATGATTTATTTTTTGAATTGGCGATCGCGCCGAGATTTCTTTAACATACTGGGTCTTATACAATGCATTGAGGCCCAAAAAGTTTTGGTTAAAAAAGGGTTGGGTCTTACACTCTATTAGAGACCCAATGATTTATTTTTGTACAAGTGGTGGGGCTTATAACTCAAGGAGAGGCCCAGGGTTATTTGTTTTGAAAACGGCGATCGCGTCGAGGTTTTTGAAAGCACAGTGGGTCTTATACAATGACTGAGGCCCAAATATTTTGGTTTAAAAATGGGTTGGGTCTTACACTCTATTAGAGGCCCAATGAATAAAGATGGGTCTTATAGCTCAAGGAGAAGCCCAGTTGATTTGTTTTGGATTGTCGATCGCGCCGAGATTTTTCTTTTAACGTAGAGGGACTTATACAATGTCTGAGGCCCAACATGGTTTTGGTTAAAAGAGGATTGGGTCTTACACTCTATTAGAGGCCCAAAGTGTTTGAAAAAGTTTGATGAGGGCTGAGTTAATCAAAAACCCTAATTTGTTTTCAAAATGTATTTTAATTGAATAAAAATTCAATTAAAATGATCAAAATTGTTAAACATATGTGGAAACAAATTGTGATCTTGGATTATAGTTTCAAAAATTATGTTTCTATCCACAAAATGATTGGAAATCACTAAAATTTGAAAAATCAAGAGGGAGAAAATATTTTAAATGTCAAAAAACAATTAAAATATTAATTCTTTACAAAAATATCAAGTATATGAAATAAATAATATTTTTGGTACTTTTTGGGAAAATAAAATATTTTAACATTTTTGTGAATTATTAAAAAAAGAATCAACTCAAAATCATTAAAACTCAGAGAAATTAATTTTTGAATCAATTAAATAAAATCACAAAATTCAAATATTCAAATATTCAAAAATGGCGCCAAGAACATGGCAAGAACACGCGCCACCCTCTGTTTCTGCAGATTTGTATTTTCTATCCAATCTCACTGAATACTTGATGATATCATGCAATCTACATATCAATCTACTCGATTTCACCTCACGATCATGTCTATGGTCTTTAATTTCATTTATTTTAAACATGGAATAAGAAATCAAAGAGAAACCTCAAGAACCTAAAACTTGCATGAAGGCTCAGAAATTCCATACACGATTCAAACAAAGCAATTGATTGAGGGAAAACACTCTATGCATGATTATGAACATATGGCCAAATTATTGTGCAGCAAAAAATGCATGGATCATAGAGTTAGAGGAGCCCATGCTTACCTCTTGCAGCTGGTGATCGTATTTTGTGTTTGAGGTGTTACAGCTTGGTTCCAAGGATATGGACAGCTTCCCTAGGTGCTATGGAGTGTGTCTGGATGCTTGGAATGAATGGAAATGATCTGGAACTTGAGATGGTACCCCAACTGCAAATCTGTCAAGAACTTGAGCAATTGGCTAGTGATTTTGTGATTTTGGTGTTCCAGATGTTGTGTGAGTGTTTGGATCACTTCTATATGATGTTTATGAGGTGTGTGTATGTGATTGGTTTGATTGGAATAGCTCTCAAACTCAAAACCCGATAGTGACTTGCTTTGGAAGGCAATTTTGGAGTGAAGAAGGAGATTTTGAGGAAAGCATCTGTTTGATGGCTTTGGGGTACTCAAACTGATCACAAATGAGCTCTATTTATAGTAGAGCAAGTTTGTTTTGCAAGGAATAATGAATGGCAACTGCTGCATAGGTTTGGCCAATGTTGATCAATGAGAATCCAAGTCTCCTCTAGCCATTGACTAGAGGTTAGGGCACAGGCTGCTGGTTCCCTTGGTCTTGGATAAGTCTTGACTGAATTCAGTTGGAAATGACTCAGTCCATGCCACCTTGGTGCATCCATTAAATGCTCCAAAACAAAATTGGAGTCTTGTCCCTCTTTTAGGCACTTCTAGGTTTGGCACGCTATTTTTTGTTCCAAGGACTTGGGAGGCTGATGGATCAGTGTTTGTCCCTCCTTGGTCTCCTCCTGAGATGTTCAGATGGATAAGAATGTTTGTCATTTGCACAAATTTGGTAAATCGAGCAAAATGCACAAATCTGCCTTGCTTTGACAGTTTTCAGCAAGGCATATTGCCATTGTCATATCTCATGGCTCAAGTGGAATTTGATGGAGTTCTTGGCCATTTTGGAAAGCCCTCATATGATACAAAAATTGTTTGATCATAATTGGTTTTGATACTTTTTGGATCCAAGTGAAAAATGCCCCTACATTTGGAAAAAAGTAAGACAAATTCTGACTTAGTGAAAATTTCACTAAGTGTTGGAAAAAAGTGACATTTTCACTTTTTGTGATTTTGATCATTCCATAACTTAAAATCCACGAGGAATTAGAATGGGTTATGTTTGAAGCTTTTGTAGAGTGCCATGAGAGCTACAAATCCAGCTTTGGATGGGGAAAAATGGCCTTGTGGTTTAGGAGTTATGATCCTCTAAAGTTGGTACCCTAGCCACTTTGTTCCATAACTTAGAAAATTTTCTAAGTTTTTATGGTTACCCCTTTTACAAGATATCCCACTTTTCTTGATTTTTCTTGATGAATGATGATTCCAATCACACATTAACATCATTTTAGGGTTAAGGAACCATAATTGTGAAAAATCTCAAAAAGTCAAAGTTGACTTTTGTGCACAGTTGACTTTTTGTCAGATGAATTCCAAACTGTGCGATCCTCTATGAAATCAAGTCCTTGACCTAAAGCAAACTTGATGGATTGATTTCATAGGTGTTATAGGGTGTATTAAATCATGTCTAAAGGTTTGGGAGCATGTCTTGGTCAAAAGTCAAAGGCACTGTTGACTTTTTCCTCAAAACCCTAATTGTGGTTCTGATGAATTTGAAACTTGTGGATCAAGCTTCGTGGATCAATCCATTGTTGCAAATGGATCAATGTAGTTTATTAGAGACCCTCAAATCCTCTCTTGAGGTCTTGGCTCATGATTTGTCCCAAAAGTCAACTTAGGGGTGAATTAGGTCAAGAAACCCTAATTCCTGATTTTTGGTGAATGCATCCCCTGAGGCTAAATTGACTTGATGATTGGGTCCATGAGGTTCCATGGGGTATATTAGGTTATTCTTTGAAGCATTGGCTCATGCTCAGAGGAAAATTCCCATCTGGAGGCCCTGGTCGACCAAAACCCTAATTTGGTGACACTGGCGATCTTGAGGCTTGATCCACTCAGAATGTTGCAGCCTTGTGCTTAATCCTTGAGGTGGGAGTCCTCTTGATCCATTGGGGATGTTTGAGAGGTTAGACAAGTTGAATATCATGTCATTTCTTGATTGATCCTTTGCCTAAGCACTCAGAGAGGCCTTGGAACCCTAATTCTGATGGTAGTGAAGGCTCACCCATCTTTGGGGAGACTAATAGTTCATCCATATTGTGATGATGATTTCCACAATGATGGGAAATCTTAGTGGTCAAAATTTGGGGTATGACAGAGGTCTTTCACAAGACAACCCACGTGACCTTTAGACCCTAAGAGACTACTCCTAAGATACTCTCTGGCTCCATACAATTATCACAAGTGTTCACCAATTGGATGAGAGTGGCATATGAAGTCACCTAGTCAAGAAAGATGACTGAGGCTCCCAAATGAAACTATTGGAGTTCACTTACATCCTAGAAGTCTTATCCAACAAGGATTCAAGTGTGTTTGGTATCTATTACAAGTGCCTTGAGTCACAAGTTCACCATACCTCAAACTAGGGTTTTGGTCAAGAAAGTCGACCATTGCCTTTGATGTTGATCAAGACAAGATCCCAAGCCTTGGGACTTGATTCCATGTGACAATAGACATCCTTAGAGGTCATCTATGGGCCTTGGAGGAGATTGAAGAAGCAAGATCATCAGAGATCATCCAGTTGTATCCTGAGAAAGATTAGGGTTTTGACTGAGGCTTTGACTTTTGAGTTTTGATCCAAGATGAAGCATTCAAGTCCTAAATCCATCATGACATGTCTAATTGTTGAGTTAGGGCATGATAAATCGAGTTTTGAGAGGTTTCTTGCAAAGAGGGCAATGTTTGGTCTTTGAAACTTTCTAAGTGTGGAAAATTCACTTCTTGTGCAAAATTGGGAAGGTCATAACTTTCAAACCACACATCCAAATTGAGTGACTCAAAGCTCAAAGGAAAGCTTTTTCCATGAACTTCAAAATGTATTAGAGTACCTTTCTTCAAAAAGTGCATGATTCTTAAGTTATGAGACTTGGAAGATAAGTTGCCTTTGGGACTTAGTGAAATTTTAGTCATTTTCACCCTAATTTTCATCTATCTTTAACTCAATTTTTCACTTAGTTCCAAGCTTCAAATAAAAAATCTTTGGACATGAAAGTTGTTCCTTGTTCTTCAAGCTTTCCAAGCATGTGTAGAACTCCTCATTTGGATTAACCAATCTCAAGTTATGATGCTTCAAAGATAGCTGCTTCAAATTGTAAAAACTCAATAACTTAGAAAAATTTTCTAAGTCCTTTTGTCAACTTATGCGCATGACTTTAGAGAATTTTTTTTTCAATATTACCAAACTCATCTCAAGTAGATTTCTACATGAAAAATGCTCTATCATCTTCCTACTTTTCAAAGAGCCAAAGAACTCATAAAATGGAGCATTGATCATCAAGAAATGTTGCACCAAAGTTGGCATGTTACAAGGTTACTTCACACTTAGAAATTCTGGTTTGTGTTGTTTTTGCTACAAACAAGTTTTGTCACAATTTATCATGTGTTTCTAGGCTGCATGTCAAAATACAATCAACATAAAAAAATGTTCCATTATGTGCCACCTTTAACAAGGGACAAAAACCAAGTCATTTGGGCCATTGGTTGTATAGTTATCGTGTGAACAAGTGAGACCCATGAGTTTTGTTTCATGCCAAACCATGCCTTTCATTTTGAACTACAAATTTGACTAAACATTGAACCAAAACATGGACCTTATTTCTTGTGCACCAACCCTGCATGTGTAATCCCCAAACATTTCCTCTTTAAGTTTTGATGCATATATTGGTTGGTGAATATGACAGATCTGCACCCTATTCTCTGAGGCTTTTGTATAGCATATGAGGCGTCATTTTCTCCAAGGATTGACCAAATGTGAAGACTGAAAGGTGGTCCTTGCAAACCCTAATCCTTTCTCCTATGTGCAAGGCATTTGTCCATTGTATTTCAAGGAATCAAACCAAACCTCTCAGGCTATAAAAAGAGAGGTATTCCTACTTGATCAGCACCAACAATTCACACAAAATTAGAACACGAGGTTCCGAACTCTAAGCAACCTGTGAGTCTTTGCTTGGCAAGTAAGAAGAAGGAGGAGAACACTTTGCAGCAGCTTTTAGATTGAAGACGAAGCTCAGTTCAGTTTTATTTCCAAGCTCTTGGATTAAGAAGGTGCAGTGGACTTATTCCACTAGGTAAATCTCACAATCTTTCACCCTATGTTCAAGATGTTATGGCCATAATCATGTGAGTTCTACACTGTTATCATGCTTAAATGTTGATGTGTGATGCACTTGCTTAGTACTATCTGCTGTTGAAAAAAAAAACTTGGAACACATTATGTCTTCATATTAAAATTTGCATGTTTAAATTGCTCTCAAGATGTCCATTTTATTCCAAGGTAACAACATGTAGTTTGTTTGGATTTCTGTTGGCTTGGTAAGTAGTTGTTCTTACTCATTCCCCCTTAACTGGTAATCACGTGCTCATGTACAAGTTGTGGAGAGCCTCTCTATCATGGTTAGGATATTTGTTTTGCATCTGCACTAGCTTAGGATGGCAATATGCAAAGGTTTTGAGGTCTGGTCCTAGTTCTGAACATGACAGCCCCGTTTTGTTTTGGTTCTGGATGAGAGTTTTATGTTAAGTTTGTTTAGATTCTGAAGTTTCCATTTGATGTGAATATGACATTATGAGGCTTCATTGTATGAGTTTTGTTTGAGCCTTGTTAGCATAAGGATGACAGGAGAATAGAGAATGGTATGCTTAGAACTTTTCAGTTTGTTTTAGCTCTATCTTTTCATGATTATGTCAGCCGCAAATGCATGTTTTCATGCCCTTTTTCTCTAAACCCTAGTGTCTGTTTTATTGTTGATTAAAGCTCATCTATGTTCTACTATATGAATGCTATAGGTTAGTGTTTTAGTTCATTAGATTTAATTAAATTCTGAGAGAGATAATGGTTGAGTAATGCAAGAAGAAGTCATGCGAATGATTGCTGATCTTTCTCTTTTCAAGTTGACATTCGTGGAGTTTTTGCATGCTGCATGTATGAGGGTTGGCGTGGCAATGAGAGATTGGTATGGGAGATGTTTTGTCTGTTAACACTTAAGTTACCATGACCGGTTGAGGATTGTTTACTAGTGCACTATGTAACATTTTCCATGTATTTTACTCATCAGCCTATTATTTCGCCCAATTTAGTTTAAGTATTACTGGGGTTGGCATATACAATGGATGTATAGCCACCCCAGTGGTAGACCATATGCGCTACAACCAAGGGGTGTGGGATTCGAATCCCCCTCGCCCCAGACACCCTTTTGGTTATTTTTCTTTTATTTTCTCTTAGTGATTTCTAACTTGGGACAGACGAATTTGCTTTCGAGACCCCCTCTATTCAGGCCCACACGCTGCCAAACTATCCTTCTAGTTCATGTTCATTTTCTAATACACCCCCTTTTATTTAGTTTTAAAATAACCTTTTATTTTCCTTTTTCTTTTTAATTCTAACTAAATTATTTTTTTTAATAAAAAAAATCCCAAAAATTCATAGATGTTTTACAATGTCTAATTTAATTTTTCCATAATTTAATTTTCTTTCTTTTCTTACATTAAATTAAAAATTCACAAAAAGACATGAATAAAACTTTTCATCTAATTTTGTACTCCATTTGAAAATGACTTATTCCTTGAGAGTTTTTTGTGATAGTTCTTGGTACTTGAGAGGGTTATTTTGAGAGAGCTCCTTGGCCATAGATAAGTTCACTCTATTAGGGTTTTGTTTGGCTTTATCATTAAGTCCCTTACCTTGAATATATTTGCCTTTGATTTCACATTTGAATGTTTTCTTTATCACATGTATGTGTGCTCATGTGTTATGATTGTTGTGAATTATCTCACTATCTTTTGCCATACATTGATGTTTGAATCATATTTTTAAGATTGATCATGCTTAATTATTGCACATCCTTTGGAGTCCTTGAACTCATTTTATTCATGTAATTTCCATCCTTTTCAACTCTTGCTCATAAGTTGTTATCCTCCCCTTCCTTCCAAAGGAAAGCCTCTCTATTGACCTTAAAGTCATATATAGCTCATTACTTTCCCTTGACCTCATAGTCATAGGATCCACTCTTGGCCTCATCATCATAGAGCCACCTCTTACCTTTGACCTCATAGGGTCCCACCTTGGCCTCATAAGAGTCATTTCCCTCCTTGACCTCATAGTCATAGGATATCCTTTCCCTTGGCCTCATGAGAGCCATTTCCATCACAACTTAGAACTAAGTTAGAGTTCTTGGACTCTATGTGGGACTCATCACCTTGAGTATTCACTTTCCCCACCATAACTTAGACTTAGAGAGTTCCTTAAACTCTACAAGAGTGTTACACGCATTCCCCTTGGAACTTTGGCCATAGTCAATGGTTCCTCACCCCTTAGTTAGGTGAACTATGGTTGCTCTGATTCTTTAGTCAGATACGTAGGCACAAGATGCGACGTCATGGCGAGCAAACTTAGTGTATATATCCTTAGGCCTTTACCTTTACCCTTAGCAAGTAAACATAGCATAACACAAACTAACAAGAGGTTCCTGTAGAGTACTACAGATACTTAGGGTGCTAATACCTTCCCTTAGTATAACCAACCCCCGAACCTAGATCCTCTTAGGGTTTTCTTCGATCTTTACCCTTTCCTTTGGATAAATCAAAGCTCGGTGGTGAATTCAAAGATGTGTGATTCAAGTTAATTAATAGCTTGATATCCGATTCTCACCACAACAGAAATGGCGACTTCACTGGGGACGAACTTTGAGGGTTAAGCCCACCTTGTTATGTTTGTGATATTACATGTTTTGCTTGCTTATTTGTATATATATCTGTATATATTTGTCTACTTGTTTGGGTTCTTCTGTTTGGCAGGGTTGTTACTATTGAGTGGTGAGATAAGTCCTAACCCAGACTTGAGAGCACATATATGATAGGATTGTGGTGTAATCAATAGTCGGTTTTTGGGAGTAGTCCTAACAATTTATGGCATATGATGACCATGCTCAGTTGAGGCCCTTTGGGATTGTTGATGTCAGATGTGAGTAGACGCATTGATGTCACTCTTCCCGATTTGAGAGCCAGTGATTCTGAGGACCGTAGTTACCTTTACCTCCACTTAGCCTTTTAGGATGTAGTGTGGTGGCTATGAGGGAGTAGTCCCAAGTAGTTGTTACGCGATACTACACTCAGACGAGTTTATCTTGATAATATTATTAACCCGCGTGAGTAGTCACGTAGGCTGATAATATCCGAAGGATTTACGTAGACTTTGGGAACTTTTAGAACCCTGTTCTACAGTTGATGAACCTATAGTACACACCTATTGGGATGGGTATACCATGGCTCCACTCTTGAGACCCCTAAACCTAGGACTTGTGTATTATTGTGTGTATATGTTTGTGTTTATGTGTGCCCATGTGCATTGCATACATCTCATTGCATCCATTGTTGGTTTTAAGGAACTCAGTCATCTTTTCCTTTGTAAATCATAGGTATCATGGATATTGAGAAGAGAAACACTAAAAAGTACAATTTCAAGAAGCCTAATTTGATTAAGTTGAAGAAGTTAGCAACTTGGTGACTTGCCATGAAGATTTCAAAAAACGTTATGGGAGATTGATTGGCCTTCTCAGAACCAAGATGGAGGAGGGTGTTCTTGACACATTGGTACAATTTTATGATCCTCTTTACCATTGCTTCACATTTCCTGATTACCAACTTGTTCCAACCTTGGAAGAATATTCTCATTGGTTTGGTCTGCCTGTGAAAAAACAAGAACCCTTTAGTGGTCAGGAGAAGATTCCTTCACCTCAAGAAATTGTTGATTGCATCCACTTGGAGGTGTCAGAAGTTAAGCCTCACCTCACCACCAAGGATAGTATCAAGGGCCTACCGTCCAAGTTCTTATTTGAAAAAGCCTGCCACCTGGCCGAGATAAACAATGTAGCTTCCTTTGAAGCGATATTTTCTTTACTCATCTATGGTCTATTTTTGTTCGCCAATATTGAAGATTTTGCTGATATCAATGCCATAAAAATATTTATCAGTGGGAATCCCATACCTACCCTACTTGGTGATGCTTATCACTCCATCCATCATAGGACCCTCCAAGGGAAGGTACTATTTCATGTTGTGCACCTTTGCTTTACCAGTGGTACATAACGTATTTGCCTCGAACATCTCAATTCAGAGATAACCCTGACAAACTGCGTTGGTCTCAAAGAATCATTTCTCTTACCCATAATGACATCTTTTGGTATGATCCCGTTTACGACAAAGGAGTGATCATTGACAGTTGTGGCCCATTCCCTAACGTACCGCTCCTTCGTATCCGAGGTGGAATTAACTATAACCCTGTCCTTGCTAGACGACAGTTTGGTTTTCCAATGGAGGAGAAGCTTAAGAGTATTCATGTATCCGGTTTCTTTTATCTCAATGAGACGGCCAGTGCTGAGACCAAAAACAGAGTTTGGCATGCTTGGGACACACTCCACAAAAGGACTAAGTATGACATAGGGAAGAGAAACTGTGTAGCTTTGGAACCATTCCTCCAGTGGGTTCGGTCTCGAGCTCGTGACCTTAAGATGCCTTATCTCCCCGCAAGACCCCCACAGCATACAATTGTATCTCCATATGTTATTCCCGTTGAGCGCATGGAGAAATATCAAGAAACTCTGGCGAGAATAAAGCTTGAGAGAGACACATGGGAAGGGAAGTACCATGTTGTCTGTGTTGAACAAGAAGAGTTGCAAAAGAAGATGAAAGAGAAAGACGATCTGATTGAATGGCTGAAAAGACGTGTGATAGACAGACCCGTGGTGCAAGAGAATTTATTTTTCTCTAGCATGCAACCCACCTCTAGCACTCATGAGTATTCCAACATTCCTCCGACGTCTGGAGCTTGGAAAGGGATTGTTGACAAGTTGATCATGGAGAACGCCAAGTTGAAAAGACTGAAGAGGATGTGTGGAGTGGAGCCTTGCTAGATATGGTTCCTTTTCTAGGCTTAGTTGTTGTTCTTATCTTGTTGTATTTTGAGCCTTTTGAGCTTTCTGATATGTACTATGAAAAGTTGTAACTCTTCTCAATATTTAATGAAATGAAGTTTATTTTGAAAATTGTCTTTCTCGATTTCCTTAAAACCAATTGCATTGCATCTTGCATTCTTTGTTAAACTATCAAGAGGCCTAACCTTGTTTTGCAGACTTTGTAGAGATGGATGCTGGAAGAAGAAGAGTATGGCCATATACTTTCGAGGTTCCTGAGTTGGAGCAACTATTGGGATTGGGAGATATGATTGAAGACCCACCAACTGTCACTGATAAGTATGGGAAGATCCTTCCACTGCTGAAAGTCCAAGTGACTGAGGGACCCCTTGAGACTCTAGTCCAACTTTATCACCCTGTCTACCAATGCTTCGTGTTTCCAGACTATCAACTTATGCCAACACTGGAAGAATACTCCGATCTGATGGGAATTCCTATCAAAGACTCTCTTTCGTTCTCTAAAATAGAGGAAGAACTCACTGCCAAAGACATCGCCAAGGGGACGATGATCATATTGTCCGATATTCAAGCTCAGATAACCATCAAAGGGGGGACGTCGCGGATTACCCGCCCAATTCTTACTTGAGAAGGCTCTCTACTTTAAGGATAGGGGAAATTGTGCACTCTTCGAATCAACCTTTGCTTTACTCGTCTATGGTCTATTCCTGTTTCCTAATGCCAAGTACTTCGTCGATGTTCAAGCTATCCGAATCTTCATGCTTAATAATCCAGTTCCCACACTATTGGCAGACGCCTATAATGCTGTTCATACCAGATTTATGCGGAATGGTGGACCTGTTGTTTGTTGTGTCGCCCTCTTCTACAAGTGGTTTATTTCATACCTACCGAAGATGCCAGCCTTTTGGGAGGTTGAAGATAGCAAGATTTGGTCTAAGAAGCTGATGGAGTTGAGCCACACTGGCATTGAATGGTATGACCCAGTCTATGGGGGAATCCTGATGGTCCATAGCTGTGGGGACTTCCCTAACGTGCCTCTCATAGGAAGGAATGGGTGTATCAACTACAATCATGTGCTTGCTTGCCTCCAACTAGGCCACCCCAAGGTGGAAATTCCTGATTGCAATGATCTAGAGATGCTTTATCTCGAAGAAGAGGAAGGTTACGAGTCCAAGATCAGAATCGAGCGTGCTTGGCGCCAAGATCTGAAATATTTCTACTTTCGTAAAAACATCTAAGTTAAAACTAGAATTCTAAAATAAATTTAGGTTTTTCTTCTCATGTTGAAATTACATAGAATTTACATGAGGTCTTTCACAAGACAACCCTCGTGACCTTTAGACCCTAAGAGACTACTCTAACAAGGTAATTATTATAACAACCAAAATGAAAGCATACATAATGTGAATAACAATAAATTAAAACAAAAAATAAGCATAAAATGATTTTAATAAAACGCTTTAATAGAGTGTTTGATCCGATACAACAACAAGATAAATGAAAGTAAAATGCAGAAAAATAAGCACTCAAACTATATGATTGAATTCGAGGATAATGTTTGTCTTTTCTTTCCAACCCCTAAGCTTTTATAGAACTCCGAACATAATGATAACCTTCAATTAGAGTTATTTTCATTCAAGATTCATTTCCTAGAGAAATTGGACAACTGGAATTTGAAAAGCAACAATACCTTTTAGAATCACAAAAATGTGTAACCACTACTTGGGCTGCTAAGACCCATAGTGCAGGCTACGAGGGCTCCTAGCAGCTGCTACGGCCCATAGGACTGACTATGGTTGACTTGTAGCAGCCTCTACTCTTTGTTATGGAGGGCCGTTGGTGGACACTACGACCCATAGCATGGGCTACGGCCAAACCGTAGTGGCTACTAGTTTTTTGTATGACAGTATTCCTTTTTTATGTTCTTTAGCGCCTTTGACCTTTCTTGGCTTCTATTTAGTCCTAGATGATCATTTTTTCTTGAAAGATGGAGAAAACACGCATAAAAGTAGAAAAAAGAAGGATTAAAGCAACAAGATTCGAACAAAAACCTACTTAAACACAGTTCACAAAGTCACTTATCAAATCCCCCCAAACTTGAATCGTTGTTTGTCCTCAAGCAATTTTTCTTGCATTGAAAGAACATTTTACAAAGCAGAGAAAAGATCATGAGATTTTTAACACAAATACTCATACGGTAAACTATATCAGAACAACTGGTACTCAATTATTATTAAAGGTATCGTTAGAACATAGTAAACTCTCCATCAAACATATCGATTCCACCATATATTTAATTATAAGTCTCTGCACTATGATTTTCTTTTTCCTTCAACCCATTCAAAACAGTCAATTTAAGGCATTTAGAATAAAGATTATCATTACACAAATATTTATGTTGGATTAAGGGGAAGTTTAATTTATTCACATCACACTAATTAACTAACTAACGTTTCTGAAGGGTGGCCTTTTTAGGGTAAACTCAAATTGCTCTAATTATTTGTTTCTTTATTTATACACACATATACATAATTTCACATATTTTTTGCGACATTGGGGATTAATAATTGTTGGATTGAATAACCGGGTGAGGGTTACCCAATTTAATAGGCGTCGTTGCCTTTTAATGCCCATTTTTTCATTTGTTTTTATTTTTAATTTCTTTTTTATCTCCCTTAGCCAAACAAAACTCAGTGCACAATTCAAAATTATGCCAGATTGAATCATGTGGAAATTCAGAAAATACCTCTCAATTAGCAAAGACTACAGAGTCAAATTAAGTTAAATTGACATATAATTAGAAGGCTTTAGATTTTGGAACAAGACCCACTTTATGCAAAAATTTCTCGAAATCCTAAAACTTAGCCTCTCTTTACATTGTTTCAATATACTTTCTCACTAAAAACATGATCAAATTTTATAAAAAAAAAACAATTTATGATTCAGGAGTATAGATGGACTTTTTACAACAACATGACAAAGACATAATATAAAACTAGTAACTAAATGAAACAAACAGATAAATGCTGGAAAACATATAAAACTCCCCCATACTTAAACTACATGTTGTTCCTAATTTTAATAGTGAAAGAAAAGGTAGAGAGAAAGTCATAATGTTTTATGGTGGAGTCAGTGGAAAATGACTTAATTTTGTTGCTTCGCTTCTATGATTTACCCCACTTCTGATTAGCATTTGTTGACGCATATTGTAAGGTAGGAGGTGGTGCTTCTCTTGTTGTAACTTTATTTTTATTTATGCAAAAATAAACACACAAGAAAAATAAAACACATAGTGTTGTGTGTTGCCTCCCACACAACGCTTCTTTAAGGTCATTAGTTTGATAGTTTGACCCTCATGATCAAGAGGATGCACCTTCAAACTTGAATCATTAACATTGTGCTCAATATCTTTAGGGCTCAATTTGAACATGTCAATCTACTTCCCATACTCTTACCTTTTCTTTCTTTCTTTTTTTAGTGACGGAGGTTCATATTTGAGGTCTAGAGGTAGAGGTTTCTTTTTCAATTTTGGAGTTTCCCCGTATGCTAACACTTTAGATTTGAGGGTAGGTTTTCGATCTGACAATTTTCCATAGGCCTTAGCTTCCCCATTTTCACCTTCCCACTTTGTGAATTTTCCCTCTTTGACATCTTGATTAGTTATGTTAAGACCGAAACAAAAGTATTTTTCATAAATTTTTCCAAAACAAACTCAATCTTCTTATCCCCTTCTTTAAAGGTGAGATTTACTCGTTTTAAATTTGTTATAGCACCAATTATGGCTAATAAAGTGATAAGTGTCAATTTGTAGTGTTTTTGTATATATAGTTGTTATTTCTTTGATTCTGTGGTTGGCATTTATTTTGCTAAAACTATTCTAGCAGCAAGAAGTTGAAACATGAAGTTCTAATTTGCTGCATTCAACATGTCGAATGAAGATGTCCCATACCTGCTCATAGGACATCGCATCTGGATTCAGTTTTAAAGCAGATTCTATTGCTGTGAATTGTTACTAAATATTCTGTGAATATTTGGTTATCCTATGTGGCATCCAAAGCATTTTTGGACTATGTTTATTTGTTGGTCTTTCGGATTTTCAGCTGTTTCTAATTATGGAGACATATTAGGAAACTTAGGATTGAAGACCTATTTTGTTGGAGTTTATTTTGCAGATTAGTGAGCAGTCTATTTGCTGCGTTTTTGAAGCCCAATTCAGTCCAGATTAAATGCTATATATTGACTGATGTAAACCAAGTTTAGGTGTGGAACTTGCATGTGTTTTTGTTAGGGTTTCAAGTGTATTTTGTGAGCCTAACTGGTATGTATCATTCTGATAATAGTATAAGGACTGGTTTTTGTGTTGTAAGTTCTGTCAGTTAATCATAAGCTTTTAAGCATTGAGTTTCTTGTGTGTCAATTCTCATAAGCTTTGAAGTATTGAGAATTGTGTGTTTTGAAAGTGTGACTTTTGGCTTGTTACTTGTGAGGAAAGATACCAATCACGGGTTGTGGTTGTAGAGGGATTTGAGGAGGGCCTCATCCCTAGGTGAGTCTTAGGTAGAAGTCATAGGAAGGGTAGTATTAAGTGAGCAGATTATTCGGTAATTATATGATTTGTGAATTGATACTATCGTTTATTGGTTTCGTCCCTGGCTTGGTAGCCCCCAGAGTAGGATTGTTGATCCGAACTGGGTATACATATCACTGTGTTATTTACTTTCTGCACTGTTAATTTTTTTGTTATCTTGTTCATTGTGTTGGATATCAGTGTCTCAACATCTGTGTAGGACATCTGATATCTGTGCCAGAATTTCAATTGGCATCAAGAGCTTGCACCCTTGTTTGGTTCTAGGTGAGATTCAGGGAAGGTACTTTCTGGTACAATGGACAAGGATGGAGGATTTCTGAACAAACCACCTCTGCTTGATGGTTCCAACTATGACTATTGGAAACCAAGGATGATAACATTCATCAAATCCATGGATGATCAAGCATGCAAAGCTGTTATAAAAGGATGGGAGCCCCCAAAGGTTAAGGATGGAAAAGGTACCCCTACTGATGTGGTGAAGGAAGAAGAAGACTGGAATGATGCAGATTACAAAGGGTCCGTGGGAAATTCCAAAGCCATGAATGCATTGTTTAATGGTGTCAACAAGAATATCTTCAGATTGATTGAACATTACACCATTGCAAAAGAGGCGTGGGAGGTCTTGAAGGTTGCTTATGAAGGGACTTCAAAGGTGAAGATGTCAAAGCTTCAGCTTCTCACTAGCAAGTTTGAGAGTTTGAAGATGAAAGAGGATGAGAGCATTCATGATTTTCACATGAACATTATTGAGATAGCTAATGCCTCTAGTGCCCTAGGTGAAAAGATGTCTGACAGCAAACTGGTCAGAAAAATCCTTAGATCTCTACCTAAGAGATTTGACATGAAAGTGACTGCTATAGAGGAAGCTCAGGATATAGACAAGATGAAAGTGGATGAATTGGTGGGATCTCTTCAAACATTTGAATTAGGGATCAGTGAAAAGTCTGAAAAGAAGAAGAGCATAGCTTTTGTGTCAAATGCTGGTGACTCAGAAGATGAAGGTGACCTGGTCAGAGAGGAAGGGGTGTCTAAAGATCTGGTATTGCTTGGAAAACAATTTAACAAAGTGTTGAAAAGGATTGACTGGAAGTCGAGAGCAAATGCTCAGAACAAGTCACTCGACATCAGTAAGAACCAGGATGGAGGCAGAAGATCCAGAACTGAAGAAGACTCCAATCAAGGGAAGAGAGTTCAGTGTTTTGAATGTGAGGGATATGGGCACATAAAGACTGAGTGTCCCACGTATCTCAAAAGGTAGAAGAAGGGCTTATCAGTGTCTTGGTCAGAAGGAGTGTCTGAGAGTGATCTTGAAGAAGAATCAGCAAAATTGGTGACAGCTTTGACTGGGATCTGTAAGGCTGATGGAGAAACTACTTGTGAGTCTGACTCTGACAAAGAATCCTATGTTGAAGAACTCACTAAGGAAGAAGTCTTCACATGGTTTTCAGAGTTGTGTATCAAGAATGAAGAAAGGTGTCGGATAATATTGGAACAGAAGGTTCTGATAGCTCAACTAGAAGCTGAGAAGGAAGAACATCTATCAATCATTACTGATCTGAAAGAGGAGGTTGAATGGCAAAAGTCAAAACTTGACAATATGACCAAGTCTATAAGAATGCTGAACAATGGTACCACGCAGCTGGATGAGATTCTTCAGACTGGGAAAGATGCTGGAAATGTGCAAGGCCTTGGTTTTAATAATCAAGCAGAGACTTACAAGAAGCATGTATTGAAGTTTGTTCCTCAGAAAATAAAGCAAGAAGAGGGGATGTCAAATCACATGTTTCAACATCAGATGAAGCATCATAAAAGAGTTTGTAGATCAAAGTATAAACCATGGAGATGCCATTACTGTGGAAAGATTGGTCACTTAAAGTCCTTTTGCTATAAGCTGCACGGCTATCCCAAAACTGCTCAGCAATAAAATAAAGGACAGAGTTGGGGTAAAGTGAAGAGAAGATGGATCCCTAGACAAATGATGGCTGGTCTAATAGCACATACCTCTCTTAGAGCATCTGCAAGAGAAGATTGGTACTTTGACAGTGGTTGTTCAAGACACATGACTGGTGTGAAGAAATTCTTGTCAGATATCAAGCCTCACTCCACCAATTATGTCACTTTTGGGGATGGATCAAAGGGTGAAATAAAAGGTGTTGGAAAGCTGGACTACACAGGACAACCAAATCTGGATCGTATTCTATTTGTCAAAGGGCTGACCGCAAATTTAATCAGTATAAGCCAACTGTGTGATGTAGGTCTCAAAGTAAATTTCACCAAATCTGAATGTCTAGTAACCAATGAGAAAGATGAAGTTGTTATGAAGGGAACCAGGTCTAAGGATAACTGCTATCTGTGGAATCCTCAAGAACCTGAAAGTCTGTCTACTTGTTTGATGTCAAAGGAAGATGAAACCAAACTGTGGCATCCGAAATTGGGTCACTTACACCTGAAAGGGATGAAGAAAGTTATGTCAAGTGAAGCTGTTAGAGGTATTCCCAAGCTGAAGATTGATGAGGATAAAATATGTGGTGAATGTCAAGTTGGGAAGCAAACAAGGGTGTCACACAAGAGGCTTCAACATCTTACCACAACTTCTAGAGTTCTGGAACTTCTTCACATGGACTTAATGGGACTTATGCAGGTTGAAAGTCTTGGTGGGAAGAAGTATGCCTATGTTGTCGTAGATGACTACTCCAGATTCACTTGGATAAGTTTTATCAGAGAAAAGTCTGAAGTATTTGCAGCCTTCAAAGAGTTGTGTCAAAGGATTCAACGGGAAAAGGATTGTGGTGTTGTTCGGATCAGAAGTGACCATGGGAAAGAATTCGAAAATAGCAAGTTTGAAGAGTTCTGCTTATCTGAGGGAATCACTCATGAATTCTCATCACCGATCACTCCTCAGCAGAATGGTGTGGTGGAACGGAAGAACAGGACCATACAAGAGTGTGCAAGAGTCATGATTCATGCCAAAAAGCTTCCATATCATTTTTGGGTTGAAGCCATGAATACTGCTTGCTATATACACAATAGGGTGACTATCAGATCAGGTACTTCTGTCACTCTTTATGAGCTATGGAAAGGTAGAAAGCCAAATGTGAAGTATTTCCATGTGTTTGGGCGTAAGTGCTATATCTTGGCAGATCGTGAGCAGAGGCGAAAGATGGATCCTAAGAGTGAGGAAGGAATATTTTTTGGATACTCTACAAACAGTAAAGCATATAGGGTATTTAATTTCAGAACTAAGGTGATGATGGAATCCATAAATGTGGTGGTTGATGACTCTGGCAAAGACGAAGATGTCCCAGATGATGTTGGAGCATGTCTGCCCATGAACAATGAAATCTCCCAAGACATTGAGTCTGTAGAGGATAGTGCTCAAGAAACCGACACTAGACCTGAGAATGAAGAGGTAGAGGATGCTAACAGGGGACCTTCTCTAAGGATTCAGAAGGATTACCCTAAGGAATTGATTATTGGAGATCTGAATGAAGGTGTAAGAACTAGAATGAGGGAGACTGTGTCAAATGCATGTTTTGTTTCAAAGATTGAACCAAAGAATGTCAAAGAAGCATTGACAGATGAGTTCTGGATAAGTGCTATGCAAGATGAACTTTGTCAATTCAAGAGGAATGAAGTCTGGGAACTGGTACCACGACCAGCAGGAACAAATGTGATTGGAACAAAATGGGTTTATAAGAATAAGTCTGATGAACAAGGAGTTGTTACCAGGAACAAAGCCAGATTAGTTGCTCAAGGATACACACAGATTGAAGGACTAGACTTCGATGAAACATTTGCTCCTGTGGCTCGATTGGAATCCATCAGATTGCTGCTAGGAGTGGCATGTTTGTTGAAATTCAGATTGTTTCAAATGGATGTCAAGAGTGCCTTTCTGAATGACTATCTTAATGAGGAAGTCTATGTTGAGCAGCCTAAAGGTTTTGTGGATCCAACTTTTCCTGATCATGTTTTCAAGCTGAAGAAGGCTTTGTATGGGCTGAAACAAGCTCCACGAGCTTGGTATGAAAGACTGACTGAGTTCTTAGTCAACAATGGATACAGGAAGGGTGGTATTGATAAAACACTTTTTGTCAAGGAGAAGGATGGGAAACTAATGATTGCTCAGATTTATGTAGATGATATTGTGTTTGGTGGGATGTCGGATGAAATGGTCCAACATTTTGTCAATCAAATGCAATCTGAATTTGAGATGAGCTTGGTAGGTGAATTGACCTACTTCCTTGGATTACAAGTCAAGCAGATGGAAGACTCCATTTTTATCTGTCAGAGCAAATATGCGAGGAACATTGTGAAGAAGTTTGGACTGGATAATGCCAAGCATAAGAGGACTCCTGCTCCTACTCACTTGAAGTTATCCAAAGATGAAAAAGGAGTGAATGTTGAACAAAGTTTGTATAGAAGTATGATTGGCAGTCTGCTGTATCTTACAGCAAGTAGGCCAGACATAACATTTGTTGTTGGTGTGTGCGCAAGATATCAAGCAGAACCTAAGGCCAGTCACATCAATCAAGTTAAGAGAATTCTTAAGTATGTGAGTGGTACATGTGATTATGGGTTGTTGTACTCCCATGACTCAAGTCCCATTTTAGTAGGTTACTGTGATGCTGATTGGGCTGGAAGTGCTGATGATAGGAAGAGTACCTCTGGAGGATGTTTCTTTTTGGGAAATAATCTTATTTCATGGTTTAGTAAGAAGCAAAATTCTGTATCGCTTTCTACTGCTGAAGCTGAGTACATAGCAGCTGGAAGTAGTTGTGCTCAACTGGTATGGATGAAGCAGATGTTATCTGAGTATAATGACACACAAGATGTCATGACATTGTTTTGTGACAACCTGAGCGCTATTAATATTTCCAAAAATCCCATTCAACATAGCAGGACTAAGCACATTGATATCAGGCATCACTTCATCAGAGAACTTGTGGAGGACAAAGTCATAACTCTTGAGCATGTGAGCACAGAAAATCAGCTTGCTGACATATTTACCAAGGCTCTGGATGCAGTTCAGTTTGAAAACCTGAGGAGCAGACTTGGGGTTTGCATTCATGAAGAACTATAGCAATTAATGTTTCTTCTGGCTGCCAGATTGGAAAGAGTAAAGGAGGTTCTGGTAGTGCAGTGTGTGGATGAAGGGAAAATGCTGAAGTTTGTGCATGACATTTGGGCATGTGATGTGGTGTGCATCTACTCTCTGATGCAGTTTACTCTGGTTTATTTTTACTTTAACTTGTTCTACTTGGCTTTGTCATATTTATGGCTAAACAAGGGGGAGTAGTATGTTTGTGTGTGATATGCTTGTGCTGCTGCAGTAGTTGAGGGGGAGATTATGGAATGTTTCTGCTGTTGAGGGGGAGTTTTGCTATGCTGCTATGATGTGTTGTGTGCTGTGTGTTGTATGCAGCTGAAGGGGACTGCTGCTATGTGTTGTGTGTTGTATGCAGCTGAAGGGGAGTGCTGCTATGTGCTGTGTGTTATATGCAGCTGAAGGGGAGTGTTGTTATGCTGGATGTTTTTTTTTACTGTGTGATGTTGGTATTTCGCTGCTGTCTGATATGGATGTTTTTTTTGTGTGCTTCTTTACAAGTTTTTTGTGTGTGTAGTTTTAGCCAAAATAAGCAAAAGGGGGAGATTGTTATTTCTTTGATTCTGTGGTTGACATTTATTTTGCTAAAACTATTCTAGCAGCAAGAAGTTGAAACATGAAGTTCTAATTTGCTGCATTCAACATGTCGAATGAAGATGTCCCATACCTGCTCATAGGACATCGCATCTGGATTCAGTTTTAAAGCAGATTCTGTTGCTGTGAATTGTTACTAAATATTCTGTGAATATTTGGTTATCCTATGTGGCATCCAAATCATTTTTGGACTATGTTTATTTATCGGTCTATCGGATTTTCAGCTGTTTCTAATTATGGAGACATATTAGGAAACTTAGGATTGAAGACCTATTTTGTTGGAGTTTATTTTGCAGATTAGTGAGCAGTCTATTTGCTGCGTTTTTGAAGCCCAATTCAGTCCAGATTAAATGCTATATATTGACTGATGTAAACCTAGTTTAGGTGTGGAACTTGCATGTGTTTTTGTTAGGGTTTCGAGTGTATTTTGTGAGCCTAACTGGTATGTATCATTCTGATAACAGTACAAGGAATGGTTTTTGTGTTGTAAGTTCTGTCAGTTAATCATAAGCTTTTAAGCATTGAGTTTCTTGTGTGTCAATTCTCATAAGCTTTGAAGTATTGAGAATTGTGTGTTTTGAAAGTGTGACTTTCGGCTTGTTACTTGTGAGGAAAGATACCAATCAAGGGTTGTGGTTGTAGAGGGATTTGAGGAGGGCCTCATACCTAGGTGAGTCTTAGGTAGAAGTCATAGGAAGGGTAGTGGTTAAGTGAGTAGATTATTCGGTAATTGTATGATCTGTGAATTGATACTATCGTATATTGGTTTCGTCCCTGGCTTGGTAGCCCCCAGAGTAGGATTGTTGATCCGAACTGGGTAAACATATCACAGTGTTATTTACTTTCTGCACTGTTAATTTTTTTGTTATCTTGTTCATTGTGTTGGATATCAGTGTCTCAACATCTGTGTAGGACATCTGATATCTGTGCCAGAATTTCAATAGTTTTGTGACAGTTATCGAGTTTTAGTGTAATTTCATTGAATAATTATCCAACTTTGTGTATAAATACATTAGTTAGTGTATACTTGTGTTTTGATTCATTTATATAACGATTAATAGTTTTCCATTCATTTTGTAGGTAATTAAGCATTGTTGGAGCAATGAGTAATAAAAGCTTCAGGATGCACCATTTGGATCAATAAAAGGAAGAAGACAAAGAAAGAAAGCCATTGCAGAGAAGCTGGAAGCCAAAAATAATGAAGTGCAGTCTGCCAATTTTAGTTGGGCTCAACTTCATTTCGCTGGGCGAAGCTTGCTTTCGCTGGGCGAATTACACTAAAAGATTTGCTGACTGTCATGCTCCGTCGGGCAAAGCTTCCTTCCGCCGGGTGAAGCTGCCTTTCGCTGGGCGAAGCAGCGGCGAGAGGAAATAAGGAAATTCCAGTAGCTTACCTTTGTTCACCGCCTTGTTTCGCTGGGCGAGTGAGACTTTCGCCTGGCGAAGCTTCCCTTCGCTGGGCGAAATTAGATATTTTTCTGCCAGGCTGTGTTATTTTGTGGTTGTGCGTGAGAGAATGAAGCACTTTCGTTGGGCGAAGCTCAATTTCGCTGGGCGAAAGTGGCTGGGCCATATTTTTGTATATATTTCATTTTACTTCATTTTTATTAGGTTATGTTGTTTGGGGGTGATTTTTGCTCTCCCAACTTCATCAACCTCATTCTTTGGTAGAGATAGCTAGAAAACAACAAGTGGAGCTTGCATCTTGTCGACTCGGAGGTGGATTCTCATCAATCGTCTTGAGAACTCGAGGAGTGTTGGTTAATCTATTTTTCCTATTTTTGTAACCTTTATCTTGTTGGGTGGTGTATAGGTACTCTGAACATATGTATCTTTGTTGATCATAATATTGTATAAAATCTGCTTTACAAATCATTATCGATGTATTCCTTGATCTTTTTGCATTTATGTTTGGATTTGTGTTGTGTTAGAGATAAACATCACGAATCTTGATTAGGGATGTATATCTATTATCTAGATGCTAGAGATAGATTTAGAGAATAATCTTTTTGGTGTCGAAACTTAATGCCTTCCGTGTTTCTAGGCGTCGTGCACGAGAGTGCCGACGAGAGTAATACGGTTGCTCTCTCAGCTCAGTGTGCCAGAGATGGACATTGTTGTGAGCGATAGTAGATGATTTTGACGAGTATTGTAGTATAGTGAAAATGATGGAACAAAGTGGCAAGGGTACCAACTTTGGAGGATTATAACTCTTAAACCATAAGGCTATTTTTTCCCATCCAAAGCTGGATTTGTAGCTCTCATTACCCTCTACAAAAGCTTCAACTACCACTCATTCCAATTCCTCATGGATTTTGAGTTATGGAATGATCAAAATCACAAAAAATGAAAATGTCACTTTTTTCCAACACTTAGTGAAATTTTCACTAAGTCAGAATCTACCTTCACTTTTTTCCAAATGTAGGGGCATTTTTCACTTGGATCCAAAAAGTATCAAAACCAATTATGATCAAACAGTTATTGTATCATATGAGGGATTTCCAAAATGGCCAAGAACTCCATCAAATTCCACTTGAGCCATGAGATATGACAATGGCAATATGCCTTGCTGAAAACTGCCAAGGCTAGGCAGAATTTTGCACTTTTGCTCGATTTGGCAAAATCAGATAATTCCAAGCCTTGTCACCACTTTGGACAAATCTGAGGATAAAATCTAAAGGGAACAAACACTGATCCAAGCCTCCAAAGTCTTTGGAACAAGAAGTAGCAGGCCAAACCTAGAAATCCCTAAAAGAGGGACAAGACTCCAATTTTGGATTAGAGCATTTAATGGATGCTTAGAGGTGGCATGAACTGAGCTTCCTCTAACTGAATTCAGTCAAGATTCATCCAACAACTAGGGAACCACAACTCTGTGCTCTAACCTCTAGTCAATGGCTAGAGGAGACTTGGATTCCTATTGATCAACATTGGCCAAACCTCTGCTGCAGTTGCCACTCACTATTGATCCCAAAACAAACTTGCTCTACTATAAATAGAGCTCATTTGTGCTCAGTTTGAGTACACCAAAGCCATCAAACAGATGATTTCCTCAAAATCACTTTCTTTAGGCAAAAATACCTTATTTAGCAAGGTAACTCTGAGTTTTTGAGTTAGAGAGCATTTCCATCACAGCTCATGATCCAAACACATCCAATATGTCATATCTAAGCTGTCCAAACTCACACAAGTGACTGTAATCCTTAAATATCAAAGTCACCTCTCAAAACCTCAAAATAGGCTTTTTTGCATTTTTCAAGCCATGTCTTGATTCAGTCACTTTCCAAACCAGATAAAACCTCAAACAGACTCCAAATATCATCCTTGAACTGTCCCAAATGGCTCCCAACATCTGGAACACCATTGAGAGAGTTGTTATTTTGGCCATTTTAACCCCTTTTCCAAGAAAGGGCCAGTTTTTGTTTTTGCAGGTTCCAGTTGATTCCAATCATCCTAAAAGCTTCTAAGGGATCATTTGAGAGTGTCCAAAGCATCAAACCATTTCTGGAACAAGAAACTTGGCAGATTGCACAAAAAACTCCAAAAGCTCAAAAAGAGGTAAGCATCATGACTTGAACTTTCCAAAATATGCATTGTTTTGAAGTCCACTGATCATGCATCTCTTCTACATGTCATATGTGTTGTGTTTGCATCAATTTATCATGTAATTCATACCTGTACCAAGATGTAGCATAGAAAATGCAAAATATGGTCTATTTCAAAACCACTATCGGATTTTGAGGAGGGATCACGATCTGAAAAAAATACCACCACCATTGGATTCGTTGTGAAATTTTAGGCCAGATGCATATAAATTTTGTCCCCAACCATGGAGAAATGAGAAAGTTATGGACCTTCCCGTTTCTTGTCAAAACTTGCCTTGCCTTGCCTTGGGCCAGGCCAAAAGCAAGGCAAGCCTTGTATATTTATGGTTGTGTTTCAATCAACGGATGTATCACCACCCCAGTGGTAAGGCGCGCGCCCTATACACAAGAGGTCTGGGGTTCGAATCCCCCTCGCCCCAGATCCTCTTTTTGCTATTTTTCCCACTTTTTGTTATTTTCCATATTATTTTTAATAGTTTGAAAAATTAATAACTCCCTCAATTTTAATTATTTTTTATTGGTTCATTTTGCAAAAAATCACAAAAATGTTGAAATATTTTATTCCCCAAAAAAATTAGATTTATAGAATTTATTTAATATAATTAGTATTTTTGTGAATAAATGTCTTTTATTTGTTTTTAAACCTTTTAAAAATAAATATCCATTTTGGAAAATCAAAACCAAGTAGGTTTTAATTCATCTTGTGATGAAAGCCTCATTTTTCAAACCTAAAACCAAAATCACAAGTTGTTTATTCAAACTTATTTGGAATTTTTATCATTTGTATTAATTTTCTTTGAATAATTATATTAAAAAATGATGAAATTAGGGTTTTATTGATTTTCACCCTAACAAACTTTTCCGAACACTCATGGGCCTCTAATAGAGTGTAAGACCCAATCCTTTGTAAATACAAACCTATTTTGGGCCTCAAATGTTGTATAAGTCCCGTTGTATTTCAAAAGTTCGGCGCGATCATCGCCCGTTTATAACAAACCATCTGGGCCTCTCCTCGAGCTATAAGACCCATTCAAAACCATTTTGGGCCTCTAATAGAGTGTAAGACTCGATCCCCTTTTGAAACCAAAAACTTTTGGGCCTCAGTCATTGTATAAGACCTACGGTGTTTTCAAAACCTCGGCGCGATCGTCGCCCTTTTTAAAATAAGCCATGGGCTTCTCCTTGAGCTATAAGACCCATCTTTGTTCACTTTCAATCATTTTAGGCCTCTTGAGAGAGTGTAAGACCCATCCCCTTGTACAAAAAACCTTTCTTGGGCCTCAGTCACTTGTATAAGTCCCTGTACAAAACGACAGTGTGATCACTGATAAAACCCTGGGCCTCTCCTTGAGCTATAAGCCCTAATTTTCCTTTCAAAAAGCACTTTCTCCTTTGATTTTGTAACATACTATTATTTTCAATTTCTTTGTTGAACAACTAACAATACAGTATGGAAGCTCTACAACCGAGTAAGGGTTTACCCGCTTTCATTTACCGCTTTCATATGTATATAACTGTATTGTGGGGTTGTTTCACTGTAAGTCATCTTTCATAAACTCATATAGACTGTGTAATACTAGTATAGATATTTAGAGTTTCCCAGGCAACTACGTCTAGAACTAGACAAAACCTCGTCTCCTTACCTCCGACGTTCTCCCGGATATTTCAATATAACCTAAACCATGAGAATTTTCTTTTACAACAATTTTAGATAACTAGATCTAAGAAATCTCCCCCTAGAACAGTTCATATACAGAAGGCCAATGTTCCAAGTGAAACCCCTTCTAGAACTGTTCATCAGCCTCCTCTTGGGCTTAGTGCAAGGACCCACAGGCTTCCTAAAAGCATCTCGCCTCCTCTTGGGCGTTGTACAAGGACCCGTCGGCTTCTTAGAAGTTTTCACAGCCTCCTCTTAGGCTTCGTATAATGATTCTTCCTCCGGGAAGATAGCCTCCTCTTGGGCTTCGTACAAATTGTCCCTTCGGCTTCTTAAAACTTTTTCTCGCCTCCTCTTGGGCTTCGTACAAATTGTCCCGACGACCTCTTAAAGGTATAGGAACAGAAATTAGTCATCTTAATAGAACAGTATTTCAAAGAGTCTAGATCTTTCTACCGCAAACATACTGTCTCTTGATCTCTCTTAAGCATAGTACAAAAGACAAAACTCTAGACTTGGACAGTCTAATCTCCTTGAGTCTCGAAGACATTCTCAAGTTCATTTCAAAAATAGGAAAAAAACACCCGTAGACTTGGGCGGTCTCAATACCCTTCGGATTCCCCGTTTCCTTAAAAAATAGGAAATAATCCTGGTCCTCAGATCAAATCCATGAGAACAACATTACCCATATAAGAACTAATTTTCTCTTTTAACCAACATACTGGACCTGTCACTCAACTGAAATAGTAACCCTAGCCTCCTCTTGGGCTTTGTACAATGATTCTCCCCAGCAGAGTTAACCTTTGCAACCTTCATCTCGGGCTTTATACGAGATACAAAACACTCTCTTGTTGAGTATAAAAGACTCTCATGTTGAGTTAAACCTTTGCAGCCTCCATCTCGGGCTTCGTAAGAGATACAAAATCACTCTCTTGTTGAGTATAAAAGACTCTCTTGTTGAGTCAAACATTTTTAGCCTTCATCTTGGGCTTTGTACGAGATACAAAACACTCTCTTGTTGAGTATAAAAAGACTCTCTTATTGAGTCAATCACCTTTAGCCTCCATCCCGGGCTTCGTACGAGATACAAATCACTCTCTTGGTGAGTATAAAAGACTCTCTTGTTGAGTCAACCCTTTTAGCCTCCGTCTTAGGCTTCATACAAGACACATATAAAAACACTCTCTTGTTGAGTCAACCCTTTTAGCCTCTATCTCGGGCTTCGTACGAGACACGAAAGTATCCTCTTGTTGGGTCAATAGCCTCCTCTTAGGCTTTGTATAAAGAAATCCCCGCTTGATTCAATAAACCATTTAGCATCAAATCATGCTTTGGTCACAGCATACAAACATCAACAACTCCTTTTCCCTCGTCTAATTGTTGTAAGCGGCAAGCCTCTGGATTATTTACATCCACGCCACTGTCCCTCTTTTAGCATGAGAAATTCCTAAGGAAAGATGGCATTGCTCTAAACTGAGTTAAAGTCTTCTCCTTCAGGTTGAAAATCCCCTATAAAGAAAATTATGGCATTACTGGATTCGCATATCCCAGTTAAAGTAATTCTCCTTTATAATCAGTCACCCAACAATTATGACAAACAGACCCCTTTAGAGATGACAAATTCTCTCTAAAGTCAACACCCTTTTAGCTTCACATCTTGGGCTTCGAACAAGATACAAATAGACCCTTCAGCTTCACATCTTGGGCTTTGAACAAGATATAAACCACCTTTAGCTTCATGTCTTGGGCTTTGAACAAGACACCAAAACACCATTTCCTCCCATAGAAATAGGAGGAACTACGATCGCTCTGATTTCCCTATCCCGGGAATACGTAGGCATAAGATTGAAAAAGAATCTTAGCGAGCACACTAATCAAAAAACCCCAAAGTCCCCTACCTGCATCCAATCTGGCGCAGGATCCCAACAAATTCCCCATGAACAGTCCCGGTATTTCGTTCTTAACAAAATAAGTAGAGAGAGGCCCACGAACTAAAACTGCATCTGTAAACCAACAGTTTTGACTATTTAACCTCAGTTTGCAAGCAAGGATAGTTGGAGACATCTATTTCCCTTCCTTCATTATCTTCAATAGGATAAAAAATGAATCGACCTGTAGTACCCCAGAGCGACGGTGCTTAAGAACCACGTCCAAAATCGCTCGCTACAGAAAAAATGGCGCCCACCGTGGGGGCCAAACAAAGGAATCTTGTCTCTCTCTTATCTCTCTGGATGAAACCTTCTCTTAGGACAATTCCTTGGGTTCACAACGTATCACCAAATGACGGTTCCATCGGGGAATGTCATTATTGCTAGGATCGGCCCTCACTAGGATCTTAGGTCAAAACCTTTAAGTTGGGAAGGTACCACAGAATGGCGACTCTGTTGGGGAGCCATTTTTTGTAGGATCATAGGATTCATAGCTCTTAAAAAGTCTAGGACATTAGGACAAATATCTATACTGCTTTTCCTAATTGATATCTGTGTTTATTTTTCTGCTAATGGGAATGCGTGTGATGCTGCATGTGGAAAGATTGAGTATACACCTAGGAAAAACCTCTTTCAGTAGTGCAGAAGCTATCAAAAATAGTTGTCACGCGATACTACCCTCTTCTGAGATTCTTCGAAATACATCACCTAGCACGGTTCCCGGCCCGCTGATGTTATCTCGACAAGAATCAATGATTTTGAGTATAAACCTTTGTGATTGGTAGAGCCTTGACTTCATGACACCGACCCTCTGACCCCATGTTTTTTCTATGTTTTTGTGTGCTGCATTCATGCATTCATTTTAAAAACATTAAGCAAAGAAAAATTTTCTCTTCTAGTCTCTCTTTTTCAAATTAAACTAAAACAATGATTGAAAATGTCAGAGAAAAAAGGATTGCGCTCATGGATTTTGGTAGACGAAAAACTCACAAGTATACCTTCAAGGTTCCAAAACTAGAGGATTTGAGAGGATTAGCAAGGATGATCACTAACCCTGACGCTTTCAGAGCCAAGTACGGAGGTCTGTTACCTCTGTTAAGGGTCCATGTAATTGAGGGAATCCTAGAGGCACTCATTCAGTTTTACGATCCGGTCTATCACTGTTTCACATTCCCGGATTACCAGCTCGCACCAATGCTGGAGGATTATTCTCATCTGATTGATCTACCCATTACTGATCAAGCTCCCTTTTCTGGACTGGAAGAAATTCCAAAGGATCAAATCATTGCAAGAGCAATCTATTTGGATGAGTCAGAAATCAAGACTCACATGACCACCAAGGGAGGAATCCCAGGTTTACCAGCCAAGTTTCTAGTAAAGAAGGCTCTATACTTTGCTAGTATAGGGAACGTGACTGCTTTTGAAAGCATCTTTGTTTTACTCACCTACGGGTTATTTCTGTTTCCCAACATTGATAACTTCGTCGATATCAACGCCATTAAGGTTTTTCTCATTGGAAATGTCATACCAACCTTGCTCGCAGATGCGTATCATTCTATACACTTAAGGAATTTATACAGCGGAGGAATGATCACGTGCTGTGTACCCCTGCTATATAAATGGTTTATCTCCCATTTGCCTAAGTCTGCTGCTTTTTGGGATCATAAGAGTGCCTTACGTTGGTCGCAGAAAATCACGTCTCTTACCAACTCTGACATAGATTGGTACAATAGGATTTATGACGGGATCAGGATCATTGACCGTTGTGGAAACTTCCCCAACGTACCCCTCATAGGAACTAAGGGAGGAATCAATTACCATCCAGTTTTAGTTCGTCGTCAATTTAGATACCCGATGAGGCATGTCCCGCGTAATGCTCATCTGGAAGGTCTTTTCTTCAAGGAAGGAGAAAATGACAGGGCACTAAAGATGGAAATAATGCACGCTTGGAAAGATGTTCATAAGAAATGACGGTAGTCTCTAGGAAAACCGGACTGTGTCTCGGTGGAGCCTTATCTCCACTGGGTACAAACTAGAGCTCTAGAGCTAAAGATGCCTTATCCTCGTCACGAAGTTCTTCCGCCAAGGGAATCTGTCATGTACTTCATGACTGAAATGGAAAAACTTCAGGTTACTCTAAACAAAGTTCAACAGGAGAGGAGGTCTTGGAAGAACAAGTACCGCATTCTCAATGTGGAGTGTACCAAAATACAGCAACTGCTGAAAGATAAGGATGCTCTAATTGAGATTTTGGAGCAACATGCTGTAGAAAATCAGGATGACCAAAGGAATTTGCTCGCTCCTTTCACTTGGCAAAGGAATGACAACCCGACAATGGCCCAAGAGCCCCGGTCCAAGAAAAGGAAAGTACCAGAATCAGCACCCGAGTTCTCCTCAGAGAGGACTCGGGACCCATTAGCTTAGGTTTCTGTTTCCGCACCTTGTAATTTACTGTATTTCCATTTCCGCAATCCTTTGAATTCAATAAAACGGGGGTGTCCCCACTGTTTGATATTTACAATCTAATCGTCGAAGTTTATTTTGATTAAACCAAAAAAACAATTAATATAATCATTGCATTCATCATTCTCACGTCACGTATTCTTCTTACCTAGGAATCTTACGTTTGTGTCTCGGTTCTAGAGTCAAACTGTCATTGGTACAATACTCGGGCCAATCGTCAGAAAAAGATGGATGATCTTGAGGAAGAGAACAGAGAGTTAAAAGAAGAGATCGACGCTCTGAGAGAGCATATGAGAAAGCTTCGTAACGACATGCAAGCCATGGCAGAAACTCAGCTACAAAGAATTGTGATCTCAGAGATCACCTCAACGCCCATAGTAGAGAAGTATGATCCTAGGTATCAAATGCCAAAAGATCGTCCCTGGGGCATGCCTGTTAACTATATCCCGGAAGGATATGTTCCGCCGATCACTGAAGATCAGGGAATCATAGCAGAAGCCGCTGGGCCTGAAAGTTACGAACTTCGGGAAAGCGAGGATGCCAGAGGCATAATGAGGACTCCTGAAGGTTACAAACTTCGGGAAGCGCCAAGATTCACTGCCGTAGTAACGGTACCACCCCCTGTGGTGCACACTATCCCAGAAGGACAGATTCCACATATACCTTCTGGTAGAAAGGAAAGTATGTTCGACAGAATGGATGAATTCCAGGAGCAGTCCTGGAAATGCAGAAAGAACTGCAAGCTATTCGCGGTCAGGATTTATTTGGAAAGGACGCCGCAGACCGTTGTTTGGTCCCTAATGTGAAAGTCTCGCACATGTTCCAAGTACCCGATTTTGAAAAGTACAAGGGTAACTCTTGCCCTAAAAGCCATTTGGTGATGTACGCTCGGCGAATGTCAGCTCAGACAGAGAACCAGGATCTACTGATTCACTACTTTCAGGATAGTTTAACCGGTGCCGCTTTAAAATGGTACATGGGTTTAAACCGCACTACGATTAGCACTTTCAGAGATCTTGGCACTGCCTTCGTCCAACAATATAAATACAATTTGGACATGGCACCAGACAGAGATTAACTCAGATCAATGTCGCAAAAAGACAAGGAAACCTTTAAGGAATACGCTCAGAGATGGTGTGAAATTGCCGCTCAAATTTGTCCACCTCTTGAGGAACAAATGATGACAAAGATTTTCTTAAAGACCTTGAGCTCATTTTACTACGACAGAATGGTTGCCAGTGTGCCCAGCGACTTCACCGAAATGGTCGGTATGGGAGTGCATCTCGAGGAAGCCGTTCGAGAAGGACGTTTAGTCAAAGACACTGGGTCGACAAGCGGTACTAAAAAATACGGTAGTGCTCTCCCTAAGAAAAAGGAGCAAGATATTGGGAATATCTCTCTCGGAAATCAAAGGCGACGGTACCAACCAGTAGCAGCTGTAACTCCTGCTATCAACCCCGCGCCTGTTTCTACGTATCAACCTTAGGTTGCTCAAAGCCAACCGCATTCGCAGCAATTTCAGCAAAGGACACAACAACCTCTTCAGCGGGCTCTTCCTCAATACAACAACAACCGTACAACGCGGCCACCAGGATTTGATCCTATACCCGTATCGTACGCATAACTATTTCCGTTACTACTGGCCAAGGGGCATGTCCAGACTAAGTCTCCTCTTACAGTACCGGAAAATCCGCCTTTTTGGTTTAAGGTGGATCAGACTTGCCCTTACCATCAAGGAGGACCAGGGCATAACATAGAAATCTGTCTCAGTTTCAAATCCGACGTGCAAAAGCTTGTTAGGAGCGGGGTCTTATCTTTCAAAGATACAAATCCGAATATTCTCACGAACCCGCTGCCTCAAAACGAGAAGGCTACAGTCAATTTGATAGAGGGAGAGTCTAACAACATCTATCAAATTCATGATGTACTCTTGTTAAGGGCCAACTTGTTCAAGATGCATTGTAGACAGAGTGGATATGGCCATGTGCCACCTCATAATTATCACCAGTGTGATATCTGCTCTAAAAGCAATCGAGGATGTTCTGTGGTGCAATCAGCTCTACAGGAACAGATGGATCTCAGATGGATCCAAGAGCACCGAGTTCGTGGAGTTAACATGGTTTATACGAATTCCAACATCATCCAAAACCACGATATCCGTGCGATGAATGTCAACCTGGTGGCAATGCACTCAAGGCAAAGCCAGTATCATGATCTGCCACGACACGATTACAATTCTTGTCTGACTTGCTCGGTAAACAAACAGGGATGCTCTTTCATACAGGAGGCCCTCCAGCGTCAGATGGATCTTGGATGGATTCAAGACTACCATGATAGGAATCATTATCAAATCAACATGATTCAAATCTTCGATATTCGCTTGATGAATACCAGCCTGGTGGAGTTACATGCTAAACAGGTCTGGCTCGGGTTCCTGGTATCACATGATTATCAGGGTTGTAAAGCGGGTTGCGAAGACGATCAGGGCTGTGCCCTTGTCCAGGAAACACTTCAGCACTTGTTGAACCACTGGTGGCTTCCAATCTATATGGATGAAGACACCCAGCAAATTAGTATCACTAACGGGAATCCTACTAGATAACAAAGTCAGGATGTTCGGTCGATGGAAACAGACCTAGTAAGGTTACACTGTATTCAAAGCGGACATGGCCAGATGCCACTACACAACTATGAGCGGTGTGGAGTTTGCTCAGTGGATAATCAAGGATGCTACTTCGTGCGAGCTGCCCTTCAAAGTCAGCTGGACCGCAAAGAGATTTAACCATGGTTAAGTTCTGGACCAGTTAACTATTTCGCTGATCAAATCAAGGACGTTGTCATAATCTCTGATCATCAGAGGGCTAGGGATGTTTGTGCCATCATCCCTCTACTTGACGAAACGAGAGTTCCCAATCGGGAACGGATTAGAATTACTTACGATGGTCAGAAAAATCAGAAGGCTCCCATAGTCATCTATCTACCGGGACCACTACCGTATGAATCAACTAAGGCTATCCCTTACAAATACGGTGCAACAACAATTGAGAATGGAAAGGAAATTCTGTTACCCTCCGTCGTGAATATTTCAGACATCAGTTGAGTAACACGGAGTGGTAGAATCTTCAACAGAGGAGTTGGAGAACCCATCAAAGAAAAGGAACCTCAGACAAAAATTCCCAATCCACCAGTCAGTCAATCCCGACCTTTCAAAAAACGATGATGAGATGCTAAAGCTCATCCAAAGGAGTGAATACAACATTATTGATTAGCTGTTACAAACTCCTTCAAAGATCTCGGTATTATCACTGTTACTTAGTTTAGAAGCGCACAGGGAGGCTCTACAGAAAGTCTTGGAGCAAGCCTTTGTGGAACAGGATGTAACAATCAGACAGTTCGATAACATTGTCTCTAACATCACTTCCTGCAATAACTTGGGATTTAGTGATGAGGAATTACCTGAAGAAGGTCGCCGTCATAACATGGTGCTCAACATTACAGTCAACTGCCAGGACGATGCTTTAGCCAACGTACTACTAGACACAGGGTCAGCCCTGAATATTATGCCAAAGTCCACTTTGATGCAATTATCATTCAAAAGACCTCCGATGAGAACCAGCGAGGTCATCGTCAAAGCATTTGACGGATCCAGAAAAACGGTTATCGGCGAAGTCGACCTTCCCATAACTATTGGTCCTCACACTTTCCAAGTCACTTTCCAGGTCATGGACATTCGGGCAACATACAGTTGTTTATTAGGAAGACCTTGGATACATCAGGCTGGGGCGGTCACTTCAACCCTCCACCAAAAGCTAAATTTCATCCAGAACGACCAACTCGTCACAGTCTGTGGAGAACAGGCCTTGCTCGTAAGCAACTTATCGTCATCCACTTATGTAGAACCAGAGGGGGTAATCGGAACCCAGTTCCAAGTGCTTTCGCTACACAACGACAATCAATCCGAAAAAGGAACTTCGATTTCCTCGTACAAAGATGCTATTAAAGACGTCGAGAATACCAATACAACAGGATGGGGGCAGCTTGTCATTCCTACTGACAATAAGAAAAAGAAAGGTCTTGGCTTTTCCTCAACTTGTACCCAGACGGCTACCAACGATGAAATTTTTTATCCCATTCAGGATTTCTTCCACAATGGAGGTTTCCTTCACCCAATTTCTCAAGAAGTGCATACCATCAACGAAGGTGATTCCTCAGATATAGAGGAAGAATGGAAGTCCTATCTTAAAGAGGACGGTTACATGTCTCAGGAAGAAGTGCCTACGCCATTTTGCTATCCCGCGCAGAGCCCGAGATTTATACCAAGGTCATATGTCAAGATGATATACGGAGATTGCGATCAGGAAGGATGCCGTACTCCACCAAACTCATTAGAGGAGGACACTCTGATGAAAGACAACTTTGACCACGACTATTATGGCCCAATGGATGGTCTGCCTATCTGGAAGCCGTACCCAGGAGATTTAGGGCAAGAAAATCAGACGAACAATGAAAATCAGCTGAGCGTCATTGGGAAGAATACCTGCATCCCCACCATGTCATGGGATCAACACTTAGGTCATTCAGAAAGTATCCAACACGACGATGAATTCGCAAAGTTTGCAGGACTAGAATTCATCAACTATGCTTTTCCCGAGGTCAACGTCATCGAGAGGGATGACTCCTCCAATTCCAAAGAAGTGTGGGACACCCTGGGATAACCAAGTGGAAAATTTGACTTCAAGGTCAAATACACCGCTCCTAAAAGCTCTCGTATCAGGCTCGAAGACATCCAGCCAACTGGATAGGGAGATTTACCTGAGAGAACAAATACTCTGCAAAATACAACTGAGGAATCCTCCTACGACAACTCTGCCTGGGAGACAGATTCCAATGATCATGCTCCACCAGAAATCAGTGTCATTTCTGAAGACAAATCAAGGAAGGTACCAGACTTTGTGATTCACCGAGGAGTTCACCGCCAATGGGTTGTTGTCGATGTTCCAAAGATTGTTCATAAGTCTAAGTAATTGTCATCTTTACTTTAACCTTTCACCTTGCCCAGGTGAAACAGATGTTTTGATATGGCTCACTTTTTGTAAATGTCCCTCTTCGCTTGGCCCAAGGCGACAGAGTTTTGTTTTATATGGCTGTAGCTTCAAGAATCGACTTGTTCATAAATAAAATAACGTCGTTCTGTAATTTCCGCAGTTATTGCTGTTTTCTCTTTCTGCTTTTTCCAGAAAATGGTAATCCTAAAAAACAAAAATAAATAAAAATGAGCATTGTTAAATATATATAACACTGCACACACTCTTGCATTCTCTCTATCTCTTCTAAACACAAATCATCACGTCATGCAGATTCCTTGTTTTAAACCCCGTTGAAACATACGATCCAATGCCTTCTCCCAACTTTGAGTTCCCGGTATTTGAGGCTGAAGAAGAAAATGACGACGAAATTCCAGAGGAGATCTCCCGACTACTCAGACAAGAGGAAAGGTCCATTGAGCCTCACAAAGAGTTGCTGGAAACAGTCAACTTAGGATCGGAAGAAGAGAGAAAAGAAGTCAAGATTGGGGCACTGCTCAGTCCAACTGTCAAAGAAAGTTTGACGAAACTTCTCAAAGAGTTTCCCGATGTATTCGCTTTGTCCTATCAGGATATACCAGGGTTGGATACCAGCATCGTGGAACATCATCTACCGTTGAGATCAGAATGTCCGCCGGTAAAACAAAGATTGAGACGGACTCATCCAGACATGGCTGTCAAAATCAAAGAGGAAGTACAGAAATAGATTGACGTGGGTTTCCTCGCTACGTCAGAATATCCTCAATGGTTAGCCAATATCGTACCCGTTCCAAAAAAGGACGAAAAAGTCAGAATGTGTGTCGATTACAGAGATCTAAACAAGGCTAGTCCAAAGGACGACTTTCCTTTACCACACATTGATATGTTGGTTGCCAGTACTGCAAAGTTCAAAGTTTTCTCCTTCATGGATGGATTCTCGGGCTATAATCAGATAAAAATGGCGCCGAAAGACATGGAGAAAACTTCGTTCATTACCCCATGGGGTACCTTTTGTTACAAGGTAATGCCGTTCGGCTTGAAGAACGTCGGGGTAACCTATCAAAGGGCTATGACTACTCTGTTTCATGACATGATACACAAAGAAATCGAAGTGTATGTCGATGACATGATTGCCAAATCTAAAACAGAAGAGGAGCATGTGACCCACCTGTAAAAACTATTCGAGCGTCTGAGAAAGTACAAACTCTGCTTAAATCCCAGCAAATGCACGTTCGGTGTCCGTTCAGGGAAAATCTTAGGATTCATCGTCAGCCAGAAAGGAATTGAGGTTGATCATGACAAGGTCAAGGCCATTCAAGAAATGCCTTCTCCGAAAACTGAAAAACAAGTCAGAGGATTCCTGGGACGTTTGAACTACATATCCAAATTCATATTCCTCAAGACCCCGACATGTGCGCCGATTTTCAAATTACTCAAAAAGAATCAGGATTGCGTTTGGACAGAAGACTGCCAAACCGCCTTCGACAGTATTAAGGAATACCTGTTGAATTCGCCGATTCTATCACCACCAGTGGAGGGAAGACCACTGATCATTTACCTCACAGTCCTAGAAGACTCAATGGGGTGTGTACTTGGCCAACAAGACGAAACCAAACAGAAGGAGTCTGCCATCTACTATTTGAGCAAGAAATTCACCGACTGCGAGACTCGGTACATTATGCTCGAGAAAACTTGCTGCGCTCTGGCTTGGGCAGCCAAACGTCTTCGCCAGTACATGATTCGTCACACCACTTGGTTAATCTCTGAAATGGATCCAATCAAGTATGTCTTTGAAAAGCCTGCTCTCACGGGAAGGATTGCCCGTTGGCAGATGTAGTTATCAGAATATGACATAGAGTACCACGCTCAGAAAGCTGTTAAAGGAAGTGTTTTAGCCAATCATTTGGCTCATCAACCGATTGACGATTAGGAATCAATCGGATTTGACTTCCCAGACGAAGATGTCATATATCTAAAAATGAAAGACTGTGATGAACTGCTACCCAGTGAAGGGCCAGAACCAGGTTCCCAATGGGGACTAATCTTTGACGAAGCTGTCAATCATTACGGAAACGGAATTGGGGCAATCATCATAACACCTCAGGGTACCCACATTCCTTTCACTGCCAAACTTATATTCAAGTGCACAAACAACGAGGCCGAATACGAAGCTTGTATTATGGGTCTCGAAGAAGCGATTGATTTGAGGATCAAGAACTTGGATGTATATGGCGACTCAGCTTTGGTCATCAATCAGATCAAAGGAGATTGGAACACATACCAATCCGGATTGATTCCTTACAAAGACTATGCAAGAAGGTTGTTACCTTTCTTCAACAGAATCGAGTTTCATCACATCCCTCGTTAGGAGAATCACATGGCTGATGCATTAGCCACTCTCTCTTCCATGATTAGTGTAGGTCAATGGAATGACCTACCTAAGATCGACATAATGCGCCTTGAACGACCCACTTACATCTTCACGATTGAAGCAGTCATAGACGGCAAACCTTGGTATCACGATATCAAATGCTTCCTTCAGAAACAAGAGTACCCACCTGGGGCATCCAAGAAAGATAGAAAAACCCTCAGAAGGCTAGCAGGCAGTTTCTTCCTGAGCGGTGATACACTCTATAAGAGGAACTTTGACATGGTCTTGCTTCGATGCATCGACAGACCAGAAGCAGACATGCTGATAAAAGAAATTCACGAAGGGTCCTTTGGCACTCATGCCAACAGACATACAATGGCGAGAAAAGTTCTAAGAGCAGGGTACTATTGGTTGACAATGGAATCTGACTGCTACAAGTACATGAGGAGATGTCACAAGTGTCAAATATACTCAGATAAAATCCATGTACCGCCAATGCATCTCAAAGTTCTTTCTTCTCCATGGCCTTTTTCCATATGGGGAATCGACATGATTGGCATGATCGAACCCAAGGCTTCGAACGGACATCGGTTCATTCTGGTAGCCATTGATTACTTCACCAAATGGGTCGAAGCAGCGTCATACGTTAATGTAACCCAATAAGTGGTAGCCCGATTTATCAAAAACAATATCATCTGCCGTTATGGTGTTCCGAGCCAGATCATTACTGATAATGGATCTAATTTAAACAACAAGATGATGAAAGAGTTGTGCACAGAGTTCAAGATCGAACACCATAACTCATCTCCCTACCGACCCAAGATGAACGGAGCGGTAGAGGCAGCTAACAAGAACATCAAGAAGATTGTTTAGAAGATGGTCGTAACCTAGAAAGATTGGCACGAGATGCTACCCTTTGCTCTTCACGGTTATCGCGCATCTGTCCGCACTTCAATAGGGGCAACCCCTTTCTCTCTAGTATATGGCATGAAAGCAGTGCTCCCCATCGAAGTAGAGATCCCATCAATCCAGGTATTGATGGAAGCTAAGCTTGCAGAAGCTAAATGGTGTCAAATTCGACACGACGAACTGAACCTGATCGAAGAAAAGCGAATAACGACACTATGCCATGGTCAGTTGTATCAGCAAAGAATGAAGAAGGCGTTTGACAAAAAGGTCCGACTTTGCGCCTTCAGGAAAGGAGACCTCGTGCTCAAGAAGATACAATCATTTTTCACTGATTCCCGGGGCAAGTGGACCCCGAACTATGACGGCCCCTATGTGGTCAAGAAAGCTTTCTCAGGCGGTGCCTTGAGACTCGCAACCATGGATGGAGAGGAATTTGCCTACCCCACAAATGTTGATGTAGTCAAGAAATACTTCGCCTAAACTAAAAAAAAAAGAAAAAAAACGTCTCGGTGGATTAAAAACCCGAAAGGGCGGTCCAGGAAAAAATTAGAGACATGATCAAAAATCATCCCGGTGGATTGGAAACCTCAAAGTACAATCCAGGCAAAAATTAGGGACAATGGCAAGTAACTACGTTCGACAAAGGGGCAAGTCCCTCAGCAGCAGTTACACCATCAGCCAGAAAAACTCCAGTCTAGGTCATCTTCGACAGAAGCTCAGGATGCCCAGAATTCAAAGTTGGTAGAAGGTAGTGGTCGTTATGTTTCAATGTAGCCCTTTTCCCTTAAATTACCATTTTCTAACTTTGTAAATACTCTATGGAATCACGCGTTTGGCTGATTTCCATCCTATCAATAAAATTTGAGCCCTTGTGCTTTTGTTTGCAATTCTTATTTGTTTTAGCTTTACAGGACGACATTTTAACATGATCAACGATTCTTGAAATAAAACAAAAATGAATTTACTTGTAAAATTTTTCTGCTTTTAATAAAGATGGCAAATTCTTTTGACTGTTGAACATCGAAAGAATATCGATGGCTTATCCCAAAGGCGGTTAAGCTTCAAAGTGCAGAATCAAAGTACTCCTTATAAACCAGTGTACCTGAATGAAGGATCAGCTATGTCAGGGACCATTGTTTCATATGACACCTCCGGCAGAGTTCTTATCTCCTAAGCCCGACCAACGTAGCTCCCCACGAGGACTACTTCTCCTAAGCAAGGCAAAATTGTTATCTTGAACCAACGATACCTCTTCGTCCCCAGCAGTGGCCGAGTATCCAGTCGTGTTCATGTATTAGTTTGTATGTCGTGTCAGTTGTCAGCATATACACACATACATCATGCATTACTACTTTGCGTTCATATTCATGTTGCATCACTATCACTCTGCTCGGTCTTATCCCCTAGTGATAACAGTCCCCTCAATCGAGTTGTCAGTTCTTTCCTCGTCAGGAAATGTTGCATCTGAACTACCTCTCTCCTCCAGTTTATTTCTGGGATGAAGTCGGCTTTTGATCACTTTGATAACTTGAACCTCTGAAAAACCAGAGAACCCTCAGCTAGCATCACTCTTCGCCATGGAAGATGATATCTTCGCTTTCCCGGATTAAGGAAAATCCCTAGAGAAAGCCTCTCAACTAAAGACTTTCAGCAACACATTGATTTTTCTCTCCAGAAAATCAATGTTAATGAAGTCATTGGCACCTCAAAATTGGGGTACATCGTATGGCATTTGTCTGAGAAGATCTCGAGAAAAGTATGATGTAATATCCCCAAACGAAAGCAGTCTCTCAAGAAGACTCGTTTCCCCAGTAGAGTCGACAAATGGCGTCTGAAACAGAGAAGTTTGTGCTTCTCTACAATCAAAAATTTTTCCATCAAATGGCATCTCCCTAGGAAAATTCGGCGAGAAGTTTGAGGAGAACCGCTACAAATAGCGTCCCTTGTCAATAAAGTTTATTGACAAAAGAAACCAAGACCAGATCCTTGGTAGGAAACCAGGATCGAGGGGAAGTTTATTTCAGAAATTGATACCAGATCCTTGGTAGGAAACCAGGATCGAGGGGAGGTTTATATCAGAAACTGAGACCAGTTCCTTGGTAGGAAACCAGGATCGAGGGGAAGTTTATTTCAGAAATTGAGACCAGATCCTTGGTAGGAAACCAGGATCGAGGGGAGGTTTATATCAGAAACTGAGACCAGTTCCTTGGCAGGAAACCAGGATCGAGGGGAAGTATACCTTTTCTAATCATCATTGCTTAGTAAAATATGATGGATGAGCTACCATTCATAACCACTGTCAAAATTTTGGGTATTCCGATATTTAATCCTCTTGCACCCCGAATGCCCGAATACCTTCGTCATTCACACCTTCGGGTCCAAGAAGATTAAATAGGGGCATCTGTCATACCCCAAATTTTGACCACTAAGATTCCCATCATTGTACAAATCATCATCACAATATGGATGAACCATCATACCTCATTAGTCTCCCCAAAGATGGGTGAGCATCCACTACAATCAAATTTAGGGTTTCCAGCCCTCTCAGAGCTTTTAGACAAAGGATCAATCAAGGAATGACATGATCTTCAACTTGTCTAGCCTCTCAAACATCCACAATGGATCAAGAGGACTCCCACATCAAGGATTAACCACAAGGCTACAACCTTCTAAGTGGATCAAGCCTCAAAATCGACAGTGTCACCAAATTAGGGTTTTGGTCGACCAGGGCCTCCAGATGGAAATTTTCCTCTGGGCATGAGCCAATGCTTCACAGGATAACCGATGATGCTCCAAGGGACATCATGGACCTAATCATCAAGTCAATTTAGCCTCAGGGGATGCATTCGTAAAAATATCAGGAATTAGGGTTTCTTGACCTAATTCACCCCTAAGTTGACTTTTGGGACAAAACATGAGCCAAGACCTCAAGAGGGGATTTGAGGGTCTCAAATACATCACATTGATCCATTTGTAACAATGGATTGATCCAAGAAGATTGAACAACAAGTTTCAATTTCACCAGAACCACAATTAGGGTTTCGCGGGGAAAGTCAACTATATCTTTGACTTTTTACCAGGACATGCTCCCAAACCCTAGGACATGATTCAATACACCCTATAACACCTATGAAATCAATCCATCAAGTTTGATTTAGGTCAAGGACTTGATTTCATAGAGGATCGCACAGTTTGGAATTCATCTGACAAAAAGTCAACTGTGCACAAAAGTCAAACTTTGACTTTTTGATATTTTTCACAAGTATGGTTCTTTGACCCCAAAATGATGTTAATGTCTGATTGGAATCATCATTCATCAAGAAAAATCAAGAAAAGTGGGATAACTTGTAAAAGGGGTAACCATAACAAACTTAGAAAATTTTCCAAGTTATGGAACAAAGTGGCAAGGGTACCAACTTTGGAGGATCATAACTCCTAAACCATAAGGCAATTTTTTCCCATCCAAAGCTGGATTTGTAGCTCTCATTACCCTCTACAAAAGCTTCAACTACCACTCATTCCAATTCCTCATGGATTTTGAGTTATGGAATGATCAAAATCACAAAAAGTGAAAATGTCACTTTTTTCCAACACTTAGTGAAATTTTCACTAAGTCAGAATCTGCCTTCACTTTTTTCCAAATGTAGGGGCATTTTTCACTTGGATCCAAAAGGTATCAAAACTAATTATGATCAAACAGTTATTGTATCATATGAGGGCTTTCCAAAATGGCCAAGAACTCCATCAAATTCCACTTGAGCCATGAGATATGACAATGGCAATATGCCTTGCTGAAAACTGCCAAGGCTAGGCAGAATTTTGCACTTTTGCTCGATTTGGAAAAATCAGATAATTCAAAGCCTTGTCATCACTTTGGACACATCTGAGGATCAAATCTAAAAGGAACAAACACTGATCCAAGCCTCCAAAGTCTTTGGAACAAGAAGTCGCATGCCAAACCTAGAAATCCCTAAAAGAGGGACAAGACTCCAATTTTGGATTAAAGCATTTAATGGGTGCTTAGAGGTGGCATGAACTGAGCTTCCTCCAACTGAATTCAGTCAAGATTCATCCAAAAACTAGGGAACCACAGCTCTATGCTCTAACCTCTAGTCAATGGCTAGAGGAGACTTGGATTCCTATTGATCAATATTGGCCAAACCTCTGCTGCAGTTTCCATTCACTATTGATCCCAAAACAAACTTGCTCTACTATAAATAGAGCTCATTTGTGCTCAGTTTGAGTACACCAAAGCCATCAAACAGATGCTTTCCTCAAAATCACTTTCTTTAGGCAAAAATACCTTTTTTGGCAAGGTAACTCTGAGTTTTTGAGTTAGAGAGCATTTCCATCACAGCTCATGATCCAAACACATCCAATATGTCATATCTAAGTTGTCCAAACTCGCACAAGTGACCTGTAATCCTTAAATCTCAAAGTCACCTCTCAAAACCTCAAAATAGGCTCTTTTTTTTTTTGCATTTTTCAAGCCATGTCTTGATTCAGTCACTTTCCAAACCAGATAAAACCTCAAACACACTCCAAATATCATCCTTGAACTGTCCCAAATGGCTCTCAACATCTGGAACACTATTTGAGAGAGTTGCTATTTTGGCCATTTTAACCCCTTTTGCAAGAAAGGGCCAGTTTTTGTTTTTGCAGGTTCCAGCTGATTCCAATCATTCTAAAAGCTTCTAAGAGATCATTTGAGAGTGTCCAAAGCTTCAAACCATTTCTGGAACAAGAAACTTGGCAGATTGCACAAAAAACTCCAAAAGCTCAAAAATAGGTAAGCATCATGACTTGAACTTTCCAAAATATGCATTGCTTTGAAGTCCACTGATCATGCATCTCTTCTACATGTCATATGTGTTGAGTTTGCATCAATTTATCATGTAATTCGTACCTGTACCAAGATGTAGCACAGAAAATGCAAAATATGGTCTATTTCAAAACCACTATCGGATTTTGAGGAGGGATCATGATCTGAAAAAAAATACCACCACCATTGGATTCCTTGTGAAATTCTAGGCCAGATGCATATAAATTTTGTCCCCAACCATGGAGAAATGAGAAAGTTATGGATCTTCCCGTTTCTTGTCAAAACTTGCCTTGCCTTGCCTTGGGCCAGGCCAAAAGCAAGGCAAGCCTTGTATATTTATGGTTGTGTTTCAATCAACGGATGTATCACCACCCCAGTGGTAAGGCGCGTGCCCTATACACAAGAGGTCTGGGGTTCGAATCCCCCTCTCCCCAGATCCTCTTTTTGCTATTTTTCCCACTTTTTGTTATTTTCCATATTATTTTTAATAGTTTGAAAAATTAATAACTCCCTCAATTTTAATTATTTTTGATTGGTTCTTTTTGCAAAAAATCACAAAAATGTTGAAATATTTTATTCCCCAAAAAAATTAGATTTATATTATTTATTTAATATAATTAGTATTTTTGTGAATAAATGTCTTTTATTTGTTTTTAAACCTTTTAAAAATAAATATCCATTTTGGAAAATCAAAACTAAGTAGGTTTTAATTCATCTTGTGATGAAAGCCTCATTTTTCAAACCTAAAACCAAAATCACAAGTTGTTTATTCAAACTTATTTGGAATTTTTATCATTGTTGAATGCGGAATAGGGCAAGCAAGCAAAAATATTTATTTTCGGAAGAATTCCCTCCGGGATTTATGTCGTGTCCACAGAGATCGGTTCGAGGGAAAGAATGTCGTTCGACAATCTCTCGCGTTAATGAGTTTGGATTAAAATAGTTTACAAGTAAAAACAAACAGAAAAGTAAAGATGAACATAAAAAGAGTACATTCTTTGAAGAGAAGAAACCTATCAAGCATGAATATACACTACTCAGAACAAACGTAAACCTATTAATCGGTTGCATTCAACATACAATACTCATCAAAATCATCACATATCGCTCACAACAAAGGTTATGTCTAACGCACAGTTGAGAGAGCAACCGTATTACTCTCGTCGACGCTCTCGCGCACGACGCCTCGAAACACGGAAGACATTAAGTTCCGACACCATAAAGATTATTATCTAAATCTATCTCTAGAGTCTAGACAATAGATATCCATCCTTAATCAAGATTCATGATATTTATCTCTAACACAACACAAATCCAAACATAAATGCAAAAAGATCAAGGAAAACATCGATAATGATTTGTAAAGCATATATATTATACAACCATGATCAATACATGTACATAGGTTTAGAGTAACAATACAAATATAACCCACAAAATAGAGAAATACATAGAGAAGAAATGGAGAAAAACCAAACATCTCAAAACTTGTCGGCTCCGATTCATGAAGGATTCAACTCCGGATCATCCTAATTCATGCTCCAATGTGTTTTCTAGCCTAATTCTGGTCAAAAAATGCTATTGGATGGATTTGGAACTAAAAATATCAAACCCATAACTAAAAAATGATGAAAAATGGCTTAAATGGGCAATTCTGCATTTCCAGGTTCGCCTAGCGAGTCCCCGTTCGCTAGGCGAACGTAAACCGCCTTTCTGTTGAGTTTTTTCACGATTCTGGAACTTTTCGTTCGCCCCGGTTCGCCTAGCGAACAAGCTAGCGAGTGTTCGCTACGGGGGCTCGCCTAGCGAGTATGACAGAAAACCAGAATTTGTTTTCTTCATAACTCTTGAACCGTAACTCCGATTGACGCACGGTTTGAAGCGTTGGAAAGCTTATTCAATGCTCTTTATGAATATGGAAATATCCCATTGCTGGAACACCTACAAAAATAAATGAAAATCGATTAAACTCAATGATATTTACACGATAACGCACTATACACCGAAAACGTAAAGTAAACGTATTTACACACAAAGTGGGTTTTATTCACACGATATTTACCAAAAAGAATCGATAAGTCCAACAAAACATATATACAAAAATAGGTACAATTTGCACTTATCAAACTCTCCCCAACTTACCTACTTGTTTGTCCACAAACAAAAATCAAACAAACTTGAAAATGCGCAAGAAATAACCAAAGAATGACGAATCAACAGGTTTTGAAAAATGGAAACGAATGAATGGTTCAAATGAAAAAGGTACACACAAAAAGTAAATACTTACCACTAAACTGCAACGATAACATAGTCACGAAACAAAAGCAAAGTACACAAGTCATGCCAAAAATTCTAAAACAACACAAGTTCAAATGTGAATCACACCTAGCAAAAACAATCATCGGTAGATGAAAAACACAAAATGAGGTTCTTTCACTCACACAACAATATTGCAAACAAAAGACTAAATTATGCATACATCCACAAATTCACATTGAAAATACAAAGGCAAGAATCACAAGGGCTTTTCAAGGTTGTAGCGTGGTCGGGTAAACAAACAAGGGGCAATTCCTAAAGGTAATTGAAACAAAAACTTGCCTAAACCTAAGGGAGTGAAAACTCACAAAGATTCACACACAAAATTTCAACCAACTTCTTCCAAAATCCCAAGTGCTACACAACACACAATACTTATTTAGCACAATTATTGCAACTCTTTTTGTTTCCTTTTTCAAGGATTTTTCTTTTTTCTTTCTTTTTCACTTTTTTCTTTTCATTTCTTTGTCATATTTTTCTCTTTTTTCTTTTCTTTTTCAATTCTCATAGAATCCAACCAATGAGTAAACAACCATTCTCTCCCCAACTTGAATTCAACCACATCATCATGTGAATACTCCCTACTTTCTAAGGCAAGGAAAAAATCCATACAACAACACATAGTTGAGGTCCAAGAAAAAACAAAATCCATTCAAAAATAAGTGAACTAAATACTCATAGACAAGCATTAAGTTCAAATAGAAACATGGATCAAAAAGCTCAAAGGGGTTACGAATTCTCACACACTCACAAGGTGAATTGACTATTTGGCTAAGGTAGTTGTGCTCAAAATGAAACAATTGCCTTGATCCTTTTCACGCATTCATATAATCAACACAAATAAAAGATTCAACATAATAAAATCTAGTTAGAACAAGAATGTTGGTACTCCACGCATATATGAACAATAGAAGGCCACCTCACAAAAAGGTTGGGAACTAAAGTGATTCACAATAGAACAAGTATACAAAAGAATGGATGGCATGGAAGTTTGTAAAATGCCTAAGTATCATGAATATGCTAAAGTATAGAAAGCGATAAACACATACCTCAGACGTGTACAAAACTTAACAAAATCATTACCATACATCCGCAAGTTGAAACAAACCAACTTGGAAAATCACAACAGCATCCTCAAGTAAGTCAATCAAAATCTGTGAGCAAACAACAACCAAAATCTTAGCCGCCTTCGCCTAGCGAAGGAATCATTCGCGACGCGAGCCTTCGCTACATCATTCGCCCCAGCGAAGTTTGGGTGTTTTCAAAAGTGAAAGTTTCTTCCACCCCCTCGCTGGCACCTTCGCCTCGCGAACACATCAGCGAGCATTCGTTGGCTCCCTCGCCCAGCGAATTTACCCAGTTTTCCTACTGAAGGTTTTTGCATACTTTCTGCCACTCCCTCGCTGGCACCTTCGCCAGAACTCGCTTAGCGAGAACAAGAATTATTAATATAAACAAACGAAAAGAAAGGGAGAATTTTCATTAAACAAGTTGTAAAGTGAAGATTTGAGAAGTTTACGAAAAATTCGAGTACAACTTGTTTAATGAAAGTTCACCACACAACCAAAGAAAATAATACAACATGCTTGTTTTACGTCGTAAGCTCGACGCCTTTACATTGCTTAGCTAGCAAACTCACTTCCTTCATGCCATAGTGATGCCTCACCGCGTAAACCAAAAGTAAGTGTCCTAACCAAACATATGAACAAACGGTTACGGGAACAAAATGTATACAACACTTGAACAAACATAATGGAAATAGACAATATATACGATATATACAAAACTCAAAAACAAAGAAACTATCATAATGCGATTCAATATCAAAACCAATCCCCGGCAACGGCGCCATTTTGTTGAATGCGGAATAGGGCAAGCAAGCAAAAATATTTATTTTCGGAAGAATTCCCTCCGGGATTTATGTCGTGTCCACAGAGATCGGTTCGAGGGAAAGAATGTCGTTCGACAATCTCTCGCGTTAATGAGTTTGGATTAAAATAGTTTACAAGTAAAAACAAACAGAAAAGTAAAGATGAACATAAAAAGAGTACATTCTTTGAAGAGAAGAAACCTATCAAGCATGAATATACACTACTCAGAACAAACGTAAACCTATCAATCGGTTGCATTCAACATACAATACTCATCAAAATCATCACGTATCGCTCACAACAAAGGTTATGTCTAACGCACAGTTGAGAGAGCAACCGTATTACTCTCGTCGACGCTCTCGCGCACGACGCCTCGAAACACGGAAGACATTAAGTTCCGACACCATAAAGATTATTATCTAAATCTATCTCTAGAGTCTAGACAATAGATATCCATCCTTAATCAAGATTCATGATGTTTATCTCTAACACAACACAAATCCAAACATAAATGCAAAAAGATCAAGGAAAACATCGATAATGATTTGTAAAGCATATATATTATACAACCATGATCAATACATGTACATAGGTTTAGAGTAACAATACAAACATAACCCACAAAATAGAGAAATACATAGAGAAGAAATGGAGAAAAACCAAACATCTCAAAAGTTGTCGGCTCCGATTCATGAAGGATTCAACTCCGGATCATCCTAATTCATGCTCCAATGTGTTTTCTAGCCTAATTCTGGTCAAAAAATTCTATTGGATGGATTTGGAACTAAAAATATCAAACCCATAACTAAAAAATGATGAAAAATGGCTTAAATAGGCAATTCTGCATTTCCAGGTTCGCCTAGCGAGTCCCCGTTCGCTAGGCGAACGTAAACCGCCTTTCTGTTGAGTTTTTTCATGATTCTGGAACTTTTCGTTCGCCCCGGTTCGCCTAGCGGACAAGCTAGCGAGTGTTCGCTACGGGGGCTCGCCTAGCGAGTATGACAGAAAACCAGAATTTGTTTTCTTCATAACTCTTGAACCGTAACTCCGATTGACGCACGGTTTGAAGCGTTGGAAAGCTTATTCAATGCTCTTTATGAATATGGAAATATACCATTGCTGGAACACCTACAAAAATAAATGAAAATCGATTAAACTCAATGATATTTACACGATAACGCACTATACACCGAAAACGTAAAGTAAACGTATTTACATACAAAGTGGGTTTTATTCGCACGATATTTACCAAAAAGAATCGATAAGTGCAACAAAACATATATACAAAAATAGGTACAATTTGCACTTATCAATCATTTGTATTAATTTTCTTTGAATAATTATATTAAAAAATGATGAAATTAGGGTTTTATTGATTTTCACCCTAACAAACTTTTATGAACACTCATGGGCCTCTAATAGAGTGTAAGACCCAATCCTTTGTAAATACAAACCTATTTTGGGCCTTAAATGTTGTATAAGTCCTATTGTATTTCAAAAGTTCGGCGCGATCATCGCCCGTTTAAAACAAACCATCTGGGCCTCTCCTCGAGCTATAAGACCCATTCAAAACCATATTGGGCCTATAATAGAGTGTAAGACCCAATCCCCTTTTGAAACCAAAAACTTTTGGGCCTCAGTCATTGTATAAGACCCACAGTGTTTTCAAAACCTCGGCGCGATCGTCGCCCTTTTTAAAATAAACCCTGGGCTTCTCCTTGAGCTATAAGACCCATATTTGTTCACTTTCAATCATTTTGGGCCTCTTGAGAGAGTGTAAGACCCATCCCCTTATACAGAAAACCTTTCTTGGGCCTCAGTCACTTGTATAAGTCCCAGTACAAAATGACAGTGCGATCACTGATAAAACCCTGGGCCTCTCCTTGAGCTATAAGCCCTAATTTTCCTTTCAAAAAGCACTTTCTCATTTGATTTTGTAACATACTGTTATTTTCAATTTCTTTGTTGAACAACTAACACTACAGTATTGAAGCTCTACAACCGAGTAAGTGTTTACCCGCTTTCATTTACCGCTTTCATATGTATATAACTGTATTGTGGGGTTGTTTCACTGTAAGTTTTCTTTCATAAACTCATATCGACTGTGTAATACTAGTATAGATATTTAGAGTTTCCCCGGCAACTACGTCTAGAACTAGACAAAACCTCGTCTCCTTACCTCCGATGTTCTCCCGGATATTTCAACATAACCTAAACCATGAGAATTTTCTTTTACAACAATTTTAGATAACTAGATCTAAGAAATCTCCCCCTTGAACAATTCATATACAGAAGGCCAATGTTCCAAGTGAAACCCCTTCTGGAACTGTTCATCAGCCTCCTTTTAGGCTTAGTGCAAGGACCCACAGGCTTCCTAAAAGCATCCCCGCCTCCTCTTGGGCGTTGTACAAGGACCCATCGGCTTCTTATAAGTTTTCACAGCCTCCTCTTAGGCTTCGTACAAATTGTCCCTTTGGCTTCTTAAAAGTTTTTCTCGTCTCCTCTTGGGCTTCGTACAAATTGTCCCGACGACCTCTTAAAGGTATAGGAATAGAAATTAGTCATCTTAATAGAACAGTCTTTCAAAGAGTCTAGATCTTTCTACCGCGAACATACTGTCTCTTGATCTCTCTTAAGTATAGTACATAAGATAAAACTCTAGACTTGGACAGTCTAATCTCCTTGAGTCTCGAAGACATTCTCAAGTTCCTTTCAAAAATAGGAAAAAAACACCCGTAGACTTGGGCAGTCTCAATACCCTTCGAATTCCCCGTTTCCTTAAAAAACAGGAAATAATCCCGGTCCTCAGATCAAATCCATGAGTACAACATTACCCATATAAGAACTGATTTTCTCTTTTAACCAACATACTGGACCTGTCACTCAACTGAAACAGTAACCCTAGCCTCCTCTTGGGCTTTATACAATGATTCTCCCCGGCAGAGTTAACCTTTGCAACCTTCATCTTGGGCTTTGTACGAGATACAAAACACTCTCTTGTTGAGTATAAAAGACTCTCTTGTTGAGTCAAACCTTTGCAGCCTCCATCTCAGGCTTCGTACGAGATACAAAATCACTCTCTTATTGAGTATAAAAGACTCTCTTGTTGAGTCAAACATTTTTAGCCTTCATCTCGGACTTTGTACGAGATACAAAACACTATCTTGTTGAGTATAAAAAGACTCTCTTGTTGAGTCAATCACCTTTAGCCTCCATCTCGGGCTTCGTACGAGATACAAATCACTCTCTTGGTGAGTATAAAAGACTCTCTTATTGAGTCAACCCTTTTAGCCTCCGTCTTGGGCTTCATACAAGACACATATAAAAACACTCTCTTGTGGAGTCAACCCTTTTAGCCTCTATCTCGGGCTTCGTACGAGACACAAAAGCATCCTCTTGTTGGGTCAATAACCTCCTCTTAGGCTTTGTATAAAGAAACCCCCGTTTGATTCAATCAACCTTTTAGCAACAAATCATGCTTTGGTCACAGCATACAAACATCAACAACTTCTTTTCCCTCGTCTAATTGATGTAAGCGGCAAGCCTCTGGATTATTTACATCCACGCCACTATCCCTATTTTAGCATGAGAAATTCCTAAGGAAATATGGCATTGCTCTAAACTGAGTTAAAGTCTTCTCCTTCAGGTTGAAAAAATCCCCTATAAAGGAAATTATGGCATTGCTGGATTCGCATATCCCAGTTAAAGTAATTCTCCTTTATAATCAGTCACCCAACAATTGTGACAAATAGACCCCTTTAGAGATGACAAATTCTCTCTAAAGTCAACACCCTTTTAGCTTCACATCTTGGGCTTCGAACAAGATACAAATACACCCTTCAGCTTCACATCTTGGGCTTTAAACAAGATACAAACCACCTTTAGCTTCATGTCTTGGGCTTTGAACAAGACACCAAAACACCATTTCCTCCCATAGAAATAGGAGGAACTACGATCGCTCTGATTTCCCTATCCCGGGAATACGTAGGCATAAGATTGAAAAAGAATCTTAGCGAGCACACTAATTAAAAAACCCCAAAGTCCCCTACCTCCATCCAATCTGGTGCAGGATCCCAAAAAATTCCCCATGAACAGTCCCGGTATTTCGTTTTGAACAAAATAAGCAGAGAGAGGCCCGCGAACAAAAACTGCATCTGTAAACCAACAGTTTTGACTGTTTAACCTCAGTTTGCAAGCAGGGTTAGTTGGAGACATCTATTTCCCTTCCTTCATCAGCTTCAATAGGATAAAAAATGAATCGACCTGCAGTACCCCAGAGCGACGGTGCTTAATAACCACGTCCAAAATCGCTCGCTACAGTGACGAGTGGATTATATGCAATACCGGATTAGTTTCGTCTCTCTGATTAATGAATTCTTTTTATGTTAATGTTTTTTTTTTGCATTTACTTTAAACCCATTTAAACCCAAACTCATAAACGTGAGAGATTGTCGAACGACATTCTTTCCCTCGAACCGATCTCTGTGGACACGATAAATTCCCAGATAAATAATTCCAAAATGTTTGTTGCTTGCGGCTTTACCGCTTTCAACATAAAGGTTTACCTAAAATAATAGGGATCTGAGAATATTCCTTTATCTCTATAATCACAAAATCGATGGGTATAAACAACTGGCTAATCCTTATGGGTTCATCCTCTAGTATTCCAATTGTGCACTTAATTGACCTATTTGCTAGCTACAAAGAAATATTGGTAGAATTCATCTTACCAAGGTCAATTTTTTGACAAACAAATATAGGCGTCAGGATAATGTTGGCCCCTAAATCACACAACGACCTCTTTGAAATTCATCATCCGAATAACACAAGGAATTGAAAAACTCTCTGGATCCTTAAGCTTGGGAGATTGTTTGTTTTGAATTAAAGAGTTGTTATTAGTAGTCAGCGCTACAATCTCATGATTTCCAATTTCAGCTTGTGAGAAAGGATTTATTTTAGTAACTTTGCATTGTAAGGCATCTGAGATAGAGTCTATATGAAAGGAATATTGATGTAGAGCTTTTTTAGCAACTCCATAAACTTCTTAAACCGGGCTTCTACTTTTTCCTTTGCAAACCTCTATAGAAATGGGATGGGGGTTTATAGGGAGGAGAAGAAACAAATGGTTCATCCTTTTCAGGTGGTGTCGACTCTCCCTCTTTTATCTCCTCACTTTTCTCACTAGAATCCTTCACTTGCTTACCACTATTAGTAGTTACAACATTCATATGTCCTTTTGGATTAGGCTCAGGTTGTCCCGGAAAAGTTTCGGTCAGGACTGACGATGATGTTTATCATTGTGCAACTTGGGAGATTCGAGTATCCAACATCTTGTTGTGGGTAACTATAGAGTATACTTTGGATGCTAGCTTACTCATAACTTCAATCACATGCAAATTCTGGTATTTGAATTCATTGTTCTTCTTGGTCTGACATATGGTGAAAATTTCCATCATTACTTCCATATTGGACTTCACATGGGTGTTGCCACCCATATGTCCTTGGAAACTAAGAGGACTAGGATTCGCTACAACCGGGGAGAATTGTTTTTACAAGAAAATTTGGGATGATCACTACTAAAAAAGGCAATTTAGAGACGGGAATTTGTGAGGGAAGTAAATCCCACACTAATTACGATGAATTTATTGAGGGAAAACATTATACACGATTATTCAAGAGTGAGTAAAAATTAGTGAAGAAATTTGTGAGATAATTATTCTGTCACAAAAATCCCCTAACAAAATCGATAACATTAAATTTGGTAAGCGAGTTTGAGAAGAAATTTATTTCTCACTAATATTTTCCTTACAAATTCCCTCATAAACGTGTTATATGTTTTTGTGAGGGAAATATTCCCTCCATAATATTTTTTTATATAAAATAATTAAAGTCAAATATTTTGTTAATGACTATGTAGCTTAAATTTAATTAAAAATTATAGTAATTTTAAATAAAAACAAATAAAATATCATTTTATATTAAAATATATTTTGATATCTCTTTAAATTTTAAAACACCAATATGTGTAGAGTATTTTATATTATATATACAATTTTTAGAAGAAAAAAAATAAAAATTTGATAGATCAAAATTGCAAATAATTAAATTAAAAATATGATTTTATCTTGAATTGTTTCAGCTTCTCTCTCACTCCCAATCAAATAAATTTTTGTTTTCAACCAATTGGATTTTCCCTCTTTCATAAATCAATTTTTTTAATAATATTTTTGTAACTATTTTCATTTTCCCTCTTCTCTCACAATTGTCTCCTCATGCTCTCTCTCTCTTCCAACTTGTAACCTTTTTTTTCTTCATCTCTCTCTCTCTCTCTCTCTCTCTCTCTCTCTCTCAGTGTAACATTGTAACCCTTTTTTACTAGTCGTTGCCAAGAACACCCAGAACTGTAACCCTTCTGAGTCATTGTTTTAATTAAATTGGTGTGTTAATAGCTTGAAATAAGCTGTTTTGAATGTTGATAATCTGTTAAGTTTCGAGTTATAAATTATTTTTGAATTATATTGTACTCCAGAAAATAAATGTTGCGAAGTTTTCACATTCTCAGCTGTTAGTTATGCATCTATTAGTAAATCAGACTATAGAGAAAATGAAGATGATCCAAGAAAAGATGAAGGCATCTCAGAATGGGCAGAAAAGCTATCACGATAAGCAGAGGAAGGCTATTGAATTTCGTGAGAATTTAAGAATTATAAGTGGGGATAGTTGTAATGCCCAATTTATTAAGTGGGGGGAGTTGTAATGCCCAAATTATTATTTAGGAATTTAGTTTAATCGTTTGTGTGATTTGGTTATTATTGTGAAATCTGATGCCTTGAAACAATATATAAATTATTTCTTTATGATCAAGAAACACACAGGGGTAGAAAAGACGGTAAAAGAAGAACAACAACAAGGATTGGTTATAATATTTATTCTTCACTTTCTCTTTGAATCAGATTACAAGTACTCAAGAATAACAAATAACTCTCTCACCCTAATTAGGATTTGCCACCACTTATGATGAGAGACTAGTATGTTATTTATAATAAAACCTAACATACTAAACTAATGGACTTTTTAACAATTACTCATTACAAGTTAACTTAGGGTACAAGCTAACTTAAACAATTGGACATAACAAACAAGCCCAATTCGACATGCTAACAAATCTAGCATTTTCGACAACTGCATGCTTGACCCTACTTCGACTACAACATACACTACTTCGACAACAGCATGTGAACGGCCTTCGAATGCATGCTAAACATCTGTCGAACTGTCAAACCAAGAAGCTACCTTCGATCATACTAGAGTTTGATCCAATATCTCACAAATCTCCACCTTGGAACAAACTCTATAACATCAAGGAACAAACTAGCTTTCTTAATGCAGCTTTATCAACTGTATACAGTGGAAAAACTTACAGCTGGGTAATGTCTTGGTGATCATATTAGCAACATTATAATCTGTTGAAACCTTCAGCACGTGGACCTCTCCACGCTCGATTACCCCTCAGATGAAATGCAACCTCACATCAATGTGCTTGGTTCGCTCATGATAGGCTGAATTCTTTGACAGGTGTATTGCACTTTGACTATCATATTTAATAGTGATAACTCGGCCTTGAAGTTTCAGCTCCTTTGCAAAAACCTTCAAGCCACAATGATTCACTCACAGCTTTAGTTAGGGCAATATATTTCGCTTCAGTGGTTGATAAGGCAACAACCTTCTGAAGTGTTGCTTTCCAACTGATTGTTGTGCCAAACATAGTGAACACATATCCAGAAATAGATTTTCTGGAATCCATACAACCTGCATAATCAGAGTCGACATATCCTTCGATTTCTGCTTTACTATCTTCACCCAAGGTTCCACCATAAATTAGGACTCTGATCAGAGACTCATTTATGTACCTTAGATACCACTTCAATGCTTGCCAGTGAGCCTTTCCAGGATTCTCCATGTACCTGCTTACAAGAATTACTGCATATGCTATGTCAGATCTAGTACAAACCATAACATACATCAAAGAACCCACTATATTCACATATGGAATGCTATTCATATAAGCTCTTTCGACATCACTACCGGGACATTGATCTATACTCAACTTGAATTGAGGGTTTGTCGGAGTCACAATAGGCTTTGAATTCCACATACAAAACTTTTTGAGAGTCTTCCGTAAGTATGCCTCTTGAGATAAGCATAATTTTGACTACTTTCTATCTCTTAGAATGTCAATCCCAAGAATCCTGGACGCAGCTCCTAGATCCTTTATGTCAAACTCCTTATTGAGTTCAACCTTCACCCTCATTACATCTTCGAAATTGTTTCTTGCTATTAGAATATCATCCACATAAAGCAAGAAAATAAAAAATGAATTACCAGGTTGAAATCTCAAGTAAACACAGTGGTCGAACTGACTTCTAATGAAACTTATGCGTGTCATGAACTTGTCCAATCTCCTATTCCACTGTCAAGGAGATTGTTTCAGTCCATATAAAGATCTCTTCAGCTTGCACACATAATCTTCCTTCCCCCTTTCGACATACCCTTCAGGTTGCCTCATCATGATTGTTTCATCTATATCACCATACAAGAACACAGTCTTCACATCCATCTATTCTAGTTCAAGGTCGAACTGTGCCACCGTGGCAAGCAACATTCGAATGGACCTGTGCTTCACAACAGGAAAGAATACATCATTGAAGTCAACACCTTCTTTCTGAGTGAAACCCGTAGCGACCAATCGTGCATTGTATATCTTCGATTCCACTTCTTCAATTCCTTCCTTAAGTTTGAAAATCCACTTACAACTGACTAACCTAGCTCCAGCAGGTTTCTTGATCAGTTCCCAGGTGTTGTTATCATGAAGAGATTTCATCTCATCATCCATGGCTTTCAACCATTCAGTCTTATTTCGACTCCTCATAACTTCCTTATAGTCTCTAGGTTCTTCGTCTAGAACCTCACTTGCAGAGATTAAGGCATAAGCTATAAAATCTGCATACCCAAGTCTCTGAGGTGGCTTGTTGACTCTCCTCGACCTATCTCTTTACAATAGGTAGTCATCGACAATTTCCTCAACTTCCTCAGTATCTTTAGATTCTTCTTAGACTTCATCTGGGATACGCAATTCAGCATCAACATGCTCCACCTCTACAGGAATCTCTCCATGTTCCAGCTCTTCTTCAGCATCATCGGTTTTCTTGAAGGTCATCTATGCTTTGTTGAAACTATATCTCGACTGGTGATGCACCTCCTCTGACCTGACTTTAGGAACCATATCCTATAAGCTTTGACTCCTTCAAGGTATCACATAAACATGCATTTCAGAGCTCTAGGTTCGACCTTGTCTTGCCTAATGTGAGCATAGGCCACGCAGCCAAATACTTTCAATTTTTCAAGATCTGGTGGATGTTCCGACCAAACTTCTTTAGGTGTCTTCATATCTAATGCAGTCGAAGGACATCTGTTTATCAGATATGTTGCTGTCGAAATAGCCTCAGCCCAAAACACCTTCTTTAACACATCACTAGTCAACATGCATCTAACTCATTCCAAAATAGTTCGATTAAACCTTTCCGCCGAACCATTTTGATGTGGAGTACCTGAGTAGTTTTGTGCCTTGTAATACTTGAGGCAACAGAAAAGCTGTCGAACGCCTCATTGAAAAATTCAAGGCCATTATCGGTTCACAACCTCTTAACCTTTTTGTCAGTCTGATTTTCGACCAGAGTCTTCCAACCTTTGAAGTTCTCAAAAGTTTCATCCTTTGTCTTCTGGATGAATACCCATAACTTTCTGGAATAATCATCAACTATGGATAGAAAATACCTTGTGCCTGAATGTGATGGACACCTCGCATGCCCCCAAAGATCAGCATGGATGTAATTAAGGGATCCATGTGTTCTTTGTTTGCCTTTATTGAACTTCACTCTGCAAGATTTTCCAAGTACACATGGTTCACAAAATTTCAGTTTTTCGACTTTGTCTCCACCAAGCAAATTTTTTTCCCCAGTTCGACCAGGCCCCTTTCACTGACATGGCCCAAACTCATGTGCCAAATTTCCATCTTCGATAAATGTTTCATGGATGCAACATTTGTCGAACCACTTACAACTTCAACCTCAAGGGTATACAAGCCTTGTTTCTTCACGCCTCTCAATAATTCCTTCAACCCCTTCATGACTCTTAGGATACTTTTCTCTCCTTGAAAAACATATCCCTTCTTGTCAAATTCACCAAGAGAAATCAAATTTCTCATCAAATCAGGTACATACCTGACTTCAGTCAATAGCCTTATTGACTCATCATGGAGCTTGAATCTCACAAATCCAATACCTGCAATTTTGCAAGCTTTGTTGCTTCCCAGCAGTACTGATCCACCATCTTGATCACATAATTCCTCAAACACGTCTTTGTTTGGAGTCATGTGCCAAGTGCAACCTGAATCCATTATCCACTCTTTGCAATAGTTACTGCTCGAAACCACAAGGAAGTTAGATAATTCACAATCATCTTGCACAATAGCTGCATTGCCATTGTCCTTACCACCATGATAATTCAGGCACTTATGACACACTTTTCTTCTATGAACCTCCTTCTTACAGTGATAACATCGAATGCCAGATGTATCACCACTACAAGACTTCTGTTGACTTTTATCCTTCTTTTTGTCAAACTTGCCATCTCTCTTTGTGAATTTTGCCTTGACCGACAGGCCTTCACTAGTCGAAGATGGCTTGTGCTCCTTTCGTTTGTTCAAATCCTTCGAATACAGTGCTGACTGAACTTCTTCAAAGGTCAGAGACTCTCTTCCATACAATAGAGTTTCTTTAAAGTGAGCATGTGATCTGGGCAAAGCACGCAGCAGTAACAATGCTTGATCTTCATCATCAATCTTGACATAGATATTTTCAAGATCAAGAATCAGCTTGTTGAACATATCCAAATGCCCAGACAAAACTTTGTCTTCACTCATCTTGAATAAATATAGAGCTTGCTTTAGGTAGAGGCGATTGACCAACGATTTGGTCATGTACAGACTTTCAAGTTTCACCCATAACCCCGACGCCGTCGTCTCCTTTGAAACCTGTCGTAGAACCTTATCACCAAGGCTCAATAAGATGGCGATGTGGGTTTTCTCTACCATACTCATTCTTTCTTTTTCCGTTAATGTAGCGTCCATGGCTGAAGCTCCATGCAACGCTTCTAAACATCCATGTTGAACCAGTAGGGATTTCATCTTCAAACGCCACAGACCGAAATCATTCACTCCGGTGAACTTTTCAATCTCATACTTTGTTGAAGGCATCTTCCTCCATGCTCACCGCACCAATTTGTTGTGAAATTCGATGCCTTGAAACAAAATATAAATTATTTCTTTATGATCAAGAAACACACAAAGGTAGAAAAGACGGTAAAAGAAGAAGAATAATAAGGATTGGTTATAACTGTTATTCTTTACTTTTCATTGATTCATATTACAAGTACTCGAGAATAACAAATAACCCTCTCACCCTAATTAGGATTTGCCACCACTTATGATGAGAGACTAGTATGCTATTTATAATAAAACCTAACATACTAAACTAATGGGCTTTTTAATAATTACCCATTATAAGCTAACTTAAACAATAGGACATAACAAACAATCCCAATTAGACATGGTAACAAATCTAGCATTTCCGACAACTACATGCTTGACCCTACTTTGACTACAACATACACTACTTCGACAACAGCATGTGAACGGACTTCGACTGCATTCTAAATATCTGTCGTACTGTCGAACCAAAAAGCTACCTTAGATCATACTAGAGTTTGATCCAATATCTCACAGTTATTATATGCGAATAGTGAAGTTTTCGGAAGGTATAGGTAATTTGGCAATTTACTAATTATCGGGGTTAATAGTTGTGAGAACAGATAAATAGTATTAGTTGAATTATTACTTAATTATTGGTAATAAAATAAAATAATAAGAAGTGGAGAATTGTGATTAAATAATAATTTAATTAAATAATTATTTTATTTAAATAATTATGTAATTGATAATAGAAATGGCCAATTTTGTGATTAATGGAAAGTAGAAGGTAAAAGGAGAGAGAGAATTGGATTTATTTGGACAAAAATCATAATTTTGAAAAATAAGTCCATATAAATATTTAAAGTTGTGAAAAAATTATGTTAGAATCCATTTTTGTCCGAACGTGAAAGATGCAGGGAGTTTTCTAGGAAATATGGGAGATCGTGAAGGTTTGGGAGCAAAGATTCAAGGAATTTTTCATAGAAATCAACCTTACGGCAAATTCGAGGTAAGGGGGAGAGATTGTCTACAGTTAGGTTGTGTTAAGGTTTGTAGAATGGTGAGGGTTCCTTACCCTCATATCAGTGCGTGTTGTTTTCTTACATATGATTGAATTCTATGGAATTGTTGTTCTGTGTTGCTCGTGTACCTTAGTGGGGGATTTGGGATAAATCCCCTCAGGTCTCTATAGGTTATTGTTGGATGTGATAACTTTGTAATATGATCTGATTGCATGATTATTTGTTTCCTTGTTGTTTTGGTTTCTATGGAGTTGGGATTTTGCCCACTAAAATTTAAACGACTCTGTTTGGTTCATTTGATTTCCCAATTTTGTAATGACCATGGTTTTTGGTCGATCTATGACCATAGTTAAAGGTTATCTTATACATAGCATAGGATTTTGGCTATTAAGCCTTTTGATAACGCGGGAATATAAACCTGTAACATTTGAATTCCTATTATCAATGGTTAACCTTCTCTATGTTTGGGGTTGTTGGAACTTAATTGAGCGTGAAGTTTTTGGATATGGTCAATAAAGTGAAAAACGCATAAATTTGCATGTAGCCATAAAAAGGGGTTGACCACCTTATTTCAGGCATACCTTGAGTTTCATAAATCAGTTTGAGATGCTGTCACTGGTGTTGGAAATCTAACGAGGTAGTCTTCCTTTAGAAGTAGAGAAATTGAGTTTAGGGGTCCTACAACAGTAGCAGTTTGTTGGTGTTTATACCAGAGCTTGTAGTCAATTTCAATCTTGCGTTGGTCATCATGTTTGACGTGTAACATGAGTTTCGTAACTCCTTTTGGGATTTTGTCAGTTGCGTTAGAAAGATGACTCAGTGATATTTGAAACTGGAGAGTTTCATATTTCATTATGAGTATATATTTTGCCGTGCTATTTTGAAGTCAGACATTTTTGTTTTAGAGTTTACGCATGAATTGTCGCGATAGGGCTGAACTGAAACGAATAGAACTGGAATTTTATAACTCCGCTTGAGGTACCGTTAAGTGCGTTTAAAAAAGGGTTTAAAGAACTTTCAAATTGGAGAGTTTCATAATTTCATCCTAAGTCTATAATATTTGGTGCTATTTTGAGGTGAGACAAATTTAGAGTTAGGTCCAAAGTTTTGAGCAATTTTGAGTGTTGTGACTTTTTGTTACCTTTTGATGAGTTTAAGGGTACTATTTTATTTAATTAGAATTATTATAGATTTTTCACACTTGTTTTTGAGTTGTTTAGATTTGGAGATCAAAATATAAGATATATTTGAGCTGAATTTGGAACACTGACATTATAAGGTTAAAATATGAGAATAAAATTGTTTGAATTTAAAATATGAGAACTAATATTTATAAATCAAGTAAAATTGGGGGATTAAAACTACTCCTTCTGAGCTCAAATATAAGTAACAACAAAAATTCAATAATTTTAAATATAAACAAAAATAACTTATATTTATTATATTTAATATTATTATTTTAAATGTACCCTTACTTTTTCACATCTTTTAACGATTTTCAAAGAAAAAGTAGGGCTAGGCTAAACTTCCAAAAATTAATTAGAGGTGCGATTGTCCTCAACTTATAATAATCAATTCAAACTCAAGAAGTCATTCATGTAGTTCTAGAAGGGGTTCTAAATTGCTAACACGTTTTATATGAAGGCGATGGTATTTGACTATTGTGTATGAAGAGGACAGCAATTAATAAGCAATAAATTCCACCGCCTTATTTTGGCAAAAAACTGGTTTCCAACCATTATCTTTGGAAGTGTATGGCTCAACAATTTTCTTTACCCATTGGAAAAGCAATTTATTTATTTTTAAAAGTTACATGTCCATCTTGTGCTTACCACCTAACTTTTCACATCCTCTCGTGTAGTAGTATATAATAAGCGATTTATGTTTTGGTCAAAGAGCAACGTTTTCTTGAAAACGACTATAGGATTGAAGAATTATCAAATGATACAATTTTGAATTACTCGATCTATTCGAAATTTCAACATGTTAGTTTTGGTGAATTTTTGTTTTCTATGACACTAATAAACTCTTATATAAGCGGTTGTTGTATTGTATACATAAAATTTCTAACTATATCAAAAATTGAAAGAAAAATGATAAACTTGATTGAATGTGTGTTCAAAAATAAAATATATAATTGATATATATTAAGGTTGATCAATAATACCTATGACGATGAATTAACCACTACATCGTAGAACTATCCTGCAGAATTCATAAAATCCTTCATGATTCTCTCTCTTAATTTTGAAATACTGCATGTTAATAATAGAAATCTCACTTGTTATGGTAGTTCAAAACCAAAAAAACTAGCAAGAAAAAAGAGAAGAGTAATGAAAAATATTTCGGTTTCATTGAAATAATAGACAGCTTATACAAGGCTATATATACTCAAACATAGTTTGTTAGAGTTAGTTAGAGAATCTAACTACCTAACTGAAAACAAACTAAGTTAAAAATACATTCAAGATAAATACACAAATACATTACATCTTGAATATATTTAAGTTAATATCTCCTCTCAAGTTGGACCGTGGATACTACAGAGTCCCAACTTGACCAAAACTGATGACAAAGATGGAGAGTAAACTGGTTTGGTGAAAACTTCAACCAGTTCAGCACTAGTAGATATTGGTTGCAAATGTATGAGTTTTGATTGAAGTTTTTCTCCAATCACATGACAATCAAGCTCAATATGTTTGCTCCTCTCATGGAAGGTGGAACTATGAGCCAAGTAAACAGTTGATTTGCTGTCACAAAACACAAAAGTTGGTTGTGAAAAATTGACTTGTAGATCTTTGAACAAGTATTTGAGCCATTAGAGCTCGCAAGTGAGAGACGCCAACGCTCTATATTAAGCCTTTGTTGAAGACCTGGAGATTGTATTTTGCTTCTTGGATTTCCATCATAGAAGGGAAACACCAAGCATGACACAAAAACCAGTAATTGACTTTCGAGTTTCAGAACATCTAGCCCAATCAGAGTCAGCAAAGCCACATAATTTCAAGGCACTAGAGGAATAAAACCTAATACCGTTAGCAGGACAGGCTTTTATGTACCTCAATATTCTAGTAGCAGCTTGATAATGTGGCACACGAGGCTGACAAACATACTGGCTTAGATGTTGGACAACATAAGATATGTCAGGTCTTGTGTTTGTTAAGTATATCAACCTGCCAATTAGCCTTCTGTACATAGAAGGTTCATCTAACAATTACCCATCTATAGTAGATAACTTTAGTGTTGGATCAAAAGGAACAGAAGATGGCTTAGCTGCTAAAAACCTTGTGTCCTCAAGAAGCTCAAGAGTATACTTTCTCTGGTTGAGAAAGATACCTGTATCAGACCTGGAAATTTCAAATCCTAGGAAAAACCTCAAGGCACCAAGATCCTTGATTTTAAGCTGTTAATCAAAAAGATGTTTGACACGGTTTATATCCTGCATAGAATTTCCAGCCAGAACTATATCATCAACATAAACAAGAAAAACAGTGAAATTATCTTTATTTGATTTGATATATAGTGATTTATGCTTTTGATTGGCAATATCCTAAAGAGATCAGAAAAGAGGAGAGCTTTGAATATCACTATCTACTTGCTTGTTTCAATCCATACTGGGACTTATTCAACTTACACACCTGAGCTGAGTTGGATACAAGTAGGCCGGGAGGAAGTGTCATGTACAGCTCTTCATTTACCTCTCCATGGAGGAAATCATTGTTAACATCTATTTGTTCCAAACGCCATCTTCTAATGGCAGCAATAGACAATAATACCCTGGTTGTAGTAATCTTGGATACAGGGGAGAAAGTATCAAAGTAGTTCATGCCCTCCATTTGAGTATAGCCCTTAGCCACAAGCTTGGCCTTATACCTTTCAATGGATCCATTAACATTGTACTTGATCTTGTAGACCCATCTACATCCAATGGGAATCTTCCAGAAGGCAAGTCCACAACTGACGATGTATGATTTGTTGTTAAAGCTTACAACTCAACATTCATAGCATGTTTCCAACATTCAAGTTTATTAGCTTGTTGAAATGTTTCGGGTTCTATATGAGAAGAAATATTGCAACAAAAGTGTTTATATGTGTCACGGTGAGAATCAGATACCATAGCTATTGAGTTAACTAGTCTCACAAATCTTAATTCACCACCGGTCTTTAATTTATCCAAGGGAAGGGAAAAAGAACGAATAACTCATAAACATGCAATGCAATGCAAAGGAAAAGAGAAACTAAGGTTCGGGGGTTGGTTATACCTAGGGAAGGTGCTAGCATCCTAAGTATATGTAGTACTCTACAGGAACCTCTTGTTTTATTGTGTTATTTGTTTGCTAAAGGTAAAGAAAAGGGAAGACCTAAGGTGTTATTCCTAAGTATGCTCGTCAAGACATTGCATCTCGTGCCTATATATCATGACGGGAATGAAATCTGAGCATTCGTAGTTCCCCTCACTAAGGGTAAACAAAGTAAAAAGAAAGGTTGATTTTAGGAGAAGAGACATGTTATCATCTTAAGGAGAATACTCAACTAAACCACCACAAACTTATGGAATATGGATCGTTGCTTCACATTAAGAGAATGGCTCTAACTCGGATATATAATCGACGAGTATGCCACATACCTCTCTCAAGTGGAAAAGAATCAACATCTTTCTCAAAATGTTATGGGGTAGGAGATTTAGATCTCATCTACATAGATGACTCATGTCTAATCTGTTTGAAAAGGGTTTAAATTAGAAAAGCCAAAGTGGCAAAATGGTTTGAGATGTGTGGTGTTTTTTTAGGGTTTGAAAAGAGGTTAGATAGAATTAAAGTGTTTTGGATTTTTTTTTAAGAAAAAGAGATTTTTTTTTTTGGGTTCTATATGAGAAGAAATATTGCAGCAAAAGTGTTTGTATACAGGAGAACATTTATGATAGGATAAAACAAAAGAGAAAGGATAATTGGTATTATGAGAAATCGTGTAAGGAGATAAAGAGGAGGATGCATGGTAGCAATGATAATTAACTAGATTACTGTGAGGGTTTGATCTTTTAGTGGAATGCCTCAATGAATCAGTATTTTGAGAGACAAGGATAAAACTGTTGGTTAATGACTAATCATTCTGAGTTGTATTAAAGGTTGGACCAGTGGACATTGTAATCCTAGGAGATGACTGAACTGGTTGAGGTGAATGATCAGGACAAGATGTTGCAGAAACTATACCTAGTGTATCAGTATTTGTAGGAATTTGGACAGTAGTAGGTTGTTCAGCTGACCTATAATGAAATGTCATGTCATCCAACCCAGTACTAGGAAGATTGATTAAAAAGGGGGTGTAACATCATTGCTTCTATCAGAAAAAGAATAAATCTTAGAAGTAGCAGACATATTATCAATATTTGTGAGAGGAACTTCAATAGTAACATCATCAAGTGTGTGATATTGTGGTACAACATGGAAAGAAGTATTGAGTGAGGTGCTGTGTTTGAAAGGACATATATTATTTTTATAGAAAATTACATTCCTAGAAACAAAGATATTATGATGTTGTAATTCATACAAAATGTACCCTTTTGTACCTTCCTTATAGCCAAGAAAGAGAGACTTTCTTGACCGAGGATCAAACTTTGTCCTATGATTTTGAAAAGTGAAAGCAAAACATAAATAACTAAAAACTTTTAAGTGCATTAAAGAGGGAGGTTCATGAAATAACAGTTCGGGACATTTTGAATTCAGCAAGGGAGATGGCAATCTATTTATGATGTGGATAGCATGTTGAACACAAAAGTTCCATATGTTCAAGTGAATGTTGGAATGAAAATACAGAGATCTAACAACATTCAAAATATGTTGATGTTTCCTCTCCACTACCCCATTTTGTTGGGGTGTCTCAACATATGATTTTTGGTGAATGACTCCTTTGGAAAAAAAATATGAGGACATGGCAACAAATTTTGTGCCATTGTCAGACCTTAAGCATTTTATAGACTTTTGAAATTGATTTTCAATGTAGGCTACAAATTGGATGAGGCTAGACTTTGTTTGATCTTTGGTTGTGAGAAAAATAACACATGTATATCTTGAGTAATCATCTATTAGGGTTAAAAAATATTTGTGGCCCAAGGTAGACATAATGGAAAAGGGTCCCCATAAATTAGCATGTAATTTATCAAAAGGCGTAGAAGAGTTGAAATGCTATTAGGAAAATGAAGCTTCTTTTACTTTGCAAAGTGACATGAGTCACAAGGTACATCTTTATTTTTGCATGAAATGAAAGGAAAAAGTTTTGAAACAACTTGTAAACCTAGGTCAGTTATATGTCCTAGTCTCAAATGCCAAATATTACAAGAAGTATCTATAATAGAAGAGTAAGAAGAATGATGCCTTGTAGAATCAAGGACATATAAACCTCTCTGCATATTAGCTATACCAATCATTTCCTTGGAGTGACTCTGCATGATATGACAGGAATTAACAGTGAATTGAACAATACAATTATTTCTAGTAACTAACTTAGCAATGGAAATGTGGTTCACATGAAAAGTAGAGATGTAGAGGACATTATGCAGAGTTAAGTAAGATTAAATAATGACAGTACCACAAACAGAAGCAATGGGTTGAGAACCATCAGGCAAACTAATTGATATATGGGATATGCTTTTATGGTTAATGAATAATGTTATGTTATGAGAAATGTGAACAGTGGCTTATGTGTCTAATATCCAAAGATTAGAATGTTTACCATTACCAGGTGAGGCATGTGAACTCAAATCAAAGGGTGAAGTGGACACTAAATTTACCATGGAAATGAGTTTAGACTGTTGAAGCAGTTCCAATATGTTATTGTATTGCTCTTGAGTAAAGCCGAGATTTGATGAAGTGGATTATACCAAGGTAACTTTTGATGCATTGTTGACGTTATAGCTATTGGTGTAGAGATACCAGTATTGGAAACTTTACTCTTGCCTTTGAAACCTGGTGGAAAACCATGCTTGAGAAATCATGTTTCAATGGTAAGGGTTGTCTTGCCGCAGCGAGTACAAACACAACTATGACCTTTAGGACCACTGAATGCCTGAGATCTTCCTTTTGAAGCATTGTATCCAGGTTTACCAGTCTGAACCTGTAGAACTGTGACCCCATCGAGTTGCCAACACTTGGGATTATAGGAGAAATTGAGCTATTCAACTCTCTTTCTTATTAAATAACAAGAAAAAGCACTTTGTCAATATTAGATAATGGATTCATCATCATAATTTGGGACTTTGAATGAGTAAACTTTTCATTCAATCCTTTAAGGAAACGGATCACATAATTGTGTTATCTGTATCGTTTAACTGATACGACAACACCACACGAACAAGGAACCGCACAAGAACAAGCAAGAATCAAATGGTAGTTCTCTAGTTCATCCCAAATAACTTTCAATTGAGTAAAATAATTGGAGACATCGAGGGTACCTGGGAGAAATTTGTAGAGATCTTCTTGAATATCGGAGATGCGGAAGATGTCATTGTGAGAGAAACGCGTCTGCAAGTTCTTCCAAACTTCAGCTACAGTGTCAATCCAAAGCACTGATTTTGCAATGATTCTGAGATTGAACAATGAATCCAAGAGAGAACCATGGTATTGCATCGAAGCCAAGGTGAATACAGAGGATCAATAATGGAAGGTTTGATTAGGGTTCCATAAATGAATTTATCTTTGTTCTTGGAAATCAATGGGATTTGCATGGGTCGAGCCCAAGTATGACACTTTTTGTCATCAAGAGGTGGTGAAACAAGAACAGGTGCGGGATTTTCATTAGGATGGATGTAATATGGATTTGCGGAATTGGTGGCAAAATCGGTAAAGCTTTGGTGTGCCATTGTACAAAGAAATAGAAGATAAGTAAAAGCAAGAAACGTGATTTAGCAGGAAGAAAGATGCAATAGCGATGAAGACTCGAATATTTGCAGAAAAATGGTGAATCGCATGAAGAAGACGAAAATGGCTATCAGAGCTTGTTAAGTTCTGATACCATGTTGATAATAGAAATCTCACTTGCCATGGCAGGTCAAAACCAGAAAACTAGCAAGAAGAAAGAGAAAAGCAATGAAAAGTGTTTCTATTTCATTGAAATAATATATAGCTTATACAAGGCTATATGTACACAAACATAGTTTGTTAGAGTTAGTTAGAGAAACTAACTACCTAATTGAATACAAACTAACTAAGCTAAAAATACATACAAGATAAATACACAAATACATTACATCATGAATAAAATTAAGTTAATACTGTGTATTTTTCACAAACTTAAAGAGAATATAATTGACCCTTCTTGTATATTTTTAGGTTGAATATAGTTGACCTTTCATGAACCTCTCATTTTCTAGCATCAAGATGTTCATTGGATGACCAGAGGAATTAAACTCAGATGTAAATTTCTTGACAGAGTCCAATGAGTTGAGATCTAACTCTATGGCATCAATTTTAGTTGAGGGAATGTCCTTGAGTATTGTATCTTTCACATCTTTAGCAGCAATCATATTTCTTATACTCCCTCCGTCTCAAAATGAAAAATCTTGTAAGATTGTTGCACATAGATTAAGAAAATTAATTATTGAAGAATTAAATGTAACAATTTTACAAAACTCCCCTTAATTACTATTGGTTGTCATAAATGTGTAATGTGATATAATATCTTGAAAGTTGTGTAAATAATATTTATTAGTGGTAAAGTTGGTAAGAATTAATTATTTTTGTCTTGAAAACATAAAAAGACTCTTATTTTGGGACAAATTTTTTTTATTAGAAAGATTCTTATTTTGGGACAGAGGAAGTACTCCCTCCGTCCCAAAATATAAGAGAAAAAATTGCATTTTTCTTGTCCCAAAATATAAAAGAAAAAATCAACTTTCATCAATTTCAAGATAAAATTAAATGCAAGTTGCATTTAATTTGTTTTCTCTCTTATCTTTTCTATAAACAACAACCAATTAGAATTGTTTTTACATCTATCAAAACAATTTTTTTCAACAAAATCTTAGTCAAACTATTATGTTTTTCACTTTTTTTAATAAGTGTGTTTTTGAGTTTTTCTCTTATATTTTGAGACGGAAGGAGTATATTGGAATGATTCATATAATAAGCGATTTAAGTTTTGGTCAAAGAGCGATATTTTCTTGAAAACTACTTTGGTTTAAAAAATTATCAAATGTTAAAATTTTGAATTAGTATTCCAAATTTCAACATGTTAGTTTTGGTGAATTTTTTTATTTCTATGATACTAATAAACTCTTATATAAGCGCTTGTTGTATTGTATACATAAAATTTCTAACATAAAAAATAAATGATATATTGAAAGAAAAATAATACACTTGATTGAATGTGTGTGCGAAAATAAAATATATACTCGATAACTGATATAAATTATGGTTGGTCAATAATATCGGATTAACCACGGCATTATGTAACCTACCATCTTGCAGATTAATTCACATAATCCTTCATGAACCTCTCTTGAGATTTTGAAAGACTCTGCATTTTCTACAAACTCGAGTAGAACATAATTGACTCTTCTTATATACCAATTACCATTCAACCACCTTACAGTATGGATGATCGTTGAATTGAACCATTTTAATGATTTAATTTAGTTTTTGAAAACCATTTTGATAAAAAAAATCAATTAATTGTTAAAACAATTTCAATTCAATTTCAATTTGATTTAAAATCAGTTCGTATTTATAAATTAGTTTAAAATCAATTTCTATTTGTAAATTAGTTTAAAATCACCTCATAGTTATAAATCGATTTTGCATTATAAATTGTTTTAGATTTGTTTATTTTGAAACTATATTTTTAATCTCTCACACACATAAATTTAATTGATTATTTCAAAACTATAATTTTAATCTCTCTGACATAAATTTAATTATTTATTTCTTCCTTGATACTTTAATTTTGTAGAATCTATTTCAGTTTAAAAAGTATTCCATTTGTATTATACATAATTTAAAAAATTAGTGCACAGAAAATCAATTAATACTTTTGTCAAAAAAATTAATTAACACTCTTAGAACATTATCGTGCCAAGTTTTACCTGGCAATTGAGTTGACACTTTAATTATAAGACATTCTTGAAATATAAGGAGTAATGGTACTTAATTTAATTTTTAAGAATAATCGGAATGTGTGTTTAAATTGGTTTTAAAATTCTTTATTTAAAATATATTTTTAAAATAAACCCTTTTTAAAAGTAATTAATAATACAAAATTGGTTTAAAAATTAATTCACAAAATTAAATCAGTTTACAAAATAAAATTGGTTCTAAACCGGCTTTGAACTAAATTAAGACTGTTTAAAATAAATGGTCCAGTTCATAAACTATTTATATGGTTCGGTTTTTTTATGGTGTAATGCACTTCAATTTAGGAATATGGTTTAGTTAACTATATATTTGCACACGACCTTGTAGAATCCACATAATCCTTCATGGTTTGATAGTGATAACAAGGTTTAGTTAGGCTATCGGATCATGGACTCCAATACAAAGATGTTGTGCAAAGAAGTCTTGTAGAGCTTGACCTTTGAGTTCCCTTAAATGCACATATTTCAATGCAAAAGCATTAAGTTGGATCATGTATTTCATCATCTAACCTTGTAATAGATACATATTAAGTAAATATGTATCTATATCAAATTTATACAAGATTAAAACAACTATGGCCAATAAGTACTATTTGAGTTTGGTACAAGCATAATATAAAGATAAACATGATCGTTTATAATCATCGCTTTCAGTCCTCTCGGTATAAGGCTCACGATGTTATAGCGGATTCCCTCTAGAATCGTTTCGTCGCTCACACCCATTAGGGCACACGACATCACAAGATGCATATCATGATGCTTGACATACAAGGACTCATGACAATCAAATGCATCTTCACAAATCAACAATATGGATTATCTCATCATCATTATTCATGCATTGGAAATCAATTCAAACAATGCATTTACTTGCCATAAGGCCACCAAATAACACACATTGAATTTCACATAAACAATGCATTTCATCATAATCCACAAACCACAACAATCCCACAAAACATCATAACAACATACATTGATATTCAATCAAACAATGTATTTTACCACACAACAACAGTATTATCACATGCATCAACATCATATAACAGCACACCAACTATATGATATATATCATAAGCATATTGCATGATAACACATCACTTACACACAATTACGACGGTAAAAGTCGACAAAACGACACTATTCTAAATTTCCGACATAATTAACTAGGCCAACAATCCCAAAACCATTATAATAAGAAAGAACTTTTTAATAGCTTCCTATCGGTACAAAGAACACTCAAAACAGATAAACGGGTCACAAGTTATGGGATTTAAAAGGAAACATAATTATTGAAATTCCCCAGGACCGCCCGACGCTACCCAACGACCGCCCGGCGCTGGCCCTTTGCCTCTACTTCGCCCGGCAAAGCAGGGGCGTAACAATTCCCCATTCATGACTCAAAGGAGTCAGAATCGTGCCAAGCTGCGCCTCTCGGGCATCGCCCGGCGCAAACCCGAGTCGCCTGGCGCTCAAAGCGCCGCCCGGCGGTTCACATCAGATGCAGAATTTTCTGCTGCGTTTTCCTTGGTCCAAAATCCAACTTTTACCCACCAAAATAGTTTCAACAACAAAACAAATATCAACGATTACTCATAAACACAGTGTCATCATACAACACAATTTATATCGATTTCCAACCGTGAAAACATCGATTTCTACTCGTTTGTCTCATTTCGACCTATATTTGAAAAACTAAGAGAAACAAGTAAACATTCCAACATACACATACATATACATATACAAGCAGGATATAATTGAAACTTCTCACCCTTACCCGATTAATCGTGCTTGAAACGGTTGAATTCTCGATTTTTCCTCTTTCTCCTCTTCTCTCTTTTTCCTTCTCTTCCTTTTCTGTCTTCCCTTTCTTTTCTCTCTTTTTCTCTCCACTATCTATTTATTAAAAATGTCTACCTCTCAAAATGACCATTTTACCCCTCAACTCAAATATCTCGCAAACGCTCTTAAAATGCGATAAAACATAATAACGATGAAATATATTTCGGGAAATAAAAGTTGAAAAGAAATTATAAATTATTGCAAATATTTTACCTATAAGGGAAATTAGCCAATTAAATCAGTTAGCAGGTAAAATACCATAAATTCACACATTTCACAAAATTCACATAAATGAAATAAATAAATACAATTAAACAAATTGGGGCGTTACAACTCTCCCCCACTTAGACATTTTCGTCCTCGAAAATATACTGATACGAACAACTCGAGATACGACTCTCGCAGTCGAGTAACAAACTATCAGGCCTACCAAAGGAACACCACGAATAACACAAACTGACAACCCACCTTGCTAACAACAGCTACAACAACGACAATAACTACAACGACAAGATGCGAAGCTCATACAATGCACTTGACGACTAACTCACAACTCAAAGAATATCCAAGTTACGAACACACACAGGTTCACTCTTGAACCGAAACACAACAAGAACATAAAGTTCCACGACCCAACATCGTTTCAATAACCTCTACATAACCACAATACCAACATCCTTGTCACACCACAATATTACAACAATGCTATGATTCCCCAATCGAACATACAACCAAAACCTCCATCTACATAGTAGCCTATGAATAATATTTAAACCTTTCGCCTAACACTTCCATTCTGAAACGTCCAATGGTCTCATCATTCTTACATGTTTCCAATGTTCAACCTATGAACTCTTACAAGTCCTATACGCAAATACAAAATGTGCCACATCACGCTTCCGCTGTGCACTCTGATTACTCGAAACTATCAAGTCTACCAATCTCACGTCCAAAGTCTAACTCTTTCTCACCTCTGCCAAAAATCACTGTTCACTTTAATATCCCCAACCTCACACTCTCCTGGGTTATCTCACACACCAGACACAAGTCTCTGAACTGCTCAAATAATTTTAATCCTCTGACCATCAAAACAGACATGCATAAAAACTTTCGACTTAACTCATCAGGCACAACATTAGCTTTTCCCAAAGGATAATCCAAGCCAAATTCATAACTCGTCACGAATTCCAACCCTCCTCGTTGTCTCATACTCTATTTCTGCCGACCAAACAGGTACTCCATATTCTTGTGATTACTAAACACTTCGAACCTAGAACCATAAAGATAATACCTCCAAATATTCCAACACAATATAGCCGCAACCAAATCCAAATCCAGAATAGTATAGATCCTTTTATAAATCCTTAATTGTCGTAAAGCATAAGCTACGACTTTACCCCGTTGCATTAACACACTGACTAAACTCATCAAAGACGCATCCAAATACCTCACAAATGGTTTATCAGGATCACGCAGAATCAAAACTGGAGCCGTAGACAACTTCTACTTCAGCTCACCAAAACTCACTCACAACGAACATCCAAAATAAATGACTTACCCCTTGCAAGTCAACTGAGATACCAGAAGTACGAACTTAGCAAAGTCTCCCATAGCCTGTAGTAACAACCAACTGAGCCCAAAAGTTTATAGTCTCCTTAACCAACTTCGGAACCTCTCATTGTAGAACTACATCTACTTCCGATGGATCCATAACAATACTATCATCAGATATCACATATCCAAGAAACTAACCTTTTTCAACCCAAATCCTCTATTGAATAACTTAGCATAAAACTTCGTCTCTTTTCAACACTTGTAATTCAAATCTCAAACACTCTACCTGTTCTTCCTCTGAGTTTACACCAGATCCGAATAAATATGGAAGATACGATTCATCTACTCCACAACCATTACAGACGCATTACTAACATCAAATAACATCACTGTACGTTATCATGCCCAACCGAATTCCAAAAGATATAATCCTTAAAGTTTTTGCAAAATTTTCCACTGGGTAACTGGTTACTCACAAATAAGCTTAACCGAGTAAATAATAGCCTATCCCGATGATAGCAAACATAACCAGTCATATTAAATCGATCAAAGCCTCAACTCACACAATTCACCACTCTTATCAAACATTCCAAACAGTTGCAATTTCAATCAAACTCAACCAAACCATCCCAGTCATCTGTTCATAAAAGTGGACATTTGTTCTCCATCGTTACCTTATTCAACTATCAGTAATCCATACACCATTTCTCCTCTTGACAGTCCAAATTCCATAAATCCCAACATGTAGCAACAACCAACCAAAAAGAACTCTCAAATATTACATCCACACCTAAGGGTTTTCTCAAGATTTCCATTAATGCTCTAAAACTCCAAGGACTCCAAACCTCACCAGAACTCCAAGTTTTTCTTTCCATAGTCTCAATACCATTATACACATCATGCTTGTTATTCCGTTCAATCATCCATCCCTTTTGTTACTGAAATTCTGGTATCAGACGTGTGATGTTAAGGTGTGATGTCACAACAACACACTCTGCACAATGGACAACAATAACAGTAAAATAACACCAAGAATTATTGACCCAGTTCGGTTACAACCAACCTACTCTGGGGGCTACCAAGCCAGGGATGGAATTCACTACTTGTAGATATAATTTACAGACTCAACAACCCGTTGACAATCTCCTAAACTTATACTCTACTAATGACTTCCTACCTAAGAAACCACTTAGGTATGAGAACACCACTCAATCCCTTACAAACACTCAAAGAACCCACTTTGAGTACCCTTGATCTTACTTCACAGCTTCGATCAAGCAACCACTCTCTATTGCTTCACAGCTTCTAGAGAGGACAGAAATACAACACCTATTCAAACCCTAGAATAGTGTAAATACAAGCACTCTAAACAAACTCTAGACACTAAGCCTCCTGCTTCTGATCTTCTGAATGTTTTCTGTGCCTTTTTCCTTTGGTCTTGTGCGCTTTATATAGCTCCTTGAATTGGTCTTGGACTTGCTACAATATCTCCCAGATTTGTTATTTAAAACTGAATATTAAAACAGATTTTCTCCTAAAATCTTTTTAAATCTCCAACCTTTTAAATCTCCTACAAATCTGCAGCAGATCTCCTATGCAGCAGCAAATATCTATCCCAAGATATTCGCATCCAATGAGACAACTTGCTCTCCACAATTCCAGCTAAAACGCAACCCTAAAAACATCACAGCCTGATGTTATTGATTCTGCAGATCTGATGTTACAACATCACCTGTGTGACATCAGACATCCAACTTCAGCAATTAAATACTTAACACAGCCCAGTGTTAAGACTTCAATGTTGCAACATCAACACCTTGACATCAACATTGAATATACTTTGTTTTACCAAAATTCCAGCCAATCCAGGAACTAACAATCTCCCCCTTTGGCTAATTTTGGCTAAAACAATCTCTGCACTCTGCAATAAACTTCTGCACTCTGCACCTTCAGAGATTTCAGCAGCGAAATAATCTTCAAAACATTAAACCTCAATTTAGCAGCAGTTTGACAATACTCATAGTCTTCATTACTTGATCTGCTACAGCACCATCTTCATTCTTGACAACAGCCAATTGGTGCTCCCCCTCTAAAACATGAACCAGCATCACAGCTGTTCAGTAGCTCACAATGTGCAGCACTTTTCTCCCCTTTGATGTCTGCTTGGCTGCACTCTTTAAATGCTATGAAATCTTCACTAGCTTAGTCAAAACTCCCCCTTAATGCAGCAACACTTTCAACAATGTTGGTTTCACCAATGTTGCTCCCCCACCAACATAGCAACTATCAATAACTCCTCTCAATAACTGCATTACCACTTTTCAACTAAACACCTTTTAGCAGCATCAAATTATCTCCCCCTTAATATCTGCATCACATTAGCAGCCTATGGCAATAATACTCTCGACTATCTTGGCTATCTTCTCCCCCTTTTTAGCCACAATTAGGCAAGCTTCTATAAGAAGCCCTATTGACTATAGTCAGTAAACCCTAGCTCTCATTGTTAGCCTTTCAGTTAGTGAACAGGCAAAACAAATCATATAAGGAAACTAAAACATAAACAGTGCATAAAACAGCACAATATTCAAATTACAAAACCAACAAAACAAAAAACTACAAACTGAAACTACTATAAAAAAAATAGCAGATGGAGATTAGTCTTCATCCGAGCTTGTACCATCAGCATCTTCATCACCCTCATCTGACCTGGAATCCTCAGTGTCACCATTCTCATTGTCTTCCCCCTGTTCCAAGTCTTTAATCATCTGCTCAATCTTCATTTTCCTGTCAGTGCTGGTCTTGATAACCAGATCAAGATCCTTGCAGGTCGCCCTTAATTCTTTAATCAGCTCAGATTTTGTACTGACCTTCTTAATCCCAGAGCTTTATGTTGTAACAATGTCTGGAACATGACTCCCAGCAAACAGTTTGGGATGCAAAGATAAAGTTGATTCCCTCTTACATGCTACCTCTGAGCTGGTTAAGATACCAGGATGTTGATCTAAGATCATTCCACAGATAAGGGAAGGGAATGATATAGGCATTTTGATGGCATTGGTGGCACCATGCTTTACTACTTGCTCAAATATATAGCTTCCATAGTTGAACTTGACCTTTTTCCCTACAACATAGATGAACCTTCCTAATCCCACAGTTATAGTGGTTTTGTGATTAGTAGGTACCCAGTTGGCCGCACCAATTCTGTGCAATATAGCATACTTGATGCTGAGTTTGCTAGCTATTAATTTATTTTTCAGTGGCCACACCTTAACTCGAGTAGCAGTAATCTCTCTACACACTTCATTATCAGTCACCTCCAGCTCACACTTCTCTTGGTCATCTCTTCCCAGATATTTATTGACAGTATTGGGAGAGAAGTCAATACACTGTCCCCTAACAAACACCTTCATGTAGTTCACACTTCTATTGTCAGAAATGTCTATGGGAATGTTGACAAAAAATTCCTTAACAAGTCCACTATAGCACTTGGAGAATCTGGTCACAGTCTTTAGAAGTCTAGCTTCATGAATGAGGTCCATAATTTCTTTTATCTCCAAGACATCTTTTCCAAGCTCCCTTTCCAGAGCTAACCTTCTTTGGCACACAAACTTCCACAATGATGCACTGCTCGCATAATGGAAGGATATGTTGTCCACTGGCACTTCAGGGACCTTATCAGAAATTCTCTTTAGAATGGTCTTTCTGAATGGTGTGATGTCATGGACATCTTCCTCAACTTCATCCTCAGACTCAGATTCTTCTCTAACCTTTCTCTTTTTGGAAGGTGTAACAACCTTGCTCCAAGGTTTTGTGGGACCAACAACAGTTTTCTTCTTTCCTTCAGTAGGCTTCTTGGGATAGGATTCATCGGTCTTTCCTTTCCTTGTCTGTAATCTCTTGGCAATACATGGAACATCATTTCCAATGACTTCATTGTCAGATAAGTCATCCACATTGATCACGTCCTCACTCTTTTCATCTTCAGGAGTAGTTCTATCATTAATTCCCTCATGCACATCTTCTTCTTCTCCTCCTCTTTCAGAGTCCTCAATGACAGACACGGCAAGTCTATGAAGATCAGATTCTTCTCCTTGCATGTCTACCTTTTCTGCTAGCATCTGATTCAACGGTACAGAAATTCCTTTCACAGGGATTCCTTTGTCCAGTATTTTGGTTGCCAGATTACCCATACTCTTATCAACATCAAACTTTTCTACCACAGTTTGAGACGTGGATGACCTAGGTGATGATTTATCACTAAATAGGATACTGGTAACTAGCTTCTTTGTTTCACTATTTTTAAAAGTAGTTGCGGCCCTTTTTGAAGCAAGTTTAGAGGGTCTAGGTTTACCTGATTCTGGTAACATCACGGAGATGGGTTGAATATTCAGAGCTTCGTCTTCAGAGTACTCATCTGTAGAAACCCTAGCGTTATTCCGCGAAGAACTTTTAGACGGAGAAGCTGTTTGCTTTGACATGGTTCCTTTGAGGGAGTATAGAGTAAGATGATTCTTCTTGTTGAAGGGGACGAACAGAAGAGAGATATGAGTTTTGATGAACCGTGATTTTGCTATAATAGGAAATGAGGATCTGAGGTAAGGCGCCAGATTTTGTGTACTTTTTAAAGACCAATTACTAATTTTCTCCCTCCATAAAGATTTTCCTTTTAAACAATTCACATCAGGACTCATTAACTCTGAGTGACCTTTCAGCATCCTGATATCATAGTCTGATGTTATAACATCAACTGGAACATCACTAGTTGAATCTCCTTCAAGAGTGGTCCACTGATAGCAGTGGTCTTTGGTTCTGGCATCCTTCATGACAATCTGATTGTGCTCATCAGAAACCACACACTCATGCTTAGTGTAGTTTACCTTGTAACCTTCATCACACAACTGGCTTATGCTGATCAAATTTGCACTTAAGCCACTGACAAACAGAACATTGTCAAGTTCAGGTCTACCATCACCTTGCACTTTCCCAACTCCTGCAGCAACACCTTTTTCTCCATTGCCAAATATGACCTCATGAGAGGGGCAAGGTTTAAGTTCAGTAAACATGGATCTACTTCCAGACATGTGTTTGGAACACCCACTGTCAAAATACCATGTTCCTTCTTCAAACTCTTTGTCAGCCAAGTGAGCCAACAAGCACTTCACCTTCTCCTTAGGTACCCATTATTTAACAACTTTGGGCCTGTGCTCTCTCCATCTGTTTTGAGGTTGAGGGTATCCATGCAGCTTGTAGCAAGAGTACTGCATATGTCCAAACCTTCCGCAATAATAACATCTCACCCTTTCATCTCTGAATCTTCTGCCATGATGAGATTGCTTATGCTGCCATCCATAATGTGGTCTCCTCCTACCATAACTGCCCTGCCATCTATTATGCTGGTATCTTCTCCCATAAGAAGACATAGAATGTTGTTTCCTGGATTGTCTCCCATGATGGTGTGGTTTTCTTCTTCCATGAGGAACAACATTGGTGTATCCATATCCATCACCATACCAGTTGTCCTGATGTTGAGACACCTGATGAGACATGTGCTGTTTGAACTGAGCAGCTTGCATGCTCGTGTGGTATTGTGGGGGCATATACTGACTAGCTCCTTGTGGCTGCTTTCTCTTCTGATATAGACTAGTTTTCTTCTTAGGTTGTGAAACATCAGCTTTCTTAGGGGTAGTATCCTGCTTCTTTGGCTGATGTTGAGATGAAAGTTGTGACACTTCCTTCTTTGAACCTGAAGTGCTTTCTTCTGAAATTCTCTTATCCTCAGCCACATAACCTATCCCAGCTTTGTCTCCAGCAGCTTTTTCTGACTGAAGAATCTTGTCAAGTGTGTCTGTACCACAGCTCAGCATCCTAACAGACTTGGTCATTTGATCAAGATGAGCTCGAACTAGCACCACTTCATTTTCCAGATCAGTCTTTTCGTTCTCTAGCTGAGCAATTTGTTGTTTATGGCACTTGTTTTCTTGACAAATCTCAGCACTTTTTAAACACATCTCTTGATAGGTAGAAGCTAACTCCTCATAAGTTACTTCTCCATCACTAGAATCATCATCAGAAACCACAGCTCCTGTTAAAGCTCTCACATGCTTTGCTGACTCGCCTTCACTTTCACTATCAGAGTCAGACCAGGAAACTGTCATGCCCTTCTTCTGATTTTTCAAGAAGGTGAGACATTCTTTCTTGACATGTCCATACCCTTCACACTCAAAGCACTGAACTCCTTTATCTTGGGTAGTTTTCTCTTCATCCTTCTTGCTGGTGTCAGAAGTCATGTTCTTGACATTAGGCCTAGAGTTATTATTCATTCGCTTGAATACTTTGGTGAACTGTCTTCCCTACATCACTATGGCCTGAGATAGATCCTCCTGCGATTCAGAACTCTTTCCTTTTTCTTCTGCATCATTTGACACCAAGGCTATACTCTTTGGCTTCTTTTCTGGTTCTTCCTCATTCAACCCAAGCTCAAAAGTTTGAAGAGATCCAATGAGCTCATCTACTCTCATCTTGCTGATATCTTGTGATTCTTCAATGGCAGTAACCTTCACCTTATACTTCTTAGGTAGGGACCTGAGGATCTTCCTCACAAGCTTTTCATCTGACATCTTCTCTCCAAGAGCACTAGATGCATTGGCCAGCTCAAGAACACTCATGTGGAAATCATGAATAGTCTCATCGTCTTTCATCTTCAGGCTTTCAAATTTTGATGTTAAAATCTGAAGTCTCGACATCTTAACTCTAGATGTTCCTTCATGAGTAGCCTACAGGATATCCCAAGCTTGCTTAGCAACCTCACAGGTATTGATTAACCTGAAGATATTCTTATCCACTCCATTGAATATGGCATTTAGAGCTTTGGAATTTCCAAGGGCAAGCTCGTCTTCCTCCTTGGTCCACTCTTCTTCAGGCTTTGGCTTAGAGGTGCCTTCTTTATCTTTACCAGCATCATCCTTCTCACACATAACAGGTGCTTTCCACTCTTTAATAACAGCCTTCCAAGCCCTATTGTCCAAGGATTTTAAAAAGGTGGTCATCCTTGGCTTCCAATATTCATAATTGGATCCATCCAAAATAGGGGGTTTGTTGACGAATCCTCCAACTTCTTTGTCCATTTTTTCACCAGAAAGTACCTTCCCTAGATCTCACCCAGAGACAGACAGGATGCCTGCTCTGATACCAATTGAAATTCTGGTATCAGACGTGTGATGTTAAGGTGTGATGTCACAACAACACACTCTGCACAATAGACAGCAATAACAGTAAAATAACACCAAGAATTATTGACCCAGTTCGGTTACAACCAACCTACTCTGGGGGCTACCAAGCCAGGGATGGAATTCACTACTTGTAGATATAATTTACAGACTCAACAACCCGTTGACAATCTCCTAAACTTATACTCTACTAATGACTTCCTACCTAAGAAACCACTTAGGTATGAGAACACCACTCAATCCCTTACAAACACTCAAAGAACCCACTTTGAGTACCCTTGATCTTACTTCACAGCTTCGATCAAGCAACCACTCTCTATTGCTTCACAGCTTCTAGAGAGGACAGAAATACAACACCTATTCAAACCCTAGAATAGTGTAAATACAAGCACTCTAAACAAACTCTAGACATTAAGTCTCCTGCTTCTGATCTTCTGAATGTTTTCTGTGCCTTTTTCATTTGGTCTTGTGCGCTTTATATAGCTCCTTGAATTGGTCTTGGACTTGCTACAATATATCCCAGATTTTTTATTTAAAACTGAATATTAAAACAGATTTTCTCCTAAAATCTTTTTAAATCTTCAACCTTTTAAATCTCCTACAAATCTGCAGCAGATCTCCTATGCAGCAGCAAATATCTATCCCAAGATATTCGCATCCAATGAGACAGCTTGCTCTCCACAATTCCAGCTAAAACGCAACCCTAAAAACATCACAGCCTGATGTTATTGATTCTGCAGATCTGATGTTACAACATCACCTGTGTGACATCAGACATCTAACTTTAGCAATTAAATACTTAACACAGCCCAGTGTTAAGACTTCAATGTTGCAACATCAACACCTTGACATCAACATTGAATATACTTTGTTTTACCAAAATTCCAGCCAATCCAGGAACTAACAGTTACTAACAATACTGGAGCTCTCTAAGACAACACCTTAATGTTCCATCCAAAAACACATCTGAAAACCATGCACAACTGACGGCCCATCATTGTGACTTCCTGCCAATTTCCCGAACACTATCATCACAGACAAAACAAACATCTTAGTCCCATCTACTAAGAGTTTTCTACTTACTTAGCAGATATAAACCTCAACTATTCACCTTCGTCCAATTAAGTTCAATCTCTACTCTCTGAGAAGCAGCCCTAAATAATACCCAATCATTCTCCCTCAATGACTTCCCAACTTGACCAACATACCAAAACCTCTAATCCGCCTCATCTTCCGATATAAGAATCTTCATCGACTCAACAAAACAATCTGTAATCATTTTCTTAATTCCAAACAATTCATTGAACACACTATCAAAGCCGGAAAGACACGTCTATTCCATCCAACATAATTCCGTCTACTATCAACAAGAGATTAAGGGTGATCAGTTCCTCAATTTGTCAATAGACAGCCGACAATCATGATGGGGCATAAACCATCTTTACCAAACTATAATAGCATTCCTTACATCTTGTGCACAAAACTACCTAAGGCACAAATCCTTAGTTGACATAAACCTTATCTCCGTACTCCCTCCAGAATCTGGAACCACACTGTCCAAACAACACTTATAATCTTGCAACCTACGACACACAACAGAAGCAACTGGGAGAAGTTCCAGCTTCTCCCCCACTTATCTCAATCTCACACCTGAAGACAAAGGATTAGAAAACCAGAAAGCACTGACAGTGTTTCACACACATATCACGTACTAAGGGACAAACAACACCGACAGTATTCAACTGTCACACCAACTGACTCAACAACTTGGCCGGACGGACTGACCTGCTCTGATACCACTATTTTAACACCCCAATTCCCATCGCGAATAAATAATACATAATTAAATCAGAGTAAGTAAAAATTTATTTTTCCGACAGAAACAAGGATGTGACATCAACAGAAAGAAAACACAATCCCTGCTCATAAATTTTGATACATAACACAAAATGGAATAACCTCAAAAGGAAACTTTTTCCATACAAAAGGAAAGTTCAGTTATGAAATAAAGCGGAAAGATCCATAACTATCTTGGTTTGCAAAATGAATCGTTTTATAAACATCAAAATATACATACAAAAGTAATACAAAATATATTCAACAAATGTATACATATATATATCTACAGCGTTCCCCGACTCCCGTGCTACGTATCAGAGCAGACAGACCAACAAAAGGATGGAGAACTGATCTTCACAAAAGCCTCCAAGACTACTAATCTGCAATTGCCTCATAGAGCAACAAACCATAGCAGAAGGGTGAGAAATAACAACTAAATTAAGATTGCATAATAATATGCAAACACATATAAATTCACATGCATAACTATTCTCACCACAAGCATCCCATACTAATACACATAGCATATATCAATTACACCAACAAAATCACATATTCACACATAAGGCATACCAACGTTATAACATATGAAAACACACCATCACATCACATAGCACATGTCTATACATAACACATATCATCCATAACCAATGCATTTATCACATATGCACATCAATTCACCAATCCAATCATAAATCTCAACACATACTCAATCAATTCACGATTTTCCACACATAATCAATCCATTCATGATTTTCCATACATAATCAATCCATTCATGATTTTCCACACATAATTAATCCATTCATGATTTTCCACACATAATCAATCCATTCATGATTTATGCAAATGCAAAGAGACTGACACAACGACTCTATGCAAATGCGGTACCATCAATCCGTCAATCTCAACACTAGTTCACTCAGGAACTATTGGAATCATCGCTTGTTACATAATGTAACTCCCCGTCGGGAAAACGATGTTCCCCGTTGCTTTCAGTCCTCTTGGTATAAGGGTCATCACGTTTATGGATCGCTTTCAATCCTCTTTGTATAAGGCTCACGATCCGATCGCTTTCGGTCCTCTTTGTATAAGGCTCACGATCGTCTATAATCATCGCTTTCAGTCCTCTCGGTATAAGGCTCAGGATGTTATAGCGGATTCCCTCTGGAATCATTTCGTCGCTCACACCCACTAGGGCACACGACATCATGAGATGCATATCATGATGCTTGACATACAAGGACTCATGACAATCAAATGCATCTTCACAAATCAACAATATGGATTATCTCATCATCATTATTCATGTATTGGAAATCAATTCAAACAATGCATTTACTTGCCATTTACTTGCCATAAGGCCACCAAATAACACACATTGAATTTCACATAAACAATGCATTTCATCATAATCCACAAACCACAACAATCCCACAAAACATCATAACAACATACATTGATATTCAATCAAACAATGTATTTTACCACACAACAACAGCATTATCACATGCATCAACATCATATAACATCACACCAGCTATACGATATATATCATAAGCATATTGCATGATAACGCATCACTTACACACAATTACGACGGTAAAAGTCGACAAAACGAAACTATTCCAAATTCCTGACATAATTAAATCGGCCAACAATCCCAAAACCATTATAATAAGAAAGAACTTTTTAATAGCTTCCTATCGGTACAAATAACACTCAAAACAGATAAACGGGTCACAAGTTATGGGATTTAAAAGGAAACATAATTATTGAAATTCCCCAGGACCGTCCGGCGCTACCCAACGACCGCCCGGCGCTGGCCCTTCGCCTCTACTTCGCCCGACGAAGCAGGGGCTTAACAACTCCCCATTCATGACTCAAAGGAGTCAGAATCGTGCCAAGATGCGCCTCTCGGGCATCGCCCGACGCAAACCCGCGTCGCCCGGCACTCAAAGCGCCGCCCGACGGTTCACATCAGATGCAGAATTTTCTGCTGCGTTTTCCTTGGTCCAAAATCCAACTTTTACCCACCAAAACAGTTTCAACATCAAAACAAATATCAATGATTACTCATAAACACAGTGTGATCATACAACACAATTTATATCGATTTCCGACCGTGAAAATATCGATTTCTACTCATTTGTCTCATTTCGACCTATATTTGAAAAACTAAGAGAAACAAGTAAACATTCCAACATACACATACATATACATATACAAGCAGGATATAATCGAAACTTCTCACCCTTACCCGATTAATCGTGCTTGAAACGGATGAATTCTCGATTTTTCCTCTTTCTCCTCTTCTCTCTTTTTCCTTCTCTTCCTTTTCTCTCTTCTCTTTCTTTTCTCTCTTTTTCTCTCCACTATCTATTTATTAAAAATATCTACCTCTCAAAATGACCATTTTACCCCTCAGCTCAAATATCTCGCAAACGCTCTCAAAATGCGATAAAACATAATAACGATGAAATATATTTCGGGAAATAAAAGTTGAAAAGAAATTATAAATTATTGCAAATATTTTACCTATCAGGGAAATTAGCCAATTAACACAATTAGCAGGTAAAATACCATAAATTCACACATTTCACAAAATTCACATAAATGAAATAAATAAATACAATTAAACAAATCGGGGCGTTACAACTCTCCCCCACTTAGACATTTTCGTCCTCGAAAATATACTGATACGAACAACTCGAGATACGACTCTCGCAGTCGAGTAACAAACTATCAGGCCTACCAAAGGAACACCACGAATAACACAAACTGACAACCCACCTTGCTAACAACAGCTACAACAACGACAATAACTACAACGACAAGATGCGAAGCTCATACAATGCACTTGACGACTAACTCACAACTCAAAGAATATCCAAGTTACGAACACACACAGGTTCACTCTTGAACCGAAACACAACAAGAACATAAAGTTCCACGACCCAACATCGTTTCAATAACCTCTACATAACCACAATACCAACATCCTTGTCACACCACAATATTACAACAATGCTATGATTCCCCAATCGAACATACAACCAAAACCTCCATCTACATAGTAGCCTATGAATAATATTTAAACCTTTCGCCTAACACTTCCATTCTGAAACGTCCAATGGTCTCATCATTCTTACATGTTTCCAATGTTCAACCTATGAACTCTTACAAGTCCTATACGCAAATACAAAATGTGCCACATCACGCTTCCGCTGTGCACTCTGATTACTCGAAACTATCAAGTCTACCAATCTCACGTCCAAAGTCTAACTCTTTCTCACCTCTGCCAAAAATCACTGTTCACTTTAATATCCCCAACCTCACACTCTCCTGGGTTATCTCACACACCAGACACAAGTCTCTGAACTGCTCAAATAATTTTAATCCTCTGACCATCAAAACAGACATGCATAAAAACTTTCGACTTAACTCATCAGGCACAACATTAGCTTTTCCCAAAGGATAATCCAAGCCAAATTCATAACTCGTCACGAATTCCAACCCTCCTCGTTGTCTCATACTCTATTTCTGCCGACCAAACAGGTACTCCATATTCTTGTGATTACTAAACACTTCGAACCTAGAACCATAAAGATAATACCTCCAAATATTCCAACACAATATAGCCGCAACCAAATCCAAATCCAGAATAGTATAGATCCTTTTATAAATCCTTAATTGTCGTAAAGCATAAGCTACGACTTTACCCCGTTGCATTAACACACTGACTAAACTCATCAAAGACGCATCCAAATACCTCACAAATGGTTTATCAGGATCACGCAGAATCAAAACTGGAGCCGTAGACAACTTCTACTTCAGCTCACCAAAACTCACTCACAACGAACATCCAAAATAAATGACTTACCCCTTGCAAGTCAACTGAGATACCAGAAGTACGAACTTAGCAAAGTCTCCCATAGCCTGTAGTAACAACCAACTGAGCCCAAAAGTTTATAGTCTCCTTAACCAACTTCGGAACCTCTCATTGTAGAACTACATCTACTTCCGATGGATCCATAACAATACTATCATCAGATATCACATATCCAAGAAACTAACCTTTTTCAACCCAAATCCTCTATTGAATAACTTAGCATAAAACTTCGTCTCTTTTCAACACTTGTAATTCAAATCTCAAACACTCTACCTGTTCTTCCTCTGAGTTTACACCAGATCCGAATAAATATGGAAGATACGATTCATCTACTCCACAACCATTACAGACGCATTACTAACATCAAATAACATCACTGTACGTTATCATGCCCAACCGAATTCCAAAAGATATAATCCTTAAAGTTTTTGCAAAATTTTCCACTGGGTAACTGGTTACTCACAAATAAGCTTAACCGAGTAAATAATAGCCTATCCCGATGATAGCAAACATAACCAGTCATATTAAATCGATCAAAGCCTCAACTCACACAATTCACCACTCTTATCAAACATTCCAAACAGTTGCAATTTCAATCAAACTCAACCAAACCATCCCAGTCATCTGTTCATAAAAGTGGACATTTGTTCTCCATCGTTACCTTATTCAACTATCAGTAATCCATACACCATTTCTCCTCTTGACAGTCCAAATTCCATAAATCCCAACATGTAGCAACAACCAACCAAAAAGAACTCTCAAATATTACATCCACACCTAAGGGTTTTCTCAAGATTTCCATTAATGCTCTAAAACTCCAAGGACTCCAAACCTCACCAGAACTCCAAGTTTTTCTTTCCATAGTCTCAATACCATTATACACATCATGCTTGTTATTCCGTTCAATCATCCATCCCTTTTGTTACTGAAATTCTGGTATCAGACGTGTGATGTTAAGGTGTGATGTCACAACAACACACTCTGCACAATGGACAACAATAACAGTAAAATAACACCAAGAATTATTGACCCAGTTCGGTTACAACTAACCTACTCTGGGGGCTACCAAGCCAGGGATGGAATTCACTACTTGTAGATATAATTTACAGACTCAACAACCCGTTGACAATCTCCTAAACTTATACTCTACTAATGACTTCCTACCTAAGAAACCACTTAGGTATGAGAACACCACTCAATCCCTTACAAACACTCAAAGAACCCACTTTGAGTACCCTTGATCTTACTTCACAGCTTCGATCAAGCAACCACTCTCTATTGCTTCACAGCTTCTAGAGAGGACAGAAATACAACACCTATTCAAACCCTAGAATAGTGTAAATACAAGCACTCTAAACAAACTCTAGACACTAAGCCTCCTGCTTCTGATCTTCTGAATGTTTTCTGTGCCTTTTTCCTTTGGTCTTGTGCGCTTTATATAGCTCCTTGAATTGGTCTTGGACTTGCTACAATATCTCCCAGATTTGTTATTTAAAACTGAATATTAAAACAGATTTTCTCCTAAAATCTTTTTAAATCTCCAACCTTTTAAATCTCCTACAAATCTGCAGCAGATCTCCTATGCAGCAGCAAATATCTATCCCAAGATATTCGCATCCAATGAGACAGCTTGCTCTCCACAATTCCAGCTAAAACGCAACCCTAAAAACATCACAGCCTGATGTTATTGATTCTGCAGATCTGATGTTACAACATCACCTGTGTGACATCAGACATCCAACTTCAGCAATTAAATACTTAACACAGCCCAGTGTTAAGACTTCAATGTTGCAACATCAACACCTTGACATCAACATTGAATATACTTTGTTTTACCAAAATTCCAGCCAATCCAGGAACTAACAATCTCCCCCTTTGGCTAATTTTGGCTAAAACAATCTCTGCACTCTGCAATAAACTTCTGCACTCTGCACCTTCAGAGATTTCAGCAGCGAAATAATCTTCAAAACATTAAACCTCAATTTAGCAGCAGTTTGACAATACTCATAGTCTTCATTACTTGATCTGCTACAGCACCATCTTCATTCTTGACAACAGCCAATTGGTGCTCCCCCTCTAAAACATGAACCAGCATCACAGCTGTTCAGTAGCTCACAATGTGCAGCACTTTTCTCCCCTTTGATGTCTGCTTGGCTGCACTCTTTAAATGCTATGAAATCTTCACTAGCTTAGTCAAAACTCCCCCTTAATGCAGCAACACTTTCAACAATGTTGGTTTCACCAATGTTGCTCCCCCACCAACATAGCAACTATCAATAACTCCTCTCAATAACTGCATTACCACTTTTCAACTAAACACCTTTTAGCAGCATCAAATTATCTCCCCCTTAATATCTGCATCACATTAGCAGCCTATGGCAATAATACTCTTGACTATCTTGGCTATCTTCTCCCCCTTTTTAGCCACAATTAGGCAAGCTTCTATAAGAAGCCCTATTGACTATAGTCAGTAAACCCTAGCTCTCATTGTTAGCCTTTCAGTTAGTGAACAGGCAAAACAAATCATATAAGGAAACTAAAACATAAACAGTGCATAAAACAGCACAATATTCAAATTACAAAACCAACAAAACAAAAAACTACAAACTGAAACTACTATAAAAAAAATAGCAGATGGAGATTAGTCTTCATCCGAGCTTGTACCATCAGCATCTTCATCACCCTCATCTGACCTGGAATCCTCAGTGTCACCATTCTCATTGTCTTCCCCCTGTTCCAAGTCTTTAATCATCTGCTCAATCTTCATTTTCCTGTCAGTGCTGGTCTTGATAACCAGATCAAGATCCTTGCAGGTCGCCCTTAATTCTTTAATCAGCTCAGATTTTGTACTGACCTTCTTAATCCCAGAGCTTTATGTTGTAACAATGTCTGGAACATGACTCCCAGCAAACAGTTTGGGATGCAAAGATAAAGTTGATTCCCTCTTACATGCTACCTCTGAGCTGGTTAAGATACCAGGATGTTGATCTAAGATCATTCCACAGATAAGGGAAGGGAATGATATAGGCATTTTGATGGCATTGGTGGCACCATGCTTTACTACTTGCTCAAATATATAGCTTCCATAGTTGAACTTGACCTTTTTCCCTACAACATAGATGAACCTTCCTAATCCCACAGTTATAGTGGTTTTGTGATTAGTAGGTACCCAGTTGGCCGCACCAATTCTGTGCAATATAGCATACTTGATGCTGAGTTTGCTAGCTATTAATTTATTTTTCAGTGGCCACACCTTAACTCGAGTAGCAGTAATCTCTCTACACACTTCATTATCAGTCACCTCCAGCTCACACTTCTCTTGGTCATCTCTTCCCAGATATTTATTGACAGTATTGGGAGAGAAGTCAATACACTGTCCCCTAACAAACACCTTCATGTAGTTCACACTTCTATTGTCAGAAATGTCTATGGGAATGTTGACAAAAAATTCCTTAACAAGTCCACTATAGCACTTGGAGAATCTGGTCACAGTCTTTAGAAGTCTAGCTTCATGAATGAGGTCCATAATTTCTTTTATCTCCAAGACATCTTTTCCAAGCTCCCTTTCCAGAGCTAACCTTCTTTGGCACACAAACTTCCACAATGATGCACTGCTCGCATAATGGAAGGATATGTTGTCCACTGGCACTTCAGGGACCTTATCAGAAATTCTCTTTAGAATGGTCTTTCTGAATGGTGTGATGTCATGGACATCTTCCTCAACTTCATCCTCAGACTCAGATTCTTCTCTAACCTTTCTCTTTTTGGAAGGTGTAACAACCTTGCTCCAAGGTTTTGTGGGACCAACAACAGTTTTCTTCTTTCCTTCAGTAGGCTTCTTGGGATAGGATTCATCGGTCTTTCCTTTCCTTGTCTGTAATCTCTTGGCAATACATGGAACATCATTTCCAATGACTTCATTGTCAGATAAGTCATCCACATTGATCACGTCCTCACTCTTTTCATCTTCAGGAGTAGTTCTATCATTAATTCCCTCATGCACATCTTCTTCTTCTCCTCCTCTTTCAGAGTCCTCAATGACAGACACGACAAGTCTATGAAGATCAGATTCTTCTCCTTGCATGTCTACCTTTTCTGCTAGCATCTGATTCAACGGTACAGAAATTCCTTTCACAGGGATTCCTTTGTCCAGTATTTTGGTTGCCAGATTACCCATACTCTTATCAACATCAAACTTTTCTACCACAGTTTGAGACGTGGATGACCTAGGTGATGATTTATCACTAAATAGGATACTGGTAACTAGCTTCTTTGTTTCACTATTTTTAAAAGTAGTTGCGGCCCTTTTTGAAGCAAGTTTAGAGGGTCTAGGTTTACCTGATTCTGGTAACATCACGGAGATGGGTTGAATATTCAGAGCTTCGTCTTCAGAGTACTCATCTGTAGAAACCCTAGCGTTATTCCGCGAAGAACTTTTAGACGGAGAAGCTGTTTGCTTTGACATGGTTCCTTTGAGGGAGTATAGAGTAAGATGATTCTTCTTGTTGAAGGGGACGAACAGAAGAGAGATATGAGTTTTGATGAACCGTGATTTTGCTATAATAGGAAATGAGGATCTGAGGTAAGGCGCCAGATTTTGTGTACTTTTTAAAGACCAATTACTAATTTTCTCCCTCCATAAAGATTTTCCTTTTAAACAATTCACATCAGGACTCATTAACTCTGAGTGACCTTTCAGCATCCTGATATCATAGTCTGATGTTATAACATCAACTGGAACATCACTAGTTGAATCTCCTTCAAGAGTGGTCCACTGATAGCAGTGGTCTTTGGTTCTGGCATCCTTCATGACAATCTGATTGTGCTCATCAGAAACCACACACTCATGCTTAGTGTAGTTTACCTTGTAACCTTCATCACACAACTGGCTTATGCTGATCAAATTTGCACTTAAGCCACTGACAAACAGAACATTGTCAAGTTCAGGTCTACCATCACCTTGCACTTTCCCAACTCCTGCAGCAACACCTTTTTCTCCATTGCCAAATATGACCTCATGAGAGGGGCAAGGTTTAAGTTCAGTAAACATGGATCTACTTCCAGACATGTGTTTGGAACACCCACTGTCAAAATACCATGTTCCTTCTTCAAACTCTTTGTCAGCCAAGTGAGCCAACAAGCACTTCACCTTCTCCTTAGGTACCCATTATTTAACAACTTTGGGCCTGTGCTCTCTCCATCTGTTTTGAGGTTGAGGGTATCCATGCAGCTTGTAGCAAGAGTACTGCATATGTCCAAACCTTCCGCAATAATAACATCTCACCCTTTCATCTCTGAATCTTCTGCCATGATGAGATTGCTTATGCTGCCATCCATAATGTGGTCTCCTCCTACCATAACTGCCCTGCCATCTATTATGCTGGTATCTTCTCCCATAAGAAGACATAGAATGTTGTTTCCTGGATTGTCTCCCATGATGGTGTGGTTTTCTTCTTCCATGAGGAACAACATTGGTGTATCCATATCCATCACCATACCAGTTGTCCTGATGTTGAGACACCTGATGAGACATGTGCTGTTTGAACTGAGCAGCTTGCATGCTCGTGTGGTATTGTGGGGGCATATACTGACTAGCTCCTTGTGGCTGCTTTCTCTTCTGATATAGACTAGTTTTCTTCTTAGGTTGTGAAACATCAGCTTTCTTAGGGGTAGTATCCTGCTTCTTTGGCTGATGTTGAGATGAAAGTTGTGACACTTCCTTCTTTGAACCTGAAGTGCTTTCTTCTGAAATTCTCTTATCCTCAGCCACATAACCTATCCCAGCTTTGTCTCCAGCAGCTTTTTCTGACTGAAGAATCTTGTCAAGTGTGTCTGTACCACAGCTCAGCATCCTAACAGACTTGGTCATTTGATCAAGATGAGCTCGAACTAGCACCACTTCATTTTCCAGATCAGTCTTTTCGTTCTCTAGCTGAGCAATTTGTTGTTTGTGGCACTTGTTTTCTTGACAAATCTCAGCACTTTTTAAACACATCTCTTGATAGGTAGAAGCTAACTCCTCATAAGTTACTTCTCCATCACTAGAATCATCATCAGAAACCACAGCTCCTGTTAAAGCTCTCACATGCTTTGCTGACTCGCCTTCACTTTCACTATCAGAGTCAGACCAGGAAACTGTCATGCCCTTCTTCTGATTTTTCAAGAAGGTGAGACATTCTTTCTTGACATGTCCATACCCTTCACACTCAAAGCACTGAACTCCTTTATCTTGGGTAGTTTTCTCTTCATCCTTCTTGCTGGTGTCAGAAGTCATGTTCTTGACATTAGGCCTAGAGTTATTATTCATTCGCTTGAATACTTTGGTGAACTGTCTTCCCTACATCACTATGGCCTGAGATAGATCCTCCTGCGATTCAGAACTCTTTCCTTTTTCTTCTGCATCATTTGACACCAAGGCTATACTCTTTGGCTTCTTTTCTGGTTCTTCCTCATTCAACCCAAGCTCAAAAGTTTGAAGAGATCCAATGAGCTCATCTACTCTCATCTTGCTGATATCTTGTGATTCTTCAATGGCAGTAACCTTCACCTTATACTTCTTAGGTAGGGACCTGAGGATCTTCCTCACAAGCTTTTCATCTGACATCTTCTCTCCAAGAGCACTAGATGCATTGGCCAGCTCAAGAACACTCATGTGGAAATCATGAATAGTCTCATCGTCTTTCATCTTCAGGCTTTCAAATTTTGATGTTAAAATCTGAAGTCTCGACATCTTAACTCTAGATGTTCCTTCATGAGTAGCCTACAGGATATCCCAAGCTTGCTTAGCAACCTCACAGGTATTGATTAACCTGAAGATATTCTTATCCACTCCATTGAATATGGCATTTAGAGCTTTGGAATTTCCAAGGGCAAGCTCGTCTTCCTCCTTGGTCCACTCTTCTTCAGGCTTTGGCTTAGAGGTGCCTTCTTTATCTTTACCAGCATCATCCTTCTCACACATAACAGGTGCTTTCCACTCTTTAATAACAGCCTTCCAAGCCCTATTGTCCAAGGATTTTAAAAAGGTGGTCATCCTTGGCTTCCAATATTCATAATTGGATCCATCCAAAATAGGGGGTTTGTTGACGAATCCTCCAACTTCTTTGTCCATCTTTTCACCAGAAAGTACCTTCCCTAGATCTCACCCAGAGACAGACAGGATGCCTGCTCTGATACCAATTGAAATTCTGGTATCAGACGTGTGATGTTAAGGTGTGATGTCACAACAACACACTCTGCACAATAGACAGCAATAACAGTAAAATAACACCAAGAATTATTGACCCAGTTCGGTTACAACCAACCTACTCTGGGGGCTACCAAGCCAGGGATGGAATTCACTACTTGTAGATATAATTTACAGACTCAACAACCCGTTGACAATCTCCTAAACTTATACTCTACTAATGACTTCCTACCTAAGAAACCACTTAGGTATGAGAACACCACTCAATCCCTTACAAACACTCAAAGAACCCACTTTGAGTACCCTTGATCTTACTTCACAGCTTCGATCAAGCAACCACTCTCTATTGCTTCACAGCTTCTAGAGAGGACAGAAATACAACACCTATTCAAACCCTAGAATAGTGTAAATACAAGCACTCTAAACAAACTCTAGACATTAAGTCTCCTGCTTCTGATCTTCTGAATGTTTTCTGTGCCTTTTTCATTTGGTCTTGTGCGCTTTATATAGCTCCTTGAATTGGTCTTGGACTTGCTACAATATATCCCAGATTTTTTATTTAAAACTGAATATTAAAACAGATTTTCTCCTAAAATCTTTTTAAATCTTCAACCTTTTAAATCTCCTACAAATCTGCAGCAGATCTCCTATGCAGCAGCAAATATCTATCCCAAGATATTCGCATCCAATGAGACAGCTTGCTCTCCACAATTCCAGCTAAAACGCAACCCTAAAAACATCACAGCCTGATGTTATTGATTCTGCAGATCTGATGTTACAACATCACCTGTGTGACATCAGACATCTAACTTTAGCAATTAAATACTTAACACAGCCCAGTGTTAAGACTTCAATGTTGCAACATCAACACCTTGACATCAACATTGAATATACTTTGTTTTACCAAAATTCCAGCCAATCCAGGAACTAACAGTTACTAACAATACTGGAGCTCTCTAAGACAACACCTTAATGTTCCATCCAAAAACACATCTGAAAACCATGCACAACTGACGGCCCATCATTGTGACTTCCTGCCAATTTCCCGAACACTATCATCACAGACAAAACAAACATCTTAGTCCCATCTACTAAGAGTTTTCTACTTACTTAGCAGATATAAACCTCAACTATTCACCTTCGTCCAATTAAGTTCAATCTCTACTCTCTGAGAAGCAGCCCTAAATAATACCCAATCATTCTCCCTCAATGACTTCCCAACTTGACCAACATACCAAAACCTCTAATCCGCCTCATCTTCCGATATAAGAATCTTCATCGACTCAACAAAACAATCTGTAATCATTTTCTTAATTCCAAACAATTCATTGAACACACTATCAAAGCCGGAAAGACACGTCTATTCCATCCAACATAATTCCGTCTACTATCAACAAGAGATTAAGGGTGATCAGTTCCTCAATTTGTCAATAGACAGCCGACAATCATGATGGGGCATAAACCATCTTTACCAAACTATAATAGCATTCCTTACATCTTGTGCACAAAACTACCTAAGGCACAAATCCTTAGTTGACATAAACCTTATCTCCGTACTCCCTCCAGAATCTGGAACCACACTGTCCAAACAACACTTATAATCTTGCAACCTACGACACACAACAGAAGCAACTGGGAGAAGTTCCAGCTTCTCCCCCACTTATCTCAATCTCACACCTGAAGACAAAGGATTAGAAAACCAGAAAGCACTGACAGTGTTTCACACACATATCACGTACTAAGGGACAAACAACACCGACAGTATTCAACTGTCACACCAACTGACTCAACAACTTGGCCGGACGGACTGACCTGCTCTGATACCACTATTTTAACACCCCAATTCCCATCGCGAATAAATAATACATAATTAAATCAGAGTAAGTAAAAATTTATTTTTCCGACAGAAACAAGGATGTCACATCAACAGAAAGAAAACACAATCCCTGCTCATAAATTTTGATACATAACACAAAATGGAATAACCTCAAAAGGAAACTTTTTCCATACAAAAGGAAAGTTCAGTTATGAAATAAAGCGGAAAGATCCATAACTATCTTGGTTTGCAAAATGAATCGTTTTATAAACATCAAAATATACATACAAAAGTAATACAAAATATATTCAACAAATGTATACATATATATATCTACAGCGTTCCCCGACTCCCGTGCTACGTATCAGAGCAGACAGACCAACAAAAGGATGGAGAACTGATCTTCACAAAAGCCTCCAAGACTACTAATCTGCAATTGCCTCATAGAGCAACAAACCATAGCAGAAGGGTGAGAAATAACAACTAAATTAAGATTGCATAATAATATGCAAACACATATAAATTCACATGCATAACTATTCTCACCACAAGCATCCCATACTAATACACATAGCATATATCAATTACACCAACAAAATCACATATTCACACATAAGGCATACCAACGTTATAACATATGAAAACACACCATCACATCACATATCACATGTCTATACATAACACATATCATCCATAACCAATGCATTTATCACATATGCACATCAATTCACCAATCCAATCATAAATCTCAACACATACTCAATCAATTCACGATTTTCCACACATAATCAATCCATTCATGATTTTCCATACATAATCAATCCATTCATGATTTTCCACACATAATTAATCCATTCATGATTTTCCACACATAATCAATCCATTCATGATTTATGCAAATGCAAAGAGACTGACACAACGACTCTATGCAAATGCGGTACCATCAATCCGTCAATCTCAACACTAGTTCACTCAGGAACTATTGGAATCATCGCTTGTTACATAATGTAACTCCCCGTCGGGAAAACGATGTTCCCCGTTGCTTTCAGTCCTCTTGGTATAAGGGTCATCACGTTTATGGATCGCTTTCAATCCTCTTTGTATAAGGCTCACGATCCGATCGCTTTCGGTCCTCTTTGTATAAGGCTCACGATCGTCTATAATCATCGCTTTCAGTCCTCTCGGTATAAGGCTCAGGATGTTATAGCGGATTCCCTCTGGAATCATTTCGTCGCTCACACCCACTAGGGCACACGACATCATGAGATGCATATCATGATGCTTGACATACAAGGACTCATGACAATCAAATGCATCTTCACAAATCAACAATATGGATTATCTCATCATCATTATTCATGTATTGGAAATCAATTCAAACAATGCATTTACTTGCCATTTACTTGCCATAAGGCCACCAAATAACACACATTGAATTTCACATAAACAATGCATTTCATCATAATCCACAAACCACAACAATCCCACAAAACATCATAACAACATACATTGATATTCAATCAAACAATGTATTTTACCACACAACAACAGCATTATCACATGCATCAACATCATATAACATCACACCAGCTATACGATATATATCATAAGCATATTGCATGATAACGCATCACTTACACACAATTACGACGGTAAAAGTCGACAAAACGAAACTATTCCAAATTCCTGACATAATTAAATCGGCCAACAATCCCAAAACCATTATAATAAGAAAGAACTTTTTAATAGCTTCCTATCGGTACAAATAACACTCAAAACAGATAAACGGGTCACAAGTTATGGGATTTAAAAGGAAACATAATTATTGAAATTCCCCAGGACCGTCCGGCGCTACCCAACGACCGCCCGGCGCTGGCCCTTCGCCTCTACTTCGCCCGACGAAGCAGGGGCTTAACAACTCCCCATTCATGACTCAAAGGAGTCAGAATCGTGCCAAGATGCGCCTCTCGGGCATCGCCCGACGCAAACCCGCGTCGCCCGGCACTCAAAGCGCCGCCCGACGGTTCACATCAGATGCAGAATTTTCTGCTGCGTTTTCCTTGGTCCAAAATCCAACTTTTACCCACCAAAACAGTTTCAACATCAAAACAAATATCAATGATTACTCATAAACACAGTGTGATCATACAACACAATTTATATCGATTTCCGACCGTGAAAATATCGATTTCTACTCATTTGTCTCATTTCGACCTATATTTGAAAAACTAAGAGAAACAAGTAAACATTCCAACATACACATACATATACATATACAAGCAGGATATAATCGAAACTTCTCACCCTTACCCGATTAATCGTGCTTGAAACGGATGAATTCTCGATTTTTCCTCTTTCTCCTCTTCTCTCTTTTTCCTTCTCTTCCTTTTCTCTCTTCTCTTTCTTTTCTCTCTTTTTCTCTCCACTATCTATTTATTAAAAATATCTACCTCTCAAAATGACCATTTTACCCCTCAGCTCAAATATCTCGCAAACGCTCTCAAAATGCGATAAAACATAATAACGATGAAATATATTTCGGGAAATAAAAGTTGAAAAGAAATTATAAATTATTGCAAATATTTTACCTATCAGGGAAATTAGCCAATTAACACAATTAGCAGGTAAAATACCATAAATTCACACATTTCACAAAATTCACATAAATGAAATAAATAAATACAATTAAACAAATCGGGGCGTTACATCTTCCTACAGCCGCAAGTCGAGAAGAGTGGATATGGCATCATGGATTTTTTTTTTACACTGTTAAGTGTTTGACACAACAAGTGAATAACAGAGCTAGTGCTCTGATACCAATTGAATGTGCAAGAAACACAAGAATAAGGGGGTTTGAATTGGGTTTCTAGATTTAAAATATTTTTCCCACCCAATCTACCAAACAACAACGATAAAGATAAAGATATGAACACATGTATTTTAATCATAGTTCACCGTTAACTAATCTACATCCAATCCACCCACATGGGTGATTTTGTCTTATAATAGGACTTAATCCAATAATCAAAACTGATTACAAAGCAAGGACAACCTGTCAGTATTTTCTTAAGAATTCAGGCCTACCCAATCCCCTAAGAAATATGACGATCATTGACTCCTTAAGATTTTGACCTGCCCGATCTCTTAAGAAGATTTATCCTCTTTGAAAATCTGTTAAAGACCTCTCAAGAACCTGACCAACCCGGTCGCTTAAGGTTATAACCAAACTGGGTTACAACAGATTTGTGTTTACAAGTGTGCTTCTTAGTTAAGCAGATTACATACATTTGCAATCAGAATATACACTTAAGCGAGATATAAAATGTTGAGCTCTACAAACTTTTGCTTCTCTTCTTCCTTGCTTTTGCACAAATGTTCTTCTTGTTGTGCTTTTGCAATTGATCCTTTAATGTTTGAGAACACTCCTTGTGTCTCTACATTTTGCAGCTCTAGATCAGTATAATGTGTTTCTCAATTGTGTTTATGGGTTAAGAATATATCTTGTCTCTACCCATTCTGAGATCACTCTAAGTGTCTTTACATAGCTTGGGAACACTTTATTTTCTATCTCTCTCATTTATGGTGCTTTTTCGCATTTAGCGTGATGCCTTTTCTACATCTCACTCTATCACTAATCTTCCAAGTCCTCTTTAAATATATAGACAATATTACCACTGAGGGTGAAAAATAGATTGGTTCATAGGGAAGAATTGACAATTTCTTTGAGGGACACTTTTGTTGTAGAGTAGGTAGATAGAGCAGTGAATCTTGAGAAGGTAGAAAATCTTTTTCTAGCCGTTTAGATCACTATCATAGTTGGATCAAAACACCCGTTGTTACAACAGTAAAGTGGGTGAGATGATGTGATGTGAGACGAGATAGAAGAATACAGTAGTCCTTTTTAAATATCAACATATTCGTCCCAATTAATTTTGCTACTTTTAATGTACTACTTCTACAAGTATTATTTCTTATACTTCTTGTCATAATCAGAGGCTTCATATAAGAGATTAAGTGAAGCTTGATAAGAGTTCAGAGCCAAGATGATGTAGACTAAAAACTCTATTCAGAATGCGGCTTGAGAGTAGAGTGAGTTAGAGTTGTTTGATGTATAAGCATAGACTTTGAATATCCATACAATCACTTCTTCCTTTTGAAATTTGTTTGCATAGTCTGTTGATGTCAGAGTCCAGAGTCTCTTAATAAAAATCCACGTGCTACATTGTTTAGAGTTTACATTTGATTATACATTGATCAAATTTACTTTCTCATGGTCTTCTTTTCTTCACAATCCGCAACTATCATAGTTGACTTTAATAATCCTGAATCTTGAACATGATTTAGAAACACCTTTGGATTCTTCCTTTTTTCTCAAAGTGTGTTCTTTGTTTATAATCTATTTAATAGCTTTCTTCAAACTAAACAAACATAGTCAGACTACAAAATTGTTCTCTTTACTTTGTTATCATAAAAACATAAAGGTATATAGATGTAGAACCAAACTTTTTCTTACAATCTCCCTTTTTTATGATATCAAAAAATTGTATATTGATGAACAATTTTTAATTGGATAATTATGTTTATAAAATTTCAGAGTTAGGTTTGTAAGCTCCCCCTGAATTTTATACTTTCAAAATTATTTCTTCAACCCAAATCTACAGAGTGAGGTTCGCAATCTCCCCCTAAGTTTAAGATTCAAAATAATGTTGGTCTCAATGAATGTTCATATATAATCACATTTATTAAACTTCAGAGAAAAGTTTGTAAGCTCCTCTGAGTTTTATACTTTCAAAATTATTTCTTCAACTTAAATTTTCAAGCCCCCCCACCCCTCGAGTTTAAGATTCAAAATAATTTTGGTTTCAGTAGAATCTCAAATCAGATAAGTATGTTAATATTCAGAGTAAGGTTTGTAAGCTTCCTCTGAGTATTTTAAACTATCAATATTCTTCAGCTTTAAGTACCGAGTGAGGTTTACACGCTCCCTCTGAGTACAAGACTTAGAATTTTGATTCCATTAAACTCTTAATAGAATACTTTCTTCAGAGTTGTTAAATTAAATTCTTTAGAGTCATTATCCTTGAGTGCTTCAAAATGTTAATATTAACACAGTCTTTGGAGTAAGAATGTTTAGGACATTATCAATTGGATAAAAATGATCAAAATCAATAATCTTCTGATGCTTTGTCATTATAAAAAAAAATTCATTAAAAACATTGATTAGAAGAGAAAGAAAATATATCAGATCAGTTGAACAGAGTACAAGAGAGACAGAATATCCTAGAATAAATTGGTGGAAACAGACAAAACATATAAGAAACTAAGAATCAGAGGTGCCAACTCCAGACTCAATCCTTCTGGACTTCTTTCTTCGATTTAACAGGGCTTTGAGCTATTTCCAGCCTTGATCCCTAGAAGGTAACAAGATTCTCACTTAAGCCTGCATGTAACACCTTTTTAAATATTCCTTCCTGATAGAAAAGTTCAGACAAAACTCATCCATAAGGAATGAAGCAATACATTTCCTCGCTAGAGGTCCTGATCTTTGATTCCATACAATTAAAGAAGGTCAGAGGCAGACTAACTTTAACTTTCATTAAGATGAAGCATAAGAATTCTTGTTATAAAATGAGAGCCAGTCTAGATTCTTCTTTCTAGGCAGAAAATTTTCCATCAATAATTGATGCCAAACTTTAGCCACATGAGTGAGAGTAAAAACACTTAAATATTATCATAGTTTGCATATAGGAGTTCAAGAGACTTTGTGACAAATGATTTGGAGCTTTTGTATTGTTCAACACATATTCCATTATCTTCACACTTAATTGTCTTAGTAATGAGTGATGGAGTAATGGTGATTGGGAAACCAAGGATTAGAGACCAAGGTGTATCTGAAATCTGGTCTCTAATCCTTGGTTTAAGAAGATTGTCTTGTGTTTAACCATAATTTTACTAGAAAGGGGTAGATAGGTCCATGAAGTAGTTCAAAGTAGTTTTCCCACTTAAATAAACGTATAGTGCTTAGAATTTATGACCAAGTTCATTGAAGTCAACGAATTGTTCAATGAGAGTAGACACGAGTTTATCGCTATTTGAAGAAAAACGGAGAGCCATTTCTGAGTTTAAAGATTAAGACAAGAGAAATGAATAGGGATAGGAATGAGATGACAACAGTGATTGGTATAAATAGAGTGGAGAAAGAGGAAGTGAAAATGTTTGAATAGACTTGGAGTAAAGAGTTTAGATAAAAAAAATCTCAATCGTTACCTTGAGAATCCAAAAAAAATACGGCACATTGAATATCGGTAATCATTGCTATTATTGAAAATTATATCAAATAATGACACAGGAGGCGCCAAATCATGATTTCATTTTACCCAAGAAAATAATAATTACCCAGAGTTACTTCAAGCATTTTTTACGGCTTAGAAGATAGTGGGACAACTTGTCACACATCTTAGCCGTAACAAAAATACTTGAGGATAACCAATAGATTTTCAGAGATTAAAAGACAGAGAAATCCCAACAGGGTTCTAACTTAGAATCTTCTGACCAAGACAATCTTCTCACTTAGAGAGTTGGCTGGTTCAGAGGCATATAACTTAGAATCAAATTTTTCCATTCTGATGCTACACATTCTGGGATTTCATCATTCATTCAAGATTAAATTTTCTTTTAAGTTCTTATAAATGAAAAGAATATTATATTCAACAAGGTATTTTTTTATAAGATATCATCCCATTGAAGGTTTGTATTAGAGAATATCCTTTTGAACATAGTTTTTATGAAATGGTGTTTATCTTAGAATGGTTGTCACTTTGAATGAAAAATATGATTCTTGGATAAACGGGAAGAAAAAGAGGTATCATAGGAAAAAGGAATTTTACTCTTATTTCTTTGATAAACTTCTCGTCCAAAGAATCCGAGGATCTGAGTGATGTATTCAGATGCTGATTGCATCCATCTTTCATAATGATTGATACCAATTAAAAGTGAAAGATTCATATGAATCTTGAGGCAGTTGAAGAGATATCCCCATTTTTCTTTTAAGGAAGAAATGGTGTGTTCATAGAGATTTCTCCAATCGTTAAGGTGGATTAGTATGATATGAATTCTTAGAGAAATTTTAACTTAGATAATGTTTTGAATCTGCTCAAGTATTCTTTGTGTTACTAGGATGATGTCAGCATCATATTATGAACACATTTTGCATTCAAAATTTTTTCAGAGTCTATTTCTTCATATTCTTTGGCTTCAGAGTCTGAGAAGCTATCTTTAAATCTGCAAACTTTTCAACTAAATTTGACTTTTCATAGCCAAGCTTACCGTTAAAACTAAACATGAATTGATTCATTTATAATTTTTGTTTCAGTGTTAGATGCTCTGTAGCCTTTAGACCATTCAGAGTATCTTAACATGATACATTCTTGAGAATCAAACTTGTTTAAGATCTTGTTAGAATAAAACAAATATGACTTTTCAACTAAATTTGACTTTTCATAGCCAAGCTTACCATTAAAACTAAACATGAATTGATTCATTTATAATTTTTGTTTCAGTGTTAGATGCTCTGTAGCCTTTAGACCATTCAGAGTATCTTAACATGATACATTCTTGAGAATCAAACTTGTTTAAGATCTTGTTAGAATAAAACAAATATATATGAGGTAGAGTGACAAAATAGTTAAGAATAATTCATATATTGATGATCTCATTCTTTTGATCTCCTTTAGAACCTTCAGAGCCATGAGGCTTAAGTTTCAGATCTTGGAGAAGATATCTTCTTCTCTTTGAATGTTGAGAGCTCCATGTACCAAGCTCCAGGATTGATGTTCCAACTTTGCTCCCCAGGATATCTCGTTTGAGTCAGATATTATTTTTTATGGAGATTTTGATCCTGGTTCAGAGGGAGTTGCTTTTGCTTCCACCAGCACCAAAATAACTTACTTTTCTTCATAAACGTCTTTAGAGACCTCAGAGTTATCCCATGTAGCCATCAGAACCTTCTTTATATCAATGAAGAACTTTTTCTTAGGCTTTTCTACTAAGCTAAAAACAGATGCGTTCTTGTCAGCATCAGACAACTTCAATCATTTTCTATATAATTGATTTAGTTTCCTGGAGTGAAGAGAAATCTCATCTTCTTCTGTAGAACCTTCTTCACGGGATTTTGAATAAAAGTTTGAGCATTTGATTCCTCAACAATCTCATTTCCTGATATATTTTTGAGATCCTTTCTTTGATGACCAATTATGTGACTTCTTTCAAGTCTTACACCATTAGCATATAAAGGATATGTGTGGCCGTATAAACCAAGATCCACATATTTGCATTTTGACCAAGAGGGAAACTTTTTATCCAGTCTTGCTTGTAAACAAATTTATCTCCATCAAACCTTGGAGTATTAGCATTATAAGAATCAATATCATTGAAGTATGAGTTATTTGTGCCTCAAGACCATGGATCTTTTCTGAAACGATTAAGTGTTTGACACAACAAGTCAATAACAGAGTCGGTGCTCTAATACAATTTGAAGGTGCAAGAAACACAAGAAATGGAGGTTTTGAATTTGGTTTCTGGATTTAAAACTTTTTCCCACTCAATTTATCAAACAACAACGATAAATAAAAAGATATGAACACATGTATGTTTATTCTGGTTCACCATTAACTAGGCTACAACAACTCCACCCACCTGGGTGATTTCGAGTAAGAAAAGGACTTAATCCAATAATCAAAACTGATTATAAGCAATGACATCCTATCAGTGATTTCTTGAGAACTCTGACCTACCCGGTCACCTAAGAAATATGACTGTCATTGACTCCTTAAGATCCTGACCTACCCAGTCGCTTAAGAAGATTTATCCTGTTTGACAATCTATCAAAGCCCTCTCAAGAACCTAACCAACCCGGTCGCTTGAGGAATATAACTGAATTGGGTTACAACAGATTTGTATTTACAAGTGTGCTTCTTAGTTAAGCAAATTACACAAATTTACAATCAGAATATACACTTATGCGAGATATAAATTGTTGAGCTCTAAGTGCTTTGTTTCTCTTCTTCCTAGCTTTTGCATAGATGTTCTTCTTGTTGGGGTTTTCCAATTGATCCTTTAATGTTTGAGAACACTCCTTGTGTCTCTACATTTTGCAGCTCCAGATCAGTGTAATATATTTCTCAACTGTGTTTATGGGTTAAGAACACATCTTGTGTCTACCCACTCTAAGATCACTCTAAGTGTCTTTACATAGCTTAAGAACACTTTCTTTTCTCTCTCTCTCTCTCTCTCTCTCTCTCTCTCTCTCTATCTCTCGCTCGCTCTCTCTCTCTCTCTCTCTCTCTCTTTCTTTTTCTTTATCTCTCTCTCTCTCTCACATACACACACACACACCTCTCTCTCTCTCTCTCTCTCTCTCTCTCACACACACACACACACACACACACATTTCTAGTGCTTTTCAGAATTAAGCGTCATTCCTTTTCTACATCACACTCTATCACTAATATTCCAAGTTCACCTTAAACAGATAGACAATATTACCGTTGAGGATGAAGAATAGATTCGTTGGTGTGAAGAATTTGCGCTTTCTTTGAGGAACACTTTTATTGTAAAATAGATAGATATAACTGTGAATCTTGATAAGGTAGTTAATCTTTTTCTAGCCGCTTAGATATTTATCATAGCTTTATCAAAACACCAGTTGTTACAACATTAAAGTGGGTGAGATGATGTGACGTGACACAAGACAAAAGACTATATTAGTCCTTTTGAATATCAGCATATTTGACCCAATTGATTTTGCTGCTTTCAATGTACTACTTTTACAAGTATTCTTTCTATTATACTTCTTGTCATAATAAGAGGCTTCATATAGGAGATGAAGTGAAGCTTGATCAGAGTCTAGAGCCTAGATGATGTAGACTACAAAGTCTATTCAGAGTGAGGCTTGAGAGTAGAGTGAGTCAGAGTTGTTTTGATGCACAAGCATATACTTAGAATATCCAGACAATCACTTCTTCGTTTATAACTTTTTTTACAGAGTCTGTTGATGTCAGAGTCCAAAGTCTCTTGATAAGAGTCCATATGCCATGTTGTTCAGAGTTTACATCAGATTTTACATTAATCAAATTTACTTCCTCATGATCTTCTTTTCTTCAGAGTCTGCGACTATCAGAGTTGACTTTGATAATCTTGAAGCTTGACCATGTTATAAACACACCTTTATATTTTTCCTTTTTTCTCAAAGTGTGTTCTTTAGTTATAATCTATTTAATATCTTTCTTCAAATTTCTTCTGCATTTAGATTTGAATTCTTCAGAGTCTGGATTTGTTTTATTTTATATGTGCACTAAACAAACATAATTAGAGTACAAAATTATTCTCTATAATTTGTTATCATCAAAACATAAAGGTATGTAGATGTAGGACTAAACTTGTTCATGAAACAAATTGTTTGATGCAGCGAAAAGAAGGGTTATGATCAGCCGAGACATCATCGTCGACGAAATTAAGGAGATGCAGCACCCTGTAACCGGTTACTTAAAAGCTTTAACTGATTACAACTTTGAAAATTCAGATTCTGCAGATACGCAAAGTGCAAAAAATCTCGTTGCCAAACCCGAATTGAAGAAAATGTGAGAAAATCAACAATACAAAAAGTTTTGCCTCAAAGACTCCAAGATTATAAGTTGTTCCAAGACAACAAAGTCAATGATGATGGTAATTTCGTCCATTTTGCACTTATGGCCGAATAGGAACCCGTTAAAGTGGAAGATGCCTTAAGTGATCTAAAGTGGATTTGTGCTATGAAGGACAAGCTAGAATATATTGAGAAGAATAATACTTGGAAGTTGGTTAATATACCAAACAAGAATAAGCTAATTGGTGTGAGATGGGTGTTCAAAGTGAAGGCAAATCCTAAGGGTGAAATAATCAATCATAAGGCTCAATTAGTTGCAAAGGGATTCTTGAAAAGAGAAGGAATAGACTTTGAAGAGGTATTCGTACGAATTGTTAGTGTTAAAACTATAAGGCTAGTTGTTGGTATTGCAAATAACAATAATTGGCCTATCTACCAAATGTACGTCAAATATGTGTTTTTGAACAGTCCGCTTAAGAAGAGGTGTATATAGAACAACCCCCTGGTTTTGTTGTGAAAAACCAAGAGCTAAAGTTCTACAAGTTGAAGAAAGCATTATATGGTTTAAAGCAAGCTCCAAGAGCTTGGAACAAAAGAATAGATGGTTTCCTAAAGGAGGTTGTCTTCAAGAAATGTGTATCCGAGCATGGAGTGTATGTGAAGACGGATACAAGTGAATGAGTGATTATCCTTTGTCTATATGTAGAAAACTTGTTGATAACATACATCAATGAAAAGTGCATTTCTAAGTTCAAGAGTGAACTTATGAAAGAATTTGAGATGACCAACCTTGGCCTCGTGACATATTTCCTTTACATTGAGTTTCAGAAGTCCAAAAGGGGACTACTCATGCACCAAATAAGGCATACGCTTGAGATATTAAAGAAGTTTGAAATAGAGCATTGTAATATTACCATTACTCTGGATGAATCGAGGCTACAGTTGTCGAAGAACGAGGATGAGTAATATGTTGATCCAACTCAATATAGGAGGCACATTGGATCCTTGCGTTATTTGTGCAATTCACGACCGGAATTAGCGTTTAGTATCGGTATTGCGAATATATTCATGGGGAGACTAAAGGTGTCTCACTTGGCACAAGTCAAGAGGATCCTAAGATATGTCAAAGGTTCGGTTGGCAGCGAAATTCTCTTTCCCGCAACAGATACGAGTAGAAAATTAAATTTTCTCGGTTTTAACGATTCCAATTGGTGCGAAGATAAAGATGATCGAAAATCTATAGATGGGTACATCTTTATGTTCAATGGAACACCAATCTCATGGTGTTCTAAAAAGGAACCGGTAGTTGCACTCTCGTCTTGTGAGGCCGAGTACATTGTCTCTTTATTATATGCATTCCAAGTCGTGTGGATAATGACTCTATTGGATGAGCTGGACAACAATGAGGGTGAAGTTGTTACACTCATGGTTGACAATGTTTCCGTGGTTGATCTTGCTTAGAACCCAATTGCACACGGGAAGAGCAATCACATTGAGATGAGTTTTCACTACTTGAGGGAGCTTGTTAGTGAATGAAAGTTAAAATTGAGATATTGTAGAAGTGAAGACCAAGTGACTGATTTGTTGACCAAGGGAGTCACAAATGATGTGTTCAGGAGGTTGAAGATGAACATGGGCATGGAAGACTTAGAGCACTTTAATTAATGCGGTGTGTCAAAAGTATTTTTGGTAATTCAAGTGTTGTAACCAATTAACATGGGGTGTAACCGGTTAGAGTAAGGCCAAAGCCACTTTTGAGCTGAAGAAAAAGGAAAACTTCAAAGTTGTAATCGGTTAACGTTACACGTAACCGGTTACCACCGAAAGTGATTTAATTTTTGTAGCAGCTGTAACTGGTTATAGGTTTGGTATAATCGGTTACAGGCACGAGTTTTTCAATTTTCTATTATTTGACTTATGTTATTTGAGTCTCAATCACTTTATAATACTTTTATAAATGCCTTGGAGGCATTCTCATCTTTAGTTAATGAATGTTAATGAAAATATTCCCATCCTCAATTATCTCTCTCTTAATTTCCTCTTTCCTTCTCCACGCTTTAATTATTTCCATCATTCACTAATCTTGTGGTTCTAAATTCCAACACATGGGTGGATTAGCTAAGGCTTACTTGATTTGATCAAAAGCCTTGTCTTAAATGGCTCATATAATCCCTTATGAATGCTTTAATTTATGAATTAGTGAGAAAACCTTCATTTTCATTTTTCATGTTGAATTAGACATGAATCTTCTTAAAAATATTATTTTTCTCTAGAAGCTCTACAATTCTTTCTTAGTGTGAGTAAGCCTTACTTCTAAGATATCGTTATATTCATTCTTATATACCTCAACTCTCCTATTTTATACTAGAAAGATTATAAAGTTAACACCAGAAACCCCAAACACGCATTTAAATGGATTAATTCCTTTTTAAAATTGACAATCTCATTCATTTTAGGGCTTATTTTAATTCAACCAAGTGACTTTAGAAGTTGTTGGAATTGACCACCACTTTATTGATATAAATTTTGTTGGATGTTGTGTGAAAGCACCTATTGGTTTGATAAATTTTGGTAAAACACATTGATGATAAATATGAATAAATCTGGACTGAACAAAGATGTCGTAAAAGATGTCATAACCTAAAGTTATGACATCCTGAAGTACTGCACTGATTTAGCAAGTGGATAATGTGCATGGATCAAGGACAGAATACTGAAGCCCAAAGAAGCAGAAACCTATAAATAGAAGACTTAGACCTAGGATTTGATATGCCTTAGTACGCCTGTTGTAACCTAGTTCTCTTGTGATGAATAAGGGTTTAGGGTTTTGAGAGTCGTTGGCTTTCTAGGTTGTAAGTCTCCCTGTGTATCAGTTGATACACTGTGGTAGATAGAGGTGTCGTACAGATCCATAAGCCTTGAGGTATTGGATTGTGTATTGTTCTTGGATGAAGCTTTTAAGCAAATCCAGGTTAGCTTGTTTGTCAAGTATGCTTGACAGAATGTTGTATTGATAGGGACGATGAAGAAATCACTGTTGGTGATTAAGGGAAGTGAGTGGGGTATCTCGTATCAGGGTTCTAAACGTTTGAGTTTAATCTTGGTAAAGATGTTCATGGGGTAGATGTTAGGGATAAAGTTGTAAACTTGGGAGTTTAACTTTGTAACAGTCTACACAATAGTGAAGTCTTCTTCCTGGATTGGTATCCCCCAGATGTAGGTGAGTTGCACCGAACTGGGTTAACAATTACTGTGTTCTTTATCATTCTGCAGATTTATGTTTTCTGGTAGGGTTCATGATAAACATGTTGGATCAGATGTCGTGACATCTGAGATTGTGCAATTCTGATATTCAAGGTATCAGTCTACAGTTGCTCCTCTGAGTTTAAAATATTATGTAGCACAATATCTTGACATGTGTTAGGACATCTGCTGTTTGCATAGGCCAGAATTTCATTGTGGTTATTGGAAATATGGAGCGACACTTGAATAAAGAAAGTGTTGATGAAGATTGCACTTGAAAATTCAAAGCGTGTGAATTTTACACTAATCTTTAGGTTCAATTCGCCTCTACCAATTATTATATATTGGATGCAATAAAGATTATCAGCGAATTCCCTTCAGGATACTTTGAATATCTTAATGTGAATTGCACAAACACACTAAGCTTATCTTTTGATAATAGTTTGCAGAAAACTGTTTCATATATTTCACTCATGCATTAATGAAGTAAAATATGATTTTAGAATAATTGAAATGGTGAAAAATGGATGTGAATGTTTCTATTTTCGTGTGTTTTTTCTATTTTTCCAAGTGTATATATTTATAGAGAAATTGACATCACTTGGTGAAAAGAAGCACTTTAAAATTTAAATTTTGCATCTGAAATACTGAAGCATCATATCCTTTTGCGTTCAGATTATGACACAAGTGTTGCAATGGTTCAGTGGAAGGGGTGTGTTTTGCAACCTATAGGTCGCAGGTTCAACCCTTGTGTCCGTTCATTTTGAATAAAAAAATTTATTATCGTTAGTAAATAAAATTTATTCAAAAATGTATCATACAAGATTCGAATCCAGCACCTTTCTATTAAAACAAACACTCAATACCACCAAGCCATTTGAGCATAATGTGAAAATATTGCTTCCAATTTATATTTATTGTTATAAAAAACAATATTTTGGAAATCTCTTACAATTCCCCACCATTTACAAAATATAATTAAATCTCAAATTTCTGGAAATATGATGGTTTCAGATAATGGTATCTTACGATTTGAATCATTACTTAATAAAATAAGTTTTCACTCATCCCCGAATATATTGGTAGACAAACTTTGAACCAATTATTCATTAGAACAAGCGTGCATAATTCACACATGAAATCTCGGTACTATCAAAAGAATTATAGAAATTGACACATTTAATATGACCTTGTGTCACGTATCCTTTTCAAGAGAATTTAAGAGTAAAGCCTTTTAACTTTATGAAGCGGCCCCACTTCATTCTCATATAGGTAGGCTATATCAGAAATGCACCCATAATTATGCATTCCAGCAAACATATGCTATATGTCAATTAAGAAAAAAACCCAATCCTACCATATTTATTCTTACGGTCCAAGTACTTTTACCCCTTGGGATGTATCTTCTGTCAAGTACTTCAATCACTCTAATAATGTACTTTCATCATTGAACTCAAGATTTTGACATTAATCAAGTGTGAGATGAGTTTCCATCATTGGTGATTAGTTAGATATGGGCTTATATCACATCCCTACATGTCTTCAACATCATATCCTTGTCAATTATTTCGTCAAATAATTGCAAGATGTTTCCATTTTGTTAATATTGAATATTGAAACACACACATAAATATATCTTTTATTTATTTTTGATAGTTTAACCAACTATCACAACCATGACAATGTAGTCATTGAATTATTTTGTATCTCATACTAACATTTTAAATCATTCAACATTTGTTATTAAACCATTTAATAACAAGCAATAAGATTTAAAGTTTTATTTTTCTTTCAACAAGCACACAACATAATTTACTTAATACAAGAAGCACGTTAAACAACAATAAACATTATTACCAAATTTTTATATCCAAAACAATCATGATCTTAGATTATAATATTCAATATTTTCTTATAGAGACAATTCAGTCATGTTAAGCCTAAACACATATCAAAATTAAGTCTAAATTATTAGATTAATTTAATTTTCTTAAATATAATTTTATCATTTACATGACATACAAAACATATATGCATACACTTAGAATTTACAACTATCAATCATTATAATTTAAATAAGTTTAAATTTTAAGTTATTACACTCAAATGAATTTAATAAAATAAAGAAAACAATATTTTTCATTTTAAAGATAAATCAAATGACATTAGTCCAAAACATATTAAACTCATTATAAGTATATTTATTTACGTCACAACTTTATTAAAAAAAAATCAATACTTTATGATCAATATTTATGAAAATATATAACAACCAAATTTCATATTCAATTTCTCTGTGAATAAATTCAAATCCTCTCTCATATAAATATATCACACAATAAATTGTACAAACCATATAAGTCCACACTTTATTACATACAAAACACACTTAATTATAAATTCCCAACATAGAATATACATTCTTAAAAATGAGTAATTTCTAGAAGTTACTTCTATGTAACAAGATGATCATTTCGTGCACTTCAGTTCTTCTCTTTGTTTATCTTTTTTAAGAACCTACATTCACTTTTAAAATGTTCCGGTTTGCCACAACAGAAGCAAACTCCTCCTTTTCTTTTTCTTTGTCCATTTCCATTGTTGTCATGAACCTTTTCATCATCTATGTCCATATTATCATTCGTCTTCTTAGATTTTCCATCTTCCACAACATGTATTTTCTCATGAGTAAATTGGTCCTTGGTATCTTTTTCTTTGTGATACTCTTCTTCTAAACGGAGGTGATTACCCAATTGTTCAAGAGATATATCCTCCTTTTTATGTTTCAAGGTCCTTTTTATATCCTTCCACGATGGTGGGAGCTTGTCTATTATGGAAGACACAATGATGGTTTCATCCATGTGCATATTGTGTTGTTTGTAATTATTAAGAATACGTTCAATTTCATATAATTGTTCCATAACAGATCTATCATCTACCATTTTATAATTATCGAAATGAGAAATAAGAAATTTCTTACTTGTAGCATCTTCTTGCATGTATCTTAACTCTAGTTTATGCCACAGATCTTTTGCGGATTCACCACTTTGTTAAATATCGAACAAGGAGTCTGACATACTGTTGAGAATATGGCCCATGCAAATCTAATCATCATTGTCCCATTTTTGTCTCTCCCTTGTTTCAGCGATTGTTTCTTCTTCCCTTTCTACTGGTCTTGTTGTATTCAAAACATATCCCACTTTTAAAGTTGTAAGCAAAAATTTCATCTTTTTTCTGCCAACAGATAAAGTTTCCTACGTCAAAATTATCCAATTTCACAAAATTAGATGTCATTTCTTTGAGTGACTCTGCCATTGATTAAGTAAGAATTGAACCTAAAGATTGTTTGATGTTATGGTTATTGGAAATATGTAGCGGTACTTGAACAAAGAAGGTGTTGATGAAGATTGCACTTGAAAATTCAAAGCGTGTGAATTTTACATTAACCTTTAGGTTCAATTCTCCCCTACCGATTATTATATATTGGATGTGTAATACCCCAAAATTTGCCCTCTCATTTCTTCATATCATTTAGCATGAGCTTTCATTGCATTGCATTGCATTCAAGCATAGAAAAAAATAAAACATCAAGCATTTAGCATTGCGTCTTGCATAAGGGCATATGATCAGTGGTTCTTCAGAGGTGTTGATCATCCAAAGCTAGAGAATAAGAGCCAAGTGTTCTCACAAGTCTCAAGAGTTCCTTAAGCCATATATCATCTCACTTTGATCTACAAGGCATGGGAAGAGAAGAATTCATCAAGAAGATTGGGCAGTGTATCATCTCCTACACAAGGCAGTAAAAAAAAATTAGGATCTGACCCACCAATGGGCAAGGTCCTTGAGTTTTTATCATCTCCAAAGGGCATATATCATTATTGTTTGAGAGGATACACATCATATTTAGAGGAATTTGGATTTGGAGGATGTGTTATTTCCTCCTAACCAGAGGGTGCCAAAATTAGGGTTTGACCTAGAATCAGTTTATCTCTGACCTTTTGGGCAAAACTTGATCTCATGGTATTCTTCATATTCTTAAGTGTATATGGATGGAAAATTGCTCATCAATTGGTTTCAGAAGGGTCTCAATTGATCAATTGCTTGATAATCAAGAAATTGGGGAAAAAGTCAACTGTGCAGTGAAAAAAGTCAACTCCTGACTTTTTAAGGTCAAATTCATGAAATTCATGTTATATATGTTCAATGGACAAGATTTGATCAAGAAATGATGGAGGAATAATGAAAAATCAAGAAATCACAAAACTGCCAAAAATGGAAACTTTAGGGTTGCCAAAAATAGTAAGTTTGGACCATTTTGCACCCTACTTTGAGGCTCTCTTTCTCCAAGATAAAAGCTTTAAACCTCAGGTCCAAGTTGAGCCAATTAAAGTTCATGTTCTAAGCTTCAAATCCATATAAAGAACTCCTCCATTGGATAAAAATTGAGTGAGTTATGGTTGATCAAAGTTTGAGAAAAGTAGGTCCAAAATCAAGTCATGACCAAGCGTGACCAAGCCCACCGGCCATAATTTTGACAAACACTTGGTGTGCCAAATGTCAAGCTGAATTTCTCAATGATAAAATCTCCAAATGAAAAACTTTTCAACATCAAAGCTGTTCCGTGCCATGCCCTCTTCAATGTTGATGTTGGACAAATTTTGATTTGATCAAGATATGATGAAGATATATTGGTCCAAAGTTGGTTGCTTCACACTGAAAACTTCTCAAGTCACATGGCCATGCCCAACTCAATTTTCCACGCCATACACCAGTCTTGGTTTCCAATGTTTCAGGTCACTTTTGTGTATGTTAGAAGCTTTATTTCCAACCATGTTGCATACCAAACTTGTAGTATTACACCTCCTCTTTCCATTGATCCCAAAACCACATTAAACCATTCACTAGATTGAGAGATTTTCACTTGCAAATCACCATGCTTGACACTGATGCATTAACAGCTTGGTGCACGATTTTGGTTCAAGCTTACAACAAACACTTGTGTACTTTTGTTTCTCCATTTAGCCAAACATCTCACCTGCCATGCATACACATACATAGAGTCATACATGAAAAGAGCAAAGTGAGAAAGCTTGCACGATAAGCTTCTGCATCACCACCATCCGTGCCATCACCACCACTCATGTTCAGCTCCACCATAACATCATAAACATTACCTCACCATAGTAAAACTCTTCACCACTCGCCCCTAACTAACTTGACTCAGTTAGTTAGGGTGCACTCACCTTAACCCAATTAACTCACTCTAACTCACTCACTTGACCATGAGTTAACCAATTAAACTCAACATATAAATCAAAGTTTCACTTCACAATTTCATTTCAACTCTCATTTTCTCACTCTTCCTCTCAAACACTTTGAAATTTTCTCTTCTCTCTCTGATCTCATTGCACGATTTCATCATTCTTACCAAGTATCATCATCATTCATCTTCCTCAGAGTAATCTTTAAGCAAGAACAAGTGATAAACTCTCAAGTGCAGCCTCATTTTCTCTTCCATTCCAAGATTCTATAGCATTTATTTTGCTTAGCTTGAAGCTCAGGATCTCAAGCTTTTCTCTGGTTTTCTCAACATTTCAAGTTCCTCCACATTTTCAGGTTTGAATTCACTCAACCTTAATGCTTCGTATTCATGTGATCTGAACTTGTTTCATGGCGTTTAGGGCTTACTAGAAGCTATGCGTGAGTCCTGGCTAGTTGATAGGCTCTTTAGGAGCTTAGGTGTAATTTTAGGGCAATATGTTTTGATTCTGTTTGTTGCATGTATGCATGATTCGTGGAAAATGATAGTGGATTCTTGATCCCCATAACTTCCTCTTCATTTTGGTATATAGTTTTTGTATTTCTGGAAAATGTGAGGTTGCAGGCGGTGGTTTTTCGCCGGAGAAGATGACCGGAGGTCCTTCTCCGGCCGGTGAGTTGTAATTCTAGGGTTTTGTAAGTTTGAATCCTGGCCGTTTGATTTGTGCATCGTGTGGCTGATATGTTGCCAACACATTAAAATCTTTTTATAAACTGAGTGCTTGTGTGTGGATGTTCCATGATTATTATCGTGTGTCCTCAATGTGATCCATTCATCATGATTGCCTATTTGATTCGTTGACTGATTATCACACGTTGAATGGATCTGATGGCTTGTGATGTGCCAACGCATTAAATTACCATGTGCTGTTCACGTGTTTTCATTTTAACTTCTGATGATTGAATGTACGCGCGTGTATTGTTATTACCATGTACATGATTTTGTGAGACGTTGGATCGTTGATTGGTTGAGATTCATATCATCCTGTGGCCATGATTGACTACGTACATTGACTGCATGCACACTCCTCACACACAATCACAATTTTAATTGGGTTGGACCATTTCTATTTGCGCCCCTTTGCTGAGCCCAATGGACATTTTGACTGGCGAATTACTTCCTTTGCACCCCCACTCCATTTTCCTCTTATTTGTATTTTATTTTCTATATTGTTTTGATTTAGTTTTTTTAAAAATAGTAAATGACATCTAAAAATACCAAATAAATTCATGAATCATATTTATAGTATTATAAAATTTTCACAAATTTTATTTTCTATTTTTCTATTATTTTTTTCCTCTGAATAAATTGTTGCTTGAATTTCCTTTTGAAGTGGTTCATTTGTGCACACTTGATCTTATTGATTTTATTTCTCATCATTGGTACATAGTTTGATCCCCATTCTTTTTTCATATTTCAGAGGATACTTTGAAGCATTTAAAAACATTTTTTTAATATTTTTAAAACCATCTTTGCATCATTTTTGAGCCATTTCTTTGTGCATGATCTTGTGAAATCCTAAGTGACTATTGCTTGATTGTTTGAGGTCTTTCCTTTCTAAATATTTGTATGATTTTTTTGGTATGATATTTACCTCTGGTTGAGGTCTCTTGAGACCTAATTTGGTGATTTTTGAATTGTGTTTGGTATTTGTTTGATGACTCTTGTTTGATGTCCTTTTTCATGAACTTCTTTGATCATGTTTGTTTACTTGCTTGATAAGGCACTTGGGCCATTGTATGAGATCACTCTTCTTGACTTCTTGAGCCATGTTTAGATCATTATAGGTCTGTTGATTGAAATTATAGGTCATTGGTTTGAAGTTGATGTCTTTTTGTGTACATGTTCAATACTTGTTTTACATGTTTCCTTTTGACCTATTTCCTCTTTCTTTTGCATCTAAGTGCCAACTTGAATTGTAATTGGTTTGTTTATGCCATGTTATTCTATTCATTTGCACTCCATATGAAGTATGCCTCTGACTTTGAAGTATTGTATTCATTCCATATGTCATTTATGTTCTACTTTACATACTTGTACATGTTGCATCCAAATGCATGTTTCTTTTGTTTCTAGTTTCTAAATGACTTGCAATTGCTTGAATGTGTTTGGTTTGAGCATTTTATTTTCATCCTAATATGACCTATCACTTTTGACTTTGGTACTTGAGTTTCACATTGATTATTTTGTAGGTTTGACTTATACCTTAAGTAACTTCTTTCCATGTTTAATTCATGATTCATGTCTTCTCACTTCTTCTCCTTATCACTCTTAATGCTTGGATACTTGTTTGTATGCCTCCTATGACATTTGTGCATCATGTTTAGGCACATGTTTAGGTCATCCACATTATGACTTTGATTTTATTTGGAGCATAATTGCATGATCACTTTGCATATTCACTCATTCTTCATCTACTTCTTTCATAATGCATTTCCTTGTGGTTTAAGGATTTGTTTGTGTGCATTTGATTTGTGATTGCTCTCATATCATTAGAGGACATTCTTATGATGTGCATTCTGACCTTATGTTTTCCTTTACCTTTAAGATGCTTTTACTTTGGTTATTGAATTTGTGTAAGCCTTAATTGTTCATCTTAATTGGTTTTTTCATTTGTAAATGTTTGTACTAACCATTTCAGGGGCCAATGGTAAGTCACTTGAGTGTGGATATGCATCTACATTCTAATTTCTTCCCTCATCTTTTAATCATTCAATTTGTGTTGTTTAAGCATTTTATAATGCTTTGCCTTCATAATCTTCTTTCTTCCCTCTTAGAAACAACTTAACTTCCATCTTGGAAGTAAGTTGTTTTCTTTCTTTCTCTTCTCCTTTCTCTTAGGATTAGGTTTCTTAAACCTCACTAAACCTTAGGATCACCATGCATGATAACATTAAGATTGAGTCTTAGTCTCCCTCTTTAGTTTTCACCTTTGATCCTCTTTTGAGTCCTTCTTCTCTCATCTTCAAACAAAAGTAAAAGCACTTAATAAAGGCATAACACCTATTGTATTTAGGCCTTTCATGTGGGAACAAGGAGGTGTGGGGTCTTCTCTCACTTTCTTGGAATGTTTAGCATGCGTCCCGTCTTGGGTCGATATGCAAAGCATTCGATCCTACTTGAGGGACTTAAATACAATACATGTTACAAAACTCAAAAACAATCAAAACTCTTCTTTCTTAAAAGACAAAAACAAACAATAACGTCTTTCCTTCGAGAATTATTTTCTCATCTCACTCATTCTCAACGTACAAACGTGCTTCTCCTCGTTCTTTTGCAAGATGGTAACGCACTCGGACCAGCGAGCCTGCAATGCCTGAGCTAGAACGTTAGTCGTTCCCTAAAAAACACAAACAATCCATCCCTAGTGAGGGGAACTACGTCACTCTGATTCTCATGTTCCCGATGAGATACGTAGGCAGTGGGGTAGGGCCCATTCGAGCACTTCTTTTATTTTCCCTACATTTGTTTCTCTTTCTCTCTCCTTCCTTCTCCAGTTCTCCCGTTGGCAGTTCATTACCAGTTTTCTCTACACCCTTTGATCGAAGCAGCAAGCGTGGATCCCATCGGGTACGATGGACGCGTGGGGGTGCTAATACCTTCCCTTCGTGTAACCGACTCCCGAACCCAGTTCTCTTGGTCGCAAGACCATGCTCTATCCTTCCTCTCAGGTTTACACGGTGTTTCCTTTCCCTCTCTTGGGATAAATACACATTGCTGGCGACTCTGTTTCGGTGCCACTTTCGCGTTTGTACTTGGATGAAAATCCCGGGAGCGTCAGGATGCAATAAGGATTAACGGTGAATTCCCTTCAGGATACTTTGAATACCTTAAAGTGAATTGCACAAACACACTAAGTTTATCTTTTGATAATAGTTTACAGAAAATTGTTTACAATACTTCACTCATGCATTAATGAAGTAAAAGATGATTTTAGAAAAATTGAAATGGTGAAAATGGATGTGAATATTTCAATTTTAGTGTGCTTTTTCTATTTTTCCAAGTGTATCTATTTATAGATAATTTGGCATCACTTGGTGAAAAGAAGCACTTTTTAATTAAAATTCTGCATTTGAAATACTGAAGCATCATATCCTTTTGCATTCAGATTATGACACAAGTGTTGCAATGGTTTAATGGAAGGGGTGTGTTTTGTAAACAAAATTTATTCAAAAATGTATCATACAATAATTGAATCCCAACACCTTTCTATTAAAACAAACACTCTTTACCATCAGGCTATTTAAGCAGAATGTGAAAATGTTGCTTCTAGTTTATATATATATATATATATATATATATATATATATATATATATATATATATATATATATATATATATATATATATATATTGTTATAGAAAACAATATTTTGGAAATCTCTTACAAATTTCTATACTTATTTTGATGAGATCAAGAAATATGACATTCATAGACTTTTGATAAGTGATACATGTAGTATTTAGTTTGAAAATCATGACAAGTCACTCGTTGAACCCCAACATATCTTGACATCTAAAAGTTGTCTTAAAGTTATCTTCCTCGCCCACAAATATTTTATCATAACCGAGTATCCACCCATAAAGGGAAGAATTGTATGGATAGATATAACTAGAGGTGTTCAAAATCGAACTGGTCTAATAGAAAACCGCTAACTGAATCGAATCGAAACTGCAAAAAAAACACATTTGGTTCATATGTGTTGGGTCATTTTCTAACAAAACTGTGTGGTTCGGTTTGGTTTGTAGTTTGTATTTTGAAAACTGAACCAAACCGAACAAAATCACATTATGTTACAAAATCTTTAATTCTTTAGAGAACTCAACAAAATATTATGTGTACAATGCAACATATGGCCTTGTCAGCAGGCCACAGGGATGTTATTTGGTGCGAATTTTTTGATTGGATTTCAATTAGATTTGTTGCAGATTTGTTAGCAATGTATGGTTGATTTGTTAGACAACTGTTGAAGATCAAATCAAATTTGAAATGGAGATTTAAATTTGAATTTGAATGTAACAAATCAAATCTTTTGGAGAGTTATATGGAACAATCAATTCCAAAAAGATTATCTATTATGCTTGACGAATTTAAATTAGATATCCATAAGGAAAAATCCCAGAAAACATTTCTATATAATGAGACTCAATTCTCATGTTTTACTTGAGAGGTTTGTACACAAGATTTAGTTCTTTGTGTCTAGGGTTTTTGAGTCTTGTATTCCACGTTAATGCCCTCATAAGGATTAATGTTGAATCTATTGTTGTACATCACTCTATGTTTAAGTAAGTTGGCATAGTTGTTAGTTTGTCTTAGTTGAGTTGTAAATTTAACATGTTTGTGTACACCACTCTATGTTTCAGTAACTTGGCATAGTTGTTGGTTTATCTTAGTTGAGTTGTAAATTCAACAATAAATAAACTTGTTATTGAGGTTCATCACTAGGGGTTAATGGTTGAAGAAAGTGAGTGGGTTCTCATATTTAGGAGAATACCTAAATAGATAGTCACTAGAGTCGGGGAGAGGCATAAAACTTCACTAGGTTTGAGTTTCTTATAAGACTAATTGTTTTAATTCAAAGTAGTGAATTTCCTTTCTTGGGTAGAGTTCCCTTCAGAAGTAGGTGTAGTTTTACCGAATTGGATTACCAATCTCTTGTGTTATTTTATTACGTCTTGTATTGTGTTTTTATTTTTTTCATACTAGGTGTCGTGCTATAGGTTAGCTTTTCTTCTTCGGTCCTTACGTGTCAAAAACCTTCGAACGGTCGTGTCCCCTAATATTCCCTAGCGTTATGATGATTTTAATGCATCATGGGTGGCTATTCTCTAGCTATTTTTTGAACATTGGGATTCTATTAAAGTCATTTTTCTCTTCCCTTTACTCCTACGCTCTTAATATTCTTTAAACAAGTTCGTTTAAACTTCAAGTGTTCTCCTTATTTCAGGTATTTTTTCTTTCACTCTTGATTTTCCTCTATTTTCTTTAGCAGAAATGGTAGTCCTTAGGGAATGTGATGATGAGGGTAAGGTTATCCATAAGAGTGACGAGGAGAGGAAAAGATTATGGGAAAAAACATTCAAGAGATGATGGATTCTATAGGGGTAAAAGAGTATATGCGAGTCATGGATAAATTTTACAATGAGATTCTCACTTCTGAAAGTGACTTTGACTTTGATTCTTCAGGTTCTATAGAATTTCTAATGGAGACTGTTGCTCCCTTCGATTCAGAGGTTATGAACCATAAGAATAGTACTGCTGATGACCTGGAAATTGCTAAAATCCAATCCCTGAGGATTATATCCTCTTCTGGTTCTGAGGATGATGTTATTTTGGAACCATGTGGTCCAAAGGAAAAAGTGTGTATACTTTGGCCAAAAGATGTTTCTGAAGAATTTTTCTACTTCTATCCTAGCATTTTGGAAGATTTCAACATCCGTATCCCTTTTTCTGACTTCGAGGTGGACGTGTTGAAGACCGTCAATATAGCGCCTTCCCAACTCTGTCCCAATAGTTGAGGATTTATAAAAGCTTTTGAGAGCGTTTGTGAGGTTTTGAACATTGTTCCGACCATAGGCTTGTTCTTCTCCTTCTTTGAGGTAAAAGGAGTTGATAACCGGAGCTGGGTTCAAATCAGTGGAATTCCTGGCCGAAGCTTCCTTCAGGCTTACACCTCAAATTATAAGAATTATAAACATCGTTTCTTGAGGGTCCGATGTGGGCCGAGATGTCCTCAGGTGTTATATGCCTTAGATGGACATCCGCGTTTTCCTCACTACTGGACCAAAGATCCCTTGTCGGTTATTGGTTTTAACTATGACAAACTGAATGACTTGGAACTCTAATCCTTGGCCATTCTTGACTCACTCTGTATGATGAGGATTAAAGAATTGTTTCCCTTAGATGACGACCGACTTCTTGATTTTCTGGGCAATCAAGATGACTGATCTGACTGTAGCCGTGCAAAAGAAATTTATGCAGGCAGCTCGGGAAGTCCGGAGAGGAGCTTGGGGTGCGTCTGCATCCAAATCCGATTTAAGTGGGTTAGAGGTCCGAGCACCAAACGACCCAAGGGAACGAGTACTAAAGTTGTCCAGAGTAAAGGTGAGCCCCAGCCTCTTGTTCTTCCTGTTCAAGATGAGATCTCTCAAGGTGATCCAAAGAAGCTGAAGGTTCTAATGAATGAAGATATCCATCTAGCCGAAATGGAGATCAATTCTCTCATGTGAGGCCCTGGGGAGGATTTTGCGTATGGGGAATTCAAGTTTTGGTCCAGTGATTTTGATGGCTTTAGATTTCTAAGTGATAACCTCAATGCTACCGAGGATGTTAATAAAGTTAAATCCATTGGACAACAAAAGATTACCCAGAACCTTAGTTCCTATCTGATGAGATGTGTCGTCCTCGCTCGTGGTTTGTTTGAATTATCTGATAACTCTAAAAAGATTGAGTCAAAATTTAAGGATGAAATCACTCAGTTGAAGATCACCCAAGAATCTCAGTCTAAGAAGCTTTCCAGCTTGGAGAATGATTTGGCTAATGCGAGGAAGGAAAGAGAAACTTTGGAGTAGGATCACAAGTCGGCCTTAACCAAACTTGTTGATCAATTGAAGATATTTGAGGCCTCAAATCCCGAGCTCTTATCATCCAATAGCGATCTTAAAGAATCTCTGAAGAAAGCTTAGATCGACATTTTGTCTGCTGGTGACGAAGCTTTCAATAGAGCCAAAGATCAAGTTCTCTGCCTCCATCCTGACTTGGATTTGTTGGAGATGGATTACTTCAAGGTGGTGCAGGATGGTCGTCTTGTGGATCTTGGCGAGCTAGAAAAAGATAGCCCGGGGAGATCTCAAGGACTGGTCAATGATGCTGACGGGAATGTGAACCCGGCCAATAATGATGTTGCCAATGAGACTTCGGCTGCTACATAATCTTGATTGTTATACCCCAAATTTTACCCCTTAGATGTCATGACATTCTTGCACTTGCATTAGGAATCAATCATCTATGCATTGTCAACTAACCATCATATTTTTCTAGTTTGTTCTTCTATTTGAAAGCTAGGGTTTTGCACAAGGAGAGGGCAAGATCCACAAGCCAAACTCTCATACTTTTCAAGGTTTCCTAAGACACTTCTTGGCTCAATACATCCATCCCAAGTGTTCACTAGGTGGTCAAGAAAGGTGTTTGAATTCATCTGTTCAAAAAAGTCAACTGAGGCTCCAAAAGCTCAATATTTGTTCTGGAGGGTTGATCATGAGGTTTTAAAATCACATTCCATGATCTCAAGTGATTGGATAAAGAGAAATCAAAGAGGAACCATAAAATCAGGAGTTGTGAAATTAGGGTTTTGACCTAAGGAATTACAAGGAAATCTTGGTGTGATCAGTCAAGGTCTTGAGTGGTTCATCAACCAGTTGAGCTTTCATACATTCAAGAGGCCCTATTCATCAAGAAATCAAGTGTGTTTGGCTCCCATCACAAGTGCAATGAACCTCAAGTTCATCTAGCCCCAAATTAGGGTTTTGTCAGGAAAAGTCAACCATTCCTTTGACTTTTGACCAAGGCATGATCCCAAGTCTTGGGACATGATTCTGTACGTTCATAAAGGATCACATAGTTGAATTCAAGCCATCTATGGTGTTTGATAAGTTTGAGAGAGCAAGATCACAAAGGATCACACAATTGAATTCCTGAGGAAATTAGGGTTTTGTCTGAAAAGTCAAACCTTTGACTTTTGGTGTTTTGGATCCAAGATGAAGTATTCAAGTCATATTCCATCAAGACATGTTTGATCTTTAGATTGGATTATGAGAAATCAAGATTTACGAGGTTTCTTGCAAAAAGGGAAAAGTTTGGTTTTTGAAATTTTTCTAAGTGTGGAAAAACTTTAGTCCTTGTGTGAACTTTGAAGAGTCATAACTTTAGAACCACACATCCATTTTTTGTGATCTAAAGCTCAATTTGAAGCTCTCATCATGAACTTTAAAGTGTATTAGAGGGTCATTCCTCAAAAGAGGCTTGATTTTTAAGTTATGAAGCTTGGAAGTTTAGGTCAAGTTAGGACTTAGTGAAATTTCACCCTTTTTGCCTTAATTTGCAGCCAACTTCAACCACATTTTTCATCATGATCCCTTTGGATTCAGAACTTGGAGTGAACATGAACATTGTAGAGAATACTTAGGGGCTTTCCAAAAAGTACTAGAACTCCCCAATACAATAAGTGATCTAAGAGAATCGAAGCCATGAAGTTGAGGGTTTGAAACTTGAATTTCAAGGTTATGCACTTGGTGAACTTATTGCAAATCCAATTTCTTGCTACATAATCTTGCATTTCAGAAGCTATTACTTGCATATCTTCATTTGCTCAGAGGATTGCATGAGTTTGGGAGCATTATCCAACAAATTTGAGCTTTAACCATTTGATCTTGCTATTTATGGCATAAAGGCTTAACTTTCATTTTGGAAAAGGTGACTTTATGCATAAAGTCAGCTTCTTGAGCTACCAACTTGTTTCCTTCAACCCTCAACTTTGCTTTTGCACAGAGGGAAAGTTCTGAATTACTAACAACTCTAGAGGAGGTCAGCCCTATGCATTGGAACCATGAAGCATCTTGGCAAACTCCACTTGCATTTCAACTAAAGTGCAACTAAACCAAAACCAAATCAGTTGCATTGCTGCAATTTTATCTTTCCCTCCCTCTTGCCTATAAATAGAGCATCCCAACACACTTCAAAACACACAAAAACTCAGAGCAAAAATCACTTAAGAGCCTTCCAAAACCAGCTCTTGCACTAAGTCACTTCTTAGTGCCAAGTATCCACCGTTTGCATAAACCTTGCCAAAATCATTTCCAGTCACAAAACTCTCAAGCCAATCACTCTAACACATCACAAAACATGTGTTAGAGCTGTTCAAACACTCACTACCATAAAAAACCTCTCAAATCCAAAAGTCAACTCTCAAGCCTAAGAAAGGTTGACTTTCTGCATCTTTTAAGACCAGACCTTGTTCCTTTCACTTCTATCCATTCCAACACCTCAGAAACCTCCCAAAAATCATCCTCAAGGTGTTCCAAACTCATTTCACCAACTGTAACACCATTTACCCCAATTCACTTTTGGCAACTTTGGTCATTTGTGCAAGAAGGAGGCATACACCAGTCCAACTAACTTCTTTGGTTTTCAAGCACTTAGAAAGGATCAAAGAGGTGTATAGGAGCTGACCAGGTCATTAATCTCTGGCTGGAACATCTATTGTGAAAACTGCAAGTTTGAGCTTCAAGAGGCATGTGATTTCCAATCTGACTTTTAGAAGCATGTTGATTTTTGATGTACACTGAGCATGTTTAGTTTAGGTATGATGTATTTGACCTGTTTGATTCATTAAATTTGATATAGCATGAATGTATTGAACTGTGTATTAAAAAATGCAAGTTTGAGCATATTTAGAGACCTCCATCGTGTTTTGAGTTAGGGACCCCTTTAGCAAAAACTAATTGGACCAATAGATTCCTTACAAAAAATCAAGCAAGTTTGATTTTTACAACTTCCATTTTCATGGAGTATTGAGGGAGCTGAGTTTGTTCTTGCAAGTGATGGATTATAGGTCACAAACCAGGTTGGACCATGGCCAGGGCGCCAGCCTGGCCTAGAAATCAAGTTTGATATTTATTTTATTGGTTTCAATTCAGTAAACGGATGTATTGGCCACCCCAGTGGCGCTACTCTTGCCTTGCCTTGCCTTTCACATGCCTTGTCCTAGGTTCGATTCCTACAATCAACCCTTTTGCCAACGCGCATGTTATTTTTGTAAGGGATTCAAGTTGATTTCCCTTTTATTTTTTTGAAGGCCTGTGTGTACAAACCCAACAACCAACGCAGCTGGTTATTTGTTTTAACCCCAACCACTAGGTCGTGGGTTCAAACCCCACTAGGAACATTTCCTTTGTTTTTATCACTTAGTTTTTTAGTTTTCTTTCACAACTTCATCAATTTATAACTTCCTGATACTTTAGAGTTTTTAATCCATTCTTTTTGCATTAGTCTCCTCTTGTTACCTATTTTATTATGACATAAAAAAATCTCCAAAAAAAATACTTATTTTTAAGGTCTTTGTTCATATAAAAGATTAGGTTTTTTAGGATTTAGTAAAAGAAAGTTTTGACTTTAGGGTTATACCATTTGATTTCCCTTACATTCTTAGGACTTTTACAACTTGTCTTACCATGTTTAGACCATTGAGCCTTAACTTGAGTTTGCCCATTTGTATAGTTTGAATTAGGTACACTTTTAAGTGTATATGTTTATATGTTTTATTTTATGGACTTTTGCCATCCCCTTAAAGTCTTAGATAAGTCTTTACCTTAATTTAAGACTTCCCCCCTCATTAATATATGACACCAATGTATATACAAACCATCACCTTAGGTCATACCATGTACATATGTGCTTAGACTCTCTTTCATAAAAGTGGACTTTACATGAACATAAGTGATACTTTCCCTTTACATAAAGAGCAGATCAAAGACATTCCCCATGTTAGGTCATCACCTATTTGATCAAGATATCTAAACTTGTACCATGACCCCTTTTGGTGTTTACCTTGCTCATTAATGAATGATCCTTGTGTGCTAACATAATACTTGTATACTTTCTTAAGTGCTCACTTTGAATGTCATTACATTTACCATCATTATCCATGAAATATGTTCATATGTTTATCAACCCCATTAATTCATGTGTGGATACCATTGTCATCTTTTATCTTTGAACTTAATTAAGTTATCCCTTTAAGTGGGGTTAGCTTGTTAGCTCTTCTCCTTAACCCTCTTTGTTCCCCTCCTTACAAAGGAAAGTCTCTTTATTGACTTCAATGTCATAGATAGCTTATTTACCTCTTGGCCTCATTAGATTCACCTCTCCTTGACCTAATCTTGGATCTTTACCTCTTTTGTGAGCACTATCATCATAGATGTTTACTTCCCTTTTTGGCCTCATTAGAGCCACTTACCTTACAACTTAGGATTCAACTAGAGTTCTTCAACTCTATGTGAGCATCATCATAATGATGTTCCATTTCTCTTTGGCCTGATTAGAGCCATTCACCCTTTAACTTAGAGATTAGGATAAAGTTCTTAAACTCTATGTGATTCTCATCATCATGAGTATTCACTTCCCTTTTGACTTTGTTCAAAGTCAACCTCTTAGACTTACCCTTTCAACTTAGACTTAGAGAGTTCTTTAACTCTATATGAGTATCATACTCATTCCCCTTGGGACTTTGACCATAGTCAATGGTTCCTCACCCCCGTTGAGGTGAACTACGAATGCTCTGATTCCATCTTAGTCAGGATACGTATGCACGAGATGTGACGTCTTAGCAAGCATACCTAGTGTATATACCCTTAGGTCTTTATCTTAACCTTATCACCTTTTCCTTAGCAAGAAATCATAGCATAACACAAATACAAATAAGAGGTTCCTGTAGAGTACTACAGATATCTAGGATGCTAACACCTTCCCTAGGTATAACCAACCCCTGAATCTTAGATCTCTTAGTTGTGTCTTTACATAGCGCAATTAGGGTTTTCATCGATCTTTACCCTTTCTTTGGATAAATCAAAGCTCGGTGGTGAATTTCAAAGTTTTGTGATTCAAGTTAATTAATAGCTTAATATCTGATTCTCACTGCAACAGAAATGGCGACTTCACTGGGGACTATCAATTACACGAGGGTTACGCCTACCTTGTTTTGTATTTGTGTTATTTATATATTTTTCTTGCTTGTATATATGTACATATATGTATATTTGTATACCTGTTTGGGTTCTTCTGTTTGGCAGGGTTGCTACTTTTGAGTGGTGAGATAAGTCCTAACCCAGACTTGAGAGCACACATATGATAGGATTGTGGTGTAGTCAATAGTCGGCTGTTGGGAGTAGTCCTAACATGTTTGGCATATGATGACCATGCTCAGTGGAGGCCCCTTTGGGATTATTGATGTCTGATGCGAGTAGTCGTATTGATGTCACTCTTTTTGACCTGGGCGTTTGTGATACTGAGGACCTTTAGTTACCTTTACCCCACTTGGCCTTTTTAGGACGTAGTGCAGTGATTATCCAGGTGTAGACCTGAGATGGTTGTCATGCGATACTACACTCAGACGAGTTTATCTTGAGAATATTATTAACCCGCACGAGTAGTCTTGTAGGCGATAATATCCGAAATATTTATCGATGACTTTTGGAATTTCTTAGAACCCTGTCCTACAGATGATAAACCCATAGTACACACCTTTTGGGATGGGTAGACCATGGCTCCATGCTCATGATCTACAAACTTAGGCCCTCATTTTGTTTGCCTGTATATATGTGTATATGTGTGAATATCTGTATATGTGTGTTTGTGCATACATTCACACATTCATGAATAACCCTATGGTTTCAAGGAACTCAGATGTTCTTTCTTTTGTAAAAAAACTCAATAGAGATCATGGTTTTGAAATGAATCTTTTTTAGTTTTTCCAAAAAAATGTTTGGCACTTGCTTCTGAGTTCCTTGAAACCATTTGGCTTACATTTGCATCCCATGCGCATGTCGTCACATTTGCATTGCACTTGCATTTCTCAGCCTTAAGTCTCATCATCTTCTTCTATCTCTAGAGGATATCTAGAACGTATTCTGGACAAATGGCGACGATGAATGAAAGGCCGGGAAGCTTTGAGGGAGGAGATCAGAGTCCTCAAAGGTCAGATGATTTGGGTCTTGGAGACTTTGCAAAACTTGATGAAGAAAGAGAGACACTCTTACCCTGTTACACCCAAAGAAGTTGTCACTTTGTCATCTCTAGTGGTTCTTCCGACTCAAGGATTTCCTCAGTGTCAACGGTGTCATACCCCAAATTTTGACCACTAAGATTTCCCATCATTGGGCAAATCATCATCACAATATGGATGAACCATCATGCCTCATCTCCCCAAAGATGGGTGAGCATTCACTACTATCAAAATTAGGGTTTCAAGCCCTCTCAGAGTCTTACACAAAGGATCAATCAAGGAATGACATGATCTTCAACTTTTATAACCTCTCAAACATCCACAATGGATAAAGAGGACTCCCACAGCAAGAATCAAGCACAATGTTGCAGCATTCCAGGTGGATTAAGCCTTAAGATCGACAGTGTCACCAAATTAGGGTTTTGGTCGACCAGGGCCTCCAGATGGAAATTTTCCTCTGGGCATGAGCCAATGCTTCAAAGCATAACTTAAGATACTCCATGGAACCTCATGGACCCAATCATCAAGTCAATTTAGCCTCAGGGGATGCATTCATAAAAAATCAGGAATTAGGGTTTCTTGACCTAATTCACCCCTAAGTTGACTTTTAGGACAAATCATGAGCCAAGACCTCAAGACATGATTTGAGGGTCTCTAATAAACCACATTGATCCATTTACAACAATGGATTGATCCAAGAAGCTTGATCAACAAGTTTCGATTTTATCAGAACCATAATTAGGGTTTTGCAGGAAAAGTCAACTGTGCCTTTGACTTTTGACTAAGACATGCTCCCAAACCTTGGGACATGATTCAATACACCCTATAACACCTATGAAATCAATCCATCAAGTTTGATTTAGGCCAAGGACTTGATTTTATAGAGGATCGCACAGTTTGGAATTCATCTGACAAAAAGTCAACTGTGCACAAAAGTTAACTTTGACTTTTTTAGATTTTTCACAATTATGGTTATTTAACCCTAAAATGATGTTAATGTGTGATTAGAATCATCATTCATCAATAAAAATCAAGAAAAGTGGGATAACTTGTAAAAGGGGTAACCATAAAAACTTAGAAATTTTCTAAGTTATGGAACAAAGTGGCTAGGGTACCAACTTTGGAGGATCATAACTCCTAAACCACAAGGCCATTTTTCCCCATTCAAAGCTGGATTTGTAGCCTCATGGCCCTCTACAAAAGCTTCAACTACACCTCATTCCAATTCATAATGGATTTTGAGTTATGGAATGATCAAAATGGCTGAAAACATGAAATGTCATTTTTTCCAACACTTAGTGAAATTTTCACTAAGTCAGAATCTGCCCTGTCTTTTTTCCAAATGTAGGGGCATTTTTCACTTAGATCCAAAAAGTATCAAGACCAATTATGATCACATACATGTTGTATCATATGAGGGCTTTCCAAAATGACCAAGAACTCCATGAAACTCCACTTACACCATGAGATATGACCATGCCAATATGCCTTGCTGCAAACTGTCATGGCAAGGCAAATTTGGGGATTTTGCTCGATTTGCTCAAATTTTGCAAAGGGCGAGCAAATCTATCCATCTGAACACCTCAATGAGGGACCAAGAAGGGACAAACACTGATCCATCAGCCTCCCAAGTCTTTGGAACCAAAAGTAGCATGCCAAACCTAGAAATCCCTAAAGAGGGGACAAGACTCCAATTTTGGTTTGGAGGATTTAATGGATGCACCAAGGTGGCATGGACTGAGCCATTCCCAACTGAATTTAGTCAAGACTTATCCAAGACCAAGGGAACCTGCAGCCTGTGCCCTAACCTCTAGTCAATGGCTAGAGGAGACTTGGATTCCTAGTGATCAACATTGGCCAAACCCCTGCTGCAGTTGCCTTTCACTATTGCAGCCAAAACAAACTTGATCTACTATAAATAGAGCTCATTTGTGCTCAGTTTAAGTACGCTAAAGCACTACAACACTTGCTCTCCTCAAAATCTCTTTCTCTAGGAAAAAATGCCTTCTTTAGCAAGGTAATTCTGAGTTTTTGAGTTAGAGAGCAATTCCATCACAACTCATGATCCAAACACATCCAATATGTCATGTCTAAGCTGTCCAAACTCTCACAAGTGACCTGTAACACCAAAATCTCAAAGTCCCCTCCCAAAACCTCAAAATAGGGCCTTTTTGCATTTTTCAAGCCATGTCTTGATTTAGTCACTTTCCAAACCAGATAAAATCTCAAACACACTCCAAAAATCATCCTTGAACTGTCCCAAATGGTTCCACACATCTGGAACACCATTTGAGAGAGTTGCTATTTTGGCCACTTTTGCCCCTTTTGCAAGAAAGGGCCAGTTTCTATTCATGAGGTTTCCAGCTGGTTCCAACCACTCTAAAATCTTCTAAGGGATCATTTGAGATTATCCAAGGCATCAAAATATTTCTGGAATAAAGCACTTAGCAGATAGCCCAAAAGCTCCAAAAAGAGGTAAGCATCACAACTTGAACTCTCTGAAATATGTCTTGCTTTGAGGTCCACTGATCATGCATCTCTTATACATGTTATATGTGTTGTGTTTGCACCAATTTATCATGTAATTCATACCTGTACCAAGAGGTAGCACATAAAATGCAAAACATGGCCTATTTCCAAACCACTATCTGGGAAAACCACCACCACCATTGGATTCCTTGTGAAATTCTAGGCCAGATACATATAAATTTTGTCTCCATCCATGGAGAAATGAGAAAGTTATGGCCTTCACGTTTCTGACCAAAATCTTGCCTTGCCTTGCCTTGGCCAGGCCTAGAAAACAAGGCAAGCCTTGTATATTTGTGGTTTTGTTTCAATCAACGGATGTATCACCACCCCAGTGGTAAGGCGCGCGCCCTGTACACAAGAGGTCTGGGGTTCAAATCCCCCTCGCCCCAGATCCTCTTTTTGCTATTTTTTCCACTTTTTATTATTTTTCTTATTATTTTTAATGATTTGAAAAATTAATAACTTCCTCAATTTGAATTATTTTTTATTGGTTCTTTTTGCAAAAAATCACAAAAATGTTGAAACATTTTATTCCTCAAAAAAATCAGATTTATATTATTTATTTGTCCAAAATGTTGAAATAACCAAACAGCATGGAAGCTCTACAACCGAGTAAGTATTTATCCGCTTTCATTTACCGCTTTCATATGTATATAACTGTATTGTGGGGCTGTTTCGCTGTAAGTCTTCTTTCACAAACTTTTATATACTTGTCAAATATCAACTGTGTAATACTAGTATAGTTATTTAGAGTTTTCCCCGGCAACTACGTCTAGCATTAGGTAAAGCCCTGTTGGTCACTCTTAAATACAAACAAAACTAGATCCCCATAGGATTTCCAAATACAATCTTCCCTCCTCTTGGGGTTAAACAATATGGAGACGTGAAAGGCAGCATTCTCGGTGAACCCTTTCTCAGACTGTCACGCTTTGAAATTGTCAAAGAAACTCTACTCCCAGAGTTGGCCTATTCTCCGTGAATAGAATCTCTTGAGTTTCTTCCAAATTCTCGGACTTTCCTGGCTTGATCTATTCTCGGTGAATAGCATGTCTTGAACTTCTCGGGGTTTGGGGACCCACAGGCTTCCTAAAAGCATCCCCGCCTCCTCTTGGGCATTGTACAAGGACCCGTCGACTTCTTAGAAGTTCTCATGCCTCCTCTTGGGCTTAATACAAGGACCCTGATGACCTCTTAAAGGTATAAGACAGAACTTAGTCATCCTTTGCTAGAGCAGTCTTTCCAGCGTCAAAACTCTGGCCATTGTAGGGTTGATACTCATCCCTTAAATGCTTGTGCCTCCTCTTGGGCATTGTACAAAAGATAAAACTCTAGACTTGGACAGTCTAAGACCCTTGAGTCTCAAAGACATTCTCAAGTTCCCTTCAAACATAGCCAGAAAGCCAGTCTCTCTCATGAGAGTTCCCCACACTTGGACTCGCTTCCGGATCTCCAGAATCCACAGCGATAAGACAACCTCCTCTTGGGCTTTGTACAAATGATTCTCCCTAGCAGAGCTAAACTTTTCAGACTCTCTTGTTGAGTCAATCTCCCTTTTAGCCTCTATCTCAGGCTTCGTACGAGACATCAAATCACTCTCTTGTTGAGTATAAAAGATTCTCTTGTTGAGTCATCTTTTAGCCTCCGTCTTGGGCTTCATACAAGACACATATAAAAATCACTCTCTTGTTGAGTATAAAAGACTCTCTTGTTGAGTCAGTCTTCTTTTAACCTCCATCTCGGGCTTTGTACGAGATACCAAAAACACTCTCTTGTTGAGTATAAAAGACTCTCTTGTTGAGTCAATCCCCTTTTAGCTTCCGTCTTGGGCTTTGTACAAGACATACACAAACACTCTCTTGTTGAGTATAAAAGACTCTCTCGTTGAGTCAAACCCTTTTTATCCTCAACCTAGGGCTTCGTACGAGACAACAAAACAATCTCTTGTTGAGTATAAAAGACTCTCTTGTTGAGTCAATCACCATTTTAGCCTCCGTCTTGGGCTTTGTACAAGACATATAAAAACACTCTCTTGTTGATTATAAAAGACTCTCTTGTTGAGTCAACTTCTCTTTAGCCTTTGTACAAGACAGAAAGAACATTTTCCCCGGAAAAGTCAAACTTCTAGCCTCCGCTTAGGCTTTGTATAAGGAAAACCTCGGTTGAGTCAATTAACCTTTTGGCATCAAATCTGTGCCTTGCTCACAGCATACAAACATCAACAACTCCTCTTTAGAGATGACAAATTCTCTCTCATCCAAACCACCTTTAGCTTTACATCTTGGGCTTTGAACAAGATACAAATCACCTTTAGCTTCATGTCTTGGGCTTTGAACAAGACAGCAAAATAACCTTTTTCCTCCCATAGAATAGGAGGAACTACGATCGCTCTGATTTCTCTGTTTCGTTAAACGGGAATACGTAGGCATAAGATTGCAAAATCTTAGCGAGCATACTAATCAAAAACCCAAATCCAGTACCCCCATATATCAACCCAAAAGCACCAAGTCCTAATATCCTACCAAAAAACCTCGCAAATGATCCAGACATTTTTATTTTAAAAAAATATAACCGAAGAAGGACCCACATCTTAATCGCATCTGTAACCTAACAGACCACTGTTCAAACTCAGTATGCAAGCAGGGTTAATTGGAGACATCTATTTCCATTCCTTAATCAACTCAATAGGATAAAAAATGAATCGAACTGTAGTACCCAAGCAATCGTGACTAAGGACCACAAAAATCGCGCTATAGAAAAAATGGCGCCCACCGTGGGGCCGGTAGAAAAGTGACTTTCTTACACTCTTCGATAGAGACCTTAAGTTCAACAGATAACACAGAAATGGCGACTCTGCTGGGGAGCCATTGTCTGTATAGTATCATAAGACTAGAAGTCTAGGATGATTAAGACAAATATATATACTGCTTTTCCTAATTGATATATGTGTTTATTTTTCTGCTAATGGGAATGCGTGTGATGCCGCATGTGGAAAGATTGAGTATACACCTAAGATAGGTGATGGCAATACGGGTAATCTTACTGGGAGTGAATTCCAGCTAAGAGTCCCCGGTCGACCATCAAACTCAGTGGAGACTCCCTTTGCAGATACATTGCCTATACGACTTCGGTTGTTGAAAGTAGTGTGGTCGACTGGGTTATCTGAGAAGCTGAGGTTTTTAGTAGGCTGAAACCATTTTGTAGTGCGGAAGCTATCAGAAATAGTTGTCATGCGATACTACCCTCATTTGAGATTACTCTAGGATACACCAGCTCACTGGCGATCCGCTAGCTGTTGTCATCCCAAGAGGGATCAATGATTTTGCGGACAGGTACAAAAAATCACCAGTATAAACCTTTGGGGGGGGGGTAGAGCCTTGATTTCATGACACCGACCCTTTGACCCCATGTTTTTGCTATGTTTTGTGTGCTGCATTCATACATTCATTTAAAAAACATTAAAACAAAGAAAAATCTTCTCTTCTAGTCTCTCTTTTTCAAGTATGGAGGACTGCTGTCCCGATTAAGGGTCCATGTAATTGAAGGAATCATGTCTACACTAATTCAGTTCTACGATCCGGTCTATCACTGTTTCACATTCCCGGATTATCAACCAGCACCAATGCTGGAGGAATACTCTCACCTGACTAATTTACATATCACTGATCACGCTCCCTTTTCTAGACTGGAAGAAATTCCAAAGGATCAGACCATTGTAAGAGCAATTTATTTGGATGAGTCAGAGGTCAGGACTCACATAACCACTAAGGGTGGAATTCAGGGTTTGTCAGCCCAGTTCTTAACAAAGAAAGCTCTATACTTTGCTAGTATAGGGAATGTGGCCGCTTTCGAGAGCATCTTTGTTTTGCTCACCTACGGGTTATTTTTGTTTCCCAACATCGATAACTTTGTAGATATCAACGCCATTAAGATTTTTCTTATTGGCAACCCTGTACCGACTTTGCTCGCAGATGCGTATCATTCTGTACACTTAAGGAATCTATACAGCGGAGGAATGATCACATGTTGTGTACCCCTGCTTTACAAATGGTTCACTTCCCATTTGCCAAAGTCTGCTGCATTCTGGGATCAAAAGAATACTTTACGTTGGTCACAGAGAATCATGTCTCTTACCAACTCTGACATCGATTGGTACAATTGAATCTATGACGGGATCAGAATCATTGACCGTTGTGGAAACTTCCCAAATGTACCCCTTATAAGAACTAAGGGAGGAATTAATTATCATCCGATTTTAGTTCATCGTCAATTTGGATACCCAATGAGGCATATCCCGCGTAATGCTCATCTGGAAGGTCTTTTCTTCAAGGAAGGATAAAACGACAGGGCACTAAGGACAGAAATAGTGCATGCCTGGAAACACGTTCATAGGAAAGGAAGAGAGTCTCTAGGAAAACCAGATTGTGTCTCGGTGGAGCCTTATCTCCACTGGGTACAAACTAGAGCTCTCAAGCTGAGGATGCCTTACCCTCGTCAGGAAGTTCTTCCATTAAGGGACTCTGCCCTTTATTTTATGTCTGAGACGGAAAAGCTTCAGGTTACTCTCAGCAAAGTTCAGCAGGAGATGAGGTCTTGGAGGAACAAGTACCGTATTCTCAATGTGGAGTGCAGGAAAATACAGCAATTGTTAAAAGAAAAGGATGCTCTGATTGAGATTTTAGAGCAGCATGCTGTAGAGAATCAGGATGACCAAAGGAATTTGCTCGTTCCTTTCGCTTGGCAAAGGAATGACAACCCGACAACGGCCGAAGAGCCCCGGTCAAAGAAAAGGAAAGTACCAGAACCAGCACCTGAGCTCTCCTCAGAGAGGACTCAGGATCCATTAGCTTAGATTTCCTTTTTCAGCACTTTGTAATCTACTGTATTTTCACTTCCGCAATATTTGAATTCAATAAAACGGGGTTTCCCCACTGTTTGATATTTGTAATATAATTGTCCAAGTTTACTTTGATTAAACAAAAACATATAATTAATGTAATCATTGCATATCATTCATCATTCTCGCATCACGCATTCTTACCTACGAATCTCACGTTTGCGTCTCGATTCTAGAGTCAAACATGTCTCATTCGTACAATACTCGGGCCAATCGTCAGAAAAATATGGATTATCTCGAGGAAGAGAACAGAGAGTTGAGGGAAGAGATCGACACTCTGAAAGAGGATCTGAGAAAGCTTCATAACGACATGCAAGCTCTGGCAGAAGCTCAGATGCAACAACAAAGGACTGTGATCTCAGAGATCACATCAACGCCCATAGTGGAAAAGTATGATCCTAGGTATAAGATACCGAAAGATCGTCCCTGGGGCATGCCTATTAACTATATCCCGGAAGGATATATTCCGCCGATAATGGAAGATCCAAAAACTTCAGCAGGAGCCGCTGGGTCTGAAGGTTACAAACTTCGGGAAAGCAAAGATGCCAGGGGCATGACAACAACTCCTGAAGGTTATAAACTTCGAGAGACACCAAGAGTCTCTGCCATGATGACTATACGACCGCCCGTGGTACACACTATCCCGGAAGGACAGATTCCACAGATACCCTCTGGTGGGAATGAAAGTATGTTCGACAGAATGAATGAGTTCCAGGAACAATTCCTGGAAATGTAGAAGGAACTGCAAGCCATTCGCAGTCAGGATTTATTTGGAAAAGACGCCGCAGACCTTTGTTTGGTCCCCAATGTGAAAGTTCCGCACAAGTTCCAAGTGCCTGATTTCGAAAAGTGCAAGGGTAACTCTTGCCCTCAAAGTCACTTAGTGATGTACGCTCGGCGAATGTCAGCTCAGACAAAGAACCAGGAGCTACTGATTCACTACTTTCAGGATAGTTTAACCGGTGCCACACTCAAATGGTACATGGGTTTAAACTGCACTAAGATCGCTACTTTCAGAGATCTTGGCGCTGCCTTCGTTCAGCAGTATAAGTACAATCTGGACATGGCACCAGACAGAGATCAGCTCAGATCAATGTCACAAAAGGACAAGGAAACCTTTAAGGAGTATGCTCAGAGATGGCGTGAAATTTCCGCTCAAATTTGTCCACCTCTTGAAGAAAAAGAGATGACAAAGATCTTCTTGAAAACCTTGAGCTCATTTTACTACGACCGAATGGTTGCTAGTGCGCCCAGTGATTTCACCGAGATGGTGGGCATGGGAGTTCGTCTTGAGGAAGAGGTCCGGGAAGGACGTTTAGTTAAAGACGTTGGATCATCAAGTAGTACAAAAATATACGGTAGTGCTCTCCCTAAGAAAAAAGAGCAGGATATTGGGAATATCTCTCTCGGAAAGAAAAAGTGACATTACCAACTAGTAGCAACTGTAACTCCTGCTATTAACCCTGCGCCTGTTCCTACGTATCAACCTCAGGTTGGGCAGAGCCAACCTAATCAACAGCAATATCAGCAAAAGACACAACAGCCTCTTCAGCAGGCTCGTCCTCAGTACAACAACAACCGTACAACGCGACCACCGGGGTTCGACCCTATACCAATGTTGTACGCAGAACTGCTTCCATTGTTACTGGTCAAGGGGCATGTCCAAACCAAGTCTCCTCTTACAGTACCGGAAAATCCGCCTTTTTGGTTCAAAGCGGATCAGACTTGTCCTTACCATCAAGGAGGACCAGGGCATAACATAGAAAACTGCCTTAGTTTCAAATCCGATGTGCAAAAGCTTGTTAGGAGTGGGGTCTTATCTTTCAAAGATACAAATCCGAATGTTCTCACGAACTCGCTGCCTCAACACGAGAAAGCTGCGGTAAATCTGATAGAGGGAGAGTCCAATGATATCTATCAAATTCACGATGTACTCTTATTGAGGGTCAATCTGGTCAGGATGCATCGCAGACAGAGTGGATATGGCCATGTGCCACCTCATAACTATCATCAGTGTGATATCTGCTCTAAGAACAATCAAGGATGTTCTGTTGTGCAATCAGCTCTACAGGAACAATTGGATCTCGGGTGGATCCAAGAGCATCGAATTCGTGGGGTCAACATGACTTATGCAAATTCCAACATCATTCAGAACCACGACATCCGTGCGATGAATGTCAACTTAGTGGCAATGCACTCAGGGCAAAGCCAGTATCATAATCTGCTGCGGCATGATTACAATTCATGTTTGACTTGCTCGATAAACAAACAGGGATGCTCTTTTGTACAAGAGGCCCTCCAGCATCAGATAGATCTTGGATGAATCCAGGACTACCATGATAAAAATCCTTATCAGATTAACATGGTTCAAGTCTTTGATATTCGTTTGATGAATACCAGTTTGGTGGAGTTACACGCCAAGCTAGTCCAACTCGGTTTTCTCGCTTCACATGATTATCTGAGTTGTACAGTATGCCGTGAGAGTAACCAAGGGTGCGCTCTTGTGCAAAGAACGTTGCAACACTTGTTGAACCACTGGTGGCTTCCGATCTATATGGATGAAGACTCCCTCTACTGGACGAATCAAAGGTTCTTAGCCAAGAACTGATTGAAGTTACTTACGACAGTCAGAAAAATCAGAAGGCTCCCGTAGTTATCTACCTACCGGGACCGTTACCATATGAATCAACTAAGGTGATCCTTTACAAATACGGTGCAACAACCATTGAGAATGGAAAGGAAGTTCCATTACCCTCTGTTGTGAATATTGCAGACATCAGTCGAGTAACACGGAGTGGTCGAATCTTCAACCGAGGAGTTGGAGAACCCAGTAGAGAAAAGGAACCTCTAACAGAAGTTCCTAATCCACCAGTCGGTCAATCTAGTGATCCCGACCTTTCAAAGAACGGTGATGAGATGCTGAAGCTCATCCAAAGGAGTGAATACAACATTATTGATTGTTAGTTGAGTAATAGCGGGGGTGTTTTTAATCGTCTCCACAGGGATTGTTTGATATTTGATGCGTGCCGTTCAATAGTCGCGATATTTTAAGTTCAATGGTTTCAAAAGGTTCTCAATTGTTGTTAACATTAATTGGTAGCCAAGAGTAATTGGTGATAAAGAGTTTGTAAAAGTTTTGATAAAAGCATGTCAAGGTTAGGTTTCGCTAATCCTTTTCACGTATAAACGAATAATCAAGCATATGAACTCGGGTTCCGACCAATACAACCGCGTATCCTCCCGACTAAGTTTATGTCTAAAGCGAAGTCGTGAGTATCGTTGTTTAGACCGTCAGATGATGTCTCACGCTAACAATCTAAACAACAATTGTTAAGATCAACACAATGCGAATAACAAATGCCAAATCTATGTCTAGAGTTTGGTTTTTAAGAGATGAAATTGTTAGGTCATGATTTGTAGAATCTATGTCTAGAGAAATACAAATCACACATGGAGCATTAAGAGAAAACAACTTCATCTATATTGATCAAAGACTTTGTTCATATACAATATATCAAATGCAATACATAAAATCTGGATCAACTACATCTAACTTCAACATTGAGTGTTGAGCTACCCATTCTCATGGTAGTTTGGATAACAAGTAAAGAGAGGAGATGAATGAACATCCACGTCGAATAATCGAAAATGGATGCGAATTCAGCTTCTCAAAGTGAAATTACAATCTTCAATGATCAAAATACTGAAAACTATGATTTTTGCTCAAAATGGACAAGAGATCCTTCTTACATAAAATGAAAATCTATTTATACAAATAAAATCTCAGCACGCTTCGCCTAGCGAAGGAATCATTTGCCTAGCGAATGAACAAAAACATGGCACTTTAAGTGCCTCAGACTTAAACCGCCCACAAGAATTATTGTGGGTTCGCTAGGCGAACCAAATCACTCGCGAAGCGAGCCTTCGCTACCACATTCGCCCCAGCGAAGTTTGGGTGTTTTCAAAAGTGGAACTTTCTTCCACCCCTTCGCTGGCACCTTCGCCTAGAGAGCACATCAGAGAGCCTTCCCTGGCTTCCCCGCCCAGCAAATTTACCCAGTTTTCCTACTGTAACATTTTGCAACTTTCTGTCACCCCTTCGCTGGCACACTCGCTAACGTTCGCTAGGCTAACCTTCGCTGGAAACTTCGCCATCACTCGCCTAGCGAATGTTGTTGTTGATTTCTTCCTTCAATGGCAACTTGCTTCCATTCTTTGTGTCTTACACTCTTGATCTTTTTATGCCTATTCCTGCACATTAGCACACAAATTACAAGCACCACAAGTATATTTCAATGTATGCACAACAACACCATTCCTCACTAAAATCAACACATTCCACATGGAAAGAAATGAAAAATGCCAAGTAATTCATACAAATATATATCATGTTTGACATCTAATAAACTCTCCCCAACTAACTCTTTGTGTGTCCTCAAGCAATGTATGCCTCTCACGAGGATTTGCTCGAGCATTCAATTCAACCAAGACGCGAAAAATGGCTCACCTGAACAACGATCACAACAACGCAACAATTACACAATTCAAGAACCTATAATGTAAAAGAACTTGACTCTTAAACAATTTCAAACAATGTTTCAAGAGACAACTAACTCATCATGCACATGTCATTCTACACTCCTCTTCGAAAAAGGATTGAAGGCAAACGTGCATACAAGCACGGGACAATTACACTCAAATGACCAATGATGCAAATACTAAGAAATTCATATCATATCTCAATGAACACAAAAGAAATCATGGAAGTAAAAGATCACTAAGGACTTCAAGGTTGTAGCTTGGTCGGGTAAACAAAAAGGGACATTTCGAATGGCCATTGAAACAAAATTTCCGATGTAAAAGAACATTCACTAAACCCATATTCACACATCACAACTTCATTTCACCAATTTTTCATTACACCTTCACAAACTACCGTGCACAATTATTGAATCTATTTTTTTTTTTCATTCAAGCAAGCATTTTCTCATTTGTACAACATATTCACACTCTTTTCTTTACATGCTTGCTTGAATTTTTTTTTCAAAATTTGGAGTAATGCACCCATCTTCTTTTTATTCTCCCCAACTCATTTTCGACTCAACCTAAAGTGAAAGGAAATCAAAGTATACAATTTTCAAAGGTTCAAGAAGAAAATGTTAGAAACTCACCAAATTCAGTGATGAACCAAACTTGCACATTATGCACATAAAACAAGTTCATCACTAAACTGAGTTCTAAACTGTTTAGGCTCAAAGGGGCTACCAAATGCTCACTCCTCACGGGTGAATTACTATATGGACATGGTTGTGCTCACTTTCAACAAGTGCCTTGATCACTTCTCATACTTCCACAAAATCACATGGTCACAAGATAAGGCATGAATTAAAAGTAAAAACAACATTCATCATCAATCCTTAGCATATAGTAACACTTTGGAGGCTTCTCACTTTAATGGTTTTTGATCCTAAAATGACACATGCATTCAAAGGAAGTTGTAACATGAAACAACATTTTCAATCGCACCAAGACACAAAGTTCTAAAACATACAAAATTCTCGAACTAGGTAACGATGTACCTTGTCGCAACACAATGTTTAAGGTATTATCATAGCCCTCACATCTTGGAGGAATCTTCATTTAAAATCAAGAGTCTCCAACCTACTTCCAAAATTCCATCATAAAAGAAGGAACACTAAAATGAAAACATATTAACAGTTTAAGAGTTGAACATTCGTAAACTGAAGAATTCAACTCTTAATTACACTTAACAACAAAAATCATATTTAAGTGTTGAGCATTCGTAAACTGAAGAACTCAACACTTAATACAATAATTAAAAACCAACAAATTATTAGTAAAAGCGAAACAAATTTTTTTTACTAAAAACACTTAACATTACTAATAATAATAATAAAGTGCTTGGTGTAAAAACACCTACATAATCCAAAAGGGTACCTCTAGGGTACAAGTACAACAATATTCAAAATATTCCACTATGTGGATACAATAGACTAGTAAAAGCTGGAAAAAAACAAATACAAGAAAACTTCACTTTGGTGACCAAAGGAAGTGCACAAGTCTACGATCCAAAAAATCAATCCTCCTCATCTGACACCTCAATATCCTCATCACCGCCAGCAGAAGTAGCCTCCTTCTCATCATCATCATCACCAACAGTCTCCACGCCAGCCTCCTCATCCTCAGCATCATCTTCACCCCCTCCGAAAATTGGCCTGGCCTCAGGCCAACCAGCATGTGCTAGGAATTGCTCCCTAGACATCATCGTGTGCTCAGTAGAAGAGTCCCGGATCTGTAATTGGAGAACCTGCATAGAATCATGAAGGTCAGTCATAGCACGCTGCTGGGCAGCCATCCAATCCCAATTATATTGGCAAATCTCCTGCTGATACGGATAAAAGGCCGGCGACGCAGGTTCAGAACCTCCACTAGCCTCAGCTGCAGCTTCAGCACCAGCTCCTGAAGACTCTCCACCAACACCTCTAGCCTTACAAAACTTATCCACATACTTATCATCAATTGCCAACGGAATCGTGACCTGCCTGTGTGCTGGGATATTCACACCAGCGTGAGCACACAAGGACATAATAAGACATGGAAAAGCAAGTGGGGCATTCTTGCGCGCCGCAGTACCTCCCAAACCACTTAAACGATTGCCTTGATTTCATCCGCAATGATGCGGGCCACATCAATCTAAACATTCATCTGAATGCTATGAATAAGATGAGCTAGAGCAAAAGGAACTATACTATGATGCAACCTGGGAGAAATGTTGGTGAGCACAAACAACAAGATGAGCTGAACCAAAGGCTGCATGTCCACCCTTCTGAATCTAATCGCTACCCCGGATGAATTCCGCTCAACTTCCTTACCCTCAAGAAGTAAATCCTGGGTCATCTTTGCAATGTCTCGGTGGAGATGTAAGTCGCGATGGTACGCATCCAACTCAGTACCAATCAATGGTAAAGGATCTCCCAAAACAGTGTTGATCGTCCTCCGATCAAATCTCATAACAGCCCCTCTAACAAATGAGGTCCAGCTAAATCTCTCTCCATCATCCGGTAAAGCATTTGCATAGAACTCCCGAACAATTTCAGCATTATACCCATCCAGAGGGGTTATCAAACGATCCCATTTCTTCTGCACAAAAAGAGCATCAATTGTCCGGTAGCTTCCACGGTCACTAAGTAGGAATCTTTTCTCAGCCAAGATATGCTTTCTCTCAAGGGTTTCGTAGCGGGCTGCTTGCTTTGCTCCCCTAAATCTGTCCTCATCAAAACGAACGGGTACCTGTCTGGACGTTGAAGCTTTTCGTTTCTTAGCCGCGGTAATTGCCGTTTTTGGTGCCATCTGCACATAACAAACAATAAAACAAAACAACGACAAACCAATGCATTAGTGAACCACAACAAACCAGCCAGAGACTTGTATTTCCTAAAAAAAAATTGTAAATTTGCATCTGTTCGCTCCAGGTTCGCTAGGCGAAGTCTGACGAACATTCGCCCCAGGTTCGCGAAGCGAATGCTGGCGAATGCTCGCGCAGGCTTGCGAAGCGAACACAGCAGCGAACCCGCAAAAATGCAGAAAAACAATATCAAAACCAGTCCAACAGCAACCTCTTTTTTTTCAATAATCACTTTATTCATAATGCCTAGGTAGTTTTTAACATGCACACAAGCAAAATGACAGAGGTTCCAAAATTCTTCCAAACCCTAATTGATCTACTACAAAAATATACAATGAACAATGAAATAAACCATGAAAGCGTGTGCAAACCTGAATTTCGCACGTTACTGGTGGGATTAGGGAGAATGGAAATTGGAGAGACATGTGTTGCTAAGCTCTTGAGAGGAAAGGAGATGAAAATGCAAAAACGGTGGAAAATGGAAATGGTGGCAAATGAACTAGGGTTTCCCCCTCAATTCTGATTCAAAATGGGTCTTGGGCCCAATTGGTTGGCCCACCCACAATCTATTTTTACTGATGTGGTAAAACAGTTTTGACTGTCACGCTGGGTTCGCGAAGCGAAGGACAGCGAATGCTCGCCCCAGGCTCGCTAGGCGAACGCCAGCGAACAAGACCAAATTTTTCAAAAATTTTCAAAAGTTTACCACATCTTTCAAGGCTTCATAATTATAACCAAACAAAATTAAAACAGAAATAAGCAGTACTACTTACAATGTTGGGGTGCCTCCCAACAAGCGCTTGTTTAACGTCGGCTAAGCTCGACGGTCCGGAGACTAGACGCCTCGCAAACAAAAGCCAAAACACCGGCTACCGAACCGAACACACTACGCGCACACAAACTCATCCGTTATCGTGCCCAGTTTTTGGTCTCCTTTACTTTAAAAATGACCAATCCCAACATGAATTCATCAAGGCTACCTTTGCATCTTCATTCTTTTTCTTTTCAAATGCTACACGTTCCAACTTCTCTTTTTCCAAGTCTTTTCCTTTTTGCACGACTTCATCCACTTGATTCACAAACATCACTCCTTTGAACAATGTAAAACAAGCTTCTTCCTCCATACCACTTTCCTTGATCCGCACTTTCATTAAGCCTTCATCAACATCCACCAACATTTTGGCGGTTTTCGTAAATGGTCGGCCCAATATAATCGGTGTATCTTCATCCTCATCCATTTCAACAACCACAAAATCAACAGGAAAAAAGAATTTATCTACTTTTACTAGCACATCCTCCACAACACCATACGGACGCGTTCTAGACTTATCCGCAAGTTGTAATGTCATGGTTCTTGATTTTATGGTCATATTATCAAGTCTTTTCACCACCGACAAGGGAATTAAATTGATGCTCGCACCCATGTCAACCAAAGCTTTGCATTGAAAATCAGTACCTATTGTAATAGGTAATGCTACTCTTCCCGGATCTTGTTCTTTCCGCGGAAGCACACATTGGATGACGGCACTACACTCGGCATTAAAATCAATGTTGTTTTTGTCAGTGCACCTCTTCTTTTTCATGAGTATGTCTTTTATGAACTTGACATACCTAGACATTTGTTCAAGAGCTTCAGAGAAAGGTACGGTTACTTGCAACCGACTAAATAACTCCAAAAACCTTGCATAATGCCTATCATTCTCTTTTTTCTTTGGAGTAGGGGGATACGGTAATCGTCTTTGTAAGACTTCCTTCTCAAACTCCTTCCTTTCTTTTTCTTTTTTCTTCCTCACTTCTTCATCATTCTTTTCAACTACCCCATTTTCATCATTTTTTTTTTACTTCTTCCAACACAATATCGTTTTCCTTTTCAACTACCACCTCATGTTCAACATCACTTCCAATTGTTCTACCACTTCTTGTGAAAATGGCTTTACACTCCCCTTTGGGATTTGTTTGAGTGGTAACGGAGAAGGACGGCCCCGGTTGGTTTTCGGCTAATTGCTTGGCAAGTTGCCCTACTTGCGATTCAAGATTTCTAATCGAAGCTTCCGTACTCTTTTGAGTTGCCATAGATAATTGCATGAACTTGGTGAAAGTCTCCTCTATTCTTGAACTTCCACTAGGCTCTTAGGGTGGTTGGTAAGGATTTTGTCTCAATCCTTGTTGATTTTGGTAATTGCTTCGAGGTTGATAGCCTTGTTGATTTTGGTACGGTGGTTGAGCACTTTGGTACGGAGGTCGTCCTTGATAACCTTGAGTCGGATTTCCAGCATAATTTACCTCCTTCACAAGCGGAGGACAATATTTGGTAGGATGATCTCCCCTACACAATTCACAACAAGCTACTTGTACACTTTTACTCGTGGAGTCATGAATCTCTTTAAATTGTTGAGGAAGTTTAGACATTTGTTTCGTCAACAACTCAACCTGCTGGGATAATAACTTGTTCTGTGCAAGTATAACATCGTTTGTTCCCAATTCCAAAACTCCAGGAGTTCGTTGAGAAGGTCCACGGTTATGACTACCTTGATGGTCATTCAAAGCCATCTTATCAATAATAGTCGTGGCTTCAACAGCGGTTTTGCTTAACAAGGATCCACCACCGGTGGCATCCAACAAGGTTTTGTGTACAAGTTGAAGTCCATTTCGAAATATATGAATTTGTGACAATTCATCAAAACCATGGCCCTTGCACCTCCTTAACATTGATTTGAACCTCTCCCAAGCTTCATTGAGAGATTCATTGGCTCCTTGTGTGAACACCGCGATGGCGGTCTTTGCCTCCATAAACCAAGTGTGTGGGAAAAATCTCTCCAAAAATTTCTCTTCCAGTGCATTTCAGTCCGTCATTATGGTCGTTGACTGATCAAGATACCACTCATTTGTCTTCCCAATGAGAGAATGCGGGAATAGTCTCTTAAACAGAGATTCCTCTTCAGCTTCGGGCGCACCAGTCGCTCCCGCGATTTCATAGAATTTCATCAGATGGGTAAAAGGATCTTCATGATCCATACCCGTAAATGGACTTTGATATAGCAGTTGGAGAATACCGGTCTTCATTTCGGAATGACGACCGTTCTGTGCATGGCGAGCGAACTGGGCATTATGTCTCGGACTGTTTGTGCAAGGTCTAGAAGCAGGTGGTGGTGGTGGTGGTAGATCTGCCTCCATAACTGGAAGTATTTGTGGAAGTGGTGGTGGTGTAGAATTACTTTCCTCTTGTTCTCGCTTCTGTCTTGCTAGCTGCCTCCTTCGTATAGTTTGGCTGTTGATTCTACGAGCGGTTCTCTCAATCTCAGGATCGAAAAGAAGTTGGTCCGCCGGTAGTTTCCCTCGCATAAACTAAGTCTGCACACTAAACAAAACAAATTAACAAGTTCAAGAAAAAATGGTAACAAGCTTAAAATAGCTCAACTATCGCAATGCTTGCAATATCACTAAACAATCCCCGACAACGGCGCCATTTTGTTAGTTGAGTAATAGTGGGGGTGTTTTTAATCGTCTCCACAGGGATTGTTCGATATTTGATGTGTGCCGTTCAATAGTTGCGATATTTTAAGTTCAATGGTTTCAAAAGGTTCTCTATTGTTGTTAACATTAATTGGTAGCCAAGAGTAATTGGTGACAAAGAGTTTGTAAAAGTTTTGATAAAAGCATGTCAAGGTTAGGTTTCGCTAATCCTTTTTACGTATAAACGAATAATCAAGCATATGAACTCGGGTTCCGACCAATACAACCGCGTATCCTCCCGACTAAGTTTATGTCTAAAGCGAAGTCGTGAGTATCGTTGTTTAGACCGTCAGATGATGTCTCACGCTAACAATCTAAACAACAATTATTAAGATCAACACAATGCGAATAGCAAATCCCAAATCTATGTCTAGAGTTTGGTTTTTAAGAGATGAAATTGTTAGGTCATGATTTGTAGAATCTATGTCTAGAGCAATACAAATCACACATGGAGCATTAAGAGAAAACAACTTCATCTATATTGATCAAAGACTTTGTTCATATATAATAGATCAAATGCAATACATAAAATCAGGATCAAATACATCTAACCTCAACATTGAGTGTTTAGCTACCCATTCTCATGGTAGTTTGGATAACAAGTAAAGAGAGGAGATGAATGAACATCCACGTCGAATAATCGAGAATGGATGCGACTTCAGCTTCTCAAAGTGAAATTACAATCTTCAATGATCAAAATACTGAAAACTATGATTTTTGCTCAAAATGGACAAGAGATCCTTCTTACATAAAATTAAAATCTATTTATACAAATAAAATCTCAGCACCCTTCGCCTAACGAATGAACTAAAACATGGCACTTTAAGTGCCTCAGACTTAAACCGCCCACAAGAATTATCGTGGGTTCGCTAGGCGAACCAAATCACTCGCGAAGCGAGCCTTCGGTACCACATTCGCCCCAGCGAAGTTTGGGTGTTTTCAAAAGTGGAACTTTCTGCCACCCCTTCGCTAGCACCTTCGCCTAGCGAGCACATCAGCGACCCTTCGCTGGCTTCCTCGCCCAGCGAATTTACCCAGTTTTCCTACTGTAACTTTTTGCAACTTTCTGCCACCCCTTCGCTGGCACACTCGCTAACGTTCGTTAGGCGAACCTTCGCTGGCAACTTCGCCATCACTCGCCTAGCGAATGCTATTGTTGATTTCTTCCTTCAATGGCAACTTGCTTCCATTCTTTGTGTCTCACACTCTTGATCTTTTTATGCCTATTCCTGCACATTAGCACACAAATTACAAGCACCACAAGTATATTTCAATGTATGCACAACAACACCATTCCTCACTAAAATCAACACATTCCACATGGAAACAAATGAAAAATGCCAAGTAATTCATACAAATATATATCATGTTTGACATCTAACATTGATCAGTTGTTACAAACTCCTTCGAAGATCTCTGTGCTATCAGTTTTACTCAGTTCCGAAGCCCACAGAGAGGCTCTACAGAAAGTCTTAGAGTAGGTTTTTGTGGAACAGGATGTGTCAATACGATAGTTTGATAGCATTCTCTCTAACATCACTTCCTGCAACAACTTGGGGTTCAGTGATGAGGATTTGCCAGAAGAGGGCAAAAGCCACAACATGGCGCTCAATATCATAGTCAACTGCCAGGACGATGCTTTAGCCAGCGTACTGGTAGACACCGGATCGGCTCTTAACGTCATGCCGAAGTCCACTTTAATGCGACTATCATTCAAAGGATCCCCGATGAGGGGCAGTGAGGTCGTCGTCAAAGCCTTTGACGGATCTCGGAAAGCAGTTATTGGCGAAGTCGACCTTCCCATAACTATCGGTCCTCACACTTTCCAAGTCACTTTCCAGGTCATGGACATCCGCGCAACATACAGTTGCTTATTAGGAAGACCTTGGATACACCAGGCTGGGGCAGTCACTTCGACACTGCTCCAAAAACTGAAATTCATCAAGAACGATCAACTCATCACAGTCTGTGGAGAACAAGCCTTGCTCGTGAGTAACCTTTCATTATCTACTTGTGTAGAGCCGGAGGAGGTTGTTGGAACTTAGTTCCAAGCACTCTCGGTGAGCAATGACAATCATTCAGAAAAAGGAACATCAATTGCCTCGTTTAAAGATGCTCTCGAAGTGATCAAAAGTAACAATACAAAAGGATGGGGACAGCTTGTCATTCCTACTGATAACAAAACAAATAAGGGTCTTGGTTTTTCCGCAACCTGTACACAGACAGCTGCTAACGATGAAAGTCTTCATCCCATTCATAACTTCTTCCACAGTGGAGGTTTCCTCCACCCAATATCTTAAGAAGTTCATACCATCAACGAGGGAGATTCCTCTGATACAGATGAGGAATGGAAGTCCTATCTTAATGAAGACGGTTATATGTCTCAGGAAGAGGTGCCTACGCCATTTTGCTATCCCGCACAGAGTCCGAGATTTATACCGAGGTTAGACGTCGAAATGATATATGGAGATTGTGATCCGAAAGGATGTCGTGCTCCACCAAACTCATTAGAGGAAGACACTCTGATGAAAGACAACTTTGACCACGACTACTATGGCCCAATGGATGGCCTGCCTATCTGGCAGCCGTACCCAGGAAACTCAGGGCAAGTAAATCAGCCGAACAATGAAAATCAGTTGAGCATCATTGAACAGAATACCTGCGTCCCCACTATGTCATGGGATCAACACTCAGGTCATTCGGAAAATATCCAGCAAGACGATGAATTTGCAAAATTTACAGGACTAGAGTTCATCAACTATGACTTTCCCGAGGTCAACGTCATCGAGAGAGATGACTCCTCCAGTCCCAAAGAAGTATGGGAAACCTTGGGACAACCGAGTGGTAAATACGAATTCATGGTCAAATACACCGCTCCTGAAAGCTCTCGCATCAGGATCGAAGACATTCAACCAACTGGGTGGGAAGATCCACCTGAGAGCACAAATACCATGCAAAATACAACTGAGGAATCCTCCTACGACAACTCTGCCTAGGAGACAGATTCCAATGATCCTGCTCCACCAGAAATCAGCATTATTTCTGAAGACAAATCAAGGAAGGTACCAGACTTTGTGATTCACCGAGGAGTTCACCGCCAATGGGTTGCTGTCGATGTCCCGAAAATTGTTCATAAGTCAAAGTAATTGTCGTCTTTAACCTTTCACCCTGCCCATGTGAAACGGATGTTTTGATAGGGCTCACTTTCTATAAATATCCCTCTTCGCTTTGCCAAAAGCGACAGAGTTTTGTTTTATAGGGCTGTAGTTTCAAGAATCGACTTGTTCATAAATAAGATAACGTCGTTCTGTAAGTTTCGCATTAATTGCTGTTTTCTCTTTTCGCTTTTCCAGAAAATGGTAATCCTAAAAAACAATTCAATAATAAAAACAAGCAGTAAAAAATAATACACTGCACACACTCTTGCATTTTCTCCATCTCTTATAAACACAAATTATCACGTCATGCAGATTGCTTGTTTTAAACCCCATTGAAACATAAGATTCGGTGCCTTCTCCCAACTTTGAAGTCCCGGTATTCGAGGCCGAAGAAGAAGTTGACAACGAAATTCCAGAAGAGATCTCCCGACTACTCAAACAGGAGGAAAGGTCCATCGAACCTCACAGAGAGCCGTTGGAAACGGTAAACTTGGGTTCGAAAAAAGAGAGAAAAGAGGTCAGGATTGGGGCATTGTTCAGTCCAACTTCCAAAGAGGGTTTGCCGAAGCTTCTCAAAGAATTTCCCGATGTTTTCGCTTGGTCCTATCAGGACATGCCCGGGTTGGATACCAGCATCGTGGAACATCATCTACCATTAATGTCGGAATGTCCACTGGTAAAACAAAGGTTGAGAAGAACTCACCCGGACATAGCCATCAAAGTCAAGGAGGAGGTACAAAAACAGATTGATGCGGGTTTCCTCGCCACGTCAGAATATCCTCAATGGTTAGCCAACATCGTACCCATTCTGAAAAAGGACGGAAAAGTCAGAATGTGTGTGGATTACAGAGATCTAAACAAGGCTAGTCCAAAGGATGACTTTCCTTTACCACACATTGACATGCTGGTAGACAGTACAACAAAGTTCAAAGTTTTCTCCTTCATGGATGGATTCTCGGGCTAAAATTAGATTAAAATGGCGCCGAAAGACACGGAGAAAACTTTGTTCATTACCCCATGGGGTACCTTTTGTTACAAGGTAATGTCGTTCGGTTTGAATAATGTCGGGGCAACCTATCAAAGGGTCATGACTACTCTCTTTCATGACATGATACATAAGGAAATTGAGGTATATGTCGATGACATGATTGCCAAATCTAGAATAGAGGAGGAGCATGTGACCCACCTGTCAAAACTATTTGAGCGGTTGAGAAAATACAAAATCCGTTTGAATCCCAATAAGTGCACATTCAGTGTCCGCTCAGGGAAACTCTTAGGGTTCATTGCCAGCCAGAAAGGAATTGAGGTTGATCCTGACAAGGTCAAGGCCATTCAATAAATGTTTTCTCCGAAAACTGAAAAACAAGTCCGAGGATTCCTGGGACGTTTGAACTACATCTCCAGATTCATATTCCTCATGACCGCGACATGTGCGCCGATTTTCAAATTAATCAAAAAGAACCAGGACTGCATTTGGACAGAAGATTTCCAAACCGCCTTCGACAGTATTAAGGAATACCTGTTGAACCCACCGATTTTATCACCTCCAGTGAAAGGAAGACCGCTGATCATATACCTCACAGTCCTAGAGGACTTGATAGGTTGTGTGCTTGGCCAACAAGACGAAACCAAAAGGAAAGAGTCTGCCATCTACTATCTGAGCAAGAAATTCACCGACTGCGAGACTCGGTACACTATGCTCGAGAAAACTTGTTGTGCTCTGGCTTGGGCAGCCAAACATCTTCGCCAGTACATGATTCGTCACACTACTTGGTTGGTCTCCGAAATGGATCCAATCAAGTATGTATTTGAAAAACCTTCTCGCACGGGAAGAATCGCCCGTTGGCAGATGTTGTTATCGGAATACGACATCGAATACCATGCTTAGAAAGCCATCAAAGGGAGTATTTTAGCCGATCATTTGGCTCATCAACCGATTGACGATCAGGAACCAATCGGGTTTGACTTCCCAGACGAAGATGTCATGTATTTAAATATGAAAGATTGCGATGAACCGCTACCCAGTGAAGGGCCAGAACCAGGTTCCCAATGGGGACTTATCTTTGACGGAGCCATCAATCATTATGGAAACGGAGTTGGGGCAATCATCATAACACCTCAGGGTACCCACATTCCTTTCACTGCCAGACTTACGTTCAACTGCACGAACAACGAGGCCGAATACGAAGCTTGTATCATGGGTCTCGAAGAAGCGACCGATTTAAGAATAAAAAACTTGGATGTTTATGGCGACTCAGCCCTGGTTATCAATCAGATCAAAGGAGATTGGAACACATACCAATCAGGATTGATTCTTTACAAGGATTATGCAAGAAGGTTGTTACCTTTCTTCGACAAAATCGAGTTTCATCATATCCCTCGTGAAGAGAATCACATGGTTGATGCATTAGCCACTCTCTCTTCCATGATTAGTATGGGTCAATGGAACGACCTACCTAAGATCGACATAATGCGCCTTGAAATGCCCGCTTACATCTTCATGATCGAAGCAGTCATAGACGACAAACCTCGGTATCACGATATCAAATGCTTCCTTCAGAAGCAAGAGTACCCACCTGGGGCACTAAGGAAAGACAGAAAAACCCTCAGAAGGCTGGTAGGTAGCTTCTTCCTGAGCGGTGACACACTCTATAAGAGAAACTTTGACATGGTCTTGCTCCGATGCGTAGACAGACCAAAAGCAAACATGCTAATGAAAGAGATTCACGAAGGATCCTTTGGCACTCATGCCAATGGACACACAATGGAGAGAAAAATTTTGAGAGCAGGGTACTATTGGTTGACAATGGAATCTGATTGCTACAAGTACATTAGGAAGTGTCACAAGTGTCAAATATACGCTGACAAAGTCCATGTACCGCCAACGCATCTCAAAGTTCTCTCTTCCCCTTGGCCTTTTCCCATATGGGGAATCAACATGATTGGCATGATTGAACCAAAGGCTTCAAACAAACATCGGTTCATTCTGGTAGCCATTAATTACTTCACCAAGTGGGTCGAAGCAGTGTCATACGCCAATGTAACCCGACAAATGGTGGTCCGATTTATCAAAAACAATCTCATCTGCCGTTAAGATGTTCCTAGCCAGATCATTACGGATAATGGATCCAACTTGAACAATAAGATGATGAAAGAGTTGTGTGCTGAGTTCAAGATCGAACACCATAACTCATCTCCCTACTGACCCAAGATGAACGGAGCGGTAGAAGCGGCTAACAAGAACATCAAGAGGATTGTTCAAAAGATGGTTGTAACCTACAAAGACTGGCACGAGATGCTACCATTTGCTCTTCACGGTTATCGAACATCTGTCCGCACTTCAACAGGGGCAACCCCTTTCTCTCTAGTATATGGCATAGAAGCAGTGCTTCCCATAGACGTAGATATCCCATCAATCCGGGTATTGATGGAAGCTAAGTTAACAGAGGATGAATGGTGTCAAAGTCGACACGACGAACTAAATCTGATCGAAGAAAAGAGAATAACGGCTCTATGCCACGGTCAGTTGTATCAACAGAGAATGAAGAAGGTGTTTGACAAAAAGGTCCGACCTCGCGTCCTCGGAAAGGAGACCTTGTGCTCAAATAGATGCAATCATTTCTCACTGATTCCCGGGCCAAATGGACCCCAAATTATGAAAGCTTTCTCAGGCGGCGCCTTGAGACTTGCAACGATGGATGGAGAAGAATTTACCTACCCCACGAATGTTGATGTAGTCAAGAAATACTTCGCCTAAACTAAAAAAAAACGTCTCGGTGGATTGAAAACCCGAAAGGGCGGTCCAGGCAAAAATTAGAGACATGATCAAAAATCATCCCGGTGGATTGGAAACATCACAGTACAATCCAGGCAAAAATTAGGGATAATGGCAAGTAATTATGTTCAACACAGGGGCAAATCCCCCAGTAGCAGTCATGCCTTCCATCAGAAAACTCCAGTCAGGGTCATCTTCGACAGAAGCTCAGGATGTCCAGAATTCAAAGTTGGTAGAAGGATAGTGGTCGTTATGTTTCAATGTAGCCCTTTTCCCTTAAATTACCATTTTCTAACTTTGTAAATACTCTATGGAATCACGCGTTTGTTTGCAATTCTTATTTGTTTTAGCTTTATAGAACGATGTTTTTAACATGATTAACGATTCTTGAAATAAAACAAAAATGAATTTTACTTGTCAAACTTTTCTGCTTTTAAAATAAAGACGGCAATTTATTTTGACTGTTGAACATCGAAAGAACATCGATCGCTTCTCCAGAAGTAAGCGAGCTTCAAAGTGCAGAATCAAAGTACTCCTTCTAAAACCAGTGTGCCTGAATGAAGGATCAGCTATGTCATATGCGAATACTCCATCTGACATCCCCGGCAGAGTTCTCATCTCTTAAGCCCGACCAACATAGCTCCCAACAGGGACTATCTCTCCTAAGCAAGGCAGAATTGCTACTTTTGGACCAGTGATACCTCTTCGTCCCCCGCAGTGGCCGAGTATCCAGTCATGTTCATCCGTCATTTTGTATGTCGCGTCATTTTTGTCAGCATATACATGCATACATCATGCATTATTTATTTGCATTCATATTGCATCACTATCACTCTAGTCGGTCTTATCCCGTAGTGGTAACCGTCCTCTCAATCGAGTTGTCAGCCCTTTCCTCGTCAGGAAGTGTTGCGTCTGAACAATCTCTCTCCACTAGTTTATTTCTGGATTAGAGTTGGTCCTTGACCACTTTGATAACTTGAACCTCCTAAAAACAAGAAGACCTGCGACAAGCATCACTCTTCGCCATTGAAGATGATATCTTCGTTTTCCAGGATTAAGGAAAATCCCCAGAGAAAGCCTCTTAATCAGAGATTCGGCAATACATCAGTTTTTCTCTGAAAAATCCGCTGACGAAAAGGTCATCAGCACCTCAAAATTGGATCACATCATATGGCATTTCTCCGAGAAGATCCCGGGAAAAGTATGATGCAATATCCCCAAGCGAAAGCAGTCTCTCAAGAGACTCGTTTCCCCAGTAGATTTGACAAATGGCGTCTCCAAATAGAGAAGTTTGTGCACCTCTACAACTCAGACGAATGGGTTCCCTAGCAAGTCTAACATCAAAATTTTTTCTATCAAATGGCATCTCCCCAGGAAAATTCGGCGAGAAGTTTGAGGAAAATCGCTACACATAGCGTCCCTTGTCAAGAAAGTTTATTGACAAAAGAAACTAAGACCAGATCCTTGGTAGGAAAGCAGGATCGAGGGGAAGTTTATTCCAGAAACTGAGACCAGTCCCTTGGTAGGAAACCAGGATCGAGGGGAAGTTTATTCCAGAAACTGAGACCAGTCCCTTGGTAGGAAACCAGGATCTAGGGGAAGTTTACAAAAGAAACTGAGACCAGTTCCTTGGTAGGAAACCAGGATCGAGGGGAAGCTTACATCAGAAACTTAGACCAGTTCCTTGGTAGGAAACCATGATCGAGGGGAAGTTTACATCAGAAGCTTAGACCAGTTCCTTGGTATAAAACCAGGATCGAGGGGAAGTTTATATCAGAAACTAAGACCAGTTCCTTGGTAGGAAACCAGGATCGAGGGGAGGCTTATTTCAAAAGAAAACTAAGACTAGTTCCTTGGCTGAAGACCAGGATCGAGGGGAAGTTTACCTTTTCTAAGCATCATTGCTTAGCAAAAGAAGAAGGATGTGTGAACTACCATTCCTAACCGCCATCAAAATTTCGGGTATTCCGATATTTAATCCTCTTGCACCCCGAATGCCCGAATACCTTCGCCATTCACACCTTCGGGTCCAAGAAGATTAAATAGGGGCATCTGTCATACCCTAAATTTTGACCACTAAGATTTCCCATCATTGGGCAAATCATCATCACAATATGGATAAACCATCATGCCTCATCAATCTCCCCAAAGATGGGTGAGCATTCACTACTATCAAAATTAGGGTTTCAAGCCCTCTCAGAGTCTTAGACAAAGGATCAATCAAGTAATGACATGATCTTCAACTTTTCTATCCTCTCAAACATCCACAGTGGATTAAGAGGACTCCCACAGCAAGAATCAAGCACAATGTTGCAGCAGTCCAGGTGGATTAAGCCTTAAGATCGACAGTGTCACCAAATTAGGGTTTTGGTCGACCAGGGCCTCCAAATAGAAATTTTCCTCTGGGCATAAGCCAATGCTTCAAAGCATAACTTAAGATACTCCATGTAACCTCATGGACCTAATCATCAAGTCAATTTAGCCTCAGGGGATGCATTCATAAAAAATCAAGAATTAGGGTTTCTTGACCTATTTCACCCCTAAGTTGACTTTTGAGACAAATCATGAGCCAAGACCTCAAGACATGATTTGAGGGTCTTTAATAAACCACATTGATCCATTTGCAACAATGGATTGATCCTAGAAGCTTGTTCAACAAGTTTCAATTTCATCAGAACCACAATTAGGGTTTTGCGGGAAAAGTCAACTGTACCTTTGACTTTTGACCATGACATGCTCCCAAACCTTGGGACATGATTCAATACACCCTATAACACCTATGAAATTAATCCATCAAGTTTGATTCAGGTCAAGGACTTGATTTCATAGAGGATCGCACAGTTTGGAATTCATCTGACAAAAAGTCAACTGTGCACAAAAGTCAACTTTGACTTTTTGAGATTTTTTACAATTATGGTTCTTTAACCCTAAAATGATGTTAATGTGTGATTGGAATCATCATTCATCAAGAAAACTCAAGAAAAGTGGGATAACTTGTAAAAGGGGTAACCATAAAAACTTAGAAATTTTCTAAGTTAAGGAACAAAGTGGCTAGGGTACCAACTTTGGAGGATCATAACTCCTAAACCACAAGGCCATTTTCCCCCATTCAAAGCTGGATTTGTAGCTCTCATGGCCCTCTACAAAAGCTTCAACTACACCTCATTCCAATTCATAATGGATTTTGAGTTATGGAATGATCAAAATGGATGAAAACATGAAATGTCATTTTTTCCAACACTTAGTGAAATTTTCACTAAGTCAGAATCTGCCTTGTCTTTTTTCCAAATGTAGGGGAATTTTTCACTTGAATCCAAAAAGTATCAAGACCAATTATGATCACATACATGTTGTATCATATGAGGGCTTTCCAAAATGACCAAGAACTCCATGAAACTCCACTTACACCATGAGATATGACCATGCCAATATGCCTTGCTGCAAATTGTCATGGCAAGGCAAATTTGGGGATTTTGCTCTATTTGCTCAAATTTTGCAAAGGGCAAGCAAATCTATCCATCTGAACACCTCAAGGAGGGACCAAGAAGGGACAAACACTGATCCATCAGCCTCCCAAGTCTTTGGAACCAAAAGTAGCATGCCAAACCTAGAAATCCCTAAAGAGGGGACAAGACTCCAATTTTGGTTTGGAGCATTTAATGGATGCACCAAGGTGGCATGGACTGAGCCATTCCCAACTGAATTTAGTTAAGACTTATCCAAGACCAAGGGAACCTGCAGCCTGTGCCCTAACCTCTAGTCAATGGCTAGAGGAGACTTGGATTCCTAGTGATCAACATTGGCCAAACCTCTGTTGCAGTTGCCTTTCACTATTACAGCCAAAACAAACTTGCTCTACTATAAATAGAGCTCATTTGTGCTCAGTTTAAGTATGCCAAAGCACTACAACACTTGCTCTCCTCAAAATCTCTTTCTCTAGGCAAAAATGCCTTCTTTAGCAAGGTAATTCTGAGTTTTTGAGTTAGAGAGCAATTCCATCACAGCTCATGATCCAAACACATCCAATATGTCATATCTAAGTTGTCCAAACTCTCACAAGTGACCTGTAACACCAAAATCTCAAAGTCCCCTCCCAAAACCTCAAAATAGGGCCTTTTTGCATTTTTCAAGCCATGTCTTGATTCAGTCACTTTCCAAACCAGATAAAACCTCAAACACACTCCAAAAATCATCCTTGGATAATCTCAAATGATTCAGGCACTTTCCAAGCCTTGCCTTGCCTTGCCTTGGCCAGGCCTAGAAAACAAGGCAAGCCTTGTATATTTGTGGTTTTGTTTCAATCAACGGATCTATCACCACCCCAGTGGTAAGGCGCGCGCCCTGTACACAAGAGGCCTTGGGTTTGAATCCCCCTCGCCCCATATCGTTTTTTTTTTTGCTATTTTTTCCACTTTTTATTATTTTTAATGATTTGAAAATTTAATAACTACCTCAATTTTAATTATTTTTTATTGGTTCTTTTTGAAAAAAAACACAAAAATGTTGAAATATTTTATTCCACAAAAAAATCAGATTTATATTATTTATTTAATATAATTAGTATTTTTGTGAATAAATTCATTTTTAATTGTTTTTAAACATTTTAAAAGTGAATATTTACCTTGAAAATCAAAACCAAATGAGTTTTAATTCATCTTGTGATTAAAACCTCATTTTTCAAACCTTAAACAAAAATCACAAGTGGTTTATTCAAACTCATTTGGTATTTTATCACTTTTATTGATTTTCTTTGAATATTTACTTTTAAAGAAAAACAAAATTAGGGTTTCTTTGATTTCAACCCTCATCAATCATTTTCAAAACACTTTGGGCCTCTAATAGAGTGTAAGACCCAACCCTTTTTGAAAACCAAAATAATTTGGGCCTCGGTCATTGTATAAGATCCACTGTGCTTTCAAAAACCTCGGCACGATCGCCATTTTCAAACAAATCATTTGGGCCTCTCCTCGAGCTATAAGCCCCATCACTTGTACAAAAATAATCTTTGGGCCTCTTAGTAGAGTGTAAGACCCAACCCTTTGTAAATACAAACCTTTTCGGGCCTCAGATGTTGTATAAGTCCCGTTGTATTTTCAAAATCACGACGCGATCGTCGCCTTTTAAAACAAAACCTCAGGCCTCTCCTTGAGCTATAAGACCCACTCCTTAAAATAAACCTTTGGGCCTCTAATAGAGTGTAAGACCCGATCCCCTTTTAACCAAAACCTTTTTGGGCCTCAGATATCGTATAAGCTCCTCTGCGTTAAAAGAAGAATCTCGGCGCGATCGCCAGTTTAAAACTTGGGCCTACCCTCGTGTTATAAGCCCCATCTCTTTTCTTTAAAAATAACTCTTTGGGCCTCTAATAGAGTGTAAGACCCAAAACCCCCTTGTACATAAAAACTTTGTGGGCCTCACTTATTGTATAAGTTCCTCTGTACAGTTTACAAAACCACGATGCAATCATCGTTAAACCTTGGGCCTCTCCTCGAGCTGTAAGCCCCTACAACTTTTCAAAGCACTTTCCCCTTTGATTTTGAATATAATATTGTTACCAAAGTTTTCTTTGTTGAACAACTAACCAAATAGCATGGAAGCTCTACAACCGAGTAAGTGTTTATCTGCTTTCATTTACCGCTTTCATATGTATATAACTGTATTGTGAGGCTGTTTCGCTGTAAGTCTTCTTTCACAAACTTTTATATACTTGTCAAATATCAACTGTGTAATACTAGTATAGTTATTTAGAGTTTTCCCTGGCAACTACGTCTAGCATTAGGTAAAGCCCTATTGGTCACTCTTAAATACAAACAAAATTAGATCCCCATAGGATTTCCAGATACAGTCTTCCCTCCTCTTGGGGTTAAACAATATGGAGACGTGAAAGGCAGCATTCTTGGTGAACCCTTTCTCAGACTGTCACACTTAGAAATTGTCAAAGAAACTCTACTCCCCAGAGTTGATCTATTCTCCTTGAATAGCATCTCTTGAGTTTCTTCCAAATTCTCAGACTTTCCTGGCTTGATATATTCTCGGTGAATAGCATGTCTTGAACTTCTTGGGGTTTGGGGACCCACAGGCTTCCTAAAAGCATCCTCGCCTCCTCTTGGACGTTGTACAAGGACCCGTCGGCTTCTTAGAAGTTCTCATGCCTTCTCTTGGGCTTAATACAAGGACCCTGACGACCTCTTAAAGGTATAAGACAGAACTTAGTTATCCTTTGCTAGAGCAGTCTTTCCAGCGTCAAAACTCTGGCCATTGTAGGGTTGATACTCATCCCTTAAATGCTCGTGCCTCCTCTTGGGTATTGTACAAAAGATAAAACTCTAGACTTGGACAGTCTAAGACCCTTGAGTCTCAAAGACATTCTCAAGTTCCCTTCAAACATAGGCAGAAACCCGGTCTCTCTCATGAGAGTTCCCCACACTTGGACTCGCTTCCGGATCTCTAGAATCCACAGCGATAAGACAGCCTCCTCTTGAGCTTTGTACAAATGATTCTCCCTAGCAGAGCTAAACTTTTCAGACTCTCTTGTTGAGTCAATCTCCCTTTTAGCCTCTATCTCATGCTTCGTACGAGACATCAAATCACTCTCTTGTTGAGTATAAAAGATTCTCTTGTTGAGTCAACTTTTAGCCTCCGTCTTGGGCTTCATACAAGACACATATAAAAATCACTCTCTTGTTGAGTATAAAAGACTCTCTTGTTGAGTCAGCCTTCTTTTAGCCTCCATCTCGGGCTTTGTACGAGATACCAAAAACACTCTCTTGTTGAGTATAAAAGACTCTCTTGTTGAGTCAATCCCTTTTTAGCTTCCGTCTTGGGCTTTGTACAAGACATACACAAACACTCTCTTGTTGAGTATAAAAGACTCTCTCGTTGAGTCAAACCCTTTTTAACCTCAGCCTCGGGCTTCGTACGAGACAACAAAACACTCTGTTGTTGAGTATAAAAGACTCTCTTGTTGAGTCAATCACCATTTTAGCCTCTGTCTTGGGCTTTGTACAAGACATATAAAAACACTCTCTTGTTGAGTATAAAAGACTCTCTTGTTGAGTCAACTTCCCTTTAGTCTTTGTACAAGACAGAAAGAACATTTTCCCCAGAAAAGTCAAACTTCTAGCCTCCGTTTAGGCTTTGTATAAGGAAAACTTCGATTGAGTCAATTAACCTTTTGGCATCAAATATGTGCCTTGCTCACAACATACAAACGTCAACAACTCCTCTTTAGAGATGACAAATTCTCTCTCATCCAAACCACCTTTAGCTTCACATCTTGGGCTTTGAACAAGATACAAATCACCTTTAGCTTCATGTCTTGGGCTTTGAACAAGACACCAAAACAACCTTTTTCCTCCCATAGAATAGGAGGAACTACGATCGCTCTGATTTCCCTGTTTCGTTAAACGGGAATACGTAGGCATAAGATTGCAAAATGTTAGCGAGCATACTAATCAAAAACCCAAAAACCAGTACCCCCATATATCAACCCAAAAGCACCAAGTCCTAACATCCTACCAAAAAACCTCGCAAATGATCCAAACATTTTGATTTTAAAAAAATATAACCGAAGAAGGACCCACATCTCAATCGCATCTGTAACCTAACAGACCGCTGTTCAAACTCAGTATGCAAGCAGGGTTAATTGGAGACATCTATATCCCTTCCTTAATCAGCTCAATAGGATAAAAATGAATCGAACTGTAGTACCCAAGCGATCGTGACTAAGGACCACAAAAATTGCGCTACAAACGGTCCTACCATTGTCATCCGCATCAGCACGCTCGACAAAGGCCAAGGAAACCAGAAAGGCATTTCACTCTGTCGCCAATGTCATACAGTCAGATATTGCCAGATTTGGATCAAAGGTGGATTGATAGTGCCGAAGGAGATAAATCTAGTGGTCCCTCCATATCCACCAGGCTTTGTCGCCAATGCCCAATGCAAGTATCGTACTGGGACAATGGGGCATCTAGTTGAAGTGTGCAAAGGTTTCGAGCTGAGATTGCAAAGCTTGTTGGGACTGCTGAAACCTCAAGAAGGAAAGCTAAATGCTAATGTTCTGAATCCCAAAGCAAAAGACAAAGGACCTATGAAGCCTTTCAAGGTCCTATATCAAAAGGAGCAAGTATTCAGTTATGGAGGTGTTCCCCTATCTGGGCTTGGATATTGAAGTCTGCTGAAGTCAATTCGCCAAAGCTGGCTGTCTTTTGATATTTTCAGTTGTATTTTCATTGCTTTTCGATTTCATGACTGCTTGTAAGCTTTGTTGTTTATTGAATTGGCAAGATTAATGAAATGTTTATGCATTTTTTGGGTCAATCCATTCGTATCCACTCATTTTCTTTTATTGTCATAAAAAAACAAACAAAAAGATTTCTTTTTCCATCCACTTTATCTTTATCAAACTGTTGTTTAAGCAAAGATTAGGGAGGATGGCGAAAATGTTATATCCTTAACTGCTGTTGGTATGCTTTCAACTAAATTTTGCCAATGATGTAAGGCATTGTTTCAATCCCCGAACACTGGAGAAATAAGGAAGATAATCCCTTGCTAACCCCTTCGAGCTTAGAAGTAGGAGTTTCCTTTCCTTACAAAAAAATCCGTGATCTCAACCTTGGGCTGGTAGTTCTTAGTTTAACTTGGGTATGCATTCTAATGCAAGAGCTTCATGCAAGACACCTGTCAGCTCTCCTAAATCGAGTGAACAAATGTTGAACAAGTTATTCCCAAAGGGATAAATAAGGTAAGATCGTTAAGAAATCCTTACTCGAAGAATGAGCCGAGTCCCTTTCAAGGCAAAAGCTAAGAAAGATGGGAGATTCATGACTTATACAAAAATGTTTGTATAACAACCACAAAGAAGTTGACCTTAGGTCCTCAACATGAAAGCCCACAAGGGTAAAAACAATTGAATGTTGTAAGGGAGTAATGAATGCCCTAGGTGTCTAAACCATCATCAGGTGACATTGATTCAATTCCTAGCCCATAGGAGCCTGAATGTATAGCTTGAGTTAACTAAGTGTAGGATTGGAGTTCATCACGAAGATTGGGTGGGGCCAAATAAACTTTGAGCCTTTATCTTTTGTTTCATAAGCTGTGAACCAAGTCACGTTACAACCTTTAAAAGACCTAATTGAGGCAAGGTTGTTTTGAAAGCATACTACATTAAGGTTGGATAATCTGACTCCTAATGATCTTTGCTAATAGTTTGTGTTGATCACTTCATCTTTCATTCTGTAAATGACAAGATCCACTTGGTTTTTGATTATCTAATCACTCCGCTGTGTTTTATCAATAAATTTTGATTTCAAAAGCTTGCATAAATGTTGCATTGAAATTACCAATTTTTAATGAACAATACTGTTTTTAAGATGATTTGATATCAAAGGAATCCCAACAAATGCAGACTGTTGTGGAATTTGACTTAATAAAGGGAGCTCCGCCTGGGGCAGCCAAGTGGGAGGATTTGTTAATCAACCATCCCAAGAATTGGTTAATCAAGGGTAGAACTCTTCAAAGTTCAGAATATTGAGACAAGCCTTCTTGAGGTCATCTTATGACAAGTTTGTTTCAAGGCAAGGACTCCAAAGACCCATCAGCATGGGCAAGTTTGTTTCCTAGTTTTTACTACCACAGTCTGAAGACTTTGTATTGCGAATACAGTTAATCTGTGGCAGTTAAGTCGAGATTCGGTAAATCTCTCGAAGACTTGTTAATCGGAGGCAATCAGGTCGAGATTTGGTAAATCTCTAAAAGGTCAGTTAGTCTGAGGCATCTACTTCACAGATCAACCACCTAGCATGGGACAAGTTTATTCCCCAGTTGTTACTCCCACAGTTTGAAGGACAAGTTTGAGGACTTTGTTGTGCAAATACAGTTAAACTGGGGCAGTCACGTCAAGATTTGTGAATCTTTCCAAGAGTTGGAAGATATTGAAGCATCTTGTATGCCAATTCTTCTGTAAAATCCTCTTGGTATTTTCTCCTGAGAGACCATGTAATCTGGGCAGAGAAGATTTGAAGATTATTTGTTGCAAGAGACGTTGCTCATTTTGATATTCATTATGCAAGCTAGAATGCAGAACTACATTGTTCTTGTGACATCTCTTTCCAGTTCCCTAGTAAATTGTTACTTCTATTGATCTTGGCAGTTCTCTATGGATCTTCCTCCTCCAACAAGGAAATAAGGCTCATGATGGAAATCCTAGTGAAGTCATGATGTTATATCCGAGTAGACTACTCTTTTCCCCATAGAAGGTTGTAACCTTGGAATAAGGCTGTTGATTCTGCATATTTCATCCCTAGTGATGTTCTAATCTGGTGAAGTTTGGCTGGGTTTTCTTCGTTGAGATGTCTATTTCATCTCCAGGTCTGTTTTGTCTGTTTTGTCAGCATAAGCATAAACATGGCATACACGCATTCATACAAGTGCATGGCATCTTAGTATTTATGCTACCATCCTGGTGCTTACCTGTTTCGTTCACTTTGGCGTTTATCCCCCCAAGTGACTGGGTTTGTCTATTCTTTCCAATAGGGTCGTCACCTTTAGGCATAAAGTGCCCTTCCTTTCTGGAAATCCCCACAGAGTTTGATCCTCGTGGATGATGGTTGGTTCAGTTATCTTTTCCATGTTTGGATAAGATAAATCCCCATTCAAGTTCATTCCTCAATGGTTAGAGTCTTGTTTGACCGTTTCTTTCTAGCTTGTTCCTAGATTGAACTTTGGTCCCTGGCAGGTATTGCTTTTGAGCCCAGTTTGAGCGTGCATTTATTTTACACTGTGTCTTGCAGGATATCTTTTACATATCCTCATTGAAGACAAAATCTTTTCTCCAGCAATGTTGTCATAACAACATCTCCTTGGAATTTATATTCAATAAAGTGGCAGTCTCCTTGAGAAACTTGTTTTGGTCATTGGTATTTTGCAACGATAAGTGGCAATCTCTCCCGAGAAGCTTATCTGTCTTTGGTGTTTACCTAAATTCTTTCTATAACAAGTGACCATCTCTTTGAGAAGATTGTTTTCTATTGCGATAAGTGGCAATCTCTACCGAGAAGCTTATCTGTCCTTGGTGTTATTCAACCATTTTGTGGTTACAATTGTTGTTACCCTCGATCAGTAATTTCCATCAACCCCTTGATGAGTTTCTTACTTGAGTTATTCTCTCTGTCAACTCTTTGACGACGTCACACTTTAGTGAAATGTTTCATTTTCTTTAACTCTTTGACGATGTCATCATTTATGTCAGTATCTCCCCGTCAACCCTTTGACGATGTTGCTTTTTAGTGAATTGGTTTTCATCCCCGTCAACCCTTTGACGATGTCGCTCTTTAGTGAATTGGTTTTCATTCCCGTCACCCATTTTGACGATGTCAGCTTTCTTTCCATCAATCCTGTGATGATGTGGCTCTTTATTTCGATTATCATTCCGTCAACCTTTTGACGTTGATAGTGGTTACCTTACCATCAACCCTTTGATGACGTGCTCATTAGTGAATTGTTTTGTTGTCGTTAACCCTTTGACAATGATGATGTTTGGTGAATTGTTCTTTCTATCAACCCTTTGACAATGTCACTTTTTTGTGAAGTTTTCTTTCCGTCAATTCTTTGACGAGGTGTCTCTTTGGTGAATGGTTTCTTTCCGTCAACACTTTGACGACGTTAGTTAGTTTTTCCCCATCTACCCTTGGATGATGTCACTCTTTAGTGAACCAGTTGTTTGCTCTGTCAACCCTTTGACGGTGTCAACTTTCTTTCCGTCAATTCTTTGACGAGGTGTATCTTCGATGAAGTCATTTTTGTCCCATCAATCCTTTGATGATGCCACTCTTTGGTGAATATTTCCTGAGTTGGATCGTATCCGTCAACCTTTCGACGATGATGATGTCTGGTGATTTGCTACCATACCATTAACCCTTTAGTGGTGACTCTCAAGTTTCTGTATCTTCCTGTCAACCCTTTGACAATGCCACTCGTTTGTGAAGCTTTTCTTTCCCCAGAGGAGACCGTATTTCCGATTCTACCTTCATTGAGGATCTTTTTGTTCTAGAATGTCATCCGATCACAATTGAACCAGATGATCAATCACTCTAGATACCTTTATTGGAGCCCATCTTTTAGTTCTACTTCCAATAAGGCTGCTTTTTCGTCCTAGAGTGTCAGCCAGTCATACTTGAACTTGTTGATCCACTGCTTTGGATATTCCCCAGTGGAGACCGTTTTTCCGGTTCAACCTTCTTTGAGGATCTTTTGGTTCTAGGATGTCATCCAGTCACATTTGTACCTGATGACCAATCATTATTGGTGTTGTATAAGTCCAGTGATTACTAGCGCGTTTTTTATCCAATCATTATTGGTACTCCAAGTCCAGTGTTTACTGGCATCGCTTCAAAAATTAATCATTATTGATGTTGCAAAGTCCAGTGATTACTGACATTGTTTCAGACCAATCATTATTGGTACCTCAAGTCAAGTGATCACTGGCATTGTTTCAAATATCGATCATCATCGGTATTGTGTAAGTCCAGTATGTACTGGCGTGCTTTTCAAAGTCCAATCATTATTGGAATTTTATAATCTTATTCCTAGCAGAGGTTTGGTCATTACCAATATCCCCACAAAGGTCTAATATTTATCGGCATTTGTTGAGGTCTGATCATTATCAGTATCCTAAGTCCAGTGATTACTTGCATGTTTTCTAAGTCCAATCACTATTAACATCTTAAGATTGGTCATTACCAATATCCTTTGAAAGTCCATATGGTTATCATCATTTGGCGCATGCAAAATTTGTTTTTTGTCTCTGTCTTCTCTGGGTTTTCTTGAAGATTCCGTTTGAACTCTTCAGTATAAGAAATCCCCAGAAAATCCATGTGTTGGATGTCTATCTGTTTGTTTCAATTTGATCCCCGGTGGAGATCACGTCTCCTTTCTGGTTTCATCCCCTGTAAAGAGTTTGTCTACCCTTTTTGCTGTCCCCGAGGTCGTCCGGTCATATCTGAACTTGTCGTCCATCCCCCTGGATCTTTCCCCAGTGGAAAACACCAGTTTGAATTCCATCTCCAGTGAGAATCTTTGGAGTCCCCCATAGTTTTTTTCAATTCCCCAGTAACTCCTTAGTCATTCCCCAGTAAGTCTCATCTGTTGGTTGTCGACCTTCTTTCCCTAGTGAGTATTACCTTTAGGTTGTGAACCTTTGTCCTTCGTGTCTTGTCTTGTCTGCATCTTTGTACCATCATATCACCATACTAGAAGTCCATGGCATGTCAGCATTTGCATACTTCTGTCTGTCCTTAGCATAGCATTACATCTAAGGGCAAAATTTTTGGTTTGCTATATTTAAATACCTTTCACCATGATTTCACGAGGATTATCACCACTCGTGCCATCCGGTAAAGTTATTCAAATAGGGGCAACTGTTATACCCCAAATTTTACCCCTTAGATGTCATGACATTCTTGCACTTGCATTAGGAATCAATCATCTATGCATTGTCAACTAACCATCATATTTTGCTAGTTTGTTCTTCTATTTGAAAGCTAGGTTTTTGCACAAGGAGAGGGCAAGATCCACAAGCCAAACTCTCATACTTTTCAAGGTTTCCTAAGACACGTCTTTCCTCAATACATCCATCCCAAGTGTTCACTAGGTGGTCAAGAAAGGTGTTTGAATTCATTTGTTCAAAAAAGTCAACTGAGGCTCCAAAAGCTCAATCTTTGGTCTGGAGGGTTGATCATGAGGTTTTCAAATCACATTCCATGATCTCATGTGATTGGATCAAGAGAAATCAAAGAGGAACCATAAAATCAGGAGTTGTGAAATTAGGGTTTTTACCTAAGGAATTACAAGAAAATCTTGGTGTGATCAGTCAAGGTCTTGAGTGGTTCATCAACCAGTTGAGCTTTCATATAATCAAGAGGCCTTATTCATCAATAAATCAAGTGTGTTTGGCTCCCATCACACGTGCAATGAACCTCAAGTTCATCTGGCCCCAAATTAGGGTTTTGTCAGGAAAAGTCAACCATGCCTTTGAATTTTGACCAAGGCATGATCCCAAGTCTTGGGACATGATTCCATATGTTCATAAACATCCTTGGAACCTATCTATGGTGTTTGATAAGTTTGAGAGAGCAAGATCACAAAGGATCACACAGTTGAAATCCTGAGGAAATTAGGGTTTTGTCTGAAAAGTCAAATCTTTGACTTTTGGTGTTTTGGATCCAAGAAGAAGCATTCAAGTCATATTCCATCAAGACATGTTTGATCTTTGGATTGGAGTATTAGAAATCAAGATTTAGGAGGTTTCTTACAAAAAGGGCAAAGTTTGGTTTTTGAAATTTTTCTAAGTGTGGAAAAACTTTAGTCCTTGTGTGAACTTTGAAGAGTCATAACTTTCAAAACACACATCCATTTTTTGTGATCCAATGCTCAATTTGAAGCTCTCATCATGAACTTTGAAGTGTATTAGAGGGTCATTCCTCAAAAGAGGCTTGATTTTTAAGTTATGAAGCTTGGAAGTTTAGGTCAAGTTAGGACTTAGTGAAATTTCACCCTTTTTGCCTTAATTTGCAGCCAACTTCAACCATATTTTTCATCATGATACCTTTGGATTCAGAACTTGGAGTGAACATGAACATTGTAGAGCATACTTGGGGCTTTCCAAAAAGTACTAGAACTCTCCAATCCAATAAATGAGCTAAGAGAATCGAAGCCATGAAGTTGAGGGTTTGAAACTTGAATTTCAAGGTTATGCACTTGGTGAACTTGTTGCAAATCCAATTTCTTGCTACATAATCTTGCATTTCAGAAGCTATTGTTTGTAAATCTTTATTTTCTTAGAGGATTGCACGAGTTTGGGAGCATTATCCAACAAATTTGAGCTTTAACCATTTGATCTTGCTATTTATGGCATAAAGGCTTGACTTCCATTTTGGAAAAGGTGACTTAATGCATAAAGTCAGCTTCTTGAGCTACCAACTTGTTTCCTTCAGCCCTCAACTTTGCTTTTGCACAGAGGGAAAGTTCTGAATTACTAACAACTCTAGAGGAGGTCAGCCCTATGCATTGGAACCATGGAGCATCTTGGCAAACTCCACTTGCATTTCAACTAAAGTGCAACTAAACCAAAACCAAATCAGTTGCATTGCTGCAATTTGATCTTTCCTTCCCTCTTTCCTATAAATAGAGCATCCTAACACACTTCAAAACACACAAAAACTCAGAGAAAAAAGCACTTAAGAGCCTTCCAAAACCAGTTCTTGCACTAAGTCACTTCTTAGTGCCAAGTATCCACCATTTGCATAAACCTTGGCAAAATCATTTCCAGTCACAAAACTCTCAAGCCAATCACTCTAACACATCACAAAACATGTGTTAGAGCTGTTCAAACTCTCACTACCATCAAAAACCACTCAAATCCAAAAGTCAACTCTCAAACCTAAGAAAGGTTGACTTTCTGCATCTTTTAAGACCAGACCTTGTTCCTTCCACTTCTATCCATTCCAACACCTCAGAAACCTCCCAAAAATCATCCTCAAGTTGTTCCAAACCCATTTCACCAAATGTAACACCATTTACTCCAAGTTCACTTTTGGCAACTTTAGTCATTTGTGCAAGAAGGAGGCATACACCAGTCCAACCAACTTCTTTGGTTTTCTAGCACTTAGAAAGGATCAAGGAGGAGTATAGGAGCTGACCAGGTCATTAATCTCTGGCTGGAACATCAATTGTGAAAACTACAAGTTTGAGCTTTAAGAGGTATGTGATTTCCAATCTGACTTTTAGAAGCATGTTGATTTTTGATGTACACTGAGCATGTTTAGTTTAGGTATGATGTATTTTACCTGTTTGATTCATTAAATGTGATATTGCATGAATGTATTGAACTGTGTATTAGAAAATGCAAGTTTGAGCATATTAAGGGACCCCCATCGTGTTTTGAGTTAGGGATCCCCATCGTGTATCGTTTGAATTAGGTACACTTTTAAGTGTATATGTTTATATGTTTTATCTTATGGATTTTTGTCATCCCCTTAAAGTCTTAGATAGGTTTTTACCTTCAATTAAGACTTCCCCCCTCATGAATATATGACACCGATGTATATACAAACCATCACCTTTGGTCATACCATGTACATATGTGCTTAGACTCCCTTTCATAAAAGTGGACTTTAGATGAACATAAGGGATACTTTCCCTTTACATAAAGAGTAGGTCAAAGACATTCCCCATGTTAGGTCATCACCTATTTGATCAAGATATCTAAACTTGTACCATGACCCCTTTGGGTGTTTACCTTGCTCATTAATGAATGATCCTTATGTGCTAACATAATACTTTTATACTTTCTTAAGTGCTCAGTTTGAATGTCATTACATTTACCATCATTATCCATGAGATATGTTCATATGTTTAACAACACCATTAATTCATGTGTGGATACCATTGTTATCTTTTATCTTTGAACTTTATTAAGTTACCCCTTTAAGTGAGGTTAGTTTGTTAGCTCTTCTCCTTAACCCTCTTTGTTCCCCTCCTTCCAAAGGAATGTCTCTCTATTGACTTCAATGTCATAGATAGCTCATTTACCTCTTGGCCTCATTAGAGCCACCTCTTCTTGACCTAATCTAGGATCTTTACCTCTTTTGTGAGCACTATCATCATAGATGTTTACTTCCCTTTTTGGCCTCATTAGAGCCACTTACCTTACAAATTAGGATTCACCTAGAGTTCTTCAACTCTATGTGAGCATCATCATAATGATGTTCCATTTCTCTTTAGCCTGATTAGAGCCATTCACCCTTTAACTTAGAGATTAGGATAAAGTTCTTAAACTCTATGTGATTCTCATCATCATGAGTATTCACTTCCCTTTTGACTTTGTTCAAAGTCAACCTCTTAGACTTACCCTTTCAACTTAGACTTAGAGAGTTCTTTAACTCTACATGAGTATCATACTCATTCCCCTTGGAACTTTGACCATAGTCAATGGTTCCTCACCCCCGTTGAGGTGAACTACGAATGCTCTGATTCCATCCTAGTCAGGATACGTAGGCACGAGATGCGACGTCTTGGCGAGCATACCTAGTGTATATACCCTTAGGTCTTTATCTTAACCTAGCATATTTCCCTTAGCAAGAAAACATAGCATAACACAATTACAAACAAGAGGTTCCTGTAGAGTACTACAAATATCTAGGATGCTAACACCTTCCCTAGGTATAACTAACCCCCGAATCTTAGATCTCTTAGCTGTGTCTTTACATAGCGCAATTAGGGTTTTCTTCGATCTTTACCCTTTCCTTTGGATAAATCAAAGCTCGGTGGTGAATTTCAAAGTTTTGTGAATCAAGTTAATTAATAGCTTGATATCCGATTCTCACCGCAACATTGATGTTTTCTTATTTTAGTTAGTCATCCTTCTGGATGCATTTTTGATGTATTTTGGCGAGGGAGTGTGGTGTTGTCCCCCCGTATGCTCATGCTTTTTAGCCTTCAGGCTTTGTAATGTACAATGTTTGGCCCTTCTGAGGCTTTTGTCATTTCTGCTGATCGTGTTTATTCCTTTACAAAATAATCATGTGGGTATATCTAGCTCCTCGGGCACTAAGTTAAAATAACTTAAAGTGTCCGATTATAAAGTGTCGGGTGTTATTATCACCTATTTAATTTGCTTATATTTGATTTCTAAGGCTTTTTGGATAGCCCACCTCGAAGCTAATTATTATTTAAGAAGCTTTTAACTATTACGTGCGTATAGTCTTGACACTTTTGAGAGTCTTGAACTCTTATAGGCTCAGGTGCCAATTATGGTATGGACTTGGGTGTCCTTTTATCAGAGACTTGACCCTAGTTCTTATTAGCATTTGGCAGTTAGTCATGTATGACTTTGATACTCACAAGCCCCAAGTTTCTCTTTACGTGTTTAGGCTTGGATGTTTCATCATTTTCATAGTTGATTGTCCGGCCTGTGTGCACGGAACGAGTATATACATTTACAAGTGTTTGTTCAACCCGTGTACGCGGAGAGTTTATGGGCGACCTATGTACGCGGAGTAAGTCAACACGTTTATAGGATTTTAATCAACCCTTGTACGCGGAGCGTTTATGGGCGACCTATGTACGCGGAGCAAGTCAACACGTTTATAGGAGTTTAATCAACCCGTTTATGGGAGACCTATGTACGCGGAGCAAGTCAACAGGTTTATAGGAGTTTAATCAACTCGTTCATGGGCGACCTATGTACGCGGATCAAGTCTACACGTTTATAGGAGTTTAATCAACCCGTTCATGGGCGACCTATGTACGCGGAGCAAGTCAACACATTTATAGGAGTTTAATCAACCCGTTCATGGGCGACCTATGTACGCAGAGCAATTCAACACGTTTATAGGAGTTTAATCAACCCGTTCATGGGCGACCTATGTATGCGGAGTAAGTCAACACGTTTATAGGAGTTTAATCAACCCGTTCATGGGCGACCTATGTACACGGAGCAAGTCAACACGTTTATACACTACAAGAAAAAAGGAGATTTACAACACTTGAGTTGCGACAGTTATCACAAAACCGTCCTTATTCCTGGATCGTAACAATGCCTAATACTGCTAACTCACAACACAAAAATATGAAACGCTGAAACCCAACCCTCCAAAGAAAACCTCAAAGGGAGAACGAATTTCAAAGAAAAAAAACTCAGAATGAGAAAAGTCATGAGAGAAACCTCAAAGCAGAACACGGAAACCCTAGATCGAACTATTGCATCATGCGAGAAATCCCAGAACGAAACCCGATATCCCAAATGTTAACAACCCGAAATCCCAGATCTAACGATTACAGCTTGCGAGAAATCCCAGATCTAACAACTTCAGCCTGCAAGAAATCCCAGATTGAACAATTACAACTTGCCAGTCTCAAATGAACCCAACTATCACGGTTACGCTACCCCTCTTTCCCCTTACTTATTTCAAGGTAACAATTTACTAAACATAACTTCTTCGTTTCCTCCCTCTATTTGGATTGTTACTTTTTTTTTATTTATGACTTGAATGGAGTCAAATTTTAGTTTATTATGAAACTGTATAATTTCTTGATGATTCAGTATGAAGTAACCAATGAAGTTTGTGTGGTAAATGTCTTTAACCTTAACAAGTTTTACGAGTTAGAATCTCGGTGACATCTCTATAATAGGTACAAGTACATATTATTTGGTTCATTTGATTCCTTAAGTTAGTGTCATCGAACATTTTCTTAAGTGATTTTGATTTGTTATTGACTTCAAAATGTAAAATGTTTCATAGCATATTTGAGCAGCACCTGATGATATCGTGGTTAATGTATAAAGCCCTGGCATAGAGCTTATAATTATTTTACTCAAATATAGCAATTGTAATAATTATTTATGAATGATGACCCTGGCTTTTATAATTTGGAAATTATGTCAAGCTAATATGGTTTGATTTGCACAAGACATGAGAATATAGAGAGAAAAATGACTATCATTGTTAGGTTTATTGGTGCCATCTTCTTTGGTGATAAGTGAAGTTTGATTTGATCTGATACAATTGTTTCAAAAGTGTGGAAGATTTTTTCTTTCCTCTTTAGACAAACAAATGTGACAGTATTCAAAGGTGAATAGGTGATATTTGGTTGAAGAAAAATTGACATGGGGAATGGTTCTGACATGGAGAACTCCAGTCTCTTTAAATGACCTAATGGTTTATTTTTGGAGTGATTATATTCTATGCAGATGTGTTTTTTTATGTATTCCATATTTGTTGTTGTCTTTGTTTTGCCTAGTGGTTCATAGAGTGTGATTGAGTGAAACCTTGCTTCCCACAATTGTCATTTTTCTTTGATACTTGTGTCAAAGTCGACTCGTACCGTGGTTTTCAATTTTTAGCTGTTGCGGTCCAATTTAAGTTGTAGTTGTTGTTTGTGTCATATTTTTTCTAGCAATTCTATGATGTTCTTTTGGTGGTTGAAGACTAGATGTTGCATAATTTTTCTTTCTTTTTATTTTGTTTTCTCTGCTATGCAACAAGGTAAAAGAAGATACAAGTTACTTTTCTTGAGCTTGCACATATAATTATTATGTATCTGATCTTTATAAGAGTCCAGTTCAAGGAATTGAGCTCCTTTAGTGTGATAAACATAAATTGAAATTGATATTCAAGATCAACTATAATATATTTTCATGTTCTATTTGATAGAATAGTGTGTCTTTGCTCCCACCTATATTCACTTAATTATTTACTCCCACTTATTACAATTGATTAGAAGAAAAAAATTGTAGTCCATAAATATAATTATCTTCTTTGTGTTAAGGTGTGAGCCAATGAGCCATTGACTATGTTGAAAACAACTCATTTGTGCAATTACATTCATTGATTATACAATTAACAAGAAGGGAAATAATTTATCTTATTGGGGAAACTTTTCTAATATATGCTCTTATGAAATTCTTTACTAGATTGTAAATATTTGTTTTATACTTTTATTTTGTACTCCTACAATTGTATCCCCTTATGTTATAGTTATGAAATTTTATACAGTACTGAAGCTGCTTTGGAAATCATTTAATAAATTAGTCCCTCATTGAATTTGGTTTCCATGCAGATTTAAATTTTCAAGCTAGACTCTTGGGTATGAGTAGTCTTAATCATCCTTTAAATTCAGCCATCTAAATACTAATCTACAGTTCACCGAAAGAAGGTATGATGGATAGTTTTAGGTATGATTGATAAATTATGGTGGTTGCTATATTAAATTGCAGTTGCTAAATTTGATATTTTCAATTTATTAACTACTCTAAAGATATTTTAAGCTATGATGAATTACAAATTATTAATTTCTATAGTGACATTTTTCATGAATGTGGAATGTTATTATGAACTATTATTAATATTAGTTATTTTGTTATTTGGTTAATTATATTTGTCATATATGCTAACCAAGTTCCTGATACGAATGACAAACTGCTTTCTGTTTCTGACAATGGACATGTCATAAATGTTGACCATGTAGATGTGACTAACAAGAAAACCATTAAAGCCATTGTTGTTTCTGATGAGCATTATACCGGAGCTGAGTATCCTGTGGTTGGCAACGGGCATGTGACAAACAATGAATCTGTTGAAGCTGCTGTTGTTTCTAATAGGTATTTTATTGGAGCTGAGCTTGAAATTGTTGACAAAGAGCATGATGTAGATTCTAGCAAGGTAGATTTTACTGGAGCTGAGCTTGAAATTGTTGACAAAGAGCATGATGTAGATTCTAGCACCGTTCATGGATGAGCCCAATCTTCCCATCTTCATTAGAAGGGTTACAATCATCAGACATATTATCTTCAGAACAACAGTCGTGACAGTTAAGTAGGGAAAGCACAATATCAACGACTCTGCTGCTGAGTTTGCTGCAAGCATCAACAAAAAGAGAAGAATACCATTCAGTTGAGAAGATGCATGTTTTAACAAGGCTCAGAAGTTCTATAGTAGCCTGAATTGGCATATTCTGATTGCTGGAGTTAGAAACTAAGGCAGCAGCCAGTGGTTGTTCACATCCATCTGTAGATCCAACAGACCTCCTGTCTTAGAAAAAAGTTCTCCAAAAAGAGCCTCATCCTCATGGCAAACTGCATTTTCAATTTCGGATGGCCCAACAACTTTTGCAAAACAAGAATGGGATCTTTCTGTTTTTTCCTTTGAATTGAGATGGCACCTGCTATGTATTTCCTTCGCACCTACTATGTATCTGAACTTCCATGAGAAATTGTTGTGTATTTTATCTATTGTGTGTTTTTTTTAAGTGAATTTGTTGTGTATTTCTCTATATGTGATTATCTGCCTCATTCTGTTCATATTTCTACTAACAATTTTTTTTTTAATTTTAAAAACAAATTACCTGCGGATTTACCTGTGGAAAGGAAATTTCCTACGGATTTACCTGCAGAAGTACATGTGGAACAGAAAGTTGCGACGGTTGGAACCGTCGTAATCAACAATAAACACAAAAATAAAATGGAAAGTTACGACAGTTGATAACCATCGCAATATGCAGATTACGACAGTTCCTTACCCGTCGTGAGAGTTAATGATGGTTGGTGTGACGGTTTTGATAACCGTCGTGATACGGCCTCGCGACACACATTTCTGCGACAGTGCAACAACCGTCACGATTTGAAAATTACAGCGGTTTTAACCGTGGTATCTGCCAAAATAACCGTCGTAATCTGCAAATTTTCTTGTAGTGAATACACTGAGGCCCAAAAGGTTTTGGTTTCTACAAATGGTTGGGTCTTACACTCTATTAGAGGTTCAAAGGTTTTGAAGAAAGGAAATGGGGCTTATAACACAAGGGTAGGCCCAGATGATTTTCGTTTTGAAATGGCGATCGCGCCGAGACTTTTGAAAATGCAGTGGGTCTTATACAATGACTGAGACCCAAAATTGTTTTAGTTTTCAAGGGGGATTGGGTCTTACACTCTATTATAGGCCCAAAGGGTTTGAAAATGTTTGATAAGGATTGAATTAATCAAAAACCCTAATTTGTTTTCAAAATGTATTTTAATTGAATAAAAAATTCAATTAAATGATCAAAATTGTTAAACATGTGGAAAACAAATTGTGATCTTGGATTAATGTTTCAAAAATCAGATTTTGATCCACAAAATTATTGGAAATCACTAAAATTTGTAAAATCAAGAGGGAGAAAATATTTTAAATGTCAAAAACAATTAAAAAATTAATTCTTTACAAAAATATCAAGTATATGAAATAAATAATATTTTTGGGATTTTTTGGGAAAATAAAATATTTTAACATTTTTGTGAATTATTAAAAAAAGAATCAACTCAAAATCATTAAAACTCAGAGAACAATTAATTTTTGAATTAATTAAATAAAATCACAAAATTCAAATATTTGAATTTTCAAAAAGGGCGCCAAGAACAAGGGCAAGAACACACGCCACCCTCTGTTTCTGCAAATTTACATTTTCTATCCAATCTCACTGAATACTTGATTATATCATGCAATCTACATATCAATCTACTCGTTTTCACCTCACGATCATGTCTATGGTCTTTAATTTCATTTATTTTAAGCATGGAATAAGAAATCAAAGAGAAACCTCAAGAACCCTAAATTTTGCATGAAAGTTCAGAATTTCCATACACGATTCAAACAAAGCAATTGATTGAGGGAAAACACTCTATGCATGATTATGAACATATGGCCAAATTATTGTGCAGCAAAAAATGCATGGATCATAGAGTTAGAAGAGTTCATGCTTACCTCTTGCAGCTGGTGATCGTGTTTTGTGTTAGAGGTGTTGCAGCATGGTTCCAAGGATATGGACAGCTTCCCTAGGTGTTATGGAGTGTGTCTGGATGCTTGGAATGAATGGCAATGATCTGGAACTGAAGATGGTATCCCAACTGCAACTTGGTTAAAACCTTGAGCAGCTGGCTGGTGATTCTGAGAAATTAGTGTTCCAGATGTTGTTTAAGTGTTTAGATCACTTCTATATGATGTTTATGAGGTGTGTGTGTGTGATTGGTTTGGTTGGAGTAGCTCTCAAACTCAAAACCCGATAGTGACTTGCTTTGGAAGGCAATTTTGGAGTGAAAGAAGAGATTTTGAGGAAAGCATCTGTTTGATGGCTTTGGTGTACTCAAAATGATCACAATTGAGCTCTATTTATAGTAGAGCAAGTCTGTTTTGCAAGGAATAGTGAATGGCAACTGCTGCATAGGTTTGGCCAATGTTGAGCAATGAGAATCCAAGTCTCCTCAAGCCATTGACTAGAGGTTAGGGCACAGGCTGCTGGTTCCCTTGGTCTTGGATAAGTCTTGACTGAATTCAGTTGGAAATTGCTCAGTCCATGCCACCTTGGTGCATCCATTAAATGCTCCAATCCAAAATTGGAGTCTTGTCCCTCTTTTAGGCAATTCTAGGTTTGGCATGCTACTTTTGGTTCCAAAGACTTGGGAGGCTTGGGATCAGAGTTGGTTCCTCCTTGGTCCCCCCTTGAGGTGTTCAGATGGATAGAGTTGCTTGCCCCTTTGCAAAATTTAGGCAATTCGAGTAAAACTCCAAAATCTGCCTTGCCATGAAAGTTTGCAGCAAGGTATATTGGCATTGTCATATCTCATGGCTCAAGTGGAATTTGATGGAGTTCTTGGCCATTTTGGAAAGCCCTTATATGATACAACAACTATTTGATCATAATTGGTTTTGATACTTTTTAGATCCAAGTGAAAAATGCCCCTACTTTTGGAAAAAAGTGAAGGCAGATTCTGACTTAGTGAAAATTTCACTAAGTGTTGGAAAAAATGACATGTCATGTTTTCAACCATTTTGATCATTCCATAACTCAAAATCCATGATGAATTGGAATGATGTGTAGTTGAAGCTTTTGTAGAGGTCCGTGAGGGCTACAAATCCAGCTTTGGATGGGGAAAAAGGGCCTTATGGTTTAGGATTTATGATCCTCCAAAGTTGGTACCCTAGCCACTTTATTCCATAACTTAGAAAATTTCTAAGTTTTTTATGGTTACCCCTTTTACAAGTTATCCCACTTTTCTTGATTTTTCTTGATGAATGATGATTCCAATCATACATTAACATCATTTTAGGGTCAAATAACCATAATTGTGAAAATTTTCAAAAAGTCAAAGTTGACTTTTGTGCACAGTTGACTTTTTGTCAGATGAATTCCAAACTGTGCGATCCTCTATAAAATCAAGTCCTTGACCTAAATCAAACTTGATGGATTGATTTCATAGGTGTTATAGGGTGTATTGAATCATGTCCTAGGGTTTGGGAGCATGTCCTGGTCAAAAGTCAAAGGCATAGTTGACTTTTCCCGCGAAACCCTAACTGTGGTTCAGATGAATTTGAAACTTGTTGATCAAGCTTCTTGGATCAATCCATTGTTGCAAATAGATCAATGTAGGGTGTTAGAGACCCTCAAATCCTCTCTTGAGGTCTTGGCTCATGTTTTGTCCCAAAAGTCAACTTAGGGGTGAATTAGGTCAAGAAACCCTAATTCCTGATTTTTTATGAATGCATCCCCTGAGGAAAAATTGAGTTGATGATTGGGTTCATGATGTTCCATGGAGCATCTTAGGTTATGCTTTGAAGCATTGGCTCATGCCCAGAGGAAAATTTCCATCTGGAGGCCCTGGTCGACCAAAACCCTAATTTGGTGACACTGTCAATCTTAAGGCTTAATCCACTTGGAATACTGCAACATTGTGCTTGATTCTTGAAGTGGGAGTCCTCTTGATCCTTTGTGGATGTTTGAGAAGTTAGACAAGTTGAAAATCATGTCAATTCTTGATTGATCCTTTGTCTAAGAGCTCTGAGAGGGCTTGAAACCCTAATTTTGATTGTAGTGAATGCTCACCCATCTTTGGGGAGACTGATGAGGTATGATGGTTCATCCATATTGTGATGATGATTTTCACACTGATGGGAAATCTTAGTGGTCAAAATTTAGGGTATGACAGATGCCCCTATTTAATCTTCTTGGACCCGAAGGTGTGAATGGCGAAGGTATTCGGGCATTCGGGGTGCAAGAGGATTAAATATCGGAATACCCAAAATTTTGATGGTGGTTATGAATGGTAGCTTACGCATTCATCTTCTTTTGCTAAGCAATGATGCTTAGAAAAGGTAAACTTCCCCTCGATCCTGGTTTCCTACCAAGGAACTGGTCTTAGTTTCTGAAATAAACTTCCCCTCGATCCTGGTTTCCTACCAAGGAACTGGTCTAAGTTTCTGAAATAAACTTCCCCTCGATCCTGGTTTCCTACCAAGGAACTGGTCTAAGTTTCTGAAATAAACTTCCCCTGATCCTGGTTTCCTACCAAGGAACTGGTCTCAGTTTTCTGAAATAAACTTCCCCTCGATCTTGGCTTCCTACCAAGGAACTGGTCTAAGTTTCTTTTGTCAATAAACTTTATTGACAAGGGACGATATTTGTAGTGGCTTTCCTTCAAACTTCTCGCCGAATTTTCCTGGGGAGATGCCATTTGAGTGAAAAAGTTTTGATGTCAGACTTGCTGGGGAACCCATTCGTCTGAGTTGTAGAGGTACATAAACTTCTCTGTTTGGAGACGCCATTTGTCGACTCTATCTGAGGAAAACGAGTCTCTTGAGAGACTCCTTTCGCTTGGGTATTACATCATACTTTTCTCGGGATCTTCCCGGAGAAATCCCATATGATGTGATCCAATTTTGAGGTGCTGATGACCTTTTCATCAGCGGATTTTTCGGAGAAAAAACTGCTGTATTACCGAATCTCTGATTAAGAGGCTTTCTCTGGAGATTTTCCTTAATCTGGGAAAGCAGAGATATCATCTTCACTGGAGAAGAGTGATGTTTGTCAAAAGTTCTCTGGTTCTTCAAAGGTTCAAGTTATCAAAGTGGGCAAGGGACCAACTTCAATCCAGAAATAAACTGGAGGAGAGATCGTTCAAACGCAACATTTCCTAACAAGGAAAGAACTGACAACTCGATTGAGAGGACTTTTATCACCTGGGAACAAGACCGGCTAGAGTGATAGTGATGTAATTATGAATGCGAATGTAAATCAACAATGCATGATGTATGTATGTTTATGCTGACAAAACTGACACGACATACAGACTAATAGATGAACACGTTGGATACTCGGCCACAGTGGGAGATGAAAAGTATCACTGGTTCAAAATAGCAATCATGCCTTGCTTAGGAGAAGTAGTCCCTGCTGGGAACAACCGTTGGTCGGGCTTAGGAGGTAAGAACTCTGTCGGGGGTATCAGATGGGAAAGTCGCATCTGATTTAGCTGATCCTTCATTCAGGCGCACTGGCTTAGAAGGAGTACTTTGATTCTGCACTTTGAAGCTCGATTACTTCTGGAGAAGCGATCGATGTTCTTTCGATGTTCAACAGTCAAAAGAATTGCCATCTTTATTTTAAAAGCAAAATAGTTTTACAAGTAAATTCATTTTTGTTTCGTTTCAAGAATCTTTGATCATATTAAAATGTCGTTCTATAAAGCTAAAACAAATAAGAATTGTAAACAAAAGCACAAGGGCTCAAATTTTATTGATAGGATAGAGATCAGCCAAACGCGTGATTCCATAGAGTATTTACAAAGTTTAGAAAATGGTAATTTAAGGGAAGAGGGCTACATTGAAACATAACGACCACTATCCTTCTACCAACTTGATTTCTGGGCATCCTGAGCTTCTGTCGAAGATGGCCTTGATCGGAGTTTTCTGATGGATGGTGTAACTGCTGCTGAGGGACTTGCCCCTTTGTTGAACATAGTTACTTGCCATTATCCCTAACTTTTGTCTGGATTGTACTGTGATGTTTCCAATCCACCGGGATGATTTTTGATCATGTCTCTAATTTTTGCCTGAACCGCCCTTTCGGGTTTTTAATCCACCGAGACATTTTTTTTAGGCGAAGTATTTCTTGACTACATCAACATTCGTGGGGTAGGCAAATTCTTCTCCATCCATGGTTTCAAGTCTCAAGGCGCCGTCTGAGAAAGCTTTCTTGACCACATAGGGGCCGTCATAATTCGGAGTCCATTTACCCCGGGAATCAGTGAGAAATGATTGTATCTTCTTGAGCACATGGTCTCCTTTTCTGAAGACGCGAGGTCGGACCTTTTTGTCAAACGCCTTCTTCATTCTCTGTTGATACAACTGACCATGGCATAGTGCCGTTATTCGCTTTTCCTCGATCAGATTCAGTTTGTCGTGTCGACTTTGACACCATTCAGCTTCTGTTAGCTTAGCTTCCATCAATACCCTGATTGATGGGATCTCTACTTCTATGGGGAGCACTGCTTCCATGCCATATACTAGAGAGAAAGGGGTTGTCCCTGTTGAAGTGCGGACAGATGTTCGATAACCGTGAAGAGCAAAGGGTAGCATTTCATGCCGGTCTTTATAGGTTACAACCATCTTTTGAACAATCTTCCTGATGTTCTTGTTAGCCGCTTCTACCACTCCGTTCATCTTGGGTCGGTAGGGAGATGAGTTATGGTGTTCGATCTTGAACTCTGCGCACAACTCTTTCATCATCTTACTGTTCAAGTTAGATCCATTATCAGTAATGATCTGGCTCGGAACACCATAACGGCAGATGATATTGTTTTTGATAAATCGGACAACCACTTGTCAGGTTACATTGACGTATGACGCTGCTTTGACCCACTTGGTGAAGTAGTCAATGGCGACCAGAATGAACCGATGTCCATTCGAAGCCTTGGGCTCAATCATGCCGATCATGTCGATTCCCCATATGGAAAAAGGCCACGGGGAAGAGAGAACTTTGAGATGTGTTGGCGGTACATGGATTTTGTCGGAGTATATCTGACACTTGTGACCCTGCTCTTAGAATTTTTCTCGCCATTGAGTGTCCGTCGGCATGAGTGCCAAAGGATCCTTCATGAATTTCTTTTATCAGCATGTCTGCTTCTGGTCTGTCTACGCATCGAAGCAAGACCATGTCAAAATTTCTCTTATAGAGAGTATCACCGCTCAGAAAGAAACTGGCAGCTAGTCTTCTGAGGGTTTTTCTGTCTTTTCTTAGTGGCCCAGGTGGGTACTCTTGTTTCTGAAGGAAGCATTTGATATCGTGATACCAAGGTTTGTCGTCTATGACTGCTTCAATCGTGAAGATGTAAGCGGGCCGTTCAAGGCGCATTATGTCGATCTTAGGTAGGTCATTCCATTGACCTACGCTAATCATGGAAGAGAGAGTGGCTAATGCATCAGCCATGTGATTCTCATCACGAAGGATGTGATGAAACTCGATTCTGTTGAAGAAGGGTAACAACCTTCTTGCATAATCTTTGTAAGGAATCAGTTCGGATTGGTATGTGTTCCAATCTCCTTTGATTTGATTGATAACTAGGGCTGAGTCGCCATATTCGTCCAAGTTTTTTATCCTCAAATCAATCGCTTCCTCGAGACCCATAATACAAGCTTCGTATTCGGCCTCATTGTTTGTACACTTGAACGTAAGTCTGGTGGTGAAAGGAATGTGGGTACCCTGAGGGGTAACAATGATTGCCCCAATTCCGTTTCCGTAATGATTGACAGCTCCGTCAAAGATTAGTCCTCATTGGGAACCCGGTTCTGGCCCTTCACTGGGTAGCGGTTCATCGTAATCTTTCATTTTCAAATACTTGACATCTTCGTATGGGAAGTCAAACCCGATTGATTCTTGATCGTCAATCGGTTGATGAGCTAAATAATCGGCTAAAATACTCCCCTTAACGGCTTTTTGAGCATGGTACTCTATGTCATACTCTGATAACAACATCTGCCAACGGGCAATCCTTCCCGTGAGAGCAGGCTTTTCAAATACATACTTGATTGGATCCATTTTGGAGATTAACCAAGTAGTGTGACGAATCATGTACTGGCGAAGATGTTTGGCTGCCCAAGCCAAAGCACAGCAAGTTTTCTCAAGCATAGTGTACTGAGTCTCGCAGTCGGTGAATTTCTTACTCAAATAGTAAATGGCAGACTCTTTCTGTTTGGTTTCGTCTTGTTGGCCAAGCACATAACCCATCGAGTCTTCCAAGACTGTTAGGTAGATGATCAGTGGTCTTCCTTCCACTGGAGGTGATAGAATCGGCGGATTCAACAGGTATTCCTTGATACTGTCGAAGGCGGTTTGGAAATCTTCTGTCCAAACGCAGTCCTGGTTCTTTTTGAGTAATTTGAAAATCGACGCACAGGTCGCGGTCATGAGGAATATGAATCTGGAGATGTAGTTCAACCATCCCAGGAATCCTCTGACTTGTTTTTCAGTTTTCGGAGAAGGCATTTCTCAATGGCCTTGACCTTGTCAGGATCAACCTCAATTCCTTTCTGGCTGACGATGAACCCTAAAAGTTTCCCTGAACGGACACCGAAGGTGCACTTGTTGGGATTCAAGCGGGGTTTATACTTTCTCAACCGCTCGAATAGTTTTGACAGGTGGGTCACATGCTCCTCTTCTGTCTTAGATTTAGCAATCATATCATCGACATATACCTCGATTTATTTGTGTATCATATCATGAAACAGAGTAGTCATGGCCCTTTGATAGGTTGCCCCAACATTCTTCAAACCGAACGACATTACCTTGTAACAAAAGGTACCCCATGGGGTAATGAATGAAGTTTTCTCCATGTCTTTCGGCGCCATTTTAATCTGATTATAGCCCGAGAATCCATCCATGAAGGAGAAAACTTTGAACTATGTTGTATTGTCAACCAGCATGTCAATGTGTGGTAAGGGAAAGTCATCCTTTGGACTAGCCTTGTTTAGATCCCTGTAATCCACACACATTCGGACTTTGCCGTCCTTTTTTGGAACTGGTGCGATGTTGGCTAACCATTGAGGATATTCAGACGTAGCGAGGAAACCCGCGTCAATCTGTTTCTATACCTCCTCTTTGATTTTGATGGCCATGTCCGGGTGAGTCCGTCTCAACCTCTATTTTACTGGCGGACATTCCGATTTCAACGGTAAGTGATGTTCCACGATGCTGGTATCCAACCCTGGCATATCCTGGTAGGACCAAGCAAACACATCGGGAAACTCTCTGAGAAGCTTTGTCAGACTCTCCTTGGTAGTTGGATTGAGCAGTGCCCCAATCCTGATTTCTTTTCTCTCTTTTTTCGAACCCAAGTTGACCGTTTCCAACGGCTCTTTGTGAGGTTCAATGGACCTTTCCTCCTGTCGGAGTAATCGGGAGATCTCTTTTGGAATTTCGTTGTCAACTTCTTCTTCATCCCCAAATACCGGGAACTCAAAGTCGGAAGAAGGTATCGGATCGTATGTTTCAACGGGGTTTAAAACAAGCAATCTGCATGACGTGATGATTGTTTTTAGAAGAGATAGAGAAAATGCAGGTGTGTGCAGTGTATTTTTAAAAAAAAAACTGCTTGTTTTTATTATTGAGTTGTTTTTTAGGATTACCATTTTCTGAAAAAACGAAAATAGAAAACAACAATAAATGCGGAAATTACAGAACGACATTATTTTATTAATGAACAAAACTCAGTCGCTTTGGGCGAAGCGAAGAGGGAAATTTACAGAAAGCGAGCCCTATCAAAACATCCGTTTCACCAAGGCAGGGTGAAAGGTTAAAGACGACAATTACTTTAACTTATGAACAATCTTCGAAACATCGACAGCAACCCATTGGCGGCGAACTCCTCGGTGAATCACAAAGTCTGGTACTTGCCTTGATTTGTCTTCAGAAATAACGCTGATTTCTGGTGGAGCAGGATCATTGGAATCTGTCTCCCAGGCAGAGTTGTCGTAGGAGGATTCCTCTGTTGCATTTTGCAGAGTATTTGTGCTCTCGGGCAAATCTCCCCATCCAGTTGGCTAGATGTATTCGAGCCTGATACGAGAGCTCTCAGGAGCGGTGTACTTGACCAAGTAGTCGAACTTGCCGCTTGGTTGTCCTAAGGTGTCCCACACTTCTTTGGAACTGGAGGAGTCATCTCTCTCGATGACGTTGACCTCAGGGAAAGCATAGTTAATGAATTCTAGTCCTGCAAACTTTGCAAATTCATCGTCGTGCTGGATATTTTCTGAATGACCTGAGTAATGATCCCATGGCAAGGTGGGGACACAAGTATTCTGTTCAATGATGCTCAACTTATTTCCATTGTTCGGCTGATTTTCTTGCCCCAAGTCTCCTGGGTACGACTGCCAAATAGGCAGGCCATCCATTGGGCCATAATAGTTATGATCAAAGTTGTCTTTCATCAGAGTGTCCTCCTCTAATGAGTTTGGTGGAGCACAACATCCTTCCGGATCACAATCTCTATATATCATTTCGACGTCTGACCTGGGTATAAATCTCGGACTCTGTGCGGGATAGCAAAATGGCGTAGGCATCTCTTCCTGAGACATATAACCGTCCTTGTTAAGATAAGACTTCCATTCCTCATCCATATCGGAGGAATCCTCCTCATTTATAGTATGGACTGTTTGAGGCACTGGGTGAAGGAAACCTCCACTGTGGAAGAAATCCTGAATGGGATGAAAACTTTTATCGTTAGCAGCTGTCTGGGTACAGGTTGAGGAAAAACCAAGACCTTTCTTTGTTTTGTTATCAGTAGGAATGACAAGTTGTCCCCATCCTTTTGTATTATTACTTTCAACTGCCTCGAGGGCGCCCTTATATGAGAAAATAGAGGTTCCTTTCTCTAATTGTTTCTCATTGCTCACCGAAAGTGCTTGGAACTGAGTCCCAACAGCCTCCTCTGTCTCTACATAAGTAGACGTTGATAAGTTACTCACGAGCAAGGCTTGCTCTCCACAGACCGTGATGAGTTGATCGTTTTTTACGAACTTCAGTTTTTAGTGCAGCGTCGAAGTGACTGCCCCAGCCTGGTGTATCCAAGGTCTTCCTAATAAACAGTTGTACGCTGCCTGGACGTCCATGACCTGAAAAGTGATTAGGAAAGTGTGAGGACTGATAGTTATGGGAAGGTCGACTTCGTCGATAACTGCTTTCTGAGACCCGTCAAAGGCTTTGACGATGACCTCACTGCCCCTCATCGGGGATCCTTTGAATGATAGTCGCATTAGAGTGGACTTCAACATAACTTTGATGGCCGATCCTGTGTCTACCAGTACGCGGGCTAAAGCATCGTCCTGGCAGTTAACTGTGATATTGAGCGCCATGTTGTGACTTTTACCCCACTCTAGCAAGTCCTCATCGCTAAATCCTAAGTTGTTGCAGGAAGTGATGTTAGAGATGATGCTATCGAACTGTCGTATTGACACATCCTGTTCCACGAAGGCCTGCTCTAAGACTTTCTGTAGAGCCTCCCTGTGGGCTTCGGAACTGAGTAAAAGAGATAGCACTGAGATCTTTGAAGGAGTCTGTAACAGTTGATCAACAATGTTGTATTCACTCCTTTGGATGAGCTTCAGTATCTCATCATTATTTTTCGAAAGGTCGGGATTACTGGATTGACCGACTGGTGGATCAGGAGCTTCTGTCGGAAGTTCCTTTTCTTTGTTATATTCTCCAACTCCTCGGTTGAAGATTCCATCGCTCCGTGTTACTCGACCGATGTCTGCAATATTCACGACGGAGGGTAATGGAATTTCTTTTCCATTCTCAATTATTGTTGCACCGTATTTGTAAGGGATCGCCTTAGCTGATTCATACGGTAATGGTCTTGGTAGATAGATAACTACAGGAGCCTTCTGATTTTTCTGACTGTCGTAAGTAACTTCAATCAGTTTTTGGCTAAGAACCTTTGATTCGTCCAGTAGAGGGATGATGACACAAACATCCTTGTTCCTCTCAGGGTCAGATATTACAACCATGTCTCTAATCTGATCAGCGAAGTAGTCCGGCGTCCAGTCAACGGATCCTGAAGCTAGGCTTGGGTGAATCTCCTTGCGATCCAACTGACCTTGGAGAGCTGCTCGTACGAGGTAGCATCCTTGGTTATTCTCCGAGAAGACTCTACAACGTTCGTAGTTATGTGGTGGCACCTGGCCACGCCCGCTTTGAATACAGTGTAACCTTACCAGGTTTGTTTCCATAGATCGAAATCTTGATTTTGACGCCGAGTAGGGTTTCCATTAAGCACACTGATTTGTTGCGTGTCTTCGTCCATATAGATCAGAAGCCACCAGTGGTTTAACAAGTGTTGTAAAGTTCTCTGAACGAGAGCGCACCCTTGGTTACTCTCACAACATCCTTTACAGTTCTGATAATTATGCGAAGTGAGAAAACCGAGTTGGACCTGCCTGGCATGTAACTCCACCAAGCTGGTATTCATTAGACGAATATCAAAGATTTGAATCATGTTGATCTGATAAGGATTTCTATCATGGTAGTCCTGGATCCATCCAAGATCCATCTGACGCTGGAGGGTCTCTTGTACAAAAGAGCATCCCTGTTTATTTACTGAGCAAGTCAAACAGGAATTATAATCGTGCTGTGGCAGGTTATGATACTGGCTTTGCCTTGAGTACATTGCCACCAAGTTGACATTCATTGCATGGATGTTGTGGTTCTGAATGATGTTGGAATTCGCATAGGTCATGTTGACTCTACGAACTCGATGCTCTTGGATCCATCCGAGAGCCAATTGTCCCTGTAGAGCTGATTGCACCACAGAACATCCCTGATTGTTCTTAAGCAGATATCACACTGGTGATAATTATGAGGTGGCACATGGCCATATCCACTCTGTCTACAATGCATCTTGACCAAGTTGGCCCTTAACAAGAGTACATCATGAATTTGATAGGTGTTGTTAGACTCTCCCTCTATCAAATTGACTGCAGCCTTCTCGTGTTGAGGCATCGGGATCGTGAGAACATTCGGATTCGTATCTTTGAAAGATAAAACTCTGCTCCTAACAAGCTTTTGCAGGTCGGATTTGAAACTGAGACAGTTTTCTATGTTATGCCCTGGTCCTCCTTGATGGTAAGGACAAGTTTGATCCGCTTTGAACCAGAAAGGCAGATTTTCTGGTACTGTAAAAGGAGCCCTGGTTTGAATGTGCCCCTTGACCAGTAGTAACAAAAATATCTCTGTGTACAACACAGGTATAGGGTCAAACCCTGGAGGTCGCGTCGTACGGTTGTTGTTATATGGAGGACGAGCCTGCTGAAGAGGCTGTTGTGTCCTTTGTTGAAGTTGCTATTGATTAGGTTGGCTCTGCGCAACCTGAGGTTGATACGTAGGAATAGGCGCGGGGTTGATAGCAAGAGTTACAGCTGCTACTGGTTGATAGTGTCGCCTTTGCTTTCTGAGAGAGATATATCCAATATTCTGCTCTTTTTTCTTAGGGAGAGCACTACCGTATCTTTTTGTACTACTTGATGATCCAACGTCTTTAACTAAACGTCCTTCCTAGACCGCTTCCTCAAGACGAACTCCCATGCCCACCATCTCTGTGAAGTCACTAGGTACACTGGCGACCATTCTGTCATAGTAAAATGAGCTTAAGATCTTTAAAAAGATCTTTGTCATCTCCTTTTCCTCCAGAGGTGGAGAAAGCTGAGCGGTAATTTCACACCATCTCTGAGCGTACTCCTTAAAGGTTTCCTTGTCCTTTTGTGACATCGATCTGAGTTGATCTCTTTCCAGTGCCATGTCCAGATTATATTTGTACTGCTGAATGAAGGCAGCGCCAAGATCTCTGAATGTGCCGATCGTGGCGAGGTTTAACCCCATGTACCATTTTAAGGCGGCACCGGTTAAACTATCCTGAAAGTAGTGAATGAGCAGCTCCTGGTTCTTTGTCTGAGCTGACATTCGCTGAGCGTACATCACCAAATGGCTCTGAGGGCAAGAGTTACCCTTGTACTTTTCAAAGTCTGGCACCTGGAATTTGTGCGGGACTTTCACATTGGGGACCAAGCAGAGGTCTGCGGCGTCTTTTCCAAATAGATCCTGACCGCGAAGGGCTTGCAGTTCTTTCTGCATTTCCAGGAACTGTTCCTGGAATTCATTCATTATGTCGAACATGATATCATTTCCACCAGAATGTATCTGTAGAATCTGTCCTTCCAGGACAGTGTGTACCACGGGCGGTGGTATAGTCATTATGGTCGAGACTCTCGGTGCCTCCCGAAGTTTGCTTTCCTGAAGTTTGTAACCTTCAGGCCCGGCGGCTCCTGCTACGGTTCCCTGATCCTCAGCGATCGGCGGAACATATCCTTCCGGGACATAGTTAATAGGCATGCCCCAGGGACGATCTTTTGGCATTTTGTACCTAGGATCGGACTTCTCCACTATGGGCGTTGGTATGGTCTCTGAGATCACAGTCCGTTGTTGTTGCATCTGAGCTTCTGCTAGAGCTTGCATGTCATTATGAAGCTTTCTCAGATCCTCTTTCAGAGTGTCGATCTCTTCTCTCAACTCTCTGTTCTCTTCCTCGAGATCATCCATCTTTTTCTGACGATTGGCCCGAGTATTGTACGAATGAGACAGTTTGTGTAACACCCCATTTTTACCCATCGAATATTAATAAATCAGAGTTTCGAAATTTCAACACTCAAATAGGATGCCACATTTTCAACTTAAAAACAACGGCATTTAACCGCATAAACATGGATACATAACACTTAATACTCAGATGAACATAATTCAATCTTTGACACAAAACAAATTTATTAATACGCAGCGGATTCATAAATTCAACTGAAATACCATAACATCTGGTTTGGTTCAAAACAACTCTAAGACATCAGGCCTTTAATAAAAACCAGCTTAAAATTCAGCAACAATACTAAAATCAGAAATAAAGAAAACAATCGTTCATCCCCCCGAGTGTTACATATCAGAGCGAAGACACCGACTCGAACTAATGAAGGTAGACAGCCTTCACTCCTGATTACCTGCAGGATGGCGTATAAACCATCACCATACACAGAAGGGGTGAGATATCAAACAATATAATCAGATATATGATGAATAATATATTAGTTCAGATTATGTAAAAATCACCGCTTCACAACATCATTATCAACATCAACCAACAACACAACAACAATTATGCAACATGAAATGCGACTTAAACTATGCACATGCATGTCGTACCATTGGAGCAACACTCCCAACTTAGAAAACTTTCCAATTAATATTGACGTCAACAAGGCATAAGCCTTCAACTTAAATTTTGCCAATCCAGGCCAACTTACCGAGCATCAGCTCCAACTTGATATGCGATGTATGCAACTCAACATGAATATCATAATGACAACAATAATAGTTATGTAACCACACGACAACAAATCAACATTGGCCATAGGCCTACAACTTAACAGCAACAACAAATCAACATTGTCCATAGGCCTACAACTTAATAGCAACAACAAACTCATACCAACAACTTCACAACTTAAACACGACGATATCACGGCAACTTATATCCTACTCTGTACCAACCATCTTATATCACAAACGCTTCTCGAATTTATTCGGACAAGACTTCCAAAACCGGTTAATTATTCTCCGACTAAAATTACTAATGTTTCTGTTCTACTTTAATATTATTACGACTATTATGGTACTCTTATTCTACAACAAGTTCTGCTATGATTAACCACTATGCTGCTTTAATTATCCTTTTAATAAGTTATCACTGCTACTGATATTACGACAGACAATCATCAACAATTCACAGAATTTATCTAGGTATTTTCCAATGATTCAAACTCTATGTAAAACTGGGTTACGGATTTATTCGCATGGAAGAAAACCAATCAGGAAAACATATAAATAAGGTCCTGGCCACGAAAATGTCTAAAGTGGAGCACGCCACATAAACTGGTGGCAATGGCCACCTAAACGGAAATTAATCCCCTGCAGTCAATATCTTCCCACAATCACATAGTCCAAAGAATCCATAGCAGTTTGATCTTAATCACACAATTCATAAAAATCCATTTATATTTTATTTTATAATTCCTGTTTAAATCAAAGCCACTAGATCATGATCAAATGGTTAGAAATGTTTGACTGTGTAATTGCAGGGTCTATTGACTGCAGCACATCATGGTCCCCCACCTAACACCACTAGTGGCGCAAGCCACATGAATTGGTGGCTCTGGCCACCTAAAATATCCCTAGTGGCGCAAGCCACCTCACTTAGTGGCTCCTGCCACATTATCCCTTCATAGTGGCGCAAGCGACATGCCTAGTAGCTCCAACCACCTCAATTCCAATGGTGGTGCAAGCCACCTCACTTAGTGGCTCCTGCCACATCAACTTCTCATAGAGACGCAAGCCATATGCCTTAGTGGTCGTCGCCACCTTCTCAAAAACAAAACGGGTGGCACTCGTCACCCTTCCTAAGGTGGTTCCTATTCCCGTTCCCCATTTACCGTTCCAGACCAATCATCCAACACAGTACAACAGAAACAAATAAAATCATACCCTGAAGCAACATAAACTAATTTTTCCACAACCGATTCATCAACAACCAACGTATTTCAACATCCACGACAACCATTACAACACATACAGAGGCAATAATTCTACAAACCCAAACCCACATATCATTCATCAAATACCCCATTATAGAGTCAGAACCCCACCCTTACCCTGGACTGAAGGTTGCTCTAAATCTCCGATTAGGTTCCCGTTCTCGCAGCTTCTCCGTGTTCTGTTTCCAAACCCTTGTTCCTCTTCTCCGTAACTTCTATGTTCTAACTGCTACTACCATTTCCTCTTTAATTCTAAATACCTAATATAATACACTACTATTCTATTTGTTTCATTGGGCCATTCTACACCCCCACTAATTCTACTTCTAATCATCAAAGCCCAAATAATATTATCTAGTATTATTTCTAATAATATATCTACAACTTAATCGGTTTAATTAATCAACAAACAACAACACAACTTAAATAAATTAAATTAATTCTACTAACACTGACATAGCACTCAACACAATAATTTCGACAACCAACACAATTCAAACAAATAATACGAAGATATTTAATTAAATAATTAATTAAATAATCGGGCGTTACAACTCTCCCTCACTTAGGATATTTTGTTCCTCGAAAATTTACCCTGTTCAAACAACTCGGGATAGGATTCCCGCATCTTGCTTCCCAACTCCCACGTCATACTTTCTCCGACAGCTCCTACCCATACTACTTTTACCAACGCAATCTCCTTGCCCCTTAGAGTCTTCACTTCACGATCCGCGATCCGTACAGGCATCGTTTCCATAGTAAGATTATCCCGTACTTGCACATCATCCATATGAATCACATGAGATGGATCTGAAATGTACTTCCGAAGTTGTGACACATGAAACACATCGTGTAAATTCAAAAGATTAGGCGGTAAAGCCACTCTATAAGCAACATTTCCAACTCTGTCCGAAATCTGATACGGACCAATAGAATGAGGAGTGAGCTTCTTAGACTTCAATGCACGCCCAACACCTGTCACAGGTGTAACTCTTAAAAACACATAGTCACCCGCTTGAAATTCTAAGTCTTTCCTTCGCTTGTCATGATAATTCTTCTGCCTACTTTGGGAAGATTTCATCTTTTCTCGGATCAACTTCACATTCTCAGTAGTCACTCGAACAATTTCAGGTCCAAGCACTACACTTTCTCTAGATTCATGCCAACATAAAGGAGTCCTACATCTCCGACCATATAATGCTTCAAAAGGGGCCATTCCAATACTAGAATGGTAATTGTTATGATAAGTGAACTCGATCAATGGTATATAAGTATTCCACGAACCTCCCTGCTCAAGAACACAAGCTCTCAACAAATCCTCCAACGACTGAATAGTCCTCTCAGTTTGACCTTCCGTCTGAGGGTGATACGCCGAACTCAACCTCAACTTAGAACCCAACGCCTCTTGCAATCTCTTCCAAAAATCAGAAGTAAACCTCGGATCCCTATCCGACACAATACACAGAGGAACACCATGCAACTTTACAATTACGCTAGTATAAATCTCCGCCAACTTCGATACTGGAAACTAATGTTAATAGGAATGAAATGAGCCGACTTCATAAGCCTATCAACAACCACCCAAATTGAATCGTGTCCTCTTGAAGTATTAGACAATCCCGTCAAAAAGTCCATTGAAATGCTAGCCCATTTCCATTCTGGAACTTCTAACGGTTGCATCAACCCCGCAGGCTTCTGATGCTCAACTTTTGACTTCTGACAAGTTAAACATGCATACACAAATCGAGCTACATCACGCTTCATCCCAGGCCACCAAAATAATCTCTTCAAGTCTTGATACATCTTTGTAGCTCCCGGATGAATACTCAAATTGCTCCTATGACTTTCCTCGAGAATTACTTTCTTCATCTCTGCATCATCAGGAATACAAATTCAATTTCAGAATCTTAACACACCTTGCACATCTAACTTGAAATCATCATTCTCGGACTGATCGATCCCAACCATGGAATCTACCAGTTTCACGTTTAACTTCTGAGCTTCCTTGATACTATCCAGAAAATCATTGATAATCTTCAGCATTCCCAACATCACACTCCGCGGTGTCACTTCACAAACTAAGCTCATATCCCTGAACTGCTCAATTAATTCCAATTCTTTAACCATCATCGCCAACATATGCAAAGTTTTCCGACTTAGGGCATCAACCACGACATTAGCTTTACCTGGATGATAGTTCAACCGAAATCATAATCTTTTAATAATTCCAATCATCTTCTTTGTCTCATATTCAATTCCTTCTGATCAAATAAATACTTTAAACTCTTATGGTCACTAAACACTTCAAATCTGGAACCATAAAGATAATGCCTCCAAATCTTCAGCACAAAAACAACTGCAGCAAGTTCCAAATCATGTGTAGGATAATTCTTTTCATGAGTTCTCAACTGCCTTGACGCGTAAGCAACTACCTTATCATTCTGCATAAGCACACCTCCTAAACCCATCTTAGAAGCATCACAATATACCACAAAAGGTTCTCCTAGATTAGGTACTGTCAAAACCGAAGCCGACATCAATCTCTTCTTCAATTTCGTAAAACTTTCTTCACATTGAATGTCCCACACAAAAGCTCTATTTTTACAAGTCAACTTAGTCAACGGAAGTGCTAACTTAGAAAATCCTTCGATACACCTTCGGTAATAACCAGCTAGTCCCAAAAAGCTTCTAATTTCGGTAGCCGACTTTGGAGTTTCCCATTGCAACACAGTATTTACTTTAGATGGATCCACATCAACGCCACTACCTGAAATGACATGACCAAGAAAACTAACCTCCTTTAACCAAAATCCACATTTAGACAGCTTTGCATATAACTGCTTCTCTTTCGGTCCTTGCAACACGGTGCTTAAATGCTCAGCATGCTCTTCTTCAGATTTAGAGTTTATCAGAAGATCGTCAATAAAACCAACTACAAACTTATCCAAATACTCAAGAAAATCCGATTCATATACTCCATGAATATCAGGTGCATTAGACACACCAAACGACATCACAGTATACTCATGGTTACCATCCCTCGTCCTGACTGTCTTCGGAATATCATCCAGCTTAACACAAATCAGATGATAATCCAGAGCTTAAATCAATCTTGTTAAGCACACAGACATCTATTAACTGATCCAGCAAATTCTCAATCCTCAGAATCAGACACTTATTCCAGATCGTCACTTTATTCAACTGCCGATAGTCAACACATAACCTCATACTTCTATCTTTCTTCCTCACTAACAGTACATGAGCACCCCACGGAGAAACACTTGGTCGAACAAACCTCTTCTCAAACAACTCTTCCAACTATTTCTCCAATTCACTCATTCAGAAACATACATTCTGTATGCAACCATCGACATCAAGCTCGCATCGAGTACCAGTCGATGGCAAGTTACACTCCACACTACAGTGGTACATCGCTGATATCTCATGGGAGCACCTCCAAATAATCGCCCACCAAAGGTAGCTCATATGCCACCACATCCTCTTAAGCTTCAAGGAATCCAACATCATAAACACCTTTGCACCATCTTCCACAGATTCATTCACTTGCTTAACAGAACAAACAACTCTTCACCCTCGTCGAAATAAGATTCAGGTGAACATCAGGAATTACACACCACTGGCATATCACTAGCCATCACACTGTTCTCTATCCTTTAAAAGCAGACATCAACAATACTGGATCGTTTTCCTCGGGATATTCCAACTTGACCGACAGGCAAGAAACTCTAATTCGCCTCCTCTTCAAATCTAATAGTTTGCATCGACTCATTAAAACAATCCGCAAGCACTCGTCTTAACCTCGACAATTCACTGCGCACACTACTCAAGCTCGCAAGGCACGTCTATCCCATCTAACATGATCCCGTCCATTATCAACAAGAGATTAAGGGTGATCAGTTCCTCAATTTGTCAATAACAGCCGATATCATGAGGCGGTACAAACTATCCTCACCAACTATCGCAGCGTCCAACACTACCTTAGGCAACGCTCCACACTCGAAGAACCTTGGAGAAGCACCACCTTCTCCCCCACTTGTTTCAACCAACTCCTGCAGACAACGGTTAGAACACAAGCAAGTACCGGCAGTGTTTCACACACATGTCGCGTACTAAGGGACAAACAACATTAGACAACCTGGCCGGACAGACTGACCTGCTCTGATACCACTAATGTAACACCCCATTTTTACCCATCGAATAATAATAAATCAGAGTTTCGAAATTTCAACACTCAAATAGGATGTCACATTTTCAACTTAAAAACAACGGCATTTAACCGCATAAACATGGATACATAACACTTAATACTCAGATGAACATAATTTAATCTTTGACACAAAACAACTTTATTAATACGCAGCGGATTCATAAATTCAACTGAAATACCATAACATCTGGTTTGGTTCAAAACAACTCTAAGACATCAGGTCTTTAATGAAAACCAACTTAAAATTCAGCAACAATACTAAAATCAGAAATAAAGAAAACAATCGTTCATCCCCCCGAGTGTTACGTATCAGAGCGACGACACCGACTCGAACTAATGAAGGTAGACAACCTTCACTCCTGATTACCTGCAGGATGGCGTATAAACCATCACCATACACAGAAGGGGTGAGATGTCAAACAATATAATCGGATATATGATAAATAATATATTAGTTCAGATTATGTAAAAATCACCGCTTCACAACATCATTATCAACATCAACCAACAACACAACAACAATTATGCAACATGAAATGTGACTTAAACTATGCACATGCAGGTGGTACCATTGGAGCAACACTCCCAACTTAGAAAACTTGCCAATTAATATTGACGTCAACAAGGCATAAGCCTTCAACTTAAATTTTGCCAATCCAGGCCAACTTACCGAGCATCAGCTCCAACTTGATATGCGATGTATGCAACTCAACATGAATATCATAATGACAACAATAATAGGTATGTAACCACACGACAACAAATCAACATTGGCCATAGGCCTACAACTTAACAGCAACAACAAATCAACATTGGCCATAGGCCTACAACTTAACAGCAACAACAAATTCATACCAATAACTTCACAACTTAAACACGACGATATCACGACAACTTATATCCTACTCTGTACCAACCATCTTATATCACAAACGCTTCTCGAATTTATTCGGACAAGACTTCCAAAACCGGTTAATTATTCTCCGACTAAAATTACTAATGTTTCTGTTCTACTTTAATATTATTACGACTATTCTGGTACTCTTATTCTACAACAAGTTCTGCTATGATTAACCACTATGCTGCTTTAATTATCCTTCTGATAAGTTATCACTGCTACTGATATTACGACAAACAATCATCAACAATTCACAGAATTTATCTAGGTATTTTCCAATGATTCAAACTCTATGTAAAACTGGGTTACGGATTTATTCTCATGGAAGAAAACCAATCAGGAAAACATATAAATAAGGTCCTGGCCACGAAAATGTCTAAAGTGGAGCACGCCACATAAACTGGTGGCAATGGCCACCTAAACGGAAATTAATCCCCTGCAGTCAATATCTTCCCACAATCACATAGTCCAAAGAATCCATAGCAGTTTGATCTTAATCACACAGTTCATAAAAATCCATTTATATTTTATTTTATAATTCCCGTTTAAATCAAAGCCACTAGATCATGATCAAATGGTTAGAAATGTTTGACAGTGTAATTGCAGGGTCTATTGACTGCAGCACGTCATGGTCCCCACCTAACACCACTAGTGGCGCAAGCCACATGAATTGGTGGCTCTGGCCACCTAAAACATCCCTAGTGGCGCAAGCCACCTCACTTAGTGGCTCCTGCCACATTATCCCTTCATAGTGGCGCAAGCGATATGCCTAGTGGCTCCAGCTACCTCAATTCCAATGGTGGCACAAGCCACCTCACTTAGTGGCTCCTGCCACATCAACTTCTCATAGTGGCGCAAGCCACATGCCTTAGTGGTCGTCGCCACCTTCTCAAAAACAAAACGGGTGGCACTCGTCACCCTTCCTAAGGTGGTTCCTATTCCCGTTCCCCATTTACCGTTCCAGACCAATCATCTAACACAGTACAACAGAAACAAATAAAATCATACCCTGAAGCAACATGGACTAATTTTTCCACAACCGATTCATCAACAACTAACGTATTTCAACATCCACGACAACCATTACAACACACACAGAGGCAATAATTCTACAAACCCAAACCCACATATCATTCATCAAATACCCCATTATAGAGTCAGAACCCCACCCTTACCTTGGACTGAAGGTTGCTCTAAATCTCCGATTGGGTTCCCGTTCTCGCAGCTTCTCCGTGTTCTGTTTCCAAACCCTTGTTCCTCTTCTCCGTAACTTCTATGTTCTAACTGCTACTACCATTTCCTCTTTAATTCTAAATACCTAATATAATACACTACTATTCTATTTGTTTCATTAGGCCACTTCTACACCCCCACTAATTCTACTTCTAATCATCAAAGCCCAAATAATATTATCTAGTATTATTTCTAATAATATATCTACAACTTAATCGGTTTAATTAATCAACTAACAACAACATAACTTAAATCAATTAAATTAATTCTACTAACACTGACATAGCACTCAACACAATAATTTCGACAACCAACACAATTCAAACAAATAATACTAAGATATTTAATTAAATAATTAATTAAATAACCGGGCGTTACAACTCTCCCCCACTTAGGATATTTTCGTCCTCGAAAATTTACCCTGTTCAAACAACTCGGGATAGGATTCCCGCATCTTGCTTCCCAACTACCACGTCATACTTTCTCCGGCAGCTCCTACCCAGACTACTTTTATCAACGCAATCTCCTTGCCCTTTAGAGTCTTCACTTCACGATCCGCAATCCGTACAGGCATCGTTTCCATAGTAAGATTATCCCGTACTTGCACATCATCCATATGAATCACATGAGATGGATCTGAAATGTACTTCCGAAGTTGTGACACATGAAACACATCGTGTAAATTCGAAAGATTATGCGGTAAAGCCACTCTATAAGCAATATTTCCAACTTTGTCTGAAATCTGATACGGACCAATAGAACGAGGAGTGAGCTTCTTAGACTTTAATGCACGCCCAACACCTGTCACAAGTGTAATTCTTAAAAACACATAGTCACCCGCTTGAAATTCTAAGTCTTTCCTTCGCTTGTCATGATAACTCTTCTGCCTACTTTGGGAAGATTTCATCTTTTCTCGGATCAACTTCACCTTCTCAGTAGTCTCTCGAACAATTTCAGGTCCAAGCACTACACTTTCTCCAGATTCATGCCAACATAAAGGGGTCCTACATCTCCGACCATATAACGCTTCAAAAGGGGCCATTCCAATACTAGAATGGTAACTGTTATGATAAGTGAACTCGATCAATGGTAGATAAGTATTCCATGAGCCTCCCTGCTCAAGAACACAAGCTCTCAACAAATCCTCCAACGACTGAATAGTCCTCTCAGTTTGACCATCCGTCTGAGGGTGATACGCCGAACTCAACCTCAACTTAGAACCCAACGCCTCTTGCAAACTCTTCCAAAAATCAGAAGTAAACCTTAGATCCCTATCCGACACAATACACAGAGGAACACCATGCAGCTTTACAATTACGCTAGTATAAATCTCTGCCAACTTCGATACTGGAAACTGATGTTAATAGGAATGAAATGAGCCGACTTCGTAAGCCTATCAACAACCACCCAAATCGAATCGAGTTGGTAAGAGACATGACTCTCTGCGACCAACGTAAAGTATTCTTTTGATCCCAAAATGCAGCAGACTTGGGCTAATGGGAAGTGAACCATTTGTAAAGCAAGGGTACACAGCACGTGATCATTCCTCCGTTGTATAAATTCCTTAAGTGTACCGAATGATATGGATCTACGAGTAAGGTCGGTATGGGGTTTTCAATCAGGAAAATCTTAATGGCGTTGATATCTACGAAGTTATCAATGTTGGGAAACAAAAATAACCCGTAGGTGAACAAAACAAAGATACTCTCAAAAGCGGCCACGTTCCCTATACTGGCAAAGTACATGGCTTTCTTTGTCAAGAACTGGGCTGGCAAACCCTGGATTCCACCCTTAGTGGTCATGTGAGCCCTGACTTCTGACTCGTCCAAATAAATTGCTCTTGCAATGGTCTGATCCTTTGGAATTTCTTCCAGTCCCGAAAAAGGAGCCTGATCAGTGATGTGTAACTCAGTCAGGTGAGAGTACTCCTCCAGCGTTGGTGCAAGATGATAATCCGGGAACGTGAAACAGTGATAAACTGGATCGTAGAACTGGATTAGCGTGGACAGGATTCCTTTAATTACATGGACTCTTAACAAGGACAGCAGTCCTCCATACTTGGCTCTGAAAGCCTCGTGGTTGGTGATTATCCTCGCCAAACCTCTCAAATCCTTTAACTTTGGAACCTTGAAGGTGTACTTATGAGTTTTTCTTCTACCGAAATCCATTAGCGCAATCTCCTTTCTCTGATATTTGCAATCATTGTCTCAGTTTAATTTGAAAAAGAGAGACTAGAAGAGAAGATTTTTTTTTGTTTTAATGTTTTTTAAATGAATGCATGAATGCAGCACACAAAAACATAGAAAAAACATGGGGTCAAAGGGTCGGTGTCATGAAGTCAAGGCTCTACCCCCCCCCCCCCCAAAGGTTTATATTGGTGATTTTTTGTACCTATCCGCAAAATCATTGACCCCTCTGGGATAACAACAGCAAGCGGATCGCCAGCGAGCTGATGTATCCTAGAGTGATCTCAGATGAGGGTAGTATCGCGTGACAAATATTTCCGATAGCTTCCGCACTACAAAATGGCTTAAGTCTGCTAAAAACCTCAGCTTCTCAGATAACTCAGTCGACCACACTACTTTCAACAACCGAAGTCGTATAGGCAATGTATCTGCAAAGGGAGTCTCCACTGAGTTTGATGGTCGATCGGGGGCTTTTAACTGGAATTTACTCCCAGTAAGATTACCCGCATTGCCATCACCTATCTTAGGTGTATACTCAATCTTTCCACATGCGGCATCACACGCATTCCCATTAGCAGAAAAATAAACACAGATATCAATTAGGAAAAGCAGTATATATATTTGTCTTAATCATCTTAGACCTCTAGTCTTATGATCCTATACAGACAATGACTCCCCAGCAGAGTTGCCGTTTCTGTGATACGAATTTAGAGTTTCAACCAGAGGGATAAGAGGGACAAAATGCCCTGCAGGGCCCCACGGTGGGCGCCATTTTTCTGTAGCGAGCGATTTTGGACGTGGTTCTTAAGCACTGCCACTCTGGGGTACTACAGGTCGATTCATTTTTTATCCTATTCAAGGTGATGAAGGAAGGGAAATAGATGTCTCCAATTAACCCTGCTTACATACTGAGGTTAAACAGTCAAAACTGTTGGTTTATAGATGCGGTTTAGATTGTGGGCCTCTCTTTGCTTATTTTGCTAAGTATGACGGGATCATGTTATTGGTAGGATGTTAGGACTGATGCTTTTCGATTGATATGTGAAGGTATGGGATTTTGGGTTTTTCTGATTAGTGTGCTCGCTAAGATTTTTACAATCTTATGCCTACGTATTCCCGTTTGACAAAACAGGGAAATCAGAGCGATCGTAGTTCCTCCTATTCTATGGGAGGAAAAGTTGTTTTGGTGTCTTGTTCAAAGCCCAAGACGTGAAGCTAAAGGTGGTTTGTATCTTGTTCAAAGCCCAATATGTGAAGCTGAAGGGTCTATTTGTATCTTGTTCGAAGCCCAAGATGTGAAGCTAAAGGGTTTTGACTTTAGAGAGAATTTGCCATCTCTAAAGGGGAGTTGTTGATGTTTGTATGCTATAAACAAGGCACAACTTTGATGCTAGGAGGTTGATTGACTCACCCGGGGTTTTCTTTATACAAAGCCTAAGAGGAGGCTATTGACCCAACAAGAAGGTGCTTTTATGTATCTCGTACGAAGCCCGAGAGAGAGGCTAAAAGGGATTGACTCAACAAGAGAGTCTTTTTGCATGTGTCTTGTACGAAGCCCAAGACGGAGGCTAAAGAGGATTGACTCAACAAGAGAGTGGTTTAGTATCTCGTATGAAGCCCGAGATGGAGGCTAAAAGGGGTTTGACTCAATAAGAGAGTCTTTTATACTCAACAAGAGAGTGTTTTAGTATCTCGTACAAAGCCCGAGATGGAGGCTAAAAGGTGTGACTCAACAAGAGAGTCCTTTATACTCAACAAGAGAGTGTTTTAGTATGTGTGTTGTACGAAGCCCAAGACGGAGGCTAAAGGGGAAGTGACCCAACAAGAGAGTCTGAAAAGGTTAGCTCTATTGGGGAGAATCATTGTACAAAGCCCAAGAGGAGGCTAACTTTCCTGAGGAAATGATCATTATACAAAGCCTAAGAGGAGGCTATCCGTTGGTGATTGTTTCAGTTTAGTGACAGGTCCAGTATGTTGGATAAAAGAGAAAATCAGTTTTTATGAAGGGAACGATTAAACGTATTGTTGTGCTTTGGTACTGATCAGAGGATCAGGGTTATTTCTTGTTCTCTCAGGAAATGGGAAATCCAAAGGGTATTGAGACTGTCCAAGTCTATTGGTGTCTTGAGAAATTGATTCTCAGATAGTGAATGATCTTTGTATAATGCCCAAGAGAAGGCTGGTATGTTAAGGGATGAAGGTCAACCCATTAACTGGTCTGACACTTGACTCAGAAAGACGACTCTAGCAAATTGATGACTAGGTTCTGTTCCTATACCTGTAGAGGTCTCTGGGTCCTTGTACTAAGCCCAAGAGAAGGCATGAGAGCTTTTAAGAAGCCGAAGGGTCCTTGTACAACGCCCAAGAGGAGGCGGGGATGCTTTTAAGAAGCCCGTGGGTCCCCAAACCCCGAGAAGTTCAAGACATGCCATTCACTGAGAATAGATCAAGCCAGGAAAGTTCAAGAATTTAGAAGAAACTCAAGAGATGCCATTCACGGAGAAAAGATCATCTCTGGGGAGTTAAAGTTTCTTTGACAATTTCTAAGGGTGACAGTCGGAGAAAGGGTTCACCGAGAATGCTGCCTTTCACGTCTCCATATTGTTTAACCCCAAGAGGAGGGAAGACTATGTTTGGTAATCCTATGGGGATCTAGTTTTGTTTGTATTTAAGAGTGACCAACAGGGCTTTACCTAGTGCTAGACGTAGTTGCCGGGAAAAACTCTAAATAACTATACTAGTATTACACAGTGGATATTTGACAGGTATATAAGAGTTTGTGAAAGAAGACTTACAGTGAGCAGCCCCACAATACAGTTATATATATACATATATACATATATATGTATATATATATATATATATATATATATATATACATATATACATATATACATATATACATATATATATATATATATGAAACCGGATAAAGAAAGCGGGTAAACACTTACTCGGTTGTAGAGCTTCCATGCTGTTTGGTTAGTTGTTCAACAAAGAAAGCTTTGATAACAATATTATATTATAAATCAAAGGAGAAAGTTGAAATTCTGGTATCAGACGTGTGATGTTAAGGTGTGATGTCACAACAACACACTCTGCACAATGGACAGCAATAACAGTAAAATAACACCAAGAATTGTTGACCCAGTTCGGTTACAACCAACCTACTCTGGGGGCTACCAAGCTAGGGATGGAATTCACTACTTGTAGATATAATTTACAGACTCGACAACCCGTTGACAATCTCCTAAACTTATACTCTACTAATGACTTCCTACCTAAGAAACCACTTAGGTATGAGAACACCACTCAATCCCTTAAAAACACTCAAAGAAACCACTTTGAGTACCCTTCATCTTGCTTCCTAGCTTCGATCAAGCAAACACTCTCTATTGCTTCACAGCTTCTAGAGAGGACAGAAACTCGACACCTATTCAAACCCTAGAATAGTGTAAATACAAGCACTCTAAACAAACTCTAGACACTAAGCCTCCAGCTCCTGATCTTCTGAATGTTTTCTGTCACTTTTTCCTTTGGTCTTGTGCGCTTTATATAGCTCCTTGAATTGGTCTTGGACTTGCTACAATATCTCCCAGATTTGTTATTTAAAACTGATTTTCTCCTAAAATCTTTTTAAATCTTCAACCTTTCAAATCTCCTACAAATCTGCAACAGATCTCCTATGCAGCAGCAAATATCTATCCCAAGATATTCGCATCAAATGAGACAGCTTGCTCTCCACAATTCCAGCTAATACGCAACCCTAACAACATCACAGCTTGTTGTTGTTAATTCTGCAGGTCTGATGTTACAACATCACCTATGTGACATCAGACATCCAACTTCAGCTATTAATTACTTAACACAACCCAGTGTTAAGACTTCAATGTTGCAACATCAGCACCTTGACATCAACATTGAACATACTTTTTTTTACCAAAATTCCAGCCAATCCAAGAACTAACAATCTCCCCCTTTGGCTAATTTTGGCTAAAACAATCTCTGCACTCTGCATCTTCAGAGACTTCAGCAGCGGAAAAACTTCAAAAATTTGAAACTCCATCAGCAGCAGTTTGACAATACTCTTAGTCTTCATCACTTGATCTGCTGCAGCACCATCTTCATTATTGACAACAGCCAATTGATGCTCCCCCTCAAAAATATGAAAATATGAACCAGCATCACAGCTGTTCAGTAGCTCACAACGTGCAGCACTTTTCTTTCTTGATGTCTGCTTGGCTGCACTCTTCCAATCACTCTTTGATACTCTTGACTAACTTGGCTATTTTCTCCCCCTTTTTAGCCACAATTAGGCAAACTTCACCTAGCAGTTGGCTACACATTATCAAAAACACTCCAACTGCCCACAACCCCTCTAGCAGATTTAGTCTTCACAAATGCAGATTCCCAATTTGCTTCTTAACCTTTCAAATTGGTTTGCATCTAAGGCTTTAGTGAATATGTCAGCCAGCTGGTTCTCTGTGGCTACATGCTCCAAGGTAACAATTTTTTCTTCAACCAGATCCCTTATGAAGTGATGCCTTATGTCTATGTGCTTTGTCCTACTATGCTGTATAGGATTTTTAGATATATTAATTGCACTCAGATTATCGCAGTATAGTGTCATAACATCTTGTTTAACATTGTATTCACTCAACATCTGCTTCATCCAGACCAGCTGAGAGCAACTACTTCCTGCTGCTATATACTCCGCTTCAGCAGTTGAGAGAGAAACACAATTCTGCTTCTTGCTAAACCAGGAAATCAGATTGTTCCCTAGAAAGAAACACCCTCCTGAAGTGCTTTTTCTATCATCTGCACTTCCAGCCCAATCAGCATCACAGTATCCTTTTAAATCAGTCCCAGAATCATGGCTATATAGCATCCCATAGTCACTTGTGCCATTCACATATTTCAGAATCCTCTTCACTTGATTCAAGTGACTCACCTTAGGATCAGATTGATATCTCGCACACACTCCAACAGCAAAGGAAATATCAGGTCTGCTTGTTGTGAGATACAGTAAACTCCCAATCATACTTCTGTACAAGTTGTGATCCACACTCACTCCATTCTCATCCTTGGATAGCTTCAAATGGGTGGGAGCAGGTGTCCTTTTGTGATTGGCTTTATCCAGGCCAAATTTCTTTACTATGCTCTTAGCATATTTGCTTTGAGAAATGAAGATAGAATCCTCCATTTGTCTGACTTGTAATCCAAGGAAGTAGCTAAGTTCTCCAACCAAACTCATTTCAAATTCTGATTGCATTTGTTGGACAAACTGTTTTACCATAGCATCTGACATCCCCCCAAATACAATGTCATCCACATAAATTTGGGCTACCATTAATTTTCCGCCTTCTTCCTTGACAAACATAGTTTTGTCAATGCCTCCTTTTCTATACCCATTTGCCACTAAGAATTCTGTCAACCTCTCATACCAGGCCCTTGGAGCTTATTTTAAGCCATACAGTGCCTTCCTCAGTTTGAACACATGATTGGGGAAGTTGGAATCAGTGAATCCTTTAGGTTGATCTACATAGACTTCTTCATTCAGATAGCCATTTAGAAAGGCACTCTTCACATCCATTTGGAACAGCTTGAATCTTAGGTTACAAGCCATACCCAAGAGTAGTCTGATGGATTCTAATCTCGCCACTGGAGCAAACGTCTCATCAAAGTCGACTCCCTCAACTTGAGTATAACCTTGTGCAACAAGTCTCGCTTTGTTTCTTGTAACCACTCCAAGCTCGTCTGACTTGTTTTTGTAGATCCACTTTGTTCCAATAACATTCACCCCTTCTGGTCTTGGCACAAGATCCCAGACTTCATTTCTTCTGAACTGCTCCAGTTCTTCTTGCATAGCATTTATCCAAAACTCGTCTGTCAGAGCTTCCTTGACATTTTTTGGCTCAATTTTGGATACGAAGCACGAGCTAGCTATGATTTCTCTGGACCTAGTTCTTACTCCAGAGTTTGGATCACCTATAATTAGCTCCTTAGGATGATCCTTCTGAATTCTGATGGAAGGACCCTTCTGAGGTTGCTCAGGCTCTGTATCAGCAGTGCCTGGGGATGGATTTCTTTCTTCAACTTCAACAGCTACCTCATCAGCTGATGTTCCAACATCTTCTATGACATCCTCAACTTCATGCTTATCTTCATCATCAATCACAACATTGATTGACTCCATCATTACTTTGGTCCTGGAGTTGAAGACCCGATATGCTCTGCTATTGATGGAGTACCCCAAAAATATCCCTTCATCACTTTTGGAATCTAATTTCCTTCTCTGCTCTCTATCTGCCAGGATGTAACATTTACTACCAAACACATGGAAGTACTTGACATTAGGTTTTCTTCCCTTCCATAGTTCATATAGAGTGGATGAAGTGCCTCTTCTTAGGGTAACTCTGTTGTGAATGTAGCAGGCAGTGTTCATGGCTTCAGCCCAGAAGTGATAAGGTAGTTTCTTGGCATGAATCATTGCTCTAGCCGACTCTTGTATAGTTCTGTTCTTCCTCTCAACAACTCCATTTTGCTGAGGGGTGATAGGCGATGAAAACTCATGACTTATACCTTCAGACGAGCAAAATTCTTCAAACTTGCTAGTCTTAAACTCTCTTCCATGATCACTTCTAATTCTGATGACCTTACTCTCCTTTTCTCTTTGGAGTTTTTGACAGAGCTCTTTAAAGACATCAAACACCTCAGATTTGTCTTTGATGAAATTCACCCAGGTGTATCTTGAGTAGTCATCCACAACTACATAAGTATATTTCTTTCCACCCAGACTTTCAACCTGCATAGGTCCCATCAAATCCATATGAAGGAGTTCCAATACCTTGGAGGTGGTGTCATGTTGAAGCTTAGGATGAGACATCTTTGTCTGCTTTCCTTTTTGACAGTCTCCACACACATTTCCTTCCTCAATACTAAGTTTGGGAATCCCTCTGCCTGCTTCTGAGGAGATAATTCTCTTCATTCCCTTTAGGTGAAGATGTCCCAACTTCTGATGCCAGATTTTGACATCATCTTCTTTAGCAAGCACACACGTGGAGGAATTTGAATTTTGCGGCACCCAAAGATAACAATTGTCCTTAGATCTGGCTCCCTTCATAATGACTTCTCCTTTGTCATCCTTCACATTACATTCGGACTTTGTGAAGTCTACTTTGAATCCTTGATCACAAAGTTGACTAATACTAATCAAGTTAGCTGTTAATCCTTTAACAAGAAGAACATTCTCCAGCTTGGGAGTACTAGCACAGTTTAGTTTTCCAATCCCCTTTATCTCTCCTTTGATCCCATCACCAAATGTAACATAGCCAGAAGACTGAGGTTTCACATCAACAAGCAGATTCTTTACTCCAGTCATGTGTCTTGAACACCCACTGTCAAAATACCAGTCATCTTTGGTAGAAACCCTCAAGGAAGTGTGAGTTATCAAGCTGGTAACTTTAGGTATCCATTGCTTCATCGCCTTAGGCCTTACCTCTTGCTGTTTGGGTTGAGGAGCAGAATTAGGATATCTGTGAAGCTTGAAGCATGAGGACTGCATATGACCAATCCTGCCACAATAGAAGCATCTGACTCTGTCGTTTCTAAAGTGGTTAAATCTTCTCCCACTTTGATAATGTTGTGGCTGTCACCCATAATGTTGTCTCCTTATTCCATAGTTGAATTGTCTTCTCCTGTACTGATGATGATGTCTCTTAGGCTGTCTTCTATGGTGATGAGGCTTTCTTCTTCCATGGTAATAAGGCACAGCATTGTTGTATGCATAACCATACCAGTTTTCCTGATGTTGAAACCTCTGATGAGACATGTTCTGCTTGAACCTGGCAGCTTGCATACTCTGGTGATATTGGGGAGGCATATACAGACTAGCTCCTTGAGGTTGTATCTTCCTCTGATGAGGACCATTCTTCTTCTCAGCATTCTGGGGCTGAACAACCTTCTTTGGGGTAGGGCCCTGTTTCGTAGGTTGATGTTGAGACAAAGGTTGAGACATCTCCCTTTTTGTTCCTGAAGTGCTGGCCACATATCCTATGCCTGATTTATCTCCAGCAGCTTTCTCTAACTGAAGAATCTTATCAAGATCAGTAGTACCACTGTTCATCATCCTAACGAATTTTGTCATCTGATCCAGTTGGGACTTAACTAGTACAACTTCGTTTTCCCGATCAACTTTTTCATTTTCAAGCTGAGCAATCTGTTGCTTATGATACTTATTTTCTTGACAAATCTCAGCACTTTTCAAACACAGCTCACGATAAGTAGAAGCTAGCTTCTCATAAGTTATTTCTTCATCACTATCATCATCAGACACAACAGTTCCTGTTAAGGCTCTAGCATGCCTTGCTGACTCACCATCACTTTCACTATCAGATTCAGACCAGGAAACTGACATGCCCTTCTTCTGCTTCTTCAAGAATGTGGGACATTCTTTCTTGACATGTCCATACCCTTCACATTCAAAGCACCGAACACCTCTATCCTGGGCAGTCTTCTCTTCATCTTTCTCCCTTGGCTTGCTGATGTCAGAAGAACTGTTCTTGACACTAGGCTTGTAGTTATTGTTCCATCTTTTTAACACTTTGTTGAACTGCCTTCCTAACATTGCAATGGCTTGTGACAAATATTCCTGAGAATCTTTGACTACCTTATCTTCTGCAGGAGTGGAGACCAAAGCAATACCCTTGGGCTTCTTTTCTGGTTCTTCTTCATTTAAACCAAGTTCAAAAGTCTGAAGAGATCCAATGAGTTCATCTACTCTCATCTTGCTGATGTCTTGAGCTTCTTCAATAGCAGTCACCTTCATCTTGTACCTCTTAGGAAGGGACCTAAGAATCTTCCTTACAAGCTTTTCTTCAGACATTTTCTCTCCAAGAGCATTAGATGCATTGGCCAGCTCGAGAACACTCATGTGGAAATCATGAATAGTCTCATCTTCCTTCATCTTCAGGCTTTCAAATTTTGATGTTAAAATCTGAAGTCTTGACATCTTGACTCTAGATGTTCTTTCATGTGTAGCCTGCAAAATATCCCACGCTTCCTTAGCAACTTCACAGGTATTGATTAACCTGAAGATATTCTTATCCACTCCATTGAAGATGGCATTTAGAGCTTTGGAATTTCCAAGGGCAAGCTCATCCTCCTCCTTGGTCCACTCTTCTTCAGGCTTAGGCTTAGAGGTGCCTTCTTTATCTTTCCCGGCATCATCTTTCTCACACGTGACAGGTGCTTTCCATTCTTTAATAACAGCCTTCCAAGCCCTGCTGTCCAAGGATTTTAAGAAGGTGGTCATCCTTGGCTTCCAATAATCATAATTGGATCCATCCAAAATAGGGGGTCTGTTGACGAATCCTCCAACTTCTTTGTCCATCTTTACACCAGAAAGTAACTTCCCTAGATCTCACCCAGAGACAGACAGGATGCCTGCTTTGATACCAATTAAAATTCTGGTATCAGACGTGTGATGTTAAGGTGTGATGTCACAACAACACACTCTGCACAATGGACAGCAATAACAGTAAAATAACACCAAGAATTGTTGACCCAGTTCGGTTACAACCAACCTACTCTGGGGGCTACCAAGCTAGGGATGGAATTCACTACTTGTAGATATAATTTACAGACTCGACAACCCGTTGACAATCTCCTAAACTTATACTCTACTAATGACTTCCTACCTAAGAAACCACTTACGTATGAGAACACCACTCAATCCCTTACAAACACTCAAAGAAACCACTTTGAGTACCCTTCATCTTGCTTCCTAGCTTCGATCAAGCAAACACTCTCTATTGCTTTACAGCTTCTAGAGAGGACAGAAACTCGACACCTATTCAAACCCTAGAATAGTGTAAATATAAGCACTCTAAACAAACTCTAGACATTAAGCCTCCAGCTCCTGATCTTCTGAATGTTTTCTGTCACTTTTTCCTTTGGTCTTGTGCTCTTTATATAGCTCCTTGAATTGGTCTTGGACTTGCTACAATATCTCCCAGATTTGTTATTTAAAACTGAATATTTAAAACAGATTTTCTCCTAAAATCTTTTTAAATCTTCAACCTTTTAAATCTCCTGCAAATCTGTAACAGATCTCCTATGCAGCAGCAAATATCTATCCCAAGATATTTGCATCCAATGAGACAGCTTGCTCTCCACAATTCCAGCTAATACGCAACCCTAACAACATCACAACCTGTTGTTGTTAATTCTGCAGGTCTGATGTTACAACATCACCTATGTGACATCAGACATCCAACTTCAGCTATTAATTACTTAACACAGCCCAGTGTTAAGACTTCAATGTTGCAACATCAGCACCTTGACATCAACATTGAACATACTTTGTTTTACCAAAATTCCAGCCAATCCAAGAACTAACAAAAGTGATTTGAAAAGAATTGTTGGGGCTTACAGCTCAAGGAGAGGCCCAAGGTTTTATCAGTGATTGCACTGTTGTTTTGAATTTGTACAGAGGGACTTATACAAGTGACTGAGACCCAAAAAGGTTTTCTGTACAAAGGGATGGGTCTTACACTCTCTCAAGAGGCCCAAAGGTTTATTTTTATACAAGTGGTGGGGCTTACAGCTCAAGGAGAGGCCCAGGGTTTTGTTTTGAAATGGCGATAGCGTCGAGATTTTCTTTTAACGCAGAGGGACTTATACAATGTATGAGGCCCAAAATTGTTTTGGTTAAAAGGGGATTGAGTCTTACACCTATTAGAGGCCCAATGATTGATTTTTGTATAAGTGATGGGGCTTACAGCTCAAGGAGAGGCCCAAGGTTTTTTTTTGTTAAAAAGGCGACGATCGCGTCGAACTTTTTGATGGTATCGGGACTTATACAATACACTGAGGCCCAAAAGGTTTTGGTTTCTACAAATGGTTGGGTCTTACACTCTATTAGAGGCCCAAAGGTTTTGAAGAAAGGAAATGGGGCTTATAACACGAGGGTAGGCCCAGATGATTTTCGTTTTGAAATGGCGATTGTGCCGAGATTTTTGAAAACGCAGTGGGTCTTATATAATGACTGAGGCCCAAAATTGTTTTAGTTTTCAAGGGGGATTGGGTCTTACACTCTATTAGAGGACCAAAGGGTTTGAAAATGTTTGATGAGGGTTGAATTAATCAAAAACCCTAATTTGTTTTCAAAATGTATTTTAATTGAATAAAAAATTCAATTAAATGATCAAAATTGTTAAACATGTGGAAAACAAATTGTGATCTTGGATTAATGTTTCAAAAATCAGGTTTTGATCCACAAAATGATTGGAAATCACAAAAATTTGTAAAATCAAGAGGGAGAAAATATTTTAAATGTCAAAAACAATTAAAATATTAATTCTTTACAAAAATATCAAGTATATGAAATAAATAATATTTTTGGGATTTTTTGGGAAAATAAAATATTTTAACATTTTTGTGAATTATAAAAAAAAAGAATCAACTCAAAATCATTAAAACTCAGAGAGAAATTAATTTTTGAATTAATTAAATAAAATCACAAAATTCAAATATTTGAATTTTCAAAAAGGGCGCCAAGAACAAGGGCAAGAACACGCGCCACCCTCTGTTTCTGCAGATTTGCGTTTTCTATCCAATCTCACTGAATACTTGATTATATCATGCAATCTACATATCAATCTACTCGTTTTCACCTCACGATCATGTATATGGTCTTTAATTTCATTTATTTTAAGCATGGAATAAGAAATCAAAGAGAAACCTCAAGAACCCTAAATTTTGCATGAAGGTTCAGAAATTCCATACACTATTCAAACAAACCAATTAATTGAGGGAAAACACTCTATGCATGATTATGAACATATGGCCAAATTATTGTGCAGCAAAAAATGCATGGATCATAGAGTTAGAAGAGCTCATGCTTACCTCTTGCAGCTGGTGATCGTGTTTTGTGTTAGAGGTGTTGCAGCTTGGTTCCAAGGATATGGACAGCTTCCCTAGGTGCTATGGAGTGTGTCTGGATGCTTGGAATGAATGGAAATGATCTGGAACTGAAGATGGTATCCCAACTGCAACTTGGTTAAAACCTTGAGCAGCTGGCTGGTGATTCTGAGAAATCAGCGTTCCAGATGTTGTTTAAGTGTTTGGATAACTTCTATATGATGTTTATGAGGTGTGTGTGTGTGTGTGATTGGTTTGGTTGGAATAGCTCTCAAACTCAAAACCCGATAGTGACTTGCTTTGGAAGGCAATTTTGGAGTGAAAGAAGAGATTTTGAGGAAAGCATATGTTTGATGGCTTTGGTGTACTCAAACTTATCACAATTGAGCTCTATTTATAGTAGAGCAAGTTTGTTTTGCAAGGAATAGTGAATGGCAACTGCTGCAAAGGTTTGGCCAATGTTGAGCAATGAGAATCCAAGTCTCCTCTAGCCATTGACTAGAGGTTAGGGCACAGGCTGCTGGTTCCCTTGGTCTTGGATAAGTCTTGACTGAATTCATTTGGAAATGGCTCAGTCCATGCCACCTTGGTGCATCCATTAAATGCTCCAATCCAAAATTGGAGTCTTGTCCCTCTTTTAGGCAATTCTAGGTTTGGCATGCTACTTTTGGTTCCAAAGACTTGGGAGGCTTGGGATCAGAGTTGGTTCCTCCTTGGTCCCCCCCCCCCCCTTGAGGTGTTCAGATGGATAGAGTTGCTTGCCCCTTTGCAAAATTTGGGTAATTCGAGCAAAACTCCAAAATCTGCCTTGCCATGACAGTTTACAGCAAGGCATATTGACATTGTCATATCTCATGGCTCAAGTGAAATTTGATGGAGTTCTTGGCCATTTTGGAAAGCCCTTATATGATACAACAACTGTTTGATCATAATTGGTTTTGATACTTTTTGGATCCAAGTGAAAAATTCCCCTACATTTGGAAAAAAGTGAAGGCAGATTCTGACTTAGTGAAAATTTCACTAAGTGTTGGAAAAAATGACATTTCATGTTTTCAAACATTTTGATCATTCCATAACTCAAAATCCATGATGAATTGGAATGAGGTGTAGTTGAAGCTTTTGTAGAGGGCCATGAGGGCTACAAATCCAGCTTTGGATGGGGAAAATGGCCTTGTTGTTTAGGAGTTATGATCCTCCAAAGTTGGTACCCTAGCCACTTTATTCCATAACTTAGAAAATTTCTAAGTTTTTTTATGGTTACCCCTTTTACAAGTTATCCCACTTTTCTTGATTTTTCTTGATGAATGATGATTCCAATCATACATTAACATCATTTTAGGGTCAAAGAACCATAATTGTGAAAAATCTCAAAAAGTCAAAGTTGACTTTTGCGCACAGTTGACTTTTTGTCAGATGAATTCCAAACTGTGCGGTCCTCTATGAAATCAAGTCCTTGACCTAAATCAAACTTGATGGATTGATTTCATAGGTGTTATAGGGTGTATTGAATCATGTCCTAGGGTTTGGGAGCATGTCCTGGTCAAAAGTCAAAGGCACAGTTCACTTTTCCCGCGAAACCCTAACTGTGTTTCAGATGAATATGAAACTTGTTGATCAAGCTTATTGGATCAATCCATTGTTGCAAATAGATCAATGTAGGGTGTTAGAGACCCTCAAATCCTCTCTTGAGGTCCTGGCTCATGTTTTGTCCCAAAAGTCAACTTAGGGGTGAATTAGGTCAAGAAACCCTAATTCCTGATTTTTTATGAATGCATCCCCTGAGGCAAAATTGACTTGAAGATTGGGTTCATGATGTTCCATGGAACGTATTAGGTTATGCTTTGAAGCATTGGCTCACGCCTAGAGGAAAATTTCCATCTGGAGGCCCTGGTCGACCAAAACCCTAATTTGGTGACACTGTCGATCTTAAGGCTTAATCCACTTGGAATGCTGTAACATTGTGCTTGATTCTTGAAGTGGGAGTCCTCTTGATCCTTTGTGGATGTTTGAGAGGTTAGACAAGTTGAAAATCATGTCAATTCTTGATTGACCCTTTGTCTAAGAGCTCTGAGAGGGCTTGAAACCCTAATTTTGATTATAGTGAATGCTCACCCATCTTTGGGGAGACTGATGAGGTATGATGGTTCATCCATATTGTGATGATGATTTTCACAATGATGGGAAATCTTAGTGGTCAAAATTTGGGGTATGACAACTGGTTATGGGCACAAAGTTGATGTCATACTCGGAGAGCTCTACTGCCCACTTGACCATCCGTCCTGCTAGGTCGGGCTTTTTCAGTATTTGTTTGATTGGGTAATACGTCTTCACTGTGATGGGTTGACCTTGAAAATAATGTCTCAGTTTCTGGGCTATGATAACTACTACCAGCGCCAAACGTTCAATCTTCTGGTACCTTAGATCTGCCCCTTTTAGAACTTTGCTGATAAAATACAAGGGTCGCTCTCCGTCTTCTCCATCTTGTACTAAAACCGAGCTCAGGGCTTTATCTGTGACCGACAAGTATAATACCAAAGGCGTGTTTTCTTTGGGCCTTACTAGGATAGGAGGTAAGGATAGAAAATGCTTTACTTCTTGAAAGGCTTCTTCGCATGCCTCTGTCCATTCAAACTCCTTAAACTTCCTTATAGCTGCAAAGAAGTGTATTGACTTGTCTCCTGCACATGATAAAAATTGTGACAACGCGGCTAGTCTCTCTGTTAGCTGTTAGACCTCCTTTTCGTGGTTGGATTTCTCATATCTATTATAGCCTGGTATATGTCCAGATTCGCCTCAATTCCCCGGTTAGTAAGCATAAATCCGAGGAATTTCTCGGCTTGTACTCCAAAGGTACACTTATCCGGGTTCAGTCTCATGTTGTAGCTTCTTATGGAAGGTTTCTATTAAATCCTTCACATGTGACCAGTTTGCGCTTGTTTTGATAACCATGTAATCCACATCGACCTCCAGATTCTGACCTATCTGAGTAGCGAACACCTTATCCATTAGCCACTGGTAAGTATCCCCAACATTTTTGAGTCCAAAAGGCATGACCTCATAATAGTAATTGCTCTAATGGGTCATGAAGGCGGTTTTTGGTGCGTCTATTGGATTCATGCGGATCTGATTGTACCCAGAGTATGCATCCATAAAGCTACGCAAACAGAACCCAGACGTAGCATCTATCAGCTGGTCAATGTTTGGCAGTGGATACGGATCTTTAGGACACGCCTTGTTGAGGTCCATGAAGTCCACACGCATTCACCATTTCCCGGATTTCTTCTTTACCATCACCACGTTGGATAACCAAGTCGGATACTTGATCTCTTTGATGAACTCGGCCTGTAACAGCTTCTCGACTTCCTCGGCAATTGCTTTCCTCTTTTCATCACCACCTTTTCTTTTCCTTTGGGAAACTGGCTTGATATCTGGATCGATTGCTAAGTGATGGCACATAAAATTGGGATCTATCCCTGGCATGTCTGAAGGTTTCTAGGCAAAAAGATCCACATTGTCTTTTAGTGTTTGAACGATCTCTTTCTCCTCTTCGGGGGACAAGTTGACTCCGATGTGTGTAACATGGGACAGTAGGTGCCCAATCTGGACTTGCTTTGTTTCTTCGTTGGGCACTATGTTGTCTTCAACTGAATCATCACGTAGGTCTATGTCGACCAGGTGAACTTTAAGGGTATTCTTGGGATTTTCTTCTCCTTCAGGTTCCTTTCTTTTCAACTTTAGGCTATCCTTATAACACTTTCTCGCCAGCCCCTGGTCGCCTTTGACAATACCAACTCGGCCATCTCCGAGTGGGAATTTCATGGTCAAATACAGAGTTGAAAGTGAAGCTTCTCGGGTGTTGAATGATGGCCGACCTATAATGATGTTATAGGGTGAAGCAACATTGACTATCAGGTACCTCACTCGGACGGTCTTTGCATTAGCCGTGTTACCAAAGGTGGTCGGCAACGCTAGGTGCCCGAGCACTTGCACCTGTTCTCTTGAGAATCCTACTACACCGCCTTTGAATGGTAATAATTCGGTCGTATCGAGCCCCATTCCTCTGAAAGCATTCCAATACAGTATGTCGGCTGAACTTCTGGGGTCTATTAATACCCTTTTCACGCTCCAGTCTCTTATTTGTACTTTAATAACCATGGGATCATTTTCATGAGCTAGGACTCCTATGGCGTCCTGTTTTGAGAATGTTACAGCATCCAAGTTGCCTTTCGGTTTCTCTGGAGATCTCTGGTCGATATGCATGACTGCCCTAGCATATCTCTTTCTGGCCGAACTTGTTTCTCCACCACCAGCAAATCCTCCAGCGATGGTATTTAGCATGTGCCGAGCTGTCTTTATCTCGTGACCCTCTTCGACATCTGAACTCTTCTTTCGGGCTGACTTTTCTGATCCCGGATTATCTAGACGAGGACTTCTCTTGTTATTTTGTGGTCGAGAATCCTTCACATATGCCAAGAGATGACCTCTTTGGATTAGAGCTTCAATTTCTTTTTTTAGCTGTAGACAGTCATCGGTGTGATGTCCCGGTACACGGTGGTAATTACACCAAGCCTCAGGTTGCCTTCTATGATAGCGTTGGCTCTTTTGGGACGATGAGGCTCTGGTAACAGGTTCATATGGCCGACTTCTTTAAGGATGTCTCCCCTACTTGCATTCAATGGGGCGAGGTCTCTGTCCGGCTCATATGATTGTCTGTATGGTCTAGGAGCATGTCGCTCGCGCATAGCTCCCCGAGGATGCTCTTTTCTCCTGTTCGACGCCTCTTCCTTGCTTTTTGTCTTTTCACTGCTCTCCCAAACTTTTTTTTCTTGGTTACTTTCTTCTCATTTGATGTAACACTCAGCCCGAGTAGTGATCTTGTCCATGCTGATAGCCGACTTCTGAGCCAACGACTCATTGAATTGTCCGGCTCGTAATCCATGTTGAAAAGCTCCCACAAATAGTTCTCGGTTTGGATGAGATACTTTGAAGTTTTCCTCATTGAATCCAGTCAGCTACTCACGTAGTGACTCTGACTCTTTCTGTCAAACACTGAACAGTGTGGTAGTAGACATTTTCCGGCGCTTGCTTGCCGAGAAGTGTTGCACTAACTTCTTAGTCAAGTCTTGGTAGCTTACGATGGAGAGCCGAGGAAGGCTCGTGTACCATCTTAGAGCTACATCCTTAAAGGTACTGACCATGAGTTTGCACTTCACTGAATCTGAAGGGGAAACTATGGCCATCTGATTGTTAATGGCAATAACATGCTCCTAAGGATCTGTCTTCCCATCATAAGAGGTTAGTGATGGTGCGTGTGTGCGTGCCCGTCGTCAGCCTGACTTTGTTGTTGCAGAACTTGTATGTTTTCTTGCAGCGTCTCATTCTACTGACGCATAGTCTCCATCATGGCTAGCAGTTGAGCTATGTCTGGAGGATCTCCTTCAGAAGACATGTTGTTAGTGTAAGGTGAGGCCTGGGAGAGTTTTACCTAGGCCCCACGGTGGGCGCCAAATATTCTAGTAAAAAATGGTTAGATACACCAAAAGTGCTAGTCTTCTATTTAGGGCAGAGGAGACTACGCTGTCTATATTGTTTGACTATCTTTGGGGGTTTGAGAGCTATACAAGTGTTGTATATTGTCTCAAGATGAATGTGTCTTTCTTAACCCTCGTGTGGGAGCCCCTTTTATAGCTGTTATCAGTCTTCATTTAAGGTATGCCATTAAGAGAAGTCTCTTGGCCTTCTGATGTTGCATGGCCATCATTGTCGTAACTCCTCTTCATGAATGCATGCTTTGAAGACCAGGTAACGTTTGCATTGATGCGCCGACGTCGTTACACCTGTTAGTGTGCCTTGTTGAGTTCATGACCGAGGTAGGTGCCGGTTTGATAAGGTATAGTACCCGGCCTCGTAGGAACTCGGCTGATGGGAGTCGGGCTCTCTAACCGGCCCGGGTTGTGAATGATACTTGCTTAACTCTCTGCATTGTACGACATTTCTTGCTATCGTAGTCTAGTCCGTGCTTAACCTTATTCGACCATACAACTCGGCACCAAATATATTTGGCATGTACAATTATTATTATTATTATTATTATTAATTATTTTTTAAACTAATTTAATTCTCACCACTATTGTCTCGTGGGCTATAAAATAAGTATGAAGTTAGTATTCTCAGTCATTTCTATTGTAGTAGTTATTATGCACTTTTTTGACCAACATTATATACATTTCATGCCCACCGCAAACGCGTGCGAACACGCAAATATTTTATTAACTTTTTTTTTTAATTATTTTACTCTTTACAACAGTTTATAGAGAAAAGAAATATGTACCGTAAAACTTTTACATTATCAATTAACTAGCGTTCAGACGGACAATGTCCGTCTGTCCGCTTTTATTAATGCATAAATGAGTTAAAATATAAACGATATTTTTTATGTATTTATTTATAAAATAAAAAAAATAGTAGAATGAAAGAGATATACAAACCACCATATAGCGGTTACTAACAGAGAAGTGGTTATTAAAAAAAAAGTTGAGATTTAATAAAAAAAATTAAAAAGGGTATAATTGGAAGAAAACAAGGCTACACCAAAAGCAAGTTTTGCCTTTATATATAGTTATCAATTATAAACATGTATCTTGTTAAATTTAATTTTAAAATATTAATATGAAATGATAAAATATTATAATTCTGTAATTTACACGGACAATACTCTATCTTTAATTTCATATATATATATATATATATATATATATATAGTTTTGCGACACGCACTTGATGACGAAATTGTTGAACATTTCAGCGTGATAAATTTGAATTCTTTCTTGAAATCTGATTAAAATAAAAAAGTAAAAGCTAGGTATGTAATGTATCATAGGTGTATAGAAAGAAAGTCAATTTTGATCGTTCTGTTTTTTATAATATTTGATATAAAAACAGATCTATGGAATTAATAAATAAAAAAACTAACAAGCGTTTTTATGATTACATAATTTCAAAGAATATTAATTAATTCTTAGTAAAAAAAAAACAAGGACAAGTCAATTATGCTTAAATAAGTAAATCACACATTAATTACAAATGCTCAACTACTTTCTTCAAAACATTCTATTAAATTATAAGACGTTTTGAGTGTAATTAAGAAAAACAATTAATTTTGTATGAGAAAGAAAAATTCTATATAATTTTATATGACTGCCCTTCATTAATTACATAGGAAAAATAAGTTAAAAGATTGGAAGAGATGAGTAATAAATAATAGACGGTATATCAGAGAAAAAGTCAGTATTAGTGTATTGAAATTGTAAAGTGATTTATTATTTGAGACAAATATTTTTGGCAAAGTGACTTATAATTAGGGACAAAGCGAATATTTAAGAACTCTAGTGTTATATTTGCAAAAGGTCATGTCTAGGGCGATGCTTTAGGACTACCTTAGGAGAAGGCGATGACATGAAGCTATCTGGAGGGAGGTATCACCTCGCTCATAGAGCGAAATAAAATGTGGGATAAGACATGCATTGGATAAAGACAAAGTCAGAGTCGTTCTTGACCCTCATCATCCTTGAAAATAGGGATTTAATTGTCCATCATTTGACTGAGTGGGCGGTGGCCTTTTTCTAAGGGAACTGTTCTGGACTAGGCAGGCGCTTTGTCCCCAGCAGGGCAAGGCCCAATCCAGTCCAGCCATTGGTCAGACCCAATAGCCAGGAACTAGCCGTTGGGCAGAAACTAGCCGTTGGGCAGAAAATATCCGTTGGGCACGTCCCCCTCACTCGCTTAGCCATTCATGCGGCCAACTGTCTCCCCGGATTTCACAGAAACAGTTGGACCAGGTCAAAGGGTCACGCGTTTTACCCTCCACCTGGAAGTCCCTCATTGGTTGACCAGACATTTCGGCCACCTGGGAGACCTTGGCCCCGCGCTGGGGGTTTCCTCTATAAATATCCTCTCACTTGAGAGGGGCAGGTATCAAATAGTCAATTCTTGAAATCTTGCTCTTGTACTTGCTTTTATCTCTTTTGACCAAACACTTACTTTGGCATCGGAGAACCTTGCAGGTACAACCCCCATTTTCTCTCCTACAAGCATCCTCATCTGCCCTACGCGAAGGCCACGACGATCCAGTCTGATCACCTACGATCAGTGGCGCCGTCTGTGGGAAACTAGTTTCCCCGTATTTTGATTCAAGATCCCTTCTTTTTTCACCTCAAAGACCAAAGCTCTCTTCAAACTCCTTCCGATCATCATGGCCTCCACTAGGAATGATGATGTCCGTCCAGAGCCCATCCTCACCGTTATCACTGATAACGCCGATCACCTCCTCTCCGGAACTGTTTTCCCGGTGACAGATCAACGAGACGGGAAAACCGCATCTCCTACTCGCGATGACGTAAAGCCGCACGCACAAGCCGCTGGTCCCGCTTTCGAGCCTATTCCAGTCCCTCAAACACGGACCCAGGCATGACCGCCCTAATCGCCTCCTGTTGTACCCCAAATTTTACCCTCCGATATTCTGATCGTTTGCATATCCTTTTCATTGGTCTCTGTTTTCGCATTTTAGTAAACATATCAATAATCATGCATTTTTTGTTAGAATTTAATTTGTTTTATTTCTTTTTTCACTAACTATTTTCAATTATCTTTTTTATTATTTTTAGTTTTATTATTATTATTTCTTTTTTATTATTATTAATATTAATTTTATTATTATTAGTTTTATTATTACTAAGCTTTATTATTATTATTATTATTACTTTTATTTTGTTTATCTTCATGGTAAGTGGGGACCACTCAATCATTCTAACACTTCACATGGATTGCCAACTTGGATTTATCAATGACCAAAAATCATTCTCACACTTCACTCATCAATGGCCAAAAATCATTCTCATAAAGTCACATGGATTGCCACATCAACACTCCCACTTTATTCACACTATAAATAAGATCTCTCTTTTCTCTCATTTGACACACCAGATTCACCCCACACAAATGCTGAATACTCTTTTAATTTTCTCCCTCAATTATTCTTGCAAATTTTCTGGAGAGAATGCTCGTCTTCATTTTTCCATAACTCATGTCATTGAAGAGGCAGTGGACCGTCTCCACTAGGTAACATTCACCTCTTTTATTTCTCCGTTTTCAAAGTACCATGATCATTTATCTATGCTATTATCAAGTTCATTAGCATGTTAATATTTTTCTGGAAAAAGTATTGTAATATCCTATAATTTTTGTTTGATTTTATTATGAATGATGTTTAAAAGATAAGATAAAAATTCAAAAAGACAAAAAACATGCTTCATCACCACCCTTTTATTATTTCATACTATTTTTATTTTATTTTCCATTTATTTCTTAATTTTATTTCTCTAGTTTTTATTTTAGGAGCACTTTGAATTTTTAGTTTCAATTTATCATGTTATTTCTTGAATTCATAACTTTTTCTTTCGAATTTTGTTTTGATTTTTATTTTTCGCTTACGATCTTTATTTCGATTTTTAGGGCCAATGATATTACAAAATCATGACTTAGTTGATTTATGCAAAATGACTAAAAAGTTTTGATATGTATGAGGCTCATTTCTTTATTTTTGTTGGTAAATGAAAGTCGAATATCAAAAGATTATCGATCCTCCAATTAAATCTTGATCAAGACGAGACTAACTTTATTCTTCATTTCGAGTCCATTTTCTTTACTTTAGGCCGATGACATTGCACAAATCTTGACTTTGATTATTTCAAATCAATAAAGTCTTGATAAATATGAGGCCACTTTTCACTTATTTTTATTGGTCGATGAAAGTCAAAAATCTAAGATTATCGATTTATCGATTTAAATCTTGATTAAGACGAGACCAACCTTATTTTTTCATTCCGGTTTCATTATCTTTATTTTGGTCGATGACATAACAAACTTCATGGTTTGGTTGACTTCATTGAATCAACAAAACTTTGATCAATATGATCCGCTTTCTCTTTATTTCAGTTTCATTTACTTTTTAGTCGATGAAAGTCAAGAATCATTGATTATCGATTTCTCGATTAAATCATGACTAAGACGAGACTATTTCTACTTCATTTCAATTTTAAGTTATTTGAATACTAACTTTTTCATTTCTCTCTTTAATGAGACTTGTAAATATTTTCTGATAAAGTCTTGTGGACTACTATTCTGGTTGCCTGTTTCATTTGACACATCCTCGATACTATTCCAAAGGAAAGTTCTCCTCAGTTGACTCATAAGTCAATAAACCAATCATACCACCTTGGCCTCATAAGAGTCTTTCCCTTTTCCTGGCCTTATAAGAGCCATGGAATCATAACTTAGCAGTAGGTTAGAGTTTTGAATTCTATGTGATTCTCATCATCATGAGAACTCACTCTTCCCATCATAACTTAGATTTAGAGAGGTTCTTAAAACTCTAAATGAGCTCATACTCATTTCCCCTTGGAACTTTGGCCATAGTCAATGGTTCCTCTTTCACCCTTAGTTAGGGGAACTACGAATGCTCTGATTCCATTCCCATCAGGATACATAGGCACGAGATGCGATGTCTTGGCGAGCATACTTAGTGTATATACCCTTAGGCTTTTCTTTACCTTAGCACATTTCTCTTAGCAAGCAAACATTAACATAACACAAATACTAACAAGAGGTTCCCATAGAGTACTACGGATACTTAGGGTGCTAATACCTTCCCTTTGTATAACCAACCCCCGAACCTAGATTCTCTTAACTTAGGGTTTTCGTTCTTTGCCCTTTCCTTTGGATAAATCAAAGCTCGGTGGTGAATTTCAAAGTTTTGCGATGCAAGTTAATTAATAGCTTGTTATCCGATTCTCACCGCAACACCTCCCTTAATAGGTCTAACTTCTTGATCTTCCAGCAAGGCGAGAAGATCGGCATGCTCGAACACGCCCTCAGGGAACAACGTCCCTCGCGGAGGCCCAACAGTCCTTCTCCTCCGCCATAGTCTCCTCCTTAGAAGCGCAGGCGAGACAGGTCCAGAACCCCTCCTCCTGAACAAAGACGTTTCAGATCGGCAGAACCTGACCTAGCACTCGCTAGACGACGACACTGATCTCCCCGACAGAAATCCAGACGCTCTCCTTCTCCGAAGAGGAGCAGACCTTCGGGGAACAACCACGGGCACCATAGATCAGACAGACACTCTCTCCGTCGCAGCAGAAGCCACGCCCATAGCGTCTCCCCCTATCGATCATCTAGCACGAGCGACGACGATGTCCATGGACCCTATCCCAGGAGATCATGGACATGCGCATTGCTCGTGGATTAGAGAAACCACCTCCCCTGGCTACATACGACGGAACCACCGACCCGGGCGAGCACATAGAGAACATAGAGGTCATGCTCCACTACCATAACATGTGTGGGGCTATCAAATGCAAGTTGTTCCCCATCACTCTAAGGAAGGGGGCCATGGCCTGGTTCAAACGACTTTTTCGGGGTTCAGTCACATCTTGGAAAGATCTAAAGAACCGGTTTGCTCGCCATTTTACCGCCTCCCGGCGATACCCCAAGTCGGAGGCCACACTAGAGGCCATTGTGCAGGGCAGAGAGGAGCCCATGTGGGCGTATATCGAACGTTTCAACAAGGAGGATGTTGAAGTCCGCACGACACATTATATGAAGAAGTATATCCTAGAGAAAGGATTGAGACCAACGAGTGAATTCCGCAAGGCGGTGGGCATAGAGCCTCCCCGCAACCTAGTCGCGCTGCTCCGTAAGGCCCAGTCGTATATACAATACGAAGAAAAGGAGGCAGCCTATAAAGCCCGAGACTCTAGAGATCAAGAGAGTTCCCGGGCAACAAAAAAAGAAAAGGACGAATCAAAGGCCCCAAAAGGCGATAGAGAGAGGCGACGAGACGATCGTCCTCGAGAAGGCAAGGGACCTGTTGGTCGTTTTACGGAGTACACCCTGCTGACAGCTCCCCGTGAGCGCATTCTCTCTGAGTGCAGCAACGTGGAGTTTAAGCAGGGAGGGGTACGGTTCCCCAAACCAACGTCGTCCAAGGGCAATACCGACAAGAGTAAGTTTTACCGGTTTCACCGCAGTCACGGTCACGTGACCGAAGACTGCGTGCACTTAAAAGACGCCATCGAAATCCTCATCAAGGAGGGCCACCTAAAATAATACACGAAGAAGGGTGACTCCTCCCGGCGAGAAACATCAGAAACCAAGAAGAAAGCAGAACCGTCGCCGCCTAGTCCTCCTCCTCAGGTCGCGATGTCCATCTCACGGCCATAGGATTTCATCATCCCTGACCGCATGGAGGATCCCCCTCAAATCCTCGCATATAGCTCATGGGAGAGCTTCCCAACGGCCATGGTGATCTCATGCGGGGGATATAGCAAGCTCACAGTAGGGTCGGTGAAGAGATAGTTCTACCAACTCATCGACTGCAGCCCAAACCAGCTGTCCACACTCGAGAAGGTTCGGGGGCGGTCCCAGCCAATAACCTTTTACCAGGAAGAGATGCCCGGGGGATCCCCGAATTCGTATATTCCTTTGCTTATCAGTGAAAGGCTGGCCAACACCGATGTTCGACGGATCTTGGTCGACCAGGGAAGCTCCGTGGACATCATGTACACGGGTCTGTTTAGAGCCTTGAAGTTGGATCAGAAGAACTTGTCGCCATACTTGGGGTCCGATCTACAAGGGTTCAATGGTGCAACGGCCAGATCCTGGGGCTACGTGGAGCTCCCGGTCACCTTCAGGGAGGAGGAGGCGTCAAAATCAATCAAGACTCAGTTTCTGGTGATCGACTGCCCCTCGCTATACCAATGCATCTTCAGCCGACCAACCTTGGCAGAGCTGATTGCTGTTCCTTCAACCGTTCATCTCAAGATGAAATACTATACGGAGAAGGGGCACGTCGCAACATTACACGGAGATATAGAGTCCACGAGGAGGTGTTTTGAAGCAGCAACCCGGGGCCAAAGCTCGATCAGTGCAGCGTCTAAGGTTGCCAAGCGGGCAAGGGAGGACGACGAGCCCAACGAAGAGAGCCAACCCGACAAGAAGCCGACTCTCCCTGTGCACACTATCGACCTTAACTGCTGTATTCTTGAGGAGGGCGAAGACTCTGGTGGAGGCACGTCGGCAGGGGCAGGTAATTCATCTGCAGCTACCCTCATGCGCCCTGTCCTAGCCGGGGAGTTTGAGGTCATCACCTTTGGCAACAACCCGAGCAGAGGAGTGAAGATAGGTGCAGGGCTGCCCGACGAGGTAAAGCATGGACTGAAGACATGCCTCGAGGACAATGCCGACTTGTTTGCTTGAAGCATCGCGAACATTGCCGGCCTGGACCCTAAGACCGCATGCCACCAAATGACAATTGAACCAGCTGCTCGAGTCGTCGCACAACGCAGGCGCAAGCAGTCCGATGAGAAGGCACAGGCTGCCAAAAAACTTGTACAAGACCTCTTAGAGGCAAAATTTATCTCAGAGGCCAGGTATACAGCCTGGCTATCCAATATTGTACTTGTTAAAAAACATAGTGGAAAATGGCGCATGTGCATTGACTATACTGATCTCAAACGGGCTTGCCCGAAAGATGCTTATACTCTGCCCAGCATAGATAAACTCGTTGATAACTTCGCAGGTTTCAAACTCTTGTCCTTCATGGACGCCTATACGGGATACAATCAAATCCCTATGGCCAAAAAGGACAAGAAATACACCGCCTTCATGACCTTCTCGGGGAACTATTACTACAACGTAATGCCCTTCGGTCTGAATAATGCGAGGGCCACGTACCAGCGCGTGATGAACAAAGTCTTCCGATCAGAAATCGAAGACATGCTCGAAGTTTACATGGACAATATGATCGTAAAATCCCAAGAAGAATCCGATCATACGACCCACTTACAAAAGGTCTTCGACCAGGCCAGAAAGTGTAAAATACGCTTTAATCCAAAAAAAAATGCACCTTCGGTGTGCGGGCAGGGAAGTTCCTCGGATTCTACCTCACTGAGAGGGGAATAGAGGCGAATCCAGACAAGTACCGAGAATTCGCGGAATTTCCCACGCCCAGCTCGAAGAAATCCATCCAATCCCTCAATGGGATGCTCGCTTCACTCTCCCGTTTCGTGGCAAAGTCCGCCTAGCACGCCCTGCCCTTCTTTAAACTCCTCAGAAAGGAGGCCTATTTTGAATGGACAGAAGAGTACGAGCAGGCTCTGAACCATCTTAAGCGAGCCCTGTCCGAACCTCCTGTGCTTTCTCGACCTAAATGCGGGGAGACCTTGTATCTATATCTCTCCGTTACCAGCGAAGCGATGCACTCATTCGCGAGACAACGGACGGGAAAAAACCCATCTATTTCACCAGCAAAGCCCTGCAAGGGCCAGAAACTAGATACACGCAGATAGAGAAAGTCGCGCTCAACCTCGTCTTCTCCGCGAGAAGGCTCAGGCACTACTTTCTAGCTCACACCATAGTAGTACGCACCGACCAGCCCATAAAGTAGCTACTTTGCCGACCAGACATATCCAGCAGAATGCTCAAATGGTCCCTGGAGTTATTAGAGTTCGAAATCCACTACAAGGGCAGGAAGGTCCTCAAGGCACAAGCCTTGGCCGATTTCGTAGCCGAGATGACTCCCCCCTCATCTCCACCAAGCGGAACGCGGAGATGGACCATCTACGTGGATGGGGCATCTAGCCCCTCTGGTAGTGGCGCAGGTATTATCCTCGAAAACAAGGAGGGGATACTGATCGAAGTATTTTTAGTCCTATCCTTCCCTACATCTAACAACCAAGCCAAATACGAGGCCTTCCTCGCAGGGTTGCTGCTGGCTGAGGACTTGGGCGCCAGTGAGGTAAAGGTTTTCACTGATTCCCAACTTGTAGCATCCCAGGTGCGGGGAGAGTTCCAGGCGAAGAACGACCAACAGGTCGAGTATCTGACGTTGGTAATGGAACGAATTACCAAGTTCGATGCTTGGGAATTCCAGCACATTCCTCGTGAACGAAACACGCGGGCAGATGTCTTGTCCAAGCTGGCTAGCACCAGAAAAAGGGCGGCAATAAATCCGTCGTACAAGAAATACTCGCCCGACCCAGCATCGAGAAATCACCAAAGTTGCTCGACGTCAACGCAGTCGGAGATAGCCACTGCTGGATGACCTCCGTGTACAATTACCTCACCAATGGGGAACTACCCGAGGATAGCAAGGAGGCCAGCGTAACTAAATGACGAGCTTGCTCATACGTGCTGATTGAGGATAAACTCTACCGACGAGGGTTCTTCATCCCCCTCCTAAAATGTGTCGAGGAGAGCAAGGTCCCTGAAATTCTCCAAGAGATCCATGAGGGCATCAACGTACAACATTTGGGAGGGAGATCATTGGCTCGAAAAGCCCTGCGAGCAGGATATTACTGGCCAACCATGCAGCACGATGCCAAGGAGCACGTCCAAATATGTGACCGGTGCCAGCGCCACGGGGACATGCACTTAGCGTCCCCCAACGAATTGAAGGCTTTATCCTCGCCTTGGCCCTTCGCCTGGTGGGGGATGGACGTACTCGACCCCTTCACAATGGGTTTTTATCAAAACAAATTTTTGATCGTGGCTGTCGACTACTTTACTAAGTGGATTGAAGCCGAAGCCCTCGCCAAGATCACAGCCTTCAACATACTCCACTTCTACAAAAGGAATGTCCATGCGCGATTTGGAGTGCCCCAGGCCCTCGTAACCGACAATGGAACACAATTCACGAACAGGAAGTTCCAAGACTTCGTCACCAAATTAGGCACAAAGCAACACTTCATTTCCGTCGAACATCCCCAGACTAACGGGCAAGCAGAGGCGGCGCACAGGGTAATTCTTCGCGGTCTAAGACGGAGGTTAGGCGACGCCAAGAAGAGATGGGTTAAAGAGCTACACAGCGTGCTTTGGGCCTACAGAACAACACCACATTCCACCACCGGGGAAACCCTTTTCCGATTAGCTTACGGAACTGAGGCGGTGATACCAGTGGAGATCAGAGAACCATCCAGACGAACAGAAGCTCCCCTCGACGAGAAGATGAACGAAGAAGCCTTAAGAGAAAAGCTCGATCTGGTCGAAGAAATACGGTCAGGAGCATTTGTAGCGAGTGATTTTTGGATGTGGTTGCGAAGCACGATCGCTCTGGTACTACAGTTCGATTCATTTTTTATCCTATTAAAGCTGATGAAGGAAGGGAAATAGATGTCTCCAATTAACCCTGCTTGCATACTGAGATTAAATAGTCAAAACTGTTGGTTTACAGTTGCTACAAAGATTTGGGGTTTCTCCTAGGTTACTTTGTTGACGAGGGGTGCTTTAGGCTATCGGTTGAGATGTTAGGATGAATGTATATGAAAGTATGGGATTTTGAGTTTTTGTTTAGTGTGCTCGCTAAGATTTTTCTTTCAATCTTATGCCTACGTATTCCCGTTTACCGAAACAGGGAAATCAGAGCGTTCGTAGTTCCTCCTATTCTATGGGAGGAAATGGTATTTGGTGTCTTGTTCAAAGCCCAAGACGTGAAGCGAAAGGTGATTTGTATCTTGTTCAAAGCCCAAGATGTGAAGCTGAAGGTGTTGACCTTAGAGAGAATTTGTCATCTCTAAAGAGGGGGTTGTATGTCACAACTGTTTATAAAGGAGAATTACTTTAACCGGGATGTGTGAATCCGGCAATGCCATAATTTCCTTTATAGGAGATTTCCAACCTGAAGGAGAAGACTTTAACTCAGTGTAGAGCAATGCTATCTTTCCTTAGGAATTTCTCATGCTAAAAGAGGGACATTGGCATGGATGTAGATGATCCAGAGGCTTGCCGCTTACAGCAATTAGATGAAGGGGAAGGAGTTGTTGAAGTTTGTGTACTGTGAACGAGGCACAACTTTAATGTTAAAAGGTTGATTGGATCAACCAGTGGTTTTCTTATACAAAGCCTAAGAGGAGGCTAATATGTGTCTCGTACAAAGCCCGAGAGAGAGGCTAAAAGGTTTTGACTCGACGATGGAATCTTTTGGTATCTCGTATGAAGCCCGAGATGAAGGCTATTTAACTCAACAAGAGAGTTTTTTGTATCTCGTACGAAGCCCGAGATGGAGGCTGAAATTTGTTTGGCTCAATAAGAACCTTTTTATATCTCGTATAAAGCCTGAGATGGAGGCTGAAATTTGTTTGGCTCAATAAGAACCTTTTTATATCTCGTATAATGCCCGAGATGGAGGCAAAAGGGTGATTGACTCAACGAGGGAGTCTCTTATGTGTCTCGTACAAAGCCCGAGAGAGAGGCTGAACGTTGTTTGACTCCGCTGGAGAGAATCATTGTATAAAGCCCAAGAGAGAGGCTATTGTAACTGGAGAAGGATCATTATACAAAGCCTAAGAGGAGGTTATGGTTACTGTTTCAGTTGAGTGACAGGTCCAGTATACTGATTTAAAGAGAAAATCAGTTCTTATATGAGCAACACTGTACTCAAGGATTTGATTCGAGGATCAGGGTCATTTCCTGTTCTTTAAGGAAGTGGGAAATCCGAAGGATATTGAGACTGTCCGAGTCTACGAGTTTCCTTCCTATTCTTGAAGGGGTCACTTGAGAATGTCTTTGAGACTCAAGGATGTTAGACTGTCAGTGTTTAGAGTTTTATCTTTTGTACTATGCTTTGTGAAACAGTAGTTGACTCTTTGAAAGGACTGTTCTATGCAGATGACTAAGTTTTGTTCCTATACCTCTAGGAGGTCGTCGGGACAATTTGTACGAAGCCCAAGAGGAGGCTGGAAGCTTTTAAGAAGCCGACGGGTCCTTGTACGAAGCCCAAGAGGAGGCTATCATTCTCGGAGGAAGAGATCATTATACGAAGCCTAAGAGGAGGCTGTGAATACTTCTAAGAAGTCGTAGGGTCCTTGTACTAAGCCCAAGAGGAGGCAGGGTTGCTTTTAGGAAGCCTGTGGGTCCCCAAACCCCGAGAAATTCAAGACAGGTTATTCACGAGGAATAGATCAAGCCAGGAAAGTCTGAGAATTTGGAAGAAACTCAAGAGATGCAATTCACGGAGAAGAGATCATCTCTGGGGAATAGAGTTTCTTGACAAGTGCTTTTAAGAAGCCTGTGGGTCCCCAAACCCCGAGAAATTCAAGACAGGCTATTCACGAGGAATAGATCAAGCCAGGAAAGTCCGAGAATTCGGAAGAAACTCAAGAGATGCCATTCACGGAGAAAAGATCATCTCTGGGGAGTAGAGTTTCTTTGACAACTTCTACGAGTGACAGTCTATGAAAGGTTTCACATAGAATGCTGCCTTTCATATCTCCATATTGTTTAACCCCAAGAGGAGGGAAGACTGTGTCTGGTAATCCTATGGGGATCTAGTTTTGACTATTTAAGAGTGATCAACGGGCTTAATGCTAGACGTAGTTGTCGGGGAAACTCTAAATATCTATACTATTATTACACAGTTGATATGAGTTTATGAAAGAAGACTTACAGCGAAACAGCCCCACAATACAGTTATATGTATATGAAAGCGGTAAATGAAAGCGGATAAACACTTACTCGGTTGTAGAGCTTCCATGCTGTTTGGTTAGTTGTTCAACAAAGAAAGATTGAAAACAATAGTATATTCAAAATCAAAGGAGAAAGTGCTTTGAAAAAGAAAGATTTGGGGCTTACAGCTCAAGGAGAGGCTCAGGGTTTTATCAGTGAGCGCACTGTTTGAATTTGTACAGAGGGACTTATACAAGTGACTGTGGCCCAAAAAGGTTTTCTGTACAAAGGGATGGGTCTTACACTCTCTCAAGAGGCCTAAAAAGGTTTAAAGAAAAAGAGTGGGGCTTATAACACGAGGGTAGGCCCATTTGATTTTTCCGTTTAAAATGGCGATCGCGCCGAGGTTTTCTTTTAACGTAGAGGGACTTATACAATAAGTGAGGCCCAAAAGGTTTTGGTTAAAAGGGATTGGGTCTTACACTCTAATAGAGGCCCAAAAGTTTTGAATGGGTCTTATAGCTCAAGGAGAGGCCCAATTGATTTTTAAAAGGCGACGATCGCGCCGTTTGTTTTTTACGGTATCAGGACTTATACAATACACTGAGGCCCAAAAATGATTTGGTCAAAAAAGGATTGGGTCTTACACTCTAATAGAGGCCCAAAGTGTTTTGAAAATGATTTATGAGGGTTGAATTAATCCAAAAACCCAAATTTGTTTTCAAAAATGTATTTAATTGAATAAAAATTCAATTAAAATGATCAAAATTGTTTAACATATGGAAAACAAATTTTGATCTTGGATTAATACTTTAAAAATTAAGTATTGACCTACAAAATAATTAGAAAGCATTAAAAGTTGCAAAATCAAGGTGGAAAAAATATTTTAAATGTCAAAAACAATTAAAACATTAATTCTTTGCAAAAATATCAATTATTCAAAATAAATAATATTTTTGGGATTTTTTGGGAAAATAAAATATTTTAACATTTTTGTGAATTATTAAAAAAAGAATCAACTCAAAATCATTAAAACTCAGAGAGAAATTAATTTTTGAATCAATTAAATAAAATCACAAAATTCAAATATTATAATATTCAAAAACTGGCGCCAAGAACACCCAAGAACACGCGCGTGTTCTGGGTTTGCCCAGATTTGCATTTTCTCTCCAATCTCACTGAATACTTGATCATATCATGCAATCCACATACCAATCAACTCGTTTCAACCTCACGATCATGTCTATAGTATTTAATTTCATTTAAATTAAACATATAACAAGAAATCATGAAAAATCCTCAAGAACCCTAATTTCTGCATGAAGACTATGATTTTTGATACACGATTCAAACAATGCAATTAATTGAGGGAAAACATTCCATGCATGATTATGAACATATGGCCAAATTATTGTGCAGCAAAAATTGCAAGGATCATAGAGTTAGAAGAGCTCATGCTTACCACTTGCAGCTGGTGATCGTGATTTGTGTTGGAGGTCTTACAGCTAGGTTCCAACGATCTGGATAACTTCCCTAGGTGTCATGGAGTGTGTATGAGTGCTTGGAATGGATTGAAATGGTTTGGAGCTGAAGATGGTACCTTAACTGCAAAACTGTCAAGAACTTGAGCAATTGGCTGGTGATTTTGTGAAATCTGTGTTCCAGATGTTATGTGAGTGTTTGGATCACTTCTATATGATGTATGTGAGGTGTGTGAGTGATTTGTTTGATTGGAAAAGCTCTCAAACTCAAAACCCGATAGTGACTTGCCTTAGAAGGCAAAATTGGAGTGAAAGAAGAGATTTTGAGGAAAGCATCTGTTTGATGGCTTTGGTGTACTCAAACTGATCACAATTGAGCTCTATTTATAGTAGAGCAAGTTTGTTTTGGGATCCACAGTGAATGGCAACTGCAGCAGGTGTTTGTTCAATGTTGGCCAATGGAAATGCAAGTCTCCTCTAGCCATTGACTAGAGGTTAGGGCACAGGGCTGTGGTTCCCTTGGTCTTGGATAAGTCTTGACTGAGTTCAGTTGAGAATGGCTCAGTCCATGCCACCTTGATGCTTCCATTGAATGCTCCAATCCAAAATTGGAGTCTTGTCCCTATTTTGGCCATTCTAGGTTCAACATGCTATTTCTTGTTCCAAAGACTTTGGAGGCTTGGCTCAGTGATTGTCCCATTTAGATTCAATCCTCAGAGGTGTCCAAGTGGATAGGAGCATTTGGATTTGGCTGGTTTGGGTAAATCGACCAAAAGTGTAAAAATCTGCCTTGCCTTGGCAGATTTCAGGAAGGCAACTTGCCAATGTCATATCTCATGACTCAAATTGAATTTGGTAATGTTCTTGGCCATTTTAGAAAGCCCTTACATGACACAACAACTGTTTGAACATGTTTGGTTTTGATCTCTTTTGAATCCAAGTGAAAAATCCCCCTACATTTGGCAAAAAGTAAGGCAAAATCTGACTTAGTGAAATTTTCACTAAGTGTTGGAACAAAGTGACTTTTCTTGATTTTGATCACTCCATAACTCAAAATCCATGAGGAATTTGGACATAGGTCAGTATGAAGCTTTTGTAGAGGGCAATGAGATCTACAAATCAAACTTTGAATGGGGAACAATGGCCTTGTGGTTTAGGAGTTATGGTCCTCTAAAGTTGGCACATTAGTGTCACTTTTTCCTTAACTTAGAAATTTTTCTAAGTTTTTATGGTTACCCCTTTTACAAGTTATCCCACTTTCTTTTATTTTTCTTGATGAATGATGATTCAAATCATACATTAACATCATTTTAGGGTTAAAAATCCATTTTGGTGAAAAATCTCAAAAAGTCAAAGTTGACTTTTGTGCACAGTTGACTTTTTATCAAATGAATTCCAAACTGTGCAATTCTTCATGAAATCATGTCCTTGACCTAAATCAAACTTGATGCACATGTTCCATGGGTGTCATAGGGTATATTGATTCATGTCTTAGGGCTTGGGAGCATGTCCTGGTCAAAAGTCAAAGTTACAGTTGACTTTCCTCGCGAAACCCTAATTGTGGTGCAGATGAAATTGAAACTTGTTGCTCAAGCTTCTTGGATTAATCCATTGTTCCAAATGGATCAATATAGTTCATTAGAGACCCTCAAATCCTCTCTTGAGGTCTTGGCTCATGATTTGTCCCAAAAGTCAAGTTAGGGGTGAATTAGGTCAAGAAACCCTAATTCCTGATTTTTGATGAATGCATCCCCTGAGGTCAAATTGACTTGATGATTGGGTCCATGAGGTTCCATGGAGTATATTAGGTTATATTTTGAATCATTGGCTTGTGCCCAGATGAAAAATTTTCATCTGGAGGCCCTGGTCGACCAAAACCCTAATTTGGTGACACTGTCGATCTTGAGACTTGATCCACCTAGAAGGGAGCAGCCTTGTGCTTAATCCTTGGAGTGGGATTCCTTTTGATCCATTGTGGATGTTTGAGAGGTTATACAAGTTAAAGATCATGTCATTCCTTGATTGATCCTTTGTCTAAGGCTCTGAGAGGGCTTGAAACCCTAATTCTTGATGGTAGTGAATGCTCAACAATCCTTGAGGAGATTGATGAAGTATGATGGTTCCTCCATATTGTGATGATGATTTTCACAATGATGGGAAATCTTAGTGGTCAAAATTTGGGGTATGACAGATGCCCCTATTTAATCTTCTTGGACACGAAGGTGTGAATGGCGAAGGTATTCGGGCATTCGAGGTGCAAGAGGATTAAATATCAGAATACCCAAAATTTTGACGGCGTCTATGAATGGTAATTCACGCATTCGTCTTCTTTCGCTAAGAAATGATGCTTAGAAAAGGTAAACTTCCCCTCGATCCTGGTTTCCTACCAAAGAACTGGTCTTAGTTTCTGATTTTTGAACCTCCCCTCGATCCTGGTTTCCTACCAAGGAACTGGTCTGAGTTTCTTTTGTCAATAAACTTTATTGACAAGGGACGCTATTTGTAGCGGTTCTCCTCAAACTTCTCGCCGAATTTTCCTGGGGAGATGCCATTTTATGGGAAAACTTTTGATGTCAGACTTGCTGGGGAACCCAGTCGTCTGAGTTGTAGAGTTGCACAAACTTCTCTGTTGGAGACGCCATTTGTCGAATCTACTAGGGAAAACGAGTCTCTTGAGAGACTGCCTTCGTTCGGGGTCTTTACATCATACTTTTCTCGGAGATCTTCTCGGAGAAATGCTATATCATGTGATCCAATTTTGAGGTGCCGATGACCTTTTCATCAGTGGGTTTTTCGGAGAAAAACTGCCGTACTGCCGAATCTCTGTTTAAGAGGCTTTCTCTCGGGATTTTCTTTAATCCGGGAAAGCAAGGATATCATCTTCAATGGCGAAGAGTGATATTTGGTAAAGGTTCTCTGGTATTTCAGAGGTTCAAGTTATCAAAGTGGTCAAGGACCCAACTTCAATCTAGAAATAAACTGGAGGAGAGATCGTTCAAACACAACATTTCTTAATCGAGGAAAGAACTGACAACTCGACCGAAAGGACAGCTATCACTAGGGATAAGACCGACTGGAGTGATAGTGATGCAATATGAATGAGAATGCAAATAGAATGCATGATGCATGTATGTATATGCTGACAAAACTGGCGCAACATACAAACTGACAGGTGAACACGACTGGATACTCGGCCATTGCGGGGCGAAGAAGTACTGTTGGTTCAGAATAGCAATTCCTCCTTGCTTAGGAGAGATAGTCCCTGTTGGGAGCTATGTTGGTCGGGCTTAGGAGATGAGAACTTGGCCAAAGCGTGTCAAACGAAACAAGGTCTCTGACACAGTTGATCCCTTCATTCAGGCGTACTAGCGTAGAAGGAGTACTTTGATTCCGTACTTTGAAGTTCGCTTACTTCTGGAGAAGCGACCGATGTTCTTCTGATGTTCAACAGTCAAAAGAAATTGCCGTCTTTATTAAAAAGCAGAAAAAGTTTTAACGAGTAAATTCATTTTTGTTTTATTTCAAGAATCATTAATCATGTTAACAACGTCGTTCTGTAAAGCTAAAACAAATAAGAATTACAAACAAAAGCACAAGGGCTCAAATTTTATTGATAAGATGGAGATCAGTCAAACGCGTGATTCCAAAGAGTATATACAAAGTTTGAAAATGGTAATTTACAGGGAAAAGGGCTACGTTGAAACATAATGACCACTATCCTTCTACCAACTTTGAATTCGGGGCATCCTGAGCTTCTGTCGAAGATGACCTTGATTGGAGTTTTCCTCCGATGGATGGTGTAACTGCTGCTGAGGGACTTGCCTCTGTTGACATAGTTACTTGCCATTATCCCTAACTTTTGCCTAGATTGTACTGTGATGTTTCCAATCTACCGGGATGATTTTTTTTCATGTCTCTAACTTTTGCCTGGACTGCCCTTTCGGGTTTTCAATCCACCGAGACGTTTTTTTTTAGTTTAGGCGAAGTATTTCTTGACTACATCAACATTCGTGGGGTAGGCAAATTCCTCTACGTCCATGGTTGCAAGTCTCAAGGCGCCGCCTGAGAAAGCTTTCGTGACCACATAGGGGCCATCATAATTTGGAGTCCACTTGCCCCGAGAATCAGTGAGAAATGATTGTATCTTCTTGAGCACAAGGTCTCCTTTCCTGAAGACACGAGGTCGGACCGTTTTGTCAAACACCCTCTTCATTCTCTGTTGATACAGCTGACCATGGCATAGTGTCGTGATTCGCTTTTCTTCGATCAGATTCAGTTCGTCGTGTTGACTTTGACACCATTCAGCTTCGGTAAGCTTAGCTTCCATCAATATCCGGATTGATGGGATCTCTACTTCTATGGGGAGAACTGTCTCCATGCCATACACTAGAGAGAAAGGGGTTGCCCCTGTTGAAGTGCGGACAGATGTTCGATAATCGTGAAGAGCAAAGGGTAGCATCTCGTGCCAGTCTTTATAGGTTACAACCATCTTTTGAACGATCCTCTTGATGTTCTTGTTAGCCGCTTCTACCGCTCTGTTCATCTTGGGTCGGTAGGGAGATGAGTTATGGTGTTCGATCTTGCGCTCACAACTCTTTCATCATCTTATTGTTCAAGTTAGATCCATTATCAGTAATGATCTCGCTTGGAACACCATAACGGCAGATGATATTGTTTTTGATAAAGCGGACCACCACTTGTCGGGTTACATTGGCGAATGACGCTGCTTCGACCCACTTGGTAAAATTGTCAATGGCTACTAGAATGAACTGATGCCCGTTTGAAGCCCTGGGCTCAATCATGCCAATCATGTCGATTCCTCACAAAGAAAAAGGCCACGGGGAAGAAAGAACTTTGAGATGTGATGGCGGTACATGAATTTTGTCGGAGTATATCTGACACTTGTGACACCTCCTCATGTACTTGTAGCAGTCGGATTCCATGGTCAACCAGTAGTACCCTGCTCTGAGAATTTTTCTCCCCATTGTGTTTCCGTTGGCATGAGTGCCAAAGGATCCTTCATGAATTTCTTTCATAAGCATGTCTGCTTCTGGTCTGTCTACGCATCGGAGCAAGACCATGTCAAAATTTATCTTATAGAGAGTGTCACTACTCAGGAAGAAGTTTCCCGCCAATCTTCTGAGGGTTTTTCTGTCTTTCCTGGATGCCCCAGGTGGGTACTCTTGTTTCTGAAGGAAGCATTTGATATCGTGATACCAAGGTCTGTCGTCTAGGACTGCTTCAATCGTGAAGATGTAAGCGGGTTATTCAAGGCGTATTATGTCGATCTTAGGTAGGTCGTTCCATTGATCTACACTAATCATAGAAGAGAGAGTGGCTAATGCATCAGCCATGTGATTCTCCTCACGAGGGATATGATGAAACTCAACTCTGTTGAAGAAAGGTAGCAACCTTCTCGCGTAGTCTTTGTAAGGAATCAATCCTGATTGGTATGTGTTCTAATCTCCTTTTATCTGATTGATAACCAAGGCTGAGTCGCCATATACGTCCAAGTTTTTGATCCTTAAATCAATTGCTTCTTCGAGACCCATAATACAAGCTTCGTATTCGGCCTCGTTGTTCGTACATTTGAACATAAGTCTGGCAGTGAAAGGAATGTGGGTACCCTGAGGGGTAACAATGATTGCCCTAATTCCGTTTCCATAATGATTAACTGCTCTGTCAAAGATAAGTCCCCATTGGGAACCTGGCTCTGGCCCTTCACTGGGTAACGGTTCATCGCAATCTTTCATTTTTAAATACATGACATCTTCGTCTGGGAAGTCGAACCCGATTGATTCTTGATCGTCAATCGGTTGATGAGCCAAATGATCAGCTAAAATACTTCCTTTAACGACTTTCTGAGCATGGTACTCTATGTCATATTCTGATAGCAACATCTGCCAACGGGCAATCCTTCCCGTGAGAGCAGGTTTTTCGAAGACATACTTGATTGGATCCATTTCTGAGATTAACCAAGTAGTATGACGAATCATGTATTGGCGAAGACGTTTGGCTACCTAAGCCAAAGTGCAACAAGTTTTCTCAAGCATCGTGTATCGAGTCTCGCAGTCGGTGAATTTCTTGCTCAGATAGTAGATGGCAGACTCTTTCCGTTTGGTTTCGTCTTGTTGGCCAAGTACACATCCCATTGAGTCCTCTAGGACTGTAAGGTAAATGATCAGTGGTCTTCCTTCCACTGGAGGTGATAGAATCGGAGGATTCAACAGATATTCCTTGATACTGTTGAAGGCGGTTTGGCAATCTTCTGACCAAACGCAATCCTGGTTCTTTTTGAGTAATTTGAAAATAGGCGCACACGTGGCGGTCATGAGGAATATGAATTTGGAGATGTAGTTCAAACGTCCCAGGAATCCTCTGACTTGTTTTTCAGTTTTCGGAGAAGGCATTTCTTGAATGGCCTTGACCTTGTCAGGATCAACCTCAATTCCTTTCTGGCTGACGATGAACCCTAGGAGTTTCCCTGAACGGACACCGAAGGTGCATTTGTTGGGATTCAAGCGGAGTTTGTACTTTTGCAAACGCTCGAATAGTTTTGACAGGTGGGTCACATGCTCCTCTTCTGTTCTAGATTTTGCAATCATGTCATCGACATATACCTCTATCTCTTTGTGTATCATGTCATGAAAAAAAGTAGTCATGGCCCTTTGATAGGTTGCCCCGACATTCTTCAAACCGAACGGCATTACCTTGTAACAAAAGGTGCCTCATGGGGTGATGAACGAAGTTTTCTCCATGTCTTTCGGCGCCATTTTGATCTGGTTATAGCCCGAGAATCCATCCATGAAGGAGAAAATTTTGAACTTTGCTGTGTTGTCTACCAGCATGTCAATGTGTGGTAAAGGAAATTCGTCCTTTGGACTTGCCTTATTTAGATCTCTGTAGTCGACACACATTCTGACCTTTCCGTCCTTTTTGGGAACGGGTACGATGTTGGCTAACCATTGAGGATATTCAGATGTAGCGAGGAAACCCGCGTCAATCTGTTTCTGTACCTCCTCTTTGATTTTGATGGCCATGTCTGGGTGAGTGCGTCTCAACCTCTGCTTTACTGGCGGACATTCCGATCTTAACGGTAAGTGATGTTCCATGATGCTGGTATCCAACCCTAGCATATCCTAATAGGACCAAGTGAATACATCGGGAAATTCTCTGAGAAGCTTTATCAAACCCTCTCTGGCAGTTGGACTGAGCAGTGCCCCAATCCTGATTTCTTTTCTCTCTTTTTCTGAACCCAAGTTTACCGTTTCCAACGGTTCTTTATGAGGTTCAATGGACCTTTCCTCCTGTCTGAGTAGTCGGGAGATCTCTTCTGGAATTTCGTTGTCATCTTCTTCTTCAGCCTCGAATACCGGGAACTCAAAGTTGGGAGAAGGCATCGGATCGTATGTTTCAACGGGATTTAAAACAAGCAATCTGCATGACGTGATGATTCGTGTTTAGAAGAGATAGAGAAAATGCAAGAGTGTCTGCAGTGTATTTTTTTACTGCTTGTTTTTATTTTTAATTGTTTTTTAGGATTACCATTTTCTGAAAAAGCAAAAAGAGAAAACAGCAATTAATGTGGAAATTACAGAACGACATTATTTTATTAATGAACAAGTCGATTCTTGAAACTACAGCCCTATAAAACAAAACTCTGTCGCTTTGGGCGAAGCGAAGAGGGAAAATTTACAGAAAGTGAGCCTTGTCAAAACATCAGTTTCACCTGGGCAGGGTGAAAGGTTAAAATATGGCGATTACTTTTACTGACGAACGACCTTCGGAACCTCGACGACAACCCATTGGCGGCGAACTCCTCGGTGAATCACAAAGTCTGGCACCTTCCTTGATTTGTCTTCAGAAATAACGCTGATTTCTGGTGGAGCAGGATCATTGGAATCTGTCTCCCAGGCAGAATTGTCGTAGGAGGATTCCTCAGTTGTATTTTGCATAGTATTTGTGCTCTCAGCTGTATCCCCCTATCCAGTTGGCTGGATATCTTCGAGCCTGATACGAGAGCTTTCGGGAGCGGTGTACTTGACCATATAGTCGTATTTTCCACTTGGTTCTCCTAAGGTGTCCGAAACTTCTTTGGAACTGGAGGAGTCATCTCTCTCGATGACGTTGACCTCGGGAAAAGCATTGTTGATGAATTCAAGTCCTGCAAATGTTGCGAATTCATCTTCATGTTGAGTAGTTTCTGAATGACCTGAGTGTTGATCCCATGACATGGTGGGGACACAGGTATTCTGTTCAATGAGACTCAGCTGAGTTTCATTACTCGGCTGACTTTCTGGCCCCAAGTATCCTGGATAAAGTTGCCACATTGGCATACCATCCATTGGGCCATAGTAGTTGTAGTCAAAGTTGTCTTTCATCAGAGTGTCTTCCTCTAATGAATTTGGCGGAGCACGGCATCCTTCCGGATCACAATCTCCATATATCATTTCAACGTCTGACCTTGGTATAAATCTCGGACTCTGTGCGGGATAGCAAAATGGTATAGGCACCTCTTCCTGAGACATATAACCGTCCTCGTTAAGGTAGGACTTCCATTCTTCATCTGTGTCAGAGGGATCTTCCTCATTGATAGCATGTACTGCTTGAGACACTGGGTGAAGGAAACCTCCACTGTGGAAGAAGTTTTGAAGGGGATGAAGACTTTCATCGTTGGCAGCTGTCTGGGTACAGGTTGCAGAAAAATCAAGACCCTTCTTTGTTGTATTGCCAGCAGGAATGACAAGCTGTCCCCATCCAGTTGTATCGGTACTCTCAACCGCTTTGATAACATCTTTGTATGAGGAAATCGAGGTTCCTCCTTGGGATTGATTGTTCTTGCTCACCGACAGTGCTTGGAACTGAGTTCCAATAACCTCCTCAGGTTCTATACCAGCAGATGATGACAAGTTACTCACCAGCAAGGCCTGCTCCCCGCAGACTGTGACAAGTTGATCGTTCTGAACGAACTTTAGCTTTTGGTGGAGGGTGGAAGTAATCGCTCCAGCCAGATGTATCCAAGGTCTTCCTAATAAACAATTGTACGTTGCCCGGATATCCATGACCTGGAAAGTGACTTGGAAAGTATGAGGACCGATAGTTATGGGAAGATCAACTTCGCCGATAACGGTTTTTCTGGATCCGTCGAACGCTTTGACGACGACCTCGCTGATTCTCATCGGAGGGCCTTTGAATGATAATTGCATCAAAGTGGACTTCGGCATAACATTCAGGGCTGACCCTGTGTCTACCAGTACGCTGGCTAAAGCATTGTCCTGGCAGTTAACTGTAATGTTGAGCGCCATGTTATGACGGCGACCCTCTTCGGGTAATTCCTCATCACTAAATCCCAAATTATTGCAGGAAGTGATATTAGAGACAATGCTATCGAACTGTCTGATTGTTACATCCTGTTCCACAAAGGCTTGCTCCAAGACTTTCTGTAGAGCCTCCATGTGGGCTTCTGAACTGAGTAATAATGATAATACCGAGATCTTTGAAGGAGTCTGTAACAGCTGATCAACAATGTTATATCACTCCTTTGGATGAGCTTCAGCATCTCATCATTATTTTTTGAAAGGTCGGGATTACTGGATTGACCGACTGGTAGATCAGGAGTTTCCGTCTGAAGTTCCTTTTCTCTGTTAGGTTCTCTAACTCCTCGGTTGAAGATTCTACCACTCCGTGTTACACGACTGATGTCTGCAATATTCACGACGGAGGGTAATGGAATTTCTTTTCCGTTTTCAATTGTCGTTGCACCGTATTTGTAAGGGATAACCTTAGTTGATTCATACGGTAATGGTCCCGGCAGATAGATGACTATGGGAACCTTCTGATTTTTCTGACCATCATAAGTAATATCGATCCGTTCCCGGTTGGGAACTTTAGATTCGTCAAGTAGAGGGATGATGGCAAAAACATCTCTGGTCTGGTGATGACCAGAGATCGTGACAACCTCCTCGACTTGATCGGCAAGGTAGTCCGACGTCCAGTTGATGGGTCCGGAACCTGGATATGGGCGAATCTCTCCACGATCCACCTGACCTTGAAGAGCTGCTCTCACAAGGTAACACCCTTGGTTACTTTCCGAACAGACACTACAACGGTCATAATTGTGTGGTGGCACCTAGCCACGCCCACTTTGAATACAATGTAACCTCACTAGGTTAGCTTCCACAGATCGGACATCTTGACTCTGACGCCGAGTGGGATTTCTGTTATTGATACTAATTTGCTGAGTATCTTCATCCATATAGATTGGTATCCACCAATGATTTAACAAGTGCTGAAGTGCCTCCTGGACAAGGGTACAACCTCGATCGTTTTCGCAACCCGCTTTACAACTGTGATAATTATGTGACACCAGGAATCCGAGTCGGACCTGCTCAGCATGTAACTCTACTAAGTTGGTATTCATCACGCGAATATCGAAGATCTGAACCATGTTGATCAGATAAGGGTTCTTATCATGGTAGTCTTGGATCCATCCAAGATCCATCTGACGCTGGAGGACCTCTTGTATGAAAGAGCATCCCTGTTTGTTTACCGAGCAAGTCAGACAATAATTGTAGTCATGCCGCGGCAGATTATGATACTGGCTTTGCCTTGAGTGCATTGCCACCAAGTTGGCATTCATCGCACGGATGTCGTGGTTTTGAATGACGTTGGAATTCGTGTAAACCATGTTAACTCCACGAACTCGGTGCTCTTGAATCCGTCCGAGATCCATTTGTTCCTGTAGAGCTGCTTGCACTACAGAACATCCCTGGTTGTCTTTAGAGAAAACATCACATTGATGATAATTATGAGGTGGCACATGGCCATATCCACTCTGTCTACAATGCATCTTGACCAGATTGGTCCTCAATAAGAGTACATCGTGAATTTGATAGACATTGTTAAACTCTTTCTCAATCAGGTTGACTGCAGCTTTCTCGTGTTGAGGCAGCGGGTTTGTGAGAACATTGGGATTCGTATCCTTGAAAGATAAGAGCCCGCTCCTAACAAGCTTTTGCACGTCGGATTTGAAATTGAGACAAGTCTCAATGTTATGCCCTGATCCTCCTTGATGATAAGGGCATGTCTGATCCACCTTTAACCAAAAAGGTGGATTTTCTGGTACTGTAAGAGGAGATTTAGTCTGAATGTGCCCCTTAGCCAGTAGTAATGGAAATAGTTCCGTGTACAACATGGGTATAGGATCAAACCCTGATGGTCGTGTTGTACGGTTGTTGTTATATGGAGGACGAGCCTGCTGAAGAGGCTGTTGTGTCCTTTGCTGATTAGGTTTACTTTGTGCAACCTGAGGTTGACACATAGGAACAGGCGCGGTGCTGATAGCAGGAGTTACAGCTGCTACCGGTTGATAACGCCGCCTTTGCTTTCCGAGAGAGATATTCCCAATATCCTGCTCTTTTTTCTTAGGGAGAGAACTACCGTATCGTTTTGTACTACTTGATGGTCCAGCGTCTTTTATCAAACGTCCTTCTCGGACGACTTCCTCAAGACGTACGCCCATACCGACCATTTCGGTGAAGTCACTGGACGCACTGACAACCATTCTGTCGTAGTAAAATGAGCTTAAGGTTTTTAAGAAAATCTTTGTCATCTCTTTTTCCTCAAGAGGTGGACAAATTTGAGCGGCAATTTCACGCCATCTTTGAGCATACTCCTTAAAGGTTTCCTTGTCCTTTTGCGACATCGATCTGAGTTGATCTCTGTCGGGTGCCATGTCCAAATTGTATTTGTATTGTTGGACTAAGGCAGTGCCAAGATCTCTGAATGTGCTGATAGTAGCACGGTTTAAACCCATGTACCATTTTAACGCGGCACCGGTTAAACTATCCTGGAAGTAGTGAATCAGTAAGTCCTGATTCTCCGTCTGAGTTGACATTCGCCGAGCGTACATCACCAAGTGACTTTGAGGGCAAGAGTTACCCTTGTACTTTTCAAAGTCGGGCACTTGGAACTTGTGCGAGACTTTCACATTGGGGACCAAGCAGAGGTCTGCGGCGTCCTTTCCAAATAGATCCTGACCGCGAATGGCTTTCAGTTTCTTCTACATTTCCAAGAACTGTTCCTGGAATTCATCCATTCTATCGAACATAGTTTCCTTCTTATCAGAAGGGATCGGTGGAATCTGTCCTTCCGGGACAGTGTGCACAACAGGGGGTGGTACCGTGACTACGGCAGCGAATCTTGGCGTTTCCCAAAGTTTGTAACCTTCAGGAGTCTTCAGTATGCCCCTGGCATCTTCGCTTTCCCGAAGTTTGTAACCTTTAGGCCCAGCAGCTTCTGTTGTGATTCCCTGATCTTCAGTGATCGGCGGAACATATCCTTCCGGGATATAGTTAACAGGCATGCCCCAAGGACGATCTTTCGGCATTTGATACCTAGGATCATACTTCTCCACTATGGGCGTTGAGGTGATCTCTGAGATCACAGTTCTTTGTAGCTGAGCTTCTGCCATGGCTTGCATGTCGTTACGAAGCTTTCTCATATCCTCTCTCAGAGCGTCGATCTCTTCCTTCAACTCTCTATTTTCTTCCTCAAGATCATCCATATTTTTCTGACAATTGGCCCGAGTATTATACAAATGAGACAGTTTGACTCTAGAACCGAGACACAAACGTGAGATTCGTAGGTAAGAAGAATACGCGATGTGAGAATGATGAATGCAATGATTATATTAATTGTTTTTTGGTTTAATCAAAATAAACTTCGACAATAAGATTGCAAATATCAAACAGTGGGGAAACCCTTTTTTATTGAAATTCAAAGGATTGCGGAAATGGAAATACAGTAGATTACAAGGTGCAGAAACAGAAACCTAAGCTAATGGGTCCCGAGTCCTCTCTGAAGAGAAATCGGGTGCTGATTCTGGTATCTTCCTTTTCTTTGACGGGGGCTCTTGGGTCGTTGTCGGGTTGTCATTCCTTTGCTAGGTGAAAGGAGCGAGCAAATTCCTTTGGTCATCTTGATTCTCTACAGCATCTTGCTCCAAAATTTCAATCAGAGCATCTTTCTCTTTCAGTAGTTGTTGTATTTTGATGCACTCTATGTCGAGGGTGCGGTACTTGTTCTTCCAGGACCTTCTCTCCTTTTGAACTTTGTTGAGAGTAACCTGAAGCTTTTCAGTCTCAGTCATGAAGTACATGACAGACTCCCTTGGCAGAAGAATTCCGTGACGAGGATAAGGCATCTTTAGCTTGAGAACTCTAGTTTGTACCCAATGGAAATAAGGCTCCACCGAGACACAATCCGGTTTTCCTAGAGTCTCCTGTCCTTTCTTATGAACGTGTTTCCAAGCGTGCACTATTTCCATCTTTAGTGCTTTGTCACTTTCTCCTTCCTTGAAGAAAAGACCTTCCAGATGAGCATTCAGCGGAATACGCCTCATCGGGTATCCAAATTGACGACGAACGAGAACTGGATGTTAGTGGATTCCTCCCTTAGTTCCTATAAGGGGTACGTTGGGGAAGTTTCCACAACGGTCAATGATCCTGATTCCATCATAGATCCTATTACACCAATCTATATCAGAGTTGGTAAGAGACATGATCTTCTGCGACCAACGTAAGGCACTCTTACAATCCCAAAAAGTAGCAGACTTGGGCAAGTGGGAGATAAACCATTTGTAAAGCAAAGGTACACAGCATGTGATCTCCCCTCCGCTGTACAAATTTCCCAAGTATACAGAATGATATGCATCCGCGAGCAAATTCGGTACAGGGTTTCCAATGAGAAAAACCTTAATGGAGTTAATGTCGACGAAGTTATTGATGTTGGGAAACAAAAATAACCCGTAAGTGAGCAAGACAAAGACGCTTTCAAAAGCAGTCACGTTTCCTATACTGGCAAAATACAGGGCTTTCTTTGTCAAGAACTGGGCTGGCAAACCTTGGATGCCACCCTTAGTGGTTAGGTGAGTCCTGACCTCAGACTCGTCCAAATGAATTGCTCTTGCAATGGTCTGATTCTTTGGAATTTCTTCCAGTCCAGAAAATGGAGCTCGATCAGTAATGTGTAGATCAATCAGATGAGAATACTCCTCCAGCGTTGGTGCGAGCTGGTAATCCGGGAATGTGAAACAGTGATAAACTGGATCATAAAACTGAATGAGCGCATCCATGATTCCTTCAATCACATGGACTCTTAGCAGAGATAGCAAACCTCCGTATTTGGCTCTAAAAGCCTCTTGGTTTGTGATCATCCTCGCCAAACCTCTTAAATCCTCTAGTTTTGGAATCCTGAAGGTGTACGTATGAGTTCTCCTTCTACCAAAATCCATTAGCGCAATCCTTTTCTCTGATATTTGCAATCACAGTCTTAGTTTAATTTGAAAAACAGAGAGACTAGAAGAGAAATTTTTTCTGTTTTAATGTTTTTTAAATGAATGCATGAATGCAGCACACAAAAACATAGAAACAACATGGGGTCAAAGGGTCGTTGTCATGAAGTCAAGGCTCTACCCATCCCCAAAGGTTTATACTAAGGTGATTTTTGTACCTGTACTCATTATCATCAGCTCCTCCCAGGAAAGCAAAACAACAAGCGGATCGCCAGCGAGTTGTAGAGCAATCTTAGAGTAAGTGCCATTCACCGAGAATAGATAACCAGCCTCAAATGAGGGTAGTATCGCGTAACAACTATTCCCGATAGTTTCCGCACTACAAAAGGGTTTCGCTCCTCAGCTTCTCAGACATCACAATCGGCCCATTGTCTAGGTGAGAGAATAGGTTGCATTGGTCAGCCTCCACTGAGGTTGATGGTCGACCTCGTCGCCATCACTTATCTTAAGTGTATACTCAATCTTTCCACATGCGGCATCACACGCATTCCCATTAGCAGAAAAATAAACACGTATAGCAATTAGGAAAAGCAGTATATATTTTTGTCCTAATCATCCTAGACCTTTAAAGCTATGAATCCTAAGTTCCTGACAGAAAATGGGTTCCCCGACGGAAGCCCTAATCTGTGGTTTCATTCCAAATTAACGGCGTTTTGACCTAAGATCCTAATGACGTCAAGGTTTCTATCTAGGGGACAAAAAAAAGAACAAGATCCCTAAAGAGATCAGTTCGTTTCTCCCTAGCAGAGTCGCCATTTTTCTGTAGCGAGTGATTTTTGGATGTGGTTGCGAAGCACGATCGCTCTGGTACTACAGTTCGATTCATTTTTTATCCTATTAAAGCTGATGAAGGAAGGGAAATAGATGTCTCCAATTAACCCTGCTTGCATACTGAGATTAAACAGTCAAAACTGTTGGTTTACAGATGCTACAAAGATTCGGGGTTTCTCCTAGGTTATTTTGTTGACGAGGGGTGCTTTAGGCTATCGGTTGAGATGTTAGGACGAATGTATATGAAAGTATGGGATTTTGAGTTTTTGTTTAGTGTGCTCGCTAAGATTTTTCTTTCAATCTTATGCCTACGTATTCCCGTTTACCGAAACAGGGAAATCAGAGCGTTCGTAGTTCCTCCTATTCTATGGGAGGAAATGGTATTTGGTGTCTTGCTCAAAGCCCAAGACGTGAAGCAAAAGGTGATTTGTATCTTGTTCAAAGCCCAAGATGCGAAGCTAAAGGTGTTGACCTTAGAGAGAATTTGTCATCTCTAAAGAGGGGGTTGTATGTCACAACTGTTTATAAAGGAGAATTACTTTAACCGGGATGTGTGAATCCGGCAATGCCATAATTTCCTTTATAGGAGATTTCCAACCTGAAGGAGAAGACTTTAACTCAGTGTAGAGCAATGATATCTTTCCTTAGGAATTTCTCATGCTAAAAGAGGGACATTGGCATGGATGTAGATGATCCAGAGGCTTGCCGCTTACAGCAATTAGATGAAGGGGAAGGAGTTGTTGATGTTTGTATACTGTGAACGAGGCACATCTTTGATGCTAAAAGGTTGATTGGATCAACCAGTGGTTTTCTTATACAAAGCCTAAGAGGAGGCTAATATGTGTCTCGTACAAAGCCCGAGAGAGAGGCTAAAAGGTTTTGACTCGACGATGGAATCTTTTGGTATCTCATATGAAGCCCGAGATGAAGGCTATTTGACTCAACAAGAGAGTTTTTTGTATCTCGTACGAAGCCCGGGATGGAGGCTGAAATTTGTTTGGCTCAATAAGAACCTTTTTATATCTCGTATAAAGCCCGAGATGGAGGCTGAAATTTGTTTGGCTCAATAAGAACCTTTTTATATCTCGTATAAAGCTCGAGATGGAGGCGAAAGGGTGATTGACTCAACGAGGGAGTCTCTTATGTGTCTCGTACAAAGCCCGAGAGAGAGGCTGAACGTTGTTTGACTCCGCTGGAGAGAATCATTGTATAAAGCCCAAGAGAGAGGCTATTGTAACTGGAGAAGGATCATTATACAAAGCCTAAGAGGAGGTTATGGTTACTGTTTCAGTTGAGTGACAGGTCCAGTATACTGATTTAAAGAGAAAATCAGTTCTTATATGAGCAACAATGTACTCAAGGATTTGATTCGAGGATCAGGGTCATTTCCTGTTCTTTAAGGAAGTGGGAAATCCGAAGGATATTGAGACTGTCCGAGTCTACGAGTTTCCTTCCTATTCTTGAAGGGGTCACTTGAGAATGTCTTTGAGACTCAAGGATGTTAGACTGTCCGTGTTTAGAGTTTTATCTTTTGTACTATGTTTTGTGAAATAGTAGTTGACTCTTTGAAAGGACTGTTCTATGCAGATGACTAAGTTTTGTTCCTATACCTCTAGGAGGTCGTCGGGACAATTTGTACGAAGCCCAAGAGGAGGCTGGAAGCTTTTAAGAAGCCGACGGGTCCTTGTACGAAGCCCAAGAGGAGGCTATCATTCTCGGAGGAAGAGATCATTATACGAAGCCTAAGAGGAGGCTGTGAATACTTCTAAGAAGTCGTAGGGTCCTTGTACTAAGCCCAAGAGGAGGCAGGGTTGCTTTTAGGAAGCCTGTGGGTCCCCAAACCCCGAGAAATTCAAGACAGGCTATTCACGAGGAATAGATCAAGCCAGGAAAGTCTGAGAATTTGGAAGAAACTCAAGAGATGCAATTCACGGAGAAGAGATCATCTCTGGGGAATAGAGTTTCTTGACAAGTGCTTTTAAGGAGCCTGTGGGTCCCCAAACCCCGAGAAATTCAAGACAGGCTATTCACGAGGAATAGATCAAGCCAGGAAAGTCCGAGAATTCGGAAGAAACTCAAGAGATGCCATTCACGGAGAAAAGATCATCTCTGGGGAGTAGAGTTTCTTTGACAACTTCTACGAGTGACAGTCTATGAAAGGTTTCACATAGAATGCTGCCTTTCATATCTCCATATTGTTTAACCCCAAGAGGAGGGAAGACTGTGTCTGGTAATCCTATGGGGATCTAGTTTTGACTATTTAAGAGTGATCAACGGGCTTAATGCTAGACGTAGTTGCCGGGGAAACTCTAAATATCTATACTATTATTACACAGTTGATATGAGTTTATGAAAGAAGACTTACAGCGAAACAGCCCCACAATACAGTTATATGTATATGAAAGCGGTAAATGAAAGCGGATAAACACTTACTCGGTTGTAGAGCTTCCATGCTGTTTGGTTAGTTGTTCAATAAAGAAAGATTGAAAACAATAGTATATTCAAAATCAAAGGAGAAAGTGCTTTGAAAAAGAAAGATTTGGGGCTTACAGCTCAAGGAGAGGCCCAGGGTTTTATCAGTGAGCACACTGTTTGAATTTGTACAAAGGGACTTATACAAGTGACTGTGGCCCAAAAAGGTTTTCTGTACAAAGGGATGGGTCTTACACTCTCTCAAGAGTCCCAAAAAGGTTTAAAGAAAAAGAGTGGGGCTTATAAGACGAGGGTAGGCCCATTTGATTTTTCTGTTTAAAATGGCGATCGCGTCGAGGTTTTCTTTTAACGCAGAGGGACTTATACAATAAGTGAGGCCCAAAAGGTTTTGGTTAAAAGGGGATTGGGTCTTACACTCTAATAGAGGCCCAAAAGTTTTGAATGGGTCTTATAGCTCAAGGAGAGGCCCAATTGATTTTTAAAAGGCGACGATCGCGCCGTTTATTTTTGACGGTATCGGGACTTATACAATACACTGAGGCCCAAAAATGATTTGGTCAAAAAAGGATTGGGTCTTACACTCTAATAGAGGCCCAAAGTGTTTTGAAAATGATTTATGAGGGTTGAATTAATCCAAAAACCCAAATTTGTTTTAAAAAATGTATTTAATTGAATAAAAATTCAATTAAAATGATCAAAATTGTTTAACATATGGAAAACAAATTGTGATCTTGGATTAATGCTTTAAAAATTAAGTATTGACCTACAAAATAATTAGAAAGCATTTAAAGTTGCAAAATCAAAGTGGAACAAATATTTTAAATGTCAAAAACAATTAAAACATTAATTCTTTGCAAAAATATCAATTATTCAAAATAAATAATATTTTTGGGATTTTTTGGGAAAATAAAATATTTTAACATTTTTTTGAATTATTAAAAAAAGAATCAACTCAAAATCATTAAAACTCAGAGAGAAATTAATTTTTGAATCAATTAAATAAAATCACAAAATTCAAATATTCAAATATTCAAAAAATGGCGCCAAGAACACGCGCGTGTTCTGGGTTTGCCCAGATTTGCATTTTCTCTCCAATCTCACTGAATACTTGATCATATCATGCAATCCACATACCAATCAACTCGTTTCAACCTCACGATCATGTCTATAGTATTTAATTTCATTTAAATTAAACATATAACAAGAAATCATGAAAAATCCTCAAGAACCCTAATTTCTGCATGAAGGCTAGGATTTTTGATACACGATTCAAACAATGCAATTAATTGAGGGAAAACATTCCATGCATGATTATGAACATATGGCCAAATTATTGTGCAGCAAAAATTGCAAGGATCATAGAGTTAGAAGAGCTCATGCTTACCACTTGCAGCTGGTGATTGTGATTTGTGTTGGAGGTCTTACAGCTAGGTTCCAACGATCTGGATAGCTTCCCTAGGTGTCATGGAGTGTGTATGAGTGCTTGGAATGGATTGAAATGGTTTGGAGCTGAAGATGGTACCTCAACTGCAAAACTGTCACGAACTTGAGCAATTGGCTGGTGATTTTTTGAAATCTGTGTTCCAGATGTTATGTGAGTGTTTGGATCACTTCTATATGATGTATGTGAGGTGTGTGAGTGATTTGTTTGATTGGAAAAGCTCTCAAACTCAAAACCCGATAGTGACTTGCCTTAGAAGGCAAAATTGGAGTGAAAGAAGATATTTTGAGGAAAGCATCTGTTTGATGGCTTTGGTGTACTTAAAATGATCACAATTGAGCTCTATTTATAGTAGAGCAAGTTTGTTTTGGGATCCACAGTGAATGGCAACTGCAGCAGGTGTTTGTTCAATGTTGGCCAATGGAAATGCAAGTCTCCTCTAGCCATTGACTAGAGGTTAGGGCACAGGGCTGTGGTTCCCTTGGTCTTGGATAAGTCTTGACTGAATTCAGTTGAGAATAGCTCAGTCCATGCCACCTTGATGCTTCCATTGAATGCTCCAATCCAAAATTGGAGTCTTGTCCCTATTTTGGCCATTCTAGGTTCAACATGCTATTTCTTGTTCCAAAGACTTTGGAGGCTTGGCTCAGTGATTGTCCCCTTTAGATTCAATCCTCAGAGGTATCCAAGTGGATAGGAGCATTTGGATTTGGCTGATTTTGGCAAATCGACCAAAAGTGTAAAAATCTGCCTTGCCTTGGCAGATTTCAGCAAGGCAACTTGCAATGTCATATCTCATGACTCAAATTGAATTTGGTAATGTTCTTGGCCATTTTGGAAAGCCCTTACATGACACAACAACTATTTGAACATGTTTGGTTTTGATCTCTTTTGAATCCAAGTGAAAAATCCCCCTACATTTGGCAAAAAGTAAGGCAAAATCTGACTTAGTGAAATTTTCACCAAGTGTTGGAACAAAGTGACTTTTCTTGATTTTGATCACTCCATAACTCAAAATCCATGAGGAATTTGGACATAGGTCAGTATGAAGCTTTTGTAGAGGGCAATGAGATCTACAAATCAAGCTTTGAATGGGGAACAATGACCTTGTGGTTTAGGAGTTATGGTCCTCCAAAGTTGGCTCATTACTGTCACTTTTTCCATAACTTAGAAATTTTTCTAAGTTTTTATGGTTACCCCTTTTACAAGTTATCCCACTTTCTTTGATTTTTCTTGATGAATGATGATTCAAATCATACATTAACATCATTTTAGGGTTAAAACTCCATTTTGGTGAAAAATCTCAAAAAGTCAAAGTTGACTTTTGTGCACAGTTGACTTTTTATCAGATGAATTCCAAACTGTGCAATTCTTCATGAAATCATGTCCTTGACCTAAATCAAACTTGATGGACATGTTACATGGGTGTCATAGGGTATATTGATTCATGTCTTAGGGCTTGGGAGCATGTCCTGGTCAAAAGTCAAAGTTACAATTGACTTTCCTCGCGAAACCCTAATTGTGGTGCAGATGAAATTGAGACTTGTTGCTCAAGCTTCTTGGATTAATCCATTGTTCCAAATGGATCAATATAGTTCATTAGAGACCCTCAAACCCTCTCTTGAGGTCTTGGCTCATGATTTGTCCCAAAAGTCAACTTAGGGGTGAATTAGGTCAAGAAACCCTAATTCCTGATTTTTGATGAATGCATCCCCTGAGGTCAAATTGACTTGATGATTGGGTCCATGAGGTTCCATGGAGTATATTAGGTTATGTTTTGAATCATTGGCTTGTGCCCAGATGAAAAATTTCCATCTGGAGGCCCTGGTCGACCAAAACCCTAATTTGGTGACACTGTCGATCTTGAGACTTGATCCACCTAGAAGGGAGCAGCCTTGTGCTTAATCCTTGGAGTGGGAGTCCTTTTGATCTATTGTGGATGTTTGAGAGGTTAGACAAGGTAAATATCATGTCATTCCTTGATTGATCCTTTGTCTAAGGCTCTAAGAGGGCTTGAAACCCTAATTCTTGATGGTAGTGAATGCTCAACAATCCTTGAGGAGATTGATGAAGTATGATGGTTCCTCCATATTGTGATGATGATTTTCACAATGATGGGAAATCTTAGTGGTCAAAATTTGGGGTATGACAACATCTCTCTGCGAGGCCTTGCTAAAACAAAAAATAACCTTACGCCACGACGCTAAGGTTATAAAGCGTGACTTCTGCGTTGGCAGCTTGGTCCTACGCAGAAACCAGAAGGATTCGCGCGAAGGAAAGCTGGGCGCGAACTGGGAAGGATCCTACAGGGTCAAGTCCAAAACGGGCAGTAGAGCCTACTACTTAGAAACTCTGGACGGAGAACCATTTGCTCGACCATGGAACGCTGAAAAGCTCAAACAATACCACAGTTAGGACCAACCACGAGGTCGGACTAAATGCCGACGAGATCACCCCCAACGGGGAGACGGTTCGGCCATAGGACCGTGCCCGGGTGTAAGCACGATCCATTTTACAACGTCGGCCAATTTCTGCTTATGGGACGAGCAAACTCTATGCACAACGGGGATACCTTAATCGAGCTCCGCCGTTGCCACACCAATTAGGCAGGACACCCAGCTCGTGATGGGAACAGTCCAAGCCTATGGGATTAGCACCTCAACCGAGATCCTAGTCTCATCACCGGCGAAACCGCTTCGCCCTCCTCGACAAGTTTTCCAGACTGTCGGGCACAACAAGAACAAGTCGAGGAAATGTCCATTCAAACAAAAGCATACATAAATAAATACGACAAGAAAATCCCAAACAAATAATATTAATAACATCGGCTACAAGGCCAGAATAAGTCAGGTGTATATTAGAGGGGTTGTGTCCGACAAAACATTACATCAAAAGGCACGCATGCCCACAAAATACAAAGTACTTCAAAAAACAAACTAAACAGTCTCGTCGGGAACACCAGGAGGAACCACCTCACCATTGACGACCACATTAAGGAGACACATCCCCTCGGTCAACAGCTGGACGTCGGAATTGAGGGCCTTCAACTGCTCAAAAGCAGCGTTAAAACCAAACTCAACTGCCCCCGGGTTATCCTCACCAAGAAGACGGATCCTCTCGATCAGGTCCCTCCACGTCTTCAGGGTCTTCTCGTCGTCGGTCTCGTCCAAACCAACCGCCGACGACCCCTCCAGTTCAGCTATCTTCGCCTTCAAACGGGCATTTTCCTCATCAACCTTGGTCACATTCTCCTTCATCTGGATCACCTCCTTTTGAAGCAATATCTTGGCCTCCTGGTGCCCTTGCAGTTTCTTCAGCTCATTATATATCTCTATATTTTCCAACTCCAAGTCATTTATCCTAGTTTTAGCCTCCTTGAGGTCGGAACGATGAACCATGTCTGCATCCCCAAGAGCTAACGCTGCCTCCAATATCCTGATCATTCCCGCCGCATCCTGGCAGAGGAGCTTCCTCCGCACCTAAGGATCTACAAACAGGATAGTCGAAGCGTCCAGTTCCGGGACGATGATAGAGCTCTCATCATCAAACATCTTCCCCTGAAGATAGCATGCGGGCAGCACAAACTTCCCTTCAGGAGAACCATCCGAGCAGCCCACCGAAGAGGCTCCAATATTATCCCGCTTCCTCTTATGGGATGTGTCCGGAGTTGGTGGTGTGGAAGTCGTCCCCGGAATAGGACCAGCGCCAGACACAAACTTCTCCAGCGTCGCCTGCTGCTTAGTCGCTCTGGCTTTAGGCATCGGAGGCACCTTCTTCTTGACTTTGGCTGCCTGGGACCTCATCAAGCGTTCCCGCATGTCGGACATTCTCTCCGTGAACACAAAAAGACAAAAGTCAGTAGTTAGAAGAAACTTAATAAATGTGGGCTTAAGAGCAGGTTGTACCGAGGAGCTGGAACGCAACATCGTCATTCTCACACTTAAGGAGAGCCTTAGTGTTGATATAGCGACCTGCGCGAACAGGTTCCCCATCGTCCCTGAACAGCTCTTTGCCATCTCTGTCCACCACAAAGGCCGTACTGAAGCTCTCCACGTAGGCATGAAGCACCCGATAGGACTCCTTATTCCCCTCACTAAGCTGCTCGTGCTTTACAAGGAACTGGTCGGTCCTATATCTGAAGTGGACGAACACCCACTCCAAAGGGAACTTGGATACGGGCTTCTCAACCTGCCGACCATCAATGGTCACAGTTTCGAGCGTAGAAATAGACCTTTTGGCCGCCTCAGAGATAGGCTTCACAACTAAGAACCTATCCTTGAAATGCCGAACAGACTCTGAGTACGGCAAAAAAAGCCTGCTCTGCTGTTTAAAGGACACCCAGCTTTGCTTCGAGCCTGTAGTGCTTCGTTGAAGTTGGAAGATGCAGAAGAAGAGGTCCACGATCGCCCCGACGTGTAAGAAGCGACACACCAGCTCAAAAGCACGAATGAAGGCCAACGCGTTCGGGTGAAGTTGGGTGAGGCACAACTCCATGTGGCGAAAGAGGGCCTCCTGGAAGTCGGTGAAAGGAAAACGAAGCTTAGCCTCCACAAAGGCAAACTCATACGTGGGAAACTACATCCCCGGGCAGATCGAGCAAATCCTGTCATTTTCCGTCAGACAGATAGCCCTCCATTGCACTGGCGCATCCTCGGCCCGATCTTCCAGATAGGGGAACTCCCGAATCTTTTCTTCAGTAAACGTCGACTTCGTCTACAAGGGCTCATGGGCAATCCATTTAAGGTCCCCTCTCGCGACCTGGACGTTAGCGTATTCGACGGATTGCTCTGCCACCTCTTGCGCGGCCTGAGCGTCGGGCACGACTTCTTCACGAGGATCAACCATTTTCACCTGAAAAGCAGAGGAAGAAAAAGTGAATTCGACGACTAAGTTCAAATCCACCCTTCCACCACTAGTCAAGTGAAAGGGCGAGGAAGAAGTCGAGGACAACCTCGAGCCCACTTTGACCGCAACAAAATTCGATGACTACACCGTCCCCCTACAACGGGGATAAGTCTCCACGACTTAACGAGAAGACTTGCTCTTAACAAAGTGAGCTCCTCGCGTAAAAGCCAGAACTTCATGTCAAACAGGCCTAATGCCCGACTATAAACCTAAAACTAATCCTAACCAGAACCTAGGAGAATCTACACCAAAATACACGACGTTCATTCCACGTTCTTCGTGTTCTTCATGTTCTTCATGAATTTCCCAGAAATTCATGTGTTCATCAAAGAACACATGAATCTTCGACCGGAAAATTCATGAGTATACCCAGAAAGTGAAGAACACCATGAGAAATGCAGAAAAATATGAAGAAATTACTTGGGTCTGGAGGTGGGAGATGAAGATCTGGGCGTAGACGATGAAGACCAACGGCGGCGAAGAGGAACTCCAGCGAGAGGACGAATTGCAGAGCAAAAGAGTTGAGGAGAGAAATTTGCGTGAAGTGTACAAATGAATCCCTCCCCCCTACTTTTATAAGCATTTGCTCGTTGGGAAGCGCAAATGCCATCATAGCCTAGGCAGCTCTAGGTATAATAGGGGTTGTATGTCCACCACGTGTCAAAAGGAATCTTCGTTTGGCATTCCCAAGGGTAGACATTACATGCACCAAGTCTCTTGCTATCCCGCGAGCACGTCTCCTCAACAACGCACACAACTCGCGTCTTCGTCAAAGCTCCCTACCATAAAAACGCAACTTCGGCGGGAATCCTTTCAAAGCATGGTCGACGTAAAACAACCTTTTCACAAATATGTTCCCCGAACGCCAACGGCTGGTCGGGCAGGTCAAAACACCAACGCCGACCACCTCGATATTGGCAAAGTCGAAGGACTTGTCCCCGAACTGTACACATGACTACCTTAAGTCCACACTTTTCACCAGAGCAAGGACTTGGGGGGACTCCTGTTCTGGACTGGGCAGGCGCTTTACCCCCAGCAGGGCAAGGCCCAATCCAGTCCAGCCATTGGCCAGGCCCAATAGCCAGGAACTAGCCGTTGGGCAGAAAATATCTGTTGGGCACGTCCCCCTCACTCTCTTAGCCGTTCACGCGGCCAACTGTCTCCCCGGATCTCACGGAAACAGTTGGACCAGGTCAAAGGGCCACGCGCTTTGCCCTCCACCTGGCAGTCCCCCATTGGTCGACCAGACATTTCGGCCACCTGGGGGACCTTGGCCCTGTGTTGGGGGTTTCCTCTATAAATACCCTCTCACTTGAGAGGGACAAGTATCAAATAGTGAATTCTTGAAATCTTGCTCTTGTACTTGCTTTTCTCTCTTTTGACCAAACACTTACTTTGGCATCAGAGTACCTTGCAGGTACAACCCCCTTTTTCTCTCCTACAAGCATCCTCATCTGCCCTACGCGAATGCCACGACGATCCAGTCTGATCACCTCCGATCAGTAACCCTAGATCCTATAAGCCTCTATAAATACATTACTCCCTCAAAGGGAAGTGGGGACTCTCAAGTCACACACATTCTCCACTACTCAAAGAGCAATACTCTCCCAATAGCCATATAACCAGAGTTATCTCAAACTTGTGAGAAGCTCTGTGTAAGAAGTTTAAGTTAGCTTCAGTTTAGCCGTGAAGTATTTTTATGGGGCTCTATTTAACCATAAATTAACCGTTGAATATGTTTTTGGAGGCCATTTTAGCCATAGCTTAATCAAGAAAAGATGTGAGGCCCTGTGGTGTGCGACACCTTACAGTACACACTCTCAAAGACGGCCCTGCATATAACACACCATCAACCTAACCGCCCGCCTGTAACCTACTAGCGCCGGCCACCAACAGGGCCTATCACCTCACGTGAGTTTGTCCCTTAAACAACAACATTTATATACATTTGTCCAAGATATTCAAAATACATCATATGGCGCATGGTATACATGAGTGCCTAACAAACAAACTAAGATATATACAGTGAAACTATCTTGAAACATCGAAATCTTCGAAACATTTTCGCATGACTTTTACCTTTGCATTTATCATGTATCGAGTTACCTAAAAATTCAACAATATAATGGGGTGGGATAATCATCTCAGTGGGTTCTCCTATCTTAAAGGCCCACTTAACTCTAAAGGGCTACTAAACGATATTCTAACTTAAGCCATTTGACTTTGTCCAAGTTGTACACACTTACACATTTGAACAAAAGCTTAACTATCTAAGGGTTTTTGCCTCGTATGGAAACATATAAAGTTGAGTCCACATAAATAATTATTCATAAACACAAACAACAAAGTATCGTTCCCCATTCTATCCCACGTCTAGGACCATGGACACGGGTCATAGATCTTTATCACGCCAGACAACTTTCCCCGACCTATCCTACATCTAAGAAAATGGGTCACAGATGTCTGCACAATGATTTGTATTTTCCATTGTGAAATTTGCTCCTCCATGAGACTCTAACCCACTTTAAGGATCACTCCTCTACAAGAATCTAACCCACTTTGAGGTTCAGTCCTCTATAGGAATCTGACCCACTTTGAGGTTACGAATCAATGGTTTGTCTATCTCGATCACTACTTTACATAAAAGTCGAACTCAGGATAAACACGAAAAGGGATTGTTCCTAAATACATGATTATTCTCAACAATCACTACGTGATTATACTCATCAATAACTATGTGATTATACTAACCAATCACCACGTGATTATTATAATATGTTTCCACACAAATCCCATTAAATCGCAGCTAGAATATCATTCATCATCCATGCTATTCGGGCACTCTCGTAGATGAAATGACTCATCTCAAGTGACTACTCGCTCATGGGTATAAGTCGAGGTACCTTTCACAATCGAGCATCACAACCAAAGTTAATCATCATAACCTAAGTTTATCTTTTCTAATCATTTTAACCTAACCAAGATCCTATGTTGAAACATATTCATTATCATGGAATTTGATCAATTATTGTTAATTCAATACACACATATCATAGTGCAAGTTATAGGGCATCCATGATAGCTTATAATCATTAAAAAATGATGTTTTTGCAGAAAACAAGGGAAACAATCGATTGTCTTGGGAACAATTGATTATTCTGAACATTTTGTCCAACATTTTTCTCAACAATACATCATGACAATCGATTGTGATAATAGATTGTCACCTGAGAATTTCCATATTTCTTCGTACATTCAAGAAGGCAATCGATTGGTTCTTCAAGGCAGCGATTGTTCTATGTAACTCTTCCAAAAATCTCACTTCTAAACATATCTTCTTCAATCTTAAACCATTCTAAACTACATCTAATCATAATCTATCATATACAAGCATCTCATACCATGTATTCAACATCATACAAGGATAATAAGACAATTATATTTTCATTACTTCCTAACTTCATTAATTTCTAACTATAACAACAAAAAATCATGTTATCAACATATCATGATAACAAGGAACAACAAAAACATCATAGTTTCTTCATATAATCTTACAACATGAACAAAACACCAATCCAACAACAACAAAACAACCATATAAGTTCATACATATCCTTATAGCATTACCAAAACATCAATACTCAACAACACAACATAACATAACATGTCGTCATTACATAATCTCACAACATCACCACAACATCAATACTCAACAACACAACATAGATTTACAACATTAACACAACATATCATTATGGGTTACTAACAATAGTACAATACATAACAAGGGGCATATTTTGTTCATCAATTTCACAAACAAGCAAGAGTTCATCAAATCCTAAATTCAATTTTCATGTAAAATTCCCCCGAAAAGCTATGCTAACTAAGAATCCACCTTAGAAAGGAAGATGGTGATTAATTGAGAATTGAGATGAGATGAAGTGGAAATTTTGCTTCCAATTCTTACTTCAAGCTCTTCTTCTTCCTCCATGAGTTTCTTCTTCTATTCTCTTCTTTCTCTATTTTCTTTACTAACAAATGAAAAATGATAATTGATAATGATATGTAATAAGGTATTTTGTCTTTTAGTGAGCTTACTTGTGCTTCTACAATCTTACACTTGACAACTCTCATAATTTCTAAAATGCCACTTATCTGAATTTCCAAATTGCCCTTACTTACTAATTAGTAAGGATTAAGAGAATTGATTAAGAATTAATCTCTTCATAACTCACTAATTACTCAATTTGTCTCACTTAATAAAAAAATGTTCTTTTAAGAGGATGTGGGATATTACAAAAATAATAGTTGTCGCTGAATCAATTTTTCAAACTTCAATTTAACACAACACCATTCTTCGATTGAAAGCAACATCATTCTTTAATTGAGAATGTACATACCTCTCACATATATTCTTTAATTCATATTAAAATCCAATTTCTAAGTTTATTGTTTTATATTTTAGTTAATAACAAAAAATTATTATTATTTATATTATTACTTTGATTGAGTTATATTTATTTTGTTAAAAAAATAATATCTTAGTCATTATTCAGGCTGACGCATCATTGTAGGTCATTGTCAAGTCAATATCCATTACTACTTATAAAAAAAAGTCAATATCCATTACTTTCTTCATTCTCTTTTATAAACAAATTTTGATTTTTAAATTTATTTAATAAATAATATATTTAGATTATATATAGAACCTATATCAATAAACCTAAAATTAAAAGTTATTTAGAGGAAGTAAATTTATTTATAAGCATGTTTTAAAATGATGATCGAAAATGATTCCCGACCAAAACTTCTTTAAAAAAAATTATAAAGACTAATAAAAAATGAAATATTTAAAAAGACAAAAACCAGATATGTTCGATGTTGATGACTAAAGTCCGCGTGTCCTAGAAAGAGATGCTCCTCCCTCTCTCTAGAACTTAACGTGTCAATACCCTCTTTCCTCTAGGGTTTGAGAATTCTTTTCCGGATAACATAATCCATTTCTGAACCATTCATTAGTTCCTTTTTTTTTCTCATCCTTTGTGAGTGATTCCGTTACTGTTCCCTTGGTCTTTTTCAGTTGTTTTTTCTGGTGTAGCCTTTTTCTCCTTCGCTCTCTGTTGTTCCCGTGAGCGTCGGTTTTTCTGCTTAGTTTTGATCCTGTGGTTTTGGTCTGTGCATCATCCTTGCTTGGTTTCTATAGAGAAATGGAGATCGGTGGAGCTGTCCAAGGAAGAAGAAGAAGGAGTGGTTGTAGCTGAAGACGAAATATGCGAAGACGAATCTTTTCACCAGACTCTTGCTGGAAAGCTCTGGACAGATAGTAGCTTTAACGTGCGAGCCTTCAAGAGCACCATGATCAACGCGTGGAGGCTTAAACACCTGGTGGAGATTCAAGATCTGGGGAAGAACCTGTTTCTTTTCAAGTTCAGTTCCTAAAGAGATTTGCAATATATTCTAAAAACAGGTCCTTGGAGTTTTGACAGATCCCTGCTAGTTTTGAACCGGATTTCTGGCAAGGAACAACCAGCTGACATGGATTTGCACTATGCTTCTTTCTAGGTAAGAATTTACGAGCTTTCTCTCAGCCTTAGATCTGAAACAATGGCGAAGAAGATTGGTAATATCGTTGGGGTATTTGAGGAAATGGACGTTAAAGAGGCATATAGGAATGGAAGATTCTTACGAATCAAGATGATTGTTAACCTGAAGGAACCTCTGAAACGAGGCACTGTTGTGAAATACAAAGAGAAAACCTTTAGAGTCCACTTCAAGTATGAGCGGTTACCTATGCTTTGTTTCGTTTGTGGTCGTATGGGACATCAAATCAAAGATTGTGACCATCAATCCAAGCTCCCCCAGAAGGTGTGCCAAAGAAAAAATGGATAAGAAGGAAGAATAGTAAACCATCAAAGACGAGTAAAGCGACCAAACCAAAGCCTATGCTGGTAAAAAGGAATCTGATTGATGTTATGATTACAGAGGGGCCCGTGGATGTTCAGGGTTTTGAGGAGAAGAAAAGAAAACAAACAAATGAGGAGGGTATCAAGCTTTCAACTCAACCAGAGATGGTGTTGGTTAACTAACACCGCCTATCACAATGAAAATCTTATCTTGGAACTGCCGGGGATTGGGGAGTCCTCGAGTGGTTCGAGCCTTGGCTAGGCTCATTCGTGCTGAAAACCCCCAAGTGGTATTCTTAATGGAAACTAGACTGAAGGAAGATGAGGTGATTGGTGTAAAAAGAAGGTTCAAATTTAATCTAGCAAACATGGTGGATTGTAGAGGGTCAGGTAAAGACAAGGCAGGGGGCATTAGTTTATGGTGGAATGAAGATCTGGAGCTTCAAATATCTTCTTTCTCCTCAAATCATATTGTTGGTTTGTGCAGACGGGAAGAAGACGATGATGCGTGGTCCTTTGCGGGTGTCTACGATTTTCTGGATGAGCCTAGAAAAAGAGAGACCCGGAGCTTGGTTCAAACTTTAAAGGAAGATGGTGGGAGTCAGATGCTGCTGTTTGGTGATTTTAACGATATTACAAAGGATTCAGATAAGAATGGAGATATTGGTAGATCTGATGCTCAATACTCATGGAGCAGAAATGTCCTTGATAACCGTGGCCTCAAAGAAGTGGGCTTTGAAGGACATCCCTTTACTTGGACTAATGGAAGGCAAGGAGAAAATAATGTGCAGTGTAGATTGGATAGAGTGTTGTATTCCATGACTTTCCAAAGGACATTCCCTCTCACCAAGGTAGTCCATTTGGAACGACACGAATCCGACCATGCTCCTCTCCGAATTCTCATTCAAAGGGAGGTCGAGAATGAACGGGGAAGTATATTTTCAGGTTTGAAGAGGCTTGGTCTAAAGAAGGAAATTGTAAGGATTTGGTGCGTAATCTTTGGAGTACGAATGGAAATTTCTTCTGTCAGAAATTGCGTTCAATCCAATCTATCCAACATACCTTTAGTGACCTCAGAACCAGTAGAGTCTCCAAGGAAATCCAGCGGATCTATGGTTTGATGAAAGAAGATAGAAGATGGTCTAGTGATCCTCTGGAATTGCAGCAGTTCAAAGCTCTTGAAATTCAACGTGACAAGCTTCTCAAAACCGAAGAGACTTTGTGGAGGCAAAGAAGTCGTGCGGTGTGGCCCAAGGACGGTGACAAAAACACTAAGTTTTTTCACTCCAAAGCTGATCAACGAAGGCGTACTAATACTATTAAGAGACTTAAAGATGATAACGGTTCATGGAAATGTGGTCGCCATAACTGTGAGACCATTCTGATTAATTATTTTAAGGATTTGTTTTCTACCAGCTATCCTGTTAATATTGGGCAGGTTTGTTTGCACACTCCTGGAAGACTCTCTGCAGAGCATAAAATTTTCTATGACAGGCCGTATACAGCAGAGGAGGTTCGTACGACAATTTTTCAAATGCACCCGACAAAGGCCCCTAGACCGAATGGTCTCCCTGCTCTTTTCTATTAGAAGTATTGGTCCATTGTTGGAGGTGATGTTGTGGATTTCGCATTGGATATTCTTAACAAGGGAAGGGATCCATCTGTTATAAATAGAACTTTCATTTCTCTTATCCCAAAGAAGAAGAATCCGTCATCTCCAATTGATTTCTGTACGATAAGCCCGTGCAATGTCAGTATGAAAGTGGTAGCCAAAGCTATTGCTAATCGTATGAAGGTTTTGCTACCGGACGTCGTGAGCGAAGAGCAAAGTGCCTTCATTCGTGGTAGGCTAATCACGGATAACACACTTATTGCCATGGAATGTTTTCATTGGATGAAGCATAAAAAGCGAGGGAAAAAAAGAACAATGGCTCTAAAGCTGGACATGTCGAAAGCTTACGATAGACTTGAATGGGAGTTTGTTGTCGAAGTTTTACGGAAGATGGAGTTTCCCGAGTCCATGATTCAAGTGATTACAAAGTGTATTTCTTCGGTTTCTTACCAGATCCTCATCAATGGCCAGCCTAGCACCCGCTTTTCTCCAGAACGGGGTCTCCGACAAGGAGACCCCCTCTCACCTTATTTGTTTGTTATTTGTGCAGATATCTTGTCCGGGATGCTCAAGACGGAGGTGGATGATAAGAGAATTCGTGGAATAAAAGTGGCTAGAAAATCTCCAACAATTTCTCATCTCTTCTTTGCAGATGACAACCTACTATTTGCAAGATCGAACGAGGAAGAGGCCCTAAGAATTAGAGGTATTCTTGATTCCTATCAACAAGCTTCTGGTCAACTTGTTAATGCTGGAAAATCTGAGGTTGCTTTTAGTGGCAATGTGATCTTGGATACTCAAGGAAAAGTCAAGGCTATTCTCGGGTGCAGAGGAGTTCTAAGTCAATCTCGGTATCTTGGACTACTAGTGGTGTTTGGGCGTTCAAAGAAAGATATTTTCAAGTTAGTAACTGAGAGAGTTTGGAAAAAAGTAAAAGGTTGGAAAGGATCCTTTTTGTCTTGAGCGGGTAAAGAGGTTTTGATAAAGGTTGTGGCTCAGGCGATTCCTACGTATATTATGAGTTGTTAACGTATCCCAGAGAGTGTTTGCAAGGACATTGAAGCCATGCTGTCTAAATTCTGGTGGGGATCAAAGGAGGGAGATAGGAAAAATCCATTGGTTAAGTTGGGAAAAACTCTCTCAAAGGAAAGGTGTGGGTGGTCTGGGTTTTCGAGGAATTCACGATTTTAACTCCAGCCTCCTTGGGAAGCAATTATGGCGTCTCATGAGTAGGGATGGATCTCTTTTAGCAAGATTCTTTAAGGGCCGGTATTTTTCGAGATGCAATATTGAAGAAGCGAAGTTGGGTTTCAAACCAAGCTATGCTTGGCGTAACATCATGAGTTCCAAGGAGGTGGTTTTGAGTGGTGCCCGGTGGAGGGTCGGTAACGGTAGGAATATCTCTGTTATGAATGATAGGTGGATTCCTTCGGCTCCAGGTTTTAAGGTGTCCATACCACCTCGTCTTCTTGGCCCTGAGGCTACTGGTAGCCAGCTGATAGATATTGACAGCACGTGTTGGAAAATTGTGGTTCTGGAAGAGAATTTTGAGGCTACGGATGTTCTTCGAATTAGTAACATACCTTTATCATTCCAGCTGCCTGACGACAAATTGATCTGGAACTTTGCAAAGGATGGAGAGTTTTCGGTGAAGTCAGCTTATCACTGCATTGCCGAGAGTCATCGTGCAAAACAACCTGGCCCTTCTTCGATTGGAGATTTGGACATTTGGAAGCACTTGTGAAAGGTTGAAGTTAACCCTCGAGTCCGGAACTTCCTTTGGCGTCTTTCAAAAAATATTCTCCCATTAAAAGCCAATTTGCGGCGCAAAGGTATGGACATTGATGACTCTTGTCCTTTTTGCTTTGAACATCCTGAAACTTCCCACCACCTCTTCCTTCACTGTGATTTTGTGAAGCGAATTTTCTTTTCGTCACCGTTAGGAATCCGCATTCCTGCTCCTGGCTCTATAATGGACTGGTTTAGTTCTGTTTTTTGAGCAAAAGGATACTAAGTACGGTCAATTGCTTGGTATCTCCTTCTGGAAAATCTAGCAAATCCGTAACTCTGTGGTTTTTAACAATTCCAAGCCTGTTCTGGCTCTCATAGTGCAGGAAATTTTTTAGGCCTTTGAGGAAAATTCCAAGAAGAACATTGATGAGCATATTGGGACTGCTGCGGTTTCGGGTGTGACTGTGCCAAAAAACTTCTGGCTAATTCAATCGGACGCGGGCTGTTTTGATGATGGTACGGTTTCGCTTGGATGCATTATCAGGGACCCTACCAAGAACATCTTCATGGCAGCTTGCCAAAGACTTTTAAGTATGGCTGATCCTCTTACGGCGGAAATCATGGGCATTCGAAAAGCGCTGAGCTTAGCTACTGAGTTGAAGATTAAGCGTGTGGTTTTACAGTCGGATGCGAAACAAGCGGTGGATTGCATTAATGGCTGATTTGATATTGCGAACATTACTCATATTGTAGTTGATTGTATTTCTTTGTTGGATAAGTTTGATACTGTTGTTGTTATGTTTATTCCTAGAGGTTGTAATGAGGAAGCTCACTAAATGGTTGGTCTAGGAAAAGCCAGGGGTTCTAGAACCTGGTTTGGACATATACCCACCTTAATTTCCTTCTCTTGTAACTTTGTTTCTTGTCTCAGTTAATGAAATATCCATGTTTCCATAAAAAAAAAAACAAATTCCATTATTCTAAATGTCCACCCTCTAAAATACAGGTAAACTGATTAGAAAAATGTTATTCCTACACCAATCCATACACCTATACCGTATTTCACTGTTCACTCATACGGTGAACAGTGAAATATAATAATAATATATATATTTAAAAAAATAATAAAAAAAATATTTTTTTATTTCTAAATTAAATGATATTAACATACAATTGTATGATTAACCAACTTCATAATTTCATTAACCAACATTTTACATTTTATTAACCAACTTTATATGTTGCTAAAAATTATTTTTAATACTAAACGTCTATTAACCAACTTCATAACTTTGTTAACCAACATTTTACTCTTCATTAACCAACTTTAGTTTACCACTAAAAATTATTTTTAACATCTGAGCGTTTATTAACCAACTTCATCACTTTATTAACTAACTTTTTAAATTTCATTAACCAACTTTGTTTCACTATTTTTAAAGGTACTGTTTACGAAAATTATTCACAGACACTGTTTATGCACTGTTCACAGGTACTATTTATTTGCACACTGTTTACACATTGTTCATAAAAATATTATTTTATTTTAAAAAATACTATTCACCGTATAAATACGGTAAATAGTATATACGGTGTAAGTATTTGGTGTCAAATATGGGTGTAAAAATAGCATGGCTGAACTTACCTTTACAAAAAGAACACTAATTTTGAATCATTTTATAAAGGCAATAACATTTCTTATTTTATCATATTATTTATTATTCATTCTCATTCGAACTCTTTTAATTTTCTTCTTCTCATAATTACTTAAAAAACTCATTTTATAAAATAACATACATTTTCTTTCCTTTTATAAAAACTAATTACATTTTTCAATTTAAATAAAATAATCAAAACCATGTATAATTTTTGACTAACAGTTAATAATAGGAACACAAACCAAAACATTTCTCCATATTCCAAAGAAGCTTCGCAGCCATTAAATAAATTGGGCACACCATCTTTGACCACCATTTTCTAATTCTTGATTCCCTACACACACAGACGATCAATCCAACAGGCTACAAATTTCGCAAAAAGATGACAATAGAAGAATGCCTAATGTAAGATATTTTTTTATCTTTCTCTAACTTTTTTTAATTATTTTTAATTATTTTAAAAATGAATAAATAAAATTTCACGAGTTTTTCCGAGTCTTTGTTTAAACAGCTATCAACTAAGCTGTTTAAAGTAAAGACATTATCTATTTCCCATTCACACACACTCTCTTTTGCAACCTCATTTAAAACCTCTTCTCTTTATTTCTTTCCGTTCTCTTACTCTCTGTTTCCTATTTCTTCATCAACAAAGAAAAAAAACACAGCAAAATGAAAAACCATTCCCGCTTATTCATCCTCCTCATCCTACCGTTAATCCTCCTTCTCTCCGCCACAAAAGCCCAAGCCCAAGCCCGAAACCAAACCAACACCAACGACTTCACCAATCCCAATTTCAACCAATTCAGCCCTTCCTTTGCTATAATCATAGTCATCTTAATCGCTGCTCTTTTCCTCATGGGCTTTTTCTCCATCTACATCCGTCGCTGCTCCGACTCACCTTCCTCCACCACCGGCCTCCCCATCATCAACGGCCGTCTAGGTGTCACAACTCGTGGACTCGATGCATCAGTAATCGAGACTTTCCCGATTCTCGAATACTCCGAAGTCAAGATCCATAAGATCGGAAAAGAGGTCCTCGAGTGCGCTGTTTGTTTATGCGAGTTCGAAGACACCGAAACGCTGCGTTTGATTCCCAAGTGTGATCACGTTTTTCACACGGAGTGTATCGACGAGTGGTTATCTTCGCATACAACGTGTCCCGTTTGTCGCGCGAATCTCGTTCCAGAACCTGTTGACTCAGTTCACGGTAATCCCGAGTCAAACAACGAGTCGCAACAACAAGATATTGAAGCTCAAAACGACGCCGTTCAAGCATCACTAGAGGAACGAAACGCGGAAGCTGATCCAGTTTTGGTTACTCCGGAGGTGATTTCGTTGGAGAAAACGCTGAATAGGAATCGAACGCGTGGATCTCAGTCGAACCGGGCGCGTCGTTTTCCGAAGTCGCACTCGACCGGTCATTCGTTGATTCAACCGGGTGAGAACACGGACCGGTTCACTTTGAAACTGCCTTTTGCGGTGAGGAAACAGTTAATGAACCGGCAGCTACAACGGACGAGTAGTTTGATTACGTTACCAAGAGAAAGTAGCTCGAGGCATGGTTACCGAACCGGAGAAGGAAGTAGCAAAGGAAAAAGTTCGAGCTGGGTGGACCGGAGTTTTAAATCAGACCGGTGGGTTTTTACTAGAGCACCGTCGTTTTTGACTAGGGCATTGTCGTTTAGGTCACCAAAGCCAAAAGTTAATAATAGCGACGATGAAGGAACTTCTTCTGCTACTGCCCCTATCATGCCGTCATCTGCCGTTGACTCTGCCTGCCGTTAAATCCTTTGAGAAAACAAGCCACGTTTAATTCATATCAGCCAATTCTGCGGATTAATTCACGCCGTCCAAGAGAATTGGACGGCGAGTATTTAAGCAGAATTGGACGGTGAATATGTGCATTGACCATCAGCTACCGGAGGGATACAGGTCCGAAATTTGACTGTGCTTTGATTTTGGGTTCTTTTCTTGTTTAAGTCTAACTGTTTCTACAGCAGCAACACATTATATTTTTTATTTTATATTTTTCAGTTTCTAAATTTGTACAGTTTTTTATAAAATAAGTTAGCACGGTACAAATATTTTTGTCTCGGCCAATTTCTGATGAAGTAGGTTGTGAATGAGGAATTGATGATTTTGTTATAAATTGAAGTTATTTATTTAATTGAGTTTTGATTTCAGAAAATGAAAATGGCATGGGAAGTGTAGTAGTATATTAAAGGTAGGCATGCTTGATTGATTGATTTAAATCCTGTGATTGAGTTCAATTAATAGTCATATGTTTATGAATCTATAATATAAGAAATATATGTGTTCTGGAAAAGTCATTTTTGTCCTCATTGCTATAAGTCAACTCTGACACTTTTTTCAATAATTTTTGCATTTTGCACAAAATAGTTAAAAATATTATTTATAAAATAATAAGTGTGTTATTTTTTACACATGTTTTTGTTAATAATATTTATAATTTAATATTATTTTCAAATTAAAAAACAATATTTTTTAAGAAAATAATAATAATTTTTTATTTTAAAAAAATCATAAATTTTTAATTAAAATAAATTATAAAATATAATTAAAAGTGTCTGTCTTTAAACAAAATAATATTTACTTACGAACAAAAATACATTGATTTAAATATTTATATATAAATTCAAATACATAAGTAATGTAAAAAAAAAAAACAAAATATTTATATACGGGAAAAAGTACGATATTGATTAAATTATTTATATATACAGGAAAAAATTTGAGCTATTAATTTCATATATTTCTTTATATAAAAAAACAATTAACAATTTGAACTTTAAAATAATAATTTATATTTTACTAAAATTTTAAAATGACAATTATATTTATAAAATGTTATTTTTGTTATTTTCAAAATCATAACCAATATTTTAAATTTATGCTTGTGTGGTTTATATTATAGATTCATTATTAGAATATTACTAAAATTTATTACTCTTTATGACAATTATTTTGTAAGAAATGTCAAATTTCTACCAATTGTTTAAGAAAATATCAAATGAAAAACAATTATTTTAATCCACATTTTTTCATTGTCTATTTAATAAGTTCACACAAAGTATTTTCACCGCATCAAAATAACTAATAATAAAAGTATACCGGATGAAAATGAAAATAATAAAATCCACTTAAAGTATTAAATGTTTTGTCTATCAAATAATAATTTGTAAGAAATAATATACAAATAATTGCATTTATTCATTTTTGTTTATATAATATACAATTTTATTATTGATTCAATTTTTTTAGTATACGAGAACAACTTTACTGTTGATTTAAATAATTTATAAATAATATTAAAACAAAATTAATATTTATATATAGGAAAAATACATTGTTGATTAAATGTTTTTATATAGAGGAAAAATACTATTGTTATAAACGGGAACAACTTTACTATTGATTCAAATATTTTTATAAATACTATCAAAACAAAAATAATATTATGATTTAAATATTTTTATAAACGGGAACAACTTTACTATTGACTCAAATATAATTATAAATAATATCAAAACAAAAATAATATTTATATACGGGAAAAATATATTATTGATTATAATATTTTTATATATGAAAACAAATTGTTTAAGAAAATATCAAATGAAAAATAATTACTTTAATCCACATTTTTCCATTGTCTATTTAATAAGTTCACACAGTATTTTCACCGCATCAAAATAACTAATAATAAAAGTATACCGGATAAAAGTGAAAATAATATAATCCAGTTAAAGTATTAAATATTTTGTCTATCAAATAATAATTTGTAAGAAATAATATACAAATAATTGCATTTATTCATTTTTGTTTATATAATATACAATTTTATTATTGATTCAATTTTTTAGGTATAAGAGAACAACTTTACTGTTGATTTAAATAATTTATAAATCCTATCAAAACAAAAATAAAATTATGATTTAAATATTTTTATAAACGGGAACAACTTCACTATTGACTCAAATATAATTATAAATAATGTCAAAACAAATATAATATTTATATACGAGAAAAATATATTGTTGGTTATAATATTTTTATATACGAAAACAAATACTATTCTTATAAACGGTATAAACTTTATTACTGATTCAAATGTTGAATAACATAAATTTATCGATCATTGTATTATCTCTTATAACATAATTGTCTTATTTGTTAAAAAAAAAGTTAAACGTTTCATTTATATAATACAAGTTTCAATATTTTTTTAATCATATTATTATTGATATTGTTGCTTACCTTTCATCTCTTATATTTAATAATTATACTAATTTATTTTTTAATATATAATTTTATTTAAATATTTTATGAGAGAAATTTGTGTCATTCATAAATATTAAAAAATACTAAAAAAATATTTTGTTGATTCAAATATTTTTATATAGATTCAAATATATAAGTAATTTCAAAACAAATTTAATATTTATATACGGGATCAAATTCGTTGTTGATTATAGACACTAATTTATTATATCTTTTAAAAATAATAACTATTTTGGTTGAAAATTTTAATTTTTTATTTAATTTTTATTATAATTTAAAAAAAATGCGCGTTCAATACCAGTAACCGTGCGAATGCACGGGTCTCCCGCTAGTTTCAATTGTTAGAAGAAAATTGATATAACGAGAAATTGGACCTTGAGATAGTGAGTACTACGTAACTAATATGAGTTCAAGCTAAAAATTACTTTAAAAAATTAATAAATCATTTATTCATGATACTATATTATTAATATTATGATTGAATATTGTAAAATCAATTTGAATGAATGGAATACTTCTATCTCCGACCTTAAATATAAGACCCTTATTAGAAAATTACAAAAATTACGAAAGTTGATTAGAGTATTAAATTTATTAATTATTTTATATAATTTTATAAATTTATTTTTAAGAGAAAAATAAATAATGTGTATGTAACTGTATTTATTATAGAGTGAAAAAAAATAATATAATTAGGAGTATATGTGGAAAAGAATAATAAATACTCTTTGAAATTTGAAGAGGGTTTTATAAAAAGAAGACAAGAAAAAAACTTAACAATGTCTTATAATTAGGGACGGAGGTAGTATAATGGAACGAAGGAGGATAAAATGATGATTCTATTATTTAAATATTTTATAATACAATTATTTTTGCTAAAAAAACAACAAAATGTTGACTTTTCTGTTATCAATCAAGGAGAGCCTAAAATGATTGGTTTAAGTGTCTGTTTATGTGTTTCTCAAGTGATTTCTACTTGCCTTCTTCATCCAAGAAATTTCTTATTTATATGGCTCGACTCACCCATCCTCCATTAACGTTTTCCCTTTCATATCCTTCATAAAGACAACCTTAAATAGCGTCTGCCACCTCCATAATTGACAGGTAACGTCTTCCCCGTCAATAATTGTAACACTTATGCAATCATGGAGCATTATGTAACTGTCTCTTGCGACTCTTCAGAACATTGAAATCGGATCCGACTTGTATGTATGAAGTTGGCCCCAACTTACTTGTTTTAATGCTCCTAACCGTATTTCGACTTGGGTATGGTTATGATCATTCAACCTACTTGCCTCTTCGTATTCGGATTTTTCACCAACCCGGCTTCAAGGAATTCTAGGATGTACACAAGTCCCCCAATCACGAGGTCTTTCTAAATTGAAATGTTCGGGCAAGACATACTTAGAATTCCCTTCTCTCTAAATCGGCCTCTTGCGCGGCGAGTGTCAAGCCATTTAATGATGACTAGTCTTTCTCTCTCCTCATCATGATGATTTTTATAGGAACCCCCACTTTTCATCATTCCCCTTTTGATAGAAATTCTTGATCGTTACAAACTTGTTGTTTTAAAAGACTTAGTTTTTATTCGGACATCTTTATTTTCCAAGCAATCTTCTTCCTAAGCATTTACAAACTGATCTCCCTTTCATCTGTCGCTCGTTTCTTCAAGCTCCAGGTATCACTATCTTTTTCCTTTTCCGCTCTTTTTATTATGTCTTCATTTCAAAACGATAGTTACTCAAAGGAATGTTCAATTTTTCTTACTGATAATAATAGAAATAAGATTTGGAATGCTTGTATGTGAGAGTGCGAGGGCTATTTGAGTAGAGCAGATTTTGACCGGATTATTAGAGAAATTTATGGTGAAATCCCTTCACCTATTAGTAACATTGATTCAGAGTCTTTCTCCTTATGTTTTTTTGGATATTTAGATGGAAGCAACAATATCTTTGATAGACATAGAGGTCCTGAGTTATGACCATAGTATTATTGACGAAATCTACATCTCGAAGCTTCATTCTAATACCTTAATCTCTTCAACCGGGAATGAAGAAGATGCTATATTGGAACCATGCGTAGTTGGTGAGAGGGTCTGTATCACTCGGCCCAAAGGAGTATCGAATGAGTATTTCTATTTCTATTCAGGAATAATTGAGGACTTTAAAATCCGCATATCATTTACCGATTTTGAGTCCGATCTTCTCAAAACCCTAAATATAGCCTCTTCTCAGTTACACTCAAATGGTTGGGGCTTTGTTAAGGCTTTTGAAATTGTTTGTGATACAATGGATATAACACCGACCTTATGATTATTTTTCTCATTTTTTGAGTTAAAGGGGGCAAAAAAAGGAAGTTGGGTTTCCCTTAGCGGAATTCCTGGGAAAAGCTTTCTACAAGCCTACACTACCAACTATAAGGGTTTTAAGGATAAATTCCTGAGTTAAGAGTGGTAAAAGACGTCCCCAGGTTATGTACGCACTGGACGAGAACTATCATTTACCGATCTACTGGTCGAATAGTCCTTTGCCGATCTCTGGCTTTAACTATAGATGGCTGACGATCCGAAACAAATTCTAATTTTTTGGTAATGCTTATACGTGTTTATTTATCATTCTATCATGATATTATTAGCCTTCTTATTCATTGATTTGTAATTTGGTCCTTTCCTTTCAACAAAAATGACAAATCTGAAACTCTTTGAACAAAAGAAGTTGATGGTCGAAGCCAGAGCAAGGTGTGGAGATCAATCTGCTTCTAAGAGTGATTTGGCGAGTATTCAGACTCGAACCCTCAAAAGGAAGAAAATGGATGTTGCTAAGGCGACTTTTGTCATATCAAAGCCCCATACGTCCTTTGTTCCTCCCCCCGGGGACTCAAAGCCGAGTTCTCCCAAGAAAATGAAGACCCTGATGAGTGACGACGTTAGTCAAGCCGAACTGAAAATTACTAACCTGATGCAGGATTTAGGTAGTAGTCATCAATCTAAACCCTCTTCCGAGTTTAATTTCTAGTCCAACAACTTTGATGGATTGAGATATCGCTATGATCATCTGAATGCAACGGAGGACGTTGTGAAGGTGAAGTCTATAGGTGCTCAACAATTGACCCAAAACCTAAGGGCCTACTTGATGAGATGCGTAGTCATTACCTGGGGTTTTTTTGAAGTGGGTGATGCTTATGAGCAAAACGAGGCTCTCTTTACCAAGGGTGTGACTCAGTTGAAGGCCGATTTAAAGGTTCAGACTGACAAAGTGGAGGAGTTGAACAAGCAGCTGTCAGAGATGAAAAAACAGAAGGAAACTAGGGAGTCCCAGTTATCAGAGATGACCAAATAAAAGGAAGTCGCTGAGTCCAAATGCTCGGAGCTGGAAACATCCAATGCCAGCTTGGCCCAGGAAGCAGAACAAGCTCGGGCTCTTAATGAGACTTTAAAGAAATCTCTGCAAGATGCCCATGTGGACTTGCTTTCTGCTGGTGATGAAGCCTTTGAAAGGGCCAAAGTCTAAGCATCATGCATCACACCAGACCTGGACGTGTCAAGGATGGATTTCTTCAAAGTTGTGGTGGATGGACAACTAGTCGAAATGGAAGAATTTTCTCATGAAGCAGAAAGCTCGAAGGACGCGACGACGGATAATCCGACATCGGAAACTCAGGCAGACAAGCATGAAGTTTGAATTTACTTAAGTTTTGTTGTTGGCAATCAATGGTGATGTGCACTTTGTATTTTTAAAAAAATATTTTCTTTTTTCCTACCAGACAATTAAGCCTTTTAAAGGCTATTTTTATGATGAAGTTATTTATTTATCCTTTTGTGCGTTTCATTTGATTTCAAATATCCTGTTTGTCTATTATTTGAGTCATGGACATCGAATCTCGACCATAGGTTCTAGCCGGTTTCATAGGTCGGCACACTTATTCACCTAACTTGGCCATAAATGATTTCTTTAGGCCGTTACCCGACCACCACAGATTATGCTAGCGGCCTCAAGTAGCTTGGACTTCAGTTAGACCAGAGGTTTTATTAACGTTGCCCGACCACAACCGATTATGCCAGAGGTTCAAGCAGTTTGGACTTCAGTTAGGCCCGAGGTTTTATTAACGTTGCCCGACCGCAGCCAATTATGCCAGAGGCTTCAAGTAGCTTGGACTTCAGTTAGGTCGGAGATTTTATTAACGTTGCCCGAACGCAGCTGATTATGCCAGAGGCTTCAAGTAGCTCAAGCTTTAGTTAGTCCAGAGGTTTTATTAAGGTGCCCGACCGGAACCGATTATGCCAAAGGCTTCAAGTAGCTTATACTTCAGTTAGGCCAGTGGTTTAATTAACGTTGCCCGGCCGCAACCAATTATGCCAGAGGCTTCAAGTAGCTTGGACTTCATCCTGGACCATCTTACTAGCTTTGTACAATACATTTGTTTTTACTATGGGTGCCTCATTAAAAACCCTTGCCCTTGCAAGGGAAAAGTGAATTCCTTTAATTTTTATTTATGATGTTTGTTACATAGTCTAGCAAAGATAAAACTTAAGACCAGTTACATTCCAGGTTCTAGGTATTTCAACACCCTTTGAACTTTCTAACTTGTAAGCCCAATTATTCAACCTCTGACGAATACGGAAAGGTCCTTCCCAATTCTGAGCTAGCTTGCCTTTCTTCTAGGGATCAGTAACCCCTTTCACCACCAGATCTCCTTTGTGAAATCCCCTTTGCCTCACTTTGATATTAAACCTTCTGGAAATTCTCTATTTGGCTGTAAACTCCTTTATGTGGGATGATTCCCTGATTTCATCTAATAAATCTGCTGAATTGTCCAGACCTTTTGAGTTGATGTTTTCATCAAAAGCAATACGCCTCCAAATCGAAGTGTTGATTTTGACTGGTATCATTGCATCGACTCCATAAACCATACTCAAAGGAGTTTCCTGAGTAGTTGAATGAGGTGTACGTAGTATGATAAGACCACAAATTTCATGCAGGTACTCGGTCCATAACCCCTTGGCTTCATCCAACTTCTTTTTCATTCTGGATAAATTGATCTTGTTTGTTAGCTCTGCCTGACCGTTTGCTTGATGGTGTTCCACTGAAATAAATCAATTTTGTATTCCCAAATCTTTGCAAAACTCTATAACTGATGAACTAGAAAATTGTGTTCCGTTATCTAACACAATAGCCCCGGGAAGGCCAAACTGACATATTCTGTTTCTCTAGTAGAATCGGCGTACTCTCTTCGCTGTGATTCGTGCCACTGCTTCTGCCTCCACCCATTTAGTGAAGTAATAGACAACCACTATTAAGAACTTCACCTATTCGGATGCCACGAGAAATAGACCCTGAATATCCGCCCCATTGATAAAACAACCATGGTGAAAATACCGAATGCATTAATTTTGCAAGAGAGTGGATGAAAGGAGCAAACACTTGACATTTCTCACACTGGCTTACAAATTATGCGCAATCCTGCAGCATGCTCGGCCAATAATATCATGCTCTAAGTGTTTTTCCTAATAACACTCTTCCTCTTATGTGATTGCCACAAATCCCTTCATGTACTTATTTCATGACAAACACCGTGTCCTCTTCTGAGATGCACCTCAGCATGGTAGTCCACCCTCCCATCTTGTATAAATGATCGGCCACGATGAGGTATCTAGCAGATATTCTTTTAAAGCGCCTGACTTCCACCTCTTCTTCAGGCAACTTATTCTGGGTCAAATATCAAATGATAGGTGCCATCCTACCCCTAGCATTATCCAATGTCATAATTTTCTCATCCTCCGTGTAACGCCCCGATTTGTTTAATTGTATTTATTTATTTCATTTATGTGAATTTTGTAAGATGTGTGAATTTATTGTATTTTACCTGCTAATTGAGTTAATTGGGTAATTTCCCTGATAGATAAAATATTTGCAATAAATTATAATTTCTTTTCAACTTTTATTTCCCGAAATATATTTCATCGCTGTTTATGTTTTATCGCATTTTGAGAGCGTTTGGGAGATATTTGAGCGTAAGGGCGAAATGGTCATTTTGGGTAGTTAGATATTTTGTTATAAAAAGGGAAAAGAGAGAAATAGAGAGAAAAGGAGAAAGAAGAGAAAGAAAAGAGAAAGAAGAGAAAGAAAAGAGAGAAGAAGGGGAAGAAGAGAAAATCATCAAAACAAAGCTTGGATAATCGTTTAATCGGGTAAGGGTGAGAAGTTTCGATTATATCTTGCTTGTGTATGTATATGTGTTGTTTGTTGTAATTGTTTTGGTTGTTTCACAACTTTTTCTCATTGATAATTTGTGATCATTTCGATAGAATTGATGTTTTAACGGTTAGAATTTGGAATTGATTGTGTAGAATAGTAGAGTAATGTTTGGGTTTAATCGGGAATACTCGTTGGTATGATTTAGGGAGTTTTGGAGTGAGTTATATAGTTTGTGAGAGTTAGGGCAATAATGATGAAATAGTGAGAAATCGATGTTTATACGGTTGGAATGCGGAATAAGTTGTGTAGTATAGTCGGGTGAGGATAGGAATTAATCGGGAATGGTTGTTTGTGTGTTTTCGAGTGGTTTTGATCGAGTTTAGAATTGGGATAAATTGATAAAATTATGTTTCAAAATATTTAAAAAATGGAAAATGTGTTGGATGGCTTTTTAATAGTGAATATATCATAGTATTTCGAATTCTGAGACCGGGGCTTTTTACGGAATCGAAATCGGAGGTCCGGAAGGCATTTAACGGTCGAAAACTGAGTTTTTAGCAAAACCTGCAACTATGCGCCGACCCCCTGCAACTGTGCTTCGACTCATAGTAGTTGTGCGCTGACCCGGGCGAAATCTCCAGGGTTATGCGTCGACTCATAATTTCATGCGTCGACTCATGATCACAGAATTTTTCCAAAATGTCAGATTTTGTTTTCTTCATAACTTTTGAACCGTAAGTCCGTTTTGACCCCCGTTTGAAGCGTTGGAAAGCTAATGAAATATTATTTCTATTAAAAATGTTTTGGAGGGCAGTAGATGATTTATCTAAGTCTTTGTTGTGTAAAAGTGTTTGGTTGTCGGGTTTTTATCGCGTTAAATGCGTGTGGTCGGTGTTTTATTGGATGATATTCTGATTTATTTTAAATCAAAGGATGAGTATGTAGAGGGTTTGAGGATTGAGTTACAAGGGTTGAAACAGAGGGAGCTTTCTGCTAAACTATCGAAGTGAGAATTTTGATTGAAAGAGGTTAGTTTTCTTGGATATGTTATTTTGGATGAGAGTATGGTTAATGGATCCATCAGAAGTAGATGCAGTTCTACATTGAGAGACTCCAAAGTCAGTTAAGGAGATTAGAAACTTTTAGGCTTAGTTGGTTGTTACTGCAGGTTACGGAAGACTTTGCTAAGTTAGTGCTTCTGTTATCTCAGTTGACTTGCAAAGGGTGAGTCGGTTGTTTTGGATGTTCGTTGTGAGTAAGTTTTGGTGAGCTGAAGTAGAGATTGACTACGGCTCCAATTTTGATTCTGCCTGATCCTAATAAACTGTTTATGGAATATTGGGTTGCGTCCTTGATGAGTGTAGTTAGTGTGCTAATGTGAGAGGGTAAAGTCATTTCTTATGCTTTACGACAATTGAGGATTCATGAAATGGATTATCCTACTCATTTTGGAGTTGGTTATTTTGTGTTGAGAATTTGGAGGTATTATTTCGAGGGTTTTAGGTTCAAGGTGTTTGGTAATCACAAGGGTTTAGAGTACTTGTTTGGTCAGAAGGAATAAAGTATGAGACAACGAAGATGGTTGGAATTCCTGAGTAGTTATGACCTTGGCTCGAATTATCCTATTGGTAAAGTTAATGTCGTGCCTGATGAGTTAAGTCGAAAATCTTTTCATATGTCTTCTTTGATGGTTAAAGAGTGGGAACTTTTGGAAGAATTTAGAGATTTGAGTTTGGTGTGTGAATTGACATCTGATAATGTGAGGTTGGGTATATTAAAAGTGAACAGTGATTTTTGGTGAATATGAGAAAGAGTTAGACTTTGGAAGTGAAATTGGTAGATTTGATGGTTACGAGTCATCAGAGTGCGTAGCGGAAGCGTGATGTGGCACAATTCGTATATGCATGTGTGACTTGTAAGAGTTTATAGGTTGAACATTGTAAACATGTAGGAGTAATGAGACCGTTGGACGTTCAGAATGGAAGTGTTAGGTGAAAGGTTTAAATATTATTCATGGGCTACTATGTATATGGATGTTTTGGTTGTATGTTCGATTGGTGAATCGTAGCATTGGTGTAACATTGTTGTGTGACAAGGATGTTGGTATTGTGGTTATGTAGAGGTTGTTGAAACGATGTTGGGTCGTGGAACTTTATGTTCTTGTTTGTGTTGTTGCCTCGTTTCCATCGTGATGGTTCGAGTGCGAGTAGCTAATTCCTGTGTGGGGAATTAGGGGAGTGTTACCTACGGTGATGGTAACGATTTTGTTGTGTTTCGGTTCAAGAGTGAACCTGTGTGTTCGTAACCTGTGTATTCTTTAATTCGTGAGTTAGTCGTCAAGTGCATTGTATGGGCATTGCATCTTGTCATTGTTGTTATTACCGTTGTGTCGTTGTAGTAGTTGCTGTTAGCAAGGTGGTTTGTTAGTTTGTGTTATTCGTGGTGTTCATTTTGTTGGCATGATAGTTTGTTAGTCGGATGCGAGAGTCGTACCCGGGGTTGTTTGCACCAAGTATATTTTCGAGGACGAAAATGTCTAAGTGGGGGAGAGTTGTAACGCCCCGATTTGTTTAATTGTATTTATTTATTTCATTTATGTGAATTTTGTGAGATGTGTGAATTTATTGTATTTTACCTGCTAATTGAGTTAATTGGGTCATTTCCCTGATAGGTAAAATATTTGCAATAAATTATAATTTCTTTTCAACTTTTATTTCCCGAAATATATTTCATCGTTGTTTATGTTTTATCGCATTTTGAGAGCGTTTGGGAGATATTTGAGCGTAAGGGCAAAATGGTCATTTTGGGTAGTTAGATATTTTGTTATAAAAAGGGAAAAGAGAGAAATAGAGAGAAAAGGAGAAAGAAGAGAAAGAAAAGAGAAAGAAGATAAAGAAAAGAGAGAAGAAGGGGAAGAAGAGAAAATCATCAAAACAAAGCTTGGATAATCGTTTAATCGGGTAAGAGTGAGAAGTTTCGATTGTATCTTGCTTGTGTATGTATATGTGTTGTTTGTTGTAATTGTTTTGGTTGTTTCACAACTTTTTCTCATTGATAATTTGTGATCATTTCGATAGAATCGATGTTTTAACGGTTAGAATTTGGAATCGATTGTGTAGAATAGTCGAGTAATGTTTGGCTTTAATCGGGAATACTCGTTGGTATGATTTAGGGAGTTTTGGAGTGAGTTATATAGTTTGTGAGAGTTAGGGCAATAATGATGAAATAGTGATAAATTGATGTTTACACGGTTGGAATGCAGAATAAGTTGTGTAGTATAGTCGGGTGAGGATAGGAATTAATCGAGAATGGTTGTTTGTGTGTTTTCGAGTGGTTTTGATCGAGTTTGGAATTGGGATAAATTGATAAAATTATGTTTCAAAATATTTCAAAAATGAAAAATGTGTTGGATGGCTTTTTAATAGTTAAGATATCATAGTATTTTGAATTCTGAGATCGGGGCTTTTTACGGAATCGAAATCGGAGGTCCGGAAGGCATTTAACGGTCGAAAACTGAGTTTTTAGCAAAACCTGCAACTATGCGCCGACCCCCTGCAACTGTGCGTCGACTCATAGTCATTGTACGCTGACCCGGGAGAAATCTCCAGGGTTATGCGTCGACTCATAATTTCATGCGTCGGCTCATGATCACAGAATTTTTCCAAAATGTCAGATTTTGTTTTCTTCATAACTTTTGAACTGTAAGTCCGTTTTGACCCCCATTCGAAGCGTTGGAAAGCTAATGAAATATTATTTCTATTAAAAATGGTTTGGAGGGCAGTATATGATTTATCTAAGTCGTGGTTGTGTAAAAGTGTTGGGTTGTTGGGTTTTTATCGCGTTAAATGTGTGTGGTCGGTGTTTTACAGTGTGTTGTGCTGTTGTTATATGACGTGGAGTTTTTATGTGGTTTATATGATGTTGAAGCATGTGATAAGTTGTTGTAATTGTTGTGGCCTTATGGCAAAATACTTTGTTGAATTGAATACAAATGTATGGTATTAATGTATGTTGTTGTGGGTAGCCTTTGCGGCGTGAATCCTAGTGTTGTGAATATCATTGTATGATTGCAGGATTGTTGTGGTTGATGCTGAGTAATTCTTGATGTGAATTGATATGAGTGTATATGCTAAAATGCTAATTGTTGTGGTTTGTGGATTATGATGAAATGCATTGTTTTGGGTTTGATTGCAATGCATGATTATTGATGTTGAGATGGTTCACATGGTTGTATATGCATTTGATTGTCATGAGTCATTGTATGCCAAGCATCATGATATGCATTCTTGTGATGTCGTGTGCCCTAGTGGGTGTGAGCGACGAAACTATTCCAGAGGGAATCTGCTGTAACGGTCGTGAGCCTTATACAAAGAGGACCTAAAGCGACGTTATAGACGATCGTGAGCCTTATACAAAGAGGACCTAAAGCGATCGGATCGTGAGCCTTATACAAAGAGGACCTAAAGCGATCCATAAACGTCGTGAGACTTATACCTAGAGGACCTAAAGCGACGGGGAACATCGTTTACCTGACGGGAAGTTACACTAAGTAACAAGTGATGATTCCAATAATTCCTGAGTGAATTAATGATGAGAATGATGGATGGATTGGTACCGCATTGCATTGCATAGAGTCGTTGTGTCGGTCTCTGTGCATTTGCATAAATCATGAATGGATTAATTATGTGTGGGGAATTGTGAATTGATTGATTATGTGTTGAGCTTGTGATAGCATTGGTGATTTGATGTGCATTTGTGATAAATGCATTGGTTATGGATGATATATTTTATGTATAGACATATGCTATGTTTTTTGGGGATGTTGTACATTACAATGATTGTATTAATTCTCTATGGTATGCTATACATGAATATATGTGATGTGGTGGTGTGTTTCCATAGGTCCTAACCTTGGTATGCCTTATGTGTGAATATGTGATTATGTTGGTATAATTGATATATGCTATGTGGTTGGATTATTATAAATATGTTATGTATTTGTGGCATGCTATATGTATTAGTATGTGATGCTTGTGGTGAGAATACTTATGCATGTGAATTTATATGTGTGGCATATTATTATGCAATCTTGATTTATTTGTGATTTCTCACCCTTCTGCTGTGGTTTGTTGCTCTATGAGGCAATTGCAGATTAGTATCTCGGAGGCTTTTGTGAAGATTGGTTCTCCATCCTTTTGTCGGCCTGTCTACTCTGATACGTAACACGAGAGTCGGGGAACGCTTTTGTTATATATGTATACATTTGTAGGATCTATTTTTTATTACCTTTGTATGAATATTTTGTTGTTATAAAACAAGTCAGTTATGGATCTTTCCGCTTTATTCCATAATTGAACGTTCCTTTTTGTTGGAAAAAGTTTCCCTTTTATGTTTATTCCATTTTGTGTTATGTATCAAATTCATGAGCAGGGATTGTGTTTTCTTTCTTTAAATGTGGCATCCTTGTTTCTGTCTAAGAATAATAAATTTTTATTTACTCTGATTTATTTATGTATTATTTATTCGCGATGGGAATTGGGGTGTTACACTCCGTACTCGGTGTTTCCAAAGTTTCTTGAATTACTGTCTTGTTTAAACCGACACCTTTGGTGCTTACTAACCGCGCTAAGAGGTCGACTCTGACATTCTCCTCCCTAGGGATATGGTTTATCTCAAATCCTTCAAATGTTTGAGTCATCTTAAGAGCTTTTTGTAAGTATCTGACCAACAATGGGTCCTTTGTCTAAAACTCTCCCCTGACTTGGCTGGAAATCAATTGAGAGTCAGTTTGAACCAACAAATGTGTCACTCCGACCTCCTTTGCCAACTTCATTCCTGCAATCAAAGCTTCATATTCCGCCTGGTTGTTGCTAGCCTAAAAATTAAAACACAAAGAATATTTTAGGACTAGGTCACCCCGCTCTTCTAATACTATCTCGACTCCACTTCCTTTGAGATTAGAGGACCCATCTACAAATAAAGTCCATGTGCATGATGATTCTTCCAAAACCGGTGTGCTTAATTCCATCAGGAAATCGACAAGTACTTGGGACTTGATGCTACTTCGAGGTACAAACTATATATCACATTCTGACAACTTTACCGCCCAGGCTACCACTCTTCCTGCCAAATCTGGCTTCTTCAAGACCTGCTTAATGGGGCAATTGGTTTTGACAATGATGGGGTGTCCTTGAAAGTAGTATCTTAACTTCCGGACTGTAATTACTATTGTTAATGCGAGATGCTCAATCTTCTGGTAATGCAACTCCAATCCTCTTAGAACTTTACTAACAAAATATATCGGCTTTTCTCCTTCCTTCGTCTCTTGAACTAACACATAACTCATAACCTTGTCTGATACAACTAAATATAAGATAAGAGGTTGGTTCTCCTTAGGTCGTACAAAGATGGGAGGTGCAGATAGGAAACACTATTAGACGACAGCAATTGATCTAGAAGAGGGGTTGAATAGATCACTACTTTCTAAAAGGAGAGTCGGCTCTTAAAATTTGATTTTAAAAATGTTTGCGGAAGCGGCCGAGGAACTATGTCGTCTAAACGAACCGTTACCGAAAAGACCGGATATGCGTAAGCCAAACAGAATGATAGGCTCAATGAGAATTCGAATCTCTAATTTGATTGTTAATCAATATACTTGACTTCACTTAATATTGTGCAATTTCCAATGACTAATAAAAAAGTAAACCAAATTGACAATTTCATAAACAGTTTGTGAGCGATCAATTTATCGAACACTTGGTGTACAAAACACCCCAAGTGATAACTTCTATGTAAATGTAGTGCATAATTTTTCCAAATACAATCAAAGTGATTGTAATGTGTTTTCAAACCAGCTTTTCAGCACTACATTATAACAGAATTTTATCGATCAATTGAAAAACTCACCCCAAACTAGATACACACTCCTATGTTTGGACGTTATCACCTCAATGATGTAAGAGATCAACAAAAATTGTTATGTGTAATTGTTGTGAAAATGCAAGAATGAGGATGAAGATGATGAGAGAAAAATTCAGTGTATATCTTTCATTTTTTCTTGTTGTTGTTAAAAAATGAGGTACAATGTATATATATGATCTTATGGCCAACTAACAAAAATAACAACATTTTGAAATTGAGAGAGATCAGAAAAATGACAGAATTTTAGGGAACAGTCGACCAAAGAACAGTGAGGGTCGACCTGAGCAGACCCGTGAGCAAACTATGCAATTTTGGAAGCTATGCGTCGACCGTAACAGGGCCATGTGTCGACGCAAGCCTGATGAAAAAATGCAAATACAAATGTCATATGTATGAGTCGACCGGAGGGTCGATGCGAGCAGACCCGTGAGAAAAAGACTGAAAATCAAGTTTCCATGAGTCGACCAAAGCAGGTTTTGGGTCGACTCAAACACCAAAAACTCACAAAAACTTGTTTTTGACCGTAGTTTATCCAACCTAGGCTATGTTTATGCATCCCTATGACTCCCAATATGATCAAACACATACAAGAAATATATGAAACTCTTCCTATATGTATAGACACATAATTTTGTGTTATTTGTGCAATGTGAAGTATGTATGCGGACTATGATGCGATGATACCGTCCAAATTACACACTACGAGCTAGTACATGTTTTGACATCATTAAAATAAAGACTGAGTGTTAAGACACCTTGCCCTCACATACTCCCCATTTTTTATGATGGCAAAACTCTTCAGCTTGTCGAGTAATTTGAGACACATTCTCACTTATCCTCCCCCTGACTTTGTACATTCTTCCGAAATACAATCTGATCAATCTTTTATGAAATGAAGTGCTGCTTTTTGCAGAGCATATCCTTCTCCCCCTTTGACAACATCGAAAAGAGAAATACAAGGTCAAAGAATAACATAATATATACATATGAAGACACTCATATAATTTGCAACCAAGACACATTAACAAGCATCCACATAAAATGATGTTAATGCAGAAAATATAAGGATAAATAAGACAAGAAACATATAAAGAAACCTAAAATGCATTACATAACCATAATATTCCAATAAACTTCAAGTCATAAGACATACAAAGGAAACCAAAACATAAAATGATATGCAGACAAAACAAAATATGAAATGCACTACAACTCAACAGCTTAATCCTCAAGGTCTCCTCCCCCTATATTGATGGCCCATTCCTCTTAAATAGTAATCCGGAGGTGGTGGCGGTGGTTGTTCATCCAATTGTTCCGTAAGCTCAATTACCACCAGGTTGAGAGTGTTGAAACTGTTCGTCAGAGCACGATTCTGACTATTAGCGGTTGCAGCCAAATTGTCAAACCTTGTTATCACAGTGGAAGCAAACAAGTTGAAGTTCTCACTTTGAGCTTGCAACTGATTAGTGAGAGCAGTGTGTCTTTCTTCTTGAGCAGCCACAAAGTTTTTCTGTTGGAGATGCATGGTCCTTAACATTTCCAAAACATCATCATTATTGTGTTGAGGTTGCGGTGGAGAAGGAGGAATGTAGTATGACTCTTGCTGATGCCAATCAGTTGTTGAAGGTGTGAGGGCTAAGGTCTTTCATCCATTTCGTTTTAATGATGTCAACAAATATGCTAAGTATTAGATTGTAATTTGAGCGGTATCACTTCTCTTGTTGGGCAAATTGCATCTAGTCATTGTTGTTCATGTGTCTAGACATATAGGACTTTGTCTTATCCATAAATACATGTGCATGATCATTATACTGGTGTCTAGTATGTTTGTCTGGGTCTTGGTCAGTTAAAATGTGCAAACAAAATTACATTTTATGTAAAAATACAGGTTATACGCTGACCTACTGTAACGCCCCGATTTGGTTAATCATATTTATTTATTTCATTTATGTGAAATTTTGTGAATTGTGTAAATTAAATGAGTTTTACCTGTTAATTGGATAATTTCTCTGGTAGATAAAATAATTGCAATTGATAATATTTTCTTATTAACTTTTAATTCCTGATATATTTTTCATCGCTGTTTATGTTTTATCGCATTTTGAGAGCGTTTGGGAGATATTTGAGCAAAAGGGTAAAATAGTCTTTTGAGGTTGGATATTTTGTTATAAAAAGGGAAAAGAGAGAAATAGAAAGAAAAAGAGGAGAAAAGAGCAAGAAGAGAAAGAAGAGGAAGAAAAGAGAGAAAAAGGGGAAGAGGAGGAAATCATCCAAATCAAAGCTTGAACTTCGATTAATCGGGTAAGGGTGAGAAGTCTCGATTATATCTTGCCTGTATATGTATATGTATGTATTTGTTTGAATGTTTGGTTGAAAAATATATGTTTTCCACTTGATTGGAATTGTGATCATTTCGATAGAATCGATGTTTTAACGGTTAGAATTTGGAATAGATTGTGTAGAATAGTCGAGTAATGTTTGGGTTTAATCAGGAATACTCGTTGGTATGATTTAGGGAGTTTTGGATTGAGTTATATAGTTGTGGGAGTTAGGGCAATAATGATGAAATAGTGAGAAATCGACGTTTTCACGGTTGGAATGCGGAATAAGTTGTGTAGTATAGTCGGGTGAGGATAGGAATTAATCGGGAATGGTTGTTTGTGTGTTTTCGAGTGGTTTTGATCGAGTTTGGAATTAGGATAAATTGATAAAATTATGTTTCAAAATATTTCAAAAATGGAAAATGTGTTGGATGGCTTTTTAATGGTGAAAATATTGTAGTACGTTGAATTCTGAGATCGCGGCTTTTTACGGAATCGAAAGCGAATGTCCGAAAGTCTTTCGATGGTGTTTTTAAGGCCAAATTCTGCTGAATTTCCGCAGGTATCGCGTTTAGCGCGGTTTGGAGGGCGCTTAGCGCAGTCTGGGCAAAAATGAAAAATTTCCGAAACTTCAAAAATTCATAACTTTTGAACCGTAAGTCGGTTTTGGTTCCCGTTCGAAGCGTTGGAAAGCTAATGAAATATTCTTTCTATTAAAAATGGTTTGGAGGGTAAAATATGATTTAATTAATTCGTGTTTTTGAGAAATAGTCGTGCGGTCAGATTTTCTTATCGCGTAAATGCGTGCGGTCGGTATTTTGTCGTGTGTCATGCTATTGCCATATAAATGTGGAGCTTTTAGGCTATTTATATGATGTTGAATCTTGCTATAGAAGGTGGTTATTGAATGATGGCCTTGTGGCATAAAAGTATTGAATGAATGAATTTTAATGTATGATATCGTATTGATGTTGTTATGGGTAGCCCTTGTGGCGTGAATCCTAGTGAAATGTATTTTTTTATGCTGTGTTGTTGCTGTTGTATGGTGAGCATGTATCGAGGTGTTAGGTGCTTGTTTTGTTGATGTTGACGTGATAATGTGAAATGCAAGATTGAATGATGCAAAGATGTGTAGTTGTTGCATTAGTGCAATGAGGTATGCTTAGATGAATGCATGTTGATTGTTAAATGATGTTGGTATGAAGATGAGTATGCTATGTGTAGGCATGAGTCGTTGTTGCATGTTGTCGTTGATGGTGCATGTCATGTGCATAGTTGTGGGATGGCATGCCCATGTGGGGTGTTATCGTCTATCCGAATTCCTTGATGGAATCGTTGTTGTTGGCGTGATTGTGTGCCCAGATGGGGGGTAAGCAATCACAGTTGTTGGTGCGATCATGAAATAGGGGCCGTACTTGACCATGAAATAGGGGTCGTTGGTGTGATCATGAAATAGGGGTCATACTTGACCATGAAACAGGGGTCGTTGGTGTGATCATGAAATAAGGGTCATACTTGACCATGAAACAGGGGTCGAGAGTTCCGACGGGAACTGTGATTATAAAACAGGGATCGATTTTGGTACCACATGCATTGAGTCTAGTTGGTGTCTCATTGCATTCGTTGATAGTTGTGTTGCATTATGCTTTGTGTGATTATCTGTGTGTATGTTGAAATGTGTGATTTTTGTTGGAAGTTGTGATGGAGATAAATCATTGCTCAGTGGGAGTGTATGTGATTTATCCGAATTCTATTGGGAATCGGGTTTAATTGAATGAACCATGGTTGGTTGGTGCCACTTGCATTGTGTCTTTGAGACACATTGCGTTATTATGTTTTGTTGTTCAGGATCATCGTGAGCCCAGTGGGGGGTATAGCGATGTATCCATATGTTTCCTGCGGGAATTGGTGGGTTCTTGAAGAACCATTTTTGGATGTGAGACATATATGTCATATCTGTGAATATGAATATATGTTGTGTTTTGGTGTGAGACATATATGTCATATCTGTGAATATGAATATATGTGATGTGTTGGTGTGTGTTTATATATATATATATATATATATATATATATATATATATATATATATATATATATATATATATATATATATATATATATATATATATATATATGTCATAACTTGTGTATATGAATATATGATATCTTTGTATGCTATATGTGTTAGCATGTGGTGTATGGGTGAGTTGAATAATATATATGAATTATATGTTTACATATTATTATGCAATCTTGATTTAGTTGTTATTTCTCGCCCTTCTGTTGGAATATGCTTTTTATGGCATAGTGCAGATTGGCCGCTGTGGAGGCCAGTGGAAGAGTTAGATCTTCATTTTGCTTAGATCTTTGATGTCTGCTCTGATACGTAACACGGGAGTCGGGGGAAACGCTTTTGTTATTTATGTTTATATATGTGAATATATATATATATATATATATATATATATATATATATATGTGAATATATATATATATATTGATAACTTGTATGTATATTTTGATGTTATGAAACAACTTATTTTGTAAAATGTGTCAATTATGGATCGTTCCGCTTTATTCCATAATTGAACTTTCCTTTTGTTGGAAAAAGTTTCCTGTTATTATTTATTCCATTTTGTGTTATGTATCAAAGTTATGAGCAGGTGGATTATGTTTTTATCAAATGTGGCATCCTTATTTCTGTCGAAAATTTTTTATTCACTCTGATTTAATTATGTATTATTTATCCGCGATGGGAATTGGGGTGTTACACCTATCCTATGCATGAGTCGACTCATGCTTACTAGTGCAAAACTGGTGAAATGACCGGGAAAGTGTATGATTCTGGGAATGCAAAAATTGCATTCGTGCGTCGACGAATGATGCCTTTGGGTCGACGCATAACTTTTCAATTTTTCACAGTATTTTCCACGGGTCAGCGCACGCCGACCCTCATTAAAGTATGAGTCGACCCATACGCGTCTTAACTGCATTTTTCACTTAAATTTTTTCTGTTATTTATGTTATAACTTTTAGTGGGTCAATTCATTCTCTATAAATAGTTTGGTCATCTCATTATCCAAAACAACAAGAAACGTGAAAATAGATACCATTTTTCTCTTCATCTTCATCTTCTTCACTGAGTAAACAAACAATCACACATAATCATCTCTGTTTGTGTCGTCCATTGAGCGAAGTGACAACGTTTAAAATTTAGGAAGTGTATGATCTTCATTTTCTGGGTTGTGAGCTTGGTAGGTGTTTCTTGAATAAAACCAGTTGGTTTTGTCCTCCAAGAATCGAGTAGATTTTGGGGGGTTTTTGCACAAACCGTTTCATTCTACAGGGATTCAACCGGGCGAAGGTAACCGAAGATTGGAGTAATCGTTCTATTTAGTAGCTGTAATCAGAGGATCTTAGAAGAGAGGTTTGGGTTCGAATCTTTGGTAGATTGCAATTGATCGAGTGAAAAGGATTAAAGAACAAGGTTTCTTGCAATCAAGTAGCGTGAGACGGTAATTGGATCAACCATATTCGAAGCACTTGATTCGTCTCGAATCAAGGGAAGAGAAGGCTCTGCATCAACAATCAAAGACGTTTGGGAGTTTGGATGTTCATAGTTCTTCTCTTGTAATAAACAATTTACAACAGTTGCATATATATATATATATATATATATATATATATATATATATATATATATATATATATATATATATATATATATATATATCAATTCCAATTGTGGAATTGGGGGCAGACGTACCCAAAGCGAGGACGATTGGGGAACTGCCTAATCAAATCTCGTCTGTTCTCTATTTCCCTTAACTCTTTTACATTTCAGTTTATTCGAATTTGTGAAGTCACAATTTATCAAAATTTCTGTCGTAGTGTAATTGTAAGATGAGAATCTGTTTTGTTAAATTGATACAATTCCTTGAATTGTATCTTGGAGCAGCTTTACATTACATTCCATAGAAATTCTGCACTTAGTGTGTTTATGCACACCAAGTGTTTGATAATTTGTTTCAAAACAAAATCGAATGCATTTGTCTCTAATTGTTTATCGTTTCACCTCATTGGTTTGGATTAAGTATTAAGCAAGTAAACTTTGTTGATTGCATTTCAATTGTGTGAATCGTTCTGAATTTTTCTCATCCGTATTCCATTCTTAATATTGCCGTGCATATCCGATCCTTTTAGTAGAGGTTCGTTGTAGACGAGTGATTCGGTGGTTGCTTCCGCTTAAAATTTTTTAAAACAAATTTTTGGTAACCATTTGTGTGTAAAACTCTTGGGATCTATTCAGCCCCCTTCTAGATCCATAGCCATCGTCTATCAAGTGGTATCACGAGCTCCGGTTTATTTGGTGCTTCGGTAAAACTTCTTGGATCATGGCGAACGAACCTAAAGGGGCTTATAATAGAGCTCCAGTTTTTACAGGCGAGAATTATAGCTACTGGAAGGATTGTATGTTCATATTAATTCCATAGATCAGAAGGTTTGGAACGTTATTTTGAACGGTCCCATGGAAATTACTTTGACAAATGCGAATGGCATTGTCGTTCCGAAACCCGAAGCTCAATGGAATGAGGAGGACGAGAAAAAGTACAGTTACGATTGGAAGGCTCGTAATATTTTGATCTCCTCATTGGGAATTGATGAGTATTATTGTGTCTCTCATTGTGAGACGGCCAAGGCCATGTGGGATGCTTTACAAGTAGCCCACAAAGGCACTAATGATGTTAAAATGGCCTGTATTAACACACTAACGCAAGATTTTGATTTGTTTTACATGAAGCAAGGGGAAACCATTGCGGATATGCAAAAATGATTTACTCACATTATCAACAAATTACATGTGCTTGGTAAGCCAATTCCAAACGAGGTTGCTACTAACAAAATTATGAGGTGTCTTAACAGGGAATGGCAACCGAAGGTCACCGCGATCAAGGAGGCCAATTTTTTAGCTACACTAGACCTCACAACACTTTTTGGTAAACTCGATGAGCATGAGCAGGTGCTCATTGGATTGGAAAAACATGAAAAAAGCATAAAGAAGGAGAAGACAAAAGATACGGAGAAGAAGTCGATTGCTCTTAAGGCTTCTTGTTCTAAGTCCATACACCAAGAGCATAGTGATAGTGGAACCAACAACGACGAAGATGATGAATCCGGTGATGATATGAGTCTATTTGTGAAGAGATACAATAGGTATGTTCGGAAGAATGAGATTCAACACTCGGATAAAAATCTTGTTAAATTTAAGAGGCAATCTAGAAATGAAGGAAATAAGAATGGCAAGGTTAAAGGGACGTGTTACAACTGTGGAAAATCTGGGCACTACAAGCCGAATTGTCCATCACTTAAGAAAGACAAGGATAAGGACAAGGATAAGAGCCGTCAACATAAAAAGTCAAACAAATCTAGACGAGCATACATCGCTTGGGAAAGCGATAGCGAGTCGGAAAAAGAGGACAGCTCAAGTGATGAAAATGAATTCGTTAATCTATGTCTTACGGCACATCCAAACAAGAAGAAAGAGGTAAAACACTCTAAATACGACCATTCTAATACTATGTCTCATTTAGAATTACAAAATGCTTTTGATACATTGCACCATGAGGCTAAGGAAGCTTTTCAACGCTTAGCCTCAAACAAAAAGATTTTTAAATACTTGGAGAAAAAGGTTGCTGATTCCGAAAGGAAATTGGTAGATCTTAAAAACTCCATGATGGATGCATCAAAAGCTAAGATTGATGAGAATAAGTCTCCATGGTTCAAGTTTTGGGGCTGTGATACTTGTCGTATTTGGCAAGAAGAGGTGAGAACCCTCAAAGCCAAGTTAGACAAGGCTCTTAAGCCTAAAATTACATTTGTTATTGATCGATCACATTTTTGTGAAATAATGAATAATCCATATAAAAAATATACGTATGTGATTCGAGATAGTGATAGCAAAGGTGAATTCCAAATGAACCGTGATTGCCTATATTGTTGCAAGCCTGGTCGTACTATTGCTAAATGTCGTTATAGAAGATTTCTTGTTCCAAAAGGCATTTATCAATGGTTGCCAAAGTGCGATCTTGGTTTCACTCACCCTAAAGGACCCAACGAGAATTGGGTACCTATTTCCCTTGATTGATTATGTAGGTACAAAGTCTTGAGACCATGAAAAGAATATGGGTTCTTGATAGTAGCTTCTTGAGACATATGACAGGAGACATATCTCTTTTCATCGACTTTGTGGTGAAGAAAAAGAGGTTTGTTACCTACGGAGACAACAACAAGGGACAAATACTTGGAAAAGGTAGTGTAGGTAACCCCTCATCTACTCTATCTCTAATGTGCCTCTTGTGAAAGGTCTTAAACATATCCTTTTAAGCATTAGTCAACTATGTGACAAGAACTATAAAGTATCTTTTTCAAAGGATTGTTGCAAAATTGAAAATAGTGATAAAAAGGATGTGCTTAAAGGATTGAGGGTTACGATACGAGGTTACTTGTTGTTGAAGAGTCGGTACACGTTACTTTTGATGAGTCTTATCCGAGAAATGTCGGATAAAGTAGTTCTTTTCATGGTGCAGGTGTATCTTGTGAAGACATACTCAAGGACATTGATAAGGGAACTGATCAGCCTGAAGCAGTGCGTATTGAGGAGGAAAAGGATCACCAACCAATAAAGAGTGAGGAGGATCATCCAACTAATGAAGATGACCTTCCTCCAGCATGGAAGTCTTCCAAAGACCATCCAATCGACAATATCATCGGTGATATCTCTAAGGGAGTAACCACTCGCTCTAAACTTAGTAACTTTTGTTATTACTCTGCTTTTGTCTCCCAAGTTGAACCTAAAAACGCAAAGGAGGTATTACTCGATGAGCATTGGTTTTTGTCAATGCAAGATGAACTAAACCAATTCAGGAGAAATGAGGTATGGGACCTTGTCCCCCCTCCGCGAGATCATCGAGTAATCGGCACCCGATGGGTGTTTAGGAATAAACTTGATGAAAATGGAGTAATAACACGTAACAAAGCACGGCTTGTAGCACAAGGCTATAACCAAGAGGAAGGAATCGACAATGAGGAAACTTATACGCCAGTTGCCCGACTCGAGGCTATACGCCTTTTACTTGCTTATGCTTGCACTAAGAACTTCAAATTATTCCAAATGGACATTAAAAGTGCTTTCCTTAATGGATATATAAATGAAGAGGTTTATGTTACCCAACCTCCGGATTTTGAATCCCATGAATATCCTGATCATGTCTACAAACTTAAACGTGCTTTGTACGGACTTAAACAAGCCCCTAGGGCTTGGTATGAACGTCTAAGAAATTTTTTACTTGATCAAGGGTATTCAAGAGGGAAGGTTGACACAACCCTCTTTATTAAACATCAAGGAAAACATTTAATCTTGGTACAAATTTATGTTGATGATATTATCTTTGGGTCTACTAACATGACCTTGGTCAAGGAGTTTTCTAGTTTGATGCAGGGGGAGTTTGAAATGAGCATGATGGGGGAGCTCAACTATTTCCTCGGATTGCAAAGCAAACAACTCGAAGAGGGCACATTCGTGAGTCAAACGAAATATTGTCTTGAGCTACTTAAACGTTTTGATATGCTAAACTGCAAAGCAATAGATACTCTAATTCCTACTTGTGCCAATCTTGATCGTGACGAAAATGGTAAGGATGTAGAGGTAAAGAAGTATTGAGGTATGATTGGATCTTTTCTTTATCTTACCGTATCACGACCCGACATTATGTTCAGTGTATGCATGTGTGTGAGGTATCAAGCACATCCCAAGGAATCCCACTTAAAAGCAGTTAAACGCATACTTCGATACCGTTCCGGTACTCCAAAGTATAGACTGTGGTATTCCAAAGGTAGTGTTTGTTCCTTAGTTGGCTATTCCGATTCCGACTTTGCCGAGTGCAAATTGGATAGGAAAAGTACTAGTGGCACATGTCACTTTTTTTCAAATTCCTTGGTGAGTTGGCATAGCAAGAAACAGGTTTCCGTTGCTTTGTCAACAGCTGAGGCGGAATACGCTGCCGCCGGTAGTTGTTGTGCTCAAGTCTTATGGCTTAAACAATAATTGCTTGATTTCAATTTAAAACTTGAGCGTATTCCAATTTTGTGCGATAACACTAGTGCGATTAATCTAACTAAGAACCCCGTATTGCATTCACGCACCAAGCATATCGAAACACGCCATCATTTTCTTAGGGATCATGTAGAGAAAGGTGATGTGATTTTTGAGCACGTTGACACTAAGAATCAACTTGCTGATATTTTTACAAAACCACTAGCTACAGAGCCTTTCTTTCACATTCGTAGGGAACTTGGCATTCTCGATATCTCGGATCGTGTTTGATAATCCTTTAAGATAGTGATCTTCACATATATACATGCTTGTTTATTCTTTTAACTAACAATGCAAAGAGGTATTTAGCTATATGTGAGGGCTCTCATCATCATAGTGATCAAGGTAATATCGTTCCGATTCATATATGTTTAACATATTTTGTGCCATGTTAACTACTTTAAACTTGATGTTTATTACATGTTGTGCATATATTGTTCACTTGGATGTTTGTTCTATGTGTGTGTGTATGCTTATTTATCTTTATGGAACTTATGATTGCAAAAAAAATTTCAATTTTGTTTCATTTTTTCCCTGGATGAGTCGACCGGACCATGTTATGGGTCGACTCATGAGCTGATGCAATTTCAAAGGGAAACACACGGGTTAGCGCAGGATCACCTGCGGTCGGCGCATCTTACTTTTTTAAATGTTTTTTAAGTCCCAGTAAGTGTGCGCCGACGCACCCTGTCTATAGGTCGGCGCATAATTGACACGCTTAGAATCCCTACTTTAATGGGAATGCGTGCGCTGACCTAATACTACCTATTCCCACTACATATCTTCATTACTCTTAATTTCTTGTTCATTGCATGTAAACATATCAGATTTTATGGTCTCCCCCTCTCTATCTTTTCCATCAAACTCCATCAATACCCATTAATCTCCATCAAAACCTCATCAAAACCCCTAAAAAAATTCAAAACCCACAAAGAGTGAATCCTCAAGGGTATAACAACAAGGGTTTCTAACGGCTGATCATCATTCCTCTACAACTTCTGCGAAATACTGTTCATCATCATCTTTCTACCACCGTGCACTGTTCATCTTCTTCAACCCTTCATCAACAATGGCTTCCAGACGCACAACCGGTAAAAGAACAACTAGAGCTTCATCTGCCGGAACCTCTTCACAACCGGTAACTGTTAACTCTTTAATTTTTGATGCACTGTCTGGTCCTTATGAGGCATTGTTTAGTAGTCTTCCTGTTATACCACAACATGGTTTCTATGTATTGATGGGTCAAGATTATCACATTCCTGAGATAACTGAAATGTTCAATGTTCAGAATCTTGGTGAGTTCCTGGAATGTGATGATAAGTACAATAGTGATTTGGTTCGAGTGTTCTACTGTGGAATTAAGGGTAAATTTAAGGGGGCTAAGTTTAAGTTTTCTATGACTAATGCACTTCATGATCTGAACAATGATTTATGGTCTACTTTGTTTAGCTTGGACATAAATGAAAATATTCCCAAAGTAACTGATAAAACATTTGTTCGAAGCTTTGAGTTTAAGACTGCTCTGAACTCTATGTTAAGGGAACCATATCCTGACGATGTTGTGGCAAGTGACGTCTTTCCAAAAAATGTCACTACCGGTCATTTGAAATTTGAAGACCGCATTTTGCAATGGATTGTTGCTCCTATTTTGAGACCTAAGAAAGGTGGATACTCACGGGTTAAGAAGGCTGAAGTTCATCTCATGTATATTTCGAAGAATCGGATCAAAATCAACTGGCCATACTATTTTGCATATCGGATGTTCGTTACCCGCAGCTCCAACAAATTTCAGGCTCTAGGTTATGCATCTTGCATTCAGAACATTTTGAACAAGGCTGGCATTTCGGTTCCAAATATTCCTTACATTGAGATTACATCTGAACAACAATTTCAACCAAAAACCCTCACCATGATGGGTTACAATTGGGATTCCGTTAATAAGAAATTCAATTACCGACACAGATCCACTCATCCTTTTCAACCTGAACTTGAAGAACCTATTCATTATGAAGGAAATGATGATGAGGAAGTACATGATAGTGATCATCAAGGGGTTAATGATGCATATGTGATTATGCAAGAGGAAGACAACAAAGCATGGATGGGCGATCAACATGAGGACAATTCTGAGAATCAGGGCTGGGGAGATTGGCAAAACAAATGTTAGACTACTCTTGGTGACGCATATGTTCCTCCCACCTATGGCGAGGAGTATGGTTGGCAGCAACCTGATTATTCAGCACCTCCAACTCCACAGCCTCTACATGATTCCCAGGTATCTGAAGAGATTTTGGCTAGGTTGAACCAAATGCACATTCAACATCAAGAATTCCAAGCACTGCAAGAAAGCCACTACAATGCTCAGGAAGAACGGTTCACAAACTTATCCAACCAAGTCTCGGCTCACAACACTAACTTCAACAGGTTTGCTGACGCCTCTATGAATCGCTTCACTCAAATGGACGAGAATTTGACTCAATAAAATATGAATCTTGCAAACAGTCTTGGCACTTTAAATCGTACGTTGATCGAAGTCAACCTGCACCTAGAGGATTTGCCACGACCCGGCCAACACTATGGGGGAAGAGGTCATCCATATAGGGGGAGGAGACCATAGAGATTACTACATGATATTACATGTGTTTTTGTCTTTTATGTTTTGGGTGTTTTGGTTTGCATGATCTTTCCTGTTGTTTATCTTTGAATGTTGTTTCAGTGTGTTTTGGATTTTTTTAAACTATGGAATGAATTGTCTTTGCGTTTTATGTTCCGTATTTATCCGTTTCCAATCTTACATTAACTGTATCATATGTGGATGCGTGTTAATGTTGTTGTGTTGCAAATATGTGATGGATCCTTATGTGTTATAGTACTATTTTGACCACCTTCTTCTCTTCTTTTTGATGTTGACAAAGGGGGAGAAGGGTAACAAGCAGAAATTAGCGGAAATTAACCAAGTGTTAAAGAAAGGGGGAGCTTATTCGTTCTCAAATTACAAATCAAGATAAAGATAAACAGTGTTGCCATCATCAAAAAAGGGGAGTATGTGAGGGCTAAGGTCTTTCATCCATTTCGTTTTAATGATGTCAACAAATATGTTAAGTATTTGATTGTAATTTAAGCGGTATCACTTCTCTTGTTGGGCAAATTGCATCTAGTCATTGTTGTTCATGTGTCTAGACATATAGGACTTTGTCTTATCCATAAATACATGTGCATGATCATTATACTGGTGTCTAGTATGTTTGTCTGGGTCTTGGTCAGTTAAAATGTGCAAAAAAAATTGCATTTTATGTAAAAATACAAGTTATGCGCCGACCTACCCTATGCATGAGTCGACTCATGCTTACTAGTGCAAAACTAGTGAAATGACCGGGAAAACGCATGATTCTGGGAATAAAAAAATTGCATTCGTGCGTCGACGCATGATTCCTTTGGGTCAACGCATAACTTGTCAAATTTTCACAGTATTTTCCACGGGTCAGTGCACGCCGACCCTCATTAAAGTATGAGTCGACCCATACGCGTCTTAACTGCATTTTTCACTTAAATTTTTTCTATTATTTCTGTTATAACTTTTAGTGGGTCAATTCATTCTCTATAAATAGTTTGATCATCTCATTATCCAAAACAACAAGAAACATGAAAATAGATACCATTTTTCTCTTCATCTTCATCTTCTTCATTGAGTAAACAAACAATCACACATAATCATCTTTGTTTGTGTCGCCCATTAATCGAAGTGATAATGTTCAGAATTTAGGAAGTGTATGATCTTCATTTTCTGGGTTGAGAGCTTGGTAGGTGTTTCTTGAATAAAACCAATTGGTTTTGTCCTCCAAGAATCGAGTACATTTTGGGGGTTTTTGCATAAACCATTTCGTTCTACAGGGATTCAGTCGGGCGAAGGTAACCGAAGATTGGAGTAATCGTTTGGTTTAGTAGCTGTAATCGGAGGATCGTAGAAGAGAGGTTTGGGTTCAAATCTTTGGTAGATCGCAATTGATCGAGTGAAAAGGATTGAAGAACAAGGTTTCTTGCAATCAAGTAGTGTGAGACGGTAATTGGATCAACCATATTCGAAGCACTTGATTCGTCTCAAATCAAGGGAAGAGAAGGCTCTGCATCAACGATCAAAGACATTTGGGAGTTTGGATGTTCATAGTTCTTCTCTTGTAATAAACAATTTGTAACAGCTGCATAGGTATATATATATATCTCAATTCCAATTATGGAATTGGGGGCAGACGTACCCATAACGATGAGGATTGGGGAACTGCCTAATCAAATCTCGTTTGTTCTCTCTTTCCCTTAACTCTTTTACATTTCAGTTTATTCGAATTTGTGAAGTCGTAATTTATCGAAATTTCTATCGTAGTGTAATCGTAAGCCGAGAAACTGTTTTGTTAAATTGATACAATTCCTTGAATTGTATCTTGGAGCAGCTTTACATTACATTCCATAGAAATTATGCACTTAGTGTGTTTACGCACACCAAGTGTTTGATAATTTGTTTCAAAGCAAAATCGAACGCATTTGTCTCTAAGTGTTTATCGTTTCACCTCATTGGTTTGGATTAAGTATTAAGCAAGTAAACTTTGTTGATTGCGTTTCAATTGTGTGAATGGTTCTGAATTTTTCTCATCTGTATTCCATTCTTAATATTGCCATGCATATCCGATCCTTTTAGTAGAGGTTAGTTGTAGATGAATGATTCGGTGGTTGCTTTCGCTTAAAAGTTTTTTAAACAAATTTTTGGGAACCCTTGAGCTCGAAGCTCTCCACCGAAACCTATACCGTTGTTCTTGATCATCCCAAAAGTAACCCATCATTGTTAATGTTTTCTGATTGAATTCTTGATCAAATGTCACAGAAGCATATGGAATACCTTCAACCACAACTTCAACCTTATTAAGAATGCTTTGAATACAAGAAGCATAGCACAAGGATGTACCTCGACCAGACTCCCGGAGAGCAAAAATCCTACTCGCAATGTAGTGAGGCCAATTAATCCGTATCTTTTTCTTCAGCAGATACACCAAATGGACCTCAGCCTGGTCAACCCGAGAATATCCTCCCTTATTGGGAGGGAGAATGTGGGATACGATCCATTGTAGGACCCTATCAATAGGCTTCAAACGCCCGGTAGTGACAGTCTTGGGAAATAAATTGCTAGCCACAATATTGTCAGAGTAAGGATTCTTTAACATAGAATTTAGGGCAGTTTTTAACTCATATCCTTGAACACAGTTGGTATCGGTAACCTTAGGATAAGCGGACGACTGTGCATCCAAGTCAAACAAATCTTTCTAGACACTAGCATTGACTGAGTAAGTTTTACCACCTATCTCATAGTTAAACTCAAAACTGTGAAACTTATCATGAATACCTGTATAAAATAGCTTGACCAACTCTTCATTGTACTTTGTGTCACATTTCAAAAACGTATCAAACTCTTGAACATCAAGCAATTCAATAATATCATCAAGGTGCATGCGCTCAGCTCTTAAGGGGTAATATGCAAACTGCTTAACAACCGATCATTTACCAAAGTTCTTATTGTAAGTATCAGCCAAATCATCAGATAACAAAGAAAGAGCGTTTACCAGAACATTTTCCCTGGGTTGAGAAGTACCGGCCCTAGAGGTTGAAGCCCTTGTAGTTCTTTTCCCTGTGATTCTTGTGGAAGCCATGAGAACACAATTTTTGAAGCAGATGAATAGTGCATGCATTTGATTTGATGATGAGCAGTACACAAATTTGGGTTGATGATGAGATAACCTCTTGAATCCTTGTAACTGTTGAAAGTTTTGATTTTTGATGAACTTTTGAAATGGGTTTATAGGGTTATGTAGAGGATTTGGAGGAGAGGAAAAGTATGAGGAGTTGTCTAGATGCAAATAATGATAATGATAATGTTTTGAATGTGTAACTGAAAATTAATGGGTCAAAATTCCCAAACACAATGAAGAGGCGCGCGTTTTCCAAAAAAAAATCAGAACGTTTCAGCGACGCATCGACCGGACTGGTCATGCGTCGACGCATACTGAACAAAAAGGCATAAATTCAAAATTTTAATGTTTAATTCGACCCAAGGGTCGACCTGTGCGCACCGAGTCAAAATGCCAGAAATCATGAAAATCATGAGTCGACCCATGCTCTGTTTTGGTCGACTCATGCAGTCTAAACATGTAAAAAATACACTTTTTGAGTCATGTATGCATCAATTAGTAATAAATAGCAAGCCATGCATATTCCAAACTTAAAAATGCATTAAAGTTATATCCAAACCATATAATAAACATCAATATAACACACCTTTTGGCACAATTTCTTACATATATAAGTGATCAAGATTAGTTAACTAAAGAGGAACGATATTACCTCCCATGACAATTGATGATAGATGCCCCCACATATAGCTTGATCTACTCAATATTGTTAATCAAAGGAAAATATAGACAAGCATAGATATAGAGCATGCAATCATACATACTTAGACATGATCCGGGATATCGAGAACACCAAGTTCCCTACGGATGTTAAAGAAAGGTTCTGTCACAAGTGGTTTTGTGAAAATATCTGCAAGTTGATTCTTAGAATCAACATGCTCAAACACAACATCACCTTTCTCTACATGACCCCTAAGGAAATAATGGCGTATTTCAATATGTTTCGTGCGTGAATGTAGTACCGTTTTTTGGTTAAATTAATGGCACTTGTATTGTCACACAAAATGGGAATACGCTCAAGCTTAACATTGAAGTCAAGTAATTGTTGCTTGAGCCACAAGACTTGGGCACAACAACTACCGGCCACAATGTATTCCGCCTCGGCTGTTGACAAAGCAACAAAAACTTGCTTTTTGCTATGCCAACTCACTAAGGAATTTGAGAAAAAGTGACAAGTGCCACTCGTGCTTTTCCTATCCGATTTGCAACCGGCAAAGTCGGAATCGGAATCGCCAACCAAAGAGCAATCACTTCCCTTGGAATACCAAAGCCCATACTTTGGAGTACTACATAGGTATCTAAGTATGCGCTTCACAACTTTTAAGTGCGATTCCTTGGGACATGATTGATACCTAGCACACATACAGACACTAAAAATGATATCTGGTCGGGACGCTGTAAGATAGAGGAGAGAACCAATCATACCTCTATATTTCTTCACATCTACATCCTTACCATTCTCATCTCGACTCAAGTTAACACAAGTAGGCATTGGAGTGTCGATTTCTTTCGAGTTAGCCATGTCAAAGCGCTTGAGTAGCTTAAGACAATACTTCGTCTGGCTCATGAAAGTCCCTTCTTCAAGTTGCTTCATTTACAATCCGAGGAAATAATTTAGCTCCCTCATCATGCTCATCTCTAACTCTCCCTGCATCAACTTAGAAAACTCCTTGACCATATTCATGTTAGTAGAACCGAATATTATATCGTCTACATATACTTGTACCAAAATTGAGTGTTTTCCTTGACGTTTAATGAAGAGGGTTGTGTCAACCTTCCCTCTAGAGTACCCTTGATCTAGTAGAAATTTGCTAAGACGCTCATACCAAGCTCTAGGGGCTTGTTTGAGACCATACAAAGCGCGTTTAAACTTACAAACATGATTAGGATACTCATGGGATTCAAAACCAGGAGGTTGGGCTACATAAAGCTTTTCATTAATATAACCGTTCAGAAAAGCACTTTTGACATCCATTTGAAATAATTTGAAATTTTTCGCACATGCGTAGGCAAGCAACAGGCGCATAAGTTTCCTCATAGTCTATGCTTTCCTCTTGGTTATACCCTTGTGCAACTAAGCGTGCTTTATTTCTAGTTATAACTCCATTTTCACCGAGCTTATTCCTAAACACCTATCTGGTGTCGATTACTCGATGGCCTTGAGGAGGAGGGACAAAGTCCCAAACCTCATTTCTTTTAAATTGATTTAACTCCTCTTGCATTGATAAAAACCAATGTTCATTAAGTAAGGCCTCTTTTGAGTTTTTAGGCTCAACTTGTGAGACGAAAGCGAAGTGATAACAGAAGTTACTTAGCTTGGATCTTGTGGTTACTCCCTTTGAGATATCACCGAGTATGTTGTCGATGGGATGGTCTTTAGAAGACTTCCAAGCTAGAGGAAGGGCATCGTTGTTAGTCAGATGATCCTCCTCAATCTTCTCAGGAAGGTGATCTTTTTCCTCCTCAACATGCACTGTTTCAGGTTGATCAGTCCCTTTATCAGTGTCCTTGAGTATGTCTTCTGAAGATACACCTGCACCATGAAAAGAAGTACCTTTTTCGACATTTTTCGGATAAGACTCATAAAAAATAACGTTTACAGACTCCTCAATAGTAAGTAACCTCTTATTGTATACCCTATATGCCTTACTAGACTGAGAGTATCCAAGAAAGATACCTTCTCCGGCCTTAGAATCAAACTTACCAAATGTCTCTTTACCATTATTCAACATAAAACACTTACAACCGAAGACGTGAAGGTGAGATACGTTGGGCTTCCTCCCTTTCAAAAGCTCATATGATGTTTTTTTTAGAATAGGACGGATGAGCACCCTATTCAAAACATAATAAGGCGTACTAATGGCATCGGCTCAGAAGTATTTTGGAAGGCCACTCTCATTAATCATAGTTCTTCCCAATTCTTTCAAAATTCTATTTTTACGTTCCACAACCCCGTTTTGTTGAGGGGCACGTGGTGCGGAAAGATTATGATAAATCCCATGCCTATCACAAAATTCTTCAAAAAGATGATTTTCGAACTCACCTCCATGGTCACTTCGAATTGTTACAATGTTTGTGTTCAATTTATTTTGAGAGAGTTTCGCAAACTTCTCAAAAGCCAAAAAAGTATCGCTCTTGCTTCCTAAGAAAATAGTCCAGCAAAACCCAGAATAGTCATCGACAATCACAAAACCATAGTAGTTACCACCTAAGCTCTTAATCCTAGATGGTCCAAAGAGGTCCATATGGAGGAGTTCAAGGGGTCTCGTGGTTGAAACAATGTTTTTAGACTTAAACGAGATCCTTGTTTGCTTCCCCATTTGGCACACATCACATAAGTGATTCTTTGTGAACTTGATTTTGGGTAAGCCGACTACTAGGTCCTTAGAGACTACCTTATTAAGTAAATCGAAATTGACATGTGCCAAACGCCTATGCCATAACCATGAATCTTCACTCATGGTGACTAGACATTATTAACCCTCAGGCCTTTAAACACATCCTCATTTTTATCATTATTTTCAATTATGCAGCAATCTTTTGAAAATGAGACTTTATAACCCTTGTCACATAATTGACTAATGCTAATTAGGTTGTGTTTAAGGCCCTCAACTAGTAGCACGTTTGAGATAATAGTAGAAAAGGGATTACCTACACTATCTTTTCCGAGTATTGCCCCTTTATTGTTGTCTCCGTAGGTCACAAATCCCTTTTTCTTTGCCACAAAGTCAACGAAAAGAGAGATGTCTCCTGTTATGTGTTATGAGCGTCCACTATCAAGAACTCATCTTCTTTCTGTGGTCTCAAGATGTTGTACCTACACAATCAATCAAGGGAAATAGGTACCCAATTCTTATTGGGTCCTTGGTTGTGAGTGAAAATAGGATTGCATTTGGGCAACCATTGATAAACGCCTTTAGGAACTAAAAACCTCCTAAAGCGACATTTTACAATGGTATGACCCCTTTTGCAACAATACAAGCAAGTAAGGTTAACATGAGAATCACTTTTGTTAGAGTGGTCTCTAACTACATAAGTGTATTTTTGATATGGATTAACCATGATTTTCTTAAAATGTGATCTATCAATTGCAAAAGTGACCTTTGGTTCTAGAGCCTTGTCAAGTTTGGCTCTAAGAGATCTAACCTCTTTTTGCCAAACATGACAAGTATCACAGCCAAAATTTAACCATATACTCTTGTCTTCCTCAACATCTACCTTTGTTACTTCCACCATATACTTTTTGAGAGCCTCTAATTCCTTTTCGAAATTGGAGATCTTTTGCTCCAAATGAGAAAAGATTTGTTTGTTTGAAGCTAAACATTTAAAGGCTTTCTTAGCCTCATGGTGTAGAGTATCAAAAACATGTTGTAATTCAGAATGAGACATTTTGTTAGAGTTATCATAATTAGCATGTCTTACCTTTTTATTCTTTTTCCTTTGATGAGCGGAGAGGCAAAGTTTAACGGACTCTTCTTTGTCACTTGAACTCTCTTCACAAGATGATTCACTATTGCTTTCCCAAGCGATATAGGCTCTTCTAGGTTTACCTTGTTTCTTTTGTGGACGAATCTTTTCCTTTCCTTTGTCCTTCTTCATCAATAGACAATCCGACTTATAATGGTAGGCTTTTCCACAGTTATAGCAAGACCCTTTAGTTTTTCCACTCTTTTTACCTTCATTCTTGGAAGACCTTGATTGTCTTCTAAAGTTGACGAGGTTCTTTTCCAAATGTTGAATATCATTTTTCTTTATATAGCGATTGTATCGCTTCACAAACAAACCCATATCCTCATTCGAATCTTCTTCATCGTCGTTGCTAGATTCACTCTCACTTAGCTCTTTTGCGAAGGACTTTGAACTAGAAGCCTTTAGAGCTATTGACTTCTTTTCCGCATCTTTGGTCTTGGTCTTTTCTTTCTTTTCTCTTTTCTCAAATTGGTCAAGACTAATGAGCACTTTCTCATGTTCCTCGAGCTTCCCAAATAAAGTTGTGATGTCCAAAGTCATGAGGTCATTGGCTTCCTTAATGGCCGTGACCTTTGGTTGCCAATCCCTAGTAAGACACCTCAAAATTTTATTAGTAGCAACGCCATTGGAAACCGGTCTACTAAGTGAGTTTAGTCTATTGATTAAATGAGTAAACCTCTTTTGCATGTCGGCAATGGTTTCCCCTTGCTTCATGTGAAAGAGGTCAAACTCTTGAGTCAAAGCATTGATTCGAGCTAGTTTAACGTCATTAGTTCCCTCATGGTCAACTTGCAATGCATCCCACATAGCTTTAGCAGTCGTACAATGTGAAACTCTATAATACTCATCAACACCCAAAGAGGAGATCAGAATATTTCTAGCTTTCCAATCGTAGCTATACTTTTTCTCATCTTCTTCATTCCATTGTGCTTCCGGCTTAGGCACAACAACGTTATTCGCATTGGTCATGGTAATTTCCATGGGACCATTTTGTATAACGCTCCATACCTTTCTATCAATAGAATTGATATGCACACGCTTAATCTTTCCAGTAACTATAGTTCTCACCGTTAAAAACTGGTGCTCTATTGTAAGCCCCTTTTGGTTCGTTTGCCATTTTCTAAAAAGTTATATGCAAAGCACTAGATGAACCGGTGCTCCTGATACCACTTGTTAGACGATGGCAATTGATCTAGAAGCGGGGTTGAATAGATCACTACTTTTTAAAAGGAGAGTCGGCGCTTAAAATTTGATTTTAAAAATGTTTGCGGAAGCGACCGAGAAACTATGCCGTCTAAACGAACCGTTACCGAAAAGACCGGATATGCGTAAGCCAAACAGAATGATAGGCTCAATGAGAATTCGAAACTCTAATTTGATTATTAATCAATACACTTGACTTCACTTAATGTTGTGCAATTTCCAATGACTAATTAAAAAGTAAACCAAATTGACAATTTCATAAACAGTTTGTGAGCGATCAATTTATCGAACATTTGGTGTGCAAAACACCCCAAGTGATAACTTCTATGTAAATGTACTGCAGAATTTTTCCAAATACAATCAAAGTGATTGTAATGTGTTTTCAAACCAAATTTTCAGCACTACACTATTACAGAAATTTATCGATCAATTGATTTAGCACAAACGTAAATAGTTCTAAAATTAAAGAGATAGGGAAAAAGAGAACAACACCAAATTTGTTTAGGCAGTTCCCCTTTCGTCCTCGCTTCGGGTACGTCTGCCCCCAATTCTAAAACTAGAATTGAGATATCTATTATCTTTTTGCAAATGTTTCTACAAGAGAAGCCTTAGATACCACACACTCAAGAATCCTCGTTGATGTTGAGACTATGTCTTATCTCCCCTTAATTCAAGTCTAATCAAGTGCCTCGAACGTGTTGAATAAACCTCTGTTTACCGCTACTAGATTGAATGAACTCTTCCGTCTTCAATCACATTCTCTCGGCTGATTTCAATCACATATAGTTCGATCTCAAATCTTTCTTACATAATCCTCTGATTAACGCTACTAGATTGAATGAACAGTCGTTCTTTAATCACCTCCGCTCGGCTGAATCTATGAAGCAAAGATTTGTCCCTAAAACCCCCAAATCCAAATGATCTTGGAGGACAAAACCCTAGTGGTTTTATTCAAGAAAAAAACACAGAAAAACTCACCCTAAACTAGATACACACTCTTATGTTTGGACGTTATCACCTCAATGATGCAAGAGATCAACAAAAAATTGTTACGTGTAATTGTTGAGAAAATGCAAGAATGAGGATGAAGATGATGAGAGAAAAATCCAGTGTATATCTTTCACTTTTCCTTGTTGTTGTTAAAAATTGAGGTGCAATATATATATATGATCCTATGACCAACTTACAAAAATAACAGCATTTTGAAATTGAGAGAGATCAGAAAAATGACAGAATTTTAGCGAATAGTCGACCATAGAACAGTGAGGGTTGACCTGAGCAGACCCGTGAGCAAACTATGCAATTTTGGAAGCTATGCGTCGACCGCAACAGGGCCATGCATCGACGCAAGCCTGGTGAAAAAATGCAAATACAAATGTCATTTGTATGAGTCGAATGGAGGATCGACGTGAGCAGACCCGTGAGAAAAAGACTGAAAATCAAGTTTCCATGAGTTGACCAAAGCAGGTTTTGGGTCGACTCAAACACCAAAAACTCACAAAAACTTGTTTTTTACCATAGTTTATCCTGCCTAGGCTATGTTTATGCATCCCTATGACTCCCAATATGATCAAACACATACAAGAAATATATGAAACTCTTCCTATATGTATAGACACATGATTTTGGGTTATTTGTGCAATGTGAAGTATATATGCGGATTATAATGCGATGATACCGTCCAAATTACACACTACGAGCTAGTACATGTTTTGACATCATTAAAATAAAGACTGAGTGTTAAGACACCTTTCCCTCACAAACACTTCATTTCTTTAAAAGTATTTTTAAACTATTCTGTCCATTGGAACTTTGTTGACTTCCTCATCGCAGCGAAGAAATGGATCGACTTATCCCCTACACAAGACAAAAAATGAGATAAAGCGGTAAAACATCCTGTCAGTCGTTGTACCTCTTTTAATGTTGATGGACTTCTCATGTTGATGATTATTTGGAATTTATCCGGGGTTGCTTCTATTCCTTGGTTATTTTCCCGTTTGTACTCCAAAAGTACACTTGTCCGTGTTTAATCTCATGTTGTAACTCCTAATTGATACGAATGTCTCTTCTAAATCTTTGATGTGCTTTTGGTCTTCTGGGGTTTTTACTACCATGTCATCCACGCACACCTCTAGGTTTTGCCCTATCTGGAAAGAGAATACCATATCCATCAGTCTCTGGTAGGTAACCCCTGCATTTTTGAGCCAAAAGGTATCACCTCATAGTATAATCATTCATGTTCGTCATAAATGTCGTTTTGGGTGCATTCAATGGATTCATTCGTATCTGATTGTAACCCGAGTAGGCATCCAAGAAACTGAGAATACGGAAACCAGGAGCCCCATTGATGAGTTGATCAATGTGAGGAAGCGAATAAGGATCTTTGGGACATGCTTTATTCAAGTCGATGAGGTCCACACACATTTGCCACTTTCTTGATTTTTTCTTTACCATAACTATATTAGCCAACCAAGTCGGATACCCGATCTCCTTAATGAAACTGTCCTTTACGAGTTTTCCGACTTCATCTTCTACGACCCTTCTCTTCTCCTCGCCATCCTTCTGTTTTCTCTGTGATACCGTTTTGATGGCTAAATCAAGCACTAGAAGGTGACAAACTATGTTTGGGTCGATTCCGGGCATATCAGCCGGTTTCCATTCGATTATGTCTAAGTTCTCCCTCAATATTCTGATGATCTTAACTTCTTCCTCATAAAACAGACTAGAGCCAATTTGAGTTGTCTGTAATGATTGGGCACCAATCTGTATCGTCTATATATCCTCAATGGGTGTCAGACTATCCTCTACCGGATTCTCTCTCAAATCAATATCAACTAGGTTCACTTTTAAATGACCATATTTTATTGGTTCGTCAGTTTGAGCTTTTCTTTTTTAGTTTCAGACTGTCTTTATAATACTTCCTTGATAACCCATAATCACCCTTTACTACTCCTACTTGGCCATCTTCGAGAGGATATTTCAGTGTGAGGTATAAAGTGGATAACGTTGCCTCCAAGGCATTGAATGAAGGCTTGCCAATAATAATGTTGTAGGGAGATGCAACATTGACAATTAAGTACCTCACCTTGACACTTTTTGTGTTATCTCCACTGCCAAAAGTAGTTATCACGGGCAAATGTACCAGCACATGCACCTGCTCTCCTGAGAATTCGACTAAAGTACCTTTAAAAGGTAACTGCTCGGTGATATCAAAATTTATCCCCTTAAATGCATCCCAATACAAAACATATACTGAACTTCCCAGATCTACTAAGACTCGTTTCACGCTCCAGTCCCAAATTTACACTTTGATCACCATCGGGTCATTTTCATGGGCTAATACTCCTCCGAAATCTCTTCTAGAGAAACTGATTATGGTTGGGTTTGCCTCTTCTTCTGAAGGCAGCTTCTGCCTGACATGCATCACTGCCCGAGCATACATCTTTTTTGGATGAACTGGTCTCTCCTCCCCTTTGTGAATCCCCCAGCAACAGTGTTTAATGTATGACGAGTCACTTGGGCTTCATGGACTTTCTTTGTATTTTTCCCCTTCTTTTGTGTAGCATTTTTTGAGCTGGTATCTTCCTGAGGAGGATTTCTCTTTCGTGGCTGTCCTCCGACGTATTTAACATAGGATAACAATCGACTTCTCTGAATTAAGATCTCAATTTCTGTTTTTAGCTGATGATAATTCTTTGTGTAGTGTCCACAAAGTCTCTGATATGCACACCATGCACTCTCATTTTTTCCCATCACAACATGGACCCCTTTTGGACGCCCCGGTATAGGAAGTAATTTGAGATGATAAACTTCTCTCAGTATATCCTCCCTCTTGGTATTCAATGGTGTGTACTCATCCTCTTTGTCAAACGGATGTCGGGATGGCCTCATCGTTCTCCGGTCTATGAGTCCGGACTTAGGATAGTCCTTCTTATTCCCAAATCCATCCTCTTTAACTCACATTTTTTTCTTTGGCATCTCGGGATCCCTTTTACAAGTTACTTTCCTCCCCTTTTATGTAGCATTCTGCTATGGTAATAACCCAATCCATGTTGGATGCTAGTTTTTGAGCTAAGGATTCATTGAATTGCCTGGCTTTGAGGCTATATTGCAACGCTCCCACGAACATTTCCTGATTTGGATGAGAAACTTTAATTGTTTCTTCATTGAACCTTACCAGATACTCTCTGAGGAATTTCAAGTACCCTTGCCAGACATTAAATAGACTGGTAGTCGACACTTTTCTATGTTTGTTTGTTGAAAAGTGTTGTACCATCTTTTTAGTTAAGTCCTAGTAGGTAACGATCGAGAATCTAGGTAAGCTCATATACCATCGCAGAGCTCCTTATTTAAAGGTTCCAACCATGAGTTTACACTTAAGGGAGTCGAAAGCCCCTGTTATTGCCATTTGATTATTGATTGTAATAATATGCTCTCGAGGGTCAGTTTTACCATCAAAAGTTACCAATGACAGCGGTTTGAAGTTCTCTGGGACTTGATCATCCCATATTGCCTCAGACAAAGGTTGGGAATCTAGAGGCTCTTCCTCTGCGTCCCCATCCTGCTGACTCTGTGCCTGTACAACATAAACACTATCTTGCAAGGTTTCATTCTGTTGACGGAGTGCCTCCACTACCGCGAGTAGTTGGGTTAGATTCGGTGGTGGAGGTGGATCACTTCGACTGGAAGATGACCCTGACATCGCACCGTTGGACTATTAGCGATTCTGACGATGATTTTTGTGTGGCTAAAGCAAGTTTTACCGAGGCCCCACGGTGGGCGCCAAATGTTCTTGCTAAAAAACACCAAAAGGTTGACTTCCCTGCTATTAGTCAAGGAGAGCCTAAAATGATTTGTTTAAGTGTGTGTTTATGCGTTTCTCAGGTGATTTCTACTTGCCTTCTTCGTTTAAAAAATTTCTTATTTATATGGCTCGACTCACCCATCCTCCGTTAACGTTTGCCCTTTCATATCCTTCATAAAGGCAGCCTCAAATAACATTTGTCGCCTCCATAATTTCCAGGTAACGTCTCTCCCATCAATAACTGTAACTCTTATGCAATCATGGAGCATTCTTTAATTGTCTCTTGCGACTTTTCAGATGGTATCCTAGCATTGACATCAGATCTGACTTGTATGTATAAAGTAGGCTCTAACTTACTTGTTTTAGTGCTCTTAACCGGATTCTGACTTGGGTATGGTTATGATCATCCGACCTACTTGCCTCTTCGTATTCGGCATTTTCACCAACTCGACTTCAGAGAATTCTGGGATGTACAGAAATACAACAATTTTTTTATTACTACCAAATAAGTGATATAAAATAGGAAGAAATTTTGTGAAATGAAACAAAATATATTCCATAATGTTAAGCTATATTCCATCCCTATTTAACTAATCGAAAAAAATAAATATAAACTTATTTAATTTTTTATTTATCTCATTCCATCAATATGAATATACTTCTTAAATATGGAGTAACTCGTTCGTCTTATTTGAGATGACTTAAGAATAACGATAATTACAAAAAATAATTTTTGAAATTAGTGTTTTAGAACATTTTATCGAAAATGTTTGATAATGTAGTGGAAATTTAAAGTAAAGAAATTAAGTGGAAAATAAAATGGATAAGGTAAGAGAGAACAACACTAAAAATGTATAGAGGTCCTGTCTAAAGAAGTGAAATACTTATTTTTTCAAGAATTGATCTTGAGTGTATTTACTATTTGTTTGAGAGCTTTTAGAAGGTTAAGCCCACGAACACCCTTATACAAGAAAATGAAGTTTCACGCTAACTTCCAACCAAACAACGAATAAAGCTTCAAGCGGTTAGTCTCTAAGTCAAATTGATATTTTGCACAAGATGATTTTAAACCAAGAGTGAGTTTTGAGTTGGCTATCCTCTGAACAGAACTGAGATTTTATATGAGCTGACCACAAACCAAGCCGACATTTTTATCAGAATGATCATGAACCTACATATCTTTTAACCAGACTAAACTCAGAAACTGAGTCAGATTTTATACCAGACTCATCTGGAACCAATAGAGCTTTTGACCGGGTTGAGCTCAAGAATCATTGTGAATATTTTTCACTAGTTATTCTTCACGAACTCGAAAGAGAGATTTTCTTCAATGGTGGGGCTCACAAACCAAACTAATACTTATAGTAATCTCTCAAAGAGCATTTACACTAGTTTACCTCCATACCAAAATAATCAATTACTAAGGAAGAATTATTTACTCAAGAAAAAAATCTACTCTTGGTAATTTTACAATAAAGCCCTCACCCAGAACAAATTTTCTCACTAAACCCAAGAACATTTTGCATTAGGGCTAAAATATGTGAGAAAAGTATAAATGATTTTGAGAGATTGTGATGAAGGAAAAGTGAAGTTTTTCATGTTTTCTAGATGTTTTGAAATGATAGAGAGACCCTCTAATAAGCCTAGAAATGGTGTAAATTAGGAAATAATCCATGAGTCTATTAATTGACCTAATCGATTAACTAATCAATTAGGCAGTGCAAATAGTCGATTATTGTTACCCAAAATAGAAGGTTTATATAGAGAGTCATTTTCAATTATTAAGAGATTGTCATAATCCATTATAGAATCGATTATGCACCATCTAATCGATTATGCTATAAATCTATTATAATAAAAAACTTAAAAATCTTTCTTAAATAAGCAGGGAATCTCCTAATCAACTAGTTAGGCTCCATAAAACATTTTTTGGTTGTTTTAATTTAAAAATATAGGACGGGAACCTGTCAAGCTCTTTGCTCAAAATTTCCATGTTTAAATGCAAAAGGCTTCAACACGAAAACATAGGACGGGAACCTGTCAAGCTCTTTGCTCAAAATTTCTCAATACAAAAAGACTCCCCAAAGTGCTATGATATGGATGAAGCAACAATAACAAGGTATTGATGAAACATTTTAGCTTAAATGCACTTTTGTCCCCCTATTTAGATGATTTTAACCTTTTGGTCCCCCCTCCCCCCATTTGAAAACTCATATTTTTGGTCCCTATACTTCACTTTTCTTGGGATTTGTTTGGCCCCCCTGACTTTTGCATATTTTACCTTCTCATTTTTGACGTGACAGTCCAACAGTGGCGTCATGTTAGATATTTTTTTAATTTTTTAATTGAAATCATTTACTTTTTTAATTACAAACTATTTATTTAGTAAAAATTTAATAATTAAATTTTAAAAATGAAATTTTAATTGATATTTATAATAAATAAAGAGTATTCATTTCCATTCATGCCTAGTTAACGAACAATCATCTTTTCCACTTAGCAGAATACTAGAACGCTACTCCCATTTCCTCACTTTTGAAACCACAATCAACAAACCAAACGATGCAAAATTCTTAGTTGTTTGCTCAACGAATCAGAATGTCAATCATGCTGAAAGCACACACTCCACTTTTTGTGATTCAAGTTATTCTTTTGATGTGAAGATGACAAAAGGAAGTTCTCAATGGGATAGCAATGAACAAGTTAAGTTTTGTGTAAGGTATGTTTGTGTCCCTTTTACAAAGCCAACATGGTCCCACCTGTTTTCTTATTTATTTCATTTTTTTGTCCCCTTTGCAAAGTCAACATGGTCCACCATCATTTTTTTAATGTTAACATGTGGTCCCAAATGTTTTATTGTCTATAGAAGTTACGCTCAATACTATCGCAGGAGGATTCATCAGAGGAGGGGAAACTAGCTTCACCTGTAGAAGTTACGCTTGCTAAATTATGAATACAGAAGACCTCTCCAATGTTGAAGGTGATGGCGAGCCGAACGCTTTAGAAACCTAAATCGCCATCTCTGAGAAGGACACAATTGGTATCCACCCCACAATGATGACCCCATGGTCATTACTGTTAGATGTGATGAACGAGAAATCAAAAGAGTTATCGTAGACCAAGGAAGTTTTGCAAATATTCTATATTGGGATGCGTTTGAAAGACCCCGCCTCGATCCAAAGGACCTAAAACACTTCAAGGGCTCGCTAGTTGGATTCTCTGGGGAGCGCGTGTAAGTGAAAGACTACATCACCCTAAATATCACCTTTGGAAAGCAGGATCAAGCCAAGGAAATTAAGGTCAGGTATTTGGTTATTCATGTCCCCTCTTCTTACAATATGATTATAGGGAAGCCAAATTTTAATTAGTTGGGCATCACCTTATCCACTTTGTATTTATGCATGAAGTAACCACTCTCAGAGGGGAGAGTATGAGTCATCCAGGGAGATCAGGAAATCGGCAGAAAGTGTTATGTAGAGAGCCTCAAACTGAAAAGTGTTCGCATTCTAGCGCGAACACTAGGAAAGTGGGCTCAAGAATAAAGCCGCCTGGAGAAGCTTGCAAAGATGAAGAGGATCCCCCTCCAGCCAGCGAGGAGACCAAAGATTAAAAGCCAATAAGGAATGCCTTATGGTGCCACTTTCCCTACCGTCACTTATTTGTTTTCTTTATTGTCATTTATTTATTTTGCTGTTAATTTTGATAGGTGAGTATTGTATCTCTTTAGTTTATAAAGATATGTTGTTTTATGGGGTACACTGTTTTCCCTCTGTGTGTTGCTTGAGCCTAGGGTTTTTAATAAGGTCCCATTTTATTTCAGAGAGTATGTGTTTGTTGGCCATTCCTTTTTTGCAATAAACCCATCTTGAATCTTGTATAGCTTTAACTTTTATATTTCACCCATCTTTCCCTTATTTTTGATAATGTCAAAAGGGAAAAGTATGTTTTTGCTTGTTATTTCCTTGTTTCTATCTTAATTTAGGTATCAAAGTTGATCAACCCAAATATTTCAATTATTCATGAATTAAAGGGGAGATAATCAACCTAGAGGAAGCTTTTCCGGAAATCAACAATCATCAAGTATTTGTCATCATAAAAAATGGGGAGATTGTTAATACAAGTCTCTTATGAAAATGTTTTGATGAAGACAAATGTGTTGTAAAAAGGGAAAATATGTTTCATGTTTTAGTCAAGATTGAAGAACTCATTTTCACAAGTTTGTTTTTGATCAAGATATGGTATACCAAGGAACTAGTTCATGTTTCTCATATAAGGTGATATGCAATTCAATGTTTATATAACTTAGGTGATCAAGAAATAATTATGTATTTTTTGATCATTCAAAAAAACTTGTTTATGACTTAGAAATTTTTTAAACTTTCTCTTTACTACAATCTATTGTCATATTGAACAGTGGATTATCATGTTGCTACTGCCTAAACAATTTTATAAAGACAAGTTTGCAATAATCGATTGTACCCTTGTACCAGTCGATTTTCACTTGCTCAATTTTGAAAATTTTAATGTTGCAACAAGGCAACAATAGATAGTCTGCATAGACCAATATATGGTCACTGAAGCATCATGAAATTTAATGAAACTTTGAGACATCTTTTCTTTACCTCTTTTCATTGCATCCATTCCCTAATCATTGCATGATATTTTTAATATTTCTCTAAGCATTTCCATGAATTTTCAAAAGTTATATTTTGTCATATAAATAGTTGTAAGTTTCATATTCAAACTTACCTCTTTCAACAAATATTTTAAAACAATTCTTAATGGTTTTTCAAGTGTTCATACAAAAATGACTTAGAAACTTTTACTGCACAATTTTCATACATTGAGAAAAAGTTTCATAAACCATTGAGCACTTAATGTTTATATATTCTTGAATTGTTCATTGAAAGATAAGATTAAATTTTCAAGATATTGAAAAGTATTCAAATCTCTCTATATTCATTTTCATACAATTTGTTGTATTTTCCACCAAGTGTGAGGTGATTTGTATCTATAAGAAAGTTATTGCACTTATCACAATAGATTGCAAATAGAGAGGATTGTCTTTATAATTTTTGGAAAACATTCTTTGAATTGGGGTGATTTAAAGTCCTCCATGGTTGTTGGTGTGTTGTAAAATCAAGGAAGTGGTGTGCTTCTTTGTTGTTGTTAGAAAATTATAGGAAAAGTCTTAGTGTAAGGCTTGTAGAAAGAGTTAACAATATTGAAAATCTCTCATAAGGGTGTGAGGGGACTAGATGTACCATTGATTGGAAAGGGGAACTAGTATAATTCTCTGTGTCACTTTATTTTTGTTGCACTTTACTTTCTTGTTTATCATTCGTTCATCGTTCATAATTCCAAAAAATTTTAAGAAACCAGAAAAGTATCATAAATCTATAAAAACATCGTTAAACCTAATTCACCCCCTCTTAGGTTGCACAATCTATAATTACAGAGGAGATTTTGTAACATGGGTATGTAAACTATAATATTTTTGGTTTTGTTTAAAAATATAATGTTGACTCCTAGTGATAGGTTTTGTGTTAGCATAGGATGTAGGTTGTGTCATACCCTAATTTTTATCCCTAAGATACCACCTCATTTACATCATTTGCATGACATTTAGCATTACATGTGTGTGTGTGTCTTTATGCATCACTAACCCATTACAAATACAAGAAATGTGGGCTTGCTTGCTTTATAAGTTAGGTTGTTCCTCAAGATTTCAACATCTAAAATCTCTCATTCATTCATGAAGATCAAGAGTTTCCCTTCATCAACTATCGAGTACAAGATTCCTTCATTTCAATCTTATCAAGCTTCAAGTTCATCAGATGCACCAAATTAGGGTTTTGACTGAGTGAGGCTTACAATTGACTTTTTCATCCGAGAATGATCCTACACTTCAAAAAATGATTCAAAGACCTAAAATACATCTTTGAAGACCATTCACAAGATCCTAATTTCTCAAGAAGCTTGATTCATTGGCAATTACAAGGTTGAATTCATCTGATACAAAGTGAAACAATTGATCAAGTCAAAGTCTGATTTTTGGCATCTTTGGGTCACATATGATTCCCTCAAGTCAAATATCATGAAAATATGATTGATGAGTGCATTTGATCATGATCAATCAAGAAAATCAAAGAAAAGATCAAAATTGGAAAAATTAGGGTTTTGGAAATTTCACTAAGTTATGAAAATACCTTAACAAATGCATGACTCTTCAAGCTTGTAACATCTTCCTCAAGTAATATTTTTTCTTGCTCAAAGCATGTACTCAAAGATGAGATCACAAACTTCAACATTGTAGAAGGATTCAACTCAAAATCTCATAAGGATTGAAAGATATAAGTTGTCAAAGTTTGGAAATCTTAAAGGCAAAATATCCAACACTTAGAGAAATTTTCTAAGTGTTTTTAAGCATAAAGTCTCAATTTTTAGAGGCAATTTTCTTCAGGATCCAATATTATTCAAGAAAATCAATCAACATCAAAGAGATAGTATGTCCTATCATCTTTCCAAAGAGTCCAAGAACAAATATTTATCTTACTTGAGCTAGAAGTTATGATTTTTGCAAGAGGCATTGATGAAGCTGAATTCAAGACAGATTCTTGTGGCACACGATTTTGAAAGGCACATTTGGGCACTTTGCAAGCCTTTTCTCTGCACAAGATCAACATTAATCTTGTAGTATCCCATAAGATCTTCAAGATAGTACTAAGTTTGCTGAAGTTCTATCCCTTTGCATAGTAGAAAACCTCATCCCAAGGCATGAACTTAAGTTTTGTTTTGGTACATTAAGTGAAATGCCAATTAGTCAAGAAACTTATCCACCAAGTCAAGACTTTGGTTTAAGCATCAAGACTAAGTTGCAATCTGAATGATGCTGGTCCAAATGGTCAAAAATTTGATCATGCTTAGAAACAAAGCTACTTGTACCTTGGCATTCAAGTTAAGGAATATGACATAAACTATTGGATAATAGGATGCATCTCAATCCAAAACTTTTCCTCCAAAAAACTAACTTGTTTTTTCTATAAATAGGGATCATTTGTGATCAATTAAAAAACACAACAATACACCAAAACCTCTCCACATCAGAATTGCATGTTCTTACAAATTTCAAAATCCATTGAAGTGAGAATTTGAAACTTCAATTCCAAACACTTTCCATTCAATCTCAGCATCCAAACACTTCCTATACACTTAATAGAAGTGATCTAAACCCTCAAAACCATTATGTAACTACTCAAAAACATCCTCCATATCTCATTTTCTTCCAACTGCATATTGATTCAGATAGAAAGTTCTAGAGGGTCTTAACTTAATTCAACCACTTCAACACATTCCTTGAAGGACAAGGAAGCTTTTAGGATCATCATCTTGCTTCTGTAACAATTCCAAAGTCATACTCAAGTTTCACTTTTGAAGGTAAGTTACTCTTTCTCAAACTCTATGATTCATGCATCATTCTTGATCATTTGAGTTACAAACCTGTTTGTCATGATGTAAGGATCATTTTTCCCATGTTAATTATTATGTATTTGTAGCATATATAATTTCATATTTAATTTTCCAGTTTTAGGGTTTTGATGTTCTTGCATGTTCATCTAAATTCTATGCAAAATAAATAAAATTGGTTGATATCATTGGATTCCTCATAAAAATCCAGGCAACTTTCATCTTTACATCATTCAATTTCATCAAGAATTGAGGAAGTTCGTATTTGAAAAAAATTGAAGAAGATGTTGAGCTCGTGGAAGAAGACAACCATGGTGGTGGCGCCAAAAATCCATTTTCGAATGATATCTTAATATATTATTTATTAGATGTGCCATATAAACTGAATTGGCATTGCGCCGTGTTGGTAGAAAGGTTGGTTTTAAGGTGTTTGTGTGTATAAAATCTAGGGTAGAATCCCCCTCGCCCCAGACTTTTGTTGTTTTATTTTTTTTACAATTTTTCACTTGAAAGCTTAATATATTATGTTGTATGTAACACCCTTTTCTACCCGATAAATAATCTCAAATAAATACCACAATTATATCAGAGTACATCATTCAAGAGTGCCACATTGCGTCATAAAACATCAAAATATTAACCTGCTCTATAACACGGGTTTGATCATCATATAGCCATTTAAACACTTCGTAGCGGAAATCAAAACTTAACATAGTTTGTAATCCAAAAACATCTTAAAATCAAACTCATAAAAATCGTCATGCCAACAAAATAAAAAGAACGTAAATCGTTCGACTCAAACGTCCCGACCCGATGTTACATATCAGAGCAAGACCCTCTAATCGACGGAGAACTAAAATACTTCGAAAACTAAATCTTCATGCACCAAGAGAGCTAAGCCTGATCACCTCCACGTTACCCACGTGGAGGCAACATTCAAATAGGAAGGGTGAGTAATCACAAATCAATATATAAGATATAGGCAAAAGATAAAATAGCAACATAAGACATCACCAAGTCATTCACAACATCATTCACACATCAAATACATCAATAGAATGCAATGCCACATAGTATGAAAATGCAACCTCACAGACTCATGCATGTGGCACCAATTCATCATAATTGATGGACACTGGGCCATCACCCTCCAGAGATCCCCACCAATAGGATCCTTTCTACACAAGAACCGGAGCACGTCACAAAACAATTCAATCCACACAATGGGATTGAAGCAACCACTGGACCGGAGTCCCAAGTATTCCATGAATGCATGATGCAAAGCGTCATAATAATCATCATCATAAAATCATCATATTTGCATCATCATTCACAAATCATCATCTGACATCATGATACAACCTCAATTCACACTCATCACGGTTCGTCGCTATACCTCACAATTCGTCATATTATAATAGTCACGTCAAAATTCCTGATTTTTACCCCTTTCACCATCATTACTAGTTTACTCATGTTTTATTACCTCATCATAGTCTTACGTTTCAAGGAAACTGCATTACAAGCGAAATCGGGACAGAAACCGCAAAAATGGACCAATATGTCAACAGCTCTGCCCATACGCGTATGGACATGCTCCATACGCGTATGACCCTATTCCTCTCCCACGGGCCTGCGTATCATATGTGTAGGGCCACCTGCCCAGGCCTCCCATACGCGTATCACCATGAGTGTTACACGTATCACCAGAGAGGTTTCCCTCTCAAAATCCCATTCAATCTCCCATTACGCGTAATGACTAGTCCATACACGTAATGCCCATTTCCCAAGATCCCCATACGCGTAATGGACCTCCATACACGTATGGCCACACTCCCCTTACGAGTCCCCTATGCGTACTGGCAGAGGGCCATGCTGGCCCTGGGGATGGGTTCGTATGCTACGCGTAACACCCTAGGGATGTCCCCTTCATATGCGTAAGGCTCTCTCCCATACGCCCCTCCAAAAATTCAGATTTCTCATCTGAACAAAATTCTTCCCATTCCAGCACCTCCAATCTTCCAAAATCAGACCCAGAACTGTTTCGATTCATCACAGATCTAAGTCCTAATCCTACTTCATTATTCTCATCAATTTCTACCATCAAAATCTAGTTTCGTTAACCCCAAGCCCACAAAATCTCAGATCTAGTTTATGTTCATCACAGCAGCAGAAAACTCATACGATTCAAACATCAATGACAACATTCACACGAATTTCATATCACACATCAGTTACACATACAGATCCACGAAAATTCGTCATAAAATTTCATCATAGATTTATCATAAATTCGTCAAAACACAGAACACACAAAACTACCTCTACCTTAAACCCATATCAAACATAGTAACCCGGATTAACCCCCTATACCTCTAGTTTCTCAGCAAAAGATTCTTTTTCGGGGTTCTACGATTGATTATCCCTCGTTCTCTGTGCCCTAGCCTATTTTCTCCATTCCCTTCACTTTTTACTATTGCACAGAATAACTTCCCTAATTCCCACTTTTCTTTTTGTCAAACATACCCCTTGGACCCCAATTATGACTTCCCCATATTACCCTCACTTGACCTTCTCAATAATACCGTCTTACCCTTAATGGTCCTCTTAATTATTTTAAATAATAATAATAATAATAATAATCCAAATAATAATCTAAATATTCAAATTATTCTATTATTATTACTAATAAAATAATCCTAGTTAAATTACTAATTCTATGTACTTCAATATTCCCTTAACCTAATACTACCCCACAACACCACCCAAATTCACCATGCGTCACAATATTCATCAAAATTCACCGAAACACCGAATAATCATAATAAGTCAATTAAATAAATTTATAATTATTTTGGGGTGTTACATTGTGCGCGCAGTATGTAGACACCACATAGCGCGTGGCCCAGTGGCTAGTGTTTTAGGCCCATCACCATAAGGGTGCAGGTTCAATCCTTGTGGCCAACATCCCTTATATTTTTACAACTTATTTTCATGTTATTTTTCTCATTTTCTCCTAATCATTTCTATATGAAAAATTAATTATTTTTGAATGATTTTTTGCACACTTGTCATTTATCTCCTCTATTTTGAGAATGCATAAAAAAAGTACCAAAAATAATATTTATTTTATATATTTTTGTGTAGTTGAAAACAAGTACCTTTTATGTGTTTTTAAACCTTTTAATGGTGTTCTTTATATTATTTCTTTTATCTAATTGAACATATGTGCTTATGTGGCTATAATATGATTTGTTTAAGTCTTGTTAATGACTTGTTTAAATTAATATGATTTGAAAAATCTTTGATTAAATAAGTTGTTTAAGTAGTACCTTTAGGGTTTAGTCTTGCCTAAACTTTTAAAGTGTCTTGATGCATGACTAGGGCTTCCATTTAAGTTTGGATTCCATTAGCCCTTGATTCAACCTTGTTTGAATATCTTGTTTATGTGCTTACCTTGATTAATTTGTGAAACAAACGACATGTTTCCTTCATAAACTCTCTTTAGGGTTTTGCCTTACCATGTTCATCTGATCCATGATTCATTTTGAACACGTACTTGCTTAAACTTGTTTCTAATGTTTCAATTGATTAAATCTTTGCTCACATATTCAAGTATATCCTTTATGAACTTCCACAATGTCAAGCATGCCTATTTATCTTATGCTTTGCCTGTAATACACATGTCTTGATACCATGCTTAATCATACTTGTATATTTATTTGATTCTTGATGTTATACTTGTACGCTTGATAAATTTTGTCTGTTAAGTTTCTCTTGACATTAGTGTTTATTTTCATCATACCCTAAACCCTAATTTGATAGAATCATATTGTTATGTGATTTTCCTCTTAGCATTTAAATTGTGATTAATCTTAGCCTATAACACTTCAATTGTGGCAGATCCAAGGGAATGGATGTTTGTTGACTTCATATCATATGCATACATATAAGTTATTGCATTCCCCTCACCCTTTGTTTAGACTTAGTTCAAACATTAGGATTCCCCTCAAAATTTAACTTCAATCAAACCCTATCCATCTTTGGCTTCAAACTCAAAACTCTTCCCCAAGAGATTATACATGAGTCATCTCTATAGAAGAGATGTATCTTCTATCCCCATAATATAAATCAAACTTTTGAAACTTTCTTTCTCATTTAAGTGACGTAAGTGGCATACTTGTTGATTCTATATCCAAGTTGATGTCCCTCTCTTATTATGGTGCAGAGACACTCTTTCATTTAAGTGATGTAAGTGGCATACTTGTTGATTCTATATCTAAGTTGAAGTCCTTCTTTTATTATGCTAAGATCCCCTGTCTTTCTATGTTTGTGGTGGTATAGTTGAGTAGTCACTCTTAAGACGACAACTTGTCTCTTCTCCTAAAAACCCAACAAACATTGCTTTTACCCGTAGTTCCCCGAACTACAAATTCTCTGACTTCCTCTAAGGATATGTAGGCATAGGATTGCAAGATCCTAGCGAGCACACCTCTTTATTTTCACCGCCTTTATTCATATACATTACAAAAACAACACAAACATTTTCCACTCCCATCACTCACTCAAAAACAATAAACTCTCCCAATCGATAGCAAATAACTTAAGCAAATAACACAAATATTTTAAGAGGTTCCTATAAGATACTATAGATACTTAGGGTGCTAGCACCTTTCCTTAGTATAACCAACCCCCGAACCTTAGATCTCTTATTGCATTGTTTCAAATTAGGGGTGTTCATTGGTTCGGACAAATCCGAACCAAACCGTGGTGTTTGGGTCGGGTATTTTTTTTTTGTTCGGACATTAACCGAACCAAACCAATAAAACCCGATGTTAATTGGTTCAGGCAACGGATTTTCAAAATTCTACCCGCGAGTCCGTCTACCCGAACCAACCATATTAACTCATATAATATATATTATTATAAGGGAAACTATTATAAAATATTCAACTTTAATAAGGAAGAAAAATGAAACATCATTTGTGACATTCACAATCTATATGAAAACACGAAAATAAATGAAAAATTATATTATTATAGAAAATTAGTTGATGAAAATTAGAAAATTTAAAAAATATTTTTTGCATATTTTTTTTCTATTGTATCCGATTAATCCAACCCAAACCAACCCGTTATTTCTCGGTTTGGTTCGGTTTGGGTTTTATAGAAAATATGTGAAAATCCAATCCAAACCAATCCATATATTTTTGATCGGTTTGAGTATCGGATTCACTCAAAGCCGAACCAAACCCGCCCGCGAACACCCCTATTTCAAATTGCATATTTGTGGGTTATTTAGATCTTTCCCCCTTCCCTTGGATAAATAAAGTTCGGTGGCGATATTTGATTTGCAAGTCAAGTTAATCCAATAGCTTGATCTCCGATTCTCACCGCGACATGTTGGTAGATGGAGGGAAAATTGTTTGGAAGTGTGTTGTTTGATTGTGTAATGGGGGTGATGAAGGGAAATTTGGGGTTGGGATTGATTGAGGCCAGTTTGAAGGAGTAGTTAGTGTAGTGTGTTGTTCGGTTTGAGGGGGTGTGTTTGGAAAGAGGATAGTGTGGGCCGAATTAGGGGGCGAGGTTGGAGTTGAATGAAGGATTGGTTGGGAATTTGTTGGGCCTTAGGTCATGATATGGTTGATGAGGTAAGGAGACAATTTGTTAGGATGCTAAATAAGAACCCTAACAAGACATGATAAAAACTCTAAAACTAATAAGATAAATAAACTATCTAAGAAAAATAAAGATGAAAGGTAAAAGATAACATTTGATTTCATTCATTGATTCTTCAAATAACACATTACACTTAATATATAGAACTCTAAATATATCATAGTCATCCATGTGGCACAATCCTAGAAATTAAGAAACTTCTAGAATATAATACTAACTAATATATCAAAATTACTAATTAAAATATCTAATAATTAAATATAAATCACTCTCTATCATTACTTACCCCTTCAAAATCAACCTTGTCCTCAAGGTTGTAAATTTATGAGGAGAATACAATTTTTTTTTGAGATTTTAAAGGAGTCTTGGGCAGCGCACCGCAGAGAAAGTGTTGATAGCCTGTTTTAATTGATGGGTCAGAGTAATATGTGAAAGGGGGCCCACAGTAATGTGTGCTGGAGTGTGAAAAATTAAAAGATTCTGAATCATGTGTGGTCACAATAAAAACTGAAAGGGGATGACAACTGTTTTTTTCTTCCACTTTTCTTTCTTCTTTTTTTCTCTTTTTTTCTTTTTTTTTCACGTCTTTTTTTCCTTTTCTTCTTCTCTCTCTTTTTCTTTCTCTGCTTGTTCTTCTTTTATTTTCTTCTCTGTTTTATTTTTCTTTCGTTTTCAATAATAATAACTATAAATTAAAATAATGAATAAAAATAAAAAATGGTGGTGGCTTTGCCGGTGGTTGTTGCAAGCCTGTTAGTTTTGCTGGTGGTCGTTGCAAATTCAGTGGTGTTTGCGATGGACGTTCCAGTTCCCATAATTTCGCCGGTAGTAGTTGTAGATTTGGTGGTGTGGCCGGAGGTGGTTTGACCGAAAGTGATGTCGGAAACAACAAATCTGATGGTTTTAGTGGTGGTGGTTCCGGTTGTGGATCTGGTGATTCCGGTAACATTTTTTTTATTAATCCAACACCGAAACCGTCTTCGAAATCGACACCGGAAGTGATACCAGAGATGTTGTCGGAGTTAACGCCGAAAGTGATGCTGGAGAATCTGCCAAAAATTTTGCCAGAGAAGATGTCAAAAATTTCACCAGAAAAGTTCTTTGTGAACCAGAATTTTCCATTTTCCTTTTTTTTCTGTCTTTTTTTCTGTATTACGTTTAAACATATATTTTTCTTTCAATTTCTACTGTGAATCAGAAAACTCTTGGAAAAAAGTTTGGAGTTTGTCTTTCAACTCTTCTATAGATTTATTTGAGAGTTCATAAGTTTCCTTCAAATATTTTTGAAGAATTTCTAGTTGGTGGTGAAATGTTTCAGGTTGTGAATAGGGACTGTGAGGTGTGAGTGGAATAGTAAAATTAGAAATGCAAGCACCAATTGTTAGGATGCTAAAACAAAACCCTAACAAACTATGAGAAATGCAGAAAAATTCTAGACTAAGAAACTAGAAGATAAAAAAGATAAAATAAAATATTAATTTGATTTTCTAATCTTTCATCTCTTAGTGAGAGTACATATAAAATACTAATGGATAGTAGAATAAAGGTCCAATGGCTAAAAAACCCAGCTACACAACAAAAGCTCAACTAAGATAAATTCTACTTCTAACTTTAATAATTAAATTTCCTAAAATTAACTCCATGATCTTATCATTACCTAATATATAATACTAACTAATATAATATAACTAATGTTGTGGGAGAGTTTTACAACTAGGGAGCATTGAACATTGTGGGACTTCTTTTCTAGAGCAACACCTTTGTGAGAGACACACCACATACTCACCCAAAACCTTAAGATGATAGGTGTATGGGTTCTCCCACTTATAAATGCTCAAGTCTCCATATTTATAGCCAATGTGGGACTATTACACATATTACTCACACTTGTTATACTTAACACTCCCCCTCAAGTGTGAGTTTATCCACAATGCTCCCCCTTAAGGAGAAGCTCTTTTCATCCACATACACTTGTACAGCCGTTAACATACTTCAAAGGAACACTCAATCCACCGTCTGTGGGGATACTTTCGATACAAGTGAGCCAGTCCTTCACTCGAACCAAAGGCTCATAATACCATTATTGGGGGAGATTTTTACAACTAGGGGGACATTGAACATTGTGAGACTTCTTTTCTAGAGCAACACCTTTATGAGAGACACACAACATACTTACCCAAAACCTTAAGGTGATAGGTGTATGGATTCTCCCACTTATAAATGCTCAAGTCTCCACATTTCTAGCTAATGTTGGACTATGATACATACTACTCACATTTGTTATACTCAACAACTAATATATTAAAATTACTAATTAAAATAACTAATAATTAAATATAAATCATTCTCTATCATAATTGATTGTCTAAAAAGATGTAGGTAGTAGATTGAGGGGTGTGCAGCTTTGCATAAGGAAAGGTAGACTCATTAAGCAAGACATAACGATAAATGATAATTTTGTTTGTTGTCAAATTGAGACACTTATAGCCACAATGGTAGACAGATACCCAAGAAATATACAAGAGGTGGATCGAGGTTGGAGTTTGTGGATGGTACTTATTGGAAAAAGAGGAAAGCATAAACAACCAAAAACGCGTAGGTGGGAGTATGATGGGTTTTTGTTATATAACACGCATAGGGGTGTCTGAAAATTGATCAATTTGTTTAGTAAAATGTTTGAAATATATGTGGCCATTTCTAGAGCATAATGCCAAAATGAGGGATGTAATGATGCGTGAATTAAAAAAAACTTCAAATAATGTTATTAATGGATCTTTTTTTTCCACTCGACTTTACCATTTTGAGATGAGGTATAAGGACAAGAGAAACGAAAAGATATTCCATTAAGTTCACAAATTTTTCAAAAATTATTAGAGACATATTCTCCATCGTTATCACACTGAATTGTTTTGATTTCTCGTTGGAATTGTGTTTTGATATAAGATCTTAGTTTTTGAAAGATAGGATAAACTTGAGATTTAAGTGAAATAAGGAATGTCCACAACAAAATTTGAATAGTTGTCCAAGAATAAAATATAATATTTGTGATCTAATGAGCTTAGAACGGGAGATATCCATGCATCACTATGTACAATATGAAATGAAAACAAACTATTATTTATAGAATTTGCGAAAGGCAACTTAATGTGTTTACCTAGAGGACATGAATGACAAAAATGATAATGTAGGTTACGAGATTTATTACATTCAATCAACTTATTTTTGCTAAGAAAAGACAAAACATGTTCGCCTGGATGTCCCAGACGATTATGCCAGATAGATTATGACAAAGCTGCAAAGGTGGATGGTTGCTTGGCCTTATTGGTGGTATTATGGTTGGTGGTGGGGTATAGATCGCCTTGGCTTTCAGATCTCATGATAAGCATCCCCGTCTAAAAGTCCTTCACAGAAAAACCAAATGGGTCAAATTCACTTGAAACTAGTAAATTTACAAGTAAACACTAAATTTTTAATTAAATTTGGAGCATGAAGTGCATTGTTTAAGACAAGAGGTGGGTGGGGGTTTCTAGTTGTGTACTACAAAGAACATAAGTTGGAACAGAATGACCATTTCCTATAATGATTTTATTATTTTTTTTTCAATTTAAAATAAGACGAAAGGTTACCTTGCGAGGATGTCATGTGAGAGGTAGCTCCAGTGTCTATGTACATGGGGGTATGGCAGAGTAATGTTGAGGGTGCTGAAAGAATTGTCAATATTTGTTAGGCTAGTATTATTGACATTGAAAGCATCCTGTTGAGGTTTAGGCCCAAGAATTCCACCTTGTTGAGACTTAGGACCATTGTTGGGTTTACTCCAATTTGAGGTTGGGTAAGTGAAAGGTGGGAAATTCCAAGGATCTCATTGTTGCCAAGGTAGAATATTCCATGTCTCCCACTGTTATTATTGTCCATGATTTCCCCTCCCTGAGTTGTGGTCTCTGCGGTGATTTTTGTTGCCATTGTTACCACAATAGTTGGAGTTTGATGGTGTTGGGTTCGGGACATATGGCGGTGGCGTGGATATAGTTTCGGTCGAAGGAGTTTTTTCCATCAGAGCAACTGGAGTGGAAGAGGAGTTGGAGTCGCGAGATGCACATTAAAGCATGGTGGATTCTTTGAGTTTCATATGTGACCGTGTCGTGCACCACTATAAAAAACACATACAACAACGGTTAAAAAGATATATTATCACGCAGGACCGGCCGTTGGTACGTAGCGTGTGGTTGTATATGCATTACTTACAATCACGGTCGTATGACCATTGTAGAAAACCTGAAAGCGCGCGACATATTACCACAGTTGCTTTAACTAACCATTGTAATATATTAAAGGTCCCAGGTTCGAATCTCAGCAACGCCTTTTTGGTATATATATTATTCTGGACAACGTTCACTCTACAACCACAGTCATATTTAGCAACCGTCGTTAAATTATCTACTTTTAAAAAATATATATTTCTACTTTTTAAAATTTTTCCATTTTTTAACCTGTATTTTTGTGAACCGTATCAGAACAGAAACAACAATTGTATTATAACAATAATTGTATTGTATTACATCAAATCCATATATTGGATTAAGAACCAAACATTGTATATATATTAGAACAAAAGAAAAATGACACAAAACAACCTACAATATATTATATAACATCACATAATTGTATCTTAGTGTTTTGGTTTCTTGTCTCTTGGTGTCTTAACTTTAAACACCTACAATTTCAAATAATCATACTTGTTAGTAAATATACTTAGAAATAGTAACTTACATTAAATTATGAATAAAGAATAAAATACTTACTTGTTAATTTTCCCATATGCCTTCATTATGATCGATATGAATAACATGCACATCATCTCTATCAACTTCATCATAAGTGGTAGGTACTTGTGTTGTGTAAGAAGGAGTAGAAGGAATAATAAAACTTTCATCACTACTAGGAATGTATTTTCCTCGGAGAACGATTGACCATTCCCTTGATGTGTCTGAAGGGTAGGTCACATAGAAAACTTGTTTTGCTTGTGAAGCCATGATGAATGGTTCGGTCATATAATTTGCCTTGTCAAGGTTAACCCGGATGAATCCTAAGTCATCAGTTTGTACACCATTAATATTATTGGGAACCCACTTGCATTTAAATAAAGGCACTTTGAAGATAACATAATCAATCTCCTAAATCTCCTCAATGACACCATAGAACGCACTAGATGCCAATGTTGGATTCTTATCTTTTGAACTAGAGAAATACATGGATTGGGCCTCAACCATAACCCCACTAATTTGTATTGTACTACAATCATCTTTTAATTTTGTATAAAAGGTATAATGACCGATGTCATATACTGTCCAAGTTATGACATAAAATTTTGGCATGTACGACAACCATTTAATTGTCTCGGATGCACTATGATCATTTGTTATCCTTTTATTAAACCAATCTAGGAATTTATTATTATGCTCAATCAACAACAACTTGTCACTCATTCGTGGATATCTTTTTTTCAAAAGTATTTTGTGAGTAGCCACGTAAGGTTGAACTTCTTCAAGATTATTCAATATATAGAAATGTGCCTGAATAACTACATCTCGAGCCATTGACTTAAAATTTAAACCTTGAATACCTCTACCTTCAATTTCAGCATGACGGGACTTTGGAATTCCTATAGACTCTGCTTCTGGAAAATAGTTTATACAAAACTCAATAGCTTCTTCTATGATGTACCTTTCAACAATCGAAGCTTCTGGTCGGTGATGATTCTTCGTATATCCTTTAAAGATCTTCATGTATCGCTCTATTGGATACATCTACCTTAAATAAACTGGACCAAAAAATATGATTTCTCTGACTAGATAAACAATTAAGCGGACCATAATTTCAAAAAATGATAGAGGAAAATACATCTCCAATTGACACAAGATTATGACAACTTCATCTTCTAATTCATCTAATTTTTTTGAAATCAAGAACTTTATTAGATATGGCATTGAAGAACAAACACAATCTGATTATAGTTATTCTCACATTATTTGGTAGGATGCCACAGATAGCCACGGGTAGAAGTTGTAGCATCAAGACATGACAATCATGAGATTTCAAACCAATTAACTTGAGATTCTTCATTGATACAAGTTTCTTCATGTTCGATGAGTAACCTTGGGGAACTTTGATACCATGCAAACACTCGCAAAAACTTTTCTTTTCCTTTTTACATCGAGTGTAACAAGCCAGAGGCAAATAAGTTCTTTTCCCTTTTTCAATTGGAGCCAACTGTTTTTGTACACCCATTGTTTCCATACCGAGACGAGTTTGCTTACTATATTTAGTCTTGTCTGGAATGTTTAGAAGTGTTCCAATCAAACTATCACACACATTTTTCTCCTCATGCATTACATCAAAATAATGTCTTACATCGAGACTTGACCAATATGGAAGATCAAAGAACATAGACCTCTTTTTCCATATATTTTTCTCAACTGACCCTTTTTCTTTTTCTCTCTTTCCAAAGACAACATTAATGTGTTTCTGTCGTTGATAAACTTCATCTCCGGTTAAAGGTTTATGAGCGATATCAAACTCCCGTTCTCCATTAAAAGCCTTCTGCAATCTATGATAAGAATGACCGGGTTTTAGAAATTTTCAATGCCCAAGGTAAACAGTATTTTTTCCAAACTCAAATTGGTGATAACATGTATTAGATTCACAAATAGGACACGCTTTATGTCCTTTGACACTATATCCAACCAAATTACCATATGTAAGAAAATCATTGATTATGCAAAATAACATTGCACGCATCTTAAACTTTTCACCAGAATATGCATAATCGACTTCAACTCCTTCCTCCCACAAAAGTCTTAAATCTTCAATTAATGGACTTAAATAAACATCTATACCTTTTCCAGGTTGTCGTGGTCCAAAAATCATCATACTTAACAACACATACTTACTCTTGAAATTTTGGCATAGCAGACAACAGATGTCCTAGCACATGTCAAGACATTGTTCTGCATAAACATTTAAACACAGAGGCATAACAACAGACTGATACTTTGAATATCAGAACTGCAACAACACAGATGTTACGACATATGATCCGACATGTTTATCTGAACACTAACAGAATAATTAAATCCACAGAATGATAAAAGAACATAGTAATTGTTAACCCAATTCGGTGCAACTCACCTACATCTGGGGGATACCAATCCAGGAAGAAGACTCCACTATCTGTAGAATTATTACAAAGCTAAACTCCCCCGTTTACAACTTTATATCCTAATATCTACCCTATGAAGACTTTATCAAAGAACACCCTATTTGATATGAGATACATCACTCACTTCCCTTAATCATAACCTGTGATATCTACATCATCCCTGTCAATACAGAATTCTGTCAAGCATACTTGACAAACACGCTAACTCGGATTTGCTTAAAAGCTTCATCCAAGAACAATACACAATCCAATACCTCAAGGCTTATGGATCTGTGCGACACCTATGTCTACCACAGTGCATCAAACGATACAAAGGGAGACTTACAACCTAGAGAGCCAACGACTCTCAAAACCCTAAACCCTTATTTTTACACAAGAGAACTAGGTTACAAAAGGCATTCAAGGTACATTAAATCCTAGGTCTAAGTCTTCTTTTATAGTCTTCAGCAGTCTTGGGCTTTATATCTTTGGTCCTTGATCCATGCGCATTAAATCTTGGCAAATTTGTTACTGATCTAAAAACCTGCTAAATCAGTATATTAGTCCAAGATGTCGTATCTTCAGGTTGGGACATCTTCTTCGACATCTTTGTTCATGGTCAGATTTATTCATCTTTATCAACAATATGTTTTACCAAAATTCTGTCAAACCATAGGAGCTTTCAACTCTTCATGCAGAACCAAAGAGATAGGTTATAAACTGTGAGAAGAATATGCCATGAAGAATGGTTAGTACTCAGATTACCAAAGGTGTTCATTCCGTCGGTGGCAAGACCAAGCCTATGGTTTCTTGGCTCAGTGCCAAAATCTGGAAACAACAAATCAATTTTCTTCCATTGCAAAGAATCAACTACATGGTGCATGTTTCCATCACATTTTCTTTCATCTGCATGCCATCTAATATTCTTTGCGTCATTTAAATTAGAAAAAAGTCTCTTGAATATTGAAATTATTGGCAAGTACCATAACACTTTAGCAGGAGGACTTTGTGACGCACTGTTTCGCTTGTTTTCCACCTCACCATGCCATGTCCATATTGTATAATTTTGACATATACCATCACAACATATGTGATGGAATATCTCATTCCTTGTACCGTTATTTATATTCCCGCGATTAACACAAGGACAATAAAAGATACCATTATTGCCGGGAAGATTTTGATCAGCGTATTCAAGGAATTCAAGAACTCCTTTCACATATACCAGACCTAATATATCAGCTTTCATCCAACTACGATCTATAATAAATTCTGAAATTTATATCAAAACAATATTGTGAATGACACAACAAAATCTAAACCTAAAGCATATCGAAAAACTAAAGTATATTTATAACAATAATACAACTCTAAATCTTAAGCATATGGATATCCATTGTAGCAAAGTTATAATATTTGTGTTCACTGCTAAATCCAACAACAAAACATAAAGCATAAGAACTTTGCATGAAACAGACCATAAAATCAAACAAGAACGAAGATAGTGAAGATTATCAAGAATTAGGAAGATGAGGAAGAGAGTAAAGTTTGCACGAAATATACCGTACTCCGAAGAGGAAGAGATCAATAATGAAGATAGTGAAGATTATCAAGAATGAAGATTCAAATGAACGAAGATTGTGAAGATGAAGATTTCACTATTGCTGTTGTTGTCGTCTTTGGTTTGCTGGTTCACTAGTTCGCTTAGGGCATGTTATGAAGGAAATAATGAATTTATTTTGTTTTAAATTTATCAGGAAAACCTTTGACCACAATTGTTATATCCAACCGCAGTGAAATGTAGATCATATCACAACGGTTGAATAGTAAAATCGTGGTTAAATAATTTTCAATTTTTATTTATTTATGAACTTAAGTGACACACGCTTTTTGTAATAGAAAAAATGAAAAAAAAATGTAGTTTCTAGGATTCAAAGCTTGTAACACTTACTTTATCACCACAGTTGTTTATCTCAACCATGATTAAATAACTTTCATAAAAATAAAAAATATATCAGGCGCATCCAATTTGCGATATTACAACGGTGGAAAGAATAACCATAGTAGTATTATGTTACTGAAGGTGTATTTTGTAGTAGTGGTGGCAAAAGTGGGAAGAGGGTCGTGTTGATGTATGTATGTGACAAATCCAATATATGCATCAGTGAGCCCGTATATCATTTTGTGTACAATTGATCATATAGAGTGTTAAGAGGGTTGTAGTAAGCCTTGGTTGATGGAAAATATTACAGGTTTATGTTACTGAACTGATTTTCTAGTTGCGTGACTCGTGAATGCTTGTTGTCATGAAACATTGTGGCGATGCGCTTCCAACATTCTTCGATAGAGTCATCAACGACGAGGATTGATTGAAGAATGTCATTTGATACTGTTGCGTACATCCATTGCAACACCATAACATTGAGTCAATTCCATAGATCAAAATCGTTTTCCTTTAGTTCTGCCGATGCTTGGATGGCCTGTGCATTCGATGGCGGGATGATGTGATCAAGCACGTTGTGAATGCGTGATTGCACCTTTAAGAGGGAAGACCATGAAAGGTAGAGATTAAAATCATTTTCCAACGTCACCGAGATAATGGTTTTGACGTTGTTAATGGCGAAAGCGGAGGGGAAGTTGGTTTTTGCCACCGGATGAGGGTTCGATTGAGAGAATGATGAAGTGTTTGATTGAGAGGCTGTTGAAGTGTCATCAAGGACATGATTAGGAGAAGTGTTCGCTGCCATGGTAGAGTAGAAGAAGAACGGTGGCCGGTAAGAGTTAGGTTTGGATCGTTAGAGCTGATACCATGTAAGAATTTAATCATTTACGTTTTCATTGATATGATTTGCAATAATATATAAGTATGTGGAAATCTATATTTGGAAACTAATAATATATAAAAAATGATTATACTAAATATAAAGATATTCTAATAGGATTATACTAAATATAAAGATATTCTAATGGAACCCTAGATTTTTACACATTACCCTTCAATGGAACCAAAAAGTAAAGTGACATATTTTTTATTATCTCGCATTTGAAACCGAAGTAACACCTCATATTCAATCGAAGTTAAAAGTGTTTTTCATAATAGTATTAGTCTATTAAACCATTAATCTTATTTTTTTTATAGTTAACTACTCCCCATATCCATGTGATAGAGTGTGAAACTATTTTTTGAGAACGTGAAAAACCTTTCTTTTCCATTTTTCTTTTTCGCACATAATTATGTTCTTATTTACATTTTTGGTCATTTTAGAGATTATTTATTGTTACTATGTTATCATGATACACTGAAAAAGACTGGCTATATTCTGAAAATTTTGTGCGTACGAGACAGATACATTTTTAAAGACATTGTTTCTATATATCCTTCTGTTTATTTTTTGTGTGTGTAAATACCTATTAGTTTGCAGGTTTAATGTTACTTAATATGACAAGATGTGATCAAATTTGCGTTAATGGTCACTTTCTACTACAATGGACCATGACATCCAATAGCCTCATATTCTAGCTCCATCACTTCCTCCAACTATTCTATAGATAAACACAATTACTATTCTATAGATAAACACATCTCTCTTGAAAATTAGTTATTTGCAAGAACACAACCTAAACACACAAAATTGTATAAGATCGTATTTACGATATTTCCTCTGTTTTGAACTTGTTGTGTATTACAGCTCGCTGTAGCATAACTATCCCAAAATCAAAGCCAAACAGTGTGTCATGCAAACGAGTGAAACATTACAAAGAGAGAATCCTTGACAAAAATCCAAACCAAACAAATTACCAACAACAATGCACCATCTTCACACGCCTCCTTTACATAAAAACAAATGAAATCTGCATACCATGCAACTAAGCTTTTCTTCTTAGCTGCCAAGTAACCCCTCACTCCTTCACACTCACATGCACCCTTTGTTTTCTTACCTGCCAAACACTATTATGGAATTTCACAACCTACAAACACTTCCAAACTAATGTCACATTCTCTACAGCTAATCACATAATCCAAAAAATTCATCTCTTCTATATATATATACACATCGATTCACCAACTTCATCATATCTCATCTCAAACCAAAACATGGCTTCATTTTCGATCCTTCATTTTCTCCTCATTTCACTCTTTTGCTCTTCTCTTTTAGTCTCATCTAAGTCTCTGTCTCACCCCCCAAAACCAAACCTACTAGTCATACCGGTTTACCAACATCCGTCAACTGGACTCCATTGGACCAACATCCACAAAAGAACACCGATTACACATGTCCCGGTTCTCATTGACCTCAACGGCAAACACTTATGGGTTAACTGTGACCAACACTACTCATCTTCAACCTACCAAGCACCCTTTTGCCACTCCACACAATGCTCTAGAGCCAATGCTCACACTTGCCATAACAACACGTGTGTGCTTATTTCCACAAACCCGATCACTCAACAAACCGCCGCAGGGAAACTAGCCCAAGATGTCCTGGCTATCTACGCCACCAGCGGGTCTAAGCCCGGCCCAATGGTTACAGTCCCTCAGTTCCTCTTCTCTTGCGCACCATCCTCTTTGGCCCAAAATGGCTTACCAAGATACCTTCAAGGAGTTGCCGGGCTTGGCCATTCACCCATTTCATTACAAAATCAAATTTTTTCCAATTTTGGTGTACAACACCAATTCAGCATGTGTCTCTCTCGCAACCCAAATTCAAACGGAGGTATACTCTTCGGGGATGCACCGAATAACTACAACAAGAACCCTAATACCTTCAAGCATTTGGTTTACACCCCATTAACAATAACCCAACAAGGAGAATACCGCATACAAGTCACCTCCATAAGAATAAACAAACAAAGCGCGATTCCAGTGAGTGAATCCATCTCATCCATCTCATCAAACAATCCAGACGGTGTCATAGGAGGAACATTGATCAGTACCACAATTCCTTACACAACACTCCACCACACTATCTATCAGGCATTAATTCAAACAGTTAGTGCGCAGATTCCAAAACAAGCGCGGGTGAATCCCGTGGCACCGTTTGGTTTGTGTTATGATCCAAAAAGGATTTCTTTTCCTCTTCTTGTTGAGTTTGTGTTGGATAATAAGGCTGATGTTAGTTGGACAATTGATGTTGAAAATTTGTGGGTTGTGCAACCAAATGGGGTTTTTTGTTTGGGTTTTGTGAATGGTGGGTTGAAGCCTAAAGCTGTGATTTCTATTGGGAGTCGTCAATTGGAAGAGAATGTGTTGGTGTTTGATCTTGTTAAGTCAAGGCTTGGGTTTAATAATTTCTTGAGGTTTTTTGATAAGAAAGGAATCAATTGTTCTGATCTCTTTGATTTCACCAATGCTCCATAGATCATATGGATCTACTTTGTTTTGTTTTGTTGTTGTTATGGTTAATAATGTAGTCAAGAATAAGATCTTGATGTTATGAATAATAAAGACACCATTTGTGTTGTTTAGACACAAATGTGTTGTTAAGTTTTTGTATCATGCATCACTATAATGAAAAGTGTTTCTCTTTTATCTTACATTTTTATGTCCTATAATTTCATTATGAGACAAAAATGTGTTGATAAGATTGTGAACTATATTTATGTTTGTCCCAAATAATGTCCTTTTTAAGGAGAGACAATTCTCACCTATAGATCAGTTTTACTTTATGAAGTACGGACATTTCAAATACGACACCGACACCGACACGACAATATATGTAATAATTTAAAAAATGAAGAAATTAAAGATAATTACAAGTGTCGGTGACGGTGTCGGCACCCGACACGGACACAGACACACTATTTTTCAGAGGTGTCGGTGTTTCATAGGTTTTACTATTATAGATCAATTTTGTAGAGTTGATTTAAAAATTTGAACAACAATCCTCACATTCTTAAAATAATTATAAGATCCATTGAGAAACAACAAAAATAAATATAAGAATGCTCTTGATAAAAATTTAAAAATAAATTATGAAAGAATCTTGAAAAAAGCACAATCTCTCAGTTCAATCAAACAAACAATATTTAAAAAAAAAAAATATATATATATATATATATATATATATATCTTAAAAAATATTAAAATTTCCCTTTAAAGGTTTAGATTACAAGATTTCCATGCATGATAATCCATATTAGGATGAGACGGCATCAACGACGATGGGGCGGTGTCATGTAATTCATAGGAGGATATGGCATACCATGCATCATAGATGGGTGTGGCATACCATGCATCATAGAAGGGTGTTGCATACCATGCATCATGGGTGGATGTTGCATACCATGCATCATGGATGGATGTGGCATACCATGCAATGGTGGAATCATATTCATATGTGCATTTTGTTGATTCATCATTGGCATGGTCATGAACCTTTGTTGTCCATATGAAGGTTGCATTTGCATCCTTTGATGATGATGATGATGATATCCACCACCATTGTTCATCATAGGATCTATTGGAACCATATGGCTCATCTTTCTATTTCCATTATTGCCCTTACTATGAGGAGGATGAGTAGGGATAACATTGTCTTTTCCTTTATTACCATGCTCCTTGACCTTATTGTTGGAATTGGAACTGGATTTTTTCTTGGAAGGTTCAGCTACTGTGGGCTTATTAGTAACACATATTTGAGCATGTTTGCCTGAGTTTTTTAGAATGTTGATGAGTTCATTTGAATCCACATTACCTACTACTAGTACCCTTCCTTGCTCTGGATCCATGTTTATAGAATCCACACCTACACAACAAAAGAATAACTTACATCGATTATACAGTAATAGACTCACAAAAATAAAGTGGTAAAAAAAATACTTTTATCAAATTAACAACTTAGATTAAGCGTATGCTTAGTAATTTGGTTAAGAGGATTAAATTGATTACGTAAAATTGATTATGATTAAAAATAAATTGAAATTAAAGTGATTTATGTTTTAATAAATTTAAAAAAGAGAGTTGGAATTACGTTTAAGATTCAAAAGCAACAAATTATATCTTTTAATAGAATTTATTTTAGAAAGTATAATCAATTTTTATTAAGAGTAATAAAATATGTTAAAATCAATTTTATACTTTTGGAATCAAATCTAAGTTTCAATCGTAAAAACAAACCTACACTCAAATAATACTCTGGTAATAATATTTAAATGACAGAATTAGAAATAAATCAGTTAATTCTACCTTGAAAAGGAAAAAATTGACATTTAATTTAAAACAATTTATGTTACTGAATCAACACTCATTACTCGTGGTAAAACGGAGTGGATAACAAAAAATTATAAAATCAAACCACTATAATAAAATATTTTAATTATTGGTTAAGAAAATTAACTAACTAATAATTACATATAATCAAATATAATAACTAATACAATTAACTTTGGCAAAATTAAACCCACTAAAATTGAACAAGTATTTCCCGAAATAAATATTTACATGAAATTATAATCATATATAAAGGAATATTAAATGTTTTTTAATTTTAAAATAGAATTGATAATATCTTTAAAACTGATATTATTGAAGTTAATATTTTTAAATTGATAAACATCATTTTTATAAATGTATACAAACATAAATTATTATTTGGATGCCTCAACTTATTTTTAATTAGAATCAATATTACACTACTTATTTATTAAAAATCATTTTTCTTTATACTATATATTATATGTATTATGCAACACATCATTTTGAAAATAATTCTAAATTTTTAAAATTAATTTTTATAATGTTCTTATTCATAAATAAGAAAATTTAGTTTAGCATTAGTAATTTCAATATTCTTGAATAAATGTTTTAACCAATATTATTTATCTAAAAAGTTATTTTTTAAATTAATTTTATAAAATAAATTTATTGAAAACTAAATTTTATCAACACAACACTGATTGCATGTACATAACATCATGGTTTTTAATTTGTCAAAATTAAACTATAATTAAATAGAATTTCATAAAATATTAATCATGTTAAATCTTAATTAATTAGAATCTCTATTCATTTTATTATAATTAAACAATGACTAATCTATACAAAACTTTCAAAAACTTAAAATTACCTTGAATTTTGGACAACAACTTCTTTATTTTCTTTTCACAGCCTTTACAAATGCAATTAACCTTGAGAATACAATACTATAGAGAAAACAAAGTCAAGAACATGAAAAGAAAAGAAGAAAAAACACACAAACAAAATATGAAGAAGAAATATGGTAATACAAGAAAGTGCTTACCTGATTTTTCTTTGAGTCTTGTTTACTCATAGTTGGTTATTGGATGATAGGACAAAGAAAAAACTAGAGAGAAAAAAAAATCAATATGAGAGACAAGTGTTCACAATATAGGTAGAGAAACCTATAGTTCAATATAAAGTAAACTATTTTTGGTGTTTTAAAATAGGTATAAATCTCACTTGATTCTCTCATATTTAATTATACTATTTTTAGAATATTTTGATTGATTTATATTTATATGGCATAGAAAAATCGGATTAGAAATTAACACCTTAATTTTTTTTGCCATAATTTTCATAGATTTAATGGCCCATGATTTTAGTCTCTCTTTTTATGATTTTTTTTATTTATTTACAACTATGATTAACTTTAATAATAGAAAACAAAATACTGTCAATTTCAAAATAACTCACCAATTCATATATAGTGCATACTTAAAATTTGTATATAAATAAAAAGAAAAAGTAGATTTTTTTATAAATGTTAAGTTATATAAAATAAATTAAAAGTTATTGAAATATTACTGCCTCTGTCTATAAATATAAGAGTTAAAAAAATTAATTAAAATATTAAATTTATTAATTATTTGTAGAATTTTATAAGTTTATATGTAGGAGAAAAAAATTATTCAATGTTTATGTGAATGAGTCAGTTTATTTTGATGAAAATATTACTACCCCATCCCTTAATTAATATTTTAATGAAAATTGAAAATAAATCAATCATTTCAGTTATTCTTTTGTAAAGTACTCCGTTTGTTTTTTTGGCAGAGATGATGGACTAATAATTACGATTTAGGATGAATGATTTTGTAAAAAAAATAGTAGACATGATAGATAATTTGAAGATAAATGTTTGATTGTATTATTATATATCTTTAATTTTCTTATTTGTTTTAGTATATTTTAATAAATATGTTTTTATTCCTTAAACAATTGAACTTATAAAATTAGTAATTTAAAATTATTATTTTTCTTTTATAAAAATAACTTTAATGAATAAAAATATTTAAATAAAGATCACTCTGATTTTTACAAATTTTTATATTATAGAAGATTAGAATTAAAATTAAAATTTAAAATGAATTAAAATTATATTTAACTTTAAAAAATATATTTATATTTTTTGGCTTTCTGGATCCCGAAAGTAATTAAAAAAAAAAATAAAATAGAAAAAAATGATAAGAATAAAATATGTATATTTATAAAGCTATATAAATTTCTTTAGAAGTCTTAGAAGAGAAGAAAGAACTTCTTAGATGAGAAATCAGAAGATGTCGTTCTGGGAAACAATGAATCAAACACGGAGATACCAAATGTGGAGACGCCAAAGGTAGAACAAAACCCTAAGCTATGGGTGGATGTTATCAGTGGTAATAGGATGCCTTCAAATGGAGCCTCGATAGAATTTGTAGCGCCTAACCTGGTAGAAGGGGAATTTGAGGTGGACATAGATGAAGAAGATATAGAATCTGAGGTAAAATTCTGGGACTCTGCTTTAATCATGTATGTTATAGGAAAAGAGTTGAGTATGAATGTTGTCAAACATTATATGGTTAAGTTCTGGAATTTTGTTCATTTGCCTGATCTTTACTATCATGATGAGGGGTATTTTTTATTGAAATTCAAATCTCATGCTGATAGGGATCTAGTAGTGATGAGAGGACCATACACTATTCAAAATATGCCAATGGTCTTGAAGGATTGGGATCCTGATTTTGACTTCAAGAGGGATATGTTGAGATCCTTGCCAGTGTGGGTGAAGCTTCCTAACTTGCCTCTCCATTTATGGGGGACTAAAAGTTTAGGCAAAATAGGGAGTGCCTTAGGAAATCCTTTATTCACTGATGATTACACTGCAAACAAGTTGAGAGTTTCCTATGCTAGAATTCTAGTAGAAATAGATGTGACACGGAAACAAAAGGATTATGTCATGATAAAGGACAGTTCTGGTAATAAAAGGCAACAGGTGGTGGAGTATGAATGGAGACCAATTTTTTGTGAAACTTGCCAAAAAGTTGGACATCAATGTAAGCCAAAAGGAAAGAAGCAATGGCAGCTAAAGGTTAATCAAAATAATAGTCAAAAGAATGAAACTAAGAAGCCAGAAGTTGAAGAGGAATCTGACAGGAATGAAGGATGGGAGAATGTTAGAGGTTCTGGAAAAAGTAAAGGCAAAGGTATTATGATTCAATGTAATCAAGAAGGTATTGCCTGTAGAAATGGATTTGAGGCCCTTGGAACTGGGGAGCTTGGATGACCAAGCACAGGTCCAACATGATGGTCTCTTGGAATGTTAGGGGGATTAATAATTCAAGGAAGTGTCATGAGGTTGTCTCCCGCCTCAAAAACCTCAACCCTGTTATGGTTGTCTTGATTGAAACTAGAGTTAAATTTAGTAATATGAAGAAAGTGATTAATAAGTTTGGTAATAACTGGCATCTTATTGATAACTATATGAATCACAACAATGGCGGAATTTGGATCCTTTGGGATCCAAACAGAATTAAAGTGATTAAGCATGGTTGTTCTGAGCAGTATATTCACTGTAGCTTGTATTATCAGAATGGTGAGTTCAGAAGCGAGTGTACAACAATCTATGCTCATAACCAGCTAGAGAAAAGGAAGCATTTGTGGAAAGAGATAGAAAATGTTCATAGTACCATCAATGGCCCTTGGTTCCTCATGGGGGACTTTAATAATGTCTTGAGATCTCAAGATAGAATTGGTGGCAGTCTAGTTCATGAAAGTGAATACAAAGACCTTATTGCTATGATGGATCACACTGGGTTGTTTGAGAAAGATTCCATAGGGGACGACTTTACTTGGTCCAATAATCAAAGAAATTGTATGATTTACTCTAGGATTGACAGAGTTTTAGGCAACATTGTGTGGCAGCAGCAAAACCTTGATAAAAGCCTATGTATTCTGAATCATGGTGTATCATACCATAGTCTTCTTTGCCTTAAGGAAACCAGAAACAACAACATTCCTAGAACTCCCTTTAAATTCCAAAATATTGTGACATCTAATTTGAATTTTCAGGATATTCTGAAGCAGAATTGGAATATTCATATGAATGGTAGCCCTATGTATGTTTTGTGGAAGAAATTACAAAGACTCCAACCAGCCATCAAAGAGACGTGTAAGTATTATAAAGGCATTAATCTACAATTAACTATAGCTAGAGATAACTTTGAGGATGCCCAATCAAAGTTGGTTCAGGACAGAATGAATTTGCAGCTGATTGAAGATGTCAATAACTGTACTAAAGAAGTCATTAGACTGGGTGAAATTGAAGAGAAAATTCTGAAGCAAAAATCTAAGGTGGACTGGTTGAGACTAGGGGATGGAAATAATGCTTTTTTTCTATGCCACCCTTAAATCTAAGAAGAATCAGACCCAACTAACTAGTTTGAAGACAGAAATTGGAGCAGTTATTTGTCAACAGGATGAGATTGAGGAGGAGATCACTAACTTCTATAGCAAGCTTATTGGTACTACTCAAAGTTCTCTCTTGGGCATTGATGTTGTGGCCATGAGGAATGGGCCTCAATTGAATAGTGATCAAAGGGAGTATTTGATTAAACCTATAACTGATGAGGAAATCTATGCTAGTTTAAAAGGTATAAAAGATATTGCTGCCCCTGGAATAGATGGTTATAGTGCTAAATTCTTCAAAATCACTTGGAACATAATAAAAGAGGATCTCATTAAGGCTGTGAGGGAGTTCTTTGACAAGGAAAAACTATATAAGGCCATTAATTGTACTCTTGTCACCCTTGTCCCCAAAACTAGCTCTGCTGAGATGATCAAAGATTATAGACCTATTTCATGTTGTACTGTCATCTACAAGATCATATCTAGAATTTTGACAAAGAGGCTTGGTGTCATTCTTGGATCTATTATTCATAGCAGTCAAGCTGCTTTTGTTCCTGGAAAAAAGATCCATGACCACATATTTCTAGCATTTGAGTTGCTCAGGGGTTATAGTACAAAGAGTGGTGCTCCCAAATGTATGATTCAAATGGACCTTCAGAAGGCCTATGATACAGTGGAGTGGGGAGCTTTGGAGGGCATCCTGAGAGAGCTGAATTTTCCCAACAGATTCACTAGATGGGTGATGCTCACTGTGAAAATAGTTTCTTATAAATATCAAGTGAATGGTGTGCACTCTAAGTTTGTGGAAGCTAAAAGAGGGATTAGGCAAGGAGACCCCCTCCCTCCTTTGCTTTTTTTCATAATCATGGAATACTTGAATAGACTTTGTCAAAAGCTGAGGAAAATTCCTGATTTCAATTGCCATTCTAAGTGTGAAAATTTAGGTATTGTTAACTTGAGCTTTGCAGATGACCTGCTCCTTTTCTCAAGGGGTGACAAGAAATCCATTGAGTTGCTTATAAAGGGTTTTGATGGTTTCTCCAAGGCTACAGGTTTAAAGGTTAACCCTAGCAAGCATAAAGTTTATTTTGGCAATGTGGATTCTGAGTTGAAGCTTAGTATTCAAGAGGCTATTAATTTCAGGGAGGGTAGCTTGCCTTTCAGATATCTGGGCATACCCTTGGCCAGTAGAAAGTTGAATGTCATTCACCACATGCCTCTTATTGATAAGATTATGCAGAGAATCATACATTGGAGTGCTAACTTGGTGTCGTATGCTGGTAGAATTCAGCTCATCAAAAGTGTTATGTTTGTTGTCACAAATTTCTGGCTACAATGCCTTCCTCTTCCTAAATCTGTCATTAGGAAGATTAATAGTTTGTGTAGATCTTATTTGTGGTCTGGTTCTGATAATATTTCTAGAAAGTCACTTGTTGCGTGGAAACAGGTCTGCACTCCCACTAGAAAAGGTGGTCTGAACATGTTCAATATTGAGGTTTGGAATAGGGCCTGTTTGCTTAAGTTGTTGTGGAATCTCCATAGTAAAGCTGATAGCTTGTGGATTAAATGGATCACAACTATTATATTAGGGATCAGGACATTATGCACATGACAGTGAAAAAGAGTGCTTCTTGGATTATGAAGGCTATCATGAATCTTATAATCACTGTCATGAACAATTCTGACTGGAACACTATGCTGCGGGGGAACAAATGCTTTACAAAAAATCTGTATGCAGGTCTCATAAAGGATAGTCAAGATGTCAAGTGGAGGAGCATTTTCTACAAAAATGTTGCTAGACCTCGTGCCTTGTTTACTCTTTGGATGGCATGCCATAAGCTTGCCACCAAAGATAGATTGATGAGATTTGGAATGCTTCAAGATGATAATTGTAGCATATGTGATGGGAAGGAGACCATTGATCACCTTTTCTTCCAATGTCTGAAAGTGATGGCTATTTAGGAGAATATCCTACAGTGGCTTATGATATCTCACAAACCTGATGATTGGCTGCAAGAACTGCAATGGATTATTGAGACAAATAAGTCCAAGAGTAAAAAGGTAAAAATCCTCAAATGTGCTTTGGCAGATCCATGAATGCTGGATTATGAGAAATGAGCATTGTTTCAAGATAGAGAGAGATTATCATAATATTGAAGGGAGAATCAGAGACAATATTACCTATAGGTGTTGGTTCCAACCCAATCTTAGGAAACACATTTGTAATATCATGATGCCTTAGTTGGTTTTGGTTTGTTAGCTGGACCATTAGTGGTCGCTTGGTTTGTATTGTCCTTTTTTTGGTTAATAAAATATTAATTTTCCAAAAAAAAAAATTCTTTAGACCAAAATTAAATATGATTAAAAGAATTAAAAGAAACTAAAAAAATCAATTTTTAGAACATGATTCCAGAATCTCAATTCTTTTGAGTTTGTACAGTCTAGATTCAAGAAATTTGAGTAAAATTTAGTTTGCTCATATTCAATTGTGTTTATTACTACAAGTATGATATTTGAGAGATTGTGAAACACCATATTTTCTTACTTAATCACTTCGCTCTTATGAGTCTTGTGTGTAAAGAAGATGTTCATCATCCTTCTTAACTTGGTTTTGATGAAGACAAAAACTTATCAAAGAAAAAATACTAAAGAAGAAAAAGTTTGGAATCAAGAATGCATAAGCTTATGAATATTTTGAAAGTTAAGCAAATTGATATTGATGCAAAGGTACTCGAGTGTAATTCATTATGTATAAACTTTAGATGCTCAAAAAATAATACTCATATTCATCTCTAAAGTTCTCAAATTATCATTAATAAAAAACTTTGAAGCAAAGACATAAAAAACTTATTTTTAAAAAAGTTGTCAGCATTTTTAAAGTCGGGTATGTTGCACTTTTTAATTCAGATATAATTAACTGACTTAACAAAACCCATTGTTATTTGAAATTCAAAATTCATCATGCACTTGTTAAGTCAGGTGTCTGTTTAAACGATTTACCAAGTTCATAACACAATTCAAAATTATGTCTTTTAATGAATAATTATCATTCTAAACTATTGCAGAGCATCATGAAAATGTCTCAAACTTTTGTATTAATTCATAAAGATTTCTTAGGATGTATTTAAGGCAAAATACATTAGTTTTCAAATTGCCTCTTTCATTATTAATTTTTCACATCAATTCAAATAATTTTCTAAGTGTTTATTCTTTTTCAAAAATGTTGAAACTTTGTGCGTAACTTTAAAATCATTCATAAAAGTTTTAAAATATTTTTTGAGCACTTAAGGTTCATATATTGTTGAATATACTATCTAACTAATACTAAACTAATGAATGTTTTTTCTTTCTTACCCTTTCAGCAAAACAAATTTACACTTCAAAAAGGGTTTTCCAGTAATTAACAAAACACACAATTAAATCACTTTCTCCTCCTCATTGCTCCCCACGTGTCAACGCCTGGTTTGTCTCAAGGAAACAAAATCTTTCCCCCCAAAATCCAAAAGCATCGGATGCCGCACAAAATATTTACATTGTTTCACACAATCTACTTTCCTTTCATATTTCTCTCTCTCTCTCTCTCTCTCTCTCTCTCTCTCTCTCTCTCTCTCTCTCTCTCTCTCTCTCTCTCTATCTATCTATCTATCTATCTATCTATCTGAACCATCTTCTCAAATCCATCTTTCCAAAACTTTCACCATTTTTATTTCAACATAAATCCAAATTAATAACAATTGAAACAAATCAAATAGAAAAAGAAACAAGAAGAAGTGTGTTGTAAATGTGCCTTAAAACCTTTGTTGATGAAAAAAAAGAAAATATATTTTGGAGATTGTATTTACCGCGAAAATCGGACGAAAAGTCAAGGGAAAAAAATCGGTCGGTGAATAGTGGTGTCCGTACGGATGAATAGTGACGTCCATATGGATGAATAGTGACGTCCGTATGGATGAATAGTGAAGTCCTTACGGACGAATAGTAACGTCAGTACGGTGAATAGTGTTTTTGAGTTTTCGAGCTTTTTCGATTCGGTCCATGGATCCATGTGATCTTGTGGTTTGCTTGTTGGGTATTTGCTATTATAAATATGTATCTCTTATATGTTTGGTGTGTGACAATCTTAGAGTTTACACCAGTAAGGGAGAACAATGGTTTAAAGGCATAGCATATGGTTTTAGCTATTCACAAGGAAAACCTTAGAAAAGCAAAGGTTTAGGGAAACCGTTGAAGTTGTTTAAGGTTATTGTGATTGTGAAACATTGTTACACCTTGGGTTTGAGTGATTCATATATTGAGAGTTGGAGAGGTTGGGAAACACTTGGGTAGAAAATAGGGTTGTTCTTGGGAACCTGAAGGCGAAAGCTATTTTCTTGTAACTCATCTGTAATCTCTTGTAACAACTTTCTGAGTATAGTGAATTGGAGAGCTGCTCTCTCCCTCAGAGTAGATCGTTTGATCAAACTAGGTAAACAAACATTTGTTTTTCTTTGCCTTATTCTATTATATTATCTGTGTACGGATTATTATTGCTGAAGACCATTTATTTTGGTTGCTATTGTTCTTTGCCTCACAAATTGATATTGAATTTTGTCGTAATTCACAACAAGTGGTGCGGTGAGCGTGGAGCAAAGAGATGTTGTTGACAAGTGAGCACCATGGTTAGTAGATGGCAGATCGAGAAATTTTTCGGTAACAACGACTTGGGGTTGTGGAGATAAGATGCAAGCAATTTTAATTCAAGAGAAGTGTATCGATGCTTTGAAGAGTGAAACATTGATGCCTGCAAAGCTTACACAGGTACAGAAGACCGAGATGGTGGATAAGGTCAGGAGTGCCATTATCTTGTGTCTCGGGGATAAAGTTCTAAGAGAAATCGCTAGGGAGCAAACTGCAGTTGCTATGTGGACAAAACTTGGATCATTGTATATGACAAAGTATTTGGCTCACAGGTTGTATCTGAAACAACAACTATATTCATTCCGAATGGTGGAGAACAAATCCATAGTTGAGCAGCTCATAGAATTTCACAAGATTATCGATGATCTTGAGAATATTGAAGTGAAGATTGATGATGAGGACAAGGCTTTGCTCCTGTTGAGTTCATTACCCAGATTCTTTGAGCACTTTAAGGATGCCCTTTCTTTATGGTAAGGAAGATACTATTACTTTGGATGAAGTTCAGACGGCGGTGAAATCCAAAGAATTTTTAAAGTCGAAAGATTTGAAGATTGAAGATAGTGGTGAAGGCTTAAATGTGTCAAGAGGAGGAGGTGAGCGTAAAGGGATGTCCAAATCAAAGAGGTCTGACAAGTCAAAGGTAAAATGTTTTAATTGTCAGAAAATCAGCCACTTTAAAAGGAATTGTCCTGAAAGAAATATCAATGAAGATTCTGTTCAAGTTGTAGTTACATTGGGTGAGGAAAGTTATGAGGATGCCGAAGCACTAGTAGTATCGAGTTCGGAAATTGAAGATAGTTGGGTCATTGACTCAGGTTGCTCTTATCACATGTGTCCAAGAATAGAATAATTTGAAACTTTGAAGATGGTGCAAGGTGGAATAGTTCGCCTTGGTAATAATAAGGCATGCAAGGTTCATGGTATTGGTACGATCAGATTTGAAATGTATAATGATCGTGAACTTCTTATTCACAATGTGAGGTATGTTTCAGAACTCAAGCGAAATTTGTTATCTATAAGTATGTTTGATGATTTAGGCTATTGTACTAGAGTTGAACGTGGAGTGTTAAAGATTTCGCGTGATGAATTGATTATTACTAAAGGGTCTAAAATATGTGGTCTATATATTTTAGAAGGTTCAAATGTTATTATTCATTCATCGTTAACTAGTGGAGGCTTTCATGACAAGGAAGAACTATGGGATTTGAGTTTAAGGCATTATGAATGCCTTGAGAAAGTTTCAGAGGAGTATAATGAATTTTGCAGAAATCAAGGGATAAAAATGCATGTTACCGCTGAGTTGTTATTGAGTTTTTTGGGAAGAGCTGAGGTTAAAACATCTTACTTGGTTGGTAGAGAATTTCTTCAGAAGAAGAATAGTGAAAACCAAGGGAAAAACCAGGGAGAAACTATAACGGAGAAAATTCAGTTTGAGGTGGAGTTTCCTACTCAACAACGGATATTTCATGCATATATACAGAGTTGATATGGCGGCCCTCAAAAGGTTGAAAGAGGATCGCCCGATGATGATGTTGTACGAAAAGGTGGCGTCTACCATGAGATATTTGGCCTTAATCATCTTGGGGTTCTCCTTAAGTAAAAACATCTTCTTTAGAGTGATATAGCCATTCACTTGAAAATTGCCATGTCCCTGACAAAAGAGGTATAATGACTCTTGTGTGGCTATTTCGATGAGTCAGAAACTCCAGAGGCGCACTCCTTGACGTCTCTACCTTTTTCTCGACGTTTCTCTCATTTCCCTTGATGTAACATTCAGCACGTGACATGATATCATTCATGGAAACGATGGGCTTCTAAGCGAGTGACACATTGAAATGCCCCGGTCTCAGACTGTTCTAGAATGCTCCCACGGACATCTCCTAGTTCGGGTGAATTCCCTAGATGGTTGTGAGATACTCCTTCAGCTACTTGGAATGGGATTCCCTAGCACATGTTCATGCGTCAGGCTAGGTGTGCTCAAAACACTTTATTCTTTATCTATGTTTTAGCAACCGAGTGGAACACCTTCTGATTAACTCGAAAGGGTTTCATGAATCATGATTTTTCTATATCAATTTGACAAAAATAGAGAATCCGGTCCCTGTAGCTTTTAAAATAACAAATTGGTCTCTATAGAATTTCAAAATTTGCAAATATAGTCACTATATTTTCATAATTTGAAACTGGTTCCTAAACTCTTATATAAATATACAATTCATAATCTCTTTCCCATGATAATTGTATGAAAAATATGAACAACTTTGGTTATAAGATATTAAGATGTGAGCTTTTTACACTTCTTTTCTAACTCTAGATGGGGTAGATGGAATTTCATATACCTATAGAGAACTTGAAAATGTGAATCATCCTTTCACTATTCAAAAACACTCACCATGTAGGCATGTAATGTTCTATACCAGGACTGTGAGGATATCATTAAACAAATGTTGTATAAATGAATGGAAGAAGAAACAAAAATAAAACAAAACTTTTAACATTCAGTCGCTTGGGTGACATTGAGTTCCATCTGGCAGCCATAGAATACAATTTGTAAGTCAGGCAAGGAGAAGAATCACTACATTCAAAACCAATTTGTTATCACACATGTGCTGGTAGTAGCTTAAAAAATAATCACTTTTGAACTCTACTCTTTAACTTAACCAAGTATGCAAATATTTAGCTAACACTTCCATCTCCATTTAAATGTTGAAAAACAATGTTGTTACGACGCGGCCTTGTTTTGCCTCTTGTGCGAGCCTTGCGGCAAGGATTGAAAATATCTGTGTGTGTCTGGATGTCATTCTTTTTCTGTCTCATTGCCACATGCCAGAACTCATTTGCTAAACTTTCGAATGCTTTAACTGTCAATTTGCTGTTTCTGCTGCTTTGTCTCCTTGGATTTATATCAGCCTGTATGCTGAAGGTGAAAGAGACAGATTTCTCAACTTCAACACAAGAAATACTCGTGCATTGAAAACTGTCGTTGCAACTGCTACTTCTGTCTTCTGATGAAGCGGTTGAACTTCCATTATGCTGGTGGCTAACTGGATCACAAACATTTTGGTTGGCATGTAGAAAGCTAGCTTTATCTGATCCCGAACCTCCTGAAAAATTCTGAATGACGCGGTTATTCTCTGCCTTGGCACAAGCAGTCAATCTCCTCCTTTTAGAAGGAACAGCGGCATGATTACAATCACCTGATCCTACTCTCCGATTGAATTGATGATGCTTCATGATCTTCTTCAGTTGACTATCATCAAACACGCAGGTGTGTCGATTTTTCTGGCTTTCGACCATCTTGTTTACGTCATTATCATGATTATCATCATGTGCTTCTTTTTTAACGGAGACTCCACTGTTAGATACACCAATGCAACTATCAGTTTTTTTTCTGCCATATATCAGAATCTTAGATACCACCATCCTTGTTGAATCATCAATTGAAGAGCCGCCATTACTTTCACTTAGAAGATCGGTAGTCATCGTAGAAGCATCTTTCAATTCAACAGGCGGATATCTCTTTTGTTTCACCTTCAATAGTTTTCTTTCAGGAAGTCTATTGGTATCAATAGCTGATAACTTTGTTAACCTCTGTGTAATACTTTTAGAAATATCCTTGCTATGGTTTACTCTCCTAATATATGTGTACCCTTTATATCTTTTACCATCAACATCTACCTCAACTGTATGCACTTTATTAGACGGAACATATTTCAATTCCCTTATATCTAACGGCTTTCTGCTATGCACCAAACTTGTAGAAGATCGAGGCTTGAGGTAACATTGATGATGATCGTCAGAGAAATCATCATCGTTTGATCCTCCTTCTTCAACTTCTTCTTCTTCAAGCACAATAATATTTGGTTCAGCTACTACTTTGCTCAAGACATCCTTAACAGAATCAAAGTAATGTTGCCCTTTCAAATGTTTTCTCCAAGAAAACTTCTCAACGCCGGGAATAAGAAAAACTAGATAATCTTGATTCTTTGGTTGCTCAGAGTGCCAACCTCTTGCCAGTAAGCGGGGCCAAACAGCTTCCCAGAAAAGCTCGTTACTTCTGGTTTTGTTCAGCCGACATCCTCTTGTCAAAGATCGTATTATATCATCCGGTCCAAGAGAAGACAAAGCTTTGCAAGCTGGTGCTGAAAACTCCTCACAACTGCTCTTCCTAGGTTCCAAATCAAGCCGAGTAATGACTCCGTTCTCCTTACCAATACCTACTGCTTCCGCAAGAACGCCAAGTCCAACAATAGACTTCATAGAAGATATGTATTTTTCTAGACAAGTTCTTCCCTTCATATATGATTTAGAAACCTGAGTATAAATATAAACAAAGTGAGGACTGAAACTAATGATATATATATATATAATTGGCATAGAGGTTTCAAATCATCATGGTACATCAAAATAAAATGATAACTTGCTCAATTATTCCATCGCAATTACCATTGTATGTATCAAATGCACAGAACATGAAGAGATGAGATTAGACAGTTTAATACCTTAGACAAAGTATCTTGTGATTCTTTAGAGGCACGAGGATTCAAGCGAGACAGTAGATCTTGTTGCCTCATTTTGGTAGAAAGTCTCTTCGATATCATACGCTTTCTCCCTTTTAACTTCCTGCACTCCGACCATCTATGATATCCATCCGATTTGTAAAACTTTCCATAGTAAAATGATAGTATTTCTCCCATCCCTTTGTTCACTAAGAACTTTTTTATCAGAGTAAAATTCTTCCCAAAAATAAACAAACCGAGTACCAAGCTTTCTGCATCAGCTTCACTCCATGCGACTGAGATGGGCAAACAAATTGAAGGAGAAAGTGATTCATGATACACATGTTCTTCTGAATAAGCAGGATGCATTTGAAGTGAAAGCTGGTCTGAATTTGAAAGAATTTCCGCCTGGTGGTCAGGACCTATTTTAGGACTCCGGCCTTCTTTCTCGTCTAAGGACACCATCTGTGAAGAAAAATAGGAAAATAAGGTTGATAAGCATAAAGTCAGATTAAGGGTTTAGAAGAAATGTGATATAGGACATGTAGATTAGACAAAATCATGAAGAAGCTTATATCAAACATGAGTTGTAACTAGGCATAAATAATTGTAATTGACAGTGTTAATCACAAGCTATTGATATTTAACAGGCCACTGGTTTTTCAAACCATCATAAACTCTAATGATTGAAAGAATTAAGATTTCATTAGTATTATTATCCAATATCCATTCAACTATCCCTAAGGAACCTAAAACAGAAGAAAGCTTAGAGTACAAAATTGCCAATAGGAGCTAGAACATGAAAACCCTGACTTCATCACTGTGACTATTGTTGAGACAGGTTGAATATAAATAAATATATTTCAACAATGATTTAGGGAAAACGTATAACGAAAACAAGATAATGAACCCTAGATGATGAGAGTGAAAAGCCCTTAATTGCATGTTGAGAATGAATAACAAAAAGCACATTGATGGATGAAGAACAGGAAAATTAGGATTGATCACACACAATTTACAAGCAATCAATCAATAAAAATAAATGTTTGTTTGTCATCATTATCAATGTTATCATCACACACATAACATAACATTAACATTAACAGAAGAAGAACGTTGATGAATAGTACATGTTTGTTAATGTTTGAGGTTTTGAAAAGAACAACAAGTATATATACATGATAATAGCAAAAGGAATAAACGAGCTTTGATGATGATTGATAATGCAAGAAGATAGTGTAATGTAACCTGTGAAAGCGGTGATGAACAAAACGATGGAAGCAACAGAATGAAGCGAGTAAAGTAGCAAGGTGAGTGTTACTTTGATTACTTTTATAACACGCGAGATGAGTTGAGTTGAGTTCTATTCGTTTCATTTAAAAAGACCAAAACTCCTTGTGATCATTTTTCTCAACTCAGTTTTTAAGTTTAAAAATATTTTACAAATGAGAAGAAACATCTTGATTAATTTAGAGACGATTTCACCATATCTAAATCAACGGTTTGAATTCCTAAATCGGATATCATTTACATGCTTTCGACGCTACGACTTTCGTGGCGAGTCTTCTATTTCTTTTTAAATACATAAATTACAAAATAGAAACGCATGTGTTTTATCTAACAATTCTTAATTGTTTTCGCATATATTAGAATCTTTAGTTGAATCTCCTTCGTCAAATATCATTTTTTTCCCTTTCAGCGCGTAAACGGTATCTTGGTGTTTCTACTTTCGTAACAAACATAGTTTTTTTAGAAAACAAAAAATTCGAAACAAAATGTAACATTCTCGTTATAATTGATGTTACATGATTCACATGAGGTATGTCAATATGACGGTTGTCATATTCTAGACTCAGTAAATTACACAAACATTGTAAATAGAAAAACAACACAGACATACAATGAATTCATATTTAAAAGAGTAAAATAGAATCCGAAAATGAAGTAAATAATACTAATATAAATCTTACTCCAAATAGGGGCTTGAATACAAGAGGTACAACAACAAATTGAATGGAAAATATAGGAGAAAAAATACTTGAAATTTGAAACTTGCTTAAAAATAAAATGCAGAATTTAACTCAAATTTAATGCAAAATAAAGCTAGGTCCCTTAAAATCATTTTCAATCCCCTTTTATGTGTTTCCTAGCACTAAGTAGCATTTGGAATCGTTAAAATTCATGCTAGAACTGATGAAAACTGCCCAGAGAATATGTTGCAAATGTTGGGAAAAAAATCAGGAAACTATAGGTCTGGACGTCATGACGGGCTTCATGATGCATGACGGTCTGCCCGGTATGACGCATAAGTCTGGATTCTTAAGTTTGGGACCAAGGCAGGTATCATGATGCATGATGGTCTGCCCGTCATGGATTCTTCACTTGAATTTTTATGTTTTTTCGTTGAGGCAAGGTTGGGGGCATGACAGGCATCTTCCTATCCGTCATGGATTCCGAATCTTTATTTTTCTTGTTTTTCTCGTTGTTTCTCTCTAAAACCTATAACTATCGTTATCCAATTTTTTTTTTCATTTTCTTTCATTCAGGACAATCACATTAAGGTAATAAATATTAAAATAATCATTGAACACACGTTAGGAAAAATCAAGGAATTTTATTTCTATTTATTCATGCTTGCAAATTGATTTTTGATCATAAGCATACATTAAGCATGATTTTCTTATTTTAACTTTTGTGGATGTGGTATTTGGATCGAACTTTAGTGTCGACAAGGGTAGTTTCATGGTTCGACCGGAGTTGTGTATGATATAGTCGAAGTTCGTTCGAGCATAATGTAGAAATATACTAACTTGTAATTTAAGTTAGTATGTCGAATTGGGTCTTCCTTCTAAGCCCAAATGTTAAGTTAGTTTGTATCCTAAGTTAGCTTAGTAGTCTATAAATAGACTAATTCTCTCAGGCTGTTGAGAGAAGTTAATTGTTGGTATTCACTTGTAATCTTTAGACCTTTATTGAGAAAGTGAATAGAAAAACAGAGTTAACCAATTCTTATTCTTCTTCTTCATTCTTCTCTCCTTTTTGTAAGACTTAATAGGATTTATTGTGTTTGTTCAAGAAACTCAATCTTTTTCTCATATTTTGGTTTGTTCATGATGACATCAATTCACAACAAACTGGTGCGGTGAGCGTGGAGGAGAAGATGTCGTCAACAAAGTATGAGATTGAAAAATTCACCGGTGTGAATGATTTCGGTTTGTGGCGCTTGAAGATGCAAGCCCTTCTTGTTCAACAGGGTTTGTTAAAAACGTTGAAAGGATCATAGAAGATGGATGATGTCCTATCAAAAAATGAGAAGATAACGATGGTCGAAAAAACTCATAGTGTTATTGTGTTAAGCCTTGGTGATAAGGTTCTCCAGCAGGTTTCAAAGGAGAAAACTGCAGCTGGTGTGTGGATGAAACTTGAAGGTTTGTATATGACGAAATCGTTGGTTAATAGTTTCTACCTGAAGCAAGCTTTGTATTCGTTCAAGATGGGTGAAGACAAAGTCATGGCTGAGCAGCTGGATATGTTCAACAAGTTGATTATTGATCTTGAGAATATTGAGGTCAAGATTGATGATGAAGATCATGTTATGTTCTTTACCTAAGTCTCATGCTCACTTCAAATAAACTCTCTTGTATGGAAGATAGTCGTTGACTAGAGGTGTTTGCAGTGCGGTTTGGACAGTTTTTACGTTAAAAATCATCTGAACCGCAGGAGAAAAAAGCATGGGATTTGGTTTGGTTTGGTTGCCTTTTAGAAATAAAACGAACAAAACTAAACCAAACTTATGCGGTTTGGGTTGGTTCGGTTTTTTACAAGATTTTTATTGAGTCATACATACACCTATAGATAACAGCATAACTTTATATTTAGTTATTCATAAATTACCAAATATCAACAAAAATCGACATATTTAGACAACAACTTCTCATTCAATATAAAAAAAACAAAATTAGACAAAAGTGGAATAAAAACATAAAATAGTAGCACAAAACAGTATCAAAAATATTATAATAAAAAAGAAAAATGGAAGAGAGGAGAGATTAGAGAAGATGAAAAAGAAAGAACATAAGAGATGCAAAATTAGAGAAGAAATGTGAGATAAAAACATAATTGGAGGAGAAAATAATAACATAAAAATGAGCTGATGAAAAATAAAGAGCATAAGAGATGGGAGATTAGATAGAAGAGGTGAGATGCACATGGCAAAGAAGAATAGAAGAATGTGTGATACTAATAGGAGAGATTTGAGAAGGTTGAAACTAAAACTTTAAGTGTGAGTAAGAGAATATTTGTAAGGTTAAGGCATACTAGGTTTGGGTTTTGGGTTGCATGTTGAATAAGTGAAGTTTGGGTTGTAACATAATGCAGTTTAGTTCAGTTTAGTTCGGTTTGCAAAATACAAATCACAAACCAAACTGAACCACATAGTTTTGTTAAAAAATGACTCAAACACGTCCGAACCAAATGTGGTTTTTTGTGGTTTCAGTTTGGTTTGCGGTTTTCTATTGGGTTTTTTGGTTTTAAACACCCTTATTGTTGACCTTTGAAGATGTCCAATCTGCCTTGTACTATAAGGATTTGAACGAACGAAAGGAGCACAAGACATCTTCTGTTGGTGAAGGTTTCTTCGCTAAGGGGAAATTCTTGAAGAAAAATTATAGGTTTGTGAAGAAGAAGAAGGGTAAAGTTATACATAATTCTTATGGTGGTAATGCTCCTACTATTAAGTGTTATCATTATAAGAAGGAGGGTCATACAAGAAAAGTATGCCCTGATCGACTGAACAATCATGGTGGAAAGGATAATGGTAATGCAACCATTGTGCAAGATGGTTATGAATCATCTGATATCCTGATGGTTTCAAGCAGTGACTCTAGCAAGGAATGGATTATGGATTCAGGGTATACTTGGCACATGACTCCAAACAAAGACGTGTTTGAGGAATTGAATGATCAAGATTGTGGATCAGTGCTGCTGGGAAATAACAAAGCTTGCAAAATTGCAGGTATTGGATCTGTGAGATTTAAGCTCCATAATGAGTTAATAAGGTTATTGACTAATGTTAGGTATGTACCTGATCTTAAGAGGAATTTGATTTCTCTTGGTGAATTCGACAAGAAAGGATATGTTTTCAAAGGAGAGCAAAACATCCTAAGGATAATGAAGGGGTCGAAGGAAGTCTTGAGAGGCGTGAAGAAACAAGACTTGTGTACCCTTAAGGTCGAGGTTGTAAGTGGTTCACCAAATGTGGCATCCACGAAACCTGTGTCGAAGATTGAGCTATAGCACGAGATACTTGGCCATGTCAGTGAAATAGGCCTGGTCGAATTGTCAAAACAAAATCTGCTGGGTGGTGACAAGGTTGAAAAACTGGAGTTTTGTGAACCTTGTGTATTTGGTAAATCCTGTAGAATGAAGTTTAACAAAGGTAAACAAAGAACACATGGATCCCTTGATTACATTCATACGGATCTTTGGGGGCATGCAAGGAATCCTTCATACTCAGTTGCAAAGTATTTTCTATCTATAATTGATGATTACTCCAGAAAGTTATGGGTATTCATCCAGAAGACTAAGGATGAAACTTTTGAAAAGTTCAAAAGTTGGAAGACTCTGGTCAAAAAACCAAACTGGCAGGAAAGTAAGAGGTTAAGAACTAACAATGGTCTTGAATTTTACAATGAGGCTTTTGACAGCTATTGTGTTACGTATGGTATTGCAAGGCATAAAACTACTGCAGGTACTCCCCAGCAAAATGGTTTGGATGAAAGGTTTAATCTAACCATTTTGGAAAGGGTGAGGTGCATGTTGTAAGTGCGGGATTGAAAAAGGTGTTTTGGACAAAAGATATTGAACTGCATCATACTTGATAAATAGGTGTCCCTTGACAGCCTTGGGAATGAAGACACCTGAAGAAGTCTGATCGGGGCATCCACCTACTCTCGACAGACTTAGAGTATTTGGTTGTTTAGCCTATGCTCATATTAGGAAAGACAAGGTCGAACCTAGAGCTCTGAGATGTATGCTCCTTGGATACTCTGAAGGAGTCAAAGCTTATAGGTTGTGGTGCCTAGAGCCAGGTCACAGGAGGTGTATCATAAGTCGTGATGTGGTTTTCAATGAAGCTGAGATGACTTTCATGAAAATGGATGACATTGATTGAAGTTCAAAGATCTATGAAGAAGAGCTAGACCAGGAAGAGATTCCTGTTGAGGTGGAGCATTGTGATACTGAATCGCATGACCCAGATGAAGTCGAAGAAGAAGTAGAAGCTGCTGTTGAAGATGGGGAGACTAATAATAACTACCTCCTGACAAGAGAAAGGTCGAGAAGAGTCATCAAGCCACTTCAGAGACTTGGTTATGCAGATCTCATAGCTTATGCCTTGATCTCTGCAAGTGAGGTTCTTAACAGAGAACCTAGAGACTATAAGGAAGTTATGAGGAATCGAGATAAGACTGAATGGCTGAAATCCATGGATGATGAAAGCTAGTTTGTTACCTTGTTATAAAGTTTGTTCCAAGGTGAAGATTTGTGGTATTTGGATCAAACTCTAGTGTCGACAAGGATAGCTTCATGGCTCGACAGGAGTTGTGTATGCTGTAGTCAAAGTCTGTTAGAGTATAATGTCAAAATATATTAACTTGTAATTTAAGTTAGTATTTCGAATTGAGCCTTGCTTCTAAACCCAATTGTTAAGTTATCTTGTATCCTAAGTTAGCTTAGTAGTCTATAAATATACTAGCTATCTCAGGTTGTTGAGAGAGGTTAATTGTTGGTATTCATTTAAAATCTTTGAACCCTTATTGAAAAAAACATATTTAACCAATTCTTATTCTTCTTCTTCTTCCTTTTTCTCTCCCTTTTGTAAAACCTAATAGGGTTTCTTGTTTTTGTTCAATAAACTCAATCTTTTTCTCATATTTTGGTCTGTTCTTGACGGCATCAATTCACAACAGTGGACATTGGAGTTGAACCACTGTTGGGTTAAGTAACCGGTGAGGGTTACCAAACTTAGTAGGTGTAGTTGCCTGTTATCGTCCTTTTCCATTTTATTAAATTTTTCTTGGCTAACCAAACTTAGTATCCACATCAAAAGTATGCATGATTGTATAAATAAAATACTCAATTATTACTTCAAAAAGGACTTAAAGATTATGTTACAAAGCAGATTTAAATCGATGTCCAATTTGGGAGGTTTTATGTGTTGGGACAATACTGATTTTGTCAAAAAAAAAATTCAATGTGCTTAACCTTAGTTTTCCCTCCTTTGAAATCGATATACTTTCTTAGTTCAATACCAATCATGAGCTTTTAAAAAAGAGTTTAAGACATGGGTAAGCAGACAACACAAGCAGAAATCACATGCATAAATGACTCGGCAACACATGCAAATGACTCTAACCAATAACAATTAAACTACAAAATAAGCATAAAATCATAAACTAGAAAGTGGGAAAATCCTAACTAGAAAACCATAAATCTAAACTAAAAAACGGGAAATTCCTCCCCCATACTTAAATCTGACATTGTCCTCAATGTTAAAAGATAAAAGTAAGAGAAAGCAAAAATAATAATACATAGAGCGAGATCAATCATCATTTTCTAGAAGAAGAAAAATGAAATTGAGATTGGTGACTATCGATCTAGTTATTTTCCTACAAATTCAAATAAACAAAAACAAAGAGAAAATATTAAATTAAAAATATATGGGTTGCCTCTCACGCAACGCTTTGTTTAAAGTTGGTTAGCTCGACTTGCTTGACCTCTAAGTTAAGAGGGTGTTTCTTTCAAATTTGAATCCACAACATCGTGTCCAACATCTTTAGGGATCCATTTGAACATATCCAACCATTTCCCATGTATTTTACCCTTTTCTCCCTTTCTTTTGTGGGGAGGTTTATACTTGAGGTCTGGTGGTAGAGATTTCTTCTTCACCTTTCAGGTCATCCCGTGTGCTAGAGTTAAGCTTTCTTTATTAAAGTTATGGTCTTGAGTAGCAGGGCTTCCAACTAGCAAGACCTCAACTTTTTTTTGTCTTTTTTATCCTGGATGATGTCACTCATTACGTATGCTTTTAGTATTTTAGGGGAAATTTGTCAGGAGGGGGACTCATCGACGTGTCTTTCAACTATGTCGAATCTGCAACAAAAATTATTAAAATTGGGGCTTTTTTAAAGTTTGGACAATAGGAACTCGATATTTTCATCCCCTATTTCTAATGTGAGCTTCTTTTTTTCTTTTCTTGAATATACAAGCAACATGCTTTGGAAATTGGATTCATGTAATTAGGGGTGGCAAACAGGCATGTCCTCCCCATTTAGACTCGCCCCGCAAAAAAATGGGGTGGGCGTTCATAGTTGAGGATGCGTGCCTAAAATCTAGGTCCGCCCCTCAAAAAATTGAAGACGGTGCGGGAAAAGTCCACGGACATTGCACCTTTTAAGCCTAAAAATGCAAAAACTTATGTAAAAACTCGTACCCGCAAAAGTCCGCGAAAAAAACGGAGTGGGGCGGGGCGGACACATTAGAAGGTGAGGGCCTAAACCCTTGACCCGCACCGCACTAAAGTGCGGGCAAAATAGGCATGCCCCAACAGGTCGGACCCGTTTTGCCACCCCTACATGCAATATAATAGAATATGATGCTTAATAGAAGAGGAATTATGGCCACTTTATATTTCTTATGCTGAAATTTAAGCTTCTTATACATTTTTTTTGCAAATCGTTGTCAATCATGTGATTGGAATTTTTTTTAAACTAATTTTAGTTTATGGAGGTTTTGTAACCCCACAATCTAACAAGTTTTTTTTTAGTCAATCATGATGTTGAGTTTATATGACATGTCGTGCAACGCATTGTGTCGCGTCAACTTCTGTTAGAGAAAATAGACAGCAGGGACCAAAATTGTGGATAGAAAATTTTAGGATGACCATTCAAATTTTTAAAAGACTAAAATTGAATGTTGGAATATTTATGAGGATCTCAAGCATATTTAATCCTTAATTTTATATCGAACTAAAAAAATTAACTATCTTATTAGTGTGCTTTTTTACTCTAAATACATTTGTTGTTTGTAGGCATTAGGGATAATGCATGTAAATGAAGAGATGTAAGTATATTATTTTATGTTTATCATGAGAGATAAATCCATATAATTAGGAATAATTTATGTTTTTTTTCCTTTAAATTTTTAAATAATTAGTAATATTTGTAGTTTATAATTTAAATTATACTTCGTCCGGTCTTATATATAAGAGAATTTATTAAAAAAAAATACTTTTAAAAAAAATATCTGAATGCATTTAATTTTTACATTCCTTCTAATTGTACTCTTATTTTTTATTTTGAAAAACGTTACAAACATTGAAATATAAAAAAGTAGGGGTATATTTGGAATAGTAACATTAAATATAATAATAATAGATTAATTTTACTTATATTATTAAATTTTTTTATTACTTATATTTGAGACTGCATGGTATAATAGTATTATCGTTATTAAATTTTGTTAAGAGTTTTAAATATTTTTTAGTAGATTTTTTGGTAGCCATTAATCATTTTATTTTATTTTATTTTTGAGTGGAGTTAAAGTTTTATTTTTGTACTTATCTTTGAATTTAACAAAATAGTATTGTTATTTTTTTATATATATTAGACTATAAAAAAAATGAAAGTGATATATGATACAATTCGAAGATAGTGAAAAAAATTATAAAAATTAAATTAAGAATTTATGGGGCAATAGTTGTGATTTATTATAAATAATTCTTGTGAGGTTTGTTGAAACATATATTTGTGGAATAAAAGTTGAAGTTATGAAATTTGAGATTAAAGGTAGTGCACTGTAAGTATAAACTAGTTTTACACCATTATTTAATAGAATTATAATATTCTGCCATGTCATATCAGTATTTTAAAATTAAACGTGTGATTTGGCGGGATACACGTTCGTGATTGATTGACAGTGTAAAAATATTTTACACTGTCAGTGCATATTCTTTTTTTCTCATGAAATTTAGCGTACAATGTTAGATTTGAGAATTTCTTAACACACCACCCTTGTTTCTTAGGCACCATCTGAATTTTCGGTTTTGCCCCCTAATTCCGGATGTGCACATCCGGACGCACCATTTTTTTTAAAAACGCTGATGCGTTCCGGAAGTGCACATCCGGAAACATTTCTGATCTGCAGATCCGGAAAACAACAGAATTTTTTTTTTTAAATCGGTTTTTTTGTTTGGTCGCATATGTTAATAAATCGTCGCAACTTAATATACATTTGACAACATCCATATATAAAATAAAATGATATATATATATATATAATCGTACCTGGATCAGACAGTGATAGTGACCAACGGCGTCTGGAACGGCAGCTCCGATGGTGATGAGAGACGGCGGGGGGGGGGGTGTACCTGCAGGGTACTCCGACGCTCAAGTGAGAGACTGTATAGAATATCAGCAAATACAGAAAGTGTGAATGGTTGGAAGAAAGTGTCTAACCTGGCCCTCTCAAATGAGAGGGTATTTATAGAGAGCCCCCAGCGCGGGGCCAACGGTTACCTGCAATGGGCTGGATCAACTAGGCCCACTCCAAGTAACTGATAGGGCTTACGTGTAGTAGTGAAGACCAGCACGTGGTCTTCGCCCTAGAGTAACTGCTCCTAGATTTCCGGAAGTAGGGCAGACCGAATCTTTCGGAAGTGGGAGGTTACTTGGAACGTGTCCACGCGGGATGGACCGTTGGGTGCTCCTCGCGGGGGAGGAGCCTTCTGTGGTCGAGGAGATGTGAAACCCGTAGAAAGGGCACGACCTCGCGGGGAGGGATAGTGTCCGTCGAGGAGTGACGTGTAGCATGCTCGCGGGGGAGAAGCTAGACTGTCGAAGAGTCACATCTCAGCGGGGTGTGATGTCCCCCTCTCCTATTGTCACACGTGCCCGACACTGCCTAAGTGCCCGGCGAAACTGTGGCTAGCACGTGGCAGTGGCAGTCGCGTGTCTTGCAGAAGGACCTTATTGTGCCTCCCCAGGCTGTATGGGGTTGGGCCTGCTCGACGGTTGGACAGCCTCGGCCCAGTCCAGAACAGGAGCCCCCCAAGTCGTTGCTCTGAGATGTCAGAGCAATGACTTAAGGGTTATTGGCATGTCGGGGATACGCCAAGAGAGGGACCGAGGAGGCCATTCTCGTGCTCGACGTTCCTATAGCCGCACATAAGTCAGGCATCGGACAGCTGTGTTTGGTCACAACGCCGGGGAGACGAGGGGTTTCAGATTCGAAACGTTGGGGAAAACTGAAACGACACGCGTGGGAGGATGGACGGCTGCATGTGTGCCACGTGTCGTCTGTCATTATTACCTAGGGAGGCTAGGGCGGCTGGCTAGTGTAGTGCACTCAAGTGCCCTATGTCCCTCGAGTTCTGCGAGAACCCTTATAAAAACTCCTCCCCTCGCTCATTTCTCACTTTTCCGTTTCTCTCTCAACAACCTCGCTCCTTCTCTCTCTACCTTCTACAGCAGTCGTTCGCCGCCGTCAACCGCCGGAAACTCCGCGTCGGAACCCTAAATCGCCGCTTATAAGGTATTTTCTCCAAAACTGGTCTTTTTCTTGCGTTTCTTTTTAATTTTAACTAGTGTATAGCATTTCCTGGGTGAACTGATGAAGTTCCCACGAGAAATGAAAGGATTCTTGGTGAATACGGCGGGAATCTTTAGTTGTTGAGAGAGGGGGTGCTAAGAATTTCACCCGCTTTTGTTAAATATCTCGGGGACCAGGGATGAACATCTCGGGGACACGTTGAATGTCCCGGGGTCCCCAATAATTACTCTTTTCATTAGCGTCACGGGAACACGGGGGCAGAATTTTCTGGGGAGGCGACGAGTTCCCCGGTGAACATGTTGATCCTCGACTAGTTATGTCGGGGAACCGAGAGAGCCTTGCCCCTTCCTCGCTCGTTCGCTTGAACAGCGGTGGAGGGGTGAATTTGATATGACCCATCGAATTCACCGTTTCCTTCTGCTTTTCAGGTAAATGGACGATTTGGCTGCGAAGGTGGCCGTTGGATCTTTCGAAGAAGACGACCAACCCGAATCCCCTATGGCTCACATAGCTTTCGCCCAGGAGCGCCCGCTCGAGGAGTGGGTCTGTGAGGAAGCCCTGGAGATGTCGTCTATCTTTGTCTACAAAGACATGGACGACGCGTTCTGCACCGTCGAGCATAGGCTCATCGGGTCTGACAAATCCTGGAAGGTTTTCCGCCCAGAGGAGCATCATCTGATATGTTCGCCTTATCGGGGAATGCGCATCCCGTTATATGAATTCGTGTTCGACAAGGCGGGGTGGAGGCTGCCCTTCACAGACTTACAAGAGGGGATCTTCGCCTGTTGAAGCTGGGCCCCTCGCAGATTTATCCGAATTCACTGGCCTTCATCCGGGCCTTCGAGCTTGTCTGTAAGCATTTAAAAATAGTTCCGACAGTGTCCCTCTTCTTTCGGATATTCCATCTTCAAAGGTCGTCGGCCGGTGGACGACACGGATGGGTGTCCTTCAAGCAAAGCAAAGCTTTGTTCCATACGTATTTAGATTCCGTCTGGGACTTCAAGTTCCGCTACTATTTCATGAAGCCGGTCACCCTCGGGGCCATCCACTCGCTGTACCGGAAAGTCACCCGCGAGGTCGACGGTCGCTCCGAGGAGGTTCTGGAATACTTCAAGAAGGGAGTTGACAAATACAAGGTGAAACATAATCAGTTGGACGTCGATGACCGGGCGGCTTACGATAAAATCGTCGCTTTCGTCGAGAGCTTCAACGAAGCCCGGTACGAAACGCTGGACGGCGAGCCTATAACGGGAGCAGACGGGCAGGTGAAGAAACAACGTCGTTTGATCAATACCCGTGTTCTGCTCGAGACCTTCTCCGACGAAGAAGCAGTCGAGTTATTAGGTGGTGAAAACATCCACGATCTAAGCCTTCCTCGCGTCTGTATACCTTGCCTTACTAATGTTTTCTTTCTTTTTGCAGGAAAAATGGCCGGAGCCGAGGAGAGACTCAAAAAGTTGAAGGCGAAGAGGGCTCGGGAAGAGCAGGCCCGGGGAGAGGCATCTCGTTCAAAGGGTCAAGATGTTGCTCATTCTGGGGTCGTGCCTGAGGGTGTTTCCTCCGCCGCGATGCCCGAGGGTTCCAGCCAATCTCAGCTGACTGCGACCGTGTCGGGGATTTCAGACAGGCGGACACCTCCTGCTGGGAGCCAGTCTCCGGGTGCTCAAGGGACACCGAAACGACAACGGGTTTCGAACGCGGAGATCGTCGACCTGGCCCACGAAGATAGTCCCCCCCCTCCTTCAAGCTTTGAACTCCCACCATGCCATCAAAAGCCCCGCTTCTTCTCTGAAGTCATCTATCCTCGCGTCCCTCCCTCTGAAATCCAAGCTGTGCTGGGGGCCGCTGCGGAAGCGAGGAGGAAAACGATCTTTGAAGACATGTTCGCGGTCATGCGGCTTTGCTCGACTGCCATTGTCCTGAACGATGAGACTCGCCCCGCTGCTGAACTTTCTCGACTGCAAGAAAAGCTCGAGACCTTGGATACTGAGCTGCTCGACCTGCGCAAAGAGTTGAAGGAATGCAGGGACCTGAACAAAGAACAGAGCGAGCAGCAGCAGCGGGCTGAGACCAAGCTAAAGGAAGCCGAGGAAGCGAAGAGAGGCCATATTGCCCGGATCGCCGAGCTGGAGACAGAGGAGAAGCGGCTCAGGGAGAAGGTTGTCGAGTTAGAGGATGCTGTTCGGCCAGCTGAAGGAGAAACTGAAGAAGATAAGCTCCTAACCACCTGAGCGGCGCTGGTGGCCCAACTCAGGAGACTCGAGCAGGATCTCCGGCTAGCCGAGGATGATTCTCTTGAAACTGCGGGCATAGGGTTCCGAAATGCAGTGGCGCAGCTTCGAATCCTAAATCCCGACCTGGTGACCGATGGGGCAGATGCTGACTACGAGGTGGTCGACGGTCGGATAGTTCCGCCCGGGCAAGGAGGAAATGCCAACGAGGGAGGTGGGCCAGACGCCGCTGAGACTTCCGTAGAGTATGAATATAGTTTGCTTGGCCTGCGTGCCATTTTGTTGTTTTTGCCCGACTTGTGGGCTTACTTGATGTAATATTCGCACAATGGTTATTTTTGCTCGGCTTGTGGGCTTATATATGTAACATTCGTACAATGGGCTTTGCCCGATTTTCATACTTCGCTATGCCTCTTTATTAATTTTGCTTGTGTGTGATATTTTATACATTACTTATTTTTGCCTAAGCAGTTGAGATCACTGGCGCCTTGGGAGTTTGCTCGACTCTGATGATCCTCGACTGCGGAGAGAGCTAGTTGATTGGTCGGGGGTTGTACCCCGACCTTCAACGAGGCCAAGACGTCGGTCGAGGTCTTAGCTTCGTGGCGCGAACTTCCCATCGCGAGCTGGGTGTTCTGCCTAACTGGTACGTCGACGACGGAGCTCGATTGAGGCCTCCTCGTCGGGCCAAAAAGTATCACGCACACACTTCATGGTTTTTGGCCGTCGTGTGTTATATAGAGGTGTCGCACATGTACCGTTGCTCGCCCCCGTGGCCGCGATGCTGTACTATCCCGAGCAGTGTCTAACTGTAGTATTGCCTGAGCTTCTCAGTATTCCATGGTCGAGCAAGTTGTTCACCGTGGAGGTTCTCGAGGTAATAGGCACCCATCCCCGTCTTTGCAGTGACGCGGTATGGGCCCTCCCAGTTTGCAGCCAGCTTTCCTTGGCGTGAATCTTTTTGATTCCTCCATAGGACAAGACTGCCTACTTGGAAGTCTCGTTTGATAACTTTGTCGTTATAACGCAAAGTTATTTTTTGTTTTAAAGAGGCTTCTCAGAGGGAAGCGTCGGTCCTTATCTCTTCGACAAGGTCGAGTTCCTCTCGCAGGGCTTCGTTGTTTATTTCGTCATCGAGGGGAGCTTCTGTCCTCCTCGAGGGTTCCCTGATCTCCACGGGGATAACCGCTTCGGTCCCGTACGTTAGGCAAAACGGGGTCTCCCCGATCGTGGAGTGTGGGGTTGTTCGATACGCCCAGAGGACGTTGTGCAAATCCTCGACCCACCGTTGTTTGGCCTCGCCGATTCGTCGCTTCAGTCCCCGGAGTATCACTCTGTTCGCTGCTTCGGCCTGCCCATTGGTTTGAGGGTGTTCGACCGACGTGAAGTGCTGTTTTGTGCCCAGTTTGGCGACGAAGTCTTGGAAGTTCCTGTCGGTGAACTGTGTCCCGTTGTCCGTGACAATGGCTTGGGGCACCCCGAATCGGGCGAGGATGTTTCTCTTGTAGAAACGGAGTATGTTGAAAGCAATGGTTTTGGCCAGCGCCTCGGCCTCAATCCACTTCGTGAAGTAATCCACCCCAACGATGAGGTACTTGTTTTGGTACGACCCCCTGACGAAAGGTCCGAGGATATCCATTCCCCACCGCGCAAATGGCAATGGGGACGACAACGACTTAAGCTCGTTTGGAGGAGCGAGGTACATGTCTCCGTGTCTTTGGCAGCGGTCACATTTCTTAACGTGCTCCTTTGCATCATGTTGCATAGTGGGCCAATAATACCCTGCCCGGAGTGCTTTTCGGGCTAGAGACCTTCCGCCGAGGTGCTGGGCGTTGATCCCTTCGTGGATTTCTTGGAGGATCCCCGAAACTTTGCCTTCTTCGACACGCCGAAGTAAGGGAATGGAGAATCCTCGACGGTATAGCTTACCTTCGACGACGGTATACATACATGTCCGCCTCTTGACTATCCCCGCTTCTTTAGGATCGTCGGGCAGTTTGCCCATCGTCAAGTATTCGTAAACTGGGGTCATCCAACAGTTCGCGTCCCCGATTACGTTGACCTCTGTGGTCGGTGCGGTTTTGTTTATGCTCGGCTGGGTCAGTATCTCCTGGATAACTTATTTGTTCCCTCCTTTTTTCTTAGTGCTCGCAAGCTTGGAGAGCACGTCTGCTCGAGTGTTGTGCTCGCGCGGGATGTGAGCCACTTCCGCGGAGACAAATTTCTTCAACTTTTCTTGCACCAGGGTTAGGTACTCGATGAGACTATCGTTTTTGGCCTGGAATTCTCCCCGAACCTGCGATGCCACGAGCTGGGAGTCTGTAAAGATTTTGACTTCTTTTGCGCCAAGGTCTTCCGCAAGTCGAAGTCCCGTGAGGAAGGCCTCGTATTTGGCTTGGTTATTCGATGTATTGAAGGATAGTTCGAGGGAGACCTCTATCAGGATGCCCTGCTCGTTTTCGAGGATAATGCCCGCTCCGCTACCTTTTGCACTAGAGGCCCCGTCGACGTAAATCGTCCATTTCTGGGAGCCACTGGTCGAGGATTTAGGGACGGTCATTTCCGCTACGAAGTCGGCCAGTACTTGGGCTTTCAAGGCTTTTCTTCCTTCGTATCGAAGGTCAAACTCGGATAGCTCGAGAGACCACCGGAGCATTCTCCCCGCCATAACTGGCCGACTGACGAGCTGTCTGATGGGCTGCTCTGTCCTTACCACGATTGTGTGGGCCAGGAAGTAATGACGTAATCTTCTGGCTGCAGATACGAGGGCCAAGGCGACCTTTTCAATCTGTTGGTATCTGAGCTCGGGGCCCTGAAGGGCTCTGCTCGTGAAATAAATCGGTTTCTGTCCGTCGGGGGTCTCCCGTATAAGGACAGCACTCACCGCTTCGCCGGTGACGGCCAGGTATAAGAAAAGTGTTTCCCCGGTATCTGGTCGGGACAAGACCGGGGGTTGTGACAAGACTTGTTTTAGATGGAGGGGGGCTTGTTCGTATTCTTCACTCCATTCAAAATTCGCCTTCTGTCAGAGAAGCTTGAAAAAGGGGAGTGCGTACTGGGCAGATTTGGCTACGAAACGGGAGAGAGCAGTCAGCATTCCGTTGAGTGACTGGATCGACTTCTTCGAGTTCGGGGTAGGGATTTCGGAGAATGCCCTACATTTGTCGGGGTTCGCCTCGATGCCCCTCTCCGTGAGGTAGAAGCCGAGGAACTTCCCTGCGTGAACACCGAAGGTGCACTTGTCGGGGTTGAACCTCATGCGACATTTCCTCGCCGTGTCGAACACTTTCTTGAGATGAGCGACATGGTCGACTTCTTCCGCAGATTTGACGATCATGTCGTCTATGTAAACCTCGAGTACATCGCCGATATCTGCCCGGAAGACCTTGTTCATCATCCGTTGGTAGGTGGCGCCAACATTTTTCAAGCCGAAGGGCATTACGTTATAGTAGTAGTTACCCGACTCGGTCATGAAAGCGGTATGCTGCTTGTCGGTCTCGTCCATGGGGATTTGGTTGTACCCCGAATAGGCATCCATAAAGGATAGTAACTTGAATCCTGCAGAATTATCGACTAGTTGGTCGATGTTAGGTAAGGGATAAGAGTCTTTCGGGCATGCCCGATTAAGATCCGTGTAGTCAACGCACACCCTCCATTTTCCATTATTTTTCTTAACGAGTACAACATTTGAGAGCCAAGTTGTGTACTTGGCCTCAGAAATAAAGTTTACCTCTAGGAGGTCTTTTACAGCTTTTTCAGCAGCCTCCATTTTTTCCGGAGACTGCCTACGCCTACGTTGAGCTACAGCCCTAGCGGCCGGATCTATAGTCAGCTGATGACAAGCTACTTCAGGGTCCAGTCCGGGCATCTCTGCAGCACTCCAGGCGAACAAATCTGCATTTTCTCGGAGGCATGCCTTCAGCTGCCTCTTCGCCAGGTCGGGGAGTCCATAGTCAATCTTCACGCTTCGGTCCGGGCTGTCGCCTAGGGGAACCAGCTCAAAATCTCCATCTGGGACGGGGCGCGTTGGGTGGAGAGGCTGCCCGTTGATTTCAACTGGGAGGTCCTCGCTTGCAGCTTCTTCCTGCTCCCCGGGAAACCTGCTATCAAGGTCGGCCGCGCTGACCGGCGGGAGTGGAGCCTGCACGACGTCTGGAGGTGTTTCGACCTGAGTCTTAGATTTGATGCCGCCAACGACACTTAGACCCCTGATTACTGCGTCGAAACATCTTCTGGCCGCGTTGATGTCCCCGTGGAGAGTGACCACACGTCCGCGCTTCGTGTAGTATTTCATCTTCAGGTGGACCGTTGATGGTACGGCCGTTAGTTCCGCCAACGTGGTCCTCCCCATTATGCAGTTGTAGAGGGACGGGCAGTCCACCACCAAGAAACACGTCTTCACCTGTCTGGCAGTTTCCTCAATCCCAAAGGTGACCATCAACTCCACGAAGCCCCATGGTCGGGTGGTCGCTCTGTTGAAGCCTTGTAGGTCTGATCCTACGTACGGGGACAGGCGTTGCTTGGTCAGCTGGAGGGTCTCAAAGAGGTGGACGTACATGATGTCCACCGAGCTCCCCTGGTCGACCAAAATTCTGTGGACGTCAAAGTTGGCCATCTGTGCCCGGATCAGGAGGGGGATGTTGGCGTTCGGTGCCCCACCGGGAAGTTCCTCGAGGTATAAGGTAATCGGATTTGATCTTCCTTTAACTCTCTCGAGGGTAGGGGCTCGAGGAGTTGTTGCTTTCAGTTCGTCGAACTTCCTCTTTATTGACCCCATGGTCAGACGGTCAGGGGCTCCGCCAGATATGACCAGGGCTTGGGGGAAAGACTCTCAGGTGTTGCGGGCACTTATCAAGTCTTCAGCTGGGAAGTTCTTCCACATGTTTCGGACAGCTTCAGGGCTGTCGAGTTCTCCTGAAAAACCGAAGTCTTCAGGTCGCGTGATGCTCAACGCGACTTGCAGCGATCCGTTGTTGGGAGATGGAGTTGACTCCTCGACATTCTGGGCCTCCTGGCCGCTGGGGCGGGGGGCCTCTTGCTGCTTGGCGTACTTCTTCAGGTACCATTCTTTAATCAGCGTCTCGATTGCGTCCTTAAGGTGGACGCAATCTTCAGTAATGTGCCCGTGACTGCGATGGAACCGGTAATACTTGGACTTGTCAGCACTTGGTTTGGAAGCCGCCGGTTTTGGGAAGCGGATTCCCCCTTTGACGAACTCCGAATTGGCACAGTCGTTGAAAATGCGCGCGCGGGACGCGTTCAGCGGTGTGTAGTCTTTGAAAAGGCCAGACGGTCCCCGTGATTTGCGGGGCTCTTTGGTCCGGGCTTCTTTCTTTCTTTCCCCGCCTCGCCTGAGTGGAGGGGAGTCTTCTCTTCTCCTGTCTCCACCTCGCCTGGGTGGAGGGGAGTCTTCTTCCTTGTTGCCGCGGGGGCCTTCTCTGCGCCTCGAATCGAGGGCAATTTGTGCAGCTTCAGCTTCCTCGAACTTAATATGCGACTGAGCCCTCTCGAGGAGCCCTTCAAAGCTGCGGGGACGGTGCAGCCCGACGGATTCTGCGAACTTAAATCCTATCCTCAAACCCTTGATGATGAGATACATTTTGATGTGATCGATCATGTGGATTTCGACCGCTTCTTTGTTGAACCTCTCTATGTAGCTCCGGAGAGGTTCGTCCTTCCCCTGAAAGATGGCTTACAGGGAGGCTATCGTCTTCGGATGTCAACGAGAAGCCGTAAAATGTTTTCTGAAACGCTCCCTCAGGACTCTCCACGACGTGATTGACTCAGATGCTAGGTTTTTGTACCAAGCCATGGCCCCTTTCCGAAGAGTCGTAGGGAATAATTGGCATTTGATAGCGCCGGAGACATTCCTGAAATCGAGCAGAGCTTCAAAACTCTCGACATGGTCATCAGGATTAGATGTCCCGTCATATGTCCCCAAGGATGGGGGCCTCTCCAGGCCCTTAGGAATAGGGGCGTCCATGATGTGCCTGGCCAGAGGGGTCCGGTAATCGTCATCCTAGCTGGCTCCCAGAGACACAGAGGGGGAGTGTTGTCCATGAACATAGTGACGTCTCGGGGAGTGGTCCTTCGGGCGGCCTCTGGGCTCCTCGTCGTCCGGCCTGCTCCTTTTATTTTTCGAGGAGTGAACTGGTCCCTTTGGTGGCGGGGAGCGGTGGCGTTTCTGAGGATGCTCCGGTTGAGTACGCTCCAAGCGTGGTCTGCGGCCCTTGGGAACCGGGGAGGGGCTGCGAGATGCCTCCGGGGACAGTGAACGTCTTGGAAATGGTGGCGGTCGGTGCCTTCGCGGGGAAGACCGACCACGACTTTTCTCCAGCGCCTCAATCCAGATGTTCTGGTTGAAGATCATCTGGTTGGTCTGATTGACCAACGCAAACAGGGCAGCAGTGCTCGGATCCGCATTTTGCGGCGGGTCCACGGGCTGGAAAACGGGCTGGAGGACGGTTTCCTGTCCGTCTTAGTGAGATGTCTCGTACTCCACTTCTTCGGAAGATGGAGAAGCGGTGAGTCCGTCTCTGACGTCGTTCTCCGCGACAAGTCGGGCAGAGTTGTTGTCGATGTGGTTGCCGGTGCTAAGCTGCGCAATAACGTTGTCTAGAGCTTGATTCGCCGACGGGTTGGCCATGATGGTTGTTGAACGGAGAAAGCTTTGGTTTATCGAACAAAAAAACGGGGAAGCTTATAAGTCCCCACAGTCGGCGCCACTGATCGTACCTGGATCAGACAGTGATAGTGACCAACGGCGTCTGGAACAGCAGCTCCGATGGTGATGAGAGACGGCGGGGGGGTGTACCTGTAGGGTACTCCGACGCTCAAGTGAGAGAGTGTACAGAATATCAGCAAATACAGAAAGTGTGAATGGTAGGAAGAAAGTGTCTAACCTGGCCCTTTCAAATGAGAGGGTATTTATAGAGAGTCCTCAGCGCGGGGCCAACGGTTACCTGCAATGGGCTGGATCAACTAGGCCCACTCCAAGTAACTGCTAGGGCTTACGTGTAGTAGTGAAGACCAGCACGTGGTCTTCGCCCTAGAGTAACTGCTCCTAGATTTCCGGAAGTAGGGCAGACCGAATCTTTCGGAAGTGGGAGGTTACTTGGAACGTGTCCACGCGGGATGGACCGTTGGGTGCTCCTGTGGTCGAGGAGATGTGAAGCTCGTAGAAAGGGCACGGCCTCGCGGGGAGGGATAGTGTCCGTCGAGGAGTGACGTGTAGCATGCTCGCAGGGGAGAAGCTAGCCTGTCGAGGAGTCACATCTCAGCGGGGTGTGATGTCCCCCTCTCCTATTGTCACACGTGCCCGACACTGCCTAAGTGCCCGGCGAAACTGTGGCTAGCACGTGGCAGTGGCAGTCGCGTGTCTTGCAGAAGGACCTTATTGGGTCTCCCCAGGCCGTATGGGGTTGGGCTTGCTCGACGGTTGGACAGCCTCGGCCCAGTCCAGAATAATATATATATATATATATATATATATAAAATAAACGTCTGTCAAAATACAGTGCATACATGTAATATAAATATGATACATAAAATAAAAAACTACTGCGTATGGCGAAAGATCTCTCTTGGCTCCCCTGCTCCTCTGCCCCTACCCCCAACCTGGATCGATGTCTATGGTACTGAAGTGTCCCCCCAGCAATCACAATCATCCTATCCACGGCAAATCTGGCACCAGAGCCCTCAGGGAGGTGACCCGCCTTAATGGCCTGCTGCCCTATCTGTACTATCTGACGACAGCGTGGTAGGACATCCTGAGTATGGTTCAGCTGAGACTGTCGCTCCTCTAATATCTCCTGATGAGCAGGTCTGGGTTGCGATTGTCGCTCCCAGGATTTTCATCCAGGTACAAACGCGAAAGTGGCGCGGAACACAGAGTCGCCAGCAATGTATATTTATCCCAAGAGAGGGAAAGGGAACACCGCATAAACCTGAGGAAGAGGGAAAGGAATGGTCATCACAACCATAGCCTGGGTTCGGGAGTCGGTTACGCGAGGGGAAGGTGCTAGCACCCCACGCGTCCATCGTACTCGATGGGATCCACGCTTGTTGTCTAATCTAAGGGTGAGTTATCCTAAAATCTATGGCTGCACTAAAAAGGGGAAGGGGAAAACAAAGATAGACTCGGTAGGACGTCGACGCCCTAGGCCTACGTACTCCCTTTGTGCAATGGGAAATTCAGAGTCAACGTAGTTCGGACCAAGTTCTTTTTGTGTCTTTTATGAGCGACGTTAAGTTCGCGTCCGGCAGTTAGGGTCGATGCCTGTTTGCGACTCAGACGGAAGGTAACGTGCCCTTTTTGAAAATAGCCTTTAGTTTGACAATCCCGCAGGATAAAAAAGTTTAGAGTTTGTTTGTATTTTTTAGGACAGAAGTGACTTAAGTTAGTTCATAACTCAACTTGTACCAAAGTCTATGACACGGGAACGAATACGTCGCATGGTCGTCCCCAATGGGACGTATGCTCAACACTCTAGAAGAGAGAAGGGGAACCCCTCAATCTTCATTTCCTATGTTTAAGGCTTGTGCGCAAGGCAAGTTGACCTTATTAAGTATCTTAGAAATTGTTATGAGGTGAGAAGAGGGACTCAAAAGAAAAGAAAAAAACTAAGGGGGAAATCTATCCTAATGTTATCATGCAAAGATGGCCCTAAGGGGAAGTTTGGAGGGAGACTATCCTATGGAATTTAGTCCTAATGTTATCATGCAAAGGTGGCCCTAAGGGGAGGTTTGACAACAACCTAAGCCTAAAGAAAAGAAAAGATGAGAGAAAGAAAAAGTGAGGGTGGACATGGATAATTGTCCACACCCTCAAATAACTTACCTCAGCCCCTGCATAAAAGGTTAGTACAAAACAGACATAAGTGACAATAAGACAAATGAAACCCAAGCAAGTCACAAACCAAAGAGAAAAGGTTACAAACCAAATGAAACTCATCCAAGCCAGAATATACACCTTATAGGTGACCCACAATGTTTACCAAACAAAACCAAGCAAATAGAATGTAAACCAGTGGCAAAACAAACAAGAGAGTTATCAAAGAAGGAATAGAAGAAGGAATAGAAGAAGGAAGGTGATTATGCAAGAATGCTTCAAATAATATCCAAGTCAGAATGTGGATGACCTAAACATGTGCCTAAACATGTCATACAAGTGTCACATGAGGCATGCAAACAGATATCCAAGCATCAAACATCAATAGAAAAAGAAGGAAGCATATAAGGGAAACATGTTCAAGCATGTAAGATGAAGCATGAATAGCATATGACATGAATGCATGCAAAGCTCCAAGGTCAGAAACATACATCCAATGAAGTGCAAATGAATGATAAGGTATGGCATACATAAACCAAACATAAATCATGAAGAGACACAGATGAGAAGAAGTGAGAAGATAAGTCAAAGAAAAGGCATGCAAACCAAGCATTGAACATGTGCACAAAGTATGCAACAACCTCACACCAATGACCTATAATGGCAATCAAGTGACCTATAACAATTCAAAAATGGTTTATGAAGTCAAATAAGCAATCCCAAATGATGGCACAAGTGCCTTCTCAAACAAGTAATCAGACATGATCAAAGATGTGCATACAAGAAGACTTCAAGTGAAGAGCAATCAAACAATTATCAAGACATCTTCTAAAATTACCAAATTAAAACTTAACACACCTCAACCAGTGGCAAACAACATGTCAAAAGCTCATGCCAAAATTCCCAAGATAGGTCACTCAAACAATTATGCAAATTCAAGTAGGAAACATGGTTCAATATGCAAAAGAAAAGGACCAAAATGCAATATGAAATGATTTTAAAAATTAGATAAAAATGTTTTAATGAACTTAAATATGTTGATGAAACAATGAAAAAAGAATGGACTCAAAAGGTTGTATAGACTATGAGAAATAAAATAAACAAGTTAGAGTATGCATAATGAAACAAATTAAAAAAGAAATTATTCAAATAATTAATTCAGATGCTAAAAATAAAATAAAAATAAAAAATAAAATTTGAGAAAATTTTATAAAACTATAAATGTGATTCATGAATTTTCTTGTAATTTTTTAATGCAAGTATCTATCTTTAAAAATGAAAATGCAAATGATGCAATTAAATAAAAGGCTAAAATACAGTTTTGGTCCCCTTGTTTGTCAAAATTCACGGTTTTGGTCCCCCCATTTTGTTTTTTAACAGTTTTGGTCCCCCACCCCTCACTATTCATGTACTGTTCATGTACGGACATGTACGGACCAGGTACTATTCATCACTTTTTTGGGCCAAAATTGGAGTGGGGGACCAAAACTGTTAAAAAACAAAATAGGGGGACCAAAACCGTGAATTTTGACAAACAGGGGGACTAAAACTGTATTTTAGCCTAAATAAAATAAATAAATTGAAATAAACATGGGGGGTGTGTTCAGCAGCCCAAATACGTTGAAAAATAACATGGATCCAGCAAAGGGGGTGTGGATATCAAGCCCACACCACAAATCCCATCAGCGAAAAATAAAAAAAAACAAAGAAGAAACACGTGGAACCCAGTCAACCCTAGGACTCACCATCACCTTTGGATCCATCTAACGCATCAGATTTAGTCAACCAATACAACGTGTACTCATGATGAGAGGCCAGGATTCATACGCACACCATAACAAAATGAACACGCACACACCAAAGCACTAAGGAATTTAAAAATAACACATGAGCAGCACATGCTTATTTTAATGTGTTGGCACACATCTGACCACACGATTCATCTTACGCATATAAACCAGTCAACATTTCAAATAGTAAGCATGATGAGAGAACATGATGCAAGGCACATGATAATTATCATAGGACGACACACATACAACCATAAAATAAAAACAAAATTTAAAAGATGTGGCACGCTGTGGACCACACGATGAAGGCCATGGACGGTCACGATTACGTCTCCCTCCTTGGAACCCTAATTTCGTCGGCGATCAAGCCAGACGCCGGAGCCCTAGCTCCGGTCGTCACTTCCGGCCACCTGCAACCCCAAAAAACCCAGAACGTGCAAACAGATATACCCTCTTGACCAGAATTTCACCAGGATCAATAATATGCCATCAAAAATCACAAATAACTAACACATAAGCCAAATCGAATGAAATAAGCTAGGGTTCAAAAATTTCAAACTCATCATACAAACAATCTAAACGTCCAAACTCAAAACAAAATATACCAGAATTATCAGTGAAAACCACAGATCATTATGCATGTCAAAAATTTGAGTTTAGAGAGCATGCAAATTATCACTAACCTGAGATCAAGCAATCTGTACCCTTGCTATTAGCTTCAAATGGTGGTTGCTTCGTGCTCTACGGATCCCCAGGAAGAAAGTTGTGAAAGAAGTTTTTGAAAAACCCTAGTGGCTGATGAGATTCGAAGGAATGAAGATTTAGGGTTCACACTTGATTTCTCTCCAAAACAATGTGTCCTCCCCTCTAACCAGTGCATGAGTAAGCTTAAATATATTAGGTTATTCCACTGATTAGCATTTGGGCCTTGTTAATTCCTCACTTAATGAGTTTTGGGTAATTTGGCAAATTTGCACTTTAAGTTATACACCCTCCTCCATGCATGTACACCCAAACCTTTTATGATGGATCACTTATTTAACAATTGCTAATCACACCTGTATGGAATTTGGGCCTTGAGATGTCTTGGTTCATGAGTTTTCAATGATCTTGCAATTTTGCATAATATGAAATAAGTGATGTACAAGTCATGAAATCTCTTGGTTCAAAGGCCAAAAAGGATCCTTAAGGAATGTACTTTGATGTTAGAATGTGATATGAAGCAATGGAACCAAATATAGGTCACTATGTCCCAAAATGCAAAAGTTGTGAAAATGGAACCATGAGAAAACCCTAAAAACCACCTTGCCTTCTTTTGATCATAACTTGAGTTTCACAAACGATATGGAGACCATCTAGTACTTGTTGGAAAGGGGAGAAAAAGATCTTCAACTTTCATGTTTGAGGAAAATTCATTTGAAACTTCTTTGATGATGAAAAGTCAAGTTAAAAGTAGTGTAAGAACTTGCCCAAAATGGAAACTTTCAAATTATAGGTCATTTCCATATTTAGTAACTTTTGTACCAACCCTTGATTCTTGGTAAATGGTATGAAACTTGACCCTTGAAGACCATATGAGGATATGAGACCTTGAAAGCCTTGAAATTTCACAGTTGACTTCCCCTCTCACTGTTGACTTTTCCCCAATTCTCCTGATTCCCAATCCATTGGCCAATTGAACTTCTCATGAACCAAACTGATGGACAATCTTCCATTCCTAGATACTTAGGGACCCAAGGAATACCATGGAATCAAGTCTTGCCCAAAAAATCAGAAATAAACTGACTTTATAGCAAACCCTAATTTTGGTACCCTCAGTCTAGGAGGAAATAACACAGTCTCCAAATCCCAATTCCTCTGAATATGATGTGTATCCTCTCCAACAAAGATAAGATATGCCATTTGGTGATGATAAAAACCCAAGAAGCTTGCCCATTGGAGCAATAAACCCAAGAATCTCAAAACCCTAATTTTCTGCACTGGTTAGGAGAGAGTGAGCCACTTAAGATCTCTTGCCAATTGTGAACTCCTGATGATGTGATAGACCAAATAGGATCTCTTGAGCCCCAAGGCCCCTTAGTGACTCAAATAATGGTGGCATCAACAACCATTTCCCCCCCTTAATCTCTTGGACAATACAAGGACTCTTGCTTGACCCTTTGAAGAACATCTTCTCCTCTTGAACTGCCTCAGGCACCTTGACCCCATGCTAAGAACCAATGATATGCACACATGATAATGCAAAAATGAAATGAAATATAAGCCAGTTAGCACTAAAGGTAGGAGAGCAAATTTTGGGGTGCTACAGCTGCCCCTATTCAATCAACTTGGTCCTGAAGGTATGATAGCGACGGCTCTCAGACATTCCAGGATGCACGGGGATTGAATACCGAAAGAGCCCCAGAAATTTGCTAACGGTGAGAATAACGAAATGGAACGTGCTGAAAAATAAGGAGTATGACCTCAACCATACCCACAAAAATAGGACGAATACGACCTCAATCGTGCCCGCAAAGGAAGACTGACCTCAATCAAGGAAAATATGAATACGACCTCAATCGCACCCACAAAACGAATACGACCTCAATCGCACCCACAAAACGAATACGACCTCAATCGCACCCACAAAACGAATACGACCTCTATTGTACCCGCAAAGGAAGACTGACCTCAATCACTCTACCCACCAAGAAAAAATGAATACGACCTCAATCGCACCCACAAAACAAATACAACCTCAATTATACCCGCAAAGGAAGACTGACCTCAATCACTATACCCACAAGGAAAAAATGAATACGACCTCAATCGCACCCACAAAACGAATACAACCTCAATTGTACCCGCAAAGGAAGACTGACCTCAATCACTCTACCCACAAGGAAAATATGAATACGACCTCAATCGCACCCACAAAACGAATACAACCTCAATTATACCCGCAAAGGAAGACTGACCTCGATCACTCTACCCACAAGGAAAAAATGAATACGACCTCAATCGCACCCACAAAACGAATACAACCTCAATTGTACCCGCAAAGGAAGACTGACCTCAATCACTCTACCCACAAGGAAAATATGAATACGACCTCAATCGCACCCACAAAACGAATACAACCACAATTGTACCCGCAAAGGAAGACTGACCTCAATCACTCTACCCACAAGGCAAATATGAATACGATCTCAATCGCACCCACAAAACGAATACGACCTCAATTGTACCCGCAAAGGAAGACTGACCTCAATCACTCTACCCACAAAGAAAACATAAATACGACCTCAATCGCACCCACCGAACGAATACAACCTCAATTGTACCCGCAAAGGAAGACTGGCCTCAATCACTCTACCCACAAAGAAAACATGAATACGACCTCAATCGCACCCACAAAACGAATACAACCTCAATTGTACCCGCAAAGGAAGACTGACCTCAATCACTCTACCCACAAAGAAAACATGAATACGACCTCAATCGCACCCACAAAACGAATACAACCTCAATTGTACCCGCAAAGGAAGACTGGCCTCAATCACTCTACCCACAAAGAAAACATGAATACGACCTCAATCGCACCCACAAAACGAATAAACCTCAATTGTACCCGCAAAGGAAGAGTGACCTCAATCACTCTACCCACAAAGAAAACATGAATACGACCTCAATCGCACCCACAAAACGAATACAACCTCAATTGTACCCGCAAAGGAAGACTGACCTCAATCACTCTACCCACAAAGAAAACATGAATACGACCTCAATTGCACCCACAAAACAAATACAACCTCAATTGTACCCGCAAAGGAAGACTGACCTCAATCACTTTACCCACAAAGGAAATATGAATACGACCTCAATCGTACCCACAAAACGAATACAACCTCAATTGTACCCGCAAAGGAAGACTGACCTCAATCACTCTACCCACAAAGAAAATATGAATACGACCTCAATCGCACCCACAAAACGAATACAACCTCAATTATACACTCAAAGGAAGACTGACCTCGATCACTCTACCCACAAAGAAAATATGAATACGACCTCAATCGCACCCACCAAACGAATACAACCTCAATTGTATCCGCAAAGGATAACCAACATAAAGTGGACTTCGCCGGGGATAACGTGAAACAAAACTTCTGGTTTAAACCACCCCTACCGAGAAAGGGAAACTGGCAAACAAAATATGTCAAGCGAGAACTGACTACCAGGCGAGAACTGGATTTCACAAAAGAGAAAGGCCAAACAAAGGCAAACTTCTAACGGACTCACGATCCACAGATAAGATGACTCCGCTGGGGAAAGGAGAAGTCTAAATAAAAGACTCTGTCGGGGAGCACAAGCGTGAGGAACGCGTCCCTCCAAAATCTCCTGAGTTATGCCATCTCTGCTGAGGAAGAGAACTGGCAAGGAAAGTATCAAACCTGGCTTATGCTTCGAATGCGAATGTTTGAATTTTGCCGTAATGCTCCACACGAAGTGGAAATGCTACGCGTTTGAGGATGCAATGCAAATGCTTATGATATGCAAAAGGGGTCCCTCCAGCAAAATAAATGCTGGAGAGAAAAGATCAATTCAGCTGGGGATGACAAAAATAAATTGTCCTCTGAATCCAAGAACTCTGCTGAGAAGGACCACGCTGACCGACCCTTTGGATCAACAACTTCTACTGGGGATGAAATCCCAAAAGAACATCCACACTACCGGGGGTTACACATGTACTTTTTTGAAGGTGACCTCGAACCTGAGATTCCTCCTCTTCTGGGGGAGTTAAGAATGAATGCCGATAACGGAACCGGAAGTCTGTTACTGAGGATTGCCAATAACATATGGGCTTAGGACCTGCCGGGGAATGCCAACCCATAATACCATCCTGCTTGGGGAAAACAGTCCGTAATACCATCCTGCTTAGGGATACTGCTGAACGTAGCCTGCTGATGGGGAGAATGACTTTACTCCTACCTTGCTGGTGATTAAAATATGACATTGTCGGCGAAAGCACGCTTCTTGACTGGATGGGGGAAGGTGAACACCCTGATTCTGTGGGGAATAACGTCTTGATCCGGAGAAAATACTTCCCAAGTCTCCTGCTGGGGAAGGTCTGCTCTGCTGAGGAAAGGTACAATCTCAATGCTGGGGAGAGCAAATCTACTGGGGAAGCACAATCCTGTTGCCATCCAATCCTGACTTGTTTCTAAGGTCATAAATGGCCCTTTGAACTTTCCACTTGCCCCAGACCACCAGGTCTAATGGAAGAAATCATCCCAAGAGGATTTTATAGAAGACCGGGCATTCGCACTGCCCCAGGGTCTCCAAACTCTTGGAGAGATTTATCACATCTCGACATAACTGCCCCAGACTTCATAATCCATGATGTACATTACCTCGAAAGGATTTGCAATGACCTGAAATACTCTGTCCCAGTATTCTGAACTTTGAAGAGGTGTCTTCAAGTAACCATTTTCAGGAGTGGACAATTTCTCACGCTCTAGAGGTGGTCTGCCCCAAGTCTTGAAGGAACTTTGCCCCTGAATGATCTTACAGAGATTTGTCAAATCGACCTGATTGCCCCTATTTGGCTGCTTTAGGGAGAATTTTTCAGCGTGACTGCTCCAGATTAGCTGCATCCTATCACCATTTATCGGGAACCCCCAGGTTGCGCACAGTCTCTTGGCCACATACCCCTTGACATGATTGTCCTTCGGAGATTTCACCATCTTAACTAGGCGTGATCGAGCTTCTCGACTGTCGTTCACCGTGTATGCTTCTTGGATATCAAACACATGCAAGCAAAAAATGTTTATTATGAGAATGACAATTCTAATGCAACACTCATGTTAACCTTGAAGCTTTATTGAAAATACATCGCCAAACCTTGTGAACGAATCACTAGCTGGGATGCGACCTTAATTTTTGAATGGTAAAATAATGCGCACATGCAATACCAACAAATCTTATTAGCACAACTCATAGGAGTCAGGAACCCTATCCTGTTGAAGTACGCTTTCGGAATAAACCCTGTTTCAATTAGGATTTTAAGGGTTGTAACGTGGTCTGGTTCACGGTTTCAGAAAAAGGATTTATGGCTCAAAATTTATCGGTGCCCACCCACTCTTCGTGATGTTCTCCAGTCCTATGTTCAGTTAATCTGACCCAAACGCTCATCTCCCAAAAGGTTTACGATCTTTAAGGGACCCATGCAACTAATGGTTTGACACCTAAGGAGGTTTTTGGAGTGACAGTCATCCCTCTTTATCTTTTGTGTCTGTAATCACACGAATTTGTTCTTATCGAGGATTTTCTTTTGTAATGTTTTTCGCTTCTTCTTTCTTTTGCTTTTTTGATCCCTAATTTTTGCCTGGACTGACTCTTTTGAGTTTTTCGATTTTGAAGTCCAGCGCGATGCCCTAACTTTTGCCTAAGTCGCTTGTTTTCAAGTTTCGACTTAGCGGGCTTTCTTTTTTTTTTATTCCCCCTTTTTGAACAAAGCGTGTGACACTGGTTGTCTTACTTGCTTGAAAGGGTTGTGACTGCCTCACTCCTTGATTGTTGATGGATAACCCTTGTGGTTTCACATCTCTTGACCTCTTGACGGTGGGATAGAAGGTAATGGATCCTCAGATGCACACTCTCCTTGAAATTTGAATGCTCGGTCAAACTAACTGACGCCTACCCTGCCCCTGGGTTAAGTATGAGGGTTTTTTCGTACGAAAGAAGCTCCTACTTCAAGCCTCAAAGGGGATAACGAGGGTCTATCTCCCTTATATCTCCAGTGTTTGTGAATTGGAAACAATGCCTGTACATCCTTAACAGGGTTTTATCCAAAAGCGCACCATTAGAAATCTGCACTCTTATTTCGTCATCCTCCCTCAAGAGTTCTAGACAAGAAAATTGGTATTGCAGTGCATATAAACATTTAAGAGTGAACACGAATGGATTACTTCAAGAAAAACATGCTCATTGTATTATGATTGTCATTAAAAACAAACAAGTCTTACATGCATACAATGCTTTAACAAGAAATGAAAAAACTACAAATGAAAATGCAGTAAAGAAGCTGAAGATTGCCATTGCTGAGGAAGCTTGATTCTGTCTGGACGTACTTGCAGACTGAGTGCTCACTTGAGGAAGGAGGCTTCAATTGATGTACATATCATCTTCAGTGAATGCAATGACCTCTGAGTCTACCAGGTCTTGCACCTTGTGCTTGAACACGTTGCAATTTTCAATTGAATGACCCAGTGTGTCTGAGTGATATTCATATCTGGCATCCAGATCATAATCAGGAGGAATAGGGTCAGGAACAGGCTTGGCATCCCTTAGTTGAACCAGAGAACTTTTAAGTTGACGGGCAAGAACATCACTGTGAGAAATAGGGAGTGGATCGAAACTTCTCGCAGGCCTTCGTGGTCTTTTTTGTCTCTGTTGCTGAGGATTCTGCTGTCGATGCTGAGTTGGGCTCCTCACCTGCACTTGCACTTTCCTTTCCACATTTGGCTGAGGCACAAACAAAGGTTGCTGACGTGGAGCTTCTGCAGCAAAAGGTTGTGGAGGGGATTCACGAGGAAATCCATGATCTAGAGCAAATCCCACGGAAATGGGAGGATTAAGGACTTCTGTTGCGGAAGCGAGCACAAGACTGTTTTCCTTCTTTAACACTATATTCAAAATTTCCATGACCAAACCCATCTGAGTCTTCATCTGATTGACCTCCTCCTTCAGCATCTTCTGCTCCTGGGACATGACCAGCATGTCTTCCCCAAATTGCCTCATCTGAACCTTCATTTCAAGCATCTCCGCACGGAGTTGTTCCATGGCTATCCTCTGGTTATCACAGACTGAGTAGAATACCGATGAACTGGCTGATCAATCCTGTACTGCGGAGGAGAACAAAGTAAGAACACCAAAGATAAACACCTGTTATGCAAGATGATTATGCAAAATGATTATGCAAAATGCAAATGAACATTTTAAAAATTCGTAGGGCGATCCACCCCTTGATTCCAGTTTAACAACAAGATAGAACAGAACTTCTGCTCATGTATTAAGAAAAACCAGAGGATAACCAATTGTCAACAATCACAACCCAAAATAATAAGTCTGAACACAATAATCGTAGATCCCAACCAACAAGCCTGGTGGTGATCCAAATACAATAAAAGGATAGAAAACTACGGCATGTCATCAAAGTCCACAAGTGCCAATCCCCCCCATCCATCATGATCTTTGCTCCAGTCTTGAATTTCCTTGAACAACTTTTTGGTGTCGGGATGCTTCGGTCTCTGAATTAGCTCTTGAATAAGAACATCTCTCCTATGCATGATCCCTTTCAAGTATCGGCAATGCAACTCCCAAGCGTCTTCTTCAAAAACACCATCCATGCTAGGGCCCTCATTTTTAGGTCTCTTCACTTCAGCTTGGATCTTTAGTTCCTCTATGGAGGCTATGGCTTCATTGAGTCGACCCTCGACTGCTTGCCTCTGGAATACCCCTGATAGGATCTCAGCGTCCTTCTTCTTGAGCTTCAACTTCAATTGATCAATCTGAGCTAGATAATCATCTTCCTTTCGCTTATTATCAGCCATTGCAGTGTCTCAGTGAGCATTGAACTTGTGAATTTTCAACAAAGCCTCGGCCAATTCCTCCTTCTTAGACTCGAGAACCTTGCTGATACCCTCTAGAGCTTGCTTCATCCTTTGTCTGGCTGTGACCTTGTCAGCTAGCTCCTTTTCTGCCTTAGCGAGAAGCTCTGTCTTCAACTTGGCGATATGAATAGCTTCACCCCGCTCATGTTTCAACTGGTAAATCTCTCTTTGTAGCTCACTGTTTTCTTCTCGCAGCTTTTCCTTTTCAGCCCACAACTTGTTAAACTTCTCTATCTCAACTGTGGTAGGAGTCTCAATCAGCAAGGGGTAAGATGGTGGTTCCTTGGAGAATGGCAACAGCTCCTTCTCTACCCTTTTCTGAATCCAATCTTCATACGCAGGAAATGTTCTGTTATTGCTCTTCCCAAAAGAAATCTTCCCCTTCTTATGACGATCTTCCCAAGTATTTGCAGCTTCTTATAACAGTTCTGGACTGATTTCCCCCACTCAGATATAGAGATTCTTGGACATTCTCGTCTTTTGGTGGCTCTTTCAAGGCATACCCGGATTGCCTAATAGCAAGAATAGGGTTGTAGTTAATTCCCCCTTTCCTTCCTATTAGAGGCACATTTGGGAGACCTCCACAACTAATCAGGATATCTTGGCCCAACAAGTCACGGTTAACCCAAATCAGATTATCTGCCCTCAAGCCCATGAATCTTTTGGACCATTTCAATGTTCCTTGAGTATCTACAAATGCCCCAGATTCGGGAAGACGATCAGCAAACCATTTGTAGAAGACTGGCGCACAAAAATTAAGGGGTCTTCCCCTCCTCTTCTCGTTCTTATAATGCACTGAATAATACAGATCTCCAAGCAAAGTAGGTACCAGATTCTTCATGGTAAATATCCGGACAGCGTGCATGTCCACAAAATCCTTCATATTTGGAAACAACACCGTTCCATAGACACACATAGCCAAGATGGCGTTGAAAACTGACCAACATCTAGCCTTAGCATACACAGCAGCCTGTTCTACCAAAATTTTCACATGAAAGCCTTTACACCCTCCCTTACTGGCAATGTTATTTTTCAACAAAGATGGATCCAAATGCAAAGCCTCGGAAACCTTTCCCAAATCAGGAAGTTCTTCAGAAGAATAGAAAGGAGCTTCTTCTTTAATGGAAACATCCAGAATGAGAGCAAATTCTTCCAATGTCGGAGCCAAAAGATAATCAGTGAATAGAAAACAGCGCAGGTGAGGGTCATAGAATTGCACCAGAGTGTGCAAAGCCCTATACTCGTATTCAGTGATGTTGCGAGCAAAATTCAGAATTCTCCCATATTCTCCTCTAAAGTTTGCCAATACCCCAGGTTCTGCCATAGACACAATCTTGTGAACAGTATCCAGAAAAAGTGATGGGAACTTGTACACTATGATGTTCTTTCTCTTCTCAGTACTCATCCTTAATAGTCTTCAAAAACCAGAATCAAAGTTAGGATGTAGCCCTGCAAATGAATAAACATGTTAGGATGCAAAATAATGATGCAAATGCACACATGGGATCAAGGATGCCACACAGACTGGACAACTGCTGCACTGAACAACTGTATAATCTCAAGGATCTACCCAAATACCCAGAATACCAGAATAACCATAGTACCAAACTGATAAATCTGCTTATCAGAAAACTGGGTATGTTGAAGGTCAAGGTTACCTGCAAACCTGTAAACACCCTGCCCTCTCACATGTGGGTACTAGAAAGTCGAGGATCCTCAATATCACGGGCTCCCAGGTTGAGAAATGATGATACGTTCACCATTTCTGGTTTGGCATCATCACCAATCGAGGAGGCCTTAACTGATTCCCCTAAAAAGAAAACATCCTATGGCAAGTCCTCAGTTTCGGCACTGAGGTCGAGAAGCAATAGTACATTCATCCCTCGGGGTATAGTACTATCGTAAATCGAGGAGTGCTTCCACTGATTCTTTTCCAAAAGGAAACCTTATAGCAAGTTCCCAGCATTGGGTCCTCGGATCGACATGTGTAATGGGTTTGCCATTTCTGGTCTGCCATTATCACGTCTCGGGAGGAGTGTCGTTACTGAGTCCTCGGGAATGGCCGCCAGAGTCGACAGTTTTCCAAGTTACATTCAATCATCTGCACCAATGCGCAGGATAGAACATTACCAAAGAAAACCTCGTCTGGATGTGGGATTTTCATGTATACTATGTCTGGCCAAATGCCACACAAGTCACACTACTTTCCACGCTAATCCTACGTGTACTCTCAAGCCTGGGTATTGGGCTTATCTCTCAGAGCTCCCAACCCGCCAAACAGAAATACAGTGTAGCAGCTGATAATAATATGCAATGCAAAAAATGCGGTAAAAATAAAATACAACAAATAAAGCAAAACAAAAACAAAAACACCCAAAGAAACAAAGACAAGCAAGCGCTAGGATAGACTCGCTAAAGGGGATGGACCAGCATAGGTCAACAACGGTCCCCAGCAGAGTCGCCAGCTGTCGCTCCCAGGATTTTCATCCAGGTACAAACGCGAAAGTGGCGCGGAACACAGAGTCGCCAGCAATGTATATTTATCCCAAGAAAGGGAAAGGGAACACCGCATAAACCTGAGGAAGAGGGAAAGGAATGGTCATCGCAACTGATGACACTAAATTATATTGTATTTTCGACTCTGATTTCACATGCATATTAGTTTTTTTATCTTTTTATGCTTTGTTATTGTTATGTTTCCCTTTGTTTTCAGGTTTTTAATAAATCGAGGTCCCAGACGAAAAAGGGTGCAAAAAGGAGCAAGAATTCAAGTTTGGCAGCAATTTACTCTTGTCGCTTCTCTTGTCGCGAGCGCCCCAGGGTAGGCGACGACGTGTTCCATGATCTCCATAACTCAACTGCCACGTTCCCACGATCAGCACTCACCTTTGCCATTTTCTTCATGTCGCGGGTGCGGTAGGCCTGTCGCGGGCGCGACAAGGCAAAATGAGTTCCCGCCCATTTTTCAAGCCAAGGTCACTTTTGTCTTTGCACCATGCCAACTTTGCCTATAAATACTCTCAGAACTCGAATTTTAGGATCATCCAATCTTAGTTTACTTCATCCTAGGCATAAATTTCACTCTTGTAAAGCAGTAATCTTCTCACATCGAGGAGTTATTGCACTGTGTGTGATCGAGTTTGTAATCAAGTCTTGGAGTGTCTGTAATCAAGTTGGAGCACTTTGGTAGAAGTAATCCTGCCAGCATTTTCTTTTCCGTACATTGTACCAGATTTAAAGACTCCGCTTTGGAGCAGGTTTTATTTTAATCGCATTTACTTTCATTTATTTCTTGCACTTGCTTTACTTTGTTTATTTAGTGTCTTGCCTTACTTTTCAAAACTTTACTTTTCAAAAGACTTAATTCCATACATGATAAGAATTAACATGACTGTTATAACTACCATGGCTGGCTAAGTTTTAGATAGGTAAGAATGTAAAGACCATAATCACCGTAATACGTCTATATGCTAATAGAAGTACTTAAGGGCTGTTTTAATCTTTAACACAAGTTTTCTGTACTTAAAAGCAATGTTGGGTAAGATCGAAAGCCGTCCAACCATTTGTGAACTTGTTTAGTTCTCAACTGATCAAATACAGCGAAAGCGCTTTGCTCAGTTGAGTAGGGATTTTTAACACTCTAGAAAAGAGATTTTAAAACTATTTTCGGACGCGTTAGTGGGATTAGAATCTGGTTCATTTTGAACCTCTTTAGTTTAGAGATTTCAGGTCAAAATACTTTTCTGTTTAGTTTAGAATTTACATTTCTTAAAAGTAAGTTTTCCGTGACTCTAACGCAATGCGCGCCTTTTTATAAGTGACGATAAAGGGGTTAGTTTAGAGGGTAAACTTGGTTCTGACTACGCGAAAGCGACAGTTCCTGTTAAATTGAATTCTTTTCTTAAAATAGAAGATATTTCCCGTAAGTAGTTCTGTTGATGAATATAGAAATATTATCGGTTATGAGAATTACATTCAAGCCTATTGTTTTGTCTGAATTTTATTACCTCGTCATTTACTTTTATTTATTTTCCTCTGCATTAGTAAACCCTGAATTGAACTGCCTTAGATAAGCACTGTAACAAACGGAAATCGTTAGATCGACATTTGGTCTCTGTGGATACGATAACTTTTTATATTACTCTGACGCGATTCGTGCACTTGCGAATACAACGCATCAAGTTTTTGGCGCCGTTGCCGGGGACCAATTTCGCCGAATTACGAATTTCGTTTGTTATCACCGTTTAGACTAGGGCCGCACGAACTGGTCGATGCGAAGATCTCGCAGCTCCAGTAGTGTAATAGATCCTTTAGTGGAACCAGAACGTTACGCTCGCGCACGACTTTGGCTTCGTCGAATTAAGCAAGCTATGGCCGAAGATCGTAACCAAAGACCCCTTAAGGAATTCGCTCAGCCTGCTGACGAAGAACCGAGCTCTAGTATAGTTAACCCTACCATACCTGCCAATAATTTTGAACTAAAATCGTCCCTATTACAACTAGTCCAACAAAACCAATTCGCAGGACTACCATCTAAAAACCCAAACCAACATCTAAAAGTCTTTATCCAGTTGTCAAACACCTTTAAGACCAATGGTGCTAGTCCTGAGGCGATTCGTTTAAGACTATTTCCCTTTTCCCTTAGAGACAAAGCCCTAACTTGGTTAGATTCCCTTCCAGCCAATTCTATAACAGCATGGGAAGACCTTAGGAGAACATTCCTTGCTAGATACTTTCCCCCAAGCAAAACAGCCGTTCTCCGAAACCAAATAACAAGATTTACCCAAAACCAAGGAGAATCGCTATTTGAAGCTTGGGAGAGGTATAAAGACCTTCTAAGGGCTTGTCCACACCACGGTTTGGAGCAATGGTTGATTATACATACCTTTTACCACGGACTTCATTATAACACAAAGATGTCCATCGACGCTGCCGCTGGCGGTGCCCTGATGAACAAACCCTATCCTGACGCTTGTGGTCTCATTGAAGATATGGCTCAAAACCATCATCAATGGGGAAACGAAAGAGCAACAGTAGAAAAGAAAGAAGCCCAAGGAGGTAAACATGAGGTAAGCTCTATAGACATTATGCAAGCCAAAATGGATGCTATGGCCCTCAAGATCGATCAAATGTACGCACAACCAACCGCTGCAGCAGCAGTAGTATCAGATTGTGAACTTTGTGGTACTAAAGGTCATCTATCAGCTGACTGCCATCTGTTAAACGAGACTAACCCAGACCCAGTCAACTATGCCCAAGGAAACCCGTTCTCAAATACTTACAACCCTGGATGGAGAAATCACCCTAATTTTTCCTACAAAAACAATAACCCTATCCAAAACCAAGCACCTCCGAGATCAACCAACAATCAAGCACCTAGACAAAACCAACCTATGCAAGCAGTGCCACCTAAGCCAAATATTGAGAAAGTGCTAAATGATTTTATGACAGCACAAGCCCAGCAAAACAAAGAGTTCCTAAATCAGAATATTCATGTGAATGAGCTGCTTACCCAACTAGGAACCAAAATGGATCAAATGGCCACCCACAGCAAGATGCTTGAAACCCAGATCTCTCAGGTAGCCTTAAAGCAAGCACCCTAAACTACTCCTGGAGGACAATTTCCTGGACAACCTCAACAAAACCCTCGAGGGCAAGCTAACGTTGTTACCTTACGAAGTGGAACCACTTATGAAGGGCCTAAAAACCCGACATTGAGTGACTCCGAAATTTCCAAAAAGGATGCTACCCCCGAAGGTGAGAAACCCGTAGAAATTGAGAAACCAAAAGACAAAGATAAAGGAGAAGTTACGGACGAAGCTTCAACACCCCCTCAGCCATAAAAACCACCAATTCCCTATCCATAAAGACTTAAACAAACTAAGATCAATGACCAATTCCAGAAGTTTGTTAAAGTTATAGAAAAACTCCATGTAGAGATTCCTTTTACAGAAGCCATCACCCAAATACCATCTTATACTAAATTCCTGAAGGACATCCTCACCAATAAACGTAGACTTGACGATCCAAAACCAGTGGAGTGTAATTCCATTTCCGAGAACAAACTTGCCAAAAAAGACAAAGATCCGGGGAATTTCTCCATACCTTGTATTTTGGGGAATCATGTCATAGATAAAGCCTTTCTGGACTTAGGAGCCAGTGTAAGCCTAATGCCCCTCGCAGTTTGTGAACGATTGAAACTAGGAGATTTGCAACCTACTAAGATGTCTCTCCAATTAGCTGACAAATCTATAAAATACCCTGTAGGCGTATTAGAAGACATCCCAGTTCGAATAGGCAAGTTGTTCATTCCCACCGACTTCGTCGTAATGGACATCAAAGAAGATAAAGATATCCTAATCCTCCTAGGTAGACCCTTCCTATCAACTGCAGGAGCCATAATAGATGTCAAGAAAGGAAAATTGACTTTTGAGGTAGGTAACGAAAAAATAGAGTTTGTCCTAGCAAAGTTTCTCGCGGCACCGGTAATAGGAGATGCATGTTATGCAGTTGATGTCATTGATGAATGTGTCCGTGAACTTAACCAGGAGGATCCAATAGAAAGAATAAAACTACCTTCAATGCCCATTGAGAAAGATGATGACAGTATGGAACCCTACATAGATGATAGCCTTTTTGAATGTTTATCCTTAACTCCAGATCCTATACAAAACCCCAGCAAACCAACCTTAGAATTAAAAGAATTACCCAAGAATCTAAGATATGAGTTTTTAGACAAAGAAATGGACAGACTAGTTATAGTCAGTGCCGTTCTGAACCAAAATGAAACAAACCAACTCTTAGATGTCTTGCGAAGATATCCCTCAGCACTAGGGTACGACATCTCAGATCTTAAAGGAATAAGTCCATCCGTGTGCATGCACCGGATTTCACTTGAAGAAGATGCTAAACCTTCGAGAGAACACCAAAGAAGGATTAACCATATAATGAGTGAGGTAGTTAAGAAGGAAGTTCTTAAGTTGTTGGAAGCAGGGATAATATATCAGATCTTGGACAGTAAATGGGTAAGCCCTGTGCATGTAGTACCTAAAAAGGGAGGCATCACCGTGGTTCAAAACGAAAAAGGTGAGCACGTTACAAAACGGATAGAAGGAGGTTGGCGTATGTGCATAGATTACAGAAAATTAAACAAAGCCACTAGGAAGGACCATTTCCCATTACCTTTTATAGATCAGATGTTGGAACGTCTAGCTAGACATTCCTACTTCTGTTACCTCGACGGATATTCAGGTTTTTTCCAAATTCCTATACACCCTGATGACCAAGAGAAAACAACCTTCACATGCCCATATGGAACTTTTGCCTATAGACGTATGCCTTTCGGACTCTGTAATGCCCCGGCAACTTTTCAGCGTTGCATGATGTCAATCTTCGCTGATTATCTTGATGGAATTATGGAAGTATTCATGGACGATTTCTCAGTCTGCGGATTTGATTTCAATAACTGTCTAGTCAACCTTGAAAAGATCTTGAAGAGATGTGTCGAAGTAAACCTGGTATTAAATTGGGAGAAATGTCACTTCATGGTCACTGAAGGTATAGTTCTAGGACATATCGTTTCTGAAAAAGGCATTGAAGTTGATAAAGCCAAGATCGAGGTGATAGAGAATCTTAAACCACCCAAAACAATTAGAGAAGTTCGAAGTTTTCTTGGACATGCTGGATTTTACCGACGTTTCATAAAAAACTTCTCTAAGATCACTAAACCTTTGACAGGTCTTCTGATGAAAGATGCCGAGTTCATTTTTGATGAAAAATGCAACGAAGCATTCAACCTTTTAAAACAAGCTTTAATCTCAGCACCCATTATGCAACCACCAGATTGGACAAAACCTTTTGAAATCATGTGTGATGCTAGTGATTACGCTGTAGGAGCAGTGCTAGGGCAAAGATATGATAAGAAGTTACATGTGATTTACTACGCCAGTAGAACTCTAGATGCCGCTCAGCTAAACTATGCAACCACAGAAAAAGAACTCCTAGCCGTAGTTTTCGCCATAGACAAATTTAGATCCTATTTGGTGGGAGCCAAAATAATTATTTACACTAATCATGCCGCCATCAGATACCTTTTGAATAAAAAAGGATGCTAAACCTAAGTTACTCCGGTGGATACTTTTATTGCAAGAATTTGACCTTGATATCAGAGATAAAAAAGGCACCGAGAATGTAGTTGCCGATCACCTTTCCAGGCTCGAGTTCTTGAAACCTGATGTAGTACCCATAAATGATGACTTTGCTTATGACAGGTTAATCGCTAAGCTAGATGCCATTGGAGATGTAAGTTTAGAAACCTTAGAAGATTTTGAAAAATCCTTAGCGGTAAATAATGTACCTTGGTATGCAGATTTTGTTAACTATCTTGCTGCAGATATAACACCTCCTGACCTCAGCTATCAGCAGAAAAAGAAGTTCTTCAATGACGTTAAACATTTCTATTGGGACGAACCACTCCTTTTTAAGAGAGGCACTGACGGAATCTTTCGCCGGTGTGTTCTAGAGGAAGAAGTGCACCATATCATAGAACATTGTCACTCAGCACCCTACGGAGGACACGCAAGCACATCTAAGACTCACGCTAAGATCTTACAAGCTGGTCTTTATTGGCCAACTATATGGCATGATGTTCATACATATATAACCAAGTGTGACCCGTGTCAACGCTCCGGAAACATCTCGAGGAGAAATGAAATGCCATTAAGAAACATTCAAGAAGTAGAACTTTTTGATGTTTGGGGAATCGACTTTATGGGACCTTTTCCATCATCCTTAGGAAACAAATATATTTTAGTCGCTGTCGATTACGTGTCCAAATGGTTTGAAGCTATAGCTGCACCCACAAACGACACCCGAGTAGTGATTAAGATGTTCAAGCAGAATATATTCCCTAGATTCGGAGTTCCCAGACTAGTCATAAGTGATGGAGGATCACATTTTATATCTAGGATTTTTGACAAACTGTTGAGGAAGTATGGAGTTAAACATAGAGTAGCCACACCTTACCACCCGCAAACCAGTGGGAAAGTATAAGTATCCAATAGAGAGATCAAGCATATCTTAGAAAAAACTGTCTCGATATCCAGAAAGGATTGGTCACAAAAGCTTTCAGAAGCACTGTGGGCCTACAGGACAGCCTATAAGACTCCCATTGGAACAACCCCTTACCAACTAGTTTATGGAAAATCATGTCACTTACCCTTTGAATTGGAACACAAAGCATATTGGGCCATCAGAACCTTAAATTTTGATTACCTAGCAGCTGGTGAGAAACGCATCTTAGACATACATAAGCTAGAAGAGCTCCGACAATCTGCCTATGAAAATGCCATCATATATAAAGAGAGAACCAAAGCATGGCATGACAAGAAGATCGTCAAGAAAGACTTCAACATAGGTGACCCTGTTCTTCTATACAATTCAAGACTGCGACTTTTTCCAGGTAAGCCTCGATCTAGATGGACGGGCCCGTTCGAAGTTTCCAAAGTCCTAAAATCCGAGGCAGTGGAAATTAAGAACAAATCTTGCAGTCCATTCATTGTAAATGGACAAAGGCTTAAGCATTATGAAGGAGGTTACATTCCAACATACTACTCCAGGTTCACGTTAACAGACCCACCTATCCTCGCACCAGATACATGACTTGAACTCGTCGAGCTAACGACGTTAAGCAAGCGCTGCATGGGAGGCAACCCATGGTTCTTTACCTTTTCGTATTTATTTTCTTTTCGTTTATTTTGATTTACGTCTGTTTTCTTGTTTGTACATATATGTCTAACTTGTTTTGTGTGTTTGATTTCAGGGCCTGTTTTTCCTAACCTTTTCTTTCAGGATGCCACCAGTCGACGACATGCACGTGACCTTTAGAGACGACGCCCAGAGAGAGCGTTATGCGATGCTTTCACTCAGACCTATGGCACCCACTCGCTACCCAGACAGTGATTGCATGGAAGCTTTGGGCATAGAGCCCAGTGTCCGATACTTGACCCACCAGCTCAAATGGGACCAGTACGCTGATGATTTGCATCCCACCTATAGGAACCTCACTCTGGAGTTCCTTAGCTCTTTCTCCTATGATCCGTACTTGGGACCAGATGGCCACACCAGCTTCAGGTTATTTGGCACAGAGTATTCGTTCACCCATACTGAGTTCGGTGATCTTCTTGGATTTGAGACTGGAGTTGGCGCTATCCCTGAGCTGCCAATAGGTTACTTCATGAATAGAGACGTGGAGAAATTCTGGAGTGACATCTCTGGAGGTGGAGGCCCTAACCCTGATACTCACATTTCGCAGGTTATCCATAACCCAGCTCTCTGATACTTTCAGATGATCATTGCCCATACATTCTTTGGGAGAGCAGATGTTGATGACCACGTTACTGAGGAGGACATATTTTTCATGTTTTGTGCTAATCAGTCGCGTCGTTTAGCTTGTGGTAACTTTATGCTGTATTCTTTTAGTGGTGTTGCCACCTGGGCAGGAGGACCTATACAGGTAGGAGGTAATGTGACTGAGATTGCTGCTGCTCTAGGCCTTGGCCGAAAGCTATTTCATTTGACTCCCTACTACAGCCATACCACCATGGATATTGATTTTTGTTTAGATCGGGGGCTGATGAGAAGGAACTCCTTTAATCCCTCTCAGTTCAGACTCCTGATCAATGGTGAGACCATACATCATTTCACTTTGCCGGATCCTGTTATGACCAGTGTCCATGACCCAGCAAACTGGACATATGCCTTAGAAGAACACGGTGAGACGGTGGACGCACCACGACCCTGCCCAGAGCCAGAGTACGTTCCAGCTCCACCACCTGACAGGACCACGGTGTGGTCAAATAATCATTCATTAGGTACTCCAGATATGCAGACCTAGATGGCGATGATGCGCCAAGAGATAGCAGATCTCCAACAGACTCTTGCTGACCTACACCTGGGGATGGAAGTGTCAGAGCTGACCCACGCTACTGAGTACGATGTGCTGTATGAAGACATGGCAGAGCTCCGTCGTGAGATAGCGAGACTCCGTGGAGACGACCAGACTGATGACCAGACATCTTGATTTCCATTTTCGTATTATTTACTATATTTCTTATGCATTAATTTACTTCCAGTATCACCCAGACATATTTCCTACTATTTGCATTTGATATATTTCCGATTTATATTAAGGTTTGAGTTTTTTATGTTTATATGCTAATATTTTCTCTTATTTTATTTTTTCTTTGACAAAATATATAAAAAAAAAAATTTATTATAAAAAATATATATGCTTGTGAAAATTTTGTGCAAAACTACATTTTTAGGACATATGGAATGCTAAAAGACCCCCCAAGGCCAAATGAAGGACAAAAGCCCATTCAAAAGGACAAATTGAGGCCCATCAGCGAATTTGCTCTCGTCACGCCCGCGACACACCTGTCGCGCCCGCGGCAGCGTCCTTGTAAAATCGGGACAGAACCTCCATTTCCACCATTTTTGAAGCTCCAACCTTTTCAAACCCATTTTTTCCCTCCGAAAAATCCCTATAAAACCCCATTGAAATTCATATTTCTAGCATTCACCAATCATCTCTTAACTTTCCATTTCAATTTCCATCAACAAAAACCCAAAAAAATCCAACCTTTATCATACCATTTTTTCCACCCTCTTCACCATCTTCATCAATGGAGTTTAATGGAGTCATTCTTCGGGAAGGACAATCCGGGAATAGGCAAAGACGGCAACTTCAAAAGCTTCAGGATCGAGAAATTCTCTCGACGAGGTATGTCGACGATACTTGCTTGCACGCTTTAGGGGTTCATCATAGCATTTTCCATATGTTAGACTTTGTAGGTTTAGGCACTGTTTTCACCACAAAAGAACCCACCTATGAGAGAATGACAGTTGAGTTTTTAAGTTCATTGGTTTATACCGTTCGTCCCGACACTGCTAGCACAGTCGGTACCGTGCATTTTAGACTGTTTGCTGTTGAGTATCAGTTCAGTACCGATGAACTAGCAAGTCTATTGGGATTCCCTCATGGGGAGGGTGCTGTTTGTGAGGCTCCTTCAGATGCTGAATGGTCAGTTGGGATATTCGCCTTCTGGCGTAGGTTGTCAGATACTATTGTTGATTCCTTTAAGGGAATACTCGCCTCGACCATTCATAACCCGGCCATAAGAATTTTCAGATATCTTTTGGCATGCTCTATTTTTGGCCGGGAGAATCAAAACAAAGTTAATAGCAAAGAACTTTTGTTCTTGCAAGGATGCCTCACAAATGTAAGAATCAATCCGGTTCCATTTATGATTGCCCACATGTGCTTAACGGTAAATAAGGGTGGACCAATAGTTTTTGGCGGATTGATTACGTCTATTGCTCGGGCACTAAATTTGAATGATGAGATAGCTACTTTAGAACCACTGCCCCCTCGCACAATTAATTTAAAATTTCTAAATGACATGAAATTGTGCCGATCGAGGAGGGCTGGTGGTTATGAGTTGATGATTCACGGGGTAGCCGTCGAATCAATTGTTATGTCGTGCAGTAGACGTACAGATGTACGATTCGAAAGGAACTGGATCTATGACCTTACTGCCCCACCTTATCTAGGTCCAATTCCTCCTAATGTCCATGACAATGAGGGGCCCGACACAGATGATGAGTATGACCATAGAGAGCGTGTGTCCCCCCTCGCCCTACACCATCACACACCGCACCATATTCTTCTAACACTTTTGCAGGAGCTGCTCCCGGATTTTATATTACGGAGGAGATGTGGCGAGACCATATGGCTAGAGAAGCACGGCATGAAGACCTGCTCTCTTCCATTCAGCAACAGATGGCGGACCAGATGAGCTTCATGCAAGAGTCGCGGCGGAGAGCAGACCAATCTTACGAGACCATCTCCCGTACTCTGCTTGCGATCACCAATGAGCAGTCCCGTCAACAGCAATATAATCATCAGCACTTTCAACTTATGGAGGCCACTCAGGGTTCCATCTTAGGTAACCTTCATGAGGTGAAAGCTGCTTAGGCAGAATTGCAGGCTAGGATGGACCAGCGAGACCATCACCGTAGCAGATCCCGTCGTTCCGAGCGTTCAGCACAAGGCGGCGAGGGCACCAGCGGTCCTCACTAGTTTTGCCAGGTTCCTTTCTCCTTAGCTTACTTCGAAACATTGGGGACAATGTTTGATTTAAGTGTGGGAGGAGATTTTATCATTTTTATATCCGACGTTTTAGTAGTTTATTTTATTTCCCTTCAGTTATTTACTTTTGTTTCTGTTTTAGAAAATGCATGTGTTTGAAGAGTCATTAGTATAAGTATATTTTTTGGTTCACCTTCATTTTTTCCCACATAAATAAAAAATAAAAAACAAAAAAAAATTTTTTAGAAAAAAGTGTTGTTCTGAAAAATTTCTGGACTTTAAGACAGGTTCGGGTTAGGATGTGGTGACTTGGGAGAACCTTCGAAACATCAGTATCGTCCTTACACCATGAACTTCGTAAATATAAGAATCACACCTGAAACCCCATCTACCATGGCCCTACTTTCATTTCAAAATCATCCTTAGTAGTTTATTTCAGCAATCAGCTCCGGCCTAAACATGTTCTAAGTAGGAGACCGACGAATATAAGTGACTGATCTGAGTGCAAGAAAAAAAAAGCAAAGAGAAAAAAAAATTTATCTGCACCGTTGCTACAAAAAAAAAAGAAAAAAAAAAGAGAAAAGTAATAAGATGTTTAGCTCGCTCATTTCAGTTGGTTCAGAGGTATCTGGCGCTGAACTCGGTAGGGCGGATTACGATCCGATCCCCCACAACCGCACTTGAGAGGAATAAAAGGATTTTACACAGTTCCTTGTGCCAGAAATCCGGTATGAAAAGATCAGAATCACTAACAAGTCACTCTACCATGAAGCATGTGCGGAAAACGGGCTTAATGTGATTGCACTTGAATGAAAAGGACTCAAAAGAGATGGAAAAGGATGGCCTAAGTATTGTGGGATATAATGGGTTGATTAGTATAGGAGTGAAGTTTATGTCCGTATTTGCGGATTAGTGTCATCACGATGCCCTTGGTTCACTCAGTTAGTACCGACCACTGCATCCAGACTCGGACTTAGAAGCCCTTTTCGCCCAAAAATCATCGATCAACACTGATTTTTCTATGAGCTTTAAATGTTTTGCTTGAGGACAAGCAAAGGTCTAAGTGTGGGAGAATTTGATGACACTAAATTATACTGTATTTTCGACTCTGATTTCACATGCATATTAGTTTTTTTTTTATCTTTTTATGCTTTGTTATTGTTATGTTTCCCTTTGTTTTCAGGTTTTCAATAAATCGAGGTCCCAGACGAAAAAGGGTGCAAAAAGGAGCAAGAATTCAAGTTTGGCAGCAATTTACTCTTGTCGCTTCTCTTGTCGCGAGCGCCCCAGGGTAGGCGACGACGTGTCCCATGATCTCCACAACTCAACTGCCACGTTCCCACGATCAACACTCACCTTTGCCATTTTCTTCATGTCGCGGGCGCGATAGGCCTGTCGCGGGCGCGACAAGGCAAAATGAGTTCCCGCCCATTTTTCAAGCCAAGGTCACTTTTGTCTTTGCACCATGCCAACTTTGCCTATAAATACTCTCAGAACTCGAATTTTAGGATCATCCAATCTTAGTTTACTTCATCCTAGGCATAAATTTCACTCTTGTAAAGCAGTAATCTTCTCACATCGAGGAGTTATTGCACTGTGTGTGATCGAGTTTGTAATCAAGTCTTGGAGTGTCTGTAATCAAGTTGGAGCACTTTGGTAGAAGTAATCCTGCCAGCATTTTCTTTTCCGTACATTGTACCAGATTTAAAGACTCCGCTTTGGAGTAGGTTTTATTTTAATCGCATTTACTTTCATTTATTTCTTGCACTTGCTTTACTTTGTTTATTTATTGTCTTGCCTTACTTTTCAAAACTTTACTTTTCAAAAGACTTAATTCCATACATGATAAGAATTAACATGACTGTTATAACTACCATGGCTGGCTAAGTTTTAGATAGGTAAGAATGTAAAGACCATAATCACCGTAATACGTCTATATGCTAATAGAAGTACTTAAGGGTTGTTTTAATCTTTAACACAAGTTTTCTGTACTTAAAAGCAATGTTGGGTAAGATCGAAATCCGTCCAACCATTTGTGAACTTGTTTAGTTCTCAACTGATCAAATACAGCGAAAGCGCTTTGCTCAGTTGAGTAGGGATTTTTAACACTCTAGAAAAGAGATTTTAAAACTATTTTCGGACGCGTTAGTGGGATTAGAATCTGGTTCATTTTGAACCTCTTTAGTTTAGAGATTTCAAGTCAAAATACTTTTCTGTTTAGTTTAGAATTTACATTTCTTAAAAGTAAGTTTTCCATGACTCTAACGCAATGCGCGCCTTTTTATAAGTGACGATAAAGGGGTTAGTTTAGAGGGTAAACTTGGTTCTGACTACGCGAAAGCGACGGTTCCTGTTAAATTGAATTCTTTTCTTAAAATAGAAGATATTTCCCGTAAGTAGTTCTGTTGATGAATATAGAAATATTATCGGTTATGAGAATTACATTCAAGCCTATTGTTTTGTCTGAATTTTATTACCTCGTCATTTACTTTTATTTATTTTCCTCTGCATTAGTAAACCCTGAATTAAACTACCTTAGATAAGCACTGTAACAAACGGAAATCGTTAGATCAACATTTGGTCTCTGTGGATACGATAACTTTTTATATTACTCTGACGCGATTCGTGCACTTGCGAATACAACGCATCAGCAACCATAGCTTGGGTTCGGGAGTCGGTTACGCGAGGGGAATGTGCTAGCACCCCACGCGTCCATCGTACTCGATGGGATCCACGCTTGTTGTCTAATCTAAGGGTGAGTTATCCTAAAATTTATGGCTGCACTAAAACGGGGACGGGGAAAACAAAGATAGACTCGGTAGGACGTCGACGTCCTAGGCCTACGTACTCCCTTTGTGCAATGGGAAATTCAGAGTCAACGTAGTTCGGACCAAGTTCTTTTTGTGTTTTTTATGAGCGACGTTAAGTTCGCGTCCGGCAGTTAGGGTCGATGCCTGTTTGCGACTTAGACGGAAGGTAACGTGCCCTTTTTGAAAAGAGCCTTTAGTTTGACAATCCCGCAGGATAAAAAAGTTTGGAGTTTGTTTGTATTTTTTAGGATAGAAGTGACTTGAGTTAGTTCATAACTCAACTTGAACCAAAGTCTATGACACGGGAACGAATGCGTCGCATGGTCGTCCCCAATGGGACATATGCTCAACACTCTAGAAGAGAGAAGGGGGACCCCTCAATCTTCATTTCCTATGTTTAAGGCTTGTGCGCAAGGCAAGTTGAGCTTATTAAGTATCTTATAAATTATTATGAGGTGAGAAGAGGGACTCAAAAGAAAAGAAAAAAACTAAGGGGGAAATCTATCCTAATGTTATCATGCAAAGATGGGCCTAAGGGGAAGTTTGGAGGAAGACTATCCTATGGAATTTAGTCCTAATGTTATCATGCAAAGGTGGCCCTAAGGGGAGGTTTGACAACAACCTAAGCCTAAAGAAAAGAAAAGATGAGAGAAAGAAAAAGTGAGGGTGGACATGGATAATTATCCACACCCTCAAATAACTTACCTCAGCCTCTGCATAAAAGGTTAGTACAAAACAGACATAAGTGACAATAAGACAAATGAAACCCAAGCAAGTCACAAACCAAAGAGAAAAGGTTACAAACCAAATGAAACTCATCCAAGCCAGAATATACACCTTAGAGGTGACCCACAATGTTTACCAAACAAAACCAAGCAAATAGAATGCAAACCAGTGGCAAAACAAACAAGAGAGTTATCAAAGAAGGAATAGAAGAAGGAATAGAAGAAGGAAGGTGATTATGCAAGAATGCTTCAAATAATATCCAAGTCAGAATGTGGATGACCCAAACATGTGCCTAAACATGTCATACAAGTGTCACATGAGGCATGCAAACAGATATCCAAGCATCAAACATCAATAGAAGAAGAAGGAAGCATATAAGGGAAACATGTTCAAGCATGTAAGATGAAGCATGAATAGCATATGACATGAATGCATGCAAAGCTCCAAGGTCAGAAACATACATCCAATGAAGTGCAAATGAATGATAAGGTATGGCATACATAAACCAAACATAAATCATGAAGAGACATAGATGAGAAGAAGTGAGAAGATAAGTCAAAGAAAAGGCATGCAAACCAAGCATTGAACATGTGCACAAAGTATGCAACAACCTCACACCAATGACCTATAATGGTGGCATTATAGTTTACCTCATCGTCGTCACTAATCGCCGTGGTTGTTAAGATCATGATCATTGTTATGATGATAAAATCGTGGTGATTTTTGGCGATGATGAGGTAAACTATAACAAAAGATATCGATGGATTGAAGGAAACCGACCATCGAACCATAAATTTTATGTTAAGGAACATAAAATGTGCGGAATGAAATGGATGCAATTCGGAAAACAGTGGTGTGTTTAAGTTGGTTTTCAAGAACTGTTTAATTTTCAGATTATATAGTTCTTTACCAATTTTAATGGTTGTATTTCTTTAATAAGGTGGATGGTAAAACAAGCAATATACATTTTTATTTAATAAACTAAGGGTACATTCCACAACGGTTGAGACAAATAACAGTTTTGATAGTTAACATATATGACAACGGTTCATACTGATAACCGTTGTGATAGTTAATATATATTACAATGGTTGAAATACCTAACCGTTGCAATATATCGCGCGCTTCCAGAATACAACAACGGTTTCCAGACCGTTGTAGAAACGGCGAACTTACAACAACAATCTACATAACAACGCCTTCGCCCGCGTCATTATATGTCATTCCCAACCATTACTAAATGGGCTTTTCGTAGTAGTGCAGTAACGGTTGAACTGCATGCCAACCATCCTGAGAACAAACAAACCTCATCGAACGGACGCGTCACACGGTGAGCGGCATAGGGGCAATACAAAACGTCCTCAACAGCCATCCGATCTAGATACACTCTGAAGTGGTCCGGCGCCTGGTTCCCTCTGAGCAGGACAAATGCAGCAGCACGTGGCATATCCTCAGTGTACCCCTGGACACTCCCCCAACCAGTAATGTAGGGAAAGTGCTGTAAAATCCACGCCTGAAATGGAAAACATAACATGGGTGTCAAACATTATAATGAATACAGAAAGAAAAGAAATGAAAAAATCACTTAGAATATTAGATTGTTACCACGTATAGCGTACAGCTGCCTGCCACAGTCTTGACTGCCCAGCGGCAACCATCAGAGAGTCTGGAATAGGTGAATGCCAGCGCAGCCGCCCCCCAGTTGTACCCATGGATCTCTGTCTGATCCGAAAGGTACCTGAGGTAGACGATATCAACATAATAGGCGTTGGTGTCCACAAACACCTGCGTGCCCAGCAAAAACAAGTAGTAGCATCTCAGGGCATGCGTCCTGTGGATCTCCACCTCAGCTGGATCACCATCTGCCTGTCCTGCCTCTACAAGCGCCTCAGCAAATCTATCCATCAGAAATGAGAACCGGACGTGTGCGCCCCTCAACTGGTGCACCTCCGCATGTGCCTTCTTCGGGCTAGCCACAAGCTCTGTAACCAGCAACTCCATGTCGTCCGCCTTCGTCATCCTACCGTGACGGAGAAGGGTACCCGTGACCGGTAGATGTAAGAGGCACGAGATGTCGTCCAGCGTGATCGTGATCTCGTCGTACGGTAGATGGAATGAGGATGTCTCAGGGTGCCATCTCTCAACAAATTCCATCAGGATACCGTACTGGATCTGGGAATACCCAATCCTAGACAGGCCTCCAAGACCAGACTCCGCAAGTGCAGACGTGAACCACTCAGCCTCTGCCAGCATTTCAATCGTGTCCATAACCTTGCCCCCATGGTTATAGAACTTCTGTGAATCCTTCTCCTGAAAATTTCCAAATAAAACAATCATTCTCCCGACGACACTTGCGTGCGGGCTGGGACCCTGATGAATGAGTAGTAGAATCCCGACGCCTCCGAGATATAGAATCGGCGGCTGACGGGGGAGTGGTCTGAACCTGTGATGTGGAAGTGGTCTGAACCTGTGATGTGGATGGTTGTGGTGTAGGATGTGGTGTAGGATGTCCCTCAGTTGTAGGGGCTACCCCAACTCCCTCTGCGCCGGAAGGCTCGGCTGTAGACTGCATCCGCTCACGTCGGACAGATGCGTGCTGAGCTGTCCGTCCATGTATGGTACGATCGTCTCTGCCAGCCATCTAATCTGCAAAGCATAATAAATAAATTAAATTTTGTTTAAAAATAATTAAACAAAAACAAACAAACAAACAAAATTAAAAAATTAAAAAAAATAGTCTTCCGTATGTGCACATCCGGAAGGACACAAAATTTTTAACGTTGGGTATTTCCGGATGTGCACATCCGGAAACACTCAGAAAACTAAACGTTACAATCTTTCCGGATCTGCACATCCGGTACGTATTTTGAAGTTTAAAAATGACAGCCATGGCCACTGTAGCATACAAAAGGGCATTTTAATACCCTGATCGTTCGTTTGAAACAGTAAAAATGATCTACATTGTCTCTAACCTATGTTATTCATACAACCTAACAATTTCTACACCTAAATGTCTACTCTAAATCGATTACTCGGAAATAACTCCGAAACTCTAAAATTTGAAAACTTACCGATTAAAATGAGATACGGAGGATCTGGAGTGTGTTGATGGTTGTAGAAGTTGCTCTGCGCCGAACTCGAGTGGAAAAAATCGAGATTTCTGGTGATTGAAAATTTGAGAGTTTGAGAGAGTTTGAGATTTTGGAAATGGAAAAAGTGAAGAATGAGGGGGAGGAAGAACGTCTGGCGCGAATTAATAAGAAATCCTTCCGGAAGTGCACATCAGAATTGTTTCCGGATACACATATCCGGAACACTTCAGCGTTTTTTACAAATTTGGTGCGTCCAGATGTGCACATCCAGAATCAGGGGGCAAAAAAATAATTTCACATGGTGCCTAAGAAATTTGGATGGTGCATTAAGAAACTCTCTAGATTAAATCTTAAATTTAAGAGTGACACATCACATTTTAATTGATGTGGCAAATATAGAATTATATGGCATCTGATATGATGTAGCAAATTAAACATATCCAATCCACTCATTCGAACAACAACATTATGAATGAATGGAAGAACAACACAAAAATAGAACAAAAATTTCTAACATTAAGTCACATGGGTGACATTGAGTAATAAAATAAATAAAACATGACAGTATGCTTAATCATTTGACAGCCATAGAATACAATTTGTAAGTCAGGCAAGGAGAAGCATATCACTACATTCAAAACCATTTTGTTATCACCACTGAACTCTACTCTTTTGCTTAACAAAGTATGCAAATAATTAGCTAGCACTGCCATCTCCCTTCAAGTGCTTTTCTTCTTGTACTAAAACTGGATTCCAATTATCCAAAAAGTGGCGACGCGGCTTTGTTTTGCCTCTTGTACGAGCCTTGCGGCAAGGATTGAAAATATGTGTGTGTCTGGATGTCATTTTTGTTTTGCCAGAATTTATATGTTACACATTCCAATGCTTTAACTGTCATTTTGCTGTTTCTACTGCTCTGTCTCCTGGGATTTATATCAGCCTGTTGTTCCAAAGAACCGACATCACAAGGTCTTCTCAGAGGCTCCTCAATTTCAACACTCATGCAGTCAAAACTTTCATTGCGACTGCTTTTTTTATTATTCTCTTCCACACTTCTGTCTTCTGATGAAGCAGATAAACTTCCATTCTGATGATGGCAAATTGGATCACAGACATTTTGGTTGGCATCTACAAAGCTAGAAAAACAAGAGAATATTAATTTATCTGCCTTGACACAAGCAGTCAATCTCCTCCTTTTAGTAGGAACAGCGGCATGATTATAATCACCTGATTTTACTCTCCGATTGAACTGATGATGCTTCATGATCCTCTTCAGTTGACTATCATCAAACATGCAGGTGTGTTGATTTTTCTGGCTTTCTACCATCTTGTTTATGTCATTATCATCATGTGGTTCTTTTTTAACGGAGACTCCACTGTTAGATACACCAATGCAGCTCTTAGCTTTCTTTCTTCCATATATCAGAATCTTAGATACCACCATCCTTGTTGAATCATCAATTGAAGAACTACCATTACTTTCACTTAGAAGATCGGTAGTCATCGTAGAATCATCTTTCAATTCAACATGCGGATATCTCTTTTGTTTCACCTTCAATAGTTTTCTTTCAGGAAATCTATTGGTATCAATAGCTGATAACTTTGTTGATCTCTGTGTAATGCTTTTAAACAAGTCCTTGCTATGGTTTACTCTCCTAATATATGTGTGCCCTTTATATCTTTTACCATCAATATCTACCTCAACCGTATGCACTTTATTAGATGGAACATATTTCAATTCCCTTAAATCTGACGGCTTTCCACAATGCACCAAACTTGTAGAAGATCGAGGCTTGAGGTAACATTGACGATGATCGTCAGAGAAATCATCTTCGTTTGATCCTCCATCTTCAACTTCTTCGTCTTCAAGCACAATAATATTTGGTTCCGCTACTACTTTCCTCAAGACATCCCTGACAGAATCAAAGTAATGTTGCCCTTTCAAATGTTTTCTCCAAGAAAACTTCTCAACGCCGGGAATAAGAAAAACTAGATAATCATGATTCTTTGGTTGCTCAGAGTGCCAGCCCCTTGCCAGTAAGCGGGGCCAAACAGCTTCCCAGAATAGTTCATTACTTCTGGTTTTGCTCAGCCTACATCCTCCTGTCAAAGATCGTATTATATCATCTGGTCCAAGACAAGACAAAGCTTTGCAAGCTGGTGCAGAAATTTCCTCACAACTGCTCTTCCTAGGTTCCAAATCAGACCGAGTAATGACTCCGTTCTCCTTACCAATACCTACTGCTTCCGCAAGAACGCCAAGTCCAACAATAGACTTCATAGAAGATATGTATTGTTCTAGAGAAGTTCTTCCCTTCATATATGATTTAGAAACCTGAGTATAAATAAAGCAAAGTGAGGACTGAAACTCATGACATATATAATGAACATAGAGGTTTCAAATCATCATGGTAAATCATAAAAAATGATGCCTTCCTCAGCAATTCCATCGCAATTACCATTGTATCAAATGCACAGAACATGTAGGATTAAACATGAAGAGATGAGATTGCAGAGTTGAATACCTGAGACAATGTGTCTTGTGATTCTTTAGAGAAATGAGGATTCAAGCGAGACAATAGATCATGTTGCCTCATTTTGGTAGAAAGTTTCTTCGCTATCATACGCTTTCTCCCTTTTAACTTCCTGCACTCCGACCATCTATGATATCCATCCGATTTGTAAAACTTTCCATAGTAAAATGAGAGTATTTCTCCCATCCCTTTGTTCTCTAAGAACTTTTTTATCAGAGTAAAATTCTTCCCAAAAATAAACAAACCGAGTACCAAACTTTCTGCATCAGCATCACTCCATGTGACTGAAATGGGCAAACAAATTGAAGAAGAAAGTGATTCATCATACACATCTTCGTCTGAATAAGCAGGATTCGTTTGAAGTGAAAGCTGGTCTGAATCTGAAAGAATTTCCGCCTGGTGGTCAGGACCTATTTTAGGACTTGGGCCTTCTTTCTCATCTAAGGACACCATCTGTCAAGAAAAATAGGAAAATAAGGGCAATAACTCGATAAGTATAAACTCAAATTAAAGCTCAAGAAGAAATGTGATATAGAAAATGTAGATTAGGCATAAATAATAGTAATCGACAGCGTTAACCAAAACCTATTCATATTTAACAGGTCTGTGGTTTTTGAAAGCATCATATAATAATATAGTTATTGAAAGAAATGAGATTTTATAACTATTATTATCCAATATCCATTCAACTATCCATAAGGAATTGATAGTTTGTTTTGTAATTTTGAGGTAACCTAAAACAGAAGAAAGAATCCTGACTTCACTACTGTGAGTGTGACTACAAAATTGCCAATAGGAGCTAGAACATGAAAATCCTGACTACACACCACTGTGAGTATTCTTGAGACAGGTTCAACATGAATAAAAAATACACATCAACAATGATTTAGGGGAAACATATAAATAAAAATGAAATTTTTTGAATAGAAAGAAACAAGAGAATGAACCCTAGATGATGAGAGTGAAAAGCCCTTAATTGCATGTTGAGAATGAATAAGAACAAGAGATAACAAAAAGCACATTGATGGATGATGAAGAACAGGAAGATTAAGATTGATCACACAAAAATTTACAAGCAATCAATCAATCAAAACAAATGTTTGTTTTTCATCCTTATCAATGTTATTATCACACACATAACATAACATAGCATTAACAGAAGAACATTGATGAATAGTATTAGTTTGTTAATGTTTGAGGTTTGGAAAGGAACAACAAGTATATACATGATAATACCAAAAGAAATAAACGAACTTTGATGATGATTGATAATGCAAGAAGATATTGTAATGTAATGTATAAGGAGAAAGGGAAAGAAAGAGAGGGAACCTGTGAAAGAGGTGATGAACGAAGTCGAAGGAAGCAACAGAATGAAGAAGTGAGTGAGGTTAGTGTTATCTGCTTACTTTTATATCACGCGACTTCAGTTTATTCTCTTGTGCTGCTGATTTTTCTCAACTCAGTTTTTCCCTTGATCGGTATAACTTATTCTTGTGTAGGATGCATTTGGGGAACATGTACTTCAACGTAGAGAGTTTTCAAGTTTTAAACAACCGAATGACTTTGTTATGAATCATACTGGTCTTCGCACGCCGGTTTGGTTCGGTTTTGACATAAAAGGATATTCAAATTCATAAAAAACGCATGGATTGATTTGTATTAAATTTGTATATTTTTTCCGATAAAAGTTAAATCGAACCAAATCGAAAACAACATATTAGTTTGGATTGAATTTGTCGGATACAATTGAAACAAATGTGCAAAAATATTTTTTTAAAATATCTATTTTACATCAACTAATTTTCAATAATGTATAAAATTTCTAATTTTTTCATTTCTCTATAGAGTTTATGAATGTTACAAATGGTGTTTCAGTTTTTATCGTTGAAGTTGAATATCTTATACTAGTTTCTATGATAATGATAATAAAAAGTATGTGAATTAATTATGATTGATTCGGGTAGACGGACTCGCGGATAAAATTTTGAAAATCGGTTTCTCGAACCAATTAACATCGAATTTCTTGGTTTGATTTGATTTTTTCCCAAACTAATAAAATACTCAACCCAAACACCATGATTTGGTTTGGATTTTTCTGAACTAATATAACCACCCTTAAATGATACAGTATGTTTGATATTTTACGCCTAATTAGTATGTTTTATGCTCTAATTCTGCTAGAAGGCAACAAACTTTTCCAAAAACAGGCATATAGAGTTTTGTAGAAAGCTAACATTCGACTGTGTCAAAGTAACTAGTCGAAGTAAGAGGAGTTAGTTATATTCAACAAAGTCGAATACAACATATAGTTGTTATGTCGAAATGTAACTTGTAATTTTATATTTTGTATTTTATAAGTTTTAGGTCTGCACTTTAGTTGCATATACAAAGGGCATGGTATAATGTAAACAAGAAGAACTCAATAAAGATTATGTTTTTCACAAATTCAGTTTATAGTTTTTTTTCTCTTTTCTCTCTTCTTCTTCTTCTCCCCTCATCTTTCTTGAAAACCCTTTTGTTCCAACAAATTGGTATCAAGGAGTCTGGGTTGTGATTCAGAGAGAATCTATTATGGAAAACGGAACAACAACATTAACATAATTTCCACCGAATCTACTGATTTTCAAAAGTGAGAACTACGAACGATGGGTTACGCAGATGAAGGTCATCTTCAGATTTCAAAATGTGTCTGAAATCTTGAATGATGGAGTACCGACATTATAAGAGAATGTAGATGATGTTCAGAAACCTGCGCGCAAGGATCAAAGGAAGAAAGATGTAAAAACTCTATTCTTGATTAACTAGGGTGTGGATCCTAACATGTTTGAGAAGATAACTAAATAAGAAATGACCAAAAAAGTGTGGGACAAGTTAAAGAACTTGTACGACGGAGATGAAAATATGAAAAAGGTAAAGTTGCAGACATTGAGAAAGCAATATGAGTTGACTCAAATGAAGGAAGATGAATTAGTCTTAGAATATCTTTCACATGTGGTGTTGTTAAAAAACCAGAATAAGACATGTGGTGAATCAATCAACCTTTTGCAGAAGATTGAGAAAGTGTTGAGATCTTTGACTGTGAATTTTGATTACATTTTAGTGTCAATTGAAGACTCCAAGAACCTAGGTGAGATAAGTTAGAAGAACTTCAAGTTTCATTAGAGGCTCATGAGATGAGGCTGAAGCAGAGGAACTCGGAAAGGGAAAAGGTTGTTGTACAGGCACTACAAGCAAGATTCATTAAGAAATCTAGGAAAGAGAAGGCGAATCAGGTAAAGAATCTTATTAATAATGAGGAGTCAAACTAGAACTCAAAGAATCACTCTGATTCAATCAAGAAAGGCATAGGCAACAAGTATTCTGGGAAGAAAGTTAACATGAAAGAGGTGCAATGTTACAACTGTCAAGGATTTAGCCCTATGCTCAAGACTGTCGAAAAAAGAAGGAAACACTAGCGAAAGATAGCGATGAAGTTACGTATTCACATGTTGAAGATAATGATTCTAATGATGTTCTACTCATGGTCAACACTCAGTCGAACACTGATCAAACCAACATGTGGTACATGGATTCAGGATGTAGTAACCACATGATTGGTAATAAAAACTGGTTCACCAAGCTAGATGAATCAGTTGAGAAAGTGATAAAGTTTGCAAATGGCAGGCCCATCACATCAGGTTGAAAATGAGATATCTCCGTTTTCAGAAAGGATGGTCGAAAAAAGCCAACATCATTGATGTGTTGTATGTATCTTTGATGAAAAGTAACTTGATAAGTGAGTTCAATTACTTGCAAATGGGTACAACATGAAGCTAGAAAAGAATCATATGAAGGTGTATCATGGTGATGGAAGGTTGATTATGAAGGTACCATTGGCAGACAACAGGACCTTCAAAGTAGAGATCAACACGGTTGATCACAAGTGTCTTGCTTTGACCACAGAAGAAGACAAGAACTGGCTATGACATCACAGGTGTGGACATCTAAACTTCATAAGTTTAGGTATGCTCATCCAAAAGAAGATGGTGTGTGGATTACCTAAGGTGAATGAACCAAGTCGGGTATTTGAGGAATGCAAAGAAAAATAGGCTATTTCCTAACTTTCATAGATGAAGGAAAAGTTTGAGCCCGTTCACTCTGATGTGTGTGGTCCTTTTGAAGTAAGGTCAAATGGATGTAACTGCTATTTCCTAACTTTCATAGATGAATTCACCATATGTATGTGGATTTACCTTATTGAAAGGAAGAGTGAATTATTCACACAGTTCAAGAATTTCAAATTACATGTCGAGAAGTAAAGCGGATGCAAGTTGAAGAAATTGAGAACTGATGGTGGTGGTGAATACACTTCTCGAGAATTCTCTAGATTTTGCAATGATGAAGAGATAAAGCATGAGGTCATTGCACCTTATACACCTCAGCATAATGGCATAGCTGAGAGGAAAAATTGAATTATATTGAACATGACTAGGAGCATGTTGAAAGCTAAAGATATGCCAAAGATATTTTGGGGTGAAGCAGCTTCGACAACAGTATACATTCTAAACAGATGTCCAAACAAAAATATAGTCGAGAGGGCAGCTTATGAGGCTTGGACAAGTGCGAAGCCAGATGTTAGTCATCTTAGAGTGTTGGGATCAATGTGCTTCAGGCATGTACCTGAACAATTATGGAAGAAACTAGATGATCGAAGTCAGGTTATGGTGCTCATAGGCTATCATTCAACTGGTGCATACTAATTGTATCCACAAACTAATGATAAACTAGTGATCAGTTGAGATGTTCTAGTGGATGAAAGCAAAGGGTGGAATTAGATTCATGGGTCAGTTCGACAGGAGTCAGATACAGTTACAATTGTCTTTGAAGAATACAACAAACTAAAGTCTCTACCAATCAAAATGAAGAACCACCTGAGCAGAATGTTAAGAGAATGACTTGAGCAAGAACTGAGTCGACAAGACTATCTAGATATGAGAGATTTCCAGATCAAGTAGTCAATGCAGAATGTGACTTAATAGAAGAAGCGATGATGATGGTTGAAGAAGAACCAATCAATTTGGATCAAGCCATGAATTATTCAAATTGGTTAGCAACCATGAAAGAAAAAGTCAGGTCAATCGAGAAGAACAAGACCTGGGAGCTTGTCGAAGAGTCAATCAAGAAACCAATTGATGTGAAATGGGTTTACAATCTGAAACGAAGGCTAAACGGTGAAATTGCCAAGCATAAGGCAAGACTAGTGATGAGATATTTTCTACAAAAACCTTGTTTTCATTTTGACAAAGTATACGCACTTGTTGCAAGGCTGAAGATAATCATAATTGTTGTGTCAACAGCAGCATACAGAAGGTGGAAGGTACATCAGTTGGATGTGAAGTCGGAATTTCTGAATGGGCCTTTGGAAGAAGGAGTATATGTCAGTCAAGCACTAAGATTCAAAATCAAAGGGCGGGAGTTGAAGGTATACATATTGAGGAAGGCTCTCTATGGTTTGAAGCATGCCCCAAGTGCTTGGAATAAGAGAATACATAGCTTATTGATCGAAGAAGGTTTCACAAAGTGTTTCTTTGAATATGGAATGTATGCCAATGATATAGACATGGTCAGTTAAATTATCTTATGTCTGTATGTAGATGACTTGTTGATTACAGGTGCAGATGAAGTAGAGATAAGAAGAGTAAATTCGAACCTGATACAGGAGTTTGAAATGTCAGACCTATGGAATTTGTCATATTTCTCAGGGATGGATTTCAAAGACACTGGTGAATGAGTGTTCCTACACCGTAAGAAATATGCCCAAGATATCTTTAAGAGGTTCAAGATGAGCAACAGTAATGCAACTGCTATGCCATTAGAAACTAGAGCAAAATTGAGGAAGGATACAGATGATGAGTTTGTAATTGCGACATTGTACAAACAAATCATTAGATCCTTGAGGTATCTTTGCAATACCAGGCCGTATCTGTCAAAGTGTCAGACTATTGACCAGATTCATGGAGAACCCTCAAGAATGTCATCTCACTACAATCAAGAGAGTACTAAGATACATCAAAGGTATGATTGATCATGGTGTGTTGATGTTATGACATAATAAGACCAACACATATGTAGAGGTATATGCACTACTACGAAAAACCCATTTAACAACGGTTGGGAATGACATATAATGACGCGGGCGAGGGCGTTGTTATGTAGATTGTTGTTGTATATATGATACTTACAACGACGGCCTTGTGTAGCGTTGTAATAATGAGGAAAGTGCGCTAACTATCACAACGATTTTACATTACACCGTTGTAATAAATATAATTGTCCTCGGTTCGATTCCCAGCAGCACAGTTTTGATATTTATTTTTTCCTGGCCAGCGCGCCAGATATTATAACGGTTCGGAAATATAACCATCGCTAAAGTTTCAGAAAAATTAACAAATATCATCCTGCTTTTATAATTAATCCCATTTTTTTACCTGTATTATTGTTCTCCATATCTCAGCACGGCAGAAAAATACAATTCACATTTTGTGATACAGTTTTCATAATAATATTAATCGTGTCATATTCATAATATCACATATACCAGTTTACAGTTTATCAGAACAAACAACCTACATAAATAAAATATCACATATACCATATTACTGTTTACACACATTACATAACTTCACATAATTGTAACTTGGCGTATTGGTATCTTATCTCTTGGTGTCTTGTCTCCTGGCCTGGTGTCTGGACTCAAAATACCTATGATTGCAAATAATTATACTTGTTAGTAAAAATACTTCTAAACTATAACATACAATTAATATATTATGAATAAATAATAAATTACGTACTTGTTAATTTTCCCATATGCCTTCTTCATGATCGAGTCGTATAGCATGCACGACATCTTCATCAACTTCATCATATGAGGTAGGAACTTGTGTTGTGTAAGAAGGTGTGGACGGAATATCAAGACTTTCATCACTAAGAGGAATGTATTTTCCTTGGAGAACGATTGACCATTTCCCCGATTTGTCCGATGGATCGGAAACATAGAAAACTTGTTTTGCTTGAGAAGCCATGATGAATGGTTCTGTATTAAAAGATGCCTTGCCAAGGTCGACCCGGGTGAATCCTAAGTCATCAATGTCTACACCATTACTATTATTGGGAACCCACTTGCATTTAAATAAAGCCACTTTGAAAATAACATAATCAATCTCCCAAATCTCATCAATGACACCATAAAACGCGGTAGTTGCCAATACCGGATTCTTATCTTTAGAACTAGAGAAATACATTGATTCGGCTTCAACCATAACCCCACTATTTTGCATTATACTACGATCATCTTTTGATTTTGTATAAAATGTATAATGACCAATGTCGTATGCACTCCAGGTAATGACACAAAATTTTGGCCCGTACGACAACTATCTAAGTATCTCGGATGCACTAGGATCATTAGATACACTTTTATTAAACCAACCCATGAATCTATTGTTATGCTCTATCAACAACAACTTGTCATTCATTCGGGGATATTTTTTCTTCAAAAGTCTTTTGTGAGTATCTATGAAAGGTTGAACCTCATCTATATTATTCAAAATATAGAAATGTGATTGAATAACTACATCCCGAGCCATTGACCTAACATTTAGACCTTGAATACCTCTTCTGTCTGTGTCAGCATGACGAGACTTTGGAATTCCTATAGAATCTGCATCCGACAAATAGTTTGTACAAAACTCAACAGCTTCTTCTGTGATGTACCTTTCAACAATCGAAGCTTCCGGTTAGTGATGATTCTTCGTATATCCTTTAAAGATCTTCATATATCGCTATATTGGATACATTCACCTTAAATAAACTGGACCACAAATTCTGATTTCTCTTACGAGATGAACAAGTAAGTGAACCATAATGTCAAAAAATGATGGCGGAAAATACATCTCCAATTGACACAAGATTATGGCAGCCTCATCTTCTAATTCATCCAATTTTTTGAAATCAAGAACTTTATTACATATGGCATTGAAGAATAAACACTGTCTCGTTATATGCATCATCAACTTCAACGCCTTCATCCCACAAGAGTCGTAAATCATCAATTAATGGACTAAGATAAACATCTATGTCGTTACCAGGTTGTCGTGGTCCAGAAATCATCATACTTAACAATATATACTTGCGCTTCATGCACAACCAAGGAGATAGGTTGTAAATAGTGAGACGAACAGGCCATGAAGTATGATTAGTGCTCATATTACCAAAGGGGTTCATTCCATCGGTGGAAAGCCCAAGCCTAAGATTTCTTGGCTCGACTCCAAAATCCAGAAACAACGAATCAATTTTCTTCCATTACAAAGAATCAGCTACATGGCGAATGTTTCCATCACGAATCCTTTCATCTGCATGCCATCTAAGATTCTTTGCGTCATTAGAATTAGCAAAAAGTCTCTTTAATCGTTAAAGTATTGGCAAATACCATAACACTTTAGCAGGAGGATGCTTCCTACTAACATTGTCATAGTGATCATTGTCATCACCATTGCTAGCCTTCTGCTTGTAACGCGACACACCACATTTCAGACATTGAAACAAGTCTTCATACTCTTTCCGGAATAATATGCAATCATTAGGGCAAGCATGTATCTTGATATACTCCAGACCCAGTGGACACAATATCTTCTTGGCCTCATAGCAACGATCCGACAACTTGTTATCTTCTGGTAACATTTGCTGTAGCAATTCAAGTAATTCCATGAAACTTGTATCCGACCATCCATTTTTTGCCTTCAGATTAAACAACTTTAACACCGCCGACAATCGTGTGAACTCTGTGCATCCCCTATATAAAGGGGTGTCTTTATCACTACATAAATTATCATAAATATGAGCATTCATAAAAGAAGATTCCCCAATATCACGGAACATATCCTCTAGGTGATTTTCCATATATTCATCTTCCTCCATTCTTTGACTTTGTGATGCCCGACTTTCCTTATTATCCACCTTACCATGCCACACCCATATTATATAATTTTGACATATACCATCACAACAAAGGTGATTATGTATTTCTTTCTTTGTACCCTTTTTTATATTAGCGTAAACAACACAAGGACAATAAAAGATACCATCATTACCGGGAAGATGTTTATCAGCGTATTCAAGGAATTCACAAACTCCGTTCTCATAAACCGGATCTAATCTATTGGCTTTCATCCAACTACGATCCATTACAACTTCTAAAATTTATACATGTATAATAATGTGAATGACACACCAAAATCTAATCCAAAAACTCAAGCATATGCATATACTGTAGCGAGCAATTTTGGACGCGGTTCTTAAGCGCTGGTCGCTCTCTGCGGTTTGAGCTTTGACTACAGGTCGATTCATTTTTTATCCTATTGTGAGCTGAATAAGGAAGGGAAATAGATGTCTCCAATTAACCCTGCTTTGCATACTGAGTTTAAACAGCGGTCTGTTAGGTTACGAATGCTATCAATGTGGGGGGGCCTTTGTACTGGTTATTTGTATTTTCGCCAATACGGTTTTCTTTCTTTCTAGGACTTTCTAGCGGGGAACAAGGATTAGGATGTTAGGACTGATGCTTTTTGATGGGTATGTGAGAGTATGGGATTTTGGTTTTTTGTTGATTGTGCTCGCTAAGATCTTTTCTTTCGATCTTATGCCTACGTATTCCCGTTTACCGAAACAGGGAAATCAGAGCGTTCGTAGTTCCTCCTATTCTATGGGAGGAAATGGGTGTTTTGGTGTCTTGTTCAAAGCCCAAGACGTGAAGCGAAAGGTGGTTTGTATCTTGTTCAAAGCCCAAGATATGAAGCTGAAGGTGATTTATATCTTGTTCAAAGCCCAAGATGTGAAGCTTGAAAAGTCCATTTGTGTCTTGTTCAAAGCCCAAGACGTGAAGCTGAAAAGTCTATTTGTGTCTTGTTCAAAGCCCAAGACGTGAAGCTGAAGGACCTCGACTTTAGAGAGAATTTTTCATCTCTAAAGAAGGGTTTGGCTGTCGCAACTATTGGGTGACTGGTTATAAAGGAGAATTACTTTAACCGGGATACGCGGATCCTAGCAATGCCATAATTTCCTTTATAGGGGATTTTAACCTGAAGGAGAAGACTTTAACTCAGTGTAGAGCAATGCTATCTTTCCTTAGGAATTTCTCATGCTAAAAGAGGGACAGTGGCATGGATGTAGATGATCCAGAGGCTTGCCGCTTACAGCGATTAGATGAAGGGAAAAGAGTTGTTGATGTTTGTGTACTGTGAACGAAGCACAGGTTTGATGCTAAAAGGTTAATTGGATCAACCAGTGGTTTTCTTATACGAAGCCTAAGAGGAGGCTATTGGCCCAACAAGAGGGTATTTTTGTGTGTCTCGTACGAAGCCCGAGAGAGAGGCTAAAAGGGTTGACTCAACAGGAGAATCTTTTATACTCAACAAGAGAGTGTTTTTGTATCTCGTACAAAGCCCGAGATGGAGGCGAAAAGGTTTGATTCAACAAGGGAATCTTTTGGTATCTCGTATAAAGCCCGAGATGGAGGCTAAAAGTTTGATTGGCTCAACAAGAGAGCCTTTTTTGTATCTCGTACGAAGCCGGAGATGGAGACTAAAAAATGTTTGACTCAACAAGAGAGTCTTTGTATCTCGTACGAAGCCCGAGATGGAGGTGAAAGGTTTGACTCAACAAGAGAGTCTTTGTATCTCGTACGAAGCTCGAGATGGAGGCGAAAGGTTTGACTCAACAAGAGAGTCTTTGTATCTCGTACGAAGCCCGAGATGGAGGCTAAAAGGTAATTGACTCAACGAGGGAGTCTCTTATGTGTCTCGTACAAAGCCCGAAAGAGAGGCTAAACGTTGTTTGACTCCGCTGGGGAGAATTTTGGTATCTCGTACGAAGCCCGAGATGGAGGCTAAACGTTTGCTTCGCTGGGAAGACTCATTGTACAAAGCCCAAGAGGAGGCTATGGTAACTGTTTCAGTTAAGTGACAGGTCCATTATACTGATTTTAAAGAGAAAATCAGTTCTTATATGAGCAACACTGTACTCAGGGATTTGATTCAAGGATTCGGGTTATTCCTGTTCTTTAAGGAAGCGGGAAATCCAAGGGGTATTGAGACTGTCCGAGTCTACGGGTTTCCTTCCTATTTAACGAAGGGGTCACTTGAGAATGTCTTTGAGACTCAAGGAGATTAGACTGTCCGTGTCTAGAGTTCCATCTTTGTACTATGTTTTGAGAAACAGTAGTAGACTCTATGAAAGGACTGTTTTATGAGGATGACTAGGTTCTATTCCTATACCTCTAGGAGGTCGTCGGGACAATTTGTACGAAGCCCAAGAGGAGGCTGGAAACTTTTAAGAAGCCGACGGGTCCTTGTACTAAGCCCAAGAGGAGGCTATCATTCCCGGAGGAAGAGATCATTATACGAAGCCTAAGAGGAGGCTGTGAATACTTCTAAGAAGCCGGCGGGTCCTTGTACGAAGCCCAAGAGGAGGCGGGGTTGCTTTTAGGAAGCCTGTGGGTCCTTGTACGATGCCCAAGAGGAGGCCGATGCTTTTAGGAAACCCGTGGGTCCCCAAACCCTGAGAAATTCAAGGCAAGCTATTCACAAGGAATAGGTCAAGTCAGGAAAGTTCGAGAATTTGGAAGAAACTCAAAGATGCCATTCACGGAGAAGACGTTCATCTTGGGGAGTAGAGTTTCTTGACAATTCCTAATGAGGACAGCCGAAGAGAAGACTGTATCTGGTGATTCTATTGGGGATCTAGTTGTCTATTTCTACGAATAAACGAAACGGCGTCACCTAGTTCTAGACGTAGTTGCCGGGGAAACTCTAAATATCTATACTATTATTACACAGTTGATATGAGTTTATGAAAGAAGACTTACAGCGAAACAGCCCCACAATACAGTTATATATATATGAGTTTGTGAAAGGAGACTTACAGTGAAACAGCCCCACAATACAGTTATATACATATGAAAGCGGTAAATGAAAGCGGGTAAACACTTACTCGGTTGTAGAGCTTCCATGCTGTTTGGTTAGTTATTCAACAAAGAAAGATTGAAAACAACAGTATATTCAAAATCAAAGGAGAAAGTGCTTTGAAAAAGAAAGATTTGGGGCTTACAGCTCAAGGAGAGGCCCAGGGTTTTATCAGTGAGCGCACTGTTGAATTTGTACAGAGGGACTTATACAAGTGACTGAGGCCCAAGAAAGGTTTTCTGTACAAAGGGATGGGTCTTACACTCTATCAAGAGGCCCAAGTGAGTTTTAAGAAAAGAAATGGGTCTTACTACTCGAGGGTAGGCCCAATGGTTAATTTTGAATAGGGCGACGGTCGCGCCGAGGTTTTGTAAACACCGTGGGACTTATACAAGTGACTGAGGCCCAAAATTTTGGTATTTACAAAGGGATTGGGTCTTACACTCTATTAGAGGCCCAAAGAGTTTAAAGAAAAGAAATGGGGCTTACAACACGAGGGGAGGCCCATAGTCTTTATTTTCAAGATGAATATTCACTTTTAAAATGCTTAAAAACAATTAAAAATGAATTTATTCACAAAAATACCAACTATATTAAATAAATAATATAAATTTGATTTTTTTGTAGAATAAAATATTTTACTATTTTTGTGATTTTTCAGAAAAAGAACCAATAAAAAATAATCAAAATTGAAGGAGTTATTAATTTTCCAAATTATTAAAAAATAATAAGAAAATATAAAAAAGAGGAGTTGGGTCTTACACTCTATTAGAGGCCCAAAGTATATTTTTGTACAAAAGATGGGGCTTACAACTCAGGGAGAGGCCCAAAATATTTTCAGTTTGAAAATGACGATTGCGCCGAAATTTTTAACGTATCGGGACTTATATAATAGCTGAGGCCCAAAATTGTTTTGTTAAAAAAAAGAGTTGGGTCTTACACTCTAATAGAGGCCCAAGTGTTAAAAAATGAAAAGAAATGAGACTTACAGCTCAAAGAGAAGCCCAGTTTATTTTCGTTTGAAAATGGCGATCGCGCCGAAGTTTTCTTTTAACGCAGAGGGACTTATACAATAAGTGAGGCCCGAAATAGTTTTGGTTAAAAGGGGGTTGGGTCTTACACTTTAATAGAGGCCCAAAAGTTTTGAATGGGTCTTATAGCTCGAGGAGCGGCCCAAGGTTATTTCTTAAAAAGGCGACGATCGCGCCGTTTGTTTTTGACGGTATCGGGGCTTATACAATGAATGAGGCCCAAAAATGATTTGGTCAAAAAAGGATTGGGTCTTACACTCTATTAGAGGCCCAAAAGTTTAAAAAAGATTTGTTAGGGTGAAAATCAAAGAAAACCCCAATTTCATTTTTTAGGCATTTTTTCAAGAAAAATTAAGTAAAAAATGATAAAAATATCAAATAAAATTATTAAATAATTATTAAAGTTTATGGAAAAAAATATTTTATCAACATAAATATTTAAAATCATTTTGGATTTAAAAATCAAGAAAAAAAAGAAATCATTTTAAAAGCATTTAAAACAATTTAAAACACTATTTTTAAATATATTAAAAATAATACTTTTTTTGTGATTTTTTTGGATTAAAATATTATGGGGTACGAATTGGAAAATGATGATTTTTTGCTATGTGAAAAAAATTGATTGAGTTTTGAAAATAAAAAGTAAGAAAAAGAGGAAAGATATCAAAATATCATCTCCGACATTTTTTAGGGTAAAAACGAGTACCGAAACTTTAATTTTCAACACGTTTTTATCAAATTTCAAACACTCATAACTCTCTCAATTTTTATCGGAATCAAAATCCGGAAGTACCTACCTGACCGATTTTTTGCAAGGAATCCGATGGTACTACTCACGCTCACGGAAAATCGACGTATAAAACGCAGAAAAAATTGCTATCGATTAAAAAATATCGTTCCGCGCCGAATTTCCAACACACGTAACTCTCTCGATTTTTATCGGAATCAAAATACGGAAGTACCTACCTGACCAATTTTTCGCAAGGAATCCGATGGTATTACTCACGCACGCGGAAAATCGACGTATAAAACGCAGAAATTAAAAAACAAAAACTACTATCGATTAAAAACATTGTTCCGCGTTGAATTTCAAACACGCGTAACTCTCTCAATTTTTAAGCGAATCAAGATCCGCGAAAGCCTATCCTGACCGATATTTCGCAAGGAATCCAATGGTATCGCTCACGCACGCCGAAACTCAACGTACAAAACGCAGCGATAAAAAAACCAGAGCTGCTGCGTTGTTAAAAACATCGTTTCACGTAAAATTTCCAACTCGCGTAACTCTCTCGATTTTTAACCGAATCAAGATCCGCAAGAGCCTATATTGACCAATTTTTCGCAAGTAATCCAATGGTATCACACACGCATGCCGAAACGCAACGTACAAAATGCAGCGGTAAAAAAACCAGAGCTGCTGCGTTGTGAAAACGTCGTTTCGCGTAAAATTTCCAACGCGCGTAACTCTCTCTATTTTTAACCGAATCAAGATCCGCAAGAGCCTATCTTGACCGATTTTTCGCAAGGAATCCAATGGTATTACTCACGCACACGGAAAATCGACGCACAAAACGCAGAAATTAAAAAACAAAAACTGCTATCGTTGTTTTCGACGCCGTTTCGCGTAAAATTTCCAACGCGCGTAACTCTCTCAATTTTCATCGGAATTGAAATCCGTAAAAACCTATCTTGACCGATTTTTCGCAAGGAATCCAATGGTATTATTCATGCACTCGGAAACTCACTGTACAAAGCGAAAAAAACAGAACCGCTATCGTTAATTCGACGCCGTTTCGCGTAAAATTTCCAACGCGCGTAACTCTCTCAATTTTCATCGGAATTGAAATCCGTAAAAACCTATCTTGACCGATTTTTCGCAAGGAATCCAATGGTGTTACTCATGCAAACTAAAACTTAATGTATAGAACACACCAATGAAAACAAGACAGAACTGTACATGGTTTCAAAACAACCAAAATTCCACATAAAAACATGTCAAAATGAAAACAGTGGGAGGATCACAACATACACGTTAAGGACTACATTTTTGCCTCAAGAATTGTTCAATATGATGCATGTATGTGGACAACAAAGGAAAACATGATTCAAAGAATTCAAGTTGTGAATTTTACCTCTTTTTTGGAGATTTTGGGCAACCTTCCAAGTGATTTGTTCCAGAAATGATTTGATGCTTTGGACAACCTCAAATGACCTCTTAGAAGCTTTTAGGATGGTTGGAATCGGCTGGAAACCTCTGGAGCAAGTTTGTGCACTTTCTCGCGAAATGGTAAAAAACGGCCAAAATGCCAACTCTCTCAAATGGTGTTCCAGATGTGTGGCACCATTTGGGATAGTTCAAGGATGATATTTAGAGTGTGTTTGAGGTTTTATCTGGTTTGGAAAGTGACTGAATCAAGACATGGCTTGAAAAATGCAAAAAAGTGCCATTTTGAGGTTTTGAGAGGTGACTTTGTGATGTTGTGATTACAGGTCACTTTTGATGGTTTGCACAGCTTACATATGATATATATGAGGTGTGTGTGTGTGATTAGTTTGAGTGGAATTGCTCTCTAGCTCAAAAACTCAGAATTTCCTTACTAAAGAAGGCATTTTGGAGTGAAAGAGAGAATTTGAGGAAAGCATCTGTTTGATGGCTTTGGTGTACTCAAACTGAACACAAATGAGCTCTATTTATAGTGGAGCAAGTTTGTTTTGGGATCCACAGTGAATGGCAACTGCAGCAGGTGTTTGGCCAATGTTGGCCAATGGAAATCCAAGTCTCCTCTAGCCATTGACTAAAGGTTAAGGCACAGGTTGCTGGTTCCCTTAGGCTTGGATAAGTCTTGACTGATTTCAAATGAGAATGGCTCAGTACATGCCACCTCTAAGCATCCATTAAATGCTCCAAACCAAAATTGGAGTTTTGTCCCTCTTTTAGGGATTTCTAGGCTTTGGCATGCTTTTCTTTGTTCCTTGGACTTGGGAGGTTCATGGATCAGATCATCCCACTTGGATTTGATCCTTAGATGTGTCCAAACTGATGACAAGGCTTGAAAATTCGTGTGGCACAAAAAATGTACAAATCTGCCTTGAAAAATTCAGCTTCAGCAAGCCATTTTGTAAGATCCATAACTCCCTGGTCGAGTATGCTATATGGACGTTCTAGGACTTTTCGGAAAGCTTAGATGACGTACTTCAACTTTGATGTTTGACATTAGACCTGGTTAAACTTGGATCATGGAGAAAAACAGCCTTGAAGTTGGGACATTGTGCTGAAATTACAAGGCAGATTTTTGGCTAAGTGCTGAAAAATGTCAATTTTAACTTTTTAGCCATTTTGATCCAAGCATAACTCAAAATCCTTAATGAATTGGACTTAGGTCTAGTTGAAGTTTTTGTAGAGGGTAATGAGGGCTACAAATCAAGCTTTGGATGGGGGAAAATGACTTTGTGGTTTAGGAGTTATGATCCTCCAAAGTTGGTACCCTTGCCACTTTTTTTCATAACTTAGAAAAATTTCTAAGTTTTTATGGTTACCCTTTTTACAAGTTATCCCACTTTCTTTGATTTTTCTTGATGAATGATGATTCCAATCACACATTAACATCATTTTAGGGTTAAAAAACCATTTTTATGAAAAATCTTAAAAAGTCAAAGTTTGACTTTTGTGCACAGTTGACTTTTTATCAGATGAATTCCAAACTGTGCGATTCTTCAGGAAATCATGTCCTTGACCTAAATCAAAATTGATGGACATGCTCCATGGGTGTTATAGGGTGTATTTAATCGTGTCCCACGGCTTGGGAGCATGTCCTGGTCAAAAGTCAAAGTTACAGTTGACTTTTCTCGCAAAACCCTAACTGTGGTTCAGATGAAATTGAAACTTGTTGCTCAAGCTTCTTGGGTCAATCCATTGTTGCAAATGGATCAACGTGCTATGTTGGAGACCCTCAAATCATGTCTTGAGGTCTTGGCTCATGATTTGTCCCAAAAGTTAACTTAGGGGTGAATTAGGTCAAGAAACCCTAATTCCTGATTTTTTATGTATGCATTCCCTAAGGCTAAATTGACTTGATGATGGGGTTTATGATGTTCCACGGAGCATTTTAGGTTATGATTTGAAGCATTGGCTCATGCCCAGAGGAAAATTTCCATCTGGAGGCCCTAGTCGACCAAACCCTAATTTGGTGACACTGGCGATCCTGAGGCTTGATCCACCTAGAAGGGGGCAGCCTTGTGCTTAATCCTTGAAGTGGGAGTCCTCTTGATCCATTGTGGATGTTTGAGAGGCTAGACAAGTTGAAGATCATGTCATTCCTTGATTGATCCTTTGTCTAAGAGCTCTGCGAGGGCTTGAAACCCTAAATCCTGTTTGTAGTGAATGCTCACCCACCTTTGGGGAGACTAATGAGGTACAAAGGTACATCCATATTGTGCTGATGATTTGCACAATGATGGAAAATCTTAGTGGTCAAAATTTGGGGTATGACAGATGCCCCTATTTAATCTTCTTGGACCCGAAGGTGTGAATGACGAAGGTATTTGGGCATTCGGGGTGCAAGAGGATTAAATATCGGAATACCCGAAATTTTGATGGTGGTTATGAATGGTAGCTTACGCATTCATCTTCTTTAGCTAAGCGAAGATGCTTAGAAAAGGTAAATTTCCCCTCGATCCTGGTCTTCAGCCAAGGAGCTGGTCTCAGTTTTTTTTTTGAAATAAACTTCCCCTCGATCCTGGTTTCCTACCAAGGAATTGGTCTTAGTTTCTTTTGTAAACTTCCCCTCGATCCTGGTTTCCTACCAAGGATCTGGTCTCGGTTTCTGATATAAACTTCCCCTCGATCCTGGTTTCCTACCAAGGACCTGGTCTTAGTTGCTGAAATAAACTTCCCCTCGATCCTGGTTTCCTACCAAGGAACTGGTCTCAGTTTCTTTTGTCAATAAACTTTCTTGACAAGGAACGCTATTAGTAGCGGTTTTCCTTCAAACTTCTCGCCGAATTTTCCTGGGGAGATGCCATTTGAGTGGAAAAAGATTTGATGTCAGACTTGCTGGGGAACCCAATCGTCTGAGCTGTAGAGGTGCACAAACTTCTCTATTTTGGAGATGCCATTTGTCGATTCTACTGGGGAAAGGGAGTCTCTTGAGAGACTGTTTGCGTTTGGGGTCTTACATCATACTTTTCTCGGGATCTTTTCGGAGAAATGCCATATGATAGAATCCAATTTTGAGGTTCCAATGACCTTTTCATCAGTGGTTTTTTTGAAGAAAAACTGTCGTATCGCCGAATCTCTGATTAAGAGGCTTTCTCTGGGGATTTTCCTTAATCCGGGAAAGCAAGGATATCATCTTCAATGGCGAAGAGTGATATTTGTTGAAAGTTTTCTTGTTTCTCAGAGGTTCAAGTTATCAAAGTGGTCAAGGACCGTCTCTAATCCAGAGATAAACGGGAGAAGAGATTGCTTAGATGATTCACTTCCTAACGAGGAAAGGTCTGACAACTCGATTGATAAGACTTTTATCACTAGGGGATAAGACTGACTAGAGTGATAGTGATGTAATATGAATGTGAATGCAAATCAATAATGCATGATGTATGTATGTATATGCTGACAAAACTGACGCAACATACAGACTAAAGGATGAACACGACTGGATACTCGGCCATCGCGGGGCATGTAGAAATATCGCTGGTTCAAGATAGCAATTCTGCCTTGCTTAGGAGAAACGGTCCCTGTTAGGGGCGACGCTGGTCGGGCTTAGGAGATGAGAACTCGGCCGAAGATGTCAGATGGAACATGGTCTCTGACATTGCTGATCCTTCATTCAGGAGTACTGGTCTAGAAGGAGTACTTTGATTCTGCACTTTGAGGTTCGAACATCTTTGGAGACGCGATTAATGTTCTTTCGATGTTCAACAGTCAAAAGAAATTGCCATCTTTATTAAAAAGCTGAAAAAGTTTTAACAAGTAAATTCATTTTGTTTTATTTCAAGAATCGTTAATCATATTAAAAACGTCGTTCTGTAAAGCTAAAATAAATGAGAATTACAAACAAAAGCACAAGGGCTCAAATTTTATTGATAAGATGGAAATCAGCCAAACGCGTGATTCCAAAGAGTATTTACAAAGTTTGAAAATGGTAATTTACAGGGAAAAGGGCTACGTTGAAACATAACGACCACTATCCTTCTACCAACTTTGAATTCGGGATATCCCGAGCTTCTGTCGAAGATGACCTTGACTGGAGTTTTCCTCCGATGGATGTTGTAACTGCTACTGAGGGACTTGCCTCTGTTGAACATAGTTACTTGCCATTATCCCTAATTTTTGCCTGGATTATACTATGAGATTTCCAATCCATCGGGATGATTTTTTTCATGTCTCTAACTTTTGCCTGGACCGTCCTTTCGGGTTTTCAATCCACCGAGACGTTTTTTTTTTTTTTTTAGTTTTTTTTTTAGGCGAAGTATTTCTTGACTACGTCAACATTCGTGGGGTAGGCAAATTCCTCTCCGTCCATGGTTGCAAGTCTCAAGGCACCGCCTGAGAAAGCTTTCGTGACCACATAGGGGCCATCATAATTCGGAGTCTACTTGCCCCGAGAGTCAGTGAGAAATGATTGTATCTTCTTGAGCACAAGGTCTCCTTTTCTGAAAACACGAGGTCGGACCTTTTTGTCGAACGCCCTCTTCATTCTTTGTTGATATAACTGACTGTGGCATAATGCCGTGATTCGCTTCCCTTCGATCAGGTTCAGTTCGTCGTGTCGACTTTGACACCATTCAGCTTCTGAAAGCTTAGCTTCCATCAATACCCGGATTGATGGGATCTCTACTTCTATGGGGAGAACTGCCTCCATGCCATATACTAGAGAGAAAGGGGTTGCCCCTGTTGAAGTGCGGACAGATGTACGATAACCGTGAAGAGCAAAGGGTAGCATCTCGTGCCAATCTTTGTAGGTTACAACCATCTTTTGAACGGTCTTCTTGATGTTCTTGTTAGCCGCTTCTACCGCTCCGTTCATCTTGGGTCGGTAGGGAGATGAGTTATGGTGTTCGATCTTAAACTCTGCACACAACTCTTTCATCATCTTATTGTTCAAGTTAGATCCATTATCAGTAATGATCTCGCTTGGAACACCATAACGGCAGATGATATTGTTTTTGATAAATCGGACCACCACTTGTCGGGTTACATTAGCGTACGACGCTGCTTCGACCCACTTGGTGAAATAGTCAATGGCTACAAGGATGAACCGATGTCCGTTCGAAGCCTTGGGCTCAACCATGCCAATCATGTCGATTCCCCATATCGAGAAAGGCCATGGGGAAGAGAGAACTTTGAGATGTGATGGCGGTACATGAATTTTGTCGGAGTATATCTGACACTTGTGACACCTCCTCATGTACTTGTAGCAGTCGGATTCCATGGTCAACCAATAGTACCCTGCTCTGAGAATTTTTCTCACCATTGTGTGTCCGTTGGCATGAGTGCCAAAGGATCCTTCATGAATTTCTTTCATAAGCATGTCTGCTTCTGGCCTGTCGACGCATCGGAGCAAGACCATGTCAAAATTTCTCTTATAAAGAGTGTCACCGCTCAGGAAGAAGTTTCCAGCCAATCTTCTGAGGGTTTTCCTGTCTTTTCTGAGTGCCCCAGATGGGTACTCTTGTTTCTGAAGGAAGAATTTGATATCGTGATACCAAGGTCTGTCGTCTATGACTGCTTCAATCGTGAAGATGTAAGCGGGCCGTTCAAAGCGCATGATGTCGATCTTAGGTATGTCTTTCCATCGACCTACACTAATCATGGAAGAGAGAGTGGCTAATGCATCAGCCATATGATTCTCATCACGAGGGATGTGATGAAAGTCGACTCTGTTGAAGAAAGGTAACAACCTTCTTGCATAGTCTTTGTAAGGAATCAATCCTGATTGGTATGTGTTCCAATCTCCTTTTATCTGATTGATAACCAGGGCTGAGTCGCCATATACGTCCAAGTTTTTGATCCTTAAATCAATCGCTTCTTCGAGACCCATAATACAAGCTTCGTATTCGGCCTCATTGTTCGTACATTTGAACGTAAGTCGAGCGGTGAAAGGAATGTGGGTACCCTGAGGGGTAACAATGATTGCCCCAATTCCGTTTCCATAATGATTGACTGCTCTGTCAAAGATAAGTCCCCACTGGGAACCTGGTTCTGGCCCTTCACTGGGTAGCGGTTCATCGCAATCTTTCATTTTTAGATACATGACATCTTCGTCTGGGAAGTCAAACCCGATTGATTCTTGATTGTCAAACGGTTGATGAGCCAAATGATCGGCTAAAATACTTCCTTTAACGGCTTTCTGAGCGTGGTACTCTATGTCATATTCTGATAACAGCATCTGCCAACGGGCAATTCTTCCTGTAAGAGCAGGTTTTTCGAAAACGTACTTGATTGGATCCATTTTGGAGACCAACCAAGTAGTATGGCAAATCATGTATTGGCGAAGACGTTTGGCTGCCCAAGCCAAAGCATAGTAAGTTTTCTCAAGCATCGTGTACCGAGTTTCGTAGTCGGTGAATTTCTTGCTTAGATAGTAAATGGCAGACTCTTTCCTTTTAGTTTCGTCTTGTTGGCCAAGTACACATCCCATTGAGTCCTCTAGGACTGTGAGGTAAATGATCAGTGGTCTTTCTTCCACTGGAGGTGATAGAATCGGAGGATTCAACAAATATCCCTTGATACTGTCGAAGGTGGTTTGGCAATCTTCTGACCAAACGCAATCCTGGTTCTTTTTGAGTAACTTGAAGATCGGCGCGCATGTCGCGGTCATGAGGAATATGAATCTGGAGATGTAGTTCAAACGTCCCAAGAATCCTCTGACTTGTTTTTCAGTTTTCGGAGAAGGCATTTCTTGAATGGCCTTGACCTTGTCAGGATCAACCTCAATTCCTTTCTGGCTGACGATGAACCCTAAGAGTTTCCCTGAACGGACACCGAAGGTGCATTTGTTGGGATTTAAGCGGAGTTTGTACTTTCTCAACCGCTCGAATAGTTTTGACAGGTGGGTCACATGCTCCTCTTCTGTTCTAGATTTAGCAATCATATCATCGACATATACCTCGATTTCTTTGTGTATCATGTCATGAAACAGAGTAGTCATGGCCCTTTGATAGGTTGCCCCGGCATTCTTCAAACTGAACGGCATTACCTTGTAACAAAAGGTACCCCATGGGGTAATGAACGAAGTTTTCTCCATGTCTTTCGGCGCCATTTTGATTTGATTATAGCCCGAGAATCCATCCATGAAGGAGAAAACTTTGAACTTTGTTGTGCTGTCAACCAGCATGTCAATGTGTGGTAAAGGAAAGTCGTCCTTTGGACTTGCCTTGTTCAAATCTCTGTAATCAACACACATTCTGACCTTTCCGTCCTTTTTGGGAACGGGTACGATGTTGGCTAACCATTGAGGATATTCTGATGTGGCGAGGAAACCCACGTCAATTTGTTTCTGTACCTCCTCTTTGATTTTGATGGCCATGTCCGGGTGAGTCCGTCTCAACCTTTGCTTTACTGGCGGACATTCCGATCTTAACGGTAAGTGATGTTCCACTATGCTGGTATCCAACCCTGGCATATCCTGATAAGACCAAGCGAATACATCGGGGAATTCTTTGAGAAGCTTTATCAAACTTTCTTTGACAGTTGGATTGAGCAGTGCCCCAATCCTGATTTCTTTTCTCTCTTGTTCTGAACCCAAGTTTACCATTTCCAACGGCTCTTTGTGAGGTTCAATGGACCTTTCCTCTTGTCTGAGTAGTCGGGAGATCTCTTCTGGAATTTCGTTGTCATTTTCTTCTTCAGCCTCGAATACCTGGAATTCAAAGTTGGGAGAAGGCATCGGATCGTATGTTTCAACGGGGTGTAAAACAAGCAATCTGCATGACTTGATGATTCGTGTTTAGAAGAGATAGAGAAAATGCAAGTGTGTGCAGTGTTTTATTTTACTGCTTGTTTTTTATTTTTGAATTGTTTTTTAGGATTATCATTTTCTGAAAAAGCAAAAAGAGAAAACAGCAATAAATGCGGAAATTACAGAACGACGTTATTTTATTTATGAACAAGTCGACTCTTGAAACTACAGCCCTATAAAACAAAACTCTGTAGCTTTGGGCAAAGCGAAGAGGGAAATTTACAGAAAGCGAGCCCTATCAAAACATTCGTTTCACCTGGGCAGGGTGAAAGGTTTAAAGATGGCAATTACTTTGGCTGATGAACGACCTTCGGAACATCGACGGCAACCCATTGGCGGTGAACTCCTCGGTGAATCACAAAGTCTGGCACCTTCCTTGATTTGTCTTCAGAAATAACATTGATTTCTGGTGGAGCAGGATCATTGGAATCTGTCTCCCAGGTAGAGTTGTCGTAGGAGGATTCCTTTGTTGTATTTTGCATAGCATTTGTGCTCTCAGCTGTATCTCCCCATCCAGTTGGCTGGATATCTTCGAGCCTGATACGAGAGCTTTCGGGAGCGGTGTACTTGACCATATAGTCGTATTTTCCACTCGGTTGTCCCAAGGTGTCCCACACTTTTTTGGAACTGGAGGAGTCATCTTTCTCGATGACGTTGACCTCAGGAAAAGCATAGTAGATAAATTCCAGTCCTGCAAATGTTGTGAATTCATCTTCATGTTGAGTAGTTTCCGAATGACCTGAGTGTTAATCCCATGACAAGGTGGGGACACAGGTATTCTGTTCAATGATGCTCAGCTGATTTTCATTGTTCGGCTGACTCTCTTGCCCTAAGTCTCCTGGATAAGGCTGCCACATTGGCAGGCCATCCATCGGGCCATAGTAGTTGTGATCAAAGTTATCTTTCATCGGAGTGTCTTCCTCTAATGAATTTGGCGGAGCACGGCATCCTTTCGGATCACAATCCCCGTATATCATTTCGACATCTGACCGGGGTATAAATCTCGGACTATGTGTGAGATAGCAAAATGGCGTAGGTACCTCTTCCTGAGACATATAACCGTCCTTGTTAAGATAGGACTTTCATTCTTCATCTGTGTCAGAGGGATCTTCCTCATTGATAGCATGAACTGTCTGAGACACTGGGTGAAGGAAACCTCCACTGTGGAAGAAGTTTTGAAGGGGATGAAGACTTTCATCGTTGGCAGCTGTCTGGGTACAGGTTGCAGAAAAACCAAGACCCTTCTTTGTTGTATTGTCAGTGGGAATGACAAGTTGTCCCCATCATGCCGTATCGGTACTCTCGACCGCTTTGATAGCATCGTTGTATGAGGAAATCGAGGTTCCTCCTTTGAAATGATTGTCCTTGCTCACAGACAGTGCTTGGAACTGAGTTCTAATAACCTCTTCGGGTTCTATACCAGTAGATGATGATAAGTTCTTACAAGCAAGGCTTGTTCCCCATAAACCGTGACAAGTTGATCGTTCTTCACGAACTTTAGCTTTTGGTGGAGGGTTGAAGTGACCGCTCCAGCCTGATGTATCCAAGGTCTTCCTAATAAACAACTGTACGTTGCCCGGATGTCCATGACCTGGAAAGTGTGAGGACCAATAGTTATGGGAAGATCAATTTCGCCGATAACTGTTTTTCTGGATCCGTCGAATGCTTTGACGACGACCTCGCTGACTCTCATCGGAGGGCCTTTGAATGATAATTGCATCAAAGTAGACTTTGGCATAACATTTAGGGCCGACCCTGTGTCTACCAGTACGCTGGCTAAAGCATCGTCCTGGCAGTTAACTGTGATATTGAGCGCCATGTTATGACGGCGACCCTCTTCGGGTAATTCCTCATCACTAAATCCCAAATTATTGCAGGATGTGATGTTAGAGACAATGCTATCGAACTGTCTGATTGTTACATCCTGTTCCACAAAGGCTTGCTCCAAGACTTTCTGTAGAGCCTCCCTGTGGGCTTCTGAACTGAGTAACAGTGATAACACCGAGATCTTTGAAGGAGTCTGTAATAGCTGATCGACAATGTTATATTCACTCCTTTGGATGAGCTTCAACATCTCATCGTTGTTTTTTGAAAGGTCGGGATTACTGGATTGACCGACTGATGGATCGGGAGCTTCTGTCTGAAGTTCCTTTTCTTTGTTAACTTCCCCAACCCCTCGGTTGAAGATTCTACCACTCCGTGTTACTCGACTGATGTCTGCAATGTTCACAACGGAGGGTAATGGAATTTCCTTTCCATTTTTGACTATTGTTGCACCGTATTTGTAAGGGATAGCCTTAGTTGATTCATACGGTAGCGGTCCTGGTAGATAGATGACTACAGGAGCCTTCTGATTTTTCTGACCATCGTAAGTAATCTCGATCCGTTCCCGGTTGGGAACCTTAGATTCGTCAAGTAGAGGGATGATGGCAAAAACATCCCTGGTATAGTGATGACCAGAGATTGTGACAACATCCTCAACTTGATCAGCAAGGTAATTCGGCGTCCAGTTGATGGGTCCAGAACCCGGATATGGACGAATTTCTCCACAATCGACCTGATCCTGAAGAGCTGCTCTCACAAGGTAACACCCTTGGTTACTTTCCGAACAGACGCTACAACTGTCATAGTTGTGTGGTGGCACCTGGCCACGCCCACTTTGAATACAATGTAACCTCACTAGGTTAGCTTCCACAGATCGGACATCCTGACTTTGACGACGAGTAGGATTCCTGTTACTGATACTAATTTGCTGAGTATCTTCGTCCATGTAGATTGGCATCCACCAGTGATTTAACAAGTGCTGAAGTGCCTCCTGGACAAGGGTACAACCCCGATCGCTTTCGCAACCCGCTTTACAGCTTTGATAATCATGTGATATTAAGAATCCGAGTCGGTCCTGCTCAGCATGTAACTCTACCAGGCTGGTATTCATCACGCGAATATCGAAGATTTGAACCATATTGATCTGATAAGGGTTCCTATCATGGTAGTCTTGGATCCATCCAAGATCCATCTGACACTGGAGGGCCTCTTGTATGAAAGAGCATCCCTGTTTGTTTATCGAGCAAGTCAGACAGGAACTGTAATCGTGCCGCGGAAGATTATGATACTGGCTTTGCCTTGAGTGCATCGCCACCAAGTTGACATTCATTGCACAGATGTCGTGGTTCTGAATGACGTTGGAATTCGTGTAGACCATGTTAACTCCACGAACTCGGTGCTCTTGGATCCATCCGAGATCCATTTGTTCCTGTAGAGCTGATTGCACTACCGAACATCCTTGGTTATCTTTAGAGTAGATATCACACTGGTGATAGTTATGAGGTGGCACATGGCCATATCCACTCTGTCTACAATGCATCTTGACCAGATTGGTTTTCAACAAGAGTACATCGTGAATTTGATAGACATTATTAGTCTCTTTCTCAATCAGATTAACTGAAGCTTTCTCATGTTGAGGCAGCGGGTTCGTGAGAACATTAGGATTTGTATCCTTGAAGGATAAGACCCCACTCCTAACAAGTTTTTGCACGTCAGACTTGAAATTGAGGCAAGTCTCTAGGTTATGCCCTGAACCTCCTTGATGATAAGGGCAAGTTTGATCCACCTTAAACCAAAAAGGCAGATTTTCCGGTACTGTAAGAGGAGACTTAGTCTGGATGTGCCCCTTAGCCAGTAGTAACGGAAATAATTCTGCGTACAACATGGGTATAGGATCAAACCCTGATGGTCGTGTTGTACGGTTGTTATTGTATGGAGGACGAGCCTGCTGAAGAGGCTGTTGTGTCCTTTGCTGATCAGGTTGGCTCTGCGCAACCTGAGGTTGATACATAGGAATAGGCGCAGGGCTGATAGCAGGAGTCACAGCTGCTACTGGCTGATAACGTCGCCTTTGCTTTTCGAGAGAGATATTCCCAATATCTTGCTCTTTTTTCTTAGGGAGAGCACTACCGTATTTTTTAGTACCGCTCGTCGATCCAGTGTCTTTTACCAAACGTCCTTCTCGAACGGCTTCCTCAAGACGTACGCCCATGCCGACCATCTCGGTGAAATCACTGGGCACACTGACAACCATTCGGTCATAGTAAAATGAGCTTAAGGTCTTTAAGAAGATTTTTGTCATCTCTTTTTCCTCAAGAGGCGGACAAATTTGAGCGGCAATTTCACGCCACCTTTGAGCATATTCCTTAAAGGTTTCCTTGTCCTTTTGCGACATTGATCTGATTTGATCTCTATCGGGTGCCATGTCCAAATTGTATTTGTATTGTTGGACGAAGGCAGTACCAAGATCTCTGAAAGTGCTGATCGTAGCACGGTTTAAACCCATGTACCATTTGAGTGCGGCACCGGTTAAACTATCCTGGAAGTAGTGAATCAGTAGGTCCTGATTCTCCGTCTGAGCTGACATCCGCCGAGCGTACATCACCAGATGGCTTTGAGGGCAAGAGTTACCCTTGTATTTTTCAAAGTCGGGCACTTGGAATTTGTGCGGGACTTTCACATTGGGGACCAAGCAGAGGTCTGCGGCGTCCTTTCCGAATAAATCCTGACCGCGAATGGCTTGCAGCTCTTTCTGCATTTCCAAGAACTGTTCCTGGAATTCCTCCATTCTGTCAAACATAGTTTCCTTCTTACCAGAAGGTGTCTGTGGAATCTGTCCTTTCGGGACAATGTGCACCACAGGGGGTGGTACCGTGACTACGGCAGTAAGTCTTGGTGCCTCCCGAAGTTTGTAACCTTCAGGAGTCTTCAGTATGCCCCTGGCATCTTCGTTTTCCCGAAGTTTGTAACCTTCAGGCCCAGCGGCTTCTGTTGTGATTCCCTGATCTTCAGTAATCGACGGAACATATCCTCCCGGGATATAGTTAACAGGCATGCCCCAAGGGCGATCTTTCGGTATCTGATACCTAGGATCATTCTTCTCCACTATGGGCATTGAGGTGATCTCTGAGATCACAGTTCTTTGTAGTTGAGCTTCTGCCATGGCTTGCATGTCGTTACGAAGCTTTCTCATATCCTCTCTTAGAGCGTCGATTTCTTCTTTCAACTCTCTATTTTCTTCCTCAAGATCATCCATCTTTTTCTGACGATTGGCCCGAGTATTATACGAATGAGACAGTTTGACTCTAGAATTGAGACACAAACGTAAGATTCGTAGGGAAGAAGATTACGCGATGTTGGAATAATGAATGCAATGATTATATTAATTGTTTTTTAGTTTAATCAAAATAAACTTCGACAATTAGATTGCAAATATCAAACGGTGGGGAAACCCCTTTTTATTGAATTCAAAAGGATTACAGAAATGGAAATACAGTAGATTACAAAGTGCAGAAACAGAAACCTAAGCTAAAGGGTCCCGAGTCCTCTCTGAGGAGAAATCGGGTGCTGATTCTGATATCTTCCTTTTCTTTGACCGGGGCTCTTGGGCCGTTGTCGGGTTGTCATTCCTTTGCCAAGTGAAAAGAGTGAGCAAATTCCTTTGGTCATCTTGATTCTCTACAGCATGTTGTTCCAAAATTTCAATCAGAGCATCTTTCTCTTTCAGTAATTGTTGTATTTTGATGCACTCTACGTCGAGGGTGCGGTACTTGTTCTTCCAAGATCTTCTTTCCCGTTGAACTTTGTTGAGAGTAACCTGAAGCTTTTCAGTTTCCGTCATGAAGTACATGACAGACTCCTTCGGCGGAAGAATTCTGTAACGAGGATAAGGCATCTTTAGCTTGAGAGCTCTAGTTTGTACCCAGTGGAGATAAGGCTCCACCGAGACACAGTCCGGTTTTCCCAGAGACTCTTGTCCTTTCTTATGAACGTGTTTCCAAGCGTGCACTATTTCCATCTTTAGTGCTCTGTCGTTTTCTCCTTCCTTGAAGAAAAGACCTTCCAGATGAACACCCAATGGGATGTGTCTCATCGGGTATCCAAATTGACGAAGAACCAATATCGGATCGTAGTTGATTCCTCTTTTAGTTCCTATGAGGGGTACGTTGGGGAAGTTTCCACAACGATCAATGATTCTGATTCCATCATAGATCCTTTTACACCAATCTATATCAGAGTTGGTGAGAGACATGATCTTCTGCGACCAACGTAAGACACTCTTGCAATCCCAAAAAGCAGCAGACTTGGGCAAGTGAGAGATAAACCATTTATAAAGCAGAGGTACACAGCATGTGATCTCCCCTCCGCTGTACAAATTCCCCAAGTGTACAGAATGATACGCATCTGCGAGCAAAGTCGGCACAGGGTTTCCAATGAGAAAAACCTTAATAGCGTTGATATCGACGAAGTTATTGATGTTGGGAAACAAAAATAATCCGTAGGTGAGTAAAACAAAGATGCTTTCAAAAGCAGTGATGTTCCCTATACTGGCAAAATACAGGGCTTTCTTCGTCAAGAACTGGGCTGGTAAACCTTGGATGCCACCCTTGGCGGTCATGTGAGTCCTAACCTCAGACTCGTCCAAATGAATTGCTCTTGCAATGGTCTGATTCTTTGGAATTTCTTCCAGTCCAGAAAATGGAGCTCGATCGGTGATATGTAGATCAATCAGATGAGAATACTCCTCCAGCGTTGGTGCAAGCTGGTAATCCGAGAATGTGAAACAGTGATAAACCGGATCGTAGAATTGAACGAGCGCGTCCATGATTCCCTCAATCACATGGACTCTTAACAGTGGTAGCAAACCTCCGTACTTGGCTCTGAAAGCCTCAGGGTTAGTGATCATCCTTGCTAACCTTCTCAAATCCCCTAGTTTTGGAACCTTGAAGGTGTACGTATGAGTTCTCCTTCTACCGAAATCCATTAGCGTAATCCTTTTCTCTGATATTTGTAATCACAGTCTTAGTTTAATTTGAAAAACAGAGAGACTAGAAGAGAAGTTTTTTGAATGTTTTAATGTTTTATTAAATGAATGCATGAATGCAGCACACAAAAACATAGAAAAAACATGGGGTCAAAGGGTAATTGTCATGAAGTCAAGGCTCTACCCATCCCCAAAGGTTTATACTAGGGTGATTTTTGTACCTGTACTCATTATCATCAGCTCCTCCCAGGAAAGCAAAACAACAAGCGGATCGTCAGCGAGTTGTAGTGCAATCTTAGAGTAAGTGCCATTCACCGAGAATAGATCACCAGCCTCAAATGAGGGTAGTAACGTGTAACAACTATTTCCGATAGTTTCCGCACTACGAAAGGGTTTGGCTCCTCAGCTTCTCAGACTTAACAACCGGCCCATTGATTAGAAGAGTGAATGGGTTGCATTGGTCAGCCTCCACTGAGGTTGATGGTCGACCCCGTCGCCATCACTTATCTTAAGTGTATACTCAATCTTTCCACATACGGCATCACCCGCATTCCCATTAGCAGAAAAATAAACACGTATAGCAATTAGGAAAAGCAATATATATATATATATATATTTGTCCTAAACATCCTAGACCTTTAAAGCTAAGGATCCTAAGTACCTGACAGAAAATGGGTTCCCCGGTGGAAGCCCCAATCTGTGGTATTCATACAAGTGAAGAAAAGGAAGACCGTGCCTAGATCTAACTTTGAAATGCCCCACGGTGGGCGCCATTTTTCTGTAGCGAGCGATTTTGGACGCGGTTCTTAAGCGCTGGTCGCTCTCTGCGGTTTGAGCTTTGACTACAGGTCGATTCATTTTTTATCCTATTGTGAGCTGAATAAGGAAGGGAAATAGATGTCTCCAATTAACCCTGCTTTGCATACTGAGTTTAAACAGCGGTCTGTTAGGTTACGAATGCTATCAATGTGGGGGGGCCTTTGTACTGGTTATTTGTATTTTCGCCAATAAGGTTTTCTTTCTTTCTAGGACTTTCTAGCAGGGAACAAGGATTAGGATGTTAGGACTGATGCTTTTTGATGGGTATGTGAGAGTATGGGATTTTGGTTTTTTGTTGATTGTGCTCGCTAAGATCTTTTCTTTCGATCTTATGCCTACGTATTCCCGTTTACCGAAACAGGGAAATCAGAGCGTTCGTAGTTCCTCCTATTCTATGGGAGGAAATGGGTGTTTTGGTGTCTTGTTCAAAGCCCAAGACGTGAAGAGAAAGGTGGTTTGTATCTTGTTCAAAGCCCAAGATGTGAAGCTGAAGGTGATTTATATCTTGTTCAAAGCCCAAGATGTGAAGCTTGAAAAGTCCATTTGTGTCTTGTTCAAAGCCCAAGACGTGAAGCTGAAAAGTCTATTTGTGTCTTGTTCAAAGCCCAAGACGTGAAGCTGAAGGACCTCGACTTTAGAGAGAATTTGTCATCTCTAAAGAAGGGTTTGGCTGTCGCAACTATTGGGTGACTGGTTATAAAGGAGAATTACTTTAACCGGGATACGCGGATCCTAGCAATGCCATAATTTCCTTTATAGGGGATTTTAACCTGAAGGAGAAGACTTTAACTCAGTGTAGAGCAATGCTATCTTTCCTTAGGAATTTCTCATGCTAAAAGAGGGACAGTGGCATGGATGTAGATGATCCAGAGGCTTGCCGCTTACAGCGATTAGATGAAGGGAAAAGAGTTGTTGATGTTTGTGTACTGTGAACGAAGCACAGGTTTGATGCTAAAAGGTTGATTGGATCAACCAGTGGTTTTCTTATACGAAGCCTAAGAGGAGGCTATTGGCCCAACAAGAGGGTATTTTTGTGTGTCTCGTACGAAACCCGAGAGAGAGGCTAAAAGGGTTGACTCAACAGGAGAATCTTTTATACTCAACAAGAGAGTGTTTTTGTATCTCGTACAAAGCCCGAGATGGAGGCGAAAAGGTTTGACTCAACAAGGGAATCTTTTGGTATCTCGTATAAAGCCCGAGATGGAGGCTAAAAGTTTGATTGGCTCAACAAGAGAGCCTTTTTTGTATCTCGTACGAAGCCCGAGATGGAGACAAAAATGTTTGACTCAACAAGAGAGTCTTTGTATCTCGTACGAAGCCCGAGATGGAGACGAAAGGTTTGACTCAACAAGAGAGTCTTTGTATCTCGTACGAAGCCCGAGATGGAGGCGAAAGGTTTGACTCAACAAGAGAGTCTTTGTATCTCGTACGAAGCCCGAGATGGAGGCTAAAAGGTGATTGAATCAACGAGGGAGTCTCTTATGTGTCTCGTACAAAGCCCGAGAGAGAGGCTAAACGTTGTTTGACTCCGCTGGGGAGAATTTTGGTATCTCGTACGAAGCCCGAGATGGAGGCTAAACGTTTGCTTCGCTGGGAAGAATCATTGTACAAAGCCCAAGTGGAGGCTATGGTAACTGTTTCAGTTAAGTGACAGGTCCAGTATACTGATTTTAAATAGAAAATCAGTTCTTATATGAGCAACACTGTACTCAGGGATTTGGTTCAAGGATCCGGGTTATTCCTGTTCTTTAAGGAAGCGGGAAATCCAAGGGGTATTGAGACTGTTCGAGTCTACGGGTTTCCTTCCTATTTAACGAAGGGGTCACTTGAGAATGTCTTTGAGACTCAAGGAGATTAGACTGTCTGTGTCTAGAGTTCCATCTTTGTACTATGTTTTGAGAAACAGTAGTAGACTCTATGAAAGGACTGTTTTATGAGGATGACTAGGTTCTGTTCCTATACCTCTAGGAGGTCGTCGAGACAATTTGTACGAAGCCCAAGAGGAGGCTGGAAACTTTTAAGAAGCCGACGGGTCCTTGTACTAAGCCCAAGAGGAGGCTATCATTCCCGGAGGAAGAGATCATTATACGAAGCCTAAGAGGAGGCTGTGAATACTTCTAAGAAGCCGGCGGGTCCTTGTACGAAGCCCAAGAGGAGGCGGGGTTGCTTTTAGGAAGCCTGTGGGTCCTTGTACGATGCCCAAGAGGAGGCCGATGCTTTTAGGAAGCCAGTGGGTCCCTAAACCCCGAGAAATTCAAGGCAAGCTATTCACAAGGAATAGGTCAAGTCAGGAAAGTTCGAGAATTTGGAAGAAACTCAAAGATGTCATTCACGGAGAAGACATTCATCTTGGGGAGTAGAGTTTCTTGACAATTCCTAATGAGGACAGTCGAAGAGAAGACTGTATCTGGTGATCCTATTGGGGATCTAGTTGTCTATTTCTACGAATAAACGAAACGGCATCACCTAGTTCTAGACGTAGTTGTCGGGGAAACTCTAAATATCTATATTATTATTACACAGTTGATATGAGTTTATGAAAGAAGACTTACAGCGAAACAGCCCCACAATACAGTTATATATATATGAGTTTGTGAAAGGAGACTTACAGTGAAACAGCCCCACAATACAGTTATATACATATGAAAGCGGTAAATGAAAGCGGGTAAACACTTACTCGGTTATAGAGCTTCCATGCTGTTTGGTTAGTTGTTCAACAAAGAAAGATTGAAAACAACAGTATATTCAAAATCAAAGGAGAAAGTGCTTTGAAAAAGAAAGATTTGGGGCTTACAGCTCAAGGAGAGGCCCAGGGTTTTATCAGTGAGCGCACTGTTGAATTTGTACAGAGAGACTTATACAAGTGACTGAGGCCCAAGAAAGGTTTTCTGTACAAAGGGATGGGTCTTACACTCTATCAAGAGGCCCAAGTGAGTTTTAAGAAAAGAAATGGGTCTTACTACTCGAGGGTAGGCCCAATGGTTAATTTTGAAAAGGGCGACGGTCACGCCGAGGTTTTGTAAACACCGTGGGACTTATACAAGTGACTGAGGCCCAAAATTTTGGTATTTACAAAGGGATTGGGTCTTACACTCTATTAGAGGCCCAAAGAGTTTAAAGAAAAGAAATGGGGCTTACAACACGAGGGGAGGCCCATAGTCTTTATTTTCAAGATGAATATTCACTTTTAAAATGCTTAAAAACAATTAAAAATGAATTTATTCACAAAAATACCAACTATATTAAATAAATAATATAAATTTGATTTTTTTGTAGAATAAAATATTTTACTATTTTTGTGATTTTTCAGAAAAAGAACCAATAAAAAATAATCAAAATTGAAGGAGTTATTAATTTTCCAAATTATTAAAAAATAATAAGAAAATATAAAAAAGAGGGGTTGGGTCTTACACTCTATTAGAGGCCCAAAGTGTATTTTTATACAAAAGATGGGGCTTACAACTCAGGGAGAGACCCAAAATATTTTCAATTTGAAAATGGCGATCGCGCTGAGATTTTTAATGTATCGGGACTTATATAATAGCTGAGGCCCAAAATTGTTTTGTTAAAAAAAAGAGTTGGGTCTTACACTCTAATAGAGGCCCAAGTGTTAAAAAATGAAAAGAAATGGGACTTACAGCTCAAAAAGAAGCCCAGTTGATTTTCGTTTGAAAATGGCGATCGCGCCGAAGTTTTCTTTTAACGCAGAGGGACTTATACAATAAGTGAGGCCCGAAATAGTTTTGGTTAAAAGGGGGTTGGGTCTTACACTCTAATAGAGGCCCAAAAGTTTTGAATGGGTCTTATAGCTCGAGGAGATGCCCAAGGTTATTCCTTAAAAAGGCGACGATCGCGCCGTTTGTTTTTTACGGTATCGGGGCTTATACAATGAATGAGGCCCAAAAATGATTTGGTCAAAAAAGGATTGGGTCTTACACTCTATTAGAGGCCCAAAAGTTTAAAAAAGATTTGTTAGGGTGAAAATCAAAGAAAACCACAATTTCATTTTTTAGGCATTTTTTCAAGAAAAATTAAGTAAAAAATGATAAAAATATCAAATAAAATTATTAAATAATGATTAAAGTTTATGAAAAAAAATATTTTATCAACATAAATATTTAAAATCATTTTGGATTTAAAAATCAAGAAAAAAAAGAAATCATTTTAAAAGCATTTAAAACAATTTAAAACACTATTTTTAAATATATTAAAAATAATACTTTTTTTGTGATTTTTTTGGATTAAAATATTATGGGGTACGAATTGGAAAATGATGATTTTTTGCTATGTGAAAAAAATTGGTTGAGTTTTGAAAATAAAAAGTAAGAAAAAGAGGAAAGATATCAAAATATCATCTCCGACATTTTTTGGGGTAAAAACGAGTACCGAAACTTTAATTTTCAACACGTTTTTATCAAATTTCAAACACTCATAACTCTCTCAATTTTTATCGGAATCAAAATCCGGAAGTACCTACCTGACCAATTTTTCGCAAGGAATCCGATGGTATTACTCACGCACACGGAAAATCGACGTATAAAACGCAGAAAAAACTGCTATCGATTAAAAAATATCGTTCCGCGCCGAATTTCCAACACGCGTAACTCTCTCGATTTTTATCGGAATCAAAATCCGGAAGTATCTACCTGACCAATTTTTCGCAAGGAATCCGATGGTATTACTCACGCACGCGGAAAATTGACGTATAAAACGCAGAAATTAAAAAACAAAAACTGCTATCGATTAAAAACATCGTTCCGCGTTGAATTTCAAACACGCGTAACTCTCTCGATTTTTAACCGAATCAAGATCCGCGAAAGTCTATCCTGACCGATTTTTCGCAAGGAATCCAATGGTATCACTCACGCACGCCGAAACTCAACGTACAAATCGCAGCGATAAAAAAACCAGAGCTGCTACGTTGTTAAAAACATCGTTTCGCGTAAAATTTCCAACTCGCGTAACTCTCTCGATTTTTAACCGAATCAAGATCCGCAAGAGCCTATCTTGACCGATTTTTCGCAAGGAATCCAATGGTATTGCACACGCACGCCGAAACTCAACGTACAAAACGCAGCGGTAAAAAAACAGAGCTGCTGCGTTGTGAAAATGTCGTTTCGCGTAAAATTTCCAACGCGTGTAACTCTCTCTATTTTTAACCGAATCAAGATCTGCAAGAGCCTATCTTGACCGATTTTTCGCAAGAAATCCAATGGTATTACTCACGCACACGGAAATCGACGCACAAAACGCAGAAATTAAAAAACAAAAACTGCTATCGTTGTTTTCGACGCCGTTTCGCGTAAAATTTCCAACGCGCGTAACTCTCTCAATTTTAATCGGAATTGAAATCCGTAAAAACCTATCTTGACCGATTTTTCGCAAGGAATCCAATGGTATTATTCACGCACTCGGAAACTCACTGTACAAAGCGAAAAAAATAGAACCGCTACCGTTAATTCGACGCTGTTTCGCGTAAAATTTCCAACGCGCGTAACTCTCTCAATTTTCATCGGAATTGAAATCCGTAAAAACCTATCTTGACCGATTTTTCACAAGGAATCCAATGGTATTATTCACGCACTCGGAAACTCATTGTACAAAGCGAAAAAACAGAACCGCTATCGTTAATTCGACGCCGTTTCGCGTAAAATTTCCAACGCGCGTAACTCTCTCAATTTTCATCGGAATTGAAATCCGTAAAAACCTATCTTGACCGATTTTTCGCAAGGAATCCAATGGTGTTACTCATGCAAACTAAAACTTAATGTATAGAACACACCAATGAAAACAAGACAGAACTGTACATGGTTTCAAAACAACCAAAATTCCACATAAAAACATGTCAAAATGCAAACAGTGGGAGGATCACAACATACACGTTAAGGACTACATTTTTTCCTCAAGAATTGTTCAATATGATGCATGTATGTGGACAACAAAGGAAAGCATGATTCAAAGAATTCAAGTTGTGAATTTTACCTTTTTTTTGGAGATTTTGGGCAACCTTCCAAGTGCTTTGTTCCAGAAATGATTTGATGCTTTGGACAACCTCAAATGACCTCTTAGAAGCTTTTAGGATGGTTGGAATCGGCTGGAAACCTCTGGAACAAGTTTGTGCACTTTCTCGCGAAATGGTAAAAAACGGCCAAAATGCCAACTCTCTCAAATGGTGTTCCAGATGTGTGGCACCATTTGGGATAGTTCAAGGATGATATTTAGAGTGTGTTTGAGGTTTTATCTGGTTTGGAAAGTGACTGAATCAAGACATGGCTTGAAAAATGCAAAAAAGTGCCATTTTGAGGTTTTGAGAGGTGACTTTGTGATGTTGTGATTACAGGTCACTTTTGATGGTTTGCACAGCTTACATATGATATATATGAGGTGTGTGTGTGATTAGTTTGAGTGGAATTGCTCTCTAGCTCAAAAACTCAGAATTTCCTTACTAAAGAAGGCATTTTGGAGTGAAAGAGAGAATTTGAGGAAAGCATCTGTTTGATGGTTTTGGTGTACTCAAACTGAACACAAATGAGCTCTATTTATAGTGGAGCAAGTTTTTTTTGGGATCCACAGTGAATGGCAACTGCAGCAGGTGTTTGGCCAATGTTGGCCAATGGAAATCCAAGTCTCCTCTAGCCATTGACTAGAGGTTAGGGCACAGGTTGCTGGTTCCCTTGGTCTTGGATAAGTCTTGACTGATTTCAAATGAGAATGGCTCAGTACATGCCACCTCTAAGCATCCATTAAATGCTCCAAACCAAAATTGGAGTTTTGTCCCTCTTTTAGGGATTTCTAGGCTTTGGCATGCTTTTCTTTGTTCCTTGGACTTGGGAGGTTCATGGATCAGATCATCTCACTTGGATTTGATCCTTAGATGTGTCCAAACTGATGACAAGGCTTGAAAATTCGTGTGGCACAAAAAATGTGCAAATCTGCCTTGAAAAATTCAGCTTCAGCAAGCCATTTTGTAAGATCCATAACTCCCTGCTCGAGTATGCTATATGGACGTTCTAGGACTTTTCGGAAAGCTTAGATGACGTACTTCAACTTTGATGTTTGACATTAGACCTGGTTAAACTTGGATCATGGAGAAAAACAGCCTTGAAGTTGGGACATTGTGCTGAAATTACAAGGCAGATTTTTGGCTAAGTGCTGAAAAATGTCAATTTTAACTTTTTAGCCATTTTGATCCAAGCATAACTCAAAATCCTTAATGAATTGGACTTAGGTCTAGTTGAAGTTTTTGTAGAGGGTAATGAGGGCTACAAATCAAGCTATGGATGGGGGAAAATGACTTTGTGGTTTAGGAGTTATGATCCTCCAAAGTTGGTACCCTTGCCACTTTTTTTCATAACTTAGAAAAATTTCTAAGTTTTTATGGTTACCCCTTTTACAAGTTATCCCACTTTATTTGATTTTTCTTGATGAATGATGATTCCAATCACACATTAACATCATTTTAGGGTTAAAAAACCATTTTTATGAAAAATCTCAAAAAGTCAAAGTTTGACTTTTGTGCACAGTTGATTTTTTATCAGATGAATTCCAAACTGTGCGATTCTTCAGGAAATCATGTCCTTGACCTAAATCAAAATTGATGGACATGCTCCATGGGTGTTATAGGGTGTATTTAATCATGTCCCACGGCTTGGGAGCATGTCCTGGTCAAAAGTCAAAGTTACAGTTGACTTTTCTCGCGAAACCCTAACTGTGGTTCAGATGAAATTGAAACTTGTTGCTCAAGCTTCTTGGGTCAATCCATTGTTGCAAATGGATCAACGTGGTATGTTGGAGACCCTCAAATCATGTCTTGAGGTCTTGGCTCATGATTTGTCCCAAAAGTTAACTTAGGGGTGAATTAGGTCAAGAAACCCTAATTCCTGATTTTTGATGTATGCATCCCCTGAGGCTAAATTGACTTGATGATGGGGTTTATGATGTTCCACGGAGCATTTTAGGTTATGCTTTGAAGCATTGGCTCATGCCCAGAGGAAAATTTCCATCTGGAGGCCCTAGTCGACCAAACCCTAATTTGGTGACACTGGCGATCCTGAGGCATGATCCACCTAGAAGGGAGCAGCCTTGTGCTTAATCCTTGAAGTGGGAGTCCTCTTGATCCATTGTGGATGTTTGAGAGGCTAGACAAGTTGAAGATCATGTCATTCCTTGATTGATCCTTTGTCTAAGAGCTCTACGAGGGCTTGAAACCCTAAATCCTGTTTGTAGTGAATGCTCACCCACCTTTGGGGAGACTAATGAGGTACAAAGGTACATCCATATTGTGCTGATGATTTGCACAATGATGGGAAATCTTAGTGGTCAAAATTTGGGGTATGACATATACAATATGAACAAAGAAAAAATCAATGAAGATGTACTCTAATACTAAACGTAAAGCATATGAAACATCTCATTCTGACTTGAGCATATACAATATGAACAAAGAAAGAAGGAATGAAGATGTTGAAGAGAACCTTACTTCGAAGCTGAAGAAGCAAATGAATGATGAAGACGGTCAATATTTGAGCATAAACCAAGAAAGAAGGAATGAAGATGTTGAAGAGAACCTTACTTCGAAGCTAAAGAAGCAAATGAATGAAGACGGTCAATATTTGAGCATAAACCAAGAAAAAAGGAATGAAGATGTTGAAGAGAACCTTACTTCGAAGCTGAAGAAGCAAATGAATGAAGACAGTCAATATTTGAGCATAAACCAAGAAAAAAGGAATGAAGATGTTGAAGAGTGTAAAGGTTAGGGCGTCGCTGGCTCACTTGTTCGATTAGGGCGTCTTATGAAAGAAATACATAATAAGTTTTGTTTTAATTTATCAGTAAACCTTTTAATCTCGGTGGAGAAACAAACCGTAGTGGAATCTTAAGTGAAATGTACTCTACAAAATGGAAAAAATGTAGTTGCAGGGAATCGAAGCTTGTTACATTTCATTTATTACTACGGTTGTTCATCTTAACCGTTGTAAAATAATTTACAATTTATTTTATAAATAATGGACTTAATTGACACACGCTAAATGTACTCTAAAAAATGGAAAAAATATAGTTGCAGGGAATCGAAGCTTGATACATTTTATTTATTACTACGGTTGCTCATCTTAACCGTTGTAAAATAATTTACAATTTATTTTATAAATAATGGACTTAATTGACACACGCTAAATGTACTCTAAAAAATGGAAAAATGTAGTTGCAGGGAATCGAAGCTTGATACATTTCATTTATTACTACGGTTGCTCATCTTAACCGTTGTAAAATAATTTATAATTTATTTTATAAATAATGGACTTAATTGACACACGCTAAATGTACTCTAAAAAATGGAAAAAATGTAGTTGCAGGGAATCGAAGCTTGATACATTTTATTTATTACTACGGTGGTTTCATTCAACCGTCATTAAATGACTCAGCTTTTAAATGGGCGCGAAATTTTTAACCTATTACAACGGCATAAAAGAATGCGTTGTAAGCCTGGCGTTGTTGTTTTAGCGTTTTGTAGTAGTGATGGCTACACTGATTCAGATTTCAATTAAGATCAAGACGAGAAGAAGAGTACTGCAGGCTACATATTTTTGATCGAAGGCGCTCCAATCTCATGGAGCTCAAGGAAGCAAAGCATTGTGGTTTTGTCATCTTGCAAAGATGAGTACATGGATGCAACATGTGCAGCATGTCAATCAACATGGATCGAGATATTGCTCGAAGAGCTCAAGATATTGGAACCTAGGAAAATAAATTTGTTTGTCGATAATAAGTCAGCTATCGACTTGGAAAATCATCTAGTGTGTAATGGTCTAAGTAAACACATAGAGAGGAAGTATCATTTTCTTAGGGATCAAGTTAACAATGGAAAGCTTGAACTTGAGCATTTCAAGATAGAATGACAACTAGTTGATATACTCACCAAGCCCCTAAAGAAAGTCAGGTTCGGTGAGCTGAAGAAAAAAATTGGGATGAGAAGTCTCGAAAACATGAATTCGGTGGTGTGTTAGTTGTGATTCATAGTTTTGTAGAAACCTTGCATCCGACTGTTTCGAAGTAGCTAGTCGAATTAGGATGAGCCAGTTGTATTTGACAGAGTTGAATACAACATATAGTTGTTATGTCGAAGTGTAACTTGGAGTTTTATATTTTTCACTTTGTAAGTTTTGGGCATGTGCTTTTGTTTCCTATATAAAGGGCATGATATGACGTAAACAAGAAGAACTCAATAAGGATTATGTTTTTCACAAATTCAGTTTATAATTTTTCTCTCTTCTTCTTCTTCTTCTCTCATCTTTCTTGTAAACCCTTTTATTGCAACGTGTATGACACATTAATTTATTCACTTGTTTAAGGGTGATATAGGGTAGAAACTTTGTGTTTCATGTTATTTTAAAAATAAATATTTCCTTCCACAACTAATAAAAACTCTATGACACTAAACCTAGAAAACACAGTTTTCCTTAAAAAATTCACTATGATACAAGTATTATTGGCAATATAGGCTAAAATAAAATTAATTATTTAATTAAACTTAAACTTTAATTTGTAATAATAATGAAATTAAAAATTTTATTGTAAATTGTTAAACCAGAATTAAAATTTATAAGCAAATAAGTTATTATAAAATTGTCAATCTAAAATAAAATTAATAAATAAATAATTTATAAGAAGATAAATTATAAAAGAAAAAAATTGTTACAGCAGAATATTATTGGTTTTATATTAATTTATTATTTGCAAACGTGATTTGGAAAAGAAGAATTTATAAAGCCGGGAGGTTGACCAACAAAAACTTTTTCTTGGATGTAACCGTTCAAAAACACATATTTTACATTCATTTGGAAGAATTTAAAATTCATGATGCATGAGAAAGCAAGAAGAATCCTTGTGGCTTCTAATCGAGCTACAGGGCATATGTTTCATTGAAATTTATGGCTTTCTATTGATTATATACTTTTGTAACAAGTCTTGCTTTATTTCTCAAAAAAATTCCATCCTCATCAAGCTTGTTGTGAAAGATCCATCGGGTTCCAATCACTTGATTAGCATAAGCTTTGGGAACAAGCTCCCAGTCGTCGTTTCTTTCAAATTGATTTAACTCTTCTTGCATAGCAAAAGATCAATGTTCATCAATGCAAACTTCATTAACTTCCTTTAGCTAAATTTGGAAAACAAAAGCTGTTAGTTCTTGTTATTGGCTGGAATTTTGGTAAAACAATGTTGTTGTTGAAGATGTCATATGACTGATGTCTTAACATGAGTTAGTAACATTCAGTTTATGTTAAGTTATGTAGGGTTGCAGTTTTGTGTGCTGATGTTAAACATGATGTCTTGACATCAGGTGTCAGAACATCAGAACATCATTCTGCTGTGTTATTAGGGTTGCGCGTGTTTTTGTTGGTGGTGAGATTTTTGTTTAAGTGAGTGAGAGATTGCAGGCGAATATCTTGGTAAAAATATATTCTGGTGCAATCATTTGTGGAGCAGATCTTGTTTCTGTTTTTAGGGCTGAATGATATGAAAAGATTTGAAGAATAAAATCTGTTTTAATTTCAAATCAAATCAGAGATTTTCAAGGAGTCCAAGCCCAAGTCTGAGTTTCTATTTAAAGCAGCCACAACCCTACTTGGAAGATACGAAGACTAGAGAGTGTATACTGAGTATCAGTTGTTAGAGTTTTCGTTTGTGTTTTGTAAGCCATTCATGCTTGAATTGGTATAGTTTGTTTGAGTTGTATTTGTCCTCTCTAAAGCTTTTAAGCAAGAGAGTATTGTTCTTGATCAAAGCTTTTAAGCAAGATCAAGTTGTGAACTTTGTAATCTTTGAGTTGTATCACTGAGGTGATTAAGGGAGAGTGAGTGGTATCTCATATCTAAGAGGTTCTTAGGTAGAAGGGTCATTAGGTAGAGATTAAATTAGGAGTTTGTAAACTGAGATTGTTGAGTCTGTAATTTAATTCTACTAAGAGTGATATTCCTCCCTGGCTTGGTAGTCCCCAGACGTAGGTAGTTAGACCGAACTGGGTGAACAATTCATTGTGTTGATTGTCTGTTTTTATTACCTTGTTTCATATAGCAGATTGTGTTGTTGTGACATCACACTTAATATCACACATCTGATACCAGAATTTCAATTGGTATCAGAGCAGGCATCCTGCTCTGCATCTGGGTGAGATCTAGGGCTATTACTTTCTGGTACTATGGACAAGGAGAGTGGTGGTTTTGTGAATAGACCCCCTATTCTAGATGGCTCAAATTATGATTATTGGAAACCTCGCATGGTTACCTTCTTAAAGTCCTTGGACAACAGGGCTTGGAAGGCTATTTTAAAAGAATGGAAATATCCTGTTATTGTTGAAAAAGATGGAACATCAAAGCTGAAACCTGAGGAAGAATGGACCAAGGAAGAAGATGAACTTGCGCTTGAAAATTCTAAGGCTTTGAATGCCATTTTTAATGGTATTGACAAGAACATCTTTAGGCTGGTCAACACTTGTGAAGTGGCTAAGGAAGCTTGGGATGTCTTGAAAACTACTCATGAAGGAACCTCCAAAGTCAAGATGTCAAGACTTCAACTACTGACAACAAAGTTTGAAAATCTGAAGATGAAGGATAATGAGACCATTCATGATTTTCACATGAATATTCTTGAGCTGTCAAATGCTTCTAGTGCCCTTGGAGAGAAAATGACTGAAGAGAAGCTGGTAAGGAAGATTCTTAGATCCCTTCCCAAGAGATATAAAATGAAGGTGACTGCTATAGAAAAAGCTCAAGACATCAGCAAGATGAGGGTGGATGAGTTGATTGGTTCTCTTCAAACTTTTGAATTAGGGATGGATGAGGAACCTGAAAAGAAGACCAAAAGCATAGCTTTGGTATCCAGTTCTGAAGATGCTAAGGAAGAGAATAGTCCTGAGTCTCAGGAGGAGTTGTCTCATGTCATTGTTCTTCTAGGAAGACGGTTTAATAAGGTGTTAAAAAGAATGGACAGGAACTATAGACCAAATGTTAAGAACATCTCATCTGACATCAACAAGAGAACTACAGCTGAGGAGAAGCCTAATCTTGATAAAGGAGTCCAATGCTATGAATGTGAGGGTTATGGTCATGTCAGAAAAGAATGTCCTACATATCTCAAGAAGCAGAAAAAGGGGTTATCTGTTTCCTGGTCTGATACTGAGAGTGAGAGTGATGAAGAGACTGTCAAGCATGTTAGGGCTTTGACTGGAATATGTACTTCTGATGGAGAGTCTTGTGATAATGATCTGACCTTTGAAGAGCTAGCAACCTCCTATAAAGAGTTGTGTCTGAAAAATGAAGAGGTTTGTCAAGAAAGGGAGAAGCAGAAGAAAATTATTATTCAGCTTAAGGCTGATAAAGCTGAACTTGAGAATGAAGTTCTGTTGTTAAAATCCCAGCTTGATCAAATGACCAAATCCATCAGAATTTTGAATAGTGGAACTGACACTCTGGATGAAATCCTTCAGGCTGGAAAAGGAGCAAGTGATAAGACTGGTCTAGGATTTAATGGTGAAAAGAAATCCTCTTCAGATGCTAGTTCTTCTGGTACCAAACAGAACTTATCCCATCAGATGTCTCAACATCAAGGGAAAGCTCATATGTTAGGACCCAAGCAATATGTACCTCATCAGAAGACTCAAAACCATGGGAAAGGTTATGCCTCCAGACCTAAACATAACATGTCCCAACCCATGTCTCAACATCAAGGGAAAATGTATGGGCCTAATAATATTATGCCTCACTATTATGGCAGAAGAAAGCCCCATCATCATGGGAAAAGACAGCCTAATCATCATTACAGGAAATAGTCTCAATACTATGGGAAGAGACAGTCTCAATACTATGGGAGATGGCAGCCTCAGCAGTATAACACAAAACATCCTCAAGAGAGAAGGCATGTTAATCACTTCAGAGAAGAGTTTCAAAGCTGGAGATGTCACTATTATGGAAGATTTTGTCACTTGAAATCTTTCTATTTCAAGCTCTATGGATATCCTCAACCTAATCCCCAACCTAGACAGAATCAGGATAGTCCTACTGTTGTTAAGCAATGGATTCCCAAGGATGGTGCCACCTGTTTGTTAGCTCAGATGTCCTTAACTGGTTCTGACAAAGAGGACTGGTATTTTGATAGTGGTTGCTCTAGGCACATGACAAGTATGAAGAGTTTGTTGTTGAATGTTAAACAGTACTCCAGCTGTGTTACTTTTGGAGATGGAGTCAAAGGAGAAATCAAAGGTGTGGGAAGATTGAACTATGCAGGTGCTCCTAGACTAGATGATGTGTTATTAGTCAAAGGATTGAAAGCCAACTTGATCAGTATTAGTCAACTATGTGAGCAAGGACTTAAAGTTCACTTTACTAAAGTTGAATGTATTGTCACTAATGAGAAAGGTGAAGTTGTCATGAAGGGTGCTAAGTCCAAAGACAACTGTTATCTATGGGATAAAAAGGGAGAACATCTAGAGGTGAAACAAAGTTTGATTGATCACAATGTCAAGCATGATGTCATGACATCCTACTGTGACATTCCAAGTATCACCAAACATTCTAGGGTTAATCTTAGGGAAAGCAAGATCATTAAGGATAACCATATAGGAAGGAGGTGTAATGACAGTTTCTCTAAAGAGATATGTGTTGAACATTGTGATGTCGTAAGAGGAAAACTGGGTATGTGTAAAAGACAACAAAGGTTAATGACGTGTGCTGAATATTTATTAAAATTCAAAAATTTGAAATGTGATACATTTTGGTGGGGAAATTACATTTATTGGCTTTTAAGTGCTCAACAAAAGCAGCCCTCCTACCCTATGCAATCATTTCCTCACCTTGCCTCCACATGCTACATCAATCCTCATAGCCTGTTCGTCTTCTCCCCAAAGAATAGAAGTCTCAACACATCTTTGTTCATCAGTTGCTACAGAGGAACAATGTCTTAACAAATGTCGTCTCCCTCCAAGAAGTCTGCATCCAAGAGTCCCTCACACACAAAACCTAGGGTTTGGACGAAAGGGGTTTCTGAGGATGAAGCTTTGGATATAGCCCATCTCTCAATGATCCCAGCTTCTAAGACTAGACCTGACAAGCTGCAAACAAAAAGGCCTTCTCATGATACATCAGGTAAATCGTCTGATCATTCTGCTGGTAAAAAATTTGATGATAGGAAAAGTAGAGAGTTTGTTACTAGTATTTTGTTTGGAGATAAATCTGCTCCTAGGACCTCTACTCCTCAAGCTGTTGGAAATCAGAATGAGGAAGAGATTGTAGATGTTGATAAAAGTATAGGTCAGATTGTCACTAAGATTTTTAAGAAAGGGATTCCTGTGGCTTGAATATCAAGACCTTTGGCTTAAATGGCTGCTGTGCAATCTGAAGGTAAAAAGGATGACATGCAACTAGCTGAAACCAATCTTCACAGGTTGGATGTTTCTGTCATTGAAGATGCTGAAACTGAAGCTCAAACTGATGTTGATCCTAATGGTGGAGCTAGGGTTGATGTTGAGCTTGATGTTAGAACATCACCTGCTAGGGAAGTTTCTTCTAGCCCCAAAGGAAAGAAGCCTGTTGAGGTTGTGAATGTTGAGAATATGTCAGACAATGAGGTTATTGGCAATGTAATTCCAGGTATTGCAAAAAGATTGAAGTCTAGAAAAGGGAAGACTGTTGATTCATCTCCTAAGATGAGAACTGAAAGCAAAAAGAAGAAGACTCCTGTTGTTGGCCCTACAAAGTCTTGGAGCAAGGTGTCTATCTCATCCAAAAAGAGGACGATAAGGGAAGAATCTGACTCTGAGTTTGATGTTGATGTGGATGTTCAAGACATCACTCCAGTGAGAAGGTCAATTTTGAAGAGGATTGCTGATAAGGTCCCTGATGTACCTGTGGACAACATCTCTTTTCACTATGCTGGAAGTGCTCACATGTGGAAGTTTGTGTGTCAAAGAAGATTGGCTCTGGAAAGAGAGCTTGGCAAAGATGCTCTGGAGATTAAAGAAGTTATGAAACTGATTAAGTTTGTTGGATTGATAAAAACTGTTTCTGGATTCTCCAAATGTTATGATGGGCTAGTTAAGGAGTTTGTTGTAAACATTCCAGTGGACATTACTGACAGAAGGATGTGGACTTTAGAAAAGTATATGTAAGAGGTAAGTGTATTGAATTTTCTCCTGAGGTTATCAACACCTACCTAGGAAGAACTGAGCAAAATTACAGAGAGCTGGAAGTGACTGATAATGAGGTGTGCAAGGAGATCACTGCAACTCAAGTGAAGGTTTGTCCTTTGAAAGGAAAGCTGTCTGCTAGTCTTCTTAGTGTCAAATATGTTGTCCTGCACAGGATAGGTGCTGCAAATTGGGTCCCCACTAATCACAAGACTATTATCTCAGTTGGCTTGGGGAAGATGATTTATGTTGTTGGGACAAAGAAAGACTTTGATTATGGGTCCTACATTTTTTATCAAACTGTGAAGCATGCTTCAACAAATGCTATTAAAATGCCCATAGCATTTCCTTCTCTCATTTGTGGAGTGATCCTGAAGCAACATCTTGGAATATTGACTACTTCAGATACTGCTTACAAGAGGGATTCTGCATTATCCTTGCATCCCAAGTTGCTTGTAGGGAGTCATGTCCCAGACATTGTCTCAACATCAGGTTCTGGTGTCAAGAAGGCATGTTCCAAAGCTGATATGATAAAAGAATTGAAGTCTGCCTGCAAGGATCTTGATGTGGTGATCAGCACCAGCACTGCCAGGAAGATGAAACTTGAGCAGTTGATCAAGTCTTTAGAACATGATGGAGATGATGAGGATGTCAATGTTGAAGGTTCAGGTTCTGAGGAAGGTGATTCAACAACTGGGAATGAGGATAATGAAGATGGTTCTACTGATGATTCTGATTGAGCTAGCTGTGCTGTTTCAATATTATGTTTTATCTTTGTCTGCACCTTGAGTTTTTTTGTATCTTGGATAATGGTTCTGTTCTGATTAATTGGTTTTTGTTCTATGATTTGTCATGCGATGCCTTCTTTTAACTGACAATGAGAGCTAGCCTAGGACTAACTGGTAGTTGCTGACAGTAGTGAGAGGAAGTAATTGTTTGATGGTTGGCCAATTGTGGCTAAAAAAGGGGAGAGTCAGCCTAGTGTTGTTGTTTGCTGTTGCCTAGCCTCTTGTTTTGAGGGGGAGTTAGTTCTTGTTTTGAGTTTGTTTTTGGTGCAGCTGTTATATTGGTGAGATGTTGGTAGTTGTTTGGAGATTGGTGTTACTTTAATTTATCCGCTGCAGGTATTTCTGATGTTGGCTGAGGTTGTTTTAGCCAAAATTAGTCAAAGGGGGAGATTGTTAGTTCTTGTTATTGGCTGGAATTTTGGTAAAACAATGTTGTTGTTGAAGATGTCATATGTCTGATGTCTTAACATGAGTTAGTAACATTCAGTTTATGTTAAGTTATGTAGGGTTGCAGTTTTGTGTGCTGATGTTAAACATGATGTCTTGACATCAGGTGTCAGAACATCAGAACATCAGTCTGCTGTGTTATTAGGGTTGCGCGTGTTTTTGTTGGTGGTGAGATTTTTGCTTAAGTGAGTGAGAGATTGCAGGTGAATATCTTGGTAAAAATATATTCTGGTGTAATCATTTGTGGAGCAGATCTTGTTTCTATTTTTAGGGCTGAATGATATGAAAAGATTTGAAGAATAAAATCTGTTTTAATTTCAAATCAAATTAGAGATTTTCAAGGAGTCCAAGCCTAAGTCTAAGTTTCTATTTAAAGCAGCCACAACCATACTTGGAAGATACGAAGACTAGAGAGTGTATACTGAGTATCAGTTGTTAGAGTTTTCGTTTGTCTTTTGTAAGCCATTCATGCTTGAATTGGTATAGTTTGTTTGAGTTGTATTTGTCCTCTCTAAAGCTTTTAAGCAAGAGAGTATTATTCTTGATCAAAGCTTTTAAGCAAGATCAAGTTGTGAACTTTGTAATCTTTGAGTTGTATCACTGAGGTGATTAAGGGGGAATAAGTGGTATCTCATATCTAAGAGGTTCTTAGGTAGAAGGGTCATTAGGTAGAGATTAAATTAGGAGTTTGTCAACTAAGACTTTTGAGTCTGTAATTTAATTCTACTAAGAGTGATATTCCTCCCTGGCTTGGTAGCCCCCAGACGTAGGTAGTTAGACCGAACTGGGTGAACAATTCATTGTGTTGATTGTCTGTTTTTATTACCTTGTTTCATATAGCAGATTGTGTTGTTGTGACATCACACTTAACATCACACATCTGATACCAGAATTTCAAAAGCCATAAAGTTACATACATTTCTAAGGAAGTGCCGAGTTATAACTCCTTTAGAAATATCCCTAATGACATTTTTGTTGGGTTATCCCTCCTATTTGGAGAAGCCCAAATTGATGTGGGTTAGTGGATCATTTATTTCTATGCCTTTGTTATTACCCAACAAATAGAATTAGGTTAATTTTATCCATTGTGTGTGAAAAACAACAAGAAAAGTAGAGAGAAGAGTGAAATTTCGTAGCTCTATTTCATCACAGAGCAGTTCCACAAAATCGGAGATTGTGAAAAATCCAACGGTCGGATTGTTCTGCAATTTTGACACAACGTTCATGACTCATAGGAGCACATTCTGAGCGACTTTTATTGGATTCAGAGCTTTCTAAGTCAGTTTTTCGAGTCCATCTTTGAGGTCTGAATTTCTTGGTGTTTTTGGGTTGTTTTTGTCTCTCGATTATTGTTGTATTCCAAGATTGATTGCAAATATTGATGATGTTTATATATGCCTCTAACTAGTGTTAGAGAGAACTTTGCTTGTACTCATTAATTGATAATAGTGGAGGATTTAAGTGGCCTACGGGTCCCGTGGTTTTTTACTCCTAGTTAACGAAGATTTTTCCACGCTAAAATCTTGTTGTGTTGTTTTATGTGTTTTGTTTATTGTCGTTGCATTTGGTATTTGGGAGAGATTGTCTTGTTGGTTTATTCTGTTGCGTTTGTGGATTTCCTCCCAACAAGTGGTATCTAGAGCCGTGGTTTGATTTGTGTAACGATGGAGACGAACACATCTAGGATGGTGAGTTTGAATGGTTCCAATTATAATGTTTGGAAAGGAAAAATGGAATATTTGCTTTATGTGAAAGGTTTTTGCTTACCGGTTTTCTCTAATGAAAAACCCGATGGAAAGAGTGATGAAGAATGGACTTTGTTGCATAGACAAGTTTGTGGTTATATTCGTCAATGGGTGGATGATAATGTTTTGAATCATGTGAGCTCGGTGACCCATGTTCGCTCTCTTTGGACCAAACTAGAGGAGTTGTATGAAAGAAAGACGGGAAACAATAAGTTGTTCTTGTTCAAGCAATTAATGTCATTAAGGTATAATGATGGTTCACCAATGACCGATCACTTGAACATTTTCCAAGGGATTCTAAATCAATTGTCGGAGATGAATCTTACTTTTGATGATGAAATTCAAGGTTTATGGCTTCTTGGTACTTTTCCTAATTCTTAGTAGACTTTTAGGACATCCATGTCTAACTCTGCTTCGAATGGTATCATCTCGATGGACTTGGCTAAAAGTAGTGTGTTGAATGAGGATTTGAGGCGTAAGTCACAAGGTTCTTCTTCATATTCTGAGGTGTTGATTACTGAATCAAGGGGGAGAAATCAAAATAGAGGTTCAAGTAATTGTGGAACTTCAAGTGGTAAATCACAAGGAGGCTCTAATAGATTCTCTCATATTGAGTGTCATCATTGCGGAGAAAAAGGACACATAAAGAGGTATTGACATAAGTTGAAAAGGGAAAACAAGAAGAAGAACTACAACAACGATAAAAAAGGAAGGTAACAATAATGAAGATGTTGCTATTGTTAATGATTTCTTTATTGTTTGTGATTATTGTATTGAAAATGTCAATCTATCATGTGATGAGATGGATTGGGTGGTTGATAGTGGTGCTTCTACTCATGTAACCTCGAGACGTGATCTTTTTTCAACTTACGAGACCGATGACTTTGGGGTTGTTCGTATGGGAAATAATGGGCAAGCTAATTTCATCGGAATGGGAGATATTAGTGTCAACACTAGCAATGGGACAACTCTAGTTCTCAAAGGTGTGAAACACATTCTGGAACTTCGATTCAATCTTTTATCCATTGGAAAGTTGGATAACAAAGGATAGGATAATACTTTTTCGGGCAATGAGTGGAAGTTAAAGAAAGGCTCAATGGTGGCTGCTAAAGGAAAAAGGAATTCGAACTTGTATGTCGTCCAACTTGAGGTTTCGAAGTGCTACATCAACACTTATGACAATGATAACTCATCAGAATTATGACACAAATGTTTGGGTCATATGAGTGAAAAAGGTTTGAGCATTTTGGCAAAGAAGAATGTGTTGAATGGTGTTTCCGATGCAAAGTTGAGAAAGTGTTCACATTGTTTGGCGGGTAACCAAAGGCGAGTTTCCTTTATGTCATCCGAACCAAGGAGGAAATCAGAAGTGTTGGATTTAGTACATTCTGATGTGTGTCGTCCGATGAAGACACAGTCACTTGGTGGTGCATATTACTTTGTGACTTTCATTGATGATTGTTCTTGGAAAACATGGGCTTATACATTGAAAATGAAAGATCAAGTGTTATATACTTTCAAGTCGTTTCAAGCATCGGTTGAAAGAGAAACCGGTAAAAAACTCAAGTGTATCCGAACCGATAACGGGGGAGAGTATATTGGACCTTTTGACAAGTATTGTCAAGATCAAGGTATACGTCATCAAAAGTCTCCTCCAAAGACACCACAATTGAATGGGTTAGCTGAAAGAATGAATAGAACTTTGGTGGAAAGGGTGAGATGTTTACTTTCTCAATCAAAGTTGCTGAAATATTTTTGGGGAGAAGCATTGAGCACGCTTGTACATGTTTTAAACCTTACTCTATGTGTTCCGTTGAAGTTTGATGTTCCAAATCATGTTTGGAGTGGTAAAGATGTTACCTACAACCATCTTTGAGTGTTTGGATGCATGGCTTATGTGCATATTCCGAAGGATGAGAGATCGAAATTGGATGAAAAGTCGAAGAAATGTGTGTTTGTTGGGTATCGATTCTTTGATCTGATTCAACGGAAACTTATTTGTAGTCGTGATGTCGTATTCATGGAGTATTATACCATTGAGGACATAGACAAAGTTAAGAATAAAAATCTGATTTTTGAAGAAGAAGAAATGGTTGATACGGACTCAACTACTGTTGCTCATATCCCTATCACTTTCGAAGATGTTCCAATTGAAAATCAAGGTATGGATTTGAATATTGATAATATTTTAAATCCTAATGACATTGTTGATGTAGGTGCTAAGGAAGATGTTGTTGAAAATGAGGTTGATCAAGAGGTTGAAAGTGTTGAGCAACCGGTTGCTTCTAATGAGTTAAGGCGTTCTATTCAGGATAAAAGGCCTTTCATTTGATACCCCTCAAACGAGTATGTTTTTCTTACCGATGGTGGAGAACCCGAAAGCTTTAAAGAAGTTTTGGAGGATGAGAAAAAAAAGGAGTGGATGGATGCCATGGAGGATGAAATGCAATCACTTCGTGAGAATAATACCTTTGAGTTAGTGAAGTTGCCAAAGGGTAAGAGAGCATTGAAGAATAAATGGGTTTATCAGATTAAGTAAGATGAGTGTACTTCTCAAGCAAGATACAAGGCTCGCTTGATGGTAAAAGGTTTTAAACAATGGAAAGGTGTTGAATTTTGCGAGATTTTTGCTCCGGTTGTGAAGATGCAATCTATTCGAGTGGTTCTTGGGCTAGCCGCTAGTCTTGATTTGGAAGTAGAGCAAATGGATGTAAAGACGGCTTTCCTTCATGGTGATCTACATGAAGAAATTTACATGGAGCAACTGGATGGATTCTGAGAGAAAGGCAAAGAAGACTATGTTTGCAAAATAGTAAAAAGTCTTTATGGTTTGAAACAAGCACCTTGCCAATGGTATCAAAAGTTCAACTCGGTGATGATTGAACATGGGTACAAGATGACTAAGGCCGATCATTATGTGTTTTTTCGGAATTTCTATGAAGGTGATTTCATTATTCTCTTGCTTTATGTGGATGATATGCTAATTGTTGGAAATAATATTTTAGGAATTAAAGAGTTGAAGAACACTTTGAGTGAATCTTTTGCTATGAAGGATTTAGAAGAGGCTCGGAAAATTCTTGGTATTGAAATTGTTCGAGATCGAAATGAGAAGAAGTTACACTTGTCATAAGAAAAGTATGTGGAGAAAGTCCTTCAGCGTTTTAGTATGGATAAGGCTAAAGAAGTGAGCATTCCACTTACTTCTCATTTCAAGCTTAGTCATAAACTATGTCCATCTAAGGATGAAGAAAAGTTGAGTATGAAGAATATTCCGTACTCGTCGGCCATTGGTAGTTTGATGTATGTTATGGTTTGTACAAGACCTGATATTTCTCATGTCGTGGGAATAGTGAGTCGTTATCTCTCAAATTCGGGAAAAGATCATTGGGAGGTCATGAAGTGGGTAATGAGATATTTGCGTGGCACTTCGAATTTGAGACTAACTTTGGGATGCAAGAAGCCAATGTTGGTTGGGTATAAGGATTCGGATCTAGCCGCAAGCTTAGATGATTGAAAATCCACTTCGGGGTATATGGTGACTTTTTTCGGGGAAGCCGTGGTTTGGCAATCAAAGCTGCAAAAGTGTGTTGCACTCTCTACTACCGAAGCCTTGTTTATAGCTGTCATGGAAGCGTCAAAAGAGTTGTTATGGTTGAGAAAATTTACAATGGAACTTGGTGTGAAACAAGAAAAGTATGTCTTGTTTTGTGATAATCAAAGTGTCATTCACTTATCAAAAAATTCCTCCTTTCACTCGAGGTCGAAGTATATTGATATTCATTATCATTGGATTCCTGATGCATTAGATTCCAAGTTGATGGAGCTTAAGAAGATTCATACCGATGACAATGGTTCTGATATGTTGACGAAGGTGTTGTCTAGAGGAAAGTTTGAGTTTTGTCGTATGGCTTCAGCCGGATTGGTGTTTCCCTCCAACTAGTCGGTCGGGGGAATTTGTTGGGCCATCCCTCCTATTTGGAAAGACCCAAATTGATGTGGGTTAGTGGCCCATTTGTTTCTATGCCTTTGTGTCTGTTAGCTTATAAATTTGATGCCCAGATGAAGTTGAAAGTGTTGAGGAGAATATTAGGCTCGTGAAGAAGGTTAGGAAGGCTTTCGACAGGATTTGTGTGATAGGTTTGAGTCGAAGGTACTCATAAGAGGAAAAGAGATCTCTTGGAACTTAGAAAAGTTTCTAAGAGTTAAAGGGGGAACCTTCGACCGAGAATATTGATGATGTCTGACGCTGGGAATTCAAATTCAAATAAAGGAGGGAGTAGTTACTTTGGTTCGCTCTCGAGGAAAGACAGGTGGCGTGTATCCGGGCAATAAAAGCATGCAATATGACACTTGTCATTTGTTGATTATTTCAGGCAGTTTATAGCAGTTAGTTTTAGTATTATAAATAAGGGTCCTAGCAATAGGATTAAGTATGTTGTGTTCACTGTGTACAAGTAACTCTAAATTTACTCGAAAGTATCCGCGTGTTGAGAAAAGAGTATTGTGAGAATGTACGTGATGTAAACACCATTTATCCTTCAACGCAATTTACTTTGATCTTTACTTAAATTGCCATCTTTTATTTGAAGCCAATTACGTTTCTGCACTTATTTTCGTTTTATACCTTTTGATCTTTATTGCACACGTTCGACCTTTCCTTTTACATTCCCAGCCTTTTAACTTTACATTTTGAAATGTTGTCTTGTACTATATTTTCAACAAACTTTCCTTCTTGAGTGTTGTCGAAGTATTCATTGCTTTAGAATTTAACTTAGATCAACTATTAGCACATGTCCTAGGATCAATCTGACCGATCCTGTAAGTCACCAAAGTCAGATATGGAAGATCAGCGGTTGTTTACCAATTTTCACGGTAAATAAATTGGAACGCCCAGTGGGACAGTGCTAACTGTATAAAGATTTTTTTTTTATTTTGAAAATTGTCTTTCATCAATCTCTTTCTTCTTAAAAAGCTTTGTTGCATGTTATTAAGAAGTGGTAGGGTAGCCAATACAAACGAAGAAAGACCAAGGAGAAAATATACTAGAAAAATGGCGATGAACACTAGTCAGCCAAACAATCCAAATCCTCAAGGGAGTGGTTCTAATCCACAGTCAAGTAATCCGAATGCTCAGCCTAGTAACACAAACCCTCAAAATGTGTCTAGGAATGATGTGGTACCACCCCCAGTTCCTTCGACAGGAGAGCCGATCCCACCTCCTGTTATGTCTGACCCATTAACGACAAGACCAGGGTCGTCATATACAAGGGCTTACACTCAACCTGTTTTGGAGTACATAGGCCCACAAGCATCTAACCCCCAAACTCCACCAGGAAGAACTTCGACATTTAGGCATCTTCCCCCTCCAGGATTTTCACAACCCCTACCAAGGAATCCACCTTATGGAATGCCAACGTCAATAATGCAAAGCCTCCAAAATCCCCCCCTCCCCCGTATTCTCAGACAATGTAATGTCTTCGCCATTACTGTAACGCCCCGATTTCGAATATTCCTATTTGAGTTGAGTCTTTTATTTAAATTGAGTAATAATGATTTCATTTGTGAAATGATGTGTTAATATGTTATGTTTGCATATTATGTGATTTTACCGTTTTGAGAGTTTGCGGGGAAAATTAGAATAGAGGGTATTATGAGATATTTATGTTAAGTAGATAGTTTGTGTTTGCAAGGAAAGAAGTAGAGAGGATAGAAACAGAATGGAAAGAAAAGAGAGAAAAACTATAAATAGAGAGAGATAGTAAGAGAATGGGAAAGAAAGAGAAGAGAAAGAAAGGGGAAGAGAAGAACAAGGAGAAAAGTGTGGAAAATCACCAAGATCAATCTTTCGGAGTCGATTTAATCGGGTAAGGGTGTGAAATCTTATTATCTCATCAATGTGTATGATTATGTATGTGTTTGCTTGGATGTTTCTTGTCTTTCCATGGTTTTGAGTTTTAGGTCGATAACGATAAAATGATTGGGAATCGATGTTTTTACGGTCGGAAATCGATATAATTTGTGTAGTATGATTACCATGTGTTTATGAATCATTGTTGATGATTGTTTTGTTGTTGGAATTAATTTGGGATGAAAAATGAGGTTTTGGGGGTTTTGGAATAGTGTAACCCGTAACAGCATTTTTCTGATCCTGGTGCGATTCGCCAGGCGAATTGGGAATTCGCCAGGCAGATTAGGACTCGCCACTCATTCGCCAGGCGAAGTGCTGGCGAAGGGTGATTCGCCAGGCGAAATTGTAAGTCGCCAGGCGAATTTGGAATGACAGAAATGGGGTAGCTTCTGTAACTCTTGGGGTTTTTCTAATTTGGTGACTCGCCACTAGCTCGCCAGGCGAACTGCTGGCGAATGGAGATTCGCCAGGCGAAGTGCTGGCGAATGGTGATTGGCCAGGCGAATTCTGAAGTGGCCAGGCGAATTTGGCTGTTTCTCAATAAATTCTTAACTTTTGAAAATTCATAACTTTTGATCCGTAACTCGGATCGGGACATTCTTTATATCGTTGGAAAGCTTATGAAATGTACTTTCTTATGATGATAATTTTGAAATTGTTAGCCGATTAAATAAAGTCGAGAATTTGGGAATAGTGTCATTTACCGACTGTTGTCGCTTTAAATGTGTATATTGGTTGTGTAACATACAATGTGGCATTGATATTAATGTGAATGCCTTATATGATGTGTTGTGGGTAGCTTTTGTGGTGTGAATCCCTTGTGGAAGTAATTGTGATGATGAAATGTCGTGACGATGGTTTGTGGCCTTATGGCAAGTATGTGCATTGTTTGATTGAGTATCAATGTATGTGGTTTCGAGTGTATGTTTAATGTATGATATGGCTGCCTCTGTGGCGTAAATCCACAGAAAGATGAATGGTAAGGTATTGATTATCATGGGATTGCTACAATAGTAATATTTGGTGTGTGGAATGGATTCCAATTGTGTTAGAATACTCATTGGGGTAGAATGGTTTATATGTCATTCCTAGTGAGGTATTAATGTTTTGGTCGAACACATTAGGGTAGAATGACTGTATGTTGTTCCTAGTGCTGTTGTTGTACTCATTAGGGTAGAATGACTTTATGTCATTCCTAGTGAAGTGTGAGTGTGTCGTCGTGTCCACTGGGGTAGAATGACTATGTTGTCGTTCCTAGTGGGATACTCATTGGGGTAGAATGACTATGTTGTCATTCCTAATGAGGCGTGCACTGGGGTAGAATGACGTCGATGTCGTTCCTGGTGTGGTACACACTAGGGTAGAATGACTATGTTGTCGTTCCTAGTGATGTACAATTGAGTTGTCGTGTCCACTGGGGTAGAATGACTATGTTGTCGTTCCTAGTGGGATGCTCATTGGGGTAGAATGACTATGTTGTCATTCCTAATGAGAGGTGCACTAGGGTAGAATGACTATGTTGTCGTTCCTAGTGAGGTATGTCTTGGGTAGAATGACTATGCTGTCATTCCCAGTTATGTGATGCGTGGTATTGTCGGGTCTTGATTGGATTGGTGAATTATGCATGATGTATATGTTGATGTGGAATGAGTAGAATTGTGCAGGTGTGCATGGATGGATAAACATGAATATGTATGTTTATGTTGAATGATAAGCATTATGAGGAATGTGCTTGGTTTTATATATATATGCCTTGCGATGTATATTGAGTGAGATGTGATGATTGTGACATAGTAAACATTGATATATGTATGTTTATGGGAAATGATATAAACTGTATCTTATAATGATGCATTGTTGGATGAACAAGTATGTGTGTGTTCATGTGAAATGAGGATAGTGGTGAATGTATGCATAATGAATATGCTTGATGATATATCTATATTGTGATATATGATGAGTTGTGGTGAGAATATGTGTTATATGTTTATGTTGTAGTACATAATTATATGCATTGTCATTATGATAATATTTCTCACCCTTCTGCTGTTTTATAATGCTCTACGAGGCATTGCAGATTAGGTATCTGGCGGTCTTTTTGTGAAGCGTGTCTTCATTTTCCTTGTTGGTCGGTTGGCTCTGATATGTAGCACCGGGTAGCTAAGACGTTTTGATCTTTTGTGATACATTTGCATATGTATCTTGCTGATGAATTTGTGTATATAAACATGATGTTGCTTGTGATTCATACTGGATGATGTATATATGTGGTTGTTATTCAATATTTTAGATGTTTCCGCTTTTATTCTAAATATTGAGATGTGGGTATAAGGACTGAGATCCTTCGTTGGTTGAGAGTTACCCCACTGTTGCATATCATTTGTTGAGAAGGTGTTGTATGTTTTAATTTCAAGCATAATGTGACATACCTTTTTATGCCGTGTTTACAATTATACTCTGATGAAATTTCCAATACGTGCCTAAATGATTTATTTGATTATTTGGGGGTATAAAAAGGGGGTGTCACATTAAGTGGTATCAGAGCCAGTGTTGAGTCAGTTTGTGTTTGTCTTGTTGTTGTTGTTGGTTGAACTATTGTTTAACCTTGTTGTTCTATGGGAAGTAATCAGAATATGGCTGGTAGAAACGATGCTGCGATGGCTGCTGCTATGGAAGCAATGGCTAGGGCTGTGCAGGGTGCACCGAATGTGAGTGCTAACGAAGAGTTCAGGAAGAATCAACCACCGGTTTTCAAAGGAAGATTTGATCCCGATGGTGCTCAACTCTGGTTAAAAGAGATTGAAAGGATTTTCAGAGTTATGGACTGTGCAGAGGAGAATAAGGTGAGGCTTGGATCTCACATGCTGAGGGAAGAAGCCGACGATTGGTGGGTCGGTATGCGTGAAATTCTTGAGGTGGATAATGAAGAGGTAACTTGGGAATTGTTTCGTACCGAGTTTTTGCTGAAGTATTACCCTGAAAGTGTGAAAGGGAAGAAAGAAATGGAATTCCTGGAATTGAAACAAGGTGGTATGTCAGTGGTGGACTATACTGCTAAGTTTGTTGAGTTGGTACAATTTCATTCTCATTATGCTGCAATTACAGCTGAGTTCTCAAAATGTGTTAAGTATGAGAACGATTTGCGTCCCGAGATTAAGCAAGCTGTGGGATACCAGAGGATTAGAAGATTCTTAGATTTGACTGAATGTTGTAGAATCTTCGAGGAAGATAGCAAGGCTCGTTCTACGTATTACAAAAGTGTGAATGAGAGGAAAGGTAAGCAGCAGGCTAGGAGTGGACCTTATGTGACACCCGTTGATGAGGGCGGGCATAAGGGAGACTTTGAAAAGAGATCTGGAGGAGGTTCCGGTTCCGTTAAGTGTTTCAAATGTGGTGGGCTTGGTCATCGTTCATTTGAGTGTAGAACTGATGTGAAGAAATGTGTAAAGTGTGGAAGATTGGGGCATGTGACGGCTGATTGTAAGGACCGTGAGGTTATTTGCTTTAAATGTGGTGAACCTGGCCACATTAGTCCTTATTGTCAGAAACCGAAGCAAACTTAGGAAAAGAGGTTGCATGGGCAGAATTCCAGCCTACCAGTGGGGATCGTTTGATTAAAGGTATATGTTTTATTAATAGTACGCCTTTAATTGCTATTATGGATATGGAAGCGACTTATTCTTTTATTTCTCTTGTGTGTGCAAAGTGTTTGAATTTATTTATGATTTGTTGGACAAGAGATTGGTAATGCCAAGTTGTTGAGTCTGTGTGGCATGGCAGTTGTATATTGTCGATGTTGTTTATTCCCTAGTACGTGATATGTGTGTAGAACACTATCAGTGCTTCCTGGTTTTTCTAATCCTTTGTCTTCAGGACTGAGAATGTTATAAGTGGGGGAGAAGCTGGTACTTCTCCAAGTGGCTTCAGGTGAGGAGCGTTGGCTCAGGGTGCCGTTGTTTGAACGATTGTAAGTGTTGTTTGGACAGTGTGGTTTCCGATTCCAAAGGGAATACGGCGGCGAGGTTTATGTCAAGTAAGGATTGGTGCCTTAGGTGGTTTTGTGCACAAGATGCAAGGAATGTTGTTATGGCTTGGTAAAGATGGTTTATGCCCCATCATGATTGTCGACTGTCTATTGACAAATTGAGGAACTGATCACCCTTAATCTCTTGTTGATAGCAGACAGAAATTGTGTTGAAAGGAATAGACGTGTTTATCCAGCTTAGTTGGTATGTTCGGCGAATGGTTGTGGAGTATGGGAATTATATCTTCGTACTTATTTGGATAGGTTTGTAGTGGTGTCCTTTAAGGATATTTTGATCGATTATAAAATCAGAGGAAGAACAGGTAGGGCGTTGAAGATTGAGCACAAGTGTTGAAAGGAGATGAAGCTTTAAGTTAAGTTGTCAAGAGTGGATTTTGGTTGATAAAGACGAGTTTTCTTGGTCGAGAGGAATAAGTATGAGACAACATTGATGGTTGGGATTCCAAAACGAGTTATAAATTTGAATTGGATTATTCTTTGAGAAGAATTAATGTCGTGTCGGATGAGTTAAGTTGAAGGCCTTTGCATATGTATGTTTGGATGGTCAGAGAATTAGAATTGTTTGAGTAATTCAGAGGCTTGTGTCCGGTGTGTAAGCTACTGCAGAATAGTGTGAGGTTGTGTATATAACCAGTGAACTATGACTTCTGGTGAATAGTAGGAAGAGTCAAATGTTGAATATGAATTGGTGGTTTTGTTAGTCGCGAGTAATCGGAGTGCGCAGCGGAAGTGTGGAATTGTTGTATTGGTTATTGTGAGACAAGGATGTAGGTATTCTGGTTTTGTGGATGTTGTTGAGGCGAAGTTGTGTCATGGAGCTTATGTTCTTGTCTGGTTGTTGCCTTGTTTCCATTGTGATGGTTCGAGTGCGAGTAGCTAATTCCTATGTTTGGAGATTAGAAGAGTGTTACCTATGGTGTTGGTAACGATTTTGTTGTGTTCCAGTTCAAGAGTGAACCTGGGTGTTTGTATCTTGGTTATCCTTTGAGTTGTGAGTAGGTCGTCAAGTGCATTGTATGGGCATTGCATCGTGTCGTTGTTATTGTGGTTAGTGTACTGGTTTGTTGTTTGTATTATTCGTGGTGTGCCTTTGGTTGGCATGATAGTGGTTGGTCGGACGCGAGAGTCGTATCCGAGGTTGCTTGTACTTAGCCTATTTTCGAGGACGAAATGTCTAAGTGGGGGAGAGTTGTAACGCCCCGATTTCGAATATTCCTATTTGAGTTGAGTCTTTTATTTAAATTGAGTAATAATGATTTCATTTGTGAAATGATGTGTTAATATGTTATGTTTGCATATTATGTGATTTTACCGTTTTGAGAGTTTGTGGGGAAAATTAGAATAGAGGGTATTATGAGATATTTATGTTAAGTAGATAGTTTGTGTTTGCAAGGAAAGAAGTAGAGAGGATAGAAACAGAATGGAAAGAAAAGAGAGAAAAAGTATAAATAGAGAGAGATAGTAAGAGAATGGGAAAGAAAGAGAAGAAAAAGAAAGGGGAAGAGAAGAACAAGGAGAAAAGTGTGGAAAATCACCAAGATCAATCTTTCGGAGTCGATTTAATCGGGTAAGGGTGTGAAATCTTATTATCTCATCAATGTGTATGATTATGTATGTGTTTGCTTGGATGTTTCTTGCCTTTCCATGGTTTTGAGTTTTAGGTCGATAACGATAAAATGATTGGGAATCGATGTTTTTACGGTCGGAAATCGATATAATTTGTGTAGTATGATTACCATGTGTTTATGAATCATTGTTGATGATTGTTTTGTTGTTGGAATTAATTTGGGATGAAAAATGAGGTTCTGGGGGTTTTGGAATAGTGTAACCCGTAACAGCATTTTTCTGATCCTGGTGCGATTCGCCAGGCGAATTGGGAATTCGCCAGGCGGATTAGGACTCGCCACTCATTCGCCAGGCGAAGTGCTGGCGAAGGGTGATTCGCCAGGCGAAATTGTAAGTCGCCAGGCGAATTTGGAATGACAGAAATGGGGTAGCTTCTGTAACTCTTGGGGTTTTTCTAATTTGGTGACTCGCCACTAGCTCGCCAGGTGAACTGCTGGCAAATGGAGATTCACCAGGCAAAGTGCTGGCGAATGGTGATTGGCCAGGCGAATTCTGAAGTGGCCAGGCGAATTTGGCTGTTTCTCAATAAATTCTTAACTTTTGAAAATTCATAACTTTTGATCCGTAACTCGGATCGGGACATTCTTTATATCGTTGGAAAGCTTATGAAATGTACTTTCTTATGATGATAATTTTGAAATTGTTAGCCGATTAAATAAAGTCAAGAATTTGGGAATAGTGTCATTTACCGACTGTTGTCGCTTTAAATGTGTATATTGGTTGTGTAACATACAATGTGGCATTGATATTAATGTGAATGCCTTATATGATGTGTTGTGGGTAGCTTTTGTGGTGTGAATCCCTTTTGGAAGTAATTGTGATGATGAAATGTCGTGACGATGGTTTGTGGCCTTATGGCAAGTATGTGCATTGTTTGATTGAGTATCAATGTATGTGGTTTCGAGTGTATGTTTAATGTATGATATGGCTGCCTCTGTGGCGTAAATCCACAGAAAGATGAATGGTAAGGTATTGATTATCATGGGATTGCTACAATAGTAATATTTGGTGTGTGGAATGGATTCCAATTGTGTTAGAATACTCATTGGGGTAGAATGGTTTATATGTCATTCCTAGTGAGGTATTAATGTTTTGGTCGAACACATTAGGGTAGAATGACTGTATGTTGTTCCTAGTGCTGTTGTTGTACTCATTAGGGTAGAATGACTTTATGTCATTCCTAGTGAAGTGTGAGTGTGTCGTCGTGTCCACTGGGGTAGAATGACTATGTTGTCGTTCCTAGTGGGATACTCATTGGGGTAGAATGACTATGTTGTCATTCCTAATGAAGCGTGCACTGGGGTAGAATGACGTCGATGTCGTTCCTGGTGTGGTACACACTAGGGTAGAATGACTATGTTGTCGTTCCTAGTGATGTACAATTGAGTTGTCGTGTCCACTGGGGTAGAATGACTATGTTGTCGTTCCTAGTGGGATGCTCATTGGGGTAGAATGACTATGTTGTCATTCCTAATGAGAGGTGCACTAGGGTAGAATGACTATGTTGTCGTTCCTAGTGAGGTATGTCTTGGGTAGAATGACTATGCTGTCATTCCCAGTTATGTGATGCGTGGTATTGTCGGGTCTTGATTGGATTGGTGAATTATGCATGATGTATATGTTGATGTGGAATGAGTAGAATTGTGCAGGTGTGCATGGATGGATAAACATGAATATGTATGTTTATGTTGAATGATAAGCATTATGAGGAATGTGCTTGGTTTTATATATATATGCCTTGCGATGTATATTGAGTGAGATGTGATGATTGTGACATAGTAAACATTGATATATGTATGTTTATGGGAAATGATATAAACTGTATCTTATAATGATGCATTGTTGGATGAACAAGTATGTGTGTGTTCATGTGAAATGAGGATAGTGGTGAATGTATGCATAATGAATATGCTTGATGATATATCTATATTGTGATATATGATGAGTTGTGGTGAGAATATGTGTTATATGTTTATGTTGTAGTACATAATTATATGCATTGTCATTATGATAATATTTCTCACCCTTCTGCTGTTTTATAATGCTCTACGAGGCATTGCAGATTAGGTATCTGGCGGTCTTTTTGTGAAGCGTGTCTTCATTTTCCTTGTTGGTCGGTTGGCTCTGATATGTAGCACCGGGTAGCTAAGACGTTTTGATCTTTTGTGATACATTTGCATATGTATCTTGCTGATGAATTTGTGTATATAAACATGATGTTGCTTGTGATTCATACTGGATGATGTATATATGTGGTTGTTATTCAATATTTTAGATGTTTCCGCTTTTATTCTAAATATTGAGATGTGGGTATAAGGACTGAGATCCTTCGTTGGTTGAGAGTTACCCCACTGTTGCATATCATTTGTTGAGAAGGTGTTGTATGTTTTAATTTCAAGCATAATGTGACATACCTTTTTATGCCGTGTTTACAATTATACTCTGATGAAATTTCCAATACGTGCCTAAATGATTTATTTGATTATTTGGGGGTATAAAAAGGGGGTGTCACAATTACAAGGGCCGGGATCTGGGTAAATGTGGGTCGAAACAACCAAAGTGTAGGTATAGGATATTCCACTCAAGGTCCTAGTTTAACAAACACGTCTATAGCATGTTTAAGACAACAAATGGATGAGAGTAATCTACAAATGGTACAAACTTTGTCTCAAACTATGGGGGAAATTTTCCAGCCTTTGATTCGGAACACTACCCAGACCAACCAACAACTAACGGCACAATTGGCACGCATGGCAGAATTTATGGGGGTGCCGGCCCCTGTATGGGGTGCGAATGTGGTGGAGAATATCCCACGGCGGAACCTAGAGACTATGCCTGAGGCCAACCTGGAACCTCCGAGAGTCGAACTCCCCAGAGTCGAACCACCTAGGAACCAAGGGCCAATTCCAGAAGAAGGGGAACAATGGGTAGTGATAGTGAATAGAAACCAAGATGCTGATCAGGTTGTACAACAGGTTTGACGTAACAACATAGCAGCGGATAACAGCCTAGTAGCCATGGTCTAAAGAATAATGGCTCGAAATAGGGTGAATTTTGGCTTTACTAGGCCAAACTATACCTCACCCATAGTGGATTATATCCTGCAATCAGAATTACCTCCTAGGACGAAGGTCCCAAAGTTTACCAAGTTCTCAGGAGATACAACTGAATCTACTGTCGAACACGTAGCCTGGTATATGATTGAGGCTGGAGAGATCGCAAATGACGAAAGTCTTAGGGTGAAATATTTCCCAAGTTCTCTCACCAAAAACGCTTTTACTTGGTTTACAACCTTACCTCCTAACTCAATCTGTAATTGGACCCAGTTAGAGCGCTTGTTCCATGAACAATTCTATATGGGGCAAACTAAGATTAGTTTGAAGGAGTTGGCCAGCATAAAGTGAAAGTTTACTGAACCAATAGACGATTACCTAAACAGGTTTCGATTACTTAAGCCTAGGTGTTTTACTCAAGTGTCAGAGCATGAACTGGTCGAAATGGCCGCTGGTGGCCTTGATTACTCTATTAGAAAGAAATTGGATACCCAATATCTGAGAGACATGGCCCAACTGGCTGATAGGGTTCGACAGCTAGAACGTCTCAAAGACGAAAAGGCTAAGTTCAATAAGGGCAAAACGGTAGCTTATGTTCAATATAATGAGGATGTCGAAGGTTTGTACGACGAACCATTATACTTTGACGAGAGTGAGGTAGACGTTGCTGAGTTAAAGCAAGGGCCTCCGTATGCTTGTAAAATGTTAGCCCCTTCGACTGGAAAAAATTCTGGCGAATCTGAAAAGAATGATAAGTTTCCCAAGAAAACATACACTTTCGATATCACCAAATGTGACGAAATTTTTGATTTGTTGGTAAAATATGGGCAGATGATAGTGCCTCCTGGCGCTAAAATTCCGCCTTTAGAACAAAGAAAAAAGAGAGGATTTTGTAAGTACCATAACTTTTTGGGTCATAAAACTTCCCAATGTTTTCTTTTCAGGGATCTGATGCAGAATGTTATTCAGGAGGGCAGGCTGAAATTCGGAGAGAAGAGCAAAGGTCAGATGAAAATTGACTCCGACCCATTACAAACAGCATATGCTCATTATGCTGAGCCACAGATATATATGGTTGCGGTTGCTGATGACCTCGACCATTCAGTCAATATGGTAGAAATTACTGAAGACTTCACCAACAAAGCTGTGTTAGCCAAGGTCATTGAAGACTTTGATAGTTATGCTATGGAGAAACTCATGAGAGAGGTTGTTGATAGCTTCGATGCGGCCACTGAGGGTTTAAATGATGGGATCAATGAGGGTTCCAACATGATGCTGGTTACTAAAGAAAATGTTGAGAGTTTCGTTAAGATGGACAAGGCTGCTGAGGGCCTTGATAGGGACTTCTACAATTTGGACCTTAGTGCTGATGTCGACATGGACATCAATATGGTCGAAATTACGCAACATCAGACTGTGGAGGTGGACGAAGCAAGCCGCCAAGAAGAGCGTAACAAAGTGGCGTATCCAAAACAGGATGAAACTATCATTGAATTCCTTCACCGCTGCCAAAAGAAGGGATCAGGCGTCATGTTATGCCCCAGGTACAGTGCAATCTTCGATCAAAAGGCTGCTCACAATCTTGAGGGGATTAGGAAGGCTAGAGAAAGAAGGGAGTAGAGATCATCTCATGGTCAAAGGGGTTTCGACCCTAGAAGGTCCTTGTCAAAACAATTGGGAGGAAAAACACAGTTCCCAGGGGCCAGACCCAGTACCTTCAAACCAACAAGTAATGCACCAATAGGGAGCTGGATGAAACCTGTCGAAGGAAAGGAAAAAGGTCAGAAAAAGCGGCAGAAGTTTGATGTAGGCAGAGGCTCTTCAATAGAGTATTGAAAGGAGTTTCAGACCTCTAACAAATTGGCATATGTTTCTGAAAACTATAAGGGGAAGAACCTGATGTCGCGATCTCAATGGAGGAGAGAGCAACGTCGAAGGAAGGCTCTCAGGGAGGCCCAGTCGAAGGATCAAGGAGAATCCAGTACTAATATCCCTACTGACAATAATGGAGGGAATACAATGAGGGCTGATGAAAAAATACCTGTAGGACAAAAATTGTTTGCCTCTCAAGAGGATAAACCTGAGAAGACTGTCGAAGAGGATGACGAGATGACAGACAACTTCGATTCCGAATTTGACGCTTCTCTTGATATCATAGTCAATGTGGTATCTGTGATGCCCAGAGAATTCGACCAGCTCACAGAAGTCGAAGATTTAAATGCCTGCACTGAGGCAAAGATGGCAGCATACAAGCCGGTATGCTACTATATTATGAACAATGGGTGTGTCGAAGAGTATAACGCTTTTTTCGAGTGACCCATAGAGGAAATGAGGAGTCATCTAAAGCTCCTCTACATTATTGGCAAGGTGGAGAATGTGCCAATAAATAAAATATTAGTCAATTGTGGCACAACAGTGAACTTGATGCCACACTTCTTATTGAGCAAGATTGGCAAGTACGATACGGACACTAAGCTACATAACATGGTTCTTTCGAATTACGAAGGAAAAGTTGGCTCTACTTTGGGAGTGATACAAGTCGACTTAACAGTGGGAACCATCACCAGGCCTACTGTCTTTATGGTAGTAGAAACAAAAGCCAACTACAATCTGCTTTTAGGACGAGGGTGGATACATGGCATTGGTGCGGTGCCATCTTCGATGCATCAACGCATCACCATCTGGAGACCATACGACATAGTCAAAAATATTGAGGCTGACCAGGGGTATTTTAAAGCACCAATCAATCATGTGGATAGACGTCAGTTTAACAAACATTTGGCTCACATTGCCCCCTGTGGTCCAGCAGATTTTGAGTTTGTCCCAGACGACGAGACATTTTGCTCATTATACTTACACCCTGTCGAGGGTTTCCGTTGGGATAAGGAGGTGCCAGGGGAAAGACTTTCGTACCTTGGCGAGCCTGCAGTAGACCCCACAGGGTGGGGAAGTGAATTCAGTGATAATGAATGAGTTCGAAGCATTGAGAAGAATTTCGGCCTACGTGGCTGAAACCAAACTACAAGCGGCTTTGGAGGCTGCTAACGAATACATGGCTGGCGAAACCAATCCTGAATTCCACCAAGAAGGTCCTGGTAAGGACTTCGACCCAGAGCCACCTGATAAGTTTCAGGATTTAGAACGAGGCCAGAGGCTTGACGCTATTTATGATGATGAGCCTTTGGGATTTGAAAAAGATCCGCTGGAAAACAATGTTAAGATGCTAACGCAAGATCCGTTAGAAGAAATCGACCTAGGCGAAGGGGCAACCAAAAGTCCAACATATGTTAGTGCCAAGCTTGACCCACAACTTAAGGTCAAAATTACTCAGTTGTTGCAGGAGTTTAAAGACTGTTTCACCTGGGACTACGATGAAATGCCCGGTTTGAGTAGAGGGTTGGTCGAACACAGGTTACCGATCAAGCCTGGGAAGAAGCCAGTCAAGCAGAATCCAAGACGGTTTGCCCTAGAAGTTCTCTCGAAGATAAATGAGGAAGTCGAAAGACTCCTTCGATGCAAATTTATCCGTACTGCCACTATGTTGAGTGGTTAGCTAACATTGTACCTGTTATTAAAAAGAATGGTTCCTTACGAGTGTGCATAGACTTTAGAGATTTAAATGCTGCAACTCCTAAGGACGAGTATTCCATGCCTGTGGCAGAAATGTTAGTCGATTCCGCCGCAGGACATGAGTATCTTAGCATGCTAGATGGGTACTCTGGCTATAACCAAATATTCATTGCTGAAGATGATATCCCCAAAATAGCCTTTCGTTGCCCTGGAGCCTTGGGCACCTATGAGTGGGTGGTGATGCCTTTCGGCCTTAAAAATGCTGGGGCAACATATCAACGAGCAATGAACTCTATCTTCCATGATTATATAGAGACTTTCATGCAAATATATATCGATGATATCATGGTTAAGTCTGTTTCAGGGAAGAGTCACTTAGACCATCTTCGACACTTCTTTGAAAGGATGAGAAGGCATGGTCTGAAAATGAATCCTCTTAAATGTGCGTTTTGTGTGCAGGTAGGGGATTTTCTAGGCTTTGTGGTCCATAAAAAGGGGATCGAGATCAACCAGAATAAGACTAAGGCCATCATGGAAGCGAAAGCGCCATCAACCAAAAAGGAGCTGCAGTCGCTGTTGGGCAAGATCAATTTCTTGAGGAGATTCATATCGAACCTAAGCGGAAAAGCACAGGCCTTTTCACCATTGCTTCGATTCAATAAGGATGGATTTGAATTGGGGCAGGAGCAGCATGCGGCCTTCGACAAGACCAAGGAATACCTGAGTCATCCCCCAATTCTTTCCCCACCTTGTAGGGATAGGAGTATAAGATTGTACATAGCTGCGTCAGACAAAACCATAGGGAGCATGTTGGCTCAAGAGGATGAGGATGGTGTCGAAAGAGCCATTTACTACCTCAGTAGAGTGTTGAATGACGCGGAAACTAGGTATAGCGTGATAGAAAAATTATGCCTATGCTTGTATTTCTCTTGTACAAAGGAGAAAAACCCTAAACTTCATGCCTTGGGCGCATACTGATGAAGAAAACAGCCTGAGATCTCGGCAGAGGAAAGCCTTGTAGCCAAATGAACTTTGATAAAGATAATCACAATGCTGTGAGCTCAAACCTTTGTTTCAATCTTGAGTGAAAGAACCTCAATGTAAATAAAAACCCTGATTCAAAGGACCTCTCGATCTCATGCCTTAGGAGATCAATGCAAAGTATGATTATGAGTTATGACCTAATGATGATGCAAATGAGTGTGAAACAAAAGTCAGTTAAAGTTAGGAAAAGAGTGGGCAAATTTTGGGGTGCTACAGTTGCCCCTATTCAATAGACTTAGACCTGAAAGGATGATAGCAACGGCTTTCAGACATTCAAGGTAGAAGGTGATTGAATACAAAAAGATCTTGGAAATTTGCAAACTACGGGGAGAGAAAATGTAATTGGAGCCCTGTCACACCTCTTCAAAGGGATTTGACAGAAAGATAACATACTCGAGAAAGAAAAGTGAACCCCAGAACCGTATCGAAAAGAAAACATACCCAATGTACCACATCATCAAAGGGATTTGATGGGAAGAAAACCTATCCAGAGAAGCACATCGTCAAAGAATTGACGAAAAGGAAACATCTGGAAACCCGATCGAAGGGATACATCATTAAAGAATTGACGGAAAGAACATGGAACCCAAGAAACACCTTGTCAAATGGGTTTAACAGAAAGGAACTTAACCGAAGAAAACACATCGTCAAAGGATTAATGAAAAGAACATGGAACCCAAGAAACACCTAGTCAAAGGTTTTTTACGGAAATAAAATTTTACATCTCCAAAGATACAAAACCTGAACACAGAATAAAACATATCCGAAGGTACACAACCAGAGCCCGGAACACATCGTCAAGGGGTTAACGGGAAGAAACTGAACATATCCGAAGGTACAAAACCTGAGCTCGGAATAAAACATATCCAAAGGTACACAACCTGAGCTCGGAATAAAACATATCCGAAGGTACACAACCTGAGCTCGAAACACATCGTCAAGGGGTTGACGGGAAGAAACTGAACATAGCCGAAGGTACAAAACCTGAGCTTGGAATAAAACATATCCGAAGGTACACAACTTGAGCTTGGAACACATCGTCAAGGGGTTGACGGGAAGAAACTGAACATATCCGAAGGTACAAAACCTGAGCTCGGAACACATCGTCAAGGGGTTGTTGGGAAGAAAATGCCTGATGGGGAATGGCTCGGCATTCTCGCTGGGGATATGTCACCGATTTGACTGAAATTTGATTTGGGTTTCTACACAAGGTACCATAACTGGCTTATCCTCCGCATGCGTATGTTTGAATTTTCTTTCTATGGCGTAATGCTCCATACGAAATGGAAATGCTACGCATTTGAGGATGCAATGCAAAGATGCTTACTACATGCAAAAGGACCACTCCAGCAAAATAAATGCTAAAGAGACGAGGCCAACTCCGCTGGGGATGACAAACTGAATTGTCTCCGAGGTCACGAACCCTGCTGAGGAAGTCATACTAAACTGTCTTCCTGATATAACCACTGCTGAAGATAAAACTGAAAGAGAACTCCCACTCCGTTGGGGATCAAGAATAACCTTTGAAGATAAAACCCCAAACTGAACTTCCCCTACGCTGGAAATCATGAATAAAATCTGCCGAAGATTAAACCCAAAATGATCTAATGCGGATAATCGCCAATAACCATTGGACTTGGAGATTACCGAGGATGTCAACCACTGCTGACTAGAACGTTGAGATTGCTACCACCAAACTCTGCTTGGGGAATGAAGTCAATAACACTGAACCTGCTGGAGAATATCATTGAACTTAACCTGTTGCCGGGGAAACGCCCTTAACCTGCTGGGGAATACCATCCACCACCAACAAAGCTGCTTGGGGAACAATGGTTAATTATATCAACTCTGTTAGGGGACAACATTGATCTTACTCCTCTGTTGGAGCCTTACCTTTTACCCTTACCCTGTTAGGGAGATGGGAAAAATTTTACCACATACACAATTGGGAAGCACAAACCAGACACTCTGTATAGGAATACGAACTCCTGCTGAAGAACAATAAACTTCACCAAGCTGGCAAAGGGAGAGCGAACTCCTGAACTCTTGCTGGGGAGAATAATCATAATCTTCATGACGCTCTGCCGAGAGATAAAACTTCAACTATCTCTGTCAGGGAGAGAAACTCTACTGGGGTCTTCGCGTGTTAACTATCAACATGAGCCCTGCGGATGTGATATGACCCAAAGAAGGTGCCATGATGCATCATAACCCATAAAGAACTTGTCTTTAAGATCTGACATATCTTGCCCCATGACTTTGATTAACCGTCCTCTGGAGAGAATACCCTTTTGCTTTTGGGGTGGCCTGCCCCAGCCTTGAAGTGATGTTGCCCCTGACTGGCTGATCTGTGAAGGAGTACTTCTGACTAACTGACATTCGAGAGATTTGTCGAATCTCGACCTGATTGCCCCGGATTAGCTGGATTTTGGAATGAATTACCCACTTGATATGACTTGCCCCTGCTCAACGGAGTACTCAGGAACTTTGTATCTTATCTTGATCAATCCTTCCATTGCAGAAACTCTCCTGATGTCAATTACTCACTCGCGAGTAAAACTGACCATTTTGGAAATGATGATTCTAATGCAATGCATATGACAGTTTTGAAATCCAAGTTTGTTCACTGGAAAAGGGTTGCGACATATAGTGAATGAATCACTAATCAAAATGTCACTGATACCAACATGAATGGTAAGAAAATCCTTTTAGGAGACAGCTTCGACGCGGTCTTTACCGAAGTATGCTTTCGAAACAACCCTACTTCAATTAGGTCTTTTGAGGGTTGTAACATGGCCTGGTTCGCGGCTTGAGAAAGAAATGATATAAGGCTCAAAGTTTTCTTTTAACCCACCCATTCTCCTTGATGTTCTCCAGTCCTACGTTCAGCCAGTTCGACACAAGCGTTCACTTTTCAAAACAGGTTATTGAATGGTAGGAGGATAGAAGGAACCCACACGGTTTTCAGAGTAACAGTCACCCCTTTTGTCTTTGGTGTCTGTAGTCACACAACTTGCTCTTTATCGAGGATTTTTCTTTTTTCATCCTTTTTCACTTTTTTCATTCTTTTGTTTTCCCTGATTTTGCCTGGACTGATTCTTGTGAATTTTTCGATATTGAAGTCCAATGGGATGCCTTAACTTTTGCCTAAGTCACTTATTTTCAAGTTTCGACTTAACGGGCTTTTTTTTCTTTTGATTTTTTTTAACAAATCATGTGACACTAGCTTGTCTGACTTGTTTGAAAGGGTTGTGACTGCCTCACTCTTCGGTTGGTGAGGGATAACCATAGATGCAATTGATCCTTGAATGGGACACTCTTTTTAATTTGAACGCTCGGTCAAATAAACTGACACCTACCCTGCCCCGGGTTAAGATTGAGGGTTTTTCGTTTTCAAAAAGAAAATCCTACTACTAGGCTTAACAGGGTTGACAAGAGATTATCTTCCTTATATCTCCGGTGTTTAGGGATTTGAAACAATTGCATGTACATCATCAGCAGGGTTTTGTTTCAAAATCATACAATCGAAAGTCTTGCGTCATTGAATTTCGTCATCCTCCCCTGGATTCTATTTAAACAAGTGTTGGATATCGATAAAAAAGTATGAGTGAACACAAATGGATTTAATCAAAACATGCATATTTATTTCATTATCATTATCAATTAAAAACAGACAAGTTTTACAAATGAGTTTGCACTTAACAGAAAAGAAACTACAAATGCAAAGAAATGACATGATCTAAAAGATTGTCAGCTTCGGGGGACTGGGCTTTCCAAGCTTGATTTGCTACTGAGCTAGCCATCTTCATAATTGCTCATCGAAGTTAGTCAGATAATCATCTGCACAACTGCTCTCAGTGATTTCTTCCATAACCTGAACTGATGAACCCACCTAATTGGATGAAGGAGAATTGTTGATCTGAATACCATGAGGCATAAATGAGAACATATTGGAATCAAGCAGTGTCTGAATCTTGCTCTTGAGTACCTTACAATATTCAATTGAATGCCCCTGTGCTCCAGCACGGTAACCACAACGGGCGTTGGCATCAAAACCCGGCGGATGTGGAAAAGGTACTCGCTTCAATTCCTGTTGAAAAGTATTTTGGGCGTTTTTATCGTATCCACAGAGATTGTGTATATTGTCGCCGTTCGATAGTCAAAAATCGTTTCAAACTTAATAGTAACAAAGAGTTTAGTTTTTCGTATCATTTGCATAAAATTTAGAAATCAACGGTAAAAAGATTGGTTTTAGGGTTTGGTAAAAACATGCCAAGACTAGTGTTCAATAATCCGTTTCGTCCGTATCAACTTGATAAAGCATGTGAATTTATTAACAATAAATATAACCACATATCCTCTTAACAAGTTTCTCTCGAACACTTGTTGTGGATTTATCATATTGATCCTTTGATGATCTCTCACTCAAACTACCAATATGATAACTTTCAAGTTCAATATTTATGAACATCAACTTTCAAAATTATCTCTAGCCTTATGATTATTGATGGATTGAAACTTATGTCAAGTTTAATACATTTCTCTTGAACATGAATTAAACAAAATATAAACCATGTAAACAAAGTTTTTCTTTTATATTTATCATCAACAAAGTTCACAAACTTACAACCAAGATCAATACATACAAAATGATGGATTACCTACCACTAATCTTGACACAAGGATGTGTTTAGCTACACATATTCATGGTAGCTTGCATCACAAGTTTCCTGAGGAGATGAAAGAGCATCTGCGTCGAATAATCGAGATTAGATGCGATTTCAGCTTCTCTATGTGAAAAATCTCTCTTTGATGAAGAAAACTCAGAAAAATATGTTTTGGTGTGAAAAGGTGAAGTTATGATCCCAAGAAAATGTAAAAATCTATTTATAATACACTTGGAAACTGAAGCATTCACACTGCGAATGATCCATTCGCCTAGCGAATAAAGAAAATGGCACCTGAAGTGCCTTCTGATAACTAAACCGCCCTTGTTTGTGTGCATAAGTTTCTTCAAGTCAACACCAAAAGATGGAAATATTAAACTTCCACAAGCATACCAACAAAATATGGAAATATTAAACTTCCACAAGCATACCAACAAAAAGCGATAAAAAGCATACCAACAATTTAAGAGTTGAACATTCGTAAACTGAAGAATTCAACTCTTAATAACAATAATAATAAAAACTAAAATAAAAATGAAACTAAACAAATTTAACTGAAAACAACATAATACTCATAATATCATAATAATGTAATGGTGTGAAAACACCTAAAAGTCAAAAGTACCTCTTACTGGTACAAGTACATCAAAATATCAAAATAATCCAACAAGTGGATAAATTATAGAACTACAAACTGAAACAAAAAGCATAATACATAAACCATAAGAAAACTTCACTTTGACGCGCAAAGGAAGTACAAAATCAGACAGCAAAATTAATCCTCCTCGGACTCTGAACCGGACACCTCAACCAACTCTTCATCCTCTGAACCAAAAACAGAACTAGACACCTCAACATCAGCACCATCGCCCACCTCCTCATCAGCATCATCAGGACCAGCCGCATCTACTCCCCCTCCAAAAATTGGCCTGGCCTCAGGCCAACCAGCATGAGCAATGAACTGCTCTCTCGTCATCAATGTATGATCAATGACTGGTTCACGGATTTGCAGCTGAAGTACCTGCATAGAGTCATGAAAATCCATCATAGCGCGTTGAGAAGCCGCCATACAATCCCAATTATACTGGCAAATCTCCTGCTGATAAGGATAGAAACCTTGCAACCCAAAACTAGAACCATCGCCACCCCTTGTGTCGGCATCAGCACCAGCACTCGACGTCTCACCCCCAGCCCCCTTAGGCTTACAGAATTTATCCATATATCGATCATTGATCGCATAATGGATAGTAACCTGACAGCACGTGGGGAGATTAACCCCAAGATGCGCACACAGAGTCATGATGAGGCAAGGAAAAGGAAGAAGGGTGTTCTTCTGAGAAGCGGAACCAAGACCACTCTCAACAATAGCCCTTATCTCATCCGCGATAATCCGGGCTACACCTATCTGTACATTGCTCATAATGCTGTGGACAAGGTGGGAAAGTGGAATAGGGATGGTCGATGTGTGCGACTTTGACTTAATGTTGGTTACTACCAAAAGCAAGATAAGTTGTGCCAAAGGTTGCATGTCTTCACGACGGTATCTAATGGCAACCCCAGTTGGGTTGAGCTCAACAGTTTTTCCTGGTCGTAAAAGATATCTAGTCATTTCTCTAATGTTTCTATGGAGGTGCAAGTCTCTATGGTAGTCATCTATCTGGCTAGCTCTCAAGGGTAAAGGATTTCCAAGAACGGTATTAATTGTTCCACGATCAAATCGCACCACTTTTCCCCCAAAAAAAGTTGTCCAACCAAATTGGTCCCCATCATCAGGAAGGGCATTAGCATAAAACTCGCGGATAATCTCCACATTGTAGCTATCCACAGGAGTTATTAGTCGTCCCCATTTTTTCTCTTCTAAGAGTGCAGCCACCGACCGGTAACTCCCATGTTCACTCAGGTTAAATCTCTTTTCCGGTAAAATTATTCTCTTCTCTAAGGTTAGATACCTTGCTGCCTGCTTGGCTCCTCTAAAATGATTGCTGTCAAACTAAATAGGCACTTGTCGCGAAGTGCTGGCCTTTCTTTTCTTAGCCAGATTAATCTTAGGACCCATCTGCACAAACCAACAAATAGACAATAACAAGCAGCCACACAATCCATAAAAAATGGGAGCCAAAACAAAATTCCAACTGAGATGACATAAAAAAATTTCAAAATTCTGATATGTTCGCAACAGAGTTCGCAAAGCGAAGGCTGGCGAACATTCACCCCAGATTCGCAAAGCGAGTTTCTGGTGAATGCTCGCCCAGGTTCGCAAAGCGAACTGGACAGGGAACCTGGGATAATTTTCAAAAATAACAGCATCCAATACTTCCAACATCAAAGTTCCATTTACAATACCATTTCTATTCTAAGATTTGCACAAAATTTAACATGCAATCAATCAAACCTTAAAACAGAGGTGAAACCCTATAATCAAAAATGTCTCTAATGTTTAATCCAATAACCTTAACCACAATGTCTAATCAGAAAGTAACAGAGAGAAAGAAAATGAGATTCAAACTTGAACTTATTGGTGATTTGGGGAAACTTGGTGAAATTTGAGTGAAACAGAGAGCACGTGAGAATTTGTTCTTGGAAGCGTGTTTGTTTTTGAAAGTGAAAGAGTGAGAGTGAGAGTGTCCAAGGGAGTATGGTTCCCTTTAAAATTTCAGAAAAAGGATGGGTCATGGGCCCAAATTTCTGGCCCACCCATAAAAATTCCCTTTTAATGATGTGGCAGCAGAAAATTATTTGCCTGTCTCACTGAGTTCAAAAAGCGAACAAGCCAGCGAATGCTCTCCCCAGGTTCGCAAAGCGAACTGGACAACGAACATGACAGGTTTTTCAAAAAAAATTCTGCATCAGCTGCTACCACACTACATTATTTCTAAACACTTAAAATCATTAAAACAGTAAAGAAAACATAAATACTTACAATGTTGGGGTGCCTCCCAACAAGCACTTATTTAACGTCGGCTAAGTTCGACGGTCCAAGATGATTCAAAGATCATCAAGAAAAACACTGCAATTCTCTCGGTCAAATTCTCCTCCAAGATATAATTTCAAACGTTGGTCATTTACCGTCTAACTTTCTTTCTTTTTCAAGTCCTCAATGACTATTGCACCATAGTGCTTGACATCCTTGACAAAAAATGGTCCAGACCATTTGGACTTTAATTTTCCCGAAAACAATTTCGGACGGGAATTGAATAAAAGCACCAACTGGCCAACCCAGAATTCCTTCTGCAAAACCTTTTTATCATGATATCCTTTCACTTTTTCCTTATATATCTTGCTTGAGTGGTAAGCGTTATTACGCATTTCTTCTAATTCATGTAACTGAACTTTCCTTTTTTCACCTGCCAAACTCGGATCAAAATTGTACATTTTCAAAGCCCAAAGAGCCTTATGCTCCAATTCAACGGGTAAATGGCATGACTTGCCATAAACCATTTGAAAAGGAGTTAGACTGATTGGCGCTTTGTAAGCGGTACGATACGCCCACAAAGCCTCATCTAATTTTTGTGACCAATCTTTCCGCGAGCTCGACACGGTTTTCTCTGAAATTCTTTTGACCTCTCTATTAGACACTTCTGCTTGACCATTTGTCTGCGGGTGGCACGGAGTTGCAACTTTGTGCTTTACACCGTAAGGCTCTAATACCTTTTCGAGCGGTGCATTGCAAAAATGCGAACCTCCGTCACTGATTAACACACCTCCTTAACAAAATGGGAGAAGATGTTTTTCTTTAAAAAAATTATCATTGTCTTGCCATTGGCCCTCGGTGATGCAATTGCTTCCACCCACTTGGAAACATAGTCAACCGCAACTAAAATATACTCGTTTGAAAAAGATGGTGGGAATGGTCCGACAAAATCAATACCCCAACAATCGAACACCTCGACTTCCAAAATTGTGTGCAAGGGCATTTTATTTCTTTTTCCAATCCCGCCACTTCTTTGGCATGTATCACAACTTTTTGCATGGAGGTTGGCATCTTTAAACAATGTTGGCCAATAAAAGCCCGATTGGAGGACTTTAATTGTCGTTTTTAAACCATTGTAATGCCCTCCATAAGGCGAGTTGTGACAATGCCAAAGGATACTTTTGGCTTCATCAAGAGTGACACACTTCCTTAACAAATTGTCACCTCATAACTTAAACAAGTATGGCTCATCCCAAACATAAAAATTAGCACCCGAGAGGAATTTCCGTCTTTGATTCCAATTTAGGTCCTCCGGTATAAAACCGGTTGCTTTGTGGTTAGCAAAATCTGCAAACCACGACCTAACTTGTACTCGAAAAAGTTTTTCATTCGAAAATTCTTCACGGACCTCATTCTCACGGTGAATTACCTCTACATTGACCAACCTAGACATATGATCTGCTACCAAGTTTTCTGACCCTTTCTTGTCACGGATTCCCAAATCAAACTCTTGTAACAAAAGGATCCATCGGATGAGCCTTTGCTTTGAACCAGCTTGGTAAGTAGATATTTAATGGCCGAGTGGTCAGTGTAGACTACCACCTTTGAACCAATTAGATAAGACCGAAATTTCTCAAGAGCGTAAACAATAGCGAGTAATTCTTTTTCTGTGGTGGCATAGTTAACTTGTGCCTCATTAAGAACTTTACTCGCATAATGTATAGCATGAAAATTTTTTGCCTTTCTTTGCCCAAGCACCGCACCAACAGCATAATCGCTAGCATCACACATCAATTAAATATTTAAAGTCCAATTTGGAGCAACGATTATGGGTGCGGTGATGAGTTTCTCTTTTAAAATTTTAAAGGCATTTAAACATTCATCATCAAAGGAGAAGGACTTATCTCTGTTGAGTAGATTACTCAATGACTTTGCAACTTTGGAGAAGTCTTTGATAAACCGCCTATAAAAGCCAGCATGGCCAAGAAAACTCCGGATGCCTTTGACATTGGTTGGAGGAGGAAACTTCTCGATCACTTCAATTTTTGCTTGTTCCACTTCAATGCCTTTAGAGGAGACTTTGTGGCCAAGCACAATCCCCTCTGTTACCATGAAGTTGCACTTCTCCCAGTTCAATACCAAGTTTGTTTCAACACACCGTTCAAGAACGGCCTCCAAATTTCTCAAACAAAGATCAAAAGATGCTCCGAAAATGGAGAAGTCGTCCATGAATATCTCCATCCGTTTTTCAATAAGGTCGGAGAAAATTGCTTACACATATCGTTGAAATGTTGCCGGTGCGTTGCACAAGCCAAATGGCATCTTTCGGTAAGCAAAAATTCCAAAGGGACATGTGAATGCCGTCTTCTCATGATTTTCCGAGTCAACTGAAATTTGGTTATAACCAAAATAGCCATCTAAGAAGCAATAGAATTCTTGTCTCGACAATCTTTCAAGCATTTAATCCATAAACGGGAGTGGAAAATGGTCTTTTCTAGTAGCGGTGTTTAGCCTCCTATAATCTATACACATTCTCCAGCCCGTCACAGTTCTTGTCGGGATTAATTCATTTTTCTCATTTCGTATCACTATCATTTCTCCCTTCTTAGGTACAACTTGAACAGGACTCACCCACGGACTATCCGATATCGGGTAAATCATACCGGCATCCAATAGCTTAACAACCTCTTTTCTCACCACTTCTTTCATAGTTGGATTCAAACGACGTTGTGGTTGGGCTACCGCTTTGAAGTCCTCTTCCATCAAGATTTTGTGCATGCAATAGGCTGGACTAATTCCATTTAAATCGGAAAGAACCCAACCTAAAGTTTCTTAATTCTTCTTCATAACTTGAATCAAACGGTCCTCCTCTTTGTCGGTCAAGATGTTGCTAATGATAACCGGTTTGTTACAACCATCATCAAGGAACACATATTTCAAATTAGAAGGCAACACCTTCAATTCAAGTTGAGACTTCTCATCACTCACCTCTTTCTTTAACACTTCCTCTTCACATTCCCATGGTTGTAACTCCTCCAAAGATTCAAGTTCCTTCAAACATTCTTCAAGTGCCCTTTCTTCTTCATCGGAAAATACTTTAAATGAATCATCAAGAGCTCTTTACAAAGGAGATACTATATGAACTTGCTTTGAAACTTCCACAATGGCTTCTTTTGTTTCATCAATACGGAAGCTATCATGTTTATCTTGAGAATGCTTTATTCCTTCAAAGTGATTAAAACTCACGTCTTCATTTTGAACTCTTACTTTCATAAGACCGTTATCAACATCAATCATCATACGAGCGGTCTTCATAAAAGGGTGTCCAATAATCAATGGAGCATCCTCGTCTTTCTCCATATTAATAACAACAAAGTCAACCGAAAAGAAAAACTTATCAACTTTAACCAAGACATCTTGAGCCATTCCATGAGGATGAGTTGTGGACTTGTCGGCCAATTATAACGCCATCCGAATTGCCTTCATTTCAATGTTCCCAAGCCTATTCACAATGGACAATGGAATTAGATTAATGCTTGAGCCCAAATCGATTAAGCCTTTGCCAACATAGACATCACCAATTGTTACCAGCAAAGTAACACGCCCCTGACCGACTTCTTTCCTTGGTAGAGTTCTTTGAATTATAGCACTACAACTAGCATCAAGGACAATTGTTTCTGGCTCCGAATATATTTGCTTCTTTGTAAGAATATCTTTCATGAACTTAGCATATTTCGGCATTTGTTTAAGGTCTTCGGCAAACGGAATGTTGATTTGCAATTTATTGAAAATGTCCATAAAATGAGCGTAATGTCGTTCATTGTCTTTCTTTGTGGGCACATGAGGGTAAGGTAAGTTTTGGATTGGAATTGGATTCACTATCTCCTTCCCCTTTTTCACTCTTCTTTTCTTTTCTTCTATCTTTTCTTTTTCAAGGTTATCTTTTTCAACTAACTTCTCATTTTCTTTTTCAACTTCTTCCTTATCATTATTTTCAACTACAACATCATCAACTTCTTCTTCCTCCACAACCTCCTTAATCATTACATCATAATTTTTCTCATTTTTTCTCCTTCTCCCAACTCTCTCCCACTTATAGTAACAATAGCTTTACAATGCTCATTTGGGTTGTTTGTTGCTCGGCCACTTGTTTTGCAAGTTGCCCAACTTGATTCTCGAGATTTTTGAAGGATGCTTCATTTGTCTTTTGATTTTCCATGGACATTTGAATGAATTGGCTAAGAGTTTCTTCAAGCTTTGAACTCCCATCTTGAGGTTGATATGGATTTTGCCGATTTTGTTGATATCCTTGTTGATTTTGATAATTTCCTCTTGGTTGTTGGTTTTGATACCCTTGTTGATAAGGTTGTTGTTGCCTTTGATAACATTGTTGTTGATTTGGATTGTTCATGTAATTCACTTCTTCTTCGACTGGAGGACAAGTAGGACAATAGCCGATTAGATGATCACCTTTACATAACTCACAAACCGCTACATGCACATTTTTGTTCGGTAACTCATGTATCTGTTTAATCTGTTGAGGTAGCTTGGACATTTGTTGTGTTAGCAACTCAACCTGTTGAGATAGCAATTTGTTTTGAGTAAGTATTGCATCATTTGTCCCCAACTCTAGCACTCCAACTTTCTTTTGAGAAGAGCCACGGTTATGGTTCCCTTGATGGTCATTTAGAGCCATCCGGTCAATAATAGAAATAGCATCCTCGACGCTTTTAGCCATTAACATCCACCCACGGTGGCATCCAACAATATTTTATAAACCAATTGAAGACCATTTCTAAAAATATAAACTTGAGTAAGCTCATCGAAACCGTGCCCTTTACACATTCTCAGGATAGACTTGAATCTCTCCCAAGCTTAGTTTAGAGATTCATTTCCACCCTGAGTGGAAACTGTAATTGCTATTTTAGCCTCCATGAAACGATTGTGTGGAAAAAATCATTCCAAAAACTTTTCCTCTAGCATGTTCCAGTCCGTCATGATTGTCGTAGATTGGTCAAGATACCATTCCTTAGCCTTTGCAATGAGGGAATGCTGGAATAGTCTCTTAAACAAAGATTCTTCTTCAGCTTCGGGTGCACCAGTCGCGCCCGCAATCTCATAGAACTTAGTCAGGTGGGTAAAAGGATCCTCGTGATCCATACCAGTAAATGGATTCTGATATAGAATCGAGAGGATACCCGTCTTCATTTCTGAATGCCGACCATTCTGAGCATTATGTGCAAATTGTGCAGTATGTCTCGGACTATTAATACAAGGAACTAAAGCAGGTGGTGGTGGTGGTGGAGCATCCATGGTTGGCGGTAACTGTGGTATTGGCGTCGAAGTTGAACTTTCGTCTCATTCTCATCTTTCCTTGGCAAGTTGCCTCCTCCGCCTTGTTCTGCTATTTAACTTACGCGCAGTTCTTTCGATTTCAGATAAAAAACAAGCTAGTCTGCGGGTAACTTCCCTCGTATAAAACGGAGTCTGCACACTTAACCAAACAAATCAACAAGCACAAGAAAAATTTAAACAAGTTTAAAACTCAATAACTATTGTAATGCTCGCAATATGACAACAATCCCCGGCAATGGCGCCATTTTGTTGAAAAGTATTTCGAGGGTGTTTTATCGTATCCACAGAGATTGTGTATATTGCTGTCGTTCGATAGTCAAAAAGCGTTTCAAACTTAATAGTAACAAAGAGTTTGGTTTTTTGTATCGTTTGCATAAAATTTAGAAATCAACGGTAAAAAGATTGGTTTTAGGGTTTGGTAAAAACATGCCAAGACTAGTGTTCAATAATCTGTTTCGTCTGTATCAACTTGATAAAGCGTGTAAACTCGTTAACAATAAATATAACCACATATCCTCTCAACAAGTTTCTCTCGAACACTTGTTGTGAGATTTATCATATTTATCCTTTGATGATCTCTCACTCAAACTACCAATATGATAACTTTCAAGTTCAATATTTATGAACATCAACTTTCAAAACTATCTCTAGCCTTATGATTATTGATGGATTGAAACTTAGGTCAAGTTTAATACATTTCTCTTAAACATGAATTAAACAAAATATAAACCATGTAAACAAAGTTTTTCTTCTATATTTATCATCAACAAAGTTCAAAAACTTACAACCAAGATCAATACATACAAAATGATGGATTACCTACCACTAATCTTGACACAAGGATGTGTTTAGCTACACATATTCATGGTAGCTTGTATCACAAGTTTCCTGAGGAGATGAAAGAGCATCCGCGTCGAATAATCGAGATTGGATGCGATTTCAACTTCTCTATGTGAAAAATCTCTCTTTGATGAAGAAAACTCAGAAAAATATGTTTTGGTGTGAAAAAGGTGAAGTTATGATCCCAAGAAAATGTAAAAATCTATTTATAATACACTTGGAAACTAAAGCATTCGCACTGCGAATGATCCATTTGCCTAGCGAATGAAGAAAATGGCACCTGAAGTGCCTTCTGATAACTAAACCGCCCTTGTTTGTCTGCATAAGTTCGGAATGCGAACGTTTCATTCGCAAAGCGAACTACGCGCTGGAAAGTTTGCAAAGTGAACTTTAGGTCCTTTTGCTTCTGCCATATCCAAGGGTTCTTCGCCAGGGTGTTTGGAAAGCGAGTGAAGCAACGAACATTCACTGGGAGTTTGCAAAGCAAACTTTAGTCCCTTTTCCCACTGTCCCATTCTGGGACCATTCGCTGGAGACTTCGTTAGTTGTTCGCAAAGCGAACCTTCGCTAGCTAGTTCGCAAAGCGAACTTCTTAAAGTTTTCCTCTATTCTTTGGCAACTTGCATCAATTTTTTGTGTCTTCTTTCTTTGATCAATTAGTGCACTTTCCTACACAATAACACACACATTACAAGCACTAAAGTTATATATACAATGTTTGAAGAACAACAACAATTCACTACTAAAATCCATAATTAAAACATGAAAGTGTTGAAAATTGCTAAGTATCAAATACAAATATATAACATGTTTGATATCTAACAATTCCTTCGGCACTATTAATCCACCTTTGATCAAAACTGGCAACATCTGACTGTACGACATTGGCAACTGAGTGAAATGCCTTTCTGGCTTCCTTGGTATTTGTCGGGCATGCTGACGTGGCTGAAGACAATATGACCGTTGACTCTAAGAAGATCCCTGATTCGGAGAAAGATACTGTCCTTGATACGGAGACCCAGAAGATTGCTGGCTCTGAACAATTGAAATACCTGAATACTAAGGTTGAGGTGGTGGATGTTCCCAGACGGAATTAGTTTCTTCCTCCCATTCCTCTTGAGATCTGACAACTAATTCACTTTTACTAGCTGGGAAGTTCGAGGCGTCCTGAATATTTCCGCACTTGATACCGCTCTTGATGCATTCTCTAATTATTACTAGGTTAGAGAAATTTGATGCCCTGCTACCAATCATCTTGTCGAAGTATGGTCCTTACAAAGTATCCATGAACATATCAACCAATTCTCTATCCAAAAGTGGTGGTTGAACACGAGCAACTAACTCTCTCCATCTTTGAGCATACCCTCTGAATGATTCATTATTCGCTTGAGATAGACCTTGCAACTGCATGCGACTGGGAGCCATGTCAAGATTATAATTGTACTACTTCACAAAAGCGTTAGCCAGGTCTGACCATGATTGGTTGCAACCACTCTCTAACTACATATACCAACTCAGTGATGCCCCACTCAAACTATCTTGGAAACAGTGAATCATAAGCTTGTCATTGTGAACATACGAGGTTATTCTTCTACAAAACATCACCAAATGTTGCTTCGGATAGCTATCCCCCTTGTATTTTCAAAATTCGGTATCTTGAACTTTGGAGGCATTACAAGGCCAGGCACCAAACACATACTTGAATCATTCAAATCAAGAGTATCACGACCCGCTAGGGCATCAAGCTTCTCCTCCAACAAATGATATCTTTCATCAAACTTATAAGATCGTGGGTCTTTAGCTTTTATCTTTGGAACTACCCCTTGGAAATCTGGCATAGAAAAGGCAAAGCTCTGATAATCTGTGGCATCAAAAGAAGAAGAATGTCCATCTCGGACAATGGTACGCTCTTGTATACCCTAATTCTCGACAGGTATCTGCGCAGGCCGAGTTTGAGCAACATTGTTCACTTGAGGTGGAATGACATTCCCAGTAACTGAAGTCCTCTGAACATTGGCCTCTCCCCTTGTCATGGTTGTCATAGCTTCCACATGTTGGTCCAACTGACTCTTCATCAATTCAACATCTGCCATAGTCACAAACTCATGATCCTTCCAAAATGATGATTCAAGTCCAATACGAAAGTCGGGAAATCAACTGCAGTTCAAGGATAAAGGATGGATGAGCTCACTACTGGTTCAGGTTGAAGGAAGATATGCAAAATGATGCAAGATGCAAATGCAATGTTATGAATGTAACAGACATGGGATCAAAGCTTCCATAAATTCTGAATAATTGTTGTGCTGATGACTGGATAAGTTCATAATTCTGCTCTGAAGAGAATACCGGAATACCAAAATATCTGAATAACAAGAATACCAGAATACCAGACTGATAAGTCCACACTGATAAGAAAACCAGAAAACCAGGTAGGATGAAGGTTACGATTACCTACAAACTTGTAAACACCCAACCCCTCTCACATGGAGGTTCTAAAACCAAGGATCCTCAGCTTCACAAGATCTCAGGTCGGGAAATGATGATACGGTCACCATTTCTGGTTTGGCACCATCATCAATCGAGGAGGCCTCAACTGATTCCCCTCAAAAGGGTCATCCTACAACAAGTTCTCAGCTTCGGGTCCTCGGATCAAGAAGCATAATGGGTTTGCCATTTCTGGTCTGCCATTATTACCTCTTGGGAGGAGTGCCTCAACTGAGTCCTCGGGGAATGGTCTCCAGAGTCGACAGCTCTCTAGGTTACATTCTATCGTCTACCCCACTGCGCAGGATAGAACATTACCAAAGAAAACCTCGTCTAGATGTGGAATTTTCGTGTATACTAAGTCTGGCCAAATGCCACACAAGTAACACTACTTTCCACTCTAATTCTAGGTGTATACTGAAGCCTAGGTATAGGGATTACCTCATAGAACCAACCCACCCAACAACACCACAGTAGCAAAGCAATACGATAAGGCTTCTCAAAGTAGACAAAAGAGTTATCATGATCGGAGACAGAAGGATCTTGAGTTCCAAGAGGGCGATCATGTATTTCTAAGGGTTACGCCGATAACGGGTGTGGGTCGTGCATTGAAATCGAAGAAACTTACTTCTTGAATTATTGGTCCTTACCAGATATCCGCGAGAGTTGGTGTTGTGGCTTATAGGGTGGCGTTGCCACCGAGTTTGTCGAATTTTCATGATGTGTTCCATGTTTCACAGCTTCGGAAGTATGTTCCGGATCCGTCGCATGTGATTCCGATGGACGAGGTTGAGGTAAGGGAGAACCTTACAGTTGAGGCATTACCAGTTAGGATTTTGGATCGCGACGTGAAGCGGTTGAGAGGCAAGGATATTGCACTTGTGAAAGTGGCGTGGGGAGGCGCTGCTGAGGGCAATTTAACTTGGGAGCTGGAGAGTCGGATGCGGGAGTCGTATCCAGAGTTGTTTGTCTCAGGTATATTTTCGAGGACGAAAATTTCTAAGTGGGGGAGAGCTGTAACGCCCCAGTTTTGTCAGTTTTTATTTATTTGAGTCGTTTTTTATTATTTTATTATTATATTATTTTATTTCTGACTTTTATTTGGAAATGTGTTATTTTTCACTGTGTGATGTTTTATCGGGTTTTGGGAACGTTTGCGAGATATTAGAGTCGCTGGAGGTATTTTGTGAAGCGTTGCATCTTCATACTTTTGTCGGTCGGCTCTGATATGTGACACCGGGTAGTTAGGGAGGTCGTTTGTGATTATTGTATATTATGTATACATATCTTTTGGCTTGTGCATGTATAACCTGATGTATGACAACTTTACATGTGATAAATATATATATATATATATATATGTTATTCAGTTTTAGATTTTCCGCTTTTATTCTAAATTCTAAAATGTGGGTGTAAGGAACTGAGTTCCTCTATTGATTGCTACCCCACTGTTGCATATCTTTATGAGCAGGTGTTGTATGTATTATTTCAATTTGATGTAACCCCTCGGTCTATGCCGTGTTTTAAATATACTCTGATGAAATTTCTGAATTTTCTTTTACCGCTTTACTTATTTAGGGCTATAGATTAGGGGCGTCACATTAAGTGGTATCAGAGCCAGTCCGTGTCAGTTGTGTCAATCCTTGTTGGTCGTTGTGTTTGGAGTGAGCTGTTTGTTTAACCATAAGTGCTATTATTGGAAATTAGCAGAATATGACTGGAAGAAACGATGCTGCTTTGGCTGCTGCTATGCAAGCTATGGCACGTGCTGTGCAGGGTGCACCGAATGCTGCGGGTAATGATGAGTTTAGGAAGAATAAACCGCCTGTCTTCAAAGGATTTTCCGAGTGATGGATTGTGACGAGGATCAGAAGGTGAGACTGGGTACTCACATGTTACTAGAAGAAGCTGATGATTGGTGGGTTGGTACTCGTCATGTGTTGGAAGCTGCAGAGGAGGAAGAGATTACTTGGGAAGTGTTTAGCAGGGAGTTTTTGAGGAAGTATTTTCCCGAGGATGTAAGAGGAAAGAAGGAAATTGAGTTCTTGGAACTGAAACAAGGTAATATGTCTGTTGTTGATTATACTGCTAAGTTTGTTGAGCTGGTGCAGTTTTATCCTCATTATGCGGAAGCGACTGCGGAGTTTTCTAAGTGTGTTAAGTTTGAAAGTGGATTGCGTCCTGAAATTAAGCAAGCTATTGGTTATCAGAGGATTCGAAGGTTTGCAGACCTGGTGGATTGTTGTAGGATTTTTTAAGAGGACAGTAAGGCTCGTTCTACATATTACAAGAGTTTAAGTGAAAGAAAAGGGAAACAGCAGTTTCGTAGTGGTTCGTATGTGACACCAGCTGATAAAGGTAAGCAAAGGGGTAATTTCGATCGAAGGTCAGGAGGAGGAGGTGTGTCTAATTCTCCGAGGTGTTTTAGATGTGGTGAGTTGGGGCACCGTCAGTCCGAATCTAGGAAGAATTTGGATAAGTGTTCTAATTATGGAGGTGTAGGGCATGTCGTAGCTGATTGTAAAAGGAAGAATGTGGTGAAATGTTACAATTGTGGGGAACCTGGTCACATTAGTATGAAGTGTCCTAACCCGAAGACAGCTCCAACTGGTGGGAAGGTGTTTTCATTGGCCGGGACTCAGACTTCAAGTGCAGATCGTCTGATCAGAGGTACTTGCTTTATTAATAGTACGCATTTAGTTGCTATTATTGATACTGGAGCGACTCATTTGTTTATTTCGTCTGAGTGCGCGAAGCATTTGAATCTTGTGTTGTCTTTGATGGATGGTGAGATGGTTATTGATACTCCAGCAATGGGGTCAGTAACTACTTCTTTGGTTTGTTTAAGCTGTCCTTTGACCATTTATGGTAAAGACTTTGAGATGGATTTGGTGTGTTTGCCGTTGGAGGGTTTAGATGTGGTTCTGGGTATGAATTGGTTGCAATTCAATAGGGTTCATATTGATTGTTATCATAAGCTGGTAAGGTTTCCTTCTCTTGAGGAAGACGAAGACTCGAGTTTCTTATCTACCAAAGAGTTGAAGAGACTTTTGGCGGATGAAGCTCAGTTGTTTGGGTTGTTTGCATCTTTAACTGTGGATAGTCAAGTTTCACTTGATGTGTTTCCTATTGTGTGTGAATTTCGGAAGTGTTTCCTAAGGATATTTCAGATGTGCCGCCAGAGAGAGAGGTGGAGTTTTCTATAGATCTAGTTCCTGGTACTAGACCTGTATCTATGGCGCCTTATCGTATGTCGGCATCTGAGTTGGTTGAGTTAAAGAAACAGTTGAGTGAGTTGTTGGAAAAGAGGTTTGTAAGACCTAGTGTTTCTCCTTGGGGTGCTCCAGTTTTATTAGTGAAAAAGAAAGATGGAAGCATGTGGTTGTGTATCGATTATCGTCAGTTGAATAAGGTGACGATCAAGAATAAGTATCCTCTTCCAAGGATTGATGATCTGATGGATCAGTTGGTTGGTGCTTGTGTGTTCAGTAAGATTGATTTGAGATCGGGGTATCATCAGATTAGGGTGAAGGAAGGAGATATTCAGAAGACGGCCTTTAGGACACGTTACGGTCATTATGAATATTCTGTGATGCCGTTCGGGGTTTCTAACGCGCCAGGTGTGTTTATGGAGTACATGAATCGTATTTTCCATGAGCAGTTGGATCGTTTTGTGGTGGTGTTTATTGATGATATCTTAATTTATTCTAAGTCTCAGGAGGAGCATGCAGAACATTTACGTATTGTTTTGCAGGTTTTGAAGGAAAGGAAGCTTTTTGCTAAATTGTCCAAGTGTGAATTCTGGTTGTCGGAAGTGAGTTTTCTTGGACACGTAATTTCAGGTAATGGCATTTCTATGGATCCATCTAAAGTAGAAGCAGTTCTACAATGGGAGGCTCCGAGATCTGTTACTGAAATTCAAAGCTTTTTGGGTTTGGCTGGTTATTATCGAAGGTTTATTGAAGGTTTTTCTAAACTAGCACTTCCTTTGACCCAGTTGACTTGTAAAGGGCAAGCGTTCATTTGGGATATTTGGTGCGAGGAAAGTTTTAATGAGCTGAAGAAAAGATTGACGACAACTCCGATTCTGATTTTGCCGAATCCTAATGAACCATTTGTGGTTTATTGTGATGCTTCTTTGATTGGTCTAGGTGGTGTTCTGATGCATGAAGGTAAGGTGGTGGCTTATGCTTCAAGGCAATTAAGAGTTCATGAGAAAAATTATCCTACTTATGATCTTGAATTAGCGGCTGTGGTTTTTGTGTTGAAGATTTGGAGGCATTATCTCTACGGTGCAAGGTTTGAAGTCTTTAGTGATCACAAAAGTTTGAAATATCTGTTTGATCAGAAGGAACTGAATATGAGGCAACGTAGGTGGTTGGAATTCTTGAAGGACTACGACTTTGGCTTGAATTACCATCCTGGTAAAGCTAATGTGGTAGCTGATGCGTTGAGTCAGAAATCGTTGCATATGTCGGCTTTGATGGTTAAGGAGTGGGAACTTTTGGAATCGTTTAGAGACTTGAGTTTGGTGTGTGAAGTGACTTCGGATAGTGTGAGGCTTGGAATGCTAACGATTACTAATGATTTTCTGATGACGGTAAGTGAGAGACAGAAGTTGGATGTGAAACTGGTGGATTTGATGTTGGGGGGAGAAAAAGATGTGAATAGTGATTTTCAGGTGGATGTTAATGGTGTTTTGAGGTTCCGTGGGAGAATTTATATTCCGGACGATTCGGACTTGAAAGGGATGATTTTGGAAGAAGGACACCGGAGTAATTTGAGTATACATCCGGGAGCGAATAAGTTGTACCAAGATTTGAAAAAGATTTTCTGGTGGTCTGGATTGAAAAGAGATGTGGCTCAGTTTGTGTATGCTTGTTTGACTTGTCAGAAGTCGAAAGTGAAACATCAAAGGCCTAGTGGTTTGTTGCAGCCGTTGGATATTCTTGAGTGGAAGTGGGATAGCATTTCCATGGATTTTGTAACGAGGTTGCCAAATACTCAGCGAGGACATAATGCTATTTGGGTGATTGTTGATAGGCTGACTAAATCGGCTCATTTTATTCCAATTGACATCAGTTTTTCTTTGGAGCGGTTAGCTGAGATTTACATCGGTGTGATTGTGAAATTGTATGGGGTTCCATTAAGTATTGTTTCTGATCGAGATCCTAGGTTTACATCGCGATTTTGGGAAAGTTTACAGAAGGCGTTGGGTTTTAAATTGAGATTGAGTTCGGCTTATCATCCGCAGACGGATGGTCAGACGGAGAGGACGATTCAGTCGTTGGAAGATTTGTTGAGGGCGTGTGTTTTGGAACAAGGTGGTGCGTGGGATAGTTATCTTGCATTGATTGAGTTCACGTATAATAACAGTTTCCATTCTAGTATTGGAATGGCACCGTTTGAAGCGTTATATGGACGAAGGTGTCGGACACCTTTGTGTTGGCACGAATCAGGTGAGAGCTTGGTGGTTGGACCGGAGTTGGTGCAACAGACGACGGAGAAGGTGAAGTTTATTCGTGAGAAGATGAAGGCTTCTCAGAGTAGACAAAAGAGTTATCATGATCGGAGACGGAAGGATCTTGAGTTCCAAGAGGGCGATCATGTATTTCTAAGGGTTACTTCAGTAACGGGTGTGGGTCATGCATTGAAATCGAAGAAACTTACTTCTCGGTTTATTGGTCCTTACCAGATATCCGCGAGAGTTGGTGTTGTGGCTTATAGGGTGGCATTGCCGCCGAGTTTGTCGAATTTGCATGATGTGTTCCATGTTTCATAGCTTCGGAAGTATGTTCCGGATCCGTTGCATGTGATTCCGATGGACGAGGTTGAGGTAAGGGAGAACCTTACAGTTGAGGCATTACCAGTTAGGATTTTGGATCGCGAGGTGAAGCGGTTGAGAGGCAAGGATATTGCACTTGTGAAAGTGGCGTGGGGAGGCGCTACTGAGGGCAATTTGAATTGGGAGCTGGAGAGTCGGATGCGGGAGTCGTATCCAGAGTTGTTCGTCTCAGGTATATTTTCGAGGACTAAAATTTCTAAGTGGGGGAGAGTTGTAACGCCCCAGTTTTGTCAGTTTTTATTTATTTGAGTCGTTTTTTATTATTTTATTATTATATTATTTTATTTCTGACTTTTATTTGGAAATGTGTTATTTTTCACTGCGTGATGTTTTATCGGGTTTTGGGAACGTTTGCGAGATATTAGAGTCGCTGGAGGTATTTTGTGAAGCGTTGCGTCTTCATACTTTTGTCGGTCGGCTCTGATATGTGACACCGGGTAGTTAGGGAGGCCGTTTGTGATTATTGTGTATTATGTATACATATCTTTTGGCTTGTGCATGTATAACCTGATGTATGACAACTTTACATGTGATAAATATATATATATATATATATATATTATTTAGTTTTAGATTTTCCGCTTTTATTCTAAATTCTGAAATGTGGGTGTAAGGATCTGAGTTCCTCTGTTGATTGCTACCCCACTGTTGCATATCTTTATGAGCAGGTGTTGTATGTATTGTTTCAATTTGATGTGACCCCTCGGTCTATGCCGTGTTTTAAATATACTCTGATGAAATTTCTGAATTTTCTTTTACCGTTTAACTTATTTGGGGGTATAGATTGGGGGCGTCACAGTCATAGCTTCCACAAGTTGGTCCAACTGACTCTTCATCAATTCAACATCTGCCATAGTCACAAACTCATGATCCTTCCAAAATGATGATTCAAGTCCAATACAAAAGTCGGGAAATCAACTGCAGTTCAAGGATAAAGGATAGATGAGCTCACTGCTGGTTCAGGTTGAAGGAAGATATGCAAAATGATGCAAGATGCAAATGCAATGTTATGAATGCAACAGACATGGGATCAAAGCTTCCATAAATTCTGAATAACTATTGTGCTGATGACTGGATAAGTTCACAATTCTGCTCTGAAGAGAATACCGGAATACCAGAAAATCCGAATAACAAGAATACCAGAATACCAGGCTGATAAGTCCACACTAATAAGAAAACCAGACAACCAGGTAGGATGAAGGTTACGATTACCTACAAACTAGTAAACACCCAGCCCCTCTCACATGGGGGTTCTAAAACCAAGGATCCTCAGCTTCACAAGATCTCAGGTCGGGAAATGATGATACGGTCACCATTTCTGGTTTGGCATCATCATCAATCGAGGAGGCCTCAACTGATTCCCCTCAAAAGGGTCATCCTACAACAAGTTCTCAGCTTCGGGTCCTCGGATCAAGAAGCATAATGGGTTTGCCATTTCTGGTCTGCCATTATTACCTCTTGGGAGGAGTGCCTCAACTGAGTCCTCGGGGAATGGTTGCCAGAGTCGACAGCTCTCTAGGTTACATTCTATCGTCTACCCCAATGCGCAGGATAGAACATTACCAAAGAAAACCTCGTCTAGATGTGGAATTTTTGTGTATACTAAGTCTAGCCAAATGCCACATAAGTAACACTACTTTCCACTCTAATTCTAGGTGTATACTCAAGCCTGGGTATAGGGATTACCTCATAGAACCAACCCACCCAACAACACCACAGTAGCAAAGCAATACGATAAGGCTTCTCAGAGTAGACAAAAGAGTTATCATGATTGGAGACAGAAGGATCTTGAGTTCCAAGAGGGCGATCATGTATTTCTAAGGGTTACGTCGGTAACGGGTGTGGGTCGTGCATTGAAATCGAAGAAACTTACTTCTCGATTTATTGGTCCTTACCAGATATCTGTGAGAGTTGGTGTTGTGGCTTATAGGGTGGCGTTGCCACCGAGTTTGTCGAATTTGCATGATGTGTTCCATGTTTCACAGCTTCGGAAGAATGTTCCGGATCCGTCGCATGTGATTCCGATGGACGAGGTTGAGGTAAAGGAGAACCTTACAGTTGAGGCATTACCAGTTAGGATTTTGGATCGCGAGGGAAGCGGTTGAGAGGCAAGTATATTGCACTTGTGAAAGTAGCGTGGGGAGGCGCTGCTGAGGGCAATTTGACTTGGGAGCTGGAGAGTCGGATGCGGGAGTCGTATCCAGAGTTGTTCGTCTCAGGTATATTTTCGAGGACGAAAATTTCTAAGTGGGGGAGAGTTGTAATGCCCCAGTTTTGTCAGTTTTTATTTATTTGAGTCGTTTTTTATTATTTTATTATTATATTATTTTATTTCTGACTTTTATTTGGAAATGTGTTATTTTTCACTGTGTGATGTTTTATCGGGTTTTGGGAACGTTTGCGAGATATTAGAGTCACTGGAGGTATTTTGTGAAGCTTTGCGTCTTCATACTTTTGTCGGTCGGCTCTGATATGTGACACCGGGTAGTTAGGGAGGCCGTTTGTGATTATTGTGTATTATGTATACATATCTTTTGGCTTGTGCATATATAACCTGATGTATGACAACTTTACATGTGATAAATATATATATATATATATATATATATATATATATATATATATATATATATGTTATTCAGTTTTAGATTTTCCGCTTTTATTCTAAATTCTGAAATGTGGGTGTAAGGAACTGAGTTCCTCTGTTGATTGCTACCCCACTGTTGCATATCTTTATGAGCAGGTGTTGTATGTATTATTTCAATTTGATGTGACCCCTCGGTCTATGCCTTGTTTTAAATATACTCTGATGAAATTTCTGAATTTTCTTTTACCGCTTTACTTATTTAGGGGTATAGATTGGGGGCGTCACAGTCATAGCTTCCACAAGTTGGTCCAACTGACTCTTCATCAATTCAACATCTGCCATAGTCACAAACTCATGATCCTTCCAAAATGATGATTCAAGTCCAATACGAATGTCGGGAAATCAACTGCAGTTCAAGGATAAAGGATGGATGAGCTCACTGCTGGTTCAGGTTGAAGGAAGATATGCAAAATGATGCAAGATGCAAATGCAATGTTATGAATGCAACAGACATGGGATCAAAGCTTCCATAAATTCTGAATAACTGTTGTGCTGATGACTGGATAAGTTCACAATTCTGCTCTGAAGAGAATACCGGAATACCAGAATATCCGAATAACAAGAATACCAGAATACCAGGCTGATAAGTCCACACTGATAAGAAAACCAGAAAACCAGGTAGGATAAAGGTTACGGTTACCTACAAACTTGGAAACACCCAGCCCCTCTCACATGTGGGTTCTAAAACCAAGGATCCTCAGCTTCACAAGATCTCAGGTCGGGAAATGATGATACTGTCACCATTTCTGGTTTGGCATCATCATCAATCGAGGAGGCCTCAACTGATTCCCCTTAAAAGGGTCATCCTACAACAAGTTCTCAGCTTTGGGTCCTCGGATCAAGAAGCATAATGGGTTTGCCATTTCTGGTCTGCCATTATTACCTCTTGGGAGGAGTGCCTCAACTGAGTCCTCGGGGAATGGTCGCCAGAGTCGACAGCTCTCTAGGTTACATTCTATCGTCTACCCCAATGCGCAGGATAGAACATTACCAAAGAAAACCTCGTCTAGATGTGGAATTTTCGTGTATACTAAGTCTGGCCAAATACCACACAAGTAACACTACTTTCCACTCTAATTCTAGGTGTATACTCAAGCCTGGGTATAGGGATTACCTCATAGAACCAACCCACCCAACAACACCACAGTAGCAAAGCAATACGATAAGGCTTCTCAGAGTAGACAAAAGAGTTTTCATGATCGGAGACAGAAGGATCTTGAGTTCCAAGAGGGCGATCATGTATTTCTAAGGGTTACACCGGTAATGGGTGTGGGTCGTGCATTGAATTCGAAGAAACTTACTTCTCGATTTAATGGTCCTTACCAGATATCCGCGAGAGTTGGTGATGTGGCTTATAGGGTGGCGTTGCCACCGAGTTTGTCGAATTTGCATGATGTGTTCCATGTTTCATAGCTTCAGAAGTATGTTCCGGATCCGTCGCATGTGATTCCGATGGACGAGGTTGAGGTAAGGGAGAACCTTATAGTTGAGGCATTACCAGTTAGGATTTTGGATCGCGAGGGAAGCGGTTGAGAGGCAAGGATATTGCACTTGTGAAAATGGCGTAGGGAGGCGCTGCTGAGGGCAATTTGACTTGGGAGCTGGAGAGTCGGATGCGGGAGTCGTATCCAGAGTTGTTCGTCTCAGGTATACTTTCGAGGACGAAAATTTCTAAGTGGGGGAGAGTTGTAACGCCCCAGTTTTGTCAATTTTTATTTATTTGAGGCGTTTTTTATTATTTTATTATTATATTATTTTATTTCTGACTTTTATTTGGAAATGTGTTATTTTTCACTGTGTGATGTTTTATCGGGTTTTGGGAACGTTTGCGAGATATTAGAGTCGCTTGAGGTATTTTGTGAAGCTTTGCGTCTTCATACTTTTGTCGGTCGGCTCTGGTATGTGACACCAGGTAGTTAGGGAGGCCGTTTGTGATTATTGTGTATTATGTATACATATCTTTTGGCTTGTGCATGTATAACCTGATGTATGACAACTTTACATGTGATAAATATATATATATATATATATATATGTTATTCAGTTTTAGATTTTCCGCTTTTATTCTAAATTCTGAAATGTGGGTGTAAGGAACTGAGTTCCTCTGTTGATTGCTACCCCACTGTTGCATATCTTTATGAGCAGGTGTTGTATGTATTGTTTCAATTTGATGTGACCCCTCAGTCTATGCCGTGTTTTAAATATACTCTGATGAAATTTCTGAATTTTCTTTTACCGCTTTACTTATTTGGGGGTATAGATTGGGGGCGTCACAGTCATAGCTTCCACAAGTTGGTCCAACTAACTCTTCATCAATTCAACATCTGCCATAGTCACAAACTCATGATCCTTCCAAAATGATGATTCAAGTCCAATACGAAAGTCGGGAAATCAACTGCAGTTCAAGGATAAAGGATGGATGAGCTCACTACTGGTTCAGGTTGAAGGAAGATATACAAAATGATGCAAGATGCAAATGCAATGTTATGAATGCAACAGACATGGGATCAAAGCTTCCATAAATTCTGAATAACTGTTGTGTTGATGACTGGATAAGTTCACAATTCTGCTCTGAAGAGAATACCGGAATACCAGAATATCCGAATAACAAGAATACCAGAATACCAGGCTGATAAGTCCACACTGATAAGAAAACCAGAAAACCAGGTAGGATGAAGGTTACTGTTACCTACAAACTTGTAAACACCCAGCCCCTCTCACATGTGGGTTCTAAAACCAAGGATCCTCAGCTTCACAAGATCTCAGGTCGGGAAATGATGATACGGTCACCATTTCTGGTTTGGCATCATCATCAATCGAGGAGGCCTCAACTGATTCCCCTTAAAAGGGTCATCCTACAACAAGTTCTCAGCTTCGGGTCCTCGGATCAAGAAGCATAATGGGTTTCCCATTTCTGGTATGCCATTATTACCTCTTGGGAGGAGTGCCTCAACTGAGTCCTCGGGGAATGGTCGCCAGAGTCGACAGCTCTCTAGGTTACATTCTATCGTCTACCCCAATGCGCAGGATAGAACATTACCAAAGAAAACCTCGTCTAGATGTGGAATTTTCGTGTATACTAAGTCTGGCCAACTGCCACACAAGTAACACTACTTTCCACTCTAATTCTAGGTGTATACTCAAGCCTGGGTATAGGGGTTACCTCATAGAACTAACCCACCCAACAACACCACAGTAGCAAAGCAATACGATAACAATGATCAAATGCAATAAATGCAGTAAAATACAGTAATATATAACAAATAATACAAAACAGTTAACACCCAATGAAATAAAATAGACAAGCTCTAGGATTGACTCGCATAGGGAACCAGCATCCCCAGCAGAGTCACTAGCTGTCGTAACTGCGAAAAAAATAACCGGCGGAAACAGAACAGAAGAGTCGCCACCGAACATTATTTATCCCGACACAGGGAAAGGAAACGATCGAAGAAAACCTCAAAAGGGAGAAGACATGGTCATCGCAACCATAATACGGGTTCGGGAGTCGGTTACGCAAGGGGAAGGTATTAGCACCCACACGCATCCATTATACTCGATGGGATCCACGCTTGTTGTCTAATCAAAGGGTGAGTTATCTAAAGCCTATTGTTAAATGGAAACGAGAAAGGAAAGAATAAAAACGGACTTGCAAGGATCATCGCAATCTTATGCCTACGTATCTTCATAGATGAACGAAGAATCAGAGTCAACGTAGTTTGACGGACTACGCACTAAAGGGGGGAAGGTTACTCGCCAAGACATCGCCGTCTTGTGCCTACGTATCCTTAATCTAACCAGAGAGAGGAAATCAGAGCGTCCGTAGTTCGTGGGACTACGGAAAGAAAGGTCTCGATCGCACTAGGGCGAGAGAAAAGGCTCAGCTATCAGGTTGGTCTCGATCGCAAGGGTGCGAGAGAAAAGGGAAGTTAGTTGTTAGTGTGCTCGCCAAGGATAGGGATCCTCGTGCTTACGTATCCTCATTACGGAATGAGGAATCAGAGCATCCGTAGTTCACCCAACTACGGAAAATGGGAGAAGGGTGCTCGCCAAGACATCGTCGTCTTGTGCCTACGTATCCTTATTCGAATGAGAATGAAGAATCAGAGCAAACATAGTTTGACCTAGGGGTCGGTAAGTGTTTTTTATGAGCGACGTTAAGTTCGCGTCCAATAGTTAGGGTCGATGCCTGTTTGCGAGAAAACAGAAGTAACGTGCTTTTTTTCTGAAAATAATTTGAAACCCAGCAATCCCGAAGGATAAAAATATTTGAATTTGTTTTGTGTTTTTTAGACAGAAGTGAATTGAAGTTAGTTTGAAACTCACATTGCACTAAAGTCTATGACATATGAGCGAATGTGTCGCATGGTCGCCCCCAATGGGACGTATGCTAAACACTCTAGAAGAGTGAAGGGAGACCCCTCATTCTTCATTTCCCATGTACTTAACGCTCGTGGCGCACAATACTCGTGGTTAAGTGTCTTGATTATTGTTTTGAGAAAGAAGAGAAGACGCACGCAAGGTCTAGGGAAAACTGAATCCTACAAGTTATCATACAAAGTGGACCTAAGGCCAGGATTAGGAGGAACGCCTACCTAATGTTATCATGCATGGATTGAGAGCCTAATGTCTATCCTACTCCGAGCTTAATCAGAAATTAAGTCAGACTAGGAGCCTTAAGAGAGCATGTGAATACAAAGTAATCAACAAATAAACACCAGACGACTTAATCACAAACGAATACGAAAACAGGTTAAGAGAAATTCAAGTACTCGAAAAGAAGGTCAAGCAAGAGGCTGTCATGTATTTAATTAGGAATTAATCAGAATAAGCATCAAAATCAAGATCAACAATTAATCAAGAATATCCATGCTAAAAATAAAGCTAATTAATCTACAATTAAAAATCAAGATTAAAAGTTAACAAGAAGAGTTAATCTAAAATTAAAACTAATTCTAAAATTAAACCTAGACTTAATATCTAATAACAAAATCTAATTAATTCAAGATTAATTTCTAAAAAAACTTCTAATCTAATTAATCAAAATAAAATCCTAAAGTCAAAACTTAATATTAAAAGTTAATTAACCAAAATTAGTATTAAGGCTAAAAATTAAAATCAAAATCAAAACCAAAATTAAATTCTAATTCTAAAATTAAAATCTAATTAAACCAAAATTTAATTCTAAAATCAAGATTAATATCTAGTTATTATCTAATTAAAAAGTCTAAAATCTAGTTATTATCTAGTTAATATCTGTATGGAGTATGATATGAGAAGCCATGACAATTGGATGTTTAAAGGTATCCTTAAGCAAAGTGAGAAAGTTCTGAATATGCAGACTGATTGGGAGGAATCCATACAGAAGAAGAAATTCAGAGTTACAACTTTCTACAAAATCATGAATAATGAAGGAATTAGAGAGCCTTTGAGCAGGATGATTCAATTAAATAAGGCAAGTCCTAGAGCTGTATTTTGCCTTTGGATGGCTTGTCATAGAAGACTTGCCACAAAGGATAGATTGTTGAAGATTGGAATAATTCATGAGAACATATGTGTGCTTTGCAAAAGGGAAGAAGAAACCATAAATCACCTACTATTTTCCTGTGATATTACAGGTCCTATTTGGTTTCGTGTGCTTGCTTGGATTGGTATCAGCCGTAGTCCACTACAGTGGGACAGGGAGCTGGATTGGCTAACTGGGATCACTAGAGGAAAGGGGTGGAAAGCCATATTAGTGAAAATGGCTATTGCTGAAACAGTTTATGGTATATGGAATATGAGAAATTCTATTTGTTTTACAGGTTTAGATAATAGAGGTTGTATAGAAAAGAATATCAAGGATAGTATAGTGTATAGAGGTTGGGGGAATCTCAAATTGAGAACACACTTAGCTAGAATTTTAATGGTTGAATAGCCTTAGTCTTATTGGTTTGGTTGGATCTTTGGATCACCATGATTTGTATAGTTTTTTGAATTAATATATATCTTTTTGATTAAAAAAAAAAGGTTAGAATTAATTTTGAAAACAAAAACCAAATTAAACTAAAAGAAGGGTGCAGTGATCAGACAGGGTGGTGTGAATAAATGGTCATAGGCGCATGGGCCTTGGCAACAAACCCAAGAGACCTTCTCTTTGCATCCAGAGGGGGGCCATTGAGTGCTCAGCGTGTGTGAAAAGAGTAAGCATGTGGGCTTAGAAATGAGCCCATCATTCCTCAAGGAAGGAACACGGTTGGCACAAGAAAAACATGATGGTGGCTTAAAGTAATAAATGGGCTGAGCCCATCCTAAGTCTTTTTTTTAAAACAAACAGAGAAACATGGATCATACCATTTAAAACACCATCAAAGTTATATTTAAAACAAGACCACAATGTTATTGTCACAAAACCAGGTCAGAAGCAAGAGTGCACGACCATGAAATCAGATTAAAGAAATAAGATAACACCCAATGTAAAAACCGCGTTCCTGGCTCCATTTCTAACCTTTCCTCACTACAAATCTCTTTTTTTCATTTGTTCTCAGATTCGTTTTCGCCACTGCTTCGAATCGCTTCAAGCTCGCTTCAGTTCGCGACTCAGGTTTGCGAGCTTTTAATCTTCTCGTTCTGATTTCGTTCGATTTCTCGTTTTCGTCCTCTCGGTTTCACGTTGCTCAGGTTTGTTTCGAAACACTCTTCTTCTACTCTACTTCTTCATCTGTTTCGATTGTGAAATGGTTTAGTGGTGATTTGGGTTGATGTGGGGTTATTGTTGTTGTCTGAGAAAAGGTTAAAGGAGGATATGGAAGGTTGGGTTGATGAAAGGAGGATGGGTGAGGGTTTAAATGTTTAATGGAGGTTCTGCTACCGTCAATGGAAGAAAATGGTTGTGAAAGTTTTGAAGAGATTTTGACATAGGTTGTTTGGCTCTTGAGGCTTGGCAAAGAAGAGTGAAAGGAGTCCTTATTTATAGAATGGGAATGAGGGTAGAATGGCGAGGAAAATGGAATGTGAGCTGGAAAATGTTATACAGGTCTAGTGTGCGTACGGATTACGAACTGTTGCATTGAGAACCACGTTGTTGCAGGGTGTGTGGCTGAGTTTGTGTATGGTTTTGTCGTCTTGCAGAGTTTTGGGAAGGTACAATTCGTTTTGTGCATATTGGTTTTTCGCTTGTTGATGCGTGGCGCTGTGAAATGTGCTTGTACAAATTGCATTTCTTTCTCCTTTTGTGCAGGTTGCTGCGGTACAGGCTGGTTGAAAATGGTTGGTTAGTGCATCGCGTACCATTATACTGGCTTGCGTGTTGCATTGTTTTGCTGCATATTGATCTTGCTTTTCATGGCCAATGCTGTGTACGGTTTGGAGGCTTGGTAGCGTGGCTGGAATAGCGGGTAACAGGAAGAAATTGTGGCTTTTGGACAGATTGTAGGTAGAGTTCCATCATTGTGTCGTGTATGGCAGCGTGGGGTCCATTATTGATGAAGTAATGTTGAAAACTTTGTTCAAGTAACCACACACGTTTGTGAAGAGTAGCTCTATTAGGAGACTAGTTGGCTTAATGTTTTGGGTTAGGAAATGTAAATGAAATGGACTCAATGACATCACTTTTTCTTTTTGTAATTTGGTAATCATAATGGGCTTCATTTTTCATGGGCTTTATGATGCAACTTGAATTTTGAAATTGTGTATGGACTTGAAGAATATGGTCTTTGACAATATTATGACCTTGTCTTTTCCTTAATTTTCTTGCAGTTCTAATATGACCAAATGAGCCTTGTGTATTACTTGCACCTTCCATTTTTGCTTGAACAACAACTTGAAATTATCTTCCTCTTACTTAAACTAAGACGAACCATGACAAATGAAACTTGAATTTCCATTAATACCACGCTTGCATTGAATCTAAAAATCACACTTAAAATCAATTTCATCCTCTTGAATTCTTTATTTAAAAAACCATCTTGAGATAAGTGAACTTAGGCATTGAATCAATTCTTGGATAACATCAAGATCCACAGATGATATAATTTTGAACTTATCCATTTGAGTCATGATGAACCAAAATCCTCACCGTGGACCAAATAAATCAACATCATGCCTTGAAATCATGACTTGAGATGCGAACCGCCTTGCACAAAACCCTAATTATAGAACAAACTGGATATGTTGCTTATCCACTTTGGAACACGGATAACATGCCGCATTCGATGACTTAATCCACACACTGATGCCCTGAATTAGGCGTAAACCCTAATTGGAAACTTCAGACACAACCACTTAAATCAATCACACTCAGGCCTTCACCTTGAAACAAAATCTTGCCTGCCCAAGATTAGGTCACAACCAATGAACTTCAATCCATCTTGCACACAAACTTGTATTGATAATCTCAAATGAGACTTCAAGTTACCCATCTTGAACACAAAGGAGAAAAACCCTAAACTTCATGCCTTGGGCGCATACTGATGAAGAAAATAGCCTGAGATCTTGGTAGAGGAAAACCTTGTAGTCGGATGAACTTTGATAAAGATACTCACAATGCTGTGAGCTCAAACCTTTGTTTCAATCTTGAGTGAAAGAACCTCAAAGTAAATAAAAACTCTAATTCAAAGGTCCTCTCGATCCCATGCCTTAGGAGATCAATGCAAAGTATGACTATGAGCTATGACCTAATGATGATGCAAATGAGTGCGAAATAAAAGCTAGTTAAAGTTAGGAAAATAGTGGGCAAATTTTGCGGTGCTACACTTTGTTATCACCCAACAAAGAGAATTAGGTTAATTTTATTCATTGTGTGTGAAACAACAAGAAAAGTAGAGAGAAGAGTGAAATCCCACAACCCTATTTCAGCACAGAGCAGTTCCACTAAATAGGAGATTGCGTAAAATTCAACAGTCAGATCATCCTGAAATATTGACACAATGTTCATGACTCATATGAGCACATTCTGAGCGATTTTCATTGGATTCGGAGCTTTCTAAGTCTGACTGTCGAGTCCATCTTTGAGGTCTGAATTTCTTGGTATTTTTGGGTTATTTTTGTCTCTCTTGATTATTGTTGTATTCCAAGATTGATTGCAAATCTTGATGATGTTTATGTATGCCTCTAACTAGTGTTAGAGAGAACCTTGCTTGTACCCATTGATTAATAATAGCGGAGGATTTAAGTGGCCTACGGGTCCCGTGGTTTTTTACTCCTAGTTAATGGAGGTTTTTCCACGCTAAAATCTTGTTGTGTTTTAGGTGGACAAGTGGTATGTCTTTCACAAAGGTGCCTAGTCCTACATTATGTATCAATGCTCCCTAGTAAACTCCCCCCAACAAATGGTATCATAAGCCTTTGGTTCGTAAAGGGACTGGCTTACTTGTATCGAAATACCCAGGAAGTGGTGTTCCGTTGAAATCGAAACGCCCAAGGAAGAGATGTATTTGAAATACCTAATAAGAGGTGCCTTGAAAAAGGTGTCTACGGCGGTACAAGTATAAAAAAAGGGGAACATTGTGGAGTCACACTTGAGGGGGGGTATTGGAATAATATAAGCAAGTGTGAGTAAGTGGGGAAATAGTCTCACATTGGATATGAATGTGGTGACTTGAGCATTTATAAGTGGGAGAACCCACTCACCTATCACCTTAAGGTTTTAGGTGGACAAGTGGTGTTTCTCTCACAAAGGTGTCAAATCCTACACTATGTATCAATGCTCCCTAGTGAACTCCCCCCAACAATTTTATGTGTTTTGTTGATTGTCGTTGCATTTGGTATTTAGGAGAGATTGTTTTGTTGGTTTATTTCGTGGCGTTTGTGGATTTTCTCCCAATAATTTTGGATTGGATGGTCTTTGGAAGTCCTCCATTTTTGGGAAGATCTTGGTGTTCTCCATTTGAATCTTTATCTTAAAGATCTTCAATTTGAGTTTTCTCCTTTTCTAGATTTATCTCTTGATCTTGATTTTTTTATTTATCCTCAAGAGATGTTTTCTCCAAAATACATGTCCAATCAAATAATTCTACTTCTATAAACTTTGGGTTAGATTTATCAAAGGTAACATGAACCGACTCTTCTATTGTTTGGTTTCTTTTTGTTATTATATGTTATTGGAAACATTTTATAGTCAACATGTGAAGCAAGATGTTCTTCCAAAATGTGAGACATTAGGTCTCTATGTGATCAAGACACTTTAGTAAGAAAGGAACATGTTAAGCATAATGTACTTCATTGTGTGAGATATCTTTTCTTGCTCTGAATTGACTCGTGCACAGGCTAATTGTAGTAATTATTTTGTTTTTAAGGATTTGTTTCCTTTTATGTATAATCAGAGATATGCTTTTATGCATGTTTTGGATTAAGAAAGTTTTTTCTAAATCTCTTTTAGGAAGATTAAATTTGAGGAATTATGATTTGATTAAGATTCAATCAATAAAATTTTTACAATCAACATTATTGGAGATTGGTTTCTTGCGCTTTGGGAAAGTTCAGCCACGTTCAAGACCTAAACACTAACGGGCTTTGAAGTTAAACCTTTGTTTCTATTTGATAAGGAATTCTCCTTTGTGAAGACTTAGACCTTGCATTATTAAGCTTGGAGTGTTAATTTTTTTAGTCTTCTATTTGTTTTTCTAATATTTTACTCTTGCATCTTAATTTTAAGTTAGGAGAATAAAGTATTTTATTTATAATTTCATTTCATCTTCATATACTAATGTACTTGTCCAAACACTTGGAGAGTGTTTGAGTGTAAGTGAGAGCGGTCTCAAATTCAGGGGGAGCCTTGAATCAAAGTTCACGGGTAGTATTAGGAAAAACGACATTGAATTGGAATATTTCAAATCAGACCAATTTGTACTTCTGACTATTAACATTGAATTTCCTTTCATTAGGTTTACACCCTTCATACGTAGGTGATTTTGCTTGGAACTGAGTTATAAATTTCTCTATTGTTTATATCCTGCCTTTATTTTTTTAGTTATGCATTATACATGCCATACCTTTTGTTCTAACATTGTGTCTGACATCTTATTATCCATAGAATAAAATTTTAATTGACATCAGAGCAAACACCTTATTCTGGTTGGGTGAGCTACAGGGGTTATATATATATATATATACATATATATATATATATATATATATATATATATATATATATATATATATATATATATATATATTATTTTCAAAATGGACAATGCTAAAGAAGGATATGTAAATTGGCCACCTATTCTTAATGGCACAAACTATAATTATTGGAAAGTTCGCATGAGTTTATGGATAGTAAAACATGGAAAGAATTCATAAAAGTATGGACACCTCCAAAGATTACAGGTGAAAATGACACATAATCTTTGAAGCCTGAGACTGACTAGTCAGAAGAAGAAGATGATGAAGCACATGGTAACTCTCATGTACTCAATTTTATTTACAATGGATTTGATAAGAATATCTTTAGGGTCATTAATACTTATTCCAACACCAAGGAAGCTTGGGAAACTCTCTAAAGTGCACATGAATGCACCTCTAAGGTTCGCATTTCAAGACTTCAACTCCTCGCTAAAACATCTGAAAATTTTAGGATGAAAAATGATGAAACCATTGCTGAATTAAATGCCCGTCTCTGTGACATTCCTAATATCTCATTTGCCCTTGGTGAAAAAATATCAGACGAGAAGTTGGCTAGGAAAATTCTTATATCTGTTCCCAAGAGATTTGATATGAAAGTCAGAACCATTGAAGAAGCATAAGATGTAAACACTATCCAAGTTGATGCGCTAATCGACTCACTAATCATCTTTGAAATGATAATCAATGACAAATTAGAGAAAATGAGCAAAAGTGTGGCATTCAAAACTAATATTGAATATGTTGAAAAGCAGGTGGAAGAAAATACTGATGAAAACCTAACTGAATCAATTGCCATTCTTGCAAAAATATTTGTAAAGGTCATGATAACACATGACAGAAGATCAAGGAAGAATGTTACAACCAATGTCAAAGACAATCTACCTCCCAATGCCAAAGGTTTTAATTCTTAGCGCAAAGGTAAAGAATGAGATAAACAAAACAAAGGCAAGAGAATATAGTATCATGAATGTGAAGGCTTTGGGCATATTCAAGAGGAATGTACCAACAGAGGGAAAATGGAAAATAAAAGGGAAAAATAAATTGGGAAAAAATTAGAAATATATGACATATAAGATAAACACTTTACCGAAACATTTAAAGGAGAAGTTATAACATAGTTTGATATAACTCTAGTCAATAGCACAATTATAACACCTTACCATAATTAGTGGAAGCTAAAATGCATTTTTCTTGTGGTGAGCAGTCAGATATTCAAAATGGTTTTTATGATAACAACACCTAAATTCAAACGATGTTTAGTGAAGCCTTCAATGAATCTCTGATGATGATTTCTGATTAAAGAAGTTATCTTTAGACTTATCAATTAGAAGAGTCAACTTCCAAATGAAATGTTGAAACAAGTATGGGAACTTAAATCTTTAAAGTTGTGAAAGAGAGGAAATATGAAAGCTCGCTTGTTCACGCGTTTAACGCATGTCCGAGTGATCAGTTTAATTTAAAGATACAGGAGTAACTCTCGAGATACTAAGGAAGCTCTCTCTCTCTCTCTCTCTCTCTCTCTCACACACACACACACACACCCCACGCATGCGCACCCACACACACATATGTTTTAAAGCCTATCTTGTTTGATAAGAAACCACGTAAAAAAAATTATATGCATTCTTAATTGATTACTGACTTATTTAATCAAATAGAAGACTTTTACACTAGTTAATCGATTAACATATTAGAGTTAATTGATTACCTCATTTGTAATACCTCTAAATCGATTAAGGAAGCCTTTAATTGATTAATGTTGATATAATTAAAAAATACTTCATGTTTGGCTTGTCTAATCGATTAACAACTCCAGTTAATCAATTAGAATATTAAAAATGATCATGGGTCATTTCCTTTTTAAGAAAATTCATTTCCTATAAATATAGGACTTCTCCTCATTTCATTACACATCAGAATTCCAATTTGAAATCATTCTTTCTCACTTTCTACTCCCTTCTTCTTCACTTTTTATTTCCTCACCGAAGATGCTTTAGTAATGAGGGAGGGAAAAATATTTGTGAGATTTTTATTTACTAGTGATGTGCTCATTTTTTTACTTTACTCAATAGGGTGTTGTCTTTAATGAAATATCTTTGTGATAAATTTTTGTTTGGTTCTTGAGATTAGTTAATTAAAATCTATGTTTGGTTATGGAGCTCAATTAGTGAAAAACTTGTTTAATTTTAAGATTAACTTGTTAAAATCTCTTGTTTGGTTTGGAGATTAGCTTATGAAAATCTCATGTTTGATTTGGAGGTTAGTCTGTTAAAATATCTTATTTGATTTAGAGATTAGCCAGTTAAAATCTCTTGTTTGATTCGTGAGATTACCTAGTTAAATTCTTCGTTTGGTTGTAAGAAAGTTTATTGACATAACATGTGAAAAACTTACATCTTTAGTGAAACTCTCAAGATGAAATTCTTAAGATAAGAGTAGGCCATAAGGTTAGACCGAACATATATAAATATCTGGTGCATGTTCTCTTTTCCTTATCTCTTTATTTTCCATTGGTTTAATTTATTTACATCGTATTCCTTTCTGTCAATTTCTTCTTCATTCCTTCTTTCATCTATTATGTTCTTTAAATAATAAAATTAATTTAGATATTTTTATAAACCATTTTTTTTTTATAATTGAACAACATAATTCACCTCACACTCTTATATTTAAACTCAATTTGTAACATTGCAAAAAACACATACAATACTATATTTTTGAAAGACAACAAATAATAACACTTTGCAATATATGAGATCTTTATTATATGTAGAAATCGCGACATATATCCTCTCAATATATAATGTGGTTATTTTTAATATTAATTAGTCTACAAATAAATAAAAAATTGAGTCAAAGTATGATTAAAATTCATGAAATTTTTTAATAGATATATAATTTTAAATAGTAAAAAATATATGGGCCCGTTTGTTTTACCTTTTTTTAAAAATGATTTTTATAGTGTAATATAATTTTGTGAAAAAAAAGTTTACAAAGAAACTTTTATGAAAAGTTTCAAATGAAAATTTGGTTTGAATAGTTATTCTTAAAATGTTATTTTAGGTATTTCATCATTTTATCGAAAAAAAAAATTGGATATCAAAATTTTAAAAAATCACTTAATTTTGAAGCTATTTCAAATAGCTTTTCATAAAAATCATTTTTGAAATACAACTTTTTGAAAAAATTGTGATTTTAACTATGTTTTGATATTCAATAATGTATATTTATGTTATAGAATGTCAAAATTAGTCTTTTAATTTATAAAAAACAAATTTTTTTTAAAAAAAACTTGAAATATTTTGAAAAATATTTTTGTAGAATCCATTTTTAAAAATACAAAGAAAAAATCCATTTTTTAAAGCTAATACAAATTGGCCCATAATTTGATCATTACTTTTTTTCTAAGCTTTTTAAATAAAATATAATTATAAATGTATTTAAATTTTCTTGCTTTCAAAATTAACTTAAGTTAAATCAAACTGGTTTAATAGATATTTTAAAAAGTATTATTTTTATATTAATTAAGTATTAAAAAAATATTTTTAGAAAAATAAAAAAAAAATTGATAAATAAATACAATTCATAAATTAGCATCAATGCATCATAATATTTTCAATGAAAGTTTTTCAATTTTTTTTGAATGTAATTTAAACCTAGACTTATTATTGTTGAGATTGTAATTTCTTGTGTCGAAGCATGTTGCTCGACAGAAGTAAAGAAATGTCAAAATTATGTTAGTGCCGAAACATCGAAGTAATGTACCTCGACAAAAATTTCGATGTAGGTCTAATTTTGTAGTGTTAACAGAATTTGGTATTTTAGATTTTGCTTAAGGAGTAACCCATATCATTGTAAAATAACTTGCAGTTGCAAAGAATAAATTCTCAGTTTGAGAGCAGAGAGAAACTCTGTGGAATTCATAACTCTTCTTCTTCGCTTTCACGTTGAAACCCTAATTTCTTTTTTTCTTTCCAATTCAGTTTTATTTTCTTCTTTCATTATAATTGTGGAGCACTACAATCTTGCGACCAAGATTGGTTGATTCACTCGAATGAAGAGTGAAGAACAAGAGAGATAATCAATCCGAAAGATTGATTCTTATTCATCAAGATTTGGTTCAAAATTTATAAAGTTTTAGTGAAATTTTTGAGCGGGAATTGGCGAATTTCCAACATCTGTTATGATTCTATTACCACTGGTCAAGTGAAGATGGTTCCTAGAATTTTGTTGTGGCTTGTGTCTCATGTTTTGCGCCCAAAGAATGACGGAACCTCATTATGCTATGTCATTATTTTGTTGTGGCTTGTGTCTCATGTTTTGGGCTCATTATTTTGCACACGTATGTTTGCGATCAAGGAATGCAACAAAGGAAAGTCATTATGATATGTCTCCATGATTGCAAAGATTTTGAACTACTTAAATATTGGTATATCGAATCTTACGTAGAGATCTCCAAGCCAGGCTAAAGAGTTCTCACATCGTACCCTAACCAACATAAACTATTTTTGGGACATAAAACGCTGTGTGTACTACTTTTGAATGAGTAAGACTGGTAGGAAGATTTATAATTTTGATGATCCTGCAGAGTTTGAGGATGATGTTGTTGAGACGCATATGGTTGATGATCAACCAATTGGTGTTTTTCATGATGTTCCTGAGGGTGATGCTTTTATGGAAGATGCTACTTATGGGGATGCTCATGGTAATACCGTTAGTACTGGATTTGGTGATTTGTCCTCCATCATGACTATGCTTCAGAACATGCAGCTGAGGCAAGATGAGCGTTATGAGGAAGATTGTAGGAGACGAGATACCTTTGAGGCTGCTTAAATGGAGATATTTTGTCTAATGCATGAACACATGACTGCACAAGATGCCAATTTTGAGGCTTTTGCTTCTTGTGTGAAAGAAAGTCTTATGTCTATCCGCAATGAGATGGATGCAAATCATACAACTAGGATTGCTAGGATTAATCATATGATCTATGCTCAGAATGATAATCATCATCATCATTATACACAGTTTTACTGAGAAATGTTTGATTTCTTGGATTATAACTATGGCAATGATGAACAAGGATGACATAAGGGAATGAGACTAATGCCTATGGGCCGTGGAAGACGAATAAGTGTTGTGTTGTTGTTTCTTTGAGTCTTATGTCATGTAGTGTATTTCTTTGAGTCACGTTTTGAGTCTTCATGCATTTTTCTTTTCTTTATTTGTTTTGTTGCTGGTTATATATTGACAATGTTACTGATTTGCTTGAATATGAGACAATGATTGTACTAAGTGTATTGCCTTGGATGCAAAGTATGTAATTTTGTTATGTTTCTTTTCTATTTATTGTGTGTTGATTTCCATTGTGTATCTTCATGCATGTAGCATATATGTGAGTACACATTCCTATCTTTGCAAACGCCTTTGTATGGTATATTGTATATATGTTATACTGTATCTGTGTGATTCTGCTAATGGCGTGCTTTGTCTCTTTTTAATGTTGTCAAAGGGGGAGAAGTATATGTAGCGATAATAAGACATTCAGGGGGAGCCTTCATGGACATGAAACACATCGTCTTAAATTTTGCCATCATAAAAAATAGGGAGTATGTGAGTGCAATTTTCAGATTAGATGTATTTTGAATGATGTCAAAACTATGACAGTTTAGCTTTTATGTACAATTGGACGATATCATTTGAGTCTAGCTGGTATCATCCGAGTCTAGATGTGCATTTTAGCATTTGGGATCATGATAACATGTTAGACAAAGTTTAGAAAAGATTTATATGCATCAAGAAATGGTTTTATGCATTAAAACTCATTTTTATGTGAAAAACTGCCTACAGGTCGACACATACGCATCATAGGACGACACATAGAAGTATAATTCTTCTGTCGACACATAGAAGAAAATTTCTTCTACAAGTCTGTCGCATCTGCGAAAATCAATCGGCGAAAAAGAACAGAAGAGTCACCACCGGACGTTATTTATCCCGACGCAGGGAAAGGAACGATCGAAGAAACCTCAACAAAGGGAAAGGAATGGCCATCACAACCATAACCTGGGCTCGGGAGTCGGTTATGCGAGAGGAAGATATTAACAGCCCCTCGCGTCCATCGTACTCGATGGGATCCATGCTTGTTGTTATCGATCAAAGGGTGCAGGTAGTATGAAGCTCAACTTCTAAACGGAAATGGAACGGGAGAAGCGGGAAGGAAAACCAAAAGAGGACTCGCAAGGATTATCGCAATCCTATGCCTATGTATCTTCGTGGACGAATGAAGAATCAGAGTCGACGTAGTTCAAAGGACTACGGATTTGTGGGGGAAGTTTGCTCGCTAAGACATCGCGTCTCGTACCTACGTATCCTCAATCTGACACGAAGGAGGAAGTCAGAGCAGTCGTAGTTCGACCTAACAGGGTCTTGTTGTTTTGTGTTTTTTAAGTGGAAGACACCAACATTCACGCTCCAACAGTTTAGGTGTTGCCGCTCGTTGTATGGAGTCTTACGCATTTACCTGTTTGCGGTAGAATGGAAATGACGCATCCTTTACGAAAGAAGCAAGGGAGATGAGAAGAGAATCCCGAAGGAAGATGATTGTTTGTTTTTGTTTTTTAGAAGAAAGTGTTTTGAAGTTAGTTTGAAACTCGCATTGCACTAAAGTCTATGACATAGGAGCGAATGCGTCGCATGGTTGCCCCAACAGGACGTATGCTAAACACTCTAGAAAGGTGAAGGAAGACCCTTCACCCTCCATTTCCCATGTACTTAAGGCTCATGGCGTACAATACTCGTTGTATTTATTACATGTTTTTGATTTTGTTTTGAGATGAGGAGAGAAAGACTCAAGGTTGAAAGAGAAACACTAAGGGAGACTATATCCTAATGTTATCATGCAATGGTGGCCCTATAGTTGAGTTTATGAGGGAAGTCTACCTAATGTTAGCATACATGGATTTCTAGCCTAATGTGTCTCTTACCTCCAACTTAATCGGAAACTGTGGAGCTAGGAATCCTAAGGGATCATGTGAATCAACACAAGTAAACATTGTTCTAAACAATCACAAAAGAGAGAAGTGAATAAGAAGTGAGAGGAGAAAGAGTCATATAAGTATAGACAAGCATGTAAAGTATCACAAGTAACTTACCATCTCCATGCCAAGCTCAACTATCAAGTAGTCAAAAGCAAAGTCACAAAACTACGTCCTAATGTACTAGGAAGTGCTCTAATTCTACCTTAGGAGAAAAATTAGACCATAAGCAATGAAAAGGTAACCATAGAGGTACATGCCATACAAGGGGCAGTAGCAAATTATGTGAGGAATGATACATTTAAATGTCAAAAACTTTGTACAAACATGACACATTCTAAGTCCAAGTGAAAACAACAAAGTTAACTTTCCATTCATGTTCAAACTTATGAAGCACAATACCAATTAGAAGCACATGAAGTGACCCATAAATTCATGAGGGCAGGTTATGATTCATGTTAATCCATGTGTTAAATGATGTACACAAAAATATCCTAAAGAGAATAGCACAAATACATAATCAACCTAAAACACCTAAGCAAACACCAATCGTGCTCGAATAAACAACTTAGGGTTCAAAAGAATCATGTAGGTCATGATTGATGACACTAAATTATACTGTATTTTCGACTCTGATTTCACATGCATATTAGTTGTTTTTTCTATTATTTTTGCTTTGTTATTGTTATGTTTCCCTTTGTTTTCAGGTTTTCAATAAAATCAAGGTCCCAGACGGAAAAGGATGCAAAAGGAGCAAGAATTCAAGTTTGGCAGCAATTTACTCTTGTCGCTTCTCTTGTCGCGGACGCCCCAGGGTAGGCGACGACGTGTCCCATGATCTCCACAACTCAACTACCACGTTCCCACGATCAAGTACTCACCTTGGCCATTTTCTTCATGTCGCGGGCGCAGTAGGCCTGTCGCGGGCGCGACAAGGCAAAAATCAGTTCCCGCCCATTTTCAAGCCAAGGTCACTTTTGTCTTTGCACCATGCCAACTTTTCCTATAAATACTCTCAGGACTCAAACTTTAGGATCATCCAATCTTAGTTTACTTCATCCTAGGCATAAATTTCACTCTTGTAAAGCAGTAATCTTCTCACATCGAGGAGTTATTGCACTGTGTGTGATCGAGTTTGTAATCAAGTCTTGGAGTGTCTGTAATCAAGTTGGAGCACTTTGGTAGAAGTAATTCTGCCAGCATTTTATTTTCCGTATATTGTACCAGATTTAAAGACTCCGCTTTGGAGCAGGTTTTATTTTAATCGCATTTACTTTCATTTATTTCTTGCACTTGCTTTATTTTGTTTATTTATTGTCTTGCCTTACTTTTCAAAACTTTACTTTTCAAAAGACTTAATTCCATACATGATAAGAATTAACATGACTGTTATAACTACCATGGCTGGCTAAGTTTTAGATAGGTAAGAATGTAAAGACCATAATCACCGTAATACGTCTATATATTAATAGAAATACTTAAGGGTTGTTTTAATCTTTAACACAAGTTTTCTGTACTTAAAAGCAATGTTGGGTAAGATCGAAAGTCGTCCAACCATTTGTGAACTTGTTTAGTTCTCAACTGATCAAATACAGCGAAAGCGCTTTGCTCAGTTGAGTAGGGATTTTTAACACTTTAGAAAAGAGATTTTAAGACTATTTTCGGACGCGTTAGTGGGATTAGAATCTGGTTCATTTTGAACCTCTTTAGTTTAGAGATTTCAGGTCAAAATACTTTTCTGTTTAGTTTAGAATTTGCATTTCTTAAAAGTAAGTTTTCCATGACTCTAACGCAATGCGCGCCTTTTTATAAGTGACAATAAAGGGGTTAGTTTAGAGGGTAAACTTGGTTCTGACTAAGCGAAAGCGACAGTTCCTGTTAAATTGAATTCTTTTCTTAAAATAGAAGATATTGCCCGTAAGTAGTTCTGTTGATGAATATAGAAATATTATCGGTTATGAGAATTACATTCAAGCCTATTGTTTGGTCTGAATTTTATTACCTCGTCATTTACTTTTATTTGTTTTCCTCTGCATTAGTAAACCCTGAATTGAACTGCCTTAGATAAGCACTGTAACAAACGGAAATCGTTAGATCGACATTGGGTCTCTGTGGATACGATAACTTTTTATATTACTCTGACGCGATTCGTGCACTTGCGAATACAACGCATCAAGTTTTTGGCGCCGTTGCCGGGGACCAAATTTCGCCGAATTTTGAATTTCGTTTGTTATCACCGTTTAGACTAGGGCCGCACGAACTGGTCGATGCGAAGATCTCGCAGCTCCAGTAGTGTAATAGATCCTTTAGTGGAACCAGAACGTTACGCTCGCGCACGACTTTGGCTTCGTCGAATTAAGCAAGCTATGGCCGAAGACCGTAACCAAAGACCCCTTAAGGAATTCGCTCAGCCTGCTGACGAAGAACCGAGCTCTAGTATAGTTAACCCTACCATACCTGCCAATAATTTTGAACTAGAACCGTCCCTATTACAACTAGTTCAACAAAACCAATTCGCAGGACTACCATCTAAAAACCCAAACCAACATCTAAAAGTCTTTATCCAGTTGTCAAACACCTTTAAGACCAATGGTGCTAGTCCTGAGGCGATTCGTTTAAGACTATTTCCCTTTTCCCTTAGAGACAAAGCCCTAACTTGGTTAGATTCCCTTCCAGCCAATTCTATAACAACATGGGAAGACCTTAGGAGAACATTCCTTGCTAGATACTTTCCCCCAAGCAAAACAGCCGTTCTCCGAAACCAAATAACGAGATTTACCCAAAACCAAGGAGAATCGCTATATGAAGCTTGGGAGAGGTATAAAGACCTTCTAAGGGCTTGTCCACACCACGGATTGGAGCAATGGTTGATTATACATACCTTTTACCACAGACTTCATTATAACACAAAGATGTCCATTGACGCTGCCGCTGGCGGTGCCCTGATGAACAAACCCTATCCTGACGCTTGTGGTCTCATTGAAGATATGGCTCAAAACCATCATCAATGGGGAAACGAAAGAGCAACAGTGGAAAAGAAATAAGCCCAAGGAGGTAAACATAAGGTAAGCTCTATAGACATGATGCAAGCCAAAATGGATGCTATGGCCCTCAAGATTGATCAAATGTACGCACAACCAACCGTTGCAGCAGCAGTAGTATCAGATTGCGAACTTTGTGGTACTAAAGGTCATCAATCAGCTAACTGCCATCTGTTAAACGAGACTAACCCAGACCCAGTCAACTATGCCCAAGGAAACCCGTTCTCAAATACTTATAACCCTGGATGGAGAAATCACCCTAATTTTTCCTACAAAAACAATAACCCTATCCAAAACCAAGCACCTCCGAGATCAACCAACAATCAAGCACCTAGACAAAACCAACCTATGCAAGCAGTGCCACCTAAGCCAAATATTGAGAAAGTGCTAAATGATTTTATGACAGCACAAGCCCAGCAAAACAAAGAGTTCCTAAATCAGAATATTCATGTGAATGAGCTGTTTACCCAACTAGGAACCAAAATGGATCAAATGGCCACCCACAGCAAGATGCTTGAAACCCATATCTCTCAGGTAGCCTTAAAGCAAGCACCCCAAACTACTCCTGGAGGATAATTTCCTGGACAACCTCAACAGAACCCTCGAGGGCAAGCTAACGCTGTTACCTTACGAAGTGGAACCACTTATGAAGGGCCTAAAAACCCGACATTGAGTGACTCCGAAGTTTCCAAAAAGGATGCTACCCCCGAAGGTGAGAAACCCGTAGAAATTGAGAAACCAAAAGACAAAGATAAAGGAGAAGTTACGGACGAAGCTTCAACACCCCCTCAGCCATACAAACCACCAATTCCCTATCCACAAAGACTTAAACAAACTAAGATCAATGACCAATTCCAGAAGTTTGTTAAAGTTATAGAAAAACTCCATGTAGAGATTCCTTTTACATAAGCCATCACCCAGATACCATCTTATACTAAGTTCCTGAAGGACATCCTCACCAATAAACGTAGACTTGACGATCCAAAACCAGTGGAGTGTAATTCCATTTCCGAGAACAAACTTGCCAAAAAAGACAAAGATCCGGGGAATTTCTCCATACCTTGTATTTTGGGGAATCATGTCATAGATAAAGCCTTTCTGGACTTAGGAGCCAGTGTAAGCCTAATGCCCCTCGCAGTTTATGAACGATTGAAACTAGGAGATTTGTAACCTACTAAGATGTCTCTCCAATTAGCTGACAGATCTATAAAATACCCTGTAGGCGTATTAGAAGACATCCCAGTTAGAATAGGCAAGTTGTTCATTCCCACCGACTTCGTCGTAATGGACATCAAAGAATATAAAGATATCCCAATCCTCCTAGGTAGACCCTTCCTATCAACTGCAGGAGCCATAATAGATGTCAAGAAAGGAAAATTGACCTTTGAGGTAGGTAACGAAAAAATAGAGTTTGTCCTAGCAAAGTTTCTCGCGGCACCAGTAATAGGAGATGCATGTTATGCAGTTGACGTCATTGATGAATGTGTCTGTGAACTTAACCAGGAAGAGCCGATAGAAAGAATAAAACTACCTTCAACCCCCATTGAGAAAGATGATGACAGTATGGAACCCTACATAGATGACAGCCTTTTTGAATGTCTATCCTTAACTCCAGATCCTATACAAAGCCCTAGCAAACCAACCTTAGAATTGAAAGAATTACCCAAAAATCTAAGATATGAGTTTTTAGACAAAGAAATGGACAGACCAGTTATAGTCAGTGCCGTTCTGAACCAAAATGAAACAAACCAACTCTTAGATGTCATGCGAAGATATCCCTCAGCACTAGGGTACAACATCTCAGATCTTAAAGGAATAAGTCCATCCGTGTGCATGCACCGGATTTCCCTTGAGGAAGATGCTAAACCTTCGAGAGAACACCAAAGAAGGATTAACCCTATAATGAGTGAGGTAGTTAAGAAGGAAGTTCTTAAGTTGTTGGAAGCGTGGATAATATATCAGATCTCGGACAGTAAATGGGTAAGCCCTGTGCATGTAGTACCTAAAAAGGGAGGCATCACCGTGGTTCAAAACCAAAAAGGTGAGCACGTTACAAAACGAATAGAAGGAGGTTGGCGTATGTGCATAGATTACAGAAAGTTAAACAAAGCCACTAGGAAAGACCATTTCCCATTACCTTTTATAGATCAGATGTTGGAACTCTAGCTAGATATTCCTACTTCTGTTACCTCGACGGATATTCAGGTTTTTTCCAAATTCCTATACACCCTGATGACCAAGAGAAAACAACCTTCACATGCCCATATGGAACTTTTGCCTATAGACGTATGCCTTTCGGACTCTGTAATGCCCCAACAACTTTTCAGCGTTGCATGATGTCAATCTTCGCTGATCATCTTGATGGAATTATGGAAGTATTCATGGACGATTTCTCAGTCTGCGGATTTGATTTCAACAACTGTCTAGTCAACCTTGAAAAGATCTTGAAGAGATATGTTGAAGTAAACCTGGTATTAAATTGGGAGAAATGTCACTTCATGGTCACTGAAGGTATAGTTCTAGGACATATCGTTTCTAAAAAAGGCATTGAAGTTGATAAAGCCAAGATCGAGGTGATAGAGAATCTTAAACCACCCAAGACAATTAGAGAAGTTCGAAGTTTTCTTGGACATGCTGGATTTTACCGGCGTTTCATTAAAAACTTCTCTAAGATCACTAAACCTTTGACAGGTCTTCTGATGAAAGATGCCGAGTTCATTTTTGATGAAAAATGTAACGAAGCATTCAACCTTTTAAAACAAGCTTTAATCTCAACACCCATTATGCAACCACCAGATTGGACAAAACCTTTTGAAATCATGTGTGATGCCAGTGATTACGCTGTAGGAGCAGTGCTAGGGCAAAGATCTGATAAGAAGTTACATGTGATTTACTACGCCAGTAGAACTCTAGATGCCGCTCAGCTAAACTATGCAACCACAGAAAAAGAACTCCTAGCCGTAGTTTTTGCCATAGACAAATTTAGATCCTATTTGGTGGGAGCCAAAATAATTGTTTACACTGATCATGCCGCCATCCGATACCTTTTGAATAAAAAGGATGCTAAACCTAGATTACTCCGGTGGATACTTTTATTGCAAGAATTTGACCTTGATATCAGAGATAAGAAAGGCACCGAGAATGTAGTTGCCGATCACCTTTCCAGGCTTGAGTTCTTGAAACCTGATGTAGTACCCATAAATGATGACTTTGCTTATGACAGGTTAATCGCTAAGCTAGATGCCATTGGAGAGGTAAGTTTAGAAACCTTAGAAGATTCTGAAAAATCCTTAGCGGTAAATAATGTACCTTGGTATGCAGATTTTGTTAACTATCTTGCTGCAGATATAATACCTCCTGACCTCAGCTATCAGCAAAAAAAGAAGTTCTTCAATGAAGTTAAACATTTCTATTAGGATGAACCACTCCTTTTTAAGAGAGGCACTGACGGAATCTTTCGCCGGTGTGTTCCAGAGGAAGAAGTGCACCATATCATAGAACATTTTCACTCAGCACCCTACGGAGGACACGCAAGCACATCTAAGACTCACGCTAAGATCTTACAAGCTGGTCTTTATTGGCCAACTATATGGCGTAATGTTCATACATATATAACCAAATGTGACCTGTGTCAACGCTCCGGAAACATCTCGAGGAGAAATGAAATGCCATTAAGAAACATTCAAGAAGTAGAACTTTTTGATGTTTGGGGAATCGACTTTATGGGACCTTTTCCATCATCCTTAGGAAACAAATATATTTTAGTCGCTGTCGATTACGTGTCCAAATGGATTGAAGCTATAGCTGCACCCACAAACGACACCCGAGTAGTGATTAAGATGTTCAAGCAGAATATATTCCCTAGCTTCGGAGTTCCCAGGCTAGTCATAAGTGATGGAGGATCACATTTTATATCTAGGATTTTTGACAAACTGTTGAGGAAGTATGGAGTTAAACATAGAGTAGCCACACCTTACCACCAGCAAACCAGTGGGCAAGTAGAAGTATCCAATAGAGAGATCAAGCATATCTTAGAAAAAACTGTCTCGATATCCAGAAAGGATTGGTCACAGAAACTTTCAGAAGCACTGTGGGCCTACAGGATAGCCTATAAGACTCCCATTGGAACAACCCCTTACCAACTAGTTTACGAAAAATCATGTCACTTACCCTTTGAATTGGAACACAAAGCATATTGGGCCATCAGAACATTAAATTTTGATTACCTAGCAGCTGGTGAGAAATGCATCTTAGACATACATAAGCTAGAAGAGCTCCGACAATCAGCCTATGAAAATGCCATTATATATAAAGAGAGAACCAAAGCATGGCATGACAAGAAGATCGTCAAGAAAGTCTTCAACATAGGTGACCCTGTTCTTCTATACAATTCAAGACTGCGACTTTTTCCAGGTAAGCTTCGATCTAGATGGACGGGCCCGTTCGAAGTTTCCAAAGTCCTAAAATCCGGGGCAGTGGAAATTAAGAACAAATCTTGCAGTCTGTTGGTTGTAAATGGACAAAGGCTTAAGCATTATGAAGGAGGTGACATTACAGCATACTACTCCAGGTTCACGTTAACAGACCCACCTATCCTCGCACCAGATACATGACTTGAACTCGTTGAGCTAACGACGTTAAGCAAGCGCTGCATGGGAGGCAACCCATGGTTCTTTTCCTTTTTGTATTTATTTTCTTTTATTTTGATTTACGTTTGTTTGCTTGTTTGTACATATATGTCTAACTTGTTTTGTGTGTTTGATTTCAGGGCCTGTTTTTCCTAACCTTTTCTTTCAGGATGCCACCAGTCGACGACATGCACGTGACCTTTAGAGACGACGCCCAGAGAGAGCGTTATGCGATGCTTTCACTCAGACCTATGGCACCCACTCGCTACCCAGACAGTGATTGCATGGAAGCTTTGGGCATAGAGCCCAGTGTCCGATACTTGACTCACCAACTCAAATGGGACCAGTACGCTGATGATTTGCATCCCACCTATAGGAACCTCACTTTGGAGTTCCACAGCTCTTTCTCCTATGATCCGTACTTGGGACCAGATGGCCACACCAGCTTCAGGTTATTTGGCACAGAGTATTCGTTCACCCATACTGAGTTCGGTGATCTTCTTGGATTTGAGACTGGAGTTGGCGCTATCCCTGAGCTGCCCATGGGTTACTTCATGAATAGAGACGTGGAGAAATTTTGGAGTGACATCTCTGGAGGTGGAGGCCCTGACCCTGATACTCACATTTCGCAGGTTATCCATAACCCAACTCTCCGATACTTTCAGATGATCATTGCCCATACAGTCTTTGGAAGTGTCAGAGCTGACCCACGCTACTAAGTACGATGTGCTATATGAGGACATGGCGGAGCTCCGTCGTGAGATAGCAAGACTCCGTGGAGATGACCAGACATCTTGATTTCCATTTTCGTATTATTTACTATATTTCTTATGCATTAATTTACTTTCAGTATCACCCAGACATATTTCCTACTATTTGCATTTGATATATTTCCGATTTGTATTGACGTTTGAGTTTTTTATGTTTATATGCTAATATTTTCTTTTGTTTTATTTTTCTTTGACAAAATATATAAAAAAATTTATTATAAAAAATATATATATATATGCTTGTGAAAATTTTGTGCAAAACTACATTTTTAGGACATATGGAATGCTAAAAAGACCCCCTCCCCCCCAAGGCCAAAGGAAGGACAAAAAGCCCATTCAAAAAGACAAATTGAGGTCCATCAGCGAATTTACTCTCATCGCGACAGCGTCCCTGTAAAATCGGGACAGAACCTCCATTTCCACCATTTTTGAACCTCTAACCTTTTCAAACCCATTTTTTCCCTCTGAAAAATCCCTATAAAACCCCATTGAAACTCATATCTCTAGCATTCACCAATCATCTCTTAACTTTCCATTTCAATTTCCATCAACAAAAACCCAAAAAAAAATCCAACCTTTATCATACCACTTTTCTTCCACCCTCTTCACCATCTTCATCAATGGAGTTTAATGGAGTCATTCTTCGGGAAGGACAATCCGGGAATAGGCAGAAGCGGCAACTTCAAAAGCTTCAGGATCAAGAAATTCTCTCGATGAGGTATGTCGACGATACTTACTTGCACGCTTTAGGGGTTCATCATAGCGTGTTCCATATGTTAGACTGTGTAGGTTTAGGCACTGTTTTCACCACAAAAGAACCCACCTATGAGAGGATGACGGTTGAGTTTTTGAGTTCATTAGTTTATACCGTTCGTCCCGACACTGCTAGCACAGCCGGTACCGTGCAATTTAGACTGTTTCCTGTTGAGTATGAGTTCGGTACCGATGAACTAGCAGGTCTATTGGGATTCCCTCATGGGGAGGGTGTTGTTTGTGAGTCTCCTTCAGATGCTGAATGGTCAGTCGGGATATTCGCCTTCTGGCATAGGTTGTCAGATACTATTGTTGATTCCTTTAAGGGAATACTCGCCTCGACCATTCATAACCCGGCTATAAGAATTTTCATATATCTTTTGGCATGCTCTATTTTTGGCCGGGAGAATCAAAACAAAGTTAATAGCAAAGAACTTTTGTTCTTGCAAGGATGCCTCACAAGTGTAAGAATCAATCCGGTTCCATTTATGATCGCCCACATGTGCTTAACGGTAAATAAGGGTGGACCGGTAGTTTTTGGCGGATTGATTACGTCTATTGCTCGGGCACTAAATTTGAATGATGAGATAGCTACTTTGGAACCACTGCCCCCTCGCACAATTAATTTAAAATTTCTGAAAGACATGAAATTGTGCCGATCAAGGAGGGCTGGTGGTTATGAGTTGATGATTCACGGGGTAGCCATCGAATCAATTGTTATGTCGTGCAGTAGACGTACAGACGTACGATTCGAGAGGAACTGGATCTATGACCTTACTGCCCCACCTTTTCTAGGTCCAATTCCTCCTAATGACCATGACAATGAGGGGCCTGACACAGATGATGAGTATGACCATAGAGAGCGTGTGTCCCCCCCTCGCCCTACACAATCACACATCGCACCATCTTCTTCTAACACTTTTGCAGGAGCTGCTCCCAGATTTTATATCACGGAGGAGATGTGGCGAGACCATATGGCTAGAGAAGCACAGCATGAAGACCTGCTCTCTTCCATTCAGCAACAAATGGCGGACCAGATGAGCTTTATGCAAGAGTCGCAGCGGAGAGCGGACCAATCCTACGAGACCATCTCTCGTACTCTGCTTGCGATCACCAATGAGCAGTCCCGTCAACAGCAATATAATCATCAGCACTTTCAGCTTATGGAGGCCACTCAGGGTTCTATCTTAGGTAACCTTCATGAGTTGAAAGCTGCTCAGGCAGAATTACAAGCTAGGATGGACCAGCGAGACCATCACCGTAGCAGATCCCGTCGTTCCGAGCGTTCAGCACAGGGCGGCGAAGGCACCAGCGGTCCTCACTAGATTTGCCAGGTTCCTTTCTCCTTAGCTTACTTCGAAACATTGGGGACAATGTTTGATTTAAGTATGGGAGGAGATTTTATCATTTTTATTTCCGTCGTTTTAGTAGTTTATTTTTATTTCCCTTCAGTTATTTACTTTTGTTTCTGTTTTAGAAAATGCATGTGTTTGAAGAGTCATTAGTATAAGTATATTTTTTGGTTCACCTTCATTTTTTCCCACATATTTTAACACCAAAAATTTTTTTTCTAGAAAGAAGTGTTGTTCTGAAAAAATTTTGGGCTTTAAGACAGGTTCGGGTTAGGATGCGGTGACTTGGGAGAACCTTCGAAACATCAGTGTCGTCCTTACACCATGAACTTCGTAAATATAAGAATCGTACCTGAAACCCCATGTACCATGGCCCTAATTTCATTTCAAAAATCATCCTTAGTAGTTTATTTCAGCAATCAGCTCCGACCTAAACATGTTCTAAGTAGGAGACCGACGAATATAAGTGACTGATCTGAGTGCATATACATTTAAAAAAAAAAGAGAGAAAAGTAATAAGATGTTTAGCTCGCTCATTTCAGTTGGTTCAGAGGTATCTGGCGCTGAACTCGGTAGGGCGGATTACGATCCGATCCCCCACAACTGCACTTGAGAGGAATAAAAGGATTTTACACAGTTCCTTGTGCCAGAAATCCGGTATGAAAAGATCAGAATCACTAACAGGTCACTCTACCATGAAGCATGTACGGAAAACGGGCTTAATGTGATTGCGCTTGAATGAAAATGACTCAAAAGAGATGGAAAAGGAAGGCCTAAGTATTGTGGGATATAATGGGTTGATTAGTATAGGAGCGAAGTTTATGTCCGTATTTACGAATTAGTGTCATCACGATGCCCTTGGCTCACTCAGTTAGTACCGACCACTGCATCCAGACTCGGACTTAGAAGCCCTTTTCGCCCAAAAATCATCGATCGACACTGATTTTTCTATGAGCTTTAAATGTTTTGCTTGAGGACAAGTAAAGGTCTAAGTGTGGGAGAATTTGATGACACTAAATTATACTGTATTTTCGACTCTGATTTCACATGCATATTAGTTGTTTTTTCTATTATTTTTGCTTTGTTATTGTTATGTTTCCCTTTGTTTTCAGGTTTTCAATAAAATCAAGGTCCCAGACGGAAAAGGATGCAAAAGGAGCAAGAATTCAAGTTTGGCAGCAATTTACTCTTGTCGCTTCTCTTGTCGCGGACGCCCCAGGGTAGGCGACGACGTGTCCCATGATCTCCACAACTCAACTGCCACGTTCCCACGATCAAGCACTCGCCTTGGCCATTTTCTTCATGTCGCGGGCGCGACAAGGCAAAAATCAGTTCCCGCCCATTTTCAAGCCAAGGTCACTTTTGTCTTTGCACCATGCCAACTTTGCCTATAAATACTCTCAGGACTCGAACTTTAGGATCATCCAATCTTAGTTTACTTCATCCTAGGCATAAATTTCACTCTTGTAAAGCAGTAATCTTCTCACATCGAGGAGTTATTGCACTGTGTGTGATCGAGTTTGTAATCAAGTCTTGGAGTGTCTGTAATCAAGTTGGAGCACTTTGGTAGAAGTAATCCTGCCAGCATTTTATTTTCCGTACATTGTACCAGATTTAAAGACTCCGCTTTGGAGCAGGTTTTATTTTAATCGCATTTACTTTCATTTATTTCTTGCACTTACTTTATTTTGTTTATTTATTGTCTTGCCTTACTTTTCAAAACTTTACTTTTCAAAAGACTTAATTCCATACATGATAAGAATTAACATGACTGTTATAACTACCATGGTTGGCTAAGTTTTAGATAGGTAAGAATGTAAAGACCATAATCACCGTAATACGTCTATATGTTAATAGAAATACTTAAGGGCTGTTTTAATCTTTAACACAAGTTTTCTGTACTTAAAAGCAATGTTGGGTAAGATCGAAAGCCGTCCAACCATTTGTGAACTTGTTTAGTTCTCAACTGATCAAATACAGCGAAAGCGCTTTGCTAAGTTGAGTAGGGATTTTTAACACTTTAGAAAAGAGATTTTAAGACTATTTTCGGACGCGTTAGTGGGGTTAGAATCTGGTTCATTTTGAACCTCTTTAGTTTAGAGATTTCAGGTCAAAATACTTTTCTGTTTAGTTTAGAATTTGCATTTCTTAAAAGTAAGTTTTCCATGACTCTAACGCAATGCGCGCCTTTTTATAAGTGACAATAAAGGGGTTAGTTTAGAGGGTAAACTTAGTTCTGACTAAGCGAAAGCGACAGTTCCTGTTAAATTGAATTCTTTTCTTAAAATAGAAGATATTGCCCGTAAGTAGTTCTGTTGATGAATATAGAAATATTATCGGTTATGAGAATTACATTCAAGCCTATTGTTTGGTCTGAATTTTATTACCTCGTCATTTACTTTTATTTATTTTCCTCTGTATTAGTAAACCCTGAATTGAACTGCCTTAGATAAGCACTGTAACAAATGGAAATCGTTAGATCGATATTTGGTCTCTGTGGATACGATAACTTTTTATATTACTCTGACGCGATTCGTGCACTTGCGAATACAACGCATCAATGATCAAAAAGCAACATTTAAGGATTTAAAAGGCACCTAAAATTTCATTGTATATGGGTTCAAACATGCTTTCAAAATTGGTTTTCTGGAGCTCACGCGTTAGTATTAAACTTGACCTAGTTCTAGCATGCTTACATATGACATGTTCACATTGAAAAATTGGTGAGAAATAGCAAATGACCTTTGAAAATTATGAACAAATCAACCAAGTCATATTAAGTCCAGTAGGTGATCACATGAAAAAGTTTGGATCCAAATCATGCACCAAAAGTGCTCAATTAATTGCAAATGCCAAGCACATGTAAAAAATGATCATATAAAGCAAAGCTCAAAAAATGAAATTCAAAAGCATTCCAAAATTCATGGTCAAGGCATCAACCAAGCATCAACATGTTAAAAAATCAAAGGGCTACTTGCATACTAAAAATCAGGTCCAAAAGATTAGAGGAAGGTCCCTTTTTGTGGCTTGTATCACAAGGTACACTATTATGAACACATATATTTTAAAAATCCCAGAAAAATATCCAAACAGTCCAAAAATAAAATTAAAATTCATCAAAAGTTAATTAAGGTCCTCAGGAACATACATAAATTTTTTCAGAATTTTATAATAATTTTTAATATTTTTAATAATTCGTTTTGAAACGAGGATAAAAAGAAAATTAAAAACAACATAACATGGGTTGGGGAGTGTTGCATTAGTAACTATCTAGTTGAATACTCTTACTAGGGCTCATGGTGGTGGTGCGTGTAGTATTTTCTGCGAGCCCAATGCCTAAATGCTGAAAAAACAAAGAAAGTAGTAAGAATAAATGTCACATGAGGGGCACATGCTCTCATTGATTCGGTGGCGAGCTCTCGTCCGCACGATGAATCCTACGGCTACGATGCGTTTGTTGCCATTATTATTTATATCCATTATTAATGCCATGATCAATCAGACAGATGAGGATGGATTCCACTATGATCATGTGGCTGGGGTTAGTTTTCGCTGGACTTCACATATTAAAGCTATGATTAATTTCCACCTTGCGATCATCATCGTATGGACATGACCTAATTCGCTGCACCTATTATTTCACATGTGATCATGCGCATGAATTATCACTCCTTGCCATTACTATTATGTCCTTGCAGTACAGTACAAAAGAAAAAGAAAACGTGGCTGCGCTGCAGCATAAGACACTGCAACCCCAAAATTTCTGCATTTAGACTGTCTTCAATTCCACCAAACCTCTAAGATTAAATTTACTAAAATTCCAACAAACATACTTGATACTATTTATCTAAAAGAAGCAACATTCAGATAAATAATTGACCAAACACTACACCTTCTCCGCCATTAACACCTTGAAAACCTCTGAGTTAAATTGCTCTCCCCGGACTTAAGCTGCTTTTAGATATTAGCCTGAACTGAAACTCCCCTGGCCAGTAAGCATTCAGCCAAACTACCTTAACAAACCAGGCAGTTTCTACGAGACCTTCCTATCCTGAAAAGCACCACACCTCTGCATGCCGAAAAACCTCTCAAGACGTGAAAACACTAAATTTGACCCTGTATCACCTCCTTCTCTAGTTGAACACCGATTCCTCCCTGGAGACATCTAATTCTTTGCACCTGAACTTCCATTCCTGACCAAATAACTACCTAATCTTACTCCTATGCTAATCCTAATGATGCCCTCGGATTAGAATACCACATAGTTAAGATAGGGGCCAGATCTTTCCCTCTAATATTCAACCAGTTCCAGGCATAAATCTTCACCCTTTCCATATGTTCCATATATCCACTACCCAATTAACCTTCAGCCTCGACCCTATTTTTTTATCCCCTGTCAACAGTCCTTCAAATTGCTTTCAATGTGTTAAGCAATCCATATGAAGTGCTGTGTCTACTTTTAACCGCACACCTGCTGTAAATGGACATTCGAAGAATATATAGGACACCGACTCTTCTTTGCCACAGCCCCACACGCATCCTCTGATTTCTTGACTCAACACCCCACGCTTTATTAAGTTATCTCTTGTGGCCACTCTATTTTGGATCACTCTCCATGCTAGTACCGAAACTTTTGCCGGAACATTTTTATGCCAAGCTTTCGTGCAGTCTAAATTTTCCAGATTATCATGCTGAGAAATCAACCCTTTGTAAATGTCCTTTACTGAATATGTCGCTGTTTGAGTCCAATAGCCCAAATTAAGACCTTTTATGCTTTTCCACCAATTCGAGCATTGCCCTATTCTGCCCTCTACACCAGTCACCTCATTCCAGTACCTGTTTGATAGTGCTTTAAACCAGATACCAGTTATCTCCTTTTCTATTTTCCATTCCCACTTGCCAAGGAGGGCCATGTTAAACTCTCTTAATCTTCTAATTCCTAGCCCTCCCTTTGACAAAGGCCTACTCACCTTCTCCCAATGAGCCCAATTTATTTTCTTTTCACCATCACTCCCGCCCCAAAGGAACTGTTTAAACATCAATTTGAGCTTTGAAATTATGCCTACCAGAACCTTAAAAAATGAGAGGTAATAGACTGTTATAGCTTGCAGGACTGATTTGATGATTACGACCCTTCCCCCTATCGACATATTTTTTCTCTTCCACCTTGATAATCTTAATCTCACCGCTTCAACCACCGGTTTCCAGGTTGACAATCTATCTGGATTTGCACCGATTGGTAATCCCAAATGATTGAATGGAGTTCCTCCTATTTTACAATGTAGTATGTTGGCAGTCTCCTCCAACCAACTCTGCGATACATTAACTCCTACTAGAACACTTTTATGAAAAATCACTTTTAATCCCGACATAACTTCAAATAGAATCAGATTGGCTTGAATAACTCTGATATTTGACCAACTTTTGACTCCTATAATCAACGTATCATCCGCGTATTGCACATGAGAAAAACGGTCAACTCCATTGTCAAACTTATACCTCTGAAACAAACCAGCTTCCACTGCTTCTCTCACCAGCTGATTAAATCCTTCCGCCACTATCAGGAATAAAAATGGTGATAATGGATCCCCTTGCCTTAGACCATGGGACATCTTTACCTCTTTTGTGGGACTTCCATTTACAAGGACCGAAACTAACAAAGTCTTAAGACATTCAGAAATCCAACCTATCCATTTTTCATGAAACCCCATCTTCCCCATCACATACTCGAGAAAATTCCAATCTACGAAATCATATGCTTTTTCAAAATCCACTTTGAATATTATTACTTCTTTCTTCTTCCTTTTTGCCTCATCTACTATCTCGTTTGCCACCACTATCCCGTCTAGAATTTGTCTCCCGGAGATGAACGCTGAGTGAGCTTCTGAAATTATCGAACCAATCACTTTTTTTAGTCTATTCGCCAATACTTTTGCTATCACCTTATAAATACATCCTACTAATGAAATAGGCCGGTAATCTGATATCTTAGTCGGCTTTGTCCTCTTCGGAATCAAGACTATGAATAAATTATTTGCCCCTTTTACTATTCTCCCGTTTACATAAAATTCAGCCATGACCCTGAATAAATCTTGTTTTATTTCTTCCCAAAATTCTTTAACGAACCCAAAAGAAATGTCATCTGGACCCGGACTTCTTTCACTATCACACTCCCATACTGCTGCTCGAATTTCTTCTTCCAAAAATTCACTAACCATTCCTTATTTCTGTTCTACCGATATTCTATTGAAGTTCACATTTTCCGGAACTGCTCTCGGACTTCTAGCTGAGAACTGATTCTGAAAGTGGTTTATTATGGCTTCTTTTATCTCCTCCACACCTATCAGTTTCCTACCATTTTCTTCCAGTGAAAGAATCTCGTTATTCCTCCTTCTTTTGTTAATAAAGCCATGAAAATACTTAGAGTTTGCATCTCCCTCTTTTAACCATCTAATTCTTGACTTTTTCCATTGGATGCTACAGTTCAACTTAGACAACTTGTGAATCTGCGTCGCTGCCTCTCTTTTAGACGCTGTCTCCTCTTCTGTTAGGTTTCCTATTTCTCCTTTGATTTCTAACTTCTTCAGGTCCTTTTTCGCTTCCCATATTTTTCCCCTAAATTTTGGGTATGTTCTCTGTGCCAACTTCTGAGATTTTCTTTGATCAGCCTCATTTTAACCTTTAAAGCTTGCATTCCCCAGCCGTCTACTTGAATTCTCCTCCAGTTTTCTCTAACGAAATCATGATATCCCTCCAGCTCTTTCCAACACTTCAGCATTCTGAATGGTTTATGCCCCCAGTTTAGATCTGATTCTTTTAGCAAGATTGGACAGTGATCAGAGAGCTCCTTGTCCAATCCCATTGTGATATATTAGGCCACAACCTACTCCACGCTTCAGATATTAGAAATCTGTCTAATCGACTCGATGCCTCACCGCCTGGCCTTGCCCACGTAAACTTTCTGCTTTGTAACAGTAAATCAATAAGATCTGATTCCATTATGAATTCATCAAAAGCACGATTTTCTTCCCTTCTTGTATTTTAACCTCTTCCTTTTCTTTCCGATTCAACCCTTACTGCATTGAAATCTCCCATCAGACACCATCTATCCTCACTTTTTTCTGCGATTAATTGTCGTAGCTCTGCCCATAACACCTCTTTTCTTCTACCTTCACAAGGGGCATATACATTAACGAGATTCACTCTTCTTTTCTCGTCCCCCCACTTTCCCTCCAGAACTAATACATAGTCCTTCAACACGATCCGTTGAATCTTCAGGCAGTTACTATCCCATATCGATAACAACCCCCCGGATCTCCCTTCTGCTGCTTTATAAGCAAATCTGAAATCTTCTGAACCCGACATCTTGGCACATAAGCTTCTGTCAATCACTTTCATTTTTGTTTCTTGAATACTTATCATAGTTGGTCTATGATTTTGAATTAATCTTTCTATCTCCTTTTTCTTAGCCATTCCCCCTAACCCTCTTATATTATATGATAACAACTTCATAAATGACTGGAATTAGTGAATCACCTGACTACTGCCTTCTAGGAGCTATCTCTTAGCCTTCTACTTCCCTGTTAATTCTTTCTCTAACACTTGGATTATCTCTGCCTCTTCTCCCTTGTGTATCAGACCAAACTATTTCCCTAAGTCCTACATGTCTTTTGTGACTTCTCTCGCGTTTTCATGTAGTAGATTCCTGTTTCTTCTATCCTTATCATTTTCCACCCAAATTGACTCCTTATCCGATGCGATCTTTTTTCCTTTCTTATTCTTCTGACTACATGTGCACTTCAGTTCTTCTATTCTTCTCTTCCTCCTAACTTTCTGCTTTTCTTCCAGTATGTTGAATCTTCTCAGTCTTCTGTCCTTGTATTCTTGTGACTTTCTCCCTTTGTTCTCTGTGTCTTCCTTGCTTTTATTCCCTTAATTCCTTATCTTCAGGTTCTTCTAATACTTAATTTCTTCCATATTCTGATCTTCATTATTCTCCTCTACGAACTTGGATAAGCTATTTTTTTATTCTTTGCATTTTGTCTTGAAACGGTTTCCTCCTTATAGATACTGTTGTACCCCAAATTTTACCCTCAGATTCGTCGGCCTTTGTCATATCATTTTAGGTCAGCCTTTTCGCATTTTTAGTTAAACATCTCATTGATCATTAAGCAAGCACTTTTTGTCATTTTGTCTTTCCATTTTAGAATTTGTTCTTATTATCTTAAGATTTATTTAGAATTAACTTGGTTAATTTTGTTTTATTTTAGGTAATAAAATAGTGTTTTAACTTAGCTTAATTTCAATTCAGTTTATCTTTTTTACATGGTTTATACTTAATTTAGTTTATTTTTAATTATAGTTTTAATTTTTGACTTAACTTTAACTTTAATTGAGCTTTTTTTATTATTTTAATTTAGTTTTAATTAGATTAATTTTAATTCAATTTACTTTTAATTTTAATTTGATTAGATTAAACTTATTAATTTAGTTTAGTTTGACATTAATTTCTAATTTAACTTAATTTAGTTTAATTCAATTAATTTTCATTTTATTTCACTGTTATTATTATTAGTATTATTATTCTATTTATTGTAATAAATCATTATTATTATCTTTATTATTGTTATTTTATTGTTATCTTTTTTTTTAGTTTTATGATATTGTTTTAGCATCTCGTCTTATTACTTTTATTAAGTCCAAATACAACCATAAGTTTTGACCTGCTACCAACACATCACCAAAATCGTACAAGCAGTGAAGACAGGGCAGTAATTAGCACAATTTCAAGAAAAAACAAGCCATTGAGTCAAATAAAAGGTGAAGAAGAGCAGAGTTTTTCAATTTGAAGACATAGCAGAGGATTACACCATTTTGGTGAAAAACAACCTTTGAGTTTCAGAAAGTTGGTCAGCTTGTATCATACAACAAAATTTTCACCAAAACCTCAAACTGTACCAGCTGAACCGCCTACCACATCTGCACCAACACAGAGCCATACATAACAAGCTTTCCACACTTGCACATCCGTCCAAATCTCGTACCATTTTCACCAAAACAACACAATTACCCTGCCTTGCTTCAACACACAATGACTTCACAACACACCAAACGCACCACAGATGAACTGTCCCCATCTCAGACATGTGAATCTTGCTGCGACAACAAGGATAACCTCACCTGTAAATTGAAAGCAACTTAACAATAACATCAAGAATCTCTTGATGGAGAGAGAGCCGAATAATTCAAATAAGGAGGAGAGAGTCGTATTTTAAGGGGGGGGGGGTTTGAAAACTCTTACCTGTGTCAAAACTCAGAGGAAAACCACTCACCACCATCTGTTTCATCAAAACCCCTTCAACATCCTTCACCTAAAAACACAATATCAGAACCGCACCCTCTGGACGCCACGGTTGTCGTCGTAATAACCTCATCCATCCGCCACCATTAAGTGTTATTATTTTCCATCATTTTCAATCCAAATCCACTGAGTTTCACCTTCGCCCAACTTCCACAACAACCACTTCCTACAAAACCCTTCCATCCTTAAATCACCTTACCCTCCAATCTGCAGTACCTCCTCCACACCTTAATCACTCTCCACTCATCCTCTAGAACAAACAACTCACGACAAACCTTCACATAATCTCACTCGTTTTCCACCTTCAAAACTCACAACCTCTCTGTTGCCAACACCATGTTCCCTAGAACTCCGTGAACGCAACACAACCTTTTTCTCAATGATGCGACCTCCATACGCATCAGTTTCTTCTCCGCCACCACGAACTACCACCCTTTTAACACTTCCGGTCACCACTTCATAAACCATCTCATCTGTCTTCACAAACCAACAAAACCAGAATCGCCACCCTTAAACCTTTTTTTTCTTCAGCTTCATTCATCTTCATCACCAACTCGTTTTCATCCATCAACATATCACCCATAAATCTTCAACAACCCAAAATCAGAACAGAGCCAAATTGATTTGAGAAACAAAGAAGAAGAAGAAATTGGTCCAAAACAAATCTGATTGACTAGTTGAACTCGAACAACACCGATCCAGAACCAGAAGGGCGCAGACGAACAGACGGAAAGAGATGGTGATGCACTCCTCGCCTCCGCCGTACAACAACCAACCGTCAACCGCCGTGATTGAGAGAAAGAAACTGCAGCGATAAAGGACGCACGCGAAGATAGACGATTTTTAGAGAAGGTTAAAACGGAACGGAAGAGTGATTATGGATCGAGGGAGATTGGGTTTTCCTTCCATGAGTTTTTTTGCTGCGTGGAGTTTGAATCTTTCAATCGTTCCATTTGCAGCTGTAGCCACTTTTTAGGTTTTTTTTGTTCATGACCCTTAATAAACCAAACCGGGTCAAACGACCCAACACATATAACCCAACCCGATTTTGTGTTCTCTTCACGGGCCTGTAATTGTTTCCCCATTTGAAAAGCCCACCATTTTTTTAGATTAAGATTCAGTCTCTTGGATTTTAGTTTTAATTAAGAAGTTTGTTTTGATTATATATTAGTGTAGTGTTAGAACTAGTTAGTTGCAATTAGTAAGTTTTAGTTAGAATTAGAATTTTATTAGTTGATTAGCCTTCTATTAGAGTTAGAATTAATATTAGATCAAGTTAGTTTTTATTTATAATTAAAAACTTGTTTAGAGTTTTAATTAGAAATTATGTTAAGTTTTAATTAGATAATAGTTTTTTTTTTAAATTAGATTTTATTTTAGTCGGATATTAGTTATTTGGACTTAATTATTTAGTTAGACTAGGTTTAATTTCTAGTTTTAAATTATAAATTTAGTTTATTTAGTTTTTTAAATTTATTGAACTAGATTTAGAGTTTATTAGCTTTTAAGGTATTTAGTTTGTAATTAGATTTCAGTTTCATTAGATTTTATTTAATTATTGATTTAATCATGACTATTCTCATTTCGTCTCAGTTAATTTTTGATGTTCAATTTTAATTTAATTCTTGATGCATTTGCTGTATATATGTTGCCATTCACTTTACATTTGATATTCGAGATTTTCCTTTTTGGTCCTCTGCTCTGTTTACCCTCATTCCAAAGGAAAGTTCTCCTCCGTTGACTCATAAGTCAATAGAGCCATTTCCCCCTCGGCCTCATAAGAGCCTTTTCCCTTTTACTTGGCCTCATAAGAGCCATTGAATCATAACTTAGAATTAGGATAGAGTTCTTAAACTCTATGTGATTCTCATCATCATGAGAACTCACTTTCCCCCTCATAACTTAGACTTAGAGAGTTATCGTGAACTCTAAAATGAGCTCAGACTCATTTCCCCTTGGAACTTTGACCATAGTCAATGGTTCCTCTTTCACCCTTAGTTAGGTGAACTACGGTTGCTCTGATTCTTTAGTCAGATACGTAGGCACAAGATGCGACGTCTTGGCGAGCAAACTAGTGTACATATCCTTTAGGTCTTTACCTTAGTACAAATTATCTTAGCAAGCAAACATAACTTAGCACAAACTTAGCAAGAGGTTCCTGTAGAGTACTACAGATACTTAGGGTGCTAATACCTTCCCTTCGTATAACCAACTCCCGAACCTTAGATCTTCCCCCTTTAGGTTTTTTTTACGATCTTGAACCTTTCCTTTGGATAAATCAAAGTCGGTTGTAAAAGAAATATGATGCAAGTTAATTAATAGCTTGTTATCCGATTTTCACCGCAACAGAAATGGCGACTTCACTGGGGATGATCTTATTTTTTAGGGTTAAGCCCACCTTGCTTTGTTTATGTTATTTATGCTTATTTGCTATACATGTACATATCTGTATACCTGCTTTGCTTGGATCTTCTGTGTGCAAGGTGTTACTATTGAGTGGTGAGATAAGTCCTAACCCGGACTTGAGTGTACTTAGGATAGGACGATGGTATTCAAGGAGGCTTTGAGGGAGTCAAATCCTGAAAAGTTGAATTGAGAACACCATCACTCAGTTGAGGCCCTCTTGAGAGTCTAGTTATATTGAACGAATCCGTTCGTGAAAACGTGCTACTCTCAACCTAGGAGCCCGTGATATTGAGAACCGTAGTTACCAAACCCCACTTGGCCTTTTAGGATATAGTGCGGTGATCATGATGGAGTCTATTTCTGAATTGATTGTCACGCGATACTACACTCAGACGAGATCCTCTTGAGAATTTTATTGATTACCAAGTTGTTGCGGTGAAAATCGGATAACAAATTATTAATTAATTTGCATCATTTTTCTTTTACATCCGACTTTGATTTATCCAAAGGAAAGGTTCAAGATCGTTAAAAAAACCTAAAGGGGAAAGATCTAAGGTTCGGGGGTTGGTTACGCCTAGGGAAGGTATTAGCACCCTAAACGTCCGTAGTACTCTACGGGAACCTCTTGTCCTAATGTTATCTTATGTTTGCTAAAGGTTCTATGCTAAAGGTTTGAAACCCTGGGGGTTAATATCTAAGTATACTCGATAAGGCATCGCACCTTACGCCTACGTATCCTCGGGAGTAGAATCAGAGTATGCGTAGTTCTACTTCTACTGAATGATTGACTATGGCTAATATTCAGAGGGGAAATGAGTACAAGCTCATTGTAGAGTCCAAGAACTCTCTAGATCTAGTTGAGATGGACCTATGTTGAAGTTTAGTCAGTAGGGAAGATGATAAATTCATTAGGATGACTACCACCAAGAGTGTAAGAACTCTCTCCTAAAGCTAGTTATGATTCCATGGCCCTTGATGAGGCCAAGAAATGGAGTTTCTTCCTAAGAGGTTACTTAGGTCAAGGTGGGGGTCATGACTTTAAGAGCCAACAATAATTACCTTCCTTTGGAATTGGGGAAAAACAGTTGATAATAAATAATAGATAAGACAAAAAAAGCTAAAACATTGATATAATATGAGAAAGCAAACATAAGCATGAGGATGGCAATATGTTTTCATGAATAAGATATGGATTAGATAAACATGATATTAAAGACACACATCAATATTCTTAAATCTTTAGGAAGACAAACATATGATATTAAGGATGATACTCATATAAAAGTCAAGTATGGGACGAATCAACATGGACATATTAATTCAAGATTTAAATAAGCCATTAGTAAAATAACATTTCAACCAAAATTGATAATTAATTGACAAGGCAATTAAAATACAATAAGGCAATTTAAAATTAACTACATATGGATAATTAACATTTTAACATTTAACCATACATTTTAACATTAGAAATACAAATGCCAAATCTCAAAATCAAGGCACAAATTGATAATTTAAGAATTAACAACATGATTAAAAATAACAAATTAACATCATAATTAGAATTAATAATATACTCAAGATATAACATTTAACACATTTGGAAAATAACCACACAATTTAAGATGTAATTAATAATTAAGATTAAGAGCTAACAACACAATTAACCATTAATTAATAATCAACAAAACATAAAATTAACCACATGAATATTCAAGCATAACAAATAAAATAAAAACAAAACACGCAGGGGGGGGGGGTGCACAAGCAGTTATGGTTCAGTAAAAAAAAACAAAAGGAAATTAATTGGGCCAGAACATGGGGTGCTGATAGAAAAAAGGGGGCGCAAGGCCCAGATTGGAAAATAGTAAGGCAGTAGGCGAAAATAAAAATGACCTAAAGGTTGATCCGCAGGATCGAACCCAGGTCGTTGAGGTGAAAGTGTAATGGCAAGGCAAGGGTAATACCGTTGGGACGGCTGTTTCATCCGGTTAATAATCGCTTCCGTTAATTAATAAACCAACAAAGACAATGAAAATTAATGAAATAAAACGCGCGCAGTAGTGTACATGGGGTAGTGGTGGCATGTATTACGTGATATAATTGGCATGTGATATTAATAATGCACTAACAGATAAACATAAAAGCAACCAACCAATTAGAAACTGCGCATGGAAGATGAAAAACGTGCAGCCATAATACAAAAGCCATAGCAACCAATTAATTTATGAAAAACGCATGGAATTGGAAAAAAAAGACATGCATAACATTAAAACTGTTATCGTGTTTTATTTACAATGTCAACATAAAACTCAACCTCACCCCAATCTAACTTAATCAACACTTAACCAAATAACATGAAATAAAACACCAAATTGAAGCACATTTCATGAAGAACACGATGCAGCCAAAAGCTAAGCAAGATAATGATCAAGATATGAGCAGTGAGCAATGAAAAACAGGGTCCAACAAGATATTCAGTTTAAGAAAAAAACAATCAACTTTCTGTTTCAATAAGCGATCCAAACACACTAATTCCAAACAGCAACATGATAGTGACCAAACCTTGAACTCCCACATACGAGTGAACCAAAATAATAAGAGCTCAACAACAACTTAAATGAATAAACCAAAGCAGAATCATGCTTTAAGACAAATAATTCATGCAGATTGGACATGGCAAGGCACGAAAAACACAATATTAATCATGTTATCAAAGACATTCACTTGAACTGGTGTATAAACATGATATAGTGAGCAGAAAACAAAGCAACCAACATTAAAAAATACAATCATAAACCAGAATTAACATTCAAACGAGACCTAAGGTTATGACATTTTAGGGATAGTAACACTTATCATATATTGTAGAGACAACCTGATTTTACAACACAACCCACGCAAAAACATTTTCAACACATACATGTTATGCACATAAGGTGGATAGCCAAGAAGCTCATACAATATAAGATGGCAAAGTGATAGCATGTAACTCAAGTCACTAACCACTACACCATGAAACTTAAGAAACTGATATGGTTATGACCTCCTATAATATTACCAACATGTCACTAACAAGTAGGTACCAATACATCACAAACAACATCAAAATCTTAACAGCCCTAAAGTTAAACCAAGTTACATATTACAACATCAAAACCGTATGCACATATTCAACATAGTTTTGGTTTTAAAGGTATAAAAAGAGAGAGACCAACTACTGTTTCAGAATCACCTTATATAAAACTCCTCATAACTCAAACCATTCCACATAAAATCTCAACAGTATGTAAAATAAAGGCCAACACACATTATGCATCATGAGACAACATGATATCATGGCATCATCCTAAACAGAAACAAGATATGAACATAGTAACACCAACATTCCAACCAAACAAACTTCGTGACAAAGCTAGCCAACATGCTTCCAAAACGAACTCATACATGATATTTAACACTAGGGCAGCCATGGAGTTTTCTCAAAACAACTTATCATGAAGTTCATAATAACATTATTCCATACAAACACAACATTATAGCAAACAGTATGGTAACTATTGACTAATGCATATTCATTCTAACATGTAAATAAACATGGTAAAGGAGAGTTTGAGAAACTTACCTCTTTTCCACGCAAGTTGCAAGAATTTCCTCTCTTTCTCAGCTAGCTCACGTTCTCTTTCAGAAGACAAGTTTAGAGTGTTTTTGTGCTTGTTGTTGGTGTCTAAATGAAGTGGAGAAAGGATCCTTTTATAGGGAGTTTAAACTGGTCTGTGAGAATGATTAACCAACATGCTAAGGGTTTATCTTGAGAAGAAAAATCAATGGAAAGATGGCTTGGCTGTTCTGAGCAACATGGAGCCACGTGAAATCCTCTTTTATGCCACTAGGTCAGAGAGAAATAGCATGTTCTTGGCTTGTGTCCTTTGGTTCAAGGTAGTGTATGAAGGAAATGGTTTAAGGTAGCTTGCAAAGGTAACTATGATAGTACAAAAGCAACAACACTTTGCAGCGTGTTTTAAGGGTTGAAGTGATGTTGAAAAAGGTGGTAAGGGGCTCTGCAGAGTGTACTTGGAAAGAGGGAAACGAAATTCAAATTTAAAATGGTGTTCTTGGTGCAACAACCATTTTCGTGTGGCCATATTGCTCAAATGATTTCTCTTAACTTAATGATCCAATTTTCATGCTCTTAGGTTCAAATGAAAGCTCTTGTATAATACTACAAGTTTGATGTTGGAAGATAGATGAAATAATGCTTGAATTGGTAGCAAAATCCCTCACAAGTCGTGTCCTCCAAACTGCCCAAAAAGAACTTAGAAAAAATTCTAAGTTTTTGAATTTGACAATTTCAAATGCCCTTCTTGAATAATTCATAACTTGAGAATGGTTTATCCCCTTGAGATGTTCCACACATGGTTGGAAAGCTCTCATCAAGCTCTACAACTTTCATTTGGGACTCAAGACCTGAATCCAAATGGAAAAGGGTGAAAAGTGGCGCCAAAGTTGAGAAAAAGAGTGATGGAAAATGCTGAAAAATTTTCTAAGTGTTGGTCAAAATGTCTTGTAAGCATCATAACTCAAAATCCAAGCATTTTTAGACAAAAAGTCATATGGAACAAATTGAAGATCTTGGAAAGAGCTTTCCAATGAGCTTTGAGCCACTCCAATTGGATGTGTGGTTTAGGAGTTATGGTCCTTTCAAAATAGGCTATTAGGGGAAAAATCTCACAAATAACACCTTTCTTGGTCAAAACCCTACTTCTCTTGCAAGAAAGCTCATGAAACTTGATGTGGATACTTTTTATACTCCATGAGACAAAATATGATGATTAGAACCAATAATTCTTCATTTGATCCAAAATTCCAAAAGATTAGGGCTTCAGTCAAACCCTAATTTTGACTGAGAATGCACTGAGGTCCAAACTTGTAATCTTGCTTCTTCCTTCTCATCTAAAGGTCTTAGGAGACTCTTGAGGATGTTAACAACCCAATGGATCCAAGAACTAGGGCTTAGGAGACCATCTTGATAAAGATCAAAGTTTTTGGCTGACGAGTGCCACAGAAACCCTAATTGGAGGTGTAGTGAGGCTGAGGCTCAAACTTCTCTTGTTGAGGACCCATAGACCTTGGATTCTTGTTGAATGATGTCCCTTGAATGTGGATGGCTTCATATGGTAAGTGAACCACACAAATCTTGACTTGATAGAGCCAAATCCTTAATGACTTCTTCAGAGCAAACCCTAATTCCACAGTCCTTGCACTGGAGGTCTTCTATTGACTTGACTTGCTTCAAACATCTTGTGGAGCTCCATGGTGATATGTAAAACTAATTTGAACACAAAGAAACAAACTACAAGATATGGGTTAGTTCAAACAAATGCAAAGATGCTCCTAAGATGCACAAAAGCTGGATGATATCTAAGGGTAAAAATTTAGGGTACAACACAAGTCATTTGGGAAATCCTTAAAATCCGAAAGATGGATTGTCGACTCTGGGAACTTTTTAGAACCCTGTTCTGCAGATGAAAACCCATAGTACATACCTTCTGGGATGGGTAGACCATGGCTCCTTGCTCGTGATCTTCAAACATAGGCCCTCTCTTGTTTGTGTGTGCATATCTGTGAATATCTGTATATGTGTGTTTGTGCATACATTCGTCCATTCATGATAGCCTTTCGGTTTCAAGGAATTCAAGTGCCTTTTCCTTTGTAAAAACCAATAAAGATCATGGATTTTGAAACAAAACACTTCAGTTCCTTGAAACCATTTAGCTTGCATTAGCATGGCATCACATTTGCAGCCTTGAGTCTCATCCACCCTTTGTCTCTAACCCAGTTGACTTCCTGAAGCCATCATTGGACTTGAAGTAGCTTTTGAGGGAGCATGAATTCAGAAGAGCAGAGCCAGTTTGTGACCAGAGCGGATTTCGACTTGTTGAGAAGCCAGTTGGATTAGATTGTGGCAGCCTTGGCAAAGAGAGATGACAATATTCAGGGTATGTTCGCGAACAATGTTGCCCAAGCTCAACCTGTGCAGATTCCTGTTGAGAATCAGGTTATACAAGAACATGCTATTGTCCGAGATGGGCATTCCTCTTCTGTTGATGCTGTGGAGTATCGTAGCTTCGCATTCTCTGAGCTAGATTACCAACAAGTAGTCCCTGTGATGAAAACCAAGGATCCACGAGACGTTGAGTTAATGGAAAAATGTCGTGCCTTGGAAAAGAAGCTTGATACCATTAAGAGTCGTGACTCTACTGATCTGAATGCTTTAAACATATATTTGGTACCCGACCTTGTGATACCTCCTGAGTTCAAAACACCAAAGTTTGAGAAGTACAAAGGGGATAGTTGTCCGAAGCAGCATTTGGTGATGTTTTGCAGAAAAATGACTTCACATGTCCGTAACGACAAACTCATGATCCACTGTTTCTAAGACAGTCTGAGTGGGGCATCACTGAGTTGGTACATGCAGCTAGAAAGCAATCATATCCAATCATGGTCAGACCTAACCAATGCCTTTGTGAAGCAGTACAACTACAATATCGACCTAGCTCCCAGCCGTTTGCATTTGCTAGACTTATCTCAAGAAGACAATGAATCCTTCAGAAAGTATGCTCAGAGGTGGAGAGAAGTAGCAGCTAGCGTCCAACCATCACTCTTAGATAAGGAATTGGTTTATTGGTTTGTGGATACCTTGCAAGGCCCGTACCGAGAAAAGCTGTTTAGCATGGTGACATCAAACTTCTCTGATTTGGTAAAGGCTGGAGAGCGCATTGAGAGCGGTCTCAAGAGTGGAAAAATCTGAGGCATTTCAAACATCCCTGTTAGTGAGAGTGAATCAATTGCCAGTTCTCAAGAAGAATGGGAGAAAGAAAGTAATTCCACTTGGGAATCTCTCATACCTCAGCGCTCATGCAACTCAAGTGTTCAGAGTCAGCAATCTTTTGGGTCTCCGCGTCAGACGCCATTCTCTCCTCAGAGGCAATATTCTTCCCCAAATCAACTGTCCTACCGCCATCAGGCGCGACAGCATGCACGACAAAGTCCAAGAAAGCCAAAAAGGAATTTCACTCCATTTCCAATACCATACAGTCAGTTCTTACCAGATTTAATCAAAAGTGGATTGATAGTGCCAGAGGAGATAGATCCAACGTCTTTTCCAGACTCGCCGGGCTTTGACACCGACGTCCGTTGTGACTACCATGCTGGGGCACAGAGGTGTTCAACTGAAGATTGTAGAGTGCTTAGAAACAAGGTTCAGAATCTGTTAGACTCCGAGAAGATCTCATTCACACCTCAAGGCATTCAAATCAACAATCTTTCACCTAATCAAGAGGGTTCATCAGGCTCTGAAGTGGAAGAAATTGCTGAGAGTGGATGTGAAGACGATTCTCAGATGGATCTCGACAATCAACTCTGAAGATGGCTAGTTCCATGGCAAATCAAGAAGGAAGTTTCAATTCCCCGAAGCTGGAAATCTTTTGGCTGTTTAGCATTTTGTTGTATTTTCTTTGCATGTTTGAATTTATATTTGCTTATAAGCATTGTTGTACTTTCAAATTGGAAAGATTAATGAAATGTTTGTGCATCTTTTGATTAAGTCCATTCGTTTCACTCATTTACTTTTGTGTTCATAAAGACAAAAAAACAAAAACAGACGAATTTTTTTCCCATATCAATCCTTTTGTTCAAGCAAAGATTGGGGAGGATGACGAAAATGTTATCCATAATTGTTGTGGTGTGCTTTCGATTAAACCCTTCCGAGGATGTAAGGCATTGTTTCAATTCCCAAACACTGGAGAAATAAGGAAGATAATCCCTCGTCAACCCTTCAAGCCTAGAAGTAGGAGTTTTCTTTCTTTATACAAAAAACCCTTAAAATCTCAACCTTGGGGCATGGTAGTTCTCAGTTTAACTTGGTTACGCATTCGAACGCAAGTGCTTCATGCAAGACACCAGTCAGCTCTCTCAAATCAAATGAGTTAGCGTTGTACAAATTCTTCATCCAAGCAACAATAAGGAAGGATGGCTGAAAAATCCTTAATCAAATGATGAGCCGAGTCCTTTTTAAGGCAAAAGCCAAGAAAGATGGGAAGCCCAGAACTTTGCCTTATACAAAAAGAACTTGTACAACAGCCAAAAAAGGAGTTTCAAAGCAACAATCAAACAAAAAGGAGGTCCTAACCGCAAACGAAGAGAGGTATCATGACCTCAATCAAATCAAGAGAAGAGGTATCGTGACCTCAACCAGCAAAGACAAGGAGAAGTCTCAAAGATTAACCAAATTCTGCGAGGGAGTACTGAATATCCAAGGTGTCTAAATCATCATCAATGATCATCAGCTCGTTCCTAGTCTGTAGGAACCTGAATGTATAGCTTAAGCTAACTGAGCATAGGACTGGAGTTCATCACGAAGATAGGGTGGGACAAATAAACTTTGAGCCTTCATCTTTGTTTCATAAAACCGTGAACCAAGCCACGTTACAACCCTTAAAAGACCTAATTGAGGTAAGGTTGTTTTGAAAGCATACTACAACAAGGTTGATTAACCTGACTCCTAATGATCTTTGTTAGTTGTGTGTGTTGACCACTTCATCTGTCATTCTGTAAATGACCAGATCCACTTTGTTTTTTATTATTTAATCATTACACCATGTGTGTTTCATCAATAAAATTTGTTTTCAAAAGCTTGCATGAATTTTCGCATTGAAATTGCCAATTTTAAATGAACAATACTTGTTTGTAAAACAATTCAATATCAAGGAATCCCGGCAAATGCAGTCAGCTAGGGAATTTGATTTGATAAAGGAAGCTCAATCAGGGGCAACCAAGTGCGAATAATTTTCCAGTCCACCGTCCTAATAGCCAAGAATCAGGGGCAGAACTCTTCAAATTTTAGAATATTGGGGCAAGTCTTCTTGAGGTCATCTTACGGCAAGTTTGTTCCCCAATTGTTTCTACCATAATCTAAAAGACTTTGTATTGCGAATGCAGTTGAACTGGGGCAGTTATGTCCAGGTTTATTCCTTTTCAAGAGTTTGAAGATATTGAAGCATCTGGTATTTCAATTCTTCTGTAAAATCCTTTTGATGACTTATCCTCACAAACTAGTTAATCAGAGGCAACCAGGTCGAGATTCAATAAATCTCTCAAAGGTCAACTAGTCTGGGACATCCCCTTCACAGATCAACCAAGTTTGTTCCCAGTTGTCAACAACCTGTCCGGCCAACTAGTTCAAGGACTTTGTCGTGCAAAGGCAGTCAATCAGGGGCAGTCAGGCTGAAATTCATGAATCTCTCCAAGAGTTTGAAGATATTGAAACACCTTGTATGCCAATTCTTCTGTAAAATCCTCTTTATGTATTCTTCTGACAGACCATGTACTCTGGGGCAGATGAGTAATGCAGAATTACTCAGCTTTTGTGGCGTCTCTACTAGCTCCCCAGAAAGTTGTCTCTTCAGCTAATCTTGGTAATTCTCAATGGATCTCTTATCTCCAGTGAAGAAATCAAGCTCATGATGACAATCCTAGTGAAGTCATGATGCTATACCAAGTGGAGTACTCTTTCCCTAGAGAAGGTCATAACATTGAAGTAGAGCTGCTTCATCTGCAAGTTCATCCCCAGTAATGTTCCAATCTGATGAGTTTGGTTGGGTATCCTTGTCGAGATGTTTATTTCATCTCCAGTCTCACTTCTCGTCTGTTTTGTCAGCATAAGCATAAGCATGGCATAAGCATAAGCATGGCATAAGCATAGCATCTTGGCATTTTGCTTTCTCCTTCTGGTGTTTACCTGTTTTGTTCACTTTGGCGTTTATCTCCCCAAGTGACTGGGTGTGTCTATTCTCTCCAATAGAGTTGTCAGCCCTAGGCATAAAATGCCCATCCATTCTTGAAATCCCCACAGAGTTATATCCTCGTGGATGATGGTTGTTTCAGTTATCTTTTCCACATTTGGATAAGATAAGTTCTCATTTGAGTTTATTCCTCAATTGGAGTCTTGTTTGGCCGTTTCTTTCTAGCTTGTTCCTAGATTGAACTTTGACCCCTGACAGGTGTGGTTCCTGAGCCCATCTTGAACGTGCATTTATTTTGCACTGTGTCTCGCAAGAAGAATCTTTTACAGATCCTCATTGAAGACAATTATTCCTCCAGCAGTGTTGTAATATCAACATCTCTTTGGAATTTATACCCAACAACAAGTGACAATCTCCTTGAGAAGCTTGTTTTGCTATCATTGCCTCTACAACGATAAGTGGCAATCTCTCTCCCGAGAAGCTTATCTGTCCTTGGTTTTATTCATATTTCTACAGTTACCAATGATTTTACCTTCAATCAGGCACTTTCCATCAACCTGTTTGATGTGATCCCTATTCTGGTTTCCTTTCCATCAACCTGTTTGATGTGATCCCTAGTCTGGTTTCCTTTCCGTCAACCTGTTTGATGTGATCCCTATTCTGGTTTCCTTTCCATCAACCTGTTTGATGTGATCCCTAGTCTGATTTCCTTTCCGTCAACCTGTTTGATGTGATCCCTATTCTTTTTTCCTTTGCGTCAACCTGTTTGATGAGATCCCTATTCTTATTTCCTTGCCATCAACCTGTTTGATGTGATCCCTATTTGAGGTTTTTCTTCCCGTCAATCTGTTTGATGAGGTGTTCCGAGATCAGGTTCCGTACCCTCGGATATGTGTTATTTCCTTTCCGTCAATCTGTTTGATGAGGTGTTCCGAGTTCAGGTTCCGTACCCTCGGATATGTGTTATTTCCTTTCCGTCAATCTGTTTGATGAGGTGTTCCGAGTTTAGGTTCCGTACCCTCGGATATGTGTTATTTCCTTTCCGTCAATCTGTTTGATGAGGTGTTCCAAGTTCAGGTTCCGTACCCTCGGATATGTGTTTTTTCCTTTCCGTCAATCTGTTTGATGAGGTGTTCCGAGTTCAGGTTCCGTACCCTCGGATATGTGTAATTTCCTTTCCGTCAATCTGTTTAATGAGGTGTTCTGAGTTCAGGTTCCGTACCCTCGGATATGTGTTTTTTCCTTTCCGTCAATCTGTTTGATGAGGTGTTCCGAGTTTAGGTTCCGTACCCTTGGATATGTGTTATTTCCTTTCCGTCAATCTGTTTGATGAGGTGTTCCGAGTTCAGGTTCCGTACCCTCGGATATGTGTTTTTTCCTTTCCGTCAATCTGTTTGATGAGGTGTTCTGAGTTCAGGTTCTATACCCTCGGATTTGTTTTGTTTCCTTACCGTCAGCCCTTGTTGCAACCATAATTGGTATTCCCCAAGAAGTCTAACCTTAAGTCCAGTCATCGCTGGCATCTTTCCTGTTGTTTAAAACCGCTCCTGCTTAAATCGTGTCAAGCTTGAACCCAAAGTCCAATTATCGTTGGCACCGTCTTTGGTTTGAATCAAGTCACCTTAGGCTTTTAAGATCTTGTTCTTGTTTGAATCGTGTCAAACCTAAACCGAGTCCTTGTTCGAATCGTGTCGGACATTGTCTCTTGTTTTAAGATCTTGTTCTTGTTTGAATCGTGTCAAATTTGAACCGAGTCCTTGTTCGAATCGTGTCGAACATTGTCTCTTGTCTTAAGATCCCGTTCCTGTTTGAATCTTGTCAAACTTGAACCGAGTCCTTGTTCGAATCGTGTCGAACATTGTCTCTTGTTTTAGGATCTTGTTCTTGTTTGAATCGTGTCAAACTTGAACCGAGTCCTTGTTCGAATCGTGTCGAACATTGTCTCTTGTCTTAAGATCCCGTTCCTATTTGAATCGTGTCAAACTTGAACCTAAAGTCCAATTATCGTTGGCACCGTCTTTGGTTTGAATCGAGTCACCTTAGGCTTTTATTTCAGTTTGTTCCTGCTTAAATCGTGTCAAGCTTGAACCTAAAGTCCAGTCATCGCTGGCATCCTCCATAAACGGAATCATATTTGTTATCTCAACTAGTTCTGGTACATGTTTTATTCATTAACCTCATTCACAGCCAAAAGGTCCAGTCACCTTTCATCATCTGACGCAGAGTTTACCTCTGTCTTTTCTGGCTTTTCTTGAAGATCCCGTTTGAACTCTTCAGTATAGGAAATCCCCAGAAAATCTTTGTAGGATGTCTTTCCTTTTATTTCGAACTGATCCCTTGTGGTGATCATGTCTTCTTTCTGGTTTCATGCCCAGTAAGAATGTGTCTTTTCCCCGGTATCGTCCGGTTACTTTTGAACCGCGTCGTCTACCTCCCTGGATCTTTCCCCAGTGGAGAACACCTCTTTGGTGTCTTATCTCCAGTAAGAATCTGTAGGGTTTTCCCTCAGTTTTTCTATCTCCAGTGTTTCCTTGGAGTCTCCCCAGGAAGTCTTTTTTGTCTGTTAGCTTGTATCCCCAGTGAGTTTACCTCATGGATACTAACCTTTATCCTTCCTCGGTGTTATCCACCTGTGTGTGTTTGCTTTCGTTATTGATTGCATTTTTGCACTATCATATCATCATACTAGAAGTTCATGGCATGTCAGCATTTGCATGTTCGTCGTTTGTCCTTAGCATCTGCATTCCATCTAAGGGCAAAATTTTCGGTTTCCTATATTTAAATACCTTTCACCTTAATGTCCCGAGGATTTCCATTCCTCGTGTCATCCGGTAAAGCTATTTAAATAGGGGCAACTGTTGTACCCCAAATTTTACCCTCAGATTCGTCGGCCTTTGTCATATCATTTTAGGCCAGCCTTTTCGCATTTTTAGTTAAACATCTCATTGATCATTAAGCAAGCACTTTTTGTCATTTTGTCTTTCCATTTTAGAATTTGTTCTTATTATCTTAAGATTTATTTAGAATTAACTTGGTTAATTTTGTTTTATTTTAGGTAATAAAATAGTGTTTTAACTTAGCTTAATTTCAATTCAGTTTATCTTTTTTACATGGTTTATACTTAATTTAGTTTATTTTTAATTATAGTTTTAATTTTTGACTTAACTTTAACTTTAATTGAGCTTTTTTTATTATTTTAATTTAGTTTTAATTAGATTAATTTTAATTCAATTTACTTTTAATTTTAATTTGATTAGATTAAACTTATTAATTTAGTTTAGTTTGACATTAATTTCTAATTTAACTTAATTTAGTTTAATTCAATTAATTTTCATTTTATTTCACTGTTATTATTATTAGTATTTATTATTAGTATTATTATTCTATTTATTGTAATAAATCATTATTATTATCTTTATTATTGTTATTTTATTGTTATCTTTTTTTTTAGTTTTATGATATTGTTTTAGCATCTCGTCTTATTACTTTTATTAAGTCCAAATACAACCATAAGTTTTGACCTGCTACCAACACATCACCAAAATCGTACAAGCAGTGAAGACAGGGCAGTAATTAGCACAATTTCAAGAAAAAACAAGCCATTGAGTCAAATAAAAGGTGAAGAAGAGCAGAGTTTTTCAATTTGAAGACATAGCAGAGGATTACACCATTTTGGTAAAAAACAACCTTTGAGTTTCAGAAAGTTGGTCAGCTTGTATCATACAACAAAATTTTCACCAAAACCTCAAACTGTACCAGTTGAACCGCCTGCCACATCTGTACCAACACAGAGCCATACATAACAAGCTTTCCACACCTGCACATCCGTCCAAATCTCGTACCATTTTCACCAAAACAGCACAATTACCCTGCCTTGCTTCAACACACAATGACTTCACAACACACCAAACGCACCACAGATGAACTGTCCCCATCTCAGACATGTGAATCTTGCTGCGACAACAAGGATAACCTCACCTGTAAATTGAAAGCAACTTAACAATAACAGCAAGAATCTCTTGATGGAGAGAGAGCCGAATAATTCAAATAAGGAGGAGAGAGTCGTATTTTAAGGGGGGTTGAAAACTCTTACCTGTGTCAAAACTCAGAGGAAAACCACTCACCACCATCTGTTTCATCAAAACCCCTTCAACATCCTTCACCTAAAAACACAATATCAGAACCGCACCCTCTGGACGCCACGGTTGTCGTCGTAATAACCTCATCCATCCGCCATCATTAAGTGTTATTATTTTCCATCATTTCCAATCCAAATCCACTGAGTTTCACCTTCGCCCAACTTCCACAACAACCACTTCCTACAAAACCCTTCCATCCTTAAATCACCTTACCCTCCAATCTGCAGAACCTCCTCCACACCTTAATCACTCTCCACTCATCCTCTAGAACAAACAACTCACGACAAACCTTCACATAATCTCACTCGTTTTCCACCTTCAAAACTCACAACCTCTCTGTTGCCAACACCATGTTCCCTAGAACTCCGTGAACGCAACACAACCTTTTTCTCAACGCTGCGACCTCCATACGCATCAGTTTCTTCTCCGCCACCACGAACCATCACCCTTTTAACACTTCCGGTCACCACTTCATAAACCATCTCATCTGTCTTCACAAACCAACAAAACCAGAATCGCCACCCTTAAACCTTTTTTTTCTTCAGCTTCATTCATCTTCATCACCAACTCGTTTTCATCCATCAACATATCACCCACAAATCTTCAACAACCCAAAATCAGAACAGAGCCAAATTGATTCGAGAAACAAAGAAGAAGAAGAAATTGGTCCAAAATAAATCTGATTGACGAGTTGAACTCGAACAACACCAATCCAGAACCAGAAGGGCGCAGACGAACAGACGGAAAGAGATGGTGATGCACTCCTCGCCTCCGCCGTACAACAACCAACCGTCAACCGCCGTGATTGAGAGAAAGAAACTGCAGCGATAAAGGACGCACGCGAAGATAGACGATTTTTAGAGAAGGTTAGAACGGAATGGAAGAGTGATTATGGATCGAGGGAGATTGGGTTTTCCTTCCATGAGTTTTTTTGCTGCGTGGAGTTTGAATCTTTCAATCGTTCCATTTGCAGCTCTAGCCACTTTTTAGGTTTTTTTTTGTTCATGACCCTTAATAAACCAAACCGGGTCAAACGACCCAACACATATAACCCAACCCGATTTTGTGTTCTCTTCACGGGCCTGTAATTGTTTCCCCATTTGAAAAGCCCACCATTTTTTTAGATTAAGATTCAGTCTCTTGGATTTTAGTTTTAATTAAGAAGTTTGTTTTGATTATATATTAGTGTAGTGTTAGAACTAGTTAGTTGCAATTAGTAAGTTTTAGTTAGAATTAGAATTTTATTAGTTGATTAGCCTTCTATTAGAGTTAGAATTAATATTAGATCAAGTTAGTTTTTATTTATAATTAAAAACCAGTTTAGAGTTTTAATTAGAAATTATGTTAAGTTTTAATTAGATAATAGTTTTTTTTTAATTAGATTTTATTTTAGTCGGATATTAGTTATTTGGACTTAATTATTTAGTTAGACTAGGTTTAATTTCTAGTTTTAAATTATAAATTTAGTTTATTTAGTTTTTTAAATTTATTGAACTAGATTTAGAGTTTATTAGCTTTTAAGGTATTTAGTTTGTAATTAGATTTCAGTTTCATTAGATTTTATTTAATTATTGATTTAATCATGACTATTCTCATTTCGTCTCAGTTAATTTTTGATGTTCAATTTTAATTTAATTCTTGATGCATTTGCTGTATATATGTTGCCATTCACTTTACATTTGATATTCGAGATTTTCCTTTTTGGTCCTCTGCTCTGTTTACCCTCATTCCAAAGGAAAGTTCTCCTCCGTTGACTCATAAGTCAATAGAGCCATTTCCCCCTCGGCCTCATAAGAGCATTTTCCCTTTTTCTTGGCCTCATAAGAGCCATTGAATCATAACTTAGAATTAGGATAGAGTTCTTAAACTCTATGTGATTCTCATCATCATGAGAACTCACTTTCCCCCTCATAACTTAGACTTAGAGAGTTATCGTGAACTCTAAAATGAGCTCAGACTCATTTCCCCTTGGAACTTTGACCATAGTCAATGGTTCCTCTTTCACCCTTAGTTAGGTGAACTACGGTTACTCTGATTCTTTAGTCAGATACGTAGGCACAAGATGCGACGTCTTGGCGAGCAAACTAGTGTACATATCCTTTAGGTCTTTACCTTAGTACAGATTATCTTAGAAAGCAAACATAACTTAGCACAAACTTAGCAAGAGGTTCCTGTAGAGTACTACAGATACTTAGGGTGCTAATACCTTCCCTTCGTATAACCAACCCCTGAACCTTAGATCTCCCCCTTTTAGGTTTTTTTTACGATCTTGAACCTTTCCTTTGGATAAATCAAAGTCAGTTGTAAAAGAAATATGATGCAAGTTAATTAATAGCTTGTTATCCGATTTTCACCGCAACAGATACTCTCTGACTGTTTGCCATAATTTTCTTCATTTTTTGGGGACTGGGACTCTTCACATATTCTTTCTTTCTCCATTTGTGCGTCCTGTTTGTCATATGTGTATATTGATTTTGGATCTAATCCACTTGCTTTTGTTTTATTCAATCCATTGCTTATCTGTGGGCCCGCCTTATTTTCTATCGAGACTACTTCCTGTCTGTTGTTATTCTCCTCTAACCCGTTTGATTCTCTCTCCGTAATGATGATGCAGCAGTTTCCTCTCTTTTCTTTTGGTCTATCTCCATTCTCCTTATATTGACTACAGGCGTTTTTGTGGGTCATTTCCTCGATTTCTACTCCCTGATCCTCTTTGACTGCTTCACCCTCTCTGACTTCCTGAATATCATCTCTTTCTTGGTTTAATGCTCCTTCGTGCCCCGCGCCCTGATTATTACCTCCCTCATTTTGATACTCCTTTTCTTTTTCGATGATTTCAAGTATCTTTTCAGTTTTTCTAGCCTCTACATCTCCCTCCCCGCGCCCTTCGCCATCTTCACTTTCTCTGCCTTGCAATAATAGCTCATAATTATGCATAATTTCCAATTCATCATCTTCCTCCTCTATGGAATCCATGGATGGAGGAATGAAGGACGTATCTGTACTTTCATTTTCCGACTCAAACCATCTCCTCATTATTTCGCTCCTGCTCTCAGGGAAATTTGAGTTTCTGTACTCACAGACCTCCTCTGTCACTCTGATATTGAACAATTCATTATTGATCTGAATTTTAATAACTCTGTTAATAAACTCAACATAAGGAGTTCGCATGTATACTTGCGCCACATCCAGCCTCTTTTGATCTTCTGTTTCATAATCTATCTTGATTAAGCTACCAAATTTTGTTGTAAGGATGACGAACACATTTCTTCTCCAAGCATGTATCGGTAATCCATACATTCTACACCATATATATCTCACTCTCGTTCCATCTCTAGGTTCCCATGCTCTAATTATTGAGAACCATTGCTCGAATATTTCATGAGATTCACTCACAATTGTTTTGAGATCTTCACCTTCATCTGCCTTTAGAAACACCATACCGCCTCTCATCGGTATAGCTCGAACACTTACTATTCCCTTGTCTACCATTTTCTGTTGGATTGCATCCATTTCTTATGTATTTCGAAGCCTTCCTACCAGCCATACCTTTGCCCATTAGAATTATTCTTCTCTAATCTTGACAGACAACCCTCCATTATATGAATCATCCATCCTCTGAGCTTCATGTTGGTGTTTGGGTCTCCATGCATGTCTTCCTTCTGCGTTCTGATCTTTATTCGTTTTGTCTGTCCCTCTGATTACCTCTGCATATGTTCTTCCAGCCTCTCTCAAGCTCTGATGCTTCTCGCTGCTCACCGCTGATTTCCTCTTTTCTTTTACTTGACCCTGCTTTCTTGATCTTGCTCTTCCTTCTAAGTGGTTATTCTTTAAGTTTAATCTTTTATTTGATCTATCCTATTTCACTAGATTTACCCTTGCTTTATACGAGCCGAACAAAATTTCTTTTAGATTGTACTCCATCCAGGTTACGTCTTTAATCCCTTCATACCTAACGAAAGCGCACACTTTTCCTTCCCTGTTTCTTTTTCTGGCGATGTACACGCCACTCACCCTTCCCCACTTTTCGAATACTTTTCCTATCTCTCTTGAGCTTAGGTTTTCTGGGATATTACTCACATAACATGTAGTTATTTGCTCTGTTTTAGCCTTGTTATTCTCGTTTATGCCTTTTTCCAGTCTCTTATCTCTCCTTTTTCTTCCTCTCACTATGGTCCATTCTTCTGCACCTCTCATCTTTTCTTTCCTTCTGATTCTTATAATATTAAGTGCCATGAAATGATAAAGCTGCGCTACACACATGCCTCAATTGGTCACAAATTTTTTTGAGTTAGAAAAAGACAAAAAACACCAGGGCCAGTAACGCGACGACACGTGTTGTCTCTACCAACCATGCATGCAGAAAATTTTGCACTTCCTCCATGCACCATTTCATGCTTAGGAACCATGGTAGAAAACAACAAAATTTGACAACTCATAACTCACTCAATATTCCATCAAATCATGCAAAATAATATACTAAATTGAAGCCCACGAAACATAGAAAAACAATACACTATTAATTTCTCAAAATAACAGCTCTAACTTGGTGAAAATTAGCACGAAAGTCACAGATTCAAATTGAAAATCACAAAATCAAGAACAACACATAAACTTAAATTCCAAGATTTATGGTGTGCCATCATTTCAGGACTTCCAAATGCAATGCATGAGCAATATTTTAACACCCTAAATCATGTGAATCTAAGTATGAGAGCCATGGAATTTTTAGAGATTCTTACCAAGTGGAGAAAGTCCACCACTTCTTGTGATACTTCGCAATTAAGAAACCCGGAAAACTTTGATGCAAGGTCTTGGAATCTCCCTTAAGCAAAATAAATGCTTAACCTCTTCAAATCTTGAAAAAATTGCAAATTGATAATGGAAGAAGATGAACTAGTAGGTGATGATTCAATGGTTATAGTTGAGTATCAATGCAACCAGTAGCTTCTACTCCATGAGATGACGAAAATGGTGAAAGAATTCCAGAAAAAAAACTCAAGATGAGTGAGATCTTGGAAATGGAAGTTGTGGGTGTGAAATTCGTTTTTTGATCTATTTGCTCTCTAATGGTGTAACTAACTCCTGTTAGAAGGTGAATGAGAGTTTATATGGTGGGTTAGAGTATGGTTAAAGGCTTAAGCATGGTTAAAAGTTAGTTAGAGGTGGTTTAGTGAAAGTTGGAAAAATGAGGGTTTATGGTGGTGTATGAATTTTACTATGTGGGTGGTGTATTTTAGCTACCATGGAGTGTATTATGATGATAATAATGGTGTATGATGATTGTTAGTAAAGCCAACATAATTTGCTTACCAAATTTTGTAACTTGAAAAATGGAGTTTTTATGGTTTATGGCATGGAAAAAAGTTCATGAAGGCGACTTTATAGATGAATTTCTTGAAGGATAATGAATCAATTTGCATGATTTTGATGTCATTGAAAAAATGGTATTTGATAGAACAAAGTTGATGTAAAAAAGAATTGGATTTGAGGTCTGGAACACCATGAAAAATCTTGTTGAAAACATGATCACAAAACTGAATTTTGGGACTTAGAAAAATTCTGAATTTTTTCATTGAACAACTTAATAATTCCAACTTTGATTGATCATAACTCTTGATCTAGAAATTCAAATGAAACATTCTTTATATGGTTGGAAAGCTTGGAATTCATGCTACAACTTTTATCTCCAAAAAAATTTCCAAATGAGGCTTGGATCATAGAGAAAAATGGCCATAAAGTTGGTTGCATGCATGCAAAACTTTCCCAAAATGGAAAGTTCTAAAACCCTTGTTTTCCAAAAATGGCAACTTTCCATAATTCTTGATTTTTCTTTATTCATTTGATAATTCTTGACCAAATTCCACTTAAGGACCATATTTGACATGATGAACATGAGTTTGACCTAAAAAGTCGAGAGTTGACTTTTTTCCGATTTGTTTGATTTTCAATCATTTGACTAATTGAAATCCTTCTGAATGAGGTTGTGAATCAAATGAAATGTCTTGGCCTTGAGGAGCCTCATTCTCTTTGCTTTGAACAATTCATACCTTGGAAACCTCTGATCCCATGCCTTGGAAAAATGATGTATGTGTGATGCTTATGACCTAAATGCATATGAAATGTGAAACATAAACTGCTTATTGAGAATAAATTAGAGGGCAAATTTTGGAGTGCTACAAGGTCAACACATATATTTTATAGGTCGACTCATGTGCTGCATTTATAAAGCATGTAGGCTCTGTTAGATGTGTCGCCTTTACAGGTCGATACATGACCTGCATAGGTTGACATATGACTTGCATAGGTCGACCTGTACATTAGAAATATTGAAAAATTTCATTTTCTCCATTCCTTTTTCTTCATACTTGCTAACATATATATACTTGTTACATGCATCATTTTTTTCAATGAGTTTGGTAAAATCATAAACGAAACCTGGAACATACAAAGAATCTTCTTCATCTTCAACCTTGATTTTATGCATACACAAAAAAAATACACATAATCATTAATTGTTTGGATGCCATATAGAATCAAGTCGATAAGGTCCAATTTATCTTGTGGTATTGTAAATTAGGTTGAGATCTTTGAGGGTTTTCAAATAAGAAAACCAAGGTGGGGTTTTTCTTCAAGATCAAAGTGGGGATTTGAAGGTTCAAGAAAATATTACGCATATTTGGATTCAACCGAGAGAAGTATTTGAAGAGTTGTGGTTCTTGTAAAGGAATAGCGTTAGACGGTGAATAAAATTGGTAAATCTTGGGTTACAATAATTCACAATTTGTATTCGATCGAGTGAAGGCTTTGAAGAGTTGCGGTTCTTGCAAACGAGTAGCGTAAGACAGTGAATCAAATTGACATTGTTGGGTGACTTGATCAAGCTCAGATCAAAGGAAGAGAAAGTGTTAGGATCAACATCAAACTTAGGGTTTGTAGGGTTGCATTATATTTCTCTTATAAACTATAGTTTGCAAAATAATTCACTATCTCAATTCGAGTTCGAATTAAAGGCAGACATACCCATAGCGAGGCCGATTGGGGAACTGTCTAAACAAATACTTGTGTACTCTCTCTCTCTCTCTCACATTTCGTTTGCAAATTGTTGAGTTCATCATTTGTGCGATTAATTCGTTTGGTAAATTCTTTTGAAAAACATTTTGTTGAGTTGATCACAATTCTTTAAATTGTGGTTGGATTTTAAGATCAATAAAACTATACAAATTTCCAAACAAAATTGATTGCACACAAGGTGTTCGATAATTTGTCTCAATAGTATTTTTGTGTGATTTATCATTGGATATATCATTGCTTGTTAAATAGCTTTCAAAGAATTGTAATTGGCACATATTGATTGAGTTGCTTATCATTATCTTCGATTGGTTTTCATATACGCATATTCTAAATTTTCGATAGCGGTTCGGTTTAAACAAATTCATATAAGTCACTTCCGCTAGCCATTTTTTAAAAACAGTTTTGGTAAAGAATTTTTTTATTGGGGATTTATTCACTCCCTTCTAGGTAAGTCACATTCGTCTAACAACTAACAAAGAGTTGTGAACATGAGATAGATAAGTTCAAGAAGGTGCTGATGAATGAGTTTGAGATGTCTGATCTAGGAAATATGACATGTTTTCTAGGGATGAAGATTATGTACTCTGAGAAGGGTATCATTTTGTATAAGCTGAAGTATGAACTTGTGCTTCTGAAGAGATTTGAGCTGCTGAATTGTAAGGCTGTTGTCACACCTTCTAAAACAAATCACAAACTGAATTCTGATCCCGAGGGTGATGATATAGATGCTACAATCTTCAAGCAGTTGGTTGGCTCTCTGAGGTATTTGTGTAATACCATACCTAATATTTGTTATGCAGTTGGAATGGTTAGTAGGTTCATGAATAAATCGAAGTGGCCTCATTACCAAGCTGATGTCAGGATTCTGAGGTATATTAATCAGACTTTGAAGTATGAAGTTTTGTTCTCTTCTAGTGAAAAGGCTAATTCATAGCTGATGTGTTACTCAGACTCTGATTGGTGTGGAGACAGAGTTGACAAAAGAAGTACTTCAGGATATTTGTTTAAGTATCTGTGAGGTCTTATTTCTTAGTGTTCCAAGAAGCAACTAGTTGTTGCTTTGTCAGCCTGTGAAGCTGAATACATTGCAGGTGATGTGGCTGTATGTCAAGCTGTTTGGCTTCTGCATTTACTGCAGAATCTAAAGATCAAGGTAAATAAGCCTTTGAAGTTGATGATTGATAACAAGTCTCCAATCAATATTACAAAGAATTCAATGTTGCATGGGAGAAGCAAGCATATTGAGACGAAGTTTTATTTTCTAAGAAGTCAGATTCAGAATGGAGTGCTAGATGGTATGCACTGTAACATCCAAAAGCAACTAGCAGATGTTCTGACGAAAGAGATTAAGACGGATCAATTTCTCCACTTGAGGGATATAATTGGTGTTGTTAGTTTTGATTAGCTGAATATGAATTAAGGGATGGTGTTAAAAGTAATTCATATTCAGTAGTAGTATTAGTTTTGTTAAATTTAACCTAGCTAGTGTAGGTTAGCATTTTGCCTACGTGGCACTTTTGTTTATCTATATAAACAAGTGTAGCTGTCAATATTGTAGTGACGTAACCATTCACTAGAAGAGTAGTGGAATTTTGTAAATTTGATTCTCTTTCTTCCTCCATCTTTATCTTCTTCATCTTGTGCACTAATATATTGACATAAACATAACATGTGACTTTACATACAATCAATCACAATTTTCTTTATTAACTAAAAAATAAAAATATAATTTTCTCTCTCATTCGTTATCACAAACACTTTATAATTCTAATTAAAAAAGAAATTAAATTTTAAATAAATTAAAAAATATCTCTCTTCTTATTAATTATTTTTATGAATACAGATATAGATATGTTTGAAAAAGAATTTTTTGTGCTCAATAGAGTGAGTGACTAACGGAAAGAATTGAGTAACTTTGGTGACCAAAAACAAAGAGCGCTTTAAAAAGTTTATTTTTCTCTCTGGATTTTTATCAAACACAAAGAGCACAATTGAATTGAAGAAGAAACGAAACCCAAATAACAAAATGCATTCATTCGGTTACAGAGCCAATGCTTTGCTAACATTTTCGGTTACGATTCTCGCCCTTATGTGCGCGATTTCCTCTCTATCTGACTCACTCAATTCCCCATCTCCTTCTGCACAAGTCCAGGTACCACAGATCTGTCATTCAATAACTCTTTCAATTTTTTCAACCGTTTTTATTAACCTGTGTTTTTGTGCGTGTAGGTGTTGAATATCAATTGGTTTCAGAAACAACCAAAGGGCAATGATGAGGTAATTCCCGTTTGTTTTATCACTTTTAGGTTTGACTTATTTAGAATTTCAATTGTGGTTACTTTTTTTTATATGCATTTTATTCTGCAATTAGGTTTATGATAACTGTCTCAGATGTCAAACAACTTATAGTTGTTGCTGATGGTTTTCCTTTTGATATAGTAAAGATCCGAGTTGTTTTTTGGGAAGAACTAGTTATGATGGTGATAGGAACTAAGATTTTATTTTAACATAGTAGAGAAGAGTTCTCCTGTTCCAGTATATGTAAGGAACCCAGTTTATGACAATGAAACAGTAAAGAAGAGAGAGAGAATAATGCCCGATCGTCACTATGGGATTGAGGAGAACATTGCAGTGGGGCATCAAGAATGGCCCAAAACACTTATATTTAAAATGTAATTATAATTGTTAGTGTTCCACATCAAAAATTGTCGCAGCTTGAAGTGGTAATGCCTCATGAGGCGGAAGATGCACCACCATTCAATGTAGCACGTGTATTGATGTGTTGTAAATTGGTAATGCATCTTCCGTTTCATGAGGCATAGCCACTTCCGGCTGCTGTTCTTGATGCACTGGCAATTCTTGATGCGGCAATAACGATAGCCACTTCATTCAACGTTAATAAATAATTAATAAACAATTGTAATTACGATTTAAATATAGAAAATTGTTTCTTATATGGTGCTGCTGGCCATTCTTGATGCACAACTGCGATATTCTCCTCGAACCCATAGTGCCGATTAATCTGTCTCTCATTGCTTGCCAAGTCCTATTGCTACTCCTTAATATATTAAAGTTCCAATCCTCTATGATTCGATTCGGGCTAGAAAGAGTCGGTCCGGGAATGAAATTTAAGAAAAAAAAAGTACCTAAAAGTCGATGTCTGATCTTAATTTTAAACCAAATTCATCAATTTTTCATATATTATTTTTTGCTTATATTTCATTCTGGCATATGAAAGGAAACCACTCTCATAGGTGCTCAAGGAAGGGTGTGATGTGAACCAAAGAGAATCTGAGAAATTAGATCATTAGAGAGTAAGCAAAGAGTTCTCTCAAATCCCATGCCTCCTTCTCTACCCCTTGCCTTATTTGTGAAGTAATATACCACCTGTTGAAGACTCTCACTCCATAGCTCTTTATGATTTCCTGATGTATTGTATAATTGTATTTAGTGCCAAATTTCCTTTTTATTCATCTGATTTTTGTTACTTTTACATTGTGGCTTTGGTTGGGAGTTTGGAAGGAAGAAGGTTTCAATAGAGAGAAGTCTTGCACATTATTTGAAAGAATGTTTTTGGAGATAATGATGATTGAATTCTTATGATTAATATAGTTTAATTGAGAGTATTATAATAACATGGAAAGAATTTGAAGAATGTTTATTAATATTTCAAAATCCCCCTCCAATACTTTTTTTAGTTCCTCCATGTTAGGGGGGTTTTGTATTGTGAAGAAAAATAAATTTCTGCATTCAAGTTAGAGGGCTATCCTTTCTTCCCTTTACTCCTTCCTTTTCCTTCTCTCTTAAACTCCCAAACAGAGCCAAATAATAGTATAATAGAACTTTGATGGTCTATACCTCCCTAGCCAAAGACTTTAACTCTATTTCAAATGATAAGATATGCCTCACTCCCATTCTCTTTATTTATTTTCATCAAGCCTTATTTCATCAAATCACTTCCAAATTGGCGGGCTTTCAATATAATTGCTTCGAATACTTGTTGGAGTGTCCATGTTTTTACATACAACAGACTAAGGTGGGGTACTTGTGTTGTGTGTACATGAAACAGTCAAGATCAAAGCTTGAAATAATTGGAAAGATCATGCAGGTTCCAGTCCACATGATATTTTTTTTGGCCTAAATTCATTTTTAATTACTTGTATTTTACGTATATTTTTCTGCACAAGCTCTAAATCTCAAACTGCCATACAACATTGTGATCTGAATGTCATACTGGGTCATTGTCATATACCATATTGTTTGTATCCCTTTTTCTTACATTCAAATGTCATCTTATTCATTTTTCTATCTGAACCGATAGCATTATTATTCTTGCAGATCAGTGTTACACTGAATATTTCAGCAGATTTACAGTCTCTGTTCACATGGAACACAAAGCAGGTTATTGATTTCAAATTACATTTTTCATTTAAATGTTGTCTTCTTTCCGGAAAGTATAAACGCTTACAGAAAAGATCAATATCAGGACTGGATAGGGAAAGAGTGGAAACTGATTTTGGTTTTGCATCTTTTCTATGCTTTCAGGTTTTTGTCTTTTTAGCAGCTGAATATGACACGCCAAAGAATTCCTTGAATCAGGTATGATTTGGTTAGTTTGTTTGCAACTTCATTTGATATGTAAACACTAAGTTTAAGCTTGCCAGCTTCTTTTTATAAACATAGATCAAAGAGAAAAGCAATGGTAATAGTGGGTTGGTCATTGATGAATCTTGAATTTCCATTGTTGAGGTAGCATGTTCTGAGTTTGTTTGCACTATTCATGATTTAAATTTTAATGTCACTCAGATGGCTGTGGTGTCGTTGCATGTTATACATTGATACTGCATTTCTGTCATCTTCGAATATATGCTGCTCACTCTCATGAGATGCAATTTTATAGATATCCCTGTGGGATGGTATCATTCCGTCTAAAGAGCATGCCAAGTTTTTGATTCACACATCAAATAAATACCGTTTCATCGATCAGGTATATAACTCTTCAAGAAAGTTTGTCGAATGAGAATTGCTTCAGACTTCTTTACGCTTTAATTTTGCCGTTTTTTGTTCCAGGGAACCAATTTGCGTGGTAAAGAATTTAACTTAACTCTGCACTGGCATGTAATGCCAAAGACTGGAAAAATGTTGGCAGATAAAATAGTAATGCCAGGTTACCAATTGCCCAGAGAATACAGACGATGATGCCTTCTTGTCATGTTAATGTTTTCTCTGTAAATTTAGCCTTTTCTGTAAGGGATATTAAAGGTTCCTTCAAAGAACCAGAATCGATAGGGGAAAATAGCTTTTGAATACTTTTCTTTTTTTGAGAAATAGCTTTTGAATATTTGAGTATCAGGAATTTCTTGCAGTGTTTTAAAGCTTATTATTGTTCTCCTTTAAACAAATCATGTCATAAAGAATCCATTGAATAATCTCAACTATCAACTAAGTTGGATTGACGCCACAATTATCATCAAATAACTTATTTTCTGTGTAAATTAATTGAATCAATTTTGATAAATTTGAATCCAAGTTAGTACATGCTTTAAACAATGTCTCCGCATAACATTCTGAATATCAAATTGGTGATTTATTTTAACTATACAATAGTATATAGAGAACTCTAAAGTTACCTATCACACAAAAATAATTTTTCTTAGCAAACTTCTTTTTTAAACAAAGAAAGACTTGAACAATTTTTTTAAATATAGCATATTATTATATTATAGAATAATTAAAATTAATAAAACGGTGTACCTTACAAAATTGAAGAGATTATCGTTGGAGAGTGTGAGCATGAGAAAATTACTATCTTAATTGTCGTTTAGGATTTTTAGAGTATTTTAATTGTCTAATTGGAAGACACTTAAATAATTAAACGACTGACCGTAGGAACCTCTCATTAAGCTTAATTGAATGGTCCAATTAATTTATTTAGTGTTTAATAACAATAAAACATAATATTATTAATTAATAATTAATTATGTCAATCAAATTTAATTAATTAAATAGTTAATCTAACATTCTCTCGTTTGGATGACAATAATTAATTATTAAAAAATATTAATTTTAACATTAGGACATTAATAATGGTCAAAACATTAATCAATAAAAATAAAATAAATTTAAGCGCTGTAAAAATTGTATCAGATAGGGAAGACAAATCATACATGTTAAAACTCACAACTTTATATAAAGAATGATGAATTTAGAGTAACATTTAAATTAAGAGTAATATATTGTAAAGAATGACCCAAACATACAAAAATTGATAAACTCTCACTAATCCAAAATATCATAAGACTTACTCATGTGTATAAAATCTATGGTTAGTGATTATACTAATGAGTTTTAAATTATAGGTCATACAATATTCACATAGATCTAAGAATAGTAATTACATATAGGGATACCCTATTACGAGAGTAATTACATTTAATTATAAATAACTTCATAACACAATATCATACTCGATAGGAGTATTGATATTTACCCATACTTTCATATTATCACCTGACAAATATGAACTATTGAAGATCGAATAACACAATATTATTGTGTGCTAAAAAAATGTTGTGTCTTTTTAATATCGACATAAACATCAAATTATGATGTTTCTTGAGATTAAGAGATTAATATATATCTCGGTATAATAGAATAAAATTTCTTAGAGTCATAATACATTTTGAAATCTTTTTAGAACATGTCATATTTTATAACGCACACAAAAATATATGACAATATGAGAATAATAATCTAAAATTGTTTAGATTATATAATTAAGTGCACATGCACTCCCACTAATCCAATAGAATAAATATTTATCAGAGTCTATTAGTATTAAATATTCTGATTATATAATAGTATACTAATTTTATTTTAATGCAAAACTATAGAGAGAAGTTGTATAATATATTATAATTAGAGTTTTATAAACTCAACCACATATTTTGCACGTAAATAGAATATATTATTTAGATAATTTCATATAAAAGAATATGACTGTCATATAAAAGATTTACCATTTTTTGAGTGAGATCAAATTCATATAATTTAAAATAGAATATAAAGTTATATACAACATTTTAATAATTCACTCGAAACTCAAATGCTACAACTATTATTACACACATTTGAGAAACATATTATGTAATATGCAACGGAAAAAACGAGACTTTAATTTATTTAATATTAAAAATATAACAAAAGTAGTCATAAATTTTCATCAATACCATAAAACTAAAACAACCTCGATATAAGTATGGAATAATATTGTTTTAAACAAATAATATTTGTTTCTCATTTCTATATAAATGACATGGTAAATTCTTCCACTTGATAGAAAAAATAGTTGAAATATTAATCTAAGACTTCTAAAATATTTAAACAAATGCTCAAATATTTTCTCTATCACACACTGATCATGTCAAATAATGTCATATTGATAAGGTATGTCAATCACTTACACAATAAAAAAGAGAATTAAAATTCATTTTAAAATATTAAATATAAATGATAAAGTGTTACATGTCTTTAAAATAATTTCTTAATTCTCAAATAGTATTTTCAATAATTCTAAATAAGAAATATAAAAATGTACAAATATTATATCACCAAAATATTCTAATACTGATAGGATACGCAAACCATAATTTACATAATTTTAAATTGCAAGTGCATTGAACAAAAAAATTATATTAGTACCAACACACCGATAGGGTATAGTTATAGTCAATATAATTTGTATTATAATAATTAAAATAAATTTAACTATTTTTCTAAACAAAATTTGTATAATTATTCCCACAATAGGTGAGTTAGAATAATACAAATTATATAATAGTTTAAAAATATTTAAAAATAATAATTACGACTAACCTTAAATTTTTTTTACTTGCATCTTTATTTGTAGAGTATTTGAACCTCAATGAATTTCATTCTTGTATATATATTGAGTCTATGATTACTTTTAGAACATCATAGTTTGATACTATATCATTTTATAAAGAGCAATATGATTTTAGAACTTTAATTTTGCTCTAAAGAATGGTCCAAAATAACTATAATAATTTAATAACAAAAATTATTATAAAATCAAAAATATAATATCAATATAAAATTTATTATAATTAAAATAAATTTAATTATTTTATTAAACAAAATTTATACAATTATACTCACGATAGGTAAGTTACAATCATACAAATTAAGAATGATAATATTTTATTCAAAATAGAAAAATTTATATAATTATATCCACGATAGGTGAAATTACAATTATACAAATTAAACATTATTATTTAATTATCAAGAATTAAGCTCTCAAAATGATAAGATTTTAAATATACTCATAAGATTAGATTTTTACTCATATATTTATTTGAGCATATAACAAGAAATCAATTTATAAAAATAAAAAAATAGTTTTGATTTCAAATATTCTAGATAATAACTTTATATAAATGTATGTTTTATAATTTTCAAATGATATATAATATTAAAAACAATTTCCCATTATATGCAATTATATAATTAGTTACAAAATGTTCAAAATAAATTATAACTAATTTGAGAATGCGATATTTATCTTTGTGAGTAGAGTCGTTGAGCTTTATTGACTTTTAAAGTATTAGTACTGCACCAAAATTTTATAAATTAAGAATAAATCATTATATCAAAATATAAGATTCTACATATGCATTAACATATTTCAAAAATAATAAATTTTAATTGCCTTAACTGCTCAATAGATCATAATAAAACAAAAATCGTGATGTATAGAAACTTTTATCAAATTTATGTAATAATTGGTTGAATAAATAAAGAAAAAAATGAGGATTTCTTTTTACACCACCCAAGTTTTTTAGGCACCATGTGAAATTTCATTTTTGCCCCCAGATTCCGGATTTGCACATCCGGACGCACCAAATTTTTAAAAAACACTGATATGTTCCGGATGTGCACATCCGGAAGAATTCTTGATTTGCAAATCCGGAAAAAATCAAATGAATTCCATAAAATCATTTACTTCTAAATATAATTAAATCCAATATAATTAAAATCCAACATAATTAAACTTAATATGATTTTTTCAATATAATTAAATCCAATATAATTAAAATTAATATGATTAAAATTAATATGATTTTTTCAATATAATTAAATCCAATATAATTAAATTAATTTTAGAAGTAAATACCATATAATTTTAATTATAATTTAGAAGTAAATACCATATAATTTAGAAGTAAATACCATATAATTTTAAATACCAATATAATTAAATCCAATTTTAGAAGTAAATACCATATAATTTTAAATCCAATATAATTAAATTAATTTTTTCAATATAAAAAAATAATTTAGAATTAAATACCATATTAATCCTATTAATTATATTGAAAAAAATTAATCATATTAAATATCATACTAATTTTAATTAATATAGATTTTAATTATATTGGATTTAATTATATTGAAAAAATCATATTAAGTTTAATTATGTTGAATTTTAATTATATTGGATTTAATTATATTTAGAAGTAAATGATTTTATGGAATTCATTTGATTGTTTTCGGATTTGCAAATCAGGAATTCTTCCGGATGTGCACATCCGGAACATATCAATGTTTTTTAAAAATTTGGTGCGTCCGGATGTGCAAATCCGAAATCTGGGGGCAAAAATGAAATTTCACATGGTGCCTAAAAAACTTGGGTGGTGTAAAAAGAAATCCTAAAAAAAATTCATCTATTTAAGAGAAAGTTTCACATCACAACGATTTCTAGAACCATATTCCATATAATACTCCTAACATTTATATGAATAATTCTTCAACCGTTGCTAATAAATTGGATCTAACCTAGATTTTCAATTTTTTTAGCTATAAATGAGATCAATTTCATAAAATAGAGAATTCAAACCTCAATTAAATTATTCAAACATCATAATTAATATTAATATGATAAGTTCACCTTAAATTGCAATATCAAACTAATACGTTAAAGATTTGTAATTTAAGAATTATGGCATCCAAAATCAAAGTATAGCGTGTGATTCCTTTAATCAACATAATAATATATCGTAATTTTGAAACATGCTTGTAATTGAAAATTGAAATAAAAAATTAAAGATTAATAGGTATAATATGTATCAATCAGACTCATATACCATATAGCATATTACTATATTATAGAATAATCAAAATTAATAAAAACGATATTGTTGTACCTCGAAAAATGAGAACGACCTTGCAAAACGCAATCACACGCTCGCGGGATGGACTTTACAGAGTCGCCACCAATCTTTATTTATTCCCATAAAGGGAAAGGTAAAATATCGAATAAAACCCCTAAAAGAAAGGATAAGATATGGTCATCGCAACTAATGTCTGAGTTCGGGAGTCGGTTATGCAAGAGGAAGGTATTAGCACCCCTCCCGTCCGTTGTACTCAACGGGAACCATTTAGTTAGGATTGAATGAAAGTTATCTTAATGATTATTGAATAGAAAATAAAGAGAAATTATTATTATTAAGAGAGAGAACCTAAAGAGATTTTTTTATTATTAGGGTGCTCGCCAAGACTTCGCAGTCTCGTTGTAATACCCCGTATTATTTAAATGCTCAATTGGATATCAGATGAGATCAGATGAGCATCTATGTACTCTATCTTTGGATAATTGAATTAATGAAATCCTCTAAGTACTTTAAGTATTGTCAATTGGGAGCAATAAAGCAACTAATGAACTCTGTAGAGATCAATAATTATTAGTTTAAGAGATGATTTAATGGTAACTCTAATAATTAATCACTTGGTTGAAACGACAAAATATCAATCGGAGATATTTTGCTCTATTGGATTATATTATATAATATTGTATTTTATATATATATATATATATATATATATATATATATATATATATATATATTTGGAAAGAGAAGGAAAAAGATAGAAAGGAGAAGGAAGAGAAGAAGAAGAGGAAAAGAGGAAAATGGAAAAGAGGGAACAAAGCTTGGATCATCATCTTCTTCAAACTCCTCTTCAATTATTAGGTGGGTTCTAGATAGAAACTCTAAGTTCTAGAAATCAATGATTTGGACTTAGGTTAGATTTGAGAGAAAATGATTAATCGGATAAATCAATGAATCTAACGGATGAAATATGGTATAGAATGTGTAGAATACTTATTGTTATGATTGGAGTATGTTTTGATTGTTATGGTGTGATTTGGAAGTGTTTAGATTGAGGAAATAATTGATTTTAATGAGAAACAACGCTGCTGAATTTCTGGGTTTCGCAGGGTTCGCCTAGCGAACCTGGGGCGAAGCGCAGCGAAGGGTTTTGAGGGTTCGCCTAGCGAACCCGACAGCGAATGTTCGCCAACGGCGTTCGCCTAGCGAACTTCGTATCTTTTCAGTTCTGTTTGGTTCTGCCTTGGTTCGCCCAGAGGTTCGCGAAGCGAACGGCAAGGCGAAGGTTCTCCAAGGGGTTCGCCTAACGAACTTTGTGTCTGTTATGGTCTGTGTGTTGATTCGCCTGGAGCTCCGCCTAGCGAAGGCGGTAGCGAACGCTCGCTGGGAGGTTCGCCTAGCGAACATGACAGGTTGTGCAGTTTTGTTTCCTTCATAACATTCGATCCGTAACTCGGATCGGGATGTTCTTGGTGTCATTAGAAAGCTATGACGACCCTCTATCCGATAAAAAGTGAAAATATTGGGTATGATGTGGGATAAATTATTTAGTGGAAAATGAAGGAAAGTAATGTTTTGTGAAATGTTGGGATTGACATCTTTTGGATCATAAGTCCGATTGCGGCGTAGGGATAGCCGTGGAAATATCCTACAGGATAAGAGTGAGAATATTGATTTTTGATACCCGGTTAAATGAATCGGAGGAAAACCAAAATGATGTTTTATGTGATTGAATCATTATCTGTGATTCCATTATACAAATGTAGTATGCTTTTGTGTAACTTATGATTGAATTATTATATTGTGATTCAAATGTGCAATTGTGATATGCTTTGCCTATTATTGATGTTTAACTTGATTGAAAGAAATATACATGTTTCAAATATGAATTAGGAAGAGTGAGGAAACTTTACCCCAAAACAAAATGATATGATTCTAGGTTGTGATTAGAATTGATAGAAACTCTGGATGGCAACGCTCGTGCATTCATTGGCGAGTTCTGGCCTAGAGTAGATAACCTCGATGGCAAGGCTCGGGCACCTGATATAGGAAGGTACATCCGTGATGAGATTGGTCTAGAGGAGAGTGAGACACTAGTATGGAACATGTGTGTGAACCTTTGTGTTCTCTGAGAAAAGGCGAATGTGGCCTTAAAGCATTGTGGCCTTGTGATTGTCGAATACAATCACGTTTGTGTGTGAGATCACGTAATCGTAACCGGTTATCTTGTGAGTGCGTTTCATGGGTCTCGAGCTCCTCTGAAACTTGTGCACGACTACTTGGCAGGTTTGATTCCCGCGTGCAGTACGAATGGCGCTCTGGGAGCGTATGCTTGTGACGGTTAATGGCCCGTGTGAAGTGACGGTTCATAACGGTTAATGGCCCGTAGAACCCGAATCCATTCGTATGTCAAGTAGGTTTTGAGGATCCATGACTCGGGTCGACTTCTAGACGTAGAAGCGGACGGGAAAAGGGGATGCCTTGGTGTGGTTATCGATTAGTGATATTGTGAGTTGATGAACTCATGACATGTTTCCATATAGTGTGAGATTGTGAGATTGTGTACTCAAGGTCATTTCCCTTCCCCTTGACTTAAGTTAGGATTTGTTAGAACCTAGTAAAGCCGAGAGGACCTATAGGATAGGGAACTCACTGAGATTTGATGTATCTCACCCCACTATAGTTTCTATATTTCAGGTGCAGGTTTGGTTACAAGTGGAGCGATGCAAGGATGTTTCAAGAGAAGCTTAGTTAAGCTTATTCCGCTGTGTATTATTTTGTTGTATACAATTGAGGATATTGTATATTATTCTTAGTTTTTATTATTTTTTGCTAGTTTCCATGACTTGTGCCATGTGTTGTATTTAGGTTTTAGAAATGGACAAGTATGTGAACTATGCCATTAGGAACTTTTGATGTGTCAGTACCAAATAAAATGCTTGTATGGTATTATTCTAGATATATATTATATAGGGCATTACACTCGTGCCTACGTATCCTTACAAGGATGGAATCAGAGCAATCGTAGTTCGGCTCAAAGTTTGTTGGTTGATTTTAGCGAAAACTAAATTGTATTAATCAACGTAAGAGCTTTGTTTTACCCAAAACAAGTGAGGAGTGGACATTTTCACCACATTGAATGGATTTAGAAATCTCATTCATGCCATTTATCTCCACTCAATGGTTGGAGGCAAAACATTTCCCTAGTGTTTATTAAGACAACGTCTTTCATTTGAAAAGAGTCTGATCTATTTAGACATCTTGAAGTTTTGCCTAAGAAAATACACTTGATGACAATCAAGGTTTGCTCATAATTAAGTAGATGTTTTGATTTCTTGATGATAATCAAGGTTAGCCCATAGAAATGGAGATATAGTATGCCTTAGATATATTTTAAGAATGATGAACTTCTGATGATGATCAAATGTTCAAGAGTTTGTGCTAGAGTGTTGAATTCTAATAGTCTCTTTCATTCAAGATTGATTAGGAAAGTTGTTTGTGGACCATGAACATTAATAGTGATCAATGGGTCAAAGAGTTGTGCTAGAATGCTAGACTCCAACACTTCTTGGTCCAAGGTTATTTGTTAAGTGTTTTAAATATGAAAGAAGGGAAAAGTTGGCTACCTCAATGTGCAATACTTGAGACCAAACTTTCAAGGGTTTTGCTAGAATGCTATATTCCAACAATCCTTTTCTTTCAAGTTTATTTTAAAAGAGTATTTATGTATTTTGAAGTGTTTTAGTTATCCTTGAAGAAGGAAAAAGTCTTGAAATGGCTCTTGCCAAAGGGGAAAATTGAAGAGGGCACTTGATAAAGGGCCTAAGGTTTATTGGGTTACTTGATGAAGAGACAAAGGATTATTAGGGCACTTGATGAAGGATCTAAGGTTTAAGAGGGCACTTAATGAAGGGCCAAGGATTAAGAGGGCACTTGATGAAGGGCCAAGGATTTGTTTATGAGTGGTTCAAGTTTGTAGGGTTAAGTTTGGACTTGTTTGATGTTTGGAATGTGGATTGGGATTTGAAGAAAGTTTGATAATCTTGATGAAGGTTAGGGTTTTATGAAAGGTTCATGATCTTGATGAAAGTTAAGGTTTATGAAAGGTGAGAGTGTTATGAGAAGTTATAATCTTGATGAAGATTAAGGTTTGATGAGAGGTTGATAATCTTGATGAAGATTAGGGTTGGATAAGAGGTTGGTAATCTTGATGAAGATTAAGGTTGGATAAGAGGTTGGTAATCTTGGTGAAGATTAAGGTTTGATGAGAGCTTGATAATCTTGATGAAGATTAGGGTTTGATGAGAGGTTGGTTATGACAACACCACATACTCATATATGATTTACAAATCAAAGAAATTATAACTTTTACCCTAAAGTTAGGTTAGGGGGAGTGACTTGACAAAGTCATGGTGGATATGTTTATGGTAAGGATCAATTAGGGTAAAAAAAAAAGTTTACAAGCTATATAGATGAGACATCATCAAAGGGTGACTTGACAAAGTCACAAGGGAGAGGTATGATAATAATCAACCAAAGTGAACAGAAGTTCACAAGATATATAGATGAAAAAAGCATCTAAGGATGACTTGACAAAGTCATGGGGGAACAATCATGTTAACCACAAAAGAGATATACACATACATTCACAAGAATGAGACATCATCAAGTTTAATGGCATATTAACAATTATGGTTCAAAACCTCACACTAATGGTATAACATGCATTAGGTTCATATTTATCACAAAGATTCATCTCACAAGGTTGATTTAAACATGGTAAGAAAGTCAAACACGCTTCTTAAACAAGGTTAGGGTAACAAAGCATTTAATCCTCATACATGTCATTCATCAACCTAAGATTTCAACTTTGACTTAAAGTGATCAACTATTCACAAATTTATATCATATATGGATTGAACAAATATCCTAACTTAATCATCAATCTTCATCTATCATTTGATCAAAAGCATTCACAAGTTAAGAACAAAACAAAATTATTTACTAATTAAATGTATAATTAAACCAAATATATTAATTAAATAGTTAAAGAACAAATGAAAAAAATAAAAATCAATTAGAGTAATGAAAGTATTGATGAATAAATAAAAAATGCAATCACAAATATTTTGAATAAAAAATGAAAGTTTTATGGTTTTTTAATAATAATAATTAAATAAACAAATAATATAATCTTTGAAATTTTTTAAAGTTAATTACAATAAAATAAATAAAGAAATAAAGTGTGAAAATAATACTTGGATTTTAATAAAATAAATATATAAAATAAGTAAATTATTTGGTTTTTATTTAAAAGAAAAATAAAATAGAAAATAAATAATAATAAAAAAAAGAGAGAATGAGAGAATGAGAGAAAAAAGAGAAAAGAGTAAAAAAATGAGGGCCCTGGGGCTCAAACCCAGACCCTCTCTCTCCCAAACCAACACACAAAACCAACTAAGCTACGCGCTCTTTGTGTAACAAAACCAACCCTAAAAAATAATATATGAAAAGTGGAATTTAAAAATCAGAAAACGCATGCAATCACCATAATCATCTTCAACCTTGAGTTCAACGGTTTTCAAAAATGCAAAATCCTTGTTTCTTAACTGAATCAAACAATCCAATATACCATTTCAATCATAATTTCATGAGGAACTCAACTATGCCATTCAATTTCATTTATTTTAATTATAACTCAAGAAATCAATGGAAAACCAGAAGAACCCTAATTTTTCTAACAAAAATTAAATTCCATACAAGCATGATCAATAAACATAATCATATGGCTTTCAGTCCTCACATTATGGCAAGCATATTAGTAACAATAATGAATCAAAATGATCCCTTAAAGATGGAGTTCCAGAACTGAAAACTTACCTTAATATGGTGAAATCGTGCTTTGCTTTAGAGCCCTGCCATAAGCAATGTGATTATCCCTACAGATTTCTTGGACCTCAAGGAGTGCGTTGATGTGCTCAGCTTTCATGGAAACCCTCTAGAACTCTCTATCCAAATCAAGTTGCAAAGTGACAAAGTGAGATTGTGATGATGAGGTTGGGGTTGTTACAGGTTGGCTTTTATGCTTCGAACAAGTTATATGAGGTATATGGAAGGTGTTTGGATGGATAAATGATGAGGAAAGTGAATGGTTTGTGAAATTCGAATTTCACTTCAATGGAGTTTAAAAACTTGCAAGAACTTGTGATTATGAGATTGTGGAGTTCTTGCAGTGTTTTTGTGTGTCTTTTCTGATGAATTGTGGCCTTCAAGAGCATTGGATAATAGCTTGGCATGATGAACTTTGGAGGAAATCCAGAAAAGTGGACAAGAAGGTACAAAAGTGGATTTGCTTTTGGGAGGCTCCTAGTTGACTTTGCAAATGGGATCTGCATTGTGTACCAACTCCATCTGATGTTAGGATAAGTTCTTGCCTTTGCCAATAAGTCAACATGATTAAAAAGCTTAATCATGTATTAGCCAAAATCAAGCATCCTTAGCATGTTGGACCAAAGCTTTACACTATGAAAGAAGATTAATCCTTACTGAATTTGCCACCCACTTGGAGATTTCATGACAATGAACAAGTTCCAAGTTGATCATATGATGAAAGAAACTGAAAAAGTGGCCAAAAGATGTCTCCAAATTATGCATAACCAATTTGATGCAATTCTGTCTTGGAAAATCAGCATTGACATGGCCTATTCCCAATTTTGTAACTTCATGCTTAAGCAAAAGAAATTCATGCTCTTGGTACCATTGGAAAGAAGACATCACATACTACAACTTTGATGTTGATCACTTGAAGAGAATCAATTTGGATCATTGAGAAAACTAGCCATCAAAATTAGATTTTTCAACTGTTTGACACTAAGAAAAAATTCTAAGTATTTGGCAATTTTCACAACTTGAAAATCTCAACTTTGATCCTTCATAACTTCCAATCCTTGTGAGCTTTTGATCAAATTATTCCACAATGTTGAAGTATGTAATGTCATCTTTAAGTGCATACCTTGGCCATGAAAACTGGTTACTTGAATTGATCACAAAGAGGTCCTAAAGTCATGCAGTTGTTAAGGCGAAAAACTTGGAAAAAATTATAAGTGTTTGGATTTTCAGCAAATTGAAAAATCTTAACTTTGAACACCAATAACTTCTACTCTAAAAAAGCTTTAGGCTTGTGATTTTTATCAGATTGAAGTATCAAATGACATCTTTAAGAAGAGTCCTCAAGTGTTTTCATTGGATGCTTGAGGAAGAAGTTATGATCTTGGAAAGTTGGTCACTTGATAATGTGTTTCCATAACTTAGAAAAAATCAAAAACCCTAATTTCACAACTTTGAATCTTTTTCTTGATTTTCTTGATTAATCATTATCCAATTTGCTTATCTTTTATATTTTCATAATTATTGACTTGATGAAATCATGTTTGACCAAAAAAGTCAAAAGTCAAACTTTGACTTTGATCAGTTTGACTTTGTATCAGATGAATCCAAATCTTACACTTGTCAATGAATCAAACTTCTTGAGCAATTTAAATCATGTGAAGGGACTTCAAATATGAATTTGAGGGTCTTGGATCATTTTTCTAAGCTTAGGATCATGCCTTGGTTAAAAATTCAATATCCAGTTGACTTTGACCAAAACCCTAATCAGGTGCACTTGGGGAATTGAGGCTTAATGAGATATTGATGAACACCACAAGCCTTGATTGATCAACTACATAGTCTTCTTGATGCTATGCAAATGATGCAACTAATGATGATGGAATCTAGGGGGTAAATTTTGGGGTATGACAGGTGCACCTTACAAGATTTAAAGAGACTATCGTCTGAGAGTGTGAGTATGAGAGAATTATCACCCTCATTCCCGTTTAGGGTTTTTGAAGTATTTTAATTGTCTAATGAGGAGACACTTAAATAGCTAAACGGTTGAGGGTAAAACCTCTCATTGAGCTTAACTAAATGAACCAACTCATCACGGTCCATTTAGGCACAAAATCCAATAAATCATTCATCTATTTAGTGTTTAATAACAATAAGTCATAATATAATTAATTAATAATTAATTATATCAATCCATATTTAATTAATTAAATAATTAATCTAACAAATCTATTTATACAACAATTAGAACAACATAATCAAAATGGTGATTTATTTATTTTATATATAGCATCAAGAAGCTTAGAAACATGATAGCTTGCTTGTTTGTCAAGTATGCTTGACAGATTTCTGTATTGATAGGGATGATGTAGAAATCACAGTTGGTGATTAAGGGAAGTGAGTGGGGTATCTCATATCAGGGTTGTAAACATTTGAGCTTAGCCTTGGTAAAGATGTTCATTGGGTAGATGTTAGGTATGAAGTTGTAAACGGGGGAGTTTAACTTTATAACAGTCTACAAATAGTGGAGTCTTCTTCCTGGATTGGTATCCCCCAGATGTAGGCGAGTTGCACTGAACTGGGTTAACAATTACTGTGTTCTATATCATTCTGCAGATTTACATTTTCTGTTAGGGTTCATGATAAACATGTTGGATCAGATGTCGTGACATCTGTGATTGTGCAGTTCTGATATTCAAGGTATCAGTCTGTTGTTGCGCCTCTGAATTTAAATGATTATGTAGCACAATGTCTTGACATGTGTTAAGACATCTGCTGTCTGCATAGGCCAGAATTTCAATTGGTATTAGAGCAGGCATCCTGTCTGGTTCTGGATGAGATCTTTGGGAGATACTTTCTGGAATTTAAATAAGGAGGAGTTTTGAAGATCAGATCAATCAACTCAGACATACTCAAGGGTATTAATGGATGAGATGGATGTTATGGATCGAAGGGAGCAACCCGGAGGTTGTTCATGTTGCTGAGGAGATTCTACAACAGCTGCAGGAGAAGTGGCTAGTTCTCTTGTTGGTGTGTCTTATAGGATGTTGTGACATCTTATTAGGGCAAGCAGGATCTGTTCCTTGGTGGTTCCGCTACATGTGTTTTTGATGGAAGAGCTCTAGAATTATGGGATTCTGGAGTTGTTACTGAAGACAGTTGGTGGAAGGTCTCAATCGTCGGCCTCTATATTTGAAGATATCTAGTATGATGACTTGGTACTTGGAAGCTTGGTTTCTTGGTGCAGTTGAAGTCAGTTGAAGAGGAGAGGAGTTGAGTTTAAGTTTATCAGGTTCTTGCTCTAAGAGTTTGATAAATTATTGGTCGGCTAGGTTGTCAAAGATACTTGAGAATTCTCTCAAGTCCACTCATAAAGGCATCTATATCATGTATCTGGAGTCTTCTAGTTACTCTTCTGACTAGAAGGTGTTTCGTTGAAACACAATCTGAAGAAATTGGAGGTGATTTATTTTCACTATCCAAAAATAGCAAGGAAGGATTCATCTCTCTTGACCCTTAGAGTGGATCCAATCTGATTGAAGAATTGTTGAGGTAAATAAGATTTGTTCAGAGAAAGTCTTAGTTACTTGAGTCAAGGGTGACAGCCTTGGTATCTCAACATTGTCCTTTGAAGAAGATACTTGCAAAAAGATTGAATACTTTATAAGTGTTCATGACATGATCTGGTGGAGCTCAGCTACAGCAGTGAAGAAGGGTTATTGGACAAGGGTTTAAGATCAATTGCTATTTATGGAATCCACAAGTATTCAATTGATTATCCTTGAAAGTCAAGATTGCTGATGTTCAACAAGATATTGGAACATCTCATCATCAGAGTTTGTGCAGAATCATGGGAGGGGTACTGCATAGGCTTTAGCATCTGTTTTAGTCTTAGGTGGTGACCTAAGAAGTGGCTTCAGTCGGGTGTGACAGAAGCATGTGTTCTTTGGAGAGTTTCCTGGCAAGAAAGTAGTCTGGACTTTAATGTTGTTGAAGATAAAGATGAAGACATCATAATCTTGATGGTTACAGCTTGGATCAGTTTATTTCTGATCTAGGTGCTTTGGAGCATGGATCTTGCTCTGTTTGTGAAGGTCGAGGATAAGTGGCAGTTATCTCTGACTTTCTACTGACGGCTCTACTGAGGAAAGTGGCATTCTTTGGTATGGCTATGGGGTAGTCTTGGACTACTTATTTTCTGAAGATTCAGACGTGGCAGGTTTGAAGTCTTTGGAGTTTCAAAGTAGGATGGAGGTTGTCTACTCAAACTTGGTTGTTGAATCAAGTCTATGAGAGCATGGAACTCTTGTTCTGTGAAGGGAGGAGGTTCTTCTAAGTGGCAGAAGGAGGAGCTGAATTCAACAGTTGGATGTCATATCAAAATGTTCTGACATCTAGCTTAACATCAAAGGTCTCAGCTGGTGATGTGGCACATCAGCTTAAGATAAGGTGATCTACAGAAGAATGGAAGTTATGGATGCTTCAAAAAGGTCTATCTCATGCAGTTTATGGGAGCTGTGGATGGGAAGATGTTACATGACTAAGAGGCTTGGTGGATCCAATATGTCTTGCTATGGGGCAAATAGTTCATGTGACTTGAAGGTCTGATTTCATTAATGGATCAGTGTATCTTGTGGGAGTTCTGAAGAAGTTTGAGATCAATCAAAAAGTGGCATTTGGTTGGTTTCATTGTATGCATTCAAGCATGATGCTTGAAACTGATTGCTCTTGTACAGAAGAGTAGTTATTTGAAATTGTAAGGAGGTTATGGTTCTCTGGGAGCTTGTGGCAGAAGTTCTGGGTTGAGAATGGAAGCATACCTTCTTTTGGTGGATGAGAGTTTATTTCTCTCTGGGTTTCTGAAGTTTTCTTTGTTCAAGCTGGTGGCGCAGGGTTGTGTGAAGATCTTCAGTGTAGATTACTATGCTGATAGTAAGTCCAGTGGTGGAACATATCAAGAACCATGGTGTGTGGTTTTTGTGATGCGTAGAAGATGTCATAACTAATGTTAGAACATCTTTTGGTTGGTTATCCTTGGTGAAGGATTTCAGGTTCTGTGAGTAACTGGTTACTTGCATCGTGTCTAAGAAGTATCTACATTGTCATATGGGAGAATGATGGAGTAGAAGAACTATCTTGGAAGTCTAATGTAAGTGTTTGAGAATACTGGAGTGGATCATGTGTTGATTGCATGAAGGCCTGGTTTCTGATGCGTTCATAAGTGGATATTCACCATAAAATCAGAAGTATTCTAGGTTATCATACGGGAGAATGATAAGGAATGACTATCTTGGATTGTGGGGTGTCTATCTTTGTTGCTGGCTGGGTAAGGTTAGTGGAAAATCTTGCGAAGGGGATGGTGCCCCTGGCTGCAAGTCATGCTAGTAATGGATCAGTTTGGCAGCTGTGAAGTTCTGGAGCATGCATACGATAGCTAACATCGTTATAACAAACTAAGGAGCCTTGTGCGTCTCTTTGAGAAATGTGAATCATTCTGATTCAATTGGTTTGTGACTCAAGCAGCTGGAGGTCTATACATGAGAATTCAAGAGGAGTTCGTGTGGTATGTAGATAGTTGTAGGATGGGGGGGATTAATGGGACTTTGATCTCAAGCCAAGAGTTTGTTATGGTTGGTATACATTTCCTCACAGGTAGCATGATGGTGATCATGTGTGAGTGATTATTGTTTCTTGTCAGAGGAAGTAATAAGAGAGTTAAGAATTGTGTTCAGCTGGTAAGTTGAACTGAGGGTGCGCTCTTTAATACATGAAGATGCGTCTTATGTTTTCCATTCATTAGCTTAGGTGTTCTGTGGAGGATCACTGGTTACCTTAGATAGGGGGAGTTGCCTCTTGATCTAAGATGAATTACTGCGAGGATGCAGTTGAAGTTCCGGTTTGCATTTGTGCGTCAAGCAAGATGAGATGTCAAGGAGGATGTCTTGACATTGTTGTATTGTTGCAAGTTGTGGGAGACTTGCTAGTGCATGTGAAATGGTTCTTATTGGATGCTTAAGAATCATTTATGAGTCTGGGGGAATTTATTTTTCTCTGCAGGCTGTGATCACAAAACTGTGAAGATTTTATTCATTACAGATATTTTCCTTAACATTGTTGGGTGTGACTTGGTCGAGGACGTCATAACAGTAAAGAGTGTCTGGAGAATCTCTGATAGTCTAATGACAGAAGTATTGATTCCGTCTTGGGAAAACGCTTAGGGTGTATGCTTGTCAGAAGGACGTGTAAAATCTTGTCCTTGAATAAACATTCACATGTGTTGGAACTTGTACTTCAAGAAGAATCTGTCCAAAAATGAATAAAGACATAAAGACCGGGTAGTGGTTGATACAATTCAAATGAGGGGATCTCAAAATTCATCTTACTCATCGTTGTATCACTCTTACTGGTGTCTTTATGGCTTATATAAGGTTCTGGGTGAACACTCTTTGGATCTGGATATACCTTGGTAATATTTGTCAAATTGTGTCTAAAAAAGGGGAGAAATGTTCTGATCTTCTCATAAGAATCTCACGTCTGATAAAGCAGCTTGTCAAAATGCTCAACAGGATGTTACAATATTCTGGGTCTCAGCTCTCAAATGGACTTTTGTGTCTTGTGATATGAGTTATGAGCACAGTTATGTCCTGTGTTCTGAGTTACCCAAGGAAGTACTTTGCTGCTAAGGGTATTGCTACTGCTTTTTCCTAATGGTTTTCTTATGCCTCTTAAAAGGAAGATTTATCCTTTCGTAACAAGTATTGGTTCATGGATTGAGGGGGAGCGTCTTGCATCTTCTCTCTTATGTACTCCATCACGGGTAAGGTATAGGCCTTGAAATTATTTGGAGTCCTCACTGCATGCACCATCTATCTAGAGCTTACCGTGCATATGTGTTTTAGCCAAAATTTGCCAAAAAGGGGGAGATTGAAAGATCTGGTTTTTTTGAATAAATTTTGGTAAAACATAATTGTTAACGTAACAATGAGATCAAGCTAAATAATTCAACTGAAGACGTGATGTCGAACAAGATGTCTTAACATGCATCTTGACATCCTGGACTGAATGGCTTAAGTTAGTTTTTAATCTGCTGCAACACTCAAGGAGAAATTGCTGCATGGATCAAGGACAGAAGACTGAAGCACAAGGAAGCAGAAGCCTATAAATAGAAGACTTAGACCTAGGTTTTGAAAGCCTTAGTACGCCTTTTGTAACCTTGCTTTCTTGCGTAAGAAACAACGGTTTAGGGTTTTGAGAGCCGTTGGCTCTCTAGGTTGTAAGTCTCCCTTTGTATCAGTTAATACACTGTGGTAGATATAGGTGTCGCACAGATCCATAAGCCTTGAGGTATTGGATTGTGTATTGTTCTTGGATGAAACTTTTAAGCAAATCCGAGTTAGCTTGTTTGTCAAGTATGCTTGACAGATTTCTGTATTGATAGGGATGATGTAGAAATCACAGTTGGTGATTAAGGGAAGTGAGTGGGGTATCTCATATCAGGGTTGTAAACGTTTGAATTTAGCCTTGGTAAAGATGTTCATTGGGTAGATGTTAGGTATGAAGTTGTAAACGGGGGAGTTTAACTTTGTAACAATCTACAGATAGTGGAGTCTTCTTCCTAGATTGGTATCCCCCAGATGTAGGTGAGTTGCACCGAACTAGGTTAACAATTACTGTGTTCTTTATCATTCTGCAGATTTACGTTTTCTATTAGGGTTCATGATAAACATGTTGGATCAGATGTCGTGACATCTGTGATTGTGCAGTTCTGATATTCAAGGTACAGCCTGCTGTTGCGCCTCTGAGTTTAAATGATTATGTAGCACAATGTCTTGACATGTGTTAGGACATCTGCTGTTGCGCCTCTAAGTAGTTTAATTAATTTGAATAGAAAGAGCAATTTAGACAAAACATGCAATTCGTTTTTTATGGGTAGATAGTAGATAACAAAGCTAGAACATTACCCATCCATAACACTAACAAATGGTAGTTTATATGGTACTAAAATTTATGACCAAAAGAATGTCAGATTATTTTGTGTGATATGAAGTAAAAATTGTCTAGGAAGTATTTAGATTTTATATCTATATAAGTTTATTTTATATTTATGTGATATTGTGTTATAATTGAATATTTTAATTATTATATATTTCACGCTTTAAGTACGAAAAAATATTTGACGTAAATACTTTTCTTATTAAATGAAAATCACTAAAGATAGACATATGTGATTATAACTGTTTCTAGCGTGTATATATATATATATATATATATATATATATATATATATATATATATATATATATATATATATATATATATATATATTTAATGTCCATTGTAAATACTATTTGAGCGAATTTTATTTTTCCATCACATGGTTTTATTGTGGAAAAGAGTATCCCATTCGTATTGAGGGAGTAATATTGCTAAAAACAATGGTAAAGCTTTCGTGGTAGAATCCGAAGACATTTGGTATATACACAATGTAGTCTTGGTAAATACTAAAACATGTTGTAATTACATGTGACCAAGGCACGTGGAAATATTGAAATTTCCCACAATCAGACCGCCTTCTTCAAAGGCCGGACTTGACATGCCCAATTCTTCATCTCTCAGAATCACTGTTTTGTGGATCATAAAATATAATATATCTTGGTCAAATTGCATAACATTTTGAGCGTTGAATTTTAACACTTCTTTTGTGATCCTCTTCATGCAATTTTATGTGCATATTTGACCTGAACCTGTCATTATTTCCCGTTTATATCATCTCTTCTTCTACAATTTTATGTCCTTATTTGACCCGCCATATTCATATCATTTCTTCCCAAACATTGTTCCCAACCTATAATATGTTTATTTTACCAAAATTGTGAGAGGGAGTTACACATGCCCCTAAGCATCTAATTTGTTGTTTCAGCAAGGTTGGTTGTCATGTGACCTCGTCGCTGAACTCCAACATAGGTTTGATTCCATTTTCTATGGGGATAATATCGAGACACCTTAAGTCTCTAAGTTTGTTAAACGGATTTCCTCACACTAGTATTGAAATGTAGGCTTATTTAAGACATATCTTATATAGCTAGCATACCATATTTAAGTGGATATTAAAGTAGTAAGGATAAATAAAAATTGTTACCCATATTAACAAGTTTTTTTACGCAAGTTCTTTGTTTGATCTCTTGCATGAAGTTTCGTGCAACGTGTCAAATATAGTACACATGCGAGGATGACGGATCTTGCCAGCAATTTTCAGGATTATTATATAAACTATATATATATATATATATATATATATATTCATGTCTATCCAAAATCAAACAAAGGTCGGTTATTGCGTAATGTTCCTTCTCAAATTTTTTTAGAAAGAAACTCCTAGAACCATTTTTATCACCTTCAGCCAACACAAAAGTTATCGAGAAAATATTGGTGCTCTCATATTGTAAAAATTTTGTCAACAAAGTCCCCCAATACTTACCGAACAACAAGGTTCCATCATTTTGAATTACATGTTTGCATTATGAAAAGCCTTTTATGCAAACTAGAAAGCCAAGAATAACATGTGGAAAATTATTACACCATCAAATTGTGCACCATCAGTTGAATATGATAAAAGTTGTTGGGTTGAATATGGATTAGAAGAGTAAGATTAATAGAATTTTACACCGGTATTTATATTGGTTTGGTACATTGTCCTCGCTTGCACCTAATTAGTGACTTATCAACGGTTTATATTCATTGGAAATAGATTTCTAATTAGGATGTAGTGAAGGATCCAAACCTTTGGTTTTAAGTTGGTTGATTTGAAAGGCATTATCTTTTTATCCATGGGATTTATGACAAGGTTATTTATTTCTACGAAATGTTTGAAGTTCCTAAGCTTTAAGGGTTTGTCAAGGGTGTAGGACATTCCTACAAAGGGTGGCTCAAAGATTTTCCAAAATTGTCTTTATGGATGTCTATTTTAATTCCTATCATAAATGTTTTTAGTGAGGTTCCTACAAGTCTTAGGTTTAAGTAGAATTCTCTCACAAGATTAGGAAAGGTTGTGTCTAGTATCTGGCTGAAGAAATTTTTTAGGGAGGCTTGACATATTTAATGGCATGGTTTGTGACTCTGCAGTAGGCTTGGCTCCATGTACCAGGCTTGATTTATCTTATTCCCTAAAATTATCATCCTCTCTTCTTATTTTCCGTATATCAATCCAAAGGTGAACACATATCTTGGTGTTTCGCTAGGTTTTTGGCTTAAGGAGGCCATGATGATGCTTACAGTAATATAATGCTTAAGAAGGATGATTAGAAGAGATGAATTTTGAGATGCAAGAAGTAATGAGATAGCATACCTATTTATAGTGTGCCATATGATGATTTGATAGTGTATTTCTGATAAGAAATCAATGAAGATTGAGGTGGTTGAAAATCAAATCAAAATCTTTCCAGATTGAGTGTGGCAATCGATTGGTTTTTCAAATATTTTTGAATTTTTTTCCCTTCCTCCTCAATGCTGAGATTTGATTTGCTTCTCCAATCGATTGCCATGAGGTGTCACTCGATTGGGCTTTCGTTGTTCAACCTTGTTGGTGTAGTTTGGGCCTTGTGCTAAATGTGTTGTTATTCTGCACCCTTGTTTAGTTTATTTGCACATACTTTCTATAAAACACTTGAAAACTTATCTTTTGGGTTAGAAAAATAATTTATTGAGATGAGCAAAATTAAATTCACCATTTTTAAGGATTAACTATAGTTATATGGTTAATTTAACCTTAAAGTATTGTATACCTCTTTTATCAATATATCTTGATAAACACTTACCTTAAAGGGAAACACCAATCATATTATGGTGTGTCCTTTTCTACACATCGTTGGATGTGAGAGTTGGTATAATCAACAAGATGAACAAGTCCATTACAGACATGTTCACTCCATTGATCACTTGGGATCACAAACCTTGAGACATTCTCAAAATACTTGCTTTGATCACTATGATTGATATTTGTCATCATTGTTTATCGTTGAACCAGATACTTCATAGAAGTTGCATACTTAGAAGTATACTTTTTCTTTGCATAACTCCATTGATAATCATTAAAGTTTTAAGATGCAAATTATACCTGCAAAACACTAAGGTTTCACCTTTGGTACCCACATCTTCTTGGAGCCATGTGCATTAGTTCCAGAAGATCTAAGGTTGTTGCATTTTGATCTTTTCAAATTTTCAAAATAAAAAGGTTCTAAATGATCAGCTCTTTTACATTGTGTGCATTTATAAAGTGGACGATTCTATTTCTTGTAATTTATACCTTTAATGGGGTTTCTATCCTTTTGAATCCTAGTCCATTTTTATTTATGGAAGGCATTTGACTTGATAAGATCAAGTCAAGTTTCTCTTTCCCTTGGATAAATCTTCCTAGGATTTCACGCAAATCATTAAATTCCTTTTTTAGGGAGACACAAGTCTCATAATTTTCTCTTGAGTTTCTAATTTTAGTTATTTATATCTTGAATGATTTATTGATTTCTTCAATATATCTTAAAGATTCCTTAAGAACTAAGTTGCATTCTCTCAATATATAATTTTCTTTAACTAATTGACCACTCATTCTAAATAGTTGTTCATATGGTGGTTTAGTTACCTGAATAGTATATACCTCATAGGATTCCCTTAAGAAAAATTTCTCTTCTTCGTTGGAGGAAGGTTCATTTATATTTCTCCCCGGGGTTGATGTTTCTCCTTTTCTTCTTCTTTCAAAGATTTCACTTGAGGATACTTTTTCTTTACAGTTTCCCGAACATGAGGTTCCTTCAATTGATGTTGAATCTTCCCAAGATCGTTCAACTACAGAGTATGTTCTTTCGAAGGATTCCATCAAAGTTATTTGATAGGAGTATGATGAATTTTATGATTCTTCGTCTTTTATTTCTTCATCTTTCAATTTCATTATGATTTCCTTCTTTCTTGTTTTTTCTTGAAATTCATGAAGACTCCCATATTTTGATTTAAGGGTTGGATTTAACTTCCAATTCTTAAATCTTAGACATTGGTTAGTGACAAATGTTTTAATATAATTTTTAATGTTTCTAAACCTTGAAAAACAATTAAGGGTGGTATCTTCATCTTCTCCACCTCGTGTATTCATTTGCTCTTGTTCGATACTTGGAGAGACTCCATATATTATTTCAATAGTATCCCACATTTCCTTGGCGATTTTGCAATGATTAACATGAACAAATTTTCTATCTTCTAGAGAAATTGTTATAAAACTCTTATTTTTGAAATATATTTCAAATTTTCTCTTTCCTCTTTGGTCCAAAGGGAATCAGATTTATCTACTATTTTTTCATTTATTTGGTAAGTAGGGATAAACAGACCACTGATTATAGTTTCTCATTATTCATGATTTATACTTTGAATAAAAATTTTAAACCTAACTTGCCATATATCAAATCTACTACTATCAAAAGGTGGTGGAGTGTTTAGAAAAGTTTTTCCCCTTAGATGTGTGTTGAAAGTCATCTTCCTCCTGAGACGATTAGTCCTTAAATAGGAGTTAGGCTCTGATGCCACTTGTTAGACATGTGAATTCACACACAAAAGGGGGGAGGGGTGAATTGCGTGTTTAAGAAAAACTTGAGTTTGAAAAACTTTTTGGATTAAAATATGAATTTGAAAACATTTTTGAAAAAGGTTTATAATTAAGCAGCGGGAATACAATTATAGAAGATAAATTACGGAAAATAAAGAGTTAAGGGAAGAGAGAAGACAATGGAAGTTATAGAGGTTTGGTCAAAGAGGAAAAGACCTAATCTTCTCCCCAAAAATGATTCTTAAGAGTATCTAATAATCTTAAGAGCTTTTAGTAGGTTGAACTCTCGAACCCTTATATAAGGAAAAATGAAGTTTGTGGCTAACTTCCAACCAAAAAGCAAACACGAGAAAAAAGCGTGACTCTTCCTTTCAAACGATGGATCGAAGATGTTGGTCTCCTTTCCACAAGAAACTTAGAGTGGTTAGTCTTTAAGCTTCCAAACAAAGATTTTATCACAGACTGATCTTGAACTTTGAGAGCTTTTAACATCGAGCTAAGACCGTGAATTGAAATTTGGTTTTACACTGGACTAACCAAGAACCTGTGAGATTTTACCACCGAGTTGGTCTCGAACCGAAACAAGCTCTTAGTATCACAAAACTTGGTTATCTTGAATAGATTTTGAAAATAAGTTGAAGAAACTTTATGAACAATGCCATAAGTTGTTGTCATACGTTGTTCTCATAAGTTCTCTCAAAGAAATAATATCACAAAACTTACGCTAATAGATAAACTCGAATGAGTTATTGAAAATAAATATTTAGTCTCATTGATCTTTTAATTTGTTAGTATATTTAACATTAGTTGAATTACTTATTTACAAATGTTCATTTGTAGGCTTTTAAGTATGCTAGTAGATCAATCAGGTCTTCAAAAAGGTTGGACTCAGACCTAAAAATAAACCTATGATAAGCTACAAGTCAGACTTAACTTTTGAATTTTTTAGTAGATCAGACTCAAGCTTGGCAAAGTCTAACTCGATCTAACCTATTCTCACTCCTATCTATAAGGCATATATGATTACATGATCTATTATAATATTAAAGTACAAATTTAGTTCCTATATTTATATCGGAGGAAGTTTCATTCTCTGTCAATTTTCCTCCATAATTTTTAATCTCTATATAAAACTCTGTATATATTTTTTTATCAGATGAATAATGTATTTTCACAACAACAACCTATTTACACTACAATTCCACAAACAAACTACAACTTTTAACAATTTTCATTTCATCAATCGGACATAATGTGACATTTTCATATGGAAGACATCACAAAGAAGGACATATTGCAACAAGTTTTTTACAAAGTATTTAAATATTGTGTTGAATTTTTGAAAAAAAAATTGACTAAACTAAAAAAAAAATTAAAAAAAAAGTAGTCACTGATAACATAACTAGAATAAATGAGATGCCCTTAAATGAAATATTAGAAGTGAAGTCGTTTTTTAATTGTTGGGAGATAGACTTCTTGGGTCATTTTCCATAGTCGTACTCAAAGCGATACATTTTGGTGTGTGTTTGCTAACTATATCACCAAATGGGTAGAAGTTATAGTCTTTGTTGTTAATGATACATTGATTAGTGATGGAAGAAAACAATTTTTTTCAAAATATAAACAAGTGTGTAGGTTGAAGTGTTGAGGATTAAAGAAAATACTTGAAAATACTATAGCCACCTCTATAATGTTGGAATTAAACCCAAGACTTTGAGTAATTTCAAATCAATCTTGATGAACAAGATCCAGTCACATCACTCGAATTCTCTCTTCTCTTTACTCTTCACTCGATTGAATCAACCAACCTTGGTTGCAATATTGTATCATTGTACAATAGTGATAAAAAACAAAAAAAATGATTTTGGGAAGAAAGGAAATTAGGGATTCAAAACAAAATAGAGAAGAAGAAGAATTTCTGCAGAGTAACTCTCTACTCTTAAAACTGCAATTTTATTAAAGTGAATCACACTTTACAATAATAGGGTTACTCCCTATTTATAGATTTAGCTTTCTTGCTCCCTAAGCAAAGCCCGAAAACACTACAAAATTGGACCTAAGTTGAAATTCCTGTCGAGGTACACTCCTTCGACATTTCGACATTCACACATTTTCGATACACAATATTTTGACGACAATAGACTCTGTCAAAAATATTGATTTGACACAAAGAATTACAATTCAACACACCACGTAATTCATTGTGTCTAAGTTATCTACATTCATCATAGACCTTAGTTTCTTAAACACTTCGACCTACACACCCTTTGTTATGTTATCTGCAATCTGATTCTTAGTTCTGCAGTGCTCCAAGTTCATCTTCCCATCTGCTACCTGCTCTCAAAGATAATGGAACCTCATTTTGATGTGCTTCGTCCATGTGCTATCGGATTTTTTTCCAGATTGATAACAGATATGCTGTCGATCTTCATGGAAATTGCTCCATGATCCTTGCATGTAATCTCTTCGACCAAATTCACCATCCACGTTGCTTGACATGTACAAAGATAAGCAATTATGTACTCTGTTTCACATGACAATAGTGCCACTACTGGTTCCTTTCTTGAACTCCAAGCAATTGGTGCACCACCGAGCATAAACACATAGCCGGTTGTGGATCTTCTATCCTCATTATCATTACACCAACTTGAGTCGATGTATCCTATTAACTTGCATTCTTTTCTTTCATCAACTGCACGAAACAAAATGCCATAGTCGAGAGTTCCTTTCAAATACATTAGTATCCTCTTTGTCATTGCTAGGTGTGATACCTTTGGCTTCTGCATGAATCTACTCACCATACCAGTGTCTTTCGACAGTTGCATTCTTAGCTCAGTTGGAGTCAAAGTTGGGTTGTAATCTTGCATCTCAAATCTCTTGAGTATTTCGCCTGCATATCTTCTATGATGAATCATCAAACCTCTATCACTCTTGTAGAAATCTATGCCAAGGAAAAATGAGATATTTCCCAAGTCTGGCATTTTAAAATCCTCACTTAGATCATGTTTCAAATCTTTGATCTCCTTCTTACAACTTCCTGTTATCAACAGATCATCGACATAGAGACATGGTATAAGAAATTCACTATTAATTCTTCTTACATATACTCAATGCTTAGTTGTGTACTTCACAAATTCCTAATCCCTTAGAAAGCTATCTATCTTCTTATTCCAAGCTCTTGGAGCTTGCTTAAGTCCTTACAGGGCTTTATGCAGCCTGTATACCTTACTTTCTTTGCCTTGTTTCACAAACCCAGCTGGTTGTGCAACATAAACTTCTTCATCTAAGGGGTCATTCATGAATGCACATTTCACATCAATCTGACATATGTGCCAATTGTTCATGTTTGCTATACCAACAACCAACTAGATTGATTCTGTAACACCCCAAAATAATTATAATATTTATTTAATTGATTTATTATGATTATTCGGTGTTTTGGTGAATATTGTGACACTTGGTGACTTTGTGTGGTGTTGTGGAGGTAGCTTTGGGTTAAGGGAATATTGAGGCGTTTAGAATTCTTAATTAATTAGATTATTTTATTAGTAATAATAATAAATAATTTGAATATTAAGAATATTATTTAGATTATTAGTATTATTGTTAATTAAAATAATTAGGAGAACCATTAAGGGTAAGGCGGTAATATTAAGAAGGCTAATTAAGGATAATATGGGTAAATCATGATTATGGCCCAAAAGATAGGTTTAACAAAAAGAAAATAGGGAATTAGGAGAATTAGTCTGTGCAACCCTAAGAAGTGAAGGGAGAGCTGAGGAAAGGAGGCTAGAGCACTTAGAACGAGGAATCGACCGTAGAACCCCAAACGAAGAACTTTTTTGCCAGAAAATTCGAGGTATGGGGGGTTAATCCGGGTTCATATGTTTGATATGGGTTTAAGGTAGAGTAGTTTGTGTGTTTTGTGTTTTATGATGAATTTCCGTATGCGGAATTTGTGTGAATTTTTGTGCATCTGTGTTGGTCGATATTCTGATATGAATCTGGTATGTGTAAATTCTGTGAAATTCGTGTAAATGATTTTGTTGCTGTGATGAACATGTGAATAAACCAGATCTGAAATCGAAGGTGGGATTAACGAATTAGGACTTAATAATTAGGAAGAAAATGATAAGAATAATGAAGTAGGATAAAAACGTAGATCTGTGATGAGTCGAAATTAGTTTGAGTCTGATTTGGGAGGATCGAAGGTGCTGGAATGGGGAGGTTTTCGTTCAGATGCGAAATCTGAGTTTTGGAGTGTTTTCTGGCAATACGCGTAACAGGGGAGGCATTACACGTAAGAGGGGACGTTCCCAAGGTGTTACGCGTAGCATACACACCCGTCCCCAGGGCCAGCACGGCCCTCTGCCAGTATGCGTAGCGTACGCGTAAAGGAATAGTGTCAATACGCGTATGGGAACTAGGAAGGAAGAGGCATACGCGTATGGGAATACCATTACGCGTATGGGGTTCTTGGGAAAGATGCATTACGCTTATGGATTAGCCATTACGCGTAATGGGAGTCTGAAGGGGAATTTTGAGAGGGAAACCTCTCTGGTGATACGCGTAACAAGGAGGGCATTACGCGTATGGGAGGCCTGGGCAGGTGGCCCTATGCGTATGATACGCAGGCCATTGGGCGAGGAATTGAGCCATACGCGTATGGGGCATGGTCATACGCGTATGGTCAGGGCCATTGGCAGATTTTCCCATTTTTGCGGTTTCTGTCCCGATTTCGCTTGTGATGCGGTTTCTTTGAGACGTAGGGCTATGATGAGGCAATAAAACATCAGTAAACGAGTAATGAAGATGAATGGGATAAAAATCAGGAATATTTATGTGACGAGTATAATATGACGAATGGTGAGGTATAGTGACGAATTATGACGAGTGCGAATTGGTGTTGTATAATGATGTTTGATGATGATTCGTGAATAATGATGCAATTATGACGATTTTATGATGATGGTTATTATGACGATTTGCATCATGCATTCATGTTATAGTTAGGACTTCGGTCCATTTAGTGGCTTCAATCCCATTGTGTAGATTGAAGTGTTTTGTGACGTGCTCCGGTTCTTGTGTAGAATCGATCTTATTGGTGGAGATCTTTGGAGGGTGATGGCCCAGTGTCCATCAATTATGACGAATTGGTACCACATGCATGAGTCTATGATGTTGCATTTGCATTTTGTGTGGCATTGCATTCGATTGATGAAATTGATGTATTAATGACGTGGTGAATGATTTGACGATGTTTGTGCTTATGCTTTATCTTTCGCTTATATCTTATATATTGATTCGTGATTACTCACCCTACCTGTTTGAATGTTGCCTCCACGTGGGTAACATGCAGGTGATCAGGCTTAGCTTTCTTGGCGCATGAAGATTTAGCATTTTGAAGTATTTTGATTTCTCCGTCGATTTAGAGGGTCTTGCTCTGATATGTAACATCAGGTCGGGACGTTTGATTCGAACGATTTACATTCTTCTATTTTGTTGGCATGATGTTTTATGAGTTTTATTTTAAGAAGGTTTAGGATTATAAATTGATTTAAATTTTGATTTCCGCTGCGTGATGTTTAAATAAATTCAAGATGGTAAAACCCGTGTTACGGGACAGGTGGTTATTTGATGTTACGTGACGAAATATGGCGCCCTTTTGGGGTGTTACTCTGATTAAATTGTTTTTTTTATTCGTGATGTTTGTTGGGTAGAAAAGGGTGTTACATTAGTGGTATCAGAGCAGGTCGTTCCGTCCGGCCAGGTTTTACATGATGTCAGTCCCCTCTCAGTCGACGAGTGTGTGTACACTATCGATGTTTTGTTTCTTCTAACCTTGTTGGTGGTATGCAGGATAGCTGGAAGAAATGATCGTGCTATCGCTGATGCGTTGGAGTCGCTTGCTCAAGCAATGGCTCAGAATAATCAGAATGGTGGAGTTCCGGATGAGTTTCGTGCTTTGGGGAAGTTTCAGAGGAACAATCTGCCGAGTTTTGTGGGTACTCAGGATCCAGAGAGTGCACATAAGTGGGTGAAGGTGATTGAGAAGATCTTCCAGGTGATGGGGTGTACTGACACGCAACAAGTTCAGTTTGGAACTCATATGCTGTCAGAAGAGGCTGAGGATTGGTGGGATAACACCCGTCAGAGACTGGAAGATGTTGGCACTTTGATAACCTAGGTTCTGTTCAAGCAGGAATTTCTGGGAAAGTATTTTCCAGAGGATGATCGTGGCAAGAGAGAGGCGAAATTTCTTGAGATGAAGCAAGGAAATATGATGGTGGCAGAGTATGCTGCGAAGTTCGAGGCACTGGTGAAGTTCTGCCCTCACTACAACCGTGTTGATGCTGAGGTGTCCAAGTGTCTCAAGTTCGAGAATGGGCTGAGGCCAAAAATCAAGCAGGGTATTGGGTACCAACAGATTCGCAGGTATGCTGAGCTGGTGGATAAGAGTATGATCTATGATGAGAATAGTCGAGCTCGATCTGCTCACTACAAGAAGCTGAGTGAGAAGAAAGAAAAAGGGTGGTATAGAGGGAAGCCTTATACGACTTCAGCTGTCAAAGGGAAGTAGAAGGCTGCAGATGGGAAAAAGACAAGTGGGGGAGCATCTCCCGCTTCTGGGAAGTGTTACAGGTGTGGCGAACAAGGCCACCGTGCCGATGTTTGCACCAATAATGTGTTGAGATGTTACAGATGTGGCAAGAAGGGGCATAGAGTTACTGATTGCAAGGATGATGGTCCAACCTGTTTCAATTGTGGTGAGAAGGGTCACATCAGTACCCAGTGTCAGAAATCGAAGAAAACTGCTACTGCTGCTCAGACCAATGGCAGACTATTTGCTTTGAGTGGTGCAGAAGTTCCAAAGAAGGACAACCTGATTCGAGGTACTTGTTTTATTAATAATGTTGAGATAATCGCTATCATTGATACTGGTGCTACTCATTCGTTTATCTCACTTGAATGTGCTAATAGATTGGGTTTGAAATTGTCTGACATGAATGGTAATATGGTAATAGAAACTCCAGCTAATGGTTCTGTTACTACTACTTTTGTGTGTTTGAGATGTCCTTTGACGATTTTTGGGAGGAGTTTTGTGATGGATTTGGTGTGTTTACCCTTGCACCAAATCGATGTAATCCTTGGAATGAACTGGTTGGAGTTCAACCATGTTCATATCAATTGTTATAATAAGACCGTAGAGTTTCCTGAGTTTAGTGATAGTGGGGAGTTGATGTTCTTGTCTACTAAGCAAGTAGACGAACTTCTGGAAGACGAAGCCTTAGTGTTTGCAATGTTTGCATCGTTACAGGTTGATCGTGAAGCTGCGAGTGTCGAATTACCCGTTGTCTGTGAATTTCCAGATGTGTTTCCAGATGACATAAGTGATTTGCCTCTAGAACGTTAAGTAGAGTTTACAGTGGACTTAATACCAGGTACGAGTCCAGTGTCAATGGCTCCTTACCAGATGTCCGCTTCTGAGTTAAGTGAATTGAAGAAACAACTGGAAGAATTGCTCGAGAAGAGGTTTGCCCGACCGAGTGTTTCTCCGTGGGGTGCTCCTGTGTTGTTAGTGAAGAAGAAAGACGAAAGTATGAGGTTGTGTGTTGATTATCGGCAGTTGAATAAAATGACTATCAAGAATAAATATCCACTTCCGAGAATCGACGATTTGATGGATCAGTTAGTATGCGCCTGTGTGTTTAGCAAGATTGATTTGAGGTCGGGTTGCCATCAGATTTGTGTTAAGCCTGATGACATTCTAAAGACAGCTTTCAGGACGAGGTATGGTCACTATGAATACACTATGATGCCGTTTGGAGTTTCCAATGCACCTGGTGTGTTCATGGAGTATATGAATCGGATTTTTCATGAGTATTTGGATCAGTTTGTGGTGGTTTTTGAAGGTGTGAGAAAAACACAAGAAAGGGGGGTTTGAATTGGGTTTTCCAAAATGAAAGCTTTTTATGAAACTGAAACAAAGATCATAAATAAACTAACAATATAGAAAGACACACGATATATCCTGGTTCACTTGAAAACTATCAAGTTAATCCAGTCCACCCGCCAAGGTGATTTTGCCTTATACACAATGACTTAATCCACTATAACCAAACTGATTACAACTGCACTAGCAAACTGCTGGTGACTAACAACAACCTCTAAGACACACTAGTCCTAGACTTCATAAGAATTCTGACCCAACTGGTCTCTTAAGGAATACAACGCACAAGCCATCAGCAAGTGACTAACAACACTAAAACACACTGTCTTAGTCTTCTTAAGAATTCTGACCCAACTGGTCTCTTAAGGAATACAACGCACAAGCCAACTGCAAGTGACTAAAAACACTAAAACACACGGTCTTAGTCTTCTTAAGAGTTCTGACCCAACTGGTCTCTTAAGGGAACACAAATAATCTGTTTGTTACAACGGTTTGTTTACAATAATAATGCTTCTACACAAGCAGAGTAAACATACATTTTAAGCTCAATCTAACTTAGAGCAAAACTATACAGTAAAAAAATTCTTCTTCTTTGTATTGTGGTGCTTTACTGTTCACTCATATATTCTTCTGTTTCTTGAGTTTTTTCTTCATGTGAATCAGTGTTTTTGATAATTTTCCTTTTCACACTGAGTACTACATCGTTTGTTGCTCACTCACATTCATTCATTCGTATGCACACATGCATTCGCACATTTTTTATTCGTTGAATGATCAAGTCTATATATAGCCAGAAAAAGATCCGTTGAAGGGTAGATCAGTAATATGATAAGAGTACTGGCGACTTGAAATAATGCCATTATGATGGGTTGAAAATCGTACGCTGAAATTGTCCTTTGTACCACCAAATCAGGGTAGTGGAAAAGAACGTGCTTTATCTATACTATGTACTATTTTCACACACAAACGTTTCATCTTCTTCTATTCATCAGAGGCTTCTGAGTTGATTTGATTGAAGCATGGCTAGAAGAATGAATCATTGGGTCTTCAGAGTCTTGAGTCTTTAGAGTCTTCAGAACTTGTTCAGCAGAACCTTGTCTTCAGAGTCTTCAGAACTTCTACTTCAGAACCCTTGGTTATCATAATACTTAAGTCTTCAGAGTCTTCAGAACTTCATTCAGCAGAACCTTGTCTTCAAAATCTTCAGCACTTAGTTTTCAGAACCTTTAATCTTGAGAATCCTTAAGTCATCAGAGTCTTCAGAACTTCGTTCAGCAGAACCTTATCTTCAGAATCTTCAGCACTTAGTCTTCAGAAGTTAACGACCTCACAAGCTATACAGGCTTCATAAATAGAACATCAGAGTCACGCTCAGAAATTAGAATCCAAGAGACGTTACAACTGCAACATAGTGTCTTCTCAGAATCTTTCTGACGCACAGTAGATTAGAACTAATCTTGCTTCTTCACACAGAAGTGACCATAGAGAATGTCAGAGTGACATAGCACATGGTCTTTATCCGAGTTAGAACCTATTTGTTAAAACAATCAGAATAACAACGTTAGAGCACCAAAATTATTCTCACACAAATACTTCATTGTTATTATCAAAACATAGAGACAAGATGCAGAACCAAATCTTGTTCTTACAATCTCCCCCTTTTTGATGATGACAAAACCATGTATTTTGATAGAACAATTTATACAGGGTAATCACCATAGTTTACATATTTCAGAGTTTAAGCTTTCAGCTCCCCCTGAATCTGTTAATCTCAAAATTTCATTTATGCTTGTTCAGAGTCTCCCCCTGATCCCAAGACTCACAAAATAAAATTTGAGTTCTTTGGAACATGACAATAGAGAAGGAATACCTCCCTACAACAACTCATCAGAGTCTGACTAGAACACTAGGTCTTCATCTCAGAACCTGGTTACTATCAAAACTTTGATGAAAAAATCAAAAAACTTGATTTTGAGTCTGATTGGATGATGTCGCACATCTCGTATCAAAACTTCTTATCAGATCTTGATGGAGAATCACAACTTCTTAAGTATCAGAGTTTGATTGGAAGTGACATCTCTTTTGTCCATCTTTTCTTAGATTCACCAATCTTATCAGATTCAGAGCCTGACTGATTTTATCAGAATATAATCCGTTGCAAAGCGTGCCTTCTGATTAGTATCTTTGAATCAGAGAATTGACTTGACTTGTTTTCAAGGAGATTTCTGCTTCTGACGCTTTGAGTCCGAATTTCATACTTTCAGAAAGTTTACAACTTCTAAACACTATGATATCAAACAATATTTCTTGACTTTCAGAAAGTTCACAACTTCTGAACAGTATTGGAACATCTGTTTGAATAACCATATATTCTCAAAGTGTACAACTTCTTAACCATGAATTATCAGAGTTGAAATTATCCAAAATATTTTCAATCTTTAGAGAGTAGGATCTTTATATTCAACCTGTCTAGAATGCTAAGTGAACTTTTCCAGAGTTCCTTAATTGAAACATCAAACAAACAGTTAGTTGCAAAAAGCATTATATAAGCAAACACCAAACATCAACCAAACAGCTAGTTGCAAAAAGAATTATATAAGCATTATGTAATGTTTGAGTTCGAGATTCTGAGAATAAATACTATCAAAATCATTTTACTTTCTCCCCCTTTTTGTCATAATCAAAATGATCGAAACTTCATTAATATCAAAACAAGAACAAAACCAAATCAACACAAGACAAAATCCTAAGGTTCAGAGCCAAAGAAAATAAAAGCCTAAGTTCCTAGGTGCCTAAGTTCCAGAGGATGAAGGATTTGCAGGCAGCTTGTTCAGAATCTGTTGAAGCATGTTCTGAAGGGAGTTGTTGACAACTTTCTGCTCAGAAATGCTTTCCTTGAAGATCTTCTGTTCTTCTTTCATAGTCTGATGATCTTGTTTGATTTTTTAAATTGCACGTTCCAAGCGCACAAGAACAGGTTCAGAGGAGGAAGCAACCAGAGCGGCTTGTTTAGCTTTCTCTGCATTTTCAGCTTCTTGTGCCATCCTGACAGCGTCAGCATTTTTAGATTCTTCTTCTGCTAGAAGTCTTGCTGCTTCAGTAACTTTTGCTTCAGCTTCTTTTTGCTTTACAGCAAGAATCTTGAATTGCCGTATCCTTTCTTTCTCTTCTTCTTTGTCCTTCACCAGTTGAACTGAAGCAACTTTGGAAGCTTCTGAGAAATTTGATATCCTCTCGAACTCAGAGTCTAACCATTTCTGAAACTCTTCCCAAGAACACTCAAGCTTCAGAGACTTGGTGCTTGTGCTAGCATCTGCTCTTAATTTTGCTACCCTTTTTAAGGCTTTGTTACGAAACAAATTAATGCATTCATCAAGGGTTTTAGGGAGGGGCTTTTCATAAATGACTAATGCAAGGTTAGGCTCAACAGAAACTATTTCAGCAGATATTTATTCAGATGTTGGTTAAGAAATGGGTATTTGCTCAAGCAGATCTAAGACAGTATAAGGCTCAGAGGTAACAATTTCAATAGTATCAGAAATTGTTTCTTCAGAGAGGTTGGGGGAATGAGGATCAGAGTGTTGAGACACAGACTCAACAGTGTCTGTTCTAGGTTGATTGAAGGCAAAATATAACAGATCTTGAGAAAGTGGGGAAATAGGTGTGTGAGGTTGAGGAAGTGAGGTTGTTATTGATGAAGTGAAAGTATGGATGCTTTCAGATGAAATAGGTGTGGTGATTGATGATAATGGAGTTTGTGGAATAGTAGTTTCACATAGAGAGGTTGTTGGGGGTGGAACCGAAAATGATGGTGGTTTAAACATGATTTGAGAAATGGAAGTGGGAATTTGAACAGTGTATGGATCAGAAGTGGTTTGTGATGATGATGAAGCATTAATAGATTATGTAACAGCTATTGAAACAGAAGGAGCAGGAACAGACTTACTAGATTTCTCAGAGTAAGAAGCCAGAACTAGATTCTTGGAAGTTCCAGACTTGTCATCCTTCTTTCTCCTCTTAGGCCCAGAGGCCTCTTCAATTTGTTTCCTTTTGCCTCTGGTAGGATCAGCCAGAATTGGTGCAGGAGCAAGGTCGCCAAATCTGAACCCAGACATGTCATGTTCTTCTTCCATCATCATAGCAACAAAGGCAGCGATTGTTTCAGGATTGTCGCCTTTGTGAAACAGAGGATGGTCATCCACCGAAATCCTATGATCAATCACAGATTCATAGGATACAGAATGAGGTTTCACACGTACTTCCTTAATCAATTCCATATTCCTAAGTTTAGTGGCATTGAAGGAATCTCCGATGCTTGGTGTCAAATCTTCTGTATACATGGCTTCTTAGGTTAGAAATTCTACCAGACCACTTTCAATAAAAATATCAGAAAGCAACCTTCCAAATTGAATGTAAGTGTGAACAGTCTTATTTGGTGAAGCTGTTATCCTTGTCTTGCTCATCATATCCCGTAAATAGTAAAACAGAATGGAGGGCAAACATATCTTCTGATTTGTAAGCAGATAATACAGCATATACTTCTGATTTGCATTGAAGTAGGTAGAAGAACTTGATGAAGGTCTTGGATTATTGCAACTCAGAATAATCTTGTACCAAATTCTCATATTAGCATGTAGATCCTTACTCTTATACTTCAATTTCTCAGGAGAGTAAGTGGTGAAGATAGCTTTGTCAATGGTCTCTTTCACAAACTTGGAGTTTCCTTTCATTCCATAGATTCGTTTGTTTTTCAAGAATTTCATTCCCAGAAGGCCTGAGATTGATTTCTCAGTAATGACTATCTTCTTTCCTAGAACATGAGAAACTACATAAAGACGGTCGCAGTTTGCTTGTCTCCAGAAGCCTTTCACAAGTCCTTCAAAGATAGGACCTTTAAGTCTTTGAAAATAGTGACTCCAACCTTGAAAGTTTAGTTCAACAGAGAGGTCATGTCCATTCGCGGCAAGATTTTCAAAATCAACATCTAGTTCTTTAAGAACAACCAGATTTTCTGCATCAATAATGCAGTTAACTGAAGCAGCCCTTTGAGTGATATGAGTTTTATCAATCACAGGAAGTGACGATGAAGTTGAAGTGACAGTTGTAGTGGTTGTTGAAGTTGTAGACGGAGGAGCTGATGAAGATGATAACCCAGTGGAGGGGTTCAATGATTGTTCCATTTCAGCGGCGAAACGAACGGCTTCTTATTGGGAGGTAGTCATCATGATGATTTTTGAGGTAAAAAGGATGAAGATGAAGTTTGTTGTTGAAGACGAAGAAATCACTCAAAGCGGTTTGTGAAAAAGAGGTTTTAGGGTTTTTAAAGTGTAAATGAAATGAAGTGGTGTGAGTGGGTATATAACGTGTGAGTGGAGTGAAGTTGAGTGGACGTGAAGAATTAGACATAATGATGGGAATTAATAAATGAACGTAATCATGATTTAACCAATTCCAAGAAAAGTACTGCGCATTGTGTACTCTAAGTGACATGTTTTGATATCCTCAGAGTCTGGAAAACCAAAAGGTTTTCGTTTGATCAGAGACACTTCTGACAAAGCATCTTCTGATGACTAAGGTCAAAAACAATTGCTTCTTGGTTTAAATGAAAATCTGTTATCTTCAGACTCTGACTAAACACATCTGATTCTGATGAAATCTTACTCTGGACAATAGTCCATTTTCAGATGCTTCAGGATAAATAAGAATCTATCTTCAGTCAAGGGTTTTGTAAAAATATCAGCCATTGATGGCCTGTATCTATAAATTTTAAACATAAAATTCCCTTCTGAACATAGTCTCTAATAAAATGATGTTTAATTTCCTTGTGCTTTGCCTTAGAATGTAAGATTGGATTTTTACTTAAACAGATAACAGCAGTATTATCACAAAAGATAGGAATGTTACTCTCATGTATCTGATAGTCTTCTAACTGGTTCTTCATCCACAGCATCTGCGTACTGCATAGAGACGTGGATATGTACTCTGCTTCTGCTGTTGAGAGAGCAATTGTTGATTGCCTCTTGCTTGGCCATGAGATCAGATTCTTCCCGAGAAACTGACAATTTCCAGAGGTGCTTTTTCTTTCCAATCTGTCTCCTGCGTAGTCTGCATCACAATAACCAGAAAGAGAGTAATCTGATGTTTTCTCATACATCAGGCCAAGGTTAGTAGTTCCTTTCAGATACCTTAGAATTCTTTTAACAGCAGTTAAATGAGATTCTCTAGGATCTGATTGAAATCTAGCACACAGATGAACACTGAAAAGAATATCAGGTCTAGAAGCAGTTAAGTACAGAAGAGAGCCTATCATACCACAATAGAGCTTCTGGCAAACCTTTCCACTTACCTCTTCCTTTTCCAGAATACATGTTAGATGCATTGGAATATTAGATGGTGTACACTCCGTCATGTTGAATTTCTTCAGAAGTTCTTTTGCATACTTGCTCAGATGAATGTACGTTCTTTCTGATCTTTGATCAATTTTGAATTTCCAGAAAGAATCTGAGTTCTTTCATCAGACTCATTTCAAATTTAGCGTTTCTCATCTAGCTTGTTTCTAAACACTCATTTAGTTCCAACGACGTGAACACCTTTGGGTTTTTGAACAAGATCCCAGACGTCATTTCTGGTGAATTGATTCAATTCTTCTTGCATGGCCAGAATCCACTTATTTTCTTTTAGAACTGCATCAACTGTTGTTGGCTCTATTAGAGACACTAGACCCAGAAGAGTTTCTTCGGAATGTCTGAAGGATGAACGGTTTCTGACTGGATCAGCTTTATCTCCTGGAATCAATTCTTCAGAATGAGAGTTCTTTAATCTATTCTTCCTCTGATGAGATGAGGTGTTCTCAGCTTCTGGTAAGTTGTATTTGGATATGGAGAAATTGCATCTTTGTATGCTTCTCTTGAATCTTCTACTTCTTAGATTCTGATACGTGATCTTCAGATCTGCAAGCTTTTCAACTAGCTTTGACTTTTCAGAGTCAAGCTTATCATTGAATCTGACATGAATTGATTCGTCTACAATTCGTGTTTCTGTGGTAAAGATTCTGTAGCCTTTAGAGCATTCAGAATATCCCAACAATAAACACTTTTGAGCAATGATTCCATAACCAAAGATTTCTTCTTACTGGTTTCCTCAGAAACTAGCGAAGCCTCCAGGCTTAAGTTCCAGACTTTGAAACATATGCCTTCTTCCCGTCATGAGTCGCGAGCAATTACTGTTCAGTTACCATGACTGGGGTTTCAACTGAGCTGCTAATGATATTTCTGAGCAAGAGTCTGAGTCTGAGTCTGATTCTGTTTCTGATGATATTTAGTCTTCTGGTTCTCCAGAAACTTCATCTTCGGTTGTTGCTACTAGCGCAACATTTGCTTGTTCTTCATCAGATTCTTCTTCTTCAGAATTAGAGTCGTCCCAAATTGCCATTAGACATTTCTTTCCAGAGTTATGCTTCTTTTGGAGATTAGCGATAACTCATCTTCTGATTCTTCCTCAGCTTGATAAGTTTTTGTCTTTCCAGGTTTAGACTTAAGAATGATAGATTCACTCTTTTTCTTCTTTAGCTCTATCTTATGACTTCTCAAAGAACTAACATGCTCTTCAAGGCTTATGCTATTGAGATCTTTTGATAGCTTTAGAGCTGTTCTAAAAGGTATCCATTTCTTAGGAGGACTTCTGATGATCTTTTTCACATGTTCAGCAGTTGAGTAACCTTTGTCCAGAACTTGAGTCCTGCGACTAGCATTTGAAACCTTGAAAACATGGTCTCAACTGTTTCATCATCCTCCATTCTGAATGCCTCAAAGTTTTGGATTAAGGCAAGCGCCTTTGTCTCCTTAGCTTGGACATTTCCTTCATGAATCATCCTAAGAGAATCAAAAATGGATTTGGCATCATCTTCTCATACTTAGTATAAGAGATATCATTTAGCACTATGATTCTTATAATCTTTCTTTTGTTGGTTGATTATATCACTTCTGGATATTTTAGCACATGTAGCATCAACTGGGTGATTGTAGCCATCAACTACCAAATCCCAAATATCTACATTATAACCAAAAAAGAAACTTTCTATTTTGTCTTTCCAGTGGTCAAACATTTCACCATCAAAGACTGGTGGTTTGGCACTGTAATGATCTTTCTCTTCAGTAGTGGTTTTAGCAAGAGCTGCCATGATATCTCACACAAATACTGGATCGGTACTGAACACTGTTAAGTGCTGATAAAATGTTTATCACAATCAGAACCGGAGCTCTGATACCAATTGAAGGTGTGAGAAAAACACAAGAAAGGGGGGGTTTGAATTGGGTTTTCCTAAATGAAAGCTTTTTATGAAACTCAAACAAAGATCATAAATAAACTAACAATAGAGAAAGACACACGATATATCCTGGTTCACTTGAAAACTATCAAGTTAATCCAGTCCACTTGCCAAGGTGATTTTGCCTTATATACAAGGACTTAATCCACTATAACCAAACTGATTACAACTGCACCAGCAAACTGCTAGTGACTAATAACAACCTCTAAGACACACTAGTCCTAGACTTCTTAAGAATTCTGACCCAACCGGTCTCTTAAGGAATACAACGCACAAGCCATCAACAAGTGACTAACAACACTAACTGGTCTCTTAAGAAATACAACGCACAAACCAACTGCAAGTGACTAACAACACTAAAACACATTGTCTTAGTCTTCTTAAGAATTCTGACCCAACTGGTCTCTTAAGGGAACACAAACAATCTGTTTGTTACAACGGTTTGTTTACAATAATAATGCTTCTACACAAGCAGAGTAAACATACATTTTAAGCTCAATCTAACTTAGAACGAAACTATACAGTAAAAATATTCTTCTTCTTTGTATTGTGGTGCTTTACTGTTCACTCATATATTCTTCTGTTTCTTGAGTTCTTTCTTCATGTGAATCGGTGTTTTTGATATTTTTCCTTTTCACATTGAGTACTACATCGTTTGTTGCTCACTCACATTCATTCATTCGTATGCACACATGCGTTCACGCATTTTTTATTCATTGAATGATCAAGTATATATATAGCCAGAAAAAGATCCGTTGAAGGGCAGATCAGTAATATGATAAGAGTACTGGCGACTTGAAATAATGTCGTTATGCTGGGTTGAAAATCGTACACTGAAATTGTCCTTTGTACCACCAAATCAGGGTAGTGGAAAAGAACGTGCTTTATCAGTACTGTGTACTATTTTCCCACGCAAACGTTTCATATTCTTCTATTCATCAGAGGCTTCTAAGTTTATTAGATTGAAGCATGATCAGAAGAATGAATCATTGGGTCTTCAGAGTCTTGAGTCTTTAGAGTCTTCAGAACTTGTTCAGCAGAACCTTGTCTTCAGCACTTCTACTTCAGAACCCTTAGTTATCAGAATACTTAAGTCTTTAGAGTCTTCAGAACTTCGTTCAGCAGAACCTTGTCTTCAGAATCTTCAGCACTTAGTTTTCAGAACCTTTAATCTTCAGAATCCTTAAGTCGTCAGAGTCTTCAGAACTTCGTTCAGCAGAACCTTGTCTTTAGAATCTTCCGCACTTAGTCTTCAGAAGTTAACTACCTTAGAAGCTATACAGGCTTCATAAATAGAACATCAGAGTCACGCTCAGAAATTAGAATCCAAGAGACATTACAACAGCAACATAGTGTCTTCTCAGAATCTTTCTGACGCACAGTAGATTAGAACCAATCTTGCTTCTTCACACATAAGTGACCATAGAGAATGTCAGAGTGACGTAGCACATGGTCTTTATCAGAGTTAGAACCTATTTGTTAAAACAATCAGAATAACAAACGTTAGAGCACCAAAATTGTTCTCACATAAATACTTCATTGTTATCATCAAAACATAGAGACAAGATGCAGAACTAAATCTTGTTCTTACAGTTTTCATTGATGATATTCTGATATACTCTAAATCTGAAGAAGATCATACTGAACATTTGAGGACTGTGTTGCAAGTATTGAAAGAGAAGAAGTTGTATGCAAAACTGTCGAAGTGTGAGTTTTGGTTGAAGGAAGTGAGTTTCCTTAGCCACGTGATTTCAAGTGGCGGAATTGTTGTAGATCCTTCTAAGATTGATGCTGTGTTACAGTGGGAGACTCGAAATCTGCTACTGAGATACAAAGTTTCCTTGGATTGGCAGGTTATTACCGCAAGTTTATTGAAGGCTTTTCTAAGTTGGCATTACCTTTGACTCAACTGACTCGAAAGGGTCAAGCTTTTGTGTGGGATGTAGCTTGTGAAGAGAGTTTCGTGGAATTGAAGAAGAGGTTGACGACCGCTTCAGTGTTGATTTTGCCTAATCCGAATGAATCTTTTGTAGTGTACTGTAATGCGTCAAAGATGGGTTTTGGAGGAGTGTTGATGCAGAATAGTCAAGTTTTTGCTTATGCGTCCAGGAAGTTGAGGGTTCATGAAGTGAATTACCCTACCCATGACTTAGAGTTGGCAGCTGTGGTGTTTGTGTTGAAAATTTAAAGACATTACCTGTTTGTCTCTAAATTTGAAATGTTCAGCGATCATAAGAGTTTGAAGTACTTATTTGATCAGAAGGAGTTGAATATGAGGCAGAGAAGGTGGTTAGAATTATTGAAGGATTATGACTTTGACTTGAATTACCATCCTGGTAAAGCAAATGTAGTGGCTGATGCCTTGAGAAGAAAGTCATTGCATATGTCGATGCTTATAGTGAAAGAGTTGGAGTTACTTGAGCAATTCCGATATTTGAGTTTGGTATGTGAAGAGACTCCTGACAATGTGAGGTTGGGCATGTTGAAGTTGACTACTGGTATTCTAGAAGAGATCAGAGTGGGACAACAATCTGACTTAAAGTTGGTTGACCAGTTGACATTGATTAACCAAGGTAACGGAGGTGAATTCCGGATTGATGAGAATGGTGTGATGATGTTCAGAGACAGGGTGTGTGTCCCAGATGTTCCAGATATTAAGAAGAGCATTCTTGAGGAAGGACATCGAAGTAGATTGAGTATTCATCCCAGTGCTATGAAGATGTACCAGGATTTGAAAAAGCTGTTTTGGTGGCCAGGTATGAAGAAGGATATTGCGGAGTTTGTTTATGTGTGTTTGACGTGCCAGAAGTCAAAGATTGATCATCAGAAGCCTTTAGGTATGATGAAACCATTGAATATCCCAGAATGGAAATGGGATAGCATTTCCATGGACTTTGTGTCGGGGTTTCCGAGAACTGCAAAGGGAAATGATTCGATTTGGGTGATTATGGATAGATTAACTAAATCGACTCATTTCTTGCCGATGAAGATTAATCATTCTAAGAAGAAGTTGGCTGAGATATATATTGAGGAGATTGTGAAGTTGCATGGGATACCTTCGAGTATTGTGTCGGATAGAGACCCGAGATTTACATCGAGGTTCTGGAAAAGTTTACAAGATGCTTTGGGTACTAAGTTGAGGACGAGTTCTGCATATCATCCGCAGACGGACGTTCGGACGGAAAGGACTATTCAATCTTTAGAGGATTTGCTGAGGGCTTGTGTGTTGGATCAAGGAGGATCTTGGGATAGCCATTTTCCATTGATTGAGTTCACGTACAATAATAGTTTTCATGCTAGTATTGGAATGGCTCCCTATGAAGCTTCGTATGGAAGAAGATGTAGAACTCCTTTGTCTTGGTATGAGTCAGGCGAGAGTGCTGTACTCGGACCTGAAATTATGCAGGAGACGACTGAGAAGATTAAGATGATCCAAGAAAGTATGAGAACTTCACAGAGTCGTCAGAAGAGTTACCATGATAGGAGAAGGAAAGCACTTGAATTCCAAGAGGGATATCATGTGTTTTTGAGGGTGACGCCAGTGACTAGTGTGGGCCGAGCTTTGAAGTCTAGGAAGCTCACTCCACGTTTTGTGGGTCCATATCAAATCTTGCAGAGGATATGAGAGGTAGTCTATCAGATAGCTTTACTGATGTCACTTGCGAATTAGCATGATGTGTTCCATGTGTCTTAGTTGAGGAAGTACATTCCGGATCCGTCGCATGTGATTCAGTTAGATGATGTACAAGTGAGAGATAATCTGACTGTGGAAGCATTGCCTGTGCGGATCGATGGTCGTGAAGTGAAGCAACTGCGGGGTAAAGACATAGCTTTGGAGCAGGTGTTATGGGGTGGACCAGCTGGCGAAAGTTGGACTTGGGAGCATGAAGATCAAATGAAGGAGTCGTATCCGACTCTGTTTCCTTGAGGTAATTTTCGAGGGCGAAAATTCTTTAAGTGGGGGAGAGTTGTAACACCCCAAAATAATTATAATATTTATTTAATTGATTTATTATGATTATTCGGTGTTTTGGTGAATATTGTGAGGCTTGGTGTGTGGTGTTGTGGGGTAGCTTTGGGTTAAGGGAATATTGAGGTATTTAGAATTCGTAATTAATTAGATTATTTTATTAGTAATAATAATAAATAATTTGAATATTGAGAATATTATTTAGATTATTATTATTATTGTTAATTAAAATAATTAGGAGAACCATTAAGGGTAAGGCAGTAATATTGAGAAGGCTAATTAAGGATAATATGGGTAAATCATGATTAAGGCCCAAAAGATAGGTTTAACAAAAAGAAAATAGGGGATTAGGAGAATTAGCCTGTGCAACCTTAAGAAGTGAAGAGAGGGCTGAGGAAAGGAGGCTAGAGCACTTAAAACGAGGACTCGACCGTAGAACCCCAAACGAAGAACCTTTTTGCCGGAAAATTCGAGGTATGGGGGGTTAATCCTAGTTCATATGTTTGATATGGGTTTAAGGTAGAGTAGTTTGTGTGTTTTGTGTTTTATGATGAATTTCCGTATGCGGAATCTGTGTGAATTTTCGTGCATCTGTGTTGGTCGATTTTCTGATATGAATCTGGTATGTGTAAATTTTGTGAAATTCGTGTAAATGATTATGTTGCTGTGATGAACATGTGAATAAACCAGATCTAAAATTGAAGGTGGGATTAACAAATTAGGACTTAATAATTATGAATAAATTGATAAGAATAATGAAGTAGGATAAAAACGTAGATCTGTGATGAGTCGAAACTGGTTTGAGTCTGATTTTAGAGGATCGAAGGTGCTGGAATGGGGAGGTTTTTGTTCAGATGCGAAATCTGGGTTTTGGAGTGTTTTTTGGCAATATGCGTAACAAGGGAGGCATTACGCGTAAGAGGGGGCGTTCCCAGGGTGTTACGCGTAGCATACGCACCCGTCCCCAGGGCCAGCACGACCCTCTGCCAGTACGCGTAGCATACGCGTAAAGGAATGGTGTCAGTACGCGTATGGGAAGTGGGAAGGAAGAGGCATACGCGTATGGGGTTCTTGGGAAAGATGCATTATGCATATGGATTAGCCATTACGCGTAATGGGAGTCTGAAGGGGAATTTTGAGAGGGAAGCCTCTCTGGTGATACGTGTAATAAGGAGGACATTACGCGTATGAGAGGCCTGGGCAGGTGGCCCTACGCGTATGATACGCAGGCCATTGGGCGAGAAATTGAGCCATACGCGTATGGGGCATGGTCATGCGTGAATGGGCAGGGCCGTTGGCAGATTTTCTCGTATTTCTGTCCCGATTTCGCTTGTGATGCGGTTTTTTTGAGAGGTAGGGATATGATGAGGTAATAAAACACCCTGCCTGTTTGAATGTTGCCTCCACGTGGGTAACGTGCATGTGATCAGGCTTAGCTTTCTTAGCGCATGAAGATTTAGCATTTTGAAGTATTTTGATTTCTCCGTCGATTTAGAGGGTCTTGCTCTGATATGTAACATCGGGTCAAGACGTTTGAGTCGAACGATTTACGTTCTTTTATTTTGTTGGCATAATGTTTTTATGAGTTTTATTTTAAAAAGTTTTGGGATTATAAATTGATTTAAATTTTGATTTTTGTTGCATGATGTTTAAATAAATTCAAGTTGGTAAAACCCGTGTTATGAGACAGGTGGTTATTTGATGTTACGTGACGAAATGTGGCGCCCTTTTGGGGCTTTACACTGGTTAAATTGTTGTTTTTATTTGTGATGTTTATTGGGTAGAAAAGGGTGTTACAGTTTCGATCCTAGCAATGGGTGCAAAAACCTCGTCGAAGTCGATTCCTTCTTTATAAAGAAATCCTTTTGCCACAAGCCTTGCCTTGTGTCGAGTTAATTCTCCTTTGAGATTCAACTTCACCTTGTATACTCACTTCACATCAATTGCCTTCTTGTCTTGAGGCAATTCGGTAAGTGACCAAGTGTTATTGACTTCGATGGACTTCAGTTCCTTATTCATTGCTTTCACCCATTTTGAATCCTTCATTACATCAACTGCATTGACTGGTTGGACATCTGCATAGAAAGTATAATGTACAAGCTCACCTTCATCATCGACCACATCATCTAATGTAATCACACATTCTTTCAACCTTGCAGGCATGTGTCTTGTTCTTTGAGGTCTGCTTGTGCTTGCTTGACCTCTGATTTCTTCTTGTCAAACTTCTCTTTTGACTTCACTTGTTGGTTCTTCACATAAGATTCTAACTGAATCCTTCTTTACATTTTCAGTTCAATCCCATTCCTTAAACTCATTTATGATCATGTCCCTGATGACCACTACTTGCTTGTTCATTGGGTCAAACAACTTGTATCCTCTGGTCGAATGATATCCTATTAGGATCATTTGACTCGACTTGTCATCAAGTTTTCTTCTCAACTGATCTGGCACATGTCTATATGCTATAGATTCAAATACCTTCAGACGGCTCAAGCTAGGCTTGACACCAGACCAATGCTCTTCTGGCATAATTCCTTCTAGCCTTTTCGTCGAACATCTGTTCAAAATATATGTTGTAGTCGACACAACTTCTCCCCATAATTCTTTGGGTAGATGCTTACCTTTCAACATACTTCTCACCATATTCATGATGGTTCTATTCTTACTTTCTGCAGTTCCATTCTATTGTGGAGTGTAAGGTGGAACCACCTCATGCACAATCCTTTCTTTTTCACATAATGTGTTGAAGTCTTTGGACACATACTCTCCACCATCATCAGTCCTTAGAATCTTGAGCTTTAGACCACTTTGTCTTTCAACCATATATTTAAACTTGGCAAATACCTCGATCACTTCACTTTTCCACTTGATCAGGTAAGTCCACAATTTTTGACTGAAATTATCTATGAATGTGATAAAGTATCTGTTAGCTCCAATTGAATCCACCTGGATAGGTCCACACACATCAGAGTATATGACTTCAAAACTGCCTTCAACCTGCTTCCTGCATCTTTGATGAAGTTGTTCTTGTGCTGCTTCGCCTGCACACATTCTTCACACACTCCGTTTGGAATGTCGATTGCTAGTAACCCTGAAACCATATTTCTTCTCTTTAGATCTTTGATGTCTTTGAAGTTGAGATGGCTGAGTCTATAGTGCCACATCCATTCATCCTTGCTAGTTGCAGTTGCAAGGCACTTGTGCTCCATCAAATTAAGTTCAATCCTGAAGGTTCTATTTTGAGTCATGGGAGCTTTCAAGATTATCCTTCCGCCTAAGGCGAGAACTCTCATCATCTTTTCTTTAATCGACACTTTGTAGTTCTTTTTGACCAACTTCCCTATGTTGAGCAAATAACTCTTCATGCTTGGTATGTATAATATATTGGAAATTACTGACCTATTTCCATCTTTCCTCATAATCAGAACATCACCAATACCTTCAACTACTAGAGTGTCGTCATTTGAAAATTGCACCATGTTCTTCATTGAGGGTTTTATGTTGACAAACCAATCTTTTCTACCAGTCATGTATGATGATCATCTTGAGTCCAAGTACCATTGGTCTTGAAATCTTTCTTCATCTCTTGTTGTGACCATCAGCAACATCTTTTTTTCTTCATCCTTTGTAAACTTTGCGTCATTGTCTTGGTTCTTTTGTTTTACAGGACAATCACTAGAGTAGTGACCATACTTTTGACAATTGAAACACTGAATCTGACTTTTGTCAGGTTTTCGACCACCACCTCTTCCTCTACCTACTGCGCCACCTCTTTGGTTACTTTGGTATGAGGACTTTCTCTGATTCAACCAACCTCATTCTTGTTGATTTCGACCAGTCGAATTATTGTATCCTCCTCTACCTTTCTAACTTCCTTTGCCCTTATTTTCTTTTGTTGATTGCGCCTACAGAGCCACACCACTCTTTAACTTTCCTGCAACTCTTTCAGCCATCCATTTTTCATGAGATTCAAGCGTCCCTTAAAGTTCTTCCTTTGTCAAACTTGACAAATATTTCTACTCTTCTATGGCTACTACCATATGGTCAAACTTTGGAGCAAATGACCTCAAGATCTTTGCAACAATTGATCTTGATGTCAACACTTCTCCACATACATTGATTTGATTCACCAGTTTTGTAACCCTAGTGAAAAAATCTGTTATGCTTTCACTGTCTTCTATCTGAAGCAATTCATACGTTCTTTTATGAGTTTGTAACCTCACCTTTTTCACCTTCTCTGTGCCTCCAAACGATCTCTCCAAGATTTCCCATGCTTCTTTCGCTGACTCTACATCACTGACCTTTTTGAAATTTTCTAGATTAATATATTGATGAATTATAACGAGAGCTTTATAATCTTTCGTCTTCAATTCTTTGTATGTAACTTTTTCTTGATCTGGCGCGCTTTCTACAAGTGGTGTTACTCATTTCTTCACAAGATCCCAAAGATCTTGATAACAGAAAACTACCTTCACCTATTTGCACCAATTCTCATAATTTTTTACCCTTCGGAATTGAGAGACTCGTCGGAAAATGCTTGTTTGGATGATTCATCACCATCGTGTTTTGCTTCTCACAAATTGCTCAACCAGTGCTCTAGATACCAGATGTTGGAATTAAACCCAAGACTTTGAGTAATTATGAATCAGTCTTGATGAACAAGATTCAACCACACCGTTCAAGTTCCCTCTTGTTCTTCACTCTTCACTCAAGTGAATCAACCAACTTTGGTTGCTAGATTGTATCGCTACACAATGGTGATGAAAAACCCAAAAAATTGAATTTGGGAAGAAAGGAAATTATGGATTCAAAACAAAATAGGGAAGAAGAAGAATTATGCAGAGTAACTCTCTGCTCTAAAAACTACAATTTTATTTAAGTGAATTAAACTTTACAATAATATGTTACTCCCTATTTATAGATTTATCTTTCTTACTCCCTAAGAAAATCCCAAAAACAAAAGGCCCAAAATACCTAAATTCTATTAACACTACAAAATTAGACCTAAGTCGAAATTCCTGTCGAGGTACACTCTTTTGACGTTTTGACATTCACACAATTTTGACACACAACATTTCAACGACAACAGACTTTGTCGAGAATACTGCTTTGACACAAAGAATTACAATTTAACATATAATACTCGACTAAAAAATGGATGATTCACTGAAGAAACATAAGACTGCTTTTAGAAATCATCTCAACATGTCACCCTTTATGCTTATTTATGGAAAAGCTTCTCACCTTCTAATAGAATTAGAACATAAAACATAACATTCATAACAAAATGATGTTGCTATTTAAAATTTGAAAGCTATCGATATTAAACTATATGTTCTCCAAATATATCCAAACAGGTCTCACTACAAAATGAGTAATTTAAAATAAAGGGAAAAATCAAAACAAAGAGTTTTGGTCTTTTTAAATGAATAGGAATAGAATTGAACTCAACATGTTTTAAAAGTAGGCAAAATAACACTAACCTTACTCACTACTTCATTTTGTTGCTTTCTTTGTTTCGTTCATCACCACTTTCACAAGTTTTTTCTCTTTCTCTCTCTTTCTCCTTCAATGTTTACATTATTTTCTTGCATTATCAATCATCATCAAAGCTCGTTTACTCCTTTTGCTATTATCATGTATGTACTTTTTGTTCCTTTTAAAACCTCTAAGATTAACAAACAAATACTATTTATCAACGTTCTTCTTCTGTTAATGTTATGTATGTTTTCCATGCTTTGAATCTCAACCATTAAACCTGCACACACACTTGACCTAATAATCTTGCACGAGCCTTGATTTATCCTTGTAAGGAACTGAGCTTAGACAACAATAGCAATGAAAGCAAAAGACACATGTTTTTGGATTTTGAATAAAGGATGGTTAGATGACATGCTAATGATATGATGTTATGATAACTGTATTGATTCGGCGATTCAGGGTCAAAATTGGGGTGTGACAGTCACTAATAACATAACTAGAACAAATGAGATGTCCTTAAATGAAATATTAGAAGTGAAGCCTTTTTTTATTGTTGGTAAATGAACTTCTTTGGGTCATTTTCCCTAGTCGTACTCAAGCCGATACATTTTGGTGTGTGTTTACTATATCCCCAAATGAGTAGAAGTTATAGCCTATGCTGTAAATGATACATTGATTAATGATGGAAGAAAACATTTTTTCAAAATATAATATGAAACACAAGTTAGCTACCCATACCACCCTCAAACAAGTGCTAAGTTGAAGTGTTGATGATTAAAGATAATACTTGAAAAGACTTAAGCCACCTCTAGAAATACTCGACTAAAACATAACATTCATAACAAAATGAAGTCGTTATTTAAAACTTGAAAGCTCTCTACATTAAACTACATGTTCTCCAAATATATCCAAACATATATCACTAAAAAAAAGTCATTTAAAATAAAGGGAAAAAACTCAAAATAAAAAAAAAATAAGGGGAAAAACTGAGATAAGAAAAATAAACACAATGAGTTTTGCTGTTTATAAACCAGTAGAATAGAACTGAACTCAGCGTGTTTTAAAAGTAAGCAAATAACACTAACCATGCTACTACTTCATTCTGTTGCTTCCTTCGTTTCGTTCATCACCTCTTTCACATGTTCTTTCTCTTTCTCTCCCTTTCTCCTTCAATGTTTACACTATCTTCTTGCATTACCAATCACTATCAAAGCTCGTTTATTCCTTTTGTTATTATCATGTATATATATACTTATTGTTCCTTTCAAAACCTCTAAGATTAACAAACAAATACTATTCATCAATGTTCTTCTTCTGTTAATGTTATGTTATATATGTGACAAACAAACATTTATTTCGATTGATTGCTTGTAAATTGTGTATGATCAATCCTAATCTTTCTGTTCTTATTCTTGCTTTGAGTCTTGTCTCCTTTTCCTTTGAACTTGTTGAAACCACCATGCTTCTTCCATGTTGGGGCCTGAAGCACCTATATCGAATCTTGAACTGTTTTTCTTTTGACAATCCTTAACTCATGTTTCTCTAACGAACCAACCAAATCTTCCAGTTTCAAGGTTTCAAGATTGTTGAATTCTTGAATGGCTACGATAACATGATCAAAGTGAAATGTCAATGTACGCATTACCTTTTCAAATATCATCTTGTCAATTAGGACTTCATCACAACCTTTCATGTGATGAACAAGATTATGCACCTTAGAGACATAACCTTCAATCTTTTCATCTTCTCCCATCTGTCGTAACTCATACTGCCTTCGCAGTTTTTGCAATTTGACAACTTTAACCTTCTCACCACCTTCATAATACTTGAATACATAATGCAACCTTGCAATCTTTCTTCTTGGCATCCTTGTGACTGATTCTCTGAGTCTCGTTTGCGTTGTTAGCAAGCTCAAGAACATCATTAGTAATCACTTTTAGGGTTTCATGAAAATCAAACAATGACTGCATCTGTTTTTTCCATCGGATCCAAATTTTGTCATCAATAATTGGAAGAGAATTGGGAATACCATTGCTACCATTCATCTTTGCAGCAAACACGATTCACGATCCCCGAAAACACGACCACCGACGTGTAGTTCTTGAATTCACGATCAAGAAAACGAACCAGAAACTCTAGATACCAATTTGTTAGTGTCAATGCACTCGGGTGAGGAAGGAATGAGAGAGAAGAGAGAGAATGAATGAAAAGTAAATTGTATTGAATTGTTAAAATTGAATTACACTATACATGTATGTATATACAAGTAAGTTACTTGTAACTCAAATAACTCATCACAACAAACTAACTAAGCAACTAACTAATTTGAATTATATCACAACATCTGTTCCATTCCATTTCATCACATTTCATTCCGCTCCACTTAACCTAAGGCATATTAGTTGGGCTAATTATCAAATCATTCCGCTCCACTTAACCTAAGGCATATTAGTTGGGCTAATTATCAAACAAATCTAGTAGAATTAGAACATAAGGCACATTAATTAGGAAATATATCAAACAAATTCATGCTAGTCATTTGAATCTTTGAAGCTTCCTACAATACCAATCATTTAAAATAAGGGGAAAAAACTAACTTGAGAAAAATAAGCACAAGGAGTTTTGGTGTTTATAAATCAGTAGAATAGAACTCTCAACTGAAGTCGCGTGTTATAAAAGTAAGCAAATAACACTAACCTCACTCACTACTTCACTTCATTCTGTTGCTTCCATCGTTTCGTTCATCACCTCTTTCACAGGTTTCTTCTCTTTCTTTCCCTTTCTCCTTCTGCATTACGTTACACTATCTTCTTGCATTATTAATCATCATCATCATCATCATCATCACTCGTTTATTTCTTTTGCTATTATCATGTATATACACTTGTTTATTTTGATTGATTGATTGATTGTTTGTTTGTAAATTGTGTGATCAATCTTAATCTTCCTGTTCTTCATCCATCAATGTGCTCTTTCTTATTCATTCTCAACATGCAAATAAGGGCTTTTCACTCTGATAATCTAGGGTTCATTCTCTTGTTTCTTTCTATTAAAAAAATTTCATCTTTATTTTATATGTTTCCTCTAAATCATTGTTGATGTGTATTTTTTTATTTATGTTGATCCTGTGTCAAGAATACTCACAGTGGTGTAGTCAGGATTTTTATGTTCTAGCTCCTATTGGTTATTTTGTAGTCACAGTGGTGAAGTCAGGATTCTTTCTTCTGTTTTAGGTTACTCTCAATTCCTTAGGGATAGTTGAATGGATAATAATAGTTATGAAATCTCAATTCTTTCAATATGATGCTTTCAAAAACCACAGACCTGTTCAATTTCAATAGCTTGTCATTAACACTTCCAATTACTGTTATTTTATGCCTAGTTACAGCTCATGTTTCATAGACTCTCCTATTTCACATATCCTTCTTAAACCTTAATTTGAGTTTATACTTATTGGCCTTATTTTCCTATTTTTCTTCACAGATGGTGTCCTTAGACGAGAAGGAAGGCCCGAGTCCTAAAATAGGTCCTGACCACCAGGCGGAAATTCTTTCAGATTCAGACCACCTTTCACTTCAAATCAGTCCTGCTTATTCAGAAGAAGATGTGTATCATGAATCACTTTCTTCTTCAATTGGGTTGCCCATCTCAGTCACATGGAGTGAAGCTGATGCAGAAAGTTTGGTAATCGGTTTGTTTATTTTTGGGAAGAATTTTACTCTGATAAGAAAATTCTTAGAGAACAAAGGGATGGGAGAAATACTCTCATTTTACTATGGAAACTTTTACAAATCGGACGGATATCATAGATGGTCGGAGTGCAGGAAGTTAAAAGGGAGAAAACATATGATAGCAAAGAAACTTTCTACGAAAATGAGGCAACATGACCTTTTGTCTCGCTTGAGTCCTCATGTCTCTAAAAAATCACAAGATACTTTGTCTAAGGTATTCAACTGTCCAATCTCATCTCTATGGCCATTACCAATACCTTTTTTTTTTAAATCATAGTATCAGTCCTCACTTTGCTTATATTTATACTCAGGTTTCTAAATTATATATGGAAGGCAAAATTTCTCTAGAAAAATACATATCTTCTATGAAATCTATTGTTGGACTTGGCGTTCTTGCGGAAGCAGTAGGTATTGGTAAGGAGAACGGAGTCCTTACTCGGCTTGATTTGGAACCTAGGAAGAACAGTTGTGAGGAGTTTTATGCACCAGCTTGCAAAGCTTTGTCTTCTCTTGGACCGGATGATATAATACGATCTTTGACAGGAGGATGTCAGCTGAGTAAAACCAGAAGTAATGAGCTTTTTTGGGAAGCTGTTTGGCCCCGCTTACTGGCAAGAGGTTGGCACTCTGAGCAACCAAAGAATCATGATTATCTGGTTTTTCTTATTCCCGGCGTTAAGAAGTTTTCGAGGAGAAAACATTTGAAAGGGCAACATTACTTTGATTCTGTTAGGGATGTCTTGAGCAAAATAGTAGCAGAACCAAATATTATTGTGCTTGAAGAAGAAGAAGAAGTTGAAGAAGGAGGATCAGATGAAGATGATTTCTCTGACAATCATCGTCAATGTTACCTCAAGCCTCGATCTTCTACCAGTTTGGTGCGTAGCGGAAAGCTGTCAGATTTAAGGGAATTGAAATATGTTCTGTCTAATAAAGTGCATACAGTTGAGGTAGATGTTGATGGTAAAAGATATAAAGGGCACACATATAGTAGGAGAGTAAACCATAGCAAGGATATGTCTAAAAGCATTACACAGAGGTCAACAAAGTTATCAGTCATTGATACCAATGGACTTCCTAAAAGAAAACTATTGAAGGTGAAACATAAGAGATATCCGCCTGTTGAAATGGAAGATGCTTTTACGAAGATTACCAATCTTCTACGCGAAAGTAACGGTGGTTCTTCAATTGATGGTTCAACAAGGATGGTGGAATCTAAGATTCTGATATATGGCAGAAAGAAAACTGATAGTTGCATCAGTGTATCTAACAGTAGAGCCTTCATTAAAAAAGAACCACATGATAATTCTAATAATGATTCAAACAAGATGGTCGAAAGCCAGAAATATCAACGCGCCTGCATGTTTGATGATAGTCAACTGAAGAGGATCATGAAGCATCATCAGTTCAATTGGAGGGTAAGATTAGGCGATTCTAATCATGTCACTGTTCCTACTAAAAGGAGGAGATTGACTGCTTGTGTCAAGGCAGAGAATAGCCACATCGTTCAGAATTTTTCAGGAGGTTTGGGATCAGATAAAGTAAGATTCTCTTGTTTTTCTAGTTTTGTAGATGCCAACCAAAATGTTTGTGATACAATTTGCCACCAGCAGAATGGAAGTTCAACTGCTTCATCAGAAGACAGAAGTGTGGAAGAGAATAATAAAAAAAGCAGTGGCAATGACAGTTTTGAATGCATGAGTGTTGAAATTGAGGAGCCTCTGAGAAGACCTTGTGATGTCGGTTCTTTGGAACAACAGGCTGATATAAATCCCAGGAGACAGAGCAGTAGAAACAGCAAAATGACAGTTAAAGCATTGGAATGTGTAACATATAAATTCTGGCAAAGTAAGAATGACATCCAGACACACACACATATTTTCAATCCTTGCCGCAAGGCTCGTACAAGAGGCAAAACAAAGCCACGTCGTCACTTTTTAGATAACTGGAATCCAGTTTTAGTACAAGAAGAAATGCACTTGAAGGGTTGTGTTCAGTAGTGATTACTTTTTAAGCTATCAGCACATGTGTCATGACTAATTGGTTTTGAATGTAGTGATGCTTCTCCTTGCCTGACTTACAAATTGTATTCAAAGGCTGTCAGATGATTAGGCATACTGTCATATTTTTTTTATTTTATTACTCAGTGTCACCCAAGTCACTTATTGTTAGAAATTTTTTTATTCTTCTTCCATTCATATATACAACATTTTTTTAATGATATTCCTATAGTGATCAATGAATATTATACATTGCATGTCTACATGGTGAGTGCAATTGTTTATGGTAGAATCATCATTCATAACCTTACATGAAAGGATTGTTCACATTTCCAACTTCTCTATTATTAGAATAGAAGTGGAAGAAGTTCATATCTTATAGTCAAAGTATTTCACATCCTCGTACAGAGATTATAAAGAGATAATAAATTGTATGATCTTTATATATTTGTTACAGTTTCATTACAATTTAATTTCAATACCAATGAATGAATAATGCTGCTGTTGGAATGAGTGGATTGGATATGTGTAATTCTCTTGTATTGAATCAAGGCCTTCAAGGGAGCCTAAATCAGAGGGCTTTAGACTTTTTCATGATTAAATTATGGAAAAAAAGGTCTTCATATACATATTTTACTGTTAATTTACAGCTAAATAGAGACTCTTAAAAAATTTTCATAACTGCAGTTAATTTCAACTTCTTAGACAGAGTTTCAAGTTTGAGATAACCCTGTATTAGATCAAAGTAAATCCTCATCAAAGATCATAGAGCAGAATAATAAAATAGTAACCGTGTTTGGCATTCTACCAACATATTTACATCTTAGCTACAATAATATTGTGTTTGATTGAGGTAATTGGATTTTATAAAAGAATTAAAATTTTAAACAATTTAAATGTTTTAATTCAATTCTATTTATTCTTAATCTTGTTTATTTAGCTATAGTAATAAAGACATTTGCATGTTTAGATATAGTAATAAAAAAATTGTTGAGCTATTTTCATAAAAAAAAAAATATTAAATTAAAAATCTATATCGAAAAGTTGTTGAAAATGGAAGTTCTTAAAATTAGGGTCAAATATGAAAATATGAAAAAACAGGGACAAAAGTTATTGAAAACATGAAAAAATAGAGACTAAGTTTGAAAAAAAAAATTGGAAATTTTATAGAGACCAATTTGTTATTTTTGTTTTAAGTGATAGGGACCAATTATAAGAAAGAAATCATTTGTAAAATTTTAAAAATAAATAGAGACTAATGTGTAAATAGAGACCAATTTGTTATGTAAAAGGCCGTAATATTACTATATGAGAATTTCGTACTCCACCTTTTGGGGTTTTTACGAACCATGTGTGTTTTCAAAAAATGTCTCCTGTTTTTAGAGATGTATTTTCAGACGCACGTTTTTTCAGTTTTATTTTATTTTATTTCGTAGATGCATCTACGGAAGACTTCCTTATTCATATTTACGGAAAAAACCCAGAAATAGAATACCATAAAATCAACATTCATAAAATAAAATCGGCGTTACATTGATGATTTTGACAAAAAGTTAAATATTACATTTCAATAGGTCGGTGGACGCCTGCACATCTCTAAGGTGTCATCGACCGTTCTTCGAACCGTCGCCTCCAACTCGAGCGGAATCTTCTCTTCGAAACCGAAATACGTTTGCCACATCGCTCTAACGTCGTCTTGATTCTTGAGCTCAAACTTGTTGTAAACAACGTTCCCGTCATTGTCAACTGAAGGTGAACGATATTCAAGCTTCACAACCTTTCGTTTGTCATTGTAAGGTAAGCGATATTGGATCTCGTCTATGATATCGGCGAGGGGGATGAGATCCATGAGCTTGAACGTCCTTCCAGGTGTTTTGCCGTCGGAAAAGGAGACATTTGCGACATACCAACGGATCTTGATTTCAAACAATTGAGACATTTTTGCATTTGTGTGAAAGTTAACAAATGAAACCCAAATTTATAGAAAACCTAGGTGAATATGAACCAACCATTTCTTGTCAAACTTGTTTCCGGAGCAATATCCACGGAACGACCCTATAAGTATTGGTTCTGGAAATGTATCTCCGGAACTTCCACTGAAACTGCATAATTAAGAAGCTTCCGTAGATACATATTTGGAAGTTTCCCTGCTACATTTTTAAATCAGAACTCAATATAGAAGGACATCATAATAGACAAATAAAAGGCATATGTGCAAAAATAAGGCATGAGAATAAAATGTGACTATTTTGCATTTTAAAAATTTACAATTAGTCGTCCGATTATACAAGAATTCAAAACGAATCAAAACAAGTGTTGTCGGCTAAATCTATTGGTGGTACCCCTTTGGACTTTTCCGCATTCGATTCCTTTTCAATGTTGTTCAATCTTTCGTATTCGTGCATCCTTTCAACAAAACGATCCGACCATGTCTCGGCATTTGGGGTTGAATGAGTCGCCCATTTCGGTGATGTAGGTGGTATGGGGCATCCCGGTTTCAAGTACACATGATGCGATCATTTGGATTTTGAGGTGGTGCGATGCGGAGTGGAAAAAAGGTTTCTGAAAACCCGTATCACGTCAAGTCAATGCACACCTTATCATATGCACATGCAATAAGATGACCCATATCAAGGAAGGTCATCCATTTCGACATCGGTGTCAGGCCACTCAAGCAAGGAACAAGAGATTCATAAACCACATAGAATGTTTCTTTCTTTCCATATAACCGCATATACGATTCTTTATGCGTCTTCAAGCAAGGAACAAGAGATTCATAAACCACATAGAATGTTTCTTTCTTTCTTTCTTTCCCTTTGCTATTTCCTGACCAACTTTTCACACACTTTCCGAATTTGAATGACAGAATCGGCATATAATTCTTTTGTGGAAGAATTTAGTATACGATTTCATGCATCCATTATTTTTTCAACAATCACACCGACCTTCACCAATTTTCCACCTTCAGACTCTACTTGTTCCACCCCCACCGCGGGTTTAACTCAACTTCTCACATTCTTTTATATGTGATATCGACAAAGGAATGCATTAGAAGAAGGAAATACCTTTGCAACCGCATTCATCAACGCGGTATCGCGATTTGTAACAATCACTTTAGGCATCTCAACTTGGTCCTTCAAAAGTGATCGACACACGTCTAATGGCCATGTAAAATTGTCCTATTTTTCACACTCGAGTAAAGCAAAACCAACGGCATATGTCTTCTCGGTAGACGTAACACCAACCATCTCAAATAAATGTCAAACAAATGAAGTCTATACTTGTTGGTCATGTAGGTAGAATCAAGAATGAGCACTGTCAAAAATGTGTTGAATAACTTTATCGAATCCGGATGAGTCCAAAAAATATCTCAGACCGTAACTCCATCGTCACAAGTTCTGTACCGGGACACGTAATTATTATTGATCATACCTGATCAGAAATTAGATTAGTGGCCAACAAACGTCGTGAGCTCCGTTACTCCGGTGGTGATGAGACGGTGGAGGGGTGTACCTGCAAGATACTCTGATGCCAAAGTTAGGACTGGAGCAAGCAAGTACAGAAAGTAAGAGTAAGAATGAGAATAGAATAATCCAACCTGACCCTCTCATGAGAGAGGGTATTTATATTGTGCTCCCAGCGCTGGGCCAACGGTCGTCTGCACTGGGTTAGGTTGCTAGGCCCAATGCAGATAACTTTCAGGGCTTACGTGGCGTAGGGAAGACCATCATGTGGTCTTTGCCCTAGATTAACTGTCCCGACCTTTCCGGAGAATGGGCAGACCGACTCTTTCAGAGGTGGGTAGTTACCTGATGACGTGTCCCCGCGGGAGGAGCACGTGAAGTACGTGGGGGAGAGACATGACCTCTCCCCGAGATATGTGACATCTGCTTTACTGTAAGGCCATTGATTGTACCCGACAAGGGAGTGAATTGGGCCATATTGGGCCTCACATCGCAGTAGTGGGTTAGGCCTGCCCGACGGATGGGTAGGCGTCGGCCCAGTCCAGAACAATTATTATCCAACAATTTCAATAGTTATTGCATCTCACTTCTATCTCCCCTAATCGCCTTGTTGGTGCGGTACCGAATGTTATACACTTCCCTTATATTTGATATATTGTCGGGTTCCTTTCGTTTCAATATGGCAAGTATATTTTTCGGTTGGAAAAGATTCAAGGTCAAGTCACTAATACATGTTTTCTCTTTCAGCTTGAGCCGACATACACTAGGATGGCCTTGTAACTTTGAGCACAAATCATGGTTATGCAAACCACAAATAACACTAAATTTTTACTTTTTGCTACTTAACATGTAACCACAAAGCTTAAACGGACACTCACATTTTCTACTACCCGTATCTTCTCTCTTAGATTTCCGAAGAGAAATTTGATATTTACCACTTCTTTCGCACAACAAAGTAACAAAAGTGTTTCTTCTTTCCGAACCATTATCCGATCTTCCTATAACTACACCAAAACCAAGTCTTGTTGCAGTCCTACGATTCCATGTGAGCATGCTTTTACGATCATCAAACTCTTGCTTGTTATTAAAGTCAACGCCGACATCTACCGACTTTACGACAACCCCTTGAACATTCGGAGAAACATCTTTTGAAGGAACTAATTCTTTTGAGATGTTATTGGGGTGCACCATATCTATTTGTAAACAATACGAAAAATAAGTAAAAATTACAAAGCTGCTGGAAAAAAACAGACAGAGACGTTCTGGAGATGTACATCCGGAAGTGTTCATCTTCAACACGTTACGGAGGTACAACTCCGGAAGCAACGTCAATTTTTTTTCCAAAAGATTGATGATTGATGTGAGCAACGTAGTGGAGAAAAGGGGATTTTTACCTGAAATTTTATCTTCACTTGCTCCCTGTGATTTGTTGCACGAAGAAGTTGGAGTTTTATAGTGAAAATGATATTGATAGTATAGGGTTTTTTAGGTTGGTGAAGTGAGTATGGAAGAAGAAAAGACAATAATGGGGGAGTGACCATGCAGGTTTAAAATATAGCAGAAACTTTTGGAGTTGTATCTACGAAACAATCTGGCGCTTAGACATTCCGGAGTTACAACTCTGGATGTTTCCCTGCACTGATTTATTTTGAAGTTTCGTTAGTGTATACCAGTAGAAAATGCTTCCGTATATGTAGCTCCGGAAACAACCAAATTTTGGTAAAAAAAAATGTGCGTTCGGATGTGTATCTCCGAAAGCAGGGGGCATAAAAGGAATTTCACGAGGTGGCTAAGAAGGTCAAGAGGTGGGATAAGAAATCCTTTTGCTATATATACACGGGCATCATTCTCTTGTAAACTAATTCATTCATTATAATAACACCTTTGGTCCAATGGATCTTTTCATCACATTTCATATTGTGTAATATGGTATCAAGAGACCAAACCATCCTCTTCCATTTTTTTTTTCAAATTTTCGTTCCCCTCCTTCTTCATCATCTTCTTCCTTTCACAGATCCCCAACCCTAATACCTTCATCATCACCTTATCATGGCCTCCGATGCCGGTTTTGATGACGAAAATTCCACCGTTAAAAACACTTCCAAGAAGGATTCCAAGCCATATAATGACCTGATCTTGAATCAAAGAAGCCCTTTCTACCTTCACCCCGGTGAAAATCCTAGCGCAATCTTGGTTGCACCACCGCTCGATGACAACAACTACCTCAACTGGAGTAAATCAATGCGTTGCGCCCTCACAACGAAGAACAAACTCAGCTTCATCAATGGAACTCTCAACAAACCGAGCTCCTTCAATCTGAAACTCTACAGGAGGTGAAGCTCCGTTGAAGTTCACTTCTGTCTTAATCAAAAATTGAGAAGAGAGGCATTTTTGGAGATTTTTTTTATTAAACAACATGTGACCCCCTATTTATACAACTTTGTGTATACTCTGGACCACACAAAACTGTTGCTGCAATCATAGCCATCCAAAACTGTCGACAAAATCCTAAACGTCTAAAAAAATCAAGCAAATAGTACTACCGAAAATTTCACTTAGGTTGAAATTTCCGATATCAACTTGTAAATTTTAAATTTCTGGAATTTATTGAAACATAACGCAAATTTTGAAATTTCCGGTATATTGAAAATTTTGATCTATACCTGAATTTTTTTATTAAGGTAGAAGTGTACTTCAACGGAGCTTCAATTTTTGACTAAGTGGACATGTGAAAAAGAAAAAGAATTAGACGATTCAGGATTTAAGCTTTGATATATCGAAAAAGTTAGATTGAAAAATGAGACGGAGATTATTGTGGACAAGGAGTGGAAGAAGAATATTATAGATGTGAAAAGAGTATGAGATCGAATCATAACTTTAAAATTTATAGTGGAATAAGACACCTTTAATATTATTAGTGCTTATGCACCTCGAGTTGGGTTAGCAGAACACCTTAAGGTAAAATTTTAGGAGGATTTAGAAGACCTACTTCTGGATATACCTCCAAGGAGATAAGCTTTTTCAAGGAGGGATCTTAATGTACATGTATGGAGCATAATAAGAGGTTTTGAGAATGTGCATGTGGAGTTTCGTCTAGGGGAGGTGAATGCGGAGGGGTAAATTCATCTTGGAGTTTTCGTCGGCTTTGAATCTTATTATGGAAAATACATGGTTCAGTAAAATAGATGTACAACTTATCACATATAAAAAGTAGGATCACGTGTTCTCAAATAGATTTCTTATCAGGAAATCAAATAGGAAGATTTGTTTGAGCTATAAAGTTATTCCTAGAGAGATATTGACTACCCAACATAGAGTATTGGTTATGAATGTAAGAATTAAGGTGAAAGCAAAGAGAGAAAGTCACGTGGGAGCGCCACAGATCAAGTGGTGGCATCTGAAGGGTGAAAAACAAGAAATTTTTCAACACAAGATCTTGGAGGAAGGGTTTGGACAACCACAAGAAGGTGCTAATGATATGTGAAATACGGTGGCTCAAGAGATAAGAAAAATGGCTAAATAGACGTTGGGTGAATCAAGAGGTTTGGGACCTAGGGATAAAAAATCATGGTGGTGGAATGAAAGTGTCCAGAATAAAGTTAGACTAAAAAAATGATTGTTTTAAAGAAAGGTCTATGTGTAAAAATGCTAAAATATAAGTACAAGAATGTTAAGAATGAGGCCAAGATTTTGACGAATTATCCCCATCTATAGGTACGAAGAAGGGAGAAAATTTTATAAACATGCTTGCTAAAAGAATATAAAGAAAGACAAGAGATTTGGATCAAGTGAAGTATGTTAAAGATGAAGAAGACAAAATCTTGGTTCAGGAAAAAGATATGAAGGATATGTAGAAATGTATTTCTACAATTTATTTAATGAAGGTTACGATATTTGACCGGACTCTAGCAGACTTGGCATTAGAGAAGTGGATCGAAACTAAAATTATTATCATTGGATTCCTACAAAAGTCTGGTTTTGAATATTTTGAAGTGTTTGCACCTGTAGCTAGACATGAAACCATAAGATTGATTATTGTTAGCTGCAAATAGGAATTGGCCTCCAATACATTTAGATGTGAAATCAGTTTTTTTAAATGGTCAATTGCAAGAAGAAGTTTACGTGTTACAAACTCATGAATTTGTGATAGAGAACAAAGAAGAGATGGTGTACAAGCTGCATAAAGCTTTGTACGGGTTGAAACAAGCTCCAAGGACTTGGAATTTGAAAATTGATTCATTTTTCAAGTATCTGGGATTCAAAAAATATGAAATGGAGTATGGTGTGTATGTGCAACATATCTCTAATGGCAATGTGATTCTGATGTATCTTTATGTAAATGACATACTTTTTGACAGAGAGTTGTACTTCAGAGATAAACAAGTTTAAAAAAGTGCTGATGAATGCATTTAATTTGACTGACCTTAAAAATATGATATTTTTTTAGGTATGTAGATTTTACACTATAAAATTGAAACTATTGTGCACCCCTGAAGTATGAATTTAAATTGCTGAAAAGATTTGAATGGATGAATTGTAAGTCAAAGTCAGCAGGCACACCTGCTGAAACAAACCATAAGCTGGATATTGGAAAATATATCAAGCACATTTTTAACAAATTGATGCCAGTCATTTGAATCTTTGAAGCTTCCTAGTATACCAATCATTTAAAATAAGGAGAAAAAACTGAGTGAGAGAAAAATGAGCCCAAGTTTTGGTCTTTTTAAATGAAACGAATAGAACTCAACTCAAGTCTCGTGTTATAAAAGTAATCAAATTACACTAACCTCAATATTTCACTTCATTCTGCTGCTTTCACAAAAACTACTAACCAGGTTCATTCCCTTTCTTTTCTCCTTCTTTCTTCCTGCATTATCAATCATATTTCTCTCTTCACTCGGTTATTCCTTTTGCTATTATCATGTATATATACTTGTTGTTCTTTTCAAAACCTCAAACATTAACCAACATATACTATTCATCAACGTTCTTCTTCTGTTAATGTTAATGTTATGTTATGTGTGTGATGATAACATTGATAATGATGACAAACAAACATTTATTTTTATTGATTGATTGCTTGTAAATTGTGTGTGATCAGTTCCTAATCTTCCTGTTCTTCATCATCCATCAATGTGCTTTTTGTTATTCATTCTCAACATGCAATTAAGGGCTTTTCACTCTCATCATCTAGGGTTCATTATCTTGTTTTCGTTATACGTTTTCCCTAAATCATTGTTGAAATATATTTATTTATATTCAACCTGTCTCAACAATAGTCACAGTGATGAAGTCAGGGTTTTCATGTTCTAGCTCCTATTGGCAATTTTGTACTCTAAGCTTTCTTCTGTTTTAGGTTCCTTAGGGATAGTTGAATGGATATTGGATAATAATACTAATGAAATCTAAATTCTTTCAATTATTTATGCCTAGTTACAACTCATGTTTGATATAAGCTCCTTCATGATTTTGTCTAATCTACATGTCCTATATCACATTTCTTCTAAACCCTTAATCTGACTTTATACTTATCAACCTTATTTTCCTATTTTTCTTCACAGATGGTGTCCTTAGACGAGAAAGAAGGCCGGAGTCCTAAAATAGGTCCTGACCACCAGGCGGAAATTCTTTCAAACTCAGACCAGCTTTCACTCCAAACGCATCCTGCTTATTCAGAAGAAAATGAGTATGATGAATCACTTTCTCCTTCAATTTGTTTGCCCATCTCAGTCGCATGGAGTGAAGCTGATGCAGAAAGTTTGGTACTCGGTTTGTTTATTTTTGGGAAGAATTTTACTCTGATAAAAAAGTTCTTAGTGAACAATGGGATGGGAGAAATACTATCATTTTACTATGGAAAGTTTTACAAATCGGATGGATATCTTAGATGGTCGGAGTGCAAGAAGTTAAAAGGGAGAAAGCGTATGATATCGAAGAGACTATCTACCAAAATGAGGCAGCATAAACTATTGTCTCGCTTGAATCCTCGTGTCTCTAAAGAATCACAAGACACTTTGTCTCAGGTATTCAACTCTGCAATCTCATCTCTTCATGTTTAATCCTCCATGCTACATGGAGCATCTTGTTTCTTCAATGTTACATGTTCTGTATATTTGATACAATGGTAAATTGCGACCGATTGCTGAGGAAGTCATCATTTTTTTATCATTTACCATGATGATTTGAACCCTCTATGTTCATTATCAATACATTTAAAAAAATTGAATCACTCCAGTTATATATATCATGAGTTTCAGTCCTCACTTTGCTTATATTTATACTCAGGTTTCTAAGTCATATATGAAGGGAAGAACTTGTCTAGAAAAATACATATCTTCTATGAAGTCTATTGTTGGACTTGGCGTTCTTGCGGAAGCAGTAGGTATTGGTAAGGAGAACGGAGTCATTACTCGGCTTGATTTGGAACCTAGGAAGAGCAGTTGTGAGGAGTTTTCATCCCCAGCTTGCAAAGCTTTGTCTTCTCTTGGACCGGATGATATAATACGATCTTTGACAGGAGGATGTCGGCTGAACAAAACCAGAAGTAATGAGCTTTTTTGGGAAGCTGTTTGGCCCCGCTTACTGGCAAGAGGTTGGCACTCCGAGCAACCAAAGAATCAAGATTATCTAGTTTTTCTTATTCCTGGTGTGGAGAAGTTTTCCTGGAGAAAACATTTGAAAGGACAACATTACTTTGATTCTGTTAGGGATGTCTTGAGCAAAGTAGTAGCGGAACCAAATATTATTGTGCTTGAAGAAGAAGAAGTTGAAGAAGGAGGATCAAACGAAGATGATTTCTCTGACGGCCATCGTCAATGTTACCTCAAGCCTCGATCTTCTACAAGTTTGGTGCATAGCGGAAAGCCATCAGATTTAAGGGAATTGAAATATGTTCCGTCTAATACAATGCATACAGTTGAGGTAGATGTTGATGGTAAAAGATATAAAGGTCATACATATAATAGGAGAGTAAACCATAGCAAGGATATGTCTAAAAGCATTACACAGAGATCAACAAAGTTATCAGCTATTTATACCAATAGACTTCCTGAAAGAAAACTATTGAAGGTGAAACAAAAGAGATATCCGCCTGTTGAATTGAAAGATGCTTCTACGATGACTACCAATCTTCTAAGTGACAGTAATGGCGGCTCTTCAATTGATGATTCACCAAGGATGGTGGAATCTAAGATTCTGATATATGGCAGAAAGAAAACTGATAGCTGCATTGGTGTATCTAACAGTGGAGTCTCCTTTAAAAAAGAACCACATGATAATCCTGATAATTATGCAAACAAGATGGTTGAAAGCCAGAAAAATCAACACACCTGCATGTTTGATGATAGTCAACTGAAGAGGATCATGAAGCATCATCAGTTCAATCGGAGAGTAAAATCAGGTGATTATAATCATGGCGCTGTTCCTACTAAAAGGAGGAGATTGACTGCTTGTGTCAAGGCAGAGAATAGCCGCATCGTTCAGAATTTTTCAGGAGCTTTGGGATCAGATAAATTAAGATTCTCTTGTTCTTTTACCTTTCTTGATGCCAACCAAAATGTTTGTGATCCAATTTGCTACCAGCAGAATGGAAGTTCAACTGCTTCATCAGAAGACAGAAGTGTGGAAGAGAATAATAAAAAAAGCAGTGGCAATGACAGTTTTGAATGCATGAGTGTTGAAATTGAGGAGCCTCTGAGAAGACCTTGTGATGAACAACAGGCTGATATAAATCCCAGGAGAGAGAGCAGTAGAAACAGCAAAATGACAGTTAAAGCATTGGAATGTATAACATATAGATTCTGGCAAAGCAAGAATGACATCCAGACACACACGCATATTTTCAATCCTTGCCGCAAGGCTCGTACAAGAGGCAAAACAAAGCCGCGTCGTCACTTTTTAGATCATTGGAATGCAGTTTTAGTACAAGAAGAAAAGCACTTGAAGGGAGATGGAAGTGTTAGCTAAATATTTGCATAACAAAATGGCTTCTCCTTGCCTGACTTACAAATTGTATTCCAAAGCTGTCAAATGATTAGGCATACTGTCATGTTTTATTTATTTTATTACTCAATGTCACCCAACTGACTTATTGTTAGAAATTTTTGTTTTATTTTTGTGTTCTTTTAATGATATTCTTATAGTGATCAATGAATATTATACATTTCATCTCCCTGGTGAGTGCAATTGTTTATGGTAGAGTCATGATTCATAACCTTGCATGAAAGGATAGTTCACATTTCCAACTTCTCTATAAATATATTCTGAGACATATTCCAATAACCTTGTTGGAACAGAAGTGGAAGAAGTTGACATCTTATAGTCAAAGTAGCTCACATCTTCATACAGAGATTATGAATTGTGTATTCATATAATTGTCATGATCTTTATATATTTGTTACAGATTCATCACAGTTTAATTTCATTACCAATGAGATGAATAATGTTGTTGTTGGAATGAGTGGATTGGATATGTTTAATTCTGTATTGGATCAAAGTAAGTCCTTATCAAAGATTGTAGAGTAGAATAATAAAAGTAGCAACTGTGTTTTGCATTCTACAACATATTTACATCTTAGCTACAACAATATTGCATTCTTAATTTTGTTTCTTTAGCTATAGTAATAAAAACATTTGTATGTTTAGATATAGTAAAAAACAAATTGTTGAGCTGTTTATATAAAAAATAAAAAATAAAAATTGATTAAATTAAAAATCCATATTGAAAATGTAAGTTTTTAAAAATTAGGATCAAATATGAAAATATAAAAAAATAGGCACCAAAATTATCGAAAACATGAAAAAATAGGGACCAAGTTTGCAAAAAATTGGAAAATTTATAGAGACCAATTTGTTATTTTTTTAAGTGATAGGGACCAATTATAAGAAAGGAATTATTTGTAAAATTTCAAAAATAAATAGGAACGATTGTGTATATTTTTTTGAAACATGACCAATTTATGATTTGAAAGACTTATAATAATGATTTGAGGCTCACATTCTATAAATTAAGAAGTGAATTTCAATATTTTAATATATATAGATTTTTTTACGGGAAAATTTTAATTATTAGGTGTTATTTGAAATTCTATAAATTTAGTTTTGACAAAATACTTTATTAATTACTGTTTTAGCTAAAAATGGTCAGAACACCAAAAGTGCTAGTCCTTTACCTTACGGTAGAAAAGACTACATTCTCTATACTGTGTGAGTATCTTTAGGGATTTGAGACCTATACAGGTGTTGTATATTGTCTCAAGATGAATGTGTCTTACTTAACCCTCATGTGGGAGCCCCTTTTATAGTCTTCTCCCATCTTCATTTAAGTTATGCCATTAAGAGAAACCTTTTGGCCTTCTGACGTTGCATGGACATCATTGCCGTAACTCCTCTTCATGAATGCAAGCTTTGAAGACAGGATAATGTCTGCATTGATACGTTGTCGCCCTTACAACTGTTGAAGTGACAGTTGTTGAGTTCATGACTGTCGTCGAGGCCGGGTTGATGGGGTATAGTACCCGACCTTGTAGGAACTCGGCTGATGGGAGTCGGGCTCCCTGACCAACCCAGGTTGTGCATGATACTTGTCTAACTCTCTACATTGTACGACCTTTCCTACTACCATAGTCTAGTCCATGCTTACTCTTATCCGACTACACAACTCGGCATCAAGTATATTTGGCATGTACATAAGCCCCCCGAGTACTATATCCGTTTACAAGGGTGCAGTACTCGGCAGTAACATGAGCCCGGATATATTTGCTAGGTGTCGTGCTATAGGTCGGCCTTCCTTCTTAGGTCCTTACGTGTCAAAAATTTCCTAGAGGGTCGTGTCCTTTAAATTTCCCCAATATAACGATGATTGTTAAAGACTACTCCCTAGCTACTCTTGGGTGTCGAGTCTTTTATTAAAATCCTCTGCTCTCCCTCTTCTCATTTCTGCATCCTAATCATCTTCCTTCTTTATCAACAGAAACGTTTTCCAATCTTCAAGGCTTCTCTACTCATAAGTATCCCTCCACTACTCCTGATTTTTATTTTATTCTTCAATTTTGTTTTTAGAAAGTATGGTAGTCTTTAGTAAACGAGATGACGAGGGTAGTAGTAGTGACATCCGTATAAATGTCATGGAGAGGAAAGAGTTGTGGGAATAATGCATGTGGAAAATAGAGAGTGTTTTAGGTCCAGAGGAGTATAGACGAGTCATGAACGAAATTTATGGCGATGTTCTCACTTCTGGGAATAATTTTGATTCTAGCTCATCTTCCTCAGGTTTTGTAGAGGTATCGATGCCGACTGCTGCTCCTTTCGATCTTGAGGTCATGAACCATAAGAATAGTACCTTTGATGATGTAGAAATCGCAAAACTCCGGTCCAAAAGGCAAATATCTTCAACTGGGTCCGAAGATGATGTTGTCTTGAAATCGTGTATTCCCGGAGAGTGCGTTTGTATACTCCGCCCTAAAGGCGTTAAAGAAGACTTTGTTTACTTCTATGTTGGGGTTCTGGAGGATTTTAATATACAAATACCCTTTTCTGATTTTGAAGCGGATGTGTTAAAAGTTGTGAACATAGCTCCCTCTCAACTTCGCCCCAACAGTTGGGGTTTTATAAAGACCTTCGAACGGGTTTGTGAGGTTTTAGATATCACCCACACAATTGGTCTGTTTTTCTCCTTCTTTGAGGTGAAAGGTGTCGATAATTGTAGTTGGATACAAATCAGTGGGATTCCCGGGCGGAGTTTCCTCCATGCATACACTTCTAATTATAAGAACCGATTCTTAAGAGTAAAGAGTGGGCCGAGGTGTCCACAAGTGTTGTACGCTCTGGATAGCCAGACTCGTTTTCCCTTTTATTGGGTCGAGAATCCACTGCCGGTCACTGGTTTCAACTGTGAGAAACTGAGTGAACTGAAAACTCAATCTCTGATTGTTCTTGATTCCTTCCCTATGATGAAGGTTAACGAGTTGTTACCTTTAAGTGATGAGCAACTACTCGCCTTCCTGGATAATTGCTTGCCTATTATTTGTCCACACCTTTAATTATTCTCGTTCTAACGTTTATGACTTTTGTTTACAGATACGATGACTAAATTGTCAGTGGCTGAACATAAGAAATTAATGTTAGAGGCTCGTGCTGCTCGGAGAGGATCCGGAGGAGTTGCCTCTTCTAAGTCGGATATGGGCGGGTTGGAGATCCGACAACCAAAACGGACCCGGGGTACGAGTACAAAGGCAACCCCGAGTAAGAATGAACCTCAGCCTTCTGCTCCTCTAGCCTAGGAAGAAGCTTCACAAGGTGCTCCCAAGAGGCTAAAAACCCTCATGACTGACGAAGTGTGCCAGGCCGACATGGAGATCAACTCTCTTATGCGAGTTCCTGGGGAGAATTTTGCATCTGGGGAGTTTAAATTCTGGTCCAACAACTTTGACGTGCTTAGGTTTCTGTACGATCACCTCAACGCCACCGAGGACATTAACAAAGTGAAATCTATTGGTCAGCAGAAGATTACACAAAATATAAGCTCCTACCTTATGCGGTGTGATGTTCTTTCCAGGGGTCTATTTGAATCTAGTGATGATTCTGAGGCGGAGAAGCTTAAGCTGAAAGAAGAGGTTACCCGGCTACAGGAAGCCCTTAAGGTTCAATTAGAAAAACTTTCCGGTTTAGAGAAAAACCTAGCTGACGAGAAGAAGAACAAAAATACTTTTGAATTCGAACATAAGTCGGCTTTGTCCAAGGTTGCTGAGGGGTTGAGGCAAGTCAAAGTCTCTCACCAAGAGCTTTAAGTTTCCAACACCGAGCTCACTGAGTCTCTTAAGAAGGCTTAGATTAAAGTTCTCTCTTCTAGTGACGAGGCATTTGACAGGGCAAAGGAGCAAGTTGTGTGCCTCCATCTCGGGTTGGATCTGTCCGAAGTTGATTACTTCAAGGTGGTGCAGGATTGTCGCCTTATAGATCTGAACGAGCTTGAAAAGAATAATCCGGAGAAGACTCCTGCTCCTGTCAATGGCGGGAATGAGACCCCGGATAATGCTGGTGCGAATGACACCTCGGTTGTTGAATAATTTTGATATTCTCCTTGTTTTGGTTAGTCAACCATCTGGATGCATTTTTGATGTATTTTGGCGAAGGAGTGTGGTGTTGTCCCCCCTTATGCTCATGAATTTTTAGCCTTCAGGCTTTGTAATGTACAATTTTTTGGCCCTTCTGAGACTTTTATTTATGTCATTGTTGTTCATTATGTTTATCGCTTTGTAAAATAATCCGTGCATATATTCAGCCCCTCGGGTACTAAGTTAGATTAACTTAAGGTGTCCGATTATAGAGCGTCGGGTACTATTTTTATTTTGCTTATGCTTGATTTCCAATATTTTTCAGATAGCTCACCATGAGGCTAATTATTAAGGAGCTTTTAGTTATCACGTTTATATAGTCTTCACACTTTTGAGAGTCCTGGATTCTTGTAGGCTTAGGTGGTGATTATGGTATGGACTTCTGCATCCTTTTATCAGAGATTTTCCCCCAGTTCTTATTAGCCTTTGGCAGTTTTCCATGTATGATTTTTTACTCACAAGCCCCAAATATTTGTTGATGTGTTTTGGACTTGGATGTTTCATCATTTTTATAGTTTACTTGTCCGGCCTGTGTACATGGAACTAGTGGACATGTTTGTTCAACCCGTGTACGCGAAGCGTATATGGCCGACCTATGTATGCGGAGCAAGTTAACACGTTTATAGGAATTTAATCAACCCGTTCATGGGCGACCTATATACGCGGAGTAAGTCAACACGTTTATAGGAGTTTAATCAACCCTTGTATGTGGAGCATTTATGGGCGACCTATGTACGCGGAGCAAGTCAACACGTTTATAGGAGTTTAATCAACCCGTTCATGGGTGACCTATGTACGCAGAGCAAGTCAACACGATTATAGGAGTTTAATCAACCCTTGTACGCGGAGCGTTTATGGGTGACCTATGTACGTAAAGCAAGTCAACACGTTTATAGGAGTTTAATCAACCCGTTCATGGACGACCTATGTATACGGAGCAAGTCAAGACGTTTATAGGAGTTTAATCAACCCTTGTACGCGGAGCTTTTATGGGCGACCTATGTACACGGAGCAAGTCAACACGTTTATAGGAGTTTTTCCGAGTTATAACTCATCATCTCCAGCCGAATACCTATAAACAAGATATATAAAAAATTTAAGTCCAGGTGCCTCGTTAAAAACCCTTGCCCTTACAAGGGAAAAGAGTGCAACCCGGATTTTTTATTCATTATTGAATTACATATATTTAGCTGAAATACAACCTAAGATTGGATACATTCCATGTCCTAGGTATTTCTACTCCTTCTAATGTTTCCAACTTGTATCCTCTGTTGTTTAGCTTTCGAAGTACCCTGAATGGGCATTCCCAGTTGGGGACGAGCTTTCCCTTGTTTTTTGGGTCTGTGATTTTCTTCAAGACCAAGTTGCCTTCTTAGAACTCCCTTTGTCGGACTTTCAGATTGTATCTTCTTGCCAACCTCTGTTTTGCAGCGAGTTCTCTGATCCGTGCTGACTCTCTGACCTCGTCTATATGGTTAGTTGAGATGTTCAAATTAATTATGTTGGTGATTTCATCGAAGTGTTCACGCCTCCAAGTCAGGGTGTTGATTTCCACCGGTATCATTGCATCAGCTCCATATACCATTCGTTTGCTTCCTCCAACTTCTTTTTTATTCTGCCTAGGATAACCTTGTTGGCAGCTTTCGCTTGGCCATTGGTTTGTGGGTGTTCTACTGATGTGAACCTATTTTGTATTCCATAATCCCTGCAAAAGTCTACGACGGAAGTGCTTGCAAATTGAGCTCTATTGTCCAAGACTATGATTCCCGGTAAACCAAACCGGCATATGATATTCCTCCAATAATATTTGCGAACCCTCTCGGCAGAGATCTGAGCAACAGCCTCAGCTTCCACCCATTTTGTAAAATAATTAACTGCAACAATTAGGAACTTGAGTTGTCCTGAAGCAACTAGAAATGGCCTTAGGATGTCTGCTCCCCACTGATGGAACGACCATGGTGATGAAATTAGATGGAGCGACTCAGCTGACAGATGTTTAAATGGAGCGAATACTTGACACTTTTCACACTTGCTAACGTATTCGACGGAATCTCGCATCATATGTGGCCAGTAGTACCCGGCTCTTAGGATTTTTTCGGGTAATGCTCCCCCACCAATGTGGCTACCACAGGTTCCCTCATGAACCTTTTTAATTACCAGCTCAATCTCAGGTTCTAATACACATCTGAGCATAGGTGTTGACCTGCCTATTTTGTACAGCGTTTCTGAGATTATGATGTACCGGGAAGCTATCCTTTTAATTTTTCGGGCTTCATTGACATCTTCAGATAATACTTCCTGGGTCAAATAGTCGATGATGGGTCTCATCCATCCTTGGACATCCTCTATTGTTAATACTTCCTCTGACTGAATACTGGGTGCTTCCAAAACTTCTTGAATCACGGTCTTATTCATTCCTGAATTCTTTGAGCTTGCTAACCGAGCTAGGAGGTCGGCTCGGGTATTATCTTCTCTTGGGATGTGGACGACTTCGAATTCGGAGAACGCTTTGGATATCCCTGAAGCCTTCTGAAGGTACTTTATCAGGGTAGAATCCTTCGTCTGGTACTCATTCTTCATCTGTCCGATCACTAGCTAGGAGTCGGTTTTCACTAATAAGTGTATTACTCCGACTTTTCTTGCCAATTTCATTCCGGCAATCAAGGCTTCGTACTCTTCCTGATTATTGCTAACCTGAAAATTGAAACATAAAGAGTATTTTAAAGTTAGATCTTCAGGTCCTTCCAGAATTATTCTGGCTCCACTTCCTTTGAGATTTGATGATCCATCTACGTAGAGGATCCATCTATTTGAGATTTCTTCTCCAGCCGGTGCACTTAATTCTACCACAAAATCGGGCAGTGTATGTGATTTGATACTGGTTCTAGGCACAAAGTTGATGTCATACTAGGAGAGTTATACTGCACACTTGATTATCCGTCCTGCTAAGTCGGGCTTTTTCAGTATTTGTTTGATTGGGTAATTCGTCTTTACTGTGATGGGATGTCCTTGAAAAGAATGTCTCAGCTTCCGGGCTGTAATAACTACTGCCAGTGCCAAACGTTCAATCTTCTGGTACCTTAGCTCTGCCCTTTTTATAACTTTGCTGATAAAGTATACGGTTCGCTCTCCATCTTCTCCGTCTTGTACTAAAACTGAGCTCAGGGCTTTATCCGTGACCGACAAGTATAAGACTAAAGGTGTGTTTTCTTTAGGCCTTACTAGGATAGGAGGTGAGGATAAAAAACGCTTTACTTCTTGAAAAGCTTCTTCACATGCCTCTGTCCATTCAAACTCCTTAGACTTCCTTATGGCTGCAAAGAAATGTATTGACTTGTCTCCTGCATATGATAAAAATCGTGACAATGCGGCTAGTCTCCCTGTCAGCTGTTGGACCTCATTTTTCGTGGTTGGACTTCTAATATCTATTATAGCCTGACATTTTTCTAGGTTTGCCTCTATTCCTCAGTTGGTGAGCATAAATCCAAGGAACTTCCCGACTTGCACTCCAAAGGTACACTTGTCCGGGTTCAGTCCCATGTTGTAGCTTCTTATGGATGCAAAGGTTTCTATTAGATCCTTTACATGTGACCAGTTTGCACTTGTCTTGATCACCATGTCATCTAATAGACCTCAAGATTCTGACCTATTTGAGTAGCGAACACCATATCCATCAACCTCTAGTAAGTAGCCCCAGCATTTTTGAGTCCAAAAGGCATGACCTCATAATAGTAATTGTTCTGATGGGTCATGAAAGCAGTTTTTGGTGCGTCTATTGGATTCATGCGGATCTGGTTGTACCCGGAGTATGCATCCATAAAACTGAGAAAACGGAAACCAGATGTAGCATCTATCAGTCGGTCAGTCTCAAAGACACTCTAAACTCTAGACTTAGGAAGGAAACCCGCAGACTCGGATAGTCTCAATACCCTTTGGATTTCCCGTTTCCTCAAAGAAAAGGAAATATCCCTGATCCTCAAATTAAATGCCTGAGTACAGTGTTACTCATATAAGAACTGATTTTCTCTTTTAAATCAGTATATTGGATCTGTCACTCAACTGAAACAGGTACAATAGCCTCCATCTCGGGCTTCGTACGAGATACCAAAATTCTCCCCAGTGGAGTCAAAACAACTTTTTAGCCTCTCTCTCGGGCTTTGTATGAGACACAAAAGATTCCCTTGTTGAGTCAATCACCCCTTTTTTGCCTCCATCTCGGGCCTCGTACGAGATACAAATTCCTTAAGCAAGAGTCGAACTCTTTTAGCCTCCTCTTAGGCTTTGTATAACGATATGCCCCACTGGGTCAAAAACCTTTAGCCTCTCTCTCGGGCTTTGTACGAGACACAAAATAGCCTCCTCTTAGGCTTTATATAATGCTTTTCCTAGCGGAAATTAGCCTCCTCTTAGGCTTTGTATAAGAAAACCACTGGTTGATCCAATCAACCTTTTAGCATCAAAGTTGTGCCTCGTTCACAGTACACAAACATCAACAACTCCTTTCCCTTCATCTAATCGCTGTAAGCGGCAAGCCTCTGGATCATCTATATCCATGCCACTGTCCCTCTTTTAGCATGAGAAATTCCTAAGGAAAGATGGCATTGCTCTACACTGAGTTAAAGTCTTCTCCTTCAGGTTAAAACCCTTTCTTCAGAAATTATGGCATTGCTCGGATCCGCGTATCCCAGTTAAAGTAATTCTCCTTCTCCCCTCTTTAGAGATGACAAATTCTCTCTAAAGTCGAGATCCTTTTGCTTCACGTCTTAGGCTTTGAACAAAACACAAATAGACCTTTCAGCTTCACATCTTGGGCTTTGAACAAGATACAAAATACCTTTCGCTTCACGTCTTGGGCTTTGAACAAGACACCAAAAACCAATTTCCTCCCATAGAATAGGAGGAACTACGAACGCTCTGATTTCCCTGTTTCGGTAAACGGGAATACGTAGGCATAAGATCGAGAGAAAAGATCTTAGCGAGCGCAATCAACAAAAAACCCAAATCCCATATCTCCATCAATCAAAAGCAGTAATTCAAAAGCATCAGTCCTAACATCCTAATCCTTATTCCCCGCCAGAAACCCTTTGCCTAGAAAAAAGAAAGAAAGAACCGTATTGGCGAAATACGAATAACCAGTACAAAAGCCCCCCCACATTGATAGCATCCGTAACCTAACAGACCGCTGTTTAAACTCAGTATGCAAGCAGGGTTAATTGGAGACATCTATTTCCCTTCCTTATTCAGCTCACAATAGGATAAAAAATGAATCGACCTGTAGTTTTAAGCTCAAACCGCAGAGAGTGACCAACGCTTAAGAACCGCGTCCAAAATCGTTCGCTACAGAAAAATGGCGCCCACCGTGGGGCCAGTTTTTATTTCTGTCTGTTTTCCTTGTAAAATGGCGACTCTACTGGGGAGTCTCCTTTTCTGCCTTAGGGCATCATCCCCGTTTTCTACGGAAAATGGGAACTCTACCGAAGAGAAAGATTGACCTATGCTGGTTCATCTCTTAGGCAGGGAACCACAGATTGGGGCTTCCGCCGGGGAACCCATTTCTGTCAGGAACTTAAGATTCATAGCTTTCTAAGTCTAGGATGATTAGGACAAATATATATACTGCTTTTCCTAATTGCTATACGTGTTTATTTTTCTGCTACTGGGAATGTGTGTGATGCCGCATGTGGTGAGATTGAGTATACACTTAAGAAAAGCCAACCTTTTTCGTAGTGCGGAAGCTATCGGAAATAGCTGTTACGCGATACTACCCTCATTTGAGGCTGGTGATCTATTCTCGGTGAATAGCACTTACTCTAAGATTGCACACAACTCGCTGGCGATCCGCTTGTTGTTTTGCTTTCCTGGGAGGAGCTGATGATAATGAGTACAGGTACAAAAATCACCCTAGTATAAACCTTTGGGGATGGGTAGAGCCTTGACTTCATGACAACGACCCTTTGACCCCATGTTTTTTCTATGTTTTTGTGTGCTGCATTCATGCATTCATTTAATAAAACATTAAAACATTCAAAAAACTTTCTCTTCTAGTCTCTCTGTTTTTCAAATTAAACTAAGACTGTGATTGCAAATATCAGAGAAAAAGATTACGCTAATGGATTTCGGTAGAAGGAGGACTCACCAGTATACCTTCAAGGTTCCAAAACAAGGGGATTTGAGAAAGTTAGCGAGGATGGTCATTAACCCAGAGGCTTTCAGAGCCAAGCACGGTGGTTTGCTACCACTGTTAAGAGTCCATGTGATTAAGGGGATCATGGAAGCGCTCATTCAGTTTTACGATCCGGTTTATCATTGTTTCACATTCCCGGATTACCAGCTAGCACCAACGCTGGAGGAGTATTCTCATCTGACTGATTTACACATTACAGATCGAGCTCCATTTTTTGGACTGGAAGAAATTCCAAAGAATCAGACTATTGCAATAGCAATTCATTTGGACGAGTCTGAGGTCAAGACTCACATGACCACTAAGGGTGACACCCAAGGTTTGCCAGCCCAGTTCCTGACCAAGAAAGCTCTGTACTTTGCTAGTATAGGGAACATGACTGCTTTTGAAAGCATCTTTGTCTTGCTCACCTACGGATTATTTTTGTTTCCCAACATCAATAACTTCGTCGATATCAACGCTATTAAGGTTTTTCTCATTGGAAACCCTGTGCCGACTTTGCTCGCAGATGCGTATCATTCTGTACACTTAGGAAATTTGTACAGCGGAGGGGAGATCACATGATGTGTACCTTTGCTTTATAAATGGTTTATCTCTCACTTGCCCAAGTCTGCCGCTTTTTGGGATTGCAAGAGTGTCTTACGTTGGTCGCAGAAGATCATGTCTCTCACCAATTCCGATATAGATTGGTGTAATAGGATTTATGAGGGAATTAGAATCATTGACCGTTGTGGAAACTTCCCCAGCGTACCCCTCATAGGAACTAAAGGAGGAATCAACTATCATCCGATATTGGTTCTTCGTCAATTTGGATACCCGATGAGACACATCCCACTGGGTGTTCATCTGGAAGGTCTTTTCTTCAAAGAAGGAGAAAACGACAGAGCACTAAAGATGGAAATAGTGCAAGCTTGGAAACAGGTTCATAAGAAAGGACGAGAGTCTCTGGGAAAACCGGACTGTGTCTCGGTGGAGCCTTATCTCCATTGGGTACAAACTAGAGCTCTCAAGCTAAAGATGCCTTATCCTCGTTATGGAATTCTTCCGCCGAGGGAAATTGTCATGTACTTTATGACGGAAACTGAAAGGCTTCAGGTTACTCTCAACAAAGTTCAAAAGGAAAGAAGGTCTTGGAAGAACAAGTACCGCACCCTCGACGTAGAGTGTACCCAAATACAGCAATTACTAAAAGAGAAAGATGCTCTGATTGAAATTTTGGAGCAGCATGCTGTAGAGAATCAAGATGACCAAAGGAATTTGGTCACTCCTTTCACCTGGCAAAGGAATGACAACCCGACAACGGCCCAAGAGCCCCGGTCGAAGAAACGGAAGATATCAGAATCAGCACCCGGTTTCTCCTCAGAGAGGACTCGGGACCCATTAGTTTAGGTTTCTGTTTCTGCACTTTGTAATCTACTGTATTTCCATTTCTGTAATCCTTTGAATTTCAATAAAAAGGGGTTTCCCCACTGTTTGATATTTGCAATCTAATTGTCGAAGTTTATTTTGATTAAACCAAAAAAACAACAATTAATATAATCATTGCATTCATCATTCTCACATCGTGTATTCTTCTTCCCTACGAATCTCACGTTTGTGTCTCGATTCTAGAGTCAAACTGTCTCATTCGTATAATACTCGGGCCAATCGTCAGAGAAAGATGGATGATCTTGAGGAAGAAAACAGAGAGTTGAAAGAAGAGATCGACACTCTGAGAGAGGATATGAGAAAGCTTTGTAACGACATGCAAGCCATGGCAGAAGCTCAGCTACAAAGAACTGTGATCTCAGAGATCACCTCAACGCCCATCATAGAAAAGTATGATCCTAGGTATCAGATACCGAAAGATCGTCCTTGGGGCATGCCTGTTAACTATATCCCGGAAGGATATGTTCCGCCGATCACTGAAGATCAGGGAATCGCAACAGAAGCTGCTGGGCCTGAAGGTTACAAACTTCGGGAAAGCGAAGATGCCAGGGGCATACTCAAGACTCCTGAAGGTTACAAACTTTGGGAGGCGCCAAGACTTACTGTCGTAGTCACGGTACCACCCCCTATGGTGCACACTGTCCCGGAAGGACAGATTCCACCAACACCTTCTGGTAAGAAGGAAACTATGTTTGACAGAATGGAGGAATTCCAGGAACAGTTCCTGGAAATGCAGAAAGAGCTGCAAGCCATTCATGGTCAGGATCTATTTGGGAAGGACGCCGCAGACCTCTGCTTGGTCCCAAATGTGAAAATCCATCACAAGTTCCAAGTGCCCGACTTTGAAAAATACAAGGGTAACTCTTGCCCTCAGAGCCATCTGGTGATGTACGCTCGGCGGATGTCAGCTCAGACGGAGAATCAGGACCTACTGATTCACTACTTCCAGGATAGTTTAACCGGTGCCGCACTCAAATGGTACATGGGTTTAAACCGTGCCACGATCAGTACTTTCAGAGATCTTGGCGCTGCCTTCGTCCAACAATACAAATACAATTTGGACATGGCACCCGACAGAGATCAACTCAGATCGATGTCGCAAAAGGAAAAGGAAACCTTTAAGGAGTATGCTCAAAGGTGGCGTGAAATTGCCGCTCAAATTTGTCCACCTCTTGAGGAAAAAGAGATGACAAAAATCTTCTTAAAGACCTTAAGCTCATTTTACTATGACCGAATGATTGCCAGTGCACCCAGTGATTTCACCAAAATGGTCGGCATGGGTGTACGTCTTGAGGAAGCCGTCCGAGAAGGACGTTTGGTAAAAGACACTGGATCAACGAGCGGTACTAAAAAATACGGTAGTGCTCTCCCTAAGAAAAAAGAGCAAGATATTGGGAATATCTCTCTCGGAAAGCAAAGGTGTCGTTATCAGCCAGTAGCAGCTGTTACTCCTGCTATCGGCCCCGCGCCCGTTCCTATGTATCAACCTCAGGTTGCGCAGAGCCAGCCTGATCAACAAAGGACACAACAGCCTCTTCAGCAGGCTCGTCCTCTATACAACAACAACCGTACAACACGGCCACCAGGATTTGATCCTATACCCGTAACGTACGCAGAACTGTTTCCGTTACTACTGGCTAAGGGGCACATCCAGACTAAGTCTCCTCTTTCAGTTCCGGAAAATCTGCCTTTTTGGTTTAAAGCGGATCAAACATGCCCTTATCATCAAGGAGGTTCAGGGTATAACATTGAGACTTACCTCAATTTCAAATCTGACGTGCAAAAGCTTGTTAGGAGCGGGCTCTTATCTTTCAAAGATACGAACCCCAATGTTCTCACGAACCCGCTGCCTCAACACGAGAAAGCTGCAGTCAATCTGATTGAGAAAGAGACTAATAATGTCTATCAAATTCACGATGTACTCTTATTGGGGACCAATCTGGTCAAGATGCATTGTAGACAGAGTGGATATGGCCATGTGCCACCTCATAACTATCACCAGTGTGATATCTGCTCTAAAGATAACCAAGGATGTTCGGTAGTGCAAGCAGCTCTACAGGAACAAATGGATCTCGGATGGATCCAGGAACACCGAGTTCGTGGAGTTAACATGGTCTCTACGAATTCTAACGTCATTCAAAACCACGACATCCGTGTGATGAATGTCAACTTGGTGGCGATGCACTCAAGGCAAAGCCAGTATCATAATCTGCCGTGGCACGATTACAGTTCCTGTCTGATTTGCTCGGTAAACAAACAGGGATGCTCTTTCATACAAGAGGCCTTCCAGTGTCAGATGGATCTTGGATGGATCCAAGACTACCATGATAGGAACTCCTATCAAATCAATATGGTTCAGATTTTTGATATTCGCGTAATGAATACCAATCTGGTAGAGTTACATGCTGAGCAGGTCCGACTCGGATTCTTAATATCACATGACTATCAAAGCTGTAAAGTGGGTTGCGAAAACGATCGAGGTTGTACCCTTGTCCAGGAGGCACTTCAGCACTTGTTAAATCACTGGTGGATGCCAATCTATATGGACGAAGATACTCAGCAGATTAGTATCAATCACAGGAATCCTACTCGTCGTCAAAGTCAGGATGTCCGATCGATGGAAGATAACCTAGTGAGGTTACATTGTATTCAAAGTGGGCGTGGCCAGGTGCCACCACACAACTATGACAGTTGTAGCGTCTGTTCGGAAAGTAACCAAGGGTGTTACCTTGTGAGAGCAGCTCTTCAGGGTCAGGTCGATCATGGAGAAATTCGTCCATATCCGGGTTCAGGACCCATCATTTGGTCGCCGAACTACCTTGCTGATCAAGTTAAGGATGTTGTCACGATCTCTGGTCATCACAGGACCAGGGATGTTTTTGCCATCATCCCTCTACTTGACAAATCTAGAGTTCCCAACCAGGAACGGATCGAGATTACTTATGACGGTCAGAAAAATCAGAAGGTTCCCATAGTCATCTATCTACTGGGGCCACTACCGTATGAATCAGCTAAGGCAATCCCTTACAAATACGGTGCAACAACAATCGAGAATGGAAAGGAAATTCCATTACCCTCCGTCGTGAATATTACAGACATCAGTCGCGTAACACGGAGCGGTCGAATCTTCAACCGAGGGGTTGGAGAATCCAACAAAGAAAAGGAACTTCAGGCGGAAATTCCTGATCCACCAGTCAGTCAATCTGGTAATCCCGACTGTTCAAAAGACAAGGATGAGATGCTAAAGCTCATCCAAAGGAGTGAATACAACATTGTTGATCAACTGTTACAAACTCCTTCAAAGATCTCAGTATTATCGCTGTTACTCAGTTCAGAAGCCCACAGAGAGGCTCTACAGAAAGTCTTGGAGCAAGCCTTTGTGGAACAGGATGTAACAATTAGACAGTTCGATAGCATTATCTCTAACATCACTTCCTGCAATAATTTGGGATTTAGTGATGAGGAATTACCTTAAGAGGGTCGTCGTCATAACATGGCGCTCAACATTACGGTTAACTGCCAGGGCGATGCTTTAGCCAACGTACTGGTAGACACAGGGTCAGCCCTGAATGTTATGTCGAAGTCCACTTTGATGCAATTATCATTTAAGGGCCCTCCGATGAGAGTCAGCGAGGTCATCGTCAAAGCATTCGACGGATCCAGAAAAATAGTTATCGGCGAAGTGGATCTTCCCATAACTATTGGTCCTCACACTTTCCAAGTCACTTTCCAGGTCATGGACATCCGGGCAACATACAGTTGTTTATTAGGAAGACCTTGGATACATCAGGCTGGAGCGGTCACTTCGACCCTCCACCAAAAGCTAAAGTTCGTCCAGAACGATCAACTTGTCACGGTTTGTGGGGAACAAGCCTTGCTCGTAAGCAACTTATCATCATCTACTTGTGTGGAACCCGAGGAGGTTATTGGAACTCAGTTCCAAGCACTATCGGCGAGCAAGGACGATCAATCTGAAGAAGGAACCTCAATTTCTTCATACAAAGATGCTATCAAAGCGGTCGAGAGTACCGATACGACAGGATGGGGACGGCTTGTCATTCCTATTGACAATAAAACAAAGAAGGGTCTTGGTTTTTCTACAACCTGTACCCAGACAGCCGCCAACGATGAAAGTCTTCATCCCCTTCAAAACTTCTTCCATAGTGGAGGTTTTCTTCACCCGATGTCTCAGACAGTTCATGCTATCAATGAGGAAGATCCCTCTGACACGGATGAAGAATGGAAGTCCTACCTTAACAAGGACGGCTATATGTCTCAGGAAAAGGTGCCTATGCCTTTTTGCTTTCCTACAGAAAGTCTGAGATTTATACCAAGATCAGATGTCGAAATGATCTACGGAGATTATGATCCGGAAGGATGTCGTGCTCCGCCAAATTCATTAGAGGAAGACACTCTGATGAAAGAAAACTTTGATCACAATTACTATGGCCCGATGGATGGTCTGCCAATGTGGCAGCCTTACCCAGGAAACTTGGGGCAAGAAAGTCAGCCGAGTAATGAAACTCAGCTGAGCGTCATTGAACAGAATACCTGTGTCCCCGCCATGTCATGGGATCAACACTCAGGTCATTCAGAGACTACTCAACATGAAGATGAATTCGCAACGTCGTTCTGTAATTTCCGCATTTATTATTGTTTTCTCTTTTTGCTTTTTCAGAAAATGGTAATCCTAAAAAAAATATTCAATAATAAAAACAAGCAGTAAAATCAAAACACTGCACACACTTACATTTTCTCTATCTCTTCTAAACATGAATCATCACGTCATGCAGATAGCTTGTTTTATACCCCGTTGAAACATACGATCCGATGCCTTCTTCCAACTTTAAGTTCCCGGTATTCGAGGCTGAAGAAGAAAATGACGACCAAATTCCAGAAGAGATCTCCCGACTACTCAGACAAGAGGAAAGGTCCATTGAACCTCATAAAGAGCCGTTGGAAACGGTAAACTTGGGTTCAGAAAAAGAGAGAAAAGAAATTAGGATCGGAGCATTGCTCAGTCCAACTGCCAGAGAGGGTTTGATAAAGCTTCTCAAAGAATTCCCCGATGTGTTCGCTTGGTCCTATCAGGATATGTCAGGGTTGGATACCAGCATCGTGGAACATCATTTGCCGCTAAGATTGGAATGTCCGCCAGTAAAGTAAAGGTTGAGACGGACTCACCCGGACATGGCCATCAAAATCAAAGAGGAGGTACAGAAACAGATCGACGCGGGTTTCCTCGCTACATCTGAATATCCTCAATGGCTAGCCAACATCGTACCCGTTCCCAAAAAGGATGGAAAGGTCAGAATGTGTGTTGATTACATAGATTTGAACAAGCCAAGTCCAAAAGACGACTTTCCTTTACCACACATTGACATGTTGATTGACAGCACAGCAATGTTCAAAGTATTCTCCTTCATGGATGGATTCTCGGGCTATAACCAGATCAAAATGGCGCCGAAAGACATGGAAAAAACTTCGTTCATTACCCCATGGGGTACCTTTTGTTACAAGGTAATTTCGTTCGGTTTGAAGAATGTTGGGGCAACCTATCAAAGGGCCATGACTACTCTGTTTCATGACATGATACACAAAGAAATTGAGGTATATGTCGATGATTTGATTGCAAAATCAAGAACAGAGGATGAGCACGTTGAACATCTGTCAAAATTGTTCAAACGTCTAAGAAAATTCAAGCTCCGCTTGAATCCCAACAAGTGCACCTTCGGTGTCCGTTCAGGGAAACTACTAGGGTTCATCGTCTGCCAGAAAGGGATTGAGGTTGATCCTGACAAGGTCAAGGCCATTCAAGAAATGCCTTCTCTGAAAACTGAAAAACAAGTCAGAGGATTCCTGGGACGTTTGAACTACATCTCCAGATTCATATTCCTTATGACCGCCACTTGTGCGCCGATTTTCAAGTTATTGAAAAAGAACCAGGATTGCGTTTGGTCAGAAGACTGCCAAACTGCCTTCGACAGTATTAAGGAATATTTGTTGAATCCTCCGATTCTATCACCTCCAGTGGAAGGAAGACCACTGATCATTTACCTCACAGTCCTAGAGGACTCAATGGGATGTGTACTTGGCCAACAAGACGAAACTAAAAGGAAAGAGTCTGCCATTTACTATCTGAGCAAGAAATTCACCGACTGCGAGACTCGGTACACAATGCTTGAGAAAACTTGTTGCGCTTTGGCTTGGGCAGCCAAACGTCTTCGCCAGTACATGATTCGTCATACTACTTGGTTGGTCTTTGAGATGGATCCAATCAAGTACGTTTTTGAAAAACCTGCTCTCACGGGAAGGATTGCCCGTTGGCAGATGTTACTATCAGAATATGACATAGAGTACCATGCTCAGAAAGCCGTTAAAGGAAGTATTTTAGCCGATCATTTGGCTCATCAACCGATTGACGATCAAGAATCAATCGGGTTTGACTTCCCAGACGAAGATGTCATGTATCTAAAAATGAAAGATTGCGATGAACCGCTACCCAGTGAAGGGCCAGAACCAGGTTCCAAGTGGGGACTTATCTTTGACGGAGCAGTTAATCATTATGGAAACGGAATTGGGGCAATCATTATTACCCCTCAGGGTTCCCACATTCATTTCACTGCCAGACTTACGTTCAAATGTACGAACAACGAGGGCGAATACGAAGCATGTATCATGGGTCTCGAAGAAGCGATTGATTTAAGGATCAAAAACTTGGACGTATACGGCGACTCAGCCCTGGTTATTAACCAGATAAAAGGAGATTGGAATACATACCAATCAGGATTGATTCCTTACAAAGACTATGCAAGAAGGTTGTTACCTTTCTTCAACAGAGTTAAGTTTCATCACATCCCTCGTGAGGAGAATCACATGGCTGACGCATTAGCCACTATCTCTTCCATGATTAGTGTAGGTCGATGGAATGACATACCTAAGATCGACATCATGCACCTTGAACGACCCGCTTACATCTTCGCGATTGAAGCAGTCATAGACGACAGACCTTGGTATCACGATATCAAATGCTTCCTTCAGAAACAAGAGTACCCATCTGGGGCACTCAGAAAAGACAGGAAAACCCTCAGAAGATTGGCTGGAAACTTCTTCCTGAGCGGTGACACTCTTTATAAGAGAAATTTTGGCATGGTTTTGCTCCGATGTGTCGATAGACCAGAAGCAGACATGCTCATGAAAGAAATTCATGAAGGATCCTTTGGCACTCATGCCAACGGACACACAATGGCGAGAAAAATTCTCAGGGTCGGGTATTATTGGTTGACAATGGAATCCGACTGCTACAAGTACATGAGGAGGTGTCACAAGTGTCAGATATACTCCGACAAAATTCATGTACCGCCATCACATCTCAAAGTTCTTTCTTCCCCGTGGCCATTTTCCATATGGGGAATCGATATGATTGGCATGATTGAGCCCAAGGCTTCAAACGGACATCGGTTCATTCTGGTAGCCATTGACTACTTCACCAAGTGGGTCGAAGCAGCGTCATTCGCCAATGTAACCCGACAAGTGGTGGTCCGATTTATCAAAAACAATATCATCTGCCGTTATGGTGTTCCAAGCGAGATCATTACTGATAATGGATCTAACTTGAACAATAAGATGATGAAAGAGTTGTGTGCAGAGTTCAAGATTGAACACCATAACTCATCTCCCTACCGACCCAAGATGAACGGAGCGGTAGAAGCGGCTAACAAGAACATCAAGAAGATCGTTCAAAAGATGGTTGTAACCTATAAAGATTGGCACGAAATGCTACCCTTTGCTCTTCACGGTTATCGAACATCTATCCGCACTTCAACAGGGGCAACCCCTTTCTCTCTAGTATATGGCATGGAAGCAGTGCTTCCCATAGAAGTAGAGATCCCGTCAATCAGGGTATTGATGGAAGCTCAGCTCACCGAAGCTGAATGGTGTCAAAGTCGATACGACGAACTGAACCTGATCGAAGAAAAGAGAATCACAGCACTATGCCACGGTCAGTTGTATCAACAGAGAATGAAAAGGGCGTTCGACAAAAAGGTTTGGCCTCGTGTCTTCAGGAAAGGAGACCTCGTGCTCAAGAAGATACAATCATTTCTCACTGATTCCCAGGGCAAATGGACCCCGAATTATGATGGCCCCTATGTGGTCACGAAAGCTTTCTCAGGCGGCGCCTTGAGACTTGCAACCATGGACGGAGAGGAATTTGCCTACCCCACAAATGTTGATGTAGTCAAGAAATACTTCGCCTAAACTAAAAAAAAAAAAAAAACGTCTCGGTGGATTGAAAACCCGAAAGGGCGGTCCAGGCAAAAGTTAGAGACATGAAAAGAATCATCCCGATGGATTGGAAATCTCATAGTACAATCCAGGCAAAAGTTAGGGATAATGGCAAGTAACTATGTTCAACAGAGGCAAGTCCCTCAGCAGCAGTAGTTACATCATCTATCGGAGGAAATCTCCAGTCAAAGGTCATCTTCGACAGAAGCTCAGGATGCCCCGAATTCAAAGTTGGTAGAAGGATAGTGGTCGTTATGTTTCAACGTAGCCCTTTTCCCTGTAAATTACCATTTTCTAACTTTGTATATACTCTTTGGAATCACGCGTTTGGCTGATCTCCATCTTATCAATAAAATTTGAGCCTTTGTGCTTTTGTTTGTAATTCTTAGCTTGTTTTAGCTTTACAGAACGACGTTGTTTAAACTTAATCAGCGATTCTTGAAATAAAACAAAAATGAATTTACTTGTTAAACTTTTTCTGCTTTTAAATTAAAGATGGCATTTCTTTTGACTGTTGAACATCAGAAGAACGTCGATTGCTTCTCCCGAAGTAAGCGAATTTCAAAGTGCAGAATCAAAGTACTCCTTCTAAGCCAGTATGCCTGAATGAAGGGATCAACTGTGTCAGAGACCTTGTTTCGTCTCACATCCTCGGCCGAGTTCTCATCTCCTAAGCCCGATCAACATAGCTCCCCGCGTGGACTATCTCTCCTAAGCAAGGTGGAATTGCTATTTTGAATCAGCGGTACTTCTTCGCCCCGCGATGGCCGAGTATCCAATTGTGTTCATCCATTAGTCTGTATGTCGCGTCTGTTTTGTCAGCATAAACATACATACTTCATGCATTTTATTTGCATTCGCATTTCGTATTACATCACTATCACTTGAGTCGGTCTTGTCCCCTAGTGATAAACAAGTTTCTCAATCGAGTTTGCCAGTTCTTTCCTCGTCAGGAAATGTTGCGTCTGCACAATCTCGCCACCAGTGTATCTTTAGATCAGAGTCGGTCCTTGACCATTTTGATAACTTGAACCTCTGAAAAGCCAGAGAAAACTTTCAATAAGCATCACTCTTCACCATTGAAGATGATATCCTTGCTTTCCCGGATTAAGGAAAATCCACAGAGAAAGCCTCGTGATCAGAGATTCGGCAGCATGCCAGTTTTTCTCCGAAAGGATCACTGATGAAAAGGTCATCGGCCCCACAAAGTTGGACCCCATCATATGGCATTTCTCCGGGAAGATCCCGAGAATAATATGATGTAACCCCAAACAAAAACAGTCTCTCAAGAGACTCACTTTCCCCAGTAGAATCGACAGATGGCGTCTCCAACAGAGAAGTTTGTACAGCTCTACAACTCAGACGAATGGGTTCCCCAGCAAGTCTGACATCAAAACTTTTTCCACTCAAATGGCATCTCCCTAGGAAAATTCGGCGAGAAGTTTGAGGAAAGCCGCTATGAATAGCGTCCCTTGTCAAGAAAGTTTATTGACAAAAGAAACTAAGACCAGTTCTTGGTAAGAAACCAGGATCGAGGGGAAGTTTAAATCAGAAACTAAGACCAGTTCTTGGTAGGAAACCAGGATCGAGGGGAAGTTCAAATCAGAAACTAAGACCAGTTCTTGGTAGGAAACCAGGATCGAGGGGAAGTTCAAATCAGAAACTAAGACCAGTTCCTTGGTAGGAAACCAAGAACGAGGGGAGGTTTATTTCAAAAGAAAACTGAGACCAGTTCCTTGGCTGAAGACCAGGATCGAGGGGAAGTTTACCTTTTCTAAGCATCATTGCTTAGTTAAAGAAGATGAATGTGTAAGCTACCATTCATAACCACCATCAAAATTTCGGATATTCCGATATTTAATCCTCTTGCACCCCGAATGCTCGAATCCCTTCGTCATTCACACCTTCGGGTCCAAGAAGATTAAATAGGGGCATCTGTAATACCCCAAATTTTGACCACTTAGATTTCCCATTATTGTGAAAATCATCATCACAATATGGATGAACCATCATGCTTCATCAGTCTCCCCAAAGATGGGTGAGCATCCAATACAATCAAAATTAGGGTTTCAAGCCCTCTCTGAGTGCTTAGACAAAGGATCAATCAAGAAATGACATGATCTTCAACTTGTCTAATCTCTTAAACATCCACAATGGATAAAAAAGGACTCCCACTTCAAGGATTAAGCACAAGGCTGCTCCCTTCTAGGTGGATCAAGTCTCAAGATCGACAGTGTCACCAAATTAGGGTTTTGGTCGACCAGGGCCTCCAGATGGAAATTTTCATCTGGGCATAAGGCAATGATCCAAAACATAACCTAATATACTTCATGGAACCTCATGAACCCATGCATCAAGTCAATTTTGCCTCAAATCAGGAATTAGGGTTTCTTGACCTAATTCACCCCTAAGTTGACTTTTGGGACAAACCATGAGCTAAGACCTCAAGACATGATTTGAGGGTCTCTAATACACCATATTGATCCATTTGGAACAATGGATTGATCCAAGAAGCTTGAGCAACAAGTCTCAATTTCATCTGCACCACAATTAGGGTTTTAATGGAAAAGTCAACTGTAACTTTGACTTTTGACCTGGACATGCTCCCAAACCCTAATACATGATTGAATATACCCTATAACACCCATGGAACATGTCCATCAAGTTTGATTTAGGTCAAGGACATGATTTCCTGAAGAATTGCACAGTTTGGAATTCATCTGATAAAAAGTCAACTGTGCACAAAAGTCAACTTTGACTTTTTGAGATTTTTCACCAAAATGGATTTTTAACCCTAAAATGATGTTAATGTATGATTTGAATCATCATTCATCAAGAAAAATCAAGAAAAGTGAGATAACTTGTAAAAGGGGTAACCATAAAACTTAGAAATTTTTCTAAGTTAAAAATAGAGTGGCAAAGGTACCAACTTTGGAGGACCATAACTCCTAAACCACAAGGCCATTTTTTCTCATCCAAAGATGGATTTGTAGCCCTCACTATCACCTACAAAAACTTCAACTACAAGTCATTCCAATTCATTAAGGATTTTGAGTTATGGAGTGATCAAAGTGGCTGAAAAGTGAAAATGTCACTTTTTCCAACACTTAGTGAAATTTTCACTAAGTCAGAATTTGCCTTCACTTTTTGCCAAATGTAGGGGGATTTTTCACTTAGATTCAAAAGAGATCAAAACCAAACTTGTTCAAACAGTTGTTGTATCATGTTAGAGCTTTCCAAAATGGCAAAGAACATTTCCAAATTCAATCTACATCATGAGATACAACATTGGCAAGTTGCCTTGCTGAAATCTGTCAAAGCAAGGCAGAATTTGCAATTTGGCTCGATTTACCAAAATCAGCCAATTTCAATTGCTCCAATCCACTTGGACACCTCAGAGGATTGAATCCAAAGGGGACAATCACTGAGCCAAGCCTCCAAAGTCCATGGAACAAGAAATAACATGTTGAACCTAGAATGGCCAAAATAGGGACAAGACTTCAAATTTGGAATGAGGCATTCAATGGAACCATCAAGGTGGCATGGACTGAGCCATTCTCATCTGAAATCAGTCAAGACTTATCCAAGACCAAGGGGACCAAAGCACCGTGCCCTAACCTCTAGTCAATGGCTAGAGGAGACTTTCATTTCCATTGGCCAACATTGAGGAAACCTACTTACCAGCTGCCATGCACTATTCCTTGCAAAACAAACTTGCTCTACTATAAATAGAGCTCAATTGTGGTCAGTTTGAGTACACCAAAGCCATCTAACAGATGCTTTTCTCAAAATCTCTTTCTCTTGGCAAAAATGCCTTTCTTAGCAAGGTAGCTATCGGGTTTTGAGTTTGAGAGCAATTTTGCACAAACCAATCACTAACACACCTCACATACATCACATATGAGCTGATCAAACACTCACATAACTTCTGAAACATCAATTTCATGAAATCACCAGCTAGTTGCTCAAAATTTCAAACAAGGTGCAGTTGAGATGCCATAAACTGATCCAGTCCATTTCAATTCCATCCAAGTGTTCAAACACACTCCATATGGTGTAGGGAAGCTGTCCAGATCATCACAACTTGTCTGTAACACCCCCAACCCAAAATCACATCTGCACTTGCTGTCACGACTTGGAGGTAAGCACATACTTGGTCATCTCTCAATCTATGCATATTTCCTCGTACAATAATTTGGCCATATGTTCATAATCATGCATGGAATGTTTTCCCTCAATTAATTGCATTGTTTGAATTGTGTATCAAAAATCCTAGCCTTCATGCAGAAATTAGGGTTCTTGAGGTTTCTTCGTGATTTCTTGTTGTATGTTTAATTTAAATGAAATTAAAGTACATAGACATGATCGTGAGGTTGAGGCGAGCATAATGATATGTGGATTGCGTGTTATAATTACGTATTCAGTGAGATTGGATAGAAAATGCAAATCTGGGCAAACTGAAAAAACGCGCGTGTTCTTGGTGTTGTTCTTGGCGCCATTTTCATATATTTGAATATTTGAATTTTGTGATTTTGTTTAATTGATTCAAAAATTAATTTCTCTCTGAGTTTTAATGATTTTGAGTTGATTCTTTTTTTAATAATTCACAAAAATGTTAAAATATTTTATTTTATCAAAAAATCCCAAAAATATTATTTATTTCATATAATTGATATTTTTGTAAAGAATTAATATTTTGATTGTTTTAGGCATTTTAAATATTTTTTCTACATTGATTTTGCAACTTTTAATGCTTTCTAATTATTTTGTAGGTCAATACTTAATTTTTGAAGCATTAATCCAAGATCACAATTTGTTTTCCATGTGTTAAACAATTTTTGATCATTTTAATTGAATTTTTATTCAATTAAATACATTTTTGAAAACAAATTAGGGTTTTGGATTAATTCAACCCTCATAAATCATTTTCAAAACACTTTGGGCCTCTATTAGAGTGTAAGACCCAATCCTTTTTTTTGACCAAATCATCTTTGGGCCTCACTTATTGTATAAGTCCCGATACCGTAAAAAAAAAAAAACAAACGGCGCGATCGTCGCCTTTTCAAAAATCATCTGGGCCTACCCTCGAGTAGTAAGACCCATTTCTTTTTCTTTAAAACACTTTGGGCCTCTATTAGAGTGTAAGACCCAATCCCCCTTTTAACCAAAAACATTTTGGGCCTCACTTATTGTATAAGTCCCTCTGCGTTAAAAGAAAACCTCGGCGCGATCGCCACTTTTAAACGAAAAATCATTTGGGCCTACCCTCGTGTTATAAGCCCCACTCTTTTTCTTTAAACCTTTTTTGGGCCTCTTGAGAGAGTGTAAGACCCATCCCTTTGTACAGAAAACCATTTTGGGCCCCAGTCACTTGTATAAGTCCCTCTGTATAAATTCAAACAGTGCGCTCACTGATAAAACCCTGGGCCTCTCCTTGAGCTGTAAGCCCCAAATCTTTCTTTTTCAAAGCAATTTCTCCTTTGATTTTGAATGTACTGTTGTTTTCAATCTTTCTTTGTTGAACAACTAACCAAACAGCATGGAAGCACTACAACCGAGTAAGTGGTTATCTCTTTCATTTACTGCTTTCATATTATAAACTGTATTGTGGGGCTGCTCAGTGTAAGTCTCCTTTCATAAACTCATATCTATTGTGTAATAATAGTATAGATATTTCGAGTTTCCCCGGCAACTACGTCTAGAACTAAGTGACGCCGTTTCATTTATTCGTAGAAATAGACGCCTAGATCCCCAATAGGAGCACCAGATACAGTCTTCTCTTCGGTTGTCCTCCTTAGGAATCGTCAAGAAGCTCTACTCCCCAAGATGAATGTATTCTCTGTGAATGGCATCTTTGAGTTTCTTCCAAATTCTCGAACTTTCCTGACTTGATCTATTCCTTGTGGATAGCTTGCCTTGAATGTCTCGGGGTTTGGGTACCCACTACGGTCATAATCTTGGACCTTAACTAAGGAACCCTCTTTAAGAGCTAAAAGTCGCTGGATAGTAAACCTCGCACGTTTACCAGTGGTTTTCATCTTTAAAAGAGTTATCTCTCCTAATGTAAAGGAGATGATAGACCCACGGGCTTCTTAAAAGCATCGGCCTCCTCTTGGGCATTATTCAAGGACCCTACGACTTCTTAGAAGTATTCACAGCCTCCTCTTAGGCTTCGTATAATGATCTCTTCCTCCGGGAATGATAGCCTCCTCTTGGGCTTCGTACAAGGACCCGTCGGCTTCTTAAAAGATTCCAGCCTCCTCTTGGGCTTCGTACAAATTGTCCCGACGACCTCCTAGAGGTATAGGAACAGAACCTATTCATCCTCATAGAACAGTCCTTTCATAGAGTCTACTACTGTTTCTCGAAGCATAGTACAAAAGATAAAACTCTAGACTTGGACAGTCTAACTTCCTTGAGTCTCAAAGACATTCTCAAGCACCCTTCGTTAAATAGGAAGGAAACCCGCAGACTCGGATAGTCTCAATACCCTTTGGATTTCCCGTTTCCTCAAAGAAAAGGAAATATCCCTGATCCTCAAATTAAATCCCTGAGTACAGTGTTACTCATATAAGAACTGATTTTCTCTTTTAAATCAGTATATTGGATCTGTCACTCAACTGAAACAGGTACAATAGCCTCCATCTCGGGCTTCGTACGAGATACCAAAATTCTCCCCAGTGGAGTCAAAACAACTTTTTAGCCTCTCTCTCAGGCTTTGTATGAGACACAAAAGATTCCCTTGTTGAGTCAATCACCCCTTTTTTGCCTCCATCTCGGGCCTCGTACGAGATACAAATTCCTTAAGCAAGAGTCGAACTCTTTTAGCCTCCTCTTAGGATTTGTATAACGATATGCCCCACTGGGTCAAAAACCTTTAGCCTCTCTCTCGGGCTTTGTACGAGACACAAAATAGCCTCCTCTTAGGCTTTATATAATGATTTTCCTAGCGGAAATTAGCCTACTCTTAGGCTTTGTATAAGAAAACCACTGGTTGATCCAATCAACCTTTTAGCATCAAAGTTGTGCCTCGTTCACAGTACACAAACATCAACAACTCCTTTCCCTTCATCTAATCGTTGTAAGCGGCAAGCCTCTGGATCATCTATATCCATGCCACTGTCCCTCTTTTAGCATGAGAAATTCCTAAGGAAAGATGGCATTGCTCTACACTGAGTTAAAGTCTTCTCCTTCAGGTTAAAACCCTTTCTTCGGAAATTATGGCATTGCTCGGATCCGCGTATCCCAGTTAAAGTAATTCTCCTTCTCCCCTCTTTAGAGATGACAAATTCTCTCTAAAGTCGAGATCCTTTCGCTTCACGTCTTGGGCTTTGAACAAGACACAAATAGACCTTTCAGCTTCACATCTTGGGCTTTGAACAAGATACAAAATACCTTTCGCTTCACGTCTTGGGCTTTGAACAAGACACCAAAAACCAATTTCCTCCCATAGAATAGGAGGAACTACGAACGCTCTGATTTCCCTGTTTCGGTAAACGGGAATACGTAGGCATAAAATCGAGAGAAAAGATCTTAGCGAGCGCAATCAACAAAAAACCCAAATCCCATATCTCCATCAATCAAAAGCAGTAATTCAAAAGCATCAGTCCTAACATCCTAATCCTTATTCCCCGCCAGAAACCCTTTGCCTAGAAAAAAGAAAGAAAGAACCGTATTGGCGAAATACGAATAACCAGTACAAAAGCCCCCCCACATTGATAGCATCCGTAATCTAACAGACCGCTGTTTAAACTCAATATGCAAGCAAGGTTAATTGGAGACATCTATTTCCCTTCCTTATTCAGCTCACAATAGGATAAAAAATGAATCGACCTGTAGTTTTAAGCTCAAACCGCAGAGAGCGACCAACGCTTAAGAACCGCGTCCAAAATCGCTCGCTACAGAAAAATGGCACCCACCGTGGGGCCAGTTTTTATTTCTGTCTGTTTTCCTTGTAAAATGGCGACTCTACTGGGGAGTCTCCTTTTCTGCCTTAGGGCATCATCCCCGTTTTCTATGGAAAATGGGAACTCTACCGAAGAGAAAGATTGACCTATGCTGGTCCATCTCTTAGGCAGGGAACCACAGATTGGGGCTTCCGCCGGGGAACCCATTTCTGTCAGGAACTTAAGATTCATAGCTTTATAAGTCTAGGATGATTAGGAGAAATATATCTACTGCTTTTCCTAATTGCTATACGTGTTTATTTTTCTGCTACTGGGAATGCGTGTGATGCCGCATGTGGTGAGATTGAGTATACACTTAAGAAAAGCCAACCTTTTTCGTAGTGCGGAAGCTATCGGAAATAGCTGTTACGCGATACTACCCTCATTTGAGGCTGGTGATCTATTCTCGGTGAATAGCACTTACTCTAAGATTGCACACAACTCGCTGGCAATCCGCTTGTTGTTTTGCTTTCCTGGGAGGAGCTGATGATAATGAGTACAGGTACAAAAATCACCCTAGTATAAACCTTTGGGGATGGGTAGAGCCTTGACTTCATGACAACGACCCTTTGACCCCATGTTTTTTCTATGTTTTTGTGTGCTGCATTCGTGCATTCATTTAATAAAACATTAAAACATTCAAAAAACTTTCTCTTCTAGTCTCTCTGTTTTTTAAATTAAACTAAGACTGTGATTGCAAATATCAGAGAAAAGATTACGCTAATGGATTTCGGTAGAAGGAGAACTCACCAGTATACCTTCAAGGTTCCAAAACTAGGGGATTTGAGAAAGTTAGCGAGGATGGTCGTTAACCCAGAGGCTTTCAGAGCCAAGCACGGTGGTTTGCTACCACTGTTAAGAGTCCATGTGATTAAGGGGGTCATGGACGCGCTCATTCAGTTTTACGATCCGGTTTATCATTGTTTCACATTCCCAGATTACCAGCTGGCACCAACGCTTGAGGAGTATTCTCATCTGACTGATTTACACATTACAGATCGAGCTCCATTTTTTGGACTGGAAGAAATTCCAAAGAATCAGACTATTGCAATAGCAATTCATTTGGACGAGTCTGAGGTCAAGACTCACATGACCACTAAGGGTGACACCCAAGGTTTGCCAGCCCAGTTCCTGACCAAGAAAGCTCTGTACTTTGCTAGTATAGGGAACATGACTGCTTTTGAAAGCATCTTTGTCTTGCTCACCTACGGATTATTTTTGTTTCCCAACATCAATAACTTCGTCGATATCAACGCTATTAAGGTTTTTCTCATTGGAAACCCTGTGCCGACTTTGCTCGCAGATGCGTATCATTCTGTACACTTAGGAAATTTGTACAGCGGAGGGGAGATCACATGCTGTGTACCTTTGCTTTATAAATGGTTTATCTCTCACTTGCCCAAGTCTGCCGCTTTTTGGGATTGCAAGAGTGTCTTACGTTGGTCGCAGAAGATCATGTCTCTCACCAATTCCGATATAGATTGGTGTAATAGGATTTATGAGGGAATCAGAATCATTGACCGTTGTGGAAACTTCCCCAGCGTACCCCTCATAGGAACTAAATGAGGAATCAACTATCATCTGATATTGGTTCTTCGTCAATTTGGATACCCGATGAGACACATCCCACTGGGTGTTCATCTGGAAGGTCTTTTCTTCAAAGAAGGAGAAAACGACAGAGCACTAAAGATGGAAATAGTGCAAGCTTGGAAACAGGTTCATAAGAAAGGATGAGAGTCTCTGGGAAAATCGGATTGTGTCTCGGTGGAGCCTTATCTCCATTGGGTACAAACTAGAGCTCTCAAGCTAAAGATGCCTTATCCTCGTTACGGAATTCTTCCGCCGAGGGAAATTGTCATGTACTTCATGACGGAAACTGAAAGGCTTCAGGTTACTCTCAACAAAGTTCAAAAGGAAAGAAGGTCTTGGAAGAACAAGTACCGCACCCTCGACGTAGAGTGTACCCAAATACAGCAATTACTAAAAGAGAAAGATGCTCTGATTGAAATTTTGGAGCAGCATGTTGTAGAGAATCAAGATGACCAAAGGAATTTGGTCACTCCTTTCACCTGGCAAAGGAATGACAACCCGACAACGGCCCAAGAGCCCCGGTCGAAGAAACGAAAGATATCAGAATCAGCACCCGGTTTCTCCTCAGAGAGGACTCGGGACCCATTAGTTTAGGTTTCTGTTTCTGCACTTTGTAATCTACTGTATTTCCATTTCTTTAATCCTTTAAATTTCAATAAAAAGGGGTTTCCCCACTGTTTGATATTTGCAATCTAATTGTCGAAGTTTATTTTGATTAAACCAAAAAAACAACAATTAATATAATCATTGCATTCATCATTCTCACATCGTGTATTCTTCTTCCCTACGAATCTCACGTTTGTGTCTCGATTCTAGAGTCAAACTGTCTCATTCGTATAATACTCGGGCCAATCGTCAGAGAAAGATGGATGATCTTGAGGAAGAAAACAGAGAGTTGAAAGAAGAGATTGACACTCTGAGAGAGGATATGAGAAAACTTCGTAACGACATGCAAGCCATGGCAGAAGCTTAGCTACAAAGAACTGTGATCTCAGAGATCACCTCAACGCCCATCATAGAAAAGTATGATCCTAGGTATCAGATACCGAAAGATCGTCCTTGGGGCATGCCTGTTAACTATATCCTGGAAGGATATGTTCCGCCGATCACTGAAGATCAGGGAATCGCAACAGAAGCCGCTGGGCCTGAAGGTTACAAACTTCGGGAAAGCGAAGATGCCAGGGGCATACTCAAGACTCCTGAAGGTTACAAACTTCGGGAGGCGCTAAGACTTACTGCCGTAGTCACGGTACCACCCCCTATGGTGCACACTGTCCCGGAAGGACAGATTCCACCAACACCTTCTGGTAAGAAGGAAACTATGTTTGACAGAATGGAGGAATTCCAGGAACAGTTCCTGGAAATGCAGAAAGAGCTGCAAGCCATTCACGGTCAGGATCTATTTAGGAAGGACGCCGCAGACCTCTGCTTGGTCCCAAATGTGAAAGTCCCGCACAAGTTCCAAGTGCCCAACTTTGAAAAATACAAGGGTAACTCTTGCCCTCAGAGCCATCTGGTGATGTACGCTCGGCGGATGTCAGCTCAGACGGAGAATCAGGACCTACTGATTCACTACTTCCAGGATAGTTTAACCGGTGCCGCACTCAAATGGTACATGGGTTTAAACCGTTCCACGATCAGTACTTTCAGAGATCTTGGCGCTGCCTTCGTCCAACAATACAAATATAATTTGGACATGGCACCCGACAGAGATCAACTCAGATCGATGTCGCAAAAGGAAAAGGAAACCTTTAAGGAGTATGCTCAAAGGTGGCGTGAAATTGCCGCTCAAATTTGTCCACCTCTTGAGGAAAAAGAGATGACAAAAATCTTCTTAAAGACCTTAACCTCATTTTACAATGACCGAATGATTGACAGTGCACTCAGTGATTTCACCAAAATGGTCGGCATGGGTGTACGTCTTGAGGAAGCCGTCCGAGAAGGACGTTTGGTAAAAGACACTGGATCAACGAGCGGTACTAAAAAATACGGTAGTGCTCTCCCTAAGAAAAAAGAGCAAGATATTGGGAATATCTCTCTCTGAAAGCAAAGGCGTCGTTATCAGCCAGTAGCAGCTGTTACTCCTGTTATCGGCCCCGCGCCCGTTCCTATGTATCAACCTCAGGTTGCGCAGAGCCAGCCTGATCAACAAAGGACACAACAGCCTCTTCAGCAGGCTCGTCCTCCATACAACAACAACCGTACAACACGGCCACCAGGATTTGATCCTATACCCGTAACGTACGCAGAACTATTTCCGTTACTACTGGCTAAGGGGCACATCCAGACTAAGTCTCCTCTTTCAGTTCCGGAAAATCCGCCTTTTTGGTTTAAAGCGGATCAAACATGCCCTTATCATCAAGGAGGTTCAGGGTATAACATTGAGACTTGCCTCAATTTCAAATCCGACGTGCAAAAGCTTGTTAGGAGCGGGCTCTTATCTTTCAAAGATATGAACCCCAATGTTCTCACGAACCCGCTGCCTCAACACGAGAAAGCTGCAGTCAATCTGATTGAGAAAGAGACTAATAATGTCTATCAAATTCACGATGTACTCTTATTGGGGACCAATCTGGTCAAGATGCATTGTAGACAGAGTGGATATGGCCATGTGCCACCTCATAACTATCACCAGTGTGATATCTACTCTAAAGATAACCAAGGATGTACGGTAGTGCAAGCAGCTCTACAGGAACAAATGGATCTCAGATGGATCCAGGAACACCGAGTTCGTGGAGTTAACATGGTCTCTACGAATTCTAACGTCATTCAAAACCACGACATCCGTGTGATGAATGTCAACTTGGTGGCGATGCACTCAAGGCAAAGCCAGTATCATAATCTGCCGTGGCACGATTACAGTTCCTGTCTGATTTGCTCGGTAAACAAACAGGGATGCTCTTTCATACAAGAGGCCCTCCAGCGTCAGATGGATCTTGGATGGATCCAAGACTACCATGATAGGAACTCCTATCAAATCAATATGGTTCAGATTTTCGATATTCGCGTAATGAATACCAATCTGGTAGAGTTACATGCTGAGCAGGTCCGACTCGGATTCTTAATATCACATGACTATCAAAGCTGTAAAGCGGGTTGCGAAAACGATCGAGGTTGTACCCTTGTCCAGGAGGCACTTCAGCACTTGTTAAATCACTGGTGGATGCCAATCTATATGGACGAAGATACTCAGCAGATTAGTATCAATCACAGGAATCCTACTCGTCGTCAAAGTCAGGATGTCCGATCGATGGAAGATAACCTAGTGAGGTTACATTGTATTCAAAGTGGGCGTGGCCAGGTGCCACCACACAACTATGACAGTTGTAGCGTCTGTTCGGAAAGTAACCAAGGGTGTTACCTTGTGAGAGCAGCTCTTCAGGGTCAGGTCGATCATGGAGAAATTCGTCCATATTCGGGTTCAGGACCCATCATTTGGTCGCCGAACTACCTTGCTGATCAAGTTGAGGATGTTGTCACGATCTCTGGTCATCACAGGACCAGGGATGTTTTTGCCATCATCCCTCTACTTGACAAATCTAGAGTTCCCAACCAGGAACAGATCGAGATTACTTATGACGGTCAAAAAAATCAGAAGGTTCCCATAGTCATCTATCTACCGGGGCCACTACCGTATGAATCAACTAAGGCAATCCCTTACAAATACGGTGCAACAACAATCGAGAATGGAAAGGAAATTCCATTACCCTCCGTCGTGAATATTGCAGACATCAGTCGCGTAACACGGAGCGATCGAATCTTCAACCGAGGGGTTGGAGAATCCAACAAAGAAAAGAAACTTCAGGCGGAAATTCCTGATCCACCAGTCAGTCAATCTGGTAATCCCGACTGTTTAAAAGACAAGGATGAGATGCTAAAGCTCATCCAAAGGAGTGAATACAACATTGTTGATCAACTGTTACAAACTCCTTCAAAGATCTCAGTATTATCGCTCTTACTCAGTTCAGAAGCCCACAGAGAGGCTCTACAGAAAGTCTTGGAGCAAGCCTTTGTGGAACAGGATGTAACAATTAGACAGTTCGATAGCATTGTCTCTAACATCACTTCCTGCAATAATTTGGGATTTAGTGATGAGGAATTACCTGAAGAGGGTCGTCGTCATAACATGGCGCTCAACATTACGGTTAACTGCCAGGGGGATGCTTTAGCCAACGTACTGGTAGACACAGGGTCAGCCCTGAATGTTATGCCGAAGTCCACTTTGATGCAATTATCATTTAAGGTCCCTCCGATGAGAGTCAGCGAGGTCATCGTCAAAGCATTCGACGGATCCAGAAAAACAGTTATCGGCGAAGTGGATCTTCCCATAACTATTGGTCCTCACACTTTCCAAGTCACTTTCCAGGTCATGGACATCCGGGCAACATACAGTTGTTTATTAGGAAGACCTTGGATACATCAGGCTGGAGCGGTCACTTCGACACTCCACCAAAAGCTAAAGTTCGTCCAGAACGATCAACTTGTCACGGTTTGTGGGGAACAAGCCTTGCTCGTAAGTAACTTATCATCATCTACTTGTGTGGAACCCGAGGAGGTTATTGGAACTCAGTTCCAAGCACTATCGGCGAGCAAGGACGATCAATCTGAAGAAGGAACCTCAATTTCTTCATACAAAGATGCTATCAAAGCGGTCGAGAGTACCGATACGACAGGATGGGGACGGCTTGTCATTCCTATTGACAATAAAACAAAGAAGGGTCTTGGTTTTTCTGCAACCTGTACCCAGACAGCCGCCAACGATGAAAGTCTTCATCCCCTTCAAAACTTCTTCCATAGTGGAGGTTTTCTTCACCCGGTGTCTCAGACAGTTCATGCTATCAATGAGGAAGATCCCTCTGACACGGATGAAGAATGGAAGTCCTACCTTAACAAGGACGGCTATATGTCTCAGGAAAAGGTGCCTATGCCTTTTTTCTTTCCTACAGAAAGTCCGAGATTTATACCAAGATCAGATGTCGAAATGATCTACGGAGATTATGATCCGGAAGGATGTCGTGCTCCGCCAAATTCATTAGAGGAAGAGACTCTGATGAAAGAAAACTTTGATCACAATTACTATGGCCCGATGGATGGTCTGCCAATGTGGCAGCCTTACCCAGGAAACTTGGGGCAAGAAAGTCAGCCGAGTAATGAAACTCAGCTGAGCGTCATTGAACAGAATACCTGTGTCCCCGCCATGTCATGGGATCAACACTCAGGTCATTTAGAGACTACTCAACATGAAGATGAATTCGCAACGTTCGCAGGACTTGAATTCATCAACTATGCTTTTCCTGAAGTCAACGTCATCGAAAGGGATGATTTCTCCAGTTCCAAAGAAGTTTGGGACACTTTGGGACAACCAAGTGGAAAATACGACTTTATGGTCAAGTACACTACTCCCGAAAGCTCTCGTATCAGGCTCGAAGATATCCAGCCAACTGGATGGGGAGATACAGTTGAGAGCACAAATGCTATGCAAAATGCAACAGAGGAATTCTCCTACGACAATTCTGCTTGGGAGACAGATTCCAATGATCATACTCCACCAGAAATCAGCGTCATTTCTGAAGACAAATCAAGGAAGGTGCCGGACTTTGTGATTCACCGAGGAGTTCGCCACCAATGGGTTGCTGTCGAGGTTCCGAAGGTCGTTCATCAGTCAAAGTAATTGCCATCTTTAACCTTTCACCCTGCCCAGGTGAAACGGATGTTTTGATAGGGCTCGCTTTTTGTAAATTTCCCTCTTCGCTTTGCCCAAAGCGACAGAGTTTTGTTTTATAGGGCTGTAGTTTCAAGATTCAACTTGTTAATTAATAAAATAACGGCGTTCTGTAATTTCCGCATTTATTGTTGTTTTCTCTTTTTGCTTTTTCAGAAAATGGTAATCCTAAAAAAAAATATTCAATAATAAAAACAAGCAGTAAAATCAAAACACTGCACACACTTGCATTTTCTCTATCTCTTCTAAACACGAATCATCACGTCATGCAGATTGCTTGTTTTATACAACGTTGAAACATACGATCCGATGCCTTCTTCCAACTTTAAGTTCCCGGTATTCGAGGCTGAAGAAGAAAATGACGACCAAATTCCAGAAGAGATCTCCCGACTACTCAGACAAGAGGAAAGGTCCATTGAACCTCACAAAGAGCCGTTGGAAACGGTAAACTTGGGTTCAGAAAAAGAGAGAAAAGAAATCAGGATCGGAGCATTGCTCAGTCCAACTGCCAGAGAGGGTTTGATAAAGCTTCTCAAAGAATTCCCCGATGTGTTCGCTTGGTCCTATCAGGATATGCCAGGGTTGGATACCAGCATCGTGGAACATCATTTGCCGCTAAGATCGGAATGTCCGCCAGTAAAGCAAAGGTTGAGACGGACTCACCCGGACATGGCCATCAAAATCAAAGAGGAGGTACAGAAACAGATCGACGCGGGTTTCCTCGCTACATCTGAATATCCTCAATGGCTAGCCAACATCGTACCCGTTCCCAAAAAGGACGGAAAGGTCAGAATGTGTGTTGATTACAGAGATTTGAACAAGGCAAGTCCAAAGGACGACTTTCCTTTACCACACATTGACATGTTGATTGACAGCACAGCAATGTTCAAAGTATTCTCCTTCATGGATGGATTCTCGGGCTATAACCAGATCAAAATGGCGCCGAAAGACATGGAGAAAACTTCGTTCATTACCCCATGGGGTACCTTTTGTTACAAGGTAATGCCGATTGGTTTGAAGAACGCCGGGGCAACCTATCAAAGGGCCATGACTACTCTGTTTCATGACATGATACACAAAGAAATCGAGGTATATGTCGATGATTTGATTGCAAAATCAAGAACAGAGGATGAACACGTTGAACATCTGTCAAAATTGTTCGAACGTCTAAGAAAATTCAAGCTCCACTTGAATCCCAACAAGTGCACCTTCGGTGTCCGTTCAGGGAAACTACTAGGGTTCATCGTCTGCCAGAAAGGGATTGAGGTTGATCCTGACAAGGTCAAGGCCATTCAAGAAATGCCTTCTCCGAAAACTGAAAAACAAGTCAGAGGATTCCTGGGACGTTTGAACTACATCTCCAGATTCATATTCCTTATGACCGCCACTTGTGCGCCGATTTTCAAGTTATTGAAAAAGAACCAGGATTGCGTTTGGTCAGAAGACTGCCAAACTGCCTTCGACAGTATTAAGGAATATTTGTTGAATCCTCCGATTCTATCACCTCCAGTGGAAGGAAGACCACTGATCATTTACCTCACAGTCCTAGAGGACTCAATGGGATGTGTACTTGGCCAACAAGACGAAACTAAAAGGAAAGAGTCTGCCATTTACTATCTGAGCAAGAAATTCACCGACTGCGAGACTCGGTACACAATGCTTGAGAAAACTTGTTGCGCTTTGGCTTGGGCAGCCAAACGTCTTCGCCAGTACATGATTCGTCATACTACTTGGTTGGTCTTTGAGATGGATCCAATCAAGTACGTTTTCGAAAAACCTGCTCTCACGGGAAGGATTGCCCGTTGGCAGATGTTACTATCAGAATATGACATAGAGTACCATGCTCAGAAAGCCGTTAAAGGAAGTATTTTAGCCGATCATTTGGCTCATCAACCGATTGACGATCAAGAATCAATCGGGTTTGACTTCCCAGACGAAGATGTCATGTATCTAAAAATGAAAGATTGCGATGAACCGCTACCCAGTGAAGGGCCAGAACCAGGTTCCAAGTGGGGACTTATCTTTGACGGAGCAGTTAATCATTATGGAAACGGAATTGGGGCAATCATTATTACCCCTCAGGGTTCCCACATTCATTTCACTGCCAGACTTACGTTCAAATGTACGAACAACGAGGGCGAATACGAAGCATGTATCATGGGTCTCGAAGAAGCGATTGATTTAAGGATCAAAAACTTGGACGTATACGGCGACTCAGCCCTGGTTATTAACCAGATAAAAGGAGATTGGAATACATACCAATCAGGATTGATTCCTTACAAAGACTATGCAAGAAGGTTGTTACCTTTCTTCAACAGAGTTAAGTTTCATCACATCCCTCGTGAGGAGAATCACATGGCTGACGCATTAGCCACTATCTCTTCCATGATTAGTGTAGGTCGATGGAATGACATACCTAAGATCGACATCATGCACCTTGAACGACCCGCTTACATCTTCGCGATTGAAGCAGTCATAGACGACAGACCTTGGTATCACGATATCAAATGCTTCCTTCAGAAACAAGAGTACCCATCTGGGGCACTCAGAAAAGACAGGAAAACCCTCAGAAGATTGGCTGGAAACTTCTTCCTGAGTGGTGACACTCTTTATAAGAGAAATTTTGGCATGGTTTTGCTCCGATGTGTCGACAGACCAGAAGCAGACATGCTCATGAAAGAAATTCATGAAGGATCCTTTGGCACTCATGCCAACGGACACACAATGGCGAGAAAAATTCTCAGGGCCGGGTATTATTGGTTGACAATGGAATCCGACTGCTACAAGTACATGAGGAGGTGTCACAAGTGTCAGATATACTCCGACAAAATTCATGTACCGCCATCACATCTCAAAGTTCTTTCTTCCCCGTGGCCATTTTCCATATGGGGAATCGATATGATTGGCATGATTGAGCCCAAGGCTTCAAACGGACATCGGTTCATTCTGGTAGCCATTGACTACTTCACCAAGTGGGTCGAAGCAGCGTCATTCTCCAATGTAACCCGACAAGTGGTGGTCCGATTTATCAAAAACAATATCATCTGCCGTTATGGTGTTCCAAGCGAGATCATTACTGATAATGGATCTAACTTGAACAATAAGATGATGAAAGAGTTGTGTGCAGAGTTCAAGATTGAACACCATAACTCATCTCCCTACCGACCCAAGATGAACGGAGCGGTAGAAGCGGCTAACAAGAACATCAAGAAGATCGTTCAAAAGATGGTTGTAACCTATAAAGATTGGCACGAAATGCTACCCTTTGCTCTTCACGGTTATCGAACATCTATCCGCACTTCAACAGGGGCAACCCCTTTCTCTCTAGTATATGGCATGGAAGCAGTGCTTCCCATAGAAGTAGAGATCCCGTCAATCAGGGTATTGATGGAAGCTCAGCTCACCGAAGCTGAATGGTGTCAAAGTCGACACGACGAACTGAACTTGATCGAAGAAAAGAGAATCACAGCACTATGCCACGGTCAGTTGTATCAACAGAGAATGAAGAGGGCGTTCGACAAAAAGGTTCGGCCTCGTGTCTTCAGGAAAGGAGACCTCGTGCTCAAGAAGATACAATCATTTCTCACTGATTCCCAGGGCAAATGGACCCCGAATTATGATGGCCCCTATGTGGTCACGAAAGCTTTCTTAGGCGACGCCTTGAGACTTACAACCATGGACGAAGAGGAATTTGCCTACCCCACAAATGTTGATGTAGTCAAGAAATACTTCGCCTAAACTAAAAAAAAAAAATACGTCTCGGTGGATTGAAAACCCGAAAGGGCGGTCCAGGCAAAAGTTAGAGACATGAAAAGAATCATCCCGATGAATTGGAAATCTCATTGTACAATCCAGGCAAAAGTTAGGGATAATGGCAAGTAACTATGTTCAACAGAGGCAAGTCCCTCAGCAGCAGTAGTTACATCATCTATCGGAGGAAATCTCCAGTCAAAGGTCATCTTCGACAGAAGCTCAGAATGCCCCGAATTCAAAGTTGGTAGAAGGATAGTGGTCGTTATGTTTCAACGTAGCCCTTTTCCCTGTAAATTACCATTTTCTAACTTTGTATATACTCTTTGGAATCACGCGTTTGGCTGATCTCCATCTTATCAATAAAATTTGAGCCTTTGTGCTTTTGTTTGTAATTCTTAGCTTGTTTTAGCTTTACAGAACGACGTTGTTTAAACTTAATCAGCGATTCTTGAAATAAAACAAAAATGAATTTACTTGTTAAACTTTTTCTGCTTTTAAATTAAAGATGGCATTTCTTTGACTGTTGAACATCAGAAGAACATCGATTGCTTCTCCCGAAGTAAGCGAATTTCAAAGTGCAGAATCAAAGTACTCCTTCTAAGCCAGTATGCCTGAATGAAGGGATCAACTGTGTCAGAGACCTTGTTTCGTCTGACATCCTTGGCCGAGTTCTCATCTCCTAAGCCCGATCAACATAGCTCCCCGCATGGACTATCTCTCCTAAGCAAGGTGGAATTGCTATTTTGAATCAGCGGTACTTCTTCGCCCCGCGATGGCCGAGTATCCAATTGTGTTCATCCATTAGTCTGTATGTCGCGTCTGTTTTGTCAGCATAAACATACATACTTCATGCATTTTATTTGCGTTCGCATTTCGTATTGCATCACTATCACTTGAGTCGGTCTTGTCCCATAGTGATAAACAGGTTTCACAATCGAGTTTGTCAGTTCTTTCCTCGTCAGGAAATGTTGCGTCTGCACAATCTCGCCACCAGTGTATCTTTAGATCAGAGTCGGTCCTTGACCACTTTGATAACTTGAACCTCTGAAAAGCCAGAGAAAACTTTCAATAAGCATCACTCTTCGCCATTGAAGATGATATCCTTGCTTTCCCAGATTAAGGAAAATCCACAGAGAAAGCCTCGTGATCAGAGATTCGGCAGCATGCCAGTTTTGCTCCGAAAGGATCGCTGATGAAAAGGTCATCGGCCCCACAAAGTTGGACCCCATCATATGGCATTTCTCCGGGAAGATCCCGAGAAAAATATGATGTAACCCCAAACGAAAACAGTCTCTCAAGAGACTCGCTTTCCCCAGTAGAATCGACAGATGGCGTCTCCAACAGAGAAGTTTGTACAGCTCTACAACTCAGACGAATGGGTTCCCCAGCAAGTCTAACATCAAAACTTTTTCCACTCAAATGGCATCTCCCCAGGAAAATTCGGCGAGAAGTTTGAGGAAAGCCGCTATGAATAGCGTCCCTTGTCAAGAAAGTTTATTGACAAAAGAAACTAAGACCAGTTCTTGGTAAGAAACCAGGATCGAGGGGAAGTTTAAATCAGAAACTAAGACCAGTTCTTGGTAGGAAACCAGGATCGAGGGGAAGTTTAAATCAGAAACTAAGACCAGTTCTTGGTAGGAAACCAGGATCGAGGGGAAGTTCAAATCAGAAACTAAGACCAGTTCCTTGGTAGGAAACCAAGAACGAGGGGAGGTTTATTTCAAAAGAAAACTGAGACCAGTTCCTTGGCTGAAGACCAGGATCGAGGGGAAGTTTACCTTTTCTAAGCATCATTGCTTAGTTAAAGAAGATGAATGTGTAAGCTACCATTCATAACCACCATCAAAATTTTGGATATTCCGATATTTAATCCTCTTGTACCCCGAATGCTCGAATCCCTTCGTCATTCACACCTTCGGGTCCAAGAAGATTAAATAGGGGCATCTGTAATACCCCAAATTTTGACCACTTAGATTTCCCATTATTGTGAAAATCATCATCACAATATGGATGAACCATCATGCTTCATCAGTCTCCCCAAAGATGGGTGAGCATCCAATACAATCAAAATTAGGGTTTCAAGCCCTCTCTGAGTGCTTAGACAAAGGATCAATCAAGAAATGACATGATCTTCAACTTGTCTAATCTCTTAAACATCCACAATGGATCAAAAAGGACTCCCACTTCAAGGATTAAGCACAAGGCTGCTCCCTTCTAGGTGGATCAAGTCTCAAGATCGACAGTGTCACCAAATTAGGGTTTTGGTCGACCAGGGCCTCCAGATGGAAATTTTCATCTGGGTATAAGGCAATGATCCAAAACATAACCTAATATACTTCATGGAACCTCATGAACCCATACATCAAGTCAATTTTGCCTCAAATCAGGAATTAGGGTTTCTTGACCTAATTCACCCCTAAGTTGACTTTTGGGACAAACCATGAGCTAAGACCTCAAGACATGATTTGAGGGTCTCTAATACACCATATTGATCCATTTGGAACAATGTATTGATCCAAGAAGCTTGAGCAACAAGTCTCAATTTCATCTGCACCACAATTAGGGTTTTAATGGAAAAGTCAACTGTAACTTTGACTTTTGACCTGGACATGCTCCCAAACCCTAATACATGATTGAATATACCCTATGACACCCATGGAACATGTCCATCAAGTTTGATTTAGGTCAAGGACATGATTTCCTGAAGAATTGCACAGTTTGGAATTCATCTGATAAAAAGTCAACTGTGCACAAAAGTCAACTTTGACTTTTTGAGATTTTTCACCAAAATGGATTTTTAACCCTAAAATGATGTTAATGTATGATTTGAATCATCATTCATCAAGAAAAATCAAGAAAAGTGAGATAACTTGTAAAAGGGGTAACCATAAAACTTAGAAATTTTTCTAAGTTAAAAATAGAGTGGCAAAGGTACCAACTTTGGAGGACCATAACTCCTAAACCACAAGGCCATTTTTTCTCATCCAAAGATGGATTTGTAGCCCTCACTATCACCTACAAAAACTTCAACTACAAGTCATTCCAATTCATTAAGGATTTTGAGTTATGGAGTGATCAAAGTGGCTGAAAAGTGAAAATGTCACTTTTTCCAACACTTAGTGAAATTTTCACTAAGTCAGAATTTGCCTTCACTTTTTGCCAAATGTAGGGGGATTTTTCACTTAGATTCAAAAGAGATCAAAACCAAACTTGTTCAAACAGTTGTTGTATCATGTTAGAGCTTTCCAAAATGGCCAAGAACATTGCCAAATTCAACCTACATCATGAGATACAACATTGGCAAGTTGCCTTGCTGAAATCTGTCAAAGCAAGGCAGAATTTACAATTTGGCTCGATTTACCAAAATCAGCCAATTTCAATTGCTCCAATCCACTTGGACACCTCAGAGGATTGAATCCAAAGGGGACAATCACTGAGCCAAGCCTCCAAAGTCCATGGAACAAGAAATAGCATGTTGAACCTAGAATGGCCAAAATAGGGACAAGACTTCAAATTTGGAATGAGGCATTCAATGGAACCATCAAGGTGGCATGGACTGAGCCATTCTCATCTGAAATCAGTCAAGACTTATCCAAGACCAAGGGGACCAAAGCTCTGTGCCCTAACCTCTAGTCAATGGCTAGAGGAGACTTTCATTTCCATTGGCCAACATTGAGGAAACCTACTTACCAGCTGCCATGCACTATTCCTTGCAAAACAAACTTGCTCTACTATAAATAGAGCTCAATTGTGGTCAGTTTGAGTACACCAAAGCCATCTAACAGATGCTTTCCTCAAAATCTCTTTCTCTTGGCAAAAATGCCTTTCTTAGCAAGGTAGCTATCGGGTTTTGAGTTTGAGAGCAATTCTGCACAAACCAATCACTCACACACCTCACATACATCACATATGAGCTGATCAAACACTCACAACTTCTGAAACATCAATTTCATGAAATCACCAGCTAGTTGCTCAAAATTTCAAACAAGGTGCAGTTGAGATGCCATAAACTGATCCAGTCCATTTCAATTCCATCCAAGTGTTCAAACACACTCCATATGGTGTAGGGAAGCTGTCCAGATCATCACAACTTGTCTGTAACACCCCCAACCCAAAATCACATCTGCACTTGCTGTCACGACTTGGAGGTAAGCACATACTTGGTCATCTCTCAATCTATGCATATTTCCTCGCACAATAATTTGGCCATATGTTCATAATCATGCATGGAATGTTTTCCCTCAATTAATTGCATTGTTTGAATCGTGTATCAAAAATCCTAGCCTTCATGCAGAAATTAGGGTTCTTGAGGTTTCTTCGTGATTTCTTGTTGTATGTTTAATTTAAATGAAATTAAAGTACATAGACATGATCGTGAGGTTGAGGCGAGCATAATGATATGTGGATTGCATGTTATAATTACGTATTCAGTGAGATTGGATAGAAAATGCAAATCTGGGCAAACTGAAAAAACGCGCGTGTTCTTGGTGTTGTTCTTGGCGCCATTTTCATATATTTGAATATTTGAATTTTGTGATTTTGTTTAATTGATTCAAAAATTAATTTCTCTCTGAGTTTTAATGATTTTGAGTTGATTCTTTTTTTAATAATTCACAAAAATGTTAAAATATTTTATTTTATCAAAAAATCCCAAAAATATTATTTATTTCATATAATTGATATTTTTGTAAAGAATTAATATTTTGATTGTTTTTGGCATTTTAAATATTTTTTCTACATTGATTTTGCAACTTTTAATGCTTTCTAATTATTTTGTAGGTCAATACTTAATTTTTGAAGCATTAATCCAAGATCACAATTTGTTTTCCATGTGTTAAACAATTTTTGATCATTTTAATTGAATTTTTATTCAATTAAATACATTTTTGAAAACAAATTAGGGTTTTGGATTAATTCAACCCTCATAAATCATTTTCAAAACACTTTGGGCCTCTATTAGAGTGTAAGACCCAATCCTTTTTTTTGACCAAATCATCTTTGGGCCTCACTTATTGTATAAGTCCCGATACCGTAAAAAAAAAAAAAAACAAACGGCGCGATCGTCGCCTTTTCAAAAATCATCTGGGCCTACCCTCGAGTAGTAAGACCCATTTCTTTTTCTTTAAAACACTTTGGGCCTCTATTAGAGTGTAAGACCCAATCCCCCTTTTAACCAAAAACATTTTGGGCCTCACTTATTGTATAAGTCTCTCTGCGTTAAAAGAAAACCTCGGCGCGATCGCCACTTTTAAACGAAAAATCATTTGGGCCTACCTTCGTGTTATAAGCCCCACTCTTTTTCTTTAAACCTTTTTTGGGCCTCTTGAGAGAGTGTAAGACCCATCCCTTTGTACAGAAAACCATTTTGGGCCCCAGTCACTTGTATAAGTCCCTCTGTATAAATTCAAACAGTGCGCTCACTGATAAAACCCTAGGCCTCTCCTTGAGCTGTAAGCCCCAAATCTTTCTTTTTCAAAGCACTTTCTCCTTTGATTTTGAATATACTATTGTTTTCAATCTTTCTTTGTTGAACAACTAACCAAACAGCATGGAAGCACTACAACCGAGTAAGTGGTTATCGCTTTCATTTACTGCTTTCATATTATAAACTGTATTGTGGGGCTGCTCACTGTAAGTCTCCTTTCATAAACTCATATCTACTGTGTAATAATAGTATAGATATTTCGAGTTTCCCCGGCAACTACGTCTAGAACTAAGTGACGCCGTTTCATTTATTCGTAGAAATAGACGCCTAGATCCCCAATAGGAGCACCAGATACAGTCTTCTCTTCGGCTGTCCTCCTTAGGAATCGTCAAGAAGCTCTACTCCCCAAGATGAATGTATTCTCTGTGAATGGCATCTTTGAGTTTCTTCCAAATTCTCGAACTTTCCTGACTTGATCTATTCCTTGTGGATAGCTTGCCTTGAATGTCTCGGGGTTTGGGTACCCACTACGGTCATAATGTTGGACCTTAACTAAGGAACCCTCTTTAAGAGCTAAAAGTCGCTGGATAGTAAACCTCGCACGTTTACCAGTGGTTTTCATCTTTAAAAGAGTTATCTCTCCTAATGGAAAGGAGATGATAGACCCACGGGCTTCTTAAAAGCATCGGCCTCCTTTTGGGCATTATTCAAGGACCCTACGGCTTCTTAGAAGTATTCACAGCCTCCTCTTAGGCTTCGTATAATGATCTCTTCCTCCGGGAATGATAGCCTCCTCTTGGGCTTCGTACAAGGACCCGTCCGCTTCTTAAAAGATTCCAGCCTCCTCTTGGGCTTCGTACAAATTGTCCCGACGACCTCCTAGAGGTATAGGAACAGAACCTAGTCATCCCCATAGAACAGTCATTTCATAGAGTCTACTACTGTTTCTCGAAGCATAGTACAAAAGATAAAACTCTAGACTTGGACAGTCTAACTTCCTTGAGTCTCAAAGACATTCTCAAGCACCCTTCGTTAAATAGGAAGGAAACCCGCAGACTCGGATAGTCTCAATACCCTTTGGATTTCCCGTTTCCTCAAAGAAAAGGAAATATCCCTGATCCTCAAATTAAATCCCTTAGTACAGTGTTACTCATATAAGAACTGATTTTCTCTTTTAAATCAGTATATTGGATCTGTCACTCAACTGAAACAGGTACAATAGCCTCCATCTCGGGCTTCGTACGAGATACCAAAATTCTCCCCAGTGGAGTCAAAACAACTTTTTAGCCTCTCTCTCAGGCTTTGTATGAGACACAAAAGATTCCCTTGTTGAGTCAATCACCCCTTTTTTGCCTCCATCTCGGGCCTCGTACGAGATACAAATTCCTTAAGCAAGAGTCGAACTCTTTTAGCCTCCTCTTAGGCTTTGTATAACGATATGCCCCCCTGGGTCAAAAACCTTTAGCCTCTCTCTCGGGCTTTGTACGAGACACAAAATAGCCTCCTCTTAGGCTTTATATAATACTTTTCCTAGCGGAAATTAGCCTCCTCTTAGGCTTTGTATAAGAAAACCACTGGTTGATCCAATCAACCTTTTAGCATCAAAGCTGTGCCTCGTTCACAGTACACAAACATCAATAACTCCTTTCCCTTCATCTAATCGCTGTAACCGACAAGCCTCTGGATCATCTATATCCATGCCACTGTCCCTCTTTTAGCATGAGAAATTCCTAAGGAAAGATGGCATTGCTCTACACTGAGTTAAAGTCTTCTCCTTCAGGTTAAAACCCTTTCTTCGGAAATTATGGCATTGCTCGGATCCGCGTATCCCAGTTAAAGTAATTCTCCTTCTCCCCTCTTTAGAGATGACAAATTCTCTCTAAAGTCGAGATCCTTTCGCTTCACGTCTTGGGCTTTGAACAAGACACAAATAGACCTTTCAGCTTCACATCTTGGGCTTTGAACAAGATACAAAATACCTTTCGCTTCACGTCTTGGGCTTTGAACAAGACACCAAAAACCAATTTCCTCCCATAGAATAGGAGGAACTACGAACGCTCTGATTTCCCTGTTTCGGTAAACGGGAATACGTAGGCATAAGATCGAGAGAAAAGATCTTAGCGAGCGCAATCAACAAAAAACCCAAATCCCATATCTCCATCAATCAAAAGCAGTAATTCAAAAGCATCAGTCCTAACATCCTAATCCTTATTCCCCGCCAGAAACCCTTTGCCTAGAAAAAAGAAAGAAAGAACCGTATTGGCGAAATACGAATAACCAGTACAAAAGCCCCCCCACATTGATAGCATCCGTAACCTAACAGACCGCTGTTTAAACTCAGTATGCAAGCAGGGTTAATTGGAGACATCTATTTCCCTTCCTTATTCAGCTCACAATAGGATAAAAAATGAATCGACCTGTAGTTTTAAGCTCAAATCGCAGAGAGCGACCAGCGCTTAAGAACCGCGTCCAAAATCGCTCGCTACAGGAACCTTAACAGATAAGGGACTGCTTCGACAACCCAGAGAATCGTCTGCCTTCAGAGATACTGCTTTGGTATCATTGAGGAACCTTAATGGATAAGGGACTGCTTCGACGACCCAGAGAATCGTCTGCCTTCAGAGATACTGCTTTGGTATCATCGAGGAACCTTAATGGATAAGGGACTGCTTCGATGACTCAGAGAATCGTCTGCCTTCAGAGATACTATTTTGGTATCATCGAGGAACCTTAATGGACAAGGGACTGCTTCGACGACCCAGAGAATCGTCTGCCTTTCAGAGATACTGCTTTGGTACCATCGAAGAACCTTAATGGATAAGGGACTGCTTCGACGACCCAGAGAATCGTCTACCCACAGAGATACTGCTTTGGTATCATCGAGGAACCTTAATGGATAAGGGACTGCTTCAACAACCCAGAGAATTGTCTGCCCACAGAGATACTGCTTTGGTATCATCGAAGAACCTTAATGGATAAGGGACTGCTTCAACGACCTAGAGAATCGTCCGCCTTCAGAGATACTTCTTTGGTATCATCGAGGAACCTTATATGGACAAGGGACTGCTTCGACTACCCAAAGGATCTCAAGTTATTTTTGTTCAGCTGGAACCTCGCTACCTCATTCTGTTAGCTCTTACACTTTACCTTTTGTCAGACAAATTTTGGGGTCTTCTTATATCTAATTGACTTCCACCCTAAAAATGAACGTCATACAACCGTTTATTTTCTCGGGTTCAAGGCAATTAGATAGGGGCATCTGTCATACCCCAAATTTGTCCTACCTGTGTATAAATGACTTATGTACCTCCTTTTTCTTCCAAACCATTTTCAATCCAAACTTTTAATCCATGTCCACTTCAAAATTATTTTCCACAAAAATCCACTTCATTTTTAATATCCATTTTTAAACCCAATTAAAATTCAATTCATATCCAATTATCCAATCCATTTGTCCAAATCCATTTTTAAACCATTTTTCATTTCATGTCCATTTTGTCAATTCCACTTTAAATTTAATTTTATCCATTTAACCAATTCTTCTAAATCCATTTATCCACATTAAAAAACCAAGTCATTTCCAAATCCATTTTCTAGTGTCCAATTCATTTATTCCAATAAAACTCTTTTTTCAATAAACTCGCTTACTATTTTTTTCATTAGAAAAAGCTTACATAAACAAAAAGTTTCTACAAGATATGGAACCAAGTCCATTTTTCAAATTCCATCTCATAATAAGCCCATTTAGTTTTTTTGGCACTAAATTAAATTACAAAAGAAAATGAAAGCATAGATTCTGCACCACCCTGCGCCTCTTGATGCACTATCTTGCTATAAGCCAAGCTCTGTACCATACACCACAGACCTCCCTGCAACACTGATCCACTACAGCCTACTCCACCAACCAAGATTTGCATAAAAATGGAACAACAAAACCTGCAAAAATAGAAAGCAACATGTCACAACATCTCATAAGCTTATTCAACAAGTTTGTGTTTTTAATTTAAAAAGAGTGGAGAGAAATGGAGAATATAAATAGGGGGAGGGGGAAATTTTTTAGGGGAAAAAAAATTCTGCAAAAAAAAAACAACGGATACAAACCTGAATGTAAAACTCTTTTTAGTCTCACCCTTGACTCCAATCAACACCACGTACCACAAACCTAAATCATTCCTAAACTTTCAAACCCTTGCACTAACCTTTCTCCGATCAAATTTGAACCACCCCTCCTTCTAACACAATCGTTCCTAACACAACTCCCAGTTTCAACAACAGATACACTTCACAAACCTAGAAACTCACCATGTAAAACAACAACCACCATAGACCTAACAGTGCGCGGTTTAGTAAAAACTTTAAGTAATAGCACAACGAACACGCACCATAACTTTCGTGCACGAATCTCCTTACGCCTTCTCACAACCATTCAACGAACCAGCACAACACATATCCACTATTAACCGCCGTCGCAAGAGAATGGGTTGAGACCGAGGGAGGAATCAGCCGCGATCGAGAACGACGAAGAACAGAGCGTCTGAGAGAGATCGAGCAGAGAATCGAGTGAGGCGAATGAGATGGACAAGTTTTCGGTGAGTTTGGAAGTGAGAACGATTTGAAATCGAACGAAGATGATGAGGATTTCACGATTTCCGCCATGTTCTTCTTCGTTGGATTTGGTTCGTTTGAAGCATAAAGTTTTTCCTGGAAAGTTTTAAGCTGTTTCAAACATGGCTGTGTAACCCTAGATCCTTTCTTTTCCTTTGTATCCACTTTCAAACCGGGTTTGGGTCAGGTGGAACCCAACCCGTGTTAAACCAAGCTGACCCGCCCTTGTTTTGGTCTAGGCCTTTGTCTAATGTGCATGTCTGGCCCATGATGACTCTATTTACCACCAAAATTCACAATACACCCCTTGCCTTGTTTCTATTTGCTTAGCTTTTTTCATTTCATTTTATCAAACGATATTTAAATACTTGTTCTTATAATGTGATTATTAGTTCTCAAGTTATGACTTGACTTACATGTTGATCCTCTTTTCCTTTCATTTTTTATTTTTATTTTCGATTCAATTTTGGGCCAATGATATGAAAAAATCTTGATTAAGTTGATTTATTGAAATCGATTCAAAATCTTGATTTATATGAGGCCACCTTTTTTATTTTATTATTTTTTTTATCGGTCAATGAAAGTAAAAAATCATAGCTTATCGATCTAAGATTAAAGATCTTGATTAAGACGAGACCGATTTTATTTTCACTTTTACTTTTCATTTTTTATGGGTCGATGAACATCTAAAACCAAATTTTGTCGGTTAAGATGAGACTATTCTTCGATTTCGATTTCATTTCACATTTTATTTTGCACTATATTCTTTTCATTTCCGATCAATGAAGGTCTTAAACATCATGGAACCTTTTTTAGAGTTCTTGATTAAGACGAGGTCGTCACCTTTTATTTCCCGATTCACCCGATTAATCATTATCTTGTTATAATTTTATTCATACTATTCATATTCATGTTTATCTAACAGTTTTCTTTGTTCAGACACTTAATCTAAATACACAAAATTGGAGACCTTTTATTGCATGTCACCCTTTTGTTTTTTCAATCAAACTTTCGAAAGGAGGAGATTCTTGGAATCTAGCATTCCTTGGGTCTTCGAATGGATGGCTCTCGAGGCACGCCCCTTGGGTTGTCATTCATTCAATCTTTCGACCTTTTCAACTAAACCATTTCCAAACCAGTCCTCGATTCGCCATCGAGCCCAATCGTGAGTCGAGCGCCTTTTGCCTCGCCATCAAACGCACACTTGCACATCTCGAGGTTTCGTTACTAGGAGCACCCCTAGGGACTAGTATCGATCCTCACTTCTTTTCGTAACCAATCCGATTCAACCTATTTCAAACACTTTCTTAATCAACTAACGAAAGGAGGAGATTTTTGGAGTCTAGCATTCCTTGGATCTTTGAATGAATGGCTCTTGAGGCACGCCCTTGGGTTGTTATCCATTCAACCTTTCGTCTTAAAACACTTAATCATTATCAGACAATTTCATAATCAATAGAATGAAAAAGGTGTCATTGAGATCTAGCATCTCAGTAATGCCCCGATTAATTGGTTGCAAGGCCGACGTCTCGTTTATCGAATAGTCGTCATTCTTCCCTCAAAATACTTAACAAACCAAACACTTCTTACGCAATCGAAACCCTAAGACAAATGCAAATCAAACTATTTTCTCAATCAAATCCTTAACACACTTAATCCAATTCAAACAACTTTTCACAAAAAGAACATTGTTTAGTCCATTCTTCGGCGCATTAGAATGCGAATTAAACTCTCGTTCGCCTAAAAAACACAAACCAAACAACCGTAGTCCCACGAACTACGAATGCTCTGACTTTCCCATTGCACAAGGGAATACGTAGGCACAAGGGTTCTAATCCTTGCCGAACACACTAATAAAAAAACCACCCATTTTCCCCTTAGAAAACAATATCTACCTTAGAAGAAAACAAACAAACCAAGCTAACTTATCTCCCGAATCGAATCAAGAGGTTCCCGTTGAGTACAACGGACGTAGAGGGTGTTAACACCTTCCCTTTGCGTAACTGACTCCCGAACCCGAATTTGGTTGCGACGACCATGTTCTTATCTCCCTTTAAAGGTTTTATCGATATTTTTCTTTCCCTCTTTTGGGATAAATAAAGTTTGGTGGCGACTCTATTTCGAACAGTGTTTTTTCCGCGTCCATCGCGAGGATCGTATTTTTTGAGGTACGACACCTTCCAGTCTCTTATCTATACTTTGATAACCATAGGATAATTTTCAATATCTAGGACTCCTATGGCATCTTGTTTGGAGAATGTCACAACATCTAAGTTGCCTTCCGATTTTTCTAGGGATCTCTGGTCGATATGCATGACTGCCCTAGCATATCTCTTTATGGTTGAACATGTCTCTCCACCACCAGCAAACCCTCTAGAAACAGTGTTTAGGGTGTGTCGAGCTATCTTTGTCTCGTGACCCTCTTCGGCATCTGAACTCTTCTTCTGGGATGACTTTTCTGATCCCTGATCATCTCGGCGAGGACTTCTCTTGTTGTTTTATGGTCGAGAATCCTTCATATATGCCAAGAGATGTCCTCTCTGGATTAGAGCTTTCATTTCTTTTTTCAGCTGTTGACAGTCCTCGGTGTGATGTCCCCATACACGGTGGTAATTACACCAAGCCTCAGGTTTCCTTCCCTTGATAGTGTTGGCTCTTTTGGGATGACAAGGCTCCGGTAATAAATTCATATTGCTGACTTCTTTAAGGATAGCTCTCCTGCCTGTATTTAATGGGGTGAGGTCTCTATCCGGCTTGTATAACTGTCTGTATGGTCTAGGAGCATGTCGCTCACGTGTAGCTCCCCGAGGATGCTCCTTCCTCCTGTTTGTCATCTCTTCATTGCTCTTTGTCTTTTCACTGTTGTCCCGAGCTCTTTTCTCTTAGTTACTTTCTTCTCCTTTGATGTAACACTCAGCACGGGTAGCGATCTCGTCCATCCTGATAGCCGACTTCTGAGCTAACGACTCATTGAATTGTCCAGCTTGTAATCCATGTTGAAAATCTCCCACAAACAGTTCCTGGTTCGGATGAGATACTTTGAGGGTTTCCTCATTGAATCGAGCCAGGTACTCATGTAGTGATTCTGACTGCTTCTGTCGAACACTGAATAATGCGATCGTGGACACCTTCTGGCATTTGCTTGCCGAGAAGTGTTGTACTAACTTCTTAGTTAAGTCCTGGTAGCTTACGATGGAGAGCCGAGGAAGCCTCGTGTACTATCTTAAAGCCACATCCTTAAATGTTCTAGCAATGAGTTTGCACTTCAATGAATCCGAAGGGGCAACTATGGCCATCTGATTGTTAATGGAAATAACATACTCCTGAGGATCCGTCTTCCCATTATAAGAGGTTAATGACGGTGCTTTAAAGTTTTCTGGGACGTGGCGGTCCCAAATCTCTTGAGAAAGAGGTTGAGGCTCGAGAACCTCCTCCTCGCAGTTACCATCAGCTTGACTTTGTTAATGCAACACTTGTATATTGTCTTGCAGCGTCTCATTCTGTTGTCACATGGTCTCCATCATGGCTAGTAGTTGAGCCATGTCTGGAGGATCTCCTTCAGAGGACATGTTGTTAGTGTAAGGTGTGGCCTGGGAGAGTTTTACCTAGGCCCCACGGTGGGCGCCAAATGTTCTAGCCAAAAATGGTCAGAACACCAAAAGTGCTAGTCTTCTACCTTAGGGCAGAAAAGACTACGTTGTCTATACTGTGTGAGTATCTTTGGGGATTTGAGAGTTATACAGGTGTTGTATATTGTCTCAAGATGAATGTGTCTTGCTTAACCCTCATTTGGGATCCCCTTTTATAGCCTTCTCCCATCTTCATTTAAGTACTGCCATTAAGAGAAGCCTCTTGGCCTTCTGACGTTACATGACCATCATTGTCGTAACTCCTCTTCATGAATGCAAGCTTTGAAGACAGGATAACGTCTGCATTGATACACCGTCGCCGTTACAACTGTTGGAGTGACACTTATTGAGTTCATGGCCGTCGTCGAGGCCGGGTTGATGGGGTATAGTACCCGGCCTTGTAGGAACTCGACTGATGGGAGTCGGGCTCTCTGACCGACCCAGGTTGTGCATGATACTTGTCTAGCTCTCTACATTGTATGACCTTTCCTGCTACCATAGTCTAGTCCACGCTTACTCTTATCCAACTACACAACTCGGAATCAAATATATTTGACATGTACAATTACATAACTAGATTTGAGAGGTTTTTCAACATCCGCAACAACTATGGAGCTCTTAGATCTAATACTTTGTAATTTCAGCCATAGTCTTCATATTATATGTTATCGTTTGGACTATCAAACATATCGAAAACGACTTAATAAAAATCTTTATCCATAATGAAGAAGACTCAATTTGATCCACAACCTTAGTGGTTGTTAGATTGAGACAAAAAAATCAACATACATTAAGAATAAAGGGCTAAAAAAAAAAAGAGAATCATAGGGTCTTGAGAACATATTAAGTTCTGCACTAAGAAAACATCCCATTAAGGTAAATGATTGAAAGAGAATCGTCAAATGACTGAACAAATAATGCTCTGACACATATCCCTTTAGACATCTATCCTACACAATGAAAGTTTTAGGCCCTCAAAATCTTAGAACCCACATATAAAAAGGAAAAAAATAACAAATTTAGGTACACTTTCTTTTTAACCTAAAATACTTCCTTCCCCCACGAATAGTCACTGATTTGAGCATCAAAGTATTTGCATGTACCACTCCTGACACCGAACAAGAAACTAAGTAGGCAGGTGAAAAGGTGAAAGAATTAGACAACTTGGAATTTAAACTTTGATACACCAAAAATGTTAGATCGAGAAATAAGGTGGAGATTATTGTGGACAAGGAGTGGAAGAAGAATATTATGGATGTGAAAAAAGTAGGAGAATGAATCCTAACCTTGAAATTTATAGTGGAACAAGACATTTTTAATGTTATTAGTGCTTACGCACCTCGGAGTGGGTTAGTAAAAACTTTAAGGTAAAATTTTGGGAGGATTTAGAAGGCATACTGTCATACCCTAATTTTTTACTCTAAGATCCCACGTCTTTTTGCATCGCCTGCATAGCATATCACGTCTGTCATCTTGCTTAATACCCAATTTATCAGCTGGAATAAACTTAATTTACAGTCGAATCGGTCAAATCAAAAGTCAACTGTGCGAGAAATCAGTGGACGAAAATTTTTATAATCGAGCCTGCAAACATTAGTCATATTGATCTACGCTTCGCGTAGTTTAACCTGGCGTGCTCATTAAAATTTTTCGCCACTTTTCGGACAGTTTAAGCCCTTTTAGCGGGTAAATTTATTTCAAAATTTGACAAAACGCTGTATTTTTCCAATACGTATATTTCGCGCTGATCATTTTGGTGTATTCATTTTACTTTTCTGAGCACTTCGATACCGGTCTGATTGTTCGTTTTTACCTTTTTTATTTCTATTTTTAATTAATAATCTTAATTAATCAGTTTTTTATTTAATTTATTTTTATTAGTTTATTTTATTTTATTCCATTTGTTGTTTTTTAATTATAAATTTTGTTTTCTATACATTATTAGCATAACTTAGTGATTAAGATTGTTAAAGAGACTTTGTTTCTTATTCGTTTTGGTGTAATCTACACAATGCATGCATGCTAGAAACAGACCAGCGAACCCACCCCTTCACTTTGTGACATATTATTATCATTTTTCAAAAAAAAGTAAATAGTTGTGGACTTACTTTCTGCAGCATACACACCACAATCGTTCCCTTATCTGACCCTCTTCACTTTTTTGAATAAACCAAACAAACACCCAATATATTTCCTCCTGCGCAGGCCAGCCAAGATTTTTTTTTTTAAAAAGAAAAAAAACAACAACACTCTTTCACTATTCATCTTCATGAACTACCCATTATTCTTCACTACAACACGCATACACCATATACTCCATCTTCATGAAAAAGGCAAGGCGTGAACACATTTCACTCTTTTCATTTTTAATACAACACATGACATACAAAACACGCGACATTAAACCCTCATCCCACATATCTATCTCTCCCACCAACATGCCATCCGCTTCTTCGTTCATATAACAACAGACCTAACTTCATTATCATATACACATAACCATCTTCATTCCAGCCACCATAACACAACAACCATGCCTCACTTTTCCATGAAACCTTAAACTTCATAACCTTTCATACAACAAAAACCTATTACTTTCCACCACAACACTTTCATTTCTAATGGTATTTGGTATGGTTTCAATAACTATTGTACACACTTACCCTCCATTCAAGTAAACATTAACACATCTTCCCCTTCATCCTCGAAACTTCAATAAAACCAAATGTTACAGCTACTGCAAGTGACAAGAAAAACCTCGTCTTCCACTACAAACTCACCTTCTTCCACCTTTAACACTAAACATCATATTTCTTCACCATTACACAAACCTCACTTCTTGTAACTCTCTCTACCTTAATGACTCATGCGCATGAAAGTGTAGGGAAAGACAAAACTTCACCTTTATCTTAACAAACAACCACACTCACCTACATAAAGCTCCTTACTCATATACTCCATCCATAAAAACTTGCTGCTCCTTTTCCCACCCTCAACAACTCTCACACGAGACCTCATTCTTCTAGATTTGTAAGCTTTTCTCATACCACACTAACCGCCTGTTAAATCACTGTGATCCACCGTCGAGTTCCCGTCGTGATTTCCGGCTGAATCACTTTCGAAACGAGCCGTTGTTACACTTCTCTTCGCCAAAAAGTCATTGGATCTGTCACCAATTTTGAAGTAGCTAGTGTGGAGAGAGAGTAGGAAAACCGTGTTGTTGAACCTGTGTTCATCGAGCTACAAAAAGGGATTGTATTTTTCCAAGTGAATTATTTTCCTTTTTGCAAGTGTTTCTCTTTTTATGTTAATTGTTAATTATGTAGGTAATGTGCTTTTGTTTTGCATGTTGTTAGTGCCATAATATATTGATTTATATGTGGTAATAGTATTGGAAAAATGATATTCCTACACCAAAACATACACTACACCGTATTTCACTGTTCACCAATACGGTGAACAGTGAAATATTATAATAATAAAATAATTTTTTAAAAAATATATATATAAATTAATTTTTATTTTATTTTGGATTAAGGAGTATTGTGTGATTAACCAACTTCATAACTTCATTAACCAATATTTCACATTTCATTGACCAACTTTGTTTTACTATTAAAAAATTATTTTTATATCTGGGCGTTTATTAACCAAGTTTATTACTTCATTAACCAACTTTTTACATTTCATTAACGACCTTTGTTTTACTACTAAAATTAATTTTTAATATCTGAATGTTTATTAGCCAACTTCATCACTTCATTAACCAATTTTTTACATTTCATTAACCAACTTTGTTTTACTCTAAAAAATCACTGTTCACGCATATGAGACTGTTCACATGACACTATTCATGCACTGTTCATGTGTTTGCCTGGAAATTTTGCAAACAACCGCTGATCTCCTAATTTAAGAAAAAATTAGTTTACTTGCAGGACCGATCAAACAAGTCCTAGGACAATGTGCTTTAACAATCTTGACAATTTGTGTTAAAATAAAACCTATTGTTTACTGGATTTATCATGGTTTCCATCAACTAATATTTTTCGACTAAAAATAATAAGAACTTTGTTTCTTGAAAGAAATGGCGAAATGTAAGTAAATTGCAAGAATAAAAGTGCAAGAATGAAAAGGAATTGTAAATAAATAACTTAAGATTTCATTAAAATGCAAGGAATAAAAACTGGTGTTTCTCAAACATACATTTTCTCAGTAACTACTCTTTTCTCTCACACGGTTACTTTGAGTATTCTTGAGTAACTTGTACAAAGTTTGAACACACACGGAAATCTAAACGCTAGGACTCCCTATTTATATACAATCGAAATAACTGTCAATAACAGCTATTTCTCCTAATGATGACACATGGCATTCTGCATGCCTTTTCGCCCTGGATGTGCTCCACGCGTCTGGTTTTCAAAACGAGTCTCCCTCCTAAATTCAAATTTCAAACATCCTTCGAAAATGGCCATATCACCAATCTGTCGAAGTACTTTTAATACTTAGAAAAAATCTCCAAATTTTCTTCTCCAATTAACATTGATCTTCGATTGACCTTCTTCAAAAACAATCTCCTGTCGAAATATCCTGGCAAATCTTCAAAACTCACTTTCTGAATAAAATCTAGGCGTCGAAATTAGCAGCTTACAAATTGCCCCCCAGAAAATGCATTTTCGACAAAGGGAGAAAAGCATTTTTTTGCCAATAAAATTCGACGCCTTCAATAATTTGACATATGACTGTTCATATGACTAGACATTTGTAACGTCAGAGTCATCATTGCACTTTTCCTAAAACGTCTCTTCAGCCCACATTTTAAGAATTTTCATCATCACTACCCTAGCGGATCATGGGTCAAAAATTTAACTGCCACCGCCTGAACCATCCATTCATAACTGCCACATGTCCCACACTTTTTCCACTATGTTTCCATTAAATGGAAAAAATTCTGAATGTCAACCGCTTCAGTCCCTTTTCCTCCTATAAATAGGTTGAAAAAACTTATTTTTTCATTTTTCACACACTCTTTCTTTAGGCAAGAACTCTCTTCAACGCATCTTCATCTTCTCCATTTTCTCTGCATTTTCTTCTGAAATCACCCATGGCTTCTTCCGCGGCTCCCCAAATCACGAACAAAGATTCCAAAAAATCTAAAAACTTACCACCTGTCCACAAGATCCTTGGGCCAAAGGTGGTGGGGAACCAACAGTATGTACCAGAGCCTCCAAATGAAGAGGAGAAACGACGTATTTACCAGTCTCAGGTACTAATTCCCATTTTAATTTTTGGTAAATCTCACGCAATACTAGGACCTTTACCTGATTTATCTTTAGATCCTGTAAAAGTGAGAGAATTCTTTCCAGCTTACCACCGTTACAAACCCATAGCTAACGGGGTTAGGCCTAGAACTGATAAGGAGAAAATCATAGACGAAAAATCCAAAGTTGATGGCCAAGGATCCCCTTCTGAGGAAGTCATAAACTTAGAGTACATGAACAACTTTAGAATTTTTAGGTCTTGTCCTTTGTCGAAAGACCCATCTGATTATATGGCTTGGCTAAAGAAAATAGAGGCAGTCAAAGCTGATACTTGGAAATCTATGGGCATTTTCGACCTCATCCAGTTGTCGAAAGTAGGACCAGGATATTGCCCCTCTATGTTGTTAGCTTCCCTTTACTTTTGGGACAGTACCTATAATAATTTCCACCTTCCTTGTGGAATGATCACCCCACTCTTTTTGACGTAGCTGCCATAACTGACCTTAGCCCACTGGAAGTGGATTACGATCCCACCCTACTATGTGACGACTCCATAGGCTTCGACACAAATAAGGCCACCTTCACAGCCTATATTGCCAATTACCATGACAAAGAAACTGAAGAAGTCTCTGACCAAGAGCATGTAGCCTTCTTAGCCCTCTGGCTGTCGAGATGCGTTTTCTGCTCTAGATCTCTTCAAGTGGTGAAATGTTATATTACCATGGCAAATCAGCTCCATGCTGGACATCAACTGTGCCTGAGTGAGATGATCTTGGCGAATTTGTATGAATCTCTTGGCGAAGGGGTTACTTTCCTGAAGAACATCAAGGACAAAGGGAGTCTTCTGTTGTTAGGACCATTTTGGCTCTTACAACTGTGGCTCAATGCCATATTTAAAGCTTCCTTACCCAACAAACAAACTGTGGACGAACTTGCTCTGAAGGACAGAAGAGTCGAAGGAACCAGACTGGCGCAATTAACACCCAATAATGAAGGTCTGAGCCTTCAACAAACTTTTATTGGGTATGTAATGATGTTTGCCAAACGCCGTAACTTCACTCCCAATATGGCTCCTTTCGCTGATAGAAAAATTGGACCAGCGTGGTTCACCAGGAAACTACCATTTGAGTCAAAAGCTCTAGAAGATGAATTCCTTAATGTCTGGAAATTTTTTCTTAACCCTAGACTTCTAGTTTCCAGACTCAATCCTTCAAAGCTGAAGATCTGCCTTGTCAATTACCAACCCAATCTGGTATCTCGACAGTTTGGGTTAATACAAATAAAACCAAAACCCCTCTTCTCAAGGAAAGGTTCTTTGATTCACTACAACATGACCCACACCGAAGATGAGTGTTCTGAACTACTGAAGAAGTACTCTAACTTAGTCAAAATCCAACCGGTGCCCTTTAGACCCAGCTTCCTTTATTCCCAAGAGTTTGACGAATGGTGGAGGGATTATTATGATTCTCAATTTTTCGACATGCCTTCTTTCACTATCCAACTGACCAGAGCTTTCGCCCTTGTGCAGGATAAAACGAAGAAAGGTACTTCAAGACACATCAAAGAAATTCAAGCATTCCAGAAATACTTTGAAACTGCCTACAGACCCAATGAACTTAGTTGAACCATAAGCGAAGCAACCGTTACTTTAATAGAAAAGTTTACCAGAAAATTGGACGAGTAAAACTACCCTCATACGTTCGACCAGAACAACGTTATGAGATAATTTTTAACCTTTATCCACCAAAATTTCCTCCCCTACCATCTGCTGAATTTGGTGTGGCTTTTCGTCCTTCATTTCCAAATTGGTCCACTTGTGGGGATTCCAAGAAACTTCTTCGCCAGGAATATCAAAAACGTGCTAAGCGAGTGGTTCTGACTAAGTATACCTTGGACAATTTCAAAGGCCACCTTCATATTGGCATAAAACACGTTCGCATGGAAACTCCTATATATGAAGGTGTGGAATGGGAAGATACTTGACACCACTTCTTTTCATTTGCATATATATGTATCTTTTGACTTGTGCTTAACTTCTTCCCTTTTTTTTAGCCGTAAAAATTTCTGCCAAGAAGTCAGCTGCCGTCGAAGCATCAACTGCAGAGGACGTGGAAGCCCAAAAAAATACTACCCAGAAACCTTTGGCGAAGGTATGATTTTACCTTGTTTTTTTTTTATCAATATTTCTGTACTATTATTTTCTGAAATACTAATGAAATCTTTTGCTATTTTTCAGGGCAGTCGAAGACCTCCTTCAACGCCAAAGAAAAGAAAGGAAAAAGAACCTGAAGCTTCTGCCATTGAATCTGGTGACGAATCCCCTGATCAAGTCAAACCTTCAAGAAAAAAGAAGAGACCAACGAAGCCTCAATAACAAAAAACCCCTGCTTCTCGGATATTGGAGAGAACTCCTCACAAAACTCCTGTCGAACAAGTGACCACAGGTCCAGCAGAAAGTGAGAGTTCTAGTCTTAAGACTGAAATTCCCCAGGTAGGTTTTCCCTTGAAATTCGACAGTTAAAGGCATTTTTTCTCATGATAAATTTGCTGACTTCTTTATCTTCCAGGTCCTTGTCGACACCCATGGACATCCTATTGTTCAAGTTCTTCCAAAAACTAGCAGCGGTCCCACTTATAAGCCCACAAGTACCTCAAACCCTTCCCCTAAAGATTCGACTAAGGAATCAGCCACTGAAGTGAATCAGCCCACCGCCGTCTCTAAAAAAATTCAAGATGTAATTGTAGAAGAAACTGGTCCTGAGGATGATAACTTAGTTGACGGTGGTGGAGATACTGCAATGCCTACTACAACACTCACAACAGCAAGTGATCCTGAAGATAATTCCCCCATCAGCTTAAAGGATGCTGACAAAGATAAAGATGGGGAGGTCGAAACGGATGACAAAGAGGGAGAAAGGAGTGAAGGCGAAAAGGAAACCACTCCAAAGACTACTTCTGATGAAGAGAAAGAAAGCGACAAGCAAAACCCTGCTGATCATCCCAGAGCTGGTTCAACCAACACAATTTTGACCAGCCTTCCTCATGAAGAACTTGAGAATCTGAAGGTGCAAAGACCACTAGAGTATCTGAAGGCCATGCTCAGTACCCGTTATAACTTTGCTGACACCACCACCAGTAGTTCGACTAATTCAGGGACCATTTCTGGCGCAAAATCCATGGACGAAGTGATGGCCCAGATTCGGCAGAAAATCCTCAATATTGATTTGTTTCAACTTCTAGAGAAAGATTCATCTGCCCACTTTGACCTGAAAAAACTCTTGAAACAAATCAACGTCCTGGAGGCTCCCCCTGAAGTGACTGATGTTATCGTGGACTTAACTACTCTTATTGACCTTGTAGCGGCAGATTTTAACCGTCTTAGAGACTATTCGAAAAAGCTTGAGAATAAGTCGGAAACGCAACTTGCTGAATGGGATGCTGCTACAAGTTCTACCAACAAGGTAACTGAACTGGAAAAGGCTCTGAACAAAATCAAAAAGAGGTTGCCAGCTGTGACGAAAACATCCTCAAATGGGAGAAACAGGTTGTTGTTCTTCAACACAAAATTTCTCAAGCTAAGAAACGCAAAGAAGAACTTCAACAAGTCAATCAAGATGAAATAGCCAAAGAGATTGAAGTTGGAGTGCATCATGTTGAACGGGCTCAGAAGTTAGGCAAGGAGATTGAAGAGATTTTGACTAGCAAGGCCCTTTGCGAGCGTCGACTTCAAATTCAACGATCTAAGTTTGACAAGTTGAAGAAATCTTTCCCTGTTTGATTTTTGTAATGTTGCTTGGTCCTTTGAGGCCAATTTCTTTTGTAATGACATTTAAGCTATTTGTTTGGCACATTTTACCAATTTAGTTATTTCTTTTGTAAGATTATTCGATTTCTATCTTAACTTCCTGCAATATGGGTTTATATTTTTTCAAATACTTCCCATTTATTTTCAGTATTCTCTTATCTTTATCTAATTCTTCGACTTCATACGCGCCATTGGAAAACACGTTGGTGATTTGAAAAGGTCCTTCCCACTTAGGGGACCATTTTCCCATAAGTCTATATTTTTGATCCATGGGAAGAATCACTTTCCACACAAGGTCACCAATCGAAAAGGCTTTACCTTTTACTCTTTTATTGTAGGATTTCTCCACCCTTTCCTTTTGTCTTTTCAATAAATCTAACGCGTTTAATCTCTCTTCGTCTAAATCAACTAGTTCATCTATCATCATATTCCAATATGCATCTGATGGAATTTCATGATGTCTTTGAACTCTTGTTGACTGCAAGTATATCTCGACCGGTAAGACCGCATCATGGTCATACGTTAGTCGAAAGGGTGTAGCATTTGTAGCTTCCTTAGGAGAGGTTCGACAAGCCCATAGAATTTGGTCCAAAGTTTTGTGCCAATTCTTTGGTTTTCCTCCCACGTGCTTCTTTATCAAACCAATTATAACCTTGTTTGCTGCTTCGACCTGTCTGTTGGCTTGAGCGTAGTAAGGCATTGATGTGAGAAGTTTGAACCCCATTTCCTTCGCGAATGCTTGCATATTTTTACCCGTGAAAACATATCCTTGATCTGTCGTTATTATTTCTGGGATGCCAAACCTATAAATGATGTGTTTTCGAATGAATTCGATTACTGCTTCTTGATCCACACTCACTAAAGGTATGGCTTCAATCCATTTTGTAAAATAATCGATACCGACCAAAATAAACTTCTGGCTTTTCGAAGAGGCTGGTCGAATTTCTCCAATCAAATCCAAAGCCCACCCTCTAAAGGGTCAAGGGTTTATTATAGAATGTAACTCACTTGCAGGAACATGTGGTATCCCTGCGTGCACCTGGCACTCTTGGCATCTTTTCGCGAATTCGACGCAATCTTTTAACATAGTTGGCCAATACATTCCCTGTCGAAATAATAACCACTTCATCTTATGGCCTGCTTGATGCGCACCACATGCCCCGTTGTGCACGTTCGACAAAGTTATGTATGCCTCAGATTCGCCTAAACACTTAAGTAATATCCCTTCTAGAGTTTTCTTAAATAATTCATTCCCCAAAACCACATAACTCAAAGCTCGATACCTGATTTTTTGTTCGACTGGTCCTGTTGGATTTTACAGGTATTCTATTATAGGCTTCTTCCAATCTCCAGTCATTGAATTATCTATGTTAAAAATTTCAAAATTTTCCTCTAACTTCAATGGCTTTCTGCAACTTTTCCTTCGACACTTTGTATCCAGAAGCTATCTGTGCTAAATCATTTGCTTCTTGATTTTCTATTCGAGGGATATGTCGAATCGTAACCATATCAAATCTTTTCAAGAGTCGATTAGCAATCACAAAGTACATGATTAAATTCTCCTTAACACACTTGTATTATTTTGTTATTCGCTTTATGACTAACTCAGAGTAGCCCATTATTTCGACCCGAGTTGCCCCCAATTCCAACAAAATTTCAAGTCCTGCTATCAAAGCCTCATTATTTGAACAAAGGCCTTCGACTTTGTACTTAAATTTTGTTGGAATTTTGTTAGGAGAAATAATAAGAACTCCTATTCCAGTTCCATTTTTATGACTAGAACCGTCGAAGTACAACTTCCATGATTCTATTTCTATATAGTCCAAAGACTTTTCATTTATGGCGCGGTCGACTATGAAATCAACCACCAATTGTCCTTTGACAACCTTTAAAGGTAGATATGTCAAAGAATATTCAGTTAATGCTAATGCCAATTTTCCAATTCGACTGTGCAAGATTGGTTTAGATAACATATATTTTATAACATCAAAATGAGAAGAAACATAAACATCAACTGGTTTTATATAGTGCTTCAATTTCATACATGAAAAGTATAAACATAAACACAACTTTTCAATTACACTATATCTAGTTTCCGCATCGTTTAAGACCCTACTGAGGTAGTAAATGGCTCTTTCGACACCATTCTCGTCCTCTTGAGCCAATATGCTCCCTAATGTCTTGTCCGACGCGGATATGTACACCCTCATACTCCTACGTCTACAAGGTGACATTAAAATTGGAGGATGCGTCAGGTATTCCTTGATCTTGTCGAACGCATTCTGCTGCTCTTGCCCCCATTCGAAGTCTTCCTTCTTCAGTCGAAGTAGAGGGGAAAAGGCTTGCGTCTTCCCACTGAGGTTGGAGATGAACCTTCTGAGAAAGTTGATATTGACAAGTAGAGATTGCAATTCCTTCTTTGTAGATGGCGCTTTCGCCTCCATTATTGTCTTGGACTTGTTTTGGTTAATTTCGATCCCTTTCTTGTGGACCACAGAGCCTAGGAAGTCTCCCGCCTGGTTGGACGGATGAACTTGCATCTGAGGAGTCTTTCGACTTCTTCTTTAATCTTTGAGAGGATTTTTGGGGCGAATCTCATTGGAGTTTGCTTAACAGGTTTCCTCCCAGGTTTTATTGGCAACCTTAATTAGACCAGACTTCTATCCAGCCCGGGCATTTCGTCGTAGTCCCATGCGAAACAATCCTTGAATTCCTTCAGCAACTGGACTATTTCGACCTTGAGTTGAGGGTTCACTTTCCCACTGATATATGTTGGTCTTTTCTCTGCCCCTGATCCCAAGTCAATTTCTTCGAGTGGATCCTGTGCCATCATCTTGATGTTCGCTGCTAATGGATCCCTCTCAAAGCCCAATGGCTCATCGTCATAAATTGCGTCGAGCCTCTGGTTTTGCAAATCTCCTAGATCTTTATCCAGTGGATCCATATTAAAATCCTTTCCAAGACCTTGTTGATCTGCTTCGATCTGGTTGGCTTCGACAGCCATATACTTTACTTCGGCCTCTAAGGCCGCTTTGAGTTTATTCTCGGCTATATAAGCCGCGATCTTTTTGAGAACTAGTGACTCACTCATTGTCACTGAATTCGCTGCCCTAGCCAGTTAGCCGGATGTGTGAGGTTCCAAAAATGTAGTCTTCTTCGCCAACTACCTCTTTATCCCACTGAAACCCGTGGGTGGGATGAAGGTATAGTGAGCAGAAAGCGTTGTCTGTTGGCGTTATGTCGAAGGTGGTCAGGCTACAAGGAGCTATGTGAGCTAAATTCCTGTCGAAGCTTCGCCTATCCACCTAGTTTACTTCAGCCATAAAGTAACTCTGATCAGCCTCTATATTTTCAACAATTCCGTTTGCGCGCCAAATTGTTATTCGTTGATGCATTGACGAAGGGACGACACCAATGCCGTGTATCCACTCCCTGCCTAAGAGAAGGTTATAATTTACTTTCGACGCAATCACCATAAACATTGTCGGCCTCGTGATGGTTCTGACAGTTAGATCAACCTGTATCACACCCATAGTGGTTCCTATTTTCCCCTCATAATTCGACAACACCATGTTATGAGGTTTGGTGTCGGAATCATCTTTTCCTATTTTCTTAAGCATATAATGCGGCATCAAATTGACAGCCCCTCCTTCATCGACCAAAATTTTATTCACCCCTATATTACCCACTTTTCCTTTTATAAATAGGGGTTTCAAGTGGTTCCTCATTGAGTCATCTGGCTTTTCGAAAAATGCGTTATGTTCTTCAACGCATCCATTATTCATGATATAATAGCAAACGTGCCTGTGTCTGGCCGTTTCGACCTCCAAAGCTTCCTCTTCCTCTTTGACTTCCATTATTTGATCGTACTCCCTATGGAGCACTAAAACGATGTTACATGTTACATCAAATGATGCCTCTGACTCTGAGTTAAAATCGTCTGTCATTTCATCATCCTTGGTTACTTCCTCCTTTGATGCTGCTTGTACTGGAGCAATAGGTGGCTTCTCGACCTTCACTTCTTCCTTCTGAGTCGAAGTTTGAACATTGCTGCTGGTTTCTGGCTTGGCTTTTCCTGCAGCCTGTAACGCCCCAGTTTTGTGTGAGTTTTATTTAATCGAGTCGTTTGATTATTTTATTTTTATTTTATTTTATTTTTTACTTTTATTTGAAAATATGTTATTTTTCAATGTTGTGATATTTTATCGTGTTTTGGGAACGTTTGCGAGATATTTGAGTGTGGGGGTATTTTGGTCATTTTATGATATTTTTCATTAAGTAGAAAAATAGAAAATAGAAAGAGAGAAAAATAGAGAGAAAGAAAAGGAGAAGAAAGAAAAAGAGGAGAAAAGAGAAGAAGAAGAGAAATAGTAAGAAAAGCTTGGAAAATAAAAGAAAACAACTTCTAGAATCGATTTAATCGGGTAAGGGTGCGAAACTCAATTATTGTATACTTGTGTATGATTATGTATGTGTGTTTGTGGTTGTTATTGGATTGAATTGGAAAAATTTAGTAAAACCCATATTATAAAAATTTGATTAGAAATCGATTAAATGTGTTGGAAATCATGTTTTTAGTGTTCATTATTGTTGGTACATGATAGATACATGTTGTTAGACATTGTATTGGTAATTTTCTAGTGTGTAGGTGAAAAATAGGGTGATTTTGGTTGAAACCCGTAACACAAAATTCTGCAGAAATTTTTCTGGTTTTTCCAGGTAATACGCGTATGGGGCATGTTCATACGCGTATGGACCTTGGCAATACGCGTAACATGGGCGAGTCTTGGGCCAATACGCGTATGGGATGTCATTTTACTCGGCCATCTGCCCATTTGCGTATGGTACGCGTAGCATTTTAGGGCAATACACGTATGGTGTTAGGCATTACACGTATGGATTGTCAAACGTGAATTCTGGGAAAAATGGGTCTCTGCCCATACGCGTATGACCTTGGGCAATACGTGTATGGAATGGCGAGGAATCAGGGTAATACGCGTATGGCTCAGGGCAATACGCGTATGGCCAGGAGAATGGTAAAATGAGACTTTTCAAAATATCGTTTTCGTTTTTCTTTCGTAACTTGGGTTCCGTTTAACCGATTTTAACATTCTTGGTATCATTGTGATTTGTGTAGCTATTGAACTGTACTTTCTTATTATGTTGATTTGGAAATTGTTAGCCAATTTAATTATGTCAGAAATTTGGAATAGTGTCGGTTTGTCGACTTTTGTCGTGGTAATTGTGCGTAATTGATGTGTATCATGCGAGGTGCTGTTACATGATGTAAATGCATGTGTTTAGAGAGTGTTGTGATGATTTGTGGCCGCATGGCAATTAAATGCATTGTTTTGGGCTTAAGTGCAAAGTGCGATTTTGTTGATGGAGATGAATGCATTTATATGTGTATGTGAATGTCATGAGTCCTTGTATGCCAAGCATCATGATATGCATTGTTGTGACGTCCTGAGGGACGGTTTGATTCCAGAGGGAATCTGCTATAACATCGTAAGCCTTAAAAATAAGAGGTATGAATAACCTTAAAAATAAGAGGACCGAAAGCGGTGGTTATAGACAATCGTGTGCCCATGTGGGGTGTGAGCGATCGGGTTGTGTGCCCGTGTGGGGTGTGAGCGATCCATAAACGTCGTGTGCCCATGTGGGGTGTGAGCGATGGGGGACATTGTATGCCCGACGGGGAGTTACAGTGATGTAACGAGCGATGATTCCAGCAGAGTTCCTGAGTGAACTAGTGATGAGAAACATTGGAAGTCGGTACCGCATGTGCATATGCATAGAGTCGTTGTGTCGGTCTCTTGCATTGCATAAATCATTAATGGTTGTTTATGTGTGGAATTGTGGATAAAATTGATATATGGATATGTGTTGGTGATGGAAATATGAATTATTCCTTGTATCGCCTTGTGTTTGAATTATGGCGTGATTTGTGGTGAGAACCGAATATATGTGTATTTTTGTGCTATATATAATTGTATGCAATTATATTATGATTGTTTTTATCACCCTTCTGCTGTTTTATAATGCTCTATGAGGCATTGCAGATTAGAGTTACTGGAGGTATTTTTGTGAAGCTTTGCGTCTTCATTCTTTTGTCGGTCGGCTCTGATATGTGACACCGGGTAGTTAGGGAGGCCGTTTGTGATTATTGTGTATTATGTATATATATATCTTTTGGCTTGTGCATGTATAACTTGATGTATGACAAACTTTTCATGTGATATATATATATATATATATATATATGTTATTCAGTTTTAGATTTTCCGCTTTTATTCTAAAATCTGAAATGTGGGTGTAAGGAACTGAGTTTCTCTGTTAATTGCTACCCCACTGTTGCATATCTTTATGAGCAGGTGTTGTATGTTTTGTTTCAATATAATGTGATTCCCTCCGTCTATGCCATGATAATTTAAATATACTCTGATGAAATTTTGAATTTTCTTTTACTGCTTTATTTAATTGGGGGTGTTACATTAAGTGGTATCAGAGCTAGTCCGTGTCAGTTTGTGTCAGTCCGTGCCAGTCCGTGTCAGTTGTGTCAGTCCTTGTTGGTCGTTGTGGTTGGATGAGTTGTTTGTTTAACTATAGTTTCTGTTATTGGAAATGAACAGAATATGGCTGGTAGGAATGATGTTGCTTTAGCTATTGCGATGCAAGCTATGGCTCGTGCTGTGCAGGGTGCACCTAATGCTGCTGGTAATGATGAGTTCAGGAAGAACAAACCGCCTGTCTTCAAAGGAATATATGATCCTGATGGTGCACATATATGGCTGAAAGAGATTGAAAGAATTTTCCGAGTGATGGATTATGCTGAAGATCAGAAGGTGAGACTGGGTACTCACATGTTACTGGAAGAAGCTGATGATTGGTGGGTTAGTACTCGTCATGTGTTGGAAGCTGCATAGGAGGAGATTACTTGGGTTGTGTTTAGTATGGAGTTTCTGAGGAGGTATTTTCTTGAAGATGTAAGAGGAAAGAAGGAAATTGAGTTCTTGGAACTGAAACAAGGTAATATGTCTGTTGTTGATTATACTGCTAAGTTTGTGGAGCTTGTGCAATTTTATCCTCATTATGCTGAAGCGACTGCGGAATTCTCTAAGTGTGTAAAGTTTGAGAACGGATTGTGTCCTGAGATAAAGCAGGCAATTGGTTATCAAAGGATTCGGAGGTTTTCTGATTTGGTGGATTGTTGTAGGATTTATGAAGAGGATAGTAAGGCTCGTTATACTCATTATAAGAGTGTGAGTGAGAGGAAAGGGAAGCAACAGTTTTGTGGTGGTCCGTATGTAACACCAGCTGATAAAGGTAAACAAAGGGGAAATTTTGAGAAAAGGTCAAGTGGAGGAGGGATGTCGGGTCCTTTGAGGTGTTATAGGTGTGGTGTGTTGGGGCATCGTCAGTTTGAGTGTAGGAAAGATATGAGGAAGTGTACTAATTGTGGAGGAGTAGGACATGTTGCAGCTGATTGTGCCAGGAAAAATGTGGTGAAATGTTACAACTGTGGTGAACCTGGTCATATTAGTACCAATTGTCCGAAACCGAAGCAGGCTCCATCTGGTGGGAAAGTGTTTGCCTTGGCGGGAACTCAGACGTCAAGTGCAGATCGTCTGATCAGAGGTACTTGTTTTATTAATAGTACGCCTTTAGTTGCTATTATTGATACTGGAGCGACTCATTCGTTTATTTCGTCTGAGTGCGCGAAGCGTTTGAATCTTGTGTTGTCTTTGATGGATGGTGAAATGGTTATTGATACTCCAGCAATGGGATCAGTAACTACTTCTTTGGTTTGTCTAAGTTGTCCTTTGACCATTTATGGTAAAGAATTTGAGATGGATTTGGTGTGTTTACCGTTGGAGGGTTTATATGTGGTTCTGGGAATGAATTGGTTGCAATTCAATCGAGTTCACATTGATTGTTATCATAAGCTGGTAAGGTTTCCTTCTCTTGAGGAAGACGAAGACTCGAGTTTCTTATCTACCAAAGAGTTAAAGAAACTTTTGGCGGATGAAGCTCAGTTGTTTGGGTTGTTTGCATATTTAACTGTGGATAGTCAAGTTTCACTTGATGTGTTTCCTGTTGTGTGTGAATTTCCGGAAGTGTTTCCCGAGGATGTTTCAAATATTTCGTCACACTCTGTGACGTCGAACGCATAAGTTCTTTTAGGGAATTTGTCAATCTTTTTCGATTCGACTGGGTTTTTCCCATTTGACAGAGTTAAGACTTTACATGCATATGGTAGCCCCTATTTTAGTTTTGCCAAATCAACCTCTTGTTCGTCGAAATTTGATGATCCATCTTCGTCATCATCCTCACAAACTCCGACATATGCTACCCTTTCTTTCTTATTTTTATTAGCCCTAGCTTTTTCGGCTTTTAATCGTTCAACCTGTCTAACCCTATCAGCCAATTGGGCCATGTCTCTTAAGTATTGGGTATCTAATTTCTTTTTGATTGAATAGTCAAGGCCACCAGCGGCCATTTCGACTAACTCATGTTCAGACACTTGTGTGAAACACCTTGCGTTGAGCAACCTAAACCTATTCAAATAATCATCAATTGGCTCTGAGAACTTTCTCTTGACACTAGCCAATTCTTTCAGACTTATCTTCGTCTGTCCCATGTAGAATTGTTCATGGAATAATCTCTCCAACTGGGTCCAGGTATGTATCGAATTCGCAGGCAATGTGGTGAACCAAGTAAAAGCATTCTTCGTTACGGAACTAGGGAAATATTTTATTCTTAAATTCTCATTGTGCGCTATTTCGCTTGCTTCAATTAAGTACTGCGCCACATGTTTGACCGTCGATTCACTGGTATCCCCTAAAAATTTTGTAAACTTGGGAACTTTCCATCTATGGGGTAATTCTTACTGCAAAATATATTCCGACAAAAGGGAGGTATAATTGGGCTTTTGTAATCCTACATTCATCCTATTTCGCACCATAATCTTTTCGATCATGGCAGCCAAATTGTTCTCTGCCGGCATATCATTACAACGCATTTATTGTATAATATTGTCAGCATTTTGGTTTCGGTTTACTAGCAACACTCTTGGTTCTTGTTGAACAGGGATTTCGACCCCAGGTGGTTCGACTGCCCCTCCTTGGTTCAAAAATTCCGCCTGAGGGATGTTTGGTTGCCTTTGATTTATGGTAGGTTCTTCTTCGACGGCTACCCTTGGGTTCTGAACTACCTGTTCCCTTGGGGGAGGTTGGGGGACACCAAAGAAATCAGCAATGTGCGTCATCTGTGCTGCCAACTGTTGATTAGTTTGTGTCGTGTTTTGGATCAAAGGGTTAAATATAACCCCCATATGTTGGGCTAACATCTGGACCATGTCATGGTTGCTTTCATCCATTTGTTGCCTAATTACTTGTGCATAATTATTGGTAATGATTGGCATATAAGTCTGATATCCCATTCCTAAAGGTTGGCTAATTCTACCCATATGGTTCACACCAGAACCGGACCCTTGCAAAGGCGAAGTCACATTCATCGTTGGATCCGTAAACGCTGATGGTGCATTATGTAAATTTGCCATTACTGAAGTTGGCATTCTATACGGTTGTTCTCGATTTAGAAGCATTGAAAAACCAGATATAAAGGGTCTGTACATACTCCCTGAAGGGGGAGGAATCATTTGAGGCATTTGGGGTCCCATAGTTGAAAAACTAGGCGCACTCTGAAGAAATGAATGCGCAGGTGTCGAACCCGCTGTTGATGGCATAGCCTCTGATACTAATATTGAGGCCATATTGCCCCCAGTCGATGGATTAAGGGGTGGTACTTCATTATTCATAGAATTTTGATTGTTTGGCGGATTTGGATTCGCCATTCTGCGTACTCGTCTTCTTTTGGGTCTTTCTTCGTTATTTATGGCTATCTTACCACTCCTTAGTCTCATGCAATGAAGCGAAGAAAGTTTTGTACGAGTAAAAATGTAAAATAAAGGTTTTCAATTGTTAATAGCACAAAGTCCCACTGGGCGTGCCAATTTGTTTGCCTGGAAAATTTGCAAACAACCGCTGATCTCCTAATTTATGAAAAAATTAGTTTACTTGCAGGACCGATCAAACAAGTCCTAGGACAATGTGCTTTAACAATCTTGACAATTTGTGTTAAAATAAAACCTTTTGTTTACTGGATTTATATTTTTTGACTAAAAATAATAAGAACTTTGTTTCTTGAAAGAAATGGCGAAATGTAAGTAAATTGTAAGAATAAAAGTGCAAGAATGAAAAGGAATTGTAAATGAATAACTTAAGATTTCATTAAAATGCAAGGAATAAAAACCGGTGTTTCTCAAACGTACATTTTCTCAGTAACTACTCTTTTTTCTCACACGGTTACTTTGAGTATTCTTGAGTAACTTGTACAAATTTTGAACACACACGGAAATCTAAACGCTAGGACTTTCTATTTATATACAATCGAAATAACTGTCAATAACAGCTATTTCTCCTAATGATGACACATGACATTCTGCATGCCTTTTCGCCCTGGATGTGCTCCACGCGTCTGGTTTTCAAAACGAGTCTCCCTCCTAAATTCGAATTTCAAACATCCGTCGAAAATGGCCCTATCACCAATCTGTCGAAGTACTTTTAATACTTAGAAAAAATTTCCAAATCTGCTTCTCCAATTAACATTGATCTTCGACTGACCTTCTTCAAAAACAATCTCCTGTCGAAATATCCTGGCAAATCTTCAAAACTCACTTTCTGAATAAAATCTAGGCGTCGAAATTAGCAGCTTACATCATGTTACTGTTCATGTACGGTTTCACTGTTCATGGCACTGTTGACCGTATTTGTGAACAGTGCATACGGTGTAGGTGTAAGTGTGGGTGTAGGAATAACAATGCTGTAGTATTGTTGTGTGTCTCAAGTCTGGTAGAATGATGTCACGTACATAAAGGTTTGTTTTCTAAAATGAATTATGTTGTTTCATGATGCTAGTATATGCTTTACCCTTTTGTTTTTTATTAGTTACTCTAATTTCTTTTAGTTTATTTAGGGTAAAAACAAAAAAGAACTTTTTAATCATTCTTTTTATTTTAACTATTTTAATTTTTAGTTTTTTTTATTTAACTTAGCATATATTAAAAAAATGTGAAAAAAATATGTTGTAATTATTAACTATTTTAAATATTTATATTTAATATTGATTAATTAAATTATTATTAATCTTATTAAATATTAATATTTAATTTAATTAATAATTCATGTGTCCCGATTTAATTTCATGACTTGATTGCTTCCATGATTTGGGCTCGTTTCCTCGATTAATTCACGATATTTTTTCATGATTATATCTTCTCTCTGTGTCTCACGATGCTTTGCCGTGACTGTTAATATTTTCTCACTATGTTTTTCCATGTATTTCAGTTGACTTTTCTGTCTGTTCATACTGTGATGTTTTTCCATGTGTACTCTGTAATATCTTATCTGTCTGACCATACATGATGTTTTTCTGTGTGTTGTGTCTGTGTCTTCATTTATTGCTTGCCATTTACATGATGTTCTTCCATGTATCTGTTGCTTTGTTTTCTATCCTTGTTGACCTAATCCAAGGGAAGAGACAATATGTTAACTCATCGTCATTGTGCATGTTGTAACGCCCCAGTTTTGTCCGTTGTATTTAATCGAGTCGTTTTGATTATTTGATTATTATATTATTTTATTTTCGACTTTTATTTGGAAATATGTTATTTTTCAATGTGGTGATATTTTATCGCGTTTTGGGAACGTTTGCGAGATATTTGAATGGAGGGGTATTTTGGGCATTTCACCTTATTTTCCTTAAGTTAGTAAAATAGAAAATAGAAAGAGAGAAAAATAGAGAGAAAGAAAAAGAGAAGAAGGAAAAGGGGAAGAAAAGAGAAAGAAAGGAGAAAGAGAGAAAAACTTGGAAAAATCTAGAAATCGAAACAACCGACTTTCCAAACACGATTAAATCGGGTAAGGGTGCGAAACTTGATTATTATATACTTGTGTATGATTATGTATGTATGTTTTTGGTTGATTTTGGATTGAAATTGGATTGTAGAGTAAAAACCATTATGTGTTGAAATTGTTAGAATTGATTCCGATTGTGTAAAAAATCATGTTTTGGTGTTCCTTATTGATGATACATGTTGAATATATGTTGTTAGGCAATCTATTGGCAATTTTATGATGTTTAGGTGAAATTGGATGAATTTTGGGGTGGGAAAACGCAGAAAAATTCTGGTTTTCCACTGCCCATACGCGTATCACCCAAGGCAATACGCGTATTGGTCAAGGCAATATGCGTATTGGTCAAGGCAATACGCATATGGCATTGAAGAAATGTGGGCAATACGCGTATGGAGCTTCATTTTCTCGGCCATCTGCCCATTTGCGTAATGGTACGCGTAAGGTTGAGGGCAATACGCGTATGAAGCAAGGCACTACGCGTATTGGATGTTTAATGGGAATTTTGGGAAAAATGGGTCTCTGCCCATACGCGTATGACCTGGGGCAATACGCGTATGGAATGGGCGAGGGAGCAGGGCAATACGCGTATGGCTCAGGGCAATACGCGTATGGCCAGGAAGATTTCAAAATGTGGTTTTTTTTCGGGATGTCTTTTCTGTTTTAGTCCGTAACTTGTTTTCCGATTATCCGTTTTTAACATTCTTGGTATCGTTGAATAGCTATTGAACTGTACTTTCTTATGATGATGGTTTTGAGATTGTTGCCCGATTTAATTATGTCGGAAATTTGGAATAGTGTCGTTTTGTCGACTTTTGTCGTTATAATTGTGTGTAATTGATGTGTATCATGCAATGTGCTGTTGATATGGATATGGTATGACTTATGTGCTGTTGTATGGTGTAAATGCATGTGTTTAGATGGTGTGATGATGGTTTGTGGCCGTATGGCAAATAAATGCATTGTTTTGGGCTTGAATTGCAAAGCATGATTAATGTTGAGTGAGATGATTGCATATATGTGTGCATTTGAATGTCATGAGTCATTGTATGCCAAGCATCATGATATGCATTCTTGAGATGTCGTGTGCCCTAGTGGGTGTGAGCGACGAATAGATTCCAGAGGGAATCCGCTATAACATCGTGTGCCTTATACAAAGAGGACCTAAAGCGATGATTATAGACGATCGTGTGCCTTATACAAAGAGGACCTAAAGCGATAGAATCGTGTGCCTTATACAAAAAGGACCTAAAGCGATCCATAAACGTCGTGTGCCTTAAAAAAAAAAGAGGACCTAAAGCGACAAGGAACATCGTTTGCCCGACGGGGAGTTACATTAAGTAACAAGCGATGGTTCCAATAGTTCCTGAGTGAACTAGTGTTGAGATGATGAATGGATGGTACCGCATATGCATTGCATAGAGTCGTTGTGTCGGTCTCTGTGCATTTGCATAAATCATGAATGGATTGATTTTATGTGGAATTGTGATTGGAATTGATGAGTTGAGATATGTATTGGGTTGTGTGGTACTTGGACTCTGTTATGCGTTGTGGTGAGAATATTTCACGTGTGTAATGTTGTGTTATTATATAATTATATGCAATTATATTATGATTGTGTTTCTCACCATTTTGCTGTTTTTAATGCTCTATGAGGCATTGCAGATTAGATTGCTGGAGGTCTTTTTGTGAAGCTTAGGTCTTCATTCTTTTGTCGGTCGGCTCTGATATGTGGCACCGGGTAGTTAGGGAGACCGTTGGTGATTTGTGTGTATATGTATATGTTTCTTTTGGGATTGTACATGTATGATTGTATTTGGCAGACAAACTTTTCATGATATATATATATATATATATATATATATGTGAGATTTCAGTACAGATTTTTCCGCTTTTATTCTGTATCTGAATTGTGGGTAGTAGGAAGTAAGTTCCTCTGTTAATTGCTACCTGATCGTTGCATATCTTTATGGGCAGGTTTATGTGTATTTTGTTTCAAATTGATGTGACCCCTCGGTCTATGCCATGAATGTTTTAAATATACTCTGATGAAATTTTGAATTTTATTTATCGCTTTAATAGCTTGGGGGTATAGATTGGGGGTGTTACATTAAGTGGTATCAGATCCAGTCCGTGTCAGTTTGTGTCAGTCCTTGTTGGTCGTTGTAGTTGGGTGAGTTGTTTGTTTAACCATAGTTGTTGTTATTGGAAATGAACAGAATATGGCTGGTAGGAATGACGCTGCTTTGGCTACTGCGATGTAAGCTATAGCTCGGGCTGTGCAGGGTGCACCTAATGCTGCAGGTAATGATGAGTTCAGGAAGAACAAACCGCCTGTCTTCAAAGGAAGATATGATCCTGATGGTGCTCAGATATGGCTGAAAGAGATTGAAAGAATCTTCCGAGTGATGGATTGTGCAGAGGATCAGAAGGTGAGACTGGGTACTCACATGTTACTGGAAGAAGCTGATGATTGGTGGGTTAGTACATGTCATATGTTGGAAGCTGCAGAGGAAGAGATCACTTGGGTTGTGTTTAGCATTGAGTTTCTGAGGAAGTATTTCCCCGAAGATGTAAGAGGAAAGAAGGAAATTGAGTTCTTGGAATTAAAACAAGGTAATATGTCTGTTGTTGATTATACTGCTAAGTTTGTGGAGCTTGTGCAGTTTTATCCACATTATGCGGAAGCGACTGCGGAATTTTCTAAGTGTGTAAAGTTTGAGAACGGATTGCGTCCTGAGATAAAGCAGGCAATCGGTTACCAAAGGACTAGAAGGTTTTCTGATTTGGTAGATTGCTGTAGGATTTTTGAAGAAGATAGCAAAGCTCGTTCTACTCATTATAAGAGTGTGAACGAGAGGAAAGGGAAGCAACCATTTCGTAGTGGTCCTTATGTAACACCAGCTGATAAGGGTAAGCAAAGGGGGAATTTTGAGAAAAGGCCAAGCGGGGGAGGAATGTCTAATCCTCCGAGATGTTTTAGGTGTGGTGACCTAGGACATCGTCAGTTCGAATGTAGGAAAGATATGAGGAAGTGTTCTAACTGTGGAGGTTTAGGACATATTGCAGCTGATTGTAAGAGGAACGTGGTGAAGTGTTTCAATTGTGGTGAACCTGGGCATGTTAGTACGAAGTGTCCGAAACCGAAGCAAGCTCCAGCTGGTGGGAAGGTTTTTGCATTGGCAGGAACTCATACTTCAAGTGCAGATCGTCTGATCAGAGGTACTTGTTTTATTAATAGTACGCCTTTAGTTGCTATTATTGATACTGGAGCGACTCATTCGTTTATTTCGTCTGAGTGCGCGAAGCGTTTGAATCTTGTGTTGTCTTCGATGGGTGGTGCAATGGTTATTGATACTCCAATAATGGGGTCAGTAACTACTTCTTTGGTTTGTTTAAGTTGTCCTTTGACCATTTATGGTAAAGACTTTGAGATGGATTTGGTGTGTTTACCGTTGGAGGGTTTAGATGTGGTTCTGGGAATGAATTGGTTGCAGTTCAATAGGGTTCACATTGATTGTTATCATAAGTTGGTGAGATTTCCTTCTCTTGAGGAAGACGAAGACTCGAGTTTCTTATCTACCAAAGAGTTGAAGAAACTTTTGGCGGATGAAGCTCAGTTGTTTGGGTTGTTTGCATCATTGACTGTGGATAGTCAAGTTTCACTTAATGTGTTTCCTGTTATGTGTGATTTTCCAGAAGTGTTTCCTGAGGATATTTCAGACTTGCCGCCAGAGAGAGAGGTGGAGTTTTCTATAGATCTAGTTCCCGGTACTAGACCTGTTTCTATGGCACCTTATCGTATGTCAGCATCTGAGTTGGTTGAGTTAAAGAAGCAGTTGAATGAATTGCTAGAAAAGAGGTTTGTGAGACCAAGCGTTTCTCCTTGGGGTGCTCCAGTTTTATTGGTGAAAAATAAAGATGGAAGTATGCGGTTGTGTATTGATTATCGCTAGTTGAATAAGGTGACGATTAAGAATAAGTATCCTCTTCCAAGAATTGATGATTTAATGGACCAGTTGGTTGGTACGTGTGTGTTTAGTAAGATTTATTTGAGGTCAGGGTATCATCAGATTAGGGTGAAAGAGGAAGATATTCAGAAGACGGCTTTTAGGACACGTTACGGTCATTATGAATATCCTGTGATGCCGTTTGGGGTTTCTAATGCCCCAGGTGTGTTTATGGAATACATGAATCGTATTTTCCACGAGCATTTGGATCGTTTTGTGGTTGTGTTTATTGATGATATCTTAATTTATTCTAAGTCTCGGGAGGAGCACGTGGAGCATTTGTGTATTGTTTTGCAGGTTTTGAAAGAAAGAAAGCTTTTTGCTAAATTGTCCAAGTGTGAGTTCTGGTTGTCGGAGGTGAGTTTTCTTGGGCACGTGATTTCAGGTAATGGTATTTCTGTGGATCCATCTAAAGTAGAATCAGTCATACAATGGGAGGCTCCGAGATCCATTACTGAAATTCGAAGCTTTTTGGGTTTGGCCGGATATTATCGAAGGTTCATTGAAGGTTTTTCTAAGCTAACACTTCCTTTGACCCAGTTGACTTGTAAAGGGCAAGCGTTCATTTGGGATATTCGGTGCGAGGAAAGTTTTAATAAGCTGAAGAGAAGATTGACGACAGCTCCGATTTTGATTTTGCCGAATCCTACTGAACCATTTGTGGTGTATTGTGATGCGTCTTTGATTGGGCTAGGTGGAGTGTTGATACAAGACGGTAAGGTCGTGGCTTATGCCTCGAGGCAGTTGAGAGTGCATGAGAAAAATTACCTTACTCATGATTTGGAATTAGCGGTTGTGGTATTTGTGTTGAAAATTTGGAGGCATTATCTCTATGGTGCAAGATTCGAAGTCTTTAGTGATCATAAAAGTTTGAAATATTTGTTTGATTAGAAAGAGTTAAATATGAGGCAGCGGAGATGGTTGGAATTTTTGAAGGACTACGACTTTGTCTTGAATTACCATCCTGGTAAAGCGAATGTGGTAGCCGATGCGTTGAGTCGGAAATCGTTACATATGTACGCTTTAATGGTTAAGGAGTGGGAGCTTTTGGAAGCTTTTAGGTACTTGAGTTTGGTGTGTGAGGTGACGTCCGACAGCGTGAGGCTGGGTATGCTAAAGGTTACTAATGATTTTCTGATGACTGTTAGTGAGAAATAGAAGCTGGATTTGAAATTTGTGGATTTGATGTTGGTTGGAGAAAAAGATGCGAATAGTGATTTTAAAGTGGATGTTAATGGTGTTTTGAGGTTCCGAGGTCGAATCTGTATTCCTGATGATGCGGAGTTGAAAAGGATGATTTTAGAGGAAGGACACCAGAGTAATTTGAGTATACATCCGAGAGCGAATAAGATGTACCAAGATTTGAAGAAGATTTTCTGGTGGTCTGGATTGAAGAGAGATGTGGCTCAGTTTGTTTATACATGTTTGACTTGTCAGAAATCAAAGGTAGAACATCTGAGGCCCAGTGGTTTGTTGCAACCGTTGGATATTCCTGAGTGGAAATGGGATAATATTTCTATGGATTTTGTGACAGGGTTGCCGAATACTCAGCGAGGGCATAATGCTATTTGGGTGGTGGTGGACAGACTGACTAAATCGGCGTACTTCATTCCGATTGACATCAGTTTTTCTTTGGAGAGGCTAGCTGAGATTTATATCAGTGTGATTGTGAAATTGCATGGTGTTCCGTTGAGCATTGTTTCTGATCGAGATCCTAGGTTTACCTCCAGATTTTGGGAAAGTTTGCAACAGGCTTTAGGATCTAAATTGAGGTTGAGTTCTGCTTATCATCCTTAAACGGATGGTGAGACCAAGAGAACGATTCAGTCGTTGGAGGACTTGTTGAGAGCTTGTGTTCTTGAACAAGGTGGTGCATGGGATAGTTATCTTGCGTTAGTGGAATTCACGTATAATAACAGTTTTCATTCTAGTATAGGAATGGCACCTTTTGAATTATTGTATGGACGAAGATGTCGAACACCTTTGTGTTGGCACGAATCTGGTGAGAGTTCGGTGGTTGGACCCGAATTGATTCAACAGACTACATACAAGGTGAAGCTTATTCGTGAGAAAATGAAGGCTTCTCAGAGTAGGCAAAAGAGTTATCATGATCGTAGAAGGAAGGATCTTGAGTTTCAAGAGGGTGATCATGTATTTTTGAGAGTTACACCGGTAACGGGTGTGGGTTGTGAATTGAAGTCGAAGAAACTTACTTCTCGGTTTATTGGTCCTTACCAGATATCTGCGAGAGTGGGTGCTGTGGCTTATAGGGTGGCGTTGCCGCCGAGTCTGTCGAATTTGCATGATGTGTTCCATGTTTCACAGCTTCGGAAGTATGTTCCGGATCCGTCGCATGTGATTCCGATGGATGAGGTAGAGGTAAGGGAGAACCTTACGGTTGAGGCATTACCAGTTAGGATTTTGGATTGCGAGTTGAAGAGATTAAGGGGCAAGGATATTGCACTTGTGAAGGTAGCGTGGGGAGGCGCTGCTGAGGGCAATTTGACTTGGGAGTTGGAAAGATGCGGGAGTCGTATCCAGAGTTGTTCGTCTCAGGTATATTTTCGAGGACGAAAATTTCTAAGTGGGGGAGAGTTGTAACGCCCCAGTTTTGTCCATTGTATTTAATCGATTCGTTTTGATTATTTTATTATTATATTATTTTATTTTCGACTTTTATTTGGAAATATGTTATTTTTCAATGTTGTGATATTTTATCGCGTTTTGGGAATGTTTGCGAGATATTTGAGCGGAGGGGTATTTTGGGCATTTCACCTTATTTTCCTTAAGTTAGTAAAATAGAAAATAGAAAGAGAGAAAAATAGAGAGAAAGAAAAAGAGATGAAGAAAAAGGGGAAGAAAAGAGAAAGAAAGGAGAAAGAGAGAAAAACTTGGAAAAATCTAGAAATCGAAACAACCGACTTTCCAAACACGATTAAATCGGGTAAGGGTGCGAAACTTGATTATTATATACTTGTGTATGATTATGTATGTATGTTTTTGGTTGATTTTGGATTGAAATTGGATTGTAGAGTAAAAACCATTATGTGTTGAAATTGTTAGAATTGATTCCGATTGTGTAAAAAATCATGTTTTGGTGTTCCTTATTGATGATACATGTTGAATATATGTTGTTAGGCAATCTATTGGCAATTTTATGATGTTTAGGTGAAATTGGATGAATTTTGGGGTGGGAAAACGCAGAAAAATTCTGGTTTTCCACTGCCCATACGCGTATCACCCAAGGCAATACGCGTATTGGTCAAGGCAATATGCGTATTGGTCAAGGCAATACGCATATGGCATTGAAGAAATGTGGGCAATACGCGTATGGAGCTTCATTTTCTCGGCCATCTGCCCATTTGCGTAATGGTACGCGTAAGGTTGAGGGCAATACGCGTATGAAGCAAAGCACTACGCGTATTGGATGTTTAATGGGAATTTTGGGAAAAATGGGTCTCTGCCCATACGCGTATGACCTGGGGCAATACGCGTATGGAATGGGCGAGGGAGCAGGGCAATACGCGTATGGCTCAGGGCAATACGCGTATGGCCAGGAAGATTTCAAAATGTGGTTTTTTTTCGGGATGTCTTTTCTGTTTTAGTCCGTAACTTGTTTTCCGATTATCCGTTTTTAACATTCTTGGTATCGTTGAATAGCTATTGAACTGTACTTTCTTATGATGATGGTTTTGAGATTGTTGCCCGATTTAATTATGTCGGAAATTTGGAATAGTGTCGTTTTGTCGACTTTTGTCGTTATAATTGTGTGTAATTGATGTGTATCATGCAATGTGCTGTTGATATGGATATGGTATGACTTATGTGCTGTTGTATGGTGTAAATGCATGTGTTTAGATGGTGTGATGATGGTTTGTGGCCGTATGGCAAATAAATGCATTGTTTTGGGCTTGAATTGCAAAGCATGATTAATGTTGAGTGAGATGATTGCATATATGTGTGCATTTGAATGTCATGAGTCATTGTATGCCAAGCATCATTATATGCATTCTTGAGATGTCGTGTGCCCTAGTGGGTGTGAGCGACGAATAGATTCCAGAGGGAATCCGCTATAACATCGTGTGCCTTATACAAAGAGGACCTAAAGCGATGATTATAGACGATCGTGTGCCTTATACAAAGAGGACCTAAAGCGATAGAATCGTGTGCCTTATACAAAAAGGACCTAAAGCGATCCATAAACGTCGTGTGCCTTAAAAAAAAAAGAGGACCTAAAGCGACAAGGAACATCGTTTGCCCGACGGGGAGTTACATTAAGTAACAAGCGATGGTTCCAATAGTTCCTGAGTGAACTAGTGTTGAGATGATGAATGGATGGTACCGCATATGCATTGCATAGAGTCGTTGTGTCGGTCTCTGTGCATTTGCATAAATCATGAATGGATTGATTTTATGTGGAATTGTGATTGGAATTGATGAGTTGAGATATGTATTGGGTTGTGTGGTACTTGGATTCTGTTATGCGTTGTGGTGAGAATATTTCACGTGTGTAATGTTGTGTTATTATATAATTATATGCAATTATATTATGATTGTGTTTCTCACCATTCTGCTGTTTTTAATGCTCTATGAGGCATTGCAGATTAGATTGCTGGAGGTCTTTTTGTGAAGCTTAGGTCTTCATTCTTTTGTCGGTCGGCTCTGATATGTGGCACCGGGTAGTTAGGGAGACCGTTGGTGATTTGTGTGTATATGTATATGTTTCTTTTGGGATTGTACATGTATGATTGTATTTGGCAGACAAACTTTTCATGATATATATATATATATATATATATATATATATATATATATATATATATATATGTGAGATTTCAGTACAGATTTTTCCGCTTTTATTCTGTATCTGAATTGTGGGTAGTAGGAAGTAAGTTCCTCTGTTAATTGCTACCTGATCGTTGCATATCTTTATGGGCAGGTTTATGTGTATTTTGTTTCAAATTGATGTGACCCCTCGGTCTATGCCATGAATGTTTTAAATATACTCCGATGAAATTTTGAATTTTATTTATCGCTTTAATAGCTTGGGGGTATAGATTGGGGGTGTTACACATGTCCCTCGTTTGTTCTTTACTTGTCTTAGTTGTTCTTGGTTCTTAGAACCTGGCAACTAGTAGTTCCACGAACTACAGACGCTCTAATTTCTCAATTTTCTCTTGAGAATACGTAGGCACAAGGCCCCGATCCATGGTGAGCACATTTTTCTTTTTTCACACTTTTCTTCTTTTACACCCTTTTCCCTTTTACATCGTAGTTTTGAACTACGATTGCTCTGACTTCCTATTAAGGATACATAGGCATAGGATTGCAATGATCCTAGCGAGCTACCTTTTTATTTTTCTTCCTTTTTTCTTTTTCCACCTTTTCTTTTTACTTTACCCATCCTTACCCTACCAAACAATTTTTAGCAAAACACAAATATTTCAAGAGGTTCCTGTAGAGTACTGCAGATGCTTAGGGTGCTGATATCTTCCTTTAGTATAACCAACCCCCGTACCATTGATCTCTCTTTGCTTAACTTTAAGCCTTGGTTGTTGCTTTGCATTTTACTTAGAGTTTTTGTTCGATATTTTCTCCCTTCCTTTGGATAAAATAAAAGTTCGGTGGTGGCATCTTATTATTGCGAGCCAAGCTAATCTCATAGCTTTGGTAACCGATTTTCACTGCGACAGAAAATGACGACTTCACTGGGGACCATTTGTTTAGTGGGTTGAGCCTAACTTGTTATATTTGTGTTGCTATTATTGTTTGTTATTGTTTATATACTTGTATATTTGTATATATCTGTTTTGCTTGGGCTTTTGCTGTGTGCAGGGTTGTGACCTTGAGTGGTGAGATAAGTCCTAACCCAGACTTGAGTGCACTTATGATAGGATGAGTGGTCGACCAGATACTTCGGTCACATTGGAGACGTTGGCCCCGCGTTGAGGGATTCATATAAATGCCCTCTCACTTGAGAGGGTCATGTATCCAATTCATTCAAACAAACCTGAACTCTTTGTACGTGCTCTCTTTCCTCTGATTCTTACTTTAGCATCGAAGTGCCTTGCAGGTACACCCCCTCCTCTCCTACAATCATCGTTACTACCCTACGCTGAAGGTCACGAAAATCCATTTTGATCATTCAAGATCATAAATCAATCAATCAAAGTAAACCAAACTGAGCCAAATCGGTTAGTTTATCTCGATTCTATTTTTGGAAAACATTATAAACAAAACCAAATCAAATCGATAAAAATATTATCGATTCAAAATTTTTTTTAATCAAAAATAGGTTAAAATTGAATCAATTATACCCTAGACTTTAATATTATATTAGAGTTTCATTAAATTTCCATTCCGTTTTTAACTCACTTTTTTTTGGGTCTCTTTCCTTTTCTTTCTTTTCATATTTTCTTAGAGCTTAATTGAAAAGTGATTTTTTTTTCACGCATATCTTAAAGCTAATACATGTGCACAATGCGCATAACCTTTATACAAGTCTAACTTGATTCCCAAAAATAAAAAACTCACCGACAAGCCAAACACAATTGCGGCAATTTGTCAACAATGAAAAAAACGCGGAAAGAAAACGGGCCATAGCAGAGTCATCTTCCAGGATTCTCTCTGCGACTTACCACTACTACCACCACTAGTTACTGTATCTACACAACACAAAACTCAGCGAGACAATAGATCAAACACATCATCATCACAATGCCTTTCAAAAAAACCCTCTCACTCTCCTTCCTCCTCCTCCTCGTTCTCATCTTCTTCTTCTTCACAACAAACTCCCCTCCCTCTCCCTCTCCATCCCTCTCCACCGCACGTAGATCACTCCTCACATCACCGTGCTCCTCCTCCAACCCTAACTCCAACGGAATCATCAACTACCACTGCATTTTCCCCCAAACTCCATCCCTCTCCATCACATCTCTCTCCATCCTCCTCATCCTCCATTTCTACATCCTCATCCAAACCGCACAACACCATTTCTCTATCGTAACCACCAAACTCGCCTCTCATCTCAATCTCTCCCCTAGCATGGCCGCCGTTACTCTTCTCGCTCTCGGTAACGGCTCTCCCGACGTTTTCTCGTCTCTCGCCGCTCTTCGCGCCGGTCAGTATCGTACCGGATTCGGCGCGATACTTTCCGCCGGAGCTTTTGTATCGGCGCTCGTTGTAGGCTTCGTCGCGATCTATGCGGCTCCGTTTCCTGTCGATCCGGCGCCGTTTGTTAGAGATGTTTTGTTTTACTTAACCGCTGCTATGTTTCTGTTTTACGTTTATCTTAGTGCGGAGATTTTTCTTTGGCAAGCGGTTGGATTCGTTGCGTTCTATCTCTTCTTTGTTGGTTTTGTGTTTTACATGGATTTAGGAATTGTGAATAGAAGAGAAAAGAGTTCGGTGGATCTCGAGGGACAGGTTGAAACGTATTACGATGAAAAATCGCTGGGATCTGGAGAAAAAGAGAAACACGCTTCTGGATTGAGTGGATCGTTTCGTTTGGTATGTTTCAAACTTTCAATTTACCTTGTGATGATTTGGCTTTGAATATAGATGTGATTTCATAGTTATTGGTATTTGATTATGCTATCGTCACTATAATAGTTTATGATTTGAATACATAATCATGATTTAATTCATTCCAATTCTGGCATAGTATTTACTTAACTGATTACTGTCATCTTGTATTGTTGTTTGATTACTTAAACTTCAAACCCTGGTTTGACTCCAATCAATTAAAAGTTGTTTTTGTCTTAGTTTGAAAAGTTTGCACTATGTTTTCGATTAGCTTTTGTGTTAGTTTGAAGATATCTAAACATAAACCACTTGCCTTCAAACTCGAAAACCAATTTAATTCAAAATCAGGTTTGTTAAATATTTTGCCCAAGCACATAATACTTATTAGTTTAACTTGGTTGCACTTGCTAAAATTGGTTACTCGTAAGATGTACAAGAATAAAAGTAAAAAACTTCCTTCAATAATCTTAAAACATTTTGTATTTTTTGAGAAAATAATAATGAAAAGACTGATGCTGGTCTAAACCAGATGCAGCAGCTGGTTATCCAGATTTAACCTTGAAACAAAGCACTTGGAGCTATTCATTTGATGCACACCTCTTACAAATGGTTAGAATTCAATTAGAAAGGCTGGTTTTGGAGAAATTGTAGTTTTCTGTTTGCATTTTTCTTTTCATCTTCGATGCAGTAAACTGGGAGCTTATTCATATTTGGAGCTGAAACATTTAATTGTTATTAGATGTAGTAGTAACTTTTTTTTCTTTTTCGTATGATGAGTTTTTGTGATGTTATATGTTTCTCAAGTTTTGGACAGGAAAACGTGTAGAGAATTTGATTTTGGAAAGCTTATGTTTGGTTTTTTAAATCCATTAACATGTTAATCCTTTTTCTTTTAATACCCAGAAATTGCGGGGGAGGTTGGCCAGTTGATCTTTTTGTTGGTAGACATTGAATCAAGTACAATTGGTAACTTTCCCCCCAAGTTTTTTATTTGATACGTCTAAGACATGTTAAACCAATTAGGCTGACCGCCGATGTATTGATGCTACTATGATTATTCCTCTGATTTGATGATAATTGATTATTTCCACACATTGTAGATGCCTCCTTGTTTAGTTCATTCAAAAATATTTCTTAAAACTTTTTAAAAAGCAATCCATGTTTCCTGTGTAAAAAAATAATACAGGCAATGCTATACATTACTTGAAAAAATTATCTGTTCTTTTATATCATTATTGACTTATTTTACTTGAGATTCTCCTGACATAGCCCATACTATGCTTACAGATTTCTAAAGCATGGGAGCTTCCTGTCTTGACTCTCTTAAGATTGACAATCCCTCAACCAGCACCATCACAATGGAGCAGATTTTATGCATCAGCCAATATTGCTCTTTGTCCACTAGCCCTCTTGTATGCATGCAACTCATTCATGCCACTGAATCATCCCATAGTTTTCCTCCTCCCTAATACTCTTTTCCCTCTATGGTCTGTAGTGCTCATGACAAGCTTCTCTCTTGCGTTTCTTCATTTTGTGTTGGAAAAAGAACCCCCAAAAACAGAACATTTGCCTGTGGTGGTTGTGGCATTTGTTATGAGTGTGTTTTGGATATCTGCCACAGCTGGAGAGCTGGTGAATTGCCTCGAAGCTTTAGGCACGCTTCTCAAACTGTCACCGGCATTCCTAGGTCTTACAGTGCTAGCATGGGGAAATTCGGTGGGGGATCTTGTTGCCGATGTTGCAGTTGCTAAAGCTGGTCATCCAGCAATGGCAATGGCAGGATGCTTTGCTGGACCGATGTTTAACATGCTTGTTGGTCTTGGAACTGCTTTGGTCATACAAACGACAAATATATATCCTAAAGCCTATGAACTTAATTTCAATGTGGGTATAGTGATTGCATTTGTGTTCCTGCTATTAAGCCTCATGGGGTCTCTTTTGGTAATCACTTGGTCTCGATTCCGAGTACCTAGGTTTTGGGGATTCTGTCTCGTGGGCCTCTATATTGCTTTTATGGCGTTGAGTATGGTAGTAGCCATTTTTTCAAGTTGATTACTTCTAGGAAGATTTAGATAGGCATGTTCAAAAAACCCAGTTCTCTTGAACCATATTTAAAAACCAATCTGGAACGCTTTACAAATACTAAACCATTTAAGAAGAAAACTGGCCTATTCAGTTTTCTGCTAAAAATTCAGTTCTATTCCCAGTTTGATACCTGGTTTCTCCTCTTCTCTCGTAGACTCTCATACTCGAAACTCAGATTCATAAATCACAGATGAACCCTAACCCCTAATTTGAAACCAATTCTCTTTGACTTCTTAATGTAATTCCTTAATAATCCAACTCATTGCTAGTGATTCCATTCACGCATTCTCAAATACTCCTGATTTTGTTTATTTGAGTTTGTCCTCAACTCAAATTCATTCATGCTCTAAGCTCTTTGATGGTGCTCTGTCTCTTGATTTCATTCATTCACGTGATATTCTCTTCATTCTCCGTCAAAGATTAAGGTATTTTTGTGTTGCTCATTTCTTTTGTTCATGCACTTTATGATTGGTATATACTAGAAATTATAATGATTTTGGGTGCTTTTGGTTGGTTCCTTGAAGCTTCCTTCCCTTGAAGCTCGATTCCTGACTGAAGCTTTTTCGTACACCTGAAGCTTTTTCTCATCAAAGTTCACACACCTGGAAGTCCTGAAGGTCATTTCCTACCGGTCTTTTCACACCCACTCTAATTTGTTGGTTTTCTTGCTTAACTATATTATTGTGTGAGTGTATAAATGATTAATGATTATGGTTGAATGATTCTCTCTATGCTTTCTGGATTTTCTTGCATATGTATGGATTGTGTTCTCATATTTGCTATGACACTAATGTGTTTTTGTGGTATTAAGACTGTGATAGGGTTTTGTGCTCTTAGATATGCTCAGCTTCCAGTTTCAATTATTTTGCGCAAGTTTGTTTTTTAAGATTAAAGTTTTATCCTAAATGTACTTGGCATAGAAGAATCATTCACTAGCATATATTGATGATACCTTGCTCTACCTGATATCAGTTGAAAAATATCAAATATAAGGTGTGCAAGAAGCAAACATCAGGACGTGGAAAATATTTATGGAATGGCAAAGATAATGATGACTTGTTGTCTTCATTTTCATATTTTTTAAAGATTTTATTCAATTTTATTGCTAATTATCTTTACTTTACTTGAACAAAAGAAAAAAATATTTTTCCTGAAGTTATTTTGTAGGAAAAGGTCATTAATGTCCATTGTATATTTCACCATGTTTGACAAAATGAATCGTCAAGAAGAGTTATAGGAAACAGAATTATTGCTGGGAGGGAGTAAAGCTATGATTCAGCTAAACGACCATATACATTCACTTTAAAGTCAGTGTACTGGCAAGGCAGTGGGTTTAGTACACACAAGATGTATTATGGCTGTAATAATAGTTTGGCTTATTCTTTGTGCCCGGATCTGTAAATAAGAACATGGCTACATATCTGTTATTTGTCATCTAGTAATACTTTTGTCCTCTTATTTATCTGTCTTGTTCAACAATACCAAATCCTTGTTTTCAATGATGAAGTGAATTTAAGATATTGAATGAATCATTTGGTAAAATATTTATTTGGGTTGACTCAATTTAATGTTTGCGTGGCAGGTATTACAATCTTGATGCTCACTATAAGCGTCAAATGTAAAAAGAGATGAAAAAGGTTTCAACTCAAGAAGGTTCAGGCAACAGAACAAACTCTTTTCGATTATGAAGAACATCGCAGGTATAGTTTTGGACATACTGCCTTTACTAATGTGACCTTTAATAAGTTTTCTTTTGGCAATCTGTTTTTCCTACCGACTTACGCCACACCTGTTAGTTGGCCTATTTTTTTATGGAGCAACAATGTTAAGAATTAGAAACACTTGTTAGATTTTTTTAATGACTTGTTTATTTACACACTTTGTCAACTGTATTTCATTACAAAAATCTGTTTATATTAAAGTTTTGAAGATTTCATTACAGTTGTGTCAGAATAAGACATTCTAAAATGTTGTCCAAGCAGAATGGAATCTATGTTACATGATATTCTTAACTTCCTTTTATTGCTCTCCTTAAGGAACTATGCTAAACATAACAAGTATTGTCTCTCTTGACCCAAATTGTTTCACCATTTCATAATAATTTTTCAATGTACCTGTAGAATTGTCTCTGTTGACCAAAATTGTTTCACCCTTTCAAGAAATGTTGGAAGTATGTGAAGAGCATGAGGAGTAGCAAAGGGTGGCTTTTGATGGCTCAACAGAAAGTGGAACTGAAAGTGTACACTGTATTTGATACCTGGAAATTTGTTGGAAGTAGGGTTGTACAAAAGTTCTGGTTATGAGGCCTAAACCCATAACCAGAGTCAGATTTGTTTTAAATATTAAGATTAAGTAATATGGTTACCAACCGATCCATTTCCAATTGGTTGGATATCCGCCTGTCATTTATTTTCCAATCCGGTTGTTATCCAGTTGTATGACTGTTATGCCTCTGTCTGCTATTAAAGTCATTCATTAGTCATGAGTCATACATAAATTCATGGAAGGATGGAATACCATTGTATATCCCAGAAATTTCTCTTTGGAATTAAGGTAGGAGAATTTATTGAACTAGACCTTGGAATGGTAAAAGATTCAGTGGTGTTCCAGATATGCAACCCGCCACAGGTTCAATTTAATTCAGTTTCGTTGAGAATGAAACATGAGGTTTACTACACGTTCTCAATTAGGAAACAATCCTTGTTTTCAAGACTCAATGTGAATTCATTAGGTGAACTGGTGGTTATATGGAATGCAGAAATTTGTGTCAAAGGAATTGTTTTTGTACTGGTTATGCTATTAGAGATTTTTAATGGAGGAAGTGTTGTTGATTTCTTGTTCCTACTGATTTTGGTCTTCAAGTTAAAAGTCTGGGTTGTGTGTAAAATTTGGTCTTGCAATCTGATTTTTAAACCGAGAAACAAGTTTTTTAATCCAGATTTAGAAATAGCTGATTTTAAACCAGGTTTGAGAGAATAACCAATTTAAAATTGTATTAGCTAAACTATTTGGATATGTAACTGTAATCAGAGTTATAACCTGTTATGTAATTGGTTTTGAACAAAAAAGTAAACTGAGTTATTAATCTTAATCTATTTAAGTGGTTTATAAATGGATATAGTTTGGCTTTTACCTCCTACCTGCACCTGTTCTTGTTTCATGTAGTCAAATGATGCAGTTCAAACTTGAACTCTTAATGCTGTCCATAACAACGTTACATTTACCACGTCTAATGAAACATTATCTAAAGAACATTTGGTTGTTTGTTTATTGTTCTGTGTGTGCGGCTTTGTTAAAATGGTAACTGTTTGTATTTGGCATGGTTTTGTGTGGACTGGTATTGTTTCATGTAATACATTTCTTCGCCACTTCCAAACAATTACCAAAGCTGAAGTGGTGGCAAAATAGTTAAATTGAATTGATTTGAAAAAGCTGAATAAACAATTTATAAGTTTGGGTTAAATAAGTTTTAGGTCCCTACAAATAGGTCAATTTTAAAGTTTGGTCCTTTAAAAAATTTTCTTCAAATTTTGGTTTTCTCAAAGTTTTCCGTCCCTAACTCTAATCTCTCCCGTTAGTTTTCACTAACGGAGGATGATGTGGCGTGCCATGTGTAACCATTCATTTGCATACGTGTTTTAATAATGCCACACTGTAATTTCTTTAAAAAAGAAAATGTTAATAGCGAAGGATACAAGCTTCTCCTACGTACAATTCATTCCACAAACTCTAATTCTAACCCTTTCTTTCCATACGAGCTTCTCATTCTTCTCCTGTGTATGATTCGTCGCTCCTGTACAAGCTCTCATTCAACTATGAGTTCTCCGTTCTCGTTCTATCACAAGAGCCATACATTTTGGAATAATAATTTAGGGTTTGATGTCGATTTAAGATTCTGATGCTTGATTCGATCATGATCCAATCCCGAATAGGGTTCTCATTCTGATGCTCTCATTCTGATGCTTGATCTCGGTTTAGATTCGATTGGGGTTTGTGAGTGCCTATTCATCTATTCACGGTCAACAAATGTCCTGATTCAATTTTTTATTGTCTTGTTTATAAATGTTTGTGTGTTTTGTAGATATATGGATTCTCATGGGCTGTATTGGTTGGATTTGTCTTGATATTTAAGGTTTGAATTTTTCCTGATAATTTTACATTTTTGTATTTTGTTTTTCATGTAGAGCATTTCTTCCATTTGTTTATTTCCGACACCAGCTATCTTAATTATCTTCCCTTTTTTTTGCTTCATAACACGGCCATTTCCTTAGCAAGCAAGTTGGATAACTGTTAGCACACAACAAATAATTATTAGCAAGCTAGTTTCCTTGTATTTTTGGCATCCTTGAATTGGAAAAAGTGGAAATTCCGTCTACTAAAGAACACAATGGTTGCAACTTCTCTTAGAGTTGGATTATAACTAGTTGGAGGGTGAAGAAACTAAGGCCCTGTTCTTGCTTTCTGCTGTATTCAGTTATAACTGCAAATTAAGTTGCAAATCTTCCTTCCTTGTGTTCTTTAACTTTGCAACATTTGGGAACACTTGATAATTTTCTCTCATATGAGATGACATCTTCAAATTGTGGCTGTTTTTCCGTCCTCAATGCAGAAGACTTATCATAATTGTTAGGATAAGACATGCCTTTCTTTGATACATGATCTATGTCTCTCTTTCTCTAATTGTGTGAGACTGACTAATTTTTTCACACTCTTGTGTGAAATAAAGTTGAATGGTAGAAGTCCCCTCTTCAACATGAGTCTGTATTTTCAATAGCCTAACAATGAAAAATTCCTCTTCCTACTACATTGAGTTGGGGATGTTATAAGCAATTTCATTGCTATTTAAATTTCAATTCACTTATAATCATTATATAATGTTGGTTCCTTTTTTGTTTTTGGGGCTAAGTTATTAGAATAATGAGACTTGATAAGATTATGATCAAAATATGGACATGTAATTGACTACCTGATATGGTTTTTGCTGCTTTACTTAGTTGATATGAATATAGAAGATGATTTAAAACCTATCTTCGGTGCATCAATTATTTTCATAACCAAAGGGAATTGAGTTTATTCAAATTGCTGCTGATCATTTTCACATGGCATTTTTCAGGTATATGAATTTGTTGAGAATAAAGATGGTGACAAACCCACTGCCTGGTTTTGTTGGAACATCAAGGTCAGTTAATATAATTTGTCTTCTTCGCAATCCATGCTTGGTTAGTCAACGAGTAAGTCTTTTTAACTCACTTTATCATAAATCACAGGCTATCTTCTGCATTGGCATCCTTTATTAATCGCCTTCACTGGAAGCAAGATATTTTTCTTTTTCTGGAGGTTTGTTTCCCCATATCTATTTTGCAGTTCATTGAAGATACGTATATGTCATTAGAGTATTTCTAATTCACAGTTCTAGTGGCTTGTGACTTTTATCAGTTATATGTTTTTTAACAAATAGAAAGTAATGGATCGGTTTATCCGTTAATAACTGCATTTGAGAGTAGCTCTTGAGGTTGACATTCAATCTCTCTAAACAGCCAGAAAGTCCACAAACAACCAATATCCAAGATACCTTTATGAATCTGTCCTCTAATGCATATACAGATTTTGTTTTCCAAGCAGCAGTTCCAAAGGTATTCCCAGTCTTCTGCTGTTGTGATTTCTAGTTTCTACATGTGCTGTTAAGATCATCACCATAGGATAATTTAACATATAATTCTGATCTACTGCTTTTAATAGATCATGATATTTATCATCTTTAATGGTTAGGCACACAAGTATGACCTGTTAAAGATGATGACTTAAAAGCTACTACTGAATTAGATCTTGCTGGGAGAGGAAGACGAGGTAAGTGTAGCTGCAATGTTCAAGGTTCTGTTGACTGTGTCAGATTTTATATTGTTGAAAACAGGATGAAACTAAAGCTTGAAATAGGAGATTTGTGCAGTAGCAGAGAAAGCGAGAATTGAGATATGAAATCAGAGAGAGGAGGATGAAAATTTATGAGGGATTTGTTAACTAAATAATGGAATGATGTTGAGTCAATTAGAGATTATTTATGTTATTAAGTTGCCATGTATTTAGTTTATAGTTAGTGAAGTTAGATGCTCTATTAAAGATTGAATTAATTTGACCATATATTTTCAACTCTGATATTGTTTTAATAGTGTATTCACATCACTTGGTATTATGTTTTTGCAACCTTGGGGTTTATAATGCCACTTTGTCTTTCTTCATTTGGCTTTCTAATTTTTAGGTACTGTTTAATTAACTAATCACTGCTTACTACAAATCAATTTACATATTGTTAGTGTTAGGATAAACTTGACTCATACATGTTACAAAAATGGTGTGTTTAAATTAGCTAGAGATTAGCTAGGAATTAGTTAGGAAGTAGCTGCAGATTAGCTACCATTTCTGGGTTCAAATATGATATTAATATATAAAAAATTAAAATTGAAACAATTGTCACGTGGCATACATGTCAACAATTTTTTCCACGTTGACATTGCCATATGTAAGCCACGTCATCAAAAAATTTCCACATGGCATGCCACATAAGCCACCGTTAGTGGAAACTAACGGGGGGGACTAAAGTTAGGGACGTAAAACTTTCAGAGGACCATTGTTTGAAAGAAAATTTTGAAAAGACCAAACTTGAAAGTTGAGATATTTGTAGGGACCTTATACATATTTAACCCTATAAGTTTTCTTTTGGTTTAATTACTTAAACAATGCACGCACAAAGATTTAGATTTATGTTCATAACCTAAAACATCTAGAATCATCTCATTTTAGTACCAATGCATAAAAAATAAATTTGGTAGTCTCAAATATGAGAAGTACTAGTACTTAGATATTGTTACTCTGATTCCATTACTAGTACTTAGATTTTGTTACTCTAATTCCTATGGTATTGAAATGAGATGATTCTATGTATGCATTAAGTGTTTAAAGCGGCAAGGTTTTTAAGAAAATGGGCATTTAACATGCTCAAGAATTAGGGTTTTTGTTTTTGAAATCACACTCAGATACGTGGTTTTTGTTTGTTCTTTCTAGATAACATGGTCAAGGATCAGTCTGTTCTTTCTGATTGGCACTTTGTGGGAACGCTTTCGAATATTTTGTTCTTGGTGTGTTTGGTTTTCTTCAGTTGGTGATTTTTGTTCTTTGTTCCTTTATATGGATATGGACGTGTTTGGTATAATCACTTATTTTAGGGATAAATATACTCCACCCCCTACCAAAGTAGGGGGATTTGCTTTTGCCCCCTTGAAGTTTTTATTTATTGATCCCCCTAAACAAATCAAGATTTCATTTCCCCACACCCCTGATGCTGACTGTTCCATGGAATCTTCCTATGTGGCATGGAATGCATGGTTGAGTTGGAATTATTTATGTCACGTCATTTAATCCATATACATTATTTTGAGATACATTATTTTTTTTTTCGTTTTGTTTTTTAAATATTATATATTAATTTTTTATTATGAATTATAAATTTGATGTTTAATTATATATTTTTTTAATTTTTGTTTTGTTTTTAAATTAAGAAATATATTATACAAAATATATATTAAATACATTGGGCTCATGGTCCATATACCTAGAGCCCAATTCTATTAGGTTGCTGTGTGTTTGATATATAAACACTAATATTCTTATTAAAAAGCTCAATGTGGGACTTCACATAGGAAAAAACACAAGTGAGTTTGATTTTGAAACTACCATGCTCAGAACCAACAGTACACCCACTTCTACAATTGCAACAGCCTAGTCCAGCAAACAAGCTAAGACGAATGATCTACTGGGTGACTTTCAGATCAAATTGGTTAAAGTTTTTGAACGTGATAACATTCTGAGAGGCATTTTAATTGAGGTAACATTTTAATTCTTGTTTCTTTGTATGTATTCTTGTTAGGTTAGACTAAATTGACTTCAAAAGCTTATATGTAATGCACCTTATATACCATCATCGAATCAAGAAAAGCAACAGTATTATGCACACAACATCATCAAAGTCACATGGTGTAAGCCTTTTAATTTTAAATGTTTAATTATTGCCTGCAAAGGTGAAACATCAATTGCTTGTTCTGCCTCATGCAAAGGTGTAACATTCTGTAAAAACCATCGTATGCAACTGAGTACAAAAACAATATATTTCTTGCTTATTTCATCTATCATTTAAGAAACAATTCATTAGCCTTTCTCTTAATTAATATTAGTATACAAATTATTGGGGTTAATGTGCTTGTTATTAGTATTTTGTCTATGCTTATGTGATGCAAAATTTTACCTGATTAGGAGAGACAGTTGGTTTTTATAGATGCATCTGGTGATGATCTTCCCAAAGTTCTGCGTCTCCTGCGTGGATTGAGAGAATAAGTTATGTTGAAATTATGTTGTTGAGTTGACTATTATAGAGATTAACATCATTATATAGTAATATGTTAGAGTTTTATAATCATTGAGTTGACTAGAAAGAGAAGAGAAAGACATTTGGTTAGAGAAATTGAAATTATGTTTCTGGAGTTAGGAACTTTACTGTTAGGAGAGAACAAGTTATGTTGATGTTAGAAAACAAATAAGTTCCACATCGAAAGTATTGAACATGCTAGTAGTATTTATATATCAAACACACACAAACCAATTTGAAATGAAAATAGACTAAAATGGAAAGGAATGTCAAATGCTTTGTGTGTATATAACTTTGCCCGTTTAAAATAATTTTTATATGTGAAATTTGGCAGGGGGTGACGTATATTTATCCCTTTATTTTATTATTTCCTCTTTCTTCGGTAGTGTGTGAAATTTGTGTAGTGGTATAACTTTATATTCAATTCAATGTGTTGATCGTGCTTACGCTATATTGTGTATTGATAAATTGTGCTAAAAATTGGTGAATGCAAAATTTATGCATTGTTTTAGTTAGTAACTTGTTATAGTTTTGATTTGAAACCAAGGGAAAATAAGTACTGGACCAATGCTTTTGTTATTTGCAATTGTCATTTAGATGTGATGGAGAATTCAATATTTAATTTGTTATTTAATGGCTTATTATTTGCAGATTTTGGTAGAAATATGCTTACAAAGTTGTATCCGATCAGATGAAAAATACAAGGTATTTAAGCACACTTCAATTATATTCACAACCCTTTCAGTATGTTAATATTCACAGAAGAAGAAGATTTGCCAACGAAAATGATGAAGATGGAAACAGAATCCATTGAAGAAGAAGAAGATGTAAACAAGTTTGTTACAGAAAACAGTTAGAAAATTGTAACTGTGAAAAATGATTCTTATTCAATATTGAAGTTGGTATGTACAATATATATCTTATCTATACAAGAAATGAATGGCTATAAAGTAATCTAAATATTACACGTGTCATTCATCTATACACCATAATAGAAAAGCTATATGTATGCTAATATCCCCCCTCAAGTTGGGCAGTGGATATTACAAACTCCCAACTTGTCTAAATTGTTATTCAATGAAGGAGAGTGTAGAGGCTTGGTAAAAATGTCAGCTAACTGGTCATGAGTAGAAATAGGAAGTAAGTGGATAAGCTTGGAGTTGATCTTTTCACAAACCACATGTCAATCGATCTCAATGTGTTTACTACGCTCATGAAAAGTGGGGTTATGAGCCAAGTAAATAGCAGGCTTGCTATCACAAAAGACAGATGCAGGTTGAGCAAATTGAACAAGAAGATCATGAAATAGAAAATTTAACCATTGAAGTTCACAAGTAATAGAAGCCAAAGCACGATACTCTGCCTCAGTGGATGATCTAGATACTGTATGTTGCTTCTTAGATTTCCAACATAAAAGAGAGGATCCTAACATAACACAATATCCAGTGACAGATTTCCTTGTATCAGGACACCTAGCCCAATCAGAATCAGCAAAACCAAAGAGTTGCAGTTTGCTAGAAGAGGAGAAAAGGATGCCTTTTGCAGGAACAGATTTCAGATACCTAAGAATCTGAGTGGCAGCTTGGAAATGAGGAACACGAGGCTTAGAGACATATTGGCTCAAGTGTTGAACTGCAAAAGAAATATCTGGTCTTGAATTAGTAAGATATATCAACCTGCCAATTAACCTTCTATAAGAAGAAGGATCATCCAAAAGTGAGCCTTCATCAAGAGTAAGTTTGGAAGCAGGATTGAAAGGAATTGTAGTTGGTTTAGCAGCAAGGAGACCAGCATCCTCCAAAAGTTCAAGGGTGTACTTCCTTTGATTGAGAAAGATACCAGTGGAGGATTTGGCAATCTCAAACCCTAAGAAGTAACGCAACTGGCCAAGATCTTTAATTCTGAACTGTTGATCCAGAAGATGCTTGACTTGTTTAATCTCAGTCATAGAATTACCTGCCAAAACCACATCATCTACATAGACAAGTAATGCTGTAAATTCATGTTTGACCTTTTTAACATAAAGAGAGTGGTCAGCCTGAGATTGAGTATATCCAAGAGAGAAAAGAAAGGAGGATAGCTTGGAATACCATTGTCTGCTAGCCTGTTTTAAGCCATAAAGAGACTTGTGAAGCTTACAAACCTTGGATTCACCATAACCAGTCACACCAGGAGGAAGGGTCATATAAACTTCTTCATGTAAATCACCATGAAGAAAAGCATTGTTAACATCTAGTTGCTCTAAGTGCCACCCTTTAATGGCAACTAATGATAAGAGGACTCTAACTGTAGTAATCTTAGCTACAGGAGAAAAAGTGTCAAAATAGTCAATGCCCTCCATTTGTGTATAACCCTTTGCCACTAACCTAGCTTTGTATCTCTCAATAGAACCATCAGCTTTGTGTTTAATCTTGTAAGCCCATCTGCAACCAATGGGAGTTTTATCATGAGGTAAATCAACCACATCCCAAGTGTGGTTTTCTTCAAGAGCAAGCAACTCTGCATCCATGGCCTTTCTCCAACAGTCATGTTTGTTGGCCTGGTTAAAGGTTTTGGGTTCAATTTGAGAGGATAAAGATAGGCAATAATGTTTGTATGAAGGAGAACAATTATCATAGGATAAAATAGATGATAAAGGGTAAGGTACTGCAGAAGAGTTAGGTGTATTTGAGGAAGAACTATGTGTAGTATGATAGCAGTGGTAATCTGCCAAATAGCTAGGAGGGTGAGATACTCTATTAGAGTGTCTAGGATTATTAATGACAGAAGTATTATCTGTAGCAGAGGTAGGGTTAGGCTCAGGGGTAGGTGTGAGACCATTGAGTTGTTCAATGGGTAGAGATAAAGGAGCAGATGAAGTACTTAAAGGAGTGTTGGTAAGTACATTTTGATTATGACTAGAAATATGAGGGCTGGATATAGTACCAGGTCTGTTTAAGCTAAGTGGAGGGTCAGGGCTGGAAAGTTGATGTAAGTCATTAATGACAGGCTGTAGAGGTGAATTGGTATGCTCTGTAGAGAGGGAATTAGGAGAGGGATTTGGTACTTGGTTTGAGTCATCTGGATCATCATATAAAGTAAATGGCATAGGGATAGAAGTATTGGGAACAGGGGTCTCATGAGTTTTAAAGGGAAATTGTGTTTCATAAAAAACCACATGTCTAGAAACAAACAGATTATGATTATTTAAATCATATAGAATATAGCCTTTAGTGCCTTCCTTAAAGCCAAGAAAAATGGCCTTTCTAGCTTTAGGTGCAAATTTTGTTCTATGAGCATGTAAAGTGGTGGCAAAACTCAAACAGCCAAACACTTTTAAATGAATAAGAATAGGTGGTTGTTGGTATAGCAATTCATAAGGACTTTTGAATTTTAAAAGAGGTGTAGGTAGTCTATTAATAAGGTGTGTAGCATGTTGTATGCAAAAATTCCACATGTTCAATGGGATAGATGAATGAAAGAAAAGAGTTCTAGCTACATTCAAAATATGTTGATGCTTTCTCTCTACCACCCCATTTTGTTGGGGTGTTTCAACACAAGACTTTTGGTGAACTATGCCTTTAGATAAAAGAAATTCATTGAGGGCAATAAACTCAGTTCCATTGTCAGACCTTAGGCATTTTAAGGAAGTTTTGAACTGATTTTCAATATGAGCTACAAACTGTATTAGGCTATTCTTAGTTTGATCTTTGGTTTTAATAAATATGGTCCAAGTATATCTAGTATAATCATCAACCAAAGTCAGAAAATATTTATGTCCTAAAATGGATGTAGTAGAAAAAGGTCCCCATAAATCAGCATGCAAAATTTCAAAAGGAACAGTAGACACAGTTATGCTATTTGGAAAAGGTAATTTCTTTTGTCTACCAAAATGGCAAGAATCACAAGGTTTATTATTTTGTGTATAAGGAATAAAAGGAAAGGCTTTGGAAATACATTTCAAACCATCATTAGAAATGTGGCCTAGTCTTAAATGCCAAAGATTACAAGAAGATAGAGTATTGGAATGAAGAGCTTGAGATGGAGGAGTAACATCAAGTACATATAGTCCTCTTTGGAGATTAGCTATACCAATCACTTTCTTGGAATGGTTATGCAGAATTTTACAAGAATTGGCAGTAAAATTAACATGACAGTCATTGCTATGTACAAGTTTAGCAATAAAAAGGAGGTTAACATGAAAAGTAGGAATGTACAAAACATTATGAAGAGTTAAAACATGGGAAATAACTATGCTATCAGATATTGAGGCAACTACTTGGGAACCATCAGGTAGGCTAACATATACAGGAACTATGGTTTTATGTGAGTTAAAAGAGCCTAAGTTATAAGAAATATGGTCTGTTGCACCAGTATCAAAGATCCATAGATTAGGATTCTTACCATGATCATTTGAAGAATGAGAATTCAAAACAAAAGGTGAAGTGGAAATAGAGTTGGCTTGAGGTGTTGGGTTAGACTGTTGAATTAAAGCCAGAATGATGTTGCTCTTGTGTAAAACCAAAACTTGGTTGTGAATCATCAGAACCTGCATGAACAGAAGCAACAGCAGACTGATTTGATGAATTGGAATTTTGAGGTTTACCTTTACCTTTAAATCCAGGTGGGTATCCATGCTTGAGGAAACAAGTCTCTACTGTATGATTAGTTCTACCACAGTGAGTGCATACACGATTATGTCCTCGAGCACCACCTTGTGACTTGTGCTTGAAAGGTGTCTGACCAGTCTTGCTATTAGATTGACCTGCAGAAGTGGTAGCTTGAAAAGCAGTGGCCTCTTCATTTGATGTAGTAGCAGGCACAACAATAGAACCTGCATAATTCATTTCTCTTTCCTGTTGAATTACAAGTGAAAAGGCCTTGTCTATAGTAGAAAGTGGCTGCATCATCATGATTTGGGATTTTGAATGTGTGAACTTTTCATTCAAACCCTTGAGAAATCTGATAACATAATCCTGCTCACGATATTTACGGATCGAGTCAACGGCACCACATGAACATGGAATAGTGCAAGAACAAGCTGGGATTGGTCTGTAGTTCTCTAATTCATCCCACATCATCTTCAACTGAGTAAAATAGTTGGAAACATCCAAAGAAACTTGACGAAACTTATACAAATCTTCTTGAATATCGGAAATGTGGAAAATATCACCTTGAGAGAAGCGAAGCTGTAAGTTCTTCCATACTCCAGCTGCACTTTCAATCCACAATACAGATTTAGCAATGGAATCAGAAAGGGAACGATGAATCCATGCCAAGACCATTGTGTTACAACGAATCCAAGGAGCATACAAAGGATCTGAAACGGGAGGCTTCTTGAGAGTTCCATTAATGAATTTGTCTTTGTTCTTGGAGATTAATGCAATATGCATCGATCTTGCCCAAGTGTGATAATTTTTGTCATCGAGAGGAGGTGAAACAAGAACAAGTGAAGGATTTTCATTCGGATGTAGGTAATACGGATTCGAGGAATTTGTGGAAAAATCGGTGAAGCTCTGGTTAGCCATAAGAACGGGATAAAAGGAACAAGAAAGAACAAGAAATCGGTGAACCTATTGCAATCAATTGAAGAAGATGAAGTAATTGATTGAACGGAGGAAGAGAAACAATGGCTACTAGAGCATATGAAGCTCTGATACCATGTCAATATTCACAGAAGAAGAAGATTTGCCAACGAAAATGAGGAAGATGAAAACAGAATCCATTGAAGAAGAAGAAGATGTACACATGTTTGTTACAGAAAACAGTTAGAAAATTGTAACTGTAAAAAATGATTCTTATTCAATATTGAAGTTGGTATGTACAATATATATCTTATCTATACAAGAAATGAATGGTTATAAGTAATCTAAATATTACACGTGTCACTCATCTATACACCATAATAGAAAAGCTATATGTATGTCTTTTTATAGGAACGAGACCATAAAGACACTTCATAAATTAAGGAGGGATCAAGAAATAAAATTAACATAAAATTATGCGAATCCTTCAAATGTCAATATTAAAGCTTTGTGGGATCTAATGATGATTGTTGATCTTTACTTATCATGTTTGGATGTTTATACTTCGTAAAAGCTACGAGTTGTTTCCATACATTATCATCCATAAGCCAACCTGTATAACTTATGTAAATAAGTTTAAAAAAAATTATGGACATGTCATAAGTTAGAGTTTATAGTAGATACGCTCAAAGAAGCGAATTAAAACAAACCGTTTGTTTGATTTTCCATGGTGTATAATCAGGTTCTTATGCTTATGAATGCAGACAAATTATGGAGACATTGAATTTGGTTTCTATCCAGTTGTTGACCACATTTTTAAGCTTGTGAGACTTGGAGGCTATAACACCAAACATTTCTTTCGGGTATTGTTCTTTTGGAAATAAATACAAAGCAAGTGAATGTTGCAAATGGAAGATCTGCAGTGCAAGTGAATGGTTTTGGTTAATTCAATGCTCAGGTGGATTAGGGATTTGTAGCCCATTGTTAGTTCCATTCTGTACAATCCATTAAGTTGCATATATGGTTTTACAATCCTTTGTTAGTTCCATTTTGTACTAGATTTAGCTTTTCTTCAAATATTCAGTTCTATGCTTGAATGTAAAATCAACATATTTCCAGCTAATAAATGCTTAATTTTGACGTGAATGTGATGTTCTTGCTTTGATTATGCATCAAAACTGATTATGAAGAGTTATATTTTTTATACACATTATAAACGATTTGCGGAGGTTTTTAACCTCCAAAAACAAAACCGGTACAGTTTAAGTTAATTTTTTAATACATCGAGAGAAGTTAACCATTTTTCACAAAATTTAATGGAAATGACCAATTCGACTAACCAAAGTGTTTTTAAGGGATTAACATGTAACATTTTTTTAATTAAGGAACTAAAGTGAAACATTATATTAAGTTAAGAGATTTTGTGACTATTATATCTTTTTAGATATTATTACGGATGACATTGGCTATCCATGGGCATGAGTATTAATTTTCTGCTACCTGTTTAGTTGGATAAATAAGATATTCGTGTTCACCTCATATTCAAGAGAGTATTGAAGACAAGTATCCGTAAATTTTGAGATATCTACAAATATTTACATATATTTATTGATATTATTATTTAAATTATATATATATTTTAAAATTATAACTAACTAAATTTTTTTAACCTCTTTTAAAGATATATAAAAATAATTTCAAATTTACCATAAAATAGTAATAATAATACAAAAAATAAAGGGTTAAATTTATTTTTGGTCCTTTTAAATATCTCAAATTTCGTTTTAAGTCCCTCAAAATATTTCCTTCAAAGAATGTTCCTTCTAAAATTTTTCATCAACACTTTTGGTCTCTAATACTAAAATCGTCGCTAATTCAGTCGCTAAGTAATAAACCGTCGGTAAAACAGTTGTTAATTTTGTCGTTAAGTTGTAAAAGTCGTCGCTAAGTTAAAGGAGAGACCAAAAGTGTGGATGAAAATTTTTAGGAGGACCATTATTTGAAGAAAATATTTTGAGGGACTAAAAATAAAATTTGACATATTTAGGAGGAGCACAAACATATTTAACCCAAAAATAAATAACATTCATTTTATTCCTTCTTTTACCATATAATTATACTATATATAATAATAATAATAATAATAATAATAATAATAATAATAATAATAATAATAATAATAATAATAACAATAATAATAAATTAATAATAATAATAATAATAATAACAGTTTCATATTCAATATAGTAATAATAGTAATAATAATAATAGCAATAGTTTTATATTCAACAAATTAATAATAATAATTTTAGATTCAAAAAAATAATATTTAAATAATTAATTTTCATAATTATTAACGAATTCATACTCACGGGTACAAGTACCATCAAATTTGTATTCGTACCTTTGAATTAACAGGTAATTAAATACTCATTAATTTTACCCATGAATATCGAATAAATCATGAGATCCGTATTTGTGACGAGTTTTATCTTGTGAATATCCACAAGAATGGCTTTTTTTTTATCATCCCAATCTATTATCATTATTTGTTATTTTATAATTTATTTTAATTACTTTTCTTTTAATATTTTTTTAGGCACAATAATAATCTATTTATTTTTAGCCAATATACAAAATTAATCTCCTTATTGTAAATTTAAATAATTTTACTCTCTTTTTTATATTTTTCCATTAAAAATATACATATTTTTTTTATAATGTGTCATTTCTATTATTGACATGTCACATTAATGAAAGATTCTCATATGATAACTGACATGTCATAAAAATAGACACATCATTAGTTTTATTAAAAAACGTGAGAGAAAAGAATTATTTAAATTTGAATCATATAAATTAGGTTAGAAAATAAATCAAGAATAGGAAGACTAAGTCTATAATTAAATTTATTTTTAATTATGTTCAAATGATTGATTTTATCCGTAAATATCGAAATGTGTAAAAAATTATTTTCATTCATAATTAATAATTTTATTATTTTTGTTTTCACTTGTCTATTATTGTTGACATTGTTATATTAAGTCATTTGGTATTTGATCTTATCGGGATCAGGAGAATAATCAGTGGTCAGCAACACGTCGTGAGCTCCGAATTCACCAGTGGTGGAGAAGAGGAGGGGGTGTACCTGCAAGATACTCCGATGCCAAAGTAAGGTTCAGAGTGAAAGAGAGAGAGTGCGAGTACAGAAAGTGAGTATGAATTAGAATACATGGCCCTCATGTGGAGGAGGGTAATTATAATGTGCCCCCAGCGATGGGCCAACGGTCATCTGTTGTAGGCTGGATATTTAGGCCCATTACAGATGACTGCCAGGATCCTACGTGGGAGTAAAGAAGACCAGCATGTGGTCTTCGTCCTGGGTCAACTGCCCCGCGAATGACGGGTTCAGTTGGTGACGTGTCTCCGCATGGGGGAGTACGTGGAGAACATGGGGAAGACGTGTGAGGGACGTTTCCTCCCGAGGAGATGGTGGATTGGGCTTCTGTGTTGGGCCCTCCCTGACGTGGAGGTGGGTTGGGTCGTGTCCGATGGTGGCTCAGCCCCTGACCCAGTCCAGAACAGGAGCCCCGGAAGTCGTTGCTCTGAAGCATAGGAGTAATGACTTATAGTCAATTCTTATGTCGAAGAGGGGCCCCGGAAGTTTTATAATCATTGATTTGACTAGAAAGAGAAGAGAAAGAGAGTTGGTTAGAGAAATTGAAATTATGTTTCTGGAGTTAGGAACTTTACTGTTAGGAGAGAACAAGTTATGTTGATGTTAGGAACGAATAAAAATAATTAATTTCATAAAAAAGATTTAAGAAAAAGTAATACAGTCAGCATAAATTAATCCAGCCTCAACAGGGAGAGTGAAATTAGAATTTTGTAGCGTAAGCACGGTCAACACATTGAATTGAATATAAAGTTATACCACTACACATTTAAAATTAAAAGGCTATATTGTGTATTGATAAATTGTGCTAAAAATTGGTGAATGCAAAATTTATGCATTGTTTTAGTTAGTAACTTGGTATAGTTTTGATTTGAAACCAAGGGAAAATAAGTACTGGACCAATGCTTTTGTTATATGCAATTGTCATTTGGATGTGATGGAGAATTCAATATTTAATTTGTTATTTAATGGCTTGTTATTTGCAGATTTGGGTAGAAATATGCTTACAAAGCTGTATCCGATCAGATGAAAAATACAAGGTATTTAAGCACACTTCAATTATATTCACAACCTTTTCAGTCTTTTTATAGGAACTAGTCCATAAAGACACTTCATAAATTAAGGAGGGATCAAGAAATAAAATTAACATAAAATTATGTGAATCTTTCAGATGTCAATATTAAAGCTTTGTGGGATCTAATGATGATTGTTGATCTTTACTTATCATGTTTGGATGTTTATACTTCATAAAAGCTATGAGTTGTTTCCATACATTATCATCCATAAGCCAACCTGTATAACTTATGTAAATAAGTTTAAAAAAACTTATGGACATGTCATAAGTTAGAGTTTATAGTAGATAAGCTCAAAGAAGCGAATTAAAACAGACCGTTTGTTTGATTTTCCATGGTGTATAATCAAATTCTTGTGCGTGTGAATGCAAACAAATTATGGAGACATTGAATTTAGTTTCTATCCAACTGTTGACCACATTTTTAAGCTTGTGAGACTTGGAGGCTATAACACCAAACATTTCTTTCGGGTATTGTTCTTTTGGAAATAAATACAAAGCAAGTGAATGTTGTAAATGGAAGATCTGCAGTGCAAGTGAATGGTTTTGGTTAATTCAATGCTCATGTGGATAAGGGATTTGTAGCCCATTGTTAGTTCCATTCTGTACAATCCATTAAGTTGCATATATGGTTTTACAATCCTTTGTTGGTTCCATTCTGTACTAGATTTAGCTTTTATTCAAATATTCAATCCTATGCTTGAATGTAAAATCAACATATTTCCAGCTACTAGATGCTTAGTTTTGACATGAATGTAAAACTGATTATGAAGAGTTATATTTTTTATACACATTATAAACGATTTGCGGAAGTTTTTAACCTCCAAAAACAAAACCAGTACAGTTTAAGTAAATTTTTTAATATATATGCTGACCGAGATTTGTACCAAGTGCGTTGCTGTCATACCACGTCGAGAGAAGTTAACCATTTTTCACAAAATTTAATGGAAATGACCAATTCGACTAACCAAAGTGTTTTTAAGGGATTAACATGTAACATTTTTTTAGTTAAGGAACTAAAGTGAAACATTAAATTAAGTTAAGAGATTTCGTGACTAATTATATCTTTTATATATTATTACGGATGACATTGGCTATCCATGGGCATGAGTATTAATTTTCTGCTACCTGTTTAGTTGGATAAATAAGATATTTGTGTTCATCTCGTATTCAAGAGAGTATTATCCGTAAATTTTGAGATATCCACAAATATTTACATATATTTATTGATATTATTATTTAAATTATATATATATTTTTAAAATTATAACTAACTAAATTTTTTTAACCTCTTTTAAAGATATATAAAAGTAATTTCAAATTTACCATAAAATAGTAATAATAATACAAAAAAATAAAGGGTTAAATATATTTTTTGTTCTTCTAAATATCTCAAATTTCGTTTTAAGTCCCTCAAAATATTTCCTTCAAAGAATGTTCCTCCTAAAATTTTTCATCAACACTTTTGGTCCCTAATACTAAAATCGTCGCTAATTCAGTCGCTAAGTAATAAATCGTCGGTAAAACAGTTGTTAATTCTGTCGTTAAGTTGTAAAAGTCGTCGCTAAGTTATAGGAGAGATCAAAAGTGTGGATGAAAATTTTTAGGAGGACCATTATTTGAAAAAAATATTTTGAGGGACTAAAAACAAAATTTGAGATATTTAAGAGGACCACAAACATATTTAACCCAAAAATAAATAACATTCATTTTATTCCTTCTTTTACCATATAATTATACTATATATAATTATACTATAATATAATAATGATAATAATAATAATATTAATAATAATAATAATAAATTAATAATAATAATAATAATAACAGTTTCATATTCAATATAATAATAATAGTAATAATAATAATAGCAATAGTTTTATATTCAACAAATTAATAATAATAATTTTAGATTCAAAAAATAATATTTAAATAATTAATTTTCATAATTATTAACGAATCCATACTCACGGATACAAGTACCATCAAATTTGTATTCGTACCTTTGAATTAACAGGTACTTAAATACTCGTTAATTTTACCCATAAATATCGAATAAATCATGAGATATGTACTTGTGACGAGTTTTATCTTGCGAATATCCACAAGAATGACTTTTTTTTTATCATCCCTATCTATTATCATTATTTGTTATTTTATAATTTATTTTAATTACTTTTCTTTCAATATTTTTTTAGGCACAATAATAATCTATTTAATTTTAGCTAATATACAAAATTAATCTCCTTATTGTAAATTTAAATAATTTTACTCTCTTTTTTATATTTTTCCATTAAAAATATACATTTTTTTTTATAATGTGTCATTTCTATTATCAGCATTGTTATTCCTACACCACACTTACACCTACACCGTATGTCCGTACGGTGAACAGTGTCGTCCGTACATGTACGGACACCACTGTTCATGTACGGACAGTTCCTGTTCATGTACGGAAATACGCTACTGTTCATGTACGGACGACACTGTTCATGTACGGACGACACTGTTCACTGTACGGACATACAGTGTAGGTGTAAAATTGGGTGTAGGAATAACATTTTTCTTCTATTATTGACATGTCACATTAATGAAAGATTCTATATGATAACTGACATGTCATAAAAATAGACACATCATTAGTTTTATTAAAAAACGTTTGAGAAAAGAATTATTTAAATTTGAATCATATAAATTAGGTTAGAAAATAAATCAAGAATAGGAAGACTAAGTCTATAATTAAATTTATTTTTAAGTATGTTCAAATGATTGATTTTATCCGTAAATATCAAGTGTAAAAAATTATTTTCATTCATAATTAATACTTTTATTATTTTTGTTTTTATTTGTCTATTATTGTTGACATTGTTATATTAAGTCATTTGGTATTTGATCTTACCGGGATCAGGAGAATAATCAGTGGTCAGCAACACGTCGTGAGTTCCGAATTCACCAGTGGTGGAGAAGAGGAGGGGGTGTACCTACAAGATACTCCGATGCCAAAGTAAGGTTCAGAGTGAAAGATAGAGAGTGCGAGTACAGAAAGTGAGTATGAATTAGAATACATGGCCCTCATGTGGAGGAGGGTAATTGTAATGTGCCCCCAGCGATGGGCCAACGGTCATATGTTGTAGGCTGGATCATTAGGCCCATTACAGATGACTGCCAGGATCCTACGTGGGAGTAGAGAAGACTAGCATGTGGTCTTCGTCCTGGGTCAACTGCCCCGCGAATGACGGGTTCAGTTGGTGACGTGTCTCCGTATGGGGGAGTACGTGGAGAACATGGGGAAGACGTGTGAGGGACGTTTCCTCCCGCGGAGATGGTGGATTGGGATTCTGTGTTGGGCCCTCCCTGACGCGGAGGTGGGTTGGGTCATGCCCGACGGTGGGCCAGCCCCTGGCCCATTCCAGAACAGGAGCTCCGCAAGTCGTTGCTCTGAAGCATATGAGCAATGACTTATAGTCAATTCTTATGTCGAAGAGGGGCAAAGGGAGCCTGCATGGAGAGTGTCGCTCGGGATCGTGGCAGTGAGCTCGCGGGGTTGTGCCCACGAGGAAGTGTGGAAGTTACTCATCTTGCTCGACAGCGTGAACATGTAAAAGTTTCCTCCAAGATATTGCCTATGAGATTTGCGCGTGCTCGCTGATAAGGTCCAGCTTCGCGTTCACCTTGAGGCCATGTGCTTGCGAGGGTCCAAAGTCGTTATCTATGTTCGGCATTGTAACTTGTTCCAGACGTTTCCCCGAGTTAGAGTTTGTGGCACAATGCGGAAGTCGAGCATTGTGCTCGACGCGTGACAGAAGTGGAAGGAGCAGACACGTCATTTCCTCGAGCCGTGTGATGGGGCTTGAAAGGACAATCATGACGTTTTCTTGAGCCGCGTGTGAGAAATAATCAATGCATCTGACGGCCTACGAGTAGGGATACTTGAGGGTCTAGGCAACAATTCGCTTCTTTCGCTAGAGGATAGAAGTAGGATGAGATTGATTCATTTGGTACGCTCGCAGCATTCAAGTTAAAGGATCCTCCTTAATTTTTCTAGAGTTTCTCTGTTCTCCCAATCATTTGTTCACCGCCGCCATTACCGCCACCAGCTACTCTTCCGCCCCCGTAACTTCCTAGAATCCCCTTCACACAAGTAATTTTCCGCCACCCTTTCTGGTTTGTATGATAGCAGTTAGTCTTGGACTGTAGCCTTTAGGAATGCGTGTTCTTGACGCTCATGAACTTTGCGATGAAGTTACGTGTCTTCCGGCGATTTCTATAAATTTTGCGGCAGTGTTCTTGAACTTACGGTTGTAGCGGTAAAAATCGTGAGTGTAAGCTATTGATTAATTTAACTCATAAAGCAAGAGTCGCCACGCACAAAAGGAAAAGGAAAAAAGGGCGAATAAATCCTAAGAAGTCTAAAAAAACAAGAACAAACAGAGAATGGGTAAGGGGGTTGGTTACGCAATGGGAAGGTATTAGCACCCAAAACGTCTAGAGTACCCTATAGAAACCCTTTGAAATATCTACCACTTTTGGTTTCAAAAGGTTTGCTTGAAAAAGATTGGGAGAGATGAGAAGAGAAGTATTTTTTTAAGATTTTTGTGTTTGGAGAGACTTATCGCCTCATGCCTACATACCCACGAAGTGCAATGTAGGATCAAAACCTCGTAGTTCACGGTACAAAGAATGAAATTTGTTTGTTTTGGTTGATTTTAAGTGTAAAGACAATTCGTCATTTCCAAGCGAATAATTCCGCTTAAAGAAATGAATCATGTCTAAACTTATGAAAAAGTTTTAAAGGAAAAAGTGCATAAGGCACAAAAAGAGATTGATGAGTTTGGTATTTTTTAAAGTCTTTTAAAAATGTGTCAATATGCTTATGTAATTTAACATTTATTAAGAAATGAAAAGAAAAGAGTAAAATCACTTGACAAAGTCAAGGTTTGATTATGAAAGAGGTTTGAAGTTTGAAAACAAGAAACTTTTGAAAAAGAGAGGAGATTTTGAAAATTGAAGAAGGGGTAGAGAAGAAGTGATTATCCTAGTGCATAAAATAAAAGCTAGGGTAAGAAAGATCTAACCACATGGAGGCACTCTTCAAAGCATAATAAGAAAAGAATTCCGTCCTCTTGAGCCAATAAGCAAGCCAAATAAAGGCAAGAATATCAAACTCCATAATGGTCCAAAGCACAAGGGAGAGAGTCCTAAGTCTAAGTCTATAAGTCCATAATCAAAAGTATAGGTCCTCCAATGCAAAGGATAGTGGTCATAGTCCAACAATTAAGAGCACAAGTCTTTTAGTGGTTTAATCCTTTATTAATGTTTTTGAGTCCAAATGGACAAAAGAAAAACAAAAGCACAAGATAATATGGTTCAAGTGGACAAAAGAAAAATGACATAATCATAAACATGAATATGATATATGAGCAAAAAAAAAAAGAGAGGTAGTGAGCGAGAAGGAAACATAAAAATAAAGTTAGAAGTTAGTAATTAGTAGCACAAGGGCTCTAGTGCCATAAGCCTTCACCGATTATTCCGTTTCGCGTCTTGAACTATAGTGATTAAACAATGCACTTAGGTCAAGGTTAATGAACTTGACAGAAGATTGGTAGAACCAAAGCCTCTACAACGCCAAGTTTCAAAGGTTATGGACCTAATGCAAAAAATTAATCAACATTGGGTTGACGCGACCAATCAAGATCTGGACCACGAAAGTTCAAACTCTGAATTGGATAAAGAGGGACAAATGTAGCGCTATGTTAAGCATTCGCCGAGTAATTTACGGAGTAATTACCCTACAATGAGGCCGGTCAATAGTGATCTTTGTGCTAATGCATGCTAGATGAACGATATGTAAATCGTCATCCGAAAGTAATACCACACGAAAAGAAAATAGGTAACGATCTAGTCTTGATCAAGAATTCAACAAAGAAATTCTAAGATCCATAAGACTTTCATCGATCAAAATAAAAAGAAATAGATGAAGAGAAAGCCAAATTGAATTACACTTTCAAGATCCTTTCATCTTCAAGTTTAACCACCTTTAATTGATAAGTTTAAGTGTGAAAACATATCACTAATTCAAAGCACCTCAAATGAATTCAACAATTCATTTAAAGGTTGATTTGAACTAATGAATGTTTAATTACTTTAACCATATCCAAAGTCCATTGAAATTGAAGAGAAATTAATCTCAACAATGCATGTCAAGGCTAAAACAAGAAGAAAGGGGAAGAAAAAGAAAGAAAAGCCAAAATAGCCCCAAAAACAAGTAAAAAACACATTTTGAATGTTGGTTAACAGATTAACCATTTTGCAGTACAATTAGCTTAATCGATTAACCAGTGTAAACTTGCATTTTTTTGCGCAAAATTCGACTGTCAATCGATTAACCAATTCGTGCCTGTTTTGGTTAATCGATTAACACTGTAAAAACAACAGAAAATCAATTTGAAAATTGCATAATCCTTGATCAATCATTTTGATCGTACCTGGATCAGACAGTGATGGTGGCCAACGGCGTCTGGAACGGCAGCTCCGGTGATGGTGAGAGACGGTGGGGGGGTGTACCTGCAAGGTACTCTGACGCTCAAGTGAGAGAGTGTACGGAATATCAGCAAATACAAGAAGTGAGAATGGTAGGAAGAAAGTGTCTAACCTGGCCCTCTCAAATGAGAGGGTATTTATAGAGAGCCCCCAACGCGGGGCCAACGGTTACCTGCAATGGGCTGGATCAACTAGGCCCACTCCAAGTAACTGCTAGGGCTTACGTGTAGTAGTGAAGACCAGCACGTGGTATTCGCCCTAGAGTAACTGCTCCTAGATTTCCGAAAGTAGGGCAGACCGAGTCTTTCGGAAGTGGGAGGTTACTTGGAACGTGTCCACGCGGGGTGGACCGTTAGGTGCTCCTCGCGGGGAGGAGCCTTCTGCGTCGAGGGGATGTGAAGCCCGTAGGAAAGGCAGGCCTCGCGGGGAGGGATAGCGTCCGTCGAGGAGGGACGCGTAGCATCCTCGCGGGGCGAGAAGCTAGCTTGTCGAGGAGTCGAATCTCAGCGGGGTGGGACGTCCTCGACTCATATTGTCCCGTGTGCCCGACACTACCTGAATGCCCGGCGAGACTGTGACTAGCACGTGGCGGTCGTGTGTCCGCAGAAGGACCTTACCTTATTCAGCCTCCCCAGGCAGTATGGGTTGGGCCTGCTCGACTGTTGGGCAGCCTTGGCCCAGTCCAGAACAGCAGCCCCCAAGTTGTTGCTCTGAGGTGTCAGAGTAATGACTTAAGGCTTACTGGCACGTCAGGGATACGCCAAGAGAGGAGCCGAGGAGGCCATTCTCGTGGTCGGCGTTCGTACGGTTGCACATAAGTCGGGCATCCTTCAGTCGCATTTGGTCGGCACGCCGGGGAGATGAGGAGTTTCAGATCCAAACCGTTGGGGGAAACTGGAACGACACGCGTGGGAAGACGCCCAGCTGCATGCGTGCCACGTGTCGCCTGCCATTATTGCCTAGGGGGGCTAGGGCGGCTGGCTAGGGTAGTGCACTTGAGTGCCCTAGGCCCCTCGATTTCCGCGAGAATCGCCTATAAAAAGCTGCCCCCCTCGTTCATTTCCACTTTTTCGCTTCTCTCTCAAGAATCCCTCTCCTTCTCTCTCTACCCTCTCTAGTTGCCGTTCGCCGCCGGACACTCCGTGCCGGCAACCTAGTTTCTCCTACAACCGTTAGTTCGCCGCCGTAAAGCTGCCGGAGACTCCGTGCCGGAACCCTAAACCGCTACTCACAAGGTACTTGTTTCGAAATTGATTTTTTTCTTACATTTCTCTTTAATTTCATCTAGTATATGACATTTCCTTGATGAACTGATGATGTTCTCACGAGAAATGAGAGGATTCCTGGCGAATACGGCGGGAATCTTTAGTTGTTTGAGAGAGGGGGTGCTAAGAACTTCACCCGCTCTCGTTGAATATTTCGGGGACTAGGGATGAACATGTCGGGGACCCGTTGAATGTCTCGGGGTCCCCAATAGTTACTCTCTTTCCTTAGCGTCACGGGGACACGGGGCAGAATCTTCCGGGGAGGCGATGAGTTCCCCGGCGAACGTGTCGATCCTCGGCCGGTTATGTCGGGGAACCGAGAGAGCCTTGCCCCTTCCTCGCCCGTTCGCTTGAACAGCGGTGGAGGGGTGATATTGATACGACCCATCGAATTCACCGTTTCCTTCTGCTTTTTAGGTAAATGGACGATTTGTCTACGAAGGTGGCCGTAGGATCATTCGAAGAAGACGACGATCAACCCGACTCCCCCATGGCCCATATGGCTTTCGCACGAGAGCGCCCGCTCAAAGAGTGTGTTTGTAAAGAAGCCCTGGAGATGTCGTCTATCTTCGTCTACAAAGACGTGGACGACGCGTTCTGCACCGTCGAGCACAGGCTCATCGGGTCCGACAAATCTTGGAAAGTTTTTCGTCCAGAGGAGCATCATCGGATATACTCGCCTTACCGGGGAATACGCATCCCGTTGTATGAATTTATGTTCGACCAGGCGGGGTGGAGGTTGCCCTTCACGGACTTACAAGAGGGAATCTTCTCCTGGTTGCAGATGGCCCCCTCGCAAATTCATCCGAACTCCTTGGCTTTTATCCGGGCCTTCGAGCTTGTCTGTAAGTATTTAGAAATCGTCCCGACGACGTCCCTCTTTTTCCGGATATTCCATCTACAGAGGTCGTCGGCCGGTGGACGACATGGATGGGTGTCCTTCAAGCAGAGCAAAGCTCTGTTTCACACATATTTAGATTTCATCCGGGACTTCAAGTTCCGTTATTATTTCGTGAAGCCGGTCACCATCGGGGCCGTATACTCGTTGTACCAGAAAGTCACTCGCGAGGTCGACGGTGTCTCCGAGGAGGTTCTAGAGCCGAGGTTCCCCCTATACTGGAGGGAGGAGCACTTCAAAAAGGGGGTCGACAAATACAAGGTGAAGCATAATCAGTTGGATGTCTATGAGCGGGAGGCTTACGATAAGATCGTCGCGTTCGTCGCGAGTTTCAACGAGGCTCAGCACGAAACGCTGGATGGCCAGCCTATACTGGAAGCAGACGGGCAGGTGAAGAAACAGCGTCGTCTGATCAATACCCGCGTTCTGCTCGAGACCTTCTCCGACGAAGAGGCCATCGAGTTGTTAGGTGGTGAAAACATCCACGATCTAAGCATTCCTCGCATCTGTATTCTTTTCATTCTTTGCCTTACTAACATTTTCTTTTTTGTTGCAGGAAAAATGGCCGGAGCCGAGGAGAGGTTCAAAAAATTGAAGGCGAAGAGGGCTAGGGAAGAGCAAGCCCGGGGAGAGGCGTCCCGCTCAAAAGGTCAAGATGTTGCTCCTTCCAGGGCCATGCCTGAGGGTGGTTCCTCGGCCACCATCCCCGAAGGTTCGAGTCAGTCTCAGCCTGCTGCCACTGCGTCGGAGATTTCAGAGAGGCGGACACCTCCTGCTGGGAGCCAGTCTCCGGGTACTCAAGGGACGCCAAAACGACAACGGGTTTCGAGCGTGGAGATCGTCGATCTAGGCCACGAAGACAGTCCCCCACCTCCTTCAAGGTTTGAACTTTCACCGTGCCATCAAAAGCCTCACTTCTTCTCTGACGTCATCTACCCTCGTGTCCCTCCCTCTGAAGTCCAAGCTATGCTGGGTGCCGCCGCAGAGGCGAGGAGGAAGACGATCTTCGAGGACCTGTCTGCGGTCATGCGGCTTTGCTCGACCGCCATTGTCCTGAACGACGAGACTCGCCCTGCTGCTGAGTTTTCTCGACTGTAAGAGAAGCTCGAGAAATTGGATGCTGAGATGCTCGACCTTCGCAAGGAGTTGAAGGAGTGCAGGGACCTGAACAAAGAACAAAGCGAGCAGCAGCAGCGGGCTGAGAGGAAGCTGAAGGAAGTCGAGGAGAAGGAGAAAGGCCACCTTGCCCGAATCGCCGAGCTAGAGGCGGAGGAGAAGCGGCTCAAGGAGAGGATCGCCGAGTTGGAGGATGCTGTGTGGTCTGTCGAAGGCGAAACCAAGGAGGACAGGCTCCTGACTACTCGAGCAGCACTGGTGGCTCAACTCAGGAAACTCGAGCAGGATCTCTGGCTATCTGAGGACGATGCTCTTGAAACTGCAGGCATAGGGTTCCGGAATGCGGTGGCGCAGCTTCGGGTCCTAAACCCCGACCAGGTGACCGAGGGGGCAGATGCTGATTTTGAAGTGGTCGACGACCGGATAGTGCCGCCCGGGCAAGGAGGAGATGCCAACGAGGGAGGTGGGCCGGACGCCACCGAGACTGCCGCAGAGTAGGGACATAGTTTGCTTGGCCTGCGTGCCCTTTTGTTTTTGCCCGGCTTGTGGGCTTTTTTGTTGTACTATTAGCACAATGGTTATTTTCGCCCGACTTGTGGGCTTGTATCCGTGACATTTTGTACTAAGGGTTTGGCCCGATTTTCCTACTTCGTTATGCCTCTTTATTAATTTTGCTTGTGTGTGATATTTTATGCATTACTTATTTTTGTCCAAGTAGTTGAGATCACTGGCGCCTTGGGCTTTTGCTTGACTCTGATGATGCTCGACTGTGTAGAGAGCTTAGCCGAGTGGTCAGGGGTTGTACTCCGACCTTCGACGAGGCTAAGAAAGCGATCGATTTCTTAGCTTCGTGGCGTGAACTTCCCATCGCGAGCTGGGTGTTCCGCCTATTTGGTACGTCGACGACAGAGCTCGGTTGAGGACTCCTCGCCGGGCCAAAAAGTTCCACGCACACAATTCGTGGTTTTTGGCCGCCGTGTGCTATGTAGAGGTGTCACGCATGTACCATTGCATGCCCCCGTGTTCGCGACGTTGTATTGTCCTGGGCGATGTCTAACTGTAGTATTGCTTGAGTTTCTCAGCATTCCATGGTCGAGCAAGTTGTTCACCGTGGAGGTTCTTGAGGTAATAGGCACCCGTCCCCGTCTTAGCAGTGACGCGGTACGGGCCCTCCCAGTTTGCGGCCAGCTTTCCTTCGCGTGAATCTTTTTTATTTCTTCGCAGGACAAGACTGCCTACTTGGAAGTCCCGTTTGATAACTTTGTCATTATAACGCAAAGTTATTTTCTGTTTTAAAGAGGCTTCTCGGAGGGAAGTGCCGGTCCTTATCTCTTCGACAAGGTCGAGTTCCTCGCGTAGGGCTTCGTCGTTCGTTTCATCGTCGAGGGGAGCTTCTGTTCTCCTCGAGGTTCCCTGATCTTGACGGGGATAACCGCTTCGGTTCCATACTTTAGGCGAAACGGGGTCTCCCCGGTCGTGGAGTGTGGGGTCGTTCGATACGCCCAAAGGACGCTGTACAACTCCTCGACCCACCGTTTTTTGGCCTCGCCGAGTCATCGCTTGAGTCCCCGGAGTATCACTCTGTTCGCTGCTTCGGCTTGCCCGTTAGTTTGAGGGTGTTCGACCGACGTGAAGTGCTGCTTTGTGCCTAATTTGGTGACGAAGTCTTGGAAGTTCCTGTCGGTGAACTGTGTCCCATTGTCCGTGACGATGGCTTGGGGCACCCCGAATCGGGCGAGGATGTTTCTTTTGTAGAAACGGAGTATGTTGAAAGCGGTGATTTTGGCCAGTGCCTCGGCCTCAATCCACTTCGTGAAGTAATCCACCCCGACTATGAGGTACTTGTTTTGGTATGACCCCATGACGAAAGGTCCGGGGATATCCATTCCCCACCACGCAAATGGCCACGGGGACGACAATGACTTAAGCTCGTTTGGAGGAGCGAGGTGCATGTCTCTGTGTCTTTGGCAGCGGTCACATTTCTTAACGTGCTCCTTTGCATCATGTTGCATAGTGGGCCAATAATACCCTGCTCGGAGTGCCTTTCGTGCTAAGGACCTTCCGCGGAGGTGTTGGGCGTTGATCCCTTCGTGGATTTCTTGGAGGATCCCCGACACTTTGCTTTCTTCGATGCACCGGAGCAAAGGAATGGAGAATCCTCGACGGTATAGCTTACCTTCGACGATGGTATACGCACACGCCCGCCTCTTGACTATCCCTGCTTCTTTAGGATCGTCGGGCAGTTTGCCCGTCGTCAAATATTCGTACACCGGGGTCATCCAACAGTTTGCGTCCCCTATGGCGTTGACCTCGGTTGTCGGTGCGGTTTTGTTAATGCTCGGCTGGGTCAGTATCTCCTGGATAATCGATTTGTTCCCTCCTTTTTTCTTGGTGCTCACAAGCTTGGAGAGTACGTCTGCTCTAGTGTTGTGCTCGCGCGGTATGTGAACCACCTCCGCGGAGACGAATTTCTTCAACCTTTCTTGCACCAAGGTTAGGTACTCGATGAGACTATCGTTTTTGGCCTGGAATTATCCCCGCACCTGCGATGCCACGAGCTGGGAGTCTGTAAAGATTTTGACTTCTTTTGCGCCAAGGTCTTCTGCGAGTCGAAGTCCCGCGAGAAAGGACTCGTATTCGGCTTGGTTATTCGATGTCTTGAAGGACAGTTCGAGGGAGACCTCTATCAGGATGCCCTGTTCATTTTCGAGGATAATGCCCGCTCCGCTGCCTTTTGCGCTGGAGGCCCCGTCGACGTAAATCGTCCATTTCTGGGAGTCGTTGGTCGAGGATTCCGGTATGGTCATTTCAGCTACGAAGTCGGCCAGTACTTGGGCTTTCAGGGCTTTTCTTCCTTCGTATCGAAGGTCGAACTCGGATAGTTCGGGAGACCACCGGAGCATTCTCCCCGCCATATCTGGCCGACTGAGGAGCTGTCTGATGGGCTGCTCTGTTCTTACCACGATTGTGTGGGCCAGGAAGTAATGACGTAATCTTCGGGCTGCAGATACGAGGGCCAAGGCGACCTTTTCAATCTGTTGGTATCTGAGCTCGGGGCCCTGAAGAGCTCTGCTCGTGAAATAAATCGGTTTCTGACCGTCAGGGGTCTCCCGTATAAGGACAGCGCTCACCGCTTCGCCGGTGACGGCTAGGTATAAGAAAAGTGTTTCCCCGGTATCTGGTCGGGACAAGACCGGGGGTTGTGATAAGACTTGTTTTAGATGGAGGAGGGCTTGTTCGCATTCTTTACTCCATTCAAAAGTCGCCTTCTGCCGGAGGAGCTTAAAAAAGGGGAGAGCGTACTGAGCGGATTTGGCCACGAAACGGGAAAGAGCAGTCAGCATTCCGTTGAGTGACTGGATAGACTTCTTCGAGTTCGGGGTAGGGATTTCGGAGAATTCCCTACATTTGTCGGGGTTCGCTTCGATGCCCCTTTCTGTGAGGTAAAAGCCAAGGAACTTCCCCGCGCGAACACCGAAGGTGCACTTGTCGGGGTTGAACCTTATGCGACATTTCCTCGCCGTGTCGAACACTCTCCGGAGATGAGCGGCATGGTCGACTTCTTCCGCAGATTTGACGATCATGTCGTCCATGTAGACCTCGAGAACGCCGCCGATGTCTGCCCGGAAGACCTTATTCATCATCCGCTGGTAGGTGGCGCCTGCATTTTTTAAGCCGAATGGCATTACGTTATAGTAGTAGTTGCCCGACTCGGTCATGAAAGCGGTGTGCTGCTTGTCGGCCTCGTCCATGGGGATTTGGTTGTACCCCGAATAGGCATCCATAAAGGACAGTAATTTAAATCCTGCAGAATTATCGACTAGTTGGTCGATGTTAGGTAAGGGATAAGAGTCTTTCGGGCATGCCCGGTTGAGACCCGTGTAGTCAACGCACATCCTCCATTTTCCATTATTTTTCTTAACGAGTACAACATTTGAAAGCCAAGTTGTGTACTTGGCCTCGGAAATAAAATTTGCCTCTAGGAGGTCTTTTACAGCTTTTTCAGCAGCCTCCATTTTTTCCGGAGACTGCCTACGCCTACGTTGAGCTACGGCCCTAGCGGCCGGATCTATAGTCAGCTGATGACAAGCTACTTCAGGGTCTAGTCCGGGCATCTCCGCAGCACTCCAGGCGAACAAATCTGCATTTTCTTGGAGACACGCCTTCAGTTGCCTCTTCGCTAGGTCGAGGAGTCCAGAGTCAATCTTCACGCTTCGGTCTGGGATGTCGCCGAGAGGAACCAGCTCGAAATCTCCATCTGGAACGGGGCGCGTTGGGTGGAGAGGCTGCCCGTTAACTTCAAGTGGGAGGTCCTCACCAGCAGCTTCTTCCAGCTCCCCAGGAAATTGGCTGTCAAGGTCAACCGCGCTGACCGGCGGGAGTGGAGCCTGCACGACGTCTGAAGGTGTCTCGGCCGGAGTCTTGGATTTGATGCCGCCAACGATGTTCAGACCCCTAATCGCTGCGTCGAAACATCTTCTGGCAGCGTTGATGTCTCCGTGGAGAGTGACTACACGTCCGCGCTTCGTGTAGTATTTCATCTTCAGGTGGACCGTTGATGGTATGGTCGTTAGCTCCGCCAGCGTGGTCCTCCCCATTATACAGTTGTAGAGGGACGGACAGTCCACTACCAAGAAATGTGTCTTCACCTGTCGAGCAGTTTCCTCGATCCCGAAGGTGACCATTAACTCCACGAAACCCCATGGTCTGGTGGTTGCGTCGTTGAAGCCTTGTAGGTCTGAGCCTACGTATGGGGATAAGTGTTGCTTGGTCAGCTGGAGGGTCTCGAAGAGGTGGACGTACATGATGTCCACCGAGCTCCCCTGGTCGACCAAGATTCTATGGACATCAAAATTGGCCATCTGTGCCTGGATCAAGAGGGGGATGTTGGCGTTCGGTGCCCCACCAGGAAGTTCCTCGAGGTAGAAGGTAATCGGATTTGATCTTCCCTTGACCCGCTCGAGGAGTTGTTGCTTTCAGTTCGTCGAATTTCCTCTTTATCGACCCCACGGTCAAATGGTCATTGGCTCCGCCAGATATGACCAGTGCCTGGGGGAAAGACTCCCAGGTACTGTGGGCACTTATCGAGTCCTCCACTGGGAAGTTGTTCCACATGTTTCGGACAGCTTCGGGGCTGTCGAGCTCTCCAGGATAACCGAAGTCTTCAGGCCGCGTGACGCTCAACGCGACCTGCAACGATTCGTTTTCGGGAGAAGAAGTTGACTCCTCGACATTCTGGGCCTCCTGGCCGCTGGGGCGGGGGGCCTCTTGCTGCTTGGCGTACTTCTTCAGGTACCCTTCTTTAATCAACGTTTTGATTGCGTCCTTAAGGTGGACGCAATCTTCAGTAACGTGCCCGTGACTGCGATGAAACCAGCAATACTTGGACTTGTCAGCATTTGGTTTGGAAGCCGTCGGCTTTGGGAAGTGGATTCCCCCTTTGGCGAACTCCGAGTTGGCACAGTCGCTGAAAATGCACGAGCGGGACACGTTCAGTGGTGTGTAATCTTTGAAAAGGCCAGACGGCCCCCGTGATTCACGGGGCTCTTTAGTTCGGGCTTCTTTCTTTCTTTCCCCGCCTCGCCTGGGTGGAGGGAAGTCTTCTCTTCTCCTGCCTCCACCTCGCCTGGGTGGAGGGGAGTCTTCTTCCTTGTTGTCGCGGGGGCCTTCTCTGCATCTCGAGTCGAGGGCAATTTGTGCAGCTTCAGCTTCCTCGAACTCAATATGTGACTGAGCCTTCTCGAGGAGGCCTTCAAAGCTGCGGGGATGGTGCAACCCGACGGACTCTGCGAACTTAGATCCTATCCTCAAACCCTTGATGATGAGATACATTTTGATGTGGTCGGTCACGTGGATCTCGACTGCCTCTTTGTTGAACCTCTCTATGTAGCTCCGGAGAGGTTCATCCTTCCCCTGAAAGATGGCTTCTAGGGAGGCTATCGTCTTCGGATGTCGACGAGATGCCGTAAAGTGTTTTCGAAAGCGTTCCCTCAGGACCCTCCATGACGTAATTGATTCAGAAGCTAGGTTTTTATACCAAGCCATGGCCCCTTTCCGAAGAGTCGTAGGGAATAATCGACATTTAATGGCGCCGGAGACGTTCCTGAAATCGAGCAGAGCCTCAAAACTCTCGACATGGTCATCAGGATCGGATGTCCCGTCATAGGTTCCTAAGGACGGGGGCCTCTCCAGGCCCTTAGGAATAGGGGTGTCCATGATCTGTTTGGCCAGAGGGGTCCGGTAGTCGTCATCCTCGCTGGCTCCCGGAGACACAGAGGGGGGGTGTCGTCCACGAACATAGTGACGTCTCGGGGAGTGGTCCCTTGGGCGTCCTTTTGGATCCTCGGTTTTTGTCTTGTTCCTTTTATTTTTTGAGGATCGAACTGGTCGCTTTGGTGGCGGGGAGCGGTGGCGTTTCTGAGGCTGTTCCGGCAGGGTTCGCTCTAAGCGTGGCCTGTGACCTCTGGGAACCGGGGAAGGACTGTGCGATGCCTCCGGGGACTGTGAATGTCTTGGAAATGGAGGTGGTCGGTGCCTTCGCGGGGAAGACCGACCACGACTTTTCTCCAGCGCCTCGATCTGGACGTTCTGGTTGAAGATCATCTGGTTGGTCTGATTGACCAACGCAAACAGGGTGGCAGTGCTCGGATCCGCATTTGGCGGTGGGTCCACGGGTTGGAAGACGGGTTGAAGGACTGTTTCCTGTCTGTCTTGGTGAGCTGTCTCGTACTCCACTTCGTCGGAAGACGGGGAGGCGGTGAGTCCATCTCTGACGTCGTTTTCCACGACGGGTCGGACAGAGCTGTTGTAGACGTGGTTGCCAGTGCTGAGCTGTGCAATAACGTTGTCTAGAGCTTAATTCGCCGACGGGTTGGCCATGATGGTTATTGGACGGAGAAAGCTTTGGTTTGTCGAACAGAAAAACAGGGAAGCTTATGTTTTTTCCCGCAGACGGCGCCACTGATCGTACCTGGATCAGACAGTGATGGTGGCCAACGGCGTCTGGAACGGCAGCTCCGGTGATGGTGAGAGACGGTGGGGGGGTGTACCTGCAAGGTACTCCGACGCTCAAGTGAGAGAGTGTATGGAATATCAGCAAATACAAGAAGTGAGAATGGTAGGAAGAAAGTGTCTAACCTGGCCCTCTCAAATGAGAGGGTATTTATAGAGAGCCCCCAGCGCGGGGCCAACGGTTACCTGCAATGGGCTGGATCAACTAGGCCCACTCCAAGTAACTGCTAGGGCTTACGTGTAGTAGTGAAGACCAGCACGTTGTCTTCGCCCTAGAGTAACTGGTCCTAGATTTCTGGAAGTAGGGCAGACCGAGTCTTTCGGAAGTGGGAGGTTACTTGGAACATTTTCACGCGGGGTGGACCGTTAGGTGCTCCTCGCGGGGAGGAGCCTTCTGCGTCGAGGGGATGTGAAGCCCGTAGGAAAGGCAGGCCTCGCGGGGAGGGATAGTGTCCGTCGAGGAGGGACGCGTAGCATCCTCGCGGGGGGAGAAGCTAGCTTGTCGAGGAGTCGAATCTCAGCGGGGTGGGACGTCCTCGACTAATATTGTCCCGCGTGCCCGACACTACCTGAGTGCCCGGCGAGACTGTGACTAGCACGTGGCGGTCGCGTGTCCGCAGAAGGACCTTACCTTATTGGGCCTCCCCAGGCAGTATGGGTTGGGCCTACTCGACTGTTGGGCAGCCTCGGCCCAGTCCAGAACACATTTATTCAAACACCTCATGATCAAGGATGCAATTTGTAACACCCCCAATCTATACCCCCCAAGCTATTAAAGTAGTAAAAGAGAATTCAAAATTTCATCAGAGTATAATTAAAACATGCACGGCATAGACCGGAGATGCCACATCAATTTAAAACAAACATGCAACACCTGCTCATACAGATATGCAACAATTCAGGTAGTAATACACCCACGAATCAGAAACAGAATAATAGCGGAAAATCTGCAACTGAATCTCATATACATATATATATATATATATATATATATCATGAAAGTTTGTTTGTCATATACAACCATACATGTACAATTCAAAAGATACATATACATAATACAAACTATTCACAAACGGCCACCCTAACTACCCGACGTCACATATCAGAGCCGACCGACAAAAGAATGAAGACGCAAAGCTTCACAAAAAGACCTCCAGCAACTCTAATCTGCAATGCCTCATAGAGCATTATAAAACAGCAGAAGGGTGAGAAACACAATCATAGCACAGTTGTATATAATCATATATTAACACAAAATGCACATATAAAATATTTTCACCACAATTGCACCACAACCAAATACAACACATATCCTATATATATACGTCGCCGATGCATATCAATCATATACAAACCACACAAATATACATATTTCATCTCATCAGTCACATTCACAATTCCATTCACAATTAATCTATGATTTATGCCAATGCACCGAGACCGACATAACGACTCCATGCAATGCACATGCGGTACCGACTCATCACATCTCAGAACCAGTTCACTCAGGAACTATTGGAACCATCGCTCGTTACTTAGTGTAACTCCCCGTCAGGCATACGATGTTCCCTGTCGCTTTCGGTCCTCTTTGTATAAGGCTCACGACGTTTATGGATTGCTTTCGGTCCTCTTTGTATAAGGGTCACAATCCGATCGTTCACACCCCACAAGGGCACACGATCGTCTATAACCATCGCTTTCGGTCCTCTTATTTTTAAGGCTCACGATATATCAAATCGCTTTAGGTCCTCTTATTTTTAAGGCTCACGATGTTATAGCGGATTCCCATTGGAATCTATCCGTCGCTCGTACCCTCATGGCACTCGACTTCACAATATGCATATTATGATGCTTGGCATACAATGACCCATAACATTCATATGCACACATTTACTCATCCATAATCATGCATAACTCAACAATTACAACACATTGCAATTTCTTGCCGTAAGGCCACCAATCATCATTACGATATGTATTTCATGCAATTTCATCACTCAACAGTACACAAGTCATAAAATATCCACACCAACAACATATTGCACATACACATCAAGTTCACACAATTAAACGACAAAAGTCGACAACAAAACAACACATTTTCTAATTTTCGACATAATATAATCGGCCAACAATTCTCAAAACCATCATCAATATAAAGTACATTTTATGAGCTTTCTAACACATCAAACCACGCCTCAAACCGAACCACAGATCAAAAGTTATGAATTTTCAAAGAAAAGAATTTATTGAGATACAGCCAAATTCGCCTGGCGAATTCCCATTCGCCATGGATTTCGCCTAGCGAATCCCATTCGCCAGCAGTTCGCCTGGCGAGCTAGTGGCGAATCACCAATTAGAAAAAAAAACCAAGAGTTACAGAAGCTACCCCCTTTCTGTAATTCCTATTTCGCCTGGCGACTTATGAATTCGCCTGGCGAATCCCATTCGCCAGCAGTTTGCCTGGCGAGCTAGTGGCGATACTCAATTCGCCTGGAGAATCCCAAATTCGCCTGGCGAATCACACCAGAACCAGAAAAATGCTGTTACTGGTTACACTATCCAAAAACCTCCAAAAACCTCATTTTTCATTCCAAATCAATTCCAACACCAAAACAATTATCAGCAATGACTCATAAACACATGGTGATCATACAACGCAAATTATATCGATTTCTGACCGCGCAAACATCGATTCCTAATCATTTTATCATTTTCGACCTAGAACTCAAAAGCAATGGAAAGACAAGAAACATCCAAGCAAACACATACATAATCATACACAAACATAGCATAATCGAGTTTCGCACCCTTACCCGATTAAATAGCGCGTAGAAAAATCGGTTGATTGATTTCTTCTTTCTCAAGTTTTTCTCTCTTTTCTTCTTTTCTCTTCTCTTCTCTTCTTTTCTCTTCTTACTATTTTTCTCTCTTTTTCTTTCTATTCTTAACTTAACCAAATAAATCAAAACGCCCAAAATACCCCTACACCCAAATATCTCGCAAACGCTCCCAAAACCGGATAAAATATAATCTCGACTAAAAATAACATATTTTCAGATAAAAGTCAGAGATAAAAATAAAATAATAATAGAATAATCAAAAACGACTCAAATAAATCAAACGGACTAAAATTGACAAAAACTGGGGCGTTACAACTCTCCCCCACTTAGAAATTTTCGTCCTCGAAAATATACCTGAGACGAACAACTCTGGATACGACTCCCGCATCCGACTCTCCAACTCCCAAGTTAAATTGCCCTCAGCAGCGCCTCCCCACGCTACCTTCACCAGTGCAATATCCTTGCCCCTCAACCGCTTCACTTCGCGATCCAAAATCCTAACTGGTAAAGCCTCAACCGTAAAGTTCTCCCTTACCTCAACCTCATCCATCGAAATCACATGTGACGGATCCGGAACATACTTCCGCAACTGTGAAACATGAAACACATCGTGCAAATTCGACAGATTCGGCGGCAACGCCACCCGATACGCCACAGTACCCACTCTCGCAGATATCTGGTAAGGACCAATTAACCGAGAAGTAAGTTTCTTCGATTTCAATGCACGACCAACACCCGTTACAGGCGTAACCCTAAAAAATACATGATCGCCCTCTTGAAACTCAAGATCTTTCCGTCTCCGATCATGATAACTCTTTTGTCTACTCTGGGAAGCTTTCATCTTCTCACGAATAAACTTCACCTTATCTGTAGTCTGCTGCACCAACTTCGGTCCTACCACCGTTCTCTCACCAGATTCGTTCCAACACAACGGTGTTCGACACCTTCGTCCATATAATGCTTCAAATGGTGCCATTCCAATACTAGAATGAAAACTGTTGTTATACGTGAATTCGATCAATGCAAGATAACTATCCCACATACCACCTTGTTCAAGAACACACGCTCGCAACAAATCTTCCAACGACTGAATCGTCCTCTCCGTCTGACCATCCGTCTGCGGATGATAAGCCGAACTCAATCTCAATTTAGAACCCAAAGCCTTATGTAAACTTTCCCAAAATCTCGAGGTAAACCTTGGATCTCGATCAGAAACAATACTTAACGAAACCCCATGCAACTTCACAATCACACTGATGTAAATCTCAGCTAACCGCTCCAAAGAAAAACTAATATCAATCGGAATGAAATGAGCCGATTTAGTCAGTCTATCTACAACCACCCAAATAGCATTATGCCCTCTCTGAGTGTTTGGCAAACCCGTTACAAAATCCATCGAAATGCTATCCCATTTCCACTCCAGAATATCCAACGGTTACAACAAACCACTAGGCCTCAAATGTTCAACTTTCGACTTCTGACAAGTCAAACACGCATACACAAACTGAGCCACATCTCTTTTCAATCCAGACCACCAGAAAATCTTCTTCAAATCTTGGTACATCTTATTCGCTCCCGGATGTATACTCAAATTACTCCGGTGTCCTTCCTCCAAAATCATCATTTTCAACTCCGAATCATCAGGAATACAAATTCGGCCACGGAACCTCAAAACACCATCAACATCCACTTCAAAATCACTACTCGCATCTTTTCCGCCAACCAACATCAAATCCACGAATTTCACATCCAACTTCTGTTTCTCACTTACCGTCATCAGAAAATCATTAGTAACCTTCAGCATACCCAGCCTCACACTATCTGAAGTCACTTCACATACCAAACTCAAGTCTCTAAACGATTCCAAAAGTTCCCACTCCCTAACCATTAAAGCCGACATATGCAATGATTTCTGACTCAACGCATCAGCTACCACATTAGCTTTACCAGGATGGTAATTCAAGCCAAAGTCGTAGTCCTTCAAGAATTCCAACCATCTATGCTGCCTCATATTTAAATCCTTCTGATCAAACAAATATTTCAAGCTTTTATGATCACTAAAGACTTCGAACCTTGCACCTTAGAGATAATGCCTCCAAATCTTTAACACAAAAACCACAGCCGCTAACTCAAGATCATGAGTAGGATAATTTTTCTCATGCACTCTCAATTGCCTTGAAGTGTAAGCCACAACCTTACCTTCCTGCATCAGTACACCACCTAGACCAATCAAAGACGCATCACAATAAACCACGAACGGTTCATTAGGATCCGGTAAAATCAAAATCGGAGCTGTCGTCAATCTTCTTTTCAGCTCATTAAAACTCTCCTCACACCGAATATCCCAAATGAACGCTTGCCCTTTACAAGTCAACTGGGTCAATGGAAGTGCCAACTTAGAAAAACCTTCAATAAACCTCCGATAATAACCAGCCAAACCCAAAAAGCTTCGAATTTCAGTAACAGATCTCGGAGCCTCCCATTGTAGAACTGCTTCTACTTTAGATGGATCCACAGAAATACCATTACCTGAAATTACGTGTCCAAGAAAACTCACTTCCGACAACCAGAACTCACACTTGGACAATTTTGCAAAAAGTTTCCTTTCCTTCAAAACCTGCAAAACAATACGCAAATGCCCTGCGTGCTCCTCCCGAGACTTAGAATAGATTAAAATATCATCAATAAACACAACAACAAAACGATCCAAATGCTCGTGAAAAATACAATTCATGTATTCCATAAACACACCTGGCGCATTAGAAACCCCGAACGGCATCACCGAATATTCATAATGACCGTATCGTGTCCTAAAAACCGTCTTCTGAATATCTTCCTCTTTCAGCCTTATCTGATGATACCCCGATCTCAAATCAATCTTACTAAACACACAAGCACCAACCAACTGATCCATCAGATCATCATCCTTGGAAGAGGATACTTATTCTTAATCGTCACCTTATTCAACTGACGATAATCAATACACAATCGCATACTTCCATCTTTCTTTTTCACCAACAAAACTGGAGCACCCCAAGGAGAAACACTTGGCCTCACAAACCTCTTCTCCAACAACTCATTCAATTGCTTTTTCAACTCCACCAACTCAGATGTCGACATTCTATAAGGTGCCATAGACACAGGTCTAGTACCAAGAACTAGATCTATGGAAAACTCCACCTCTCTCTCTGGCGACACATCTGAAATATCCTCAGGAAACACTTCAGGAAATTCACACACAACAGGAAACACATCCAGCGACACTTGACTAGCCACGCTCAAAGATGCAAACAACCCGAACAACTGAGCTTCCTCCGCCAAAAGTTTCTTCAACTCTTTGGTAGATAAGAAACTCGAGTCTCCGTCTTCCTCAAGAGAAGGAAACCTTACTAGCTTATGATAACAATCAATATGAACCCGATTGAATTGCAACCAATTCATTCCCAAAACCACATCTAAACCCTCCAACGGTAAACACACTAAATCCATCTCAAAATCTTTACCATAAATGGTCAAAGGACAACTCAAACAAACCAACGAAGTAGTTACTGAACCCATTGTTGGCATATCAATAACCATCTCACCATCCATTAAAGACAACACAAGATTCAAACGCTTCGCGCACTCAGACAAAATAAACGAATGAGTCACTCCAGTATCAATAATAGTAATTAAGGGCATACTATTAATAAAACAAGTACCTCGAATCAGACGATCTGCACTTGAAGTCTGAGTCCCTGACAACGCAAATACTTTCCCACTAACTGGAGCCTTCTTCGGTTTCAGACACTTGGTACTAATGTTACCAGGTTCACCACAGTTGAAACATACCAACACATTCTTCCTTGTACAATCAGCAACCACATGTCCTACACTGCCGCAATTAGAACACTTCCTCAAATCCTTCCTACACTCAGACTGACGATGTCCCACATCACCACATCTAAAACACCTCAGAGGACTAGACATTCCTCCCCCACTTGACCTTCGATCAAAAGCACCCTTTTGCCTACCTTTATCAGCTGGTGTCACATAAGGACCACCACGAATATGTTGCTTGCCTTTCCGGTCGGTCATACTCTTATAGTGAGTAGAACGAGCCTTACTATCCTCCTCATAAATCCTGCAACAATCCACCAAGTCTGCAAACCTTCGAATCCTCTGATAACCAATAGCCTGTTTAATCTCAGGACGCAACCCACTTTCAAACTTAACACACTTAGAGAATTCCGCAGTCGCCTCCGCATAATGTGGATAAAACTGCACCAACTCAACAAACTTAGCAGTATATTCTACAACAGACATACTACCTTATTTCAATTCCAAGAATTCTATCTCTTTCTTCCCTCTGACATCTTCGGGAAAATACTTCCTCAAGAACTCCCGGCTAAACAACTCCCAAGTGATCTCTTCCTCCTCCTCCGCTGCAGCTTCCAACACATGACGAGTACCAACCCACCAATCATCAGCTTCTTCCAGCAACATGTGAGTACCTAGTCTCACTTTCTGATCCTCGTCACAATCCATCACTCAAAAAATCCTTTCAATCTCTTTCAACCAAATATGTGCACCATCAGGATCATATCTTCCTTTGAAGACAAGTGGTTTATTCTTCCGAAACTCATCATTGCCAGCAGCATTCGGTGCACCCTGCACAGCCCGAGCCATAGCCTGCATCGCAGCAGCTAAAGCAGCATCGTTCCTTCCAGCCATATTCTGTTCATTTCCAATAACAGAAACTATGGTTAAACAAATAGCTCACCTAACCACAACGACCAACAAGGACTGACACAGACTGTCTCTGATACCACTTAATGTAACACCCCCAATCTATACCCCCAAGCTATTAAAGCGGTAAAAGAGAATTCAAAATTTCATCAGAGTATAATTAAAACATGCACGGCATAGACCGGAGACACCACATCAATTTGAAGCAAACATACAACACCTGCTCATACAGATATGCAACAATTCAGGTAGTAATACACCCACGAATCAGAAACAGAATAATAGCAGAAAATCTACAACTGAATCTCATATACATATATATATATATATATATATATATATATATATATATATATATATATATATATATATCATGAAAGTTTGTTTGTCATATACAACCATACATGTACAATTCAAAAGATACATATACATAATACAAACTAATCACAAACGGCCACCCTAACTACCCGGCGTCACATATCAGAGCCGACCGACAAAAGAATGAAGACACAAAGCTTCACAAAAAGACCTCCAGCAACTCTAATCTGCAATGCCTCATAGAGCATTATAAAACAGCAGAAGGGTGAGAAACACAATCATATCACAGTTGCATATAATCATATATTAACACAAAATGCACATATAAAATATTTTCACCACAATTGCACCACGACCAAATACAACACATATCCTATATATATACGTCGCCGATGCATATCAATCATATACAAACCACACAAATATACATATTTCATCTCATTAGTCACATTCACAATTCCATACACAATTAATCCATGATTTATGCCAATGCACCGAGACCGACACAACGACTCCATGCAATGCACATGCGGTACCGACTCATCACATCTCAGAACCAGTTCACTCAGGAACTATTGGAACCATCGCTCGTTACTTAGTGTAACTCCCAGTCGGGCATAAGATGTTCCCCGTCGCTTTCGGTCCTCTTTGTATAAGGCTCATGACGTTTATGGATTGCTTTCGGTCCTCTTTGTATAAGGCTCACAATCCGATCGCTCACACCCCACAAGGGCACACGATCGTCTATAACCATCGCTTTCGGTCCTCTTATTTTTAAGGCTCAAGATATATCAAATCGCTTTAGGTCCTCTTATTTTTAAGGCTCACGATGTTATAGCGGATTCCCATTGGAATCTATCCGTCATTCGTACCCTCATGGCACTCGACTTCACAATATGCATATTATGATGCTTGGCATACAATGACCCATAACATTCATATGCACACATTTACTCATCCATAATCATGCATAACTCAACAATTACAACACATTGCAATTTCTTGCCGTAAGGCCACCAATCATAATTACGATATGTATTTCATGTAATTTCATCACTCAACAGTACACAAGTCATAAAATATCCACACCAACAACATATTGCACATACACATCAAGTTCACACAATTAAACGGCAAAAGTCGACAACAAAACAACACATTTTCTAATTTCCGACATAATATAATCGGCCAACAATTCTCAAAACCATCATCAATATAAAGTACATTTTATGAGCTTTCTAACGCATCAAACCACGCCTCAAACCGAACCACAGATCAAAAGTTATGAATTTTCAAAGAAAAGAATTTATTGAGATACAGCCAAATTCGCCTGGCAACTTGAGAATTCGCCTGGCGAATTCCCATTCACCAGCCATTCGCCATGGATTTCGCCTAGCGAATCCCATTCGCCAGCAGTTCGCCTGGCGAGCTAGTGGCAAATCACCAATTAGAAAAAAAAACCAAGAGTTACAGAAGCTATCCCCTTTCTGTAATTCCTATTTCGCCTGGCGACTTACGAATTCGCCTGGCGAATCCCATTCGCCAGCAGTTCGCCTGGCGAGCTAGTGGCGATACTCAATTCGCCTGGCGAATCACACCAGAACCAGAAAAATGCTGTTACGGGTTACACTATCCAAAAACCTCCAAAAACCTCATTTTTCATTCCAAATCAATTCCAACACCAAAACAATTATCAGCAATGACTCATAAACACATGGTGATCATACAACGCAAATTATATCGATTTTCGACCGCGCAAACATCGATTCCTAATCATTTTATCATTTTCGACCTAGAACTCAAAAGCCATGGAAAGACAAGAAACATCCAAGCAAACACATACATAATCATACACAAACATAGCATAATCGAGTTTCGCACCCTTACCCGATTAAATAGCGCGTAGATAAATCGGTTGATTGATTTCTTCTTTCTCAAGTTTTTCTCTCTTTTCTTCTTTTCTTTTCTCTTCTCTTCTTTTCTCTTCTTACTATTTTTCTCTCTTTTTCTTTCTATTCTTAACTTAACCAAATAAATCAAAACGCCCAAAATACCCCTACACCCAAATATCTCGCAAACGCTCCCAAAACCCGATAAAATATAATCTCGACTAAAAATAACATATTTTCAGATAAAATTCAGAGATAAAAATAAAATAATAATAGAATAATAAAAAACGACTCAAATAAATCAAACGGACTAAAATTGACAAAAACTGGGGCGTTACACAATTGTGCGCGAAATTTTAAGTAAAGCAGCAGCAAAAACCAACAATCAAACACAATTACAAAATCCAAAGGATCAAGTAACAAGAATCTCCAAAGATCTACATTATGGAAGATAAAGATGAAACTTCAACAATGGTGAAAGATGAATTACCACTTTAAATATGAAAATTCCTTCAAATTGCTTTAAGATCCAAACACCAAAGCCTTGATCTATAAGAATTGATGAAGAAAACAAGTTTGGATGAAGGTTTAGCTCAAAGTTGAACAAGATTCAATGTGAATTCTTGTTAACTTTCAAAAGAAGAAAAGTGAGCTTTGAGTGAATTTTGTGGTTGGGGAGAGAACTTGCAAGAGGTTTGTTGGCTATCAAAAGCTTGTGAAATGAATGAAATGAAGCCTCTATTTATAGAATTTAGGCTTGGAAAAATTGGTGGATTGGAGTTTGGTTTGGAAATGAAAATTAGGTTTGGAATTTGAATTTTGAGGGAAATTATCAAACGAGTGGTGATTAGTGGAGGTACATGGTGGGAATTAATTATGATGATGTAAGGAATTAAAATGAGATGGTCTAGAATATTCCACATGTGATCAAAATGGTGAAAATTGGTGCCAATTGCTGCAGAATTTGAATTTGCTGCCATTTTTCCAAAAAAATGCACGTGTTAATCGATTAACCATTTTCAGTGCAAAATGTGCTAATCGATTAACACAGTGAAAAAATGGGAAAATTGGCTTTTTGATGTGTTGTCTTGGCTCTGGCTCGATTTTTCTTGCTTGTCAAAGAAGGCATGGAAATAAACACATGAACCTTGGAGTCTCTTGAATAGTAATCAATTAAATTTTGGAAACTCTTGATCAGATGATTTTTTTGAATTGTCTGCAGATCAAACTTTGACTTTGTTTTGATGAAATTTATTCGAGCTGAGGGACTGTTTTTTTATATCCTTGGTCCAAATTCTTCCTGAAAAAGTTAGTAAAGAAAAAAAAACAAACATATTTTTGGATTTTGATTAATGGTTAGTAAACATAAACCAATATAAACCTCAAACAAACAAAAGAACACGGATGCTTGGCGATCTCACTCAAGAACAAACCTTCAGAGGAGGGCAAAAGAACCAAAGCTTGTGATCTTATTTGTGGCATGAAATGCCAAAAAAACATGTGGGATATTAGGGGTAAAAATTAGGGCATTACAGCTGCCCCTATTTAAGTTTCTTCTATCCGGAGATACGAAGATGGGTATATTTGTCTCAACGAGATAGAAGATACTTAAATATAACAACAAACCAATTTTTGGCCCTAAGAAACCACAAAATGATATGATCATGCAAATGATATGCAGACACAAAACCTCTGTGGGGAGAATATGCCACGGGAGATAAACAAAAGTTGGGGAGCAACAGGAAAGAGAAAAGACTCGGCAGGGGAAAACACATCCCAACAAGGGAGGAAATAAACTGGGGATAACTGTATATGGAAATAAAACACAACACAACAAGGATATAACTCAACAGGGAAGACTTAGCACAACAAGGCTCCACTGGGAAAAATCAATACCTCAACAATGATCTGTCTCTAGCATACCGAAGAGACTAACCATCCATCGGAGTAGAAAATCTCAACAACGAACTGTCCCGTCTAACCGAAGAGACTTACCATTCATCGGAGTAACCAAAATCTCAACAACGAACTATCTCGTCTAATCGAAGAGACTTACCATTCATCGGAGTAACCAAATCTCAACAACGAACTGTCCCGTCTAACCGAAGAGACTTACCATTCATCGGAGTAACAAAAACTCAACAACGAACTGTCCCGTCTAACCGAAGAGACTTACCATTCATTGGAGTGACAAAATCTCAACAACAAATTGTCCCGTCTAACAGAATAAACTTACCATTCATCGAAGTAACAATTTTCAACAACGAACTGTCCCGTCTAACCGAAGAGACTTACCATTCATTGGAGTAGAGATCACCTACTACCAGGCATATGGTAGGCGAACCAAAGAGAACACGAGATATATTAACTACAACGAGGGTAATAAACTCAAATGGAGAGATTTTAATGAGATCTTTTAACAAATTCCACTTGGAGAACCTGCTGACGAGGTCCACTGCGAGGATTTCAAAAGATATCAACTGCAGGAGTCTACTGTCGAGACTTAGGACTTCATTTGGGAATACTTTCTACCAAGATTTTTTATTATATATATATATATATATATATATATATATATATATATATATATATATATATATATATATATTGGGAAATGTGTCACCCATCAAAAATTTACTGAGGAATCTATTTGCCAAGATCAACCAGAGAACCTTCAAATGAAACACCTTCTGCCGAGATTTTATATGTAATTCCTACTGCCGAGGAATAATCGAAAATATGCCTGCTGCCGAGGCTTTACTGAAAAATCTTTTAAGGATTCTACTGCCGAGATCCTAAAAAGAAAATATCTTCTGTCGAGGTTGCTGTAATAATTTTTTTTTTGAAATTATCCGAGAAATCTACTGCCGAGATTCTTGTAAAGAAAATACCTTCTGCCGAGGCTTGTTGAGAATTCTATTTTTTAAAAGGGTTAATTGTTCTTTTGCCTCCTGCCATATGGGCGAGGTTTGAAAAACCCCCCTGTAAAAAAAAGTTTAGATTCCTCCCCTGACATTTGAAGATTCCACTGTTTTGACCCCTCTTGAAATCCAGTCAACAGAATATGTGACGTGACAATTTTTTTTAATTTTTTATTACGTGGACAAATTAGTTGGCATTTTTAATTTTTATTTAATTTTTAAATTCCATGTGGTATTTTTAAATTTTTTTAATATATTTTTTAATTCTATTTTATTTTTTTCATATTATTTTTATTTTTAATTTAATTCTATTTTTTAAATTATTATTTTAAAAATTATTTTAATAGGGCCAAGATGAAATACATATAATTCTATTTTTATTATTTAAAAATTATTTTTATTTTTGAAATTTTTATTTTTTAAATTTCATGTGGCATTTTAAAAAAATTTTATTATTTTTTTTAGATTAATTTTTAATTCTACTTTTTTTCGTATTATTTTTTATTTTTAATTTAATTCTATTTATTTTTCAAATTAATAATTTAAAAATTATTTTATTTGGGCCAAGCACATATTCCAATTTTTTTTAGCCCAAGTATTTTTCCATTTAAAATCCATTACACAAGTATCTAATATAAACACTATATTTTTTCCTGCATCAAACGATGTGAGACAACTACACTTCTCTTCATCATCAATTTTTCACTTGCAGTAACACTGTTTCTTCTTCAATATGACATTCACCATTTTTCACCCACTAAGCTCAACCATACAAATAACAACACACTGTTTCTTCTTCAATATGCCATTCACCATTTTTCCTTGAATTTGTATTCATCAACATAACAGATGCTTTAATAGATGTTTTTCAAGTCTTATAAGGAATATCTTGGCAATAAAACAAGCAGCACCCATTATCTAGCAGCAACACCTTTCTACAGAAAACTCACCAACAGAACCTTCAACACAAACAACAATTAATCACCACAAATCCTTCAACTACCATCTTCGACCTTCAACTTTATTCTATTCATAACCTGCATTTCAATTTCCAGATTCAAAACAAAAACCAAAACACCTTTCACAATTTGTAAATTTCACCTTCACCAATCTTCAACCATAACCTTGTTCCTCAACACACAACAACACTGAAGCAGAGATGAAAAACAAGATGAAGAGAGATTGAGATCGGAATCTCACCTGTGTTTGGAAGGATTGTATTGTGAGTTTTTTCAGATAAGCAAGAGTCCCACATCGTTTGGGACAAAAATGATATCAGTGTTTATATTAAAATAGTGGTTCATTGAATTACAAGTGAAAGCATACACGGGCCTAGAAGAGTGGAGATGATAATGGGCTTATATGTATTTGATCTTAGCCCTATTAAAATAATTTTTAAAATAATAATTTAAAAAATAGAATTAAATTAAAAATAAAAATAATATGAAAAAAATAAAATAGAATTAAAAAAATATATTAAAAAAATTAAAAATACCACATGGAATTTAAAAATTAAATAAAAATTTAAAATGCCAACTAATCTGTCCACGTAATAAAAAATAAAAAAAAAAATGCCACGTCACATATTTTGTTGATTGGATTTCAAGAGGGGTTAAAACAGTGGAATCTTCAAATGTCAGGGGGAGAATCTAAACTTTTTTTTTTACAGGGGGTTTTTTCAAACCTCGCCCATATGGCAGGGGGCAAAAGAACAATGAACCCTTTTTAAAACTTACTGGAGAATCTACTGTCGAGATTAACCAAAAAATCTGAAATAGAGCCACCTTTTGCCGAGGTTAACTGGAAATCTGTTGTCGAGATTTGCTAGAATCAATGACTCTACCAGGGATCTTCATAGGAGATATGGGCAAGTTACATCACGCAATAGACTTCTCAAATAAAGAGACAACCATCTGTTGGGAATTCATAACGAACTTCTCCAACGGGAACGGCCGAAGAGATACCATTAGATGTAAAAGATACAATTTGATAACTGGGGACCCACAAGCTCCTCAAATAAAGAGACTACCACTTGTTGTCACGTAATAAATTCCAAAAGAGTGTTGTCACAACCCTGCTGGAGAAACAAAATCTTCATCTTCTGATGGTAATCACAAACAGATCATCTGCTGAGTAATACAAAATCTTCGAAGGTGCAAAATAAATGCACTCCCAATCATCTAGATTACATAACCTAGAAAGCTTCAAAGTAGTCACCGCAGGAGACCAAAGTTCAATCCAGGAACAAACTGGAGAGAAACGGTCAAACAAGACTCCTCCCAAGGAGGAAATAACTCAACTGGGGATTGGTCCCATCCAGATAATGGACTGGAAAGGAAAACTGAAGCAAAAATTTCCACGAGAAATAAACTCAGTGGGGAATTAGAAAGGATAAACGCTTTCTGCTTAGGGTCAACACTCTAATGGAGAGAGGACGCACACATACTCTGCGGAGGAAACCACACCAGAGAGCGAAGAAGTACTAAAAATGCAAGATGAACAATGTAAAACACATGATGCTACATAAAGCAAATGATGCACATGCATGAATATGCGTATGAATATGCTGACGAAACAGACACACGGATGAACAAAGGATGAATAAACACCACAACTCAGTTGAATACTTGGCTAATCTCAACAAGATAGAGATACCAAAAGAGATCCTGTCAAGGAGTACATACAAAGCAACCCCTAATGGTGATATCAACCAATTGGGGGAATAAGAAGTCAACATTACTCTTTGTTTGGGAAGTGATCAAGGCAATCACAACAAGAGGTAAAACTTTGTGCGAGGATTTCACATCAAGGGGAAACATTACCCCAAAGCTTCACAAATGCTTAATCATAACCTGGCTAGAGAATAGAATCATACTCAGCTGGGGAAATCTGAATCAAGACTTAGCCGGAGGAATACCCAAAATAGTACTTGAACGGGAAATACCCAAACTGGCGCTCAATTGGGGAATAATGGATTTCAAGAGTCAAACACCTCACAACAATCTTGAGGGAATCCATCATCTGATTAACAACTTGATTACATCCATAAGAATAAATCTGCTTATGTGCGTTGAATTCACCATTTAACTTTTGCCCAGACTGCATGGTCTACAAAGGGTTTTACACCAAAAGGAAACTTTGTACCATAACGACTTGAGATAATTTGTCCAAGTGTCTTCAAACTCTTGGAGAAATTCAACGAATCTCGATGTAACTGCCCCAGATTAACTGAACTTGGCACACTCTTTGATCAATAGAGTCTTCAAACTTTTCCCCATGCAAAATCATCAACTGGGAAAACAAACTTGCTAATATTTAATAAAGCCTTTGGACAACATGCCCCTGGATATGACCATTCTTGAAATGATTTTCCAATTACTCATCAGAGTTTAAGGCCTTAAGAGATTAAGTTTATCATTGATGCTCAAATGTAAACTTCCATGATGTCAAACGAATGTATGCAAGCAGAAAATGTTAATTATGAGAATGATAATTCTAATGCAACAGACATGTTAATCTTGAAGTTTTTACTGAAAAGATGTCGCAAAACCTTGTGAACGAATCACTAGCTAAGACACGACATTGATTTTTGAATGCATATGCAATACCAACAGAGATCTTTTAGCACAACTCATGGGAGTCAGGAACGCTATCTCGTTTGAAGTATGCTCTCAAAATAAACCCTACTTCAATTAGGTCTTTTGAGGGTTATAACTTGGCCTGGTTCACGGTTTTTTCAGAAAAAAGGATTTTTAGGCTCAAAATTAATTTGTACCCACCTATTCTCCGTGATGTTCTTTAATCCTATATTCAGCTAATTTAACACAAATGTTCATCATCTCCAAAAGGATTAAACTGATGGTATAATAACCAATGAGATTTTTTTTTTGGGAAATAACAATCACCCTTTTGTCTTTTGACTGGTGAGTCGCAGATTTGTTCCTTTAATGAGGATTTTTTATTATTTTATCATCGCTTTTCACATCTTCATTTTTTCATTTTTTCCCAAACTTTTGCCTGGACTGATTCTTTTGAATTTTTGATGTCCAGCGGGATTCCCTAATTTTTGCCTAAGTCACTTGTTTTCAATTTTTCTTTTTCGACTTAGCGGGCTTTTTCTGTTTCTTTTGGTTTTTCTTCTTCTCTTCTTTTGAACAAATCATGTGACATTGGCTCATTAGGAAGGGTTGTGACTGCCTCTTTCCTTCATGGATGAGGAATAACCACTGTGGTTTCCTTTGGTGCACACTCATTTTGAAATTTGGACACTTGGTCAAATTAACTGAAGACTACCCTGCCCCAAGGTTAAATGTGAGGGTTTTTTCAATTAGAAAAGAAACTCCTACTTCAAGGCTCAAAGAGGTTAACAAGGGATTATCTTCCTTATATCTCCGGTGTTTAGGAATTTGAAACAATGCCTTACATCATCAGCAAGGTCTCATTCAAAAGCATACAACCAGAAATTTTGCGTTTTCACCTCATCATCCTCCCTCCAAGAGTTTAAACAAGAAGTTGGTATTGCAAATGCAGAAAATAAATTATGAGTGAAAGCGAATGGATTACTTCAAGACGAACATACTCATTGCATTATGATTAATATTCGAAACAAACAAGTTCTACATGCAAACAAAGCAATAACAATCATAAAAGATTACAAATGAACTTGTAGTAAATAAACTAATGATCTGAGGAAAATGTGTCAGCTTGAGCTTGAAAGAACATTATCAACTTTCTTGGGAGACACAAAAGCAAACATACAACCACTGCGGGTCACTCTACTAATATCAGTATAAAGGCATTCCATTCACAAATGCGCTTCCTTCCTTGAAGGTCAACACCTCATCGCCAATCATCTCTTGAACCTTTTCCTGAAAAACCTTTCACTCCTCAATTGGATGCCTCATTACTCCATCATGGAACTCACAACTGGTATTTGGGTTGTACCAAGGAGTGCGAGACTTCATGGCTCTGGTTATTCTAGGTGTCATCACTGAGTTTCAGGCAAAGTAAGACCACAATTGACTGTAAGTCGTTGGAATTGAATCAAATTGACGAGTCTCTCTTTCTGAATTATTCAGAGGTCTCTGCTACTTTTGGAACTGATTCTGATGTTGGTGATAAGGCACCGGAACTGGAGCTTGCAGAATCTGAGGAGAATCATGAATTGCATCAACTTCAACATTTTCTTCCTCTTGGGAATCACATACAGATTTCTCTTCACTTGCATGGTCATCTGGAACATCTCGGATCCTTCCACATTTAAATGCATTCTCGAGGTTTATTCTGACTTCAACAATTTTGGAGAACTCAAGAGGCATAACGCCTACCATTCTGACATAATAAGAGTCTGACAGTGTTCTTAGAAACATTTTGGCCAGTTCTTTCTCTAAGAGTGGTGAATGAACTTGAGCTGCTAATTCTTTCCACCTTTGTGCATACTCTCTGAAGGATTCATTGTCCTTCTGAATCATACTCATCAATTCATCACTATCTGGAGCCATGTCCAAATTATAGTCATATTGTTTTACAAAAGTATCAGCTAGGTCTTCCCAAGACTGAGTATTGTCCCTTTTCAGTTTCGTATACCACATCAAAGATCCTCCGTATAAACTTTCTTGAAAGCAGTAAATCATCAGCAGATCGTTCTTGATATGAGTGGTCATCTTTTGACAAAACATCGTCAAATGGTTCCTTGGACAGCTAACTCCCTTGTATATTTCAAAGACTGGCATTTTGAGCTTCGGAGGAATAACCACATCCGGAACCAGGCACAAGTCATGAGCCTTAAAACTAGGTGCATTGGGTCTTGTCAACATTTTTAATTCCTCACTGAGATCACGAAGTCCTTCTTTCATTTCCACAACTTTAAGATCAATCATCTCTGTCACAGGGTGGATATTCTGAGGATTTGGCATATACCTCGAAAATCGAGAATCTTTTTCAACACCTTGACCAACCAGATCATTTTGCACAGGTCGGGACTGAGTAGGAACATCCACTTGTGGAACATCGTCATCCAGAGGAGAATCATACATCGGATTGGTCATCATTGTAAAGCCTGACATGAGATCATCATCTTTTGTTCTCTCTATATTCCTTCAGTAACTACCTCAAACTTGGTACGAATGCTAGAAAATCAGCTGACTGGTACAAGGACAGAAGGACAAATGAGTATGTGTTTAGGGAACTGCATGTATGCAAATGATGAATGCAAATCTTTTATTTTATTTTATGTTGTCAGGAAATCAACCCGATTATTACAAACAAGGGAAGCGTCAAGTATATGAGTATCACAACTTTTATTCAAAACTTTTGCCAAAGGGACATTTGCCTTATCCATATTTGCAATAGTCTAAGTTGGTTTCCTTGAAAACGGCTGAGATGATGGATGTATGGATGCATGGATGCAACAACCACAAACAAGATCACATAAAGCACACGGGTCAAGGTTCAAGTCACGAGCATAAAGCGAAGGGTAAGAACCAATCCCACAAAGGTGTGTACTAAGGTTTTATCTTCATTGTACCTACAGAAAACAGCGGTTCTAACACAGAGTACACAGGGTCCACAATCCACTATCAGACACACCAGCGCACCGATTTACTCGGAGGTTGGTAGTTATCCTCAAGATAATCTTACCTGAGTGTGGCATAGCGTAACAGCTAAGTCAGATTTGCATCCTCATAGCTTCCGCGTCACGATCCTAAAAAGGCTAAGATGGGTTAAGCGTTACTACGGTCCTCAATGTTATAGGCTTCTATGGAAAAAGTAATGCCTTCAACGATCGCTCGATCAGCATCAGTAATTCCAAAGAGGCAACCACCGAGTGGATAGATTCTCAAGTTCTGCTTTTTTGGGATTCGACTCCCTCAAAGCTCCCTTGACTATACCATCCTCCTATCTCAAAGTACACTCTGGTCCGGGTATAGGACCTAACTCACACACAGAGGAACTCCAAACAGAACAAACAAGTAACAAGCAAATCAGACAAAAAGCAGTAAATAAATCAAAGTAGGCTAAACCCCTCAAGGGAGATTTCCCCAACAGAGTCGCCACTTTTCTGTAGCGGTAAAAATCGTGAGTGTAAGCTATTGATTAACTTAACTCATAAAGCAAGAGTCGCCACCGCACTTTTATTTATTCCACAAAAGGAAAAGGAAAAAAGGGCGAATAAATCCTAAGAAGTCTTAAAAAAACAAGAACAAACAGAGAATGGGTAAGGGGGTTGGCTACGCAATGGGAAGGTATTAACACCCAAAACGTCTATAGTACCCTATAGGAACCCTTTGAAATATCTACCGCTTTTGGTTTGAAAAGGTTTGCTTGAAAAAGATTGGGAGAGATGAGAAGAGAAGTATTTTTTTAAGATTTTTGTGTTTGGAGAGACTTATCGCCTCATGCCTACGTACCCACGAAGTGCAATGTAGGATCAAAACCTCGTAGTTCGTGGTACAAAGAATGAAATTTGTTTGTTTTGGTTGATTTTAAGTGTAAAGACAAGTCGTCATTTCCAAGCGAATAATTCCGCTTAAAGAAATGAATCATGTATAAACTTATGAAAAAGTTTTAAAGGAAAAAGTGCATAAGGCACAAAAAGTGATTGATGAGTTTGGTATTTTTTAAAGTATTTTAAAAATGTGTCAATATGCTTATGTAATTTAGAATTTATTAAGAAATGAAAAGAAAAGAGTAAAATCACTTGACAAAGTCAAGGTTTGATTATGAAAGAGGTTTGAAGTTTGAAAACAAGAAAGTTTTGAAAAAGAGAGGAGATTTTGAAAATTGAAGAAGGGGTGGAGAAGAAGTGACTATCCTAGTGCATAAAATAAAAGTTAGGGTAAGAAAGATCTAACCACATGGAGGCACTCTTCAAAGCATAATAAGAAAAGAATTTCGTCCTCTTGAGCCAATAAGCAAGCCAAATAAAGACTAGAATATCAAACTCCATAATGGTCCAAAGCACAAGGGAGAGAGTCCTAAGTCTAAGTCCATAAGTCCATAATCAAGAGTATAGGTCCTCCAATGCAAAGGATAGTGGCCATAGTCCAACAATTAAGAGCAAAAGTCTTTTAGTGGTTTAATCCTTTATTAATGTTTTTGAGTCCAAATGGACAAAAGAAAAACAAAAACACAAGATAATATGGTCCAAGTGGACAAAAGAAAAATGGCATAAACATAAACATGAATATGATATATGAGGAAAAAAATAAAGAGAGGTAGGGAGCGAGAAGGAAACATAAAAATAAAGTTAGAAGTTAGTAATTAGTAGCACAAGGGCTCTAGTGCCATAAGCCTTCACCGATTATTCCGTTTCGCGTCTTGAACTATAGTGATTAAACAATGCACTTAGGTCAGGGTTAATGAACTTGACAGAAGATTGGTAGAACCAAAGCCTCTACAAGGCCAAGTTTCAAAGGTTATGGACCTAATGCAAAAAATTAATCAACATTGGGTTGACGCGACCAATCAAGGTCCGGACCACGAAAGTTCAAATTCTGAATCGGATAAAGAGGGACAAATGTAGCGCTATGTTAAGCAATCGCCGAGTAATTTACGGAGTAATTACCCTACAATGAGTCCGGTCAATAGTGATCTTTGTGCTAATGCATACTAGATGAACGATATGTAAATCGTCATCCGAAAGAAATACCGCACGAAAAGAAACTAGGTAACGATCTAGTCTTGATCAAGAATTCAACAAAGAAATTCTAAGATCCATAAGACTTTCATCGATCAAAATAAAAAGAAATAGATGAAGAGAAAGCCAAATTGAATTACACTTACAAGATCCTTTCATCTTCAAGTTCAATCACCTTTAATTGATAAGTTTAAGTGTGAAAATATATCATTAATTCATAGCACCTCAAATGAATTCAACAATTCATTTAAAGATAGATTTGAACTAATGAATGTTTAATTACTTTAACCATATCCAAAGTCCATTGAAATTGAAGAGAAATTAATCTCAATAATGCATTTCAAGGCTAAAACAAGAAGAATGGGGAAGAAAAAGGAAGAAAAGCCAAAACAGCCCCAAAAACAAGTAAAAAACACATTCTGGATGCTGGTTAATAGATTAACCATTTTGCAGTGCAATTAGGTTAATCGATTAACCAGTGTAAACTTGCAGTTTTTTACGCAGAATTCAACTGTTAATCGATTAACCAATTCGTGCCTGTTTTGGTTAATCGATTAACACTGTAAAAACACCATAAAATCAATTTGAAAATTGCATAATCCTTGATCAATCATTTATTCAAACACCTAATAATCAAGGATGCAATTGTGCACGAAATTTTAAGTAAAACAACAGCAAACACCAGCAATCAAACACAATTACAAAATCCAAAGGATCAAGTAACAAGAATCTCCAAAGATCTACATTATGGAAGATGAAGATGAAGCTTCAACAATGGTGAAAGATGAATTACCACTTCAAATCTGAAAATTCCTTCAAATTGCTTCAAGATCCAAACACCAAAGCCTTGATCTATGATAATTGATGAAGAAAACAAGTTTGGATGAAGGTTTAGCTCAAATTTGACCAAGATTCAATGTGAATTCTTGTTAACTTTCAAAAGAAGTAAAATGAGCTTTGAGTGAATTTTGTGGTTAGGGAGAGAATTTGCAAGAGGTTTGTTGGCTATCAAAAGCTTGTGAAATGAATGAAATGAAGCCTCTATTTATAGAATTAGGTTTGGAAAAATTGGTGGATTGGAGTTTGGTTTGGAAATGAAAATTAGGCTTGGAATTTGAATTTGGAGGGAAATTATCAAAAAAGTGGTGTTAGTGGAGGTACATGGTGGGAATTAATTATGATGATGTAGGGAATTAAAATGAGATGGTCTAGAATATTTCACATGTGATCAAAATGATGAAAATTGGTGCTAATTGCTGTAGAATTTGAATTTGCTGCCATTTTTCCAAAAAATACATGTGTTAATCGATTAACCATTTTCAGTGCAAAACGTGTTAATCGATTAACACAGTGAAAAAATGGGAAAATTGGCTTTTTGATGTGTTGTCTTGGCTCTGGCTCGATTTTTCTTGCTTGTCAAAGAAGGCATGGAAATAAACACGTGAACCTTGGAGTCTCTTGAATAGTAATCAATTAAATCTTGGAAACTCTTGATCAGATGATTTTTTTGAATTGTCTGCAGATTAAACTTTGACTTTGTTTTGATGAAATTTATTTGAGCTGAGGGACTGTTTTTTTTTTATATCCTTGGTCCAAATTCTTCCTGAAAAAGTTAGTAAAGATAAAAAACAAACATATTTTTGGATTTTGATTAATGGTTAGTAAACATAAACCAATATAAACCTCAAACAAACAAAAGAACACGGGTGCTTGGCGATCTCACTCAAGAACAAACCTTCAGAGGAGGGCAAAAGAACCAAAGCTTGTGATCTTATTTGTGGCATGAAATGCAAAAAAAAACATGTGGGATCTTAGGGGTAAAAATTAGGGTATTACAACGGCGAACTTCATGAGGTTCCGATGAAGTTTCTAGGGAACTCATGAAGTTTTCGATGAATATCCCGGGGAACTCATGAAGATTCCGGGGAACTCATGAAGTTTCTGATGAAGTTTCTGAGGAACTCATGAAGATTCCGGAGAACTCATGAATTTTCCGATGAAGATCCCAGGGAACTCATAAGGCTTTTGTGTCTTTGCTAGGCTTAACATCGGGGAAACTTTCTCCTTGCGGGAGTATAGGAATTCCCGTATTGAGGGGATTCCTCCCCGTGAGGATCTCGATGACGTGTCCTCGTGTCTAGGAGGCTCCCCCCTTGAAGTCTGGGAAGTATGCTCGCGCGTCCCTCCTCGCCCTTTCACTTGAACTGCATTGGAAGGGTGGATTTAATCTTACCGTCGAATTTATTATTTTCCTCTGTTTTTCAGGTTAAATGGCTCGTCAGAATGAGGATACTAAAATGGTCGACGTAGATGACGAGGCCGTCGAGGTCGACGCGAAGGGTGAATCCAGCTAGGACTGAGTTGGGCAGGAGCCTCGGGAAATTATTTCGTGTTTCACTTACGAAGAATCGGATGCTTGTACAATCGCCGAGGACATAGAAGAAGGAGCCTCCGCGAACTGGGAGACATTAAAGCCTAAAAGAACGGACTGGATCTGTTCATCTTATGAAGGGAAGCGCTTCCCTATGTACAAGTTCGCTTTCCGGGAAGTTGGGTTCCGCCCGCCCTTCAATGACTTCCAAATTGGGATTTTTCAATGGCTGGAGTTGGCGCCCTCTCAGCTTCATCTGAACACGATTGCATTTGTTCGAGTGTTCGAGCTCGTGTGTTGGCATCTTCAGACCGACGCCACCATCCCGCTGTTCTTCCGTGTTTTCCATCTCCAGCGGCAATCTGTGCATGGGAAGCACAACTGGGTATCCGTTAAACCGCCGAGGAAGTTGTTCAGGATATACCTGAACTCGGTTTGGGCCTTCAAAGATAGATACTATCTTGTGGAGCCCGTGTCGGAGGCCGCTGTAGACTCCGTGTTTGAACGTGTGGTCGTGCTTGAGGGCGGGCAGGAAGTGGATAAGTTAGAATCAAAGTTTCCCCTCGAATGATATAGGGTCTATTTCGACAAAGGGACTGACCACTACATCACGAAGCCCAACGACCTAGGCGCGGAGGACCAGCTTGCCAACGAGAAGCTCGTGGCGTTCGTAGACAGCTTCACCCCCGCCAAGTGCGTGAACAAGGACGGGAGCTACATTCGTAAAGAGGACGAGGAGGTTGCTTTTGAGGCTCGGCTGATCAATACCAAGGAGCTCCTCGAGTTTGGTTCCGCCGAGGAAGCCTTGGGGCTTTTAAGTAGCGAATGCGTTTTTGACCTGTGTGTAAACAGTCCCAAGTCAGGATAAAAGGAAATGGTTATGTTAGGCAGTCGTCAAACAACATAAATTTTGTTGAATCTCTATAAAATGGATCAACTATGAAATAATGTGAATGCTAGGTCATTGCCTGCAAGCAACACGATGTATGGCTCGAGTATAATGTCAAAAGATCAAGAGCCCCTGCATCTCCTCCTGAATACATTGAAAAATAAGCAAGGGTTCTCACACTTTCGTGAACGAGTGTGGGGAAAGAAGTTAGTTCATGAGAGTAGGATTCATTTTAGATCATGGAATATAGATACACTTATTGAAAAATCTATGGAAATAATAGACACTATGGTTGGGAGAAAATTCAATTTCATGTGCCTAAAAGAAACTAAGTGGACATGTGAAAAGGAGAGGGAATTAGACAACTTAGGATTTAAGCTTTGGTACACCGAAAAAATTAGATTGATAAATGTGGTGGGGATTATTGTGGACAAGGAGTGGAAGAAGGATATTGTGGATGTGAAAAGAGTAGGAGATCGAATCATAACTTTGAAATTTATAGTGGAACAAGACGCCTTTAATGTTACTAGTACTTACACACCTCTTGTTGGGTTAGGAGAACATCTTCAGGTAAAGTGTTGGTTGGATTTAGAAGGATTACTTCAGGATATACCCCAAGGAGAGAAGTTCTTTCTATGAGGAGATTTAAATGGACATGTAGGGAGCGTATCAAGAGGTTTTGATGGTGTGCATGAGGGATATAACATCGGGGAGGTAAATGCAAAGGGTAAATCTGTCATACCCCAAATTTTAACCACCAAGATTTCCCATCATTGTGAGAATCATCATCACAATATGGATGTACCATTATACTTTTTCAATCTCCTCAAAGATGGTTGAGCATTCACCACAATCAAGAATTAGGGTTTCAAGCCCTTTCAGAGCACTTAGACAAAGGATCAATCAAGAAATGACATGATCTTCAACTTGTCTAACCTACCAAACACCTATAAAGGATCAAGAGGACTCCCACATCAAGAATCAAGCACAAAGTTGCAACATTCCAAGTAGATTAAGCCTCAAGATCACCAGTGTCACCAAATTAGGGTTTTGATCGACCAAGGCCTCCAGATGGAATTTTTCCTCTGGGCATGAGCCAATGCTTCAAAGCATGACCCAAGATACTCCAAGGGACCTCATGGACCCAATCATCAAGTCAATTTAACCTTAGGGGACGCATTTACAAAAAATCGGGAATTAGGGTTTCTTGACCTAATTCACCCCCTAAGTTGACTTTTGGGACAAAGCATGAGCCAAGACCTCAAGACATGATTTGAGGGGCTCAAATACACCACATTGATCCATTTACAACAATGGATTGATCCAAGAAGCTTGATTCACAAGTTTCAATTTCATCAGGACCACAATTAGGGTTTCGAGGAAAAAGTCAACTGTACCTTTGACTTTTGACCAAGACATGCTCCCAAACCATGGGACATGATTCAATACATCCTATGACACCTATGGAATCCATACATTAGGTTTGATTTATGTCAAGGACTTGATTTCACAAAGGATCGCACAGTTTGGATTTTATCCAATAAAAAGTCAACTGTGCACAAAATCAAGTTTGACTTTTTGGAATTTTTCACAAATATGGTTCCCCTAAGTCAAAAACAATGTTAATGTATGATATTGATCATCATCCATCAAGAAAAATCAAGAAAATTGAGGTTTCTTGCAAAAGGGGCAACCTTGAGAAACCAAAATTTTTCTAAGTTATGGAATAAAAGTAGTTTTGGTACCAACTTCCAAGGACCATAACTTGAGATCCAAGCAACCATTTTGGGTGGTCCAAAGCTGGATTTGTAGGTCTTGCTACACTCTACAAAAGCTTTAACTACCTCAAACCCCAATTCTTTATGGATTTTAAGTTATGGAGTGATCAAAATTGAAATTCTGGTACCAGACGTGTGATGTTAAGGTGTGATGTCACAACAACACACTCTGCAATAATGGACAGAATAAGCGACAAGATAACACAAGGAATTGTTCACCCAGTTCGGTCTAACTACCTACGTCTGGGGGCTACCAAGCCAAGGATGAATTTCACTACTTATAGATATAATTTACAGACTCAACACACCAGTTGACAATCTCCTAAACTTATACTCTACTAGTGACTTTCTACCTAAGAAACCACTTAGATATGAGAACACTACTCAATCCCCTAAAATACTCAAAGAACAACCTCTTTGAGATTCCTTGATCTTGCTTCCTAGCTTCGATCAACCAACAACTCTCTATTGCTTCACAACTTCTAGAGAGGACAGAAACATAACACCTATTCAACCCTAGAATAGTGTAAATACAAGCACTCTAAACAAACCCTAGACTCTAAGCCTCCAGCTCTTGATCTTCAATCTGTTTTCTATACCTTCTTCCTTGGTCTTGTGCGCTTTAAATAACTCCTTGAATTTGGATTGGATTTGTCACAATATTTGATCAGATTTGTTAATTAAAACTGAATCTTTTAAAACAGATTTTATCCCCAAAATCTTTTTAAATCTTCAACCTTTTAATTTTCCAACAAACCTGCAATCAAATCTCCCATGTAACAGAAAATATCTAGCCCAAGATATTCTCATCCAATGAGTCAAACACTCTCCACAATTCCAGCTAATACGCGTACCCTAATAACAACAAGCCCATGCTGTTATCAGTTCAGTTCTGCAGGTCTGATGTTACAACATCACCTGTGTGACATCAGACATCCAGCTTCAGTAACTTGAAAACTTAACACAGCCCAGTGTTAAGCACAATGTTATGACATCAAGCCCATGACATCAAACATTGTTAATCTTCTCAACTTAGTACAACCCAGTACTAAGACTCAATGCTGCAACATCAACACCATGACATCAACATTGAACACCTTGTTGTTTTACCAAAATTCCAGCCAATCCAGGAACTTACAATCTCCCCCTTTGGCTAATTTTGGCTAAAACAATCTCTGCATCTTCAGAGACTTCAGCAGCGGAAAATCTTCAATATTTTGAAACTTCAACCAGCAGCAGTTTTGACAATCTTCATAGTCTTCATCACTTGATCTGCTGCAACACCATCTTCATTATTGACAACAACCAATTGGTGCTCCCCCTCAAAAGCATGAACCAGCATCACAGCTGTTCAGTAGCTCACAATGTGCAGCACTTCTCCCCCTTGATGTCTGCTTGGCTGCACTCTTCAAATGCTATGATATCTTCACTAGCAGCTCAGTCTACACTGTCTACACTCCCCCTTAAAAACTGCATCAGCACTTTTCAACTAAACACCTTATTCTCTTCTCTTTATGGCACTTATTAACTCTCCCCCTTTTTATCCATAATTAGACAAATTATGCCAATTCATATGACCTACACTTCATCACATGCGACACAATCATCCACAAGATCTGAAGCACACACACAATGCCTTCCACTGAACTCTAAGTCAACTCCTCACACTTAGACTAACACACACCAAGACAAGTGTACAATCTATTCAAGGCCATGATTCAATTTTGTCTTCAGACAACTTGATCAACTTCAGTCTTCTCTACATTCTCCATCCAAGGCAAACCTTCTACTTCATCATTCTCCCGTATGACTATGCAGATGCTCCTTAGATATAATGTAAGCACTAAGCTTCAGATCCAGAACAAAGACATCCTTCACCAAGGGTACTCTTGACACTCTTGACACCACACACCCTGGTATTACATATGCTCCACCACTGGATTCACTATCAGCAAAGTAACCAAATCTCAACACTGTGTCACAAACTCACAAATACTCAGCTTACTTATAAGCTTTACTGAGATCCAGTCTCTTCAAGAGATCACAACTCCTCTATCCTTACATCCACCAGTAGTTGTTGAAACTGGTGAAGTCTTCAAAGACAGTAGTCATGCTTTCCAGAACAAACTACTAAACACAGGACCATAATCTCCACCTCTTTTGACCAAAATGCTAGAGCATTCAACTCCACATGTCCAATCTTAATCATCTTCCAGATCTAACCACCATCAAACATGATGTTATAACATCCTCTGGGACATCAGCTTCTCACCACCAATCAAAGGACTCATTCCACAAAGAAGTCCTTCAAGAAGCTCCCAATAAACCACAGTCAGAGCAACTTATTCATACACCCCTGAATACCATTAGTTCCCACACCCTCTCTGAACCATATCTTAGCAAATTCAACCATATCCAGAATATCTTTGTCAAATTCTTTCTCCAGATTAAGCCCTTTTTGAAAAACAAACATCCACCTTTTTAAAGGAATGTTATCAAGCGAATCCTTTTGAATTTTCTCAGACGTTCTAACAACAGCTTTCTTCTCATGAATGATGTCCCGAACATTACCATCAGACTTATCTCTGGTCTTCTTATTTCTGGAAGAGATGAACACTTTACTCCTGGATTTTATAGTACCATCCACATAGATCTTCTGCTTATCACTTCTCATCTTTGGAGGTGACTCAATAGCTTTCATCTTCCTTGATTTCAGTCGTTTAGCAACCCTAAGGATTGCCAGCTTGTGAAATTTTTCTTCTGAACTATAGGAGTCATTAGTCAGGTTGTCATCTTTCTTGGCCTTGCAAGTATTCAACTCCCAACACTTCTTGAGGTCACAGCTTTTGATCCTTCCATCAGCATTGTTGACTCCTTCATCTTGCTCACATAACTGACTACTCAAGTTGGCTTCCAACTTAGGAGTAACAGCACCATAAGTCATTAACCCAGATTGACTTTTCACCATACTTTCACACTTGATGTCACCATCTGATGTTACAGCATCATCACTAGATAAGTTGTCCATTTGAGGTATCCACTGATAGCAATTATCTTTGGATCTTACTCCCTTCATCACTACCTCATTCTGCTCATCAGCTACCACACATTCATCTTTGGTGTAGCTTACCTTGTAACCTTCATCACAAAGTTGACTTATGCTAATTAAACTAGCACTCAGCCCTTGAACAAGGAGCACATTATCAAGAGTAAGACCATCATGATTCTTTACTCTTCCAACTCCTTCTACTACTCCTTTTTCACCATTGCCAAAAATAACATCATTCGCATGGCAAGGATTGAACTCTACCCAATGCTTCTTGGATCCAGTCATGTGCTTTGAACATCCACTGTCAAAGTACCAAGCATCTTTAGCAAAATGTCCATCTGAGGTGTGAGCCAATAGACATTTGGCCTGCGGTTTAGGAACCCACTGTTTAACAACTTTGGGCATGTACTCTCTCCATCTGTTCTGTGGCTGAGGGTATCCATGCCGCTTGTAGCAAGAGTATTGCATATGACCATACCTTCCACAATAAAAACATCTGATTCTATCAACTCTGAAGTGGTTGTACCTTCTCTCATCTTGAAGATAATGTTGTGGCTGCCACCCATAATTTTGTCTCCACGTACCATGACTGGCTAGCCTTCTATTATTCTGGTATCTTCTTCCATAAGGGGGCTGATCATGCTGCTTCCTGGATCATCTCCCATGATGGTGACGCTTTCTCCTTCCATAATGAGACACAGCATTAGTGTAACCATACCCCTGATGAGACACGTTCTGTTTGAACTGAGGATGCTGTCTTCTAGGCTGTTTCCCATGGTGATGAGGCTTCCTTCTTCCATAGTTATAAGGCACAACATTGTTGAGGCCAGATCCATACCAGTTTTCCTGATGTTGAGACATCTGATGTGGCATGTTCTGTTTGACCCTTGCAGCTTCCATGCTCCTATGATATTGGGGGGGCATATACTGGCTTGCTCCTTGTGGCTGCTTACTCTTCCGATTTGGACCAGTCTTCTTCTCAATCTTCTTAGGTTGTGAAACATCAGCTTTCTTAGGACTCTGCTTCTTTGGCTGATGTTGAGACAAAGGTTGTGACACTTCCTTCTTTGAACCTGAAGTGCTTGCTTCTGAAGTTCCTTTATAACCTATCCCAGCTTTGTCTCCAGCAACCTGTTCTGTCTGCAGGATCTTATCAAGAGTGGCTATACCACTGTTCAGCATTCTAATCGATTTTGTCATCTGATCAAGTTGAGATCTCGCTAGGACAACTTCAAATTCCAGATCAGATTTTTCATTCTCAAGCTGAGCTATTTGTTGCTTATGGCACTTGTTCTCTTGACACACTTCAGCACTCTTTAAACACAACTCCTTGTAGGTTGAAGCTAGCTCCTAATAGGTGACTTCTCCATCACTATCATCATCAGATTCAACAATTCCTGTCAAAGCTGTAACATGCTTTGCTGACTCACTTTCACTTTCACTATCAGAGTCAGACCAGGAAATTGTCAAGTCCTTATTTTGCTTCTTCAAGAATGTGGGACACTCTCTCTTGACATGTCCATACCCTTCACATTCAAAGCACTGAACTCCTTTATCTTGGGCAGTCTTCTCTTCATCTTTCTCTTTTGACTTGCTGATGTCAGAAGAGATGTTCTTGACATTAGGCCTGTAGTTATAGTTCATCTTCTTGAACACTTTGTTGAACTGCCTTCCCAACATAACTATGGCCTGAGGTAGATCCTCCTGGGACTCAGAACTCTTCCCTCTTTCCTCTTGATCGGTTGACACCAGGGCTATGCTCTTTGGCTTCTTCTCTGGTTCTTCCTCGTTCAAACCAAGCTCAAAAGTTTGAAGAGACCCAATGAGCTCATCAACTCTCATCTTGCTGATGTCTTGTGACTCCTCGATGGCCGTAACTTTCATCTTATACTTCTTAGGCAGAGACCTAAGGATCTTTCTCACAAGCTTTTCTTCTGACATCTTCTCACCAAGAGCACTGGATGCATTGGACAGTTCAAGGACATTCATGTGGAAGTCATGAATAGTCTCATCTTCCTTCATCTTCAGACTTTCAAACTTAGATGTTAAAAGTTGAAGTCTTGACATCTTAACTCTAGATGTGCCTTCATGAGTAGCCTTCAAAATATCCCAAGCAGCCTTGGCAGTTTCACATGAGTTGATTAACCTGAATATGTTCTTATCAACTCGATTGAAGATAACATTTAGGGCTTTTGAATTTCCAAGGGCAAGCTCATCTTCTTCCTTGGACCATTCTTCTTCAGGCTCTAGCTTTGAGGTGCCTTCTTTATCCTTGCCAGCATCATCTTTCTCACATACCACTGGAGCTTTCCACTCTTTAATGACAGCCTTCCAAGCTCTGCTGTCTAATGAGTTTAAAAAGGTAGTCATTCTAGGCTTCCAATACTCATAGTTTGAGCCATCCAATATAGGGGGTCTGTTAACAAATCCTCCAACTTCTTTGTCCATCTTCACACCAGAAAGTAACTTCCCTAGATCTCACCCAGAGACAAACAGGATGCCTGCTCTGATACCAATTGAAATTCTGGTACCAGACGTGTGATGTTAAGGTGCGATGTCACAACAACACACTCTGCAATAATGGATAGAATAAGCAACAAGATAACACAAGGAATTGTTCACCCAGTTCGGTCTAACTACCTACGTCTGGGGGCTACCAAGCCAGGGATGAATTTCACTACTTGTAGATATAATTTACAGACTCAACACACCAGTTGACAATCTCCTAAACTTATACTCTACTAGTGACTTTCTACCTAAGAAACCACTTAGATATGAGAACACTACTCAATCCCCTAAAATACTCAAAGAACAACCTCTTTGAGATTCCTTGATCTTGCTTCCTAGCTTCGATCAACCAACAACTCTCTATTGCTTCACAGCTTCTAGAGAGGACAGAAACATAACACCTATTCAACCCTAGAATAGTGTAAATACAAGCACTCTAAACAAACCCTAGACTCTAAGCCTCTAGCTCTTGATCTTCAATCTGTTTTCTGTACCTTCTTCCTTGGTCTTGTGCGCTTTAAATAGCTCCTTGAATTTGGATTGGATTTGTCACAATATTTGATCAGATTTGTTAATTAAAACTGAATCTTTTAAAATAGATTTTATCCCCAAAATCTTTTTAAATCTTCAACCTTTTAATTCTCCAACAAACCTGCAATCAAATCTCCCATGTAACAGAAAATATCTAGCCCAAGATATTCTCATCCAATGAGTCAAACACTCTCCACAATTCCAGCTAATACGTGTACCCTAATAACAACAAGCCCATGCTGTTATCAGTTTAGTTCTGCAGGTCTGATGTTACAACATCACCTGTGTGACATCAGACATCCAGCTTCAGCAACTTGAAAACTTAACACAGCCCAGTGTTAAGCACAATGTTATGACATCAAGCCCATGACATCAAACATTGTTAATCTTCTCAACTTAGTACAGCCCAGTACTAAGACTCAATGCTGTAACATCAACACCATGACATCAACATTGAACACCTTGTTGTTTTACCAAAATTCCAGCCAATCCAGGAACTTACAAAAATGACAAAAACATGAAAATGACACTTTTTCCAACACTTAGTGAAAATCTGCCTAAGTTACCAGCCTTGAACATCAATGTTCATGAGGATTTTTTAATGGGATCCAAATAGTTTCAAAACAAAATATGACCACACATGTTTTGTATCATATGAGGGCTTTCTAAAAAGCACAAGAGCCTCCTATAACTCAACCTGAGCAGGGAGATATGAATCCCTCAAAATCACAATTTCCAACTGTCCTAGGCAAGGCAGATTTTGTGCATTTGCTCGATTTGGAAATTTTGGACAACTCCAAGCCTTGTCATCCATTTGGACATATCTGAGGATAAAACAAAAGGAGAATAATCTGATCCCCAAGCCTCCCAAGTCCAAGGATCTACATATAGCCATGCCAAACCTAAAAGAGCTAAAAAGTGCCAAGACTCCAATTTTGTTTCAATGCATTCAATGGATGCATCAAGGTGGCATAAACTGAGGCAAGCTTAACTGAATGAGTCAAGCCTTATCTCTGAACCAAAATACCATAGGCCCGTGCTCTAACCTCAAGTCAATGGCTAGAGGAGACTTGAGATTCCATTTGATCAACATTGGTCACAGACCTGCTGCAGTTGCCAGACACTATTGCTTGCAAAACAAAATTGCTCCACTATAAACAGAGCTCATTTGTGCTCAGTTTGAGTACACCAAAGCACCCAAACTGATGCTTTCCTCAAAATATCCCTTTCACTGCAATTTTTTCCTTCTAACTCAAGGCACTATCGGGTTTTGAGTTTGAGAGCAATTCCAACCAAACCAATCACACACACACATACACCTCTGGAACATCAGATTCTCAAAATCACCAGCCAATTGCTCAAGTTCTTGACAGAGTTGCAGTTGAGGTGCCATATCAAGTTTCAGCTCATTTCAATCCACTCCAAGCATTCAAACACACTCCATGGCACCTAAGGAAGCTGTCCAGATCATTGGAACCTAGTTGTAACACCTCCATCACCAAACTCGATCACCAGCTGCATGAGGTAAGCATAAACCCTTTAAACTCTATATTCCATGCATCATAAATAAATTTTTGAGTTACCATCTTGTTCTTGCATGTATATAGAGTGATAACCCCCAATCAATTGCCATGAATCAATCGTGTATGGAATTTCATTGTGTTCATGCTGAAATTAGGGTTCTTGAGGTTTTCTATTGATTTCTTTCTCCATACTTAATATAAATGCAATTAATCTATATGGTTGTGATCCTTATTCAAAAATGAACAAGATTGGTACTTGAATCGTGCAAAACCATTGAGAAATCATGGAGAAAAGTGAGAAAACGTAAATCTGCAAAAACAGAGGGTGCGGGCAAGAATCAAGTGTTCTTGGCGCCATAATTCAAATTTTTGAATTTTAGCTATTTTTGTTTAATTGATTCAAAAATTAATTTCTCTCTGAATATTTATGTTTTTGAATTGATTCTTTTTCTTAAAATTCACTAAAATGTTTAAATATTTTATTTTACAAAAAAATCCAATTTATATTATTTATTTAATATAGTTAGAATTTTTGTAATTAATTTCATTTTATTGTTTTTTAACAATTTTTAAAATGAAATTCCCACTTTAATCTTTCAAAACCACTTGAATTTCAAGCTTTCATACTATTAAACATGGTTTTTCAAAATATTTGTTAAAGTGTACAACTTGTTTTTGAATATATTTGATATTTTATCATTTATTATTTAAATTTCCTTTGAAAAATGACATATTAATTTAAAATTAGGGTTTCCTCTCGATTTTAAATTTTCAAACAACTTTGGGCCTCTAATAGAGTGTAAGACCCATCCCTTTTTTAACCAAAACCTTTTTGGGACTCAGTCATTGTATAAGTCCCACTGTGTTTTCAATATCTTGGCGCGATCGCCGCTTTTCAAAATAAAATCACCTGGGTCTACCCTTGTGTTGTAAGTCCCATTTATTTTCCTTTTCAAAACATTTTGGGCCTCTATTAGAGTGTAAGACCCAAACCCCCTTTTGTACATAAATAATTTTGGGCCTCAATCATTGTATAAGTCCCAGTACAGTTTTCAAAACGACGGTGCAATCACTGTCTTTCCATGGGCCTCTCCTTGAGTTGTAAGCCCCATCTCTTGTATAAAAATAAACTTTTGGGTCTCTAATAGAGTTTAAGACCCAACCCTCTTTGTATAATACAAAAATTTGGGCCTCAGTCATTGTATAAGTCCCGATACAATCTTCAGATCAACAGTACGATCACTGTTTTTCATCTGGGCCTCTCCTTGAGTATAAGCCCCAACAACCTTCTAAAAAATAACTCCCCTTTTGATTTAGGTTCAAACTCATAGTTGTTATCAAAAATTTCTTTAATTTCTTGAACAACTAACCATACAGCTGTTACAATTGAAGCTTGCTCGTCTGTAAGTTTTATCAGCTTTCATTTACTTGCTTTCATATATATATATATATATATATATATATATATATATATATATATATATATATAACTGTATTGCTGGAAGCTGGCTCACCTGTAAGTCCTTCTTTCATATCCTTTTAAATACTTGTCATATATCAATTGTATATATACTTGTATATTTGCTTAGAGTTTTCCCCGGTAACTAGGTCTAGAACTAGGTAAAGCCAGTTGGTCACTCTTAAATACTGTCAAAACTAGTTCCCCATAGGAATTTCCAGATACAGTCTTGCCTTCTCTTGGGCTTAAACAATACGGAACAAAGAGAAAGTCATTATTCCCGCTGAAACTTTTCTCAGACTGTCACTATTAGAAATTGTCAAAGAAGTTCATTTCCCCATAGAGGATTAATTCTCGGTGAAACCTCTATTGAATTTCTTCAAACCCTAGAACTGTTCATTAAAGAAAATATTATTCTCGGTGAAACTTTTTTTGAACTCTTCTTAGGTTTGGGACCCATAGGCTTCCTAAAAGCATCCCCGCCTCCTCTTGGACTTTGTACAAGGACCCTCCGGCTTCTTAGAAGTTTTCATGCCTTCTCTTGGGCTTAATACAAGGACCCTGAAGACCTCTTAATGGTATAAGACAGAACTTAGTCATCCTTTGCTAGAGAAGTCTTTCCAGAGTCAAAACCTTGGATAATTTAGGGTTGTTTCTCATCCCTTAAAGCCTCTGCCTCCTCTTGGGCATCATACAAAGATAAACTCTTCCATACCAATAGACTTGGACAGTCTAATCCCCTCTTGGATCTCAAAGACATTCTCAAATTCCTTACCAACACAGGAAAAACCCTGGTCATTTAATAAATCTCCAGTAGAGTTAAAACCCATGGATTCTAAAGCCCAGTATTTCTCCTAAAAATCCCCAGCCAGGGTCAGCTTACTATCGGTATACCACTATTCCAAATTAGAACCTCAAGGCATCTGATATCTCAACTCTTCTGTAAACCCTCAGCAAGAGTTGATTCCCCATTTGGACCTGCCTTTGGATCTCAATAATCCTCAGCAGAAGCTAGCCTCCTCTTAGGCTTTGTATAACGACCCTTCATATCCTCAGCAGTAGCCAGCCTCCTCTTGGGCTTTGTACAATGATTTTCCCCAGCTGAGCTAACCTTTTCAGACTCTCTTGTTGAGTCAATCACCTTTCCATACTCTCTTGTTGAGACAATGGTACAAAACCAAAACACTCTCTTGTTGAGTCAAATCCCTTTTAGCATCAATCTTGGGCTTTGTACAAGACAGGTAAAAACACTCTCTTGTTGAGTCCAATACCTTTCAGCCTCAATCTTGGGCTTTGTACAAGACACCATATAAATTTTCCCTAAGCAGAGTCAATCCTCTTTTCAGCCTCAATCTTGGGCTTTGTACAAGACAAATAAATACTCTCCAGCAGAGTCAAACTCATTTCAGCCTCAATCTTGGGCTTTGTACAAGACACCTAAAATATCCTCAATAGAGTAAAAATCCCTTTTAGCCTCAATCTTGGGGTTTGTACAAGACAGACAAAATATTTTCCCCAGAAAAGTCAAACTTTTAGCCTCCTCTTAGGCTTTGTATAATGATATTCCCAAAAGAGTCAATCTCTTTTTAGCCTCAATCTTGGGCTTTGTACAAGACAGATAAACACTCTCTCGTTGAGTCAGTCTTTTCCAGCTTTCTCTTAGGCTTTGTATAAGGACTTCCTCAGTGGAGTCAATAAATCTCTTAGCTTCAACCTTGGGCTTTGATCAAGGCACACAAAAATCAACATCCCCTCAGAGGAAACAAAATCTCTCTGTAGGAAAACATTTCTTTGTTTGTCACTCTTCAAAACAGAAAATAAAAAAAAACAAAATCCCAGACAATTGTTGTAAGTGGCACACTTGTTGATTCAAACATCCAAGCTGTAGTCCATCTTTTATCCTGGCAAATCCTTTTTTTCATCTCATTGCTGTAAGCGGCAAGCCTCTGGATTATTTACATCCACGCCGCTGTCCTTCTCTTAGCATGAAAGATTCCTAATGAAAAATGGCATTGCTCTACACTGAGTTAAAGTTTTCCCCTTCAGGAAAAATCCCCTATAAAGGAAATTATGGCATTGATGGATTCACATATCCCAGTTAAAGTAATCCTCCTTTATAAACAGTCACCCAGCAGTTGTGATAAACAGACGAGATGTCTCCCTTTAGAGATGACAAATTCTCTCTCAGTCAAACCTTTTAGCTTCAATCTTGGGCTTTGAACAAGACACAAAATAACCTTTTAGCTTCAATCTTGGGCTTTGAACAAGACACCAAAACATCATCTTTTTCCTCCCATAGAATAGGAGGAACTACGATTGCTCTGATTTTCGTGTTTCTTTAAACAGGAATACGTAGGCATAAGATTGTGAAATCTTAGCGAGCATACCAATCAAAAACTCTAGGTTCAGTACCTTCATATCAATAAAAAACTCTAGGTCCAGTACCTTCACACCGATCAAAACCGAGGTCCAATACCTCACCAAAATCATCAAAAACTCTCTCTCTCTCTCTCTCTCATATCTTCCAAAGAAGAAACTTTCCCAACCTATCAACAGATAAACATCATCAAGTACAAAGCAGAACCTAAAACTAACAACCTGTGGATTACCACATATAGGATGGGTAATTGACAACTCCCCATTGTATAACCTGACCCCGAACTCCCCGAATATCTTGACGCGTTTGTTCAGTTAAACATTCGCGTGCAAGGTTAGTTTTAGATAACTTCCCTTTCCCTTCCAGCTTCATGGAATAAATAAGAAATCAGAAAGTAGCACCCCACTCCCCCTCATTGCGGTGAGGATGAAACCAATATGCGATAAGGTGGTCGCGTCACCGACAAATATCGCACGCTACAAAATCCATCTTGGAGTTTTCGTCGGCATTTGATCTTATTATAGGAAATACTTGGTTTAGAAAAAGAGATGAACATCTTATCACATATAAGTGTGGGATGGCATGTTTTCAAATAGATTTATTTCTTATTTGGAAGTCTGATAGGAAGATTTTCTTGGACTACAAAGTTATTCCGAGAGAAAGCTTGGCTACCCAACATAGAGTATTGGTTATGGATGTAAGAATCAAGAGAATTGCTAAGAGAATAAGTCATATGGGAGCACCACATATCAAGTGGTGGCATTTGTAAGATGAAAAACAAGGAAGTTTCCAACATGAGGTCTTAGAGGGAGAGTTTGAACAACCACAAGTAAGTACAAATGATATGTGGAACAAGATGTCCCAAGAGATCAAAAAATTAACTAAAGAGAAGTTGAGAGAATCAAGATGTTTTAGACCTAGGGTTAGAAAATCGTGGTGGTGGAATGAAAGTGTTTAGAGTAAAGTTATAGTTAAAAAGGATTGTTTTAAAGAATGGTATAGGTGTAAAAATGCTGAAACTTGGGAAAAATTTAAGAAAGGTAAGAACGAGACCAAAAAGGCAGTGAGTGAAGTAAGAATCCGAGTTTTTGACTGATTATACCAATCTTTAAGAACCGGGGATGGAGAATATATATATATATATATATATATATATGCACTAAGGGAAGAGAAAGAAATACAAGAGATTTGGATCAAGTGAAGTGTACTAAAGATGAAGATGGTAAAGTCTTAGTTCAGGAAAAAGATATAAAGGATAGTGAAAGACGTATTTCTATAATTTATTTGATGAAGGAAATGATATCTCACAGGAATCTCGCGGACTTAACATTAGAGAAGAGGAGTGAAACTATAATTACTACTATCAGATTCAGAAATAAGAGGTAAAATAAGCATTGTAAAGGATGAGTAGTAGTAAGACAGTTGGGACAAACAACAAACTCATTGAAGTGTGGAAAATTCTTGGAGATAGAGGTAATGAGCGACTCACTTAACTATTTAATGAGATTATGAAATCAAAGTAAACCATTTAAACTAAACTATCAAATAAATGAAGGTGAAACACTTTAGTCCTAATCTATAAGAATAAGGGGGATATACAAAATTATGCAAATTATTGAGGGATTAAATTTATGAGTCATACCATGAAGTTATGGAAAATAGTGATTGAATGGAGACTAAGAAAAGAGACCTAAGTCACTATGAATTAATTTAATTTTATGTACGGGAGGTCAATCATGGAAGCAATTTATCTATTAATACGGGTGATAGAGCAATATCAATAGACTAACAAGACTTGCACTTAATTTTATTGACTTGGTCAAGGCGTATGATAGAGTGTCTATTGAGATTTTATGGAAAACCCTAGAGAAGAAAGGGGTTAAGATTACATATATTCGAGTTATCTAAGATATGTATGAAGGGGTGTCGGCTAGTGTATGAAGGGGTGTCGACTGGTGTACGAACACATGGTGGAGAGATGGACAATTTCCCTATTACAATAGGTTTTCCCCATGGTTCAACCCTAAGCCCCTACCTTTTTACTTTAATTTTGGATGTACTTATAGAGAACATCCAAGAGCTAGCACCGAGATGCATATTTTTTGCAGATGATATAATCCTACTTATAGAGTCGAAGGATAATTTAAATGAGAGGTTGAAGACTTTGAGATGAGCTTTTGAAATGCATGGCTTTCTGCTAAGTAAAATTAAGACGTAATATATGAAATGCAAGTTCAGCAAAAAGATAAACGTTTCTAATTTAGAGGTGAAAGTTGGAAACCATATCACCCCCACAAGTTACGCAGTTTAAATATATTGGATCCATAATACACAATGATGGGGGAAAAAGTGAATGTAACCCATCGAATTCAAGCTGTGTGGTTGAAATGGCAGGGACTTCGGGGATTTTATGTGACAGAAAGATACTTCTCAAGTTGAAGCAAAAATTTTATCAGATTGCGTTAAGACCTGCGATCTTGTATGTGACAGAATATTGAGCGCTTAAGAATCAACACGAGACACAAAGTATGTGTATCATAGTTGAGGATGTTGCATTGGATGTGTGGTAAGAATATACATGATAAGATTAGAAATGATAATATTAGAGAGAGTGTTAGGGTAACAATTATAGTAGAAAATATGATGGAAAATAGACTTCGTGATTTGAGCATGTATAGAGAAGACATGTAGATTATGTGGTAAGGAGAGTAGATCACATGGAGAGGAGTCAAATAACTATAGGTAGTGGAAGACTTAGAAAAACTATAAGAGAAGTTATTAAAAAAGATATTGAGATTAATAATTTGGATAAAAACATGACCCGAGATAGACCATTATGGCGGAAATTGATCCATGTAAGCGACCCACTTAGTGAGATAAGACTTTGTTGTTGTTGTGATGTTTTTTGTTAGCATATTTTGTTTTATTTTTTTAAGGGTAATACTAACTTGTGCCTCTATAGCACAAGTTAAAAAACCTACTTATAAAAAGTTTATATTAAAAAAAACAATTTAAAAAATTCATTTGCCCCAGGACATAAATTAGCATTACACATTCTATAAATAGTACTATGTTATAAATTCATTTTTCTTTTTCTTTCATCTTTTATTAAACTTTAATTTAATTTAATTATATTTCAACATAACTCTTCATATTCAATAGATAAATTATGTAAAAAACTGAAAATTATTTAGTTTATTATTTGATTTGATTACATATATTATGAAATCATAAAAAATAGATATATTTACAAAAATCTTCTTTATACTAATCCACAACACTAAAAAAATACACTAATTACATAAAAATCCTAGTAAGTAAGCTCCCAAGGACATAATACTATTATTTTTTTACTTATAAATGCAGTGGAGCATATTGAATTCGATAAAATCAAAAGAGAAAATTTTAATAAATAGTATTAACTAAAAAAGCATAACTTTATGCAAAGTCCATTTAATGTATATAGATTTATAGTTAAACTTTATATTTTTCTATAGAAAAACACACATTTACATTAATTGAATAATAATTAAAGACATAAACATTAATTAAGACAAGATGATAATAAATAAATACTGTGGGAACTGGGTAGAAGGAGAAGGGTAAATTCGTCAATAAAAAAAAGTAAGAAAATTGTAATATAAATAGGTTCTGAACAAGCAAAGTTGTTCTATTCAGACACACACAGCTTTATTGTCTTTGAGAGGTTCGTTTCATTTTCATTTCATTTTCAAAGTAAAAAAATTCATCAATTCTCGCAACAACTTTCTCTGCATCTTTTTCATTCACTCTTTTTTTTTTTCTTCCTTTTCTGAAACCCTAACTTTTCTTCTTTGGGATCTTTCTCAGTTCAAAAGCATTATCAAAACAACTCGTTCTCTGCTCAATTCGCATGCTGTAGATCTTTCAATCAAACGTGATTTCTCATTGTTTTCTCGTTTGATCCTTTTCAGGTTCTTACTGTTTGCGGAACCAAGCATCGGTATCGGTAACAGCTCTTGCTTCATAGTTCATGTATGGTTTTTGTGTGTAATGCATCTGCATTTGCTTAGTTATTATGCTATAACGCGGTTTTCGTGATTTTTTTTTCTTCATTTTTTGGGATAATTGTTATGGAAACTCTTAATTTCATTTGTTGTTGATTTTTGTGTTTTTTATTGGTGATTTTTATGTGGTGATTTTTTTTTTTAATATCTGTGTGAAAGTGATACATGGGATGGAATGGAAGAGAAGGAATTTCTTTGATCTTAGTTGTGTGTGAATATGGGAAATAAAAGTTTCTACTTTTTTTATGCTTTTTCTGTTAATTGATTATTTTTTGTCAATTTTATTTATTAATTGATTTGGTTGTTATGTGCATGCGTTATGTGAACAGATTATTTAGTTGAATTAATTGATAATACTGTGATTTTTGTAAATGGAGAGAATAGTTTGGTATTCTGAGGGAATATCTGTTGATTAAATCTGATGTTTATTTTGATTTGTGAACATTTGATTTTGTTGCTAGAGTTGTTTTTCTGTAGCCGTTGTTTGGTGTCGTCTTGGTAAAATGGTTTTTGTGTTTGAGATACAGTTGTGCATGGGAGTGGGCAGATCAAAATGTGTTCTTTTATGGTTTTTGCATGTCTAGAAAAATATGTTCCTGTTTCTTTCTCGAGCTTACACGGTTGAGATCTGTTTTTCCAATGCATTAAACGGTTATGCTGAATGGTTGTACTTGTGGTTTAATTACTGATATATCAACTAATTGGTGTCAATGATTGCATGATTTGTTGCCTTTGTCACTTGTAAAATGTTGCCAATCACATGTTTCCCTCGAGAAAAGGGTATCCTGTTTTTTTTTTTTGAGCTAGTGATGTTTTCAATCATGACACACAGTTGAGAATACCTGCAAGATGTGGCCGATCACATGCTTCTCTCTCGAGAAAAGAGTATCCTGTTTTCTTTTTTCTGAGCTTGCGTTGGTTTCGACCACGACACACAGTTGAGAGCACTGCAATGGCAGGCCATTTTTCCTATGCGTTAAATGATTATGCTGTACCTGCGGTATAATTGCTAATATATCAACATTTTTGCCTCAATGATTGCATGATTTGTTTCTTTTATCGCCTGTAAAATGTTACTGATCATGATCATGTTTGATTTTATGTCAAAACAGAATGGATCATCAAGGGCATAACCAGAATCCGCCGATGGGTGTTGTTGGTAGTGGAGGTCAAATGCCGTATGGATCTAATCCGTATCAGCCAAATCAAATGACCGGGGCACCTGGATCAGTTGTTACAGGGGGCATGCAATCAACTGGTCAACCTGCTGGAGCTCAGCTGGGTCAGCATCAACTTGCTTATCAGCATATTCATCAGCAGCAACAGCAGCAACTTCAGCAACAGCTCCAAGCTTTTTGGGCAAACCAGTACCAAGAAATTGAAAAGGTTACCGACTTCAAGAACCACAGCCTTCCCCTGGCAAGGATCAAGAAGATTATGAAGGCTGATGAGGATGTTAGAATGATATCAGCTGAGGCACCAGTCATATTTGCAAGGGCCTGTGAGATGTTCATATTGGAGTTAACCCTGCGATCATGGAACCACACTGAAGAGAACAAAAGAAGGACGCTTCAAAAGAATGATATTGCAGCTGCAATCACAAGGACTGATATCTTTGATTTCCTGGTTGACATTGTGCCTCGCGAGGACCTGAAAGATGAAGTTCTGGCATCAATCCCAAGAGGAACAATGCCTGTTGGTGGACCTGCTGATGCTCTTAACTACTGCTACATGCCACCTCAGCATGCCCCCCAAGTTGGTGCTGGTGGTGTCATAATGGGTAAGCCTGTGATGGACCCAAATATGTATGCTCAGCAGCCTCATCCCTACATGGCACCACAAATGTGGCCACAGCCTCCAGACCAGCGACCACCATCCCCAGATCACTAGATGCTGCGCCGCAGATGTTAAGGTGAACTTTAGGCTCTCTTTCATTTTACAGGGTTTGAGTTGAAATTTATTGAAAAGTATGTTTATTTCAGCAAACTTGATGATGCAGGTCTTGAAAAATTACAAATAGCCTTTTGTACTGCTGTTTTATAAGTGAGCTAGATTTAATTGCTTAGTTGATCTGAGAATGATTGTTACACATTTACCTGTACTGTTATTTATCATTGAAGTTTCTTTTATGTCTGAAGTTGCCTGCATTTCTTCGCTTGCAGATTGCAGGGAACGACAAAGGGGAAGGGAGTGAAACTTTGAATCGAGAAGGTCCATTGTTGCAATCAGAGACTGTAGCGGAGATAGTTTACTCATGGCAGACTATTATGTAGATAATATGCCAGTAAAAACTTATCTTTATTAAGCTGGGTAAAATGTTAGTTTTCGGTTTAAATTAAATTATGTATGGTCTTTGAGATGATGATATATTATATGTATTTGCAGATGCCTATTGGGATACATTTACCAAATTTTAACTTATTGTGTTGGAGCAATATTTTATGCCTGCAAATCTATGATATTCCCTTTGTAGTCAACTCTCATTGGTCTTTTACCCCATCAGAGAGTAGAAGGGGGGTTAGAAGGAAGTTCATGTTTATTTGACATTCCAGAAGTCCTTCAACGGCCGTTTGAGTGCTTATTTTATTTTATGATTTTTCATTTGCATGAGTGCTTATTTTATTTGATGATATTTCATTGCTAAAATCTGTTTTTCGGATAAGTAATGTTGATTTTGATGGAAGCAACACTTATTTTTCTTTCTGTTCAGTACTATAATTTTGATGGCTAAAATAATTCCTTTTAAAAACTATTTTGATGAAATGTTTGCATTGTTGTCTTTCTTTTTCATCTCTTAAAAAAAAGTCATTTTGATGATGAGCGAGACAAGTATAAATAAATAAGTTTTTATTTTAATTAATTTTTAGTAAAAACAAAAATTTTAAAATAATTTTTTATAGAATTCTTCATCAATCTTCTTTAGCTTTATTAGGTTATAACAAATATCTTAAATTAAATTATTGTTTTTTAAAATCATTCAAGTTTATGTGTGTCAATTTAGAAATTGAACAAAATCTAGAAACTCAAACCAATGTTTTAAAAACCGGACCGAATCGTCCAGTTCAACCGGTTAGACCAGGACCCGGAGATGAATCCGGTTGGGTCAACTTTGCAAAACCGCTAGTGGGTCAAAACCGTGGTTAAATCGAAAAAATCGGATTGAACCGTCCAAAACCATTCGAACCAAAGAACCGGAGCCGGTTTTGTAAAACCGCCCGGTTCAAAAAAATTCATCAAATTGACCATTTTTTAATTTTTTTTTTTTTAAATTTTAGTATCTTAATATCAAAACTTAACATACATTCCCCAATCACAAAAACGAATTTCGTGTGTTTTATCATTATTATGCCGTCTCTTTCAAACATAGTCACGATGTCCAACTCTATTGATTGTCGTTCAAGTCAATATTGTTTGTTGTTGTCTATTAAGACTTGTTTGTTGTAGTTCAACTCAAATTCGATTTTTTGTTGTTTAATAAAGTATATTGTATTATTTATATTTTGATATTCTATCTTATTTAATTTAGGTATTCTTAATTATTTGAACTTTATTTTAGTTATTATATTCTATTATTTTAATCTTGCTTTGAATTAATTTAATTTATTTTGTTGTAATTCTTTAGTTTGGTCAAAATATTCTTAAATGATAGGTTGAAATAAAGTGTAGAGTTATGTTAATGTTATATATTATTGATATTGTTGTATTAAATTTGTAATGGATTTTTGAAATATTTATTTTATTAAGTTGAGAACATATAATAATGTGTGACATATTTATGAAATTTAGTTTCATATTATTAGTTTATTTAATAAACAGATCGACCGTAGGTTTAACCGATTTAATCAATTGAACCTTAAACCGTAAGTTTTACCGGTTCGATCTCCGGTCCGGTTTTTAAAACATTGACTCAAACATCCGCGTGGATCCCTATGCTCACAAGAGTCAACGTACGAGATAGAAATGAATGAAGTTGAAGAAATAGAATGACGAAACCTTTAAAACCAAAGGGATTTTTTTAATATTGAGATTTGTGGATAGTTATTTTAATTAGTTGCAGTTGAGATGAGAAATAACTAAAGAGAAAGAGAGTCGGCTAAACATAGTATGTAATTTATTGTTATAAAAAAATAGATTTGATTTAGATAGATCATATTTGATTTAGAAAGATTATATTAGATATTTTTGGGTTTTTATAGTTTGAGTTTTAGCTTGAGATGCAAGTTAACCTAAATCTATAAATAGGGAGGAACTCTTATTATTGTAATAATCAAGTTTGATAATCACGATTTTGCAGTTGTAAAGTGATAATAAAATTTCACAGTTGTGGGCAGAAAGAATTCTGTAGTTTTTCATCATATTCTCCAACGCTACTATTTCTCTTTTCTCTTTCTTTCTTTCTCAATTTTTCTTTTCGTTGTCATTGTGTGTGATTGTTAACAATCTTAAGATCAAGATTGAATAGGAATTCTCAAAAGATTTTGGGTTAATTCCAACATCTGGTATCTAGAGTTCCGGTTGCAATTCAACGAAGGAAAATCGTGATGGCGATGAATCATCCGAACATGCACTTTCCGACGAGCCTTCCGATTCTCAAGAAAGATAATTATGAGAGTTGGTGAAAGCAGATTAAGGTGGTTTTCTGTTATCAAGATCTTTGGGATCTTGTGAAGGAAGGAGTAGCACCGCTTGCAGAGAACGCGACAGATCAAGAAAAGGCTGCACACAAAGAGTTAAAGAAGAAAGATCATAAAGCTCTCTTTATAATCCATCAGTGTGTCGATTCAGATAACTTTGAAAAGGTTAGTGATGTAGAGTCAACGAAGGAAGCGTGGGAGATTCTTGAAAAGTCGTTTAGAGGCGTAGAGAAGGTGAAAGAGGTGAGGTTACAAACTCACAAGAGAACCTATGAGTTGCTTCAGATGGAAGACAATGAAAGTATAACAGATTTCTTCACCAGAGTTACAAAGCTGATGAATCAAATCAAGGTATGTGGAGAGGTGTTGACATCAAGATCAATTGTTGCAAATATCTTGAGGTCATTGACTCCAAAATTCGACCACGTGGTAGTAGCCATAGAAGAGTCGAAAGACTTGTCAGTATTGACGAAGGAAGAGCTTCAAGAGACGCTTGAGTCTCATGAACAAATGATGGCTGAAAGAGCTGTAGGAAAATCGAAGAGTGATATGGCTTTGCAGGCGCAGTCAGAAAAGGAAAGGAAATGCAAGGAAAGTTGGAATGGCAACAAAGGTAGAGGAGGTTACACCAATTCGACTGGTCGAATCAGAGAAAACCCTGGAACCAAGGTAACCAAAGAGGTGGTGGTGCAGGTAGAGGAAGAAGTGGTGGCCGAAAGCCTGACAAAAGTCATATTCATTGTTTCAATTGTCAGAAGTATGGTCACTATTTTAGTGATTGTCCAGAAAAGAAGAAGAATCAAGAAACTGATGCAAAGCTGGCGAAACATGAAGAAGAAGGGATGTTGCTGATGGTCACAACAAGAGACGAAGAGAGATTCCAGGACCAGTGGTACTTAGACTCAGGATGCTCATCACACATGACTGGAAGGAAAGATTGGTTTGTCAACATGAAGCCCTCGTCGAAGAACACGTTGAAGTTTACAAATGACAACACTCTAGCAGATGAAGGTGTTGGTGATGTTCTGATTATGAGGAAAGATGGCAAGAGGTCAACAATTTCCAATGTGTTATACATACCAATGTCGCACCTCGAAAAAATCGCTTGATCGAAGACAAGACCCTCGCGCGAAAGGCGCGGAAAACGGTTCGACAGAGTCGCCACCGAACTTTATTTATCCCAAAAGAGGGAAAGGAAAATATCGAGAAAACCTTTTAAGGAGGGATAAGAACATGGTCGTCGCAACCACATTCTGGGTTCGGGAGTTGGTTACGTGAGGGGAAGGTACGCGCGCCCCCTCACGTCCATTGTACTCAACGGGAACCTCTTAGTTCGATTTGTGAGGAATATTATCTAAGCTTGCTTGTTTTCTTCTCTATGGTAAACGAGGAAAGGTAAGGTAAAAGGTTTCGATTACTAAGGGGAAGGGGTGATTTTTAGGATAGGGTGCTCGGCAAGATCATCGCGACCTCGGGCCTACGTATGCTCATTCGGACGAGAATGAGAAATCAGAGCAATCGTAGTTTGACTACAGGGTTTGACGGAAAAAGAGGGTAGTGTGCTCGCCAAGATCATCGTGATCTTGTGCCTACGTATCTTTACTCAGACGAGAATAAAGAATCAGAGCAGTCGTAGTTCGTGGTACGCCCACGAAACAAGGGAGTTAGTTGATTTTTAAAAGAGGCGCCAATTGCTCACACACGAGTAAGAGAACTCGTACCCAAACAATCGAAGAGAGATCAAAGACTTGAACCCCCATTTTTCACCTTGAAAAAGAATTACGATAGTTATTAGTCGTATTGACTTTTATTATGAAAATCCGCTTGATGTTGGATCAAGGGTTTATTGTATGCGCTTGGTTATTTTGAAAATGATTTGATTTGTTAAAAGAAGAGGCGTCAATTGCTCACACACGAGTAAGAGAACTCGGACCCAAACAATCGAAGGGAGATCAAAGACTTGAACTCCCATTTTTCACCTTAAAAGAGTTACGATAATTGTTATTTGTTTTTGAATTTTGATTATGAAAATCTTCTTGACGTTGGATCAAGGGTTTATTTGTGAAAAGAGTTTGGTTTGAAAAAGGATTTGGTTAGAGGTTGATTTGAAAATGGGTTTGTTTGAAAACGGCTCGACGACGAATCAAGGGTTTGTTTGAAAATGGGTTGGTTTGAAAATGGCTCGACGACGAATCGAGAATTAGTTGAAAAAGGGTTTGTTTGAAAATGGCTCGACGACGAATCGAGAATTAGTTTGAAAATGGGTTGCCTATGTTAGTCCCTAGGGGTGCTCCTAGTAAACAAACCACAATAAAAACTAAATGCATACATCGGAATGGGAGAGGGGTACATATAAATTACAAGGGATGACATGAAATAAAGGGTCTCATTGTAAGGTAGCCCAAGAGTCGCCAAGCAAATAATCATAACCAACAGTCCATCAATTAGTTTTTTAGGTTTCAATAATTGTTAGTGTTTTTTATTAAAAGTGAACAAAGAAAGTGGTTAGATAAATATGAATATGGTATGGACGATATGATAAGAATATGAACAAATAAAAATGAAGATAATATGGACAAGATATAATATTGACATAGAATAAAATTGGTCTCGTCTTAATCGGAATTTAATCGAGAAATCGATAATCAACGATTTTTTACTTTCATTGACCAAAAGTGAAAATAAAAGAATATAAATCGAAATAAAAATCAGAAAACTAAGAAAGGCCTCATCTTTACTAAGGTTTTAAATCGAAAAATCGATAAACTTTAGTATTTGATTTTCATTGACCCAAAAATGAATAAAAATGAAATAAAAATAATAGGAATAAAATCGAAAATGTCAAGAAAAAGAATAAAGGTCTCACCTTTATCAAGATTTAAAATCGAAAATCGATAAATCCTTGATATTTGGTTTTCATTAACCAACAAAAATAAAGAAATGAGCCTCATACATATCAAGACTTTTTAGTCATTTTGCATAAATCAACTAAGTCATGATTTTGTAATATCATTGGCCCTAAAAATCGAAATAAAGATCGTAAGCGAAAAATAAAAATCAAAACAAAATTCGAAAGAAAAAATTATGAATTCAAGAAATAACATGATAAATTGAAACTAAAAATTCAAAGTACTCCTAAAATAAAGACTAGAGAAACAAAATTAAGAAATAAATGGAAAATAAAATAAAAATAGTATGAAATAATAAAAGGGGGGGGGGGGGGGGGGGGTGATGAAACATGTTTTTTTGTCTTTTTGAATTTTTATCTTATCTTTTAAACATCATTCATAATAAAACCAAACAAAAATTATAAGATATTACAATACTTTTTCCAGAAAAATATTAACATGCTAATGGACTTGATAATAGCATAGATAAATGATCATGGTACTTTGAAAACGGAGAAATAAAAGAGGTGAATGTTACCTAGTGGAGACGGTCCACTGGCTCTTCAATGGCACGAGTTATGGAAAAATGAAGACGAGGCTTCTCTCCAGAAAATTTGCAAGAATAATTGAGGGAGAAAATTATGAGAGTATTCAGCCTTTGTGTGGGGTGAATCTGGTGTGTCAAATGAGAGAAAGAGATATCTTATTTATAGTGTGAATAAAGTGGGAGTGTTGATGTGGCAATCCATGTGACTTTATGAGAATGATTCTTGGCCATTGATGAGTGAAGTGTGAGAATGATTTTTGGTCATTGATAAATCCAAGTTGGCAATCCATGTGAAATGTTAGAATGATTGAGTGGTTCCCACTTACCATGAAGATAAACAAAATAAAAGTAATAATAATAATAATAAAGCTTAGTAATAATAAAACTAATAATAATAAAACTAATAATGATAATAAAACTAATAATAATAAAATTAATAATAATAAAAAAAAAGAAATAATAATAATAATAAAACTAAAAATAATAAAAAAGATAATTGAAAATAGTTAGTGAAAAAAAAAGAAATAAAACAAATTAAATTCTAACAAAAAAATGCATGATTATTGATATGTTTACTAAAATGTGAAAACAGAGACCAATGAAAAGGATATGCAAACGATCAGAATATCAGAGACCAATGAAATGGATATTGGAATTGGTTAACAAATGGATATTATGAAAATTAATAAAAATGGATTTTAAAATTGGAAATGGATAAAGGATAAAAAGGTTAAAATATAGATATGACATAAACTGAAAATGGATAAAAATAAAAGAGGGATGAAGTTGAAGACAACATATTTTTTTTTGGATTTTTCTGAATGATAGTTAGTGGGTGGATGTACAGATGAAAGATACACAGGTAGGACAAATTTGGGGTATGACAGATGCCCCTATCTAATTGGCTTAAACCGAGTGAGATGAACTGCTGCGGTGTTCGTTCTATCGAGGTATAAGTCAATTAGATATAAAGAAGACCACAAATTTGTCTGAAAGAAAGAAAAGGGATTGGGAAGTTGAAATACAAGAAATCTGACACCAAAGGGATGACAGACCTATCACCAAAAGGATGATAGTGAACACACACACACAAAAGACCTTTCCACCAAAAGGATGAAAATGAGGTCACAGACTGCTATTACCAACAGGATAATAGGGCACACACGCACACAGACCCTTCCACCAAAAGGGTGAAAATGAGGTCACAGCCTGCTATTACCGACGAGATAATAGGGCACACACACAGACCTTTCCACCAAAAGGATGGAAATGAGGTCAAAGCCTGCTATTACCGACGAGATAATAGGGCACACACACACACAGGCCCTTCCACCAAAAGGATGAAAATGAGGTCAACGCCTGCTATTACCAAAAGGATAATAGGGCACACACACAGCCTGCTATTACCAAAAGGATAATAGGGCACACAACACAGTCTGCTATTACCAAAAGGATAATAGGGCATACAACACAGCCTGCTATTACCAAAAGGATAATAGGGCACACACACACAGCCTGCTACAACCAAAAGGATAGTATGGCACACAACACAGCCTGCTACTACCAAAAGGATAGTAGGGCACACACACACAGCCTGCTACTACCAAAAGGATAGTAAGGCACATAACACAGAGGATGTCACTCACCAAAAATGATGACACACAGACCAAGGGTTTATGGATCGGCGATACCAAAAGGATGACAGATCAAAATAAGCTACTACCACCAAAAGGATGATATGAACTTCTTATTCGTGAGGACCAACATCAAAAGGATGAAGGTTAAATTGAAATGACAAGGTTTCGGCTATCACCAAAAGGATGATAGAAAAGTTTTTATTTGAGGGTTACCAACACCAAAAGGATGCAGGTTGAATTAAGTTGATTGGGTTTTACTACCACCAAAAGGATGATAGTAAGGCCATTGACAAAAGGTCAAGTTTGCTAGGGATATGATGAGATTTATTTGAAGACATCAACAAAAGGTTGAAGTAAAGAAATCAATGAGGAGAGCCCACGAAAAGGAAAGGGAAACAGTGAAAAATGGAGAAGGTAACCCGCCAAGATCTACGCAATCTTGTGCCTACGTATCTTTACTCAGACGAGAATAAAGAATCAGGGCAGTCGTAGTTCGACTGGAAGAAACGATTCAATGAGGAACGCCCACTGACTCGGAGGAATGTTTATTAGTTGAGCTGAGGATGACAACTTAATCAACAAAAGGTTGAGGAACACAACTCAATGAGGAACGCCCACTGACTTGCTTGGAGATCACAACTTTATCAACAAAAGATTGGAGAACTTCATGAGGAACGCCCATGAACTTGAAATGATGCCCCTGGCTGGGCTGGAGATTGCTTGTCGTCTTGTCTTGATCAACAACAGGTTGAACCAACTTCGTGAGGAACGGCCACGGATTTGATGAAGATGCCCCTGCCTGGGCTGAAGATTATCTTACAGTCTCGAGATTGATCCTGGATCTTGACATGCATATGAATGCTTGATTTTGTAATGATGTGCAATACAAATGCTGACGCGCGGATATGCAAGTGCTAGGGAAGTATGATTGATTTTTGGGATGCACATGATGTATGTGATGACGAATGCGATGCATATGATGCGTATGATGTATATGATTGCAGACGGGTGATTGGATATGTTTGGAGGTGCAGGCATAGTGGAATTTTGGTAGTTGCCAATGCGAATTAGACTTTGGGTGGAGGGAGGGATTTGATTTCCTCGACACTCAGTTCGTTGAAGACGCCATGATTGAAGCGGACGAAGATGCTCTGGATGCCTCAAGTTTGGTCACTTGATGATAAGTCATTTTCGAGAGGACCATAACTCTTATACTTGAGGGTCAAGTTGGCTTGAAAAGATACAGAGAGGATATGCCTTCTGTAACACCCCACTTTTCCCACTTTTAAAATAGACAAAGTAATCAATAAAATAATCAGAGTTTCTTTACACCCAAAATCAAGTAGGATGCCACACCTTCAAAACAACACCAAATACTCCTTTATTAAATGAAATAAACAGCGGAAATATTTATTCATTTATTTAATTTACGGCCATCTGCCAAATAGACCAAATATCCCACATAAAATCGTGGTCCACCAAAATAATCATCCAGAAGAAAGACACGTAACAAAAGAATAACAAATAACAAATAAATGGAAATCCCCAAAATAATCCCGTGTTACGTATCAGAGCACTCCTATAGACTCGATCAGCAACACCAATATCCAAGCTACCTAGGTACCTGGATTATCTGTACTTCCGAAGAAGCACAGACACAACAACAACAAAGGGGTGAGAAATCACGTTCGAATATTATAGGTGAATAAATACATGATAAACAGGTAGTCATCATACTCAAGCACCATCAATTATCAAACACGGCCTACTACCCAATATCATCAACAACATCAAATAATAATGCAATGCGACACAACACCATGCATGCGGTACCGACTCATTGGTTCATTCAATCGAACCCGGATAGATCACATACACCTCTACTTGGCAATGATCTATCCCCACCATTCTCTATATAGGAGTACAGATGAATCACATACACTCCTCCTGAGCAACGATCCATCCCACCAATCACCATGAAATGCAATGACACCCAATGCATATGAAACACATGTATATTACCACATAGATACATGTCCACGATCCTCCTGATCACACCAAAATTTAACACCAAACACCATACAATTACGTCACACCACATACGCCAACTATTAATTAATCAATTAATTAATTTAGAATTGTTAAACTAATAGTTTTCATCACCAAATTATCATTCCTCAACAACTGACTTCTACCCTCAATCTCTCAAACTATGGGAATTCGAAACCGCTGCGAAAAGGGAGAAGAATCGCTAAAACGGTAAAATTCTGCACTCTGCCAGACCATACGCATACGGACCCAGGTCATACGCGTATGCCTCATTTCCTCGCCCATCCATACGTGTAAGGCTCCATCTGATACGCGTATGGCTCACTCCCCCACCCTTACGCGTATTACCCCTCCTCATACGCGTATGAACAGAGGCTCTCTTCCCAAGAAAATCTCATTGTCAGATCCCCATACGCGTACGGCTACTCCATACGCGTATTTCCTTGCCAAGCATACGCAACCCATACGCGTACGGGCAGAGGGCCGTATAACTCCCTCCTTTTCCCTTTCTCTTACGCGTAAGGCCCCTTTCTCTTCACTCCCATACGCGTATGGCCTAGCCCCATACGCGTACGGCCAGATCCGTTACGTATTCCACCAGAGACCTTCCTATTCTGCAGTCTGCTACGATTTCTACATTTTTCCACTTCTACTCAGTCCTATACTCGTTTCTACATCGATTTTAGGTCCAATTTTCATCTTTACACTTGCATCTAGTCTTACTACAGATATCACAAGCCTAAAATCTCAAATCGTTTTCCCCAAATTCGAATCAGAAATACAGATCTGCAACAGGTGTTTATACAACAGCAACAACACTCAAAATTCAGGAAAATACACAGTAAATCATGCACGAATCTCAGATTCAAAGCCATCATACACAACAATCAACAGTTCAACAATTACACTTCAATTTCCTACGGGGTTAAGGACTCCCCACTACCCGATCATGAAATAAACACCAATATTAAACCCGTTTCTCCCCCTTACCTCGAATTCTTGCTTAATCCCTGCGAAAATTGATGAAGATTCCTTGCCCTAGTGCTCTCTTGCTCTTCCTCTCCTTAGCCTTTTCTCTTTCTATCTCTAAAATTCTTACTATTCCAACTTTTACCAATTACCACTAATTAGGCTCTAATTACCAAGTTACCCTCACTAATCTCATTAACCCAATATTCATTTAATTACATTAGGTCCTATTTTTACTAAATAATTTTAATAATAATAGTAACCAAAACAATATTAATACTAATAATGATAATAATATGAAATATACTATTATACTAATAATAATAACAATATTTCCATATTATTAATATCACCCCCTACGCACTCAAACACGCACCCAACTAAAGCCAACAATTAAAAAAAATAATACCGGACATCTAAATAATTAAAATGGGGTGTTACAACTCTCCCCCACTTAAATTATTTTCGTCCTCGAAAATTACCTGATGGAAACAATTCTGGATACGACTCTCGCATCCTGCTTTCCAATTCCCAGGTCACACTGCCTCCTGCAGCACCTCCCCAAGCTACTCTCACCAGAGGTATCTCCTTTCCTCTGAGTTGTTTCATCTTACGATCCTCGATCCTCAGCGGCATCGTCTCTACAGTAAGGTTCTCCCTGATCTGAACTTCGTCTCTCTGAATCACATGAGACGGATCCGAAACATACTTCCGAAGTTGCGACACATGAAACACATCGTGCAAGTTCGAAAGTTCCGGTGGCAACGCCACCCTATAAGCAACTGCACCAACTCTCTGCAAGATTTGATACGGTCCAATAAACTTAGGATCCAACTTCTTGGATTTCAAAGCACGACCCACACCGGTCACTGGGTTAATTCTTAGGAATACGTGGTCACCTTCACTGAATTCCAATTCCTTCCTCCTATTATCATGGTAACTTTTCTGTCTACTCTGAGACGTTTTCATCTTTTCACAGATCATCTGAATTGTCTCAGTAGTCTGTTGCATAATTTCTGGTCCAAGCACCACACTCTCACCTGTCTCATACCAACACAGCGGTGTTCTACACCTCCTACCATACAAAGCTTCAAAAGGTGCCATTCCGATGCTAGAATGGTGACTGTTGTTATACGTGAACTCAATCAATGGCAAATGAGTATCCCACGCACCACCTTTTTCCAATACACAGGCTCTCAGCAAATCCTCCAACGACTGAATGGTCCTCTCTAATTGACCATCGGTCTGTGGATGATAAGCCGAGCTCAACTTCAACTTAGAACCTAAGGCTTCCTGTAGACTCTTCCAAAATTCTGAAGTAAACCTCGGATCCCTATCCGACACTATGCTCGACGGAACACCATGCAACTTCACAATTATCCTGATATAAATCTCCGCCAGCTTCGACAACGGAAAACTGATGTTAATTGGTATAAAATGTGCGGACTTCGTAAGTCGATCCACCACTACCCAAATAGCATCAAAGCCTCTCGCCGTATTCGGCAAACCAGTCACAAAATCCATAGCAATACTGTCCCACTTCCATTCCGGAATCTCCAACGGTTGCATCAATCCCGAAGGTTTCTGATGCTCCACTTTTGACTTCTGACATGTCAAACAGGCATAAACAAACTGAGCTATGTCCTTCTTCATACCGGACCACCAAAACAACTTCTTCAAATCATGGTACATCTTTGTAGCTCCCGGATGAATACTCAAGCTACTCCGATGACTTTCCTCTAAGATTGCCCTTTTCACTTCCTCATTATCCGGCACACAAATTCTGCCTCAGAATCTTAACACACCAACATTATCAACTTTGAAATCACTATCGGGGGTCATCTCCTCCTGTAGGCATCAAGTCGACTAACTTCACGTCCAATTTATGATTTCCCTTGATTATATCCAAAAAGTCGTTATTCACTTTCAGCATACCCAATCTGATACTTCCCGGTGTAGTTTCACAAACCATACTCAAATCTCTGAATTGTTCAATCAATTCCATTTCCTTCACCATTAACGCAGACATATGGATTGTCTTCCGACTCAGAGCATCTGCCACCACATTAGCTTTACCCGGATGGTAACTCAAATTAAAGTCATAGTCTTTCAAGAATTCTAACCATCTTCTCTGCCTCATATTCAATTCCTTCTGATCGAACAAATATTTCAAACTCTTGTGGTCACTGAACACTTCAAATCTCGATCCATACAAATAATGCCTCCAAATATTTAACACGAATACTATTGCAGCTAATTCAAGATCATGAGTAGGATAATTCCTTTCATGCACCCTCAATTGCCTTGAAGCATAAGCCACTACTTTTCCACCTTGCATCAACACACCGCTTAATCCCATCTTAGACGCGTCACAATACACTACAAAAGAATCATTTGGACTTGGCAAAACCAGCACTGGCGCTGTAGTCAATCTCTTTTTTAGTTCCTCAAAACTTTCCTCACAAGCAGCATCCCAGACAAAAGCTTGATTCTTCCTGGTTAGCTGAGTCAACGGCAACGCCAATTTAGAAAACCCTTCAATGAACCTTCTATAGTAACCTGCTAAACCCAAAAAGCTTCTAATCTCCGTTGCGGTCTTCGGAGCCTCCCATTGAAGTACTGCACTTACTTTAGAGGGGTCCACCACTATACCATCACCAGAAATAACATGGCCTAAGAAACTCACAGTCTTCAACCAGAATTCACACTTCGAGAACTTTGCAAACAATTTATTATCCTTCAACACCTGCAATGCAATTCTCAAGTGACCTGCATGCTCTTCGTCAGACTTAGAATAAATCAGTATATCATCAATAAACACCACAATAAACTGATCCAGATAAGAATGGAAAATACGATTCATATATTCCATAAATACACCCGGCGCATTAGACACTCCGAAAGGCATCACTGCATATTCGTAATGTCCGTAGCGAGTTCTGAAAGCAGTCTTCTGAATATCACCTTCTTTGACTCTAATCTGATGGTAACCCGACCTCAGATTAATTTTACTGAACACACGAGCTCCTACCAACTGATCCATTAAGTCATCAATCCTAGGGAGTGGATACTTATTCTTAATGGTCACTTTATTCAACTGACGGTAATCAATGCACAGACGCATACTACCATCCTTCTTCTTCACCAACAACACTGGAGCTCCCCACGGTGACACACTGGGCCTGATAAACTTCTTATCGAGCAATTCCCCGACCTGAGATTTCAACTCTGCCAACTCTGATGCCGACATCCTGTACGGTGCCATAGAGATAGGTCTGGTACCTGGTACAAGATCAATCGCAAACTCAACTTCTCTTATCGGAGGCAATTCTGTGATGTCATCTGGAAACACTTCAGGAAATTCATTAACTACAGGCAATTCATTAACTGAAGTCTTGCTTTCAACAGACAACGAGGCAGATACTGCAAACAGCTTCGCTTCATCTTCCAACAACGCCCTCAACTCTTTGCTAGATAGCGAATCCGCTAATGCTTCCTCTTCAGGAGTAAGAAACAGTAACGTCTTCCTGAAGCAATCAATATACACCCGGTTGAACTCCAACCAGTTCATCCCCAAAATAACATCAAGATTACCGAGTGGCAAACAAATCAAGTCCACTCTGAAATCTCTACCAAATACGGTCAGCGGACACTTCAAACACACCAAAGAAGTAACCACAAAACCAATAGAAGGAGTTTCAATCGTCATCCTCTGCTCTAGAGTCGACGACACAATTCCTAATCTCTTCACACATTCAACAGAAATAAACGAGTGGGTTGCACCCGTGTCAATAATAGCAATCAAAGGAACATCATTAATAAAATAAGTACCTTTGACGGAACGCTCCTCATCAGTAGATTGAGCCCCCACCAAAGCAAACACTTTCCCACTAGATTGAGACGCCTGAGACTTCTTCGGCTTCTCGCAGTGAGTACTGATGTGACCCTTCTCTCCACAATTATAACAAGTAGGCATAGTGGCTCTGCAATCAACTATAAAATGACCTGCTTTGCCACACTTAAAGCACTTCTTCACCTCTTTCTGACAGTCGTTCGCACGGTGACCCGCGCCACCACATTTGAAGCACTTGAGAGTATCAGCACTTGCTCCCTTCTCTTTTGGCTTCTTCCCCCCATCAGTTTTCTATTTCCCCTTATCAGCTGGAGCACTGTAAGGAGTACCTCCAAATCTCTGCTTATTTTTCTTCTCATTTACAGCTTTGTAATGAGCAATTCTGGCTCTGTTGTCATTATCATAAATTCTGCTTATGCTCACTAGCTCTGGATAGTTTCTTATCTTCTGACAAGCAATACCCAATTTGATCTCGGGACGTAGCTCGTTCTCAAACTTCAGACACTTCGATGTCATAGCCTCTTCAGTATTGTAATGAGCACAATACTGAACCAGCTCTTCAAACTTAGCGGCATACTCAGCCACAGTCTTATCACCCTGCTTCAGCTCCAAAAATTCCACCTCTTTAGCACTACGGATGTCTTCGGGAAAATACTTTTCCAGAAACTCAGCTTGAAACACAGCCCAAGTAATCTCAGTACCTGCAGCTTCCAATCTCTGACGACTGTTGTCCCACCAAGCCTCAGCCTCTCCCTCCAGCATATGAGTACCAAACCGTACCTTCTGAGCATCACTGCATCCCATGGTCCTGAAGATCTTCTCCACAGCCTTCAGCCATTTTTGTGCAGCCTCTGGATCCAAGATACCTCCCTCATATATAGGTAGCTTGTTACTCTGAAATTGTGCCAAGTCACGAAACTGAGCACCTCCACCCTGGTTGGCATTCTCTACAGCTTGCGCCATGGCTTGCATAGCAGCAGCAAGAGCAACATCATTCCTTCCTGCCATACTGTTTAACCACAACATACGGTCAGAACACCAAAATCAACTCCTATTCTAAGGACAGACTCAACTACTACACTGGCCGGACGGACCGACCTGCTCTGATACCAATTATAATACCCCACTTTTCCCACTTTTAAAATAGACAAAGTAATCAATAAAATAATCAGAGTTTCTTTACACCCAAAATCAAGTAGGATGCCACACCTTCAAAACAACACCAAATACTCCTTTATTAAATGAAATAAACAACAGAAATATTTATTCATTTATTTAATTTACGGCCATCTGCCAAATACACTAAATATCCCACATAAAATCGTGGTCCACCAAAATAATCATCCAGAAGAAAGATACGTAACAAAAGAATAACAAATAACAAATAAATGGAAATCCCCCAAATAATCCTGTGTTACGTATCAGAGCACTCCTATAGACTCGATCAGCAACACCAATATCCAAGCTACCTAGGTACCTGGATTATCTGTACTTCCGAAGAAGCACAGACACAACAACAACAAAGGGGTGAGAAATCACGTTCGAATATTATAGGTGAATAAATACATGATAAACAGGTAGTCATCATACTTAAGCACCATCAATTATCAAACACGGCCTACTGCCCAATATCATCAACAACATCAAATAATAATGCAATACGACACAACACCATGCATGCGGTACCGACTCATTGGTTCATTCAATCGAACCCGGATAGATCACATACACCTCTACTTGGCAATGATCTATCCCCACTATTCTCCATATAGGAGTACGGATGAATCGCATACACTCCTCCTGAGCAACGATCCATCCCACCAATCACCATGAAATGCAATGACACCCAATGCATATGAAACACATGTATATTACCACATAGATACATGTCCACGATCCTCCTGATCACACCAAAATTTAACACCAAACACCATACAATTACGTCACACCACATACGTCAACTATTAATTAATCAATTAATTAATTTAGAATTGTTAAACTAATTATTTTCATCACCAAATTATCATTCCTCAACAACTGACTTCTACCCTCAATCTCTCAAACTATGGGAATTCGAAACCGCTGCGAAAAGGGAGCAGAATCGCTAACACGGTAAAATTCTGCACTCTGCCAGCCCATACGCGTACGGACCCAGGTCATACGCTTATACCTCCTTTCCTCGCCCATCCATACGCGTAAGGCTCCATCTGATATGCGTATGGCTCACTCCCCCACTCTACCCTTACGCGTATTACCCCTCCTCATACGCGTACGAACAGAGGCTCTCTTCCCAAGAAAATCTCATTGTCAGATCCCCATACGTGTACGGCTACTCCATACGCGTATTTCCTTGCCAAGCATACGCAACCCATACGCGTACGGGAAGAGGGCCGTGTAACTCCCTCCTTTTCCCTTTCTCTTACGCGTAAGGCCCCTTTCTCTTCACTCCCATACGCGTATGGCCTAGCCCCATACGCATACAGCCAGATCCGTTACGCATTCCACCAGAGACCTTCTTATTCTGCAGTCTGCTACGATTTCTACATTTTTCCACTTCTACTCAGTCCTATACTCGTTTCTACATCGATTTTAGGTCCAATTTTCATCTTTACACTTGCATCTAGTCTTACTACAGATATCACAAGCCTAAAATCTCAAATCGTTTTCCCCAAATTTGAATCAGAAATACAGATCTGCAACAGGTGTTTATACAACAGCAACAACACTCAAAATTCAGGAAAATACACAGTAAATCATGCACGAATCTCAGATTCAAAGCCAGCATACACAACAATCAATAGTTCAACAATTGCACTTCAATTTCCTACGGGGTTAAGGACTCCCCACTACCCGATCATGAAATAAACACCAATATTAAACCTGTTTCTCCCCCTTACCTCGAATTCTTGCTTAATCCCTGCGAAAATTGATGAAGATTCCTTGCCCTAGTGCTCTCTTGCTCTTCCTCTCTTTAGCCTTTTCTCTTTCTATCTCTAAAATTCTTACTATTCCAACTTTTACCAATTACCACTAATTAGGCTCTAATTACCAAGTTACCCTCACTAATCTCATTAACCCAATATTCATTTAATTACATTAGGTCCTATTTTTACTAAATAATTTTAATAATAATAGTAACCAAAACAATATTAATACTAATAATAATAATAATATGAAATATACTATTATACTAATAATAATAACAATATTTCCATATTATTAATATCACCCCCTACGCACTCAAACACGCACCCAACCCAAGCCAACAATTAAAAATAATAATACCGGACATCTAAATAATTAAAATGGGGTGTTACACCTTCTGTGATGCGTCTTGCCCCAGTCTGAACATGGTAATGGTTTGCCCTTGATTAACCAGTTCTGACGATGTCTGATCTTTGGAGGTTGAGATTTGATATGCTTTCAGATAACTCGCTCCTGATTGAGTTGTTGAAAGATTTGCCCCAGCTTGTGGGTTTTGAGGGAGTCTTGCTTCGGGTCGGCACCACTGAAAGCTCAAGTTCTTCTTTAACTGCCCCTTGTTGGAATTGTATTGATGTTAAGCACTGATTTGCAGTTAAAATTGTACATTCATAAATGGTAATCTTAATACGATGCTCATGCAAGTTTTGAAAAAGAGTCGTTTATTGGAGTGTCGTGATAGTGAGACGAATGGACCGTTATCCCAAACGTGTGCTGATTTTGATGGTGTGAAAGATATAGCAAGGAAAATGACACCAATGCTGAAGATTAGCAAATATGGGGAGTCAGTTTACGCAACCTTGCAATAGTACGCTTTCAGAATAAACTTCGCCTCAATTAGGTCTTTCGAGGGTTGTAACGTGGTCTGGTTTACGATTTATGAAACAAAGGATATTAGGCTCAAAATTTGATTTGTACCCACCCCTTCTTCGTGATGAACTTCCAGTCCTACGTTCAGTTAATTTTGCACACGTTTGTCTTCCAAAAGGGTTGACGGTGTAAGAGTGATGATTCAAGGTTTGGCTCGAAATGGCAGTCACCTTTATTTTGTTTTTGATGGATGTCAGTGACCCTTTGGTTTTGATTTGGTGGTCACTGAGTCTTATTTTGTTTTTGGTAAGGATTTGAGGGCCTTTTTTGATTTTTGACTATATCCCTATCTTTTGCATGTGCTGATTTTGCTTATCAAGTCCATCGGGATTGCCTTGATTTTTGCCTAAGTCTCCTTTGAGGTGTTCGACTTAGCAGGCTTCTGATTTTTTTTGTTTTTTTTTGTTTTGTTGGAGGATAGTGACTGCCAAGTCATGGGTCTTTGACGAACAACCGTCATGTCTTTGGATTTTACTTGTGACTTGAGTGCGTAATTGGGTTAACTGAACACTACCCTGCCCTAGGTTGAGTGTAAGGGTTTGAATATCCGAAGGAAACTACTACTTCTAGGCTCGAAGTGGTTTACTAGGGATTATCTCCTTGTCTCTCCAGTGTTTGGGGATTGAAACAATGCCTGTACATCATCGGCGAGATTCTATCCGAAAGCATACATTTTGCAATTATGGGTATTTCGCTTTCATCATCCTCCCTCCAATCATTGCTACAACAGTTTGATATAGAAAGTGAAATGGATAAATGTGTCGGTGTTTTGCAGTAAATGGAAAAAATGAGTGAATACAACATAACTGATTCAAAACATGCATAATCATTACATTAAGAAAACCAAATACGAGAAACAATGTTCAAAGCATATAATACTTAAACAAACAGAAACAAAATAACAAGAATACAAATGACGGGATGGCAACATGACTGCCTTCTTCGGGGAATAAACTTGACTTGACTTGACTTGATTTGATGCTGGCACTAGTTTGGCGGCGGTATAGGGTTGTTGATGACGTTTGGAGCCTTCCCATTGAACGCGAGATACTTTGAGTCGATCATGTCTTGAACCTTTTGTTTGAAAGCTCTGCAGTCCTCGATCGTATGCCCTAGAGCACCCTTATGAAACTCGCAATGAGCATTAGCATCATAATCTGGAGGAATGACAGTTGGGGGAGCTAGGTCCCTGGGAGTGATTGCCCTCTTCTCCATCAATTGAGCAAAGATCTGAGTATACGACGTTGGCAGACGATCAAAGTCTCTATCAGACCTCCTTGTCCTTTGTTGATTAGGCTGACGTTGTTGAGCGGCTCTCTGTTGTTGATGTTGAGGAGGATACTAATACCCTTGCTGATTATAAGATTGTTGTTGAGGAACCTGTTGCTGAGGCATTGGAGCTTGAACAGTTTGAACAGTTGGCTGATAAGGCATTGAAGCGTATTGCGCAGCAGCAACATACGGATACTGGAAGGCAGGGATTTGATAAGGCATCGGAGCAGGAGCTTGTTGTTGAGCCTGCCATTTCTGAACAGAGACGGAATTTGTTTCACCCTCTTTCTTCTTGTATCCATTGTTGAAAGGTTTCTTGGCTTGAGACTGGCTGCTAGAACCTCCTTGGATCTTTCCGCTCTTCAGGCCCTCTTCAATTCTCTCACCGACAATTACCAAATCAGAGAATCCAGCAGAAATATTACCAATCAGCTTTTCATAGTATTGGCCTTGCAAAGTACCCATGAAGATGTCAATTAGTTCACGATCAACGAGAGGTGGATGCACCCTTGCAGCTAGCTCTCTCCAGCATTGCGCGTACTCCTTAAAGGATTCGTTGTCCTTTTGAGCCATACTCTGAAGTTGAGTACGATTCGGAGCAAGGTCAGTGTTGTACTTGTATTGCTTGACAAATGCATCAGCTAGATCATCCCAAGTGCGCACATTGCTACGCTCCAGCTGCATATACCATTCGAGTGATGCTCCAGACAAGCTGTCTTGGAAGCAATGGATCATCAACTTTTCATCTTTGGCATGGGCAGCCATCTTGCAGCAGTACATCCTTAGATGCATGTGGGGACAACTGAGGCCTTTGTACTTCGGGAATTCTTGTACTTTGAACTTGGGAGGAATGACAACATCTGGCACCAAGCACATTTCTAGAGCGTTCAGAGATTTTGAGTTGCGCCCCTCCATGACTCTGAGTTTTTCAGCTAGATCACGACACATTTTGATGGCTTCAGAATCCTTAGCAGCAGTAGGATTGACAATTGGGATAGCAGCATGGTAGTTATGTACCTCATCATACTGATCTACCAGGTTTTCTTCAGCATGAGGAATAGGAATCTGAGTGACAACAGGTTGGGCTTGCGGAATAGCTCCAACAGTAACTCCAGGGGTTGGAAGTGGTTGAGTGGTGGCTCCTTCAGCGACAGGAGTGAAGTTCATTGGTATCCCATAAGTGATGGGGTTGGGAATAGGAGCTGAGAGCCTTGAGGGTGACCCTTGAACCTGTGCATTGTTGTTGGCGACAGCGGCTTCACGCAGTTCTTCTTCTCTTCTGGCCATCATGATGGCTTCAAGAATCTGATCAATCTTTCCCTTCATAGAATCTATCTCTTCTCTGAAGGCAACTTGCTCTTGCTGAATCTGCTCCATCGTTCTTCTTGTGTTGGCTCGAGTTACGTACTGGTGTCGAGGAATCAGCTTGATTTACTGGAGAAGGAAGGAAGTTGAGGTGAGATTCTGAGGTTGAAAATGCAATGCAAGATGCATAACAGATGCAATGCAATGCAATGACATGAGATGCAATGCAAGATGCAAGATCCAGGATCGCAGATCACAGGTTCAAACCGTTCTGAGGTTGGCCGTTTACGGGTAGATGACCAAAGTCTCTGATCAAAGAAACCCTATAGGTAGGCCCTATGAGGAAAGTTCTAGATTCTTTACCCACAAACCCACTCACGGGATGGTTTCTAAGTTGATGGATAAGGTTCCCAGGATTACGGACACTAATCGCATCAATGTCACGCAACAGGCTAGCTGCATTACGACGATAATGACAACAAGGTCTCCCCTGAGCGGGGTCTTCATGCTAGGCGCACAAGGAGCGAGTCCTTGGAGACTAACACTACACGACCACCAATATAGAACTTGGTTCTAAGAGTGGTTCATAGAGTCACGGACCCTTCATGAATTAAGTCGTGCAACAGGCTAGCTGCGTTACAACAGGATCTACGAAAAGGTCTACTCTAGGGGAGCTTTCATGCTAGGCACACAAGGAGCGAGTCCTTGGGGACTAACACTACTCGACATCCAATTCTAAGCTATGTGTTCTCTCTACTTTTACTAAAGCTCGGGTGTAGAGCTTTAATCATGATATCATCCCAAGATCCAACAACCAAGAATAATAGGAGAAAGCAATAAGAGAACAAATACGTAAACAAGAAAAAACATGGAAACAAAGATAACGCTCCTCACAAATCGTTCTAAGATAGGCTTGACTCTCTCTTGCATGGAGCAAAGCACTCCCCAGCAGAGTCGCCAGCTGTCGCACCTCAAAAAAATCGCTTGATCGAAGACACGGCCCTCGCGCGAAAGACGCGGAAAACGGTTCGACAGAGTCGCCACCGAACTTTATTTATCCCAAAAGAGGGAAAGGAAAATATCGAGAAAACCTTTTAAGGAGGGATAAGAACATGGTCGTCGCAACCACATTCTGGGTTCGGGAGTCGGTTACGTGAGGGAAAGGTACGCGCACCCCCTCACGTCCATTGTACTCAACGGGAACCTCTTAGTTCGATTTGTGAGGAATATTATCTTCTCTATGGTAAACGCGGAAAGGTAAGGTAAAAGGTTTCGATTACTAAGGGGAAGGGGTGGTTTTTAGGATAGGGTGCTTGACAAGATCATCGCGACCTCGGGCCTACGTATGCTCATTCGGACGAGAATGAGAAATCAGAGTAATCGTAGTTTGACTACAGGTTTTGACGGAAAAAGAGGGTAGTGTGCTCGCCAAGATCATCGCGATCTTGTGCCTACGTATCTTTACACGGATGAGAATAAAGAATCAGAGCAGTCGTAGTTCGTGGTACGCCCACGAAACAAGGGAGTTGGTTGATTTTTAAAAGAGGCGCCAATTGCTCACACACGAGTAAGAGAACTCGCACCCAAACAATTGAAGAGAGATCAAAGACTTGAACCCCCATTTTTCACCTTGAAAAAGAATTACGATAGTTATTAGTCGTATTGACTTTTATTATGAAAATCCGCTTGATGTTGGATCAAGGGTTTATTGTATGCGCTTGGTTATTTTGAATATGATTTGATTTGTTAAAAGAGGAGGCGTCAATTGCTCACACACGAGTAAGAGAACTCGCACCCAAACAATCGAAGGGAGATCAAAGACTTGAACCCCCATTTTTCACCTTAAAAGAGTTACGATAATTGTTAGTTGTTTTTGAATTTTGATTATGAAAATCCGCTTGACGTTAGATCAAGGGTTTATTTGTGAAAAGAGTTTGGTTTGAAAAAGGATTTGGTTAGAGGTTGATTTGAAAATGGGTTTGTTTGAAAACGGCTCGACGACGAATCGAGGGTTTGTTTGAAAATGGGTTGGTTTGAAAATGGCTCGACGACGAATCGAGAATTAGTTGAAAAAGGGTTTGTTTGAAAATGGCTCGAAGACGAATCGAGAATTAGTTTGAAAATGGGTTGCCTATGCTAGTCCCTAGGGGTGCTCCTAGTAAACAAACCACAATCAAAACTAAATGCATACATCGGAATGGGAGAGGGGTACATATAAATTACAAGGGATGACATGAAATAAAGGGTCTCATTGTAAGGTAGCCCAAGAGAAAGCCGTGTGTGTGCGAAGTGTCCTAAACTAAACCTTGAGTAAGAGTCGCCAAGCAAATAATCGTAACCAACAGTCCGTCAATTAGTTTTTTAGGTTTCGATAATTGTTAGTGTTTTTTATTAAAAATGAACAAAGAAAGTGGTTAGATAAATATGAATATGGTATGGACGATATGATAAGAATATGAACAAATAAAAATGAAGATAATATGGACAAGATATAATATTGACATAGAATAAAATTGGTCTCGTCTTAATCGGAATTTAATCGAGAAATCGATAATCAACGATTTTTTACTTTCATTGACCAAAAGTGAAAATAAAAGAATATAAATCGAAATAAAAATCGGAAAACTAAGAAAGGTCTCATCTTTACTAAGGTTTTAAATCGAAAAATCGATAAACTTTAGTATTTGATTTTCATTGACCCAAAAATGAATAAAAATGAAATAAAAATAATAGGAATAAAATCGAAAATGTCAAGAAAAAGAATAAAGGTCTCACCTTTATCAAGATTTAAAATCGAAAATCGATAAATCCTTGATATTTGGTTTTCATTGACCAACAAAAATAAAGAAATGAGCCTCATACATATCAAGACTTTTTAGTCATTTTGCATAAATCAACTAAGTCATGATTTTGTAATATCATTGGCCCTAAAAATCGAAATAAAGATCGTAAGCGAAAAATAAAAATCAAAACTAAATTCGAAAGAAAAAGTTATGAATTCAAGAAATAACATGATAAATTGAAACTAAAAATTCAAAGTACTCCTAAAATAAAAACTAGAGAAACAAAATTAAGAAATAAATGGAAAATAAAATAAAAATAGTATGAAATAATAAAAGGGGGGTGATGAAGCATGTTTTTTTGTCTTTTTGAATTTTATCTTATCTTTTAAACATCATTCATAATAAAACCAAACAAAAATTATAGGATATTACAATACTTTTTCCAGAAAAATATTAACATGCTAATGGACTTGATAATAGCATAGATAAATGATCATGGTACTTTGAAAACGGAGAAATAAAAGAGGTGAATGTTACCTAGTGGAGACGGTCCACTGCCTCTTCAATGGCACGAGTTATGGAAAAATGAAGACGAGGCTTCTCTCCAGAAAATTTGCAAGAATAATTTAGGGAGAAAATTAAGAGATTATTCAGCCTTTGTGTGGGGTGAATCTGGTGTGTCAAATGAGAGAAAGAGAGATCTTATTTATAGTGTGAATAAAGTGGGAGTGTTGATGTGGCAATCCATGTGACTTTATGAGAATGATTCTTGGCCATTGATGAGTGAAGTGTGAGAATGATTTTTTGTCATTGATAAATCCAAGTTGGCAATCCATGTGAAGTGTTAGAATGATTGAGTGGTCCTCACTTACCATGAAGATAAACAAAATAAAAGTAATAATAATAATAATAATAATAATAAAGCTTAGTAATAATAAAACTAATAATAATAAAACTAATAATGATAATAAAACTAATAATAATAAAATTAATAATAATAATAATAAATAAATAATAATAATAAAACTAAAAATAATAAAAAAGATAATTGAAAATAGTTAGTGAAAAAAAAAAGAAATAAAACAAATTAAATTCTAACAAAAAAATGCATGATTATTGATATGTTTACTAAAATGCGAAAACAGAGACCAATGAAAAGGATATGCAAACGATTAGAATATCAGAGACCAATGAAATGGATATTGGAATTGGTTAATAAATGGATATTATGAAAATTAATAAAAATGGATTTTAAAATTGGAAATGGATAAAGGATAAAAAAAGGTTAAAATATAGATATGACTTAAACTGAAAATGGATAAAAATAAAAGAGGGATGAAGTTGAAGACAACATATTTTTTTTTTAGATTTTTCTGAATGATAGTTAGTGGGTGGATGTACAGATGAAAGATACACAGGTAGGACAAATTTGGGGTATGACAACCAGGCATGAAGAACAATTTGCTCAGTATAGGGCAGTTGGTCGAAAAGAACTACAAGGTGTCGATCGAAGACAAGATGATGAGAGTTCTCGACGCAAGTGGTAGGTTGATCTTGAAGGCTCTAATGTCTCAGAATAGGACCTTCAAGATTGAACTCAATGTGATGGAGCACAAGTGCCTAGCAACTGCAGCCAGTAGAGATGAGTGGTTATGGAATTTTCGACTAGGCCACCTCAACTTCAATGACATCAGAGAGCTAAAGAGAAGAAATATGGTTTCGGGATTACCAAAAATCGACATTCCAAGTGAAGTTTGTGAAGAGTGTGTTCAGTCGAAACAACACAATAATAGCTTCAGCAAGGATGCAGGAAGGAAGTCGAAGGAAATTCTGGAAGTTATATACTCTGATGTATGTGGTCCTATCTAGGTGGATTCGATTGGTGGTAACAGATACTTTGTCATGTTCATAGATGATTACAGTTGAAATCTGTGGATTTACCTCATCAAGAATAAAAGTGATGTGATCAAGGTATTTGCCAGATTCAAATCTATGGTTGAAAGACAGAGTGGTCGAAAGCTGAAAATTCTGAGGACTGATGGTGGTGGAGAGTACGTGTTGAAAGAGTTCGATGCATTATGTGAAAAGGAAGGGGTTGTGCATGAGGTGGTGCCACCCTACACTCCACATCAAAATGGAATTGCAGAAAGAAAGAACAAAATCATCATGAACATGGTGAGAAGTATGTTGAATGGAAAACATCTACCCAAAAAATTATGGGGAGAAACAGTTTCGACAGCAACATACATATTAAACAGATGTCCGACAAAGAAGCTTGAAGGAATCATACCAGTTGAATATTGGTCTGGTGTCAAGTCTAGCCTCAGTCACTTGAAGGTGTTTGGATCTATAGCACATAGACATGTTCCAGATCAGTTGAGAAGGAAGCTTGATGACAAGTCAAATTAGATTATCTTGATAGGATATCATTCGATTAAAGGTTACAAGTTGTTCGACCCAGTGAATAAGCAGGTGGTGATCAGTAGGGAAGTAATCATAGATGAGCTTAAAAAATGGGATTGTACTGAGAATGTAAAGAAGGATCAGTGAGAATCTCTTGTGAAGAACCAGCCACTGAAGTCGAAAGAGAAGTTCGACAGGAACAAGTCATAGATGAAACAGGTCCAAGCAGACCTCAATGAACAAGACACATGCCTGGAAGGTTGCAAGAATGTGTAATTACATCAGATGATGTGGCTGATGAAGAGGGTGAGCTGGTACTCTATGCTTTCTACGCAGATGTTGAACCAATCAATGCAACTGAGGCATTGAAAGATTCGAAGTGGGTGAAAGCAATGAATGAGGAGTTAGAGTCCATCGAAGTTAACAACACCTGGTCACTTGTCGAATTGCCTCAAGGCAAGAAGATAATTGATGTGAAGTGGGTTTACAAGGTAAAGGTGAATCCTAAAGGAGAAGTAACTCGAAACAAGGCGAGACTTGTGGCGAAAGGATTTCTACAGAAGGAAGGAATCGACTTCGACAAAGTGTTTGCACCTGTTGCTAGGATCGAAACAATTAAGTTGGTTGTTGGTCTAGCAAATATGAACAATTGGCACACATGTCAGATGGACGTGAAATGTGCATTCCTTAATGGTCCTTTAGATGAAGAAGTTTATGTCGCACAACCAGCTGGGTATGTGAAACGAGGTGAAGAAAGAAAGGTCTACAGGCTGCATAAAGCCCTGTATGGACTTAAGTAAGCTCCAAGAGCTTGGAATAAGAAAATCGACAGCTTCTTAAGGGAGAAGGAATTTGTGAAGTGTACGACTGGGCATGGAGTGCATGTAAGAAGAAGTAATAGTGAAGTGCTTATACTATGTATCTATGTCGATGACCTGTTGATAACAGGAAGTTGCAAGAAGGAGATCGAAGATTTCAAACATGACCTAAGTGAGGAGTTTGAAATGTCATACTTGGGAAATCTCTCATATTTCCTCGACATCGAATTTTACAAGACTAGTAGAGGTTTGATGATGCACCAAAGAAGATATGCATGCGAAATACTCAAGAGATTTGAGATACAAGATTGCAATCCAACTTCGACTCCAGCTGAGACCAGGCTGCAACTGTCGATGGATTCAGATGAAGACGATGTCGACCTAACCCAATATAGAAGACTTATTGGGTTACTTCGATACCTTTGTCACACAAGGTCTGACTTAGCATACAGTTTGAGTATGGTAAGTAGATTCATGCAGAAGTCAAAGGTATCACACCTAGCAGCGACGAAGAGGATATTAAGGTGTCTGAAAGGAACTCTCAACTACGGCATTTTGTTTCCTGCAGCTGATGAAGGAAAAGAATGCATGTTGGTGGGATACACCGACTCTAGTTGGTGTAGTGATGCTGAGGATAAAAAATCCATAGCAGGCTATGTGTTTATATTTGGTGGTGCACCAGTTGTTTGGAGTTTGAGAAAGGAGCCAGTAGTGGCATTGTCATCATGCGAAGCAGAGTATATAGCTGTTTCTCTTTGTGCATGTCAAGCAACATGGATGGTGAACCTGATCAAAGAGATTACAGGGAAGAGTCATGGATCAATTACCATGAAGATAGACAGCATGCCAGCTATCAACTTGGCAAAGAATCTAATAGCACACGGTCGAAGCAAACACATCGAAATGAGGTTCCATTATCTTCGAGAGCAGGTAGCAGAAGGGAAGATGAACTTGGAACACTGCAGAACTAAGAATCAGATTGCAGACATCATGACGAAGGGAGTGCAGGTCGAAGTGTTCAAGAAGCTAAGGTCTATGATGAATGTAGATAGTTTAGACACAATGAATTAGGTGGTGTGTTAAATATGCAATTCATTATTTTAAAAAGATTAGATTTGATTTAGATAGATCAGATTTGATTTAGAAAGATTAGATTAGATATTTTTGGGCTTTTATAATTTGGGCTTTAACTTGAGATGCAAGTTAACCTAAATCTATAAATAGGGAGGAACCTTTATCATTGTAATAATAAAGTTTGATAATCACGATTTTGCAGTTGCAAAGTGATAATAAAATTCCACAGTTGTGGGCAGAAAGAATTCTGCAGTTTTTCATCTTATTCTCCAATGCTACTATTTCTCTTTTCTCTTTCTTTTTTCTTTCTCAACCTTTTTTCTTTTCATTGCCATTGTGTGATTGTTAACAATCTTGAGATCAAGATTGAATAGGAGAATTCTCCATAGGTTGTGGTGAATTTCCAACATAACTAATATTATTTCTATCAATTAAAAATAGAGAAAATGGGTGACGCACTGACAGTGTAAAATTTTTTTACACTGTCAACCAATCACGACCATGAATCCCGCCAAGTCAGACTGTAATTTTAAAAAAACTTACATGATATGGCAAAATGATATGTTTTTATTGGATGACGATGTAAAACTATTTTACACTGTCAGTGCATATAAATTAAACCCTTAAAAATAATAGTCAGATTAAGAGTATTTACAAGAGAATTATAGTGACTAATCTTAAATGCCAAAAAAAACTGTCATAATGTAGCTTGAATTCAAGGGTGAAGCTTTCATCTTGCTCATCTATTATGTCTTTGGTTCCTCTTGTGTCTTTCTATCTTTTTAAAATAATGATACCTCATTTTTTGTCAAAGGTAATCTATTCATAGATTTTGAAAAGTGACATATTTGTTGGGGAAGTTTTTCACTAGGGAGCATTGAATATTGTGGAACTTTTTCTTTCTAGAACAACACATTTGTGAAAGACACACCACATACTCACTCAAAACCTTAAGGTGATAGGTGTGTGGGTTCTCCCACTTATAAATGCTCAAGTCACCACATTCCTATCCAATGTGTGACTATTATCCATACTACTAACATTTGTTATACTTAACAATATTCACATGAACGTGTCAGATTTGCATTGATAGCATTGATTCTCCTTGTGAAATATGTGTCTCGCTTTGCGAACAAATTTTCCTTAAAGAGAATAACCTTGATTAACTCTTGATCTTTTTCTTACACAAAGTGTTGAAAATGATATGGTAGTACAAATACTTAGCCTAAATGTCACTACTTCTAATATATACATAAGTTGAGGAATTTTCTTGTGATTTCTTAAAATATAAATTAACAAGTAATTTACTTATTTAAGACAGAGTATCATCCAGTTGATTTAGGAAGAGGTACCTTAGAGTCTTAAATCAATATAGACCCTTACACGGCTAAGAAGTGTTTTACCCTCAACCACGTTTTCTAAAAAAAAACTTTCAAGGGTTTGCAAAATCAACAAGATGACAACATGGTAGTGTTTCCAGTTATGGTTGAAATTCTGGTATGCAGATATCGGATGTTCTAAGAGATGTCGAGACATTGATATCTGATTAAAACACAAGGACAAAATAAAACAAAGTTAAAGGTACAAAAAATAACAGAACACAAAGAGTTGTTAACCTAGTTTGGTGTATAACAACACCTACGTCTAGGGGCTACCAAGCCAGGAAGGAAATCCACTATTAGTAGTATCAATTCAAAGCTAAACAATCTCAGTTTACAACTTCTCACTTAATACCTACCCAGTGCAATTTCTACCTAAGACTCACTTAGATATGGGAATCTCCTATCACTTCCTACCAGTCACAAATAGTAGTGATAGACATAACAATACATCAAAAGAAGACACACTTCAAAGACAATACTTGATCTTGCTTAAAAGCTTCAATAAAGGACAATACATTTTTGCTTAAAAAGCTTAGAATGGACACTTACTACTCAATAACATCAGTTCAGTTCAAGCATCTAGGTGATGAATGAATGACTCACAAACAGTCTACCTCAATGTATTAGAAGACACATGACTGACACACAATACAACAACACACTAAAAGAAAACTCAAACCCTAAACCCTTATTTGCACACACAGTTTCTTCAACAACAATTCTTCTCTTTTTTAGGTTTAGTAAGTCTCTTTTTATATAGACTCGTGCAGTATGGGCTTAGACTCTTCAATCAATTCCATTTTGTCAGTTTTAAACCACCTGCAGAATCTTCTCCATAATAACAGGAACAAATCTTCAAGGTTTCCTAAAACGTCTCATCATCAAAATTTAGCCATTTGTGTACAGCTGGAGATACAGAAACTTGTTCCTGATAAAATCTTATTGACCTGCGTAAGTTACTGAGATATATCCAAAAGAAATATCACATAATTAAAACAAATCTGTCAAGATTTAAAACAGCCAGAACAAATGTTCTAGTATAACATGTTACAACATCTGTTAGGACATCTGCTATCAAGGTGAGCTGATCAGCATGTTACAACATCACATACAACATCTTGCTGTGAACCATGTTTTAGCAAAATTGTTGCCAAATCTTAAACCATGGAACCTTCAACCCCTTTGGCAAATTTTGGCTGAAACACCTTTTTCACAATAAACCTGGAGACTGTGTGCATGAAGCATAACTCTAGCTAATTCTTGTATAACTCTGGTCTTCAGTTCAACAATTCCATCTAGCTGAGAGGAAAATTCATGACTGATATTTTTCAGAATCTCAAAACTCTGAGAATTCTGCATTCTCAAACTCTTTGTCATGGTCACTTCTAATCTTTACAATCAAACTGTTCTTCTCCTTTTGAATACTTTTACACAGATCTTTGAAGACTTCAAACAAGTATGATCTTTCTCTAATAAACTTCATCCACGTAAACCCAGAACAATTATCTATAATCACATAGACATACCTCTTTCCATCCAAGCTTTCTATCTGCATTGGTCCCATCAAATCCATATGGAGCAGTTCCAGCACTCGAGAGGTAGTCTGATGTTGCAACATTGTGTTAGACATCATGATCTGCTTTCTAATCTCACACTCACCACAAATTTTCCCTTCTTTAATCTTAAGTTCTGACATTCCTCTAATGGCTCCTTCAGACATTATTTCCTTTATTCTTTTGGGATGGAGATGTCCAAGAATCTGGTTCCATAACTACACTTCATCCTCATTGGTTATAGAACATGTGGAAGAATAAACAGTTATTTGAGGTTCCCATAGATATCAATTGTCTATAGTACTTATACCCCTCATTAGAATAACATATTTCTCACCCTTGACTAAGCATTCTGACTTTGAAAAGTTGACCAACAAACCTTGATCACATAGCTTACTAATGCTAATAAGATTTGCAGTTAATCCTTTCACAAGAAGAACATCTTCTAAATTAGGAGAACCTGTATACACCAATCTTCCCACTCCTTTAATTTCTCTTTTAAATCCATCACCAAATCTGACAGAACCTGAGGGCTGAGACCTAATATCCAACAACAACCTCCGAATCCCTGTCATGTGTCTAGAGTATCCACTGTTAAAGTACCGGTCTTCTCTAGTTGAAGCCTTCAAGGAGGTGTGATCCATAAGATTCACATCCCGGTTGATAGATCTTCTCTTTTTACTCACTTGATTAGCTTTGGAATGAGCTGAAGATTGTTGCACTCCATATAGCTTATAAAAGAAAGGCTTAATGTGTCCATACTCACCATAATAATGACACCTCCAACTAGATAATTGAGATTTTGTTGAAGATACAACATATCTGCTAGGATGTTGTAACATGTGGCTGGACATGGTGATTATTTTCTTCCTTTCATAAGGAAAAAACTTTTCTACAGACTTATTGCTTTGTTGATCATCAGATAGATAAGTACCTCTTGCATAATCTTTCATCACATCATATCCATTTTCATCCTTCTTAATGAGTTTAACATGTTATTAAGCTTAGATTTCAGGAAGGTTACCTTATCTTGCAGATGATAAACAGTACATAGAAGTTCATTCTTCTCATTCTCTAGTGCAGCTATGATCTTCCTCTGGCTTTCCTCTGTCTTAAGATATTCTTCACACTTGTCACAGGTTTCCTTGTAAAACATATCCAGATCTTCATAGAGAAAATTTTCTGCACAAGATTCTTCTTCATCAGCCCATCTACCAGAGAAAGCAATCACAAGATTGACAGTCTCAGTGTTAGATTCATCTTCTGACTCATCATCATCCGACCATGATACAGACAACCCCTTTTTCTGTTTCTTGAGAATGGTGGAACATTCTGACTTGATGTGACCAAAACCTTCACATTCATAGCATTGTATTGCTTTGCCTTGATTTGACTTCTCTTCAGTCCTGGCATTCTTTTGAGAGTCATTGTTATTTCTGATGTCTGATGAGATGTTCTTGACACCTGATCTTCCTCTGTCTATCCTTTTCAGAACCTTGTTGAATTGCCTCCCAAGAAGCACAATAGCATTATATATAGTTTGTCCATAGACTTCAAAAAGGCCACCATACGCGTTTTCCAATAGTCGTAATTTGTTCCATCAAGAATGAGTGGTCTATTCACAAATCCTCCTTCCTTGTCCATTGTACCAGAAAGTGTCTTCCCTGGATCTCACCCAGATACAGAGCAGGATGTCTGCTCTGATACCAATTGAAATTCAGGTATGTAGATAATAGATGTCCTAAGAGATGTCGAGACACTAATATCTGTTTAATACACAAGGAAAAAATAAAATAAAAGTTAAAGGTACAGAAAATAACAGAACACAAAGAATTGTTAACCCAGTTAAGTGTACAACAACACCTACGTCTGGGGGCTACCAAGCCAGGAAGAAAATCCACTATTAGTAGTATCAATTCAAAACTAAACAATCCCGGTTTACAACTTCTCACATAATACCTACCCAGTGCAATTTCTACCTAAGACTCACCTAGGTATGAGAATTCCCTTTCACTTCCTACCAGTCACAAACATCAGTGATAGACATAACAATACATCAAAAGAAGACACACTTCAAAGACAATACTTGATTTTGCTTAAAAGCTTCAATCAAGGACAATACACTCTTGCTTAAAATCTTAGAGTGAACACTTACTACTCAATAACATCAGTTCAGTTCAAGCATCTAGGTGATGAATGAATGGCTCAAAAACAGTCTACCTCAATGTATTAGAAGACATATGAGTGACACACAGTACAACAACACACTAAAAGAAAACTCAAACCCTAAACCCTTATTTGCACATACGGTTTCTTCAACAACAATTTTTTTTTTTTAGGTTTAGTAAGTCTCTTTTTATATAGACTCGTGCAGTATGGGCTTGGACTCTTCAATTAATTCCATTTTGTTAGTTTTAAACCACCTGCAGAATCGTCTCCATAATAACAGGAACAAATCTTCAAGGTTTCCTAAAATGTCTCATCATCCAAATTTAGCAATTTGTGTACAGCTGGAGATACAGAAACTTGTTCCTGATAAAATCTTCTTGATCTGCGTAAATTACTGAGATATATCCAAAAGAAATATCACAGAATTAAAACAAATTTGTCAAGATTTAAAACAGCCAGAACAGATGTTCTGGTATAACATGTTACAACATATGTTAGGACATCTCCTCTCAAGGTGAGCTGATCAGCATGTTACAACATAACACACAACATCCTGCTGTGAACCTTGTTTTAGCGAAATTGTTGTCAATCCTTAAACCATGGAACCTTCAATGGTAAAGTATAATATTAAGAAAATTCTAATCGATTAAGGAAGTTTGACTAATATCATATTTGGCGAGCCATATAAGTACTAAGGACTACTTTAGAGTCTAGACTATCCTAAAGCGCTACAACAAGACGCTAATAGAATTCTCAGATAATAGTGCTAAAATCATGAAATGAGGGACTAAGGTATTTGAATGAAAGGGTGGATCTATGCCCCCATCATAATTATCATTATTTTTATTTTATTATTATAAATAATATATTTATATATGAAATATATTAAAAATTAGGAAAAAAGATTATTTAGTGCCCCCACTTAATAAATAAATAGTGAATAATTTAGGGTCTGTTTCATTTGATTTTGTAAAACTGTTATTTTTTAGTTTTTAAAATTTGAAAATAATAAAATTTGTTTGATAGTCGAATTTTATAAAACTATTTAAAAATTATTCTCTATTTATGAATTTTAAAAACTAAAAAACAAAATAAAATTTAAAGGTTTTGCTTTTTAATTTAGTTTTAGAAATTAAGAAGGAAAAAAAAACAAGAAAAAGTGATTTACACATATTTTTAAAACTAAGATTACCAAACTTTTTTTTTAATAGTTTTTAAAAGTAAGATTACCAAACACAATTTTTTTCAAAATTCTTTTTTAAAATTGATTTACACAATACTTAAAAAAAAAACTAAAACTAATTCCAACAATCCTTAATTTCTCACACCCATCACCCAATACACCTAAACTTAACCAATGTTACTTTTGCTTGTCTCCATTTATTTTCTGAAAAATCATTAGTTTTATGTAATAAATGAAATAAATGCTTTTAATAAAATAAAAAAGTAACCCACATTTTTCATCCTATTCCTATTAACTCTCTTGGACTCTTTCTAAGCACAAACAAACCACTTACTATTCAGGTTATTTCTGATGCAAGTTTCTTTTAAGAGATAAATTTTTTTATTTTAATCTTTATGAATTTATTATTTATTTTTATGATTGTAATAAAAGTGAAAATAAATTGTTATTTTATTGAACTTGAGATTGTGTTAATGGTAGAAAAAAATATTTTTAAAGGTTTGTGGTGCTTGTTTGAAATTGTTGTGTTTGTATCAATTTTATTTAGTATGAACAGTCTCTAAATATGATTTTAATTGTGTTATTTTTCTAATTTTTGATAATATGCAATGTAAAAAAAATTCAAAAGAAAATCAGCAGAACAATCATCCAATCCTAATCCTCAATCATTTGATGAACAATGGAATCCTTAAATTAGGGACGTCAATAAAAAAGATTTTTGGAGTTTGAATTGGAAAAATTTTATAACGATCCCGATTTAAAGTTAAGTTAGAAGATGTTATTTGCAAAAGGGTCCTTACCAACCAAAAGAAATTAATTTTTCACAAAGAAAATTTGGAGATACCTATTGTATGTTAATTTGAATTGATATTAAAAATATGGTAGTTGGTTGGAATATAGTCAAAATAAAGATGTTGCATATCTTTTATGTTGTTATCTTATGAGGTCACATGTTGAAGAACATAAAGGTTGCAATGATGCTTTTATAACATAAGGTTTTACAAATTGGGAAAAAATGAAAGGTTTAAAACTCATCTTGGAGATATAAATAACTCGCATAATCAAACATGGAGAAATTATCAAGCTCTAATGAAACAAAAGCAACATATTGAATGTGTCTTGTTTAAGCAATCGAATCAAGTTAAAGAGGACTATCAAATTCATTTGACATGTATAATTGATTACATTTGATATTTATTAGCACAATGTTTAATTTTTCGTGGTGATGAAGAGTTAATGTCATCAAGAAATAAGGAAAATTTTCTCGAACTTTTGAATTTCTTGTTGACCACAATGAAGCTATTTATAAAGTTTGTAAAAATTGTCGTGAAAATATTAATTGATGAATCTCGTGATATCTCGGACAATAAGCAAATGGTTGTGGTTATACATTATGTGATTAATGAAGAAAAAGTTATTGAGTATTTTCTTGGTATTATTTATGTTTCAAATATTATTGCTCTAGCACTAAAATCAACTTTAGAGTCAGTATTTGCAAAATATGGATTAAATTTTTCAATAATACATGGATATGGTTATGATGGAACAAGTAATATACAAAGTGAATACAATGGTCTCAAATGCATGATATTTAATGAGAATTGTTATGTATTTTTATTCATTATTTTGTCCATCAACTCCAATTAGCTTTGACATTAGAAAAAACATTTTGAAGCTGCTTTATTTTTTAATTTGTTTGCTAATTTTTCTAATGTTGAGGGAGTATCATATAAGCACCGAGACATTTTTTGTGAAAGTCAATCTACAAAGGTGAAAAATGCAACAGGGGGAATTTCTATGGGTGTGGCTTGAATCAAAAAATTACAGTTAAGAAGACGGGAGAAACAAGATGGAGCTCACATTATGGTACATTAGTTAGTATAGTTTCTTTATTCTCTTCTAAAGTTAATATGTTAGAAATAGTTGAAGAAAATGGAATGTATTTAGATTAAAAAAATATGCAATCTTTTAAATGTATTTTCAACTTGCACTTCGTAATTTTTTTTAAGAAATGACACATGATTTATATCAAGCATTAAAAAAAGTGATCAATATATTTTAAAGGCTATAGTTAGTAAAAGTATCCAGAATAGAGCTACAAATTATTAGGGGTAACAATTAGGATTCTCTGCTGAATGATGTTTCATTATTTTGTAAGTATAATGATACTGACATTTCAAATATGGATGACACTTTTCAACCAACACAAAAAAAGACAAAGCGAAAAATGGGGAAAGTATCTAATTTACATCATTTTCAAGTTCAATTGTTCTATGAAGTGATTGATCAACAATTTCAACAATTGAATAATCATTTTACATAAATAAATATTGAGTTACCCCTTTGTGTAGCTTGTTTAAGTCCAACACATTAATTTTGTGCTTTTGATAAGAAGGGGTTGATTCTTTTACCCAAATTTTATCCTTCAGAGTTTTCCCAAGTTGGATTATTGTCACTAAATTGTCAGCTTGAATTTCATAGATTTATGCTTTGACACTAAATTTTTCAAAGTAGAGAGTAAGATGAAGTAAATGAAGTTTGAATTTAAATTACCTAAAAAATGGTACGTACATTTCGATAATCTATCAGTAAGTGATGCAGGAATCTGTCTGATTGATCTTTGGGTTGAGATGATCTGTTTCCTTGCCCATGATAATGCACTTGTATCTTACTTGACTTGGTGGTTTATTTTGCCTTATGGGCAATTTTTATTGGGCTCTTTGAATGGACTAAAACATTTGTCCCCCCAAAGGGTGGGGGCTTTTCCATGTTTTTCTTCTTTTACCGATTATTGCCCAGTTTAACTGAAAAGTCGCGATGTTACATCGTCGTCATGGGGAATTTGTGGCTTAAATGTGCCCTGTACTCTAAATGTCTTTTCACGTGATTCATCATGATAGCCTTTGGGGACTAGAGTGCTTGAGTGTCTTTTTGAGGAAATCTGGACCTTTGGTAGTGCTTACTTCCTTTCTTTCAATAAGATATTACACAATCTTTGGGAATAGTTATAAGGCTTCCTTGATCATTAGCTTTTGTTTTTTTGTCATCAGCATTCTATGCAACACACTATCTCAGGTTAGTCAGGACAAGCGATAATGTGAGTAAGTACTTTGGTGAAAGCCTCTTCACACTCAGGGTTCCACTCAAACCTCTAAATCTTCTTTAGGGCGGCGAATAAGAAGAAGGCTTTATCACCTGCGTAGGAAAGGAAACGATACAGGAATGCGAAGTGACATGTAAGTTGTTGCACTTCATTTACATTAATGGGGATCCTTATCGTGATAATTTCCTGGCACTTGTCTGGATTACCCTCGATGCCTCTTCGTGTCAACATGAACCCCAAAAACTTCCCCTCCTAGACCCCGAAAGAACACTTGATAGGGTTTAGGCACATGTCATACTTCCTGACGAACTGTAGAACATCTTCTAAATCTATTGCATTATTACGTCCCTCGATAGTTTTAACTATCATATCATCGACATAGACTTCCAGGTTTTGCACTATCTGGTGGGGAAAAACAGCATCCATGAGGCACTGGTTGTAACACCCTAAATTTCAAAACTTATATTAAAAGAATTATGCAACATATTTAGGATGCTACTCTCAAACAACACGTATACTTCTCATTTAAATCAAAATACTCGCAACATAATTTCAAATTAATGTTCATAAACTTCAATCATCCCAACAACTCTAAATGATAAATCAAAATATTATCATTCATTGATTAAGTTAAGAACAAAATCAAATAAGGCGCCTCATTATCGGTGTTACATATCAAAGCATTTAACCGACTAAAAGTGATAAATGATAAAGTAAATGAAGATGAACTCCAAGGCCGTCTTCCAACTCACAACATCTACTACTCTTGTTCTTGAGTATCTGTACACATTGTACATCAACACGGATGTGTCAACCTGAAAATTAGATGTGTCAACCTGAAAACTAGATGTGTCAACCTAAAATTTACAGAAACATTGGTTTTGCAAAATCAATAGCATGTGTCGACCTGAAAAACTGGACGTGTCGACCTATGCACTAGTTTTTCACATAAAATCTTAATTTTAACTTGTAAAAATATTTCTAAACTGATTTTAAGTATCCTAAGGATAGAATGCACATCTAGACACAGAGGATAAGATCCAATATACACAAATACTAAGTGTCCTAGTTTTTACATCATTCAAAACATTTCTAAAGGGAAAGTGCACTCACAGAACTAGTGTTGATGCAATTAAATGCATGATTGTTTACAGTTAGATGCCGAGTTATAATCATTATTGTTTTGTTGTCGTTGCATTATCATATGCCATACATCATATGTTGGTGTTGTTTTGAAAGATGCAAGTCACAAATTCAGATGAGGGGGCGAGTGACTTGTCCGGAGCTTAGATGAGGGGGCTCAAAGTTTAAATGTTGGGACCCAGTTCGTATGAAGAACTATTTTGTAGTTGGTATGACTTGCATATAGAGTTGAGGTGTTGTCACATTGCATACAAGTTTACATTTGTGAATTTATTATTGTCGTGTGAATACATTACCCGATGATGATTGTTGTTGTTCTTGTTGTTCAGGTTGACACATCCAGTTTTCAGGTTGACACATACTGAGTGTTTTTTTGGAAAAACAAAGCTTATGTAAATTTCAGGTTGACACATCAATTTTTTAGGTCGACGCATAGAATAAAAAATGCTTCTATAGGTCGACACATATGATCTAAAGATCAACACATTATGTTCAAATTTCTAATAACTTGTAAAATTTTCTAAGTACAGATTTTCATCTCTTTTCTCACTTACACACACATATATATACACATTCGTGTATCTTTTTAAGATAGATGGAACCAAAGAATATATAAATCAATATTAATCATCTTTAACCTTTCTCTATGCACACACACAATAATTACACATAATAATTTTTGTAGGGTGCCATCTAGATTCAGGTTTAATAAGGTACGATTTAGGATTTATAAAATTAATTGGGTTGATATTAATTTGTGGGTTTGATTGATAAAACCAATCGCGGTTTTCCCTTCAAGATCAATTGTGATTTGGGATTTTTTGGCATAATATTTTGCAATTAGGATTCAGCCAAGTGAAAGCTTTGAAGAAAAGGGTTTTTGTCAAAGAAGCAACGCAACCGGAGGATCAAATTGAAAATCTTGGGACACTTGATCTTGCTTACGATCAAGGGAAGATGAGAAGATATAATCAACATCAAATTTGGGATTTGGGGTTTGAATTTCTATTTCTATCTTGTATTCAACATTTTGCAAAGATTATTGAATATCTCAACTCCTTTTGGAATTGGGGGAAGACGTACCCATAGTGAGGACAATTGGGAAATTGCCTAAATAAATCCTTGTGCTCTCTCTCTCTCTCTCTCACTCTCTCTCTCTCACTCGCTCACTCTCTCTCTCTCTCTCTCTCTCTCTCTCTCTCTCATTTTCTCTATGTGTGTGTGTGTGTGTGTGTGTGTTTTCATAATTTGTTCATGTACGAAAGTGGAAAAATTTTCTGCATTAAAGAAGAAATTTTTCCACACTTTCTTTACAATTTATGAACCCATTTAGTGTGAGAATTTCATATATTGGTAATTTCTTTGATGTTGAAATATTTCAAACTGTTTTTATTAAGATAATTGCAATTGGATTTTCACATCAGCAACACAAAGGAAAAATCAGCTTGGTGTTTATTGCACACCAAGTGTTTGACAAATCGTCATAGTCAATTTTTGTTTCTTAATTTCATTGGAAATTGATTATCAAAGTGTAAAATTGTTCAAACATAATTCTGAAAAACTTATTGATTTGTTTTCGCATCATTCTGGTATGTTAATTTCATTTCATTATAATTTAATACGCATATCCGGTCCTTCCTATAACGGTTTTGGATAGACGAGTTGTATCAAGAGCACCTGTTGATCATGTGCTTCGAAACCGCTTATTAGATTACGGCTCCCGAACCTAAAGGGGAGTATAATATAGAACCCGTTTTCAATAGCAAAAATTATGGTTATTGGAAGGATTATATGCATGTCCATATTAATTCTATTAATAGGGAAGTGTGGAATGCCATCCAAAATGGTTCTTTTCAAATTCTTATGACCAATGCAGATGGTGTTGTTGTACCTAAACTGGATGCATAATAGACCGCAAATGAGGAGAAAAAGTGGTCGCATGATTGGAAAGCAAGGAATATTCTCATATATTCTTTAGGAGTTGATGAATATTATCGTGTTCCCATTGTACAACCGTGAAAGCTATGTGGGACTCATTGCAAGTTGCCCATGAGGGCACAAATGAGGTAAAACAAACTAGAATAAATACTTTGAACCAAGAATTCGAACTTTTTCATATGAAGTATGGTGAAACCATTGCCGATATGCAAAAAAGGTTCATTTACCTTGTAAACCGTTTGAATGCACTTGGTAAGCATGTTTCCAATAAAATTGCTGCTAACAAATTTTTAAGATATCTTAATAGGGAATGGCAACTGAAAGTCATCGCAATCAAGGAAGCTAGCAATCTTTTAACATTAGATATTACTACTTTGTTTGGAAATTTTGAAGAATATGAGCAAGAGAACATTTTCTTGGTGAAGCATGAGAAGAATATTAAGAAGGAGAAGAACAAAGAAAAGAAGGTACACAAGAAGTCAATTGCTCTTGTGGCTTCTAGTTCTAAGTCCTCTACTATAGAGCAAGATCATAATGGAACTAGTGACGATGAATGTTGAAATGATGAAGAAATGGAACTGTTTGTTAGAAGGTACCATAAGTATATGAAGAGAAATGGAGTGAAGCATTTTGACAAGAATCTCATCAATTATAGAAGCAATCATATACCTCAAAGAAATATGAGAGTAAGAAGGAAAAATCTAAAGTTTCATGCTATAATTGTGGAAGAGTCGGTCATTACAAGTCGGATTGTCCATTGCTTAAGAAGGATAAATGAAAAGGTCAACAAAAAAAGCCTAGCAAGCCTATAAGAGCATACATCACATCAGATAGTGATAGTGAATCCTCCAAGGCGGTTGCTCAAGTCAAAGTGATGAAATGGAAAATCTTTGCCTCATGGCCAAGCACAAAAAGAAGAATGTAAGTCATTCTAAATCTGAACCTACCGATAAAATGTCTTGTTTTGATTTATAAATTGCTTTTGAAAATCTACATGGTAAAGCTTTAAAAGGTTGGCTTCAAATAAAATAATAATTTCATACTTATAAGCCAAGGTTTTAGAAACGGAAAAATAAATGGTAGCTCTTAAGCAAACCATGTTAGAGGTTCCAAAAGTTAAAACTGTGGATCAGAAGTTTTCTTGGTATGGTTGTGAAACTTGTCACATTTGTCAAAAAGAAGTTATTACTTTAAAATCCAAATTGTATAAGGCTTTAGAACCAAAAGTTACCTTCGCCATTGATCCAACAAAATTTTAAAGATCTTTTAACGTACCGTACAAAAAGTATAAATTTGTTGTAAGGGAATAAAATAGCAAAAGTCACTCTCATCATCACTTGACTTGTCATTATTGTTGCAAGAAAGGTGTCATACCCCAAACTTTACCCTCAGATTCTGGCCATTTCGCATCATTCTAAGTCAGTCATTTTTGCATTTTTTGTTAAACATCTCATTAATCATGCATTTTTATTCCAGGTCATTCTAGATTTTTATTATTGTTATTTTATCTTTAGTTAAATAGTTATTTTTGATTTATTTAGGATCTATTTAGTTTAATTTTTAATATAGCTTTTTAGTTTAGTTTTTAATTAATTTCTTTATTTTAGTTTAATTTTAATTTAACATTAATTTAAATAGTTTAGTTAATTGTTTAAAACAATTATGGCTATCATTACTTTCAAATTATTAGGGTAGTAGATATTTTTTAATATATAGTCTCATTTTTATTTTATTTATTATTATCATTAATTCATTTTTCATTTTTATTTATTATTTCATCTTCTGTTACACGCTGCATCCTTTGACCAACTGCTATCCCTTAACACTTCCAGCCAAAACCTTTGTCACAGACCTGCGCCAAATACACCCAAATGTATCCTGTTTCTTCTGCATAAACTTCCAATAGCTTGCTACTTCACAAAACCTGCTTCACAAAAACCAAGCCTTGCACCAAAATGGGAAACAAGTCTGGATAAAAAAAGAAGAGAAAAGGACAGATGAATTGAAGAGGAAAACAATTGAAAACAACTTGTCAAAAAGAACAGAGAAGCAATTGGCAAAGGGAGAGAAAGCAGTGAGGACTCACTTGTTTTTAAGACATCAGTGACAAGCTCTTTCGGATTTTCAGAACAAACTGTTCCATTCGAAGACCCTTTTCCCACCTTCAACTCACTTCCAAAATCCTTTCACATCACTACTTTGTTACACTACCAAACACCATCTTTATCCTTCACAACAAACCTTTTATTGTAACCATTTCCATCACCCCTGTTCAACAAAGGCAGTGAAAAACTAGAGAAGCAGCCAAGATCAGATTCAAAAAAAAAAGCTCACAGCAAAAACATCCTCCCTCCAAAACCATCAGCTATCAAAAACCTCAGACCTAAAAAAACCTCAACTCTGAACATCAGTAAAAAAACATAACTCATCCCATCATCCATCAATAATGAAATCTTCAATAACCAAACGAAACTCAGATTGAGGAATTTCGAACTCATCACCATCGGATTCCCTTACCAACATTAGCTTCAGCAACACCACAAAAACAAAACCAGAACAATATCACAACACTCAGTAACCATAAAAACTTGTGTGAAGCTGAGAAGTAAGGCAGGAAGTACATTACCTGAGTTTCTTCGAGTAGGACTTTCTGGGGTAATTTCTGAACTTATTGTTCTTATCCTCCATGTCTTTTGTTATGCAAACCTCTGTAGCCTTGTTGTTTTTTATTTACTGTCCTTTAATTTTCATTGCTCAATATTTCGATTTGAACGGCCATTAACATACTTTCATCCATACTTAAGAAAAGACATGAATCGAAACAGAAAGAGAGAGCGCATTTGAGAGGTGCGATTGAAGATGATAAGCCACGAGGGAGAGAATAGCGAGTGGGATAGAGACAACGGATTGAGAAGAGAGCGAGATATTGATAAACAGAGAAAAGGATGAATTAAGAGAGACCGTGCGAGAGAGACCGAGAGTGTGATTTAGAGAGAGATCGTGAGTCGAGATGCGATTGAAGGATTTGGCCATGGAGAAATTTCGATCGTGTTCTTCCTGTGGTATTTCAGAACCGTGTTTCACTTTAAGATGAACAAAACTATTTTATTCTGAAATTTTGGAACAACCGTGTAATAACCCTTTTTTAGGGTTCCTTTTTTCATTCCCTTCATAACCAAGTGAATTGGGTATGGGTCAAGAGACCCAACCCGGCCCAGGATCCATAATCCGCCCCAACCTTGCCTTGTTACTGTGTCGAATTTCTTTCAACACCCTTAAGTTGCTAACCCACCTCCAGACCGTTTCTTTTTATAGATTAGTTTGTTCTTCTTTTCTTTTTTTTAATATTGACATAAAACACACAAAAAACATTTTCATTTACTATAATTTTATTTTCTTTTTCATTTTAATTGTTTATTTCTTTTGTCAACTTATTGATTAGAAAATACCAAAAATATTTATCGTTTTTATTGACATGTTTATATACCTTTGTTGATCTCATTTTCATGCTTGACTCACTTTATGCTTTACCATTGTGCCATTGATTTCTTTTATTGTTATTACTTGGTACCTCATTCTAAAGGAAAGGGTCGTTCCTGTTGACTGCCATGTCATTTAGGATAGCCTTGCCCGTCATTCCCTTATCTCACGCCGCCGTGCGATCGAGACTTTCTTTCCCTGCTTTACCTAGCCTTAGGTTTAGATTCTCCGTGCTATATTTAAGTATTCCGCCGTGGACATTTCTTTCCCTGTTTTACCTTGCCTTAAGTTTGGAGTCGCCGCACTCCACGTAGGTGTCTTGCTGTCAGACCCTACTTTCCCTTGGAATCTTGACCGCAATCAAGAGTTCCTCAGCCCCGTCGAGGGGAACTACGGACGCTCTGATTTCTCAAAGTACCTTTTGAGAATACGTAGGCATAGGATTGCAAGATCCTAGCTAGCTACCTTTTTCTTTTTCCACCTTTTCTTTTTTCCACCTTTCTATTTCTCACCCTTTTACCCCGTAGTGAAGGGAACTAGGAATGCTCTTATTTCATTCCCGTCAGGATACGTAGGCACGATATGCGATGTCTTGGCGAGCATACTTAGTGTATATACCCCTAGGTCTTTACCTTAGCACAGTTCCCTTAGCAAGCAAACTTTAGCATAACACAAATACTAACAAGAGGTTCTTGTAGAGTACTACAGATACTTAGGATGCTAACATCTTCCCTAGGTATAACCAACCCCCGAACCTTAGATCTCTTAGCTGTGTTCCTACATAGCACACTTAGGGTTTTTTTATCTTTACCCTTTCCTTTGGATAAATCAAAGTTCGGTGGTGAATTTCATGTTTTGTGATTCAAGTTAATTAATAGCTTGATATTCGATTCTCACCGCAACAGAAATGGCGACTACACTGGGGACATTCCCCTAAGAGGGTTAAACCTATCTTGTTTGTATTTGTGTTATTTATATATTTGCTTGCTTGTATATTTGTACATGTTTATATCTGTATATATACCTGTTGTGTTTGGGTTTTTCTGTGTGCAGGGTGTTACTTTGAGTGGTGAGGATAATTCCTAACCCGGACTTGAGCGTACACTTATGATAGGATAGTGGATATAGTCAAGGAGACTTCGAGGGAGTAATCCCAAAGGAGTTGACTTGAGATTCCACACTCAGTTGAGGCCTTCTTGAGGGTGGCATATGTTGAACGAGCAATCGTGAATGCGTTGCCACTTTTGACCTAGGAGCCCGTGACACTGATGACCTTTAGTTACCCTGTTACCCCCACTTGGCCTTTTAGGATGTAGTACGGTGACTATGAGGGAGTAATCTCAAAATAGTTGTCACGCGATACTACACTCAGACGAGACTCTCTTGAGAATATTATTGACTACCAAGTAATTAGGAAATCGATAATATCCGAAAGATGGGTTATTGACTCTGGGAACTTCTTAGAACCCTGTTCTACGGCTACACTAACCCTAGTACACACCCTGTGGTTGGTTCTTTACCCAGACTCCATGCTGTGATCTCGAACCCTTGATCCTGTTGCATGTGTTTTGCATCCTGTTTGCATTATATTACATATCATTTGCATCTTTGCTTGTTTCATTGCATATGTTTGTTTGTCCAGTGGCTCATCTCCAGTTGTCTCTATCTTTCAGTGTCACCCGTGAGTCGTCAACCTGATTCCTAGACACAAATATCGGACTAGAACTAACTACAGACGAAGGATGTCAGAGCAAGAGGTACACAATGCTGAGTTCCGAATGGAGATCGACGACCTTAAGTCAAGTGTGACCAAACTCACTGAGATGCTTCAAGTTTTGATTGCTAGAGGAGAGCCTCCCCAAAGAACAGTCATCCAGGAAGTTTCAAGTGCTGATCCTCCACCTGTTCAGATGCCGCCTTCAACTTGGCCTGAGTTTGGTTTGCCACACAACTACTCTCCATCGATTACATCTACTGTTATGGTTGGTCAGACTGCTATGCTTGTATTTCAAGCTCTTGTTTTCACCGAGTCCAGGCCTGCGGTCCACGCTGTTCCACAGACTGTTTGAGCTCCCTTTGAGAATCTTCTCTACGAGTACAATGCTGCCAGTGCTCAAGGTGAGGACCATGAAGACTTTGTTGAACCTGAAGTTGTCCGAGAGCAGTTTCAGAGCATAGAAAAGAGACTCAAAGCCGTTGAGGGTGCTGACTTTTTCAATGTGGATGCAGACAACATGTGCTTAGTGTCTGATCTTGTTATGCCTGCTAAGTTCAAAACTCCAGAGTTTGTGAAGTATAAGGGGTATTCTTGCCCAAGGGCTCATTTGGTCATGTATCTTCGCAAGATGGCTGCTTATACCAAAAATTAGAAACTGCTTATCCATTGTTTTCAAGACAACTTGAGTGGAGCATCACTCAAATGGTATATGGGTCTCGAGCAAAACTCCATTCATTGCTTCCAAGATCTTGTAAATGCCTTCATGAAGCAATATAAGTATAACTTCGACATGGCTCCTGATCACCGTCAACTACAAAACATGTCTCAGAATGATAAGGAATCTTTTAAGGAGTACGCTCAGCGCTGGAGAGAGTTGTCTTCCCAAGTTGAACCTCCTTTGGGCGAGAAGGAATTGACTGGAATGTTCATGGATACCTTATCTCCATTCTATTGGGAGAATATGATTGGAAGTGTTTCTTCTAACTTCACTAATTTGGTTACTATTGGTCAGAGACTCGAGGAAGGTCTTAAGAATGGTAAAGTGTCCAAAGTTGCTATTGAACCTTCTAATACTGCGAAGAAATCCTACGGGAACTTTCAGAAGAAGAAGGAAGATCAGACTAATGTTGTTATAATTGATACAAGAAGGCCTCGTCCTCAACCTCAGTATGCTATTCACCCTGTTGTTGCTGCTGTTACTCCCGTGGTTGCTGCTCCACAACCAGCTCAAGCTCTCAAGCGTCCGACTGTAGGACAGAATCAGTACCGTAATAGGAATCAATTTGATCCTATTCCAATGAAGTACTCTGAACTGTATCCTGGTCTGGTTGAGAAAGGTTTGATTACCACAAGGACTTTACCCCTTCCAAATCCTCTTCCAGCTGGATTCAGATCTGATCTCCACTATGCATTCCATGAAGGTGCCGCAGGCCACGACTTGGAAAATTTCTATGCACTAAAGGCTAGAGTGCATGATTTGATTAAGACTGGAATTCTTAACTTTTGTGACAATTCAAATGTCCAGAATAACCCTCTGCCAGGGCACGCCAAGTGAAGCTTCAGTCGACTTCAGCAGATTATCATCCTAAAAGCCAGTGTTTCAGACAGGACAACTCATCCTTGTGTTGATTAGTCACTAGGCCTTTGTTTCTTATTGTTTGCATTTTCTTTATTTTGTAATAGTTGTTTGCTTTCAACTATGTTTGTACTTTCACAATTAATGAAATAAGCATTTGCAACTCTTTTATTCAATTCATTTGTGTTTTCTATTTACTTCTTAATGCTTTCTCTTTCAAATAAAAAAATCTCTTGTCCACTTTCTTTTTGATTGTGCAAAGATTGAAGGGAGGATGATGAAAAAAAAATACTCATAATTGCTGTTGGTATGTTTTCAAATCAAAACTTTGTTGACGATGTAAGGCATTGTTTCAATCCCCAAACACTGGAGAAATAAGGAAGATATCCCCTCGTCAACCCCTTTGAGCCTAGAAGTAGGAGTTTCTTTCTTTACAAAAAAATCCTTAAATCTCAACCTGGGGGCAGGGTAGTTCTTAGTTAACTTGATTGTGCATTCAAATACAAAAGTTTCAACAAAAGGTTGCACTCACAAGCTTTCCTTCGCACAAGCAAGCAAGTGTCGAAGATGTCTTTCAAGTCAAACGCCAATGATGGTTCACCGTAATCATTAAGCCAAACAGTCACAAACTTTCAACTCTTCCAATAAATGTAGTACAAGTTGTTCCCAAAGTGATAAATGAATAAGGGTCATCAAGGAATACTTACTCAAAGAATGAGTCGAGTCCCTTTCGAGGCATAAGCTAAGAAATGTGTGAAGCTCATGACCTTACCTTATACAAAGAGAAGAAAGAACAAGTTAGTATGACAACCAAAAGTTGTAAGGAAGCAGTGACTGCTATCTCAAGTCCATTGAATTTTAAACCATCATCGCTATCATTAGTGCAATTCCTAACCTATGGGAACCTGAGTGCATAGTTTGAGTTAACTGAGCATAGGACTGAAGTTCATCACGTAGATTGGGTGGGCACAAATAAACTTTGAGCTTTTATCCTTTAATTCATAAACCGTGAACCAGACCACATTATAACCCTCAAAAGACCTAACTGAAGCAAGGTTATTTTGAAAGCATACTACAGCAAGGTTGCGTAAACTAACTCCCAAAGATCTTTGCAGATCATCTATTATGGCATTACGCCTTTGCTTAAACTTTTTCACTTTAATGTCTTGAACCACCGTGTTCTGACCAATGACTCATATACTTTGCATCTTTCAAAAAATGAAATTGATTTCAAAAGTTGCATGAACTTTGCATTTACCATGTTTGTACAAGTACTTTTTTTTGCAAACTAGCCTTCTTCTCAAGGAATTTTCAAACAATTAAGAAACTTGGTCGGTGATTCAATCAGGGGCAAGTTCCTTCCATATGCTGTTGAGAATCAGTTCAAGATTTATGGTTTAATGACGACTTCTCAGAATTGGTTTATACAGAAGATTTTTCAAGAATCATACTGGGGCAAGCTTTCCCAGTGTACAGTAAAACAATCATTTTCAAGACTCAGACTGGGGCAAGCTTTCTAAGAGCACCATGAAACGGTCATTTCCAGAATCAATCAAGCTGAAGCAATGATCGGCTCATCTACAATAATCAGCTAGCCTGGGGCAGTTTAATTGAAGAATCCTCAAGCAACTCTTTATCCTTCCTACAAGGATCATCAATTTGGATACAATTTACCAGTGTGGCAATGATGTGTTTAGCAGTAGCATCTCTAGTCCCAAGCAGAATGACAGTGATCTCCGTGTTGAGGAATCAGCCTTCCAGTATTGTCTTCTCCACAAAAGAGTTGAGTCGTGTCGTCGACATCTACATTTGCATTTGCATTTGATCATATATCATCTGTATAATTTATACCATATGCATAGCATGAGTGTTTCATCCTCATTTACATTTCTCCCGAGGTCGTGTCGTTATCCACGTCTTACCTTGTGGTTAAAATCCAATTCACGTGGCACCTACCAAACAAATATTGTCGTGTCTATCTGACGTTCTTCCAGATATGACCTTTCTTATCCGATTGTTCTTCTGAATATGTTTGTTCCTCTTTTGTATCCAATGCCATTCTTTGATGTCGTTTATTTGTCTCTTTCTGATGTTTTTCCAGATTGAGTCTTTTGTTATGATGTTTTTCCAGAACCTATCTAATGTTTTTCTAGATAGTCCTTTGTAATTCTGATGCTTTTCCAAAATTTCATTGCTTTTACCATCTGATGCTTTTTCGGATGTGTGTCTCTTTCTGATGTTTTTCCAGATTGAGTCTCTTATTCTGATGTTTTTCCAGAACCTATCTGATGTTTTTCCAGATAGTCCTTTTGTTCTGAGGCTTTTCTGGAACGACATTACTTTTACCATCTGATGCTTTTCTGGATGTGTCTAACTTATCTGATGTTTTATAAGATTGAGTCTTTGTTATCTGATGTTCTTCCAGATATTCGCTTTGTTTGTTCTGATGCTTTTCCGGAATGACATTGCTTTTTACCATCTGATGCTTTTTCGGATGTGTCTCTCTTTCTGATGTTTTTCCAGATTGAGTCTTTTTGTTCTGATGTTTTTCTAGAACCTATCTGATGTTTTTCCAGATAGTCCTTTGTAATTCTGATGCTTTTCCAGAATTTCATTTCTTTAACCATCTGATGTTATTCCGGATGTGTCTCTATTTCTAATGTTTTTCCAGATAGTCCTTTGTAATTCCAATGCTTTTCCAGAATTTCATTTCTTTAACCATCTGATGCTTTTCCAGATGTGTTTCTCTTTCTAATGTTTTACCAGATCGAGTCTTTTGTTCTGATGTTTTTCCAGAACTTATCTGATGTTTTTCCAGATATTTTGCTTTGTTATTCTGATGCTTTTCCGGAACGACATTGCTTTTACCATTTGATGCTTTTTCGAATGTGTCTAACTTATCTGATGTTTTTCCAGATTGAGTCTCTTGTTCTGATTTTTTCCAGAACCTATCTGATGTTTTTCCAGATAGTCCTTTTGTACTGATGCTTTTCTGTAACGACATTGCTTTTACCATCTGATGCTTTTCCGGATGTGTCTAACTTATCTGATGTTTTTTTAGATTGAGTCTTTGTTATCTGATGTTCTTCCAGATATTCGCTTTGTTTGTTCTAATGCTTTTCCGGAATGACATTGCTTTTACCATATGATGTTTTTCGGGATGTGTCCCTCTTTCTGATGCTCTTCCAGATCGAGTATTTTGCCCCTGATGTTTTTCTAGGGCTATTTTTGTGTCTCTCTGATGTTCTTCCAGATATAATGTTACTTATCTGATGTTCTTTCGGATATGTCATCAAAACCTTTTCCTGTACATTTAATGCTCTTCTAAATGTTTCGGATGTATCTTCAGAATTCTTGCCTTCATCTAATGCTCTTCTAGATGTCTTCAATTCGTTTCTGACTTTGGTTAACGGTTGCTGAATGTTTTCAAGTCTGTTTCAATTCTCCATCCAATGCTTTTCTGGATGTGTGTCGGAGTTTATTCGATGCTTTTCCGAATATCTCTGATATGCTTCTCGGAGTTCATTCAATGCTCTTCTGAATGTCTCTGTTGTCAGTATGTTTCCCAGAGTTTATTCAATGCTCTTCTGAATACCTCTGATGTTTGCTTGTCTCATGTATTTCTCAATTTTTCCCCACCTCATTCAATGATCTTCTGAATGTCGTGACTCTTTTATATCCATTTCCATTCATGGATGGTGACTTTTGATTCCCCAGTGGAGACCGTTTTTTCGGTGCTACTTCCATTGAGGATCCTGTGTTATCTTTTCTTCTAAAGTGTCAGCCGGTCACGCTTGAATCAGTTATTCTATCACTTTAGGTTTCCCCCGTGTTGTTGTCATCCCCAATGAGTGATTGCTCATTGTGTGGACTTTGTCACTGTCTGCTTTGGTTTTGTCTGCATTATGCATTTATCACCCCATCGATTCCATCATGCTAGAGTTCTTGACAGGTCAGCATTATAGTTTAGTTCTCTTGTCCATAGCATTGTATGTCAGTAGTGCATCTAAGGGTAAAATTTCCGGTTATCTATATTTAAATACCTTTCACCATGATCTCATGAAGATTATCATCACTCATGTCATCCGGTGAATTATTTAAATAGGGGCAACTGTCATACCCCAAATTTTACCCTCAGATTCTGGCCATTTCGCATCATTCTAAGTCAGGCATTTTTGCATTTTTTGTTAAACATCTCATTAATCATGCATTTTTATTCCAGGTCATTCTTGATTTTTATTATTATTATTATTTTATCTTTAGCTAAATAGTTATTTTAGATTTATTTAGGATTTATTTAGTTTAATTTTTAATATAGCTTTTTAGTTTAGTTTTTAATTAATTTCTCTATTTTAGTTTAATTTTAATTTAACATTAATTTAAATAGTCTAGTTAATTGTTTAAAATAATTATGGCTATCATTACTTTCAAATTATTAGGGTAGTAGATATTTTTTAATATATAGTCTCATTTTTATTTTATTTATTATTATCATTACTTCATTTTTCATTTTTATTTATTATTTCATCTTCTGCTACACGCTGCATCCTTTGACCAACTGCTATCCCTTAACACTTCCAGCCAAAACCTTTGTCACAGACCTGCGCCAAATACACCCAAATGTATCCTGTTTCTTCTGCATAAACTTCCTAGAGCCTGCTACTTCACAAAACCTGCTTCACAAAAACCAAGCCTTGCGCCAAAATGGGAAACAAGTCTGGATAAAAAAAAAAGAGAAAAGGACAGATGAATTGAAGAGGAAAACAATTGAAAACAACTTGTCAAAAAGAACAGAGAAGTAATTGGCAAGGGGAGAGAAAGTAGTGAGGGCTCACTTGTTTTTAAGACATCAGTGACAAGCTCTTTCGGATTTTCAGAACAAACTGTTCCATTCGAAGATCCTTCTCCCACCTTCAACTCACTTCCAAAATCCTTTCACATCACTACTTTGTTACACTACCAAACACCATCTTTCTCCTTCACAACAAACCTTCTATTGTAACCATTTCCATCACCCCTGTTCAACAAAGGTAGTGAAAAACCAGAGAAGCAACCAAGATCAGATTAAAAAAAAAGCTCACAGCAAAAACATCCTCCCTCCAAAAGCATCAGCTATCAAAAACCTCAGACCTAAAAAAACCTCAACTCTGAACATCAGTAAAAAACACAACTCGTCCCATCATCCATCAATAATGAAATTGTTAGTTCTTGTGATTGGCTGAAATTTTGGTAAAACAATGTTAATGTCATGGTTGGTGTTTCAACATGAGCTTCTAACATTATTGTTATGTTTAGTTAACATTATTGAATATTAAGGTGTTGAAGAGTTAAAGTGTTGAAGAGTGATGTCACGCGCGATGTCTTGACATCACTATACCAGAACATTAAAACATCAGGTTGTGATGTTTTTAGGGCTGCGCGCATTAGTTTGATTTGAGGAGATCTGTTAGTTAGATTGGATGCGAATTTCTTGGTGAAGATATATTCTGGTGCAATCATAGTTAGAGCATGTCTTGTTGCTATTTTCATGCAAAATGATATGGAGAATAATTAGATTTAATTATGAAGATTTGATTGAAGATTTAATTGAAGATCTTGTTAGTAGCAGAATCTTTTGCAGATCTGGTGCAGAAGATTTGTTGTGATTTGAAGGCCCAAATCCAGTTGGGAAAAAGCTAGAAATAGAATGCTTGTAATCTAGAATAGACACGGGTCCAAGATGTAGATCGTTAGGGCTTAGTCTAAGTGAACCACTCGGGTTGTGAGATGGTCACTGTGTTCTTACTCAGAAACCTGTAGGTAATGAGTTTTGTATTGTTCTTGGAGAAAGCTTAGAAGCAACTCTAATGTGTGTCATAGAAGGGTGACTTCTACTTGTCTGTGTTTGAAGAGTTGTTGGTAATTAAGTTGTTGATGCAGTGGAGGAGATGTTGACTGCTAGACATCATTGCGATGATTGGAAGTGAGATGGAGTCTCTTATCTAGGGAGGACTTAGATAGAAGGGTCATTGGGTAGTGATTAAATTAGGTAGATTGTCAACTAGTTTGTTGAGTCTGTAATTTGATACTGCTAATAGTGGACTTCTTTCCTGGCTTGGTATGCCCCCAGATGTAGGTTGTTGAACCAAACTGGGTGAACAATCCTTGTGTGTTTTTCAGTATTGTTATTGTCTTGTTCATACAACAGATATTGATGTTGTGACATCACACGTAACATCACATATCTGGTACCATAATTTCAATTGGTATCAGAGCAGGCATCCTGTCTGTTTCTGGATGAGATCTAGGGAAGATACTTTCTGGTTCATGAGCAAGGAAGATAGTTTTTTTTGAATTTTGGACTTGTTCAGTTCTTATGGTTGTTTGTATGATCCCTTGGAGTGAAGGATGGACTATTCATGATAGAGTATGTAGCTGTCTGTTGTGAGTTTGATTTGTTGGCACTTGGTTTATGGTGATGGTGTGCAAGGATTATTGAGTAGTGCCTGAAGGTTGTTGAGGAGTTGTTATGTGTTCCGCTGCACGGCATCTGATGTAACCCTGGTTGGTTCTTGTATCTCTGGTGGTGAGATTCAAGGAAGGTAGTCTCTTGGAAAGACATTGGGGTTTGGTCTCCTCAACAGGATTTTCTATGATGTTGTAGTTTATGCTAGATAGCTTCAACCAGTTGGTTAGAGATGCCAAAGATACTTGAGGATTATCTCATATCTTTATTTTGGGAAAGAAGTGATCATAAGGTAAATGGATCTTATTAAAGACTGTTTGACATGGAAGTTTCAGAAGACGAATATATTTCAAATCAGGCATTAGAGACCAATCTGTCCAGAACAGTGATTCCTTCTTTATCATTTTTCTTGATGATGAAAGAAGAGGGTAGAACCAAAGCAAAAGAGTATCACTGTCAAATCTTTCATGCGGGAGTGAAGATCTTGATAAGTTATCTCTTAAGCTTAGTTGTGGTGACCTAATTAGGAGGATCGTCCTGGTTATGATAAGATACATATTTCTGATCATGAACTGGAGCAAGTTTCATCAAGAAAGAAGCTGAGCTTAATATGTCTCAACATCGCGCTACACATTAGCAGTTTTTGGTAAATGCTATGTCAAAGACCTATTAGATTGTAGCTGTTTTGAAGGATCACTGAAGCTATGAAGTTGAACAATTTGTGAGATGCTGTTCATAATGTCATAACATTTCAGTTGGAGCTGGTTGAAGAAAAGGTAGTTATCTTGATATCAGAAGAGAAGGAAATGATCCTTGTTTAAACTAAAATGTCTGAGGACAATTTTATAGGGAAAATGCATCCAAGAGTTTATGTGCAGGAGCAGTGTAAATCAGCCTGTGGTCAATTGGTGTTTGCATGAGCTCTTTCAGTTTTGTGGCTTGAAGGAGTGGAAGTAGCAGATTGTTTATGGTATGTTGATACCCTGGTTGTTGTAATGTGCTTCAGATACCTGTTAGAGGGAATTTCTTCTTTAGATGCAATAGAATGGCAGTTGTCACTCTTAAGTTAGACAAGAGGTCTGAACCTTGTTCTTAAAAGAAGAAGCTTCTAGAAGTGTGTGTTATGCAAGTTGCTGCGTGGGAGTGGATGTTGGTCTTATAGCCATAGTATATGAGCTGATGTTGAAACATCATTTCAGTTCTTTGCTGTTGAAGATGAAGATGGAAGACTATGAAGACATCTGATGCGTGTTATCCGCAAGTATACAGATTGCGTCAGAGTAATATAAAAGATTTATCGATCCCACAGAGACCAATGTCAATCTATCGATTACTATTGTTACGTTGTTTATCTAAGGCTAATTGATATCAGGGTAAAGGTTTTCTATAGAACGAAAATAGAAATAAATCAAATTAATACTATACTGGAATGTAATTCACATCAATCAAACAATACTCCTATCATCTAAATAGTAACACTTACGGGGCAATATTTTCTTCTTTGAAAAAGAGTTAATTAAAAAGGATCTGCCGCGTTAGCGTGATCGGAACCAGACCTAACCTTTAATCTATACCAGCCGCTCACGCTGCACCGGTCGCTCCTTGCGTTAAAGTGATAAAGTCCTTTTTTATGTAATTACCTCTAAGACTTAGTTAAAAAGTGCTTTCGATTGAAAATATTTTATACCAAAGGGATTCCGGCATATGCTCAGCCAACCGGATCCTAAATCTATAAACGCGTCCGAAAATAGTTTTAAAACCTCTTTCTAATAATATAAACCTTTCCTAGTTAATCAATAAAGTGCTTCCGCTGTATTTATCAATTAACAACTAACAAACTCTTTTCTAAAGTGTCGGACGACTTTCGATCTTACCCGATCTAGTCACAGTCATTACGCAAACAAAAACACGGTCTCATTTACGTAATGACCAATCAATTGAAGTTCAGAAGAGTTTAATTAAAATAAAAAACAGCCCCTAAAGTATTTCTAAAGAGATGTCGTGTGGAGCACCGTCAGAACGACGATCCTCACATGCCAGCACAAGGGATTTAGCTAGACATAGTAATAGAGAACATAAAAATAAATCGATTTGCAAAGTAAGACATATTTAAAATAAAAATGTACGAAGTGTGAGAGTCTATTTTGAGAGAGTGAACACAAGTGTCACGCTTAAGTTCAGTTCCAAGAGACACAGATCACACAGATAAATAAAATAATAAGGTAATGGCAGAGACGGAAAAATAAACGAATATAAAGCAGTGCAGGAAAATAAATAATATAAAAGCGATGTGGATAAAATAAATTGTATTTTATAAAAGAAACCTGCTCCAAAGCGAAGACTGAATCTGGTACAGATGCTGGAAAATAAATTGCAGGAAAGTAAATAGCTCCTAACTATGATTGCTCCAATCCAACTAATAACTATAGTGCAACAACCCCTCGATATGACGGATTATTGCTTTACAAAGTGAACTCTATGCCTATGTTGAAAACTAAGATTGGATATCTAGAAAGTGAAAATACAAGTCCTTATATAGGAAACTCGAAGTTGTAACTGCCTCTAATCATAATGAAAAACGTTTTAGAAACTAATTTCTTCAGGTGTAACTGCCTTAAACGTTTTAGACTGTTTCCTCTTTATAACTGTCGGCGCCCGCCGACCCCTGCTCCGCGTCCGCCGAGTGTGGTTTGGAAGGTGAAACGTCTTTTATGACCGTTGGCGTGTGAGTGAAGTCATTATGCAAACGGCGTCCTCCTTGGCGTCCGCTGAGTGAAACGGCTAGTGTACAGTTTACACAAGAAATCTTCATTTTAGCTCTGTTTTGCTTTGTTTTCTTACTGTAAGCTCGAATCAGGCAATGTATCTGAAAGTAAAACAAAATACCATAATAGCAAAGGAAAATAACAAATAAACAACTAAAATCATGTAAAATCGGAGCCAAATATACAGTGTATTTTAGTGTTATCAAATTCTCCCACACTTAAACCTTTGCTTGTCCTCAAGCAAACTCTGATAAGTAAACAAAAGAAAAGCAGCAAACATGCAAGTATCCGATCTGGGCTAAGAACTTAAGTTTGATCAATAATACATCAGTAGGTACTAACTCATGAACCAAGGGTATCGTAATGACACTTTCCGCGATTTGCAGGCATAAGTTTCTCTCCTATACAAACCAATCCAAACTATGATATTATACTTAGGCCTATCTTACTTATTCCTTTCTTACCCCTTTTCATTCAAGCGCAGTCACATTAAGCCCGTTGTCTTTCACTCGCATGGTGAACATAACCTGTGGTAATCCTGATTCTTTTTATCAATGATTTGATACTTTTTGCCAATTCTTTTCCTTTTTTATGTACTTTTTCTTGCAAAATTTTTTTCTGAAGATACTTGAACATCTTCTTGAATTTTTTTTTTCTTTTTCTTTTTCTTTTTCTTTGGCAGGATCTTACCTATTTGCATCGGTTTGTCACTTAGCGGTGGTTAAGATGGTGCTGACTGCTAAAATAAACTACTAAAGGGTTAGTGATGAAGGGTGAGATTTTAAGGCCACTGTATAATAAAAATCTAGATAAGCTCATATAATTGAGAAACTTACGGTGTAAAAACGATATCGATTTTTCAAATAGTTTTCCCAAGCCTTTGCAATTGATCTTACTTGTCCTAATAGCCCAAATTATCAAAATTAATGTTGTTTCTTTGTTAAAATTTTTTTTGTTAAGGCTTAAGAATTGGAAGAATAGATAAACTACACAAAAATGACTCGTAAAGCACATTTTTAAAACAAACTAAACTATACTAGAAAACATTAAATAAAACATCTAAAAACAGTAAATATCTTCTCCCACACTTAAACCGAACATTGTCCTCAATACTTCGATAAAAGTGAGAAAGGGATAGGTGAAACCTGGTACTCAATCATGTCGGCCACTGGGGCCATCTCTACCATGCTCTGGATGTCTGGGACGACGACTCCTACTGCGGTGTCGGGTAGTAGGTGATAACTCCATCTACTCAATCCTCTCGATTAGAGAGGCATTTTGATCTCTAAGTGCTTGGAAACCCTCAAGAGTGGATTTTTGTTACTCCCGCATAAAATCCATCATCTCTTGCTGTTGTTGGTACATGGCATAGAATAGGCTATCGCGCTCTTCTTCTCTGGCTTGTTGTGCTTGCCACATTTCTTGAGTGATATAAAATCCGGAAGAAGTACCTACAGGATGATCAGTAACAGGTGGGGTGTGTGCAGGTGATACACGAATGGGGGACTGCTCCATATGGTCATATTCATCATCTGTCTCATTTCCTTCGTTCTCGGGGACGTTTAGAAGTAATGCGCCTAAAATAGGAGCAGCCTTCAAATCATAGAGCCAGTTTTCTCTTTTGCGCACATTAGTGCGTGTTGAACAAGGTAGGGCGACACTCGGGATGGCAGCATTGCGAACCATGAGGATATAGCCTCCTTCCGGCCTCGTTTTGCATAAACGCATATCTCGCTGAAATTTTAAACAATGGTGTGAGGAGGAAGTGATTCTAATGTGGCCAACTCAGCGTCCAGGTGCAGGGCTCGTGCAATGAAGGTAATCAACCCTCCAAATGACACGGTGTTGCCCTTTTTCTCAATTGCCCTCATATGTGATATCATAAATGGTACAAGATTTAATCTTCTTCTAAGTAAAGCAGCCTGTAAAAATATAAATTCTTTGGAATTCATCTTGTTAGAGTTTTCACGAGCAAAAATAGTATCAGCTATTAAAAGGCGGAATACCCGTATGGCCGGGTTATGAATGTCAGAAGCCAAATTTCCATCAAAGAAGCAAGTGGTTTGGCCTGAGATGTTTTTCCACAGTTGAAAGGCTTCAGTTGACCAATTTGTGCCTATGGGTGCCTCACAGGCTGCACCATTCCCAAAATGGAATCCTAATAACTCAGCAAGTGCATCAGTGGTATAAATGTATTCAACATTGAACATCCTAAATCTCACTGTGCCTACTGTGCTGGCAGTGTTTTCTCTGACAGTGTACTCCAAAGAACTCAAAAATTCGCGGGTTAGCCTTTCATAGGTAGGCTCCTTGCGAATAAAAATATTCTCTAATTTCAAATTTTGTAACAGATAAAATACGCTAAATCTTATACCAAGGTTATACAGACAAATATCATTAATGTACCTCGTTGCAAGAATGTTGCGTGTCCGCAATTTCTCCCATTTTTTCCATTGCTTGACTCCGTCATTTCCATCTCGAAAAATGATGTTTTCTTGGTTCTCCGCTGCCATTGTTGAAGTGAAATGAAGGTTTGGTGATGGAGAATGGGTAATTTTTGTTTTTGTAGATTTTGGTGAAATCTATGGTTTTTATAGAGATAATGTGTAATGGTAGTGGGGAAGTTATGAAATGGGGGATTTTAATGGTTTAATGGGGTTTTATGGTGATTGAAATCGGAATTTATGGAGGTAGAAGATGAAGAGAGTGGCAAAAATGGGGGTTTTCTTATTCTGGTTCGTTTAAAACCCAGAACGCCTCCGCGTTCGTCGAGAGGGGGTCCGCGTCCGCGGACTGTGAAAATTGGGCTGGCACGGATTTGGGCTTTGGTTGGTTCATGAATCTCTCCTTGGGGTGTTTATAGCATATTGGTACATGAAAGAAACATAGAGAATATTTTGTTTATTTATTATTTTATATATTTGTAAATGTAGGATTTAAATAACAGTTATTTTTATTTTTATTTTTTATTTTTTATTTTTTTATTTTTATTTTTTATAAAAAATGAATGAATGAAAAAAATTAAATATAACCAATAGATTGTAATGATGTAGATATTTATTATAACTTGGAATAATATAACACTCGCAAAAAGCATACGGTTGCCATGATTCTAGTAACCATGGAAAATAAAATCTACTAATAGTCTGATAATAAAGATAATAACAATAAAGATAGAAATGCGGTAAAGGTAAAAATAAACGATCATAACAAGCATGTGGTAAGTCTCCTCCACACAAAGTGCGAGCTATGCCCCAGAGCTCCTGAATATCTTATAGGAAGACTGACGACGGACACCCTGAGTCATGTGAGGACAAGGTGCCCGTGCCTCTGCAAGCCGGCGTTTGAGATCGCAAATCTCCTGCTCCAAAAGATCATATGATGAAGCGTTTGTTGCGTCTGAGATCTCTATCTGTAAGGTAAGCTCGGCGCATTCTTCGCGAAGAGAAATGATCTCCTTGCACATAGCGTCAAATTTAGAATATATGTTCCTGCGTTGCAGATTAATGTTAGAGGAATAAACGGTAGTCCTTTCAGGATAGGGTGTAGGGTGGTACTCAGGCACAGGGTGGTTCCTTGGTCTGACGGGTGTCTCGTCTTGGCCTTCCAAAGCGTATGACCAGTTAGCTCTATCATGGACACTTGTTCGGGTATGGTTTGGCAAACCAAAGTAGTGAATGACTTCGTTGTCTATTAGGAGCTTAAAGTTATCTGCACTAAAGAATGCTCTCCTGATAAGACCACGGTCAAGGCAATGATGAATGTCAATTAAGGTGTAGCCACAATGGGAGGTAAGATGAGTTAGCTTGTTGGCTAGACCTAGGGCATAAGCTATGTGTGTAATAGTACCGCCTACATGGATGGGTCCTCTGGAAGATGCAGCATTCAAATATAGGTTATACATCAGAAAATTACCACTGGCTAATGGTCGTGACTCAGTAGTACAAAAGAGCATCAGAATCTCTTCTGCAGTAACTTGGTTCTCAGTTTCACTTCTACCAAAGAAAGTCTCAGCTAGGATCATTTGGAAATAACGGAAAGCTGGGTTGTGGATTTTGTTTGCTAATTGGGTGGAAGGATCAGGTCCTCCTCCACCGGTGATTTTGCTCCAGAATAGGTCAAGCTCATCTTGCATAACATTGGTTTCATGCATAAAATGGATTGCATCCAAGCCACATTGAAAACCAAGTATTCTAGCAAAATCTCTATGGTTAAGGGCATACTCATTTCCAAATAGTCTGAATCTTATGCTTCCACTGTTGTAACCTCTTCCACTATAAGGGTCATAAATGAGTGAACTGAGGAACTCTAAGGTTAGATGCTTATAGGTTACATTCATAGCTTCAGAATACTCATCCCACTGGAGCTGGTGACAAAGGTACCTCACACTAGCCTCAATACCTAAAGTTGTTAGACAGTTTGGGTCAGGGTACCTAGTGGGTAGGATTTGTCTCTCAGAAAGGACTATGTATTTCTTCCTCTGTTCGTCATCTCTGAACACAATGTGCATGTCATCATAGCTCTGCATCCTGCAAAGAAAGTTAGTGTGGAATGTCTGAGATGATGTGATATGTAACTTGTAAACATAGACATTGCATAAGTCAATCACGTTAGAAAAAAAATAATATAAATAATAAATCTTTTTCTTTTTCTGAAATAAATTCTATGCATAAATAAGAAAGATAACGAAAAGAAAATCGTGGGTTGCCTCCCACGCAGCGCTTGTTTAACGTCGTTAGCTTGACGACTGAAGAACTTACGTTGTGGATGTTGCTATAGGTGGGTCTATCAGAGTGTGACCAGAGTAGTAAGTAGGGATGTCACCTCCATAGTAGGGTTTCAATCTTTGTCCATTCACTAGAAAGGGACTACATGAATGATTTGCAATTTCAAATGCTCCAGATTTCAGGACTTTGGTGACCTCATAGGGTCCAGTCCATCTTGAGCGTAACTTACCTGGAAACAATCGTAACCTAGAGTTGAAAAGAAGTACAGGATCGCCTACGTTGAACTCTTTTTTTATAATCCTTTTGTCATGCCATGCTTTGGTTCTCTCTTTATATATTACGGCATTTTCATAAGCATTTCGGCGTAATTCTTCTAATTTATGAATATCTAGAATTCGTTTATCTCCGGCTATTAAGTAATCCATATTAAGGGCTTTTATGGCCCAGTAGGCCATATGTTCAAGCTCAAAGGGTAAATGGCAAGATTTTTCATAGACTAATTGATATGGGGTTGTTCCTATAGGGGTTTTGAAAGCGGTCCTATAAGCCCACAAGGCTTCTTGTAGTTTTAAGGACCAATCTTTTCTAGAAATTGATACGGTTTTCTCTAAGATTTGTTTTATTTCCCTATTAGAGACTTCAACTTGTCCACTAGTCTGTGGGTGGTAAGGTGTGGCTACTCGGTGTTTCACTCCGTATTTCTTTAATAGGTTCTCAAATATCCTAGATATGAAATGCGATCCTCCATCGCTTATAACCAATCGAGGTACTCCAAACCTAGGGAAAATATAGTTTTTAAATAGTTTAATGACTACACGAGTATCGTTGGTGGGTGCAGCTATGGCCTAAATCTATTTGGATACATAATCAACGGCTACTAAGATATACTTGTTTCCTATCGAAGATGGAAAAGGTCCCATAAAATCTATACCCCAAACATCGAAGATTTCTACCTCCTGAATATTTTTCAAAGGCATTTCGTCTCTTCTTGAGACGTTCCCAGTGCGTTGGCATCTGTCACATCTTACAATGTAGGCATGAACATCGCGCCATAACGTTGGCCAGAAAAGACCTGCTTGAAGTATTTTAGCGCATGTTTTGGACGAGCCTAGATGTCCACCATATGGTGAAGAGTGACAATGTTTAATTATATTTTCAACTTCTTCTTCAGGGACACAGCGACGGAAAATGCCATCTGCCCCTCTCTTGAATAGAAGGGGTTCGTCCCAATAGAAGTGTTTTACGTCATGAAAGAACTTCTTCTTCTGTTGGTAATTTAGATTAGGGGGTATGATATCAGCTGCTAGATAATTAACAAAATCTGCATACCAAGGTACGGTTGTCATTGCGAATGCTTTTTCAATGTCTACTTCTAAATAAGGGTCAGGATCATCATCGTGGATGGTTCTAACTGCTCCTACTAATCTATCGTATGCGAAATCATCATTGATAGGAACAAGATCTGGTTTTAGATATTCAAGCCTTGAGAGGTGGTCAGCGACCACATTTTCAGTGCCTTTCTTGTCTCAGATTTCCAAATCGAATTCTTGAAGTAAAAGGATCCAGCGTAGTAATCTAGGCTTAGCGTCCTTTTTGCTTAATAGATATCTTATCGCAGCATGATCAGTGTAGACTATGATTTTTGCTCCTACTAAATAGGATCGGAATTTGTCGATTGCAAAGACTACTGCCAGGAGTTCCTTCTCGGTTGTGGCATAATTCAGCTGAGCCGCATCCTAAGTTCTACTGGCGTAGTAAATTACATAGAGTTTCTTATCCTTCTTTTGTCCCAAAACAGCGCCTATAGCGTAATCGCTAGCATCACACATAATTTCAAAAGGTTGATTCCAATCAGGTGGTTGAATTATAGGTGCGGAAATCAGTGCTTGTTTTAGGTATTTAAAGGCTTCAAGACATTTATCATCGAATTTGAATTCGGCGTCTTTCATAAGTAAGTTGGTTAATGGTTTAGTTATTTTGGAGAAGTCTTTAATGAAGCGTCGGTAGAAACCGGCGTGTCCAAGAAAACTTCGGATTTCTCTAATGGTTTTGGGTGGTTGAAGGTTTTCTATTACTTCTATTTTAGCTTTATCAACCTCAATGCCTCTTTCGGACACTATGTGTCCCAGTACTATGCCTTCAGTCACCATAAAATGGCATTTTTCCCAGTTTAGAACAAGGTTGACTTCTACGCATCTTTCCAGGATTTTCTCGAGGTTTGTTAAACAGTTTTTAAAACTGGATCCACATACCGAGAAATCGTCCATAAATACTTCCATGATCTCATCAAGAAAATCTGCGAAGATTGACATCATACAGCGTTGGAAGGTAGCTGGGGCATTGCATAGTCCAAATGGCATTCGTCTGTAAGCAAATGTTCCATAGGGGCATATAAAGGTTATTTTCTCCTGATCGTCAGGGTGAATGGGTATTTGGAAAAATCCTGAGTATCTGTCTAAATAACAAAAGTAAGAATGCCTAGCTAAACGTTCGAACATTTGATCAATGAATGGAAGCGGGAAGTGATCTTTCCTAGTTACCTTATTGAGTTTTCTGTAATCGATACACATCCGCCAACCATTTTCTACACGTTTGGCTATTTGTTCTCCTTTTTCGTTTTGTACAACGGTGACACCTCCTTTCTTCGGTACCACATGTACGGGGCTTACCCATTTACTATCAAATATTTGGTATATTATTCCAGCCTCTAACAACTTTAACACTTCCTTTTTTACAACGTCGCTCATTATAGGATTTATCCTTCGTTGATGTTCTCTGGAGGGTTTAGTGTCTTCCTCCAGCATAATTCGGTGCATACACACAGAAGGACTTATTTCTTTGAGATCGGAAATTTTATAACCCAGAGCTGAGGGATATTTTCTTAAAACATCTAAGAGTTGATTAGTTTCAGGACCATCTAACGTGGCACTGACTATGACTGGGCGATTTAATTCTTCATCTAAGAACTCATATCTTAAATTCTTAGGTAGCTCCTTAAGCTCTATTGATGGTTTTTTCGTACATGGCATATGATCTGGGGTAAGTGCCAAGCATTCGTAAAGACTGTTATCAATGTAAGGTTTAGATAATCGTTCGAATCCGTCGTCTTCCATAATGGGGATCGAAGGTAGTTTGATGATTTCCACAGGATCTTCTTTATCTAATTCTCTTATGCATTCATCAATTATATCAATGACATAACATGAGTCATCTATGGTTGGTGCATTTAAGAATTGGGATAGTATGAATTCTACTTTCTCATTACCTACCTCGAATGTCATTTTTCCTTTTTTGACATCAATTATAGCTCCAGCTGTTGATAAGAAGGGTCTACCTAAAAGGATTGGGATCTCATCGTCTTCTTTAATGTCCATTACTACGAAATCTGTTGGAATATAAAGTTGGCCAAGTCTAACTAGGACGTCTTCCAAAATGCCAATTGGATATTTAACTGATCTGTCGGCTAATTGGAGAGACATCCTAGTTGGTTGTATTTCTCCTAGGTTTAACCTTTTACAAACAGCTAAAGGCATTAAGCTTACACTTGCTCCTAAGTCCAGAAGTGCTTTATCTATAACTTGGTTTCCCAAAACACAAGGTATAGAAAAACTTCCTGGGTCTTTCTCTTTCTTAGCAAGCTTATTCTCAGCGATTGAATTACATTCTATAGGTTTAGGATCTTCTAATCTTTGTTTATTGGTTAGAATGTCTTTAAGGAATTTGGAATAAGATGGTATTTGGGTAATAGCTTCGGTGAATGGAATCTCTACATGGAGTTTGTCAATCACTTTTATGAATTTCTTATATTGGTTATCCAATTTGGTTTGTTTAAGTCTTTGTGGGTATGGAATCGGAGGTTTGTAAGGAGGAGGTGGTACATAAACTTTTTCATTTTCTTCCTTCTCCTTAACTTTCGTATCTTTAGATTTCTCAGGTTCCACTAATTTCTCATCTCCTTTCTCAGGTGTGGTCACAACTTTTTTTCTAGGAGGTTCTGGATTATTCAACCTAGGGTTTATAGGCCCATCGTAAGTGGTCCCGCTCCTTAGGGCTATAGCATTAGCATGCCCTTTAGGGTTAGGTTGAGGTTGTCCAGGGAATTTCCCTCCAGGTGTAACATGAGTAGATTTTTGTTGTGCTACTTGAGAGATTTGGGTTTCAAGCATTTTGTTATGAGTAATTACAGAATCGAGTTTAGTACCCAACTGAGTAATTAGTCCATTTATGTGAATGTTTTGGTTCATGAACTCCTTGTTCTGTTGTAATTGAGCTGAGATGAATTCGTCCATCTTTTTCTCAAGATTTGACTTCTGAGGAGCATATGTTGCAGATTGGTTGGGTCTTTGAGTTTGGAAACTGGGTGGTCTTTGAGGTGTTGAATTCTGAGTGGGGTTATTATTCTTATAGGAAAGATTTGGGTGATTCCTCCATCCAGGGTTATATGTGTTTGAATAAGGGTTTCCTTGGGCGTAATTAACCTGATCTGTGGTACTCTCGGCTAGCAGGTTGCATTCAGCCATGGTATGTCCTAGGGTTCCACAGATTTCACATCCGGGTTGTATTGCTGCTACAGTTGCTGTGGGGTTGATAGTTAGGTTTTCTACTTTTTGGGCTATAGCGTCCATTTTTGCGTTCATATGGTCAAAACAACTTACCTCATACACACCTCCTTTGGTCTCTTTCTTCTCTACTTGTGCTCGTTCGGTCCCCCATTGGTAATGGTTTTGTGCCATATCCTCAATGAGAGCGCTAGCTTCGGCGTAGGGTTTGTTCATTAGAGCACCACCAGCGGCAGCGTCTATGGTCATCTTGGTGTTGTACATGAGTCCATTATAAAAGGTATGGATTATGAGCCATTGTTCTAAGCCATGATGTGGACATGCTCTTAATAGCTCCTTATATCTTTCCCAAGCGTCGAAAAGTGATTCTCCCTCGCTTTGGGTGAATCGGGTTATTTGGTTTCGTAAGACAACAGTTTTACTCGGTGGGAAGTATCTAGCAAGGAATACTTTCTTTAGGTCATTCCAAGTGGTTATAGAGTTGGCTGGAAGGGAATCTAACCATGATCGGGCTCTATCTCTGAGAGAAAATGGAAATAGTCTTAGACGTATTGCCTCAGGAGGAGCTCCGTTCGTTTTTAAGGTATCGGCTAGTTGAATAAAGACTTTAAGATGTTGGTTCGGGTTTTCTGTAGGAAGACCTGCAAACTGGTTATGTTGTACTAATTGTAATAGAGATGGTTTTAATTCGAAATTATTGGCTGGTATAGTTGGGTTAACTATACTAGAATGAGGTTCGTCGTTAGAGGGTAAGGCGAAATCCTTAAGAGGTTTAGCGTTTTCTTCTTCTGCCATTGCTCTTTTAAGTTTTCGAAGTAAAAGACGAGCTCGGGCGTAACGTTCAGGTTCTTCTAATGGATCAACTAAGTTTCCGGTACTGCGAGTTCTTCGCATTTACCGGCTAAGGGATGCCTTAGTCTAGACGGTGTAATAATAGGGTACGAAATTTTGACGTAATTGGTCCCCGGCAATGGCGCCAAAAACTTGATGCGTGTTATCCGCAAGTATACAGATTGCGTCAGAGTAATATAAAAGATTTATCGATCCCACAGAGACCAATGTCAATCTATCGATTACTATTGTTACGTTGTTTATCTAAGGCTAATTGATATCAGGGTAAAGGTTTTCTATAGAACGAAAATAGAAATAAATCAAATTAATACTATACTGGAATGTAATTCACATCAATCAAACAATACTTCTATCATCTAAATAGTAACACTTACGGGGCAATATTTTCTTCTTTGAAAAAGAGTTAATTAAAAAGGATCCGCCGCGTTAGCGTGATCGGAACCAGACCTAACCTTTAATCTATACCAGCCGCTCACGCTGCACCGGTCGCTCCTTGCGTTAAAGTGATAAAGTCATTTTTTATGTAATTACCTCTAAGACTTAGTTAAAAAGTGCTTTCGATTGAAAATATTTTATACCAAAGGGTTTCCGGCATATGCTCGGCCAACCGGATCCTAAATCTATAAACGCGTCCGAAAATAGTTTTAAAACCTCTTTCTAATAATATAAAACTTTCCTAGTTAATCAATAAAGTGTTTCCGCTGTATTTATCAATTAACAACTAAGAAACTCTTTTCTAAAGTGTCGGACGGCTTTCGATCTTACCCGATCTAGTCACAGTCATTACGCAAACAAAAACACGGTCTCATTTACGTAATGACCGATCAATTAAAGTTCAGAAGAGTTTAATTAAAATAAAAAACAGCCCCTAAAGTATTTCTAAAGAGATGTCGTGTGGAGCACCGTCAGAACGACGATCCTCACATCCCAGCACAAGGGATTTAGCTAGACATAGTAATAGAGAACATAAAAATAAATCGATTTGCAAAGTAAGACATATTTAAAATAAAAACGTGCGAAGTGTGAGAGTGTATTTTGAGAGAGTGAACACAAGTGTCACGCTTAAGTTCAGTTCCAAGAGACACAGATCACACAGATAAATAAAATAATAAGGTAATGGCAGAGACGGAAAAATAAATGAATATAAAGTAGTGCAGGAAAATAAATAATATAAAAGCGATGCGGATAAAATAAATTGTATTTTATAAAAGAAAACTGCTCCAAAGCGGAGACTGAATCTGATACAGATGCTGGAAAATAAATTGCGGGAAAGTAAATAGCTCCTAACTATGATTGCTCTAATCCAACTAACAACTATAGTGCAACAACCCCTTGATATGACAGATTATTGCTTTACAAAGTGAACTCTATGCCTATGTTGAAAACTAAGATTGGATATCTAGAAAGTGAAAATACAAGTCCTTATATAGGAAACTCGAAATGGTAACTGCCTTTAATCATAATGAAAAACGTTTTAGAAACTAATTTCTTCAAGTGTAACAGCCTTAAACGTTTCAGACCGTTTCCTCTTTATAACTGTCGGCGCCCGCCGACCCCTGCTCCGCGTCCGCCGAGTGTGGTTTGGAAGGTGAAACATCTTTTGTGACCGTTGGCGTGTGAGTGAAGTCATTATGCAAACGGCGTCCTCCATGGCGTCCGCTGAGTGAAACGGCTAATGTACAGTTTACACAAGAAATCTTCAATTTAGCTCTATTTTGCTTTGTTTTCTTACTGTAAGCTCGAATCAGGCAATGTATCTGAAAGTAAAACAAAATACCATAATAGCAAAGGAAAATAACAAATAAACAACTAAAATCATGTAAAATCGGAGCCAAATATATAGTGTATTTTAGTGTTATCAACATCATAATGGTTACAGCTTGGAACAGTTTGGTATGGAGCATGGTGTTTGCTCTAGTTGTGAAGGTCGAGGATAAGTGGCAATTATCTCTGGCTTTCTACTGACGGCTCTACTAAGGGAAGTGACTTTCTTTAGTATTGCTATGGGGTAGTCTTGGACTACTTAGTTTCTGAAGATTCAGATGTGGTAGGTTTGAAGTCTTTGGAGTTTCTGAGCAGGATGGAGGTTGTTTACTCAAACTTGATTATTTAATCAAGTCTATGAGAGCATGGAAATCTGTTTCTGCAAAGGGAGGAGGTTCTTCTGAGTGGCAGAAGGAAGAGCTGAATTCAACAGTTGGACGTTATAATGTTCTGACATCTAGCTTAACATCAGGAGTCTCAGCTGGTGATGTGGCACATCAGCTTATGATAGGATGATCTACAGGAATGAACAATAGGATGCTTCAAAAAGATCATTCTCATGGCAGTTTGCGGGAGCTGCAGGAAGGAGAAGATATTACATTACCATGGCTTAGGGAGATTAAGTGTGTTTGCTTTTGAGCAAGTGGAACATGTGACTTGAAGATCAAGTTTCCTTCGTGGATCAAGATATCTTTGTGAGAGTTCTGACAAACGTGAAAAAGGTCAAACTGTGGCATTTAGAATAAGTTACTCTTGGCCAGAAGGGTGATGAGTTGAAGACTCAAGGAGATTATTCTTCTTGAAGGTGGATGAGAGTTTAATTCTCTAGTTCTTTGGATTACTATGCAATAGTAAGTCCAGTTGGTGAAGCATATCAAGAATCATGGTGATGGTATCTTGGTGTGTGGCAAATGGTCTAACTTGTGTTGGGACATGATCTGGTTGAATATCCTTGGTGAAGGATGATTTTGTTCTGGTTCTGAAGCTTGGTGCATACATTATGCCTAAGGAGCGTCTACTTAGTCATACGGGAGAATGATGAAGTAGAAGGTCTGCCTTGGATGAAGAATGTAGAGAAGACTGAAGTAGATCAGGTATTGAGTGAGGGGAAGTCTGAAGATGAAGAGTATGATAGGGAATGTCTGCCTTTGGAGAAAGGGACAATGGTACCAAAATGCATGTTCTCAGCAAGTGTGCTCAAATGTTCATCTTCATCGAGAGCATTAGTTAACCATGACTGGGGAAGTACTTATCTATGGACTTTGCTGCAAAGGTTTATATATTGTGAAGATTGCATGCTGATCAAGATTGTGAAGATTGGTTAAATCTTATGAGGATATAATGTCAGATAACATGTTATGACATTAGGCTGTTGGTGGCATTGGATGGTTCTAGCCATGTGAAGCTATGTATTTGAAGCATGTGTGCACATACTTCTGAGGAGAAGTCTGAAGACAATTTTATTGTTTTGGAATGTATAATATTCTGTGGAGTCTTGGGTTGATAACGTTGTGAGCAAGCAGACAGTGTCTGATAAAATGTCAGAACATGGTACAGGACATGTTTTTCTTGAGCCAAACAAGGAAGTATTCTGGACGGTGGTGTAAGGATAAGGTGAAACACGTGTCTCCGACTATGCATGGAACTGTTTTGGCACAATTTATGGTAAGAATCAGTTTAGAAGCAATAAAGGCAGTCAAGACCGTTTTGGATGGTAGACATTGAATTTGGCTGGAGTTTTTAGTTCCTAAAATAGTGTTTCTATGACCAAGAACTTTGACTATTTAAGGCTCGTTAATTCCAAAGTAACTGGTCAGCTATTTATAGAGGTTATTCTCTGCTCCTTCAGCCAATGAGTGTTCTTGTTTCATAAGTCTTATGGCGTTTGTTCGTTTCTGGGTGAGCACTACTTGGGTCTGGTTCTGTGAGGGCTTTCTTTGCCAATTTGTGGCTAAAAAGGGGGAGAAAGGAAATGGTTTTGCTAAATGGTTTGTGCAGATGCTATGTCTGGAGTCTGCAGTTCCAGATGTCGAAGAGGATGTCATATCCTTAAGTTGGTGTTGAGTCTTTGTGACTTGTGTCCTGAGTTATGAACACAGTTGTGACTTGTGTTCTGAGTTACCTGGGTTGGCAGAATGGCACTTCTTAAGTTTCATCTTATGCCACAGATTAAACCCGGTGTCTGCTCAAAGAAGGTGTGCATAATTCTCTTATGCCACCATTGGTCTTTGATGTATAGACAGACATTTCTTTTCTGGAGGAGTCTTCTACATTTATTCTGGGTATGTCCTGGAAGGAAAAAGAAATGTGTTGTATTGAGGGGGAGTGTCAGATATCTTCTTCCTCATGTGCACCAAATGACTTCAGGACTTTCCACTTCTTAGGTCCTAATGTGCTGCCTGAAGTTGTTGTGCTGTGGTGATGTTATGTCAAACATGATGTCCTAACATCATTCAAAATTTCCCAAGAAGATGATTCTCTATGGTTGCTGTACACAGTAGCTACTGATGGTCACTGTTAGGTTCAGTAGTGGCTGATGACTACTAACAGTAGTATAGGGTTGTAATTGTGGCTGTAATCTGAGTTGTAATGTTTATATATTTGTTTTAGCCAAAATTAGCCAAAGGGGGCGATTGTTAGTTCTTGTGATTGGCTGAAATTTTGGTAAAACAATGTTAATGTCATGGTTGGTGTTTCAACATGAGCTTCTAACATTATTGTTATGTTTGGTTAACATTAGTGAATGTTAAGGTGTTGAAAAGTTAAAGTGCTGAAGAGTGATGTCACACGCGATGTCTTGACATCACTATACCAGAACATTAAAACATCAGGTTGTGATGTTTTTAGGGCTGCGCGCATTAGTTTGATTTGAGGAGATCTGTTAGTTAGATTGGATGCAAATTTCTTGGTGAAGATATATTCTGGTGCAATCATAGTTAGAGCAGATCTTGTTGCTATTTTCATGCAAAATGATATGGAGAATAATTAGATTTAATTATGAAGATTTGATTAAAGATTTAATTGAAGATCTTGTTAGTAGCAGAATCTTTTGCAGATCTGGTGCAGAAGATTTGTTGTGATTTGAAGGCCCAAATCCAGTTGGGAAAAAGCTATAAATAGAATGCTTGTAATCTAGAATAGACACGGGTCCAAGATGTAGATCGTTAGGGCTTAGTCTAAGTGAACCACTCGGGTTGTGAGATGGTCACTGTGTTCTTACTCAGAAACCTGTAGGTAATGAGTTTTGTATTGTTCTTGGAGGAAGCTTAGAAGCAACTCTAATGTGTGTCATGGAAGGGTGACTTCTACTTGTCTGTGATTAAAGAGTTGTTGGTAATCAAGTTGTTGATGCAGTGGCGGAGATGTTGACTGCTATACATCATTGTGATGATTGGAAGTGAGATGGAGTCTCTTATCTAGGGAGGACTTAGATAGAAAGGTCATTGGGTAGTGATTAAATTAGGTAGATTGTCAACTGGTTTGTTGAGTCTGTAATTTGATACTGCTAATAGTGGACTTCCTTCCTGGCTTGGTATGCCCCCAGATGTAGGTTGTTGAACCGAACTGGGTGAACAATCCTTGTGTGTTTTTCAGTACTGTTATTGTCTTGTTCATAAAGCAGATATTGATGTTGTGACATCACACGTAACATCACATATCTGGTACCAGAATTTCAGAAATCTTCAATAACCAAACGAAACTCAGATTAAGGAATTCCGAACTCATCACCATCAGTTTCCCTTACCAATATTAGCTTCAGCAACACCACAAAAACAAAACCAGAACAATATCACAACACTCAGTAACCATCAAACTTGTGTGAAACAGAGAAGTAAGGCAGGAAGTACATTACCTGAGTCTCTTCGAGTAGGACTTTCTGGGGTAATTTTTGAACTTATTGTTCTTATCCTCCATGTCTTTTGTTGTGCAAACCTCTGTAGCCTTGTTATTTTTTATTTACTGTCCTTTAATTTTCATTGCTCAGTATTTCGATTTGAACCGCCTTTAACATACTTTCGTCCGTACCTAAGAAAATATATGAATCGAAACGGAAAGAGAGAGCGCGTTTGAGAGGTACGATTGAAGATGATAAGCCACGAGGGAGAGAATAGCGGGTGGGATAGAGATGACTGATTGAGAAGAGAGCGAGATATTGATAAATAGAGAAAAGGATGAATTGAGAGAGACCGTGCGAGAGAGACCGAGAGTGTGATTTAGAGAGAGATCGTGAGTCGAGATGCGATTGAAAGATATGGCCATGGAGAAATTTCGATCGTGTTCTTCCTGGGGTATTTCATAACCGTGTTTCACTTTAAGATGAACATAACTATTTTATTCTGCAATTTTGGAACAACCGTGTAATAACCCTTTTTTAGGGTTCCTTTTTTCATTCCCTTCATAACCAAGTGAATTAGATATGGGTCAAGATACCCAACCCGGCCCAGGATCCATAATTCGCCCCAACCTTGCCTTGTTACTGTGTGGACTTTCTTTCAACACCCTTAAGTTGCTAACCCACCTCCAGACCGTTTCTTTTTATAGATTAGTTTGTTCTTCTTTTCTTTTTTTTTAATATTGACATAAAACACACAAAAAACATTTTCATTTACTATAATTTTATTTTCTTATTCATTTTAATTGTTTATTTCTCTTGTCAACTTATTGATTAGAAAATACCAAAAATATTTATTATTTTTATTGACATGTTTATATACCTTTGTTGATCTCATTTTCATGCTTGACTCACTTTATGCTTTACCATTGTGCCATTGATTTCTTTTATTGTTATTACTTGGTACCTCATTTCAAAGGAAAGGGTCGTTCCTGTTGACTGCCATGTCATTTAGGATAGTCTTGCTCGTCATTCCCTTATCTCACGCCACCGTGCGATCGAGACTTTCTTTCCCTGCTTTACCTAGCCTTAAGTTTAGATTCTCCGTGCTCTATTTAGGTGTTCCGCCATGGACACTTCTTTCCCTGTTTTACCTAGCCTTAAGTTTGGAGTCGCGCACTCCACGTAGGTGTCTTGCTGTCAGACCCTACTTTCCCTTGGAACCTTGACCACAGTCAAGAGTTCCTCAGCCCCTTCGAGGGGAACTAAGGATGCTCTGATTTCTCAAAGTACCTTTTGAGAATACGTAGGCATAGGATTGCGAGATCCTAGCGAGCTACCTTTTTCTTTTTCCACCTTTTCTTTTTTCCACCTTTCTATTTCTCATCCTGTTACCCCGTAGTGAGGGGAACTACGAATGCTCTGATTCCATTCCCGTCAAGATACGTAGGCACGAGATGCGATGTCTTGGTAAGCATGCTTAGTGTATATACCCCTAGGTCATTACCTTAGCACAATTCCCTTAGCAAGCAAACTTTAGCATAACACAAATACTAACAAGAGGTTTCTGTAGAGTACTACAGATACTTAGGATGCTAACACCTTCCCTAGGTATAACCAACCCCCGAACCTTAGATCTCTTAGCTGTGTTCCTACATAGCACACTTAGGGTTTTTTGATCTTTACCCTTTTCCTTTGGATAAATCAAAGTTCGGTGGTGAATTTCATGTTTTGTGATCCAAGTTAATTAATAGCTTGATATCCGATTCTCACCGTAACAAAAGGTCATACCATTGAAAATGCAACTTTATGAGATATTTGGTTCCTAAAGGTGTAGTTCAATGGTTGCCTAAGTGCAACAAATTTTCTACCCACTCTCAAGGACCCAATGAAAATTGGGTACTTATCACTCTTGTTTGATCTTGTAGGTTGAATGTATTCGCTCCATGGAGAGAATAAGGTTTCTCGACAATGGATGCTTAAGGTATATGACAGGTGATATTTCCCTATTCATTGATTTCACGACAAAAAAGAAGGGCTATGTGACCTAAGAAGACAATAATAAGAGTGATATACTTGGTAAAGGGAGTGTAGTTCGTACATGTCACTTTTGACGAATATTATCTGAGAAATGTAGGGAAATGTATTTCTTTTCATGATGCAGTTTTATCTTCAGAAGACATACTCAAAGACAACTAAGAAGTAACAGATCATCCTAAGGCAGTGGAACCTGAGAAGGAGGAATATGACGAACTTGTAAAAGAGAAAGAAGAGAGTCCAACTGAAATGAATGACCTTCCCTTTTCTTGGAAGACTGCCAAAGAACATCCATTTGAAAACATTCTTGGAAACATCACCAAAGGCGTAACTACACGTTCTAAGATAAGTAATTTATGTTATCTCTTTACATTTGTGTCTCAAATTGAACCTAAAACGCAAAAAAGGCCTTACTTGATGAGCATTAGCTTATGGCCATGCAAGATGAATTGAATCAATTTAAAAGAAATGATGTGTGGGACCTTGCCCTACCTCCGCGAGATCATCAAGTTATAGGCACTAAGTGATTTTTTAGAAATAAATTAGACGAAAACAAAGTGATAACAAGGAACAAGACCCTGCTAGTGGCCCAAGGATATAACTAAGAGGAGGACATAAATTATGAGGAAACTTATGATTTGGTTGCCCGCCTCGAGGTTATACGTGTTTTACTAGCTTTTGCATGTTCTAAAGATTTGAAACCATTTCAAATTTATGTTGATGATATTATATTTGGTTCTACTAACATGCAATTGGTCAAAGAGTTATCAAAGTTAATACCAGGCGAATTTGAAATGAGTCTAATGAGAGAGTTGACTTATTTTCCCAGACTTCAAATTAAATAGCTCAAAGAAGGGAAGCTTTTGTGTTAATCAAAATACTGGCAAGAGTTTCTTAAACACATTAGAATGGCAGATGCAAAGTAAATAGACATTTCAATGCCCATTAACGAGAACTTAGACAAAGATGAAAGTGGTAAGGACGTTGATGTCAAAAGGTATAGATAAAGTTCCATTTCATGTGAGTGCATCCTCTATCTCTCATCTCGTGAGGTAGTATCGTTTCACTTTTCTCTTGGTACGTACGTTTTTCTTTTAAAATTCATGTATTGCTTATATGCCTGTGATATGTGATTGTGTGTTTCTGTTCCAAAATGTGTGATATATTTGATGAATAATACATTTCATGTATGCTCGTTTCCAAGAATTTCATTGTTAAACCATGTGTTTTTAATCTATATGTTTATAAAGGCTTCGTGTTATTATATCATTATCATTTGTGTTTCATGCCCTTATATCTTAAAATTAGAAGTATTTTTGAAGCGCTTGATATTTGAGCATGTTATTTATCGATTCTTGCATGAAAAATGAAGTTTTTACATGATTTTTTCCAAGTTCTTACAATATGCCTCAATTCATTACCTTAGAGGTCGACCTAAAGCCTTAAAGTTTTTATTTTTTTAAAATATGTACAGTATGTGTCGACACATAGCTTCAAATTTTACAAAATTTTCCCTTATGTCTAGTATGTGTCGACGCCTAACTCATATAGGTCGACACATGACCCAAAAATTTTCAATTTTTTTATATCAGGCATTTTAGGTCGACTCATTAGTCATACAGCTCGACGCATACGATTTAGAACCTATTTTGCATGCACTTTATCTCTCGTCTTTCAGGTTATTGTGTTTCATCCTTATGCTTTTCTATTTTGACAATGTTATGATGTGTTTGTATTGAACTCCTTATAATTTTGTATGAATTACATGTTTATTTATGTTTAGGAAATTTTAAGTTTAACTTCATTCTAATGAAATTCAAGTGCACGTTATTGTTGTATAATCTTTCTTTGCAATGCTTCTGAGTGTTATATGTGTTTTTGTAAGTTTTACATGGTGCTTCTTACGTTTGTGGCTTTGTCTCTTTTTGATCTTGTCAAAGGGAGGGGGGGGGGGGGGAGTCCATGCAAGAATTAAGTCTCTAAGGTGCACATATTCAAGGGGGATTTCATAAAGACATCAAATACTTTGTACGTCTTGCCATCATAAAAAAGGGGGTGTATGTGAGTGCACTTTTCTTTTAGAAATGTTTTAACCTTATCCTCTGTGTATATTGGACCTTATCCTTTGTGTCTAGAAGTGAATTTTATCCTTAAAATACTTAAAATCAGTTTAGAAATATTTTTATAAGTTAAAATTAAGATTTTATGTGAAAAACTAGTGCATAGGTCGACACATCCAGTTTTCAGGTCGACACATGTTGTTGATTTTGCAAAACAAAAGTTTCTATAAATTTCAGGTTGACACATCCATTTTTCTGGTTGGCACATCCAGTTTTCAAGTTGACATATCCAGTTTTCAGGTTGACACATACTGAGTGTTTTTTTTTTTTTTGCAAAAACAAAGCTTTTGTAAATTTCAGGTTGACACATCAATTTTTTAGGTCGACACATAGAAGAAAAAATGCTTCTATAGCTCGACATATATGATCTAGAGGTCAACACATCCTGTTCAAATTTCCAACAACTTGTTAAATTTTCTAAGTACATATTTTCAGCTCATTTATCTCTCACACACACACACACACACACACACACACACACACACACACACACACACACACACTCTCTCTCTCTCTCTCTCTCTCACACACACACACACACATACACACACACACACACACACACACACATATACACACACACACACACACACACACACACATTCGTGCATCTTTTTAAGATAGATGAAACCAAAGAATATACAAAGCAACCTTCATCGTCTTCAATATTTCTCTATGCATACACATAATAATTTTTGTTGGGTACCATCTAAATTCAGGTTTAATAAGGTCCAATTTAAGTTTTGTAAAATCAATTGGATTGAGATTACTTTGGGGATTACATTGATAAAACCAATTAGGGTTTTCCCTCTAAGATCAATTGTGATTTGGGGGTTTTTAGCACAAGATTTTACAATTAGGATTAGATGAGTGAAAGCTTTGAAGAAATGGATTTTTGTCAAAGAAGTAGCACAACCAGAGGATCAAATTGAAAATCTTGGGACACATGATCTTGTTTAAGATCAAGGGAAGATGAGAAGATATAATCAACATCAAATTTGGGATTTAGGAGTTTTAATTTCTAGAAAAAAATATAGTTCAGGTACTTTAAGTTATTTTATTATAACAAGTTAGTCCTTTATGCTTTTTTTGCTACAATTTGGTGCTTTATGTTAACTAACGTGTTCATCGTTGACCTTTTTCACAAACTCCGTTCCAAAAACACTTATGTGACACAAACAACGTTGATGTGTCATTTAACAACGATAATGTGTCATTTAAGCTTGCTGAATAGGCATTTGTCTTATTCTTTAAGTGTGATTGTCATTAAGTGTTCTCAATTTCCAAGCCAATTAGAATTAAAAAATTTTGCCTTAAGTTTTTTTAATATTTATCCCTCATCATCAACCACATATTCTTCATCTTCTCAAGAATAACCACATGAATAATAACAACAACCCAAAATTTATTTGCACAAATTAAATCCAATAAAAAAATCTTTATTATAATTCATTCTTAATTAACAGATGATTTTTCCTCAACGGTAAGATCCGTCCCATGAAGCTTTCTTCTCACTTGGAACGTCCTCAGGTTCTTCATTCTTTATGGATCTGGAAGAAGAAGATGAACAAATTCTCACTCTTAAATGTGTACGCATTTGGATTGGACAAATAACAAGAACAACAAAGAGGAACATCATCACTATCATCATAATGAAGCTCTTGAGATCTAAAACAAAATAATAATATCAGCATATCTGACAACTATGAATATATTCATGCGACGCCGTTTTCGGAAGGTGGTTGTGCTTCAGAAGGAGGACTTCAGTAGGAGATGATGATGGAGAATGAGAAATGAACTCCCAAAATATGTGCTTTTTACAGGATTTAATTTGTGCAAAAAACACAAAGTGGCTTGTTGTTATTTATCCAAACAAGGTGTAAGTGATTCTTCTAATCTCAAATGGATGAATAATGTATCAATTTGGGGTTGCATTTCTGAATGTGACAAAGAACTTACTCCCTTAGTGTTGGGATGTGATGTGAGAATAAGAACAAGGGTCCAATGATCCTATGGTTTTTTTAGCTAAAAAAATGAATTTTCACAACAAGAACAAGGAAAATTTTACTCCATACCCCTACAGTTATACCAATACCCCTACAATTTTTAAAAAATGTCAATTTTGTCCTTATTTTTTTTAATTATTTATTTTTTATTGTTCGTGTCAATTTTTATTCATCAGAAGACTTGCCGAAAGTGTACCGGAACACTTAGACCAAGACTTCCGGTCTTAATAATACCATTTTGCATGTATTATTAAGACACCAAAATACTTTTTGAAAGTGTTCCGGTTAAAAAATTTTCTAAATTAGTTTTAGCAACGGTTAAAAACCGTGGGCTAAAGTAATGAATAGGTTAAAAAATTTCTATATGAGTTTCAGCAACGGTTAAAAACCGTGGCCTAAAATAATGAATATTTTTGAAAGTGTTCCGGTTTTAAAAAAGTCTAAATGAATTTTGCAACGGTTAAAAAGCGTGGCCTAAAGTAACTAATATCGTACCAAAACACTTTTAAAAAGTGTTCCGGAATGATATTCGTTACTTTAGGCTACGGTTTTTAACCGTTGCTGAAACTCATTTAGAATTTTTTTTAAACCGGAACACATTCTGTGTTTTAATAATACATGCAAATAGTATTATTAAGACAGGAAGTATTGGCCTAAGTGTTCCGGTACACTTTCGGCAAGTCTTCCGATGAATAAAAATTGACACGAACAATAAAAAGTAAAAAATAAAAAATAATTAAAAATAAATAAGGATAAAATTGACATTTTAAAAAAATTGTAGGGGTATTGGTATAACTGTAGGGGTATGGGGTAAAATTTTCAAGAACAAGAAACTAAAGGGTACACAAAATTATAAATTAATTTTTAAAAATAAGTATTAAAATTTTATTATAATTTTTTTAAAATTTTTTTTTAAATAAAATCATTTATAATATTATTAAATAATATTATAATATTAATTAATATTTTTGTGCCACTTAATGTTAGGATGTTTAATTCTAATTGGCTTGGCAACACTTAATGACAATCACACTTAAAGAATAAGACAAATGCATATTCAATAAGCTTAAATAACACATCATTGCTGTTAAATAACACATCAGCGTCGTTTGTGCTACATAAGCGTTTTTGGAACGGAGTTTGTGAAAAAGGTCAACGGTGAACACATTAGTTAACATAAAGGACCAAATTGTAGCAAAAAAACATAAAGGACTAACTTGTTATAATAAAATAACTTAAAGGACTCTAGCAATATTTTTGCCTAATTTCTATTTCTCTGTTGTATTCAAGATTTTGCAAAGATTATTGAATATCTCAATTGCTTTTGGAATTAGGGGCAGACCTACCTATGATGAGGATAATTGGAGAATTGCCTAAACAAATCCTTATGTGTTCTCTCTCTCTCTCTCTCTCTCTCTCTCTCTCTCTCTCTCTCTCTCTTGTGTGTGTGTATGTTTTTCACAATTTGTTCATGTACTAAAGTGGAAAATTTTCTGCATTAAAGAAGAAACTTTTTCACACTTTCTTTACAGTTTGTGAACCTATTTAGTGTGCAAATTTCATATATTGATAATTCCTTTGCTGTTGAAATAATTCATACTATTTTTATTAAGATAGTTGCAATCTATAAAATTACAATTGGATTTTCACATCAACAACACAAAGAAAAAATCAACTTAGTGTTTATTGCACACGTAGTGTTTGATAAATCGTCATAGTCAATTTTTGTTTCTTAATTTCATTGGAAATTGATTACCAAAGTGTAAAATTGTTCAAACGTAATTCTGAAAAATAAACTTATTGATTTTTTTCTCATCATTATGATACATTAATTTCATTTCATTACGGTTTAATACACATATCCGGTTATTCCTATAACGGTTTGGGATAGAGAAGTGTCGATCCGGAACCGCTTTCGCTTGCCATAAAAAATATTTTTATTAAACAAATCCTTATGTGTTCTCTCTCTCTCTCTCTCTCTCTCTCTCTCTGTGTGTGTGTGTGTGTGTGTGTATGTTTTTCACAATTTGTTCATGTACTAAAGTGGAAAATTTTCTGCATTAAAGAAGAAACTTTTTCACACTTTCTTTACAGTTTGTGAACCTATTTAGTGTGCAAATTTCATATATTGATAATTCCTTTGCTGTTGAAATAATTCATACTATTTTTATTAAGATAGTTGCAATCTATAAAATTACAATTGGATTTTCACATCAACAACACAAAGAAAAAATCAACTTAGTGTTTATTGCACACGTAGTGTTTGATAAATCGTCATAGTCAATTTTTGTTTCTTAATTTCATTGGAAATTGATTACCAAAGTGTAAAATTGTTCAAACGTAATTCTGAAAAATAAACTTATTGATTTTTTTCTCATCATTATGATACATTAATTTCATTTCATTACGGTTTAATACACATATCTGGTTATTCCTATAACGGTTTGGGATAGAGAAGTGTCGATCCGGAACCGCTTTCGCTTGCCATAAAAAATATTTTTATTAAAGAAAATTTATTTTTGTTCTATTCACCCCCCCCCCCCCCTCCCTTTAGATTGCTGCCCTCCTCCAACACTACGAACTACACATCTCAACAAGCATCAACAAGTATTTACAACACTTCACATAATTATATTTGCACTTCACCACATGCATTTAAACATCGAATACAAATTCACATTGCACTCAATCATACCAATTCATCTTATCATCACTTCATCATTAATTCATTCATTTACAACGATTAATTGTCCGCTCTATACCGTTAACCATTATGTAATAAGTAAAAAAAATTAAATTTCACATGTTCCAGTATCCATCTAACCTCTTAATATATCACTATGGGGTATCTATACGCGTAATCTTTCCAATGCTTCAAACAGCGCCTCAAATGGATTCACGAAACTCAAGTTATGATTAAAAAGCAGTATTTTGAACAAAATTTGCCTTCGTGATTCAATTCATGTGTAATCTATGATTCGAATCAAATCAAGCAGAGGCCACCAGAAGGCTATGATTTGAATCAAATTCCATAGTATAACCCCATGATTCGAATCAAATCAGTCTGTGGCATTTTTCTGCTAAATTTTCACCATTTGATGCCTTTTGGACCTCCGATTTCAATTTTGTAAAAAGCCAAACTCTCAGAATAATTCATACATCAATTATATCACATTTAAAATGTTAATTTCCCATATATTAACATCTAATTTCACCAATTAATCATGATTCAAAATTATTCTCATGAAATCAACAACACCTCAATAACAATATCATACATATTTCACATTCATTCATTGTGTACAAATTCATCATAACACGGTACACGAATTTCATGTAAAATTTAACAATCACAATAAATTCATCACGATTTCATTATCAAGAACATCACACACATCAACCATGATCAAAAGGAGAAAAACCTAGAGGAGGATAAGGATCCCTTTCCACCCTTCATACAATATACACCCATAATAGAGTAATATCCCCCTTGCATAGTTTTCCAGCAATCTCTAAGATTTGGCTATGGTAATGTCCTTTCCAAAAGCCTTGTTCTTCCTCTTTCTCAATTTTCCTCTTGCCTCTCCATTTCCAAATTATTTTCACGTACCGTAAAAAGTTTCAACTCTCACCTTTTCTATTTAAACCAAAACCTAATTCCCTTCAATTGTGTTAATCCTCCTTTACCCCTAACGCACTCTCATAATCCCTATATTACCTTTACTACTCTTACTAACTCTAATTTCTTTTACTATAATTTTTAATTCTAATAACTCAATTTTCCACCAAATTCTACTATTTCTCTTATATTTCTGCGAATGATAAGCAGAACTTAACTTCAACTTAGTACCCATGGTTTCCTACAAACTCCCCTAGAACCTCGATGTGAATCTCAGATCTCTATCAGAAAAAATACTCGGAGGAATACAATGTAAGCTAACAACCTTCTCAATATACACTTTTTCCAAATTCAGCAATGAATATCCAATCTTAATAGATTCCACAAAATTCTATTATTTCTCTTTTATTTCAAATCTAAATTTCCTCCCAATAACATTATTTTTAATCATTCCTTCTCAAATTAAATTAACTAAAATTAATCCAATTAATTTCTACCATTCCCTTAACTCTCCCCAATACCCAATAAGATGAATATATTGACCAATTATCCAAATAAAGGAATGTGAATTAATTTAAAGGAAAAATACCCTTTTTGGTCCCTTAACTATACCCTTGGGTTTAGATTGGTCACCTAATTTTTTTTCGTGTCAGATTGGTCCCTTAACTCTTAAAATGTGTCATGTTATCTTTTTTTGTCTAATTAGTGACGGAAAATTTCAAAAATCAGTTGCTAAATTCATGTCTAATTAGACAAAAATGACTAACATGACTCTTTTTAAGAGTTAAGGGACCAATTTGACATGAAAACAAATTAAGGGGCCAATCTGAACTCAAGAATATAGTTAAGAGACCAAAAATGATATTTTGCCTAATTTAAATAATTAAATAGAACAAAAATAATTTCAATTAGATAATTTAATTGAATTCGGGGTGCTAACACTCTCTCCCACATATAGAATTTTCACGCTTGAAAATTACCTGAACGAAAAAGCTCTGGATAAGACTCTCTCATCGGACTCTACAGCTCACACATCATGCTTCCACTAGCAGATTCTCTCCAAACAAACTTCACCGAGATGTTCTCTTTATCCCTAAGTTGTCTCACTTATCTGTCATCGATTCACACAGGTGACGCCTCCACAACCAAGTTATCTCTCACTTGCACATCATCTATTCGAACCACATAAGACGGATCTAGAATATACTTTCGAAGTTGAGACACATGAAACACACTGTGAAGATTCGAAAGAGACAGTGGTAAATCACCTCTGTAGTCCATTTCTTCTACTCGCTTCATAATCTGATAAGGACAAAAGAAACATGATGTGAGCTTTCGAGATTTCAAAGCACGACCAACACCTGTCACCAGAGTAGCTTGCGGGAATACATGATCTCCCTCTTGGAACTCAAGTGTTTTTCTCCTCTTATCATGATAACTCTTCTAGAGACTCTGCGAAACTTTCATCTTCTCTTGGATCATCTTTATTTTCTCGGTAGTCTGCTGAATAATCTCAGGTCCAAGCACAACACTTTCACCAGAATCATACCGACACAAATGTGACATACACCTTCTACCATACAAAGCTTTAAACAACACCATTTCAATACTAGAATGGAAACTATTGCTGTAAGTGAACTCAACCAATGGTAAGTAACTGTCCTAGTTACCTCCCTGCTCCAAAACACAAGCTCTCAACAAATCCTCCAAAGAATGGATAGTCCTCTCCGTCCGACTGTCCATCTACGAATGATAAGCAGAACTTAACTTCAACTTAGTACACATGGCTTCCTACAAAATCCTGCAGAACCTAGATGTGAATCTGAGATCTCTATCAGAAAAAAATACTTGAATGAATACCATGCAAGCTATCAACCTTCTTAGTATACACCCCAACCAACTTCTGCAATGATTATCAGATCTTAATTAGAAGGAAATGAGCCGATTTAGTCAATCTATCCACTATAACCCAAATTGAATCATCCTTTTCAGAAGACTTAGGCAAACTCGTCACAAAATCCATTTAAATACCATTCCACTTTCATTCAGGAATATCCAATGGTTGCATGAAACCCAACAGTTTATGATGTTCAATCTTCGACTTCTGGAAAGTCAAACACGCATAAACAAACTCGGCTATATCCCTCTTCATTCTTGGCCACAAAAACATTTTTTTCAAGTCTTGATACATTTTAGTAGCATAGGGATGAATACTCAAACTACTTCATTGACCTTCTTCAAGAATACTCTTCTCATGTTCTGGAAAATCAGGTACACAAACTCTGTAATGCAAACGCATAACACCGTTCTCATATATTCTGAAATCCATCTCTTTACCTTAGAGGCTTAAATCCCTCAAGGACGGGCGCCTCTCATATCTCATATGAGAGTGATTGCGGGTCTAACACTTTCATCTCCTCTGTGGGATTAGACTCTTGCTCGCGGTATCTAATATTATGGACATCATCATCTAGTGTTTGGTTATGACGATATTATTCGTCCATGGCGGCATGCATCTCCGGCTGGGCATCAACATCACTACTACCACTGGTACCTTCTGGTGTATGGGATGAAGCTCTCTTGTTAACCATGGCTAAAAGTGGCTAGGCGTATGAGTGAAGGGTAATAGTGAGTAAGGTGATGGTGATGAAGAAGGTGTGACCCATGTTAGTTTTACCAAGGCCCCATAGTGGGCCCCACTGTATTGGTAAAAAGTATAGGTGTGCATCACCAAAGCAAAGGAAAGGGATGCTCAGAGACCTTAATAGGAATATTATGTTGTATGTTGGTTAGGGATTGCTCGCGGCGCCGAGAATCTCTGTTTGGTGGTGTTTTTGGTGGTTTAGAAAACCTGCTCATGTGAGGTGAGAGGCTAGGAGTGAAGCATTGTGCTTTGGGTAATATGTATCTCAGTTAAGATCTGTCCCCCCCCCCCCCCCACCTACTAGGGTGAGGTATTTATAAAGGCATTTTGGGCATAAGTTAGGAAACCCTTAGGTGCGGAAACTACTCCCTTATGCCCAGGGGAAGTTGTTAACCACCTATTATTCAAGGAATTGTGATGGACTCACTCCTTTGACCAATGGCATTATACACGTCAACACTGCCAAAGGCAAACTCCTCTGCTATGTGAGGATATCTCCTAGGCGACATCACTCTTAGGTGAGGACACCAGAGTCTAGAGTCGTCTTATGTTTTTGGAGGCTCTGTGTAGGTTAGCCATAATTTAACCATGACAAAAAAATAGAGACTATGTTTAATTACGATTTAACCTAACACATATTTTTTGAGGTCTTATTTAGCTATAATTTAACCCCTGACAATTTTGAGACCATGTGCGGTAGCCCACTTTACACGCCCTTAAAGACGGGCATGCCCATTCGGAGGAAGTTGAGATAGCGTCAAACACATGTCGGTATTCTCTTAAAATATATCAATTATTATTTTCTTAAATTATATATTTGATTCCATCAATTATCAAAATTTTATTATTTTTTAATAATAATGAACACATTTTTTGAACGACTTTATTAAATACTTCAAAAACACTATGTGGCTTTATACAAAAATTTAAATAATAACATTTTTTTAAATAATCAAGTTTTTTTATAAAAAATATTCAAATAACCAACATTTCAAAAAATTTATCAAAGTAATCATGTTTCAAATAAAAAAATTTCTCCACATAAAGGATGCACCACTGTCTTTTGGCGTATGCACTCTAATTTGGTCTTAGGCATCATTGCCTCTGGATTATGCTGTAGTGTCATGCTAATGGCAATGATGCATGCATACAAACATTAATATCACCCGTCATCCCTCCTGGCTCATATGTTGTCTTTGATAAATTTTTTTAATTATATTAACAACAAAATAACAATAAAAAAAGTTAAATAGAAGAAATTAAATTATAATATTATTCCATCAAATAGAATTACATGATTTAAGAGAATTTTAATGACTTGCTCGATCGTATAGCCCACTGGTTCCACACCCCCGCACATTCGTTTACCTCCCAAGATTTTCCCGAGGTGTTTAGGGTCTCCTAGTATTTATCCGAGCCAGAGGTGTTTGGTGCGAGGTTCCCGGGATATTAGTGTTACCTAACAAATTATCGATCATATTTCCCCAGTAGCTGTTACTGGCCGTGTTGTATTCGAGTTTGGTGCCCGTGTTGTCGTAATTGAATCGTGTTGGTTGGGTTACGTGTGGGTGGGATGGTTGGTTGAATTTGGACATTGATTCGTTTTGGAAACGAAGCAGTGGTTCTTGTGGTGTTTGAAAGGTATGCGTCGGTTGAATGTTTTGGCAGTGTGATGTTTGTGTACTTTGGTGGTGTGATGTTTGAGTGTACATTGGTTGGGTGCTATGGTAGAATATGGTGGTATCATATGCCTCATGGTATTATGGTAAGATGTGATGGCGACATATGGTTGTTGGTGGTATGTGTCATGCTCTTGGTTTTGTGTTTGAGTGTGTGGCAAGAATTGGTCGCAAGTTTGGGTGTATGTGGTTTAGTAATCATGTTCGGATTATTGTTGGGTGCATGTGGTATGATAATGTTGTGGGGTTGGGTATTGGGTTTGATTGGCCTGACAATGTTGTTGGATTTGGTAATGTTGTGGGGTTGGTTGTTGGGTGTATAATGACAAAGCTCGTAGGCGTGAGTCGATTAAAGACCTTGGGTCAGACAGACACAAACTATGTTATTGTAATCGATCTATACCAATTCATATAATTTCGAGTTGGTCTAGCATCCTCTAGAATGATAGGTTCATTTATGGTCTATTGATATCGGTGCTTCCATTAACGACACGTCTCCCAAGCAAAGTCTCTCAAATCGAAAAAATTTCATTAGACATTGACTCTTAGTTGATGCCATTGTCGCAAATACGTCAGTGAATATAAGATTTGTTGTTGCATGCCGAACTACAACATAGGAGTCAAGAGGGATGACGCATGCTCCTAATGTCTGCATACATTCGCCATTGTCATTAGTATGACACTACAATATGAGCCAAAGGCAATGGCACCTAAGACCAAATTAGAATACATGCACCACAAGCAGTGGCGAATCCTCTATGTAACGAAATTTTCTTGTTTAAAATATAAGTACTTTGATAAATTTTTTAAAATGTAAATCATTTGAGTTTTTTTTTTCTTTTACATTACGTGTATCTTTTTTGAGAAAAAGGGAAATGTACTGACAGTGTAAAATATTTTACACTGTCAATCAATCACAACCATGTATCAGAATAAAACATTTTTTATTTTAAAAATACTGATGTTACATGGCAATTGTAAACATTTTGATTGGTTGTATGTGTAAAACTGTCTTACATTGACAGTGCATTACCATTAAAATAAAGTTATGGAATTAATAACTTAGCAACATGCATTAGATACGCTGTTATGGATTCGAGAAATGATATTCCTACACCTACACCGTATTTCACTGTTCACCAATACGGTGAACAGTGAAATATTATAATAATATTACTTTTTTTTTATATTTTTTTTTACTTTTTTATTTTTTTAAAATTTTTTTATTAAGGAGTATTGATATAAAATTGTGTGATTAACCAACTTTATAACTTCATTAACCAATTTTTTGCATTATATTAACCAACTTTAATAACTGTTACATATTTTTAATATTTGAATGTTTATCAACCAACTTCATAACTGCATTAACCAATTTTTTTATTTCCATTAACCAACTTTGATTCACAATTAAAAATTATTTTTAATATCTAGACATTTATTAACCAAGTTCATTATTTCATTAACCAACTTTTTACATTTCATTAATCAATTTTATTTCATAATTTTAAAGTAATTGTTCATGAATACTATTCACGGTTATTGTTCAAACACTGTTCACGTACTGTTCATTTACTGTTTATTAAAAATAAACTTTTTATTCTAAAAAAACACTCTTCATCGTATTTATACGGTGAACAATGTATACGATATAAGTATTGATATAAGAAAAGATGTAGCATAGCAATGCTCTATGGATTCATAGGGTAGTCCCCACTTTAAAATTTAAAGTAAAAAAATAAGCATCACGTTGAGTCCAAAAACAACCATCACATATTGACAAACAAGAACTAAATCTATCTATTAATAAAAACTCCACGCATTCCACATGGAACTCCAATGGAGACTGTACACTGATCATTATTTCTTATTTCGACTTCATATACAAGACGACACAGTTGTAAGATACCATCGCCATTTCAACGAAATAACCAACACCATAACACGACGTCGTTTTCCATCAGAGTAAACAATGTCATATAAAAGAGAGTAACTAATTCATAGATCACAAGATCCAGAAACTTCAATCAATCAATCAATGGAGGTTAAATCCAGAGCTCCCGGTAAAATCATCTTAGCCGGCGAACACGCCGTAGTTCACGGATCAACCGCCGTTGCTTCTTCCATCGCTTTATACACCTACGTTTCTCTCCGCTTATCCACTCCTTCTTCCGGTACTATTCTATCTCTCCCTCATTCAATCCTTTTTCCCAATTTCATCGTTATTGATTGATGATTATTTTGATTTATGATTTATGTGTTATGGTTTAGATGATGAAGAATCGTTGAAACTTGTTCTGAAGGATGTGGATTTGGAATTCTCGTGGCCGATAAGTAGAATTAGAGAAGCTTTTCCTGATTCTGTTGCTTTGTTATCTTCAACGCCTGCTTCATGCTCTGTTGACTGTACCAAATCAATTGTGGCTTTAGTTGATGAACTTAGTATACCTGAGGCTAAAATCGGACTTGCTTCTGGAGTTTCTGCTTTTCTTTGGTTATACTTGTCTATTCAAGGGTTTCAATCTACAACTCTGCGTTTCAATTGTTTTTTTTTTCCACTTATATAGCTCAGTTATTTTTTAGAATGTTTTGTTTATATAATTGACTCATTTGATGTGGACACGGTAAACTATTGTTAACTAGAACTTGCCTTTGGAAAAAGACGTGGGTCAGAAACCGACACCGACACTTGTGATTACGTTTAATTTTTTTTTTTTTTAATTATTACCGGTGTTGTGTCGGTGTCAATGTCGTGTTTTATGTGTTTATGCTTCAGTTTAGAACTCATGATTTTGTTATGAATGTATAAGTGCATATGAATGTGTAAGTGTATAGTGAATATTACTTGCTTTACAGGCTATAGTGAAATAACTTTAGATGAGGCACATATGTTCTTTTGATTGTTTTTATTTATAGCACAAATACTTTTGGTCGAAGACATTGATGCATGTGGTTATATTCAATCGGCTTCATTTTCTCAAATTGATACTGATGTTTATGTGTCATTACCGTGTTTGTGTTTGATTGGTTTTGATTATGTTTCCTTGTTTGTGTAGATTTAAGCCCGCTACTGTGGTTATCTCTTCTGAACTTCCTTTGGGTGCTGGCTTGGGTTCCTCGGCGGCATTCTGTGTGGCTCTGGCGGCTGCTCTGCTTTCTGTCAGTGATTCTGTTTCTGTGGATGTGGGCCAGCAAGGGTGGCACACTTTTGGGGAGAAAGAACTTGATTTGGTAAATAAATGGGCTTTTGAAGGGGAGAAGATCATCCATGGAAAGCCCTCTGGAATTGACAATACAGTCAGTGCATATGGTATGCTGCAAACTTCCATCTTCTTTTATTGGTTAAAGTTGCAAGATTAAAAGTTTGATACCTGTTGCCAATTCATCCTATTCTGCACACACACATACATATCTGGAACGGCTTTCTGATTTTTTCTTGTTCTTAGTGATTACAACTTGAATCTTCTGTTAGATGAAAATGAACTGGAATATAGTTGGCGTGTTTTGAACTTTGTGTCCTAGTATAGGCGAAGAGGGTCGATAAGTCTCAATAATTTCACCTGTAGAAACTATACCTCTGCGTCATGCCAGATTTTACTAAGGTTATTGGTTAAGATGAAGTACCTAGATATATAGCAACTTGTCGTCGTCTTTTGGGAAATTACTTCAACAGTTGTCTCATTGAGGAATAATTACTGGGATATATTCTTCAAGAAAAGAGACAAAAGTCTCATTGAAGAATATATCTGTACAAATTCTGATTCTTTTGGAGGAATAATTACTAGTTATTTCCTTTGAATGTACAACTCATTCAATAATTGTCACCACTCATCATCAGGTAACCTTATCAGCTTCAAATCTGGTAACTTGACACGGATGAAGTCAAATGTGTACCTTAAAATGCTCATTACCAACACGAAAGTAGGTAGAAACACAAAAGCGTTGGTCGCTGGTGTTTCGGAGAGAATGCTGAGGCACCCGGGTGCCATGGCTTTTGTGTTTAGTGCAGTTGATTCTATCAGCAAAGAATTGACTAATGTTCTCCAGTCACCTACCCCGGATCATCTCTCTGTTACCCAGATTGAAGAGAAGGTAGAAGAGCTAATGGAAATGAATCAAGGTCTGCTCCAGAGTATGGGGGTTAGTCATGCCACAATAGAAACTGTTCTTCAAACAACATTGAAGTACAAGTTAGCTTCTAAGTTGACAGGAGCTGGTGGTGGAGGATGTGTTCTGACATTGCTTCCAATATGTATCCTCTTCACTTATTGTCTTCTTTTCCTCGTGCTTCTAAAATTTTTCCATTATATATCTGATTTTCTTCTTTAGAATTTCTTGTCTACTTTTAGTTCATAGCCTTTGTTATTTTAAGCCAAAAGAAGGTTGTCCTGAAAGATGGGTTCAACCCGGACACTGATCGACTTTCAATTGAATCGGGTTTTAGAAAGAACCAACCGGGATTCTCTGAAGAAGGGCGGATGGTTTTTATAGTTTTTTTTTACCCTTTTATGTTTTTTTATAGTTTCTTTTTTACCCTTTTATGTTAACTAATCTCAGTTTCTCGCTCACTTCCTTGACATACTTAAATCAGTGCTATCGGCCACCATTGTTGATAAAGTTATTGCTGAACTGGAGTCAAACGGGTTCCAATGTTTCATTGCCGGAATTGGTGGGAATGGTGTTGAAATTAGCTTTGAGCATTCATCTTGATGTTCTATTATTTATTTTTCCTAGGAATGAAGTCAATGATCAAGGGATCCGATTAATAAATAGTATGGAAGTACATGTATCTCTTTGTAACATTTTTGTGCATTTTGAAATTCTAGACAAGCCAATGTAATGTTGCAGCTCACACTATTGTTAGTGTAGCTCACTGATCAAAGCTTGTGCTCAGTTGTTTGTTTGCTTATTGAAAGTGAAATGCAATAGTCTTTATACACTCAAAAAGAAAAATCCTTCTGCTATAGTTTAGTAGTATTTCTTTTTTGAATTTGAATTACCTGTAAAAATATTATTATTCAATCCGTTAATTCAGATATGAATCCACTATTCATTCCTGAAAGGAAATTGGAGGATATGAATACAGATCATGATGTCAATCAATGAGACCAGGAACTCCCCAAAATACCAAAGGCAAGTTAGTAAGTGTTTTTGTACTATTATCTTTCATAAGTTTCACCATCCAAGTTAACAAGTGTTTTTGTACTATTATCTTTCATACGTTTCACTATCTATTATTAACTTCTGCATGTCATTAGTAATTCTCCTATGAGTTAGCTTTCTTGAAGCTCAAATTGTTTAGTCTGCTCATTTTTACCCTCCCCAAAAAAACATGAATGGGATCGGACTTCCACCATAATATTCTATCTTATCTTATTATGTTGATCTCAATTTTACCCTCACCAACTGGCTTATTATGTTGATCCAACTCTTACCCTCAAATTCACCCTAACATTCCACAGGTATGTTGTTATAACAGTCTCTTTAATCTCATCTCTAACTTTGAATTTTAGGGTTTATTGACGCATTTTTTATGGAAAGATTAATTGATGTCTAATGAAGGCTTTCTAAAACCAATTAACCATAATATTAATTATGACAAAGATATATTCCATGTAGTATCATATATTATTATTTTATTTGATAAGGTTAATACATTTTAGAGCAAAATGTACTGCATATACATCATACATCATACTACACAATCACAAAAAGCATTGCACATAGATCACGAGCACCCCCTATGCATTCACAACGGTTCCACCTGAAAAATAAAATAAAAAATTATTAGAAAAGCATACAATGTGCATAAAATATAACATTAAGCATATATATGTGTGAATCACCATTAGGGTGGAGGACTTGGCCAGTTATGTAAGAGGAGCACTGATTGGAAGCAAGAAATACAAAGGAAGGAGCAACCTCAATAGGCTGCCCAGCTCTCTTCATCGGCACATCAGAACCAAACTCAGCAGTTTTTTCCTCCTTGAAAGAAGCTGGTATTAATGGAGTCCAGATAGGCCCAGGTGCAACCCCATTCACTCTTATTCCCTTGCTCACAAGCTGTAGTGAAAGTGCCCTTGTAAAGGCCACAATTGCACCCTTAGTAGACGTATAGTCAATTAATGTTGGGTGCCCCTTGTATGCATTCACTGATGTTGTGTTAATAATGCTACTTCCTTCCCTCATATGCTTCAGGGCATGCCTATATTGTACAATAGTTTGTCAAACCCAAAATCAAAAAACTATAGAAACTTGTAGCTTAAGTAACAAGTGCATTCATTATTACTTAATGGGACTTTTATTACCTGGTCAGGAAGAAATAGGAGAAGATGTTAGTTCTAAACACCCTCTCAAGTCTTGGTTCATCAATCTCTTCAACTGAACCACACTCATACTGCTCAGCTGCATTGTTGACAAGAATGTCAATTCTTCCATAAGCTTTGATGACCTCATCAACCACTCTTTTGCAATCCTCATCAAAACCAAGGTCAGCTGGTATAGCCAGTGGATTTTTAGCATCTGCAGTCTTTGCCCTTTTTATCATAGCAAGTGTGTCCTTTGCGTCCTTCTCCTCATGCCCCTTCACAAATGTGAAAACCACAGTGGCACCCTCTAATGCAAATAAATTGCATACTGCTCGTCCTATTCCAGAGTCACCCCCAGTCACTAATGCTATCTTTCCCTGAAAAACAAAAATATTATTAAATTTGAATGATTTTTAAAAGAGATTGAATTAAGATAACTACTTCAAATATTGTACAAGTTTATAGAATTATTAGTTTATTACTTGAAGCTTATTTGCTGGTATGTAATCAGGGCTAGTGAATTGGGGTGTTGGATTCATAGCATGTTCTTTGCCAGGTTGTGTGTCTTGCTTCTGAGGAGTAAATTTTTGTTGATTAGTGGCCATTTTCACGGACAAAAGCTAATTATGAGTTACTGAAAATAGAGATAATTTTTCAAAAGATGTCTTGGAACAAAATGTGTGAGGGGTGTGTAAACATATATACTAATGGGTCAGTTTGATTTTGGTTGTACGTGTGAAGGATGATTTTGGCTTCTGTTTACACGTGTTTTCTTGTAGAGAATATGAGCATGCCAAGTGGTGAGGAGTGGCAGAAGAAGGTGTTGACGTGTGCTATTGATGGCATGCAACAGAGACACATCAGTAGAAAAATGGACACTCTGGAAAACAACTCGAGTTTGTTTTGGACATGGCTATACAACATGCATACTCCTGAAGACTGAATTTCTTTGGTAACATTTTCTAATGGTTAAACTTATTAACCGTTTTATTTAATGTTGTGAAAACTAACGAGATAATGGGTTTAACTTATTACTTGCATGTCAGCCACGTGTGGAAGAAGCACTTATACCTGTCACTACCTAGGCTCCCATTTTTACTTCATCTCTTCAGAGTTTACACTTTTCTCACGTTTATTTTATTCATTCTTCGATACATCTTTCCCTTTAGAACTCAACTACTCACCATGGCTTGCTTCAATCTTAATCTCCTACTTCTTGCATCTCTATGTGCTTTCCTTTTCCTTTCCAATTCAGCTCACTGTAGTGGTACTCTTCTTCTCTCTAACACTTTCTATTCCCTCACATTTTTAAATTTTCTGTATCTCTTTTGGTTACTTTTCCAGAAAATTTAAATTGTTTTAGTATCTTCAATTGAGCTATGCATCTTTTTCATGTTTCTGCATTAAACTTTGAGGGTTTTTATGAGAACATCACACAGTTCCAAGTATACTATAAATTTAAATGTGTTTGTGATTTCTGCAAATATAATGTTTTTCTTAGTTCCGATTAAAAAAAAGCATTGTGCAAATAAACTATTTTGTGCTTTTTAGTCTTAATTGTACAACAAAACAATAAGACCAAAATTTGCATGACTAACATAAAAAAATTGGTATTTTTGCATGGATAGAAAAAAATAGATTTCATAGTATATGTTGTCTCTGTTGTGTGGATGAAATGAAATTTAAATTTTAGTTTGCTTAATGAAAACTCTTTCCATTAATCTATTGATAATCCAATGATAGTTTTGGTTGATTTGATTTCAGAACAAAGAGTTGCTTACTATTGATAATGATTTTCTTATACATGAACACACTTAATTTGTTTGATTAGACAAAGTGGACAGTGTACTGAAGGGAATCAACAGCTACAGACAGACAAAGAATCTTGCACCACTGAACAAAAATGACAAGGCAAGTTGTTTAGCTGATGAAGTCGCTGAAGAAATACAACACACACCATGTGAAAAAGTGACTCAATACTACCCAACTTCTGGCCCTGGTGGAAACCAAAGAATTCCCAATTTGCTAAGACATGTTGATAAATGTGATATTAACGTTAACACTACAACAGATGGAGTCATTCTACCTGTTTGTGTGCCTAAATTGGAACCAACTGTTGTGCTATCTAGTTACACTCATAATGATATCTATGCAAAGTTTCTCAACAATTCAAAGTACACTGGAGTTGGACTTAATTCTGAGGATGATTGGATGGTTCTTGTTCTTACTACTAATACAACTACTGGAACTTTCTCTGCAGCTACTTCTCTTCATGCTAATGTTGTTTGGATGGCTTTGTTGTTTCTTGTGATTCTCATCATCAATTACATACCTTGAGTGCAGTGCTTAATTTCTAGCTTTTTAAAGCTTCATTATGGATAATGTATGAAGTTTAATTACTCTTTGTTTTGGTTGTGTAAATGTAGTATGGACTTTTTGGGAATTAATTTGTAATGTGTTTTTAGTGCTTACCCTTCTATTATCTCTCACATGACAATCACATTATATACTTGTTAGATTAATTTATAACACAAATATGCATAGGCTAACCTTTGCTATCTATTTGGATAGTTGTCACAATCCAATAAACAAATTAACATACACAAGATTTTTTATTCTCAAATACAAACTTGCTTTTTCAAGAAGAAATAAAAACTTATATTCACATGTGAGGCTAAGTTCTCACACTAGAATTTAACACCTACCTGTTATGCAAGGGGTCAGGAGAGGAGGGTACTTGTCTATTAACTGCAGTGTAACACCCTCCAGCCTCTGTTTCATTTTGAATAAGTTCAACTTTTACCTTAACATATCTAGCATCAAATTCACGATCATGGTTTAAAACTGAAATACTTAATAACAATATCAGAAACAGACACTTCACTTGAGACCATGGAACTGACATTACGTTGCAATAACATATCATCAACTTTCTTCACTAAGCTTCTTTTCTTCTGCTTCTTCAGGAGATCAGAATATAGGAAAGAAAAAAAGATATGAGTTGAGGTGGAAAATATAGTCACATCATTAAGACTAATTCTTCTATAACCAAATGGATTTATAGAAGAACAATGCTTACCACTATTAGATTAATGAAGAGAATCTTGATGCTTGTGACATCAATAATTGTTTAAGTGTGATGCAAGTCAATTAAAGTACTCGTTTTTTCCAAAATCATGCCTAACCAACCATACATAGTCATAGAGAACCCTAATTTCATGATTAAGGGTTGACTCTTTGTTATTAATTTTTTCATGCTAAAGTCTAAAATCTTAGCTCAATGCTATGACTATTTTATGCTTGATGGAGTCTTCGTTCACATAACAATTTCTAACAAAACTAAGCTCATATTTTGTTTGGCTTAATGGTGTGTTTGTATTGACACTGAAATTGTCATAACCTCTTTTAATCCTTGTGTTGGGATTCATCTTGCTTCCAGCTCGTGTAATTGGTATCAGATTCTATTTCTCTTTTTTTTTTTTTTTTTCTTTTCATAATTGATGCAGTGCATTGTGAGTTTTGAGCATGAGCTTCAGTCCATTCCACCAAAAAGTTTTTGGTTTGTTTATTAGTTATCAAAGTTCTCAAGTGATTGGTATTAGACACAAGTCTCTAACTTTAGTTGCCAAAGATTTAGATTACATGCAGTTAAAATATGCCACAATTATTTAACTTATCACATCTTCACTGTCAAATCAATAATACTCCCAACATCAAGAGCTTAATTGAAAATTTGTCTTCAAAATCCCAAGTTGCACAGGTAATATGAACAACAAATGCAGAATGCTTCTATATATTGTCACAAATGAATGAATACACAAGGTTTAATCTATGAATTATATTTCAATTAAACTGTATTAATGAAATCCTATTGGACAAAAAATATCTCTTCAATATATATTTTCATTCTTGAATTCCAGTTTCATCTTAAACTGATACCGTAAAGAGGTATATCTTTAAAACAACGGATAGAGCCAACTGCAGCAGAAAAATGCCAGCAACGATGAAGAACCACTGTTCCCCTGCTGACTTGATATGAGCCCGTAGGTTAAGTGCGACAAATGTTGCCGACATGAACCCTGCCACACCTGCAATCACCCATCTGAATATATCCAATGGGACAATGGACATGCACTGCACCAAACAAAAAGGGTTTCACATGTGAGGATAGAGTGCCTTGAAGATGTCAAATAAAAGGAAGAAAGCTGAAGATAAAGTAGTGACTTACCAGAGCTGGAATAAAGATAAACAGGGAATATCCATATAGGCAGAATAGTTGAACAAGTCCCGCCGGTACAGAGAAGTATTTGAGGATTACATACAGGCAAAGAGGGACGATAGTAACATAGCCATAAAACAAACCAGCAGACCAAGTCACCAGATTTATGTCATAGTTCCATTCTTGATCCTTCAGCTTGTGTGCTATATATGTCACAAATGTGCCCATAGATGCTGCTAGAAATATTAATGTAGTACAAATCCAGAATGGCCCATACCTGAGTACATTAATGGTGAACTCAAAATTACATGCTGCCACACAGCTAAAAGAACAAAGTTTGCTCCTTTTTAATAAGGCAAAACTACATAGCATGTTTCCTTCAAAGTTAAAAAATGGGTAACATCCTCTTCCTAGAAGACCAGTATTCATGTAATAATAAATTACGCCACATACGTTGTTTGTTTCCACAAATAAACAAGAAACTAAACAACACTGGCAGATAATTGAATTAGAGCAGAATAGAAACAACATTAGCCATGGAATCAAATTCATAACCAGCTACGGAGTGGCTCTTTATTGATACTCCTACTATTCAAACTTTTAGGAGTGGACTACCTATAGAAGAAATACGTATTGTTGGAGAATGACTAGTGCACCAATTTTTAGCTTTAATCCCTACAAAGCTATAACAAATATTTCCCGGTTGAATCCCTGAAGTAGAAGTTACTTTTGGTCCTTGTTTTGGTTTAAGCCATTGTCCGTACGTTGGAATTAATCTCCATAATATGATCATATTGATGTTAGTCCCAGGATAGGAACTATATAGAAACTGATTCTAACATGGACAAAGTATTGCATGTTTTAAAACCAATACAACAATGATCAAAAGGAAATTTCATATGTTTCATGAAAAGAAACTACAAGATATTTTTTTAGGGACTAAACCCTATGGATTTTCTCCAACAAAACTTCTCTACATCTCTTTCACGTTTTTCCATCTATCTCTCTCTTAATTATTTTCTCACTTAATCACCCTTTCATTGTTTCTCCAGCTAATATGCATAAACTAGACAACCTTACTCCTTATACAAAGTCATCTCTTTCGGTTACAAAATGTAAGAGCTAATAGGTTTACCTGGGGGTATGAGTGAACCAATAATAACTATTAGTGATACAATATATCACACGGCTGTTTATTATGCTAGTTCCAGTGATAAACTTCTTCACAATAATAAACAGGTAAAAGATAATTCACCCCCAGTGCACCTCCCCTCAAATAAAGGTGAAACATAATAAACTCAAGCATAAAACCCAAAATCATCAAGTGTTATAGTTTATCATTAATGTCTTCTACATTATTTTGGCTAACAAGACATTAGCATTTAAGGACTGGTCACGAAAAAAATGATATTAACAATATTCACACCATAATTGAATATTGGAATATGTCATAACACATGAGTAAAGTATTATTATTCTGATCAGTAAATTATATGAGCAAAAAAAAGTCTACTTACAAATCAGGGTTGGTAGAAGTTTTTTCATTAAAAGTTCCTCTGAATGGAAAAAGTGAGTCTATAATCCTCTCTACAACATCTGAAGTGTCGACATCAAAGTATGGTTTGTAAGCAGCAACTGCAAAATTTCGAAGCCAACCACCCTGCTGAGGTTCATCAGAAGAACCACCAGATACAGGTTTTGAAAATGAATCTGCATAAAATGAGTCACTCAGTTTAACATGAACGTGTTAATATAATAACCAAGAAAACTAATTAAACATCATAACTTAAACCATAAAATTGCTAGAAGCACAAAAGACAATGTTATAAATAGTAACCAGAAACCCATGTTACCCACACGGTTCCTTCTTCCAGGCATATTTTTATAATTTCCATCAAACAATTACATATACAATATAGTTTAACTCAATGTATCATACGAGTGTATCAAGTAAATGATGATAAACAAGTTCATGAAAGTCGAAGCTAGATTCGTAGGAGTGTTACTTAGCATAGCAGTACTTCAGAACCTGTCAAGCATCGCCAAAATCAGTTAAACATGAATCCCCCCGCAATGTCATTTCATCTACTACACTCTCCGGAACAAAACATAAGCAAAATGTGATTCATATTTCTCTCGACATTCGTAATTTGATTAAATATGATCTAACTACCTTTATATTATGCGTAATTTGATCAATTTTACTTATATTTCATTCCAGATGGAATATGTTATTATCTCTAGATCATTGAACAAAGATAATCCTCACACTAATATACTAATATATATTACAACCATTAATAATATTAATTGCACATTATCTAGCTATGATGGATTAGGGGAAACACATACCCATACACAAAATAACAATAACAACAACAACCAAGCCTTATGCCACTAAGTGGGGTCGGCAACATGGATCAACTTTTCCCATAATATTTTATCTAAGACCATGCTTCTATCCAAATCGTTAATCTCAAGATCTTTCTTGATAATTTCTCTTATAGACTTATAGTCTTTCTAGGTCTTCCTCTTCCTCTAATTGTTTGACTTCTCTTCATCTGATCTACTCTCCTTACCAAAGAATCTCCAGGTTTTCTCTCTACATGCCCAAACCACCTAACATGCTTCTATCCAAATTATTAAACTTGAGATCTTTCTTAATAACTTCTCTTATAGTCTTTCTAGGTATTCCTCTTCCTCTAGTTGTTTGACATCTCTTTATCTGATCTACTCTCCCTACCAAAGAATCTCCAGATCTTCTCTCTACATGCTCAAAACCACCTAAGTCTATTTTCCACTATTTTCTCTATAGTATCTTCTCTACTATAAGTGCTACCCCAATATTCTTTCATTTCTAAGGATATCCTTTCTAGTCTAACCACACATACATCCAACGCAAACCTCATCTCTGATACACTAACTACATTCCCACTCATATTCAAATAAAATATCATACAAGTAACTGGCTCAATTATACTGAGTAAAAGACTAGTGAAATGCATCTAGAAGAAAAACAACGTAACAAAAAAATTTAAGAGCAACAAGCTCATACCATCTGCATCTCGAGGTGGTCTAGAACCACCGGTAATCTTCCCTTGTGCCTGTGATGGAGGAAATGTCTGAAGATTTGAATCTACAAAAATGAAAAAATAAAATCAACCATCACATCAATTACAGTGAAATCAAGTCATCATTCATGTTAGAAAGAACAGATTCAAATGAAAATCACGTATACAATTGAAATGCAGTATAATTGAAAACCGTAGAGTTTCCAGCTATCAGAATCCGATCTATTCAATTGAACTGAATCGATTAACAAAATCGGAATGAAATTGAAGTTACGAAGAGTTTGTACCGGTGAATTTGACGGTGGCAGGTGGTGGATCTGGAACGGCCTGAAAGAAATGAGAGTGAAAAGGGAAGGATGGAATTTGGATGGAAAGAAAAAGAAAAGAAAGAAAATCTAACCGGAACAGATCCTTGTAACTGTTGATTATTAATCGTTGAATATTTTCCTCCTGATGTCATCATTTCTTCTTCTTCTGATCACAGATCCACAGATCTATTTCTTCTTCTTTCTTCTTTCTTTTTGTTCAACACTCTCTGAGTTTTGATGTTTTTTCTTTCTTTTTCTTTACTCAGCAAATCTATGTTCGGTGGAATACGCTACTCAGTTTTCGTTGCAAGTATAAACTGGATCAGTTTACTCGACAGGCGCAATGGGCCTAGCCCATTTAGGAAAATATTATCTGCACCTCCACTTTTTTTCTACCAAATTGTCCCTACTTTTTTCTCCAAGAGGATAGCTCGGATAAAAGGTGTTCCGAGATGGTCGGTGGTCCGCAAAGACCGGTCCAAATTCGTTAAAGAGTGCCAATTAGGGCTGGCCAAAAATAATTCAACCGAGAAAATCCGACCGGCCCAAATTGAATTTTACTCTTCAGGTCGGATAACACTGGGTCAACGGGTCAAACGGTTAATTAATTCGGTTTTTAATGGATTGTATCGGTTCGGTTCGGATGAAAATATTAGATTCGTCAGTCATCGGACCCAACCGAACCAATTATTACTTTATTATTATACCAATATTAATATAATTTAATATTTAGAGTTAGATGTCTCTCCCTTCAATAACCCTAATTCCTTCTTTTTGTTTCTTACTTCATCTCTCTTTTTCTTTTGGATTCACCACCGCATAATCTTTCTCTTCCTCCTTCTTCTTCTTCAGTTCGTCTCACCTTTGCCTCCCTCTCTTATTGTTATCTCACCATCTATATATTTTCATTGTCTTCTCATACTCTCATAGGTTACTGATTTGAAAAGCAACAAGAGATGGTTTTACAATCTTGATGAAATGCAATTTTTCAATTTTTTTTATTTCTTATGTTTTTAGATCTGTTATTTATGGATTGAATAACTCTGAAAGTGATTTAGGGTTGTGGTTTTTAAATAGATGCAGAGCTTGTATTTGGGTGATTGATAAGTTTTGTGCATCTATGGTTGAGATGTTTTTAATATGTTATGTTTGGATTTGATAAAATGTAAGATTTTTGTATTTAGAAATTGTTGTGTTTTGATCTTTCTTAAAGATGATTGAGGTTTTGCAGAGTGCATGGCCTTGAAAAAGAAAACCAATTGATGAAGAAACTAATAACAAGAAAATGGACTAGATCTGGAAAAATTAATTTGATGCTTAACCGAAAAAAACCGACATAGTAAACCGAATCCGATAAAAACCAAATCCGAGTAAACCGAAAATTTAAATGGTCGGAAGTGGGTTTATATTTCTCACCCATGGGTTGGTCCGGTTTAAGATTTTGGGCCCGAACCCGAACCTAACCGAACCGATGCCTACCCCTAGTGCCAATAACTGATGTGTAGGTAGACTTGTATGTATAGGCGCTACAAACGAGCACGACATTTCTTCTATTAGAAATATTGATTTGAATTTAACGATTAACTTGATATAGTTGGAATAAACGCCTCTATATAAGTGTAACTCTGACTCAAGTACGCTTTCACTTAGATTTTAAAATTCAACCTCATTCATATACTGATTTGAGTGTTAGAGTGTTATCTTTTTTGTGTCGTCATCAACCTATAAACAATTTTCTATTTTAGTATAAAATAATGACGTCGTTTATGAGAATGTCTTTTGGTTCTCTCATATTCTCTTAGTTTCACCACTACCACCATTTTATGTTACAATTTTGGGAAAGCATAATTGTTTTCATAACTATTTTTCTATTACTACTCTGATGACTGGTTCAAAAGTATCTTAAACATAAATTTCTACAAACGATCTCCAATCAACTTTTCATATTCTTCAAGATAAAGCTTTACCTACTCTTTCTTTCGTAGGTGATGAACAACAACAATAGGGTCTCCATGCTTCAACGATGGTTCTTGAACCATTAGTCTTAGAAACTCGTCCAGTTCATTCACTACAAAACTAGATACTTGTACCTTAATTTTCACTTTTTCCTCATCACGCTTTGGTTCCACCGTTGTTACATGATCTTCATCAACTTCAAGCCTCATTCAGTGTATGAAACGTAAATAAACGCATGTTAAACATTTTCAATCAGCCGCAACAACAGAACAAGAGGTTGATATGCGTTGAAGAAAACCAAGAGAAAATTCCAACTAATATAACAACGCAGTTAGAGGTGTTGCAACACAGTTGCTTCAAATTTATTTCGGTTGATGCTCTTGTCAACGTCGTTCACAATCATTAAGAAATCAAAAGTTTCCAAAGATGCATCACCCTCTTCAGCGTGATAACGATTCACCTCTATATGACTCAGGTGACTGAGTCATCATTCGTATACCACCTAACGATCATCGTACAAGGAGACCTTCTTCCCATAATTTGTGAAAGAAGTGTGAGCACAACTCCGCTAAATCGTCCATCACCCATCATTGAAGGAACCCATTCACAAAATGTATCACTGAATGTCACATCTTTAAGTCCTTATAGAATTCTCCAAAGCTATAAACCTATGATGGTATCGGGGATTCTGAATAGCACATCAAACACGTGGAGTTGTGTTAGACTTCCACCAAGCAAGAGGAGCAGTGAAATGCAAGCTTTTTATTATCGCCTAAAGGGATTTGTCGTGACCTATTTCAAAGTTCTAGAAGATAACTTCTCTAGTTCTTGGATAACATTATGCAACGAATTCATATATCATTTCATAGCATGCAAACACCAATCAAAGACAATAGTCATTTTTAAGGATGGAATTAAATACCTAATGAAAAATGAATATTTGGTAGATACACCAAATAGAACACCTAAAGGGGGAACAATGAGAGACACATAAATTCTACATGATAAGTCTTCTGTCGAAGTGAATCTCCCAGGAGAAAAGTTACCTTCATCTTGGTAATACCTCACTCAGATAAACAATCGAGATGATTGAATGAACCATGATGAGAATAGACAACAATGACAAGGAAGATTACAAGAAAGGGAAGCGATCCCTATAGCCTTCATTTGGGATAGTTACCAATTTATTACGTTAATCATGGGAAAGTTTTAACCACCAAAGATGTTGCTTAAGGGAAACGTCAAGAGAAAAGAATATAATTGTTGTTTATCGACCGTAATTGGAAATCGGCTTCGGGAGAAAACTCTGAATGACCCATTCCATGCTTTATACACAACAAGAAGATAGAAGGTATCTCATATGAGATATTTTTAGTTAGTAAACATGAAAACATACGCAACATGATGCCTTGCGAATTCTCATTTACGAGGGAAGTTCATAAGACATTATGTATACCAAATTATTCACCAAGTTGGGATTGGGGAAGAAACACTAACACCATACATGGGAACGAGTTTGCATGGCTTTAACTGAATTGTAACCCATCCTTTTGGGCTTCATCGATATTTTTGGTTAACTTTTGAGAATAGGATGATGTAAGGAAAATAAGCGTCAAATTCCTAGTAGTCTAATGCAAATTAGTATACAGATGCATTTGGGGGATGATAACGAGAAATCGTATCGTATTTTATAACTCATTACGCATTTGTTTCGTTCATTTTATTTGTTAATTCTTGGAGTTGGCTAGAATTTTGGTAAAACAATGTTGATGTCATGATTGATGTTTCAACATGAGTTTTTAACAGCCTTGTTATGTTTAGTTAACATTCTGGTTATGTTAAGTGTTTAAGGGTTACAGTTTTGTGCTGATGTCAAACCCGATGTCATAACATCAGTTGACAGAACATCAGAAAACCATCTGTTGTGGTTTTTGTATTGCAGAATGTTAAGGTGTTGAAGAGTTAAAGTGCTGAAGAGTGATGTCACATGCGATGTCTTGACATCACTATACCAGAAACTTAAAACATCAGGTTGTGATGTTTTTAGGGCTGCACGCCTTAGTTTGATTCGAGGAGATCTGTTAGTTAGATTGGATGCAAATTTATTGGAGAAGATTTATTCTGATACAATTAATTCTGCATATCTTGTGGAGAATAGTTTGTTACTATTTTTGTGCAAATAGACATGAAGATTGTTCCTATTTGTGTGGAGAAGATCTTGCAGCTGATTTAAAGAGAAGATTTAAAAGATACATAATATCCTGGAAATATTATGTGGAGCTGAATTTAATGCATAAAGATATGGAGAATATTTAGAGTTAATTATTGAAGATTTAAATTGAAGATTTGATTGAAGATCCAATTAATAGCAGAATCTGTTGGAGATTTGGAACAGAAGATTTGATATGATTTGAAGGCCCAAATCCAGTTGGGAAATAGGTTATAAATAGAAGCATTGTAACCTAGTTTTGGTAAGCCAGCCATCATGTAGATTATAAGGGCTGTGTTGGTTGATGAACCACCCGGTTTGTGGGATGGTCATCGTGTTTATCTCGAAGCCTGTAGGTAAGAGATGTATTGTTCTTGGAGGAAGCTTTGAAGCAACTCCAAAGGGGTGTCATGGAAGTGTGTCTTCCAAAGTCTATGTAATAGAAAAGTTTAAGGAGTCAAGTTGTTGATGCAGTGACGATGTAGTTGACTGCTAGACATCATCGAGATGATTGGAAGTGAGATGAAGTCTCTTACCTAGGGAGGACTTAGGTAGAAGGGTCATTGGGTAGTGATTGAATTAGGTAGATTGTCAACTGGTGTGTTGAGTCTGTAATTTAATACTACTAATAGTGGACTTCCTTCCTGGCTTGGTATGCCCCCAGATGTAGGTTGGTTGAACCGAACTGGGTGAATAATTGATTGTGTTCATTTACTGTTTCTATTATTGCCTTGTTCAGCAGATTGCGATGTTGTGACATTGCACAAGACATCACACATCTGTACCAGAATTTCAATTGGTATCAAAGCAGGCATCCTGTCTGTTTCTGGATGAGATCTAGGGAAGATACTTTCTGGTTCGTGAGCAAGGAAGATAGTTGCTTAGTTATGGACTAGGCCAGTTCATACGGTTGGGTGTAGGATCCCTTGAAGTAAAGGATGGACTATTTATCAGAGCTGCCATTGTGAGAGTGTTGACCCTTGGTGACAAGCAAGGATTTTTTAGCAGCACCTGAAGGTTGTTGAGGAGTCGTTGTATGTTCCGCTGCAGGTTGGTCTCTGACGTGGTAGTTGGTGCTAGGCAACTTCAACTGGTTGGTTTGAGAGATCGAAGATTCTTGAGGATTATCTCATACCTTTGTTTTGGGGAAAGAAGTGATCAGAAGGTGAATGGATTGTTTTTAAGGCTTGATGAAGAAAGAAGAGGGTGGAGCCCAAGGCAAAAGAGTATCACTGTCAAATCTTTCATGCGGGAGTGAAGATCTTGATAAGGTATCTCTTAAGCTGAGTTGTGGTGACCTATTCAGGAGGGTCTTTCTGGTCATGTTATCAGTTTCATCAAGAAAGAAGCTAAGCTTGATATGTCAATCCTAATGTCTCGACATCGCGCTACACATCAGCAGTTTAAAGGTAAATGCTGAGTCAAAGACCTGTTAGACTGTAGCTGTTTTGAAGGATCACTGAAGCTGTGAAGTTGAATAATTTGTGAGATGTTGTTCATATAAAAGGTAGTAAGCTTGAGCTAAACTATCTGAGGACAATATTATAGGGAAAGTGCATCCTAGAGTTTGTGTTCAATAGCAGTGTAAATCAGCCTGGGGTCAATTGGTGTCTGCATTAGTCGTATGGAGTGAACTCTTCCAGCTTTGAGGCTTAAAGGATTGGAAGTAGCAGAGTGTCTATGGTATGGCTTTAGATGCAGAAGGATGGTAGTTATCACTCTTAAGTTGACAAAGGTCTGAACCTTGTGCTTATAAGAAGAAGCTTTTGGAAGAGTGTGGTATGCAAGTTACTGCAGTTTTGTTGGTCTAATCTTGGAAGTTGATCAGATGTTGATATGTTCTCATGTGTCCCCTACATGAGATATGTGTGAATTACTATGGTGGCAGTCCCCAAAGCCTTAGGAGTGTTTTGAAGACTGATGTCAGAACTGATGTTGACACGTCATTCCGGGCAAAGAAAGATAGTGATCAGTGGTATGGATTAGCAGAAGAGGGATCAGCTAGTGCCTCAAGTGTACAGGAAAAGGGTGTCAGACCAGATCAAATGTTGAGTATTTGTCTGCCTTCAACTAATGACAATATACATTGATGGGAGACTATGTATATGTCTGAGGTAAAAGTGCAGGACTGCAGAAGTGTGGAGAATTTATTTTTCTCTATGTGGCTGGTTATTTCTCTTTGTGGTGTGAGAATTTTCAAGGGTTAAGCACTTTGGAGTTGTATCATCTGGTGGGGTTGATTGGTGACTGTGTACTTGGAGCATCATCCAAATTATCTGGGATAAGTTTGAATTAGAAGAGGCAGAGTGTTGAGGAATGTTGACAAGCTGATGTGTTTAAGGCTAAAAGATATGAAGACATCATAGTCTTGTGGGTTTCAGCTTGGATCAGTTTATTTCTGATCTAAGTGGTTTGGAGCAGGGTGGTTGCTCTGGTTGTGAAGGTCTAGGATAAGTGGCAGTTATCTCTGGCTTTCTACTGACGGCTCTACTAAGGGAAGTGGCATTCTTTGGTATAGCTATGGGGTAGTCTTGGACTACTTATTTTCTGAAGATTCAGATGTGGTAGGTTTGAAGTCTTTGGAGTTTCTAAGCAGGATGGAGGTTGTCTACTCAAACTTGATTGTTGAATCAAGTCTATGAGAGCATGGAAATCTGTTTCTGCAAAGGGAAGAGGTTCTTCTGAGTGGCAGAAGGAAGAGCTGACTTCAACAGTTGGATGTCATAATATTCTGACATCTAGCTTAGCATCAGAAGTCTCAGCTGGTAAGGTGGCACATCAGCTAATGATAAGGTGATCTACAGGAATGAACAATAGGATGCTTCAAAAAAATCGTTCTCATGGCAGTTTGTGGGAGCTGCAGGAAGGAGAAGATGTTACATGACTATGGCTTAGGGAGTCTAAGTGTGTTTGCTTTTGAGCAAGTGGAACATGTGACTTGAAGATCAAGTTTCCTTGGTGGATCAGAATATCTTTGTGAGAGTTCTGACAAACGTGAAAAAGGTCAAAATGTGGCATTTGGCTGTTTTCATTTGAGGATTCGTGCTTGAGGTGATCAAACTGTGGCATTGGTTGATCTCAGAAGTGAATTCGAAGAATCAAGATAATCAGAGTGTGGCAGCTGGTTATTATTGAGGATTGTCTTGGAACAAGTTACTCTTGGGCAGAAGGGTGATGAGTTGAAGACTCAAGAAGATTATTCTTCTTGAAGGTGGATGAGAGGTTATTCCCTGATGCTTTGGATTACTGTGCAATAGTAAGTCCAGTTGGTGGAGCATATCAAGAATCAAGATGATGATGTCTTGGTGTGTGGCAAATGTTCTAACTTGTGTTGGGACATTATCTGGTTGGATATCCTTGGTGAAGGATGATTATGCTCTGGTTCAGGAGCTTGGTGCCTACATTTTGCCTAAGGAGTGTCTACATAGTCATACGGGAGGATGATGAAGTAGAAGGTCTGCCTTGGATGGAGAATGTAGAGAAGACTGAAGAAGTCCAAAGTAACTTGTGAATGCGTCATAAGGAAGAATCAGAAGTTGTCAGACGTGTGCAGAAGAAGAGGTCATACAAATTGTCATGCCTTGTGTGAGAAGTCTGGATATTGTTGTTTGTGGCCATGATGGAATAACTTGATGTTTGAAGATGACACCCTGAGGGAACCTTATCAGCTGACTGTATAAGAAGTGTGTGAATTAGTAAGCATCATCTGCGGGTTATTTGTGAACAAAGACCTTGTTGGGAGCTTGGTAGTTATCTGATGGACTGGGCTTGTGGAATTGGAAGAAGCAGCATTAATGTCTGAAGTGGCAGTTTAGTCATTATGGACAGGTTCTGATCTTGAGGTTAAGTAGGTTGAAGACTTCTTTAGGTGGGTATAAGGACAGAAGGTTGTTGTCAGTGGTGTGATCTGATCAGAATGGCTGAAGATAAGGAGGTTTCTTCTAATACAAGTAAAAGGTGGTGGCAGTCCTTATCTTGTGTTGTAAGTGATCTGAAGACATTTGTTATGGAATATGTGAAATTCCAAATCAAGTGTTTTTTTTTTGGACTTGACAGATCATGTATCGGAAATAATCATGATGAGATTTTGCTCAACAAACACAAGAAGTGGCAGTTCTTAATGTTGAGAATGTGGCAATTTCATTGTGCTTCTATCTGGTGTCAAGTGTTCATCTTCATAAGGAGCATGGGTTGTTCATGGCAGGGGGAGTTAAGGCTGTTGTCTATGGTCTTTTACTGCAAGGATGCAGATTTTTGTGAAGATTGGATATAATGTCAGATAACATGTTATGACATTAGGTTGCTGGATGACATGTTGGTGTTCTAGCCATGTGAAGCTAATTGTTTGAATCATATGTACACATGCTTCTAAGGAGGAGTCTGAAGGACAGCTTTGTGTGTATCGGGGAGATGTCACACTTGTCTTGGTGTGTTTTTAAGAAAGAGGAGTTTACTTAGAGTTCAGTGGAAGGCATTGTGAGTGTGCTTCAGAACTTGTGGATGATTGTGTGAAGCATTCCTGTCTGGATGAATGAAGACTATGTCTGGAGTTTCCAAATGTTATGGTATACTGGTCAAGAAGCACTAGATAGGGGGAGTGGATATTTTCTCTGCTGATCATTGAAAGTAGTAGCTGCTGAGTCTGGGTTTTGTTCTGAGTATATTGGTTGGATGATTCAGAGTTTGCCTTTGGAATTTTTTTGCTTGCTGCTATGTTCAGAGTTTGTCCAATTATGGCTAAAAAGGGGGAGAGTTAGCCTAGTGGTTGCCAAGGTGTGGTTGTGAAGCCTTTTCTGATATGGTGCAGCAGTTGAGGGGGAGAGTGTTTGAACAGCTGTGAGCTGGTTCTTGGTTTGAGGGGGAGTTTGCCCTATGCTGATGTGAAAGTGTTCGTTTCTGCTGCAAGTTGGTCCAAGTTGGTCTGATGTAGGCTGAAATTGTTTTAGCCAAAATTAGCCAAAGGGGGAGATTGTTAATTCTTGGAGTTGGCTAGAATTTTGGTAAAACAATGTTGATGTCATGGTTGATGTTTCAACATGAGTTTTTAACAGCCTTGTTATGTTTAGTTAACATTCTGGTTATGTTAAGTGTTTAAGGGTTACAGTTTTGTGCTGATGTCAAACCCGATGTCATAACATCAGTTGACAGAACATCAGAAAACCATCTGTTGTGGTTTTTGTATTGCAGAATGTTAAGGTGTTGAAGAGTTAAAGTGCTGAAGAGTGATGTCACATGCGATGTCTTGACATCACTATACCAGAAACTTAAAACATCAGGTTGTGATGTTTTTAGGGCTGCACGCATTAGTTTGATTTGAGGAGATCTGTTAGTTAGATTGGATGCAAATTTATTGGAGAAGATTTATTCTGATACAATTAATTCTGCATATCTTGTGGAGAATAGTTTGTTACTATTTTTGTGCAAATAGACATGAAGATTGTTCCTATTTGTGTGGAGAAGATCTTGCAGCTGATTTAAAGAGAAGATTTAAAAGATACATAATATCCTGGAAATATTATGTGGAGCTGAATTTAATGCATAAAGATATGGAGAATATTTAGAGTTAATTATTGAAGATTTAAATTGAAGATTTGATTGAAGATCCAATTAATAGCAGAATCTGTTGGAGATTTGGAACAGAAGATTTGATATGATTTGAAGGCCCAAATCCAGTTGGGAAATAGGTTATAAATAGAAGCATTGTAACCTAGTTTTGGTAAGCCAGCCATCATGTAGATTATAAGGGTTGTGTTGGTTGATGAATCACCCGGTTTGTGGGATGGTCATCGTGTTTATCTCGAAGCCTGTAGGTAAGAGATGTATTATTCTTGGAGGAAGCTTTGAAGCAACTCCAAAGGGGTGTCATGGAAGTGTGTCTTCCAAAGTCTATGTAATAGAAAAGTTTAAGGAGTCAAGCTGTTGATGCAGTGACGGTGTAGTTGACTGCTAGACATCATCGAGATGATTGGAAGTGAGATGGAGTCTCTTACCTAGGGAGGACTTAGGTAGAAGGGTCATTGGGTAGTGATTGAATTAGGTAGATTGTCAACTGGTGTGTTGAGTCTGTAATTTGATACTACTAATAGTGGACTTCCTTCCTGGCTTGGTATGCCCCCAGATGTAGGTTGGTTGAACCGAACTGGGTGAACAATTGATTGTGTTCATTTACTGTTTCTATTATTGCCTTGTTCAGCAGATTGCGATGTTGTGACATTGCACAAGACATCACACATCTGTACCAGAATTTCATTATTTGAGTTTTATTAGCTTTTAATCGTGTTTTATGTGTTTTGCAGTTGATAGCTTCGTCTGTGGAGAAATCAGGTACAAGATCGGAAAAGAGCAAAGGAAGAGAAAAATTCAGCAAAGAAGTGAAGATTTATGCATTTTACTGATATGGCATTCGCCATGAGATGTCTGCCAAGTCAATTAAAAAGACCAGGACCATGGCGTTCGCCATGGCCTGGTGGCGAGCGTCATTGCTGCGCAGTTACAGAAATTCAAAACTGCAACTGTCATGGCCAGTTTTGATGGCCTATTTTCCCTCCACTACTCTTGCATGTTTTGGGAGTTATTTATGGACTTTTGCTCTATAAATAGGACTCCTCACTCTTGTATGATATATCTGATTTTAGACGTGGAAGCTCTGTCAAAATTCCGTTTAGGCAAATACTTTACTTTTAAAGCGATAATTACTCACATCGAGGAATTGTCGCAACTTTCTTGTAATTTACTTTTGTTGTTGTACTCTCGAATTCGAACAAGCCTTCCGGCGTTTTCTTTTGCAATTTCAAGTTCCGTATTTATTTTTACAGGTTATTTACTCTTGCTTATTTTTATTTTGTAATTTATAACTCTTGTCTTGCATGCTATATGTTTTGCCATGAAATTTACCATGATCATGTTTGTAATTAAAACATAAATTTGTTGCTAAATTTGCTTGAGTTCGGCGTGGGAGGACCGTCGTTACCGACAGGACTCTGTAAAAGATATAGGCGCGACTTTATGTGATTGCATGCTAGTTTTAGTTTTAGTTTCTATTCTTCATGTTTTATTATTCCGACACGAAAGTGAGGGATATGCTAAGTTCGGACCGATAGCGCGAGAGTGTGAGGAAAGAACGGATATTAGAAACTAGGCATCGATTCTAAAAACAGCGAGAATGCTTTAGGCATTGTTTAGGATTTCACTAATTTCCAAACTACACTTTTCAATTAAAACGGGCGAGCGAGAGCAAAATCCTGTGGTTGTTAGGTGTGGTTATAGTCGATAGTGCAAGAGTGTGAGACAAAGTCTTTAAGTTAGTACTTCCTAAGGAACAAAGCGTAGTCGTAATTAGCTCCGGTTTTCTACAAGTCCTTTAGGTACGCGGAATCCACATTCCGGAATCGATTTTAGTATTATCTCCTAAAACCTCTAGAATTAGTATTTTTCCTTTTCCTTGCAAATTCCGTAAACTCTTAGCCTTATCTTTACACTGCAACTATATTGCATTAGTTTGATTATCCTTTCCTTGTGGGTTTGACAACCTTATTTAAAACTACGCGAACAACTGTATACTTGCAGTCTTAGCTCGACGGTCACGTTAGTGTCCTCGACGCGCATCAGGGGATACCCACGATAGAGGCCTTGGGGGTAGTGACGTCCATTATCCATGTGAAGATGAAATATCACAATGCAAAAGATAAGGTGGTAACCATATATGTAGAACTTGAAGTCTCATGTTTCCATAAATCCTTGTAGAGAAACCTTGAAACATTTGTCATTCAAGAAAATAGGAAGGTGAATGAGGCCAACTCTTCTGGATAACACACCTCATAGAGAACAACGTGTAAACTTCGACGCACATATAGAGGATGCCACGTCCAAGGATGAGCTTGATCTAGAGAAACATATTCCCATCGAGACTAGGATGAAGATTCAGAGGCCAATCCTAAATGAAGACTTTGTATATGTCCAACTCAAAGACAATCCAACATGTACTTTGAAGATTCGGGAAAATGTAACACCCCAATTTTTGATATTTTTTAATTCGAGATTTAGAGTGATTTTAAAGACTTTAGTGATAGAGGTGTGAAACTGCGGTTTTTAGTAGAGTTTTATGGTATTAAAATGAGTGTAGAGGTGTAAAATTGCGGTTTATTGATAAATTTTATTTAATTAGATTTTTAATTATTTAATTAATAGAGAAAATATGAGAAATTGAGCTTTGGGGAGGAAATTAGAATTTAAATTAAAATTAAGGAAAATGGTGGAATCGATGAGAATTGAGGGGAGTTAAAGAATTATTGAAATTAGTAGGATTTATTCAAATAGAAGGGAGAATTAGAGTTAGGGTTGTTGTTGAGAGAAATAGTTGTCAGCAGAGTCAGATGAAGTTGGGAAAAGAAAAGGTAGTTGGGAAAGGATGGAGGTGCAGATGAAGTTGAGGCTTCAAAAAATTGTCTTATTTTGGGTGCCATGGTTATGCACAAAGTTGTCACAACAAAAACAACACAAATATGCAAGAAAAGTGTTGAGAAAGTGAGTAGAAAAGAGTAGAGAAAGGTAGGTGTATGTATGAAATGGAAAAAATGGCATTTAGGCCTTGTTCCACACCACCGTGCTCGCGTTAAGCTGCATTGCATGTGTGATGCACAACGGTACACCCAACAATCATTTTTCAATGTCTCTCTCTAACGTGTCTTTCAAAGTCTCTATCATGCCCGCATTAAACATCATTGCATGCGCGATATAGCTTCATCACGCACGTGTGAATTCCAGAAGCTTTATCTTATTTTCTCTTTTACTTTTTGCATCTTTTCTTCATTTCCTCAATTATTTTTCTTTTTGGTATCACCATTTCTTCTTTTCTAATATCATGTTACAAAACTAACAAATGATTAGCCAAAAATAAATCAACGATAAAGTAAACTGCAAGAACTTTAAATTATGATAAAAAATAAAATGTGATGGGTTGTCTCCCATTAAGCGCTTCTTTAAGGTCAGTAACTTGACTTTTTTTTATCTAAGGCTCTGCGAGCATCAGAGAAGCATTTTCCTATGTGAATTCAATTCCTGAATAAATCTTTAGCCTTTTGCCTTTCACAGTGAAGATGCGGGAATCACCGAGACATAAACCTTTAGTTTTTAGCTTACTTAAAAAACACTTTAAATGCGGTTTGTACAACATAACCTTTTGTTCTACTTGAAATGTTTTTCTTACTTGATTCTTACCGCCATACCTATTTGATCTTTCTTATGTTCTCTCTATGTTGTAACACTAGGAGACTTCTTTATGATGTTTTAGTGCTTCAAACACGTTGAAAACAACTTTTTCACCGTTAAACCTCAATATTAACTACCTCATTGCTACTTCAATGAGAGCTTTACATGTTGCCAAGAATGGCCTTCCGAGGAGTAGCGGCGCCTCGGAATCCTCAGGCATGTTTAGAATCACAAAGTCAGCTGGAAATATTAAGTCATCGACTCTCACTAGAACATCTTTAAGAATTCCATATGGGTATGTGATCGATCTATCCGTTAATGTTAGCTCCATCTGAGTCAGTTTCGGCTCACCGTAGTTTAACTTCCTCGTCATGGACAGTGGCATCATATTGATGCTAGCCCCTAAATCGCACAGAGCATTGCTAATAGTTAGCGAACCAATATAATAAGGAATAGTGAATCTACCTAGATCATTGAGTTTGGGTGGAAGCTTCCTTTGGATGATTGCAGTGCACTCTTATGCTAAAGTGATGTTTTCATCATTCTTCAACTTACGTTTTCCTGATAAGAGCTCTTTCATAAATTTAGCATAAACATGCATCTATTTAAGGGCTTCACAAAGCAGAATATTGACTTGTATTTTCTTCAACATGTCCATGGACTTTTTGAATTGATTACCTTTCATCTCCTTCTTAGGCTTCTTCTTTAGAATCGGGTAAGGTGGTTTAAGGTAATCAGGTAGTTCTGGAATTGGTTCATTCAAGATTTGTTCTTTGATTCTTCAGAAGGGTGAGTTCTTATTGATGATTTAGTCAAGAATGTATCCTTTAACTTCCTAATTACTAGTATCCTCACTTTTTCATCCCTCATAATCTTTCTCGACTCAATCTTCTACTACTGCCTATTTTCCCACTTTTTTTTCATAACCTTACTCATTTCTTTCTCTTCCTCACATACCTTTGGGTTTGAATTCACCACTATATTCCTCAACTCAGTGTCTTTTCATGTTTCATTTTTTGGGTTATCCATGGTGTTAAAAATAAATGCCCCACTTAAACTAGCTTGTGCCGCCATTTATTTAGACAATTGACCGATTCGGATCTCCAAATTCTTTATCGATGCTTCAATATTCTTGTTCATAATGATTTAATTTTGTGTCATCTCCTGTTGAGTTTTAAACATGTTATCCTTAGATTTGCTTACCTGCTCAAAGCTTGCTTTAGTGGCTTTCATGAAATTTGACAATGTTTCCTCAAGAGGTGATGATCTTCTTTGAGGTGTTTGCACAACTTGTTGAACTCCTTAATTAGCATTCAAAATCTGGTTATTTCTCCATTTAAAATTAGAATGATCCTTCCAATCAAGATTGTAGGTGTTGAAATAAGGATTATTCTTCTGAAAATTTGCATATTGAGCTCCAATACTCTCAACCTCTGGTGTACAATTTCAATTTGCATGTGTTTCCCACAAATATCATAATTACGTGTTTGAATCTGACTCACATTTACTTGGGATAATTTGGATACAACTAATTATTTAGAAAGTGCCCTCATCTGAGCTAATAATGTTGTGTGTGAATCAAATGCATGAATATCCTTTTGTTTCACCGATCATTCACTTGAGCGATACTTATTCTAACACATATTATCTATTAGTGTTTTCAACTACTCATCTGTCTTTTCTCTTAATGTACCTCCTGGTGAGGTATCGAGAAGCATTCTCGTTTGTACTTTAAGTCCACCGATAAAGTGTGCCAGCTTCTCCATGGCACTCATATTATGATTTGAACACTTCCGAAGTATCAACTTGAATCTTTCCCATGTATCGGATAATGACTCGGACTCTTCCTGCTCAAAGTTGGAAATTAAGCCTTTTCTCTCCACTTACTGAGCATTTGAATAACACCTATCTAGAAACTTGTCTTTCAACTCTTTCTAGATCTGAATAGTACCATTTGCGATACATTGCAGCCAATCTTTTGTGCGACCTATTAAAGCAAAACCAAATAAACGTAACTTTACCCGATCATCACTAATATCACCACTTGGCTTGCACATCTAGCATGTCTAGTAGAATTTAGCAAGATACTCCCAAGGATCTCTGATTGCTTTTTCGTCGAACAGGTTCTCTTTTAAACCTAAAAGTACATAATTTTTAATATCAAAAGTTACAGGGTTAGCCAGTTGAAATCCTAAGGATATTTGTCCTGTATCAGTCTTCCTGCAATAGTCCCCCTACGTTTGTCGTGGTGGAAGAACCATCTCTACTTTTTCTTCTTTTAATTCTTTAGTAACTTGCAGTGCATCTGGTTTCACTCTACAAATTATACACAATGTTATTTCAATTTTTGGGTCAATTCGTATCAGCATCGAATTTGCACCTTGCATAAACAAATAAACAATACCTTAGTAGCACCACACCACACATAACACAATAAGAGTAGAAATAGAAATACAAATAAAATTCAAAATTACTAAAATAATAAATAAAAACTAAAATTACTTAACAAAAATAAAAATAAAAATAAAAATGCAAAAATTAAAAATGTCGCATTAAATTTCCTTGTTGAAGTAACAATCCCCAACAACGGCGCCAAAATCTTGATGACAATTTTATCAAGTGTACTAGTCTTGTCGAAGTAATAAAATAAATTTGTCTCCACAGAGATTGGGAATTTTAACAAGGAAACGATAGTGCGATTTAAAGTAAATAATAGGGGGTTTAAAGTAGATTTGGTATGAAATAAGAATGAGAAACTATACAGAATAAAATTCAGTGATTAAAGGTGATTAGATATTTCTTTCAATTCTCTGATAACTCAGAAAAGTATTGCGTTTCCGACTCGATTCACATGCTTTTTTAGTCTTTTTTCTTTCCTTTTTTATAGTTTTATATTTGTACTTGGTATCTGTTTCAGGTGTTTTGGTTGCATGAGTACTCGTGCGAAGAAATGGTGCAGAACGGCAAAAACGGAAGCAAAAATCCAAGTCTGTACTGATATGGCACCCTCCTTGCCAGCATGACGTCTGTAATGACGTGGCAAGCCCAGAGCGTCAGTGCAAGAAGACAAAACCTGAAGAATTTGAGCGCCAGCTAGATGATGGGTATGTCGTCACCTAGATGACACTCGTCATCCCTCCACGATCTGTGGTAACTAAGGCGTCAGAGCGATGACGCTCGTCATGGTTCCGCAGTTCAGAAATTTAAGGCACGTTTTCAGACTTGGCCAACAATTTTTCACCTCTCTCTCCACTACATCTTGTACGAATTTTATCTCAATAAATAGGTATTTAGAATTCAGTTTTTCGATCTAAGTTTTTTAGAATTTATTTTAGGTTGAAAATCCAGTTTTGTAAAAGTGCTTATTTTTTCATGCTGAGGTAATATAATTTACCAAACGAAGGTAATATAATTTACCAAAAAAGTAGCTATAGCTAAGGTATATTGTGGGAATAAGTTATATTGTAAAATAGTTGATAATTGACATTTTGAAATAGAAGATTGTTATGTAATTTATTGTTGTGTTTTTCTAATTAAAGTTATGTTTGGTAAAACTATCTATAACTAATAGTTGATAACTGATGATTGATAGTTGATAGTTGGTAGTCGGTAACTGATAATTAATAGTTAATGAAGAGTAGTTAATAAGTTAATTTGAGTTATTGGTAAATTTATTTACACACTAGCTGATAAATACAAAATGATATTAAAGGATATTTTAAAAATAATGTATTAATAAAAACATGCAAAACATTTTTAATATATGAAAAATTGAAGATATCATCAAAATATATATAATTTATTTATAAATTTTATAATAAAATTTAACGAGATACATGGAATAATAACATTGTAGTTTTAAATTCAGTTATATTAATTTAAAATAATAATAATATTATACTACCTTAATATATATATATATATATATATATATATATATATATATATATATATATATATAGGTTTAATAATTTTTTATGTCTCGTATCTTAACCTCGAGGTTTATTATGGTCCGTTAAATTTTAAAAGGTCCATATTGCTCTCTTAACTCTTCAAAACGTTCTAAATTAGTCATTTTTGTCTAATTAGCGACGAATTTAGCGACTGATTTTTGAATTTTTTTGTTGTTAATAGGACAAAAAGAACTAATATGGAACGTTTTGAAGAGTTAAGTAACTAATATAGACCAATTTAAAGTAAAGGGATCAAAATGAATTCCAAGATAAAGATATATGATCAAAAAGGATATTTTACCATATATATATATATATATATATATATATATATATATATATATATATATATATATATATATATATAAAATGAGATAGTAGATTAAAAGATAAGAATAAATTTTTGTTAAAATAACAAGGGCATAAATGGGAAAAAAAAAGTGACAAGTTAAAAGATACTATCTCAAAAATTATTTTAAATAGCTTTTGAAAAAAAAAACAAAAGTTAATTAGAAAAACTACAATTTAAAAGTTAAATATCAATTACCAAAGATAATTTTTTTAATTTGGACTGAAAAACTAAAATCTAAAAGGTAAAAGCTATTTTTTTAATCACCACTCTAAAGTGCATCGAACAAGAATCATATAAATTGTGCTAAAAACAAAATGGTAAAATTACAAAAAGACTTACAACATCTAGATTAATATGATAAAAATTGAATATGTAATATTGAAAATGTCAAAATCATGGATTAAATATGTATTGAATGAATCAAAGATGATTTAATAATCTGAATCAAATGAACAATGTAGCAAAACACAGTAAAAGACAACTCAAAACGATGATGAAAACAAAGCAACAAAATCACAAATAAAAATTTCAAAAGGACGTGAAAATTACTTATTTAAATAAAAAAAAAAGTAATCAAGATCAAAATTGACGATTCTATACTATAATTGAAATATATATATATGTGTTTGAAATTCCTTTAAAATATATTTATTTATTTATTTATTTTAAATATACGAAATTTGTTTAAAATATACTTTAAATTAGGGGTGTTCATTGGTTCGGGAAAATCCGAACCAAACCGGAATTCAAACCAAACCATTCTGTTTGGTTCGGATATTTTTTTAGTTTGGGCAAAAACCGAACCAAACCAATGAAACTCAATGTTAATTGGTTTGGGCAACGGATTTCTAAAATTCTACCCGCGAGTCCGTCTACCCGAACCAATCATAATTAATTAGTATAATATATATCATCATTACCATGGAAAGTAGAATGAGATATTCAACTTCAAGAAGAAAAAAATGAAATGTCATTTGTGATATGCACAACCAATATGGAGAAACAATAAAATTAAGAATTTTATATTATTTTGGAAAATTAGTTGATATAAGTTAATATTTTTAAAAATATTTTTGCACATTTGTTTCTAATGTACCCAATCAATCCAACCCAAACCAACCCGTTGTTTATTGGTTTAGTTCGGTTTGGGTTTTATCACAAAATTGTGTAAATCCAATCCAAACCAATCCATATATTTTTTATCCGTTTGAGTATCGGATTCTCCAAAATCAAACCAAACCGATCCGCGAACACCCCTACTTTAAATTGGTCTAAAATCAGTTTAAAATATAAATCTGCTTGTAATCCATTTGAAATATACTTTAAATTTGTCTGAATATTGTTTGAAATATTTGTTTAATATGTTTGAAATTCACTGGAAATTAATTAAAATTTAGACCAAATATATTTGTAAAAAAGTTGTTCGAATGAAGTTGGAACAAAATTTGGGACAAACATTATTTAAAAATTCATAAGAATTTGAACCAATAAAAATGTCAAAAATAAGTATAATTTACCAACATAGATGGTCTGGCTAATCACATATGAATATTTTGATATACGCAAAAATAAATTATAATTGTAAACCATTTGACATTTTAAAATAAAACACAGTTACATAATTCATTATAATGTAATTTACATTAATATTGATAAAGGATATAAAATATTTTTAGGTAAAACTTCAACCGTTTTGGAAGATATAACAGTTTTTTAAAAAATATTCGGGTGATTTTTAATTCTATTTGGTTTTCAATGAATTGAGTTATTTAAATAGAGTGAAATACGAATATTTTCTAAAATAAAGCGGAACAATTACATACACTATTTGAAAAGGTAGACTTTTAATAGTTTTGATGGTTAAAATTGAAATATGTTACATTCGATTATGATTATCTCTTCTTGAGGTTAAATCTTTTAATTTGCTTATCACCTATTATGTAGACTAAAAATTTTTGGTTGAAAATTTAATTTATTGTTATCGTTTTCGATATATCTTGTGGTGGATTGACTTGATATTTTAAATAAATTTACATGTTATCAATATTATTTAAATAAATTTAAATATAATATTTCACAATATTTTAAAATTAATTTAAATCTTCTTTTCATTTGATGGTAATCTTCAATTTAAATATATTCTCCTCTCTTTGACCAAAAAAGAAAAGAAAAAGAAATAAAGACTTGAAATTTTGAACAAAAAAGAAAAAGAAATAAATATAGAAAATTTTGGTCAAAATGTTAATACTATAATTATGACTCTGAATTGATTATATATATATATATATATATATATAGGAAACGTATCATATGAGAATACTATTTTTATGTGAGAACATGAGAATAAATCTGAATTATTAGATTTTAAAACAAATGGTAGAGATTATGTGTCAGTTTTTTTTTCTCTCCTCCATCATTTATTTTAATAATGGAGGAGAGAGAAAAACAAAAATATCATAAACAACTAAGAAAATTAACAGCAAATAATGAAATTTTAATATATGATAAAAAAAACTTTTTAAGAACAAGACAGTTGTTAATAAAAGTAATAAAATGAAGAAAAAGAAAGATAAATATAATTTAATTTAGTTATTTCATTTAATATATTTCTAGAAGTATAATTTTGTTCAACTATTTAAGTTTATATATATATATATATATATATATATATATATATATATATATATATATATATATATATCACGTCATAGTAAAAATAAGTGTAACCTACCTAAAGCATAAACTCAAAATTTGAAAGAGAAAAAAAATGCCTTCTAAGTTTCCTTCTATCTCTTTTTCTCATTCATTTTTGAAACAAAAAACATTTTTTGTTTTTGTTGTTCTTATCTCTCTACCAGTTTTCATGTTTGTCTTTTCATTTAAGTATCAAAGAGTCGATGTTCACGAGAGAACAAAACCATCTTGGTTCAAGTTTATAGAACAAGATTTTCATAGCAAAACTAAGATCAAGATAGGTCTAGTTAACGTCAATCAAAAGTCCATGTATGAAAAACTTGATGCGGTTAGATCACGAGTTGATATTGTTCCTATCCCTTTCGATCGAGTTGATGAGAATTTGAAATGGAATGACTTTTTTCCAGAATGGATTGATGAGGAAGGCGAAGTGAATAAGCCTAAATGTCCAAACATGCCTATGCCAACTTTGCAGAATTACAGAGATCTTGATGTTGTGGTGGCTAGGGTTCCATGTGAAGATGGATCAATGGAGGAAAAAGGGATTAGAGATGTATTTAGATTACAAGTAAATTTAGTGGTGGCTAATTTGGCGGTGGAAGCTAGGTGGCTAAAAAAGTTGGAGAGTGATCATAAGAATATTTATGTTGTGTTTGTTGGATCTTGTAGTCCTATGATTGAGATTTTCAGATGTGATGATTTATTGATGCATCAAAGTGATTATTGGGTTTACAAGCCTGATTTGAAAAGACTTAAGCAGAAAACTCTTATGCCAGTTGGGTCATGTCAAATTTCCCTGGGTTTTGCAGAACCAGGTACATTTTATTTTGCTTTTGAATATTGTATATATTTGTAGAAATTTGTTTTATCTGTTTTTCCAACATGTGTTTTTTTTTTCAATTAAGAGGAATCAATTTCTTTTAATTTAGTAGTCTATAATTGATAGCACCATAAAGTTAGTTATGGAGATTTGTTTTTCACTAGTTTTGTTTTGCATGTTTAAAAGGGTTAAAAATGATAATTAAAAATTCAAGATAAATAAGGAAATTATAATTTTCCTAATAATAATTTCTAAATTAACACATATTCTTTTTTTTGCATAGTCAATCTCTTCATTAGTCGATACATTGAATTTTGAAGAATCTATTTTATATATATATATATATATATATATATATATATATATAGATAAATGATAAAATGAAATATATTTTTTGACTAAATTTATTTAACTTTTAACCACCTTTTTGTGTTTTACTTATACTTTATAAGGTATCCTCCAAATTCAACTAATATAAACACAATTACTTATTTTACCACTTATTAAGGATAGCAATTTTTTTAGTTATAAGTTGAGTACTCTCTGCGTGCAGCGGTAGAAATTAATCCATCAAGATAAGGAAAACTACAATAGGTGGCGATTGATTTTTTTCAAAAAATTTTAACACATCTGCATGTCTAGGAATAGGTTTGAACCCTATTATATATGACATTTTAATATGACTAGTTATTTTATTTTCATGTAAAAAAATTTATTTAACAAACTATCCATATCAATGATTATCTTTTCATAATATTGAGACATTAATGTAAGAATAATTTCGATAAAATATTAAACATATGGATAAATTAGTTTACTTTTGTCCATAAAAGATTATTCAATTGATAAATGTCAATTTTGTACGATGATTATGTTTTCTCAATATCTAGACGTTAAAGTGGTTATTACCTCTCTACTTATCGATTAAAAGAAACATAAAAAATTAGTTAACTTTTTCTTTTATTTCACGCAACAAATACATGATTTTTTTTTTGCATTGTATAGTTGAAATTAAGGAAGAAATGTTGTAATCATTAATGCAGGTAAAGAGACATGGAGGAGTTATTTGCCAAAATCACAGGGGCACAATAAGAGTATTGTGCTAGTTCCGAAGTTAGCTTATGTAACTGTTCTTCACTCTTCAGAAGAGTATGTTTGTGGTGCAATAGCTCTTGCACAAAGCTTAATTTTATCTGGTAAAAGTATTTCTGAACCCATAGATCTTGTCCTTCTAGCTGATGATTCAATTGGTCCTGAATCCACTAAAGGTTTAAGAGCAGCGGGTTGGAAAATTACACGCATTCAACGTATTAGAAGTCCATTTGCCGATGAAAATGCATATAATCGTTGGAACTATAGTAAGCTACGTATATGGCAACTCACCATGTATGACAAAATAATTTTCATAGATTCTGATTTCTTAGTATTGAAGAACATTGATGGTTTCTTTGCTTATCCTCAATTATCAGCTTCACCAAATGAAAATGTAATATTCAACTCAGGTTTGACCGTAGTTGAGCCATCTCAATGCATGTTTGAGTATATGATGAATAAAACTTCTAAGGTGAAACCATATAATGGGGGCGACCAAGGTTTCGTGAATGAAGTATTCACATGGTGGCATAGATTACCATCAAAATTAAACTACATGAAGTTATTTAAGGAAACAAGTGATAGTAAGCATGAGATACAACATGATGTTTACACTATACATTATTTGGGCTTGAAACCATGGATGTGTTATAGAGATTATGACTGTAATTGGAATTTGCAAGATCATCATATATATGCTAGTGACTCAGCTAATGAGGTTTGGTGGAAAGTTTATGATACTATGCCAAAACATATGCAATCACATTGTGCAATTACTAGGAAGTCACATGTAAGATTTGTTTGGAATAGAAAAATAGCAAAAAATGCTAGTTTACCTGATGGACATTGGAAAATCAAAGTTAAGGATGCTAGAAAGACGAAATATTTAGATTAGAATAAAATGATGTATAAGTATGAATAGTTTATACATATTGATGTTAACTTACGATGATTAAATTAATTGATTTATAAATTACCATGTAGTTTACTAAACATAAAATAAACAAATATAAGGTGTTATTGCTTATTAGGCATTGCCATTATTGAAGGTTTTATAGGGTTGTATAACCCACTATATTTTATGCGAATGAAAAATATTTGAGAATGGATAAATTTATGAATTTTAAGTTTATGTTGTTTTTTTTAATAAGTAGTATTCATCATGATTACAAATATCGCGCCACTCTAGTTTAAGAGAGTGTAACTCTTCTTAACAGAAGTTCAAAGTAACTCTGCTTGTGACTATGGAGCAACATTTTACTCTTCTATGCGTGAGAAGGAACATTTCCTCACAATCCACCATTTTTCTAACTTTTTCCCTAAACCTTCTTACTTAATTTTCTAAAAAAAAATTTGTTTTACTCTGAAAAATGATAAAACTAAAAAGAAAATATAAAATTAAAATGAAAAAACCTGGTTTGATGGGTTGCCTTCATCCAACACTTGTTTAATGTCATTAGCTTGACGTGTTACCTTCCAAGATAGGGAGAGTACTTCCTATTAGTTACGTCTTCAACGCTCTCATCAGTTCCTACAACAATTCCTAGTTCTGCCTTTTTCTTAGGTGCAACTAGGTAATGTAACTTAAGTTAATATGGTGGAATTTGATTCCACTCCATTATATGTTTCTTTATTCTTAGAAACCATGCCCTTTAAACTCTAATCACATTCCCCTCTTGAGTTAGTTCTAGTCGGATGATTCCTTCTTCCTTTTATTCCTCCAGTGGATAAAGATATTCAATATGTTTTTCTTCTCATTTTCTTTGGTTGGAAGTGGCAGTTCTTTTTTAGCTTTTACTTTCTTCCACACATAAATGCTTGATATCTTCTCCACATGTTTTCAATCAATCATATATGTAAAGTATCATCATTTTCTTCTATAACTTTATTTTTAGCTCACCTCTTTTCAAATCAATATTGGCTCTTGAAGTTTTTAGAAAAGGCCAACCTAAAATTATAGGGACCTCTACTTCGAAATAAGATATAATCTAATGCATTTATTAACTATGTAAAGGCTTAATTCTTGTAACATAAGAAGGAATTAGATTTATATATTTTCTATCTTAGGTAAGGAATCATAATCTTAAGGTTCATTTTATTATAATTATAAAACTATTAAGAATTACTACATCGACTAAATTATCTCTTTTACCTAATCAAAAAGATAAAAAGAATTAGTAATCACAACTAGTTCTTGTGAAATGATATTTTACTACTCTAATATGAATCGTGCACTTGCGACATATCTATTTTTTTGACGCCATTGTTGGGGACTCTGTTATGCTATTGATTTTTCTTTTCCATCGATTAGACTAAAGAATTTCTATTACTTAATTTTTAGAAAATATTCTCGTTCTTAGTTGAATGAAAAAAGTTGAAGTCTGGGAACATTGTTGAACCATCGCTAAAATAGAAAGATATTTTCATAGGAGACGAAAGGAATGAGCGATGACTGAAAATCAAAATTTAAAAGACTAAGTTTGTCCTAATAATACAGAACCGCATTCTAATATTGCACATATTACTATGGATGCAAATAACTTTAAACTAAAACCTTATTTGTTGTCTAAGGTACATCAAAACCAATTTTCAAGTTCACCAATAGGTGATTTGAACCTCCATTTATCCATTTTTCTATAATATTTTGACACTTTGAAATTGAACGGAATAACTAGTGATTCCATTAGACTTATACTTTTCCCTTTTTTCACTAAGGGATATAGCTAGAGCTTGACTACATTCTCGACCCCTCTAATTCCATCACTATGTTTTTCTTGCTCAATGTTTTTTTGCTATTAAAACAACCAAGCTAAGAAATCAAATCACAAGTTTTACCCAAAAGGTCAGAGAATCACTTCATGAAGCAAGTGAGTGAATAAAGAAGATTTTAAGGTTGTGCCCTCATAATGGGATTGAAAAAAAGGCTAATCGTTCATACCTTTTATAATAGGCTTTGTATATAATGAGGATGATAGTAGATGTAATTGTAGGAGGAGCTCTGATGAACAAAAACATATAGGAAGCTTATGCTCTCTTTGAAGATATGGAGCATAACAACTAAAAATGGAGAAGTAACCTAAACTCCAATGAACATTCAACCCCTCCAAAGAGGCAGATAAGAAGTTGATGCTTTAGATCATATTGTTGCTGAGGTTGATGTGTCATTTAAAAAATATGATAAATTGAATGTTAATGTTTTCACCCTTAATGTTCCACATTGTAAAATTTGTGTGGATACTAGTCATACTTGTGTTGAGAGTAAAATGCTATCAAATGGAGATTATACGTTACAAGATTTTAATTACATTAACAACTCTTAAAGAGAGAATCCATATTCTAATATGTATAACCTAAGGTGGACCGACCAACCAAATATTTCTTACAAGAACACATATCTCCAATAGGCAGCTTAACCCCAAATGTTTTCAACGACAAAAGGGTGCTAACGCTCCCAGAAAGTCCAATCTTGAAATCATGATTGAAAATTTTGTGATCGCCCAACCTAAACAAAACAACAACAACAATAAAAACCAAGTCTTATCCCACTATATGGGGTCGGTTACATGGATCAACTTTCGACATAATGTTTTATCTAGGACCACGTGTTATTACATTTGATTGGCATTTTTTTAGAAAAAACATTAAGCAAGATGTTATGACATAATGCGAGACATTTTGTCTCAGTCCATTTACTTGATGCATGCTCCTTATCTTATTGAATATTGCTCCAATAATTTTTGTTTCCTTTTTGGTTGAATCGGAAATTTGATTTATAACACATTTTTTTTGTTGATTTTTTTTATTCTGAATCCATTGATAAAGATATTGGAATTCTTGTTTATGGTGAATTAAGATTTAATTAGATTTATTTTCCTCAAGATTTAGAATTGGTTTTATATGAGATTGATTCATCTTACCCTTTTTGGAAACCACTCATTTTCATGTCAAAACCCTACTGGGCTTTTATGTTGGATGTTGTTGTTATTTAAGGAGAGGTTCTGCCTCGTGTCAAGACTCAGACCTTGTAGAATTAAGCTTGTTATTTTATAGTTTTCACTGAGTCTTTTGTTTTGGGTTTGTAATACTATATTTTGGGTTATCTTTCATAAGTTATAAGGATATAATATTTCATTGTAACCATGATTTATCATTCCTTATATTTATGTAATTTTGCAAACACTTGGGAGAGTGTTCGAGTGAATGTGGAGGGGTCTCAGATTCATGGGGAGCATGGATCAAAATTCATGGGTATTATTAGGAAAAGGGCACTGAACTAGGAGTGTTCACATAAAATCGTCATGTATTATTGACTACTTATTAGTGAATTTCCTTTCATTGGGATGATTCCCTCTAGACGTAGTTGACCATGCACCGAACTATTTTAAAAATTACTTATGTCATTTATTTTTATTATTAGTTTTTGCTGTTACTTCATTGCATTGTCATACACATTGTTCTAACATTATGTGTGACATCTTGTTACTGAACACTTATATACAAATATTTAAACTCGAGGTCTTTCTTAATAACTCCGCTCATAGTTTTTCTAGGTCTTCGTTTACCTCTAGTTGTTTGACTTCTCTACATCAGATATACTCTCCTTACCACATAATTTAGAGGTTTCTCTTTACATGCCTAAACCATTTAAGTCTATTTTCCACCATCTTTTCTACTATAGGTGCTACTCTAAAACTATCTCTAATATTTCATTTCTAATCTTATCATGTCTAGTCTTACCAGACATCCAACACAACGTCCTCATCTTTTCTACACTTACTTTATTTGTGTGTTGATTCTTAACTGCCCAATATTATGTCCCTTACAACATCATATGTCTTGTTGCAGTTCGTTAAAAGTTTCCCTTCCCATTGAGTGGTACCTTTGTGTCACATAAAACCCATGAAGCCATCCTCTATTTCAACCACCTAGCTCGAATTTGATGATTTACATCCCCTTCTATTTCTCTGTCAATTTTTTGAAATTACATTCCATATGACCTGTCTTATTTTTGCTTAGGAAAAATCCATGCATTTCTAAATCTCATCTCCAAATCTCCAACCTCTTATTTAAATCCTCCGCCGAGTCTCCAAGTAGGACTATATATTCTGCAAAAATTATGCATCTTAGTGCTAGCTCTTGGCTGTGTATTGCGAGTACATCCAAAACTAAGGTAAAAAGGTAGGAACTTAGTGTTGAACCTTGACACAAACCTATTGTAATAGGGAAATCATTTTTCTATGCACCCTGTGTCTGCAAACCAATTGATACCATTTCATACTTATCTTAGATAACTTGAATATATGCAATCCTAACCCTTTTTTTCTCAAGGAACTTCCATAAAATCTCTCTAGGCAATTAATCATACACGTTCTCCAAGTCAATAAAAATTAAGTGTAAGTCTTATTGGTCCATCTGATATTGCTCAATCACACGTTGCAGTAGAAAGACCGCTTCCATGGTTGACCTCCCAAACATAAAACCAAATTGATTCTTAGAGACTTGGGTCTCTTTTCTTAGTCTCCATTCAATCACTTTTTCCCATAACTGTATGGTATGACTCATAATCTTAACCCCTATAATGTTCACAACTTTGTATATCCCTTTTTTATCCATGGTATAACTTCATGGTGTTTCCTCATTTGAAGGATATCATTGATGTCATAAACTCTTGTTGCAGTTTTGACATGACTTGTCAAGAAGTCAAAAGGGACGAACCTATAAAGAAGGAAGGAGAGAAATAGGAGTTCCATGAAAAATTGGACCTAAAATATGAACCTTCACACAGAAGGAAGAAGAAAAAAGGAAAAACATGTATGGTATGAATATATAGACTTTGTTGGGTCCCAAAGTTGGCTAGGGGAAATGTTAGAGACTCAAGCTTGAAGGAAGCACCCTCCCGAGCATGAGGGTCAGAAGGTCAAGCTAATGACCTTAAATAAGCGTTGCGTGGGAGGATACCCACATAATTGTGTGTTTAACTTTTTTGTTTCTATGTTTAATTTTTTTTCAAAAACAAAAAGAAGGTTACACAAAGAACACCATTTCCTACCAGGGGGGGGGGGGGGCTCCTTAAATCTCTCTTGTTTCTTATTTTGTTTTGTATGACAATTTTTTTTTATGTTTATTGTAGTTTAAAATTTTTCCCAAATTAGGAACATTTGAAAAAGAAAAAAAAAATAAAAAAAGGGCTTTTTGATAATGAGTCAACCGAGAAACTATATATAATTAAAGAAATGAAAGGTTGAGTTTAGGGACCTCATGAACACTTCATGAAATTGGCATTGTTTGAACACCTTTAGTCTCTCGAGTAGGATACAGATTCCACTCGTTTTGTACAATAGTCTCTGAATTTGTGAGAAGTACTTTCTAAGTAGTTTCTTCTTGACTGTATGGCATACTATTGATTCATATATCATATTTGATCGATTGAGAAAGATGGAAATGAAAGGTAAATGCACCTACTAAGTTGGGTAACCCTCACCCGGTTATTCAACCCAACAGTGGTTGATCCCGAATGTCAAAAAGGAAAAAAAAACACAAAATTTTCTATGTGAAATCATCCGTGAATAAAAAGCAACTAGTTTGCTTATGTGTGTAAATAATAAAATAAAAATCCTCAACCGATCTTATGTGTGTGTGATTATTATAATTATATCATTGATTTAATTAAATGTCCAAAACAAAAGGAAAGGAAAAACGGATAGAAAGACTTCAAATCTAAAAACACTGTGTCTACCTCTAGACCCTTAGAACTACTTCACGTTGATTTATTTGGTCCTGTTAGCACTGCATCAATCAATGGGAAGAAATATGGTCTAGTCATTATTAATGACTATAGAAGACGGACTTTGGTTAAATTCTTGAGAACCAAGGATGAATCATATGATGTGTTCAGCATCTTCTGCATACAAGCATAAACTGAAAAAGAATCCAAAATTTTAAAGGTAAGAAGTGATCATGGTGGTGAATTTGAAAATAAGCCATTTGAACTATTTTGTGAAAACATGGAATTCTCCATGAGTTCTCTTCTCCTAGAACTCTGTAAAATGGATTTGTAGAAATAAAGAATAAATCTTTACAAGAAATGGTCAAAACCATGATCCATGAGAACATTTTACCTAATTACTTATGGGCGGAAGCTGTAAACACATCATGTTATGTTTATAATAGAATCTATATTAGACATATTCTGAATAAGACATCATACGAGTTGTCCAAGGGAAGTAAGCCAAACATCTCTTATTTCCATCAGTTTGGATGTACCTGTTATATCCAAAACAACAAAGCCTATATGAAAAAATTTAATGCTAAAGCTCAGAAGGGTATCTTTTGGGGATACTCTAAATGTTTAAAGCATATAGAGTGTATAACTTTGAAACCAATATGGTTTAAGAATAAATATACATTAACTTTAATGACAAAGAACCTGAAAGTAAAATGTCAGAGCTAGTTTAAAAATTTTCAGAAATTTGTGTATCCAAAGACTCATTAGGAACTAGAGGTTAAGAATCTGGAAGTTCATAAGCAATCAATCCATCTGAAGCAGAGTGCTTAGAACTTATCAAAATTCTAGAAGCTAATGATCCAGAAGTTGATCCTATCTCAGAAGCTCATCCTGACAATGAAGAATCTGAGGTAGTGCAAGATGACTCTTCAAATGCATCACAATCCAAGAAGACCTTTGAGTACAAGTCTTCTAATAAAGAAAAGTTAATTCTTGGAAATAAATATAGCCCTAGAAAGACAAGATCTGCCTTTAGATAAGAGCATTCAATGCTAGAACTACTCTCCATGACTGAACCTACTTCTATTGCTGAAGAACTTTCTGATGATGGCTAGATTTTGGCTATGCAAGAAGAGTTAAATCAGTTTCAAAGGAATGATGTTTGGAATCTGGTACCCAAACCTTCACAGAATAACATTATTGGAACAAAATGGATATTCAAAAATAAGTTCAACGAGCAAGGTGAAGTGGTAAGAAATAAGGCTAGACTTGTAGCTCAAGGCTACGGTCAGCAAGAAGGTGTGGATTTCTCTAAAATCTTTGCACCAATTGCAAGGTTAGAGGCAATCAAATTACTTATCTCTTATGTTATAAATCATGATATCATCTTATACCAAATGGATGTTAAAATTGAATTCTTAAATGGTTTCATTTTTGAAGTGTATGTCTAACAAACACCTGGGTTTGAGGGCTCAACCCACCCAGACTATGTTTACAAATTAAAGAAATCACTTTATGGACTCAAACAAGCTCCTAGAGCTTGGGTTGAAAGAGTGAGTAATTTTCTGTTAGAAAATGAATTTCATAAAGGGAAATTAGACATTTCACTATTTAGAAAGACTCTTGAAAATGATATCTTAATTGTCCAAGTGTATGTCTAACAAACACCTGGGTTTGAGGGCTCAACCCACCCAGACTATGTTTACAAATTAAAGAAATCACTTTATGGATTCAAACAAGCTTCTAGAGCTTGGTTTGAAAGAGTGAGTAATTTTCTGTTAGAAAATGAATTTCATAAAGGGAAATTAGATATTTCACTATTTAGAAAGACTCTTGAAAATGATATCTTAATTGTCCAAGTGTATGTTGATGATAACATATTTGGTTTAACTAACGCTTCTCTTTGCCAAGAATCTTCTAAAACAATGCAGGCTGAATTCGAAATGAGTATGATGGGAGATTTGAAGTTCTTCCTTTGAATTTAAATCAATCAATGCAAAAAGGGAGACTACGTTCATCAGACTAAATATACAAAAGAGCTTCTGAAGAAGTTCAAGCTTGATGATTGCAAAATCATGAGCACTCATGTGCATCTAACCTGCAACATGAGCAAAGAGGAAAGCAACACCAAGGTCTGTCAGAAGCTGTACAGAGGTATGATTGGTTCTTTTCTTTATATAACAACTTCTAGAACAAATATTTTATTTAGTGTTTATTTGTGTGCAAGATTTTATTCAAATCCTAGAGAGACTCATTTAACAGGTGTTAAAAGGATCTTTAAATACGTGAAAGGAACAACAAATCTGGGACTACTTTATTAAAAATCCCTAGAATATAAGCTAGTTGGATTCTATGATGCTGACTGTGCTGGGATAGAATTGAAAGAAAATCCACTAGTGGAAGTTATCAATTCATAGGTGAAAACCTAATATCTTGGGCTAGTAAAATAAATCATTCTATGGACTCAATGTCGCACCCTAATTTTTGACCCTAAGATCCCTCTTCTTTTTGCATAGCATCTTTAGGTTATGCGGTCTTTGTGTGCGTGTTTTTTTTTCTGTGACTAACAAGCTTGTGCAGGTGCTCTAATTTCAAGTGCAAATGATACTCATTTTCTCGGTCAAGTTTTTCAAGACATGACCATCGATTCTGATTCAAAAGATCCCAAAGTTTCTTACTGGTCATTCTCTTCAAGATTTCTCAGAAGCTTCAGTGTATGCTCCCGTAGAGGATTGGGGTTTTCTTTCCGTTGAGCATGGTTAGGATTTTGTGGTGAGTTGCATGACAAATGGTATCCTCATTTCCAAATGATTTCTCAGGGGCGTAGTTCAGGCTTATTCGTGAAGGTTGGATCATAGTTCATGTGTCTTTTGGATCCTAAGAAAAAGTTTGGATTTCCTTGTTGATATTGTGAAGTGGTGGGTTTGGATAAGTAAGTTTCAGGTGTCAAACAATTTTTGAGTTGTGAATTACAAGGTGATCAATAACAAAGTTACAAGCCACAACATGCAAAAAGAGGATCCATTGTTCATATAAAGTTTTCGTGCGAGTGGCAATAATTCAAAGAGTTATGGTTCAAATTCATCATTCATGAATTCAAGCTCCTAAATCCAAACGGGCAAGGATGTTTGTGGTTCAAGGAATCAAGTTACAAGTTCAAGGAGGTTTCATATGATCTTCAAAGTGCACTAATTATTTTAAGACCCATCCTCGAATCTAAGCCCTCCGAGCTTCATTTCCAGGTGTACAAAATGGTTCCGAGATTCACAAAAAAAATCCACATTGATTTCGAAAACCATGATTTTAAGTACAAAATTCAAGTTGTGATTACAAGTTCAAGTATGCGTCAATTTCCAAAATTCGAGATCTAGTCGTGATTGGGTTCGTTTTATTAAAAGTTTCTTTCACACAAAACTCAAATTTAAGTCATCATAAAAGACCCACGTTCTTTACCAAAGTTCACATTGGTTGTTATTTACAAGAAGTTCAAATTAATAATTCACATTTTAGGTCAAGCTCAAGTTGCAAATCCAAAGTTTGTTTCTTCATGGATCAATCGTTTTCGTAAGGTTAAAATTTCAAAGAAAATAAATTGTCAACATTGAGAACAAATAACATTCAGCTTTTTGAAGTGTCTTTTTATGATATCATAGCCTAGATTTCTCTTCATCAATGGTTAAAAGTGAGGGTATCCAAACTTCAAACTCAAATTCAATTAACCAATTTTTTTCTTACAATTATGTACAATACAAGCACAAGATAATGGATGACAATTTGACAATGCATTGATCTCGAAGGATCACCCACCGCTAACAGACCATGCTAACGAGTCTAACAATTTGGATTTTGATAGAAAAGTGTGATCTGGCGGTGGAAGCTAGGATTAACATTGATGTTCCAGCAACAAATTTATTTTGAATTGGACGACATGGCTTCGAATGTCAAAACGGATATTACCATTGGAGATGGAAGATGCTTGTCTCCAGAGGTAGGTTCGTTTGTTGCACAAGGGAGTCGGTGGCTCCAAGATCTCTTCTGGCATGGTGATACATTTTTTTGAATAGGGACATCGCAGATAAGAAACGGTGGCAGTGATAAAAAGTCTTCTCGTGGATCCAAGGAATGACAACACAGCCTGAAACAAAATCTCAAATCAATCCTTATCCATGAACCACCACACAATAAAAAATCATAACAATATTTCTTCTTTCCAAAACCATAATCAAACATGATCCAATCAAAATGGAATTTCATTAATCCAAACATTTCCAAAACACAATCAAACACAGTGAATTGAAAAAGGAAAGAATCAATAGCCATCAAAATGGAAGCGGCAAATCGTACAAATTCAACAAGTTGTCATCTGGCACAATCACACAAAATATCTGAATTGAAGTACGGAAGAGGGAAGAATCACAGATTGCAATCCGAAAAGGGAAACACATTCAATACCATCATCAGTTTTCAATCACCGAATAAAGATAAATCACCAGCCATCATATTCCTTCCAAAATCAAATCAACAGAATAATTTCGTATTCAATTTCAATCCTGAGCATTGATTACATCAAGTCTATAAAGAGGGTAGCGTATACACGGTTTAAAGACAACAGAAGCAAAGGGAGATTCACAGAGAAAAAAAAAACATCAACCTCACCAGGATCAGAAGCGAACCATTCAACCAGAAATCCCAACTCATCAAAATCCTGACACAAATTCATGGTCGCACCAAACATTCACACAAATCGATAATCAACGACCAAACATTCATACCCGAATCAAACACCAGAAAATAACCGTAACATAAACTAGTCAATATTCATTAACCCAAATCCAAACTAGAAAATTTTAGTCAAACCAAAACCAAAAAACCTTACACAAATTCCTCAAATCCTACATACCAGAATTCAAACCAATACAACCAAATTCAAACCAATTACCAACAAGTTCAAGTCCGTTGCATTGCACCAGAAAAGTTCAAAGTTTGACTTATCTTCAAACGAGACTAAAGCATTGACCGCGTCTCCGTTGATTCTGTCCTAAAACTCTGTAGCCGACCCTATCAATCGAAAAGACACGCTAATTGAAGGAGAAGATAAAGCATATCGGAGGACTTCACGACACAGACACGGAGCAAGAAATAACATCAGCAGGAGAATCGTGTAAGAAGATCGTACCTGATTCGAGTGACTCCATCATGGGCGACCTTGATTTTACGCTTTTCATTTTCCTCTGATCATCATCTTGTACTTGTAATCAAATTAATGAGAATGATTGGGGCTGGGGTTCGTATTGGGGATTAGGGTAGTTTTTAGGTTTTTTTTTCTTGTTGATATTTGTTCGGTTCGACCGAGCGGGAAAATCGAGAGAAGGCGAGAGTGAGAAGAACGGTGAGGGGCGGCTGGAGGTAGATTCGAGAGAGTGAGGAAGACGGAGGGGGTGGCGGCAAGGATTTGGGGTCCAAAACCCTAATTTTCCTTTCTTTTAAGAATAATAATGTTAGTTTATAATAATAAACCTTTTTTATAACAATTAAGTTAATAATCAAAATTAACAATCTTTTTTATCATTAAAATTAAAACCTTTTTTTTAATAATTTAGATTAAAATTTTTTTTATAATAATTTAAAACCTTCTCTTTACAATAATGTTAAAGTTCAACCTTTTTTATCTAAAATTAAACTTTTGTCAGTAATTAATTTGAATTTTTTTTTATATAATAACAATTAATCTAAAACTTTTAATTAAAACTCTTTAAAATAATTAACTTAATTTGGAGCTTTTTTTAATAAACATTGAAATTAAAACCTTTTAATAACTTTAAAAGAGGTAGAATGACTTAGGATTTTTCAAGAATATACTAACACTAAATCTTTTTCTATCTAAAACTCTTTTTTTCTCTAAAAAAATAAAAAGAATCCCTTTTTTAATTATTTGTAAATTTCCTCTCTCAAATAAAAATATGACCTCTAACATAATTTATAATTAAATAAATTTAAAATCAAACTTATCCTTAGCATCGTCTCCGTCTAGAAAACCTCTTGCTTAGTTATAAGTTCGTGAGCGTTCGATTGTTTTGCCTTATCTGCTTGGTTGTGTTTTTTTTCTTATTTGATTTATGTTCTTGCTCTAAACCTTTTCAAAACAATAAAAAACCCTCGATCCAACGTCGAGCCAATTTTCTACCTATGTAAGTCGATCGCCTTAGGGCATCGCATTCGACCTTTTGATCACTGGACACAAGTCTAGCATCACTTTGCTAGCACCTTCGCCTAAATAACGTTAATTAATCGCATAAAATATCCAAGGGAAAATCCCATGCATGATAACCATGTTATTGTGCATGATGCACATCATTTGCATTCATAATCGACAAACTTAAGATAAGACAATTAGACAACTCTAGGGTAGACTTCCTAGGTTAGTCCCCCTTAATTTTGATTTCAAATCAAACTTTAGCCCACCTAATTCTCCACACAAGAGAATTAGATGTTAATCATCTCAAAGAAAGGGACATACAATCCCATACCCCACAAATACAAACATTTTCAAAGAACTGTGGTGGTTTTCTTAAGATGATGACTCATCTTCTTTTCCTAAACCTTTAAAACATTTAGTACCCTTAATAATAAGGAACTACAAGTGCTCTGATTCCCTCCTGACAGGATATGTAGGCACAAGATGCGATATCTTGTCGAGCACACTTAGGAATAAAATAATAAATCACCTACCCTTAAACCCTTAGCAAAACAGATAACAGATAACATAAAATAAATCAAGAGGTTCCTGTAGAGTACCACAGATATCTAGGATGCTAACACCTTCCCTAGGTATAACCAACCCCCGAACTTAGAATCTTAGTGCATTTGCATTGCATTGTGGGTATTCGGTCTTTCTCCCTTCCCTTGGATAAATCAAAGACGGTGGTGACATTAAAAATATGCGATACAAGTTAACTAATAGCTTGTTATCCAATTTTCACCGCGACAGAAATGGCGACTTCACTGGGGACACTCATAAGAGGGTTCCCCCTAACTTGATCTTTTAATGTTATCTGTTATATATTTGTTTTGCTGTTTGGAGGTATTCTTGAGTGGTGAGAGTCCTAGACCCGGACATGAGTGTAATTATAGGAGATGATATGGTCAAGGGTACTTTGACGGAGTCGATTCCAGAAAAGTCGAATTGAGAAAATCATCGCTCAGTTTAGGTTCTTTTGAAATTAATATTGTTTGAACGAGTCCATTCGTGAAAACGGTATTAACTTCGACCAAGAACCCTTAAGACTGAGGACCGTAGCACCTTTAACCCCACTTGGCCTTTTAGGATGTAGTGCCGTGACTATACGGGAGTCTATTTCCAAAGAGTTGTCACGCGATACTACACTCAGACGAGATTCTCTTGAGAATATTATTGACTAACCGAGTAATTTGGGAAGTCGATAATATTCGAAAGATGGGTCGTAGACTCTGGGAACTTCTAGAACCCGTTCGGCAGGTACTTTTGAAACCATACTACCTTATGGGATGGGTAGACCTTGACTTCGTTCACGCTCCTTTGAACCTAGGACTTTTGTCTGTTTGTTTGCTTATGTGTGCTCTGTGTTTTGTGCTTTTCTTTTGTGTTGCATTAGCATCAGTATCATAAAGATTCATGGAACTTAGTCTTGTTTATAAATATCATAAGGATATCATGGACTCTAAAAAAAAAATAATAATAATAAAACGTTGAAGTACCTTTACAAGAGTCATAACCTGGACGATCTAAGGAGATTGGAGACCTTATTAACGGATAAAGAGGCTTCAAGACTAGATATGGGGAAGCCCTTATTGATAAGGAAATACTATCTACTCTACTCCAGTCCATCACGGTTAGTGACAATTCTTGAAGAACATTCTCAGCTAATGGAGTTACTTATTCAAGACAAGAATTCATTTACTATCTTCGACAAATGTCCGAGCCAGTATGACTACAAAAGGAGAAATTTTGGGAAGAAGTTACTCTAGTCCTTAATCAATACCTTGGATGCTCAGCTGGAAGAAAGTCAAGAACTCAAAGAAGACCGTTGGAAGAGTCTCCTTAGATCTATCATTATTAGCTTTTATTTAGCTTTTCTGTTATGACTGTTGTAAGGCGTACCGACTCGTTATTAATAAATATGTCTTATCGGAACCATTTTTAATGATTTTTTTAAAATCGAGTCTCTTGATATTCCCTGATGATTATAAATAGTTGAGTTACATGAATCCTGTTGCGTCACTCGCATCATTTGCATTTGCATTCCTTTGCATTCCAGGTTCTTATCTGTGTCTCCTTTCAGAAGACAAGCCGAATCATCGATACGATACTCGAGCCGGTCGAAAGAAAAGAATGGATCAACTCGAACAGGAAAACAGAGCACTTCGAGAAGAGGTTTCAATATTGAAAGAAAGTATGGAGAAGATTAATGGGATGGTGGAAGCGTTAAGGGCTGCTCAGAATCAACCCTCATATAATACGCCATCATATAGCACCGTTATCTCTGAGATAATATCTGCACCGATCCCAGTGGTGCCCACTACAAGTGAAGTTCAGTATCCTATGCCTCCTAGTTATCCGTGGGGTATGCCTCCTAACTTTACTTCAGCTGGATACCGCCCACCTGTTGCTCAAGTTATTGCCACAACTGTTGTAATGACTATGCCGCCAAATGTGGTCAATACTACTCCTTTCCAGCTAAAAGAGCCTGTGTTTCATGTCGCTCCTAGTGAGAGTATTGGAATGGAAGAATGAATGGATGATTTCCGAGACCAATTTCTGGAAATGAAGAAAGAAATCAAGGCCCTTCGTGGGAAAGAGCTGTTTGGGAAGAGTGCCTCTGAGCTATGCTTGGTTCCTAATGTTAAGGTTCCTCCAAAGTTCAAACTCCCTGATTTGGAGAAGTATAAAGGAAATTCTTGCCCACATAGTCACATAGTTATGTACGCCCAGAAAATGTATGTTCATAAGGATAATGATCCCTTATTGATACATTACTTCCAGGATAGTTTGACTGGCGCAGCCCTCAAGTGGTACATGGGGCTAGATAGTTCAAAGGTCCGCAGTTTTAATGACCTCTGTGAGCTTTTCGTCAAGCAATACAAATATAATGTCGACATGGCACCGGATAGAGACCAGCTGAGAGCCATGGCCCAGAAAGAAAGAGAAAATTTTAAGGAGTACGCCCAGCGTTGGCGTGAACTAGCTGCTCAAGTCACTCCACCTCTGGAGGAGAAAGAGATGACTAGAATTTTTTTGAAAACACTGAGCCCATTTTTCTATGAGAGAATGGTAGCAAGCGCCCCTAGCGATTTCACTGAGATGGTAAACATGGGGATGCGTTTAGAGGAAGGTGTCCGTGAAGGAAGATTGGTTAGAGATGGAAGTGCTTCCAACAGTGCCAAGAAATATGGAAATAATTTTGGGAAAAAGAAAGAACAAGAAGTAAGTGTTGTGCATCAAGGACGACCAAAAAAAAGAAGGTATCAGTGGCCTCAACATATCGCTGTTATATCTCCCGTCACCAACACTACTACTTATCAACCACAGGCTCGTCTCTCATTCAACAGTCAAAACCGTGTTCAAAGACAGTTTGATCCGATCCCGATGACCTATGCGAAATTGTATCCATTTTTGATACAAAAGAATATGGTGCAGACACGAGCTCCGCCAGCCATCCCGAAGGACCTCCCGTGGTGGTATAAACCTGAGGCTCGTTGTGCTTTCCATCAAGGTGCCCCCGGACACGACATCGAAGACTGTTTTCCTTTGAAACATGAAGTACAAAGGCTAATGCGACGTGGTGTTTTGACTTTTGAAAACTCTGGACCTAATGTGAAAACCATAAGCTCAGATTGAGACAGACTCCTCAAAGCTTCAGTTAATTTACTGCTTTTCGCATGTGTTGCTTTTATTTGTTAACGCATTTGTTATTTGTAAGAACTTGTTATTTTGAATGATTTATGCAATGAACAATGTTTGTTTTGAAGAAATCCATTCGTTTCACTCATTTTTAAAATACTATTTCTATTTTATAATGCCAATGCTGCCCAATCTCTTGCCTCGGCAGAGAATTAAATGGAGGATGATGAAATCAAAATGCAAGATCTCTTGTTGTATGCCTTTTGAATAAAACTCTGCTAGTGATATAAGGCATTGTTTCAAAATCCTAAACACCGGAGATATAAGGTGATAAACCCTTGTTAACCTTTTTGAGCCTTTGAAGTTGGAGCTTTCTTCTTCCAAATAAAAAAACCCCACTCTTAACCTGGGGCAGGGTAATTTTCAAAAAAAGGGAGTAAAACATCACGAAGATTGGGTGGGAATAAACAAACTTTGAGCCTTATATCCTTTGTTTCTTAAACCGTGAACCAATCCATAATATAACCCTTAAAAGTCCTAATTGAAGCAAGGTTTATTTCGAAAGCGTACTCATTGAGATATCGTTTCCTGACTCCTATGAGCTATGCTCAAAAATTTGTGTTGGCATTATAAAATCGATAGTTCAACCACAAATATTTTTAAACAACTCTTCAAGACAAACATACGGTGCATTATCTGTTTCAGAATTAACATTTTCTGCTTGCTAACATTGCTCGACATCATAGAAGCTAACATACGAGCATCAAGCGATGGGCCAAACCTTTTGAGACTGGAAACTCTGATGAATAAATGGTAGAATCATTTCAAAAGGATGACTATACCCAGGGGCATAATACCTGAAGACTTTGCTGAGCAGGGGCAAGTCGTTCCTTAGTTGTTTCTTCACAGACTGACCCCAAGGGGGCAAGTTCGAAGACTTAGAACATCATCAAGCTGGGGCAGTTACGTCGAGATTTGATAAATCTCTCAAAGAGTTTGAAAAATCAGTTATACATACCACCGTCAGTCTGGGGCAGTTATGTCGAGATTTGATAAATCTCTCCAAGTTTTGAAGACTCAGAATACCGTCAATCCGAGCCAGTTATGTCGAGATTCGACGAATCTCTCCAAGAGTTTGAAAACATTGGGATAGTTGGATGCCAAGTTCTCTATAAAATTCTCTTGGAACGACGTTTTCTCATAAATCATGTGATCTGGGGCATTTGAGAATTAAAGACTTTTCATCCATTCACAGCAAATGTTGTTCAAAATGGCGACTACCATGCAGGTCATCAATGCAGAGTTACATCAGTCTCACGACTTTATTCACTCATACCTCAAAAGGTTTCTATCCTGTGTGATGTGACGACCCCCTAGTAAATCTTTACTTCAGGTAGTCACGACTAATCCCCGGTAAACCTCTACTTCAAGAAGTTATGACACCTTTGATGCAAGACTCCTCCGACGGGCAGCCTAAGAATCCCCGGTGAACTTCTTCGGTTTCGACCTTCCCCGGCGAAGCGAGTGTTTATTTCACTCCCCATTAGACTATCTCAATCTTCTCCAGTGAAAGCGGATGTTTATTTCATCCCCTCGAAGCTTTATCTCTGACATTTCAACTATTATCGACTCAAGCTTCCCCAATTAAGTGGATATTTATTTTATCAAGTTACAACGCTCATTCAAATTACTTCAGCTTGCAGTGGATATTTATTTTATCCCTCATGAAGTCCTTTCAATCAGTGAGTTTGATTTGTTCCCAGTGAACCTTTCTCACCCCAACAGAATCACAAGGTTTATCTTGACAATCCTAAGTGAAGTCATGATGTTCATCCCCAAGCGGATTGTTCTCCTTTCCCCAGAGAAAGTTTGAAGCTGTGAAGCAGGACTTGGTTCCATATATGGCTTTCCATTCATCCCCAGTGATGCTTCTTATATTGCAAAGATCGGCCGAGTATCCGTATCGAGATGCTTGTTTTCATCTCCGGTTTCCTTCTTATTGTTTTGTCAGCATGAGCATAAGCATAGCATGGCATCCCAGCATTTAGATTCATGGCATGTGCGCATTTTGCATCCTGCATCTTTTGTGTTGTTTGGTTCTTTCACTTTGGTAGTGGTTATTCCCAAGTGATCTGGGTTTGTATGCTCCCTCCAAGTAGAGTCGTCAGCTCTAGGCAGAAAAATCACATTTTTTTCTAACTCCCCACCGAGTTCGATCCTCGTAGACGATGGTTGCTTCAGTTTTCTTTTCCATTTGTGGATAAAGATAAACCCCGTTGAGTTCAGTCCTCAATGGATGGAGTCTTGTTTAACCGTTTCTTTCCAGTTATTTCCTGGATTGAACTTTGGTCCCTGACAATCACAAATTTTGAATATTTCTGGACCGTTGAACCTGGACTAAGCGTGCATTTATTTTGCACTTTGTCCCCCCAAGAAGAGCTTATTTGAAAATCGCTATGGAAGACGGAATTATTTCACCAGCAGTATTATTACAACATTTTTAAGGGAGTTACACCCAGACAACAAGTAGCCACTCTTTATTTGAGCAGTATGGTTATCAGGTTTCCTAGTTGGATGACAAATGGCATTCACCTCAAGGCAGTTTGTATATCCCCAGGAGATGATCTTTTCTTTATGGACTACCCAGTAAATCGGTAGCAGATGATATTTTCTTTGCTGACTGCCCAGTAAATCGGTAGCAGATAATATTTTCATCGTGGACTACCCAGTAAATCGGTAGCAGATGATTTTTCTTTGTTGACTACCCAGTAAAACGGTAGCTAATGATCTTTTCCTTGCTGACTACCCAATAAATCGGTAGCAAACAATATTTTTTCTTTATGGACTACCCAGTAAATCGGTAGCAAAATTACCTTTTGTGGACTACCCAGTAAATCGGTAGCAAGTATTTTCCTACCCAGTAAATCGGTAGCAAGTAATATTTTCCTACCCAGTAAATCGGTAGCAAGTAATTTTTTCCTACCCAGTAAATCGGTAGTAAGTAATATTTTTCTACCCAGTAAACCGGTAGCGAGTAATATTTATTTATAGACTACCCAGTAAATCGGTAGCGGACGATCTTTTTCTTTGCTGACTACCCAATAAATCGGTAGCAGGTAATATTTTCTTTGTGAACTACCCAATAAACCGGTAGTGGATATTCTATCCCCAAAGAAGAAACTGAGACCAGTCCGTGGCTTACGACCCGAGACGAAGGGAGGTTTATTTTTACCCTTTTCAAGTGAAATGCTTGATTAAAGAAGAAACTAAGACCAGTCCTTGGCTTACGACCCGAGACGAGGGGAGGTTTATTTTTTACCCTTTTCAAGTGAAATGCTTGATTAAAGAAGAAACTGAGACCAGTCTGTGGCTTATGACCCGAGACTAGGGGAGGTTTATTTTTTACCCTTTTCAAGTGAAATGCTTGATTAAAGAAGAAACTGAGACCAGTCTGTGGCTTATGACCCGAGACTAGGGGAGGTTTATTTTTTACCCTTTTCAAGTAGATTTTGGCCCGAGGCAGACAACCTCGTAGCATGCATTTCAAGATTTTGGCCCGAGGCAGACAATCTCATAGCATTTTATTTCAAGACGTTGCAACATCCAGTTAAATAAGAAGTTGAACCGTACCAAAAAACATGTTTGCTTATTATCTTTGCAGTATACACTATTGTTTTCGTCGGGAGACATCCTGCTGCTTTAGATACCACGTGATTGTCAGCTGGTAATCCCTTCCCCCCAGTGGAGTTAGACCTTTCCCTGTGGAGTCTTGCTTTTCTTAGCCGTCCTCGTCGGGTTTTTCTTTCTTTGTGCCTTAACTTTAGTCATCCCCTGTGACATCATTCCTCACAGGATCCTTGTCTTGCATTTCATATCATTTTCATACCATATCATGTGCAGTTGGCAGCATCTTAGGGCCAAAAATTTGTGCATGTTTGTATTTAAGTCCCTCCTATCTCGTCGAGACGAAGATTCCAATCTCCATATCTCCAAATAGGAGAAACTTAAATAGGGGCATCTGTCGCACCCTAATTTTTTACCCTAAGATCCCTCTTCTTTTTGCATAGCATCTTTAGGTTATGCGGTCTTTGTGTGCGTGTTTTTTTTTCTGTGACTAACAAGCTTGTGCAGGTGCTCTAATTTCAAGTGCAAATGATACTCATTTTCTCGGTCAAGTTTTTCAAGACATGACCATCGATTCTGATTCAAAAGATCCCAGAGTTTCTTACTGGTCATTCTCTTCATGATTTCTCAGAAGCTTCAGTGTATGCTCCCGTAGAGGATTGGGGTTTTCTTTCCGTTGAGCATGGTTAGGATTTTGTGGTGAGTTGCATGACAAATGGTATCCTCATTTCCAAATGATTTCTCAGGGGCGTAGTTCAGGCTTATTCGTGAAGGTTGGATCATAGTTCATGTGTCTTTTGGATCCTAAGAAAAAGTTTGGATTTCCTTGTTGATATTGTGAAGTGGTGGGTTTGGATAAGTAAGTTTCAGGTGTCAAACAATTTTTGAGTTGTGAATTACAAGGTGATCAATAACAAAGTTACAAGCCACAACATGCAAAAAGAGGATCCATTGTTCATATAAAGTTTTCGTGCGAGTGGCAATAATTCAAAGAGTTATGGTTCAAATTCATCATTCATGAATTCAAGCTCCTAAATCCAAACGGGCAAGGATGTTTGTGGTTCAAGGAATCAAGTTACAAGTTCAAGGAGGTTTCATATGATCTTCAAAGTGCACTAATTATTTTAAGACCCATCCTCGAATCTAAGCCCTCCGAGCTTCATTTCCAGGTGTACAAAATGGTTCCGAGATTCACAAAAAAAATCCACATTGATTTCGAAAACCATGATTTTAAGTACAAAATTCAAGTTGTGATTACAAGTTCAAGTATGCGTCAATTTCCAAAATTCGAGATCTAGTCGTGATTGGGTTCGTTTGATTAAAAGTTTCTTTCACACAAAACTCAAATTTAAGTCATCATAAAAGACCCACGTTCTTTACCAAAGTTCACATTGGTTGTTATTTACAAGAAGTTCAAATTAATAATTCACATTTTAGGTCAAGCTCAAGTTGCAAATCCAAAGTTTGTTTCTTCATGGATCAATCGTTTTCGTAAGGTTAAAATTTCAAAGAAAATAAATTGTCAACATTGAGAACAAATAACATTCAGCTTTTTGAAGTGTCCTTTTATGATATCATAGCCTAGATTTCTCTTCATCAATGGTCAAAAGTGAGGGTATCCAAACTTCAAACTCAAATTCAATTAACCAATTTTTTTCTTACAATTATGTACAATACAAGCACAAGATAATGGATGACAATTTGACAATGCATTGATCTCGAAGGATCACCCACCGCTAACAGACCATGCTAACGAGTCTAACAATTTGGATTTTGATAGAAAAGTGTGATCTGGCGGTGGAAGCTAGGATTAGCATTGATGTTCCAGCAACAAATTTATTTTGAATTGGACGACATGGCTTCGAATGTCAAAACGGATATTACCATTGGAGATGGAAGATGCTTGTCTCCAGAGGTAGGTTCGTTTGTTGCACAAGGGAGTCGGTGGCTCCAAGATCTCTTCTGGCATGGTGATACATTTTTTTGAATAGGGACATCGCAGATAAGAAACGGTGGCAGTGATCAAAAGTCTTCTGTGGATCCAAGGAATGACAACACAGCCTGAAACAAAATCTCAAATCAATCCTTATCCATGAACCACCACACAATAAAAAATCATAACAATATTTCTTCTTTCCAAAACCATAATCAAACATGATCCAATCAAAATGGAATTTCATTAATCCAAACATTTCCAAAACACAATCAAACACAGTGAATTGAAAAAGGAAAGAATCAATAGCCATCAAAATGGAAGCGGCAAATCGTACAAATTCAACAAGTTGTCATCTGGCACAATCACACAAAATATCTGAATTGAAGTACGGAAGAGGGAAGAATCACAGATTGCAATCCGAAAAGGGAAACACATTCAATACCATCATCAGTTTTCAATCACCGAATAAAGATAAATCACCAGCCATCATATTCCTTCCAAAATCAAATCAACAGAATAATTTCGTATTCAATTTCAATCCTGAGCATTGATTACATCAAGTCTATAAAGAGGGTAGCGTATACACGGTTTAAAGACAACAGAAGCAAAGGGAGATTCACAGAGAAAAAAAAACATCAACCTCACCAGGATCAGAAGCGAACCATTCAACCAGAAATCCCAACTCATCAAAATCCTGACACAAATTCATGGTCGCACCAAACATTCACACAAATCGATAATCAACGACCAAACATTCATACCCGAATCAAACACCAGAAAATAACCGTAACATAAACTAGTCAATATTCATTAACCCAAATCCAAACTAGAAAATTTTAGTCAAACCAAAACCAAAAAACCTTACACAAATTCCTCAAATCCTACATACCAGAATTCAAACCAATACAACCAAATTCAAACCAATTACCAACAAGTTCAAGTCCGTTGCATTGCACCAGAAAAGTTCAAAGTTTGACTTATCTTCAAACGAGACTGAAGCATTGACCGCGTCTCCGTTGATTCTGTCCTAAAACTCTGTAGCCGACCCTATCAATCGAAAAGACACGCTAATTGAAGGAGAAGATAAAGCATATCGGAGGACTTCACGACACAGACACGGAGCAAGAAATAACATCAGCAGGAGAATCGTGTAAGAAGATCGTACCTGATTCGAGTGACTCCATCATGGGCGACCTTGATTTTACGCTTTTCATTTTCCTCTGATCATCATCTTGTACTTGTAATCAAATTAATGAGAATGATTGGGGCTGGGGTTCGTATTGGGGATTAGGGTAGTTTTTAGGTTTTTTTTTCTTGTTGATATTTGTTCGGTTCGACCGAGCGGGAAAATCGAGAGAAGGCGAGAGTGAGAAGAACGGTGAGGGGCGGCTGGAGGTAGATTCGAGAGAGTGAGGAAGACGGAGGGGGTGGCGGCAAGGATTTGGGGTCCAAAACCCTAATTTTCCTTTCTTTTAAGAATAATAATGTTAGTTTATAATAATAAACCTTTTTTATAACAATTAAGTTAATAATCAAAATTAACAATCTTTTTTATCATTAAAATTAAAACCTTTTTTTTAATAATTTAGATTAAAATTTTTTTTATAATAATTTAAAATCTTCTCTTTACAATAATGTTAAAGTTCAACCTTTTTTATCTAAAATTAAACTTTTGTCAGTAATTAATTTGACTTTTTTTTTTTATATAATAACAATTAATCTAAAACTTTTAATTAAAACTCTTTAAAATAATTAACTTAATTTGGAGCTTTTTTTAATAAACATTGAAATTAAAACCTTTTAATAACTTTAAAAGAGGTAGAATGACTTAGGATTTTTCAAGAATATACTAACACTAAATCTTTTTCTATCTAAAACTCTTTTTTTCTCTAAAAAAATAAAAAGAATCCCTTTTTTAATTATTTGTAAATTTCCTCTCTCAAATAAAAATATGACCTCTAACATAATTTATAATTAAATAAATTTAAAATCAAACTTATCCTTAGCATCGTCTCCGTCTAGAAAACCTCTTGCTTAGTTATAAGTTCGTGAGCGTTCGATTGTTTTGCCTTATCTGCTTGGTTGTGTTTTTTTTCTTATTTGATTTATGTTCTTGCTCTAAACCTTTTCAAAACAATAAAAAACCCTCGATCCAACGTCGAGCCAATTTTCTACCTATGTAAGTCGATCGCCTTAGGGCATCGCATTCGACCTTTTGATCACTGGACACAAGTCTAGCATCACTTTGCTAGCACCTTCGCCTAAATAACGTTAATTAATCGCATAAAATATCCAAGGGAAAATCCCATGCATGATAACCATGTTATTGTGCATGGTGCACATCATTTGCATTCATAATCGACAAACTTAAGATAAGACAATTAGACAACTCTAGGGTAGACTTCCTAGGTTAGTCCCCCTTAATTTTGATTTCAAATCAAACTTTAGCCCACCTAATTCTCCACACAAGAGAATTAGATGTTAATCATCTCAAAGAAAGGGACATACAATCCCATACCCCACAAATACAAACATTTTCAAAGAACTGTGGTGGTTTTCTTAAGATGATGACTCATCTTCTTTTCCTAAACCTTTAAAACATTTAGTACCCTTAATAATAAGGAACTACAAGTGCTCTGATTCCCTCCTGACAGGATATGTAGGCACAAGATGCGATATCTTGTCGAGCACACTTAGGAATAAAATAATAAATCACCTACCCTTAAACCCTTAGCAAAACAGATAACAGATAACATAAAATAAATCAAGAGGTTCCTGTAGAGTACCACAGATATCTAGGATGCTAACACCTTCCCTAGGTATAACCAACCCCCGAACTTAGAATCTTAGTGCATTTGCATTGCATTGTGGGTATTCGGTCTTTCTCCCTTCCCTTGGATAAATCAAAGACGGTGGTGACATTAAAAATATGCGATACAAGTTAACTAATAGCTTGTTATCCAATTTTCACCGCGACACTCAAACAAGCTCTTAGAGCTTGATATGAGAGACTGAGTAATTTTCTGTTAGAAAATGGATTTCAGAAAGGGAAATTAGACACTGCACTCTTTAGAAAGACTCTTAAGAATGATATATTAATTTTCCAAGTGTATTCATGATGACATCATATTTGGTTTAACTAACGTTTCTCTTTGCCAAGAATTTTCTAAGACAATACAGGCTGAATTCAAAATGAGTATGATGGGTGAGTTGAAGTTCTTCCTTGGAATTCAAATCAATCAATGCAAAGAGGGAGATTACTTTCATCAGACTAAATATATAAAAGAGCTTCTGAAGAAGTTCAAGATTAATGGTTGCAAAATCATGAGCACTCCTATGCATCCAACGTGTAACATGAACAAAGAGGAAAACATCACCAAGGTTTGTCAGAAGCTGTATAGAGGTATGATTGGTTTTCTTCTTTATTTAACAACTTCTAGACCAAATATTTTATTTAGTGTTTATTTGTGTGCAAGATTTTATTCAGATCCTAGAGAGACTCATTTAACAATAGTTAAAAGGATCTTTAAATACCTGAAAGGAACAACAAATCTGAGACTACTTTATTAGAAATCCCTAGATTATAAGCTAGTTGGATTCTGTGATGTTGACTATGCTGGGGATAAAATTGAAAGAAAATCCACTAGTGGAAGTTGTCAATTTATAGGTGAAAACCAAATATCTTGGGCTAGTAAAAGACAAGCAACAATTGCTTTATCTACAACAAAAGCAGAATACATCTCAGTTGCAAGTTGTTACACACAAATACTCTGGATGAAATATCAGTTGGAAGACTATTAGATTAGTGGAAGCCGTATTCCAATATTTTGTGATAATATTTGTGCTATCTGTTTGACAAAGAATCCTATTCAACATTCTAGAACCAAGCTCATAGAAATAAAACATCATTTTATAGGAGACTATGTTTAGAAGGGTGTGATATATATATATATATATATATATATATATATATATATATATATATATATATAGTTCGTTGATAGAGATCATCAATGGCCTGATATATTTACCAAGCCTCTTACTATTGAAAGATTTGATTTTATAAAAAAGAATCTGAACATACATTTTGTTATGGATTAATGCTTGTTTCTAAAATGGAGAATCATAGTCTGATGATTATCAGAAGCTATTATGGTCAGAAGCTCTAAACAAGCTTCTGATGAATAGTAAGCATCTGAGCAACTCAACCTCTAATACTCATAATTTGATTTGCTGCCTATAATAACATATAAGTGTGTAATTTGATGTTTGACATCTGCCCACTTATGTATCATGAATCTGAAAGGTCTTGTCTCACACTTAAGCTATAAGTTGTTGGATAATAACTTATGGTTAATGATATACATGTTGTGAATACTCTGTATCTCTCTAATTTGTCATTGACTCATGTTTCTATCTTATTGTGCCTTTTCCTTCAACTTTATTTATGACTCTCTATAATCTGACTCTGAACCAGTCAGTTCACTATGTGAAATAATCATCTAGTTCTGAAGATCCTAAGTCAGAATTCTTCTAAGGATTTTATGTCTTTTGATCCTTGAGTTATATTAATAGATCAAACCAATCTTGTTTAAATTAAGCTAAGAAATATGGAATCTGTCATACCCCAAATTTTGACCACTAAGATATCCCATCATTGTGCAAATTATCATCACAATATGGATGCACCTTTATGCCTCATCAATCTCCTCAAGAATTGTTGAGCATTCCCTACAACTAAGAATTAGGGTTTCAAGCCATCTCAGAGCTCTTAGACAAAGGATCAATCAAGGAATGACATGATCTTGAACTTGTCTAAACCTCTCAAACATCCACAATGGATCAAGAGGACTCCCACATCAAGGATCAAGCATAAGGCTGCAACATTCCAAGTGGATTAAGCCTCAAGATCGCCAGTGTCACCAAATTAGGGTTTTGGTCGACCAGGGCCTCCAGATGGAAATTTTCCTCTGGGTATGAGCCAATGCTTCAAAGCATAACCCAAAATACTCCAAGGGACCTCATGGACCCAATCATCAAGTCAATTTAGCCTCAGGGGATGCATTCACCAAAAATCAGGAATTAGGGTCTCTTGACCTAATTCACCCCTAAGTTGACTTTTGGGACAAAGCATGAGCCAAAACCTCAAGACACGGTTTGAGGGTCTCTAATAAACCACATTGATCCATTTGCAATAATGGATTAATCCAAGAAGCTTGATGCACAAGTTTCAATTTCATCTGAACCACAATTAGGGTTTTTGAGGAAAAAGTCAATTGTGCCTTTGACTTTTGACCAGGACATGCTCCCAAACCTTGGGACATGATTCAATACACCTTATAACACCTATGAAATCAATCCATCAAGTTTGATTTAGGTCAAGGACTTGATTTCATAAAGGATCGCACAGTCTGGAATTCATCTGATAAAAAGTCAACTGTGCCCAAAAGTCAAAGTTTGACTTTTTGATTTTTTGATCAATTATGGTTCCCTAACCCTAAAATGATGTTAATGTGTGATTGGAATCATCATTCATCAAGAAAAATCAAGAAAAGTGGGATAACTTGTAAAAGGGGTAACCATAAAAAACTTAGAAATTTTCTAAGTTATGGAACAAAGTGGCTAGGGTACCAACTTCCAAGGATCATAACTTGTGATCCAAACAACCATTTTGGCTGATCCAAAGATGGATTTGTAGCTCTCATGGCATACTTTAAAAGTGTCAACTACACCTCATTCCAATTCTTCATGGATTTTTAGTTATGGAGTGACCAAAATGACAAAAACATGAAAATGCCACTTTTTCCAACACTTAGTGAAATTTTCACTAAGTCAGAATTTGTTTCACTTTTTTCAAAATGTAGGGGCATTTTCCACTTGGATCCAAAAAGTGTCAAGACAAACTATGATCGCACATATATTGTATCATATGAGAGCATTCCAAAATGGCCAAGAACTCCATCAAATTCCATTTGAGCTAAGAGTTATGACAGTGGCAATATGCCTTGCTGCAACTGTCATGGCAAGGCAGGTTTGTGCATTTTGCTCGATTTGATCAAATTGTGCAAATGACAAACAAGTTTATCCATCTGAACACCTCAGGGGGAGATCAAGGAGGGACAAACACTGACCCATAAGCCTCCCAAGTCTTTTGAACTAAAAGTAGCATGCCAAACCTAAAAATGCCTAAAAAGGGGACAAGACTCCAATTTTGTTTTGGAGCATTCAATGGATGCACCAAGGTGGCATGAACTGAGCCTTTTCCAACTGAATGAGTCAAGGATGATCTCTGAACTAGGGAACCAAAGGCCTATGCTCTAACCTCTAGTCAATGGCTAGAGGAGACTGATGATTCCAAAGTGATGCAATTGGACAATGAGCTGCTGTAGTTGCCATTCACTATTGCTTGCAAAATAAACTTACTCTACTATAAATAGAGCTCATTTGTGCTCAGTTTAAGTACACCAAAGGCCTACAACACTTGCCTTTCTCAAAATCATCTTCTCACTCTAAAAAATGTCTTTCTTAGCAAGTCACTATCGAATTTTTCAATAGAGAGCAATTCCACTTAAACCAATTGCTCTAACACCTCATAAACATCATATGTGAGATGATAAAACACTAAACACACAACTGTAACACTAATTTCTCAGAATCACCATCCAGTTGCTCAAGTTTTCAACCAAGTTGCAGTTGAGATGCCATGAAGTGATCCAACCATTTCCAATCAAGTCCAAGCATTCAAACACACTCCATATAGTGTAGGGAAGCTGTTCAGATCATCACAACTCATCTGTAACACCTCCAACTCAAAAATCACATTGCTCTTGCTGTCACGACCTTCAAGTAAGCCTAAACTTGGTCATCTCTTAATCTATGCATATTTCCTCGCACAATACTTTTGCCAAATGTTCATAATCATGCATAGAATGTTTCCCCTCAATTAATTGCTCTGTTTGAATTGTGTATCAAAATTCTCAGCCTTCATGTAAATTTTAGGGTTCTTGAGGTTTTGTCTTGATTTCTTATTCCATGCTTAAAATAAATGAAATTAAAGACCATAGACATGATCGTGAGGTGAAAACGAGCAGATTGATATGTGGATTGTGTGATTTCATCAAGTATTCAGTGAGATTAGATAGAAAATGCAAATCTGAGCAAAACTCCCTTCGCGCGTGTTCTTGGCCCATGTTCTTGGCGCATTTTTCACAAATTTGAATATTTGAATTTTGTGATTTTATTTAATTGATTCAAAAATTAATTTCTCTCTGAGTTTTAATGATTTTGAGTTGATTCTTTTTTTAATAATTCACAAAAATGTTAAAATATTTTATATTGCCAAAAATTCCCAAAAATATTATTTATTTCATATACTTGATATTTTTGCAAAGAATTAATCTTTTATTTGTTTTTTAACATTTAAAATATTTTTTCCTCCTTGATTTTCCAATTTTAATTGGTTTCCAATCATTTTGTGGATATAAACATGATTTTTCAAACATTAATCCAAGATCATCACTCATTTTTCACATATCTCAACAATTTTTATTAATTAAAAAAAAATTTTTTAAACAAAATTAGGGTTTTGATTAATTCAATCTTCATTAATCTTTTTTCAAATACTCATGGGCCTCTAATAGAGTGTAAAACCCAACCCCTTTGTAAATAAACCTTTTTGGGCCTCACGCATTGTATAAGTCCCTCTGTATATTTTCAAACGTTCGGCGCGATCGTCGCCTTTTTAACAAAATCAACTGGGCTTCTCCTTGAGCTATAAGACCCATCTTTATTCATTTTCAAACTCTTTGGGTCTCTAATAGAGTGTAAGACCCAATCCCTTTTTAACTAAAAACTTTTTGGGCCTCAGATGTTGTATAAGACCCACTGTGTTTTCAAAAACCTCGGCGCGACCGCCGTTTTCAAACAAATAACCCTGGGCCTCTCCTTGAGTTGTAAGTCCCATCTCTTGTACAAAAATAGATCTTTGGGCCTCTAATAGAGTATAAGACCCACCCCTTTGTACATAAAAACTTTTTGGGCCTCACATATTGTATAAGTCCCTCTGTACGGTTTTCAAAACAACGGTGCGATCATCGTTAAAACTTGGGCCTCTCCTTGAGCTGTAAGCCCCAACAATCTTTTCAAAGCACTTTCTCCTTTGATTTTGAATTCAAATATATGTTGTTATCAAAACTTTCTTTAATTTCTTTGTTGAACAACTAACAAAACAACATGGAAGCTCTACAACGGGTAAGTGTTTATCCGCTTTCGTTTATCGCTTTCATATATATATAACTGTATTGTGGGGTTGTTTCACTGTAAGTCTTCTTTCACATCCTTTTATATACTTGTCATATATCAACTGTGTAATACTAGTATAGTTATTTAGAGTTTCCCCAGCAACTACGTCTAGAACTAGGTAAAGCCTGTTGGTCACTCTTGAATACAAACAAAACTAGATCCCCATAGGATTTCAGATACAGTCTTCCCTTCTCTTGGGGTTAAACAATATGGAACAAAGAGAAAGGCAGTATTCGCGGTGAACCTTTTCTCAGACTGTCACCCCTAGAAATTGTCAAAGAAACTCTACTACCCAGAGTTGATCTATTCTCCGTGAATAGCATCTCTTGAGTTTCTTCCAAATTCTCGAACTTTCTTGGAATGACCTCTTCTCTGAGAATTGCATTTCTTGAACTTCTCTTGGTTTGGGGACCCACAAGCTTCCTAAAAGCATCCCTGCCTCCTCTTGGGCGTTGTACAAGGACCCTTCGGCTTCTTAAAAGTTCTCATGACTTCTCTTGGGCTTCGTACAAGGACCTTTAAGACCTCCTAAAGGTATAGGACAGAACTTAGTTATCCTTCGTTAGAGCTGTCTTTCTAAAAGGAGTCAAAACCTTCAGACCAATTTTAGGGTTGATACTCATCCCTTAAACGAGTCGGCCTCCTCTTAGGCATCATACAAAAGATAAAACTCTACCAGTAGACTTGGACATTCTAATTCCCTTGAGTCTCAAAGACATTCTCAAGCACATTTCAAACATAGGAGAAACCCTGGATTCTAGATTAATCTCCAGCCGAGTCAAAACTTGTGGGTTCTAAAACCCCGTCCTTCTCCCAAAATTCCCCAACCCGGGTCAGATAACACTATCTCAAACCAGAGCCTCAAGGTTTCTGATCTATCAATTCCTTTTGCATTCCCCTGCAAGGATTGATTCCCTTCTCGGACCGGCCTCGGGATCTCAAGAATCTCCGACAGAAGTACAACCTCCTCTTAGGCTTTGTATAATGATCTTTCCTCAGCATAGTCAGCCTCCTCTTGGGCTTTGTACAATGATTCCCCCTAGTGGAGTTAACCTTTTCAGACTCTCTTGTTGAGTCCATCACTTTTCAAGACTCTCTTGTTGAGTCACTTTCCTTTTAGCCTCTATCTCGGGCTTCGTACGAGACAGCAAATCACTCTCTTGTTGAGTATAAAAGACTCTCTTGTTGAGTCAATCAACTTGTCAGACTCTCTTGTTGAGTTAAACTTTTTAGCCTCCGTCTTAGGCTTTGTATAAGACAGATAAAAGTACTCTCTTGTTGAGTCAAACCATTTTAGCCTCCGTCTTGGGCTTCGTACAAGACATATAAAAACACTCTCTTATTGAGTCAGTCACTTGTTAGTACTCTCTTGTTGAGTCACCCCTTTTAGCCTCTATCTCGTGCTTCGTACGAGACAAATAATAAACACCCTCTTGTTGGGTCAATAGCCTCCTCTTAGGCTTTGTATAGAGAAATCCCCGGTTGTGTCAATCAACCTTTTAGCATCAAACTTGTGCTTTAATCAAGGCATACGAACATCAACAGTTCCTCTTTAGAGATGACAAGTTCTCTCTCAGTCAAACCTTTTAGCTTCAATCTTGGGCTTTGAGCAAGACACAAAAAACCTTTTAGCTTCATATCTTAGGCTTTGAACAAGATACAAATACCCTTTTAGCTTCAATCTTGGGCTTTGAACAAGACACCAAAACATCTTTTTTTTCCTCCCTTAAGATAGGAGGAACTACGATTGCTATGATTTCCCTGTTTCTTTAAACGGGAATACGTAGGCATAAGATTGTAAAATCTTAGCGAGCATACTAATCAAAAACTCAAAGTCCAGTACCTCCGTCAATCAACCAAAAGCATCAGATCTAATACCTTACCAAAAACCTCGCAAATAGTCCAGACACCGTATTCTTAAGAAAAATAACCTAAGACAGACCCCCCTTTTGATAACATCTGTAAACCAACAGTCATCTGTTTAAACTCAGTATGCAAGCAGGGTTAATTGGAGACATCTATTTCCCTTCCTTAATCAGCTTCACAGGATAAAAAATGAATCGAACTGTAGTACCAAAGCGATAGTGATTCGAAACCACAAAAATCGCGCTACTGAAGAATGGCGACCACAGTGGGAGATATTTATCTCTTGCAGTCTTACAGTGGAGGCATTTCTCTCTCACAGTCTTAGGTAGAAATCCTTAAGTTCACAAAGTACCACAGAAATTGTGACTCTTCTGGGGAGTCATTGTCTGTATAGGATCATAGGATTATAGAGGTCTAGGATGTTAGGACAAATATATATACTGCTTTTCCTAATTGATATCCGTGTTTATTTTTCTGCTAATGGGAATGCGTGTGATACAGCATCTGGAAAGATTGAGTATACACCTAAGACAAGTGATGGCACTAGACGGGTAATCTTACAGGGAGTGACTCCCAAGTAAGAGGTCCCGGTCGACCATCGAATCAGTGGAGATGCCCTTTGCGGATTCAATGCCTATACGAATTCGGTTGTTGAAAGCAGATTGTTCGATTGGGTTATCTGAGAAGCTGAGGATTTTAGTATACTGAAACCATTTTGTAGTGCGAAAGCTATCAGAAATAGTTGTCTCGCGATGCTACCCTCATTTAAGATTACTCTAAGATGCTACAACTCGCTTGGTGATCCGCTTGCTGTCGTTATCCCAAGAGGGGTCAGTGATTTTGAAGTCAGGTACAAAAATCACCAGTATAAACCTTTGGGGATGGGTAGAGCCTAGACTTCATGACACCGACCCTTTGACCCCATGTTTTTTTTATGTTTTTGTGTGCTGCATTCATTAAAAAACATTAAACAAAGAAAATCTTCTCTTCTAGTCTCTCTTTTTCAAATTGAACTAAGACAATGATTGCAAATGTCAGAGAAAGAGATTGCGTTATGGATTTCGGTAGAAGGAAGACTCACAAGTACACCTTCAAGGTTCCCAAACTAGAGGATTTAAGAGGGTTGGCAAGGATGATCACCAACCCTGAGGCTTTCAAAGCTAAGTACGGAGGACTGCTGTCTCTGTTAAGAGTCCATGTAATTGAAGGAATATTGTCCATGCTAATCCAGTTCTACGATCCGGTTTATCACTGTTTCACATTCCCGAATTATCAGCTAGCACCAACACTGGAGGAGTATTATCACCTGACTGATTTACATATCACTGATCAAGCTCCCTTTTCTGGACTGGAAGAAATTCCAAAAGATCAAACCATTGCAAGGGCAATTTATTTGGACGAGTCAGAAGTCAGGACTCACATATTAAGGGTGGTATCCAGGGTTTTCCAGCCCAGTTCTTGATAAAGAAAGCTCTGTACTTTGCTAGTATAGGGAACTTGGCCGCTTTCGAAAGCATATTTGTATTGCTCACCTACGGGTTATTTCTGTGTCCCAACATTAATAACTTCGTTGATATCAATGCCATTCAGATTTTTCTAATTGGAAACCCTGTACCGACCCTGCTCGCAGATGCTTATCATTCTGTACACTTAAGGAATTTGTATAGCGGAGGAATGATCACCTGATGTGTACCCCTGCTGTACAAATGGTTCATTTACCATTTGCCAAAGTCTGCTGCATTTTGGGATCAAAAGAGTACTTTACGTTGGTCGCAGAGAATCATGTCTCTTACCAACTCTGACATCGATTGGTACAATCGAATCTATGACGGGATCAGAATCATTGACCGTTGTGGAAACTTCCCAAATGTACCCCTCATAGGAACTAAGGGAGGAATCAATTATCATCCAGTTTTAATTCGTCGTTAACTCGGATACCTGATGAGGTATGTCCCGCATAATGCTCATCTGGAAGGTCTTTTCTTCAAAGAAGGAGAAAATGACAGAGCACTAAAGACAGAAATAGTGCATGCCTGGAAACACGTTCATAGAAAAGGACGAGAGTCTCTAGGAAAACCAGACTGTGTCTCTGTGGAACCTTATCTCCACTGGGTACAAACTAGAGCTCTCAAGCTGAGGATGCCTTACCCTCATCAAGAAGTTCTTCCATTAAGGGACCATGTCCTTTATTGTATGTCTGATAGGGAAAAACTTCAGGTTACTCTCAACAAAGTTCAACGGGAGAGAAAGTCTTGGAAGAACAAGTACCGTATTCTCAATGTGGAGTGTAAGAAAATACAGCAACTATTGAAAGATAAAGATGCTCTGATTAAGATATTAGAGCAGCATACCGTAGAGAATCAAGAAGACCAAAGAAATTTGCTCGCTCCTTTCACTTGGCAAAGGAATGACAACCCGACAACGGCTCAAGAGCCCCTGTCAAAGAAGAGGAAGATATCAAAACCAACATCTGGGCTCTCTTCAGAAAAGACTGAGGATCCATAGGCTTAGCTATTTTCCTTACAGCACTTTGTAATTACTGTATTTCCATTTCCGCAATCTTTGAATTCAATAAAATGGGGTTTCCCCACTGTTTGATATTTGCAATCCAAATTGTCGAAGTTTATTTTGATTAAACAAAAAAATTAATAATTAATATAATCATTGCATATCATCCATCATTCTCGCGTAAACGCATTCCTCTTCCCTGCGAATCTCACATCTGTGTCTTGATTCTAGCGTCAAACTGTCTCATTTGTACAATACTCGGGCCAGTCAATAGAAGAAAATGGATAATCTCGAGGAAGAGAATAGAGAGCTGAGAGAAGAAATCGACGCTCTTAGAGAGGATCTGAGGAAACTTCACAATGACATGTAAGCTCTGGCAGCAGCCCAGATACAACAACAACGGACTGTGATCTCAGAGATTACATCTACGCCTATAGTGGAAAAGATTGATCCTCGGTATAACTTGCCTAAAGATTGTCCCTGGGGCATGCCACTCAATTATATCCCGGAAGGATATATTCCGCCGATCACGGAAGATCCGGAAACTGCAGCAGGAACCGCTGGGCCTGAAGGTTACAAACTTCAGGAAAGCGAAGATGCCAGGGACATGACAATAACTCCTGAAGGTTACAAACTTCGGGAAGCGCCAAGAGTCACAACCATGATGATTATAGCACCACCTGTGGTACACACTGTCCCGGAAGGACAGATTCCACAGATACCTTCTGGTGGAAACGAAAGTATGGATAACAGAATGAAAGAGTTCCAGGAACAGTTCCTGGAAATGCAGAAGGAACTGCAAGCCATTCGCAGTCAGGATATATTTGGAAAGGACGCCGCAGACCTTTGTTTGGTCCCTGAAGATGGCTGGTTTATACCTGAGTGAATCGCACACTCAAAGATACAACAGAGTCGCCACCAAACTTTATTTAGTCCCGAAGGATAGGGAAAATATCGATAAACCCAAGGGGAAGAGAAACAGGAACAGGGGTCGGTTATGCGAAAGGAAGGTACTAGCCCCTTACACATCCGTCGTACTCGACGGGAACCATTTTGCTTGCTTCTAGGCTTGGATGGGTTATCTATCTAAAGGCTTCTAGCTAAAAGAAAGAGAGAGAGAGAGAGAGAGAGAGAGAGAGAGAGAAGGAGGGGAAAAAGAAAGAAAAGAAAGAAAGTGCTCGCGGAGGATTGGGGCCCTCGTGCCTACGTATCTTCATAGGGCAATGAGGAAATCAGAGCGTCGTAGTTCATGGAACCAAGGGATAGAGAGGAAGGAAGAAAGGGAGAAGGAAGGAAGGGTGGAAGTGTACTCGCCAAGATCATCGCGATCTCGTGCCTACGTATCTGACATTCGAACGAATGCAGAATCAGAGCTTTCCATAGTTCGGGGAACTAAGACGGAAAATTAAACAAGAAAGAAACAGGGAGACGAAAAAATGGTGTCAAAACCAAGAGCAAGAGTGAAAGAAAAACTCTACTGGGGAAGACCACACAGTAAGAGCGATTGCACAAGAGACTAGGAAAAGAGCGATGTCTAAACCAAGAATGAAAGAAACTTCGCTGGGGATGACAAAGAGAATTGGTGTCGAAACCAAGAAAGTAAGAGCAAAATGAATAGAAAAGAATCCGCTGGGGATCCAAATAAAGGGACGGTGTCATAACTAAGAGAAAAGGGAGACTCGGTATATTAACTGGCTGGCAGTGGTTAACCGAAGAAAGAGAGTAAGACTCCGACGGGGAAAAGAGACTGGTGCCAATAGACAGACCGTGATAAACCAAGAGAGAGAGTGCTGAACCAAGAGAAGGTGTTTGACTCTGAGGGGGCATCGGTATGTTAACTGATAAACAGTGGTTAACCGAGGAAACAAGGATTGCAACTCCGTGGGGATAGAGAAACATTGGTTTTAACAGAGAAAACTGTGATTAACCAGAAGAACGAGTGTGGCCTGATCGAAGGTCGTAACCCAAAAGGGGTGTTGGTATTGACTGAACAAACATCACTTGACCAACGAAGAAAAGGTATTGAACCAAAAGAGGTTACTAGCCCAAGGGTGCAAGTATTCGAACCAATAAAGGTTGCCAACTGCTGGGGATTCGGTTTTAACAGGAGAACTGTGATTAACCGAGAAAAATGAGTGATTAACCAAGAGAAGGTGATTAACTCAAAAAGGGGTTCAGTATTTTAACAGACAGGTTGTGGTTAACTGAAGAAAAAGGGTGATTAACCGAGAGAAGGTGACTAACCCAAGGAAACTCAGTGTTTTAACAGAAGGATTGTGGTTAACTGAGAAGGAGTATACATATTGGTGTTTTAACTGACAAACAGTGATTAACCAAAGGGAGAAGAACCAAAAAAAGGTTGCGAACTCCGCAGGGGTTTCGGGATTTAACAGAAATGTATTTAACCGAAGAAAGAGGAAAGAAACTCTCCAGGGGAATCAAAAGAACAATGATTGACTGCAAGAAAAGAATAGGGTATTGAAACGAAGAAGCTTGCTAACCCAATGAACAAAGGATCGTAACCAGGAAGGTGATTGACCAAAAGAGATAGATCGAAAGAGATATGAGTGTTCAAGGATCAAAAGAGATTGCAATGGGAAAAGAGTGATCAAGGATCGACTCGACTAGGGGAGAGAAAGCACACTACCGCCTGGAGATAGAGATGACTAAGCCAAGCACAGGGTTATTCGTCCCCTACCTGAAGTAGTCAGAATGAGAGTAGGAATTCTCCCTTCTCATTCCTTCTCTAACACACAGGGTGTAATGCGGAAGTTGAAACGGACGGCACAACAGCTCCAAGTTGTATAGTGCTTCTGCACGGAGAAACTGACAGCGTAACAACTTCAATTTGTACAGTGCTTCGATGCAGGGCATAGCGCGAAACTCCAACTCCACGGGGGATCGAGAGAGAAAGCTCTAAAGGAAGCCTAAAGAGAGGAAAGGGGAAAATCAACTAATCGAAACATGGTTTCGATCAATTAATCAAAGGGAAAAACCATGCCAACAATTTTCCAAAGAGAGTGAAAAATCATTAAGGCAAAATGTGCGAATTATTGATTATACAAGATTAAGCTCATCCATGAAGAATGAAACTTAATGCAAAACCAAGAAAGGGAGTACAAAACAGTACCAAATGAGCAACAAATATGCAACACAAAGTCATGTTATTGTGATCAAAGAGAAATACAAGCATGATTATATTCACATGATGCCAAAACATGAACAATTTGAATAATCGAAAGCGTGTATCAAAAGTTCATGAATAAGCTTCAAACAGAAGTTAAATGACATTTATAACATCTATAAAATCAAGCCTGACAATCAATGGAAGTTAAAATGAAAATGCAAGAAAATTGCCTTCTGGTTCAGTGTTAATCGATTAACACAATTGCACTGCAAAGTGTTAGTCGATTAACACTTGAAAAAGTGCAAAAAAGCACTGGTTAATCGATTAACACAATTGCACTGCAATGTGTTAATCGATTAACACTGGACAGGGAGCAGAAAATCAGTTTTGAAAAGTGTTTTTGGCTAAAAAAATTATTGTGCAATCATTCCAATGCTAGGGAAAACAATTATGGATGAAAAATCAGGTTTAGCAGCAGCAAATGATCAACAATAGAATCAATTAAACAATCAAGATCATGGATCAAGCAATGGTATAATCAATTCACATGCAAAGTATCTAAACTACATCGCGAATGATACGAAAACGATCGAAACAGAAAAATGAATGGGATCCACCAACCTACAAGGATGAGATATGCCTTGGTAAATATTGCAATGTAATCTTGATGAAGATAATCAAAGAAAACTAGAGGAATCTTCAATTATAGCCGAAACGTATCGAACCGATCAAATCGCGACGAAAACTCCAAAATGGGAATTATCACCGAAGAAACTTGAATCAATCACTTGAGATGAATCCAAATGCTTTTGAAAGTCCACAAAAACCAGTAAAATGGAATGGAAATGAAGGTTAAGCTCAAGAAATAATAACTTTCAATGTGAAAAGTGATTATCCTTCAAGAAGTAAGAGCTTTTAGTGAGGTTTTGGAAGAGAAGTGAGATGAAGATGTAGCAGAAAAAAATCAGAGAGAATGTGAGAGAATTGAGAGTGAAATGTGAGAAATTTGTGTGAAAAATGGGAGAGAATGGTTGAGGCTTGAAAAGTGAGTGAAGGTGTGTTTATATAGATTTTAGGTTTGGAGTGTGAGAGGTTTGGAATTTGGTTTGGAATTAGCTTTGAGTTTGGAACTAGGCTAGGAGTTAGTTGGACTTGACTCACCGAGTCAAGGCGGTTAACTCGGTTAGTTAGAACCAACTCGGTAACAATCTCAAGGTGAACTCCAACATCCAAGAATCCACATTACTTGGAAAACAAGGAACATGGTGCACTTGATTTGAAGTGAAGTATTATAGCAAATGCACTTGGAATGAATTGAGTAGCTTGGCAATGTCTAGAGATGTCTAGAATATTCCACATGCTGCTAGAATACTGTAGAATCTAAGACCAAAGTGTGTGCAAAGGTGCTGTCATGAAAAAGCAGCAAATTATGCCTATTCTGCCTATGTTAATAGATTAAGACAATTGCACTGCAAATGGTTAATCGATTAACCAGGGCAAAATATGCCTAATTTGCCTAAAAAAGGGTGTTGTGGTCCCGGCTTCGATTTTCCACTCCTTGTATTGATGAATAGGCATATAAACCTTCATTTTTGTGCTTGTCTTGATGATGTGATGACCTTGTGAGGATATGATTAATCGGGATTAGAAAACCTGAATATCCTGCAACCAAAACACAAAAAGAAAAGTGCGAATGCTTATGCTAACGATGCGAATGCGCATGCTTATGCAAAAGGCAAAAGAGGGAGGTCAAATTTCGGGTTACGACAGTTGCCCCTATTTAATCCGCTTGGACCTGAATGTACGAATTGCGCCAGCTTTTCGATGATTCGAGGTAAAAGGGGATTAAATAAAAGAGTAGCTCGAGAATTTGGCCGACGGGGACAAAAGAAGAGTGTTAAGAGTGTTTGAAGGTTGATAAGTGCGAAAGTTTGGCTGAAAATCTGCTGAGAGATAAGTCAGGCAAAAGAGAGGTGTAATACCCCAAAATTTGCTCTCTCTTTTGTCATCATAGCATAGCATTATCATATATCATATCATATCCATCTCATTAGCCTTGCATTGCATCTTTAACATAGAAAAATGAAGTATAGCATCCCTCTTACCATCAAGGCATGTGATCAGGGGAAAGAGGGATAATCAAGGAATCATTCAAGGCACAAAAGGTCAAACAAGTTACCTCAAGGCAAGCCAAGAGGTCTTTCATGTCTCATACTATCTCAATTGATCGTCCAAAACCTCAAGAAAGTGAGATTCAATAGGAGGTTGAAGCACTACATCCTTCACTATGCAAGAGGTCCAAAAAACTGAAGGAAAACCCTCAAAAGAGATAGTTCATTGGTTCAAAAACACCCTCAAGTGGCATATCTCATCATCCTTTAAGAGGATACACAACATACTCTGAGGAATTTGAAATTGAAGACTGCACATTTTTCCCCTTAGTAGGTGGGTATCGAAACTAGGGTTTCCAATTAAATCAGGTCATCTCTGATTTTTTGGACAAAACTTGATGTCATGGTATTCTACATGTCCTTAAGTGTATGTGTGTGGAAAATTGCCTCTCAATTGGTTTTAGAAGTGGTTCAATTGGAAGAAAGATAAAAAATCAGGAAAATTGGGGCTAAGTCAAATAATCAGAGGAAAAAGTCAACTCTTGACTTTTTGAGGCCAAATTCATGAAATTCATGTTATATGTGACCAATGTACAAAATTTGATCAAGAAACTCCAAAAGGATCATGAAAAATCAAGATTTGAAAAGTTGCCATTTTTGGAAGAAGTAGGGTTTCTAGATAAGGAAAGTTTTGGCCATTTTGCACCAAACTTTGAACCAAGGCCATTCAAAATTGAAAGCATCAAATCAAAAATCCACCAGGCCACAACAAAAGATCTTGTTTCAAGCTTCAAATCCATATAAAGAACTCTTCCATCGGATCAAAATTGAGGGAGTTATGATCAATCAAAGTTTGGTAAAATCAAGGCAAAAACCAAGTCATGGCAAGGCAAATGCAGGCCCATAGGCCATAATTTCATCGAACAGTTGGCGTGTCAAATGTCAAGACAATTTTCTCCATCAAGAAGGCTTCAAATTAAAAAATTTTGAACATCAAAGTTGTTCATCTCCATGTCCTCTTCAACTTTGATGTTGGACATTTTTTCATCTGAATAAGTTATGAAGGTCATACGAGGGCTCGAACATGGTGGTTTCATGCTGAAAGTTCACAAGTCGCAATGCCTTACTGGCAGCCCAAGTCACTTGCCCATGCACCAATTGTGATTACTTGTTTTCCAAGCAACTGAGTTGATCCTAACTAACCGAGTTAACTAACTTGACTCGGTGAGTTGAGTCTAACTAACTCCGACCCTAGCTCCAAACCCAAACCTCATTCTAAACCTCATTCCAAACCACTTATACTCCAAACCTAAAATCTATTTAAGAGATGCTTCACTCATTTTCAAAATCTCAACCATTTTTGCTCCATTTTCACTCTCAATTCTCTCACATTTCTCTCTAATTTCTCTACTCATTCTTCATCAATTTCTACTTCTCTCTTCCAAAACCACACACAAAAGCTCTTGTTTCTTGAAGAATAATCACTTTTTACATTGAAAAGTGATTAATTCTTGAGCTTAACCTTCATCATTTTAGCATTCTCTGGTTGGATTTCTGGAAGTTCAGAGTATTCTTCAATCCAAAGGTTGATCACCATTTATTTTGGTGCAAGTTGGATTTTGGTGGACTTTCGCGATTTCGTTCGGTTTCGACGCATTTCGGCTATCGATCGAGGAATCTCTGGTTTTCTTTCATTTTCTGCACCAAGATTACTTTGCAACAATTACCAAAGCAAGTCTCCGCTTTGTAGGTTAGTTTTCCCTAAATCTACACTGTTTTTAGCTTATTCGCAACTTATTCGATGTAGATTTTTGTGGATTTTCGATTTGGATTCATGTGCTAGAATTCGATTCTTGATGTTGTTGATTATTGGATTCAATTGATGTTTGACGACGGTAATTCCATGTAATTTCGTGATTAATCGATTGCATGTTCATTTGGATGTTTGGATAAGTCATTTGCCGCTGAAAAGTGCTTTTGCAACTGGTTTTTTGGTCACTGTCCCAGGTTAACGGGTTAACATGTATTAATTTTGCGTTTTTTGCCTGATTTTGACCTGTTAACGGGTTAACACCAGGCGTTAACCGGTTAACACTGCTGCAGAATGTTTTTTTTCGCGTTTTTAAGCATGCTTCGACCCCGCTTCACTTTTAATCTTCATGGATTAATATGATACTCATCTAATGACTGTTTTGATGCTGTTGCACCTCACACCATCATATGCACATAATCGCGGTTTTTGATTGTTAATCGATGAATGTTTATGTTTACATTGTTGATTAATTGATGTGATGAACACATGATGCACACACTTTGAGCTCATTAATTGCTAATTGAGGTTATGTTGCTGAAATCACTATGCGCATGTTCATTTGCTTTCCATTTCAAGAGATGTATACTTGTTTTGACTTGCTCATATTCTTGACAATGTGTATTCTTTTGTAATGTACATTATAACATGTTTGATTTCAAGGATTGTTTATCATGATTTGTAATATGGTTGTGATCGTGTTTGTTTGATGAATGTGCAAGGCTTGATGCATAATAATGGTTGTTCATGATTGAAATTGTGTGTTAATGCATGCTGCATCTGAGTTTTCACTGCTGATTATACACATATGTGTTGTTGTATGTACTGCCAAATGCTTTTTACACCCATTTTGGAGGCTGAACATGTGCTGTTAATTGCTGTTTGGTTCATGATGATAGATTTACTGCTGCCTTGCATTTAGGGGTTGTAATAGTTGTTGTTTTCACTATTTCCTTCCATTGGCTTGTTTGACCAAGTTCTTTTACTCAGGATCTCTTGTAAATATTTTGTGAACTAACTTTTTCATGTAGGTGCTAAAGGTAAGTAGGTGTATGGATATGCTTCCACATGCACGTTTTTCTTTCATACTCTATTATTTCTTTTAATAATTCAAATTGTGATTTTGTTAAGCATTTACATGCTTTCCTTGAATAACTTTTTCTTCACCCTTCTCTAAGATCACCTTAACTTCCATTTTGGAAGTAAGTTGTTTCTTTCGCTCTTCTTCTCCTTTCTTTTAGGATTAGACTTCTTAAACCACATTAACCTTAGGATCACCATGTATGATAACATTAGGGTTGAGTATTAGTCCCCTTAGTTTTCACCTTTGATCCGCTTTTGAGTCTTTCATCTCCTCATCGCAAAGAAAATTCAAAATATCTAATAAAGGTAGGCACTTATTGCATTTAGGCCTTTCATATAAAGAAAAGATTATAAGGGGTCTTCTCTTATAATCTTAGAATGTGTAGCATATGGCCCATCTTGGGTCAATATGTTAAACATTTGATCTTGTATGAAGGACTTAAATGCAATACTTGTTGAAGATACAAACTAAAAAAACACTTCTTCATTTCATAATCAACAAAAACACTTAATAAATACCAGTATGCTAGTGTATTTGAACCTTAATAATTGGAACTAAATGTGAGGGTCTTCTTCACACTTAGTGTACTTTCTTACTCATTCCATCTTGGAATGTGAGGATGTATACATTCCAATGATTAAGATTTAGATACATTATCATACGCGAACAAATAACAAACATTTTTCTTAAAAGACAACAAACAAACAATTCTTTTCTCATCTCATTCATTTCAGTCTTAAGGACTCGTCACGTCCGTTCTACCGCAAACAGGTAACGCCTAAGTCTCCATACAGCGAGCCACAACACCTAAACTGCTGGGACACGTACTCTGACGTTTCCACTAAAAAAAACACAAATAATCCATCCCTAGTGAGGGGAACTACGTCGCTCTGATTCTCATGTTCCCGATGAGATACGTAGGCAGTGGGGTAGGGCCCATTCGAGCACTTCTTTTATTTTCCCTACATTTGTTTCTCTTTCTCTTTCCATTCCTTTTCCAGTTCTTTTTCCAACATCTTTCCTTACACCCTTTGATTGAGACAAGCAAGCGTGGATCCCATCGGGTACGATGGATGCGAGGGGGTGCTAATACCTTCCTCTCGCGTAACCGACTCCCGAATCCAGTTCTCTTGGTCGCAAGACCATGTTCTATACTTTCCTTCAGGTTTACGCAGTGTTTCCTTTCCCTCTCGTGGGATAAATACACATTGCTGGCGACTCTGTTTCGGTGCCCCTTTCGCGTTTGTACTTGGATGAAAATCCCGGGAGCGACAAGAGGGAGTATGATCGATGCATATGCTATGTATGTGTTTCTACATGTTGCTTGATACCATGCGATGCAAAGGCGCAAGGTAAGGCATAATGTGAAGCGGTGAGACAGAAAATCGTAGCAAAACGACTTCGACACCCTTGGTTGGGGAGAGGACCCTCAAATAAAGACAATCTCTGCTGGAGAAGAGAGTTCACAAAGGATGGTGATCCCGCCGGGGAAAGAAATTGAGAACATATCAGGTTTCTAAATCACCATGGTTGTCCCTGTTGGGGATGAAAGAATCAAATCAATCAAATCAATCCTTCCTACCCAGACTGGCTCCGTGTGGGGAAATACATCCTTCCAAATCATGTTGACTTTGCTGAGGAGACCACTGCTGCTGGGGACAGATAGTTCCAAATTATTAGGGATGTTGCACAACCCTTGCTGGGGAAAATCGAGCAAAGTGTCTTTGCTGGGGACACTTTGGCAACCTGCCTAGAGACATTACAAATCTGTCAGAGAAAAGATATGTAAACAAGCAAACTCTTTGACAAATCATAATGGCGCTTGCTGGGGAGGATGAGGACTCTGCTGAGGAAACAACAACTTCTTCATAGAACCATCACGCTGCCGGTCAGGCGTTAGGCCTACCAATGGATATTACTGATTATCCTGCAGGAGTTACCAGTAAGACATGCAATGCATAATGCTTTCTCGATTGATTTAGCTTTTTATTATTCTTAACATTTTTTAGTATTATGTGATCGCAAATAATTGCTTATTTTGCAAACAAAATACTGGAATGAAACAAATTGAGATAACAAAGAATGCATTTTATTGAATGTAAAATATTTTGTACATAAAGTGTGTACAAGGATGCAAAATCCTTGATGAGGAAATTTGCAATAAAATTGAAAAACAAATGTAAATGGCAAAGGGAAATCATGCTTTGCATTGATTACAACATTGACCACCATCCACCGTAAGTCTAGGTTCCAACGCCTTGCACCTGTTGATGATGATTGGAATGTCCTGTTACCGTCTGAGGTCTAGCTGTGATGAGGAGAGGCTCAAGTGTTCACAGTCAATGCCTTTATCCCTAATTTTTGCCTGGACATGTTTTTTCTATTTTTTTGTCCACCGGGATACCCATTTTTACCTAAGTCGCCCTTTCGGGTTTTCAACTTAGCGGGCTGCTATTATTTTTTCATTGTCCCTAACTTTTGCATGGACATCTCTTTTTTTGGTCCATCGGGACGTCCATTTTTGCCTAGATTGTCCTTGCGGATGTCAATCTAGCGGACTCTTATCCATTTTTTTCAGGCATAATATTTTTTGACTGTATCAGAGTTCATGGGCAATGGCAACTCCTCCCCATCCATTGTGGAGAGGATCAGGGCTCCACCTGAGAAGGCTTTCTTGACAATAAAGGGTCCTTCATAGTTGGGAGTCCATTTTCCTTGTGGATCCGAGTGAATAGGTGAATATCTCTTGAGCACGAGTTCTCCTTCACAGAATGTTCGAGGAAGAACTTTCTTGTCAAAAGCTCGCTTGAGGCGTCTCTGATATAATTGACCATGACAAACGGCTGTAAGGCGCTTCTCTTCGATGAGATTCAACTGGTCGTATCTGGATTGAACCCATTCAGCTTCGTTAAGACCTGCTTCCATGATGACTCTGAGCGAAGGAATATCGACTTTAATGGGTAGAACTGCCTCCATACCATACACTAGCGAATACGGAGTTGCCCCAGTAGAAGTGCGAACTGAAGTTTGGTAGCTATGCAGTGCAAATGGAAGCATTTCATGCCAATCATTGTAAGTCTTGACCATTTTCTGGACAATCCTCTTGATGTTTTTGTTTGCTGCTTCGACGACGCCACTCATCTTGGGCCGATACGGTGAAGAGTTGTGGTGCTCGATCTTAAAATCTCGACACAACTCCTTCATCATGTTGTTGGTCAGGTGCTTGCATTGTCTGTGATAATGCTGCTAGGAATGGCATAACAACAGATTATCTCTTTCTTGATGAATCTGGCAACCACTTGTCGTGTAACATTTGCATAAGAAGCAGCTTCAGCCCACTTGGTGAAGTAGTCGATAGCAACCAGAATGAATCGATGACCGTTAGAAGCCTTCGACTCGATCATTCCAATCATATCTATACCCCACATGGAGAATGGCCAAGGTGCAGTCAAAATATTCAATGGAGTTGGAGGCACATGGATCTTGTCTCCGTAGATTTGGCACTTATGACATCTTTTGGAAAAGTTGTAACAATCTACCTCCATTGTTGTCCAGTAATACCCAGCCCGAAGGATCTTCTTGGCCATAGCAGGACCTTTAGCATGTACACCCTCGCAACCCTCATGTATGGACCTTATGATTGTGTTTGATTCATGTTTATCCACGCATCTGAGCAACACAGAATCATAATTCCTCTTGTACAGTATACCACCACTTAAGAAGAATTTGGCGCAAAGCCGCCTAAGAGCTCTCTTATCAGTGATAGTAATACCCTCAGGATATTCTTGTTTTTCCAGATATCTCTTAATGTCGTAGAACCAAGGCTTGTCATCAGACTCATCCTCGATTACTAAACAGTGTGCTGGTTTGTTTAAGTGATCAATGCGGATATGAGGAGCTTCATTCTTCCACTTGACCTTGAACATGGATGCTAATGTGGCAAGAGCATCAGCTAGTTGATTTTCCTCTCTGGGGATATGATGAAAAGAAATCTCATCAAAGAAAGGAATCAACTTCGCAATGTGTTGTTGGTACGGAACCAGCTTGGAATCCCGAGTCACAAAATTCCCTCTGACTTGACCGATGACCAAGACAGAATCTCCATAGACCTCAAGAATCTTGATTCTCATGTCGATAGCCGCTTCAATACCTTAGATGCATGCTTCATATTCAGCCATATTGTTGGTGCATGCGAAGCATAATCTGGCAGTGAAGGGAAGGTGAAAACCTGTTTGAGAGATGAGGATAACACCGATTCCACGACCTTTAGAATTGGAGGCACCATCGAACACGAGCGTCCATCGCCCCCCTGGTTCGGGTCCTATGTCAGGGTCTAGAGTCTCATAATCTCTGATGAACAGAACATCCTCATCGGGAAAGTCAAACTTCATCTGTTGATAACCCTCTACAGGTTGATGGGCAAGGTAGTCAGACAAGACACTCCCTTTTATTGCTTTTTGGGTAACATGTTGGATATCATACTCAGTTAACAACATTTTCCACCAAGCAATCCTTCCAGAGACAACAGGCTTTTCGAATATGTACTTTATCGCATCCGTTTTAGATATCAATAAAGTAGTATGGCAAGTCATGTATTGTCGTAGGCGTCGAGCAGCCCAGACCAGAGCACAACAAGTTTTCTCTAAGAGTGAGTATCTGGTCTCACAATCAGTGAACTTCTTGCTCAGATAATATATTGCATGTTCTTTTCTGCCAGTGTCGTCATGTTGACCCAATACACATCCCATTGATTCATCGAGAACGGTGAGATACATGATTAAAGGCCTACCAGGAACCGGCGGTACTAAGATCGGTGGTTCTTGCAAGTATTGTTTTATTTTGTCAAATGCTTCCTGACAATCATTATTCCATTCATCCGGTTGATTTTTTCTTAGTAATTTGAACATTGGTTCACAGGTAGCCGTCAAATGGGAAATGAACCTTGAAATGTAATTGAGTCTGTCCAGAAAGCCACAGACTTCTTTTTCTATTTTGGGAGGCGACATGTTCTGAATTGCCCGAACCTTATCAGGATCAACTTCAATCCCCTTCTAACTCACAATAAAACCCAACAATTTACCAGATCAAACTCTGAAGATGCATTCCGCTGGATTCAACCGCAATCTAAACTTCTGGAGTCTGTCAAACAGTTTCTTCAGATGAACCAGGTTATCATCTTCAGTTTTGGACTTGGCAATCATATCGTCCACGTAAACCTCAATCTCTTTATGAATCATATCGTGAAAGAGGGTTGTCATGGCACGTTGGTATGTTGCCCCTGCATTCTTTAGACCGAATGACATGACTTTGTAGCAATATGTACCCCACAACGTGATGAAAGTAGTCTTCTCCATATTAGTTGGGACATTTTGATCTGATTATATCCTGAGAAACCGTCCATGAAGGAAAAGACAGAGAACTGCGCTGTGTTATCTACCAAGATGTCAATATAAGGCAAAGGAAAATCATCCTTCGGGCTTGTGTTAGTAGAGTAATAGTGGGGGTTGTTTTTAATCGTATCCACAGGGATTGTTCGATATTTGATGCGTGCCTTTCAGTAGTTGTGATATTCTAAGTTCAATGGTTTCAAAAGTATCTCAATTGTTGTTAACATTCACTTGTAGCAAAGATTAATTGGTGACAAAGATTTTGTAAAAGTTTTGATAAAAACATGTTAAGGTTAGGTTTCGCCAATCCTTTTCACGTATAAACGATTAATCAAGCATATGAACTCGGTTTCCGATCAATACAACCGCGTATCCTCCCGACTAAGTTTATGTCTAAAGCGAAGTCGTGAGTATCGTTGTTTAGACCGTTAGATGATGTCTCACGCTAACAATCTAAACAACAATCATTAAGATCAACACAATGCGAATAGCAAATCCCAAATCAATGTCTAGAGTTTGGTTTTTAAGAGATAAAATTGTTAGGTCATGATTTGTAGAATCTATGTCTAGAGCAAAACAAATCACACATAGATCATTAAGAGAAAACAACATCATCTATATTGATCAAAGACTTTGTTCATACACCATAGATCAACAACAATACATAAAATCAGAATCAACTACTTCTAACCTCAACATTGAGTGTTTAGCTACCACTTCTCATGGTAGATTGGATAACAAGTAAAGAGAGGAGATGAATGAGCATCCACGACGAATAATCGAGAATGGATGTGACTTCAGCTTCTCCAAGTGAAAATCCACTCTTTGATGATCAAAATACTGTAAACTATGTTTTCTAGTGAAAATGAACAAGAGATCCCAAACAAATAAAGTGAAAATCTATTTATACACTTCTGAAATCTGCAGGATTCGCACTGCGAGCACATCATTCGCACTGCGAATGAGAGAAAATGGCACCTTAAGTGCCTATGAGACTTAAACCGCCCCAAGCAGAAATCGTGTGTTCGCAGTGCGAACCATTCCTTCGCACAGCAAATCATTCGCTAGCTCATTCACACTGCGAATAAACTAGCGAACCAAGACAGTTAAATTCCAGAACTTACCGCCTCCCTTCGCCAGCATCTTCGCACTGCGAAACAACCAGCGAGCCTTCGCTGGACCCTCGCCAGGAGTTCGCAGTGCGAACTCTTTGTCATCTCAAAACTGGAACTCACTACCATCATTCGCTGGCGCCTTCGCTGACGTTCGCAGTACGAACCTTCGCTGGGCCTTCGCCAGATCCTTCGCACTGCGAATGCTCTGTTGTAGCAACACTTTCAATGGCAACCTGCATGTCTCACAATTTTGATCCTTTGGTGCCTACTCCTTCACATTAACACACAAATTACAAGCTCCACACATGTATTCCAATGTACACACTACAACACAATTACCCCACGTAAACCAATCAATTACACAAGGAAAGTCATAAAAAATGCCAATTATTGCATCCAAATATATAACATGTTTGACATCTAACAAACTCTCCCCAACTAACTCTTTGTTTGTCCTCAAGCAAAGTATGCCTCAAAAGAGGATTTGCTCGAGCATTCAATTCAACCAAGACGCGCAAAATGGCTCAACTAAACAACGATCACAACAACGCAACAATTACACAATTCAAGAACCTATAATGTAAAAGAACTTGCCTCTTAAACAATTTCAAACAATGTTTCAAGAGACAACTAACTCATCCTGCACATGTCATTCTACACTCCTCTTCGAAAAAGGATTGAAGGCAAACGTGCATACAAACACGGGACAGATACACTCAAATGACCAATGATGCAATACTAAGCAATTCATATCATATCTCAATGAACACAAAAGAAATCATGGAAGTAAAAGATCACTAAGGACTTCAAGGTTGTAGCTTGGTCGGGTAAACAAAAAAGGGACATTTCTAATGGCCATTGAAACGAAATTGCCGAAGCAAAAGAACATTCACTATACACATATTCACACATCTCAACTTCATTTCACCAATTTTCCATTACACCTTCACAAACTATCGGGCACAATTATTGACTCTACATTTTTTTTTCATTCAAGCAAGCATTTTCTCATTCGTACAACATATTCACACTCTTTTCTTTACATGCTTACTTGAATTTTTTTTTTCAAAATTTGGAGTAATGCACCCATCTTCTTTTATTCTCCCCAACTCATTTTCGACTCAACCTAAAGTAAAAGTAAACAATTTCAAAGGTTCAAGAAGAAAATGTTAGAAACTCACCAAATTCAGTGATGAACCAACTTGCAAATTATGTACTTAAAACAAGTTCATCCCTAAACTGAGTTCTAAACTGTTTAGGCTCAAAGGGGCTAACAAATTCTCACACCTCACAGGTGAATTAATATATGGACATGGTTGTGCTCACTTTCAACAAGTGCCTTGATCACTTCTCCTACTTCCACAAAATCACATGGTCACAAGATAAGGCATGAATTAAAAGTAAAAACAACATTCATCAATAATCCTTTGCATATAATAACACTTTGGAGGCTTCTCACTTTTAATGGTTTTTGATCCTAAAATGACACATGCATTCAAAGGAAGTTGTAACATGAAACAACATTATCAATCACACAAGACACAAAGTTCTAAAACATACAAAATTCTCAAACCAGGTAACAATGTACCTTGTCGCAACACAATGCTTAAGATACTATCATAGCCCTCACATCATGGAGGAATCTTTCTTTAAAAATCAAGAGTCTCCAACCTACTTCCAAAATTCCATCTTAAAAGAAGGAACATTAACATGAAAACTAACAATTTAAGTAGAAGTGCAACAAAAATAATTTACTCAAAACGCTTAACATTACTAATAATAATAAATAAAGTGCTTGGTGTAAGAACACCTACAATATCCAAAATGGTACCACTAGGGTACAAGTACACCAATATCAAAATATTCCACTATGTGGATACAATAGACTAGTAAAAGCTGAAAATTACAAAATATAAGAAAACTTCACTTTGGAGACCAAAGGAAGTACACACATCTGAAAATCACAAAATTAGTCCTCTTCGGACTCAGTCTCCAAAACCTCGGTAACCATCTCATCCTCATCTCCCTCATCAGAAGTATTACCAGAAACCTCCACATCGGTGCCATCACCCTCTATCTCATCACCATCTCCATCCTCATCAGCATAATCACCTGCAGGACCACCAGCTGATCCTCTCCCCCTCCGAAAACTGGCCTGGCCTCAGGCCATCCAGCATGTGCGAGGAACTGCTCCCTCGACATCATAGTATGCTCCGTAGAAGGGTCACGGATCTACAATTGGAGAACCTGCAAAGAATTATGAATATCAGTCATGGCACGCTGCTGGGCAGCCATCCAATCCCAATTATATTGGCAGATCTCCTGCTGATACGGATAGAAATTCGGTGACTCAAAAGTATCACCGCCACTCGTACCAGCCCCTGTAGCAGCAGCCCCAGAAGTCTCAATACTACCACCCTTAGGTTTGCAAAATTTGTCGACATATCGATCATCGATAGCCGACGTGATAGTGACCTGACGACGGGAAGAAAAATTAACACCAGCTTCAGCACATAAGGACATGATTAGGCACGGAAAAGCAAGAGGGGAATTTTTCCTCGAAGCGTTCCCACCTAATCCACTCTCGACAATGGACCTTATTTCATCTGCTATTATCCTGCGACATCAATTTCTACGTTTGTAAGGATGATGTGCACTAGGTGAGCTAGAGGAATCGGAACGGTAGAGGAATGTGACTTTGGCTTAATGTTGGTGACAACCAAAAGTAAAACAAGCTGACCCAAAGGTAACATATCCTCTCGATGATACCTCACAGCAACTCCCGAATGGTTTAACTTCACATCTTTACCCGGGCGCAACAAATCAGAGGTCATTTGTGTGATATTCCTGTTGCGGTTAAGGTTCCTGTGGTAATCATCTTACTCACTGGTACGCAATGGAAGAGGGTCTCCAAGCACTCGGTTAATTGTCCTTCTGTGAAACCTTACAGTTTTCCCTCCAACAACAGTAGTCCAATTAAACAGACCCCCCTCATCAGGAAGGGCGTTGGCATAGAATTCACGAACCATCTCCACATTGTACGAATCAAGGGGCGTTATCAGCTGATCCCGCTTTTTTTCATGCAAGAGGGCAGCTACCGAACGATAAGTCCCTTGATCATTCAGAATAAATCTCTTCTCAGCAAGGATGGTTCTTGTTTCTAACACCTTATATCTCTGCGCCTGCCTAATACCCTTGAACCGACTGTCGTCGAACGTGATCGGTACTTGTCTGGATGTTGATGCTTTCCTTTTCTTGATCATGGTTTTAGGACCCATCTGCACAAATGACAAATAAATCCCACACAAAAACACCAAGACAGATCATTAGAAAATAGGACACACATGCATCAGAATGAACTAAAAAAAAAACAAAAATCTGGGCTGCTCGCTAAAACACTCGCACTGCGAATCCTGGCGAACGCTCGCCCCAGATTCGCAGTGCGAACAAGTCAGCGAATGCACGAAAACTTTGAAAAAAATTAACAGCCCCAGATTTCACAACATAGCATGATTCTAAATGTATTCTATACTCAAAACCAGCAGAAAATTTGACATGCATTAAACAACCCCAAACAGAATTTAACCCTAAACTTTCTACACATTCTCATGCATAATTCACAAACAAAATCCAATTAATTAAAAAGTACAGAGAAAAGACTTTAAACCTGTTTGGACTTGGCAATTGAGTAAAAGAAATTGGAGAGAAGGACAGTAAATGCAACGTGAGAGGGAAGGAAGACTTGAGGTTTTTTTTTCTTTTTATTTTTGGTTGAAAGTGAGAGGCAAAGGACTAGGGTTTGGTCCCCTCAAGTCATCAGCACTTCAACATGGGTCTTGGGCCTACGTGCAGGCCCACCCATAACAAAACCCTCATTTTTAATGATGTGGCAGCAAAACCACCAAGGCTGGTTCGCTGATGTTCGCAGTGCGAATGGCCAGCAAATGCTCGCCCCAGATTTGCAGTGCGAACAAGCCAGCGAGCAAGATAGATTTTCAAAATTTTCAGGTCTGTCCTGCTGCCACACTGCTATGGTTCCATACTATAATGTACAATACTAGTCTCACAAAAATGACTTCAAACAGCAAATAAAAGCAGAATACTTACAATGTTGGGGTGCCTCTCAATAAGCGCTTGTTTAACGTCGGCTAAGCTCGACGGTTCACCGCAATCTCACGGATCGCGGAAGGGAACAATGGCGGGATTCCGCCCGAAATCACCTCCAAGGTACACTTTTAATCTTTGGTCGTTCACAGTCCAATTCTCTTTGGTTGTTGTGTCTTCAATTATAACTGCTCCATAAGGCTTGATTTCTAGGATCCGAAACGGACCCGACCATTTAGACCTTAACTTTCCCGGGAACAATTTTAACCGAGAATTGAATAGCAGGACCAGCTGTCCCACCTCAAATTGCTTGATGATTATTTTTTTGTCATGGTAAGACTTTACACGCTCTTTGTACAGTTTATTGGAATCGTACGCCTGAAGGTGTAATTCATCCAATTCCTGTAATTGCACTTTTCTTTTTTCGCCGCTAAGAGTTGGATCAAAATTTAAAAATTTTAAGGCCCAAAACACCTTGTGCTCCAACTCCACCGGCAGGTGGCAATTCTTACCATACACAATTTTAAACGGTGTGAGACCGATCGGAGCCTTAAAAGCGGTCCGATACGCCCACAAAGCATCATCCAATTTGTTGGCCCAATCTTTTCTCGAGGCCGAAACAGTTTTCTCCAAAATACGTTTTATCTCACGATTGGAAACCTCCGCTTGACCATTAGCTTGAGGATGATATGGTGTGGCAACCTTGTGCTTCACACCATACTGCTCCAAAGCTTTGTCAAGCTGAGTGTTACAGAAGTGAGACCCTCCATCACTTATTAACACTCTAGGAGTACCAAAATGCGCAAAAATGTTCTTTTTCAAATATTTGACCACTGTTTTTCCGTCGGCTTTAGCACAAGCTATCGGCTCCACCCATTTAGACACATAATCAACGGCGACCAAAATATATTCATTGGAAAAGGAAGATGGGAATGGACCGATAAAGTCGATCCCCCAACAGTCAAAAACTTCGATTTCCAACATATTCTGTAAAGGCATCTCGTGCCGCCGTGAAATTCCTCCACTTCTCTGGCACCTGTCACAACTAAGGGCATGCGCATGCGCATCTTTGAATAAGGACGGCCAATAAAAGCCCGACTGAATGACTTTAGTGGCCGTTCTCAACCCATTAAAGTGTCCTCCATACGGAGAGTTATGACAATGCCAGAGAATATTCGTGGCTTCCTCCAATGAGACACACCTTCTTAAGAGGTTGTCGACACCAAGTTTAAATAAATAAGGTTCGTCCCATACGAAAGACTTGGCGTCCGACAAAATTTTTCTTTTTTGGTGGTGCGTTAGACCGTCCGGTATCAATCCGGCGGCTTTGTGGTTAGCCATGTCGGTGAGCCACGGTCTAACCTGCACTCTAAACAATTTTTCATCCGGGAACTCCTTTTTAACCTCACATTCATTCTTGGTCACGTCAACGTTTACCAGGCGGGATAAGTGATCCGCCACCAAATTCTCGGATCCTTTTTTGTCACGAATTTCAAGATCAAATTCCTATAACAAAAGGATCCACCGAATAAGCCTCTGCTTAGAATCAGGTTTGGTGAGCAGATAACTTATAGCCGTATGGTCCGTGTAAACGATGACTCGTGAACCAATCAAATAGGAATGAAATTTCTCCAACAAATACACTATGGCAAGCAACTCTTTCTCAGTTGTTGCATAGTTAATTTAAGCCTCGTTTAAAACTTTGCTCGCATAATGTATAGCGTGGAAAACTCCTCTGACCCAAAACAGCCCCAACCGCATAATCGCTTGTGAAATTCTGGTATCAGACGTGTGATGTTAAGGTGAGATGTCACAACAACACACTCTGCACAATGGACAGCAATAACATTAACAAAGCACACAAGGAATTGTTCACCCAGTTCGGTCTAACTACCTACGTCTAGGGGCTACCAAGCCAGGGATGAAATTCAGTACTTGTAGATATAATTTACAGACTCAATAACTCGTTGACAATCTCCTAAACTTATACTCTACTAATGACTTCCTACCTAAGAAACCACCTAGGTATGAGAACACCACTCAATCCCTTACAAACACTCAAAGAAACCACTTTGAGTAACCTTGATCTTACTTCACAGCTTCGATCAAGCAACCACTCTCTATTGCTTCACAGCTTCTAGAGAGGACAGAAACACAACACCTATTCAAACCCTAGAATAGTGTAAATACAAGCACTCTAAACAAACTCTAGACACTAAGCCTCCAGCTTCTGATCTTCTGAATGCTTTCTGTCCACTTTTTCCTTTGGTCTTGTGTGCTTTATATAGCTCCTTGAATTGGTCTTGGACCTGCTACAATATCTCCCAGATTTGTTATTTAAAACTGAATATTTAAAACAGATTTTCTCCTAAAATCTTTTTAAATCTTCAACCTTTTAAATCTCCTACAAATCTGCACCAGATCTCCTATGCAGCAGAAAATATCTATCCCAAGATATTCGCATCCAATGAGACAGCTTGCTCTCCACAATTCGAGCTAATACGCAACCCTAACAACATCACTACCTGCTGTTGTTAATTCTGCAGATCTAATGCCACAACATCACCATGTGACATCAGACATCCAACTTCAGCAATTACTTAACACAACCCAGTGTTAAGACTTCAATGTTGCAACATCAGCACCTTGACATCAACATTGAATATACTTTGTTTTACTAAAATTCCAGCCAATCCAAGAACTAACAATCTCCCCCTTTGGCTAATTTTGTCTAAAACAATCTCTGCACTCTGCACCTTCAGAGACTTCAGCAGCGGAGAAAACTTCAATAATTTTTAACCTTCAAACAGCAGCATCTTCAAGACTTCACCTCAGAAAAACTCTGCTGCAGCACCATCTTCAACAACAATGTTGCTCCCCCTCAATCATGAACCAGCATAACCAGCTGTTCAGCAGTTCAGTAATTACTCATTACTCCCTCTTAATTTCTGCACAATAACAACAGCAATCAGCTCATAAACTTCGACTTCAGGCAACAACTCCTTTGACAACATTTGTACTCTTAGATACTCTTGGCTTTCTTGGCTACTTCTCCCCCTTTTTAGCCACAATTTGACAAACCTCAACAAGTTAAATCTCCTATGACACCCTGTACAAAACCATACTTCTTCTGTCAGCAATATCCACATTTTGAAAATCCAGACATATTCTTCATCCATCCAGTTATGAAGGCTTCACATAATCATCCACAAGATCTGAAGCACACACAATGCCTTCCACTGAACTCTAAGAATAACACACACCAAGATAAGTGTACAATCTATTCAAGTCCATGATTCAATCTTGTCTTCAGACATCTCCTCAGAAGCATGTGCACACAAGATTCAAACAATTTGCTTCATATGACTAAAACCATTCAAGGCCACACCAAAACACCAATCAACAGCCTAATGTCATAACATGCTATCTGACATTATATCCTCATAAGAGGCAACCAATCTCCACAAGCTTGATCAGCATGCAATCTTCACAATAAATGCACCTTTGCTGCAAAATCCATAAACAAGTACTCCCCCTGTCATGATTAACAAATGCTCTAGATGGAGATGAACATTTGAGCACATTTTCTGAGTACATGCATTTTGGTACCACTGTCCCTTTCTTCAAAGGCTATCATACAATACATCTTCACCATCCAAGGCAAACCTTCTACTTCATCATTCTCCCGTATGACTATGTAGATGCTCCTTAGATATAATGTAAGCACTAAGCTTCAGATCCAGAACAAAGACATCCTTCACCAAGGATACTCTTGACACTCTTGACACCAGGGTATTACATATGCTCCACTACTGGATTTACTATCAGCAAAATAATCCAAACTCAACACTGTGTTACAAACTCCACAAATTCTCAGCTTACTTATAAGCTTTACTGAGATCCAGTCTCTTCAAGAGATCACAATTTCTCTATCCTTACATCCACCAGTAGTTGTTGAAACTGGTGAAGTCTTCAAAGGCAGTAGTCATGCTAAACACATGACCATAATCTCCACCTCTTCTGACAAAAAAAAATGCTAGAGCATCCAACTCCACATGTCCAATCTTAACCATCTTCCAGATATAACCACCAGCAAACATGATGCTATAACATCTTTTGGGACATCAGCTTCTCATCACCATTCAAAGGACTCATTGCACAAAGAAGTCCTTCAAGAAGCTCCCAATAAAAACCAGTCAGAGCAACTTATTCATACACACCTGAATACCATAAGTTCCCACACACTCTCTGAACCATATCCTAGCAAACTCAACCATATCCAGAGTATCTATACCAAATTCTTTTTCCAGAACATACTTCCACCATTTTATGAAAAGCACAGGAATGTTATCTAGTATGGCCTTTTGAATTTTCTCAGAAGTTCTAACAACAACGACTTCCTTTATTTGAGAGATATCTTGGACATTATCATCAGACTTATCTCTGATCTTCCTATTTCTGGAAGAGATGAACACTTTACTCCTGGATTTTGTAGTACCATCCACATAGATCTTCTGCTTATCAGTTCTCATCTTTGGAGGTGACTCAATAGCTTTCTTCTTCCTTGATTTCATTCGTTTAGCAACCCCAGGAACCACTTTTGCAATTAGTTCATCATCACTCTTCTTTATTTTAAGGCTAGAAGTACCTTTCTTGACTTGAGATGTTTTAACATCAGCTCTAGCATCTGCATCTTCCAACCTAAGGATTGTCAACTTGTGAAATTTTTCTTTTAAACTATAGGAGTCATTAGTCAGGTTGTCATCTTTCTTGGCCTTGCAAGTATTCAGCTCCCAACACTTCTTAAGGTCACAACTTTTGGTCCTTCCATCAGCATTTTTGACTCCTTCATCTTGCTCACATAACTGACTACTCAAGTTGGCTTTTAACACATCATTCAACTTAGGAGTAACAACACCATAAGTCATTAACCCAGATTGACTTTTCACCATACTTTCACCCTTGATGTCACCATCTGATGTTACAGCATCAACCTTAACATCACTAGATAAGCTGTCCACTTGAGGTATCCACTGATAGCAATTATCTTTGGATTTTACTCCCTTCATCACTACCTCATTCTGCTCATCAGCTACCACACATTCATCTTTGGTGTAGCTTACCTTGTAACCTTCATCACAAAGTTGACTTATGCTAATTAAATTAGCACTCAACCCTTGAACAAGGAGTACATTATCAAGAGTAAGACCATCATGATTCTTCACTCTTCCAACTCCTTCTACTACTCCTTTTTCACCATTGCCAAAAATAACATCATTTGCATGGAACGGATTGAACTCTACCAAATGCTTCTTGGATCCAGTCATGTGCTTTGAACATCCACTGTCAAAGTACCATGCATCCATAGCAAAATGTCCATCTGATGTGTGAGCCAATAGACATGTGACCTGAGCTTTAGGAACCCATTGTTTTACTACTTTGGGCCTGTCCTCCTTCTGTCTGGGTTGAGGAGCAAAATTTGGATAACCATGAAGCTTGAAGCAAGAGAACTGCATATGTCCAAATCTGCCATAGTAGAAGCATCTAACTCTGTCATCTCTAAAGTGGTTAAACCTTCTTCCACCATGATGATGATGTTGCTGGTGCTGCCATCCATAGTGTTGATTTCTTCTTCTATGATAAGGCTGTTGTCTTCTACTACCATAGTTTGACTGTCTTCTATGGTAAGGATACTGTCTTTTGAACTGTCTCCTATGGTGATGAGGCTTCCTTCTTCTATAGTAATGAGGCACAATATTGTTGTATCCATATTCATACATGTTCCCCTGTTGTTGATGAACCATGTTCTGATTGAACCTAGCAGCCTTCATGCTCTTGTGATGTTGAGGTGGCATATACTGACTAGCTCCCTGAGACTATACCTTCTTCTGATGATGAGCATTCTTCTTCTCAACATTCTGAGGCTGTGGATGAGTAACCTTCTTAGGTGTAGACTCAAGTCTCTTTGTTTGATGCTGAGACATTGGTTGAGACATCTCCTTCTTTGTTCCTGAAGTGCTTGCTTCAGCAGATACCTTTTTCTCAGCCACAAATCCTATACCTGATTTATCTCTAGCAGCTTTCTCTGACTGAAGAATCTTATCAAGAGTGGTTGTACCACTGTTCATCATCCTAACAGATTTTGTCATCTGATCAAGTTGAGATTTAACTAGTACAACTTCATTTTCCAAATCAGCTTTTACATTCTCAAGCTGAACAATCTGTTGCTTGTGGCACTTGTTTTCTTGACAGATCTCAGCACTTTTTAAACACAGCTCTTGATAAGTAGATGCTAACTCCTCATAAGTTATTTCTCCATCACTATCATCATCAGAAATAACAGTTCCTGTTAAGGCTCTAACATGCTTTGCTGACTCACCTTCACTTTCACTATCAGATTCAGACCAAGAAACTGTCATGCCCTTCTTCTGCTTCTTCCAGAATGTGGGACATTCTTTCTTGACATGTCCATAACCTTCACATTCAAAGCACTGAACTCCTTTATCTTGGGCAGTCTTCTCTTCATCCTTCTCTTTTGACTTGCTGATGTCAAAAGAGACGTTCTTGTCATTAGGCCTGGAGTTATTGTTCATCCTCTTGAACACCTTGTTGACCTGCTTCCCCAACATAGCTATGGCTTGAGATAAATCCTCATGGGACTCAGTATTCTTTCCTTTCTCTTCTTGAGCATTTGAAGTCAAGGCTATACTTTTTGGCTTCTTTTCAGGCTCTTCTTCATTTAACCCAAGCTCAAACGTTTGAAGAGATCCAATGAGCTCATCAACCCTCATCTTGCTGATGTCTTGAGCTTCTTCAATTGTAGTCACCTTCATCTTGTACCTCTTAGGAAGGGACCTAAGGATTTTCCTTACAAGCTTTTCTTCTGACATCTTTTCACCAAGAGCACTGGATGCATTAGCCAGCTCAAGAACACTCATATGGAAGTCATGAATAGTCTCATCTTCCTTCATCTTCAGGCTTTCAAACTTAGATGTTAGAAGCTGAAGTCTTGACATCTTAACTCTAGATGTACCTTCATGAGTAGCCTTCAAAATATCCCATGCAACCTTAGCAGCTTCACATGAGTTGATCAACCTGAATATGTTCTTGTCAACTCCATTGAAGATAGCATTTAGGGCTTTTGAATTTCCAAGGGCAAGCTCATCTTCTTCCTTGGTCCATTCTTCTTCAGGTTTCAGCTTTGAGGTGCCCTTTTTATCTTTCCCAGCATCATCTTTTTCAAACACAACAGGTGCTTTCCATTCTTTAATTATAGCCTTCCAAGCCCTGCTGTCCAAGGATTTCAAAAAAATGATCATCCTTGGCTTCCAATAATCATAATTCGAGCCATCCAAAATAGGGGGTCTGTTGACAAATCCTCCAACTTCTTTGTCCATCTTTACACCAGAAAGTAACTTCCCTAGATCTCACCCAGAGACAGACAGGATGCCTGCTCTGACACCAATTGAAATTCTGGTATCAGACGTGTGATGCTAAGGTGCGATGTCACAACAACACACTCTGTACAATGGACAGCAATAACATTAACAAAGCACACAAGGAATTGTTCACCCAGTTCGGTCTAACTACCTACGTCTGGGGGCTACCAAGCCAGGGATGAAATTCACTACTTGTAGATATAATTTACAGACTCAACAACCCGTTGACAATCTCCTAAACTTATACTCTACTAATGACTTCCTACCTAAGAAACCACCTAGGTATGAGAACACCACTCAATCCCTTACAAACACTCAAAGAAACCACTTTGAGTAACCTTGATCTTACTTCACAGCTTCGATCAAGCAACCACTCTCTATTGCTTCACAGCTTCTAGAGAGGACAGAAACACAACACCTATTCAAACCCTAAAATAGTGTAAATACAAGCACTCTAAACAAACTCTAGACACTAAGCCTCCAGCTTCTGATCTTCTGAATGTTTTCTGTCCACTTTTTCCTTTGGTCTTGTGCGCTTTATATAGCTCCTTGAATTGGTCTTGGACCTGCTACAATATCTCCCAGATTTGTTATTTAAAACTGAATATTTAAAACAGATTTTCTCCTAAAATCTTTTTAAATCTTCAACCTTTTAAATCTCCTACAAATCTGCACCAGATCTCCTATGCAGCAGAAAATATCTATCCCAAGATATTCGCATCCAATGAGACAGCTTGCTCTCCACAATTCCAGCTAATACGCAACCCTAACAACATCACTACCTGCTGTTGTTAATTCTGCAGATCTAATGTCACAACATCACCATGTGACATCAGACATCCAACTTCAGCAATTACTTAACACAACCCAGTGTTAAGACTTCAATGTTGCAACATCAGCACCTTGACATCAACATTGAATATACTTTGTTTTACCAAAATTCCAGCCAATCCAAGAACTAACAGCTTGCATCACACATTAATTCAAAATCCAATTTCCAGTTAGGTGCAACGATTATCGGTGAGGTAGAGGGAAATGATCTTTTCTCGTAGCTTTGTTCAACCTACGGTAGTCGATACACATTCTCCACCCGGTAACGGTTTTTGTTGGAATGAGCTCATTTTTCTCGTTTCGGACCACCGTTAATCCGCCTTTTTTCGGTACCACATGCACCGGACTAACCCACGGGCTGTCAGAAATGGGATAAATCATTTCGGCATCTAACATTTTCACCACTTATTTTCTCACCACTTCTTTCATGATTGGATTTAACCGGCGTTGAGGTTGAGCAACCGGTTTAAAATCTTCCTCCATGAATATACGGTGCATACAATATGAAGGGCTTATGCCTTTGAGACCGGACAACGTCCATCCCATTGCATCCTGATTTTTTCTCAACACTTGAATTAAGCGGCTCTCCTCGTTTTCAGACAAAATACTACTTATGATCACCGGTTTATTACCACCGTCATCGAGAAAAGCATACTTCAAGGTTGACGGTAACACTTTCAGCTCAAGTTTGGATGGTTCATCATTAACCACTTTTTTTAGAATTTCCTCTTCATACTCCCAAGGTTGCAATTCTTCCAAAGCTTCAAGCTCTAACAAACACTCCTCAAGAGCTTGCTCTTATTCAACCGAGAATACTTCCAAGGAATCATCCAAAGCTCTTTGTAAAGGATCAATGACATGAATTTGCTTTGTAACTTCAAAACTCGCTTCCTCCATTGCATCAATTCGGAAATAATCACCTTTATCTTTCTTGTGCTTCATGGCATCATAAAGATTGAAACACACCTCTTCATCTTGGACTCTCACTTTCATGAGACCATCGTCCATGTCAATTGCCATTCGGGCAGTTTTCATGAAAGGCCTTCCAAGAATCAAAGGTGCATCCTCATCCTCCTCCATTTCAATGACAACAAAGTCTATCGGAAACAAAAATTTGTCCACTTTGACCAACACATCTTCCGCCACACCGTGAGGACGGGTAGTGGATTTATCGGCGAGTTGCAACATCATTTGCGTGGACCTCAATTCCATGTGTCCTAACCGTTTCACAATCGACAAAGGTATCAAGTTGATACTAGAGCCCAAATCAATCAATCCGTTGCCCACATACATGTTTCCTATCGTAACCGGCAATGTAACTCGTCCCGGATCACATTCTTTCCTCGAGAGAGTACGTTGAATGATGGCACTACAGCTTGCATCTACCATAATCGTCTCTTGATCCGTATACCTCTTCTTTTTGGTGAGGATATCCTTCATGAATTTCGCATATTTAGGCATTTGCTCCAAAGCCTCAGAAAATGGAATATTTATTTGTAATTGTTTGAAAATATCCATAAACCGAGAATAGTGCCGCGCACTATCTTTCTTTGTAGGAGCATGAGGATATGGTAAATGTTGAATCGAAATATTGTTCATCGGCTCTTTTCCCTTCCTAGTTCTCTTCACTCTTTCTTCACTCTCTATTTTTTTCTCATTCTCACTTTTTTCCTTCTCATTTTCAACTAAAACACCCTCAACATTTTTTTCTACTTCAATCTCCTCACTATCTTTTTCTTTTTCATTTTCAACTACAACCTCCTCCTCCACTACTTTCTTACCTACACCCATGTCAATCTCTCTTCGACTTCTTGTTAGAATTGCTTTGCAATCTTTAGGATTCGGAAGCGTATTTGCCATAAAGTGCCCTTTTTGTTGGTCGGCCAATTGTTTTGATAATTACCCGACTTGTGTTTCAAGATTCCTTATGGCCGCATCGGTGTTCTTTTGGTTGAAAATTGCCATTTGCATAAATTGTGTGAGAGTGTCCTCCATCTTCGTATTTCCAACGGGAGCTTGCGGAGGTTGAGTGTAATTTTGGTATTATTGACGGTTTGATAGTTCGGCTTCTTGCGGTCTCCATTATTGTTGATAACCTTGGTTAGCCCTTTGTTGGTAACCTTGGTTGCCTTGTTGATACGGAGGTCGGGGTTGGTAACCTTGATTTCCCGCGTAGTTTGCTTCCTCCACAACGGGAGGACAATAACCGATCGGATGGTCTCCTCTACATAATTCACAAACTAACACTTGCACATTTTTACTTGAAGATTCCTGCATCTCTTTGAATTATTGCGGCAATTTAGACATTTGCTTAGTTAACAACTCAACCTGTTGTGATAATAATTTGTTCTGCGCAAGGATAGCATCGTTTGTTCCTAATTCCAACACTCCCAGAGTTCGTCGAGAAGGTCCACGGTTGTGACTACCTTGATGATCGTTCAAGGCCATCTTATCAATGATAGTTGTGGCTTCCGCTGCGGTTTTGCTTAACAAGGATCCACCAGCGGTGGCATCCAACAAGGTTTTGTGTACAAGTTGCAGCCCATTTCTAAATATATGAATTTGTGACAATTCATCAAAACCATGGCCCTTGCACTTTCTTAACATTGATTTGAACCTCCCCCAAGCTTCGTTGAGAGATTTATTTGTTCCTTGTGTGAATACCGCGATGACGGTCTTTGCTTCCATAAACCGAGTGTGAGGGAAAAATCTCTCCAAAAATTTCTCTTCCAATGCATTCCAATCCGTCATTATGGCCATTGACTGATCAAGATACCATTCCTTTGCCTTCCCAATGAGGGAATGCGGGAATAGTCTCTTAAACAGAGATTCCTCTTCTGCTTCCGGTGCACCAGTCGCTCCCGCTATTTCATAGAATTTTGTAAGATGGGTAAAAGGATCTTCATGATCCATACCCATAAATGGACTTTGATATAACAGCTGGAGAATACCGGTCTTCATTTCAGCATGACGACCGTTATGTGCATGGCGAGCGAACTGAGCATTGTGTCTCGGACTATTTGTGCATGGCCTAGAAGCAGGTGGTGGTGGTGGTGGTGGATCTGCCTCCATAACTGGAAGTATTTGTGGAAGTGGTGGTGGTGTAGAAGTACTTTCCTCTTGTTCTCGCTTCTGTCTCGCTAGCTGCCTCCTTCGTCTAGTTCTGCTGTTGATTCTACGAGCGGTTCTCTCAATCTCAGGATCGAAAAGAAGTTAGTCCGCCGGTAGTTTCCCTCGCATAAACTAAGTCTGCACACTAAACAAAACATATTAACAAGTTCAAGATAAAGTGGTAACAAGCTTAAAATAGCTCAACTATCGCAATGCTTGCAATATCACCTAACAATCCCCGACAACGACGCCATTTTCTTAGTAGAGTAATAGTGGGGGTTGTTTTTAATCGTATCCACAGGGATTGTTCGATATTTGATGCGTGCCTTTCAGTAGTTGTGATATTCTAAGTTCAATGGTTTCAAAAGTTTTTCAATTGTTGTTAACATTCACTTGTAGCAAAGATTAATTGGTGACAAAGATTTTGTAAAAGTTTTGATAAAAGCATGTTAAGGTTAGGTTTCGCCAATCCTTTTCACGTATAAACGATTAATCAAGCATATGAACTCGGTTTCTGATCAATACAACCGCGTATTCTCCCGACTAAGTTTATGTCTAAAGCGAAGTTGTGAGTATCGTTGTTTAGACCGTTAGATGATGTCTCACGCTAATAATCTAAACAACAATCATTAAGATCAACACAATGCGAATAGCAAATCCCAAATCTATGTCTAGAGTTTGGTTTTTAAGATATAAAATTGTTAGGTCATGATTTGTAGAATCTATGTCTAGAGCAAAACAAATCACACATAGATCATTAAGAGAAAACAACATCATCTATATTGATCAAAGACTTTGTTCATACACCATAGATCAACAGCAATACATAAAATCAGAATCAACTACTTCTAACCTCAACATTGAGTGTTTAGCTACCACTTCTCATGGTAGATTGGATAACAAGTAAAGAGAGGAGATGAATGAGCATCCACGACGAATAATCGAGAATGGATGCGACTTCAGCTTCTCCAAGTGAAAATCCACTCTTTGATGATCAAAATACTGTAAACTATGTTTTCTAGTGAAAATGAACAAGAGATCCCAAACAAATAAAGTGAAAATCTATTTATACACTTCTGAAATCTGCAGGATTCGCACTGCGAGCACATCATTCGCACTGCGAATGAGAGAAAATGGCACCTTAAGTGCCTCTGAGACTTAAACCGCCCCAAGCAGAAATCGTGTGTTCGCAGTGCGAACCATTCCTTCGCACAGCGAATCATTTGCTAGCTCATTCGCACTGTGAATAAACTAGCGAGCCAGGACAATTAAATTCCAGAACTTACTGCCTCCCTTCGTCAGCACCTTCGCTGGACCCTCACCAAGAGTTCGCAGTGCGAACTCTTTGTCTTCTCAAAACTGGAACTCACTGCCATCATTCGCTGGCGCCTTCGCTGACGTTCGCAGTGCGAACCTTCGCTGGGACTTCGCCAGATCCTTCGCACTGCGAATGCTCTGTTGCAGCAACACTTTCAATGGCAACCTGCATGTCTCACAATTTTGATCCTTTGGTGCCTACTCCTGCACATTAACACACAAATTACAAGCTCCACACATGTATTCCAATGTACACACTACAACACAATTACCCACTTAAACCAATCAATTACACAAGGAAAGTCATAAAAAATGCCAATTATTGCATCCAAATATATAACATGTTTGACATCTAACAGCTTGCCTTGTTGAGATCTCGATAATCCACACACAGTCTGACTTTACCGTCCTTCTTCAGAATCGGGACGATGTTGGCAATCCATTCAGGATGTTCAGAAGTGGCTAGGAGCCCAGCATCAAGCTGTTTCTTTACCTCTTCTCTGATTTCGAGTGCCATGTCAGGTCTAGTCCTTCTGAGTTTCTGCTTGACAGGAGGACATTCGGGCTTGAGTGGCAAGTGATGCTCAACGATGATGGTATCCAACCCAGGCATATCTTGATAGGACCAGGTGAAGATATCAACATACTCTTTCAATAACTTGACCAACTCGGAGTGTACATACTTTGCGAGGGATGTGCCAACCTTGACTTCTCTTCTGACCTCATCAGTACCAAGATTGACAACTTCCACTGGCTATTTGTGTGGCTGAATCTCTCGATGCTCGTGCTCAAGGAGCCTTGCTAGTTTAGCCGGTAATTCACAATCTTCCTCACCATCTTCTTCGGCTTGGTTAATTGGAATCCCAGAATTACAATGGATGTTTGCCATGTTGTTATCAATGCTTTTATTATTTCTGCATGTTTATGAATATGATGAGCTATTTTGAAAAGTGAAAAAACAAAATAAACTTTTGCCATTTATTTGTGAAAAAGTAAAATAAAGAAAGAAAATAGAGCATGATTTTTGAATGCAAAAAACTTTAATTTATTGATCACGTAATATTGCAAAAGCATGAGGCCCTTTACAAGCTATCCACTAGTCTTGGGCGAGGACGAGGGAATGAGAAAGCAAAATGCATTACATGTTATATGGGAAAACCACAGGAATCACGGTAGATGTCTAATTGTTGAGCTTGAAACCTGGCGGACACTTGTCCACAAAGCTTGAAATCTGATTACTGGGGCCAGCATCATCAGTAGCTGCCACGATGTCACCTTGCTGGAAACCCACGCTTTTGAACTTGATCAAGTTGCACTGCTTCTGACCAGAGGAACCGGATTGACGGCCAAGACGATAACCCAATCCAAAACGATTATGCTTCTCAACCACATCAATCACATGCCCCCAGCCTGACAAAGCACCTTTCTGGATAGTCTCCTTAGCACTCTTAGCAGACGCTAAAGTCAATTGTGGTGATCTACTTTGACTAGTTGAAGCAGAGCTGACATCTTCGAACTCGAGACACTGTAACGGTACCTCAGTTATGCCTTCCTCGGTCTCGACGTATCGAAAAGATGATAACTCGCTTACAATCAAATTCTCTTCACCACAGACGATGCCAAGCTGATCATCAAACATGAACTTTAAATTCTGATGTAAAGTAGAGGTAACTGCCCCTGCATGGACGTCCCAGTAGGCAACTGTACGCCAGATTGATATCTATCACCTAGAAGGTAATAGTGAACAAATGCGGCCCAATATTGATGGGTAAGTCCACTTCCCCAATAACTTGCCTTCGAGACCCGTCAAAGGCTCTAACAACTAAGGCACTTGGTCTCATCTCATTTCCTTCCACCGGTAATTGGATCAATGTGCCCTTGGGCATCACATTGAGGGAAGAACTAGTATCCACTAGAACACGAGATAACAGGGTGTCTGTGCAGGTTACAGATATGTGCAGCGCTTTATTATGGGAAGTTCCTTCAGGAGGTAATTCTGATTCCTTAAAGCCCAAATATCGACTTGCAGTTATGTTGGCCACTACATCATCAAACTCGACGACGGATATATCCTGCATAACGTGAGCACTGTTCAAGACTTTCAACAAAGCTGATCTGTGTGCATGCGAACTCATAAGTAAGGACAAAATTGAGATCCTCGAGGGAGTCTGACCCAGCTGATCCACAATTTTAAAGTCGCTTTTCTTGATCAGCTTAAGGAACTCTTGATCCTCAAGGGTCTCTTTGTTCTTCGGAACATCCTCAGACGGGATAGTCGGTAATGGAATAGCAGTAGATGCCCCTTGTTGAACAACAGGGGTTGCAGTTGCAGGCGCTTCCTTGGGAGAAACAACAGTTGGAATTTTCACAGGTTTTGTAGTGACTTTCGGAGCAAACACTCGTCCACTACGAGTCATACCTCCACCGACTGTAACATTCACGATCTCAGATTCGGCGAACCTTATCTCTTGACCTCTAGAAAACACAGTCGACCCATATCTCCAAGGTACCTCCTTAGAATTCTGATACGGAAACGGCTTCGGCAGACAAACAACGATGGGTTGTACCTTCTTCTGCTTAGGGGATTCCACAAGAACTTTCCTATAGACGATGGTGAACAACTCAATGGAAGCAAATTCCTCAACAGGCTTAGATCTGGAAAATTGCACTTCGCCTCGGTTCATCAGAATCTGGACACAACCCTTCCACCTTCGACACTGGTTGGGATTATCGTCACAAATCTGACACTTACCATGCAGCCCTTTCAATAACCCGTGTTCATTTAACCTCTTGAAAACCACAGCCATCGAGGTCTTTACTTCGTCAACATCCATGATCAATTCAGCCCTTGGACTATCCTCAATCATATTAACTGCAGGTCCACTGTGATTCGGCAACGGATTATTCTGAATGTTAGGTCCTTCCTCAGCAAAAGTCAGAACCTTCTTATCAATGAGTTCCTGCACTTTGGTTTTGAAAACAAAGCAATCCTCTGTTGCATGTCCTATGTATCCAGCATGATAAGCACATGATGCATTTGAATTATGCTACGGGCCAAATGGAGGAATTGCAGTTGCAATCTGCTTAGGGACAATTTCCCCTTGGTGAACCAAGTAAGGAAACAATTCCGTGTATGGCACCGGAATTCTGTCAAAATTCAGACGCTTACGGTTTCCTTGATTGTTGTTGTTCTGATGGTTCTGATTCTGCTGACTTTTGTTGTTCTGTTGATTCTGGTGCTGATTCTGAGCATTCTAAACTGGTTGTTGCGGATGATACTGGTATGGAGGTTGTTGATACTGTGCAGCAGCAATGTACGGATACTGAAAAAATGGCATGGGAGCCATGGGAGCTTGATACTGAGGAGAAACTTGAGTTGTCACAGCGTTGGCTTCACCTTCAATTTTCTTGGGCTGACTGTTCTGAGACTTTCTAGTGGCCGGCTGCAGGGAAGCAGCTCCGGGAATCTTTCCAGTCTTTAAACCATTTTTAATCCGTTCACCAATCGTTACCACATCAGCGAAGTTCGATGAAGAGCTACCCACCATTTTCTCGTAGTAAGATCCTTGTAAGGTACCCATAAAGATGTCAACCAACTCATTGTCAGAGAGAGCCGGTCGCACACGAGATGCCATCTCACGCCATCTTCGTGTATACTCCTTGAATGTTTTAGCTGAGCACTGGGACTGATTCTGCAATTGCAATCTAGTTGGCGCCAGATCAAGGTTATATTTGTATTGTTTCACGAATGCTTCAGATGGATCCCTCCAAGTACGAATCTTGCTGCGCTCCAAGCCCATGTACCAATCCAATGAAGCACCAGACAAACTATCTTGAAAACATGAACAAGCAATTCATCATTATCAATATGGGATGCCATCTTCCTGCAGTACATAGTGATGTGACTACGCGGGCAGCTTAAACCTTTATACTTTGGTAGATCAGGTATCTTAAATTTCTGTGGCAGCACAACATTTGGAATCAGACACAAATCTTTGGCCTCCATGCCAAAAGCAGAAAACCCTTCAATAGCTCTGATACGGTCTTCCAACAACTTGTAATCAGCAGGTCTATTCTGATTAGTGGGTCTGACAAGAATCTGAGGATTTGGCAGCTGAGAAGCGGCAAGAGTATGCACTTGCGGAGTAGCAAACTGAGAAGGATACACCAAACCCGGATTAATCATCTGACAAACATTCTGCCCCATCGGAACACCATACGGATAATTCGAAGAAGGTACCCCAGTAGCTGAGGAAGATGCCCCGGATAGAACATCCCAGGATGAACATTCTGAACGGCAGTTTGAGCAGCTTGAGATGAAACCGGAACATGAATAGGAGAACCTCTATACACATGCTCTTCTTCATCAGGAGTTTCAGTGTCAGCCAATCCGACAGTTTGATGAGTTTGAACCTGAAGATTCTCAGGATCATCATTCACTACTGGAGGTGGGACTAGAGTAGGCATGACCCACGGATATGCGGCATCATTCCCATTAGGCATGGGCGCAACAAAAGGCTGATATGGCATAAAGGTACTACCATTATTTGCAATCTGAGGAGTGTAATTTGGAGGCATGCCCCAAGGAAAACCAGCGGGCATCTGGTTCAATCCGGGTTGAACAACAGGCTGATTCACAGGCTCAAATGGTACTTCGACCATAGCAGGAGAAGGAACAACAACAGCAGGAGTAACCGTAACAACAGGAGGAACAATCACAAAAGGAGTGACAACAGTTGCATCAGTAGGGGTTGCAACAACTGTGGCAGCAGCAGCAGCGTCCCTCTGGGCACGAAGGAGTTCCATGATGACATCCATGTTCGTCTGGAACTGATCCATCCGACCTTGGAATTGAGCCAGAGTTTCCTTGTAGGCAGCGTTCTCAGCTTCAAAGTCAACCATGATTCTGGATTTGTTTGAGCGAGTAAAATACCGATGTCGAGTCGTCGTCTTGTTACAAGGAAGACGGACAAGGATGAGCAACGGTTTCGGATGAAGGGACGTGCATATGTGTGCAAATGAATGTATGATATGCATGTAAAAATAAAGTTGTATTCATATGCAAAAATTAATTTACATGATGAAATGATATGCAGAACAACAACAAGAAGCCATCACTGCCCGAATAATCAAGTCTGAATAGTCTGGATATCTGCGTATAATTCTGTGTCGGTGCAACATAATCTGATGTGTCGGTGAAGAAATCTGGCGTGTGTGAGAGAACAAAGGTATGAAGTGGCCTGTTTTCCTGCAAAAACCCATCCCCCTCACAGGTGTGATCTAGACATAACAAGGTGGTCCCTAGAAAGGTCGCCCAAACCATAGGACTTAGAATGAAAACCCCCCGCCGTAGTGAATTCTCACAGGACGGAAGTAATATCAAACGAATCATGATCTGGGATGTGGGTCTCGTGATATCCCAATGCACAAAACGCAGGCCTCACGACTATCCATGTTCTATCCTATGTGTATACTAGGCCCGGTGTTAGGACCTTTCTCTCCAATAATATCTACCCATCCCAACAACAGCAGAAAATAGCAGATATCCAGAATATACAGCATATGAATATTCAAAGCAGTAAAGAAATGCGGTAAATAAACATAAAGCTAAAGCAAGTAAAATAAAGCGAATAAAGCGCAAAAGATAAACACCCAAACAGCAAGAAAGCAAACAAAACTAGGCGAGACCCCAACTTGCAAGCAAGGAATCCCCAGCAAAGTCGCCAGCTGAAGATGGTTGGTTTATACCTGAGTGAATCGCACACTCAGAGATACAATAGAGTCGCCACCGAACTTTATTTAGTCCCGAAGGACAGGGAAAATATCGATAAAACCAAAGGGGAAGAGAAACGGGAACGGGGGTCGGTTATGCGAAAGGAAGGTACTAGCACCTTACGCATCTGTCGTACTCGACGGGAACCATTTCGCTTGCTTCTAGGCTTGGATGGGTTATCTATCTAAAGGCTTCTAGCTAAAATAAAGAGAGAGAGAGAGAGAGAGAGAGAGAGAGAGAGAGAGAGAGAGAGAGAGAGAGAGAGAGAGAGAGAGAGAGAGAAGGAGGGGAAAAAGAAAGAAAAGAAAGAAAGTGCTCGCGAAGGATTGGGGCCCTCGTGCCTATGTACCCTCATAGTACAATGAGGAAATCAGAGCGTCGTAGTTCATGGAACCAGGGGACAGAGAGGAAGGAAGAAAGGGAGAAGGAATGAAGGGTGGAAGTGTACTCGCCAAGATCATCGCGATCTCGTGCCTACGTATCTGACATTCGAACGAATGCAGAATCAGAGCTTCCGTAGTTCGGGGAACTAAGACGGAAAATAAAACAAGAAAGAAACAGGGAGACGAAAAAAGTGGTGTCAAAACCAAGAGCAAGAGTGAAATAAAAACTCTACTGGGGAAGACCACACAGTAAGAGCGATTGCACAAGAGACTAGGAAAAGAACGGTGTATAAACCAAGAATGAAAGAAACTTCGTTGGGGATGACAAAGAGAGTTGGTGTCGAAACCAAGAAAGTAAGAGCAAAATGAATAGAAAAGAATCTGCTGGGGATCCAAATAAAGGGACGGTGTCATAACCAAGAGAAAAGGGAGACTCGGTATATTAACTGGCTGGCAGTGGTTAACCGAAGAAAGAGAGTAAGACTCTGGCGGGGAAAAGAGACTGGTGTCAATAGACGGACCGTGATAAACCAAGAGAGAGAGTGCTGAACCAAGAGAAGGTGTTTGACTCTGAGGGGGCGTCGGTATGTTAACTGATAAACAATGGTTAACCAAGGAAACAAGGATTGCAACTCCGTGGGGATAAAGAAGCATTGGTTTTAATAGAGAAAACTGTGATTAACCAGAAGAACGGGTGTGGGACCGATCGAAGGTCGTAACCCAAAAGAGGTGTTGGTATTGACTGAACAAACAGCACTTGACCAACGAAGAAAGGGTATTGAACCAAACGAGGTTACTAGCCCAAGGGTGCAAGTATTCGAACCAATAAAGGTTGCCAACTACCGGGGATTCGGTTTTAATAAGAGAATTGTGATTAACCGAGAAAAATGAGTGATTAACCAAGAGAAGGTGATTAACTCAAAAAGGGGTTCAGTATTTTAACAGACAGGTTGTGGTTAACTGAAGAAAAAGGGTGATTAACCGAGAGAAGGTGACTAACCCAAGGAAACTCAGTGTTTTAACAGACGGACTGTGGTTAACTGAGAAGGAGTGCACATATTGGTGTTTTAACTGACAAACAGTGATTAACCAAAGGGAGAAGAACCAAAAGAAGGTTATGAACTCCGCAGGGGTTTCGGTATTTAACAGGAATATTGTATTTAACTGAAGAAAGAGGAAAGAAACTCTACAGGGGAATCAAAAGAACAATGATTGACCACAAGAAAAGAATAGGGTATTGAAATGAAGAAGCTTGCTAACCCAACGAACAAAGGATCGTAACCAGGAAGGTGATTGACCAAAAGAGATAGATCAAAAGAGATAGGAGTGATCAAGGATCGAAAGAGATTGCAATGGGAAAAGAGTGATCAAGGATCAACTCGACTGGGGGAGAGAAAGCACACTACCGCCTGGAGATAGAGATGACTAAGTCAAGCACAGGGTCATTCGTCCCCTACCTGAAGTAGTCAGAATAAGAGTAGGATTCTCCCTTCTCATTCCTTCTCTAACACACAGGGTGTAATGCGAAAGTTGAAACGGACGACACAACAACTCCAAGTTTTACAGTGCTTCTGCGTGGAGAAACAGACAGCGTAACAACTTCAATTTCTACAGTGCTCCGATGCAGGGCATAGCGCGAAACTCCAACTCCACGGGGGGTCGAGAGAGAAAGCTCTAAAGGAAGCCTAAAGAGAGGAAAGGGGAAGATCAACTAATCGAAACATGGTTTCGATCAATTAATCAAAGGGAAAAACCATGCCAACAATTTTCCAAAGAGAGTGAAAAATCATTAAGGCAAAAGGTGTGAATTATTTATTATACAAGATTAAGCTCATCCATGAAGAATGAAACTTAATGCAAAACCAAGAAAGGGAGTACAAAACAGTACCAAATGAGCAACAAATATGCAACACAAAGTCATGTTATTGTGATCAAAGAGAAATGCAAGCATGATTATATTCACATGATGCCAAAACATGAACAATTTGAATAATCGAAAGCTTGCATCAAAAGTTCATGAATAAGCTTCAAACAGAAGTTAAATGACACTTATAACATACATAAAATCAAGCATGACAATCAATGGAAGTTAAAATGAAGAAAGCATGGCAAACACACTTGAAAATGCAAGAAAATGGCCTTCTGGTTCAGTGTTGATCGATTAACACAATTGCACTACAAAGTGTTAATCAATTAACACTTGAAAAAGTGCAAAAAAACACTGGTTAATCGATTAACACAATTGCACTGCAATGTGTTAATCGATTAACACTGGACAGGGAGCAGAAAATCAGTTTTGAAAAGTGCTTTTGGCCAACTTTTTTATTGTGCAATCACTCCAATGTTAGGGCAAACAATTATGCACAAAAAATCAGGTTTAGAAGCAGCAAATGATCAACAATAGAATCAATTAAACAATCAAGATCATGGATCAAGCAATGGTATAATCAATTCACATGCAAAGTATCGAAACTACATCGCGAATGATACGAAAACGATTGAAACAGAAAAATGAATGGGATCCACCAACCTACAAGGCTGAGATGTGCCTTGGTAAATGTTGCAATGTAATCTTGATGAAGATAATCAAAGAAAACCAGAGGAATCTTCAATTATAGCCGAAACGTATCGAAACCGATCAAATCGCGACGAAAACTCCAAAATGAGAATTATCACCGAAGAAACTTGAATCAATCACTTGAGATGAATCCAAAAGCTATTGAAACTCCACAAAAACCAGTATAATGGAATGGCAATGAAGGTTAAGCTCAAGAAATAATCACTTTCAATGTGAAAAGTGATTATCCTTCAAGAATTAAGAGCATTTAGTGAGGTTTTGGAAGAGAAGTGAGATGAAGATGAAGATGTAGCAGAAAAAAATCAGAGAGAATGTGAGAGAATTGAGAGTGAAATGTGAGAAATTTGTGTGAAAATGGGAGAGAATGGTTGAGGCTTGAAAAGTGAGTGAAGGTGTGTTTATATAGATTTAGGTTTGGAGTGTGAGAGGTTTGAAATTTGGTTTGGAATTAGCTTTGGGTTTGGAACTAGGCTAGGAGTTAGTTGGGCTTGACTCACCTAGTCAAGGCGGTTAACTCGGTTAGTTAGAACCAAATCGGTAACAATCCCAAGGTGAACTCCAACATCCAAGAATCCACATTACTTGGAAAACAAGGAACATGGTGCACTTGATTTGAAGTGAAGTATTATAGCAAATGCACTTGGAATGAATTGAGTAGCTTGGCAATGTCTAGAGATGTCTAGAATATTCCACATGCTGCTAGAATACTGTAGAATCCAAGACCAAAGTGTGTGCAAAGGTACTGTCATGAAAAAGCAGCAAATTATGCCTATTTTGCCTGTGTTAATCGATTAACCCAATTGCACCGCAAATGGTTAATCGATTAACTAGGGCAAAATATGCCCAATTTGCCTAAAAAAGGGTGTTGTGGTCCCGACTTCGATTTTCCACTCCTTGTATTGATGAATAGGCATAGAAACCTTCATTTTTGTGCTTGTCTTGATGATGTGATGACCTTGTGAGGATATGATTAATCGGGCTTGGAAAACCTGAATATCCTGCAACCAAAACACAAAAAGAAAAGTGTGAATGCTTATGCTAACGATGCGAATGCGCATGCTTATGCAAAAGGCAAAAGAGGGAGGTCAAATTTCAGGTTACGACAGTCCCCAATGTGAAAGTTCCGCACAAGTTCAAAGTGTCCGAATTTGAAAAGTACAAGGGTAACTCTTACCCTCAAAGTCATTCGGTGATGTACGCTCGGAGGATGTCAACACAGAAAGAGAACCACCAGCTACTGATCCATTACTTTCAAGATAGTTTAACCGGTGCCGCACTCAAATGGTACATGGGATTAAACCGCACTAAGATCGCTACTTTCAGAGATCTTGGCGCTGCTTTCATTCAACAATATAAGTATAATTTGGACATGGCACCAGACAGAGATCAACTCAGAGCCATGTCGCAGAAGGACAAGGAAACCTTTAAGGAGTATGCTCAGAGATGGCGTGAAGTCGCTGCCCAGATTTGTCCACCTCTTGAGGGAAAAGAAATGACAAAGATCTTCTTGAAAACCATGAGCTCATTTTACTACGACAGAATGGTCGCCAGTGCGCCCAGTGACTTCACTGAGATGGTGGGCATGGGAGTTCGTCTTGAGGAAGCAGTCCGAGAAGGACGTTTAGTTAAATATGCTGGATCATCAAGTAGTACAAAACGATAGGGTAGTGCTCTCCCTAAGAAAAAAGAGCAGGATATTGGGAATATCTCTCTCGGAAAGCAAAGGCGACGATACCAACCAGTAGCAGTTGTAACTCCTTCTATCAACCCTGCGCCCGTTCCAACGTATCAATCTCAGGTTGCGCAAAGCTAACCGAATCAACAGCAATATCAGCAAAGGGCATAACCGCCTCTTCAACAGGCTCGTCCTCAGTATAACAACAACCGTACAACGCGACCGCCAGGGTTCGACCCTATACCGATGTTGTACGCAGAATTGTTTCCAATCTTACTGATCAAGGGTCACGTCCAAACCAGGTCTTCCCTTACAGTACCGGAGAATCCGCCTTTTTGGTTTAAAGCGGATCAAACTTGCCCTTACCACCAAGGAGGACCAGGGCATAACATAGAAAACTGTCTCAGTTTCAAATCCGATGTGCAAAAGCTTGTTAGGAGCGGAGTCTTATCTTTCAAAGATATGAATCCGAATGTTCTCACAAACCCGTTTCCTCAACACGAGAAAGCTGCAGTAAATTTGATAGGAGAAGAGTCTAACAACAGTTATCAAATTCATGATGTACTCTTATTGAGGACCAATCTGGTCAAGATGCATCGCAGACAGAGCGGGTATGGCCATATACCACCTCACAATTATCACCAGTGTGATATCTGCTCTAAAGACAATCAAGGATGTTTTGTGGTGCAATCAGGTCTACAGGAACAATTGGATCTTGGGTGGATCCAAGAGCATCGAGTTCATGGAGTTAACATGACTTATGCAAATTCCAACATCATTCAGAACCACGACATCCGTACGATAAATGTCAACTTAGTGGCAATGCACTCAAGGCATAGTCAGTATCATAATCTGCCGCGACATGATTATAATTCCTGTCTGATTTGCTCAGTAAACAATCAGGGATGCTCTTTTATACAAGAGGCCCTCCAACGTCAGATGGATCTTGGATGGATCCAGGATTACCATGATAAAAATCCTTATTAGATCAACATGATTCAGATCTTCAATATTCACTTGATGAATACCAGCTTGGTAGAATTACACGCTAAGCAAGTCCAACTCGGTTTTCTGACTTCGCATGAGTATCATAACTGTACAATGTGTCGTGAGAGTGACCAAGGATGTGCTCTCGTTCAAAGAACCTTGCAACACTTGTTAAATCATTGGTGGCTTCCGATTTATCTAGACGAAGACACGCAACAAGTCAACATAATTAATGGGAACCCTACTAGGCATCAAAGTCAGGATGTTCGATCAATGGAAGCAGACCTAGTAAGGTTACACTGCATTCAAAGCGGAAGTGGCCAAGTGCCACCACATAACTAGAGTGCTGTAGAGTCTGCTCAGAAAATAACCAAGGATGCTACCTCGTGCGAGCAGCCCTTCAAAGTCAGTTGGACCGCGAAGAGATTCAACCATGTCCAGTTTCGGGGTCCATCAACTTGATGCCCGACTACTTTGCTGATCAAATCAAGGATGTTGTTGTAATCTCTGATCCTGAGAGGACCAAGGATGTTTGTACCATCATCCCTCTACTTGAAAAATCAAAAGTTCTTAACTAGGAACTGATTGAAGTTACTTACGACAGTTAGAGAAATCAGAAGGCTCCTGTAGTTATCTATCTGCCGGGACCAGTACCGTACAAGTCTGATAAAGTTATCCCTTACAAATACGGTTCAACAATAATTAAGAATGGAAAGGAAATTCCATTACCCTCCGTCGTGAATATTGCAGACATCAGTCGAGTAACACGGAGCGGTCGAATCTTCAACAGAGGAGTTGGAGAACCTAACAGAGAAAAGGAACTTCAAACAGAAGTTCCCAATCTACCAGTCAGTCAATCCAGTGATCCCGACCTTTCAAAGAACGAAGATGAGATGCTGAAGCTCATCCAAAGGAGTGAATACAACATTGTTGATCAGCTGTTACAAACTCCTTCAAAGATCTCTGTATTATCTCTTTTACTCAGTTCCGAAGCTCACAGGGAGGCTCTACAGAAAGTCTTAGAGCAAGCCTTTGTGGAACAAGATGTGTCAATAAGACAATTCGACAGCATCATCTCCAACATCACTTCCTGCAACAACTTAGGGTTCAGTGATGAGGAATTGCCAGAGGAAGGTAAAAATCACAACATGGCGCTCAATATCACAGTTAACTACCAGGACGATGCTTTAGCCAACGTACTGGTAGACACCGGATCGACTCTCAACGTTATGCCAAAGTCCACTCTAATATGACTATCATTCAAAGGATCTCCGATGAGAGGTGTAACACCCCGGTTTTGTCTTATTTATTTAATCGAGTCGATTTAATTATTTTTGTTTTATATTATTTTATTCTTGACTTTTATTTGACAATATATTATTTTTCATCACTGTTTATGTTTTATCGCGTTTTGAGAGCGTTTGCGAGATATTTGAGTTGAGGGGTAAAATGGTCTTTTTAGAGGTTTAGATATTTTTTAATTAATAGAAATTAGAGAGAAAAGAGAGGGAAAGGAAAAGAAGAGAAAGAAAAGGAGAAGAAAGAAAGAGAGAAGAGGAGAAAGAGGAAAATCGAGGAAACCTCCGTTTCGAGCGCGATTAATCGGGTAAGGGTGAGAAGTTTCAATTATATCTTGCTTGTGTATGTATATGTGTTGTTTGTTGTAATTGTTTTGGTTGTTTCACGACTTTTCTTATCGATTGAAATTAGGAACAATTAATAGAAATCGATGTTTTCACGGATGAAATTCGATATAAACTGAGTAGAATACTTGTTGTTAGGTTTCGATCATGTTTTGGTTGGTATAGCATGAATTGGAAGTGTTTGGGGTGGGAGAATGATGAATTTGGACCCATTATGACCTATAACAGCGCTGCTGCGAATCCCAGAATTCGCAGGTTCGCATTACGAACGACAGCGAAGGGGAAAGCGAGCATTCGCTGGCTATTCGCACGGCGAATGTGAGGGCGAACGTTCGCCAGAGGCTCGCACTGTGAATTTTACCTCATTTCAGTTCTGACTTGGTTCGCCAGGTGTTCGCAATGCGGATGGGGCAGCGAACCAGTGTTGGCTAGGCATTCGCTGGGAGCTTCGCACTGCGAATGAGGAAGCAAACATTTGCTGGATGATTCGCATTGCGAACATGACAGCTTTTTCCAACTTGTTTTCTTCATAACTTTTGATCCGTAACTCGGTTTGAGGCGAGGTCAGATGCGTTGAAAAGCTTATGAGCTGTTCTTTCTTATTAAATAGTTTTGATATTGGTTGACTGATTTAATTATGGCGGGGGTTTGGAAATGTGTCATTTGGTCGACTTTTACCGTCGTAACTGTGTGTATTTGATGTGTTGTCATGCAATATGCTTTTGATATACATCGTATGACTTGTGTGCTGATATGTGATATGAATGCATGTGATTAAATGATGTGATGATGGTTTGTGGCCTTATGGCAAGTAAATGCATTGTTTTGGGTTAAACTTTGTTGCATGATTAATGATGTTGTTGTGTGGTAAAATACATTGTTGGATTGAATATCAATGTATGTTGTTATGATTTGTTGTGGGTAGCCTTTGTGGTGTGAATTTCTTGTGGAAGTAATTGTGATTGCATGATTGAGGTGGTTTGTGGTTTGTGATGAAATGCATTGTTTGAAGTGTCTTCAATGCATGAATGTGATGATGTTGATTAATTCATATGGTTGAATTATGTATGTGCGTTCGATTGTCATGAGTCATTGTATGCCATGAATCATGATATGCACAATGTGATGTCGTGTGCCCTAGTGGGTGTGAGCGACGAATCGGTTCCAGAGGGAATCCGCTATAACATCGTGTGCCTTATACAAAGAGGACCTAAATCGATGATTATAGACGATCGTGTGCCTTATACAAAGAGGACCTAAAGTGATCGGATCGTGTGCCTTATACAAAGAGGACCTAAAGAGATCCATAAATGTCGTGTGCCTTATACAAAGAGGACCTAAAGCGACGGGGAACATCGTTGCCCGACGGGGAGTTACACTAAGTAACAAGCGATGATTCCAATAGTTCCTGAGTGAACTAGTGATGAGAAATGATGGATGGATGGTACCGCATATGCATTGCATAGAGTCGTTGTGTCGGTCTCTGTGCATTTGTATAAATCATGAATGGATTGATTATGTGTGAGAATTGTGAATGGATGCATTATATATGGAAAATCATGAATGGATTGATTATGTGTGGAAATTGTGAATTAATTGATTATGTGTTGAGCTTGTGATAGCATTGGTGATTTGATGTCCATATGTGATAAATGCATTGGTTATGGATGATGTGTGTTATGTATAGCCATGTGCTATGTGATGTGGTGGTGTGTTTTCATATGTTATAACGTTGGTATGCCTTATGTGCGAATAGGTGATTATGTGAGTATAAGTGATATATGTTATGTATTTGTGAGATGCTCTATGTGTTAGTATGTGATGTTTGTGGTGAGAATAACTATGTATGTGAAATTATATGTGTTTGCATATTATTATGCAATCTTGATTTAGTTGTTATTTCTCACCCTTCTGCCGTGGTTTGTTGCTCTATGAGGCAATTGCAGATTTGGGTCTTGGAGGCTTTTGTGAAGATTAGTTCTCCATTCTTTTGTCGGTCTTGGTGTCTGCTCTGATATGTAGCACGGGAGTCGGGAAACGCTGTTGTTATATATGTATACATTTGTTGAATATATTTTGTATTACTTTTGTATGTGTATTTTGAAGTTATAAAATGATTTACTTTGTAAAATAAGGTAGTTATGGATCCTTCCGCTTTATTCCATAACTGAACTTTCCTTTTATATGGAAAAAGTTTCCCTTTGAGGTGATTCCATTTTGTGTTATGTATCAAAACTTTGTGAGCAGGGATTGTGTATTCTTTCTTTAAATGTGGCATCCTTGTTCCTGTCGGAAAAATAAATTTTTATTTACTCTGATTTGATTATGTATTATTTATTCGCGATGGGAAGTGGGGTGTTACATTAGTGGTATCAGAGCAGGTCGGTCTGTCCGGCCAAGTTGTTGAGTCAGTTGGTGTGATAGTAGAATACTGTCGTTGTTGTTTATCCCTTAGTACGTGATGGGTGTGTGAAACACTATCAGCGCTTTCTGGTTTCCTAATCTTTTGTCTTCAGGATTGAGAATGAGATAAGTGGGGGAGAAGCTGGTACTTCTCCAAGTTGCTTCAGTTGTGGAACGTTGGCTTGGTGTGTCACTGTTTGCCAGATTATAAGTGTTGTTTGGATAGAGTTGTTCCCGGTTCTAGAGGGAATGCGGAGGTAGGGTTTATGTCAACTAAGGATTTGTGCCTTAGGTAGTTTTGTGCACAAGATGCAAGTAATGCGATTATAGTTTGGTAAAGACAGTTTATGCCCCATCATGATTGTCGGCTGTCTATTGACAAATTGAGGAACTGATCACCCTTAATCTCTTGTTGATAGTGGACGGAATTATGTTGGATGGAATAGATGTGTCTTTCCGGCTTTGATAGTGTGTGAAATGAATTGTTTGGAATTAAGAAAATGATTATGGATTGTTTTTATGAGTCGATGAAGATTCTTATATCAGAAGAGGAGACAGATTAGAGGTTTTGGTATGATGGTTCAGTTGGGAAGTCGTTGAGAGAGAACGATTGGGTATCATTAATAGTTGTTCTCAGAGAGTAGAGTGTCAAATTCGACGAAGGGGAAGATTTGAGGTTTGGATCTGCTAAGTAAGTAGAAGAACTTTTAAGAAGTGAAACTCAGATTGAAAGAGCGGTTGGAAGATTTACTGGAAGAGGGATTTGTGAGACCAAGTGTGTCGTCTTTGAGAGCTCCAGTAGTGTAGTAACAAAAAGGAAGGATGATTGAACGGAATAATAAGCATGATGTGTATAATGGTATTAAGACTATGGAAGGTAAAACTTAGAGTTCTGGTGAGGTTTGGAGTCTTTGGAGTGTTAGAGCATTAATGGAAATCTTGAGAAAACCCTTAGGTGTGGATGTAATGTTTGAGAGTTCTTTTGGGTTGGTTGTTGCTACATGTTGGGATTTATGGAATCTGGACTGTCACGAGAAGAAAGTGTGTATGGATTACTGACAGTTGAATAAGGTAACGATTGAGAATAAGTGTCCACTTTCGGGAATAGATGATTGGAATGGTTTGGTTGAGTTTGATTGAAATTACAATTGTTTGGAACGTTTAATAAGGATAGTGAATTTTGTGAGTTGAGGCTTTAATCTATTTAATGTGACTGGTTAGGTTTGTTATCATCGGATTAGGCTATTATTTACTCGGTTAAGCTTGTATGTGAGTAACCAGTTACCCAATGGAAAGTTTTGCAAAAGCTTTAAGAATTTATATCTTTTGGAATTTGGTTGGGCATTACAATGCACAGTGATGTTGTTCGGTGTTAGTAAGGTGCCTGGAATGTTTGTGGAGTGGACGAATCGTATCTTCCATATTTAATTGGATAAGTTTGTAGTGGTTTTGATTGAGGATATTTGGATCTGTTATAAACTCAGAGGAAGAACAGGTAGAGTGTTTGAGATTTGAATCACAAGTGTTGAAAAGAGACGAAGTTTTATGCTAAGTTATTCAAGTGAGAATTTGGGTTGAAAAAGGTTAGTTTTCTTGGATATTTTATTTCAGATGAGAGTATGGTTAATGGATCCATCGGAAGTAGATGTAGTTCTACAATGAGAGGCTCCGAAGTCGGTTAAGGAGATTAGAAATTTTTGGGCTCAGTTGGTTGTTACTGCAGGCTATGGAAGACTTTGCTAAGTTCGTACTTCTGTTATCTCAGTTGACTTGCAAAGGGTGAGTCATTTATTTTGGATGAACGTTGTAAGGAAACTTTCAGAGAGCTAAAGTAGAAGTTGTCTACGGCTTCAGTTTTGAGTCTGCGTGATCCTGATGAACCGTTTGTGAAGTAGTGGGATGCGTCATTGATGAGTTTAGGCAGTGTGTTAATGCAAGAGAGTAAATTTGTGGCTTATGATTTACAACCATTGAGGATTCATGAAAGGATCTATACTATTTAGGATTTGGAATTGGTCGCGGTTGGGTTGTGCTAGAATGTTTGGAGGTATTATCTTTATGGTCTAGGTTCGAAGGGTTTGGTAACCGCAAGAGTTTAGAGTACTTGGGTGGTCTGAAGGAATAGAGTGAGACAACGAGGATGGTTAGAATTTATGATGAGTTATGACTTTAGTTGGAATTAGCCTGTTGGTAAAGCTAAGGTTGTGTCTGATGAGTTAAGCCAAAAGTTTTTATGTAAGTTTGTTTTGATGGTCAGAGAATTAGAATTATTTGAGTAGTTCGGAGACATGTGGCTGATGTATGAGATAACACAGGAGAGTGTGAGGTTGGGAATATTAAAAGTGAACAGTGATTTTTGGTGAATATGAGAAAGAGTTATACTTTGGACGTGAGATTGGTAGTTTTGATGGTTACGAGTAATCAGAGTGCACAGCGGAAGCGTGATGTGGCACATTTCGTATTTGCGTGTGACTTGTAAGAGTTCATAGGTTGAACATTGGGAACATGTAGGAGTGATGAGACTATTGGACATTTCATAATGGAAGTGTTAGATGCAAGGTTTAAATATTATTCATGGGCTACTATGTAGTTGGGTGTTTTGGTCGTATGTTCATTTGGCGAATCGTAGCATTGTTGTAATATTGTTGTGTGACAAGGATATTGGTATTGTGGTTGTGTAGAGGTTGTTGAAACGATGTTGTGTCATGGAACTTTATGTTCTTGTTGGTGTGGTTGCCTCGTTTCCATGGTGATGGTTCGAGTGCGAGTGGCTAATTCCTTTGTGGGGAATTAGGGGAGTGTTACCTTTGGTGAGGGTAACGATCTTGTTGTGTTTTGGTTCAAGAGTGAACATGTGTGTTTGTAACTTGGGTTTTCTTTGAGTTGTGAGTTGGTCGTCAAGTGCATTATATGGGCTTTACATCTTGTCATTGTAGTTGTCGTCGTGTCGTGTCGTTGTAGTAGTTGCTGTCAGCGAGGTGGTTTGATAGTTTGTTAGTCAGATGCGAGAGTCGTATCCGGAGTTGTTCGTATCAGTATATTTTCGAGGACGAAAATGTCTAAGTGGGGGAGAATTGTAACGCCCCAGTTTTGTCTTATTTATTTAATCGAGTCGATTTAATTATTTTTGTTTTATATTATTTTATTCTTGACTTTTATTTGACAATATATTATTTTTCATCGTTGTTTATGTTTTATCGCGTTTTGAGAGCGTTTGCGAGATATTTGAGTTGAGGGGTAAAATGGTCTTTTTAGGGGTTTAGATATTTTTTAATAAATAGAAAGTAGAGAGAAAAGAGAGGGAAAGGAAAAGAAGAGAAAGAAAAGGAGAAGAAAGAAAGAGAGAAGAGGAGAAAGAGGAAAATCGAGGAAACCTCCGTTTCGAGCGCGATTAATCGGGTAAGGGTGAGAAGTTTCAATTATATCTTGCTTGTGTATGTATATATGTTGTTTGTTGTAATTGTTTTGGTTGTTTCACGACTTTTCTTATCGATTGAAATTAGGAACGATTGATAGAAATCGATGTTTTCACGGATGAAATTCGATATAAACTGAGTAGAATACTTGTTGTTAGGTTTCGATCATGTTTTGGTTGGTATAGCATGAATTGGAAGTGTTTGGGGTGGGAGAATGATGAATTTGGACCCATTATGACCTATAACAGTGCTGCTGCGAATCCCAGAATTCGCAGGTTCGCATTGCGAACGGCAGCGAAGGGGAAAGCGAGCATTCGCTGGCTATTCGCACGGCGAATGTGAGGGCGAACGTTCGCCAGAGGCTCGCACTCCGAATTTTACCTCATTTCAGTTCTGACTTGGTTCGCCAGGTGTTCGCACTGCGAATGGGGCAGTGAACCAGTGTTGGCTAGGCATTCGCTGGGAGCTTTGCACTGCGAATGAGGAAGCGAACATTCACTGGATGATTCGCATTGCGAACATGACAACTTTTTCCAACTTGTTTTCTTCATAACTTTTGATCCGTAACTCGGTTTGAGGCGAGGTCGGATGCATTGGAAAGCTTATGAGATGTTCTTTCTTATTAAATGGTTTTGATATTGGTTGACCGATTTAATTATGCTGGGGGTTTGGAAATGTGTTGTTTGGTCGACTTTTACCGTCGTAACTGTGTGTATTTGATGTGTTATCATGCAATATGCTTTTGATATACATTGTATGACTTGTGTGCTGATATGTGATATGAATGCATGTGATTAAATGATGTGATGATGGTTTGTGGCCTTATGGCAAGTAAATGTATTATTTTGGGTTAAACTTCGATGCATGATTAATGATGTTGTTGTGTGGTAAAATACATTGTTGGATTGAATATCAATGTATGTTGTTATGATGTGTTGTGGGTAGCCTTTGTGGTGTGAATTTCTTGTGGAAGTAATTGTGATTGCATGATTGAGGTGGTTTGTGATGAAATGCATTGTTTGAAGTGTTTTCAATGCATGAATGTGATGATGTTGATTAATTCATATGGTTGAATTATGTATGTGCATTCGATTATCATGAGTCATTGTATGCCATGAATCATGATATGCACAATGTGATGTCGTGTGCCCTAGTGGGTGTGAGAAACGAATCGGTTCCAGAGGGAATCCGCTATAACATCGTGTGCCTTATACAAAGAGGACCTAAAGCGATGATTATAGACGATCGTGTGCCTTATACAAAGAGGACCTAAAGCGATCGGATCGTGTGCCTTATACAAAGAGGACCTAAAGCGATCGGATTGTGTGCCTTATACAAAGAGGACCTAAAGCGATCCATAAACGTCGGGTGCCTTATACAAAGAGGACCTAAAGCGACGGGGAACATCGTTTGCCTGACGGGGAGTTACACTAAGTAACAAACGATGATTCCAATAGTTCCTGAGTGAACTAGTGATGATAAATGATGGATGGATGGTACCGCATATGCATTGCATAGAGTCGTTGTGTCGGTCTCTGTGCATTTGTATAAATCATGAATGGATTGATTATGTGTGAGAATTGTGAATGGATGCATTATATGTGGAAAATCATGAATGGATTGATTATGTGTGGAAATTGTGAATTAATTGATTATGTGTTGAGCTTGTGATAACATTGGTGATTTGATGTGTATATGTGATAAATGCATTGGTTATGGATGATGTGTGTTATGTATAGCCATGTGCTATGTGATGTGGTGGTGTGTTTTCATATGTTATAACGTTGGTATGCCTTATGTGTGAATAGGTGATTATGTGAGTATAAGTGATATATGTTATGTATTTGTGACATGCTCTATGTGTTAGTATGTGATGTTTGTGGTGAGAATAACTATGTATGTGAAATTATATGTGTTTGCATATTATTATGCAATCTTGATTTAGTTGTTATTTCTCACCCTTCTGCTGTGGTTTGTTGCTCTATGAGGCAATTGCAGATTTGTGTCTTGGAGGCTTTTGTGAAGATTAGTTCTCCACTCTTTTGTCGGTCTTGGTGTCTGCTCTGATACATAGCACGGGAGTCGGGAAACACTGTTGTTATATATGTATACATTTGTTGAATATATTTTGTATTACTTTTGTATGTGTATTTTGAAGTTATAAAATGATTTACTTTGTAAAATAAGGCAGTTATGGATCCTTCCGCTTTATTCCATAACTGAACTTTCCTTTTATATGGAAAAAGTTTCCCTTTGAGGTATTCCATTTTGTGTTATGTATCAAAACTTTGTGAGCAGGGATTGTGTATTCTTTCTTTAAATGTGGCATCCTTGTTCCTGTCGGAAAAATAAATTTTTATTTACTCTGATTTGATTATGTATTATTTATTTGCGATGGGAAGTGGGGTGTTACAAGAGGCAGTGAGGTCTTCGTCAAAGCATTTGACGGATCTCGAAAAACAGTTATCGGAGAAGTCGACCTTCCCATAACTATTGGTCCTCACACTTTCCAAGTCACTTTCCAGGTCATGGACATCCGAGCAACATACAACTGTTTGTTGGGAAGACCTTGGATACACCAGGCTGGGGCAGTCACTTCGACACTTCACTAGAAGCTGAAGTTTGTCAAGAATGACCAACTCGTCATGGTCTGTGGAGAATAAGCCTTGATCGTGAGTAACCTTTCATTATCCACTTCTGTAGAACCCGAGGAGGTTGTTGGAACTCAGTTCCAGGCACTTTTGGTGAGCAATGAGAATCAATTAAAGAAAGGAACATCGATCTCCTCGTACAAAGATGCTCTCGAGGTGATCAAAAGTAACAATGCAAAGGGATGAGGACAGTTTGTCATTCCCACTGATAACAAAACAAAGAAGGGTCTTGGTTTTTCTTCAACCTGTACCCAGACTGCTACTAACGATGAAAGTTTTCATCCCATTTAGGACTTCTTCCATAGTGGAGGTTTCCTTCACCCAGTGACTCAAGAAGTATATACCATCAACGAAGGAGACTCCTCCGATACAGGTGAAGAGTTGAAGTCCTATCTTAACGAGGACAGTTATATGTCTCAGGAAGAAGTGCCTACACCATTTTGCTATCCCACCCAGAGTCCGAGATATATACCGAGATCAGATGTCAAAATGATATACGGAGATTGTGATCCGGAAGGATGTCGTGCTCCACCAAACTCATTAGAGGAAGACACTCTGATGAAAGATAACTTTGACCATGACTATTATGGCCCAATGGATGGCCTGCATATCTGGAAGCCGTACCCAGAAGATTCAGGGCAAGAAAATCATCCGAACAATGAAAATCAGCTGAGCATCATTGAAAAGAATACCTACGTCCCCACCATGTCATGGGATCAACACTCAGGGCATTCAGAAAATATCCAGCACGGCGATGAATTCACAAAGTTTGCAGGACTAGAATTCATTAACTATGCTTTTCCCGAGGTCAACGTCATCGAGAGAGATGACTCCTCCAGTTCCAAAGAAGTGTGGGACACCCTAGGACAGCCGAGTGGCAAATACGACTTCTTGGTCAAATACACTGCTCCCGAAAGCTCTCGTATCAGGCTCGAAGACATCCAACCAACTGGATGGGGAGATTTACCTGAGAGCACAAATACTATGCAAAATACAACAGAGGAATCCTCCTACGACAACTCTGCCTGGGAGACAGATTCCAATGATACTGCTCCACCAGAAATCAACGTTACTTCTGAAGACAAATCAAGGAAGGTACCAGACTTTGTGATTCACCGAGGAGTTCGCCGCCAATGGGTTGCAGTCGATGTTCCGAAGATTGTTCATAAGTCAAAGCAATGGCCATCTTCGTTTTAACCTTTCACCCTGCCCAGGTGAAACAGGTGTTTTGATAGGGCTCACTTTCTGTAAATATCCCTCTCCGTTTTGCCCAAAGCGACTGAGTTTTGTTTTATAGGGCTGTAGTTCAAGAATCGACAAGTTCATAAATAAAATAACGTCATTCTGCAATTTTCGCATTAATTGTTGTTTTCTCTTTTCGCTTTTTCAGAAAATGGTAATCCTAAAAAATAACAAACAATAAAAACAAGCAGTTTTCCAAAAAAAATTTACACTGCACATACTCTTGCATTCTCTCTATCTCTTCTAAAAACAAATCATAACGTCATGCAGATTGCTTGTTTTAAACCCCATTGAAACGTACGATCCGACGCCTTCTCCCAACTTTGAATTCCCAGTATTTGAGGCTGAAGAAGAAAATGGCGAAGAAATTCTAGAAGAGATCTCCTGATTACTCAGACAAGAGGAAAGGTCCATTGAACCTCACAAAGAGCCGTTGGAAACGGTCAACTTGGGTTCAGAAGAAGAGAGAAAAGAAGTCAAGATTAGGGCACTACTCAGTCTAACTGCCAAAGAAAGTTTGACAAAGCTTCTCAAAGAATTTCCCAATGTATTTGCTTGGTCCTACCAGGACATGCCAGGGTTAGATACCAGCATCGTGGAACATCATCTACTGTTGAGATCAGAATGTCCGCTGGTAAAACAGAGGTTGAGAAGAACTCACCAAGACATGGACGTCAAAATCAAAGAGGAAGTACAGAAACAGATTGACGCATGTTTCCTCGCCACATCAGAATATCCTCAATGGTTAGACAACATCGTACCAGTTCCAAAAAAGGACGGAAAGGTCAGAATGTGTGTGGATTACAGAGATCTAAACAAGGCTAGTCCAAAGGACAATTTTCCTTTACCACACATTGACATGCTGGTTGACAGTACAGCAAAGTTCAAAGTCTTCTCCTTTATGGATGGATTCTCGGGCAATAATCAGATAAAAATGGCGCTGAAAGATATGGAGAAAAATTCGTTCATCACCCCATGGGGCACTTTTTGTTACAAGGTAATGTCGTTCGGTTTGAAGAACGTTGGGGCAACCTATCAAAGGGCCATGACTACTCTTTTTCATGACATGATACACAAGGAAATTGAGGTATATGTCGATGACATGATTTCCAAATCTAAAACAGAAGAGGAGCATGTGACCCACCTGTCAAAACTATTCGAGCGGTTGAGGAAGTATAAATTCTGCCTGAATCCCAACAAGTGCACCTTCGGTATCCGTTCAGGTAAACTCTTAGGGTTCATCATCAGCCAAAAAGGAATTGAGGTTGATCCTGACAAGGTCAAGGCCATTCAAGAAATACCTTCTCCAAAGACTGAAAGACAAGTCAGGGGATTCCTGGGACGTTTGAATTACATTTCCAGAAATATATTCCTCATGACCGCGACATGCGAGCCGATCTTCAAATTACTAAAAAAGAATCAGGATTGCGTTTGGATAAAAGACTGCCAAACCGCCTTCGACAGTATCAAAGAATACCTGTTGAATCCACCGATTCTATCACCTCCAGTAGAGGTAAGACCATTGATCATCTACCTAACAGTCTTGGAAGACTCGATGGGTTATGTACTTGGCCAACAAGACAAAACCAAAAGGAAAGAGTCTGCCATCTACTATTTGAGAAAGAAATTCACTGAGTGTGTAACTCAGTACACGTTGCTTGAGAAAACTTGCTGCACTCTGGCTTGGGCAGCCAAACGTCTTCGCCAGTATACGATTCGTCACACTACTTGGTTAATCTCCGAAATGGATCCGATCAAGTATGTCTTCGAAAAGCCTGCTCTCATGGGGAGAATTGCCCGTTGGCAGATGTTGTTATCAGAATACGATATCGAGTACCACGCTCAGAAAGCTGTTAAGGGGAGTGTTTTAGCCGATCACTTGGCTCATCAACTAATTGACGATCAGGAACCAGTCAGATTTGACTTCCTAGACGAAGATGTCATGTATCTGAAAATGAAAGATTGCGATGAACCGCTACCCAGTGAAGGACCAGAACCAGGTTCCCAATGGGGACTAATTTTTGACAGAGATGTTAATCATTATGGAAATGGAATTGGGGCAATCATCATAACACCTCAGGGTACCCACAGTCCTTTCACCGCCAGACTAACATTCAAGTGTACAAACAACGAGGCCGAATACGAAACTTATATCATGGGTCTCGAAGAAGCGATCGACTTAAGGATCAAGAACTTGGATGTATATGGCGACTCAGCCCTAGTTATCAATTAGATAAAAGGAGATTGGAACACATACCAATCAGGATTGATTCCTTACAAAGACTATGCGAGAAGGTTGTTACCCTTCTTCAACAGAATCGAGTTTCATCACATCCCTCGTGAAGAGAATCACATGGATGATGCTTTGGCCACTCTCTCTTCAATGATTAGTGTAGGTCAATGGAATGACATAACTAAGATTGACATAATGCGCCTAGAACGGCCCGCTTACATCTTCACGATCGAAGTAGTCATAAACAACAAACCTTGGTATCACGATATCAAATGCTTCCTTCAGAAACATGAGTACCCGACCGGGGCATCCAGAAAAGATAGAAAGACCCTCAGAAGGCTGGTTGGCAGCTTCTTCCTGAGCGGTGATACACTCTATAAGAGAAACTTTGACATGGTCTTGCTTCGATGTGTAGACAAACCAGAAGTAAACATGCTGATGAAAAAAATTCATGAAGGATCCTTTGGCACACTTGCCAACGGACACACAATGGCGAGAAAAATTCTAAGAGCAGGGTACTATTGGTTAACCATGGAATCCGACTGCTACAAGTACATGAGGAGGTGTCACAAGTGTCAGATATACTCAGACAAAATCCATGTACCGCCAACGCATCTCAAAGTTCTTTCTTCCCCATGGCCTTTTTCAATATGAGGAATTGGCATGATTGGCATGATTGAACCTAAGGCTTCGAACGAACATCGGTTCATTCTAGTAGCCATTGATTACTTCACCAAGTGGGTTGAAGCAGCGTCATATGCTAATGTAACCCGACAAGTGGTGGTCTGATTTATCAAAAATAATATCATCTGCCGTTATGGTGTTCCTAGCCAGATCATTACAGATAATGGATCTAACTTGAACAATAAGATAATGAAAGAGTTGTGCGCAGAGTTCAAGATCGAACACCATAACTCATCTCCCTACCGACCTAAGATGCACGGAGCGGTTGAAGCGGCTAACAAGAATATAAAAAAGATCGTTCAAAAGATGGTTGTAACCTACAAAGACTGGCACAAGATGCTACCCTTTGCTCTTCACGGTTATCGCACATCTGTCTGCACTTCAACAGGGGCAACCCCATTCTCTCTAGTATATGGCATGAAAGCAGTGCTCCCCATAGAAGTAGAAATCCCATCAATCTGGGTTTTGATGGAAGCCGAGCTAACAGAGGCTGAATGGTATCAAAGTCGACACGATGAACTAAATCTGATAGAAGAGAAGCAAATAACGGCTCTATGTCACGGTCAGTTGTATCAGCAAAGAATGAAGAAAGCATTCGACAAAAAGGTTCTCCCCCGTGTCTTCAGGAAAGGAGACATTGTGCTCAAGAAGATACAATCATTTCTCACTGATTCTCGGGGCAAATGGACCCCAAACTATGACGGCCCCTATGTGGTCAAGAAAGCTTTCTCAGGCGGTGCCTTGAGTCTTGCAACCATGGATGGAGAAGAATTTGCCTATCCCACAAATGTTGACGTGGTCAAGAAATACTTCGCCTAAACTAAAAAAAACGTCTCGGTGGATTGAAAACCCGAAAGGGCGGTCCAGGCAAAAATTAGAGACATGATCAAAAATCATCCCGGTGGATTTGAAATCTTAAAGTACAATCCAGGAAAAAGTTAGGGATTCATGGCAAGTAACTACTTCTAACACAGGTAAATCCTCAGCAGCAGTAATGCCATCCATCAGAAAACTCCAGTCAGGGTCATTTTCGACAGAAGCTCAGGATGTCCAGAATTCAAAGTTGGTAGAAGGATAACGGTCGTTATGTTTCAATGTAGCCCTTTTCCCTTAAATTACCATTTTCTAACATTGTAAATGCTCCATGGAATCACGCGCTTGGCTGATTTCCATCCCATCAATAAAATTTGAGCCCTTGTGCCTTTGTTTGCAGTTCTTATTTGTTTTAGCTTTACAGAACAACGTTTTAAAGTGATTAATGATTCTTGAAATAAAACAAAAATGAATTTTACTTGTCAAATTTTTTTGCTTTTAAAACAAAGATGGAAATTTCTTTTGACTGTTGAACATCGAAAGAACATCGATCGCTTCTCTAGAAGTAGTCGAGCTTCGAAGTGCAGAATCAAAGTACTCCTTCTAAACCAGCACGCCTGAATGAAGGATCAACTGTGTTAGAGACCATGTTCCGTCCGACACCCTCGCCAGAGTTTTTATCTCCTAAGCCCGACCAACGGTTTTCCCCACGAGGATCATTTCTCCTAAGCAAGGTAGAATTGCTATCTTGAACCAGTGATACCTCTTCGTCCCCCGCATTGGCCGAGTATCTAGTCGTGTTCACCCGTTAATTTGTATGTCGTGTCAGTTTTTTTAGCATATACATACATACATCATGAATTATTGATTTACATTTATATTTATATTGCATCACTATCACTTTAGTGGTCTTATCCCCTAATGCTAAAAGTCCTCTTGTCACCCGAGTTGTCAATTCCGTCTTTGTCAGGAAGTGTTGTGTCTGAACAATCTCTCCTCCAGTCTATTTCTGGATTGAAGTTGGTCCTCGGCCACTTTGATAACTTGAACCTCTGAAAGACAAGAAGACCGTCGACGAACGTCACTCTTCACCATTGGAGATAATATCTTCGCTTTCCCAGATTAAGGAAAATCCCCAGAGAAAGCCTCTTAACCGAAGACTCTCAGCAACACATTGGATTTTCTCCAAAGAAAGTCAACGTTAATGAAGTCATCAGCACCTCAAAATTGGATTGCATCACATGGCGTTTCTCCGAGAAGACCTCGGGAAAAGTATGACCTAATACCCCCAAGCAGAAAGCAGTCTTTCAAGAGACTTGCTTTCCCCAGTAGAGTCAACAAATGGCGTCTCCAACTGAGAAGTTTGAACACCTCTACAGCTCAGACCAATGGGTTTCCCCAGCAAGTCTGACATCAAAACCTTTTCCCATCAAATGGCATCTCCCCAGTAAAATTCCACGAGAAGTTTGAGGAAAACCGCTACGAATAGCGTCCCTTGTCAAGAAAGTTTATTGACAAAAGAAACTAAGACCAGTTCCTTGGTAGGAAATCAAGATCGAGGGGAAGTTTGTATCAGAAACTGAGACCAATTCCCTGGATGAAGACTAGGATCAAGGGGAAGTTTATTTCAGAAACTTAGACCAGTTCCTCGGTAGGAAACCAGGATCGAGGGGAAGTTTATATCAGAAACTTAGACCAGTTCCTTGGTAGGAAACCAGGATCGAGGGGGAGTTTATATCAGAAACTTAGACCAATTCCTTGGTAGGAAACCAGGATCGAGGGGAAGTTTGTATCAGAAATTGAGACCAGTTCCCTGGCTGACGAACAGGATCGAGGGGAAGTTTATTTCAGAAACTTAGACCAGTTCCTCGGTAGGAAACCAGGATCAAGGGGAAGTTTACAAAAGAAACTAAGACCAGTTCCGTGGCTAAAAACCAGGATCGAGGGGAAGTTTTTACCTTTTCTAAAGCATTATTACTTAGCAAAAGAAGATGAATGCGTAAGCTACCATTCATAACCACTGTCAAAATTTTGGGTATTCCGATATTTAATCATCTTGCACCTCGAATGCCAGAATACCTTCGCCATTCACACATTCGGGTCCAAGAAGATTAAATAGGGGCATCTGTCATACCCCAAATTTTGACCACTAAGATCTCCCATCATTGTGCAAATTATCATCACAATATGGATGCACCTTTATGCCTCATCAATCTCCTCAAGAATTGTTGAGCATTCCCTACAACTAAGAATTAGGGTTTCAAGCCCTCTCAGAGTTCTTAGACAAAGGATCAATCAAGGAATGACATGATCTTCAACTTGTCTAAACCTCTCAAACATCCACAATGGATCAAGAGGACTCCCACATCAAGGATCAAGCACAAGGCTGCAACATTCCAAGTGGATTAAGCCTCAAGATCGCCAGTGTCACCAAATTAGGGTTTTGGTCGACCAGGGCCTCCAGATGGAAATTTTCATTTGGGCATGAGCAAATGCTTCAAAGCATAACCCAAAATACTCCAAGGGACCTCATGGACCCAATCATCAAGTCAATTTAGCCTCAGGGGATGCATTCACCAAAAATCAGGAATTAGGATTTCTTGACCTAATTCACCCCTAAGTTGACTTTTGGGACAAAGCATGAGCCAAAACCTCAAGACATGGTTTGAGGGTCTCTAATAAACCACATTGATCCATTTTCAACAATGGAATGATCCAAGAAGCTTGATGCATAGGTTTCAATTTCATCTGAACCACAGTTAGGGTTTTTGAAGAAAAAGTCAACTGTGCCTTTGACTTTTTACCAGGACATGCTCCCAAACCTTGGGACATGATTCAATACACCCTATAACACCTATGAAATCAATCCATCAAGTTTGATTTAGGTCAAGGACTTAATTTCATAAAGGATCGCACAGTCTAGAATTCATCTGATAAAAAGTCAACTGTGCCCAAAAGTCAAAGTTTGACTTTTTGATTTTTTGATCAATTATGGTTCCCTAACCCTAAAATGATGTTAATGTGTGATTGGAATCATCATTCATCAAGAAAAATCAAGAAAAGTGGGATAACTTGTAAAAGGGGTAACCATAAAAAACTTAGAAATTTTCTAAGTTATGGAACAAAGTGGCTAGGGTACCAACTTCTAAGGATCATAACTTGTGATCCAAACAACCATTTTGGATGATCCAAAGATGGATTTATAGCTCTCATGGCATACTTTAAAAGTGTCAACTACACCTCATTCCAATTCTTCATGGATTTTTAGTTATGGAGTGACCAAAATGACAAAAACATGAAAATGCCACTTTTTCCATCACTTAGTGAAATTTTCACTAAGTCAGAATCTGTTTCACTTTTTTCAAAATGTAGGGGAATTTTCCACTTGGATCCAAAAAGTGTCAAGACAAATTATGATCACACACATGTTGTATCACATGAGAGCTTTCCAAAATGGCCAAGAACTCCATCAAATTCCATTTGAGCTAAGAGTTATGACAATGGCAATATGTCGTGCTGCAACTGTCATGGCAAGGCAGATTTGTGCATTTTGCTCGATTTGATCAAATTGTGCAAATGACAAACAAGTTTATCCATCTGAACACCTCAGGGGGAGACCAAGGAGGGACAACCACTGATCCATAAGCCTCCCAAGTCTTTGGAACTAAAAGTAGCATACAAAACCTAAAAATGCCTAAAAAAGGGACAAGACTCCAATTTAGTTTTGGAGCATTCAATGGATGCACCAAGGTGGCATGAACTGATCCTTTTCCAACTGAATGAGTCAAGGATGATCTCTGAACTAGGGAACCAAAGGCCTGTGCTCTAACCTCTAGTCAATGGCTAGAGGAGACTTAAGATTCCAAAGTGATGCAATTGGACAATGAGCTGCTGCAGTTTCCATTCACTATTGTTTGCAAAACAAACTTGCTCTACTATAAATAGAGCTCATTTGTGCTCAGTTTAAGTACACTAAAGGCCTTCAACACTTTCCTTTCTCAAAATCATCTTCTCACTCTCAAAAATGCCTTTCTTAGCAAGTCACTATCGAATTTTTCAGTACAGAGAAATTCCACTCAAACCAATTGCTCTAACACCTCATAAACATCATATGTGAGCTGATCAAACACTAAACACACAACTGCAACACTGATTTCTCAAAATCACCAACCAGTTGCAGTTGAGATGCCATGAAGTGATCCAACCATTTCCAATAAAGTCCAGGCATTCAAACACACTCCATATGGTGTAGGGAAGCTGTTCAGATCATCACAACTCATCTGTAACACCTCCAACTCAAAAATCACATTGCTCTTGCTATCACGACCTTCAAGCAAGCCTAAACTTGGCCATCTCTTAATCTATGCATATTTCCTCGCACAATACTTTTGCCAAATGTTCATAATCATGCATAGAATGTTTCCCCTCAATTAATTGCTTTGTTTGAATCGTGTATCAAAATTCTCAACCTTCATGCAAATTTTAGGGTTCTTGAGGTTTTGTCTTGATTTCTTATTCCATGCTTAACATAAATGAAATTAAAGACCATATACATGATCGTGAGGTGAAAACAAGCAGATTGATATGTGGATTGTGTGATTTCATCAAGTATTCAGTGAGATTGGATAGAAAATGCAAATCTGAGCAAAACACCCTTCGCGCGTGTTCTTGGCCCATGTTCTTGGCGCCTTTTTCACAAATTTGAATATTTGAATTTTGTGATTTTATTTAATTGATTCAAAAATTAATTTCTCTCCGAGTTTTAATGATTTTGAGTTGATTCTTTTTTTAATAATTCACAAAAATGTTAAAATATTTTATTTTGCCAAAAATTCCCAAAAATATTATTTATTTCATATACTTGATATTTTTGCAAAGAATTAATCTTGTATTTGTTTTTTAACATTTAAAATATTTTTTCCTCCTTGATTTTCCAAATTTAATTGGTTTCCAATCATTTTGTGGATATAAACATGATTTTTCAAACATTAATCCAAGATCACCACTCATTTTTCACATATCTCAACAATTTTTTATTAATTTTTAAACAAAATTAATTCCTTTTTAAACAAAATTAGGGTTTTGATTAATTCAACCCTCATCAGTCTTTTTTCAAACACTCATGGGCCTCTAATAAAGTGTAAGACCCAAGCCATTTGTAAATAAACCTTTTTGGGCCTCACACATTGTATAAGTCCCTCTGTATATTTTCAAACGTTCGGCGCGATCGTCGCCTTTTTAACAAAATCAACTGGGCCTCTCCTTGATCTATAAGACCCATATTTATTCATTTTCAAACTCTTTGGGCCTATAATAGAGTGTAAGACCCAATCCCTTTTTAACCAAAAACTTTTTGGGCCTCAGATGTTGTATAAGACCCACTGTGTTTTCAAAAACCTCGGCGCGACCGCCGTTTTCAAACAAATAACCCTGGGCCTCTCCTTGAGTTGTAAGTCCAATCTCTTGTACAAAAATAAATCTTTGGGCTTCTAATAGAGTATAAGACCCATCCCCTTGTACATAAAAACTTTTTGGGCCTCACATATTGTATAAGTCCCTCTGTACGGTTTTCAAAACAACGGTGCGATCATCGTTAAAACTTGGGCCTCTCCTTGAGCTGTAAGCCCTAACAATCTTTTCAAAGCACTTTATCCTTTGATTTTGAATTCAAATATATGTTGTTATCAAAACTTTCTTTAATTTCTTTGTTGAACAACTAACAAAACAGCGTGGAAGCTCTACAACGGGTAAGTGTTTATCCGCTTTCGTTTACCGCTTTCATATATATATATATATATATATATAATTGTATTTTGGGGCTGTTTCACTGTAAGTCTTCTTTCACATCCTTTTATATACTTGTCATATATCAACTGTGTAATACTAGTATAGTTATTTAGAGTTTCCCCGGCAACTACGTCTAGAACTAGGTAAAGCCTGTTGGTCACTCTCGAATACAAACAAAACTAGATCCCCATAGGATTCCAGATACAGTCTTCCCTTCTCTTGGGGTTAAATAATATGGAACAAAGAGAAAGGCAGTATTCTCGGTGAACTTTTTCTCAGACTGTCACCCCTAGAAATTGTCAAAGAAACTCTACTCCCCAGAGTTGATCTATTCTCCGTGAATAGCATCTCTTGAGTTTCTTTCAAATTCTCGAACTTTCCTGGAATGATCTCTTCTCTGTGAATTGTATTTCTTGAACTTCTCTTGGTTTGGGGACCCAGAGGCTTCCTATAAGCATCCCCGCCTCCTCTTGGGCGTTGTACAAGGACCCTTCGGCTTCTTAAAAGTTCTCATGCCTTCTCTTGGGCTTCGTACAAGGACCTTCAAGACCTCCTAAAGGTATAGGACAGAACTTAGTCATCCTTCGTTAGAGCTATCTTTCTAAAAGGAGTCAAAACCTTCAGACCAATTTTAGGGTTGATACTCATCCCTTAAACGAGTCGGCCTCCTCTTAGGCATTATACAAAAGATAAAACTCTACTAGTAGACTTGGACAGTCTAATTCCCTTGAGTCTCAAAGACATTCTCAAGCACCTTTCAAACATAGGAGAAACCCCGGATTCTGGATTAATCTCCAGCCGAGTCAAAACTTGTGGGTTCTAAAACCCCGTCCTTCTCCCAAAATTCCCCAACCCGGGTCAAATAACACTATCTCAAACCAGAGCCTCAAGGTTTCTGATCTATCAATTCCTTTTGCATTCCCCTGCAAGGATTGATTCCCTTCTCGGACCGGCCTCGGGATCTCAAGAATCCCCGGCAGAAGTACAACCTCCTCTTAGGCTTTGTATAATGATCTTTCCTCAGCATAGGCAGCCTCCTCTTGGGCTTTGTACAATGATTCCCCTTAGCGGAGTTAACCTTTTCAGACTCTCTTGTTGAGTCCATCACTTTTCAAGACTCTCTTGTTGAGTCACTTTCCTTTTAGCCTCTATCGCGGGCTTCGTACGAGACAACAAATCACTCTCTTGTTGAGTATAAAAGACTCTTTTGTTGAGTCAATCAACTTGTCAGACTCTCTTGTTGAGTCAACCTTTTTAGCCTCCGTCTTAGGCTTCGTATAAGACATATAAAAGTACTCTCTTGTTGAGTCAAACCTTTTTAGCCTCCGTCTTGGGCTTCGTACAAGACATATAAAAGCACTCTCTTGTTGAGTCAGTCACTTGTTAGTACTCTCTTGTTGAGTCACCCCTTTTAGCCTCTATCTCGGGCTTCGTACGAGACAAATAATAAACACCCTCTTGTTGGGTCAATAGCCTCCTCTTAGGCTTTGTATAGAGAAATCCCTGGTTGAGTCAATAAACCTTTTAGCATCAAACTTGTGCTTTAATCAAGGCATACGAACATCAACAGTTCCTCTTTAGAGATGACAAGTTCTCTCTCAGTCAAACCTTTTAGCTTCAATCTTGGGCTTTGAACAAGACATAAAAAACCTTTTAGCTTCATATCTTGGGCTTTGAACATTTAGCCTTTTTGGTTTGACACCGCAGCTCTCTTCGAGAATCCTTAGTAACTCCCTTGTTAACCTCATTTAAAGTTCCCTCTTTGAATTTTTGAGAGAATCACTCATGGTTTTCTGAAGAAGTGTGTTAAGTTTGGATGAAATATGATTTTGCTTGTATTAAAACTCTGCTTTTATAGAGAATTTTGGTTAAAGTGAAAGCAATGTTGGATATTGTGTACCAATGGTAATCAGAGAGCAATAAATTCATTATCTTCAAAACATGTCTCGCCAGACTTGAATGCTCAATTTCTCTAAAAGCATAGCTGAAAGAACCTACTTTAAGAAACTTTAGAAGTGCAAAAGTTGTTACCAACCGTTCCAATCAATTCTCAAATCTTTTCAAATATTTTATATAAAAAGGAAATTAAACATGCTTTTAAATTATTTTTATTCTGTTTTGATTACATCCCGAACATTTTTTCTTTTGAATTTCGCTTATATGAAAATGTTTTTCTTCAGTATCTTTTCTATTTCCTTATTTTTTGTTGATGATAAAAGGGGGAGTAAATATAGAGGTATGTAAGCACCTGAAATATAAAAGTTATTATCTTAAATTCTGAAGGATTATATATGTGCTTTAAATGTTTAAATTTAATTAAACTGGGTAGGACTAAAGGGGGGCTTACAAACCTAACCTTATGGACTATTAGGCTTAGAGAAGCTTACAAACCTCAGACCCTGTAGTCAACTAGTTAATTAAAAGGTTAAATATGTTTAGTCCCTATAAATATGCCAACATTTAGTTTTAGTCTCTCTAATTTTTTTTCAAAGAATGGTCCTCCTAATATTTTTCATCCACACTTTTGGTCCCTCCTAATAACAATCGTTAACAGAAGTTGATATGGCATGCCAAGTGGAACTTTTGATGACGTGGCATACAAGTGGCAATGTCAGCGTGGCAAAAAATGCTGACATGGATAACACATGACAATTTCTTCCATTTTTATTTTTTATATTTATAAATTCAGAATTTGTAGCTAATACGTAGTTAATTCCAAGCTAATTCCTAACTAATTACTAACTAATTCCAAAAACAAAACTTTGAATTTGAGATCAGAGTCTTACACAGTCCATACTGCTAAACCAAATGCTCAAGCTATTTATATACTGCAAAACTCCCCATGGGTGTGATTTGCTCCAATCCAACCAATCAACCATCACTTTAATTAATTGACTGCATTTCATTCTAATGAGTCAACACTTTTGTCATATGCAAACAATTTAACTATTTTGTCTATATTATCATCATCACCCTCCTTGCTGTAGTGCAGCTTCTGCTCCCCATTCATATTAAAATGAAGAACCGGACTTAAAGCTTCAGACAATACATAGAAAAAAAATAACTACTACATCCAATATAACTTACCAACTCCATCGAACCTTCCCATGCTTTATATATATATATATATAGTTGAATAATAAGAAGATGACAAGTTTGTGTCATACCCCAAATTTGTCCTACCCTTTTCATTTTTCTTGTGCCAAGTATTTGTGTTGCTTAGTGATATTCCTTTAAGATGATCATCTGGCCTTTGGCCACGATCCTCTAAAATTTAGGTTATGGATGTCTTGTTTGTGCTCATTGTGATTACAGGTTCTTGCAAGTGTGTTGAATTCAAGTGGAAACAAGAGAAAAGATAGGTCATAATTATCATGGTCAATTAGTCAAGACATGATCAACTGACTTCAAGTTGATTTTAAGCCATATTCCAAAATGATTCTAGGTCATATTTCAAGTTGATCTGATGTCATTATTAGAATTCATTTTCTCAATCCATGCTTAAGGTTGTTTTAAGTTTCAAGATCTATTTGTGACAAGCTTTGACTTAATTTGTTTCAAGTTGGTTCTAAGTAGAGATCAAACTAGCCAAGTTATGATTCAAGTTGTTCAAGATAATTCAAGTGGTTTCAAGATGATTCTAAGGCATATCTCAAGAAGATTTTAGGCCATATTCAAGTCATGTTTCAAGTGGTTCAAGCCTATTTACAAGCCATGGTTGGAAGAATTGTTTCAAGCTTTGTCTTGATTTGTTTCAAGTTTGTTTTCAACCATGATTATAAGTGATTTCAAGTTATGATCATTCATTTTCAAAGCATAACCAATTTGAGATCAAGCCATATGTTCAACTTGTGCAATGATTGGATTATTTTCAAGTCATGTGGGAATTATTTCAAGTCATAAGTAGAATTGTTTTCGCGAGCTATGAGATTGTGACTAATCAAATTTTGTTCCAAGCAATTGCAGGATATGGAACATGTTCCAAAGACTTCTATTTCTTGTCTAAATTTAGGAAGGGATTGAATTTCAAAAGAGTAAAAAGGTGTATAACACTTGCTACATGTTGCAAAAAATGAGTTTATTTGCAATGCAAGGTTTCATAGTTGGTACAGGAACAAATGAAAAAACCAAAATGTTACCAACTTGAAATACAAGATACAAGAATTCAAAATCAAGAATGGTGCCATGAATGAATTTTTAATCTAACTTCAAAGCAATTGCAAGACCATCACAATTTGGATTTAAAGCTACAAAGCTAATCATTTGAATTTGAGAAATACAAGGCAAGTTTGAAATACTCAAAAGAAAGACAAAGGAAAGAAGGTATACTACAAGGATTGGGATGAAAAATTCAATAAACATGTCATTTCTTAAGCATGAAATCTTGTCACAAATATCCATTCTAAATTGGTGATCAATATGTGACACCCTAGTTCTACAATGCCTAAAGGTTAAAACTTTAAGCCTTCATTCTGAAACCTCACGCACCCAAAGTACCCTTCACTTCCATGTTGAAAATATCATGACTTTATGCCTCCATTTTTGTTCCAAAGCTTCATCAACCGTCCAAGTTGTCCTTGAAATCTCCATTATGCCAAGCAGTGTGCCATGAAAAAAAACACATGAAGATGTCAAATTCTAAACCATTACAAAATGTGTAGTAGGTCATGTGTGATTTGTGTGCCAAGGATTGTGGTACATGAATACAATAAGCAATAGCAGGACAAAATATGTATCACAATTCATGTACCATTTAGAGCAACATAAACTTAAATTCCATTAATATTCCAAACAACCAGGGATAATTCGTGATAGCAGTACACAGATGAAAAGAAGTGGGACCACAAGATTCTAGAATTGCAGAAGGGACAAAAAAGCATAACACTCAATGCAATCCCATGAAATCAGGATTCACACAACCATCCTCTAACGGATTAATTCAGAGCAGCATGACACCTCATCATTTATAACATAATTCACACAAAACAATTTTGTTCACACGTATCAACATCATCATATAAAAGCCACATGGTTTTCATTCATTCTACACACAAAAAAGCACGGAGAACACAAAGAAAACACCTGAGCAAAAATCCTAAAAACCCTAATCACACTAAGAGCTCAATTCCCAGGATTTGTAGAGTTTCATACTGAAACTCAATTAAATCAGAGCTACAAAACCATTCAGAACCAGACTCACTCCACAACATCTCCACCTCTGTTCTCCATCACCTACACTACTCCTTCACAACTTTAAAATAGATTCATCTCTACTTGAATCTCCATGAAGAAAGGGGAACATCTATGAACTAGGGCTTAATCGTTTTTTCTTTACTAGTTTATTCACGGTAAGCATTACCAAAATTTCCAGTTTTTTTTATGTGCATATAAGGTGTTTGTAAAATGTTCTGTGTGGGTTTTCCTTTTAGAATAACCGTGCATCCAAAAATTTATGCTTTGATTTAATTAGATGTCGTTGATTTATATTCGAGTCTTGGTGACTGATAGCATTTGGACTGAACATTAAATGACATTTTTTGCTTGTAGTGGGAACTCTTGATCATGAACCATGAGTATATATATACTGTTTGTGTTTTAAATTGGTGATTTTTGGAATGAATGATTGGTGGTTAGTTGTGAATGAGATAAGAACTCAACTATGATGTTAGTACTTCAGATTCATGAGAATACAATGTATGTACTGTGGGATATAGTTAGTGTCTTAGTTAAAATTGTTAAAGGCAAGAAAGGCTGCATATAAATTCCGGTTCATGCTTATTGTTTCAGAAGTCAGTTTTAAATCATTCATTGAATACTCGAATACAAAAAGTTTTAAAGTAGGTTTGGGAACCAATTAGATAGACCTAAGTACCAAATATTTAGGCCTAAGTTCCAATTATGTTGACATAAGCAATGCTGTGAAAAATGAGAAGTGGGGGATGTAAATTTTAGTGTGAAAAGTGAAATCTGCAGAAAAAAAGAAATCCTCACTTTATAGTTTTTATGTTTCAGTTTTCTTGTTTCATTCACTGATAGGATATTCATTCTTGCTCATTCTATCTTGATTTAAGTTCTTATTTGTGGTGTTGTTATAACGTGCAGTTATTTAGACAGCATGGATGTAGCACATTGCTATTTAGAAGGTAGTGCAGATGCTGTTGAGTTTTGCCCACATAATGGGCACCATAATGTTTTAGCAGCATCCACTTACACACTACAAGAAGGTGATCAACCCACTAGAAGTGGAAGCATTTCACTATTCAATGTTGACGGGGACACAGACAATTTTGACACCGTTTATAGTGAGGAGACCAGTGGGATTTTCGACATAAAGTGGAATCCACCCTCAGGGAACACGGATCCTTTTTTAGGTCAAGCAGATGCGGATGGATACTTGAGAATTAAGATGCTGGATGGTTGCTCTGATGGAGTACAAGGTATGGATTTCTCCCTTGATTCTTTCATTTCTATAACACTTTTTTCACCGGTGAGTACAACTACAAGCTTGATAGAAGTCTAAAAAAAATCTTTAGCACTTAGCCTCAGGGTTGTTAAATAGCGGCTTTAGCTTAACAAAATTAAAAAAAATCACCATTGTTCCGCAATACACAATTTAGTATGAAGTGTTGTTTAATAGTAGCTACAGAGGCGCTATAGTGCTGTAGTTAAGCGGAATTCGAATAAACTGTTGTGTTCTGTGATCCGCAATTGACAATACTGCTTACCCTTGATAAATTGGCTGTGGAAAGCACTACATACCACCAGAAGAAAATTATTCACTAACAGTCAACTGCTTTTTAAAAGTATGAATTGCCAAACTTAAACATTTACATATTTTTAAAGTCCGAAAAATCCCATCACCGCACTAACAAACATCCTTATATCAGGTTTGGTTCCTAATGACACATGCCTTGCCGTGTAAATATTTCATTTTTGTCAGGAAATACTGGCATTTATTAATGGACTCAATCACACCATCATATTATCTTGTTTCTAAGTTTATTTTTTGCTACAGAGCTGCGATTCATTCCTTTGCTGAGTTACATTGTATTAAAAAATTGTTATTGATTCAACGACAGGGACTTGTTTAAAAGAGATTACAAGTGAGAAAATCAGTAATTCAATGTGTTTGTACCTGGATTGGAATCCTTTATCGACATCGATCACAGTTGGGCTTTCTGATGGCTGTGTTTCTATTGTTTCTCTCCTTAAATCCAAGTTGGAAATACAAGAGGAGTGGAAGGCACATGAATTTGAACTTTGGACAACCTCTTTTGATATCCACCAGCCAAATTTGGTATATACTGGCTCTGACGATTGTAAGTTTTGTTGTTGGGATTTGAGGGATAGTCCTTCCAATCTTGTATTTAAGAACTCTAAAGTCCACAAAATGGGTGTTACTAGCATTGAAAAGAGTCCTCATGACCCAAATAGATTATTAACTGGCAGCTATGATGAATTCTTGAGGGTTTGGGATTTAAGATCAATCTCAAAACCTGTTGATGAAACTTCAATCAGTTTAGGTGGAGGTGTTTGGAGAGTGAAGCATCATCCCGACATTCAAGGCCTTGTTTTGGCTGCCTGTATGCACAACGGTTTTGCGATCGTTGGTATTAAAGGCGACAAAGCTGAGGTGTTGGAAACATACAAGAAGCACGGTTCACTTGCATATGGAGCAGACTGGCAGAAAGGAGAAGTGAAGCTCGTAGAAGGGAGAAGTAAACCAGTAGTGGCCACTTGCTCATTCTATGACAAACTTGTCAGGGTATGGAGGACCAGTAATGATACTATCTTGTAAGTTCATGTTTAACTTTGAGCCCTTAGTTTTGAAATGTAACAATAACTGTTTAATTTATTCGAATCATTGTTTCATTAAACAGAGAAATATTAAAACATCATAGATTCTCCCCAATATGCAAAGTTTGTCATTAAAGGAATTGAATGTTATTGTATTAGGAGTCATAGTTTTGGATTGCATTTCTTTAAAGAGAATCACACTTTCATCAACTATTTCTTCTAGATAAAAGTTTCAAAAGTCCTCTTAATGGTATTTGAAGTCATTAAAGCTTTTGAGACAGTTTTAGTTTTTGGTTTCTTTCTCTTCCTACATCAGCAACTAAAACCTCAAATAAGAACCCCTATGTAGCATTGACACCTCCGAAAAATAGCGTGTCCGTATCGGACACCGACACTTACACCGATATTTGTCATTATTTTTTATTTATTCATTTTCTTAAATTATTATCGGTGTCTCTGGGTGTTGTATTCGAGGTGTCTGTGCTTCACAGTCAGCACCAACAAAGCTTCATTTTTTAATCTTTGATTTTTTATGATAGACTTTGTAATAAAATTCATCCTTATCATTTTATATGCTTTTAAGATTAACCAACAAAAATAATTAGATAGTTTTTGAGAACCTTTTCTTCTTCCATCCGAGTTATTAAACAAAAATTAAATAATTATAGAAATCCTAAATTTTCATTCCTCTTCTCCATTCTCAACTAAGGGTGGCAATGAGCATGGTTTATATAAGATACTATAGTATCCCGTCCCCATACTCGTAGTTGAAAAAAATTCTCATACTCGAGTCCGTATCCGATTGAGTATCAATATTAGCACCTGGGCAAAAATTTAAAGACCGCAAAAATTTGTATGTAATATGACGGTTTTAAAATTGCGTTTAATAAAACCGCCACTATTTATATTAAAATATGACAGTTTTATAAACTGACGTAGTGTTAATAGAAAATTGGCAGTTTTGACCGCCTTTATTTTGACTCGTCAGTTCCTTTATAGTGAATTTTATTTTTATTGTTTTTTTAAATCAAATATTTTCTTTTATAATTGTAGAAATTGATCTATAGAATTGTATAGAGTCCTAATATATTTTTTATATATTTGAGGATAAAATTTATTGTTTTCTACTTCTTTTTTTCAACACTGTACATGTTTTTATTTTAATTTTAATAATTGCTATATTTATGTTAATTTTTATTTCTTCTAAGTATTCATTTTTAATTTTTGGCTAATTTAGTCATAAATTGCAACTTTAATCTTTATTTCAATTCTTGCACTTTTTATAATGTAGTTAAATTTAAATATTATAATATAAAAAAAATTTGATGTAATGTATACTTAATTGCATTAAAATATAATTTGTTTTGCATAATTTATAATTTTTTGGTTTAAACCTGTATTTTTATGCATAAAAGTATAAAATTTTTGGTTTAAACCATAATTTACAACATTATACATGTATTTTTTTTTCATAATTTATAATTTATAATTTAATTTTTGGTTTAAATTTGTATTTTTCTGCATTTTCATTAATTTTAGCGGTTTAAACCGCCATAATAACACTTTTATAATTTAATTTTTGATTTAAATTTGTATTTTTCTGCATTTTCATTAATTATGACGGTTTAAACAGCCGTAATAGCATTTTTATAATTTAATTTTTGGTTTATATTTGTATTTTTCTGCATTTTCATTAATCGTGTCGGTTTAAGCCGACGTAATATTACTTTTATAATTTAATTTTTGGTTGAAATTTATATTTTTCTGCATTTTCGTTAATTGTGGCGATTTAGACCGCCGTAATAGCACTTTTTAACCGCCGCAATTTTCAAAATTGTGGTGCACAGAAAATTTTTTTTTTGACTAGAGCCTGGGCACATGCTTAGGCTGGCCGGACCTTAAAACCGCCCATGGATACCACTGTGAGTGTAATAATACACCGAATGGTGCAATGATATCATTTTAGAGGGATGATTGACGAAGCCTCTAATATTCCAATAAAATAATTTCATCTTGAATGTTTTGAGTGACCAACCTTGGATCTTGTAGCATACTTACTATTTGAATTTTTTGTAGACATCTGTTAGGTCCATCTCTACTAAGACCTGACAAAGTGTCCAAAACTTTTGTAAAAATCGCCCTCATTTTGCATTATTAATTACTAGCGTCCAGACGGGCACTCGGGTACCGGTCTGTCTCCTCTATCTAATCCTGACGTGCATAAAACATAAACCGCATTATATTTTTATTTAACTTTAATTTTATTTTAAATTATTCATAAACCATCTATAACTGCTGTTGTGGAAAAGAGAAGTTAAAATTTAAAATAAAAATTGAAAAGGATATATTTGGAAGGAAAAAAAGACTACACCAAATATATTTTTTTCCTTTATATATTAGTATAGATAAAAGAAATTGGATAAATATTTTACGTATAAATATTAAAAGACACCGAATAAATAAATAAATATTTATCATTGATACATAAGAAATTAATGATTAATGTAAAAAACACAGGACAAATATTTATTGCAAATAAATAAATGTGACAATTATTTATTATTGATTAATATATATAATAAAATATTAGACAAATTTGTTATTGATAAATATGTAAAAAGTATGGAAGAAATTTTTTACCTTGATAAATACATAAAAACAAATTGCCTAATATTTGAATCACAAAATCAATTCCAATTCCAATTTAGAAAAGATAGTCATAAAAATTTGATGAACATATTCGAAACAAAATGTTAATGATCATCATCATTTTATTAAATTATGTTAAAAGTGTATATATAGCTTTTTTATAATAAATATATTTTTTTACTATTTATATTATTTCATTTCAATTGTATGAGTTAAATTTTATGTTATGATTATTTAATTAATGAAATATATTACTCATTTCTTTTTATGCAAAAACTTTACATAAAAATAATATCTATAACAAATCCGCGTGACAATACACATATGTTCTTAGTTAGACATAAATGGAAATGAAAAGTGAAAAAAAAAACTAAACAAAATTAATTTGAATTGTTGAGGTATATAAAATTTAAATTCATTGAATTTGCAAGAATAAACTATCATTTAAGATATTTTAAGAGTTTTAATCAATAAAAATGGTATAAATAAATATGATTTATCAACAGAGATTCTTGAACTAATCACATATGAGTATTGTATTATAATGTGAAAATAAGTTATAATTATAAAACATTAATATTTTTAAATAAATTATTGTTGTGTTGTAATTATCTGTCAATATAATTTACATAAGAATTTAATTGATATGCACTGACAGTGTAAAATTATTTTACACTGTCAACCAATCACCTTTATGTATCCTGTCACATCAGACTGTAAATTTTAAGTTACTGGTATGACATGACAGATTGATACATTTATATTAAATGACAGTGTAAAATTATTTTACACTGTCAGTGCATACCAATTAAACTCTTTACATAATGCTGATAGGGTGTTTGAATTTAGATACTGAGCTATTTGGGCTTTTTTTTTTTATAATATTGTCAATATATGTCATCAATATTATTTACAGAAAAAATTAAACAATTTACATATAATATTTCTTAATATTTCAAAATTAATTATAATTTTCTCTTCTTTTTATAGCAATTATCAATTTAAATATATTCTCATCTCTTTAATCAGAAAAATAAATATATGCAATCTTCACAAAAATGTTATGTACCATTTTAACATTATGACAATGTGATTACTAAAATTCTGAACATGATTTGATTCTGATTTGATTCTATATATTGAGAATATATATTAATATAGCATATCTCTCGCATATCACAACCCATCTAAAGACCTAAACACAAAATTTGAAAGAAAAAAAAATGTCTTCTAAGTTGTCTTCTAATTATCCGTCTCTTTTGATTTCCAAACATAAAAGTTTTTATGTTTTTCTTGTTCTTATTTATGTGTGCATTTTCATGTTTGTCTTTTCATTTAAGTATCAAAGAGATGAAGTTCATGAGATCACAAAACCATCTTGGTTTGAATTTATAGCGCATGATTTTCATAGCAAAATGAAAATTAAGATAGGTCTAGTTAACATCGATCCAAGAGCAATGAGTGAAAAACTAGACGCAATTAAATCACAAGTAGATATTAAACCCATCATTTTCGATCAAGTTGATGAGAATTTAAGATGGAATGACTTTTTTCCAGAATGGATTGATGAGGAAGAAAAATTTCATAAGCCCAAATGCCCAAATATGCCTATGCCAGCTTTTGAGAATTACAAAAATCTTGATGTTGTAGTGGCTAAGGTTCCATGTGGGGAGCGATCAATGGAGGAAAAAGGAATTAGAGATGTGTTTAGGTTACAAGTGAATTTAGTGGTGGCTAATTTAGTTGTGAAAACTAAGAGGTTAGAAAAGTTAGAGAGTGATCATGGGAATATATATATTGTGTTTATTGGATCTTGTAGTCCTATGGTTGAGATTTTCAGATGTGATGATTTATTGATCCATCAAACCGATTATTGGATTTACAAACCTGATTTGAAGAAACTCAAACATAAAACTCTTATGCCGGTTGGGTCATGTCAGATTTCCCCAGGTTATGCAGAAACAGGTGTGCATTATTTTGAATTTGAATCTTCTCCATTCGTAGAGATTTGTTTTGTTTACTATTTTCCCAACATATTTTGCCTACCAACTCTTATCACATAATTGAATAGTCTCTAATTAGTTGCATCGTAAAGTTAGTTACACTTTAGTTTGATTATGTATTAAACATATGGATAAATTAGTTGGTTTTATCTATGAGATTTAGTTGGAGAGATTAATGTGGGTATTGTTAGGCATAACACCTTATCTCAAATTTAAATTTGAGATCTTATAATTGTGTGCGAACTTTAGATGATTTAGTACTACATTATCAATTTTTTTTTTAAATTTTGCATATAAGATGAGATGAATATAGTTGAGATTAAGAAAATACTTTTATAATTAAGTGTGCCTCATTATTGCAGGCAAAGAGATATGGCAAAGTTTTTTAACGCAATCACCAGGGAACAATAAGAGTATTATGCGTGTTCCAAAGTTAGCTTATGTAACTATTCTTCACTCTTCAGAAAAGTACGTTTGTGGTGCAATAGCTCTTGCACAAAGCATCTTTTTATCGGGTAAAAGTATAATCGATCCCATAGATCTTGTCCTTCTAGCCGATGATTCAATTGGTCCTGAATCCATTAGAGGTTTAAGAGCCGCAGGTTGGAAAATCACACGTATTCAACGTATCAGAAGTCCATTTGCCAAAAAACATGCATATAATAGATGGAACTATAGTAAACTACGTATATGGCAACTCACCATGTATGATAAAATAATTTTCATAGATTCTGATTTTTTAATATTGAAGAACATTGATGGTTTCTTTGCTTACCCTCAAATATCAGCCGCACCCAATAATAAAGTAATATTCAACTCTGGTTTGATTATAGTTGAACCATCTCAATGCATGTTTGAGAACATGATGAATAAAACTTCTAAGGTTAAACCATATAATGGAGGTGACCAAGGTTTCTTGAATGAAGTATTCACATGGTGGCATAGATTACCATCAAAATTAAACTACATGAAATCATTTAGGAAAATAGATGATTATAAGCATGAGATACGTGAAGATGTGTATGCTATACATTATTTGGGGTTGAAACCATGGATGTGTTATAGAGATTATGATTGTAATTGGGATTCGCAAGAACATCGTGAATTTGCTAGTGACTCGGCTAATGAAGTTTGGTGGCAACTTTATGATACTATGCCAACATATCTGCAATCATATTGTTCAATGACAAGAAAATCAAATGAAAATTTTGTGGCTAACAAAAATAAAGCAAGAAATGCTAGTCTGCCTGATGGACATTGGAGAATCGAAGTTAAGGATGCTAGAAAGATGAAATATTTAAATTAGAATAAGGAAATGTATGTTAAATGTAATTCAAATTTAAGTTATTTAGTTTCAGTTTCATTTGATTTGCATTTGTGTTTGGGCTAATGTATATAAACTGAAAATTAGTTACAATTGAATGTGGAAGAGGGAAAACAATGAGACGGTGTCTGATTACATCTCCAGAGTGATTGTGGTCACAAATGAGATGCAGTCTTGTGGAGAAACGTTCTCTAAACGAGTAATCATTCAAAAGGTACTAAGATCACTTACTCGTCAGTTTGATTACATAGTTGTATTCATAGAACACTCGAAAGACACCATCACCATGAGAATTGAAGAGACGTAGAGTAGTTTAGAGGCATAAGAATTGCGTTTGGATGAAAGAAACTCTGAAAGAGAAACATAACAACCTCTGAATGCTTCTTTTGTCAATAAGAACAAGAAGAAAGCATGGCCAGAGAACAAGAAAAATAATGGTGGTGGTGCTCAGAAGTCAGAACGCTCCAATCAAGATGATAAGAAACATAAGAATGTTCAAAAGGGAAAAGAGAAGTTTGATAAGAGAAAGGTTTAATGCTACAACAGTAACAGATTTGTCCATTTTTGTAACACCCTACTATACTCATTCGTATAAAAATTAAAAATACGAAAATAATTGCGGAAATTGATCAGAGTTACACACGTAGGATGCCACATCCACAAAACCTCATCATGAAGTATCAAATCACTTCATATCTTATTCATTAATAAAAACATATACTTTGATTAAACAACATAATTAAATTAAATGGTTTAGCATTAAAGCTCCAATTACATCAAATCTCCACAAAATATGTTCGTTCAACAACATTAATCAAAACAAATCATGACACGTAACAAATAACAAATAACATGAAGAAAATAACGAAATCCCCATCCTTCCCGTGTTACATATCAGAACGACTCCTAAGACTCGATCAAATAGCAACACATGCTCCAAGCACTACTCAGGTACCTGATCATCTGTACTCCACCAGGAGCACAGACACAACAAACCGAAAAGGGGCGAGAATTACATTCAATAATACGCGGTGAAAAGAACATGCTAAGGAGTAGTATCACACAAATCACATCAATCATACAATCAAAATGCACATACAAGTGCCACATCAATACTCGCCATATTCAGCCCACATTCAATCATATACATATGCAATGCGACTCAACTGACACGACACAATGCATGCGGTACCATCACAATCACATACGATTCACCCTAGAACCTGATTCCCGTTGGAATTCGGATAAGTCGTATATGCTCCTCTGAACTATAACTTATCTCCACTCGGCTCTCACATAGAGTCCGGACGAGACTATGCACCAACCATGGACTCCCACCTAGCTCATATCCATACAACATGACATGAATGCATGATACACACATATGAACAATACAATAACCATTCGTGCATAACCCATGATTCTCAATGATCCCACGCGAGCCACGTACTCACCGTAATTCCCTCAGGAATTACCACTACACCCCAATACCGTCCACATACGACAATCTCGATGCGCAAGCATCAAACATGTCTCATACAAAAAATCATATAACAATCCTATGTTTATCGCGAAAATGGAGAACTGCGCTACAACTTTGCCCATACGCATATAACCATGCCCATACGCGTATGGACCAATTTCCCTCGCCCCAGGCCTGCGTATCGTACGCGTAGGGCTTAATTGCCTAGGGCCTTACGCGTATGACCATAGAGGATTTCCCTCTCACAACTTCCCCAAAACTTCCTATACCCGTATGGCCTACTTTCTCGTACGCGTACCTTACGTGTATTGGCAGAGGGCCGTGCTGGCTCTGGGGATGGGTGCGTATCATACGGGTATAGCCCCCTGGGAGTGCCCCCCATACGCGTAATGCCTTGTGTCATACGCGTATTGACTTGCCTACACAGAAAAATTCAATTTTCGCATCAATGCGAACTTTCCCCCATTGGAGCACCTTTAAGATCCTATTTCAGACCCAAAACAGTATTTATCTTAGCATGATCTTAGAGTTCCAATTCTACTTCATTAATTCATCATTTTATCGACGTTTTCTACCATTATAGTCCATTTTCTTTAACCCCCAAAAACCCCAATTTTCTGATCTGCTCTCATATCAGAACCCGACAACAACAATACAGAATTCCCACAATTTACTATTTGAAATCAGCATACAACAAAAAATCATAGAAGAACAGTATACGGACACAAATTCTCAGCAATCACCACACAAGCATACAAACAGTTCAAAAAGAAGAAAAGATACACAGAAAATCCTAAGAGGGAAAGGAACCCTCACTACCCTCTCATGTTCAGAACACTATTAAAGAATCTCATTCTCCCCCCTTACCTAAATTTCCAAGCTTTCTCTCTTCAACAATGGTGGAAAAGCCTCTTGCCTTTGCTCTCCTTCTTTCTTCCTTTCTTTCTCTTTTGCGTGAAACTGATTTTTCTGTAACTTCTCTACCACTCTCTCCTAATTGTGGGTTATTTTCCCTAATTCTCTCTATTTTCTTAATTCCAATAATAATAATAATAATAACAATAATGATCATAATAATACTAATAATCCTAATAATAATGTTAATAATTATAATAATAATACTATTAATAATCATAATAATAATATTAATAATAATACAAATAATATGAGTATCAATAAAATGTCTCATTATTCATATTATCATTATTACAATGTTGTCCTAAGGCTTAGTTTAATTTAATTCATTCCACTAATTCTCACGCCCACCCTAACACACATACCCTTAACCAAGACAATGTCAAGAATAATCACAAAATGACTAAATAATTAAATGGGGTGTTATAATTTTGCTGCTGATTGCTGGTCAAACAAGGAAACCAAGGGTGAAAAAGCCAACATAGCCAGAGGAGATTCTGAGGATGGACCTGTGTTATTGATGGCATCTCAGAATAAAGGTGAAAAATGGTGGACTGATGGTATATGGACACCGGATGCTCAAATCACCTAAACTAAAATAAGCAATGTCTGTTGATTTTAACTCTAGTAGAAAGACCAAGATCAGATGTGTTGATGATGAGTATCTGAATGGTGAAGGAATAGGAAATGTCAAAGTAAAATTGAAGAATGGAAAAACCGTATTAATCAGGGATGTATGGTATGTCCCTGGCATGAATTAAAATCTTATGATTGTAGGTTAGTCGCTTAAAAAAAGGTTTTCAATAACCATGAAGGACAATTTCTTGAAGTTGTGTGACTGTGACGAGAAGTTGACTATACAGTCTACATTGGGAAGAAATAGGACATTCAAGGTGAATGTTGAAACAAAAGACACTTAACGCCTTAGTGTAAATAATGTTGTAAGGGAAAGTGAGTCGTGGCACAAGAGATTGGGACATCTGAACTTCATAAGTTTAGGGCATCTGAGTTCAAAGAATCTGGTACATGGAATTCTAAAGATTGTGGCGCCAGATAAATCGTGTGATATATGCATGAGAGGCAAGCAACCAAGATTGCCATTCTCATTAGAAATGCCTCAAAGAGTAACCCATGCTTTGGGTGTGGTCCATTCTGTTGTATCTGGGCCATTTGAGGTAACTTCAATGGGAGGAAATAAGTATTTTGTGTCATTTGTAGATGGGTTCACAGTAATGACATGGATAACACTCATAAAGTTCAAACATGGGGTGTTTGCTGAGTTCAAGAAGTTCAAAGTGAAGGCTGAAAATCAAAGTGGACAAAGGTTGAAGATCCTCAGAACTGATGGTGCAGGTGAGTTCAATTCAACATAGTTTAAGAAGTTCTATGAGGAGCATGGAATTGAGCATGAGGTGACTTCTCTATACACTCCATATCACAATGGTCTTGCTGAAAGAAGAAATAGAACTCTGCTTGACATGACAAGGAGCATGCTGTAAGAAAATAATCTACCTCATACACTGTGGGGTGAATCAAATGCCACATCAACATATGTGCTCAACAAATGTCCAACAAAGAAATTAAAGGAAGTAGTTCCTCTAGATAAGTGGACTAAAAGAAAACAAATTGTGAGCCATTTCAAGGTGTTTGGTTCTGTATGTTACAAACAGGTACCAGATGCTACTAGAAGGAAATTGGATGACAGAAGCCAAGTCATCTTGCTTATAGGTTACCACTAAACATATGCTTATAAGCTCTATTTCCCAATCACCAACAAATTCGATGTCAGCAGAGATGTCATAGTGAAAGAATCAGAAACATGGGATTGGAACAAGTGTCAATCCAACTCTAGTATTGTATCAACACTAGAGTCTGATCCTGCCTCTATAGGTGAGTCTGCTTCTGACGGTGACTATGACTGTGAAGGTGAGTCTGACTCTGAAGGTGACTCTGACTCTAAAGGTTAGTTTGACTCTGAAGGTGTCTCTTACTCTAAAGGTGAGTCTAACTCTAAAGGTGATCCTTCCTCTGAAGGTAATCCAACCTCTGAAGGTGGACCTTCTGAAGGTGGGCCTGCCTCTGATGGTGGGCCTGCCTCTGAAGGTGAACTTACACAATTTCAAAGGCCGTAGAGAATTAGACATATACTAAGGAGACTTGCAGACTTTGAGTTGCTGAAGAGATTTGAGTTGATGAATTGTAAGTCTGCAGGCACACCTGCAGAAACAAAACATAAATTGGATTATAATGCTGATGGTGAGGAAGTAGATGCTACAACTTTTAAACAATTTGTTGGCTCTCTGATATATTTGTGTAACACTAGGCTTGACATATGTTAGGTAGTTAGAATGGCAAGTTGGTTTATGAGTAAGCCAAAGTGATCACATTACCAAACTGCAGTCTGGATACTCAGGTATGTAAAGGAAACTATGAGTCATGAAATTATGTTTCCATATGGAGTGTCAAATGATGCTGAGCTGATAAGTTATTCAAACTCATACTGGTGTGATGACAGAGTGGACATAAGGAGTACTATAGGGTATTTGTTTATGTATCTAGGAGCTCCTATTTCATGGTGTTCCAAGAAGCAACTAGTGGTTGCACTGTCAACTTGTGAAGCAAAATACTTTGTTAGTTATTTGTCTGCGTGTCAGGCAATTTGGCTTATGAATTTGATGATTGACAATAAATCAACTATAAGTCTTTCCAAGAATCCAATGTTTCATGGAAGAAATAAGCACATTGAGAAAAAGTTTCATTTTCTACGCAATCATGTTCATAATGAAGTGCTTGAGGTTGTTCATTGCAGCACTCAGAAGCAACTTGCAGATGTGTTGACCAAGGAAATCAAAATTGAACACTTCATCAATTTGAGGTATGGAATTGGTGTTGTTGATTTTTAATCTTGAATATGAATTAAAGGTGGTGTTAAATTTAATTCAAATTCAAGTTGTTCAGTTTCATTTGATTTGCATTTGAGTTTAGGCTAGTGTAGATAAACGGAAAGTTAGTAACAATTGAATGTGGAAGTGGAAAATTTGAGTTTGTTGAGATTGAAAAATTATGTTATTGTTAGTTACGTTACTTTTCCTATCTCTCTACGATCCTTTCAATCTTCATCGTCATCTTCTTCTTGTGCATCAATGGATTTTCATTGTTAGCTCCAACAATGTATAAGTATAAGTATTTTATACATGTTGATATTAAATTATATTTTGTCATTAGTTGGTTTATAAATTACCATATAGTTTACAGAACATAAAATAAATGAGTATAAGCCATGTTGAGAGACGTGGAAAACGTCTGCATTATAAGAAAAATAAACAAAAATTCAACAAAAATACAATTAAAAATTTATTGTGGTTCGACACTTGATACTTCAACTAAAATATATCAACACATATTTTATTAATCAACTTGTAATTTTTACAAGGACAAACTTATAAACTCTCTCATACAATTTCAATTTTTATAAGTAGAAAGTTGCAAACTCTCTCCCAAATAAAAATTTTGAACACAAGAATTATAAATACTCATAGCTAAAACTCTTGTACGGTATCAGCTACAAATTTGTATAGAAAAATTGTAAACTCTCTCATGACACACAACTATCCCTGCCTCATTACACCCACAAGTCAAGAGTTACTATTGATCCAATGTGGATGCCCCGTGATGACCCTTCACATTGGAGAATCGAATTTAATAATACTAGAAAGGTACACTTATTATGCTTAGAGGGAAACCTTTTCTTCTCTCTAAATTGGATCTTGCAACTTCCTAATTGTTCAACTTATACTTCAAATACACCCTATAATCATACGTAGTCTTTTTTTTTTGGTTTTCACCCTATGGTTCCTAGGGGAAAGGGGCCCTAGTAATCCGAGTTCAGACTGAGAGGTCATAAGCCTGGCCAAGCATTGTTCCCACCAGGAATCAAACTCGGTATTCCCCGAATCTTCGTTCCTTAATAGGAGCTCGTTTACCACTCGAGCTCAAGTGCTTGGTTTAATCATACGTAGTCTTTGAGTTTGACATTTGGGACTTCTGGATATTACCACTTGCACGATTTAATACACGTGATAAATTGCAATCAATATACTTCAAAGAATTTATGACCTTCCGTCTAGGAGATCAATCCTCGAAGTCTGTCATAATCGAAAAACTTTCTCAAAACATTCAACAAATAGAAGAATAACGTTAATGTAGTAACATCATTCTTAGACTCGCACCAATTTTGAAAAACTTTAACATAAGCCACAAATTAAAGGGTGAAACTGTGAAAGGGAAATCCTTATGTGAGACAAAACTTCATTTTCAAAGTCATTTAAAGGAAGGATGAACCCCATCCTAGAAAATAAATACTAGTGTAAAGGAAATCCATACATCTCAAGTTGGATTCAAAGGTATATGCCATTTATGAAAAAAAAAGTCATCAGCCAGTCCGATAAAGGCCCCACATCCCACTTAGTAAACTCTATTATGTTTTCAGGGGTGTAGAAGGATGAAGTCCCTAGAATTTTGTCATCCACCCAAGGATATTCCACTACATCATCAAGTAGTTCAAGTGTTGGTGGCGGTGCCTTCTTCCTGATATATGTTTCACTATTTAGAGACAAAAAATACTTATCATAATTAATACATCTTGATCGTTCCTCTAAACACCGCCCCACCTTATCCCAACTCTTGAACATATACTACTACAAAAAGCACATTTTACCTCAGCTGGGAGAAGAATATCACCATAGTTGGAGGTCCGTGGTAATGAAGGGTTTGGTAATATGTGCCCTCTTTACCACCACAGGGTGGTAGCCGTGGTAAAAATAAGACAGTGCGTAACATATCACCATTCTTGTAGAAACCAACCTTAGTAACAAGTGGAAGTCATGGGTTCAATATCCAACGCCATCATTATTGAAAATTTCTCAACATTTCACCATGGTTGTACATTCCAACCGTAGTAAAAGACTTAGCGCACAATATTTCACCACAATTATAGCTTCCAACCATGGTGATAAGTTCACATGAGTTTATTATAACTTATGTGGAATACTTATTATACCAACTGCTCACTAAACATATAACCTTTGAATCTGATTAGAAATTAATAATATGATAAATTAAGTTATATTAGAAGAAAAAGTTATACTAATCAATGTTTTTTGAGCTTTCTATAATCCATTATTCGTATCTCACTCTTTAACTGTTAGAATTTGGTTTAATGATTTTAATTCTTCAACTAACATTTCTTTCTCTACTAGATCATTCTATAAAGTATTAATTACTTTGCAGATAGAACTAATTGATAAGGAAGTGATGGCTGAAGAACTAGAAGGATTGAATCAAATTCTAACTGTCAAAGAGCGAGATGCAAATAATGGGTTGAAGAAAGCACAAAAAACATTTATCAATGTAATTTGTTTTCTAACATAACTTAAATTTTCTTATAATTATTTTCTGATTCAATTTGATAGGTTATATATTTAGTGAGTCGTTGGTAAAACATTGAAACCACATACTGTAATACCCCAAAATTTGCTCTCCCTTTTTGTCATCATAGCATGGCATTATCATTTATCATATCATATCCACCTCATTAACATTACATTGCATTTAACATAGAAAAATGAAGCATGGCATCCTTCTTACCATCAGGGCATGTGATCAGGTGGAAGGTGGATAATCAAGGAATCATTCAAAGCACAAAAAGGTCAATCAAGTTGGCTCTAGGCAAGCCAAGAGGTCTCTCCTGTCTCATATTATCTCAATTGATCTTCCAAAACCTCAAGGAAGTGAGATTCAATGGGAGATTGAAGCATTACATCTTTCACTATGCAAGAGATTCAAAAACTGAAGGAAAACCTTCAAAAGAGATAGCTCATTGATCCAAAATCATCCTCAAATGGTATATCTCATCATCCTTTAAGAGGATACACAACATACTCTGAGGAATTTGAAATTGGAGACTGCACTTTTACCTCCTAACCAGAGGGGGCCAAAATTAGGGTTTCCATTTAAATCAGGGAATCTTTGCTTTTTTGGGCAAGACTTGATGTCATGGTTTCCTATATGTCCCTAGGTATATGGATGTGGAAGATTGCATCTCAATTGGTTTTAGAAGTGATTCAATAGGAAGAAAGATAAAAAATCAAGGAATTTGGGGCCAAGTCAAATAATCAGAGGAAAAAGTCAACCCTTGACTTTTTAAGGCCAAATTCATGAAATTCATGTTACATATGTCCAATGTACAAAATTTGATCAAGAAACTCCAAAGGAATCATGAAAAAATCAAGATGTGGAAAGTTGCCATTTTTGGATGAAGAAGGGTTACTAAAAATAGCAAGTTTTGGCCATTTTGCATCAGAGTTTGAACCAAGGCCATTCAAATTTGGAGCACCAAATGAAAAATCCACTCTGCCTCAATGAAAGGCCTTGCTTTAAGCTTCAAATCCATGGGTAGAACATTTCCATTGGATAAAAAATGAGGGAGATATGATTGATCAAAGTTGGAGGAAAGTAGGCCAAAAACCATGTCATGACCAAGTTTGGCCAGGTCTGCGCGCAGTCATTTTCTCAAACAGTTGGTGTGCCATATATTCGCCTATTTTTTCTCATGGTTAAAGGCCTCAAATGAAAAACTTGTCAACATCAATATTGTTCCTTGCAATGCCCTCTTCAATGTTCATGTTGGGCAAAATCTCATCTGATCAAGTTATGATGGAGAAATAGTGGCCTCAAGTCATGGTAATCATGCTGAAAATCCAGGTGCCAAGATGCCTTGTCAACCAACCAGTTGCCACGCCCTTCTATCAGTTCCAAATGTGGATGTTATAAGTCATTTTGCAACTTATTTCAAGCCTCATTTCAATTCATTTTTCATACCAAACATGTTCTACTATGATCCCTCTTTCTAATGATCACAAAGCCTCATCAAATTATTCACAATACATGGAGAATTTCCTTCTCAAACTTGCTTGTTTTCATTGGTTCCAACTGTCATAAAATCAGAAAAAACAAGTGTTGTTGTTGTTGTTATTTCAAAGTGTATGCACATATCCCACACCTTATGACACTTTGCCTTTTCAGAACTAACATTGTCCTTGCTTGCACGTGCTGCTCAGACTCATTACATGGAAGTGGAAAGAATGAAACTTGTAGAGCAAGTTTATGTTGCTGCAGCTCACACACGAGTTTACCACCACCACTGATCCTTTGTAATCCACCCTAGCTCGCCATAGATCATCATCACTATATCACAGCTCGTCCCCTAACTAACTTGACTCAGTTAGTTAGGATGGACTCACCTAAATCACTTCAACTCAGTTAACCAACTCAGGTTAACCGTGGTTAGCTCACACTATAAATCAAATCCTCACTCTCAATTTTGTTTTTCAGCTTCATTTTTCTGATATTCAATTGAGAAACTCTTTCCATTCTCTCTCAATTCCTCCACATTTCAACTGATTTTCGAGCTCCACTTCATCTCCCTCATCTTCTTCTCAGAATCTCCCTGATTCTCTCTCCCATTTTCATCACATTGCAACTGTTTTGAATCTTGGATTTCAGCTCTCCTTCACTGAAGTATCATCCACTCTTGTATCTAAGCCTTTATTTGGCCACATTGGAGCTCAAGAACTCAAGGCAACATCTCTGGTTTTCTTTTGAACAAAGAATCTTCAAGTTTCAGGTTTGGAATTTCTTAACTCTTCTGGTGTGATTCATTGATTTTTAAGCTTGTTTCATGTTGATTATGGCTTATTAGAAGCAATGAAACATTTCTGGCTAGTTGATAGACCTCTCAGAGGTGTAGATCTAAACTTAGGGCAAAATGTTTGTGATCATTTCTTGCTGTGTGTGCATTGTTTGGTGATTTCAGTGCTAAATTCTTGATGTACGTAAGTTTAGCTTTCATTTGGTATGTGGATTGTGAATTTCTGGAAGAATTAAAGTTGCAGACGGTGATGGTTGACCGGAGAAGGTGACCGGAGGTCCTTCTCCGGCCGGTGGTCTTCATGTTAGGGTTTTATGACCAGTTTGAATGTGATCCGTTGGATGAGTGTGATCTAATGGCTACCATGCTGCCAACACATAAAAAAAAGCGTGCAAGTCACATGCCAATTTTCTGAACTCATTTAAACGTTTTGTGGTATGATACACGATAGGGATTGTGGTCACTCGCGCACATGCATTGATTTCAATTACTTTGACTATGGTTTGACTGTGACTTGATCCAATGGCTAATAGTGAGTCAAGTATGTTGACTGAAAGTGCATGCTTATTATGGTGTTTTGCGCGTAAATGGACTTAATCAGATTGCTATCCACACCTCCATTTTTGAAAGCCCAATTAATTTGAACTGTTCAATTGCTATGTTCATACCCCCTGCATTTTGCATTTATTTTTCATTTTTATTTCTTTCTACACGTTTCATAATTAATTATTAAAAATACCAAAACATATTGGAAAATTCTACAAAAATTCATGTGTATTCTTAAAACATTTAGGAAATTTGTCATGATTTTATTTTCTGATTTTATGACCTTTTTGCCCCTGTTCCATAATTTTCTTTGAATTTCCACTTAGATGCATTCTAAGCATGATACATGAATTTGTTTAATTTTGTTCTTGCTCATTACCAACTATTTTGACATGATTCTTTTTGCATTGATTCACTAATACATTGAAGCATGTTAGATGATTTTTGTTTGATTTTTTAGGTCACTTTATCATATGTCTTGATGCCTATATTTGCTCCACTTTGCATGATGTTTCAATTTGACCTAATTGCTTTGTTTGAAGTCATTTTGCTCTGAATTTTTACATGCTATCTTGATGTATGATGCATTTCTGACCTAGGCATTCCAATGATATGCTAGCATAATTTTCATGAATCCATTTGGTCTTTGTTTGATGCATCACATTGGATGTATAATCCATGGCATGTCATTACAACTTTAGTGCATGTTTACATGAATTCTTTTGTGCACATTTGTATGAGCATTTGCATATGTTATGAGCCATTCATATGATATTATAGGTCTTTGATACACATTATAGGTCATCTTTACATGTTCATTTCAATTTGAACTTTGTGCATCATTAACATGTATTGTTTGCCCTTTCTTTTTGAACTTTCATTTCAATTCTTCTTATATTACTTCTTGAATGTCTTGAAGTTACCTCATAAATACTTTTGAGATGTTTATAAACCATTTTCCATTTAGTTTCAATTCTGGTTGTTGATTTACATGTTCCATTTATGCATGTCCTCTTCATTTCTTTCCATCTTTCATCTACCCTTTCTTCTTGTAACATGTTTAAATGCTAATGGATGATGCTTGTTGCCTATTCACTTGCACTTGTATGATGATATTCATTTGTTGTCCATATGATGCCCATTCTGGTTGTGGTTCTAGGATTTGTTTTCTCATTTAATTCTTGTGAGTTTTATGATGCATTACATTTTCTTTTACTTCTTATACTTCTTATACATGTTTACTAACCATGTAGGGGCTTTGGTAAGTTTCAATTGAGTGTGGATAAGGAATCCACATTCAACTTCTATCCTTTCTCTTTTACAATTCCATTTTGTGTTTTGTTAAGCACTTATGTGCTTTCTTTTAATAACTCATCACTTTCCCTTTGTGAATTACAATTCATCTTCTACTTTAGAAGTGAATTGTTTAATTCATTCTTTCTTTAGACTTTAGGTTGAAACCTCACAAACTTTAGGATCACTCCCTTAACTAATCAATTAGGATTGAGTCTTAGTCCATATAGATTTTACCTTTACCTTCTCTTGAGTCTTTCATCTTCTCATCTCAAAGAAAATTCAAAACATATAATAAAGGTAGGCATTTATTGCATTTAGGCCTTTCATATAAAGAAAAGATTATAAGGGGTCTTCTCTTGTAATCTTAGAATGTGTAGCATATAGCCCATCTTGGGTCAATGTGTTAAACATTTGATCTTGTATGAGGGACTTAAATGCAATACTTGTTGAAGGTGCAAATAATAAAAAACACTTCTTCACTTCATAATCAACAAAACACTTAATAAACACAAGTATGCTAGTGTGTTTGAACCTTGATAATTGGAACTAAGTGTGAGGGTCTTCTTCACCCTTAGTGTGCTTTCTTACCCATTCCATCTTGGAATGTGAGAAGGTACACATTCCAATGACCAAGATCCAGATACACTGTCGTATGCAAACAAATCCAAAACACTTCCTTCTAAAAGACAAAAAACAAACAATAACGTCTTTCCTTCGGGAATTCTTTTCTCACCTCATTCACTCTCAACGCACGAGCGCGCTTCTACTCGTTCTCTTGCAAGATGGTAACGCACTCGGACCAGCGAGCCTGCAACACCTGAGCTAGAACGTAAGCCGTTCTCTAAAAAACAATCCATCCCTAGTGAGGGGAACTACGTCGCTCTGATTCTCATGCTTCCGATGAGATACGTAGGCAGTGGGGTAGGGCCCATGCAAGCACTTCTTTTATTTTCCCTACATTTGTTTCCCGTTCCTTTTCTTTTCTTTCTCTTTTCTTTCTTTCAGTTCCTTTTCCGGTATCTTTTCTTTACACCCTTTGATCGAGACAAGCAAGCGTGGATCCCATCGGGTACGATGGACGCGTGGGGGTGCTAATACCTTCCTCTCGCGTAACCGACTCCCGAACCCATTTCTCTTGGTCGTAAGACCATGCTTTTCCTTTCTCTCAGGTTTACGCGGTGTTTCCTTTCCCTCTCGGGGGATAAATACACATTGCTGGCGACTCTGTTCGGTGCCACTTTCGCGTTTGTACTAGGATGAAAATCCCGGGAGCGACAGCTGGCGACTCTGCTGGGGAGTATTGCCCAGAATCTCTGGTTTCCTTAGCGAGTCAATCCTAGCGCTTGTCTGTTTTTCTTTCATCGGGTGTTTACTGTTGTGCTATATTTACTGTTTTATTGTATAGTTACTTATTGCTTTACTGTACTTTACTGTATTTATCACATTTACTGCATTACATATCATTATTGTGCTGGACTGTGCTGTTGTTTTCTGTTTGGCGGGCGGGGTGTTCTGAGAGATAAGCCCACTACCAAGGCTTGAGTACATACATAGGTATTAGAGTGGATAGTCATGACGCTTGCGTGGTGGTGACCACGTATTGTTGTTCATGAGACCCACAACCAGACGAGGTTCTATCAGGAGCTTTCTGCTACTGCATGTTATGCAGGCCAGTGGTTATTCTCTTGAGGAACTGTCGACTCTGGTGACCATTCCCGAGGACTCAGTTGCGGCACTCCTCCCGAGTTGTGACAGTGGCAGACCACATTCCGTGGCAAACCCATTGCACATTCTCGATCCGAGGACCCAATGCTGGGAACTTGCTATAGGACATCCCTTTTTGAAAGAGAATCAGCGGAGGCACTCCTCGATTGGCGATAGTACTGTACCCTGAGGGATGAATGTACTATTGCTTCTCGACCTCAGTGCCAGAAGCTGAGGACCTTTTTGTTTTGGAGAATCAGTTGAGGCCTCCTCGATTGATGATGATGCCAAACCAGAAATGGTGAACGTATCATCATTTCTCGACCTGAGAGCCCGGGATACTGAACATCCTAGTACCCACATGTGAGAAGGGCGGGTTGTTTACAGGTTTGCAGGTAACCATGACCTCCTACATACCCGGTTTTCTATCATCATTGCACAAAAAGGAAGTTTCATCCTATTGTATTCAGATGATTCTTATCTATGGTTCTATATTAGTCTCAGAGCTACACTGACACCGTTCACAGTTCAGCACAGACACCCGATTACCTGATCACATTGCCCTTTGCATTGCATTATCATATTTTAACATACATGTTTATTCATTTCCAGGTGCATATATTACCTTTGATTCCAGTCATCAGGTCCCTGCAAAGATGAACACTAAAGAGAGGAAGAATATCATCAGCTATAAGTTCCTTACGCCTACTTTAGGCCCTATTGTTATGCTGAAGGGAATGGCGAGTCCTGCAGTACGAGAAGCTTTTGAAGAGAAATATGGGTGGATTTTATCTATGGTCCGTAATGTCAGTGATTATGAAGCCAGAGGTCTCCATACGTTGATGCAGTTCTATGATCCGCCTCTGAGATGTTTTGTATTTCCAGACTATGTGTTGGTTCCTACCCTGGAGGAGTATTCCAACATGTTGGGGATTGCTATCAAGGAGGAGCCCCTTTTCTTTGGATCAGTGGGGGATCTTGACTTTGGGAAGTTGGCTGGTGCTCTATATTTGAGCAAATCAGAGCTAAGTGATAATGTCTCCAACAAAGGAAAGATTCGTGGTTACAAGCTGGAATATCTGATTAAGAAGGCCCAGGAAGCAGCTAAAGGCAAGAATTGGCTTGTTTTTAATGCTTTGCTAGCCCTTTGTATATACGGCATAGTGTTGTTTCCCAACGAGCCGGATTTTATTGATACGGACGCTATACGAATATTCATGATGAAGAACCCGGTGCCAACGCTACTGGGAGATCTTCACTACTCGTTGTACAACCGAAACGAAAAGAAAAGAGGAGGGATAATTCGTTGTTGTGCACCCTTGTTCTATAAGTGGTTTGCGGGCCGTTTACCACAATCAGGGGCTTTTGTGGATTCCAAAGATTCTCTAGAGTGGAAACAGCGTTTAATGGGATTGGTGGCCGAGGACATCGTATGGGTAGATCATGGGCTGATTGGTAAGAATATTATCCACAGCTGTGGTAAGTTCCCTAACGTTCCACTGATAGGAAGACTGGGTGGGATTAACTACAATCCTTCTTTAGCCGTTCGACAATTTGGGTATGCCCTGACAGGTCCGCCTATCAAGAGAGATGTGGAGGAGTCCCTCTATTTTCATACATCAGAAGGATGGGAAGCAGCACAGAAAGCTTCTGAAAGCTGGGGTAGCATACTGAAAAAGGGGAAAGTTACTCTAGGAAAGCCTAACAACCGGGTTTATCCAGCATATGAAGAGTGGGTGAAGAAAAGAGTTGAAGATTTTCTCTTGCCTTTTGGTAAGGCACCCCTTTTGTATCCGGAGAATGAGAAAGCAAGAAGCACTGCTACTGTGGAAGAAGTTGACAAGTTGCAAGCCTTGGTGAAAAAGCTCCAAGGAGAGAATTCCGAGTTGAGTAGCCGTCTTCAGAATGCTCTACATGCCAACAAAGAGCTGGAGCGGAAAGCCCAAGATGCTGAACAAATCCTAACTGCAAAAGAAAAAGACTTTGCTAGAAGAGCCCAACATTTCCGGAAGATTAGTAAAGGTGCTGATGATGCTACTCAAGCCCACAAGCAAACCAAACAGGCGTTAGCACAGACCAAAGAAAAGTTAACAAAGTTTCAGCACGCTTGGGACGAAGTTAGGATAGAGAATGCCGAATTACAGGAACAGTTGCAGATTAAGGACGAAGAGCTTGAAAAGGCGCATGAGCAGAGGAGAAAGTATCGGGAAAGCCTCGGTAAGAGTCAGGAACAGCTAGAAGAAGCTAGAGGTGAGCTGAGGAATACCAAGAAAGAGCTTGAAGAAGTCATGATAGAAAGGGAGATACTCAAGACGCAAGCCGGCATAGAGAGACACAAAGGAGTGTGTGATGACGAGGCTCTGATGCTGCACATGGGTTCTTTAACTGAAGCTCTTGAGAAAAGGGATGTCTTGATCAAAGAAATGATTGAAAAGCCGAATCACCAGCGTACCCGTATACTTTTTGAGGAGATCAAATACTCAAGTGATAAGCTGAAGGGTGTGGAATTGTCAGACTGATGTTCTTTTCCTTATATTTTGTTATTAATGGTTACCATCAGGCTTGTTGATGGATCCATTTTTCCTTGTATTGCATTTGCGGATGAGCCTTTCTTAAATGTACTTGAATACTTTGTTGAATGAGTATGAGCAGTTTTATTCAGAATTATTCCTTATCAGATAGCTGCACACAAGCACATGACCACGACACGTCTCTTTATATCACAATTTCTGGTCTTCAGATTTCTGTGGTGGGATTGGAATCAGGGTATAAAGCACCTCGGAAATGACAAACATGGCATTGCATGGCATTGCATATCATTTTGCATTTTTTGTTACTTGCTTTTCAGGTACTCGTTGCGGGGTCTCTAACCTTTATTTGGTTTCAGGCAGTATAGCGGAGAGTCATATTCACCGATATTCGACGCGAAGGAATCAAGTAAGAATCATGGATCAAGTGCAAAGTGATTTGGCGGAAATGAGGGCGCGTATGGACCAGTTCATGACCCTCATGACTGGCATGGCGCAAAATCAGGAGAGACTGAGGCTTCTGGTAGAGCGTCCCGACAATGGGCCCGAAGGTGATCATCATGACAATTCACAGGGACATGGCATTCCTCCTCCCGGTGGCAACCCTCCTCCTGGTGGTAACAATCGGGGTAATGGAAATGGTAGGCAGGCTGGTGTTACTCTTGAAGATACTCTGGAAGACCAATTTACTCTGCTGGATGCTGATGTGGGTAATCACGGTGATCGAAGGTATGATGAGTTAGCAGAGAAGATCAGGGCCATAGAATGCAAGAACTCTATGGGTATTGATGTTACCAGCTTGGGGCTGGTCTCAGGAGTCAGAATTCCCCCTAAATTCAAACCCCCCACTTTTGATAAGTATCACGGCAATGCGTGTCCCCAAACGCATCTTCAAGCTTACTTTGGGAAGATTTCAGCCCATACGGATGACGAGAAGCTATGGATGCACTATTTTCAGGACAGTCTGGCGGGGGCGTCTTTGACCTGGTACATGAAGTTGAGTAGAGCTGCTGTGAAGAATTGGAAGGATCTGGCAGAAGCGTTCCTGAAGCAATACCAATATAATATTGACATGGCGCCCAACCGCACCCAATTGCAGGGATTGTCACAAAATGCCAAGGAGAGTTTCAAAGAATATGCACAGAGGTGGAGGGAAATGGCTGCCCAGGTTCAACCTCCCTTGTCAGACAGAGAAATGGCAGATATGTTCATGGGCACCTTGCAAGGGGCCTATCTGGATAGATTAGCTGCTTGTCCGTCAACGGGATTTGCTGATATTGTGATTGCGGGAGAAAGAATAGAAAGTCTGTTAAAGCTTGGAAAGATCCAGGATGTGAGTGGGGCTGGCTCTTCGGGGACGAAGAAACCGTTTGCTAGTAACCAGAAAAGACGAGAAGGTGATACGAATGCTGTGTTTAGAGGACGAGGCAGAGGGCGTTCTCGAGCTTATTATCAGGTAGATGCTGTAACAATCCCCACACCGTCTGTTCAGAAACAACAACCCCAACAACAAGTTCAACAGCAACAACCTTTTTTCCAGCAAAGGTCTAGACAGAGGGATCGTAAGATGGATCCTCTCCCTATGACTTATGCCGCGCTGTTGCCCCGGCTACTCGAGTTAAAGTTGGTAGAACTCCGTACTATGAAAGCTCCGGTTGCTGGAAACCTGCCACCTAACTTCGATGCTAATGCTCGTTGTGAGTTCCACTCAGGTGCTCAGGGGCACTCCATTGAAAAATGCTGGGCTTTCCATCATAAAGTACAAGATTTGATTGATGCTAAAGCCATCAACTTCTCTCCCGCTCCTAATATTACTCAGCATCCCATGCCTGATCATAGTGCAGCAAATGTGTACGCTATTGAAGATGGGAGGAGATTGAATCTGGTGACAGATATCCGTCAAGTGAAAACTTCTTTGTTGGTTGTAAAAGATCGTTTATTGAAGGGACAGGTGTTCCCGGGCTGTAATCAAGAGTGCTCTGAGTGTATGAATCAGGAGAACGGCTGTGATAAGTTGAAGATGGGTTTACAGAATCTGATCGATGAAGGATGTCTACAGTTCGACAGAGTCGTGAAAGACACTGGTGAGATATCAACCGTGACCATCTATTACACTCCCGCTGAGATTCAAATGCCGGTCAATGCAGCTCCCGTGGCGAGTGTTGCGCCAGAAGGGCCCAGTCCTGTCACTATCACGGTGCCAGGACCAATTCCGTTCACGTCTACGAAAGCTATCCCATGGCACTATGGGGCAGATGTATATTACGGAGGTAAAAAGCAGGAAGTTGAGCCGTCAGTCAGCCCAAATATTGATAACGTAGGGGGTGTAGGGGGCTTTACAAGGAGTGGAAGGTTGTTCGCTCCCCAAACCTTGAGAAGTGATAAGGAGGTAGAAGCTGCAGCAAAGGCTAAGGGTAAACAGGTGATTGAAAGTGCGCCTACACCTGAAGCAGAGACAAAGATTACTTTTGATAAGGAAATGGAAGAATTTATGAAGATAATCAAGAAAAGCGATTATAAGATCGTGGACCAACTGAATCAGACCCCTTCAAAGATTTCAATCTTGTCACTATTGATGTGCTCTGATGCGCACCGGCAGGCGTTGTTGAAAGTGTTGAAGAGTGCGTACGTGCCACAAGAAATTACTGTTAATCAGCTCGAGGGCGTAATCTCCAATGTTAATGTTAGCCATGGCTTGGGCTTTACAAGTAGAGATCTGACGGTTGAAGGAAGAAACCATAATAAGGCTTTGCATATCACGATGGAGTGTAAGGGCGCAGTGTTATCTCATGTACTGGTAGACACTGGGTCATCACTCAATGTCTTGCCCAAGAAGGCATTAATGAAGCTGGAAGTTGACGGTTTGATCTTAAGGCCTAGTGAATTGGTGGTCAGAGCATTCGATGGAACTAGACGATCTGTGTTTGGTGAGGTGGAATTGCCCGTACAAATTGGACCACAGGTATTCAAATCCACGTTCCATGTAATGGACATACAACCTGCATATAGCTGCCTATTGGGACGCCCTTGGATTCACGGAGCCGGGGCTGTTACTTCTACTCTACATCAAAAGCTGAAGTATGAGTTTGAAGGGCAGGTTGTGACAGTGTGTGGGGAAGAAGACATCTTTGTGAGTCACTTGTCCACATTCAAGTACATTGAAATGGATGGGGAAATTCATGAGATGCTGTGCCAATCATTTGAAGCAGTCAATATTGACGATGCACCTGAGTCTTCTTCTGTACCAGTTGGGGCTGGTACCTCCATTTCATCTTACAAACAAGCTGTCGAAGTCGTCAGGGCAGGCAACGCCCAAGGTTGGGGCAGGTTGATAGAGACCCCAATGAAGGAAGATAAATTTGGTATTGGTTATCATCCCTCTACAACTTCAGATGCGGGGAGCAGGGGACCCATTACTTTCAATAGTGGGGGAATTATCTACATGGACCAGTCTTGTGCAGCCACAGAGGATAGTGTTGACAGTGATTGTGACCTGGACAACTGGGTACGCCCTCATGCTTCGGGACAACAAGTGCAAAACTGGTTCGTTGAAGAAGTCATCCGGGTTACTCTTCAGACAGAGTAATTTTTCTTTGTTTTTTCTAACCATAATGCATGACAAAATCTTGCGCTCTGCCCAAGGCGTATAGATTCATTTGTAGGGCCACCATGGTTGCATTTGCAATGTTTAATCATTAATAAAGGACGTTTTGCAATCAAATTTTGTTCTCTGTCTTTCAGTTTTTATTTTTGCACAAAAAATATAAAATGGCAATGTTTCATTTTCTTTTGTTTTGCTTAAAAATAAATTCTAAAATAAGGCATGAACCCGTTCATGCAGACTTGATCCTCCGGATACCACTGATAACGATTTTGATATGGCCATGTATGACTTTGACAATCCGATTTATCAAGCCGAAGAAGGGGATGGGAAAGATTGTGAACTTTCTGAAGAACTGGCCAGATTGTTGAAACAAGAGGAAAGGGTCATCCAGCCTCATCAGGAGACTGTAGAAATCATCAATATTGGTACCAAGGACGCCAAGAAAGAGATCAGGATTGGTGCCAGCTTGCAAGCAGATGTGAAGCAAACTTTGACGGAAATGTTGCGCGAGTATGTTGACATCTTCGCCTGGTCGTATCAAGACATGCCGGGGTTGGATACGGATATTGTCGTGCACAGGCTACCATTGAGAGAAGAATGTCCGCCAGTCAAGCAGAAACTTCGTCGGACTCACCCCGACATGGCCTTAAAGATTAAGGAGGAAGTCCAGAAGCAGTGGGATGCTGGTTTTCTTGCTGTGACAAAGTATCCTCCATGGGTAGCCAACATCGTGCCAGTACCGAAGAAAGATGGAAAAGTGAGAATGTGTGTGGATTATCGAGATCTTAATAAAGCTAGCCCGAAAGATGATTTTCCACTACCTCATATTGATGTGCTGGTCGATAATACAGCTCAATTTTCAGTGTTCTCATTTATGGACGGGTTCTCCGGGTACAACCAGATCAAGATGGCACCTGAAGACATGGAGAAGACCACGTTCATTACTCCGTGGGGTACATATTGTTATAAAGTAATGCCTTTTGGGTTGAAAAACGCAGGGGCAACGTACCAGCGGGCGATGGTGACATTGTTTCATGACTTGATTCATAAGGAGATCGAATGTTATGTAGATGATATGATTGCCAAGTCGAGAACAGAGGAGGAACATCTGGTTAACCTGAAAAAGCTGTTTGAAAGGTTGAGAAAGTTCCGTCTGAGATTAAATCCAAACAAGTGCACGTTTGGGGTGCGTTCTGGAAAGTTACTGGGTTTCATTGTGAGCGAAAGAGGAATCGAGGTTGATCCTGCCAAGGTGAAAGCAATACAAGAAATGCCTGAACCGAGAACAGAAAAAGAGGTTCGTGGTTTCTTGGGTAGATTGAACTACATTGCAAGGTTCATATCTCACCTAACAGCCACGTGTGAGCCAATATTTAAATTGTTAAGGAAAGATCAAACGGTCAGGTGGAATGACGATTGCCAATTGGCATTCGATAAGATAAAAGAATACTTGCAGGAACCTCCGATTTTAATGCCTCCAGTTGAAGGGAGACCGCTGATAATGTATCTGACAGTGCTTGAAGGTTCCATGGGTTGTGTTCTCGGTCAACATGACGAGACAGGTAGGAAGGAGCATGCTATTTACTACCTGAGCAAAAAGTTCAATGATTGTGAGTCCCGATACTCAATGCTTGAAAAGACATGCTGTGCGCTTGCATGGGCCGCTAAGCGATTGAGGCAATATATGGTTAGGCACACGACCTTGTTGATTTCAAAAATGGATCCTATCAAGTATATTTTCGAGAAACCAGCATTGACAGGCAGAGTTGCACGGTGGCAAATGGTCTTGACAGAGTATGACATTCAGTACACTTCACAAAAGGCCATCAAAGGAAGTATCTTGTCCGACTATCTTGCGCAACAGCCGATTGATGATTACCAACCCATGAAGTTTGACTTCCCTGATGAAGACATCATGTTTCTCAAAGCTAAAGACTGCGAGGAACCACTTCCGGAGGAGGGGCCAGACCCTGAATCCAAATGGAGTCTGATGTTTGATGGGGCTGTCAATATGAATGGGTGCGGAGTTGGAGCAGTTCTTATCACGCCGGAAGGTGTTCATATGCCTTTCACTGCCCGAATAACTTTCGAATGCACCAACAATGAAGCAGAGTACGAAGCTTGTATAATGGGGATCGAGGAGGCGATTAATCTACGGATTAAAACCCTTGATATATTCGGTGATTCAGCTTTGGTAATCAATCAAGTGAAAGGGAGTTGGTACACGCACCAAGCAAATCTAGTGCCGTATAGAGATTATACGAGGAGATTGCTGACATTTTTCACAACAGTGAAACTGTACCACATTCCTCGAGATGAGAATAGGTTCGCTGATGCCTTGGCCACTTTGTCTTCCATGATCAAAGTGCAAGGATGGAACCATGTACCTAAGATTGAGATCTCCCGCCTTGACAGACCAGCATTTGTGTTTGCGGTCGATGCAACGTCTGATGACAAGCCATGGTTTCATGACATTAAGTGTTTCTTGAAAAGTCAAGAGTACCCGTCCGGGGCATCGTCCAAAGACAGGAAGACGTTGAGAAGGTTAGCTGGTAGTTTCTTCTTGAATAAAGATGGCGTGCTGTATAAAAGAAATTTTGACACGGTCCTGCTTAGATGTGTGGATAGACATGAAGCAGACTTGTTGATGATTGAAGTGCACGAAGGCTCTTTCGGTACCCATGCCGGAGGGCATGCAATGGCTAAAAAGTTGTTAAGGTCGGGATATTATTGGTTGACTATGGAGTCAGATTGTTGCAAATATGCCCGCAAATGCCATAAATGCCAGATCTACGCAGATAAAGTGCATGTACCTCCAAATCCGTTGAGTATCATGTCGTCGCCTTGGCCGTTTGCCATGTGGGGCATTGATATGATCGGAAAGATTGAGCCTACAGCTTCCAATGGTCACCGTTTCATCTTGGTGGCAATTGATTACTTCACCAAATGGGTTGAAGCCGCATCCTATGCCAATGTTACTAAGCAAGTGGTCGCTCGTTTCTTAAAACGGGATATCATTTGCCGATATGGAGTTCCCGAAAGAATCATTACTGATAATGGTTCTAATTTGAACAATAAGATGATGGCTGAGTTATGCCGGGACTTCAAAATCGAACACCACAATTCTTCTCCGTACCGCCCAAAGATGAATGGCGCGGTCGAAGCGGCCAACAAAAATATCAAGAAGATTGTGCATAAGATGGTTGTCACGTACAAAGATTGGCATGAGATGTTACCATTTGCTTTGCATGGGTATCGAACGTCGGTACGCACGTCCACTGGGGCAACCCCATTCTCACTTGTATATGGTATGGAGGCAGTGCTACCGGTTGAAGTAGAGATTCCGTCCCTCAGAGTTATGATGGATGTTAAGCTAGATGAAGCTGAATGGGTACGAGCCAGATTTGATCAGCTGAGCCTTATTGAGGAAAAGCGATTGGCGGCTGTATGTCATGGGCAACTATACCAGCGCAGAATGAAGCAGGCATTTGACCAAAAGGTGCGTCCTCGGGTTTACAAAGTCGGAGATGTGGTACTCAAAAGGATCCTTCCTCCCAATACAGATCACAGGGGCAAATGGACTCCTAATTATGAAGGTCCATTCGTGGTTAAAAAGGTCTTTTCGGGCGGAGCTTTATTGCTTACAACCATGGATGGCGAAGACTTTTCATCCCCTGTCAACTCGGACGTAGTCAAAAAATACTTCGCATGAATAGACCCGCTGGATAATAAAAATAAAAAAAATCCAGGCAAAAAAGGGCATCCCGGCGAACCAAAAACAGAATAAGGTTCGGGCAAAAATTAGGGATATAATTGAAAAAATTTGTACACCCGGTAAGTTGAAAACCCGAAAGGGCAACTTAGGCAAAAAAGGGTATCCTGGTGGATCGAAAACCTGAAAGGGCGGTCCACACAAAAGAGGGATTTAAGCGAATGACTACGGTTTGAGTTACCTGTACCCCATTATCATTTGAACAACTGACGTTCTGAAAGATAGGAATCGGTCTGATCATTCCTCAGAAGGCAAGGTCGGGGAGTTTTGAAGACATACTGGTCATAACAGAATGGAAACTCAGTGGAATTCCGTTTTCACATTGCCATTAGGATAGTTTCTTTTCTCAATTTTCAGCGGTCACCTCTTTCCAGGGATTGCTTCCGGATGTAATTGCCTATTCTGGGCTCTCAGTCAATAAATTGAATCTCAATAAAAAGCTTTCTATTTTTGTTTTATTGCTTTGTTTGCAAAAACGTCCTAATTTTTGATAAAACATTGCATTTGAAAACATGGCAGCCTTGCAATAACATGCGCAGAAAAAACATTTGAAATTACTTCGAATGTTGAATACTCCCGGATGGTGGATTCTAGCCACGCAATATTCGGGGCATGTGGGCATATTCTTTTGTTGCAGGTAGCAGGTGCAGATGATTTTAAGCACAAGACTAGCAATAAATCACCCCGCGCAAAAGACTGGGGCAGTTATGGGTAAGGAGATCGGCGTTCATCGGGTCGATCTCAGTGAATTAAGTTCAACTGGGTACCGTTGTATCTTATTAAGTCGATTCTCTTATTCAGTCCTTCCAACAGCTACAAGCTTTTCTGTGTCGATAACGGTCACAGGTTCCCCGAAAGAGTGGTCTCGTCGACACCGAAACTGATGGTCATTATCCCCAGCGAAGTCGCAGGAGTTTGAAGAGGCTAAATCTTCTGTAAAATCCTCTTATGACATCTTCTTCGGGGACAAATTGTTGGTTTGGCCAAGCATGGGGCACGTTTGTTTCCCCATCATGAAGTGTTGATCATCCCCAGTAGAGTTTGAGGACAGTTGGTCTTCTGTAAAATCCTCTCGAAAGGCATTCCCCAACATGAGACGCTTTAAAGCAGTTTTCTCCAGCAGAGTTTGTTATAAACTCGTCATCCCCGACGGAATTGTCCAAAGGGAAAGCTCGCCTAACATGGGGCATTGTGGTACTCATCCTAAGCTTGACAGTCATATTCTTCAGCAGACTACTGTGGATTTGCTTTGGGTTTCCCCAACAGATCTCTAAGGACTCTTTCTAGCAAGTTGCAGTAGAATGTTCTAACCAGGATTTGCATATCCCTGGCAGAGTAGCCCTGATACCCAGCAAGATCGTATCTCTGGTCATGGTATCCTCACAGAGGTCAGCATCGAATCTTGTCAGCAACTTCCAGCTGAGTTGTTGTTCTCTCCGCAGAGGTTTATCAGATCGACAGAATCTATTCCTCAACAAGGATGGTACAGCCTTTCCCCAGCCGGGTCAGAAGGTTGATAATCCCTATAAAGGATCTTGGGTTGAATAAATCCCCAAGCAGAGTTTTAATGGCTCATTTCCCCAGCAGGACGTCATTTAAAAATTCTCATCCCCAGCGGAATCGCTGTGACCAGAATTCGTTCCCCCAAACAGATGGAATAATTCCTGGCAGAGTCGTCATTCCCTCATATCTTAAAGTCCAATTTATTTTTGGCAAGCTTGACAATTCGAAGCAGACGGATTGTTCATCCATTCGCCAGCAGAGATATTATCCTTTTAGGAGTCTCCGAGATTAAATCATTGATTGTGGTTCCTCAGCAGAGTCGGCAGAGATGTCTGGCGCAGAGGCAGAGAGTAATTCGATTTTAAAATTCTAAAAGTCCAACAGTGGATTGGCAAAAGTCCGTCTTCGGGTGGCAAAAGTCCAACAGTGGATTGGCAAAAGTCCGTCTTCGGGTGGCAAAAGTCCAACAGTGGATTGGCAAAAGTCCATCTTCGGGTGGCAAAGCAGCTAAAAGTCCAACAGTGGATTGGCAAAAGTCCGTCTTCGGGTGGCAAAAGTCCAACAGTGGATTGGCAAAAGTCCAACAGTGGATTGGCAAAAGTCCGTCTTCGGGTGGCAAAAGTCCAACAGTGGATTGGCAAAAGTCCGTCTTCGGGAGGCAAAAGTCCAACAGTGGATTGGCAGAAGTCCATCTTCGGGTGGCACGAAGCTGCAAAGTCCACCAGTAGCGTGGCAGGCCAGTAGTCGTCTGGAATTGCATAAAAGACATTATCAAAGTCCACCAGTAGTGTGGCAGGCCAGTAGTCGTCTGGAATTGCATAAAAGACAGTATTAAAGTCCACCAGCAGCGTGGCAAGCCAGTAGTCGTCTGGCGTCGTTCAAAAGACAGATCTCTCCGACGTTTCATCGAGGATTCAATCCAGCAGTCGCGTTGGGTTTATATCCCTTTTCTTCTTCACCATCCAGAGCAAATTTTTGGTTATATTTGGTATTCAATCACTATATACCTTGAAAGTCCGAAAGCAATTGCTTTCAGGCATTCAGGTCTACAGCGCTTGAATAGGGGCAGCTGTAATACCCCAAAATTTTCTCTCCCTTTTTGTCATCATAGCATGGCATTATCATTTATCATATCATATCCACCTCATTAACATTACATTGCATTTAACATAGAAAAATGAAGCATGGCATCCTTCTTACCATCAGGGCATGTGATCAGGTGGAAGGTGGATAATCAAGGAATCATTCAAAGCACAAAAAGGTCAATCAAGTTGGCTCTAGGCAAGCCAAGAGGTCTCTCCTGTCTCATATTATCTCAATTGATCTTCCAAAACCTCAAGGAAGTGAGATTCAATGGGAGATTGAAGCATTACATCTTTCACTATGCAAGAGATTCAAAAACTGAAGGAAAACCTTCAAAAGAGATAGCTCATTGATCCAAAATCATCCTAAAATGGTATATCTCATCATCCTTTAAGAGGATACACAACATACTCTGAGGAATTTGAAATTGGAGACTGCACTTTTACCTCCTAACCAGAGGGGGCCAAAATTAGGGTTTCCATTTAAATCAGGGAATCTTTGCTTTTTTGGGCAAGACTTGATGTCATGGTTTCCTATATGTCCCTAGGTATATGGATGTGGAAGATTGCATCTCAATTGGTTTTAGAAGTGATTCAATTGGAAGAAAGATAAAAAATCAAGGAATTTGGGGCCAAGTCAAATAATCAGAGGAAAAAGTCAACCCTTGACTTTTTAAGGCCAAATTCATGAAATTCATGTTACATATGTCCAATGTACAAAATTTGATCAAGAAACTCCAAAGGAATCATGAAAAAATCAAGATGTGGAAAGTTGCCATTTTTGGATGAAGAAGGGTTACTAAAAATAGCAAGTTTTGGCCATTTTGCATCAGAGTTTGAACCAAGGCCATTCAAATTTGGAGCACCAAATGAAAAATCCACTCTGCCTCAATGAAAGGCCTTACTTTAAGCTTCAAATCCATGGGTAGAACATTTCCATTGGATAAAAAATGAGGGAGATATGATTGATCAAAGTTGGAGGAAAGTAGGCCAAAAACCATGTCATGACCAAGTTTGGCCAGGTCTGCGCGCAGTCATTTTCTCAAACAGTTGGTGTGCCATATATTCGCCTATTTTTTCTCATGGTTAAAGGCCTCAAATGAAAAACTTGTCAACATCAATATTGTTCCTTGCAATGCCCTCTTCAATGTTCATGTTGGGCAAAATCTCATCTGATCAAGTTATGATGGAGAAATAGTGGCCTCAAGTCATGGTAATCATGCTGAAAATCCAGGTGCCAAGATGCCTTGTCAACCAACCAGTTGCCACGCCCTTCTATCAGTTCCAAATGTGGATGTTATAAGTCATTTTGCAACTTATTTCAAGCCTCATTTCAATTCATTTTTCATACCAAACATGTTCTACTATGATCCCTCTTTCTAATGATCACAAAGCCTCATCAAATTATTCACAATACATGGAGAATTTCCTTCTCAAACTTGCTTGTTTTCATTGGTTCCAACTGTCATAAAATCAGAAAAAACAAGTGTTGTTGTTGTTGTTATTTCAAAGTGTATGCACATATCCCACACCTTATGACACTTTGCCTTTTCAGAACTAACATTGTCCTTGCTTGCACGTGCTGCTCAGACTCATTACATGGAAGTGGAAAGAATGAAACTTGTAGAGCAAGTTTATGTTGCTGCAGCTCACACACGAGTTTACCACCACCACTGATCCTTTGTAATCCACCCTAGCTCGCCATAGATCATCATCACTATATCACAGCTCGTCCCCTAACTAACTTGACTCAGTTAGTTAGGATGGACTCACCTAAATCACTTCAACTCAGTTAACCAACTCAGGTTAACCGTGGTTAGCTCACACTATAAATCAAATCCTCACTCTCAATTTTGTTTTTCAGCTTCATTTTTCTGATATTCAATTGAGAAACTCTTTCCATTCTCTCTCAATTCCTCCACATTTCAACTGATTTTCGAGCTCCACTTCATCTCCCTCATCTTCTTCTCAGAATCTCCCTGATTCTCTCTCCCATTTTCATCACATTGCAACTGTTTTGAATCTTGGATTTCAGCTCTCCTTCACTGAAGTATCATCCACTCTTGTATCTAAGCCTTTATTTGGCCACATTGGAGCTCAAGAACTCAAGGCAACATCTCTGGTTTTCTTTTGAACAAAGAATCTTCAAGTTTCAGGTTTGGAATTTCTTAACTCTTCTGGTGTGATTCATTGATTTTTAAGCTTGTTTCATGTTGATTATGGCTTATTAGAAGCAATGAAACATTTCTGGCTAGTTGATAGACCTCTCAGAGGTGTAGATCTAAACTTAGGGCAAAATGTTTGTGATCATTTCTTGCTGTGTGTGCATTGTTTGGTGATTTCAGTGCTAAATTCTTGATGTACGTAAGTTTAGCTTTCATTTGGTATGTGGATTGTGAATTTCTGGAAGAATTAAAGTTGCAGACGGTGATGGTTGACCGGAGAAGGTGACCGGAGGTCCTTCTCCGGCCGGTGGTCTTCATGTTAGGGTTTTATGACCAGTTTGAATGTGATCCGTTGGATGAGTGTGATCTAATGGCTACCATGCTGCCAACACATAAAAAAAAGCGTGCAAGTCACATGCCAATTTTCTGAACTCATTTAAACGTTTTGTGGTATGATACACGATAGGGATTGTGGTCACTCGCGCACATGCATTGATTTCAATTACTTTGACTATGGTTTGACTGTGACTTGATCCAATGGCTAATAGTGAGTCAAGTATGTTGACTGAAAGTGCATGCTTATTATGGTGTTTTGCGCGTAAATGGACTTAATCAGATTGCTATCCACACCTCCATTTTTGAAAGCCCAATTAATTTGAACTGTTCAATTGCTATGTTCATACCCCCTGCATTTTGCATTTATTTTTCATTTTTATTTCTTTCTACACGTTTCATAATTAATTATTAAAAATACCAAAACATATTGGAAAATTCTACAAAAATTCATGTGTATTCTTAAAACATTTAGGAAATTTGTCATGATTTTATTTTCTGATTTTATGACCTTTTTGCCCCTGTTCCATAATTTTCTTTGAATTTCCACTTAGATGCATTCTAAGCATGATACATGAATTTGTTTAATTTTGTTCTTGCTCATTACCAACTATTTTGACATGATTCTTTTTGCATTGATTCACTAATACATTGAAGCATGTTAGATGATTTTTGTTTGATTTTTTAGGTCACTTTATCATATGTCTTGATGCCTATATTTGCTCCACTTTGCATGATGTTTCAATTTGACCTAATTGCTTTGTTTGAAGTCATTTTGCTCTGAATTTTTACATGCTATCTTGATGTATGATGCATTTCTGACCTAGGCATTCCAATGATATGCTGGCATAATTTTCATGAATCCATTTGGTCTTTGTTTGATGCATCACATTGGATGTATAATCCATGGCATGTCATTACAACTTTAGTGCATGTTTACATGAATTCTTTTGTGCACATTTGTATGAGGATTTGCATATGTTATGAGCCATTCATATGATATTATAGGTCTTTGATACACATTATAGGTCATCTTTACATGTTCATTTCAATTTGAACTTTGTGCATCATTAACATGTATTGTTTGCCCTTTCTTTTTGAACTTTCATTTCAATTCTTCTTATATTACTTCTTGAATGTCTTGAAGTTACCTCATAAATACTTTTGAGATGTTTATAAACCATTTTCCATTTAGTTTCAATTCTGGTTGTTGATTTACATGTTCCATTTATGCATGTCCTCTTCATTTCTTTCCATCTTTCATCTACCCTTTCTTCTTGTAACATGTTTAAATGCTAATGGATGATGCTTGTTGCCTATTCACTTGCACTTGTATGATGATATTCATTTGTTGTCCATATGATGCCCATTCTGGTTGTGGTTCTAGGATTTGTTTTCTCATTTAATTCTTGTGAGTTTTATGATGCATTACATTTTCTTTTACTTCTTATACTTCTTATACATGTTTACTAACCATGTAGGGGCTTTGGTAAGTTTCAATTGAGTGTGGATAAGGAATCCACATTCAACTTCTATCCTTTCTCTTTTACAATTCCATTTTGTGTTTTGTTAAGCACTTATGTGCTTTCTTTTAATAACTCATCACTTTCCCTTTGTGAATTACAATTCATCTTCTACTTTAGAAGTGAATTGTTTAATTCATTCTTTCTTTAGACTTTAGGTTGAAACCTCACAAACTTTAGGATCACTCCCTTAACTAATCAATTAGGATTGAGTCTTAGTCCATATAGATTTTACCTTTACCTTCTCTTGAGTCTTTCATCTTCTCATCTCAAAGAAAATTCAAAACATATAATAAAGGTAGGCATTTATTGCATTTAGGCCTTTCATATAAAGAAAAGATTATAAGGGGTCTTCTCTTGTAATCTTAGAATGTGTAGCATATAGCCCATCTTGGGTCAATGTGTTAAACATTTGATCTTGTATGAGGGACTTAAATGCAATACTTGTTGAAGGTGCAAATAATAAAAAACACTTCTTCACTTCATAATCAACAAAACACTTAATAAACACAAGTATGCTAGTGTGTTTGAACCTTGATAATTGGAACTAAGTGTGAGGGTCTTCTTCACCCTTAGTGTGCTTTCTTACCCATTCCATCTTGGAATGTGAGAAGGTACACATTCCAATGACCAAGATCCAGATACACTGTCGTATGCAAACAAATCCAAAACACTTCCTTCTAAAAGACAAAAAACAAACAATAACGTCTTTCCTTCGGGAATTCTTTTCTCACCTCATTCACTCTCAACGCACGAGCGCGCTTCTACTCGTTCTCTTGCAAGATGGTAACGCACTCGGACCAGCGAGCCTGCAACACCTGAGCTAGAACGTAAGCCGTTCTCTAAAAAACAATCCATCCCTAGTGAGGGGAACTACGTCGCTCTGATTCTCATGCTTCCGATGAGATACGTAGGCAGTGGGGTAGGGCCCATGCGAGCACTTCTTTTATTTTCCCTACATTTGTTTCCCGTTCCTTTTCTTTTCTTTCTCTTTTCTTTCTTTCAGTTCCTTTTCCGGTATCTTTTCTTTACACCCTTTGATCGAGACAAGCAAGCGTGGATCCCATCGGGTACGATGGACGCGTGGGGGTGCTAATACCTTCCTCTCGCGTAACCGACTCCCGAACCCATTTCTCTTGGTCGTAAGACCATGCTTTTCCTTTCTCTCAGGTTTACGCGGTGTTTCCTTTCCCTCTCGGGGGATAAATACACATTGCTGGCGACTCTGTTCGGTGCCACTTTCGCGTTTGTACTAGGATGAAAATCCCGGGAGCGACACATACGATATAATAAACTCATCTTCTAGGACATGTTGGTTAAACAAAATGAAAGATGCAATGTACAAGGATCTAAAATCATCTAAAATAACATCAAACATACTTCAACAAAATCATCTAAAATAATACAAATAACAACGTTTATTAACAAAAACATAAACTTACCTTAACAAAACAACAACATACTTCAACAAAAATATCAACATACCTAATAAAAAACATCTACATGTTACCTTGGATTTTTTGACTTGACTATAAGTGGTAAGTATTAATGAGAGTAACAATAAATGTGCCACGTGGAAAGGGAAAAATAGAATGGAGTCATGCGAAAATCAGGCTGACTCGAGGTCAGAGGTCACGCAGAGTGATACAGATCGAAGATGCTAAAGTCAAAGGACATTGTGAGAAGTTTGGGGAGTTAGTGAAATTGAGTATTATGCTATGTTGGCTAAGGTTGGAGTTCATCACTACAATTGAAACAACGTCGACTTGGACACTAAATGTGGAAAGTACTACAGAGTGTGTTATCGTAGTATGGTCGATTTCAAAGACCTCGATGTGGTTAGTCAATTCCTGGCGACTAGTAAAATTAGTTAAGATATTTGAATGGCACTAAAGAGTGGGAACTGGCTTAACACATATGGTTACTCAGAAGCACGTGAGAGCTCGTCGAAGGGAACCGCTGCATGGATTTGAGACGTGTCACAATTGGGTTAGTCGACCATTCTTTGACAGTTATTTTAGAGTAGTATATAAGGGGACTCATGTCCATAATGTAAGTGGTCTGCAATTGTACACACATTTCTGCAAACTCAAAGTACCTGTGTGTTGAGAAACGAGTGAGGAAAGATGTACGTATGCGTTCCACCATTTATAGACTTCAAGCATTTTTACATTCAATTACCTTTTATGCATTAAATTACCTTTCGGCTGCCTTTACAATTCCTGTCATTTTATCTTACTTACATTTTGATTTTAAGCCTTTACTTTACTTGCATTTCAATTTTTTAGTCTTTTTCACTATTAAAGCCTTTCTTTACTTCAAGTGTCATTTAGAAGTCACGGCAAACATTTTCAAGAAGTACATTTCGATTTCGACAGCAAAATAGTTTTCAAAGTCATAAACATACACAAATATGTTATGGGAGATTTTTGAGTTTGATCCCTTAAGTATTAATAGAAACTTGTATTTGTTTACCAAATTTCACAGTAAAAAAATTGGCACACCCAGGGGACCTTTTTTGTGTGTATTTTTGTTTTGCATTTGTGTTAAAAATTATATTTTTTTACTTCATTAACTTCTCATTCTATGAGTGCAAGTGTGCATGGGATTAAGGTGTGGTAAAATAACAAAGAGAGAAGTTAGGAGACCTGTGAGAGGATACGTTAGGAAAATGGCAATTCCCATGAATAACAATGGAGAGCGGCCTTCCAATAGCGCTGGAACGTGTACAGTTTTTGCAACTATTACTGAACTCGTTCCTTTGACTGCTAGTACTGTAATACCATCCGCAACGGTGGCATCGATAACTTCACCAGAAAGGGCAGTTTTGTCCCTAATAAACAAGAGTCACCCGGTGACTCCTAGACCAATTATGGAGACAAATTTTAGACCTTTTTCCACGAGCTTCACAATTCCTATACCAGGGCGTGAACAACCTTATGGGATGCCAACGACAGTGATGACAAGTTTACATAATAATTCTTCGACATTTATTGATAATGCTGCAAATATGTATTCTTCCATTATGGCGTCTGGTTTAGCCATTGTTATACCCCAAATTTTGACCACCAAGATTTTCCATCATTATTTGAATCATAACCACAGTATGGATGTACCATCATGCCTCATCAATCTCCTCAGGGATTGTTGAGCATTCTCTACAATCAAGGATTTAATCCCTCTAAGAGCACTTAGACAAAAGATCAATCAAGAAATGACCTGATCTTCAACTTGTATAGTATCTTAAACATCCATGAAGGATCAAGGGGTCTCCTATATCAAGAATTAAGCATAAATATGTAGCATCTCAAGAGGATCAAGCCTCAGGATCGCCAGTGTCACCAAATTAGGGTTTTGGTCGACCAGGGCCTCCAGATGAAAATTTCCATCTAAGCATGAGCCAATTCCTCAATACATGGTCCAATAAACTCAAAAGAATCCCAAGAGCCCATCCATAATGGAAAAATCACCTTGAAAAACCATCTATCAAAAAATCAGGAATTAGGGTTTTGACCTAATTCAACCCTTGAGTTGACTTGTGAAGTAAGGCATGACTTGAAGCATCAAGATGTACTTCAAGAACCTCAGATACATCATATTGATATATTTACAAGATTTGATTGACTCAAATAGCTTGATTCATAAGCCACAAGAACTCAAAACCATATGATCACAAATTAGGGTTTCTGATGAAAAAAGTCAACCCTACCATTGACTGTTGATCTACCCATGATCTCAAACCTTGGGGAGGGGTCCAAGACATTTCTAAATACCCCTAGAGGCCATCCATGAAGTTTAACTAAGCCCAAAGATTGATTTCACAAAAAGATCACAAAATTCAAAATTCATCTGATGAAAAAGTCAATTGTGCCAAAACCAAGTTTGACTTTTGAAATTTTTGGTCAACCAAGGCTTCCTCAACCCTAAAATTATGTTAACATGTGATTTGAATCATAATTCATCAAGAGAAATCAAGAAAATTGAGTTAACTTGTAAAAGGGGCAACTTAGAGAAACTTAAATTTTTCTAAGTTATGGAACAAAATGGATTTGGTACCAACTTTGCAAGGCCATATCTCCCAAACCCTAAGGCCTTTTTCTTCCATTCAAAGCTCAAGTGAAAGTCCATCTGACATACTTTAAAAGTGTCAACTACAAGAAATTCCAAATCTTCATGGATCATGAGTTATGGATTGATCAAAATCACAAAAACATGAAAATGACATTTTTTTCCAACACTTAGTGAAATTTTCACTAAGTCAGAATCTGTCTTACTTTTTACAAAATGTAGAGGCATTTTTAATTGTAATGCAAGTTGATTCAAAACAAAAGTTGGACATCATGTTGAAGTAGGATACATCAGCTTTCCAAAATGTCCAAGAACTCAATCAAACTCCATCTGAGCTAGGAGTTATGAATCTTACAAAATGCCTTGATGCAAACTGTCTTCATGGCAGCATTAGGCAGATTGTGTGCATTTATTGTGCCACATGAGTTCTTTGTCCAATTTTGTCATCTTACCAACTTTTTCATCTTCCCAAATCAACGAGGATCAGATTGAAGCAAATATCTCTGAACCACCAGCCTTGCAAGTCAAGAAACCATCAATGTTGGCATGTGATATTCAATGATGAAAAATCCTAAAACTCCAAATTTGGCAAGGAACATTCAATTGATGCATCAAGCTGGCATGGACTGAGACAAAACCAACTGAATGAGTCAAGATAAACTCTAAGATCAGAAGATCATAGGCCTGCTCCATTGACTCAAGTCAATGGCTAGTGAGAACCAATGATTCAATTTGATCACCATTAAGGAAAAGCCTACTGCAGTTGCCATTCACTATTGATGCCAAAACAAACTTGACACACTATAAATAGAGCTCATTTGTGCTCAGTTTAAGCACACCAAAGCCCCCAAACCGAGGCTTTACTCAAAATCACTCTTTCACTCCAATTTGGCCTTCTAAACCAAGTCACTATCGGGTTTTGAAATTGAGAGTGATTCAAACCAAATAAATCATGCCAACACTTCATAAACATCATATATGAGTGATCCATAACACAAAATCACATCTGGAACATTAAATTCACAAAATCACCAGCCAATTGCTCAAGTTCTTGACAGAGTTCCAGTTGACGTACCATATCAAGTTCCAGCCCATTTCAAATCACTCCAAGCATTCAGACACAATCCTTGGTACCTAAGGAAGCTGTCCAGATCATTGGAACCAACTTACAACACCTCCAAATCAGAATTCGATTCTCACTTGCAGAGGTAAGCCTCAAACTTTCAAACTCATTAATGCATGCACCATAAACATGTTTTCAAGTTACCATTGTGTTTTTGGATGTTTATAGATCATTTTCCCTCAATCAATTGCTATGAATCCGTCGTGTATGGAATTTCATATTGGTTTGTGCAAATTAGGGTTCATCTGGTTCGCGCATGATAATCCTCTCCACACTTAATTTAAATGAAATTGAGTATTACCATCTTGTTCCTTGTTCAAAGGCGAGCAAGATTGATGCTTATTTCATCCAGTTCCATTAAGAAACAAGGAAGATTGGATTGAATCCATTTCTGGTGGCAAAACGAAGAAGATGATGTTCTTCGCGCGTTTTTTTGAATTTTTAAATATTTGAATTATTTAATTAATTTTGATATTTTTCTTAATTGATTCAAAAATTAATTTCTCTCTGAATATTTGTGTTTTTGAATTGATTCTTTTTCTCAAAATTCACAAAATATTAAATTATTTTATTTTGCAAAAAAAAAAAAAAAATCATATTTATGTTATTTATTTAATAATGTTGATATTTTTGTGAATAATTTCATTTTAATTATTTTTCAATATTTTAAAATGAAATTCCATCTTGATTTTTTTTTTCAAAATTCAAATGATTCATATACTTTCATGTGTTTAAAACATAATTTTTCAAAATATTTTTCAAAACCTACCACTTGTTTTTAATTATTTTTGATGTTTTATATCATTTTTATTTAATTTTTCTTTGAAAAATTGAATTTAATTTAAACTTAGGGTTTCTTCCTCTTGATTTTAAATTTTATTAACTTTTAGGCCTCTAATAGAGTGTAAGATCCAATCCCTTTTTAACCAAAACCTTTTTGGGCCTCAGTCAATGTATAAGACCCACCGTGTTTTCAAAAATTTCAGCGCGATCGCCAGTTTAAAACAAAATAACCTGGGCCTCTCTTTGAGCTATAAGTCCCATTCCTTTTCTTTAAAAACACTTTTGGGCCTCTAATAGAGTGTAAGACCCAACCCCCCTTTGTACATAAATAAATTTGGGCCTCAGTCATTTGTATAAGTCCCGATCCAGTTTTCAAAATGACACTGCGATCATTGTCTTATCTGGGACTCTCCTTGAGTTGTAAGCCCCATCTCTTGTACAAAATAGTAATCTTTGGGCCCTCTAATAGAGTGTAAGACCCAATCCTCTTTGTAAATACAATAACCTTGGGCCCCTGCTATGGCATAAGTCCCACAATATTCTGTTAATATTACAGTCTGATCAATGTTATCAAATAAGTCATCTGGGCATCTCTTGTTGAATAAGCCCCAAGCTTCTACTTTAAGATAACTGTTTCTTTTAATTCAATTTTAAATTCATAGTTGTTACCAAAACTTTCTTCAATTTCTTTGAACAACTAACCATACAGCTATGGAAGCTTGCTCACTTGTAAGTTTTTATCTGCTTTCTTTTACATGCTTTTATATATAAAACTGTATTGCTGGAAGCTTGCACGTCTGTAAGTCCTTCTTTCATTCTTTTAAATACATGCCATATATATAAATGTATTGTTGGAAGCTTGCACACCTGTAAGTCCTCCTTTCATATCCTTTTAAATACTTGTCATATATCAACTGTATATATACTTGTATATCTGCTTAGAGTTTTCCCCCAACAACTAAGTCTAGAATTAGGTAAAGACAGTAATCACTCTTTCAATACAGTCAACCTAGTTCCCCATAGGACTTTCCAGATACAGTCTTGCCTTCTCTTGGGCTTAAACAATATGGAACAAAGAGAAAGGCATTATTCCAGATGAAACTTTTCTCAGGCTGTCACTATTAGAAACTGTCAAAGAAATTCAGTTTCCATAGAGAGGATTAATTCCCGGTGAAACTTCTCTTGAATTTCTTCAAACTCTATAACTGATCACACAAGAAAGGATTAATTCTCGGTGAAACCTTTCTTGAACATTCTTAAGTTTGGACCCACAGGCTTCCTAAAAGCATCCCCAGCCTCCTCTTGGGCTTTGTACAAGGATCCTCAGGCTTCTTAGAAGTTCTCATGCCTCCTCTTGGGCTTAGTACAAGGACCCAGAGACCTCTTAAAGGTATAGGACAGAACCTAGTCATCCTTTGCTAGAGCAGTCTTTCCGAGTCAAAACATCAAACCAGTTTAGGGTTGACACTCATCCCTTAACATACCAGCCTTCTCTTGGGCGTCATTCTAAGATCATTCATTAATTGAGAACCAATCTCTTCATACCAGTAGACTTGGACAGTCTCATTTCCCTTTGGATTTCAAAGAAACCTTTTTCCTTAAAGAACAGGAAATAACCCTAATCATTCCATCAATCTCTAAACAAAGTTGAGACCTCAACAGGTTTCACAACTCAATCTTTAAACCTTCCCTCTAATTTTCCCAGTCAGGGTCAATTACTATCAATTCACCATTAACAAAAATCCTTCAAAGGAAAGAACTCCACCTGTTATACCCTTCAGTTAAATCCCCAGCTAGGGTCATTTTACTGTCAAAACAGAATCAGAACCTTAAGGTATCTGATATCTCAACTTTTCTGTAATCCTCAGCTAGAGTTGAATTACCCAATTTGGATCTGTCTTTGGATATCAATAATCCTCAGCAGAAGTTAGCCTCCTCTTAGGCTTTATATAAGAAATTTCCCCAACTAGCCTCCTCTTAGGCTTTATATAAGAAATTTCCCCAACCAACATCCTCTTAGGCTTTGTATAATGATTTTTCCTCAACAGTCAGCCTCAATCTTGGGCTTTGTACAAGACACCCCATAAAATCCTACAGCAGAGTCACTCAGGATCTCCAACCTCAATCTTGGGCTTTATACAAGACACCCATAAGAGTCCTCCACAGTGGAGTCATAAACCTTAGCCTCAATCTTGGGCTTTGTACAAGATAGATATCAAACACTCGCTAAATAGAGTCATAACCCCTTCAGCCTCAATCTTGGACTTTGTACAAGACAGATACTCTCCAGCTGAGTCAATCTTTTTAGCCTCAATCTTGGGCTTTGTACAAGACACACATAAATGTCCTCCCCAGTGGAGTCATCGTTTTTAGATTCAATTTTGGGCTTTGTACAAGACAGATAAAACCTTTTTCCCAAAGAGTCAAACCTCTTTTAGCCTCAATCTTGGGCTTTGTACAAGACACAAATAAATACTCTCTTGTTGAGTCAATATTTCACAGCCTCCTCTTAGGCTTTGTATAATGATTTCCCCAGTGGAATCCAATCAACCTCTTAGCTTCAACCTTGGGCTTTGATCAAGGTACACAAAAATCAACATCCCCTCAGAGGAAATTAAAATCTCTCTGCAGGAAGATACTTCTCTGTATAATCACATCAAAACAGTCAATCAAAACAAAACCTTAATTCCAGATAACTGCTGTAAGTGGCACACTTGTTGATACATACATCCAAGTTGTCTGTCCCTCATTATCCTGGTTAAAACCTCATCTAATTGCTGTAAGTGATAGGCCTCTGGATACAAACATCTAAGCCAATGTCCCTTTTTTAACATGAACTCCTAAGGAAAATGGCATTGCTCACACTGAGTTAAAGTTTTCTCCTTCAGGACAAATCACCCTGTAAAGGAAATTATGGCATTGCTGGTCTCCATGCATTCCAGTTAAAGTAATTCCCCTTTTCAAACCAGTCATTCAAACACTGTGATTAACAGATGAGATATCTCCCTTTAGAGATGACAAATTCTCTCTAAGTCAAACCTTTTAGCTTCAATCTTGGGCTTTGAACAAGACACAAACAAACAACCTTTTAGCTTCAATCTTGGGCTTTGAACAAGACACCAGACATCTGTTTCTCCCTTAGAATAGGAGCAACTACGATCGCTCTGATTTCCCTATACTTCATAACTGGGAATACGTAGGCATAAGATTGCGAAATCTTAGCGAGCGCACTTATAAAAAAACCTTAGGTCCCTGACCTTACCAAAAACATCGGAAAACCTGAAAAACAACAAAAATTCTCTCTCTCTCTCTCAGACATCCCACAAAGAAGAAACTTTCCCATTTCACAGAAAAACACAATCAAGTATCAAAGCAAAACCTAAACTATCATCTCATGGATAACCATGTATAGGATGGGTACTTGACAACTCCCCATTGTATAACCTGACCCCATACTCCCCAATCTCTGTCAAGCGTTTGTTCAGTTAAAAAAATGTATGCAAGGTTAGTTTTAGATAGCTTTACCCTTCCCTTCCAACTTCACGGGATAAAATAAGAAATCAGAAAGTAGCAACCAACGTTCCTTCCACTGAGGTGAGGAAATCCCATTGTGATAAGGTGGTCGCGTCACCGACAAAAATCGCACGTTACAGAAAAATGGAGACTCTGCTGGGGAGTCACTGTAGGATTATAGTTCTTTGAGAGGTCTAGGATGTTAGTTTAGGAATCAATACTATATATATATATATATACTGCTTTTCCTACTTGATATCCGTGTTTATTTTTCTGTCAATGGGAATGCGAGTGATGTCGTATCTGGAAAGTTTGAGAGAAACCATAAGATAAGTGATGGCAAAGACGGGGAACATTTATAAGGAGTGATTCCCGAATAAGTTGAACCTGGTAGACCATCTAATCAGTGGAGGTGCCCGTGTGATACTATGCTCAACAACCGATTATTGTGAAAGTAGACGATATCATAGTGCGGTAACCCGTGAAACTGAGGATTTAGTAGACATTAACCATGTGGCCTTTTGGTAGTACGGTGGCTATCAGAAATAGTCGATACGCGATACTACACTCAAACTAAGATTTCTTCGGGAATACTATAGCTCGCTCGGGTGAACCAGCTTGCTGTTGTTATCTCTAGATTAAGTAACTCGTTCTACAGGTACAAAAATCACCAAAATAATACAACCTTTTGGGGATGGGTAGAGCCATGACTCCATGCTCGTAACGCTGAACCTTTGAACCCATGTTTCTTCTATGTTTTTGTGTGCTGCATTCATGCATTTATCTAAAAAACTCTTTACAAACAAGAAAAAAAAAATCTTTTTTCAAAATTAAACTAAACGATAAATTGTAAATATCAGAAGGATTGCGTTATGGATTTCGGTAGAAGAAAGATGCACAAGTACACCTTCAAGGCTCCAAAACTAGAGGATTTAAGGAAGTTATCAAGGATGATTACCAACCCAGAGGCTTTCAGAGCCAAGCACGGAGGACTGTTGTCTCTGTTAAGGGTCCATGTAGTTGAAGGAATTATGTCTACGCTGATTCAGTTTTACGATCCGGTTTATCACTGTTTCACCTTCCCGGATCACCAACTGACACCAACCCTAGAGGAGTACTCTCACCTGATTGATTTACCAATTACTGACCAAACCTACTTTTCTTGACTGGAAGAAATTCCAAAGGAACAAATCATTGCAAGAGCAATCTATTTGGACGAGTCAGAGGTCATGACTCATTTAACCACTAAAGGAGGAATCCAGGGCTTACCAGCTAAGTTCCTGACGGAGAAAGCCCTATACTTTTCCAGTATAGGAAACATAACCGCTTTTGAGGATATCTTTGTTTTACTCACCTACGGATTATTCCTCTTTCCCAACATCGACAACTTCGTTGATACCAATTCCATTAAGATATTTTTTATTGGAAACCCTGTATCAACCTTGCTTGCAGATGCTTATCATTTCGTACACTTAAGGAATTTGTACGCCGGAGGAATGATTACATGCTGTGTACCCTTGCTTTACAAATGGTTCATCTCCCATCTACCCAAGTCTGCTGCTTTTTGGAATCATAAGAACACTCTACGTTGGTCGCAGAGAATCATGTCTCTCACCAACTCGGACATTGTAGCGAGCGATTTTTGTCGGTGACGCGACCACCTTATCGCTGGTTTTTGGGTTTCTCCCCACAATGAGGAGGGGTGCTACTTTCTGATTTCTTATTTATCCCATGAAGCTGGAAGGGAAAGGGAAGCTATCTAAAACTAACCTTGCACGCGAATGTTTAACTAAACAAACGCTTTAAAGGGATTGGGGGGTCTGGGGTCAGGTTATACAATGGGGAGTTGTCAATTACCCATCCCATATGTGGTTATCCACAGGATATTAGCTTTAGGTTTCGCTTTAGGTTTCGCTTTGTACTTGATGGTGTTTATCTGTTAATGGGTTGGGATAGTTTCTAGGGAAATATGAGTGAGTGAGTGAGTTTTCGTTGATGTTCGAGTTTTCCCAATGTTTTTCGTAAGGTACTAGACCTAAGTTTTGATTGATGTGTGAAGGTACTGGACCTAGAGTTTGTGATTAGTATGCTCGCTAAGATTTTGCAATCTTATTCCTACGTAGTTCCTCCTATTCTAAGGGAGGAAAAAGATGTTTTGGTGTCTTGTTCAAAGCCCAAGATTGAAGCTAAAAGGTTTTGACTGAGAGAGAATTTGTCATCTCTAAAGAGGGTTTGGCTTCCTCTGAGGGGGTTGTTGATTTTTGTGTGCCTTGATCAAAGCCCAATGTTGAAGCTAAGAGGTTGATTGACTCCACTAGGAAAGTCCTTATACAAATCCTAAGAGGAGGCTAGGAAAAACTGACTCAAGAAGAGAGCGTTTATATAGGTGTCTTGTACAAAGCCCAAGATTGAGGCAAAAAAGAGACTGAATCTTTGGGGATATCATTATACAAAGCCTAAGAGGAGGCTAAAAGTGAATTTTGACTCCGCCGAGGAGGTTCGTATATGTCTTGTATAAAGCCCAAGATTGAGGCTGAAATGGGAAATTTAACTGACTCGGCTGAGGATTTTTTAGGTGTCTTGTATAAAGCCCAAAATTGAGGCTGAACTGAGTTTGACTCTGCGGGAAAGTATTATCTGTCTTATACAAAGCCCAAGATTGAGGCTGAAAAGAGTTTGACTCAGCTTAAGGAATTTATTTCTCGAAGCCTAAAGAAGGCTAGGAGGAATTGACTCCGCTGGAGAAGATATTTGTCCCAAGCTTAAGAGAAGGTTATGAAGATTTATGTCTTGTACAAAGCCCAAGATTGAGGCTAAAGAGGTTGACTCAACAAGAGAGTGATTTTATCTGTCCTGTACAAAGCATAGGATTGTTGCTAAACAAGCTGGAGAAAATATTCCATACAACTTGAGAGAAGGCTGACTCCTGCTAGGGGAGATCACTATACCAAGCCTAAAAGGAGGCTGGAAAAGATTGACTCAACAAGAGAGTGTTTTTTATCTGTCTTGTACAAAGCCCAAGATTGAGGCTAAAAGGGTTTACTCATCAAGAGAGTCGGAAAAGGTGATTGACTCAACAAGAGAGTCTGAAAAGGATTTGACTCAACGAGAGAGTCTTGAAAATTGGTTGACTCAACAAGAGAGTCTAAAAAGTGATTGACTTAACAAGAGAGTCTAAAAAGGTTAGCTCCGCTGGGGAGAATCATTTGTACAAAGCCCAAGAGGAGGCTAACTTTGTTGAGGAAAGATCATTATACAAAGCCTAAGAGGAGGCCATCTTTCTGCTGGGGATTATTGAGATCCCTAGGCAGGTCCAAGTGGGGAATCAACTCTTGCTGAGGGTTACAGAAGAGTTGAGGTATCAGATGCCTTGAGGCTCTGGTAGTGTTATACTGATGATAAACTAACCCTAGCTTGGGGATTTTTGGGAGAGAGAGACGGGGTTTTAGCTCTGCCGGAGATTGATCCAGAATGACCAGGGTTTCTCTTATGTTTTGTAAGGAACTTGAGAATGTCTTTGAGACTCAAGGTGATTTAGATTGTCCAAGTCTGCTGGTATGGAAGAGTTTTATCTTTTATATGATGCCCAAGAGGAGGCGGGTGTTCTAAGGGACGAGAATCAACCCTAAGTATGAGATTTGACACTGGAAAGATTGCTCTAGCAAAGGATGACTAAGTTATGTCTTATACCTTTAAGAGGTCTTCAGGGTCCTTGTATTAAGCCCAAGAGAAGGCATGAGAACTTCTAAGAAGCCGGAGGGTCCTTGTACAAAGCCCAAGAGGAGGCGGGGATGCTTTTAAGAAGCCCGTGGGTCCCAAACCAAGAAAAGTTCAAGAAATTCTATTCACCGAGAATAGATCATTTAGTGAAAGTTCTGGGGTTTGAAGAAATTCAAGAGATGCTATTCACCGAGAATAGATCAACTCTGGGGAGTAGAATTTCTTTGACAATTTCTAGAGGTGACAGTCTGAGAAAAGGTTCACGAAGAATACTGCCTTTCACTTTGTTCCATATTGTTTAAGCCCAAGATAAGGCAAGATTGTATCTGGAAATCCTATGGGGATCTAGTTTTAACTGTATTTAAGAGTGACCAACTGGCTTTACCTAGTTCTAGACCTAGTTGCCGGGGAAAACTCTAAATAACTATACTAGAATATATACAGTTGATATATGACAAGTATTTAAAAGGATATGAAAGAAGACTTACAGAGGAGCAGCTTCCCACAATACAGTTATATATAAATTAAAGCGAGTAAATGAAAGCTGAAAAAAACTTATAGGTGAGCAAGCTTCCATGCTGTATTGTTAGTTTTTCAAAGAAATTAAAGAAAGTTTTGATAACAACTGTATATTTGAATCTAAACCAAAAGAGAAATTGTTTTTGAAAAGATTGTTGGGGCTTATACTCAAGGAGAGGCCTAGGGTTTAACAGTGATCACAACGTTGTTTTGAATATCGTATTGGGACTTATACAATGACTGAGGCCCAAAGAGGTTTTCTGTACAAAGGGATTGGGTCTCACACTCTATTAGAGGCCAAAAGATTTATTTTTGTACAAGTGGTGGGGCTTACAACTCATGGAGAGGCCCAAAGAAAGACAGTGATCGCACCGTCATTTTGAGAATCGCGGAGGGACTTATACAATATCTGAGGTCCAAAAATGGTTTATGTACAACAAGGGTTGGGTCTTACACTCTATTAGAGGCCCAAAGTGTTTTAAAAGGTTTGATAAGGATCAAGAACCAAAGAAACCCTAATTTCATTTTCCTTTAAAAGTAATCCTTTTAATAAAATGAATAAAAATGACAAAAATACCAAATAAGTCTAAATAAACTACTTGTGATTTTTGATTAAGGTTTGAAAATTGAGGTTTTAATCACAAGATGATTTAAGACTCATTTGATTTTGATTTTCAAGATGAATATTCATTTTTGAAATGTTTAAAAACAATAAAAATGAATTTATTTACAAAAATATCAACTATATTAAAAAAATAATATAAATTTGATTTTTTTGTGAAATAAAAGATTTTAACATTTTTGTGAGTTTTTGCAAAAAGAACCAATCAAAAATACTTAAAATTGAAAGAGAAATTAATTTTCCAAATCATTTAAAATAATATGACAAATATTAAAAAAATGGAAAAAGTGGTAAAAAAAAGGGTCTGGGGCGAGGGGGATTCGAACCCCAGACCTCCAAGTCACAGCGCGCTCCTTCTACCATTGAGGTGGTGATACATCCGTGTATCAAAACCACCCCATAAATACATAAGGGATGCCTTGTTTTAGGCCTGGGCAAGGCAAGGCAAGGCCAGCTTTTGGGCCAAAAATGTAAAGGCTGTAACTTTCTCATTTCTCCATGGATTGGGACAAAATTTAGGTCTATCATGCCTAGAATTTCACAAGGAATCCGATGGTGCCATTGGTTTTTTCAGATGAGGTCCCCATTTTAAAACCCGATGGTGGTTTTAAAATAGGCCATGGTTTGCATTTTCTGTGCTACCTCATGGTACAGGCCAAAATTGCATGATGAATTGATTCAAACACAACATGTATAACATGTATGAGATATGTATGATCAGTGGACTTTAAAGAAATGCATAATTCAAAGAGTTCAAGTTGTGATGCTTACCTCTTTGGGAGCTTTTTGTGTTATCTGCCAAGTTTCTTGTGCCAGAAGTAATTTGATGCTTTAGACACTCTCAATTGATCCCTTAGAAGCTTTTGGAATGGTTAGAACCAGTTGGAATCCTCAGGAACAAGTTTGAGCTCTTTCTTGCAAAAGGGGCAAAAGTGACCAATAAGGCAACTCTCTCATATTTTGAGACTTCAAGGATGATATTTGGAGTGTGTTTGAGGTCTTATCTGGTTTTGAAAGTGACTGAATCAAGACATGGCTTAAAAAATGCAAAAAAGTCCAATTTTGAGGTTTTGAGAGGGGACTTTGTGATTTTGGTGTTACAGGTCACATATGAGAGTTTGAACAACTTATATACAACATATTAGAGGTGTTTGGATCATGAGTTTTGATGGAATTGCTCTCTAACTCAACAACTCAGAGATACCTTGCAAAAGAAGGCATTTTGGCCTAAAGAGAGGGATTTTGAGGAAAACATCAGTTTGGGTGCTTTGGTGTACTCAAACTGATCACAATTGATGTCTATTTATAGTGTGTCAAGTTTGTTTTGGCATCAATAGTGAATGGAGGCTGCAGCAGGCCTTTGGCCAATGTTATGCAAAAGGAATCTCAAGTCTCCTCTAGCCATTGACTTGAGATTAGAGCACAAGCTTTGTAGCTTTGGTTCAGAGATAAGTTTGGACTGAATTCAGTTGGAATAGGCTCAGTTCATGCCACCTTGGTGCATCCATTGAATGCTTGGAAACAAAATTGGAGTCTTGGCACTTTTTAGCTCTTTTAGGTTTGGCATGGCTACTTGTAGATTCTTGGACTTTGGAGGCTTGGAGATCAGATCATTCCCTTCTTGTTTTATCCTCAAATGTGTCCAAATGGATGACAAGGCTTGGATTTATCAGATTTGGACAAATCGAGCAAAATGCACAAATTCTGTCTTGTAAAAACCAGTTTAGGATGCCATGTTCCAAGGGTTGTATCTCCTTGCTCAAATGGAATTTGGAGATGATCTAGTACTTGTTGGAAAGTCCTCATGGCATAGTTTAACTTTGATGTTTACCCCTAGACCTGGTTTGACTTGGATCAAGGTGAAAACTGCCCCTACATTTTGGAAAAAGTAAGGCAGATTTTGACTTAGTGAAAATTTTACTAAGTGTTGGAAAATGTCATTTTCATGTTTTTAGCCATTTTGGTCACTCCATAACTTAAAATCTATGAAGAATTGGAATGAGATGTAGTTGACACTTTTAAAGTATGCAATGAGAGCTACAAATCCAGCTTTGGACCATCCAAAATGGTTGCTTGGATCTCAAGTTATGGTCCTTGGAAGTTGGTACCCTTGCCACTTTGTTCCATAACTTAGAAAAATTCTAAGTTTTTTATGGTTACCCCTTTCACAAGTTAACTTACTTTCTTTGATTTTTCTTGATGGATGATGATTCAAATCACACATTAACATTGTTTTAGGGTCAAGGAACCATAATTGTGAAAAATTCCAAAAAGTCAAACTTGATTTTGTGCACAGTTGACTTTTTATCGGATGAAATCAAAACTGTGCGATCCTTTGTGAAATCAAGTCCTTGACCTAAATCAAACCCAATGGATATATTCCATAGGTGTTGTAGGGTGTATTGAATCATGTCCCAAGGTTTAGGAGCATGTCTTGGTCAAAAGTCAAAGGTACAGTTGACTTTTTCCTCGAAACCCTAATTGTGGTCCTGATGAAATTGAAACTTGTGGACCAAGCTTCTTGGATCAATCCATTGTTTCAAATGGATCAATGTAAAGTATTGGAGATCCTCAAATCATGTCTTGAGGTCTTGGCTCATGTTTTATCCCAAAAGTCAACTTAGGGGTGAATTAGGTCAAGAAACCCTAATTCCTGATTTTTTGGGGAATGCATCCCTTGAGGTTAAATTGACTTGAGGATTGGGTCCATAAGGTCCCTTGGAGTATCTTGGGTTGTACTTTGAAGCATTGGCTCACGCCCAGAGGAAAATTTCCATCTGGAGGCCTCAGTCGACCAAAACCCTAATTTGGTGACACTGGCGATCTTGAGGCTTGATCCACTTGGAATGTTGCAACTTTGTGCTTGATTCTTGATGTGGGAGTCCTCTTGATCTTTTATAGGTGTTTGAGAGGTTAGAAAAGTTGAAGATCATGTCATTCCTTGATTGATCCTTTGTCTAAGTGCTCTGAGAGGGCTTGAAACCCCAATTCTAGATTGCAGTGAATGCTCAACCATCTTTGAGGAGATTGATGAGGCATGTAAGTACATCCATATTGTGATGATGATTTGCACAATGATGGGAAATCTTAGTGTTCAAATTTTGGGGTATGACAGATGCCCCTATTTAATCTTCTTGGACCCGAAGGTGTGAATGGCGAAGGTATTCGGGCATTCGGGCTACAAGAGGATTAAATATCGGAATACCCGAAATTTGATGGTGGTTATGAATGGCTTCTTACTCATCCATATTCTTTTGCTAAGCAATGATACTTATAAAAGGTAAAAACTTCCCCTCGATCCTGGTCTTCAGCCAAGGAGCTGCTCTCAGTTTCTGATATAAACTTCCTCTCGATCCTAGTCTTCAACCAAGGAACTGGTCTCAGTTTCTTTTGTCAATAAACTTCCCCTCGATCCTGGTATTCAGCCAAGGAACTAGTCTCAGTTTTTGATACAAACTTCCCCTCGATCCTGGTCTTCAGCCAAGGAATTGGTCTCAGTTTCTTTTGTCAAGAAACCTTCTTGACAAGAGACGCTATTTGTAGCGGTTTTCCTCAAACTTCTTGTCGAATTTTCATGGGGAGATGCCATTTGATATGAAAAAGTTTTGATGTCAGACTTGCTGGGGGGAACCCATTTGTCTGAGCTGTAGAGGTGTACAAACTTCTCTGTTGGAGACGCCATTTGTTGACTCTACTGGGGAAAACGAGTCTCTTGAGAGGCTGTTTCCTTCTTGGGGATATTACATCATACTTTTCCTCGAGATCTTCTCGGAGAAATGCCATGTGATGTAATCCAGTCTTGAGGTGCTGATGACTTCATTATCATTGACTTTCTGAAGAGAAAAACCAATGTGTTGCTGAGAGTCTTTAGTTGCGAGGCTTTCTTTGGGGATTTTCCTTAATCCGGGAAAGCGAAGATATCATCTTCAATGGTGAAGAGTGACGTTCGTCGAAAGTTTTCTTGCTTTTTAGAGGTTCAAGTTATCAAAGTGGTCGAGGACCGTCTCCAATCCAGAAATAAACTGGGGAGAGATTGTTCAGACACAACATTTCCTGATGAGGAAAGAACTGACAACTCGATTGAGAGGACTTTTATCACTTGGGAACAAGACCGACTAGAGCGATAGTGATGCAATATGAATATGTATATGAATCAACAATGCATGATGTATGTATGTTTATGCTGATAAAACTGACGCGACATACAGACTAATAGATGAACATGACTGGATACTCGGCCACAACGAGGATGAAAAGTATCATTGGTTCAAGATAGCAATTCTGCCTTGCTTAGGAGAAATAATCCCTGTGGGGAAAAACGCCACGTTGGTCGGACTTAGGAGGTAAGAAATCTGTCGGGGATATCAGATGGAATATTTGCATCTGACACAGCTGATCCTTCATTCAGGCGTACTGGTTCAGAAGGAGTACTTTGATTCTGTACTTTGAAGCTTAATCACCTTTGGAGAAGTGATCGATGTTCTTTCGATATTCAACAGTCAAAAGAAATTGCTATCTTTATTTTAAAAGCAGAAAAATGTTGACAAGTAAATTCATTTTTGTTTTATTTCAAGAATCATTAATCATGTTAAAAATATCATTCTATAAAGCTAAAACAAATAAGAATTGCAAACAAAAGCACTAGGGCTCAAATTTTATTGATAGGATGGAAATCTGCCAAACGTGTGATTCCATGGAGTATTTACAAAGTTTAGAAAATGGTAATTTAAGGGAAAAGGGCTACATCAAAACATAATGACCGCTATCCTTTAACCAACTTTGAATTCTGGACATCCTGAGTTTCCGTCGAAGATGACCTTGACTGGAGTTTTCCTGACGGATGGTATGACTGCTGCTGGGGGATTTGCCCCTTTGTTGGACATAGTTACTTGCCATTTATCCCTAACTTTTGCCTGGATTGTACTTTGAGGTTTCTAATCCATCGGGATGATTTTTGATTATGTCTCTAATTTTTACCTGGACCTCCCTTTCGGGTTTTCAATCCATCGAGACACATTTTTTTTTATATTTTAGGCGAAGTATTTCTTGACTACGTCAACATTTGTGGGGTAGATAAACTCCTCTCCATCCATGGTTTCCAGTTTCAAGGCGCCTCCTGAGAAGGCTTTCTTGACCACATAGGGGCCATCATAATTCAGAGTCCATTTGCCCCGGGAAACTGTGAGAAAGGATTGTATCTTCTTGAGCACGGGGTCTCCTTTTCTGAAGACGCGAGGTCGGACCTTCTTGTCAAACGCCTTCTTCATCCTTTGCTGATACAACTGACCATGGCATAGTGCAGTTATTCACTTTTCTTCGATCAGATTCGGTTTTTCGTGTCGACTTTGACGCCATTCAGCCTCTGTTAGCTTAGCTTCCATCAGTACCCTGATTGATGGGATATCTACCTCTGTGGGGAGCACTGTTTCCATGCCATATACTAGAGAGAAAGGGGTTGCCCCTGTTGAGGTGCAGACAGATGTGCGATAATCGTGATGAGCAAAGGGTAGCATCTCGTGCCAGTCTTTGTAGGTTACAACCATCTTTTGAACAATCTTCTTGATGTTCTTGTTAGCTGTTTCTACTGCTCCGTTCATCTTAGGTCGGTAGGGAGACGAGTTATGGTGTTCGATCTTGAACTCAGCACACAACTCTTTCATCATCTTATTGTTCAAGTTGGATCCATTATCAGTAATGATTTGGCTTGGAACACCATAACGGCAGATGAGATTGTATTTGATAAATCAGACCACCACTTGTCAGGTTACATTGGCGTATGACGCTGCTTCGACCCACTTGGTGAAGTAATCAATGGCTACCAGGATGAACCGATGTCCGTTCGAAGCCTTGGGTTCAACCATGCCAATCATGTCAATTCCCTAAATGGAAAAAGGCCACGGGGAAGAGAGAACTTTGAGATACGTTGGCGGTACATGGATCTTGTCTGAGTATATCTGACACTTGTGACATCTCCTCATGTACTTGTAGCAATCAGATTCCATTGTCAACCAATAGTACCCTGCTCTCAGAATTTTTCTCACCATTGCGCGTTCGTTGGCATAAGTGCCAAGGGATCCTTCATGAATTTCTTTCATCAACATGTTTGCTTCTGGTCTATCTACTCATCGAAGCAAAACGATGTCGAAGTTTCTCTTATAGAGTGTATCACCACTCAGGAAGAAGCTGCCTGCTAGCCTTCTGAGGGTCTTTCTGTCTTTTCTTAATGCCCCAAGTGGGTACTCTTGTTTCTGAAGGAAGCATTTGATATCGTGATACCAAGGTTTGTCGTCTATGACTGCTTCAATCGTGAAGATGTAAGCGGGCCTTTCAAGGTGCATTATGTCGATCTTAGGTATGTCGTTCCATTGACCTACACTAATCATGGAAGAGAGAGTGGCTAATGCATCAGCCATGTGATTCTCTTCACGAGGGATGTGATGAAACTCAATTCTGTTGAAGAATGGTAACAACCTTCTCGCGTAGTCTTTGTAAGGAATCAGTACTGATTGGTATGTGTTCCAATCTCCTTTGATTTGATTGATAATAAGGGCTGAGTCGCCATATACATCCAAGTTCTTGATCCTTAAGTCGATTGCTTCTTCGAGACCCATGGTACAAGCTTCGTATTCGGCCTCGTTGTTTGTACACTTGAATGTCAGTCTGGCAGTGAAAGGAATGTGGTTATCCTGAGGTGTTATGATAATTTCCCCAATTCCATTTCCATAATGATTGACAGCTCCGTCAAAGATTAGTCCCCATTGGGAACCTGGTTTTGGCCCTTCACTGGGTAGCGGTTCATCGCAATCTTTCATTTTCAAGTATATGACATCTTCGTCTGGGAAGTCAAATCCGACTGATTCCTGATCGTCAATCGGTTGATGAGCCAAATAGTCGGCTAAAATACTTCCTTTGACGGCTTTCTGAGCATGGTACTCGATGTCATATTCTGATAACAACATCTGCCAACGGGCTATCCTTCCCGTGAGAGCAGGCTTTTCAAAGACGTACTTGATCGGATCCATTTTGGAGATTAACCAAGTAGTGTGACAAATCATGTACTGACGAAGACATTTGGCTGCCCAAGCCAGAGCACAGCAAGTTTTCTCAAGCATAGTGTACCGAGTCTCGCAGTCGATGAATTTCTTGCTCAAATAGTAGATGGCAGACTCTTTCCTTTTCGTTTCGTCTTGTTGGCCAAGTACACAACCCACTGAGTCTTCCAAGACTGTTAAATAGATAATCAACGGTCTTCCCTCTACTGGAGATGATAGAATCGGTGGGTTCAACAGGTATTCCTTGATACGGTCGAAGGCGGTTTGGCAGTCTTCTGTCCAAACGCAGTCCTGATTCTTTTTGAGTAATTTGAAAATTGGCGCGCATGTCGCGATCATAAGGAATATAAATCTGGAAATGTAGTTCAAACGTCCCAGGAATCCCCTGACTTGTTTTTCAGTCTTTGGAGAAGGCATTTCTTAAATGGCCTTGACTTTGTCAGGATCAACCTCAATTCCTTTCTAGCTGACGATGAATCCTAGCAGTTTCCCTGAGCGGACACTGAATGTACACTTATTGGGGTTCAAGATGAGTTTGTACTTTCTCAGACGCTCGAATAGCTTTGACAGGTGAGTCACATGCTCCTCTTCTATTTTAGATTTGGCAATCATATCATCGACATATACTTCGATTTCTTTGTGTATCATGTCATGAAACAGAGTAGTCATGGCCCTTTGATAGGTTGCCCCGGCGTTCTTCAAGCCAAACGACATTACCTTGTAACAAAAGGTACCCCATGGGGTGATGAACGAAGTTTTCTCCATGTCTTTCGGTGCCATTTTGATTTGGTTATAGCCCGAGAATCCATCCATGAAGGGGAATACTTTAAACTTTGTTGTACTGTCTACCAACATGTCAATGTGTGGTAAGGGAAAGTCATCCTTTGGACTGGCTTTGTTCAGATCCCTGTAGTCTACACATATTCTGACCTTTCTGTCACTTTTCAGAACTGGTACTATGTTAGCTAACCATTGAGGATATTCTGATGTGGTGAGAAAACCCGCGTTAATCTGTTTCTGTACTTCCTCTTTGATTTTGATAGCCATGTCTGGATGAGTCTGTCTTAGTCTTTATTTTACCGGCGGACATTCTGATCTCAGCGGTAGATGATGTTCCACGATGCTGGTATCCAACCCTGGCATATCCTGATAGGACCAAGAAAACACATCGGGAAATTATTTGAGAAGCTTTATCAAACTTTCTTTGACAGTCGGACTGAGCAGTTCCCCAATCTTGACTTCTTTTCTCTCTTTTTCTGAACCCAAGTTGACCGTTTCCAACGGCTCTTTGTGAGGTTCAATGGACCTTTCCTCTTGTCTGAGTAATCGGGAGATCTCTTCTAGAATTTCGTCGTCATTTTCTTCTTCAGCCTCAAATACCAGGAATTCAAAGTTGGGAGAAGGCATTGGATCGTATGTTTCAATGGGGTTTAAAACAAGCAATCTGCATGACGTGATGATTTGTTTTAGAAGAGATAGAGAGAATGCAAGAGTGTGTGCAGTGTATTTTCTGAAAAATGCTTGTTTTTATTATTTGAGTTGTTTTTAGGATTACCATTTTATGAAAAAGCGAAAAGAGAAAACAGCAATAAATGCGGAAATTATGGAACAACTTTATTTTATTTATGATCTTGTCGATTCTTAAAACTACAGCCCTATAAAACAAAACTCAGTCGCTTTGGGCGAAGCAAAGATGTACATTTACAGAAAGTGAGCCCTATAAAAACATCCGTTTCACCTGGGCAAGGTGAAAGGTTAAGATAAAGACGACAATTACTTAGACTTATGAACGACTTTCGGAACGTTGACAGCAACCCATTGGCGGCGAACTCCTCGGTGAATCACAAAGTCTGGCACCTTCTTTCTTGGCTTGTCTTCAGAAATAATGCTGATTTTTGGTGGAGCAGGATCGTTGGAATCTGTCTCCCAGGCAGAGTTGTCGTAGGAGGATTCTTCTGTTGTATCTTGCATAGTATTTGCATTCTCAGGTAAATCTCCCCATCCAGTGGGCTGGATGTCTTCGAACCTGATACGAGAGCTTTCGGGAGCAGTGTACTTGACCAGGAAGTCGTACTTGCCACTTGGTTGTCCTAAAGTGTCCCACACTTCTTTGGAACTGGAGGAGTTATCCCTTTCGATAACGTTGACCTCGAGAAAAGCGTAGTTAAGGAACTGCTGTCCTGCAATCTTTGCAAATTCATCGTTGTACTGGATGTAGCAGCAAAATCGTGAGTGTAAGCTATTGATTAACTTAACTCGAAAAACAAGAGTCGCCACCGCACTTTTATTTTATCTAAGAAGGAAAGGAAAAAGAGCGAACAAAACCTACACAAGCTCTACAACAAGAACAAGTGAACAAAGTCTGGGTAAGGGGGCTGGTTATGCAATGGGAAGGTGTTAGCACCCAAAACGTCTATAGTACTCTATAGGAACCCTTTGAAATATCTACCGCTTTTAGTCTGAAAATGTTTGCTTGAAAAGTGATTGAGGAGATGAGAAGAGAAGTTATTTTTATGATTTTTGTGTTTGGAGAAACTTGTCGTCTCATGCCTACGTACCCACGATGTGCAATGTAGGATCAAAACCCCGTAGTTCGTGGTACAAAGAATGAAATTTGTTTGTTTTGGTTAATTTTAAAATGTAAAGACAAGTCGTCATTTCCAAGCGAATAATTCCGCTTAAAGAAATGAATCATGTCTAAACTTATGAAAAAGTTAAAGGAAAAAGTGCACGAGGGCACAAAAGAGTTTGATGAGTTTGGTGTTTTTTAAAGTCTTTTGAAAAAGGTGTTAACATGCTTATGTAGTTTAGCATTTGTTAAGAAATAAAAGGAAAAGAGTAAAAATCACTTGACAAAGTCAAGGTTTGATTATGAAAGAGGTGATTGTTTGAAAATAAGAAGGTTTTGAAAAAGAGAGAGAGTTTTGAAAATTGAAGAATGGGGAGGAGAAGAAGTGACTATCCTAAAGCATAAAGTAAAAACTAAGGATTAGAATAGCCTAACCACACAAGCAAGCTCCATAGTCTTCGAACCACAATTCCGAAGCAAAGGGAGAAGGTCCTAATTCTAAGTCCAAGGTTCCAAGAATTGCATTGGATGTCCAAGGTCTAGGTCCAAGGATTCAAGAATAGCATTGAAGTCCAAGGTCTAGGTGCAAAAATCCATGTCCATTGCAAAGGATAGTAACCATAGTCCAAGATTAGAAGCACGAGTTTTTTAGAGGTTTTGGCCTTTATTAATGTTTTCTGGTCCAAGTGGACAAAGAGAAAAAGGCATAAGCATAAACATGTGTCCAACGGACAAAGGGAAAATTGCGGAAGCATAAACATGTGTCCACCGGACAAAGGAAAAATTGCGGAAGCATAAACATGATATGAAATGATAATAATGGAACATAAAAGTAAAAGAGAGATAGGGAGCGAGAAGGAAATGTAAAGTTAGAAGTTAGAAGTTAGTGATTAGTTGTTAGAGTAAGTGATCAAGAATGATTGAATAATTGCACTTAGGTCGAGGTTAATGAAGACTTGTTAGAAGATTGATAGAATCAAAGCCTCTACAACAACAAGCTCCATAAATTTTGAACCTAATACAAAAGATCAATCAACATTGAGTTGTTTTCCGATAAGGGACATAATGTTGCGCTATGTTAAGCAATCGCCGAGTAATTTACGGAGTAATTACCCTACAATGAGGCCGGTCAATAGCTCTTTGTGCTAATGCATGCTAGATGAACGATATGTAGATCGTCATCTGAAAGCAATACCGCACGAAAAGAATAGAAAGTAACGATCTCGTCTTGATCAAAATTCGACAACGGAATTCTATGATCCATAAGACTTTCATCGATCAAAAGAAAAGAGAACTAGTTGAAGAGAAAGCCAAATTAAACCATACAATTATTTGATCTAAGGCTAAGAACAAAAGAAAAGGGAAGAAAATGGAAAAGGAACCAAAACAGTCCAAAAAGCAAGCTAAAATATGCATTTTGTTTCGAAGTAACCGGTTACTCACCAGGTGTTAACCGGTTACTTAGTTCAAAATAAACACAATTTTTCAAAATTAACACAGAGTAACCGGTTACTCACCAGACGTTAACCGGTTACTCTGCACTAGAATGCAGAAAATTATGCAAAATTCAGCATGATCCACTTTCGAAACTTTTTACAAACACCTTGTGATCATGGAACTGAAATTGCACGAAATTTAAAGTAAAATAACAGCAAAAACCGGCAATTACACACAATTACAAGATCCAAAGGATCAAGTAACAAGGATCTCCAAAGATCTACATTATGGAAGATGAAGATGAAGCTTCAACAATAGTGAAAGATGAATTACCACTTCAAATCTGAAAATTCCTTCCAATTGCGTCAAGATCCAAACACCAAAGCCTTGATCTATGAGAATTGATGAAGAAAACAAGTTTGGATGAAGGTTTAGCTCAAATTTGAACAAGATTCAATGTGAATTCTTGTTAACTTTCAAAAGAAGAAATGTGAGCTTTAGTGAAATTTGTGGTTGGGGAGAGAATTTGCAAGAGGTTTGTTGGCTCTCAAAAGCTTGTGAAATGAATGAAATGAGGCCTCTATTTATAGAGTTTAGGCTTGGAAAATTTGGTGGATTGGAATTTGGTTTGGAAATGAAAATTAGGCTTGGAATTTGAATTTGGAGGGAAATTCATAAAAGAGTGGTAATTAGTGAAGGTGTATGGTAGGAAATGATCAAAGTGATGTAGGGGAATTAAAATGAGATGGTCTAGAATATTCCAAATGTGATCAAGGGCCGAGATTGGTGCAATATTGCTGAATTTGAATTTGCTGAATTTTTTTTCAAATTTTCACGAGGGTAACCGATTACTCACCATAGGGTAACCGGTTACTCAGTGCAAAACTTGTGAAAAATGAGCATTTTGTTGCACTGTTGTGGTTCCGGCTCGATTCTTTTGCTTGTCAAAGAAGGCATGGAAGTAAACACATAAATCTTAGAATTCCTTGAATAATAATCAATTAAAACTTGGGGAATCCTTGACCAGATAAATTTGACATGATTGCGGATCAACTTTGACTTTTATCAGATAAAATTCATTCGAGCTATGGGACTGTTATCTTGGTATTTTTAACCTGTTCCTCCCCTGAAAATTTCAATAAAGAGAAAACAAAATATTTTTGGGTTTTGGTTAAGGTTAGTAAAATATAAACAAATAAAGCAATAAAGTGAATAAGAAACACACAGATGCTCGGTAAACCCTCCAAGGCATAAACCCAAAGAATGAGAGAGACAATGGAACCAAAGTATGATCTTGTTTGTGGTAAAGATGCAAAATGAGATGTGAATGATATGTGGAATCTTAGGGGTCAAAAATTAGGGTCTTACAGCTGCCCCTATTTAAGTTTCTTCTATCGGGAGATATGAAGATACTTAAATACAAAAAGCTATATTTTTTAGCCCTAAGATGCCATAAGATGATATGAATGCAAAGGATGAAACACTCTGCGGGGAAACTTGAAAAAATAGAGGTATGGTAAATTGAGAGAGAAGACGCAAAAAGACACGCCGGGGAACACAAGCTATTTTTGGAGATCTGTCAAGGTGACAAGAGGTATCCATCAATAGTTGGAAAGAAAGGGACAAGACCCTAGGAGACGAGTAGTGACATCCAAGAATGACATTGGACGAAAACTACGAACGAGACTAAAGGTATGCTAATAGACGTCCAAGAATGGCATTGGACAACAACAAGGTAGTTTCTGGTAAAAACAATAACGTCATCCAAGAATAGCATTAGATGGAGGTGAAAACACTCTACTGGGGGTAAAATATCCAAGAATGGCATTGGATGAAAGGAACTACAACATTCAAGAATTGCATTGAATGAGGCAACAACAAGCATCAGAGACATCCAAGAATGGCATTGGATATAAACAAAATTCCATTTGAAAACTTCACTGGGGACATCCAAGAATGGCATTGGATGACAAGGGTAAACATCATAGATATCCAAGAATGGCATTGGACTTGGTTGGGGAAAAGGCGTCCAAGAATGGCATTGGACAAAAGAATCTCAACATCCAAGAATGGCATTGGATGAAGTGAGAAAAGTTATGGAAAGTATATCAGAAGTATCCAAGAATGTCACTGAAAGGTAAAGGTAAATCACTACATTCAAAAATGGCATTGAATGATAGTGAGAAAAGAGCTTTCAGGAATGGCACTGAAAGGTAAAGGTAAATCACTACATTCAAGAATGGCATTGAATGATAGTGAGAAAGACATCCAGGAATGGCACTGAATGCAAAGGAGAAAACTCATTCAGGAATGGCACTGAAAGATATCTAAGCAGATCCGATGGGGATTACAGAAGAGAGAAAAGACTTCCAGTAATAGCACTGGGAGAAACAAGATATCCAGGAATGGCACTGGAAATCAAAAGAGACAAACATCCAGGAATGGCACTGGAGTGAAAGAAAGCAAAGATCTAGGAATAACACTGGAATGGAAGAAGACAAATATCTAACAACAGTAACAACATCTAGGAATGGCACTGGAAAGAAAGAAGAAAGGTAAACGACAACATTCAGGAATGACACTGAATGAAAAGGCAGGCAAAAGTTTTGGTAGGCGCCAAGTAAGTTGGACTTTGATCACAAGGTAAGATGTTGAAAACAACAGGACCTCAGGAAATGCATATGAGCGTGAAGCACACTTCGAGCTATGAAAATCTTTCTATGTATAATATGTGAATGATTTATGTATGCAACGCAAATGATTGAGACAACGGAGATAGACTCTTTTGTGAGGGAAAAAAGGGGGACTCTGATTCCTCAACACAGGGAACACTGCCCACTCTGCTTGAATAGAAGATATTGAACACATCTCTGTCACACTTGTGAATTGTATCAGGCTGATGATCTTTTGAGGAAAGACATCTTGAGGATTCTTGAAGAAGACTGCCCCAGATTGATTGAGTGATGAGGATAAACTGATCATAGCTTCAGTTTGACTGCTGTAGGGGAAAAGACGAACTGATCATGGCTTCAATTCTTAAAAAGACTGTTGAGGATAAACTGATCATAGCTTCAGTTTGACTGGGGATGAACTGATCATGACTTCAGTTCTTGAAACAAAAGTTGAGAATAAACTGATCATGGCTTCAGCTTGATTATTGTTGGGGATGAACTGATCATGGCTTCAGTTCTTGAAATGACTGTTGAGAAGGCTAAACTCAGTATGAGTCTTGAAAGAGATCTTCTGGCTAACCAATTCTGAGAATAATTTGCATTGAGCAACAAATCTTGAACTGATTCACAACAGGATCTGGAAGTAATGTGCCCCTGATAAGAATACTGGCCAAGTTTCTCAACTGCTTGAAAATTCTTGATGAGGAAAGTTTGCCTGCAAATAAGATCATTCAAACATGGTAATTTTAATGCAAAGCTCATGCAATTTTGAAATCAAAAATCATTTTTGGAATGATATTATTGATGTAAAGCAAATGAGTCAGTCATCAAAACACGACAGTTTAGACATGCAAAGTGAAATAGAAAGCAAAGGTATGACATCAAAGCAAATGATTGGCAATAAATATAGGAGTCGGTTTACGCAACCTTGCTGTACCATGCTTTCAAAAGAAACCTGGCTTCAATTAGGTCTTTTGAATTTTGTAACGTGGTTTGGTTCACGTTTTTTGAATCAAAGGATATATGCTCAAAGTTTATTTGTTCCCAACCCATTCTTTGTGATGACCTTCAGTCCTATGCTCAGTTAATTCAAACTATGCATTCAAGCTCCAGGAGATTTTGGAATTGCAACACTGTCATGATGACGTCTCAAGGGCCAAAGGATTTTTGAGATGGCAGTCACTCTTTCTTACAACATTTTGTTGTTTTTGATGAGGACCTTAGTCAACTCATTTTTTCTTTGAGGATTCTAGTAACCTCTTGATTTTTCTTTTGTTATCCCTAACTTTTGCCTGAACTATGTCATTTGAGCTTACAGTCAGCGGGATGCCCCAATTTTTGCCTAAGTCTCCTTCATAGGTTTTGACTTAGCGGGCTTTTCTTTTGATTTTTTATATATTTTTTTTCGAAAGATAGTGACTGCCTGGCTTAATGATTACGGTGAACCATCATTGGCTTTTGATTTGAAAGACATCTTCGACACTTTTTTGATGTGTGCAAAGGAAAGCTAATGATTCTCTTGTGTTTAAATACACAGTCAAATTAACTGAGAACTACCCATCCCCAGGTTAAAAATGCGGGTTTTTTTCGTACAGAAAGAAACTCCACCTTCTAGGCTCAAAGGGGTTAACAAGGGATTAACTTCCTTATTTCTCCAGTGTTTGGGAGTTGAAACAATGCCTGTACATCATCAGCCAAGTTTTAATTGAAGCATACAGTTTAGCAATTTTAGGTATTTCATTTTCATCATCCTCCCTCCAATCTTTGCATAAACAAAAGCTTGATAAAGAAAGTGAACAGGAGATATATTTTTGTTTTGTGAAAAAGAAAGCATAAAGATGCACATAGTGGATATAAATGAATTGAATCAAAATATTGCAATGCTCATTTCATTGAAATTACCATGAAAGTACAAATAAAGTTTGAAAGCAAACAGTCAATACAATCAAAGAAAAATGAAAACAGAAAGAAATAAGGCCTAGTGACTAATCAACACCAAGGATGAGCTGTCCTGTCTGAAACACTGGCTTTAGGAGATGATCCGTCTGAACCGACTCAAACTTCACTTGGTATGCTCTGGCAAAAGATTGTTGACAACATTGGGATTATCATCAAGAAAAGTCAGAATCCTTGAGTTCACCAACTGTTGCACTCTAGCTTTCAATGCATAGCAACCTTTTAAGTTATGGCCAGCCCTACCTCGATGGAACTCACAATGAAGATCAGTCCTATAATCGGCTGGGAGAGGATTTGGAGGAGGAGGTAGATCCCTCGTTGTAATCAAACCTTTCTGAACAAGACATAGATACAACTCAGTGTAGGACATCGGGATAGGATCAAAGTTAACACTATTATGATTCTGATTTTGTCTAACAGGCTGACGAGGAGCTTGAACTGGTTGAGCATTGACAATAGGAGCGACTGCAGCTACATATTGTTGTTGTTTGTGACGAGGTTTCCCTTTAACTGAAACAACATGGGTATCACCATCCTTCTTCTTTTGAAAATTCCCAGCATACTTTTTAGCACCACTAAAGGCTTTAGCATTGGCATTCTTTCCTTTCTTGATACCTTCTTCTAGTCTTTCTCCAATAGTGACTAGGTCAGCAAAACCAGATGATACACTGCCTATCATCTTTTCCCAAAAGAGTGGCTGAAGGGTGTCCATGAACAATCCAGTCAATTCTTTTTCTGCCAAGGGTGGCTCCACCTGAGCAGCTAGCTTTCTCCAGCGCTGAGCGTACTCCTTAAAGGATTCTTTTTCTTTTTGAAACATATTATGCAATTGACAGCAATCAGGTGCCATGTCCAGATTGTACTTATATTGCTTTAAGAAAGCATCAGCTAAGTCCTTCCAGCTTTGGATACGGTTTTTCTCAAGTCTCATATACCATTTCATTGAAGCCCCACTCAAGCTGTCTTGGAAACAGTGAATGAGCAGTTTTTCATTTTTGGCATGAGCAACCATCTTGCGGCAGTACATCACCAAGTGGCTTCTGGGACAGGTGTGCCCCTTGTATTTCTCAAAATTAGGAGTTTTGAATTTTGCAGGCATAACCAAGTCTGAAACCAAGCACATGTCCATTGCGGCAGCACTAAAGACATCACTTCCTTCCACGGCTCTTATCCTTTTGTCCAGAGTTTGCCATTGCTCTCTGACTTCTTCAATGTATCCAGGTTCTCCCTGACTTTCAGATTGTGGACCAGCAACATGGTACACGAAATGAGGATTCTCAGGAATAGCTTGAGCAACAGAATGCACAACAGGCTGAGGTCCAGTGAAAAGTGGAGTTGAAGATACTGGCAGTACAGACAGGCCAAATACAGAAGTAGTTACAAAGGGTGGCGAGTAATTCGGAGGTAACCCAAATTCTGGCCAAGTAGAAGCTGGTTGCTGAGTCAGTGGAGGGTCAACAGCAGCAGTTGAAGTTTCAACAATCACAGTCCTCTGAGGTGGTTCACCTCTAGCAATCAGAGCTTGCAGCATTTCTGTGAGCTTGATCATACCGGCCTTCAACTCATCAATGTCCATTCTGACTTCGGCATTGTGTTGTTTTTGGTTTTCCATTCTCAATCTGATAGCAGCTCTAGTTCCGTAGTTGTGTCGAGGAAACAGCTTGACGGTGAACAGATAACTGAAGAAGAAGACAGTTGAAATAAGTTTCTGAGATAAGTTGGAAGAATGCATATGTATGCTCATGGATGCAAGGGTTCATGGATGCAATAGCCACAAACAAGATCACGCAAAGTACACTGGTTCAAAGGATCCGAGTCACGAGCATGAAGTCAAGGTTAAGAACCAATCCCACAAAAGGTGTGTACTAAGGTTTGTCTTCATTGTACTTGCAGAAAACAGCGGTTCTAACAGAGTGCCCAGGGTCCACAATCCACTATCAGACACACCAACACACCGATTTGCTCGGAGGTTGGTAGTTATCCTCAAGAGAATCTAACCTGAGTGTGGCATAACGTGACAGCTAAGTCAGATCCTAAAAAAGGCTAAGATGGGCTAAGGGTTACTACGGTCCTCAGTGTTATAGGCTTCTATGGAAAAAGTAATGCCTTTACGATCGCTCGATCGACATCAGTAATTCCAAAGAGGCAACCACCGAGTGGATGGATTCTCAAGTTCTGCTTTTTCGAGATTCGACTCCCTCAAAGCTCCCTTGACTATACCATCCTCCTATCTCAAAGTACACTCTGGTCCAGGTATATGAACTATCTCGAACACAGAGGAACTCCCAAACAGAATAACCAAGTAACAAGCAAATCAGACAAAAGCAGTAAATAAATCAAAGTAGGCTAAACCCCTCAAGGGAAGTTTTCCCCAGCAGAGTCGCCACTTTTCTGTAGTGGCAAAATCGTGAGTGTAAGCTATTGATTAACTTAACTCGAAAAGCAAGAGTCGCCACCGCACTTTTATTTTATCCAAGAAGGAAAGGAAAAAGAGCGAACAAAACCTACACAAGCTCTACAACAAGAACAAGTGAACAAAGTCTAGGTAAGGGGGTTGGTTACGCAATGGGAAGGTGTTAGCACCCAAAACGTCTATAGTACTCTATAGGAACCCTTTGAAATATCTACCGCTTTTGGTCTGAAAATGTTTGCTTGAAAAGTGATTGAGGAGATGAGAAGAGAAGTTGTTTTTATGATTTTTGTGTTTGGAGAGACTTTTCGTCTCATGCCTACGTACCCAAGATGTGCAATGTAGGATCAAAACCCCGTAGTTCATGGTACAAAGAATGAAATTTGTTTATTTTGGTTGATTTTAAAATGTAAAGACAAGTCGTCATTTCCAAGCGAATAATTCCGCTTAAAGAAATGAATCATGTCTAAACTTATGAAAAAGTTAAAGGAAAAAGTGCACGAGGGCACAAAAGAGTTTGATGAGTTTGGTGTTTTTTAAAGTCTTTTGAAAAAGGTGTCAACATACTTATGTAGTTTAGCATTTGTTAAGAAATGAAAGGAAAAGAGTAAAAATCACTTGACAAAGTCAAGGTTTGATTATGAAAGAGGTGATTGTTTGAAAATAAGAAGGTTTTGAAAAAGAGAGAGAGTTTTGAAAATTGAAGAATGGGGAGGAGAAGAAGTGACTATCCTAAAGAATAAAGTAAAAGCTAAGGATAAGAATAGCCTTACCACACAAGTAAGCTCCATAGTCTTCGAACCACAATTCTGAAGCAAAGGGAGAAGGTCCTAATTCTAAGTCCAAGGTTCCAAGAATTGCATTGGATGTCCATGGTCTAGGTCCAAGGATTCAAAAATAGCATTGAAGTCCAAGGTCTAGGTGCAAAACTCCGTGTCAATTGCAAAGGATAGTAACCATAGTCCAAGATTAGAAGCACAAGTTTTTTAGAGGTTTTGGCCTTTATTAATGTTTTTTGGTCCAAGTGGACAAAGAGAAAAAGGCATAAGCATAAACATGTGTCCAACGGACAAAGGAAAAATTGCGGAAGCATAAACATGTGTCCACCGGACAAAGGAAAAATTGCGGAAGCATAAACATGATATGAAATGATAATAATGGAGCATAAAAGTAAAAGAGAGATAGGGAGTGAGAAGGAAATGTAAAGTTAGAAGTTAGAAGTTAGTGATTAGTTGTTAGAGTAAGTGATCAATAATGATTGAATAATTGCACTTAGGTCGAGGTTAATGAAGACTTGTTAGAAGATTGATAGAATCAAAGCCTCTACAATAACAAGCTCCATAGATTTTGAACCTAATACAAAAGATCAATCAACATTGAGTTATTTTCCGATAAGGGACATAATGTTGTGCTATGTTAAGAAATCGCCGAGTAATTTACTGAGTAATTACCCTACAATGAGGACGGTCAATAGCTCTTTGTGCTAATGCATGCTAGATGAACGATATGTAGATCGTCATCTGAAAGCAATACCGCACGAAAAGAAAAGAAAGTAATGATCTCGTCTTGATCAAAATTCGACAACGGAATTCTATGATCCATAAGACTTTCATCGATCAAAAGAAAAGAGAAATAGATGAAAAGAAAGCCAAATTAAACCACACAATTATGTGATCTAAGGCTAAGAACAAAAGGAAAGGGAAGAAAATGGAAAAGGAACCAAAACAATCCCAAAAACAAGCCAAAATATGCATTCTGTTTCGAAGTAACCGGTTACTCACCAGGTGTTAACCGGTTATTTAGTTCAAAACAAACATAGTTTTTCAAAATTAACACAGAGTAACCGGTTACTCACCAGACGTTAATCGGATACTCTGCACCAGAATGTAGAAAATTGTGCAAAATTCAGCATGATCCACTTTCAAAACTTTTTACAAACACCTTGTGATCATGGAACTGAAATTGCACGAAATTTAAAGTAAAATAACAGCAAAAACCAGCAATTAAACATAATTACAAGATCCAAAGGATCAAGTAACAAGGATCTCCAAAGATCTACATTATGGAAGATGAAGATGAAGCTTCAACAATGGTGAAAGATGAATTGCCACTTCAAATCTGAAAATTCCTTCCAATTGCGTCAAGATCCAAACACCAAAGCCTTGATCTATGAGAATTGATGAAGAAAACAAGTTTGGATGAAGGTTTAGCTCAAAGTTGAACAAGATTCAATGTGAATTCTTGTTAACTTTCAAAAGAAGAAATGTGAGCTTTAGTAAAATTTGTGGTTGGGGAGAGAATTTGCAAGAGGTTTGTTGGCTCTCAAAAGCTTGTGAAATGAATGAAATGAGGCCTCTATTTATAGAGTTTAGGCTTGGAAAATTTGGTGGATTGGAATTTGGTTTGAAAATGAAAATTAGGCTTAGAATTTGAATTTGGAGGGAAATTCATAAAAGAGTGGTGATTAGTGAAGGTGTATGGTAAGAAATGATCAAAGTGATGTAGGGGAATTAAAATGAGATGGTCTAGAATATTCCAAATGTGATCAAGGGCTGAGATTGGTGAAAATTTGCTGAATTTGAATTTGCTGAATTTTTTTTCAAATTTTCACGAGGGTAACCGGTTACTCACCATAGGGTAACCGGTTACTCAGTGCAAAACTTGTGAAAAATGAGCATTTTGTTGCACTGTTGTGGTTCCGACTCGATTCTTTTGCTTGTCAAAGAAGGCATGGAAGTAAACACATGAACCTTGGAATTCCTTGAATAATAATCAATTAAAACTTGGGGAATCATTGACCAGATAAATTTCACATGATTGCGGATCAACTTTGACTTTTATCTGATAAAATTCATTCGAGCTGTGGGACTGTTATCTTGGTATTTTTAACCTGTTCCTCCCCTGAAAATTTCAATAAAGAGAAAACAAAATATTTTTGGGTTTTGGTTAAGGTTAGTAAAATATAAACAAATAAAGCAATAAAGTGAATAAGAAACACATAGATGCTCGGTAAACCCTGCAAGGCATAAACCCAAAGAATGAGAGAGACAAGGGAACCAAAGCATGATCTTGTTTGTGGTAAAGATGCAAAATGAGATGTGAATGATATGTGGAATCTTAGAGGTCAAAAATTAGGGTCTTACACTGGATACCTTCTGAATGCCCTGAGTAATGATCCCATGATTCGGCGGAGACGCATGTATTCTTTTCATTGATGCTCAGCTGATATGCATCGTTCGGCTAACTCTTTTGCCCCGAGTCTCCTGGGTACGGCTGCCACATATGCAGGCCATCCAATGGGCCATAATAGTCATGGTCAAAGTTGTCTTTCATCAGAGTGTCCTCCTCTAATGAGTTTGTGGAGCACGGCATCCTTCTGGATCACAATCTCCGTATATCATCTTGACATCTGACCTTGGTATATATCTCAGACTCTGTACGGGATAGCAAAATGGCGTAGGAGCCTCTCCCTGGGACATGTAACCGTCCTCATTAAGATAGGACTTCCACTCTTCATCTGTATCGGAGGAGTCACCCTCGTTGATGGTATGTAATTCTTGAGATATTGGGTGAAGGAACCCTCCACTGTGGAAGAAGTCCTGAATGGGATGAAGGCTTTCATCGTTAGTAGCATTCTGGGTACAGGTTGAAGAAAAGCCGAGACCCTTCTTTGTTCTGTTATCAGTAGGAATGATAAGTTGTCCCCATCCTTTTGCACTGTTACTTTTGATCGGTTCGAGAGCATCTTTGTACGAGGAAATCGACGTTCCTCTTTCTGATTGGTTGTCATGGCTCACCGAAAGTGCCTGGAACTGGGTTCCAACAACCTCCTCTGGTTCTACACAAGTGGACGACGATAAGTTACTCACGATCAAGGCTTGCCCGCCGCAGACTGTGACTAGTTGGTCGTTCTTGACGAACTTCAGTTTCTGGTGAAGTGTCGAAGTGACTGCCCCAGCCTCGTGTATCCAAGGTCTTCCTAACAAATAATTGTATGCTGCCTGGATGTCCATGACCTAGAAAGTGACTTTGAAAGTGTGAGGACCGATAGTTATGGGAAGGTCAACTTCGCCGATAACTATTTTTTGGGATCCGTCAAATGCTTTGACGACGACCTCACTGTCCCTCATCGGAGATCCTCGAAATAATAGTCGCATTAGAGTATACTTTGGCATAACATTTAGGGTTGATCCGATGTCTACCAGTACACTGGCTAAAGCATCGTCCTGGCAGTTGACTGTAATATTAAGTGTCATGTTATGATTTTGGCCCTCTTCCGATAGTTCCTCATCACTAAATCCCAAGTTGTTGCAGGAAGTGATGTTAGAGATGATGCTATCGAATTGTCTTATTGTTACATCTTGTTCCACAAAGGCCTACTCTAAGACTTTCTGTAGAGCCTCCCTGTGAGCCTTGGAACTGAGTAAAAGAGATAACACAGAGTTTTTTGAAGGATTTTGCAACAGTTGATCAACAATGTTGTACTCACTCTTCTGGATGAGCTTCAGCATCTCATCATTGTTCTTTGAAAGGTCGGGACTACTAGATTGACCAACTGGTTGACTAGGAACTTTTGTTTGAGGTTCCTTTTATGTGTTGGGTTCTCCAACTCCTCGGTTGAAGATTCGACCACTTCGTGTTACTTGACTGATGTCTGCAATATTCACGATGAAGGGTAATGGAGTTTCCTTTTCATTCTCAATTGTTGTTGCACCGTATTTCTAAGGGATAACCTTATTTGATTTGTACGGTATTGGTCCCAGCAGATAAATAACTACAGGATCCTTTTGAATTTTCTGGCCATCGTAGCCGGCCTCAATTGGTTCGAGGTTGAGAATTTTTCCACCATCAAGAGGAACCCTCGATTCATGGAGTAAAGGGATTATGGCGCACACATCTTTGGCCACTTCTCGCTTAGGGATCAAGACAACTTCTTTGCCTCGATTAGGATGATAATCTGACATTGAACCAGAGCTTGACCATTGTTGAACCTCTTTATGGTCCAACTGAATTTGAAGGGCTGCTCGTACAAGGTAACATCCTTGATTATTTTCAGAGAAAACTCTACAGCGCTCATAGTTGTGTGGTGGCACCCGGGCACGTCCGCTTTTTATGCAGTGCAACCTCACTAGATCTGTTTCCATTGATCGAACATCCTGAATTTGATGCCTAGTAGGGTTCCCATCAATCATACTGATATGCTGTGTGTCTTCATCCATATAGATCGGAAGCCACCAGTGGTTCAACAAGTGTTGAAGTGTTCTCTGAACGAGTGCACATCCTTGGTCACTCTCACGATATATTTTACAGTTCTGATAATCTTGCGAAGTCAAAAAACCGAGTTGGACTTGTGTAGCGTGTAATTCCACCAAGCTGGTATTCATCAAGCGAATATCAAAGATTTGAATCATATTCACTTGATAATGGCTTCTATCGCGATAATCCTGAATCCATCCAAGATCCATCTGACGCTAGAGGGCCTCTTGTACAAAAGAGCATCCCTGATTGTTTACCAAGCAGATCAGACATGAATCGTAATCGTGCAGTGGCAGATCATGATGTTGGCTTTGCCTTGAGTGCATTGCCACCAAGTTGACATTCATCACGCGGATGTCGTGGTTTTGAATGATGTTGGAATTTGTATAAGTCATGTTGACCTCACAAATTCAGTGATCTTGGATCCATCCGAGATCCATCTATTCCTGTAGAGTTGATTGCACCACAGAACATCCTTGATTGTTTTTAGAGCAGATATCACACTGGTGATAGTCGTGAGAGGGTACATGCCCGTATCCGCTCTGTCTACAATGCATCTTGACCAAGTTGGTTCCTAATAAGATTACATTGTGAATTTGATAGCTGTGTTTAGACTCCTCCTCTATCAAATTGACTGCAGTTTTCTCGTGTTGAGGCAACGGGTATGTCTGTACATTTGGATTTGTATCCTTGAAGGATAAGACCTCGCTCCTGACAAGCCTCTGCACATCGGATTTGAAACTAAGACAGATTTCTATGTTATGCCCTGGTCCTCCTTGATGGTAAGGACAAGTCTGATCTGCTTTAAACCAAAAACGAGGATTCTCCGGTATTACAAGAGGAGCCCTGGTTTGGACGTGCCCTTTGACCAATAGTAATGGAAACAGTTCTGCGTACAACATTGGTATAGGGTCGAACCCTGGCGGTCGCGTTATACGGTTATTGTTCTACTGTGGACGAGCCTGCTGAAGAGGCTATTGTGTCCTTTGCGAATATTTTTGTTCGGTTGGCTCTGCGCAACCTGAGATTGATACGTTGGAGTCAGCGTTAGGTTGATAGCAGGAGTTACTGCTGCTACTAGTTGATACCATCGACTTTGCTTTCCGAGAAAGATATTGCCAATATCTTGCTCTTTTTTATTAGGGAGAGCACTACCGTATCTTTTGGTACTGCTTGATGGTCCAGCATCTTTGACCAGACGTCCTTCTCAGAGTGCTTCTTCAAGACGAACTCCCATGCCTACCATCTCAATGAAGTCGCTGGGCGCACCGGCGACCATTCGGTCGTAGTAGAATGAGCTCAAGGTTTTTAAGAAGATTTTTTTCATCTCTCTTTCCTCAAGAGGTGGACAAATCTGGGCGGCAATTTCACGCCATCTCTGAGCATATTCCTTAAAGGTTTCCTTGTCCTTCTGTGACATAGCTCTAAGTTGATCTCTGTCCGGTGCCATGTGCAGGTTATACTTATACTGCTGAACGAAGGCGGCGCCAATATCTTTGAAAGTGACGATCTTAGTGCGGTTTAATCCCATGTACCATTTGAGTGTGGCGCCAATTAAGCTATCTTGGAAATAGTGGAGCAGTAGCTGTTGGTTCTCTGTCTGAGTTGACATCCTTCGAGCTTACATCACTAAATGACTTTGAGGACAAGAGTTACCCTTGTATTTTTCAAATTCGGGCACCTTGAATTTGTGCGGAACTTTCACATTGGGGACCAAACAAAGGTCAGCGGCGTCCTTTCCGAATAGATCCTGACCGCGAATGGCATGCAATTCCTTCTGCATCTCCAGGAATTGCTCCTGGAACTTATTCATTCTATCGTACATACTTTCGTTTCCACCAGAAGGTATATGTGGAATTTTCCCTTCTGGGACAGTGTGTACCACGGGTGGTGGTATAGTCATTACGGAGGTGACTCTTAGTGCTTCCCTCTCCCAAAGTTTGTAACATTCAGGAGTTGTTGTCATGCCCCTTGCATCTTCGCTTTTCCAAAGTTTGTAACCTTCAGGCCTAGTGGTTCCTGCTGCAGTTTCCGGATCTTTCGTGATCCGCAGACTATATCCTTCCGGGATATAGTTGAGTGGCATGCCCCAGGGACGATCTTTAGGCATGTTATACCGAGGATAATACTTTTCCACTATGGGCGTCGATGTGATCTCTGAGATCACAGTCCTTTGTATCTGAGCTGCTGCCAGAGCTTGCATGTCATTGTGAAGTTTCCTCAGATCCTCTTTCAGAGCGTCGAGTTCTTCTCTTAACTCTTTGTTCTCTTCCTCGAGATTATCCATCTTCTTTTGTCGATTGGCCTGAGTATTGTATGAATGAGACAGTTTGACTCTAGAATCGAGGTACAAACGTGAGATTCGTAGGTAAGAAGAATGTGTTATGTGAGAATGATGAATGATATGCAATGATTATATTAATTTTTTTTAGTTTAATCAAAAGAAACTTCAACAATTGGATTGCAAATATGATACAATGGGGAAACCCCGTTTTATTGATTTCAAAGATTGCGGAAATGGAAATACAGTAATTTACAAAGTGTTGTAAAAGGAAATGTCTAAACTTATGGATCCTGAGTCCTCTCTGAGGAGAGCTCAGGTGCTGGTTCTGGTACTTTCCTTTTCTTTGACCGGGGCTCTTGAGACGTTGTCGGGTTGTCATTCCTTTGCCAAGTGAAAGGAGCGAGCAAATTCCTTTGGTCATCTTGATTTTCTATAGTATGTTGCTCTAAAATCTCGATCAGAGCATCTTTTTCTTTTAATAGTTGCTGTATTTTGTTACACTCCACATTGAGAATGCGCTACTTGTTCTTCCAAGACTTCTTCTCCTGTTGAACTTTGTTGAGAGTGACCTGGAGTTTTTCCGTATCAGACATAAAATAAAGGACAGATTCCTTTAACGGAAGAACTTCTTGACGAGGGTAAGGCATCCTTAGCTTGAGAGCTCTAGTTTGTACTCAGTGGAGATAAGGTTCCACAGAGACATAGTCTGGTTTTCCTAGAGACTCTCTTCCTTTCCTGTGAACATGTTTCCAAGCATGCACTATTTCTGTCTTTAGTGCCCTGTCATTTTCTCCTTCCTTGAAGAAAAGACCTTCCAGATGATCATTACGCAGGACATGTCTCATCGGGTATCCAAATTAACGACAAACTAAAACGGGATGATAGTTAATTCCTCCTTTAGTTCCTATAAGGGGTACATTAGGGAAGTTCCCGCAACGGTCAATGATTCTTATCCCATCGTAGATTCGATTGTATCAATCGATGTCAGAGTTGGTAAGAGACATGATACTCTGTGACCAATGTAAAGTACTCTTATGATCCCAAAAAGCAGCAGACTTAGGTAAATGGGAAGTGAACCATTTGTATAGCAAGGGTACACAGCATGTGGTCATTCCTCTACTGTACAAATTCCTTAAATGTTTAGAATGATAAGCATCTGCGAGCAAGGTCGGTACAGGGTTTCCAATCAGAAATATCTTAATGGCATTGATATCAATTAAGTCATCAATGTTGGGAAACAAAAATAACCCATAGGTAAGCAGAACAAAGACGCTCTCGAAAGCAGTCACGTTCCCTATACTAGCAAAGTACAGAGCCTTCTTTACCAAAAAATTGGCCGGTAAACCTTGGATTCCACCCTTAATGGTCATGTGAGTCCTGACTTTTGACTCGTCTAAATAGATTGTTCTTGCAATGGTTTGATCCTTTGGAATGTCTTCCAGTCCAGAAAAGGGATCTTGATGAGTAATGAGTAAATCAGTCAGGTGAGAATACTCCTCCAGTGTTGGTGCAAGTTGATAATCCGGGAATGTGAAGCAGTGATAAACTGGATTGTAGAACTGAATCAGCGTAGCCATGATTCCCTCAATTACATAGACCGTTAACAGAGAATAGTCCTCCGTACTTAGCTCTGAAAGCATCAGGGTTGGTGATCATCCTTGCCAACCCTCTTAAATCCTCTAATTTTGGAACCTTGAAGGTGTACTTGTAAGTCTTCCTTCTACCGAAATCCATAACGCAATCTTTCTCTTCTGATATTTGCAATCGTTGTCTTAGTTTAATTTGAAAAAGAGAGACTAGAGGAGAAAATTTTTCTTTGTTTAACGTTTTTAATGAAATGAATGCATGAATGCAGCACACAAAAACATAGAAAAAACATGGGTTCAAAGGTTCGGTGTCATGAAGTCATGGCTCTACCCATCCCCAAAGGTTGTACTGGTGATTTTTTGTACCTGTCCTCAAAATCATTGATCCCTCTTGGGATAACAACAGCAGGCTGGTTGACCCGAGCGAGCTGCAGTATCTTAGAGTAATCTCAAATGAGGGTAGTATTGCGTGACAACTATTTCCGATAGCTTCCGCACTACAAAAATAGTAACATGGTCTCAACCTACTAAATCCTCAGTTTCATGGATACCACAATCGAACAATCTGCTTTCAACAACCGAAATCATTTAGACATTGAATCCGCAAAGGGTATCTCCATTGATTCGATGGTCTACCAGAGTCTCTTATTTGGGAGTCACTCCTTGTAAGATTACCCGTCTAATGCCATCACTTGTCTTAGGTGTCACTCAAACTTTCCAGATGCGGCATCACCCGCAGTCCCATTAGCAGAAAAATAGACACGGATATCAATTAGGAAAAGCGATATATATATATATATATTTATTCCTAAAACTAACATCCTAGACCTCTTAAGAGCTATAATCCTAGTCCTACACAGATAATGACTCCCCAGCAGAGTTGCCATTTTTCTGTAGCGAGCGATTTTTGTCGGTGACGCGACCACCTTGTCGCTGGTTTTTGGGTTTCTCCCCACAATGAGGAAGGGGTGCTACTTTCTGATTTCTTATTTATCCCATGAAGCTGGAAGGGAAAGGGAAGCTATCTAAAACTAACCTTGCACACGAATGTTTAACTGAACAAACACTTTAAAGAGATTGGGGGGTCGGGGTCAGGTTATACAATGAGGAGTTGTCAATTACCCATCCTATATGTGGTTATCCACATGATATTAGCTTTAGGTTTCACTTTGTACTTGATGGTGTTTATCTGTTAATGGGTTGGGATAGTTTCTTGGGAAATATGAGTGAGTGAGTGAATTTTCGTTGATGTTCGGGTTTTCCTGATGTTTTTGGTAAGGTACTAGACCTAAGTTTTGATTGATGTGTGAAGGTACTGGACCTAGAGTTTGTGATTAGTATGCTCGCTAAGATTTTGAACTCTTATGCCTACGTATTCCCATTTAAATGAAACAGGGAAATCAGAGCAATCGTAGATCCTCCTATTCTAAGGGAGGAAAAAGATGTTTTGGTGTCTTGTTCAAAGCCCAAGATTGAAGCTAAAAGGTTTTGACTGAGAGAGAATTTGTCATCTCTAAAGAGGGATTGGACTTCCTCTGAGGGGATTGTTGATTTTTGTGTGCCTTGATCAAAGCCCAAGGTTGAAGCTAAGAGGTTGATTGACTCCACTAGGGAAGTCCTTATACAAAGCCTAAGAGGAGGCTATGAAAAACTTATTCAACAAGAGAGTGTTTATATAGGTGTCTTGTACAAAGCCCAAGATTGAGGTAAAAAAGAGACTGACTCTTTGGGGATATCATTATACAAAGCCTAAGAGGAGGCTAAAAGGGAATTTTGACTCCATCAGGGAGGTTCGTATATGTCTTGTATAAAGCCCAAGATTGAGGCTGAAATGGGAAATTTAACTGACTCGGCTGAGGATTTTTTAGGTGTCCTGAATAAAGCCCAAGATTGAGGCTGAACTGAGTTTGACTCTGCGGGAGAGTATTATCTGTCTTGTACAAAGCCCAAGATTGAGGTTGAAAAGAGTTTGACTTAGCTTAGGGAATTTATTTCTCGAAGCCTAAAGAAGGTTAGGAGGAATTGACTCCGCTGGAGAAGATATTTCTCCCAAGCTTAAGAGAAGGTTATGAAGATTTATGTCTTGTACAAAGCCCAAGATTGAGGCTAAAGAGGTTGACTCAACAAGAGAGTGCTTTTATCTATCATGTACAAAGCCCAGGATTGTGGTTGAACAAGCTAGAGAAAACATTCCACACAGCTTGAGAGGAGGCTGACTCCTGCTAGGGGAGATCACTAAACCAAGCCTAAAAGGAGGCTGGAAAAGATTGACTCAACAAGAGAGTGTTTTTTATTTGTATTGTACAAAGCCCAAGATTGAGGTTAAAAGGGTTGAGTCAACAAGAGAGTCGGAAAAGGTGATTGACTCAACAAGAGAGTCTGAAAGGGATTTGACTCAACGAGAGAGTCTTGAAAATTGGTTGACTCAACAAGAGAGTCTGAAAAGTGATTGACTCAACAAGAGAGTCTGAAAAGGTTAGCTCCGCTGGGGAGAATCATTTGTACAAAGCCCAAGAGGAGGCAAACTTTGCTGAGGAAAGATCATTATACAAAGCCTAAGAGGAGGCCATCTTTCTGCTAGGGATTATTGAGATCCCTAGGCAGGTCCAAGTGGGGAATCAACTCTTGCTGAGGGTTACACAAGAGTTAAGGTATCAGATGCCTTGAGGCTCTGGTAGTGTTATACTGATGATAAACTGGCCCTAGCTTGGGGATTTTTGGGAGAGAGACGGGGTTTTAGCTCTGCTGGAGATTGATCTAGAATGACCGGGGTTTCTCTTATGTTTTGTAAGGAACTTGAGAATGTCTTTGAGACTCAAGGTGATTTAGACTGTCTAAGTCTGCTGGTATGGAAGAGTTTTATCTTTTGTATGATGCCCAAGAGGAGGCGGGTGTTTTAAGGGATGAGAATCAACCCTAAGTCCGAGATTTGACATTGGAAAGACTGCTCTAGAAAAGGATGACTAAGTTCTGTCTTATACCTTTAAGAGATCTTCAGGATCCTTGTATTAAGCCTAAGAGAAGGCATGAGAACTTCTAAGAAGCCGGAGGGTCCTTGCACAAAGCTCAAGAGGAGGCGGGGATGCTTTTAGGAAGCCCGTGGGTCCCAAACCAAGAAAAGTTCAAGAAATGCTATTCACCGAGAATATATCATTTAGTGAAAGTTCTAGGGTTTGAAGAAATTCAAGAGATGCTATTCACCGAGAATAGATCAACTCTGGGGAGTAGAATTTCTTTGACAATTTCTAGAGGTGACAGCCTGAGAAAAGGTTCACGAAGAATACTGCCTTTCTCTTTGTTCCATATTGTTTAAGCCCAAGAGAAGGCAAGACTGTATCTGGAAATCCAATGGGGATCTAATTTTAACTGTATTTAAGAGTGACCAACTGGCTTTACCTAGTTCTAGACCTAGTTGTCGGGGAAAACTCTAAATAACTATACTAGTAAATATACAGTTGATATATGACAAGTATTTAAAAGGATATGAAAGAAGACTTACAGAGGAGCAGCTTCCCACAATACAGTTATATATATATATATATATATATATATATATATATATATATTAAAGCGAGTAAATGAAAGCTGATAAAAACTTACAGGTGAGCAAACTTCCATGCTGTATTGTTAGTTGTTCAAAGAAATTAAAGAAAGTTTTGATAACAACTGTATATTTGAATCTAAATCAAAAGAGAAATTGTTTTTGAAAAGATTGTTGGGGCTTATACTCAAGGAGAGGCCCAGGGTTTAACAGTGATCGCACCGTTGTTTAGAATATCGTATCGGGACTTATACAACGACTGAGGCCCAAAGAGGTTTTCGGTACAAAGGGATTGGGTCTCACACTCTATTAGAGGCCCAAAGACTTATTTTTGTACAAGTGGTGGGGCTTACAACTCATGGAGAGGCCCAAAGAAAGACAATGATCGCATCGTCGTTTTGAGAATCGCGGAGGGACTTATACAATTTCTGAGGCCCAAAAATGGTTTATGTATAACAAGGGTTGGGTCTTACACTCTATCAGAGGCCCAAAGTGTTTTAAAAGGTTTGATAAGGATCCAGAACCAAAGAAACCCTAATTTCATTTTCCTTTAAAAGTAATCCTTTTAATAAAATGAATAAAAATGACATAAATACCAAATAAGTCTAAATAAACTACTTGTGATTTTTTATTAAGGTTTGAAAATTGAGGTTTTAATCACAAGATGATTTAAGACTCATTTGATTTTGATTTTCAAGATGAATATTCATTTTTGAAATGTTTAAAAACAATAAAAATGAATTTATTTACAAAAATATCAACTATATTAAATAAATAATATAAATTTGATTTTTTTGTGAAATAAAATATTTTAACATTTTTGTGATTTTTTGCAAAAAGAACCAATCAAAAATACTTAAAATTGAGAGAGAAATTAATTTTCCAAATCATTTAAAATAATATGACAAATATTAAAAAAATGGAAAAAGTAGTCAAAAAGGGTCTGGGGCGAGGGGGATTTGAACCCCAGACATTGGGGTGGTGATACATCCGTGTATCAAAACCACCCCATAAATACATAAGGGATGCCTTGTTTTAGGCCTGGGCAAGGCAAGGCAAGGCCAGCTTTTGGGCCAAAAACGTAAAGGCTGTAACTTTCTCATTTCTCCATGGATTAGGACAAAATTTAGGTATATCCTGCCTAGAATTTCACAAGGAATCCAATGGTGCCCTTGGTTTTTTCAGATGAGGTCCCCATTTTAAAACTCGATGGTGGTTTTGAAATAGGCCATGGTTTGCATTTTCTGTGCTACCTCATGGTACAGGCCAAAATTGCATGATGAATTGATTAAACACAACATGTATAACATGTATGAGATGTGTATGATCAGTGGACTTCAAAGCAATGCATAATTCAAAGAGTTCAAGTTGTGATGCTTACCTCTTTGGGAGCTTTTTGTGCTATCTGCCAAGTTTCTTGTTCCAGAAGTAATTTGATGCTTTAGACATTCTCAATTGATCCCTTAGAAGCTTTTGGAATGGTTAGAACCAGTTGGGATCCTCAGGAACAAGTTTGAGCTCTTTCTTGCAATAGGGGCAAAAGTGACTAATATGGCAACTCTCTCAAATGGTGTTCCAGCTGTGGGAAACCATTTGGGACAGTTCAAGGATGATATTTGGAGTGTATTTGAGGTCTTATCTGGTTTTGAAAGTGACTAAATCAAGACACGGCTTAAAAAATGCAAAAAATCAAATTTTGAGGTTTTGAGAGGGGACTTTGTGATTTTGGTGTTACAGGTCACATATGAGAGTTTGAACAACTTAGATACAACATATTAGAGGTGTTTGGATCATGAGCTGTGATGGAATTGCTCTCTAACTCAAAAACTCAGAGATTCCTTGCAAAAGAAGGCATTTTGGCCTAAAGAGAGGTATTTTGAGGAAAACATCAGTTTGGGTGCTTTGGTGTACTCAAACTGATCACAATTGATGTCTATTTATAGTGTGTCAAGTTTGTTTTGGCATCAATAGTGAATGGAGGCTGCAGCAGGCCTTTGGCCAATGTTATGCAAAAGGAATCTCAAGTTTCCTCTAGCCATAGACTTGAGATTAGTGCACAGGCTTTGTAGCTTTGGTTCAGAGATAAGTTTGGACTAAATCAGTTGGAATAGGCTCAGTTCATGCCACCTTGGTGCATCCATTGAATGCTTGGAAACAAAATTGGAGTCTTGGCACTTTTTAGCTCTTTTAGGTTTGGCATGGCTACTTGTAGATTCTTGGACTTTGGAGGCTTGGAGATCAGATCATTCCCTTCTTGTTTTATCCTCAGATGTGTCCAAATGGGTGACAAGGCTTGGATTTATCAGATTTGGACAAATCGAGCAAAATGCACAAATTCTACCTTATAAAAACCAGTTCAAGATGCCATGTTCCAAGGGTTGTATCTCCTTGCTCAAATGGAATTTGGAGATGATCTGGTACTTGTTGGAAAGCCCTCATGGCATACTTTAACTTTGACGTTTACCCCTAGACCTGGTTTGACTTGGATCAAGGTGAAAACTGCCCCTACATTTTAGAAAAAGTAAGGCAAATTTTGACTTAGTGAAAATTTTACTAAGTGTTGGAAAATGTCATTTTCATGTTTTCAACCATTTTGGTCACTCCATAACTTAAAATCTATGAAGAATTGGAATGAGATGTAGTTGACACTTTTAAAGTATATAATGAGAGCTACAAATCCAGCTTTGGACCATCTAAAATGGTTGCTTGGATCTCAAGTTATGGTCCTTGGAAATTGGTACCCTAGCCACTTTGTTCCATAACTTAGAAAAATTCTAAGTTTTTTATGGTTACCTGTTTCACAAGTTAACTTACTTTGTTTGATTTTTCTTGATGGATGATGATTCAAATCACATATTAACATTGTTTTAGGACATGCTCCCAAACCTTGGGACATGATTCAATACACCCTACAACACCTATGGGTATTGGAGATCCTCAAATAATGTCTTGAGGTCTTGGCTTATGTTTTGTCCCAAAAGTCAACTTAGGGGTGAATTAGGTCAAGAAACCCTAATTCCTGATTTTTTGGGGAATGCATCCCTTGAGGTTAAATTGACTTGATGATTGGGTCCATGAGGTCCCTTGGAGTATCTTGGGTTGTGCTTTGAAGTATTGGCTCATGCCTAGAGGAAAATTTCCATCTGGAGGCCTCAATCGACCATAACCCTAATTTGGTGACACTGCCGATCTTGAGGCTTGATCCACTTGGAATGTTGCAACTTTGTACTTGATTCTTGATGTAGGAGTTCTCTTGATCTTTTATAGGTGTTTGAGAGGTTAGACAAGTTGAAGATCATGTCATTCCTTAATTGATCCTTTGTCTAAGTGCTCTGAGAGGGCTTGAAACCCCAATTCTAGATTGTAGTGAATGCTCAACCATCTTTGAGGAGATTGATGAGGCATGTAAGTACATCCATATTGTGATGATGATTTGCACAATGATGGGAAATCTTAGTGGTCAAAATTTGGGGTATGACAGACATAGACTGGTTAAATAGGATTTATGAGGGTGCAGAAATCATCGACTGATGTGGAAACTTCCCTAATGTACCCCTCATAGGAACTAAAGGTGGAATTAATTATCATCCAGTTTTAGCCCGCCGTCAATTCGGATACCCGATGAGACATATCCCGCGAAATCTTCATCTGGAAGGTCTTTTCTTCAAGGAAGAAGAAAATGACAGAGCACTTAAGAAGGGGATAGTGTATGCCTGGAAACACATTCACAGAAAAGGACGAGAGTCTTTAGGAAAACTGGACTGTATCTCCTTGGAGCCTTATCTCCACCGGGTACAAACTAGAGCCCTCAAGCTGAGGATGCCTTACCCTCGCCAAGAAGTTTTTCAGTTAAAGGAGTCTGTCCTTTATTTTATGTCTAATACGGAGAAACTCCAGGCCGCTCTCAATAAAGTTCAACGAGAAAAGAACTCTTGGAAGAAAATACCGAACTCTCAATGTGGAGTTTATCAAACTCCAGGAACTGTTAAAAGAAAAGGACGCTCTGATTAGAATATTAGAGCAACATGCTGTAGAAAGTCGAGAAGATCAAAGAAATTTACTCGCTCCTTTCATCTAGCAAAGAACTGATATCCCGACAATGGTTGAGGAACCTCGATTGAAGAAAAGGAAACTACCAGAACCTGCTTCTGAGCTCTCTTCAGAGAGGACTCAGGATCTTTAAGCTTAGACTTTTCCTTTTACCAGCACTTTGTAAAATACTATACTTTTCTTTGTAATGTATCGCAATCCTTCAATTCAATAAAAAAGGGGTCTCCCCTCTCTGTATGATATTTGCAATTTATTTAAAGTTTCTTTTGATTAAAGCTAAAAAACAAAAAAAAATCATTGCATTCATCATTCTCACATAACGCATTCTCTCGAGTCTCACGCACGTGTCTCAGTTCTAGAGTCAAAATGTCTTACTCGTACAATACTCAGGCGAATCGACAAAAGAAAATGGACGATCTCAAGGAAGAGAATAGAGAGCTAAGAGAAGAAATCGACCCTCTAAAGGATGATCTGAAGAAACTTCATAGTGATTTGCAATCCATGGCAGCAGCTCAGGAGCAGCATCAGCAAAGGACTATGATCTCGGAGATCACATCTACACCCATAGTGGAGACGCATAAGATTCATCTGCGGTACAACATGCCTAAGGGTCGGCCCTGGGGCATGCCGCCTAACTTTATCCTTGAAGGATACATTCTGTCGGTCACGGAAGACCCAAAAACTGTAGCAGGAGCCACTTGTCCTGAAGGTTACAAACTTCGGGAAAGTGAGGACGCAAGATTTACGATAGTAATTCCTGAAGGTTACAAACTTCAGGGCTCTGAGGAACCCAGAGTCACAACCATAATGACCATACCACAAGCAGTGGTACACACTGTCCTGGGAGGACAAATTCCCCAGACGGTCTCTGGTGGAAATGAAGAGATGTACGAAAAAATGAACATGTTCCAAGAACAGTTCTTAGAGATGTAAAAGGAATTGCATGCCATTCGCGGTCAGGATTTATTTGGAAAGTAAGCCGCAGACCTCTGCTTGGTCCCGAATGTCAAAATCCCGCACAAATTTAAGGTGCTCGACTTTGAGAAGTACAAAGGAAACTTTTTCCCTCAAAGTCACTTGGTGATGTACGCTCGAAAGATGTCAACTCAGACAGAGAATCAACAGCTACTGATCCACTATTTTTAGGACAGTTTAACCGGTGCCGCTCTCAGAGGGTACATGGGTTTAAACCGCACTAAGATCAATACTTTCAGAGATCTCGGCACTGCTTTCATCCAACAATACAAATATAACCTGGACATGGCACCGGATAGAGATCAACTCAGAGCATTGTATCAGAAAGACAAAAAGACATTTAAGGAATACGCTCAGAGATGGTGTGAAATTGCCGCCCAAATTTGTCCACCTCTTGAGGAAAAAGAGATGACAAAGATCTTTTTGAAAACCTTAAGCTTATTCTACTACGACCGAATGGTCGCCAGTGCGCCCAGTGATTTCACCGAGATGGTAAACATGGGAGTACGCCTTGAAGAGGCAGTTTGGGAAGGACGGTTAGCCAAAGAGACTGAACCCTCCAGCAGTACCAAAAGATACGGTAGTGCATTTTAGAAAAAGAAAGAACAGGAGATCAGCAATATCTCCCAAGGAAAACAAAGGCGACGGTATCAACCAGTAGCGGCGATAACTCCCGCTATTAACCCTGCGCCAATTCCGACTTATCAACCTCAGGTAGCTCAAAATCAACCTAGTCAACAACAATACCAGCAAAGGACTCAATAGCTTCCTCAGGAAGCTCGTCCTAAGTACAATAATAACAATCGTACAACATGACCACCAGGGTTTGAACCTATACCGATGTTGTAAGCGGAACTTTTTCCACTGTTACTATCCAAGGGGCACATCCAGACTAGGTCTCCTCTTGCGGTACCGGAAAATCCGCCCTTTTGGTTCAAAGCGGGCCAAACTTGCCCTTACCATCAAGGAGGATCGGGGCATAACATCGAAAACTGTCTCAGTTTCAAATCTGACATACAGAAACTTGTCAGGAATGGGGTCTTATCTTTCAAAGATACTAATCTGAATGTTCAGATGAACTCGTTGCCACAACATGACAAGGCTGCATTAAATTTGATAGAGGAAGAATTTAGCCGCATTTACCAAATTCGTGATGTACTCTAGTTAGGTACCAATCTGGTCAGGATGCATTGCATGCAGAGCGGGTACGGTCACGTACCGCCTCACAACTATCACTAATGTGATATCTGCTCAAAGAATAATCAAGGGTGTTCTATAGTACAGTTAGCTCTACAAGAACAGATGAATCTCGGATAGATTCAAGATCATAGAATCCGAGAAGTCAACATGGCTCATTCAAATTCCAACATTGTTCAGAACCGCAGCATCCTTGCGATGAATGTCAATTTGGTAGCCATGCACTCAAGGCAAAGTCAATATCATAATCTGCCACGACTCGATTATGATGCCTGCCCGATCAGCTCAACAAGCAATCATGGATGCTCTTTTGTACAAGAGGCCCTTCAACGTCAGATGGATCTTGGATGGATCCAGCATTATCAGGAAAGAAATATTCATCAAGTCAATATGGTTCAAATATTCGACATACGCTTGATGAATACCAGTCTGGTAGAACTGCATGCTAAGCAAGTCACGCTCGATTTTCTGGCTTCACATGATTATCAGGACTGTGAAGAATGTCAAGAGGACGACCAAGGCTGTGTGCTTGTCCAAAGAACACTTCAACACTTATTGGACCACTGGTGGCTTCCAATTTACTTGGACAAAGCTACACAATGGATCAGTATGACTGACGAAAATCCTAGTAGACATCAAAGTCAGGATGTCCGCTCGATGGAAACAGATCTAGTCAAAATGCATTGCATACAAAGCAGACGTGGCCGGGTGCCACCACATAACTATGAACACTGTAGGGTTTGTTCAGAGAATAACTAAGGCTGTTATCTTGTGCGGTCAGCTCTTCAAGATCAATTGGACCGAAAGGAGATCCGACCGTGTTCAAGTTACTGGTCGATCGACGTAATACAAGATTATCTTCCTGATCAAAGTGAAGATGTTGTCATCATTTCCAACCATGAAATGGCCGAAGATGTTTGTGCTATAATCCCTCTGCTCAACGAGTCGAAAATTCCTCTTGACAGTAGAAAAAATCTCAACCTCGAACCAATTGAGGTTGCCTATGATGGCCAGAGAAATCAAAACGCTCCAGTGGTGATTTATTCGCCAGGACCATTACCGTACAAGTCAGATAAGGCGATCCCTTATAAGTATGATGCAACAACGATTGAAAATGGAAAGGAAACTCCATTACCTTCTGTCGTAAACATTGCCGACATCGGTCGAGTCACACTGAGTGGCCGGATCTTCAATAGAGGAGTTAGAGAACCTGCCAAAGAAAAGGAACCTCAAACGGAAGTTCCATATCAGCAAATCGGGCAATCCATTAATCTCGAACTTTCAAATAATAATGATGAGATGCTGAAGCTCATTCAGAAAAGCGAGTACAACATTATAGACCAACTGTTGCAAACTCCGTCTAGAATTTGTGTTATCTCTCCTACTTAGTTCTGAAGCTCACAGGGAAACTCTGCAGAAAGTCTTAGAGCAAGCTTTCGTGGAATAAGATGTAACTGTAGGACAGTTCGACGGTATCATTTCCAATATCACTTCCTGCAACAACTTAGGATTCAGTGATGAGGAACTGCCGGAAGAAGGCAAAAATCACAACATGGCGCTCAACATTACAGTCAACTGTCACGATGATGCTTTAGACAACGTACTGATATAGACACAGGATCATCTCTGAATGTTATGCCAAAGTCAACTTTAACATGACTATCATTTCAAGGAGCTCCGATGAGAGGCAGTGAGATCATTGTCAAAGCCTTTGACGGATCCAGAAAAATAGTTATCAGCGAAGTAGATCTTCCCATAACCATAGGACCTCACACTTTCCAAGTCACTTTCTAGGTCATGGATATCAGGGCAGCTTACAACTGTTTATTAGGAAGACCTTGGATACACGAGGCTGGGGCAGTCACTTCGACACTTCACCAGAAGCTGAAGTTCGTCAAGAATGACAAACTCGTCAAGTCTACGGAGAGCAAGCCTTAATCGTGAGCAACTTATCATCATTTTCTTGTGTAGAACCAGAGGAGGTTATTGGAACTCAGTTCCAAGTACTTTCTGTGAGTAATGAGAATCGACCTGAGAAAGAAACGTCCATTTCCTCATACAAGGACGCTCTCAAAGTAATCAAAAGTGATAACGTAAAAGGACGGGGACAGCTTGTGATTCCTACAGATAACAAGACAAATAAAGGTCTTGGTTTCTCTTCAACTTGTGCCCAGTATGCCAAGAAAGACGAAAGTTTTCGTCCTCTTCAGGATTTCTTCCTCAGCGGAGGATTCCTTCACCCAGTGTCTCAAGAAGTACACACTATCAATGAGAGTAACGCCTCCGATATGGATGAAGAGTGGAAATCATATCTCAACGAGGATGGTTATTTGTCTCAGGGAGAGACACATACGCCATTTTGCTTTCCCACATAGAGTCTGACATATATACCAAGATCAGAAGTCAAGATGATGTACGGAGACTGCGATCCTGAGGGATTCCGTGCTCCACCTAACTCACTAGAAGACGATCCGATGAAAGATAATTTCAACTATGACTATTTTGACCCACTGGATGACTTGCCTATCTGGCAGCGATGCCCGGAGGGCTTGGGGAAAAAGAGTCAGCCCAACGAGGCATATCAGTTGAGCAACATTGAAAAGAATACCTGTGTTCCTACCCAGTCATGGGATCATTACTCAGGCTATTCTGAAAACACTCAACACAATGATGATCCTGCAAGGACTGCAGGACAGAAGTTCATCAATTACGCTTTTCTAGAGGTCAACGTCATCGAGGAAGATGACTCCTCTTCTCCCGCTGAAGTGTGGGATACTTTAGGACAGCCAAGCGGCAAGTACGACTTCTTAGTCAAGTACACTGCTCCTGAAATATCTCGTATCAAACTCGAAGATATCCAGCCAACTAGATGGGAAGATTCCCTTGAGAGTGAAAATACCGCAGAAAATACAACAGAAGAGTTCGTTTACGACAACTCTGTCTGGGAAGAGGATTCCAATAATCCTGATCCGCCAGAAATCAACGTCGTTTCTGAGGACAAATCAAAAAAGAATGTGCCAGACTTTGTGATTCACCGAGGAGTTCGTCGCCAAAGGGTTGCTGTCGATGTCCCGAAAGTCGTCCATAAGTCTAAGTAATTGTTGTCTTTGTTTTAACCTTTCACCCTACCCAGGTGAAACGGATGTTTATATAGGGCTCGCTTTTCTATAAATGTCCCTCTTCGCTTCGCCCAAAGCGACCGAGTTTTGTTTTATAGGGCTGTAATTTCAAGAATCGACAAATCATGAATAGATAAATGTCATTCTGTAATTCCCGCATTTATTGTTGTTTTCTCTTTTCGCTTTTCAGAAAATGGTAATTCCAAAACAAACTCAATTAAAAAACAAGCATTTTTCAAAAAATACACTGCACACACTCTTGCAATTCTCTCTATCTCTTCTAAAAAACAAATCATCACGCCTTGCAGATTGCTTGTTTTAAACCCCATTGAAACATACGATCACATGCCTTCTCCCAACATTGAATTCCCGGTATTTAAAGCTGAAGAAGAAGAGGACGTCGAAATTCTAGAAGAGATCTCCCAATTACTCAAACAGGAGGAAACGTCTATTGAGCTTCAGAAGGAGCAGTTGGAAATGGTAAATTTGGGTTCAGAAAAAGAAAGGAAAGAAGTCAATATTGGGGCACTGCTCAGTCCGACAGTCAAAGAAGACTTAATAAAACTTCTCAAAGAATTTCCCAATGTATTTGCTTGGTCCTATCAGGATATGCCAGGGTTGGATACCAGCATCGTGGAACATCATTTACCGTTGAAATCATAATGTCCACCAGTAAAACAAAGGTTGAGAATAACTCATCCAAACATGGCTATCAAAATCAAAGAGGAAGTGCAGAAAAAGATCAACGCTGGTTTCCTTGCCACCTCAGAATATCCTCAATGGCTAGCTAACATAGTGCCAGTTCCGAAAAAGGATGGAAAAGTCAGAATGTGTGTAGACTACAGGGATCTGAATAGAGCAAGTCCAAAGGACGACTTCCCCTTACCACACATTGACATGCTGGTAGACAGTACAACAAAATTCAAAGTATTCTCCTTTATGGACGGATTCTCGGGCTATAATCAGATCAAAATGGCGCTGAAAGATATGGAGAAAACTTCCTTTATCACCCCATGGGGCACCTTTTGTTACAAGGTAATGTCGTTCGGTTTGAAGAATGCCGGGGCAACCTATCAAAGGGCCATGACGACTCTGTTTCACGACATGATGCACAAAGAGATCGAGGTGTATGTCGATGACATGATTGCCAAATCAAAAACAGAGGAGGAACACATTGAACATCTGTCAAAATTGTTCGAACGTCTAAGAAAGTACAAACTCCGCTTGAATCCTAACAAGTGTACATTCGGTGTCCACTCAGGAAAACTCCTAGGGTTCATCGTCAGCCAGAAAGGGATCGAAGTTGATCCTGACAAGGTCAAGGCCATTCAAGAAATGCCTTCTCTGAAAATAGAGAAACAAGTAAGAGAATGTTTGGGACGACTGAATTACATCTCGAGATTCATATCCCTCATGACCGCGACGTGCGCGCCAATCTTCAAATTACTCAGAAAGAATCAAGACTGTGTTTGGACAGAAGATTTCCAGAAAGCTTTCAACAGTATCAATGAATATCTGTTGAATCCACCAATCTTGTCACCTCTAGTGGAAGAAAGACCACTGATGATTTACCTGACAGTCTTGGAAGACTCGATGGGTTGTGTACTTGGCCAACAAGACAAAACCAAAAGAAAAGAGTCTGTCATTTACTATTTAAGCAAGAAATTCACCGACTAAGAAACTCGGTACACTATGCTTGAGAAAAGTTGTTGTGCTTTGGCTTCGCCAGCTAAACGTCTTCGCTAGTACATGATTTGCCACACTACTTGGTTGGTCTCCGAAATGGATCCAATCAAGTATGTCTTTGAGAAACCTGCTCTCACGGGAAGGATCGCCCGTTGGCAAATGTTGCTATCAGAATATGACATCGAGTACCATGCTCAAAAAGCCGTCAAAGGAAGCATTTTAGCCAATCATTTGGATCATCAACAGATTGACGATTAGGAATCAGTCAGGTTTAACTTCCCGGACGAAGATGTCATGTATCTGAAAATGAAAGATTGCGATGAACCGCTACCCAATGAAGGGCCAAAACCAGATTCCCAGTGGGGACTAATTTTCGACGGAGCTATTAACAATTACGAAAACGGAATTGGGGCAATCTGTTGTACCCCAAATTTTACCTCTTAGATGTCATAACATCTTGCATAGACATTCAGGATCAATCATATATGCATTGTTTAACTAACCCATATCTTGCAGTTTGTCTCCTTTATGTTTGAAATTAGGGTTTGCACAGAGAGATTCAAGGCCTCCTAAGGAATTCTATGGCTCCATACAATCATCACAAAGATTCACTAGTTGTTTGGAACCAATATCTCAAGACTTTGAATCAAGTCAAGTCAACAGAGGATCACCAGACCAAAAGGTGGAATTAGGATTTTAACCTGAGGAATCACTAAAGAATTTTGCCATGATAAATCAAGATTTGATTGGTTCATCTACCATTTGAGTTACCTACATCCAAGAGGTCTCACTCAACAATAATTCAAGGTCATCTGGCTCTCATCATGATTAGTTTGAGCCACAGTTTCACCATGTCTCCAAATTACGATTTTTGTTAAGACAAGTGGATCATTGCCTTTGATTTTGATCAAAAGGTGCTCTCAAGCCTTAGGACTTGCCTCCATATGATAAAAGACATCCCTACAGGCTATCTATGAGCTTTAGATGTGAAGGAAGAAGCAAGATCATAAGAGTTTGCCCCAGTGCATTCACGGTTGAAATCAGGGTTTTGACTGAAACCATAATCCTTGGGATTTTGATCCAAATGAAACCCCCAAGGCCTCAATTCATCATAATATGCCTCATTGATGATTTAGGGTATGAGAAATTAAGGCTCAAGAGTTTTCTTGCAAAGGAAGCAAGGTTTAGTTCATGAAACCTTTCATATGTGGAATTTTCCCCTCTTGTGCCAAATTGAAATGGTCATAACTTCCAAACCACACATCCAAATTAAGTGTCTCAAAGCCCAAATGGAAGCTCTTTCCATGATCTTCAAAGTGTTAAATATGACTTTTCTCCAAAAAATGCATGGTTTGTGAGTTATGAGACTTGGAAGCTAAACTGCCCCAAGACAGTGAAATTTTAACTTGTTTTCCTTCAATTTACACACGACTTTAACCCAGTTTTTCATAAGGTTCCAAGCCTCAACTCAAAAATCTTTGGACATGAAAGTTGTAGAGGGCATTGAGGGCTTTCCAAAAGTACTAGAACTCCTCCATCCATTGAGTGAGCTAGGAGTTTCGAAGATCCAAAGTTGGGGGTTCCATTCCTTAAAGTTCAAGAAACCAGCTTTTGAGTTTTGACTCAAACACTTCCCTAATCACCAATTTTCCTTGTTTCTGAGTTTTAATGATACATTTAACCCTAACCTCAGCCTTGGCCACAAAATTCAACTTGTTTGGCATTAAAATATGAATTGATGTCTTGTTTGTGCAAGTGGGAGGGAGAGAGAAACTTTACAAAAGCAAGGAAACATTTGTTTATTCCTTGAGCAATGGACCAATCACTTCCCAACGGTCTTTGCTCAGGTATTTAGAGATCCTTGGAAGATTTTGCTCTGCAAATGCTACTTCACATGAAATGGAAAGGGCATTGTTGGCATTTTTTGGCAAAATGACCATGCTTTGAATCCTCATACTTCCCCTATAAATAGCAGGCCTTGTTCTTGCATTTCTCACCAAAATTTTTCACACAAAGATTCTAATATATTTGTAAGTTCTGGTTTTGCAAAAGAGGAGAGGGAAAGAATCATTTTGGAAGCTTGGTGCTAGTAGAAAGAGCAAGGAGAAGGTCATACTTAAGGGTGCAGTGGACTTATTCCACTAGGTATTTTCTTTTCTTTTTTATCTCATGCTCTATATATCATAATCAGGCTACCATTGATTTGTTTTGTAAAGAATATATGATAAGTTTATGTGATAATTTATTGCATTGACAGTTCTTGTATTGACATGAGTTGGTTTATTCTCATCCTTTATTTTCCACCTTGATCATCTGCCCATGTCCCTGGTGGTTATTATTGTAGTAAGGAGTCTTGTTTGAGCTATTGTTAACATGCCTACAAGATGATTTCCTACTGTATCAGAATGGTAGTATAGACTTAGTAGGGATGTTTTGGTGCATCAATGAGTATGTTGGATGTATGTGTGAAACCTTTGCATCATCATGCTTGGGATTATGATACATGATGATTGTTTGAAATGGCCATATGGATAACATATCATCCATGTCTTCCTGGTGTATTTTGAATGCTTGAAATGCTCTGAATGTCCATGGTATGTTAGTTGTGTTAGGAGTCATATTAGTGATAAATTCCTGATATGTTCCTCATTCTCTCATGCTGATATATCATTAATTATGCCCTTGCCATGTCCATGAGTATGTCTGTTTATCTTTTTTTGAACAAGTAACTATATGGTTGGTATGAGTTCATGTGATGCTATTAGCACTAGCAGTCCTTGAAAGCTGTTTGTTCATGTCCATATGCCTAGCTGTTAAATTTGCCTTGAACCTGTACTACCTTAGTTTAGGAAGTGATCATATTAAGATTTGCATTATTTTAAAACAGTTCTTGAAAATTCCATGCCACGTGGGTTCTAATTTAAAGGGTATGAAAGTTTTGGTTGAAGTCATACTATTAATAAGCATTTGTTCTTTTTTTTTTCTTTCCTCATGTTGATCATTCATAGTCCTATACTTGAGTTGTTGTTTTATTTGACTTAGGTGTCATGATTAGGAGAGTTAGTCTACTTAGGCTATTCTTGAGATATTAATGCTATGCCAGATTGGGTTGGTGGACATGATGTCTTGGTAAATTTCCCCCTTATAACTCCTAAACCTGTGCCAAAACTACACTCAAGCTATTACCATGTATTTTGTTTGTTTGACATTTGAGACAAATGTTCATATGAAGAAATATTATGTAATACTTTGCCAATGTCTGTTTGTTATTTGTTGCTTTGATGCCATGGTTTGGTCTGAATTCACGCTAATGAGTTGAATACATGATATCTTTTTACTTTGAAAACCTATGCATGAGTTATTTCTAGCACTACCAAGATTCCAAGATATACATGTTAATGTTTGTTCTTGTGCTCTGTCATGATTGTTCTTACTGCTGTCATTTATGTTGGTTCTGTACCAAAAATCAAATGATAAAATGATTATGAATCTTGTTGATGTATTTCTGAATATAACCTTTTGTTTGATCTAGAGTACTCTCCCTTTATGCTATGTTCTATCATGTGCAAGATTGTATGCTCTTAGTGTTTTGGGTGAGGCCTTGAGTTTCAATTCTAGTCTGCCATCATTGACAGCCTTAGGACAAGGTAACTATGAGTTTGAGCTGGTATGAAAGCTTTTTGCACTGCCATGTTTAGAATGCCATGAGGTTTTCGTACTCCCTACTGTTGTTATTACTTGGTTTTGGTACACGAATTTGGCCTCACTTTCTGTTGCATTAATTAACAGTTGGAAATCCAAGTTTTCTTTGTCATTCCTGCTAACATTTGGTTTAATCTGTCTGCATCAGTATATTGAGGCATGATTGAAATGTTGCTTCTCTGTGAGTATGCCATGACTGTTTGATTAACATGTATGTAGTTTTTATCTTCATGTTAGAGTTTGAGTTCTGAATCCATTCTCGAAACTGGCTGCTATCAGTCAGGATTTATCAAGGTAAGAGCACTACATGAGTTTGTTTGTCATGATCTTTGTTTTAGCTCATTTTGGAATGTACTCTTGCCATCCCCTCCTCACTTTGAACTGGATTTTGTTTGTTGTCTTGGAGATTCCATTAGAGTTATCTTAGTGCAAGAAAGGATTTTGATTCACACTGCCTCTTTTAGATATTGTTGATTTGAGTTTGAGAGAGGATGATTAGGGCTTGCTGCATACTTGCTATAGCTTTGCCATGAGTTCAGTTTGTTTGGTCTCCTTATAGATGCGTGAGGGTTTAAGTAATTAAGGGGTTGGCTCATACATTGGATGTATGGCCACCCCAGTGGTAAAGACACACGCGCATTTACTACAAGGACTGGGATTCGAATCCCCCTCGCCCCAGTCCTTTGTTTTTATTTTCTGAAAAATGCGCCATTTACATATTTGTGTTATCTTGATCATAACTTGTTAGCACGCGTGCATTGGTTGGTCTGGCAATTGTTTTAGGCCGCAACTATAAGGACACGTGTTCAATACCCATGGGAGTCATTTCCCTATATTTTTATCACTTGTTTATTTTATATTTTATGGTTTATGCTTTATTTTCCAAAATTCATAACTTGATCATTGTTTATCCTTTTTTGCTCATTCTTTTTGAAAATCACTCTTTAAAATATCTACTTTTTGAATATAAAAAGGAATTGGTAAAAATCAATATTTTTGAGGTACTTATTCATGTTGGAAGTGGAAGGCCTTTTAGGGTTTCTATTAGGAATACTCTTTACTTCTTTGATTCTTTTGTCATGATACCTTGTTCATCTTGATTGATTGGTGCCTAATGCATATGGTTTTAACCTTGTATGGTGTTGTGAGCTTTGTTTCACTTTGTTACCTTGTTGTTTGATGTTGTATTTTCATGTAAATATCTCTACAAGCTTCTTGCCTATAAGAATTGTTACTCTCCCTTCATTCCAAAGGAAAGTCTCTCTATTGACCGTAAGGTCATAGATACTTCATTCCCTTTTAACCTAGCCTTCTCAAGAGATAGCCATTAATCTCTTATAACCCTTAAACCCTTCTTTAACATAAACAAGAGATAGCCATTAATCTCTTCTCCTTCACCAACTTTTAAACCTTCATGATCCTTTCATAAGAGATAGCCATTAATCTCTTCTTCCAAACAATCAATCCTCACAAGCTTTGCTTTCAAGTTTTTCACCCTACTTTCCCGTGAACATTTCATTCCCTTTTAACCTAGCCATCGTAAGAGATAGCCATTAATCTCTTATAACTCTTAAACCTTTATTTAACCTTCACAAGAGATAGCCATTAATCTCTCCTCTTTCACGACGGTCTAACCCTTCACAATCCTTTCCCAAGAGATAGCCAATAATATCTTCCCCTAAACAATCAATACTCACAAGCTTTGCTTTCAAGCTTTTCACCCTACTTTCCCTGGGAACCTTGACCACAGTCAAGAGTTCCTCACCCCCATTGAGGGGAACTACGATTGCTCTGATTTCTCAAGTTCACCTTTTGAGAATACGTAGGCATAGGATTGCGAGATCCTAGCGAGCTACCTTTTTCTTTTTCCACCTTTTTTCCTTTACATCCAATGCCTTCTTGGATTCCACCTTATCTTTTACACCCTTTTACCCCATCCAAGGGAACTAAGATTGTTCTGATTTCTCAAGTCCACCTTTTGAGAATACGTAGGCATAGGATTGCGAAATCCTAGCGAGCTACGTTTTTCTTTTTCCACCTTTTTCCTTTACATCCAATGCTTTCTTGGATCCCACCTTTTCTTCTTACCCTTTTACCCCATATAGGGGAACTACGGTTGTTCTGATTCCATTCCCGTCAGAATACGTAGGCACGAGATGCAATGTCTTGGCGAGCAAACTTAGTGTATATACCCCTAGGTCTTTACCTTAGCACACTTTCCCTTTGCAAGCAAATTATAACATAACACAAATACTAACAAGAGGTTCCTGTAGAGTACTACAGATACTTAGGGTGCTAATACCTTCCCTTTGTATAACCAACCCCCGAACCTTAGATCTCTTATTAGGATTTTCGTTCTTTACCCTTTCCTTTGGATAAATCAAAGCTTGGTGGTGAATTTCAAAGATGTGTGATTCAAGTTAATCTAATAGCTTGATATCTGATTCTCACCGCAACACAATCATTGTTACCCCTCAGGGTACCCACATTCCTTTCACTGCCAGATTAACATTCAAGTGTACAAACAACGAGGCCAAATATGAAGCATGTATCATGGGTCTCGAAGAAGCTATCGACTTAAGAATCAAAAAGTTGGATGTATACGGCGACTCAGCACTGGTTATCAATCAGATCAAAGGAGATTGGAACACATACCAGTCCAGGCTGATTCCTTACAAAGATTACGCGAGAAGGTTGTTACTATTCTTCAATAGAATCGAGTTTCACCACATCCCTCGTGAAGAAAATCACATGGCTGATGCATTAGTCACTCTCTCTTCCATGATTAGTGTAGGTCAATGGAACGACGTACCTAAGATTGATGTAATGCGCCTAGAAAGGCCCACTTACATCTTCACAATTGAAGCTATCGTAGACGACAAACCTTGGTACCACGATATCAAGTGCTTCCTTCAGAAACAAGAATGCCCATCGGGGCATCGAGAAAAGACAGGAAAACTTTCAAGAGACTGTCTGGAAACTTCTTTCTGAACGGTGATACACTCTATAAGCGAAACTTCGACATGGTTTTGCTTCGTTGTGTAGACAGACCAGAAGCAAACATGTTAACAAAAGAGATTCACGAAGGATCCTTTGGCACTCATGCCAACGGACATACAATGGCGACAAAAATCCTAAGAGCAGGGTACTATTGGTTGACAATGGAATCCGATTACTACAAGTACATGAGGAGATGTCATAAGTGCCAGATATACGCTAACAAAATCCATGTACCGTCAACACATCTCAAAGTTCTTTCTTCCCCGTGGCCATTTTCCATATGGGGAATCGACATGATTGGCATGATTGGACCAAAGGCTTCAAATGGACATCGTTTCGTCTTGGTCGCCATTGACTACTTTACCAAGTGGGTCAAAGCAGCATCGTACGCCAATGTAACCCGACAAGTGGTGGTCCGATTTATCAAAAACAATCTTATCTGCCGTTATGGTGTTCCGAGCCAGATCATTACTGACAATGGATCAAACCTAAACAATAAGATGATGAAATAGTTGTGTGCTGAGTTCAAGATTGAACACCATAACTCATCTCCCTACCGACCTAAGATGAACGGCGCGGTAGAAGCAGGTAATAAGAACATTAAGAAAATCGTTCAGAAGTTGGTTGTAACCTACAAAGATTGGCACGAGATGCTACCCTTTGCTCTTCACGGTTATCGTACATCTGTCCGCACTTCAACAGGGGCAACCCTTTTCTCTTTAGTATATGGCATGCAGGCAGTACTCCCCATAGAAGTAGAGATCCCATCAATCCGAGTATTGATGGAAGCTAAGCTAGCAGAAGTTGAGTGGTGTCAAAGTCGACACGACGAACTGAATCTGATCGAAGAAAAATGAATAACCGCTCTATGCCATGGTCAGTTGTATCAACAAAGAATGAAGAAGGCGTTTGACAAAAAGGCCCGACCTCGCGTCTTCAGAAAAGGGGACCTTGTGCTCAAGAAGATACAATCATTTCTCACTGATTCTCGGGGCAAATGGACTCCGAATTATGACGGCCCCTATGTGGTCAAGAAAGCCTTCTTAGGCGGTGCCTTGAGACTCGCAACCATGGATTGAGAGGAATTTGCCTACCCCACGAATGTTAATGTAGTCAAAAAATACTTCGCCTAGACCAAAACTAAAAAAAAAAATGTCGCGATGGATTGAAAACCCGAAAGGGAGGTCTAGGCAAAAATTAGAGACATAAGCGAATAATCATCCCGGTGGATTGGAAATCTCAAAGTACAATCCAGGCAAAAATTAGGGATTCATGGCAAGTAACTATATCCAACACGGGTAAATTCCTCGGCTGTAATACTTTCCATCAGAAAAGACTTTTGTCAGGGTAATCTTCGACAGAGGCCCAGAATGTCCAGAATTCAGAGTTGGTAGAAGGATAACGGCCGTTATATTTTAATGTAGCCCTTTTCCCTTAAATTACCATTTTCAAACTTTGTAAATACTCTATGGTATCACGCGCTTGGCTGATTACCATTCTATCAATAAAATTTGAGCACTTGTGCTTTTGTTTGCAACTCTTATTTGTTTTTGCTTTATAGAATGACGTCTTAACAAGATCAACGATTCTTGAAATAAAACAAAAATGAATTTACTTGCAAAAACTTTCTTCTGCTTTTAAAATAAATATGGCATTTCCTTTTGACTTTAAACGTCTGAAAGAACATCGACGGCTTCCTCGGAAGTGATTAGCTTCAAAATGCAGAATCAAAATACTCCTTCTAAACCAGTGTACCTGAATGAAGGATCAACTGTTCAAACGTTAGGTTTCACCTGATATCCCCAGCAGAGTTCTTACCTCCTAAGACCGATCAACAATTTCTTTCACCCCGCAGGGTCTACTTCTCCTAAGCAGGGCTGTATTGCTATATTGAACGATGGTACTTTTCATTTCCCGCAGTGGCCGAGTATCTAATCCTGTTCGCACACTAACCTGTATGTCGCGTCAGTTTTGTCAGCATAAATATACATACATTATGCATTATTGATTCATACTCATGTTCATTTTGCATTACTACCACGTTGGTCAGTTTCACTTCTCAGTGATAAAGTCCTCTCGTCAATCGAGTCGTCAGTACTTTCCTCATCAGGAAATGTTTTGTCTAAACAATCTCTCTCCAGTTTATTTCTGGATTGGAAACCGTCCTTGACCACTTTGATAACTTGAACCTCTGAAAGACAAGAAAACGTTCAACGGGCGTCCCTTTGAATATCACTCTTCACCATTGAAGATGATACCTTTGCTTTTCCGGATTAAGGAAAATCTCCAGAGAAAGCCTCTTAACAAAAGACTCTCAGCAGTACATCGGTCTTTCTCCAAAGAAACTCGATGTTAATGAAGTCATCAGCACGTCAAATCAGATCACATCACATGGCATTTCTCCGAAAAGACCTCGAAGAAAAGTATGATACAATATCCCCAAGCAAAACCACAGTCTCGCAAGAGACTCGTTTCCCCTAGTAGAGTCAACAAATGGCATCTCCAACAGAGAAGTTTGTACACCTCTACAGCTCAGACCAATGGATTTCCCTAGTGGATCTGATATCAAATTTTACATCGAATGGCATCTCCCAGTAAAAACCGGCGAGAAGTTTGATAAAAACTGCTATGGATATCATCCATTGTCAAGAAAAGAAATTCGACAAAAAGAAACTGAGACCAATTCCTTGGTAGAAGACCAGGATCGAGGGGAAGTTTATTTCAGAAACTGAGACCAGTTCCTTGGCTGAAGACCAGGATCGAGGGGAAGTTTATTGACAAAAGAAACTAAGACCAGTTCCGTGGATAAAGACCAGGATCGAGGGGAAGTTTTACCTTTTCTAAGTATCAATTCTTAGAAAAAGAAGATGAGTGAGCAAACTTCCGTTCATAACCACCGTCAAAATTTCGGGTATTCCGATATTTAATCCTCTTGCACCTTGAATATCCAAATATCTTCGCCATTCATACCTTCGGGACTAAGAAGATTAAATAGAGGCATTTGTCATACTCCAAATTTTGACCACCAAGATTTCCCATCATTGTGTGAATCATCACCACAGTATGGATGTATCACATTGCCTCATCAATCTCCTTAGGGATTATAGAGCATTCTCTACAATCAAGGATTAGGGTTTTAATCCCTCTCAGAGCACTTAGACAAAAGATCAATTAAGAAATGACACGATCTTCAACTTGTCTAGTCTCTCAAACATCCATGAAGGATCAAGGGGTCTCCTATATTAAGAATTAAGCATAAATATGTAGCATCTCAAGAGGATCAAGCCTCAGGATCGCCAGTGTCACTAAATTAGGGTTTTGGTCGACCAGGGCCTCCAGATGAAAATTTCCATATAGGCATGAGCCAATGCCTCAATACATGGTCCAATAAACTCAAAAGAATCCCAAGATCCCATCCACAATGGCAAAATCACCTTGAAAGACCATCTATAAAAAAAAATCAGGAATTAGGGTTTTGACCTAATTCAACCCTTGAGTTGACTTGTGAAGTAAGGCATGACTTGAAGCTTCAAGATGAACTTCAAGAACCTCAAATACATCATATTGATATATTTACAAGATTTTATTGACTCAAATAGCTTGATTCATAAGCCACAAGAACTCAAAACCATCTGATCACAAATTAGGGTTTCTGATGAAAAAAGTCAACCCTACCATTGACTGTTGACCTACCCATGATCTCAAACCTTGGGGAGGGGTCGAAGACATTCCTAAATACCCCTATAGGCCATCCATGAAGTTTAATTAGGCCCAAGGATTGATTTCACAAAAGGATCACAAAATTCAAAATTTAAAATTCATCTGATGAAAAAGTCAACTGTGCCAAAACCAAGTTTGACTTTTGAAATTTTTGGTCAACCAAGGCTTCCTCAACCCTAAAATGATGTTACCATGTGATTTGAATCATCATTCATCAAGAGAAATCAAGAAAATTAAGTTAACTTGTAAAAGGGTCAACTTAGAGAAACTTAAATTTTTCTAAGTTATGGAACAAAATGGATTTGGTACCAACTTTGCAAGGCCATATCTCCCAAACCCTAAGGCCTTTTTATTCCATTCAAAGCTCAAATGAAAGTCCATCTGACATACTTTAAAAGTGTCAACTTCAAGAAATTCCAAATCTTCATGGATCATGAGTTATGGATTGATCAAAATCACAAAAACATGAAAATGACATTTTTTTTCCAACACTTAGTGAAATTTTCACTAAGTCAGAATCTATCTTACTTTTTCCAAAATGTAGAGGCATTTTTCATTGTAATGCAAGTTGATTCAAAAACAAAGTTGGACATCATGTTGAAGTAGGATACATCAGCTTTCCAAAAATATCCAAGAACTCAATCAAACTCCATCTGAGCTAGGAGTTATGAATCTTACAAAATGCCTTGATGCAAATTGTCTTCATGGCAGCATTAGGCAGATTGTGTGCATTTCTTGTGCCACACGAGTTCTTTGTCCAATTTTGTCATCTTACCAACTTTGTCATCTTCCCAAATCAATGAGGATCAGATTGAAGCAAATATCTCTGAACCACCTGCCTTGCAAGTCAAGAAACCATCAATGTTGGCAAGTGAGATTCAATGATGAAAAATCCAAAACCTCCAAATTTGGCAAGGAGCATTCAATTGATGCATCAAGCTGGCATGGACTGAGACAAAACCAACTGAATGAGTCAAGATAAACTCCAAGATCAGAAGACAATAGGCCTGCTCCATTGACTCAAGTCATTGGCTAGTGAAGACCAAAGATTCCATTTGATCACTGATCGGTCGCCTATTCCACTTAGTTTCCGTCAGTTATTCGGCAAGAATTCCATTTAATCGAGAACACTTTGGTTTGTTTTTATCGCTTTCCTTTAAGTATTTAAGTTTTCGCATTTTGTTTGCTTGCATTGCTTTAGTTTAAACTTATGATAAATAAAACACTTTTGAAGTATTGGTCTGGTAGTTTTGGTGTTTTCAGGTTCAAGTGAATGTTCCAAGGAATTGGTGTGAATTCGGAAAAGTTCGGAGAGATTTCTCTCAAAGTCAGAGGTTTGACACGGGTGCCCGTGTCAACTGACACGGCCCGTGTCAGGATGGGAAAAGGAGAGAGGCTGATTTGAGGAACCAGTGGGCTGACACGGGTGCCCGTGTCACCTGACACGGCCCGTGTCAGCATGCCTGAAGCTGTAAACTTGACTGACAAAGGGAAGAGGCCAATACGGGTGCCCGTGTCACCTGACACGGCCCGTGTTGGCAGGCGCGAACACATTTCTGAATTTTTGAAGTATTGCCTGTGTTAGTTCATTAAGGGTATTTTGGACATTGTGCATGGGAAAGAATGATCTGATACTATTAAGACCTGATTTTTGGAAGGAGAAAGGGACTTTTGGATCGTACGAAAGAATTACAGAAGAAAGAATAGAGCTCTGAAGGATTGGAAAAAGAGGAGATTTTCATTATCAGAAGAAATTGAAGATCAACTTTTATCACCAATTCTTATAATGTCTATATTTTGTATTTTGTTTTCGTTGAATACTATGAGTAGCTAAACCCCCCAATGCTAGGGGGTGTCCCTGAATTGCTGTTATGATGAATCGAAGTTCTATATTTTTATGATATTGATGTTTTTATGAATCCAATTTGTTATACAAATTCTTAATGCTTTTCTATCGGACAAATAGTATATGATCTACGTGTAAGGTTAGGTCGGACAAACCACTTTATCGCTATTTGTATAATAATACTACTGTAGAATTGCTTAGGAATAAGGATCCAATAGTGGTAATCGTTAATTCTTGGTATAATTACATGTGCTTGACATCATTTTGAATCGCTAAGGAATTAGGATTAAAAATGTATTTTAATGGTTTTCAGCAAAGGAATTAGGGAAAACAATTCTTGAGATTCGATATTGGATAATTCTAACATAGATGTCATAAAATACGGACTACGGATTATTACAGAGCAATTCATACATCTTTCCCCTAGCATGCTTTCTCATATCGTTTAAAAGACTTTTTAAATTCTGCTTTAAGTTTCTATTAATCGTTATTTCCAAATAATCAACAAAACCCCGTGTTCTTTTGTTTAATTGAATTATTGTAAAAGCCTGTATTTTCTACGTAGTCCTCGAGATCGATACTCGGGACAAATCCCTTTTATAACTACATCGGTAAAAATAGTACACTTGCTATTTTTCCGATCAATCACCAATAAGGAAAAGCCTGTTGCAGTTGCCATTCACTATTGATACCAAAACAAACTTGACACACTATAAATAGAGCTCATTTGTGCTCAGTTTAAGCACACCAAAGCCCCCAAACTGAGGCTTCACTCAAAATCACTCTTTCACTCCAATTTTTCCTTCTAAACTAAGTCATTATTGGGTTTTGAAATTGAGAGTGATTCAAACCAAACCAATTATGCCAACACCTCATAAACATCATATATGAGTGATCCATAACACAAAATCATATATGGAACATCAAATTCACAAAATCACCAGCCAATTGCTCAAGTTCTTGACAGAGTTGCAGTTGAGGTACCATATCAAGTTCCAGCCCATTTCAAATCACTCCAAGCATTCAGACACAATCTTTGGCACCTAAGGAAGCTGTCCAGATCATAGGAACCAACTTTCAACACCTCCAAATCAGAATTTGATTCTCACTTGCAGAGGTAACCCTCAAACTTTCAAACTCATTAATACATGCATCATAAACATGTTTTCAAGTTACCATTGTGTTTCTGGATGTTTATAGATCATTTTCCCTCAATCAATTGCTATGAATCCATCGTGTATGGAATTTCATATTGGTTTGTGCAAATTAGGGTTCATCTGGTTCGTGCATGATAATCCTCTCCACACTTAATTTAAATGAAATGGAGTATTACCATTTTGTTCCTTGTTCAAAGGCGAGCAAGATTGATGCTTATTTCATCCAATTCCATTTTGTTCCTTGGATTGAATCCGTTTCTGGTGGCAAAACGGAGAAGATGATGTTCTTCGAGCGTTTTTTTGAATTTTTAAATATTTGAATTATTTAATTAATTTTGATATTTTTCTTAATTGATTCAAAAATCAATTTCTCTCTGAATATTTGTGTTTTTGAATTGATTCTTTTTCTCAAAATTCACAAAAATGTTAAATTATTTTATTTTGCAAAAAAATCATATTTATGTTATTTATTTAATATAGTTGATATTTTTGTGAATAATTTCATTTTAATTATTTTTCAATATTTTAAAATGAAATTCCATCTTGATTTTTTTTCAAAATTCAAATGATTCCTACACTTTCATGTGTTTAAAACATAATTTTTCAAAACCTACCACTTGTTTTTAAATATTTTTGATGTTTTATATCATTTTTATTTTTTTCTTTGAAAAATTGAATTTAATTTAAAAATAGGGTTTCTTCCTCTTGATTTTAAATTTTAATATATTTTGGGCCTCTAATCGAGTGTAAGACCCAATCCCTTTTTAACCAAAACTTTTTTGGGCCTCAGTCATTGTATAAGACCCACCGTGTTTTCAAAAATCTCGGCGCGATCGCCAGTTTAAAACAAAATAACATGGGCCTCTCCTTGAGTTATAAGTCTCATTCCTTTTCTTTAAAAAACACTTTTGGGCCTCTAATAGCGTGTAAGACCCAACCCCCTTTGTACATAAATAAATTTGGGCCTCAGTCATTTGTATAAGTCCCGATCCAGTTTTCAAAACGACAGTGCGATCATTGTCTTATCTGGGCCTCTCCTTGAGTTGTAAGCCTCATCTCTTGTTCAAAATAATAATCTTTGGGCCCTCTAATAGAGTGTAAGACCCAATCCTCTTTGTAAATACAATAACCTTGGGCCCCTGCTATGGCATAAGTCCCACAACATTCTGTTAATATTACCGTCTGATCAATGTTATCAAATAAGTCATATGGGCATCTCTTGTTGAATAAGCCCCAAGCTTCTGTTTTAAGATAATTGTTTCTTTTAATTCAATTTTAAATTCATAGTTGTTATCAAAACTTTCTTCAATTTCTTTGAACAACTAACCATACAACTATGGAAGCTTGCTCACCTGTAAGTTTTTATCTACTTTCTTTTACATGCTTTTATATATATAATTGTATTGCTGGAAGCTTGCACGCCTGTAAGTCCTTCTTTCATTCTTTTAAATACATGTCATATATATATATATATATATATACATATATATATATATATATATATATATATATATATATATAACTGTATTGCTGGAAGCTTGCACACCTGTAAGTCCTCCTTTCATATGCTTTTAAGTACTTGTCATATATCAACTGTATATATACTTGTATATCTGCTTAGAGTTTTCCCAGGCAACTAAGTCTAGAATTAGGTAAAGCCAGTAATCACTCTTTCAATACAGTCAAACTAGTTCCCCATAGGAATTTCCAGATACAGTCATGCCTTCTCTTGGGCTTAAACAACATGGAACAAAGAGAAAGGCATTATTCCCGGTGAAACTTTTCTCAGACTGTTACCATTAGAAACTGTCAAAGAAATTCAGTTTCCCCAGAGAGGATTAATTCCCGGTGAAACTTCTCTTGAATTTCTTCAAACTCTAGAACTGTCCACATAAGAAAGGATTAATTCCCGGTGAAACCTTTCTTAAACATTCTTAAGTTTGGACCCACATGCTTCCTAAAAGCATCCCCAACCTCCTCTTGGGCTTTGTACAAGGACCCTCAGGCTTCTTAGAAGTTCTCATGCCTCCTATTGGGCTTAGTACAAGGACCCAGAGACCTCTTAAAGGTATAGGACATAACCTAGTCATCCTTTGCTAGAGCAATCTTTCTGAGTCAAAACATCAAACCAGTTTAGGGTTGACACTCATCCCTTAACATACTCGCCTTCTCTTGGGCATCATACAAAGATCATTCATCAACTGAGAACCAATCTCTTCATACTAGTAGACTTGGACAATCTCATTTCCCTTTGGATTTCAAAGAAACCTTTTTCCTTAAAGAACATGAAATAACCCTAACCATTCCATCAATCTCCAAACAAAGTTGAGTCCTCGACAAGTTTCACAACTCAATCTTTAAACCTTCCCTCTAATTTTCCCAGTAAGGGTCAATTACTGTCAATTCACCATTAACAAAAATCCTTCAAAGGAAAGAACCCCACCTATTATACCCTCCAGTTAAATCCCCAGCTAGGGTCATTTTACTGTCAAAACAGAATCATAACCTCAAGATATCTGATATCTCAACTCTTCTGTAATCCTCACCTAGAGTTGAATTCCCCAATTTGGATCTGTCTTTGGATACCAATAATCTTCAGCAGAAGTTAGCCTCCTCTTAGGCTTTATATAAGAAATTTCCCCAACTAGCCTCCTCTTAGGCTTTATATAAGAAATTTCCCTAACCAGCCTCCTCTTAGGCTTTGTATAATGATTTTTCCTCAACAGTCAGCCTCAATCTTGGGCTTTGTATAAGACACCCCATAAAATCCTACAGTAGAGTCAGTCAGGATCTTTAGCCTCAATCTTGGGCTTTGTACAAGACACGCATAAGAGTCCTCCACAGTGGAGTCATAAACCTTAGCCTCAATCTTGAGCTTTGTACAAGACAAATATCAAACACTCCCTAGATAGAGTCCTAACCCTTTCAACCTTAATCTTGGGCTTTGTACAAGACAGATACTCTACAGCTGAGTCAATATTTTTAGCCTCAATCTTGGGCTTTGTACAAGACACACATAAATGTCCTCCCAAGTGGAGTCATCTTTTTTAGCCTCAATCTTGGGCTTTGTACAAGACAGATAAAACCTTTTCCCCAAAGAGTTAAACCTTTTTTAGCCTCAATCTTGGGCTTTGTACAAGATACAAATAAACACTCTCTTGTTGAGTTAGTTCTTCACAACCTCCTCTTAGGCTTTGTATAATGATTTCCCCAGTGGAATCCAATCAACCTCTTAGCTTCAACCTTGGGTTTTGATCAAGGCACATAAAAATCAACATCCCTTAGAGGAAATCAACATCTCTCTGCAGGAAGATACTTCTATGTATAATCACATCAAAACAGTCAATCCAAACAAAACCTTAATTCCAGATAACTGTTGTAAGTGGCACACTTGTTGATACAAACATCCAAGTTGTTTGTCCCTCATTATCCTGGTTAAAACCTTATCTAATTGCTGTAAGTGGCAGGCCTCTGGATACAAACATCTAAGCCAATGTCCCTCTTTTAGCATGAACTCCTAAGGAAAATGGCATTGCTCACACTGAGTTAAAGTTTTCTTCTTCAGGACAAATCACCCTGTAAAGGCAATTATGGCATTGCTGGTCTCCATGCATTCTAGTTAAAGTAATTCCCCTTTTCAAACCAGTCATTCAAACACTATGATTAACAAATGAGATATCTCCCTTTAGAGATGACAAATTCTCTCTAAGTCAAACCTTTTAGCTTCAATCTTAGGCTTTGAACAAGACACAAACAAACAACCTTTTAACTTCAATCTTGGGCTTTGAACAAGACACCATACATCTGTTTCTCCCTTAGAATAGGAGGAACTACGATCGCTCTGATTTCCCTATACTTCATAACAGGGAATACATAGGCATAAGATTGCGAAATCTTAATGATCACACTTATCAAAAAACCTTAGGTCCTTGACCTTACCAAAAACATCGAAAAACCCAAAAAACAACAAAAATTCTCTCTCTCTCTCTCTCTCTCTCTCTCTCTCTCTCAGACATCCCACAAAGAAGAAACTTTCCCATTTCACAGATAAACACAATCAAGTATCAAAGCAGAACCTAAACTATCATCTCATGGATAACCATGTATAGGATGGGTAATTGACAACTCCCCATTGTATAACCTGACCCCGGACTCCCAAATCTCTGTCAAACATTTGTTCAGTTAAACAAATGCATGCAAGGTTAGTTTTAGATAGCTTTACCTTTCCTTTCCAGCTTCACGGGATAAAATAAGAAATCAGAAAATAGCAACCAATGTTCCTTCCACTGAGGTGAGGAAATCCCATTGCGATAAGGTGGTCGCGTCACCGACAAAAATTGCATGCTACAGCCATAAGCAATCATGGTCGAACTATGCCACCTCATATGGGAATGGGATTTAGTTCCAAGCAATGCCTACTTTGACAATAAATTCTATCCTGGAAATGCGGCAACAGATGGATGAGAGTAACCATGATATGGTAAACACTCTAACACAACATCTGGGTATAATTTTCCACCAATTGATTCAGAATATGAATTAGAGTTACCCACAATTGGCAACTCAGATGACCAGAATTATTGATTTTTTTGGCGCTTCCCCAATACAGGTTTGTGCAGTTTCCCAACCCCAAGTCGTTAGGCAGGTTGGAAATGAGGGGGAAGTGTTGGAAGAAAATACTGTGAACCAGGGACAACAAGTGATTCCCCAATTGGTCCAATAAGAGATACCTAGAGAGGAAGAGCGTCCACCTGTTGTGATAGTTAACCGAAACCAAGACACTGACCAAGTTGTCCATCAGGTTTGACAGGGAAATCTGTTAGAAGAAAATAACCTTGCAACCATTGTTGAAAGGATAATGGCACAAAACGGGGTTAATATGGGCCTACAAAAGCCAAATTACACATCTCCCCTTTCAGAATATGTGTTGCAGACCGAATTACCAAGGGGATGGAAGGTCCCTAAATTTACTAAGTTCGTCGGTGACACAAATGAGTCTACTGTCGAGCATATTACTCGATACCTGACTGAAGTAGGTGACATTGCCAATAATGAGAACCTGAGGATAAGATACTTCCCTAGTTCTCTCACCAAGAATTCTTTCACATGATTCACTACCTTACCGCCTCATTCGATCAATGATTGGGCACGTTTAGAGAGGTTGTTTCATGAGAAGTTTTACATAGGGCAATCTAAGATTAGTTTGAAATAATTGTCAAGCGTTAAGTGAAAGTTCGCCGAGTCGATCGACAACTATTTGAATCGATTCTGTTTATTAAAAACTAGGTGTTTCACCTAGGTGCCAGAGCATGAGCTTGTCGAAATGGCTGCTGGAGGGCTAGATTATTCCATTAGGAAGAAACTAAATACTAAATATCTGAGAGATATGACCCAGTTGGCAGACAAAGTTTGACAGGTCAAATGATTGAAGGCCGAGAAAGCCAGAGTAAGTAAGGGTAAGAAAGAACGGGTAGCTTATGTTAACATGGAAGACCAAGACCTAGTGTCTGAGGTCAAATATGGCTATGTCGAGGATTCTAAGGTTGACGTGGCTGAGTTAAAGCCAGGTCCCCCATATGTGTGTAAATTGCTTACACGTGCAAATGGGAAGAATCCTATGGAGCCTAAAGAAAATGATAAATTCCCTAAGAACTAACACCTTCGATGTAACCAAATGCCGTGAGATTTTTTATCTATTGGTTGCAGATGACCAGGTGCTTGTGCCTCCAGGCGCAAAAGTGCCACCATTAGAAAAAAGAAAGAAACGAGGGGTTTGTAAGTATTATAATTTCTTAGGGCATAAAACCTCACAATGTTTGCTTTTCATGGATCTTGTGCAGAATGTATTAAATGAAGGCAAACTAAAATTTGCTAAAGGAAAGACACCTATGAAAATTGACTTAAACTCTTTACAAGTTGGAGATGCAAGTTACGTAGAGCCTGCTTCAGTTAACATGTTGAAATCACTGAGGATTTTGACATGGCTGAATTTGAAGAAAGCAAGAATCAGATCGATGTTGTATTCCCAAAGGCTAGTGAAGGTCTTGTGGAATTTCTTTATAGGTGTCAGGATGAAAACTCAGAGGTGATGTTGTGTCCTTGATACAACATTGCGTTTGATAAGAAGGCTGCAAGAAAGGTCGAAAGTGCTCGGAAAGCCAGGGAGAAGGAAAATTGGAAGAAGAGTAGGCCACAATATTACTTCGACAAGAGGGGAGTGCCACAGAAGACAGAACAGGCTCCTGGTCAACAAAAGGCTAGGCCTAATATGTACAGACCTGTATCTTACGCTCCTCAAGGAAAATGGACCAAGCATACTAAAAAAGAGCATGATACGAACCCAAAGTGGAGGAATTTTGAGATTGGTCGAGGGTCTTCTATGACTTATCGAGAGAATTTCCAAATGCCAAAGAGGCACTCTTATGGGCCTAGTGCTAACTATAAAGGGAAAAATCCCATGACAAGAATGTAGTGGAGAAGATTCTAGAGAAAGAAAAAGGAAGAGAGAGATACTGCAGAGTATAGTAACAACAGGCAACCTCAGGCAAAGGATCCAGCCAAGAAACCAGTGGGAAGGAAGCTGTTTTCCCCCAAGGAAAACCAGATGAAAGAAAAAGTTAGGACAGAAGAACATGAAATAGCAGATGACTTGGTCACTGACAACTTTAACTTTGGATCAGAAGGGGACTTAGATGTCTTGTGTAATATAGTTTATGTGCTCCCTAGGGAGTACGATTGTGTGACAGAGGTCGCTGAGATTAACGACTGTGAGGAGGAAGAGCTGGCATAGCATAAGCCAGTTTGTTATTTTGTGATGAATAATGGGTGTATCAAAGAGCAGAATGCATTCTTCCAAAGGCCCCATGAGGGCATGAAGAGCCACATAAAGCCCCTCTTTATAAGGGCGAAGGTCGAAGACACCATAGTGAATAAAATTTTGGTGGATGGAGGGGTTGCAGTGAACTTAATGCCTCATTTTCTGTTGGCAAAGATAGGAAAATTATACACAGATTTAAGGCCCCATAACATGGTGTTTTCCAACCATGAGGGAAAGACTGGCCAAACTATAGGGGTCATCCAGGTGGATGTAACAGTGGGATCCATCACTCGACCCACGGTTTTTATGGCAATAGCATCAAGGGCTAGTTACAACTTGTTATTAGGAAGAGAATGAATACATGGAATAGGGGCGGTTCCTTCGTCCCTTCACCAGAGAATAGTAATCTAGTGCGAAGACGAAATAGTTGTAAAGATCGAAGCTGACCAGCGCTACTACATGGCAGAAGTTAACCATGTGGATAAGAGAAACTTCGACAGGAATTTGGCTAACATAGCACCATGTACACCAGTAGAGCTAGCTTACATGCCTCTAGAAGAGACATTTTTCTCCTTGAACCTCCACCCCACCCATGGGTTCACATGAGGCCGAGAGATCTTAGGAGAAAGGTTTAATGACTCAGATGCAATCTGGCTAACAGATCGGGGAGACAAATTCGGTGATGATGACTAAGTTCGATGCATTAGATCGAATCACAGCCTATGTCGCTGAGAATAGACTCAAAGTGACTTTGGAGGCCAAAGTACCATACATGGCTGTTGAAGCCAATGAAATATAAGTGTTCTACATAGGTAATCAAATCAATGTTGGACCTCAATCAGTCGAAGAGCCAAAAATAGTAGGTTCAGAAGGGGATGGTCGAAAAGGCCAAAGGTTCGATTGTATTTACAATGATGAGCCTTTGGGTATTGAAAAGGATCTAGTAACATCTACTACTAAGATGAAACCTCAAGATCCTTTGGAAGAGATATATTTGGGTGATGGATCGACCAGAAGGCCGGCTTATATCAGCGCCAACATTGATCCAGATCTAAGGTCAAAAATAATAAAATTACTTATAGAATTTAAAGATTTTTTTGCTTGGGATTATAATGAAACGCCAGGTTTAAGCAGGGAATTGGTGGAATTAAAACTACCAATAAAGTTGGGTAAGAAGCCAGTCAAGCAGACATCAAAGTAGTTTGCCCCAGAAATAATGTATAAGATAAAGAAGGAGATCGAAAGGCTCATAGGATGCAAGTTCATAAGAACTGCAAGGTATGTCGAATGGCTTGTGTCATACCCTAAGATCCCACTTATCATTTGCATCTTTACACAAACAATATCACATTTGGTTCTCCCATCTCATCCTTTGGGTTTTCTTTTTAAGATCACCAAGCACCCTTTTATGTGTATTCATCTTTATGTTATATGCTTATTGTTTAATTAACCACTAATCAAAATGCAAAAATATGTCTTGTTTCTTTAAGCTCATTGTGCAAGGTAGAGCATTTCATCAAGAACACCATGCTTGGTTCTCAGCTAGGGTTTTGATCCCTCAAGTCAAAGTGTGAACATCCATTGACTCCCAAGGGCTTATTTCTCAAGATACGACTTCTAATATCAAGGTCTATGTTCTCAAGCATCATTCTATATCATTTTGAGCAAGAATACTTCAAGGTTGTGTAGCTTGGTTCTCAAGAAAGTCAAAGGTTCATGTGTTTATTTCCATGCCTTCTTCAACAAGTTATCTCAATCCTTGGTCAATGTAATAAAAGGACATTTAAGGACATCTTATTTTGGGTTCTTATGATCATCCATGTACCTTGAAGTGCAAGAAAATCTCAAGTATACAAGTTAATTCAAGAAGGTTTGACCAAAAAGTCAACATTTTCAAGTCAAAGTCCCAAAGATCACAACTCCTTCATTTCTCAATTTCTTTTTGCATATGACTCTTCTCAACATCCTCCACAACTTCTCTTTACATGACAATGGCCAATTATGCTTGGAGGACCATCAAAAGTTTGAAGACATTATAGGTCATTTGTGGACTTAGTGAAATTTGACCTATTTTCAAGTGACTTTTTCTCAATTTTCAAGGATCACAACTTCTTAAATTTTTATCCTTTGAGTAGATTATTTTTGCACAATATCATTTACAATGCCCTCTACAAGTTTGCTTCAAAGATCAATATCAAATTATGCTTGGAAGGCTTTGGAATTTGTAGGAACATTATAGGTCATTTTCTTCCTCAAAGACTTAGAATTTTTCTAAGTATGATGGCCAGTTTTTCATGCCAACTTCAATACATCCTAACTTTCTCCTCAGATGTCCAAATGAATACTTTCTTGGCACATTGTAAACTAGGCCATAAGGACTACACAATGCAAGAAGAATGGTGGAAAAAAGCCTCTTGAGTAGGACGCCCCATCAAGGTGAACATGGTGACTTGAAATTGAAGAAAGCTCCATGATCATATTTTGGATTCATTCTAATTCCAATTAGAGGCCAAATTAAAGTTCAATTTCGTGCCTAATCAAGTTTAGCAAGTATCCAGAAGTTGTTTAGCACTTGAAACACAAGCTTTGGTTGAGTTCTGATGACTTAAGAGTCGCACTTTTGGCATGATGAGGGAGTGCACGAACTCACTCAATTTTCACTCAATTCACCCTCTCAGCATTCCATCATCTTCAGCTATAAATAGAGGTTCATTCTACCTTCATTCCCAAGCTTTTGAGAGCCAGAAAATCACTGTTCCACCTTCAAATTTTTTGCAAAAAGTGAGCTATTGTGTTTCAATTTCCAGTCATTCTCACTCTCATTTCTTGATTCCATAAGCTTCATTGTGTTCCTCTGAAACTTCTGCAACAAATTCCAAGCTCTAAGAGTCCCTGAATTTCTCCAACCAAATCCAGTTTCAGAGCTTCTCAGATTGTTTTTGGACAAGGTAGTTTGAAGCTCAATTTTCACTAAAACAAGTTACCATAATGTAGTCCATTGCTTGCTGAATGTTTCCCCTAACCTATCTGGTGTTAATTCTTCTTGTACATCATTTAATTTTTGTCTTCGTGTTTTTGTGTTCTTCTTATTTTCCTCAAAATTCTCTCTACTCCTTTTCAATAAATGAAAATGGAGAATGAGGTTGAGTTCAACTTGATGAGACGGTCACAATGGCACAGGTCTCATGACCTATCTTTACCATTTGTGGATTCTTCGGTGAGATCTTACCGGAGAAGATGATCGGGGAGGTTGGACGATGACTTGAGGTGGTAGACACATTGGCAATTTGAAATGTTTTCATTGGCTGGATTTGAATTTGTTTTGGTGTGTTTTGTGATCTAATTTCTATGGTACATCCTCACCTAAGGTGCGTTGGTTTTGCCACGTCAATTAATGAGGCCAGATCCAACGCGTGTGGTTTTTTGGTTTTTATTTTATTTTCTGATTTTAATTTTTAATTGCATTTTCATTTTAAAAGTCATAGTAATTTCATTTTTTATTCAAAAAATACCAAAATAATTTCTAAAATTTTCTTTTATTTTTCTATTTCCGATGATATTTTTTCATATTTTTATTTTGTCATTTGATATTTTTCATCATTTTCTTCTTTTTTCAAACATTTTTAGTTGTTCAAAAATAATTTTATGCATTAAAAAATTTTCAAAATTTTTGCATAGTATTCTTGAGTTGTTTCTCACTTTTTGGTTTTTTCTTGGTCATTTGTGATCTTGTTTGATGCATCTTTCGCATTTTTATGTTTATTTTCATTTTAAAATTAATTTTAAAAATCATTTTGATGCATATTAATTCATATTATTACATTTTTGTGTTTGTTGACCTTTGTTGACTTCTATTTGACTTGGATATTGGTTAATTTGGTCAAGTTTCATCAAGCTCAATGGATCTTGGGTGTTGATGGGGGTGAAAACCCTAATCCACCAAAATGGATGGTTGATCTTGATGATAACTTGATCAATTCTTGGATTTAACTTGTTATGTTTGTTTCCTTGCTACCTTTTCTTCATCTCCCTTCTTCTTTTTTCTTTTGGTTGATTAAAATCTTTAATATCATGGAACTTTTGAAGTTCTTGATTAAGATGAGACCACTCCTCTTTTTTATTTTTGTGTGGCAAGCTTTAGGAGAATGACTTACATGTCATTTCTCTAGCTTGTATTAGTACAAATATTATTATTGACTGACCTCCCATAGTATGACATTCCTTATAGGTTGTGATATGATTTCTTAACATATCGTTAAATTTGTCCCGAATTGGAAACTAAGTCATTTTTGTAAGTGAAATTGTCAGCCTCCTATTCTCCATGGTATTGTGTGAAATAGATTGGATCTTTTGTTACCTAAGAGAGCTAGTGACATACTTGTCAATTTTATCCAAATTGGAGCCCTTTTCTTAGTAATGTATACGACTACGTTTTCATGCTTATGGATGTCTAGTTGAGTGTTCTCCAAAAAATGACAAATTGACCTCTCTTTTCTAATCACTAACTTGCTAATATTTTGTTGATTTAATCTTTACTTTAAAGCCATTTATATTATGCTTTTTACTTATTGCAATTTCCTTTATGCTTTTACCTTAGCATGTCATATCATATTATCATATTGCTTTTTTTTTGTCCACTTGGACTTGTGTTTATGCTTATGCTCTTTTTATTTTGTCCATTTGGACTTTCCTTTAAAACATTAATAAATATCAAAACTCCTAAAAAACCTTGGTTACTTTCATGGACTTGATGTTACTACCCTATGCAATGATGTGGAGTTTGGACTTAGAATTAAGATCTTGACCTTTGCTTGAAAGTACATCTTAAGATCTATTTGTATTCATCTGGTACCCTTGGCTTAAGGATTCTCTTGAAGACTCATCCTGTTTATTATTGATTTAATCTGATGCTTGGATTGTTATTGCTTATTTGGATTGCTTAAGGCTTAATCCAAAGGAGGGAATTCTTGATTGACTTATGTCATGGGGCTTACCTTCTTCTCTTGGTTAGATCTTTCTTTGTCCTATCTTTTATTTTATGCTTTAGGATAGTCTCTTCATCTCTTCCCCATTATTAAACTTTCAAAATCTTCTCTCTATTTCAAAAATATTCTTCTTTCAAACTAGAACCACTTTCATAATAAAAACTTGACTTTGTCAAATGCATTTTCAAAATCTTTTCTTTAATAAATGCTAAAACATCTTAAGCATATTCAAACCATTTCAAAAAAACATAAAAAATTACAAAAACACATTCAATCATTTTGTACCTTTGTGCACTTTTTGTTTCAAAACTTTTCATAAAGTTTAGACATGAGTCATTTCCATAGTTGAGATGTAATTCTCCTATCCCCACAGTATTGATGTTAATTCTTTTCCACTTATGAGAGTTAGTGGCATACTTGTTGATTTTTATTCAAGTTGGAGCCCTTCTCCTTGTGATGCAAAGTTCTCATTACTTCTGAGTGATTAGTTGTAGTATTCTCCTTAAAATGACAACTTGTCTTTTCATTTATGTCGTACCCCAAATTTTGACCACCTTTCTTTTCTTTTTTCACACTTTTATTGCTTATATAAATAAAAAAATATAGTGATAATAAGTAGTTTGTTTTTTAATTTTTTCTTTTAAAAAATTATATACTATTTCTATACATTAAAAAAAAAGGGAGAGAGAAAATAAAAAATATAGTATATGTATCATTTGCAAGAAGAGTGCAAATTAGAAATTAGATTTTAATTAGTATGTTACTCTTTGGGTGTAATTTCATTTTGAACAAACTTAATAGTCCATTTGATAAAGGAGTAGACCTAAGGATTGTAAGGGAGAGTGCATGAGTTTGAATCCTACCTCTTCCACTTTTAGTTATTTTTTTCTTTATGACTAACTTTTTCTATTTTACCTTTAAACCATAAAAAATCATAAAAATAGTATTTTTTTTATTATTTAAATATTAAATTTCGTATTTATATTTAATGCATTTTTAAAAATATGATTTTTTCAATAAAATCATTATTTTATGGAAAATATCTCAAAAAATCATATACATCAAAATAAATCAAAAACTTTTTCATTATCATTATATGACTATTATTATTATTCAAATTTTTATTTTATGTTATTATTATTAATTATTCAAATTCATCAAGCCATGAATTCATTCAGATTCATTGGCTTGGGCTTTAAAAAATAAAATAAATTCGGTTGATTCAATCACATTTAGTTTTTTTGACCTGATTTTTCCTTATAAATAGAGCCTTTGTCTCTCATATTAGGGGACACACAATTTACAAACCTATTATCTCTTAAGTTGTGGTTCTTCACACATCGAAGAACAACAACACTAAAACCCTAAACCCACAAAGGAAAGGGAAGGGAGAAGGAAAAAAATCACAAAAGGGAAGAGAAAGAAAGGGAGTAGGAAGCAGCTTAAGTGGGTCACGGCACTCCAGGTTGGTGCCTTCAAACTTTCGATTATTATCTATATATATTTGTTATTGAATTCTTGTTTGTAATATATATATATATATATGTGTGTGTGTGTGTGTGTGTGTGTGTGTGTGTGTGTGTGTGTTGTTGTTGGTTTGTTTCGATTGATTGTTCAAATTTTGGGATTCTTGGGTATTAAGTCTATGATACGAATTGTTTCGAATGAAAGGATTAAAATAATAATAATAATAACATACTTATTTCAAAATGTAATTACAATAGTGGATCGTTTTTTAACTAGTATTATAAATTCCTAAGTTTTATTTCTGTGTGAATTTTCTTTTAACAAGAAACTTCAGTTTTTTTAATTAATCAGGCAATAATCAAAGTCTGTCTCAAATTAAAACATTACTAAAATTGATTTTTTTAATGGAATTTTTTAATATAACATGTTCTAAATTTAACCAAAATTTCTTGTAACAGTGTTCTTAAAAAATAAATAAAGTAATTATTTCATAAATAAATAAAGTAACTATTTTTTAATAGATTAAAATATGCATTAATATTTGGTTTTGTTAATAGTTAACTATTTCATAAATAAATAAAGTAATAATAATAAATAAAATATGTCTTTTAAATCATTTATTATAAGAATATGATAATAAGAAAGAACAAAAATATATAAAGGGATTGATGGGATAATCATTATAGGGTTTTGATGGGGAAGCGAGGACGACCACCAAAAGGGGTGGTGTCACCGCCGTCGACATCAAATAGCAAGGAGAATGAAGACAACATGATAGAGGAGACACCACCAATCAACAATCAGGCACCAAATGATAAAGGGAAAGGAGACTCGCATGAAGAACAAGGGAAGGAAAAAGAGATCAATGCATCTGTAACCCTAGAATCAACACAGGAAAACAAAGAGCAAATGAGACTTTGGGTGGATGTTATAAGCGGCAACCGGAACCCCGGAAACGGTATGGCGATCAAATTTATCGCATCTAAAATTGTGGATGGAGTTGCATAAGTCATAATAGAGGAAGAAGACATTGTGAATGAGGTAAAGTTTTGGGACTCTTCTTTAATAATGTATGTCCTAGGAGGAGACTTGAGTATGAACGTTGTAAAGCAATTCATGATGAAACAGTGGAATTTTGTGACACTCCCTAATATGTATTACAACAACGAAGGCTACTTTGTTTTGAGATTTCATTCATACAAAGATAGAGACGAGGTATTGAGGAAAGGTCCATATACTATCAGGAATATGCCAATGCTACTAGCTGAATGGAAACTGAATTTCAACTTGAAGAAGGACATGTTACGTACCATCCCGATATGGATCCAATTACCCTAATTACCACTACACTTATGGGGTGCCACAAGTTTGGGGAAGATTGCTAGTGTTTTGGGCACACCTTTGATGACGGATGAGTGTACTGCGAATAGATATCGAATCTCTTATGCACGACTGCTAGTAGAGATAGACATCACACAAGAGCTGATAAAGGAAGTTACAATCACGGATAAAAATGGGAAGAAGATGCAACAAGCTGTTGAATACGAATGGAGGCCACCGTATTGCACAAAATGTCACAAAATTCGGCACAAATGTGAAGAGACTCAAAACAAACAATCTATCAAGAAGTGGATCCCCAAAGAGAAGAAACTGCAGGGAGATAAGGTGGAGATACCAGCCAATCCTGACATACAAATAACACAGGCTCAACCATCAAAGATACAAGACCAAACACCTAGGCCAAATCCTGCAAAAAACCAAATGTCAAGACAACAAAGGCTACAAGAGGATGTTGTTGAATCGTGGACAGAAGTAAGGAAGAGAGGCAAGGAGAACAATAGGGATGTGTATAATTGTAAGAGTCCTATACTTACTCCAGTCAACCATGGGAATATTTTTGCAACACTTGGGATGGATCAGCCTCGGTGTTCCTGGACGATGTCCCATGATAATATCATGGAATGTTAGGGGGCTGAATAAAGCGGGAAAGTTTAGGGAGATAAGCTCCTGTCTTCTAAGACTTGCCCCTCCATTTTTGTTCTAATCGAAACTAGAGTAAAGAAAAATAAAGCTGATTTGATTAAAATGAAAATGAACATTAGAGGAAAATATATAGACAATTATGCAAAGCATGAGAATGGTAGAATATGGATTGGATGGGATGAGAATAGAAGGTCTGTTGAATATATAGATAGTACAGACCAAATGATTCCTTGTAAAGTTAAGGATGAAAGTGGAAAGTTTATGTTCTGGATAACTGCAGTGTATGCACAAAATCAATTGTCCCTTAGAAAGAAATTGTGGCAGGATATTGCGAAGATACACTCCCAACAACGAGGTCCATGGATGCTAATTGGAGATTTTAATAATGTAGTAAAAGTGGAAGATAGAATTGGGGGAAGTCTAATTACTGAAAATGAATACATAGATCTGGTGGAGATGATGAGTAACACTAAACTTTATGAGATGGATAGTAATGGAGAATATTTACCTGGTCAAAGAAACAAGAGGAGAATTCCATTTATTCAAGAATAGACAGAATTCTGGCGAATACTGAGTGGATACAGTAGAATGCAGATGCTACTCTTACTAATATGAGTCCCCATGTGTTTGATCATGCCATGCTGGTACTGAATGATCAAGTACAGATGTAGAATAGGCCAAATATTTTCAAATTTATCAATAGTTCGGCAGACCTGGAGGAATTTAATGATACTGTAAGTAAGAGTTGGAATACCCCATTGATTGGCAGACCTATGTATATTGTATGGAAGAAAGTCCAAACACTACAGTCGATCATCAAGAAATTAAGTATACCACTTTCTGATATTAACAGGAATATCATTACAGCCAGAGATGATCTTGTCAAGGCCTGACTGAGCTAACTACTGACAGAATGAATGGAAACAATATTGCTAGGATCAAAAAGTGTACTGAAGACTTGCTTAATTGGCAGGAGATGGAGGATAGACAAAGGACCAAAATTAAATGGCTAAGACTAAGTGATGATAACAACAAATACTTCCATGAAAGTATCAAGGCAAGGCCGCAACACATGAAGATAAAAACATTCAAGGAAGTGATGGCTCATTTATTAATGACCAAAAGGAACTGGAATTTAAAGTGCTGAATCTTTATAAGAACCTGATGGGGAAAGCGTCGACTGGTCTAGAAGGATTAGATACTAGTGCAATGAGGGAGGGTGCACAATTAAATGCAACTCAAAAGGAGCTATTAATTGTCCCTGTAACAGATGAAGAAATTCTCAATGCTCTCAAGAGCATTGGTAATGATAAATCTCCTGGTATCGATGGATTCGGGGTGTATTTCTTCAAGAAAGCTTGGCATATTATTAAGGGTGGTGTGGTGAAAGCGATTCAGGATTTATTTACCAATAATAGGATGTATAAAGTTGTAAATTGTTCTGTGGTTTCTTTAATTCCTAAGCATAATGGTGTTAAAGGGATTAAAGACTACAGACCAGTTTCCTGTTGTAGCACTATGTACAAAATCATCTCTAAGATTCTAGCCAATAGACTGAGAAAGGTGTTGGGATCTATAGTTGGAGACAACCAGGCTGCCTTTGTGAACGGGAAAAACATCTACAATCATATACTCCTCACTTATGAAATGATAAAAGGCTATGAAAGGAAGAATAATTCTCCTAGATGCTTTATGCAGATGGACATTCAGAAAGCGTGTGATACGATTGATTGGAACGCTCTGGAAAGTATATTAAATGAAGTAGGCTGCCCTAGACAATTTACATCTTGGATCATGACTGCTGTTACTATAGTTTCCTGTCGATTCAATGTAAATGGTTACTATACGGACATTATGGAGGCAAAGAGAGGTCTATGGCAAGGTGACCCTATCTCACCTATGCTTTTTGTTATTGTCATAGAGTGCCTTAATAGATACCTATATAAAATGCAGAAAGATAGAAACTTCAACTACCACCCTAAGTGTGAAAAGCTGAAGATCACTAACCTATACTTTGCCGATGACTTGTTAATGTTCTCTCGCGGAGACAAAGCTTCTGTGGGAATGATGATGAAAGCCTTCGGCCAATTTTCAAGAGTGACAGGGCTGGAAGTAAATCCCCAAAAATGTCGTTTATACTGCGTGGGAATTCATGGGGTGAACAAACAAGAAATCCTTCAAATTACTGGTTTCCAGGAGGGACAAATGCCATTTTTAGGGGTTCCAGTAACTGGTAAGAAACTCTCTACTCATCATTATATGCCACTGGTGGACCGAATTGTTTGCAAGATTAAGCACTGGACCGCCTGAATGTTAACATATGCAGGAAGATTACAACTGATTAAGAGTGTGACATTTGCACTTACTAATTATTGTTCTCCAAAAGATAGAAGTGATTTGCCAGATTTTTTTATGGACCGGGGGTTATGAGGGAAGCAAAAAAGCTCCGGTTGCATGGAAGAAGATTTGTAGACCCAAATGTTATGGTGGTTTAAATGTCATTGACATAGAATTGTGGAATAAAACAAATATGATTAGACTTCTGTGGAACTTAAGCAGTAAGACGGATTCACTGTGGGTTAGATGGATTCAAGCCTACTATATGAAAAATAGGAAGCTAATGGAGATTAATGGTAAGGCCAATGACACCTGGATCATGAAAGTTGTTTTGAAACAAAGAGAGGAGGTACAAAAGCTGAATAATTGGGAGAACATGTTAAATTGGAACAAATTCAATATGAGCATTGTAAACAACAGGCTGCAAGAGTATGGTCAGAAGATAGAGTGGAGAGGGTTAATGTATGGAAATAATGCCCGACCCCAAGCATGCTTTATTTTATGGCTCACTTGTCAAGAAAGGTTAGCAACTAAAGATAGACTAAGCAAATTTGGAATGAGTGACAACATGGACTACTGTTTTTGTGCGGAAGCGGAATCGGTTAACCATTTATTCTTTGAATGTGAATATGTTATGGGTAAACGATATCTTTAAGCAAAGTATAAAACGGTTTCTTGATGATCAAGAACCAAACAAGGGTTAACGGAAAACCAAGAAAGAAAACACAAGAAGAAGAAGAAAACAACAAGGATTGTGCAAATATAAATTTTGTTTACTATTCACTTTCTCATTAAAGTCACAAATGATTACAAGTGAATATCACAATTTGCCACACTCAACAAACTGAGTGTACTAGCCTATTTATAGACTAACTAGGTAACTTGCAGCCCAAGAAACCTAAACAATTGGATCCTTAACACAAGGCCCAATTCGACATAATAACATTTTTGACACTACATACATACTAGAACAGACTTCGACTATAGTATGTAACAATAAGGCATCAGCATGTGAACAAACTTCGACTACATGCTTGCCTCTTGTCGAAATACACATGAAAGCTTCTCCTTCGACACAGCATGAGTTCGACCCAAATCTCACAAATCTCCACCTTGGATCTAACTCAGCAACAAGAGAATCAACTAGCTTTCATCATGCAGCTTTATCAACTGCATACAGTGGAAGAACTTGCAACTTGGCAATGTTTTGGTGATCATATCAGTAACATTATCTTCACTCGAAACCTTCAGCACCTGGACTTCACCACGCTCGATTATTTCTCTGACGAAGTGCAACCTCACATCAATGTGCTTAGTTCGCTCATGATAGGCTGAATTCTTTGATAGGTGTATTGCACTTTGACTATCACATTTAACAGTGATACTTCGACCTTGAAGTTTTAGCTCCTTTGCAAAACCTTCAAGCCACAATGCTTCTTTCACAGCTTCAGTGAGGGCAATATATTCAGCTTCAGTGGTTGATAAGGCAACAACCTTCTGAAGCTTCCCTTTCCAACTGATTGTTGTGCCAAACATTGTGAAAACATATCCAGAAATAGACTTTCTGGAATCCATACAACCTGCATAATCAAAGTCAACAAATCCTTCGATTTCGACTATGCTATCACCATCACAGGCCCCACCATAAATCAAGACTCTTTTCAGAGACCCATTTATGTACCTGAGAATCCACTTTACAGCTTGCCAGTGTGCCTTTCCAGGATTGGCCATATACCTGCTCACAAGGCTCACCCCATATGCTATGTCTGGCCTCGTACATACCATAGCATACATCAAAGAACCCACTACACTAGCATATGGAATGCTACTCATATAGACTCTTTTAACTTCAGTACTCAAACTTTGAGTAGTACTAAGCTTAAACTGAGGATTTGTAGGTGTCACAACAAGCTTTGAATTCGACATACCAAACTTGTCGAGAAGCTTCCTTAGGTATGTCTCTTGAGATAAGCACAACTTCGACTGCTTTCTATCTCTCCGGATGTCAATGCCAAGAATCCTGGCTGCAACTCCCAGATCCTTCATTTCGAACTCCTTACTGAGTTCAGCCTTCACCTTCGTTACATCCTCAACATTGTTGCTAGCTATGAGGATATCATCCACATACAGCAGCAACATAACAAGTGAGTTTCCAGGTCAAAATTTGAAGTAAACACAGTGATCAAACTGACTTCTAGTGAAACCAATGTGTGCCATGAACTTGTCGAATCTCCTGTTCCACTGTCGAGGAGATTGTTTCAGGCCATACAAAGATCTATTTAGCTTGCACACATAATCTTCTTTACCCTTTTCTACATACCCTTCAGGTTGACGCATCAGGATCGTTTCATCTAGATCACCATACAGAAATGTTGTCTTCACATCCATTTGCTCAAGTTCCAAGTCGAACTTTACCACCATGGCCAACAACATTCGAATGGATCTATGCTTTACAACAGATGAGAACACATCATTGAAGCTGACTCCTTCTTTCTGAGTGAACCCCCTAGCAACCAGCCTCGCCTTAAAGCGCTTCGACATCACTCCTTCAATTCCTTCCTTGACCTTGAAAATCCACTTACAACTGACTAACCTGGCTCCTGCAGGTTTCTCAATCAGCTCCCAAGTGTTATTATCATGAAGAGATTTCATCTCGTCATCCATGGTTTTTCGCCATTCAGTCTTGTTTCGACTCCTTATAGCTTCCTTGTAATCTCTAGGTTCTTCATCAAGTACCTCACTTGCAGAGATTAAAGAAAACGCTATAAGATCTGCATAACCAAGTCTCTGAGGTGGCTTGATGACTCTTCTCAACCTATCTCTTTCCAGTAGGTAGTCATCGACAGTTTCCTCAGCCTCTTCAGCATCTTGCTCTTCGACTTCATCCGGGCTATGCACTTCAGCATCACTATGCTCCACCTCAACAGGCATATATACCTGTTCCAGCTCCTCTTCAGAGATTTCTGCACTTCGACCAACATCACTAGTTTTCTTGAAAGCCATTTCGACCTCATTGAAAACTACATCACGACTTGTGATACATCTTCTGTGACCTGGTTCTAGGCACCACAACCTATAACCCTTGACTCTCTCAGGATATCCAAGGAACATGCATCTCAAAGCTCTAGGTTCGACCTTGTCTTGCCTAATGTGAGCATATGCTAAACAACCAAATACTCTCAGTTTGTCGAGATCTGGTGGATGATTCGACCAAACTTCTTCAGGTGTCTTCATTCCCAGCGCAGTCGAGGGACATCTATTTATCAGATAGGCTGCTGTCGAAACAGCCTCTGCCCAGAACACCTTCTTCAATCCAGCACTAACCAACATGCATCTAACCCTTTCAAGGATTGTTCGATTGAATCTCTCAGCTAAGCCATTTTGTTGAGGAGTACCTGCTACAGTCTTATGCCTTGCAATCCCAGACTGAACACAGTAACTGTCGAACGCTTCGTTGTAGAACTCAAGGCCACTGTCGGTTCTCAACCTCTTAACCTTTCTGCCAGTTTGAGTTTCAACCAGAACCTTCCAACTTTTGAAATTCTCAAAAGTTTCATCCTTCGTCTTCTGAATGAATACCCATAACTTTCTGGAATAGTCATCAACAATGGATAGAAAATACCTTGCACCTGAGTGTGAAGGGTTCCTTGCAGGCCCCCAAAGATCAGCATGAATGTAATCAAGGGATCCATGTGTTCTTTGCTTTCCTTTGTTGAACTTCGCCCTACAGGATTTACCAAATACACAAGATTCACAAAACTCCAGCTTTTCGACTTTGTCACCTCCTAGCAGGTTCTGCTTCCCCAATTCAACCAGGCCTCTTTCGCTGACATGGCCCAATCTCATGTGCCATAAATCTGTCTTCGACACAGGTTTCGTGGATACAACCTTTGTCGAACCACTTACAACCTCAGCCTCAAGGGTATACAAGCCTTGGTTTTTCACGCCTCTCAAGACTTCCTTCGACCCTTTCATGACTTTCAGGATACCTTGCTCTCCTTTGAAGACATATCCTTTCTTGTCGAATTCACCAAGAGAAATTAAATTTCTCTTAAGGTCAGGTACATACCTAACCCCAGTCAATAGCTTTATTGACTCATCATGGAGCTTGAATCTAACAGATCCAATACCTGCAATCTTACAAGCTTTATTGTTCCCCAGCAGCACTGATCCACCATCTTGATCACAGAATTCTTCAAACACATTCTTGTTTGGAGTCATATGCCAAGTACATCCAGAATCCATAATCCACTCTTCGCAAGAGTTGCTGCTCGACACCACAAGGACGTCAGATGATTCATAACCATCTTGCACAATAGTTGCATTCCCATTGTCCTTACCCCCATGATTATTCAGGCGCTCAGGGCACACCTTTCTTGTGTGACCCTCCTTCTTACAGTGATAACATTTGATACCAGACATATCACCACCATAAGACTTCTGCTGAACCTTTCGTTTCTTCTTGTCAAACCTACCATCTTTCTTCGACGATCTTCCTTTCATGGACAACCCTTCACCAAGTGATGAAGGTTTCTGCTCCTTTCTTTCGTTCAAGTCCTTCGAATACAAGGCTGCTTGAACTTCTTCAAATGTCAGGGACTCTATTCCATACAAGAGAGTTTCTTTGAAGTGAGCATGCAATCTGGGCAAAGCACACAACAGCAACAATGCTTGATCTTCATCATCGATCTCCACATCAATATTTTCAAGATCAAGAATTAGCTTGTTGAACATATCCAACTACTCAGCCAAAGCTTTGTCTTCACTCATCTTGAATGAATACAAAGTTTGCTTCAAGTACAAACGATTTACCAACGATTTGGTCATGTACAAGCTTTCAAGCTTCACCCATAATCCCGACGCCGTCGTCTCTTTTGATACCTGCCGTAGAACCTTATCACCAAGGCTCAACAATATCGCGTTGTGTGCTTTCTCGGTCATTGCGGTCTTTTCTCTTTCCGTCAACGCAGCATCCATGGCTTCCATTCCCTTCAACGCTTCCAAACATCCCTGCTGCACCAGTAGAGCTTTCATCTTCAAGCACTACAGACCAAAATTGTTCACTCCGGTGAACTTTTCAATCTCATACTTTGTTGAAGACATCTTCTCCACGCTCACCGCACCAATTTATTGTGGAAAAACGATATCTTTAAGCAAAGTATAAAACGGTTTCTTGATGATCAAGAACCAAACAAGGGTTAATGGAAAACCAAGAAAGAAAACACAAGAAAAAGAAGAAAACAACAAGGATTGGGCAAATATAAATTATGTTTACTATTCACTTTCTCATTAAAGTCACAAATGATTACAAGTGAATATCACAATTTGCCACACTCAACAAACTGAGTGTACTAGCCTATTTATAAACTAACTAGGTAACTTGCAGCCCAAGAAACCTAAACAATTGGATCCTTAACACAAGGCCCAATTCGACAGAATAACATTTTCGACACTACATACATACTAGAACAAACTTCGACTATAGTATGTAACAATAACGTATCAGCATGTGAACAAGCTTTGACTGCATGCTTGCCTCCTGTCGAAATACACATGAAAGCTTCTCCTTTGACACAACATGAGTTCGACCCAAATCTCACATAATACATGAAAAAGATCTGGATGGAAGTATTGAAGTGGATTCAGATTCAACATATTCCTGGAGATTGACATAGTGAGATCAAATGGTTAATTCACCAGACAAAAGGTAAAGGGGCGCGAGCTCAAGTGATTAAAATGGCTGCCACGGAGACGATTTATGAATTATGGAGAATGAGGAATAATAAAAATTTTGGTAAGGAGTTAGATACCACGATTATAGGAAAAAGAATTATAGACACCATAGTATATAAAGGTTGGAATAACAAGAAGATTAGGAAATGCATAGGTATCCTTATGATGGAGATCTGATAGTTTTGAGGTTTCTCTTAGTCCGTTAGTTTCATTTGTTGATGGATCCAAATTAGATCACTTGTGTAAACGGTTTTTTTTTTTTAATTAACCAAAGTATATTGTTTAAAAAAAATAAGGGATTGATGGGATATATAATTAGGATTAGGAAATAGAATAATCACTTAAAATTCTTTAGTGGTTTAGGGATTAATATATAGGATTATGGAAATAATATATTGATCAATTAAATACTTTGTAAAATAATTAAGGAATAATTTAAGGGTTAAAAATATTTAATTGGAGTATTAATAATTAGATGTTAATAAAATATTTAATACTAAGGGTTGATTTAATAACATTAAGTTATAATTTTAGGTTTAATTTATGTTTCTGGTTTAATTTATAAATTGGAGTCTATTTATATAATGTGGATTTTATTTATATTTTGGAATTTTGGGTTTAATTGATATTTTGGGATTATTATAAAGTGGGGTTTTATTTACATAATTTTGGGTTAATTTATATTTTAGAGTATTTAGATTTAATTTATATTTTGGAATTTTGGGTTAATTTATATTTTGGGGTTATTAATATTTGTTAGGGTTATTTAACTTATTTTTATAATTAAAAATGATTGGGGTTATTTTATAAATTTAGGTCTATTTATTATAATTAATAAATTTGGATTATTTAACTTATTTACTTTATTTTTATGAGATTAAAGGTAGTGCACTGTCCGTGTAAATTAGTTTTACACCATCATCCAATAGAATTATAACATTCTGCCATGTCATATTAGTATTTTAAAATTAAACGTGTGACTTGGCGGGATACACGTCCGTGATTGGTTGATAGTGTAAAAATATTTTACACTGTCAGTGCATATTCTTTTTTCTCTATTTTCATTACTAAAAATGTGGGTTTGATATTTTATAGAATCGAGTTTATAAATTTGGGTTAATTTATATTTTGGGGTTATTATAATTTATTTGGGTTATTTAACTTATTTTTATAATTAAAAATGGTTGGGGTTATTTTATAAATTTAGGTCTATTTATTATAATTAATAAATTTGGGTTATTTAACTTATTTTTATAACTAAAAATGGTTGGGGTTATTTTATAAATTTAGGCCTATTTATTATAATTAATAAATTTGGGTTATTTAACTTATTTACTTTATTTTTATTACTAAAAATATGGGTTTGTTATTTTATAGAATTGGGTTTATAAATTTGGGTTAATTTATAATTTATTAATAGAAAGTGGGTTTATTATAATAATTAAGTATTTGGGGTTATTTATTAATTTATTTATTTACTTTGATAATTAAATAATTTGGATTTTAACTTAGTTAATTAATTTTTATAATATACTAAATAAGGGATAGAGAATAATTTATTAGGGATAAAAGGGGTCTATTTGAATATTAAATTAATCTTTTTTAATTAATTTAAGTTCTCTACATCTAAGGGATATAATTTAGATTAATTAGGAATAATTCAAGTTAATTAACGTATTTAGAGGATGGTAATCTAATAATGGGATAATTGATTATTTTATAATGGCATTAAAATTGGTTAATAATTACAATTAGAAATTAAGTGAGAATAGTTGGGATTTAATAACTAGGATTAATTCTAATAATTGGGATAATTTTATATTTGTGGGATAATTGGGATTAATCTATATTTTGGTATATTTTAGGATTTAATTCAAAATGATATTATAAGATTTCATTTATATTTTGGAATATTATAATATTTATATTTAAATAATTGAGATTATTTTATATTTTTTGGGATAATTGGGATTAATTCATATTTTTGGGATATTATAAGATTAAATTTATATTTTGGGATATTATAAGTTATTTAACTAAATAATTGAGATTATTTCATACTTTGAGATGTTATGGGTTTTATAATTAAGTAATTTGGATCAATTTATATTTTATGGGGTATTATAAGGTATTTATTTTTATAATTAAATATTGTGAGATTAATTTATATTTTTGGGATATTATAAGTTAATTATTTTTATAATTAATTAAGTATGGGATAAGCTTTTATTTTTGGGTTTAATATATTTGGGATAAAAGATTATTTAATTATTTAATTTATATGCTTAATTAAATTAAATAGTAGGCCTTTCCAAACAATTTAGGATAAAATTAGGGATAAAAGTTTAATTATAAATCATTAATTTATTTTCTTAAATAATTTAAGATTTATAAATGTTAGGGATACATGGGATATTAAGGGATATTAGGGATAATTAAGGGATATATAAATGGGATAAGGGATAAAGATTTGGGATAAAACTCTTAGGTCCAAAGAGTATAAAATTTAATATAAGGGATAAAGATTTGAGATAAAACTCTTAGATCCAATAGTATAAATATAGAGATAAAACTCTTAAGATTCAAGAGTATAAATATAGGACTAAGGATAGGGGATAAAACTCTTCAGATCCAAGAGTATATATATAGGACTAGGGATAGAGGATAAAACTCTTAAGATTCGAGAGTATAAACATAAGACTAGGGATATGTGATAAGGGTTTTATAATAAATGTTATATCATTTTTTATAATCAAACCTAAAGGGATATTTTTACAAATTCAAAGGGATAAAGGGATAAAAAACATCTAACTCACTTCTTTTCAAGGGATAGAATTGGGATAGAAACTTTGGGATAAAAATCTAAAAATATGAGAGTATAAATAAAGAATTAGGGATAAGGGATAGGGGATAATTACAACTTAACCATAAAGGGGTAAGGGATAAAATCAACCAATCAAAATTAGAGAGGTGAACTACGAAAACTCGGATCCTTCAAATTTGAGGGTACGTTGTCATACCCCAAATTTTGACCACTAAGATTTCCCATCATTGTGAAAATCATCATCACAATATGGAAGAACCATCATACTTCATCAGTCTCCCCAAAGATGGGTGAGCATTCACTACAATCAAAACTAGGGTTTCAAGCCCTCTCTAAGTGCTTAGATAAAGGATCAGTCAAGGAATGACATGATCTTCAACTTGTCTAACCTCTCAAACATTCACAATGGACCAAAAGGACTCCCACTTCAAGGATCAAGCACAAGGATGTTCCCTTCTAGGTGGATCAGGCCTCAAGATCGACAGTGTCACCAAATTAGGGTTTTGGTCGACCAGGGCCTCCAGATGGAAATTTTTCATCTGGGCATGAGCCAATGATCCAAAACACAACCTAATGTACTCCATGGAACCTCATGGACCCATTCATCAAGTCAATTTTGCCTCAGGGGTTGCACTCATAAAAAATTAGGAATTAGGGTTTCTTGACCTAATTCACCCCTAAGTTGACTTTTGGGACAAATCATGAACCAAGACCTCAAGAGAGGGTTTGAGGGTCTCTAATGAACTATATTGATCCATTTGGAACAATGGATTAATCCAAGAAGCTTGAGCAACAAGTCTCAATTTCATCTGCACAACAATTAGGATTTTAAGGAAAAAGTCAACTGTAACTTTGACTTTTGACCAGGACATGCTCCCAAGCCCTAAGACATGATTCAATATGCCCTATGACACCCATGGAACATGTCCATCAAGTTTGATTTAGTCAAGGACATGATTTCCTGAAGAATTGCACAGTTTGGAATTCATCTGATAAAAAGTCAACTGTGCACAAAAGTCAACTTTGACTTTTTGAGATTTTTCACCAAAATGGTTTTTTAACCCTAAAATGATGTTAATGTATGATTTGAATCATCATTCATCAAGAAAAATCAAGAAAAGTTGGATAACTTGTAAAAGGGGTAACCATAAAAACTTAGAAAATTTTCTAAGTTAAAAATAAAGTGACAAGGGCACCAACTTTGAAGGATCATAACTCCTAAACCACAAAGCCATTTTTTTTCATCCAAAGATGGATTTGTAGCCCTCATTACCCTCTACAAAAACTTCAACTAGACCTAAGTCCAATTCATTAAGGATTTGGAGTTATGGAGTGATCAAAATGGCTGAAAAGTGAAAATGTCACTTTTTCCAACACTTAGTGAAATTTTCACTAAGTCAGAATCTGCCTTCACTTTTTGCCAAATGTAGAGGGATTTTTCACTTGGATTCAAAAGTGATCAAAACCAAACATGTTCAAACAGTTGTTGTATCATGTAAGGGATTTCCAAAATGGTCAAGAACATTACCAAATTCAACTTACACCATGAGATATGACATTGGCAAGTTGCCTTGCTGAAATCTGTCAAAGGCAAGGCAGAATTTGCAATTTTGCTCGATTTGCCAAAATCAGCCAAATTCAAATGCTCCTATCCACTTGGACACATCTGAGGATTAAATCTAAAGGGGACAATCACTGAGCCAAGCCTCCAAAGTCCATGGAACAAGAAATAACATGTTGAACCTAGAATGGCCAAAATAGGGACAAGATTCCAAATTTGGATTGAAGCATTCAATGGAAGCATCAAGGTGGCATGGACTGAGCCATTCTCATCTGAAATCAGTCAAGACTTATCCAAGACCAAGGGAACCAAAGCTCTGTGCCCTAACCTCTAGTCAATGGCTAGAGGAGACTTGGATTTTCATTTGCCAACATTGGCCAAACCTACTTACCAGTTGCCATTCACTATTCCTTGCAAAATAAACTTGCTCTACTATAAATAGAGCTCAATTGTGATCAATTTGAGTACACCAAAGCCATCTAACAGATGCTTTCCTCAAAATCTCTTTCTCTTGGCAAAAATGCCTTTCTTAGCAAGGTAGCTATCGGGTTTTGAGTTTGAGAGCTTTTCCAATCAAACCAATCACTCACACACCTCACATACATCATATAGAAGTGATCCAAACACTCACATAACATCTGGAACACAGATTTCACAAAATCACCAGCTGGTTGCTCAAACTTTCAATCAAGTTGCAGCTGAGGTACCACAAATCGTTCCAGCCATTTTCAATCAAGTCCAGGCATTCAAACACACTCCATAGGGTGTAAGGAGGCTGTTCAGATCATCACCACTCATATGTAACACCTCCAAATCAAAAATCACATTGCACTTGTTGTCACGGCCTAGAGGTAAGCATACACTTGTCATCTCTCAATCTATACATATTTCCTCGCACAATAATTTGGCCATATGTTCATAATCATGCATGGAATGTTTTCCCTCAATTAATTGCATTGTTTGAATCGTGTATAAAAAATCCTAGCCTTCATGCAGAAATTAGGGTTCTTGAGGATTTTTCATGATTTCTTGTTATATGTTTAATTTAAATGAAATTAATGGACATAGACATGATCGTGAGGTTGAGACGAGCATAATGATATGTGGATTGCATGTTATAATCAAGTATTCAGGGAGATTGGATAGAAAATGCAAATCAGCCAAACCCAGAACACGCGCGTGTTCTTCAGCCGTTCTTGGCGCCTTTTTTGAATTTTCAAATATTTGAATTTTGTGATTTTTCTTTAATTGATTCAAAAATTAATTTCTCTCTGAGTTTTAATGATTTTGAGTTGATTCTTTTTTTAATAATTCACAAAAATGTTAAAATATTTTATTTTCCCAAAAAATCCCAAAAATATTATTTATTTCATATAATTGATATTTTTGCAAAGAATTAATATTTTAATTGTTTTTGACATTTTAAATATTTTTTTCCACATTGATTTTGCAACTTTTAATGCTTTCTAATTATTTTGTAGGTCAATACTTAATTTTTGAAGCATTAATCCAAGATCACAATTTGTTTTCCATATGTTAAACAATTTTGATCATTTTAATTGAATTTTTATTCAATTAAATACATTTTTGAAAACAAATTAGGGTTTTTGGATTAATTCAACCCTCATAAATCATTTTCAAAACACTTTGGGCCTCTAATAGAGTGTAAGACCCAATCCTTTTTTTGACCAAATCATTTTTGGGCCTCAGTGTATTGTATAAGTCCCGATACCGTCAAAAACAAATGGCGCGATCGTCGCCCTTTTGAAAAATAACCATTTGGGCCTCTCCTTGAGCTATAAGACCCATTCAAAACTTTTGGACCTCTATTAGAGTGTAAGACCCAACCCACTTGTACAGAAATATTTTGGGCCTCACTTATTGTATAAGTCCCTCTGTACATTTTTTAATTCGGCACGATCGTCGCCAGTTTAAAGATAAACCATCTGGGCCTCTCCTTGAGCTATAAGACCCATTCAAAATTTTTGGGCCTCTAATAGAGTGTAAGACCCAATCCCCTTTTAACCAAAACCATTTGGGCCTCACTTATTGTATAAGTCCCTCTGCGTTAAAAGAAAACCTCGGCGCGATCGCCATTTTTAAACGGAAAAATCAATTGGGCCTACCCTCGTGTTATAAGCCCCACTATTTTCCTTTAAAACATTTGGGCCTCTTGAGAGAGTGTAAGACCCATCCCTTTGTACAGAAAACATTTTGGGCCTCAGTCACTTGTATAAGTCCCTCTGTACAAATTCAAATAGTGCGCTCACTGATAAAACCCTGGGCCTCTCCTTGAGCTGTAAGCCCCAAATCTTTCTTTTTCAAAGCACTTTCTCCTTTGATTTTGAATATACTGTTGTTTTCAATCTTTCTTTGTTGAACAACTAACCAAACAGCATGGAAGCTCTACAACCGAGTAAGTGGTTATTGCTTTCATTTACCGCTTTCATATACATATAACTGTATTGTGGGGCTGTTTCACTGTAAGTCTTCTTTCATAAACTCATATCAACTATGTAATAATAGTATAGATATTTCGAGTTTCCCCGGCAACTACGTCTAGAACTAGGTGACGCCGTTTCGTTCATTCGTAGAAATAGACAGCTAGATCCCCAATAGGATCACCAGATACAGTTTTCTCTTCGGCTGTCCTCATTAGGAATTGTCAAAAAACTTTATTCCCAGAGATGAATGTATTCTCCGTGAATGGCATCTTTGAGTTTCTTCCAAATTCTCAAACTTTCCTGACTTGATCTATTCCTTGTGAATAGCTTGCCTTGAATTTCTCGGGGTTTGGGGACCCGCGGGCTTCTTAAAAGCATCGGCCTCCTCTTGGGCATCGTACAAGGACCCACAGGCTTCCTAAAAGTGACCCCGCCTCCTCTTGGGCTTAGTACAAGGACCCGTCGGCTTCTTAGAAGTATTCACAGCCTCCTCTTAGGCTTCGTATAATGATCTCTTCCTCCAGGAATGATAGCCTCCTCTTGGGCTTAGTACAAGGACCGATCGGCTTCTTAAAAGTTTCCAGCCTCCTCTTGGGCTTCGTACAAATTGTCCCGACGACCTCCTAGAGGTATAGGAATAGAACTTAGTCATCTTCATAGAACAGTCCTTTCATAGAGTCTACTACTGTTTATCAAAGCATGGTACAAAAGATGACACTCTAGACTTGGACAGTCTAATCTCCTTGAGTCTCAAAGACATTCTCAAGTAACCCCTTCGTTAAATAGGAAGGAAACCTGCAGACTCGGACAGTCTCAATACCCTTTGGATTTCCCGCTTCCTTAAAGAACATGAATAACCCGGATCCTTGAATCAAATCCATGAGTACAGTGTTGCTCATATAAGAACTGATTTTCTCTTTAAAATCAGTATACTGGACCTGTCACTCAACTGAAACAGTAACCATAGCCTCCTCTTGGGCTTTGTACAATGATCCTCCCTAGCGGAGTCAAGCAACATTTAGCCTCTCTCTCAGGCTTTGTACGAGACACAGAAGAGACTCCCTCGTTGAGTCAATCACCCTTTCGCCTCCATCTCGGGCTTTATACGAGATACAAAAAGGTTCTTATTGAGCCAAACAAACAACAGCCTCCATCTCGGGCTTCGTACGAGATACAAAAAAACTCTCTTGTTGAGTCAAATGGCCTCCATCTCAGGCTTTATACGAGATACCAAAAGACTCCATCGTCGAGTCAAAAACTATTTAGCCTCTCTCTCGGGCTTTATACGAGACACATACTAGCCTCCTCTTAGGCTTTGTATAAGAAAACCACTGGTTGATCCAATCAACCTTTTAGCATCAAAGATGTGCCTCGTTCATAGTACACAAACATCAACAACTCCTTCCCCTTCATCTAATTGCTGTAAGCGGCAAGCCTCTGGATCATCTACATCCATGCCAATGTCCCTCTTTTAGCATGAGAAATTCCTAAGGAAAGATGGCATTGCTCTACACTGAGTTAAAGTCTTCTCCTTCAGGTTAAAACCCCCCTTATAAAGGAAATTATGGCATTACTATGATCCGTGTATCCCGGTTAAAGTAATCCTCCTTTACAGTCAGTCACCCAACAGTTGTGACAAACAGACCCCTTTTAGAGATGACAAATTCTCTCTAAAGTCAACACCTTATAGCTTCATATCTTGGGCTTTGAACAAGATATAAACACCTTTCGCTTCACGTCTTGGGCTTTGAACAAGACACCAAAAACGACCATTTCCTCCCATAGAATAGGAGGAACTACGAACGCTCTGATTTCCCTATTTCGGTAAACGGGAATACGTAGGCATAAGATTGAAAGAAAAATCTTAGCGAGCACACTAAACAAAAACTCAAAATCCCATATCTTCATCCATCAAAAGCGGTAATTCAAAGCATCAGTCCTAACATCATAACCCTTGTTCCCCGCCAGAAACCTGTCTGTCAAAATAACACAAGAAATCCCAGAAAGAAATCAGTATTGGCGAAAATACAAATAACCAGTACAAAGGCCCCCCACATTGATAGCATTCGTAACCTAACAGACCGCTGTTTAAACTCAGTATGCAAAGCAGGGTTAATTGGAGACATTTATTTCCCTTCCTTATTCAGCTCACAATAGGATAAAAAATGAATCGACCTGTAGTTTAAGCTCAACCGCAGAGAGCGACCAGCGCTTAAGAACTGCGTCCAAAATCGCTCGCTACATACATAGGCATAGAGTTGTAAACCATAGCAAGTACAATAATAATAAAAAAACTTAGGGACCCCTCTTACATCTAAGTCTTCTCTGTATAATAATAGGAATTTTTGTAAATAAATATAAACAGTCAAACACTCAATTAGTAAGCAAACATACCCTAAAACTTAAGGAGGATCCCATTGAGTACAATGGAAGTGAGGGGTGCCTAACACCTTCCTCTCGCTTAACCGACTCCCGAACTTAGCGTCTCACCCTTAGGGATAAGGTTTTCTCATTATTTTCCTGTCCTTAGGACGAATAAAGAATGATGGCGACTCTGTCATTTTTACCGGCCGCGACAATTTAAAATGAATCAAAACAAACCATTTTGATATTTTTACCACAAACTACGAGGTTTTGATCCTCCATTGTACTTTGTGGGTACGTAGGCACGAGACTCAGAAAGTGTTGTCAAACACAAAATTATAAAAAATACTTCTTTTCTCACCTCCCCAATCTTTTTCAAGCAAACTGTTTTCAAACCAAAAAACGTAGACATTTCAAAGAGGTTCCTATAGAGTACTATAGACGTTTTAGGTACTAATACCTTCCCTTTGCGTAACCAACCCCCTTACCTTCTCTCTGTTTATTTGTTCTTGTTTTTAGAACTTCTTAGGTTTTTGTTCGTTCTTTTTCCCTTTCCTTTGGAAATAATAAAAGCACGGTGGCGACTCTTGCTTTATGATTTAAGTTAATCAATAGCTTATACTCACAATTTTTACCGCTACAGCTTGCCAACATTATTCTAGTCATTAAGAAAAATGGGACGTTAAGAGTTTACATCGATTTCAGAGATCTGAACGATGCGACCCCAAAGGACGAATACCCAATGCATGTCTCCAAAATGTTAGTCAACTCAGCAGCGGGTTTCGAAAACCTTAGTATGTTAGATGGTTATTCTAGATATAATTAAATTTTCATTGCAGATGAAGATGTGCCGAAGACAAAATTTCGATGCCCAGGAGCTTTAGACACCTACGAGTGGGTAATAATGGAATTTGGCTTAAAGAATGATAGGGAAACTTACCAAAGGGTGATGAACTCTATCTTTCGTGACTATACCAAAACATTCATGCAAATATACATTGACAATATATTTATTAAGTTTGTATCAGGAATGGTCATCTCGACCACCTTAGACACTCATTTGAAAGGATGAGAAAATATGGTCTAAAGATGAACCCCCTTAAATGTGCTTTTTGTGTGCGGGCAGGGGTTTTTCTTGGCTTCGTGGTTCACAAAAAAAAAGGATCGAGATAAATCAGAATAAAACGAAAGCCATCAGAGAAACAAATCCTCCATCGACAAAGAAAGAGTTGCAGTCTCACTTGGAAAAAATAAACTTTTTAAGAAGGTTTATATCAAACCTAAGTGGCAAAGTTCGAGCATTTTCACCACTACTTCTCCTAAAGAAGAAAGAGTTTGTGTGGCAACCTGAGCATCAAAAGGTGTTTTACGAGATCATGGGATACTTAGAAAACCTTCTTATCTTGTCCCCTCCGGTTAGAAATAGATGTATGAGGTTGTACATTTCTGCCTCAGACTTGACTATAGGGAGCATGTTAGTCTGAGAGGATGATAATGGCACTAAAATAGCCATATACTACCTCAGTCGAGTTTTAAATGATGCAGAAACTAGGTATAGTCTGATCGAAAATATGCGCTTTTGTTTGTACTTTTCTTGTATGAAGCTAAAGCATTATATAAAACCAGTTGATGTTTATGTATCTTCCTATTTTGATATTATCAAACATATGTTGTCTAAGCCAATTTTGCATAGTCGAATTGGAAAATGGGTGCTTGCCTTAACTGAGTATTCCCTTACATATGTGCCTTTAAAGGCCATGAAGGTTCGGGTAGTCGCAAACTTTGTCGTGGAACATGCGATGGTTGAGACACCTTTGAATTATCTGGAAATGAAACCTTGGAAGTTATACTTTGATGTTTATAGCCATAAGAATTGAACTGGTGTGGAGTTTTGATTGTTTCTCTAAACAAGATCCCAACGAAGTTCAAATTTAAAATCAAAGGCTCTTGGTCCAATAACGAGGTTGAGTACGAAGCTTTGAAAGATGGACTTGAGATCTTGTTAGAGTTTGGGGCAAAGTGAGTCGAGATAAAAGGAGGTTTTGAATTAGTCGTAAAGAAAATAACAAAGGAATACAAATGCATTAAGGAAAACTTAATCATGTATTTCATCATAGTGAACCGACTGATAAGGTGTTTTGACTTTGTGGTTACCCAGCATATTCATAGAGTTGAGAATCATGAAGCGAAAGAGTTGGCATAAATGGCCTCAGGATATAAAGTGCCTAAAGAGAAGTTGAAAGCACCTATTGTTTGACTAAATTTTACTAAAACATTCTGATGATAAACTTGAATAATCTGCAGAAGAAAAAGATGTCGAAGGAGATGTCTCGACATCCTGACTGACTTGATAAGTTAGTAGGTTTTAATCTGTTGCACGAAATAAGGAACGGATCAAGAAAATACAGAATCAAAGATTGAAAGCGCAAGACAAAAAGAAGACTATATAAGGAGACTTAGACCTAGGGTTATATTGATGTAACTTGTGTATCACTTATAACTTTGTAACCTAGTTCCTTTGTGTTGAATAAGGGTTTAGGGTTTGAGAGTCGTTGGCTCTCTTAGGAGTTGTAAGTCTCCACTCTATATTATGGGATGCAGGGTGGAAGGCATAGGTACATGTACACAACAAGAAACCTGTAGGTAATGGTTGTTGTATTGTTCTTGGACGAAGCTTTGAAGCAAGTCCAAGATAACGTGGAGGTCAAGAAACCGCGACTGGTTCTGTATTGGCAGAAGACAGAGATATCACAGGTTGTGATTAGGATGTGAGTGGGGTATCTCATATCAGGGTTGTAAACGTTTGAGTTTAGCCTTGATAAAGATGTTCATTGGGTAAATGTTAGGGATAAAGTTGTAAACGGGGGAGTTTAGCTTTGTAACAGTTCTACAGATAGTGAAGTCTTCATCCTGGATTGGTATCCCCCAGATGTAGGTGAATTGCACCGAACTGGGTTAACAATTACTGTCTTATTTAACATTCTGCAATTTACAGTTTTGTTAATGTTCTTGACTGACATGTTGGATCAGATGTCGTGACATCTGTGTGTGTGCAGTTCTGATATTCAAGGTATCAGTCTGCTGTTGCGCCTCGAAGTTTAAAAGATTATGTAGCACAATGTCTTGACATGTGTTAGGACATTTGTTGTATGCATAGGCCAGAATTTCAATAGGTATCAGAGCAGACATCTTATCTGGTTCTGGATGAGATCTTTGGGAGATACTTTCTGGCATTTAAACAAGGAGGAGTTTTGGAGACCAGATCAATCAACTTAAACATACCCAAGGGTATTAATGGATGAGATGAATGTTCTAGATCGAAGGGAGCAACTCGATTGTTATTCATGCTACTGAGGAAATTCTACAACAACTACAGAAGGAGTGGCTAGTTCTTTTGTTGGTGTGTCTTATAAGATTCCTGGCATCTTATTAGGGCAAGCAGGGTCTGTTTCCTTGGTGGTTCCGCTGCATATGATTTTGATTGAAGAGCTCTAGAAGTATCGGATTCTAGAGTTATGATTGAAGGAAGATTGCAGTTGTCCTTACCTGATTTTGTTCTAGTAGATGTCAACCGGTTTGAAGTCACATAGCATTCCAAAGTCGGGAGAAGAGGGATGATATTGTGATGGTTGAGTCTTATGTGACTTGGTACATGGGTGAGTGGCGTCATCATGTAAGCTGAAGTTAGATTGAAGAGAAAGGGTAAGATGAATTATCAAACTCATGCTCTAGGGGTTTGATGATTTCTTGTTGGCTAAGTTGTTGAAGACACTTGATATAATGATCAAGTCCAATCAAGGCAACTGAGTCATGTTCTGAAGTCTTCTAGTTATACTTCAGACTAGGAGGTGCTTTCTAGGAATCATAGGAGTGAAGACCGTGGAGGTGATTTATTTTCACCATCCACAAAAACGTGCAAGGAAGAACTCAAACTTTTCAACCCTAAGGATGAGTTCACACAGTTGAGGTAATTAGGATTCGTTTAGAGAGAATCTTAAGAGCTTGAGTCAAGGGGCAGCCTTGATATCTTAATGACTTGTACAAACAGAAGAAGACATCATGAAGAGGAATATCTTGGTGATATTCAGAAGATGCTGGAATCAGATAAGGGTTATGGTACAAGGATTTAAGATCAATTGCTATTTGTGGAATCCACAAGTATTTAATTGATTATCCTTGAAAGTCAAGATTGAGGATGTTCTGTCAGATGTTCTAACATCTTTTCATCAGAGGCTTGTAGAATCGTGGGAGGGGTTCTGCATTCGTTCAAAAGTCTCCTAGGTGTTGACCTGGGATTATTGGCTTAGCGTCTGTTTCTTGGAAAGTATTGTGAATGACTTGTCCAGATGGTAATGTTGTTGAAGATGGAGATGGAAGACTATGAAGACATCATAATCTTGATGGTTACAGCTTGGATCAGTTTATTTCTGATCTAGGTGCGTTGGAGCATGGTGTTTTCTCTGGTTGTGAAGGTCGAGGATAAGTGGCAGTTATCTCTGGCTTTCTACTGACGGCTCTACTAAGGGAAGTGGCATTCTTTGGTATTGCTATGGGGTAGTCTTGGACTACTTATTTTCTGAAGATTCAGATGTGAAAGGCTTGAAGTCTTTAGAGTTTCAAAGCAGAATGGAGGTTGTCTACTCAAAACTTGGTTGTTGAATCAAGTCTGTGAGAGCATGGAAATCTCTTTCTGCAAAGGGAGGACGTTCTTCTAAGTGGCAGAAGGAGGAGCTGAATTCAATAGTTGGATGTCATATCAAAATGTTCTGACATCTAGCTTTGCATCAGAAGTCTCAGTTGGTGATGTGGTACATTAACTTAAGATAAGGTGATCTACAGGAGAATGGGAGTGATGGATTCTTCAAAAAGGTCTATCTCATGCAGTTTGCGGGAGCTGTGGATGAGAAGATGTTACATGACTAAGAGGCTTGGTGGATCCAAGATATCTTGCTATAGGGCAAGTAGTTCATGTGACTTGAAGATCTGATTTCATTAGTAGATTAGGGTATCTTGTGGGAGTTCTGAAGATGAGTGAGGTCAATCAAAAGGTGGCATTTAATTGGTTTCACAATATGCGTTCAAGCAGGATTCTTGAAACTGATTGCTCTTGTGTACAAGAGTAGTTAGTTGAATTTGTTTGAAGGTTCTGGTTCTCTGGGAGCTTGTGACAGAAGTTTTGGGTTGAGGATGGAAGCATACCTTCTTTGGTGGATGAGAGTTTATTTCTCTCTGGGTTTCTGAAGTTTTCTTTGTTCAAGCTGGTGGCGCAGTGTTGTTTGAAGATCTTCAGTGTAGATTACTATGCTGATAGTAAGTCCAGTGGTGGAGCATATCAAGAACCATGGTGTGTGGTGTCTGTGATGTGTGGAAGATGTCCTAACTAATGTTAGAACATCCTTGGGTTGGATATCCTTGGTGAAGGATTTCAGGTTCTGTGATGAACTAGTTACTTGCATCGTGTCCAAGAAGTGTCTACATAATCATCCGGGAGAATGATTGAGTAGAAGGGTTCCTTGGAAAGAGGGTGTAAGTGTTTGTGAAGATTGAAGTGGATCATGTGTTGATTGCATGGAAGTCTGTTTCGTGAATGCGTTCAGAGGTGGAGATTCACCATAAATCATAAGTATTCCAGAGTATCATACGGGAGAATGATAGGAATGACTGTCTTGGATTACGGGGTGTTTATCTCTAATGGTGGTTGGATGAGGTCAGTGGAAAATCTTGCATACGACATTGGAGCCCTTGGAGCAAGTCATGCTAGTAGTGGATCAGTTTAGCAACTGTGAAGTTCTGGAGCATGCATACGATAGCTGACATCGTTATAACAAACTAAGGGGCCCTGTGCGTCTCTTTGAGGAATGTGAAGCATTCTGATTTAATTGGTTTGCGCCTCAAGTATCTGGAGGTCTATACATGAGAATTCAAGAGGAGTTCGTATGGTGTGTAGATGGTTGCAGGATGAGGGGGATCAATGGGACTTTGATCTTAAGCCAAGAGTTTGTTATGGTTGGTATACACGTCCTCACGGGTAGCATGATGGTGATCATGTGTGAGTGATTATTGTTTCTTGTTAGAGGGAACAATAAAGAGTTAATGGTTGCGTTCAGTAGGTGTGTTGAACAGAGGGTGCACTCTTGAAGACATGAAGATGCGTCTTATGTTTTCCAGTCATTAGCTTGGGTGTTCAGTGGAGGAGCACTAGTTACCTTAGTCAGGGGGAGAGGCCTCTTGATCTAAGATGAAGTTCCAGTTTGCATTTGTGCGTCAAGCAAACTGAGATGTCAAGATGGCTTGGCATTATTGTTGAAGTTCCAGTTTGCATTTGTGTGTCAAGCAAACTGAGATGTCAAGGAGGATGTCTTGACATTAGAGTATTGTTGCAAGTTGTGGGAAACTTGGCAATGCATACTTGAATGGTTCTTATTGGATGCTTAAGAATCATTGACTGAGTCTGGGAGAATTTATTTTTCTCTTGCAGACTGGGATCATATAGTTGTGAAGAATTCTCTGTATGGCCAAATCAGAGGAAGAATCCTGGAAGAATAGACAATGTCTGACATGATGTCAGGACATTGTTATAAAATATGTCTGCGTGTAATGGGTTCTTTGGTCGGTGTTCTTAAAAGGAGAAACAATCAACAGTCTTGGCCGATGCGCATTTAGTAGAGTTATTGGCGCTTTGAATTGACCAGCGTTTTGTTCGATGGTTCGTTTCTTTCAAAGGCAATTATCTTCTATAAATAGGATTGTTGTGACACTCCTTGGTATCATAATTCCTCTTTCCAAGTGAGTGTTCGATGGCATTTTAAAGATCTGGATGAGTTGCGTCTGGATATGGAGCTGTCTTGGTCACTTTTGCCAAGTTTTGGCTAAAAAGGGGGAGAAGAATAATGTTCTGGTGTTTGGGTTCATTCGAGCAGTGGCAGTGCAAGAATGTTGGTCAAGATGTTCTAACATCTTAACAATCTTTATTTTCCTTGTTTCTTGTGATCTGAGTTGTGAAGCAGGTTGTGTCTTGTGACCTGAGTTACGCAATCTATGTTCTCAGTGTTACGAAGCCTACAACTGCTGTTTCTTTTCTGGAGGAGTCTTCTGGTTCTCAAGATCTCTCTTGGAAGGGAAGGGAATATGTTGAGGGGGAGACTCTCTCAGACCTTAGCTCCAATCAATTCTGAAGATAAAGGAGTCTTGATGAAGGAGCCTTCCTGTTTGCAGAATGCAGAAGAAAATGTTTGTTTTAGCCAAAATTTGTCAAAAGGGGGAGATTGAAAGCATCTGTTGTTTGACTAAATTTTGCTAAAACATTCTGATGATAAACTTGAAGAATCTGCAGAAGAAAAAGATGTCAAAGGAGATGTCTCAACATCCTGACTGACTTGATAAGTTAGCAGGTTTTAATCTGTTGCAAGAAATAAAGAACGGATTAAGGAAACATAGAATCAAAGATTGAAAGCCCAAGACAAAAAGAAGACTATATAAGGAGACTTAGACCTAGGTTTATATTGATGTAACTTGTGTATCACTTATAACTTTGTAACCTAGTTCCTTTGTGTTGAATAAGGGTTTAGGGTTTGAGAGTCGTTGGCTCTCTTAGGAGTTGTAAGTCTCCACTCTGTATTATGGGATGCAGGGTGGAAGGCATAGGTACATATACACAACCAGAAACCTGTAGGTAATGGTTGTTGTATTGTTCTTGGATGAAGCTTTGAAGTAAGTCTAAGATAACGTGGAGGTCAAGAAACCGTGACTGGTTCTGTATTGGCAGAAGACAGAGATATCACAGGTTGTGATTAGGATGTGAGTGAGGTATCTCATATCAGGGTTATAAACGTTTGAGTTTAGCCTTGATAAAGATGTTCATTGGGTAGATGTTAGGGATAAAGTTGTAAACGGGGGAGTTTAGCTTTGTAACAGTTCTACAGATAGTGAAGTCTTCATCCTGGATTGGTATTCCCCAAATATAGGTGAATTGCACGGAACTGGGTTAACAATTACTGTCTTATTTAACATTCTGCAATTTACAATTTTGTTAATGTTCTTGACTGACATGTAGGATCAGATGTCGTGACATCTGTGTGTGTGCAGTTCTGATATTCAAGGTATCAGTCTGTTGTTGCGCCTCCAAGTTTAAAAGATTATGTAGCACAATGTCTTGACATGTGTTAGGACATCTGCTGTCTACATAGGCCAGAATTTCAGAAGTTGAAGGACTTGATTGATGTATGAGGAAGGGTACAAGTAACAAGGCTTTCTCCATCAGATCTAGCACTATTGAAGCTTGGGTTGGTAGATCCAGGGAACTTTGAAATATGTACTGTTAAAGGTTTGCCGATACCGATTGGAGGAAACCTATAGTTGATTACTTGAGGAATTTGGTTGGGTCAACTTATCAGGAGGTCATGTATATATCTTTGAATTATGTGCTCATTAGTAACGAGTTGTTCAAAAAGAACCCTGAGGGAATGCTACTCAAATGCCTAGGTGAAGGAGAGGCATATTTGGCTGTATCGAACATCCATAGTGAGGCATGTGGTGCTCATCAAGTGGGGCACAATATGAAGTGGTTGTTATGTCTCCAGGGTGTTTATTGGCCCACAATGCTTAAGGATTGCATCAAGTTTGCTAAGGGTTGCCATGAATGTCATGTTCACTCAGAAATACAACACGTTCCTGCAAGCGAGTTACATGTAATAGTGAAACCTTGGCCGTTTAGAGGACATGCTTTAGACCTGATTGGAGAGATTCGACCTGCGTCTTCTAAGAGTAAAAAATATATATTGGTTGGTATTGACTATTTTACAAAAGTGGATCGAAGCAGTCCTTTGGTTAATACTGATCAAGAGGCCATAATTGAGTTTATTGAGAAGCACATTATCTATAGGTTTAATATTCGTGAGACCATCACAACAGACCACAGGTCGATGTTTACTGGTAGAAAGATGCAGGATTTTCCATTTGAGATGGGAATTAAATTGTTAACTTTGATGCCCTATTATGCTCAAGCAAATGAGCAAGTTGAAGCTGCCAACAAAACCATTATTAGTTTGATCAAGAAACACGTTGGAAAGAAGCCAAACAATTAGCATAGAACGTTAGATCAAGTCCTATGGGCTTGTCACACCTCTCCCAAATTGGCCATAGCTACAATGCCATTTCGATTGACTTATAGGCATGAAGGTTTCTTTCTCATTGAAATTTATTTGCAATCAGTCTAGATCCAACAACAGAGCGAAGTTTCACCAGACCAGTATTGGAGCATGATGTTAGATGAAATTGTTGACTTGGATGAAGAAAGGTTGGTGGCGTTGGATACTCTGATACAGAAAAAAGAGTGAATTGTCAAAGCTTATAATAAAAGAGTTAAATCAAAAAATTTTCAAGTGGAGATTATGTTTGGAAAGTTATCTTGCCTATGGATCTAAGTTACAGAGCTCTAGGCAAATGGTCCCCAAATTGGGAAGGACCATTTTGAGTATTTCAATTATTTTCAAACAATGCTTATGAAATCGAAGAGTTAGCAGTTGATAAACAAATTTTAAGAGTAAATGGTAAATACCTTAAGTGTTATAGGCCTATGCTACAAGAGATTTGAATCGACCAAGAATAATTTACAGTAAAGAGATAAAGGTGCCAAAATGTGAAGGGGCAAACCAAAATCACAAGAAAAATACACATGAACTCTTGCAAGTTCTTACAAAGGAACCAAACTAAAAAAAACACCAAACATAAGCACACTCCCCCTGAATATCACAACCTACTGCAGAGAATAATGCATTCTCCCAGACACAGCAACACCACAACTCAATCTTATAAACACTTCAGAGTCTAAGATCATGTTCTTACACAACAATAGTAGTGGATCTTACTTTTCAGCACATACACACAACAGATTATCACACTCCCCATAAATAGTTGCATACAGCCAGCAACAACAATAAAAACTACTCTTCCTAAGCAGTAGTAAAACACATGACATGATGAAGTATGATGAAGTCATGACATATGATCCAACATCAGAAACAACAAACAAACTAACACTTACTCTCCCTTGTTAGCTAAAAACTGACAAAAAGAAAAAAAAAGTAAATGTAAACAATAATAAATGGAATCACACATGTATAAAGAAAACACACAAAAGGAAGCACACCAGTCTGAAATGGAGACACACATACAGATCCTTTTTAGATGATCTTTCATCCCTTGCCCCTATCAAAGACCCTTCTGCACTCTTTGTTGTTGTCACATATTTTATTCAAAACATCCTTTTTATATGGCACAGATCTTTTGCTCCATCCCTTAACAACAGTAACTTATTTAGGCTTACCAAGCATCAACACAAAGAGGAAGGATGCAGTATCTGTTGCATTCCTCCATATCTGTAATTGCTATAACTCCTTAATAGTGCAAGTTCCTACATCATAGCTTTTGTCCTCAACTTGTTTTGCATATGAGGCATTGGTAAACTTGACAATCAGTTGTTCCTAAATGGCCACGTGCTCAAGAGTAACAATTTTGTCCTCAAAAAGATCCCTAATAAAATGATGATGAATGCCAATATGCTTTGTCCTGCTATGTTGGATGGGATTTTTTATATATTGATTGCACTCAGATTGTCATAATATAATGTCATGACATCCTGTTCGACATTATATTCCTTTAGTATTTGTTTCATCCAAATCAATTGAGAGCAATTGCTTCCTGCAACAATATACTCATACAAAGAAACACAATTTTTCTTTTTGCCGAACCAAGATATAATATTGTTTCCCAAGAAGAAACATCCTCTAAAAGTACTTTTTCTATCATCAACACTACCTGCCCAATCTGCATCACAATATCCTATAAGCATGGAATTTAGACTATGAGAATACAATATTCCATAATCACTAGTACTATTGATATATTTCAAGATCCTCTTCACTTGAGTAATGTGGCTCATTTTAGGCTCAACCTGATACCTAGCACAAACTCCTACAGCACAAGTGATTTCTGATCTAGCTGTAAGATACAATAGACTACCAATCATATTCTCGTATAAACTTTGATCCATATCAACTCCTTTTTTCTTAGTAGAAGACATGATCTCTGGAACATCTTGTTTAACTTCATACTCAGAGTCACTTGAGGGCACCTCCTTTCTTGTCAATGACCTTTTCTTGGTAGCAGGGGCCATACCTTTACTCCATCCTTTGGCAGGTCCAACCTTAGTACTTTTCTTGGATGCCTTAGAAGGCTTGCTTTTAGACACAACAACCTTCCCCTTTTTGTTCCTCAATCTTTTAACAATACCAGGAGTCAATTTCTTTCCTATAGGCTCATCATCATAATCTAGACCATCTACATTGACAATGTCAATAGGCTGATCCTTCTTCACACCAGTACTCTCTTCTTTATCTTCAGCAAACATACTATTATCATCAGAATCATCTATTTTACCACCAACGAAATCATTTTCAGCCAAATTCTCATGAGATTTTTTAGAAGACTTACTCTGAAAGTTTTCTTGTGTGGTTTCAAAAGAATGATCAGGTCGGGCCAAGGATGTTGCGGCATTAGACACAACATCAGACTCAGGATCAGTAACCAAGATCTTAGAGAGAGACATATGAACACGTCTATTAAGAACAACATTCAAACTAGAATGACTTAGAGTATCTTCCACTTTAGGGTTAGACTCACAGTTTCAGAGGTAACAACATTCGAAACATTTGAAATAGAAACATTCGAACCAGAAGTATCAACAACACCAACAAAGGCATACCTCTTTACACCCAAGCTTTCTGCCTGCATTGGTCCCATTAACTCCATATACAAAAGTTCTACAACTTTGGAAGCATTCTGATGTTGTGACTCGGTATGTGACATCTTGATTTCCCTCCCAATTTGGCACTTATCACAAACTCTACTCTCTTCAATCTTGAGCTTTGGAAATCCTCATACAGCTTATTCAGATATGGTTTCCTTCATTATATTATACTTATCACATTTTCTATCAGGATACCAATCTTCTTTTGTAGAAGTCTTGAGAGAACCATGAGCCATGAGATATAGCTTTATATCATTGAATTTCCATTTGCCCTTTGCCTTGTTTACTTGATTTCTATAAGGTTTAGGATAACCATACAACATGTAACATAAGGCTCCTATATGACACTGCTATCCATAATGGGAACATCTCTTGGGTTGGAACTTAGGTACGCTGAAAGCTTCCTGATGTTGTGTATGATGTTGGAACTTCCTCTTTGTAACCAAGGTGTCATTCATCTTTTCAGGATAGATATGTCTAGACATAAAATATTTTTCCATTTTGTTATATCCAATTCCTGTTGGACTTCCACCATCTCTTCCAGCTTTGATTATATCATCCAACACATGTGTTCCATTGTTTAATGTTCTAACAGGCTTGGTCATCTGTTCTAGCTTAGAGGTCACTAGGGATACTTCAGTCTGGAAACCAGACACTTTAGTAAGCAATTCTTTCTTCTCAACTTGCATTTGTCTTATGACAAACTTTTGTTTTTCACCCTCCTTGCACATTTCTTCAATTTTGACACATAAGTCTTTGTACACGGCAGCTAGGTCTTCATACGAAATCTTCTTTCCTCCTATAGAATCACATTTCCCAGATAAGGCTTTAACAAGCTTGATATCTTCATTATCCTTTCCACCTTCAGAGTCATCCTCAGTTCAAGAAACAATCATTCCTTTTTGTTGTTTCTCGAGATATGTTGGGCATTCTACACTAAACTGTCCCATTCCTCGACACTCATAACATTAAACACTTTTGTCTTTTTCTTGAGAATCACAGTTCTTGCTGGTGTCAAGAGAGATGTTCTTGACATTTAGTCTTGTTTTTTTTTTCATCTTCTCCAGTACTTGATTACCAATAGTATTTGACATTCCTTCCTTAGTGTCTAGATCATACTGAGTCTCTATGTCTTCAATATTGGATAAAAAATCTAAGCTCTTGTTTTTCTCCTCCGACTTGTCACAGATGGCATGTTCAAAGGTTTGAAGAAATCAAATAAGTTCATAACCCCTCATGTCGTTGATGTCTTTAGCTTCTTCAATAGTTGTCACCTTCATATGAGATCTCTTAGGTAGAGCTCTGAGAATTTTTCTAACCAGCTTTTCTTCAGACATCCTTTCTTTAGTTGTGCATTCATGAGTTGTCTTGAGGATTTCCCAAACCTCTTTAGCCACAATACGGGTACTGATCAAACTGAAAGTATTCTTGTCTACTCCATTGAAACGAGCATTCAAGGCTTTGGAATTTCCAAGAGCTAATTCATCTTCCTCTTCTGACCGGTCTTCTTCTGTCTTCAAGGACTCATTGTCATCCTTTTCCTTCACAATGGGGCAATCCCAACCTTCCAAGACAGCTTTCCATTATCTACTATCCATAGATTTTAGGAAGGCTATTATACGATCCCTCCGCCAATCATAATTGGATCCATCAAAAAGAGGTGGCCTGTTGTTGTATCCTTCTTCCTTGTCCATGGTATCAAAAAAATACTCTCTAGAGCTCACCCAAAAATAGAACAGGGTAACCTGCTCTGATACCAATTGAAATTCTGGCACGCAGATACCAGATGTCACAATACTGGAATTAAAACAGCTTGATCACACAAATAAAGGTGCAGAAACTTAAATGACAGAAAAGTAAGAAAACACTAATAATTGTTAACCCAGTTTAGTGCAACTCACCTACATTTGGGGGATAACAAGCCAGGAAGGAAATTCACTATAATAGTATTAGTTCATAGCTAAACTCCCTCGTTTACAACTTCTCGCCTAATCCCTACCTTGTGAAACTTCTACCTAGACACCCTCTAGATATGAGATCCCTCTCTCACTTCCTACTCAGTCACAGTCCCAGTGACAATTCAATAACAACCAACAATAAAAGTAGCACACTTCCCAGACAATACTTGATTTTGCTTAAAAGCTTCAACCAAGAACCATACGCTCTTTTTTAAAAGCTTTAGAGTAAACAATAAACAATGAATAATCAATCAACCTCAATGCATCAAAAGATACATAAGTGACATACAATTAACAATCACTACACCCTAAAGACCAACCAAAACACGACTAATCCTAATGCTTCAATTTACACGTGAGGTACATCTTCAATAGGGTTAGGTCTTCTCTTTAAATAACCTTCTTGTCCACTTGGGCCTGGGGTCTTGAAACGCAAAAGTAGCATCAATCAGTTTTAACTCACTGCAAAGCATTCTGCACAATAATAGGAGCAAAATACAAACTTTCCTAAAAGGCTCAAAGATATTTTTTATGAAAACTAACATAATCTGTCATAACAAAAATTCCCACAATATACTCCCATGAATACTGCACATGTGTGAATCAGAACATACTTAAAAATCACACTAAAAATACCAAAATAGTCATGCCCGAACTTTTTGGTATAACATTTCATGGCACATGTCACAACATCATGCTGGACATGATGTCTAACTGTCATGGCAGAACATTTGGTGTAATATCTTGCTAACATCATGTTGATTTACCAAAATGTAACCAATCCACAAATCACAGAACTTACAAAATGGTATTAAAGATTGCAAAAATGGCATACTCATTACAAAATATGGAAAAGCAAGGGAAATTAAAAGAAAGGCAAGTTAAATAGGAAACTTTTCTTTGAATTCTTCCAGCTTGGTCTTGGAGAAGTCGAGCCTAGCACTAAGTCGATCACAAAGTTCTTTAAAGGGGCTGAGTTCGAGCCCTAGGTTGAGTGCGACTTCAACGTGTTCGACCCATTTAGTGGCTTTTTCGTCAATCATATCCCTTGTGGGGAGTGACTTCTCCCAGGCCTGCTCAACTTGTTATTTCTCTAGGTTACCAATATCTTTCTTGAGTTCAAGGATTTTGGCGCGGCGTTGGGTAATCTTCTCACCAATCAAATGTTTCTTGTCATTTTAGTTTTGAAGCATGGCTCCGAGTTCGTCGACCTTCTTATCAAAGACATCGCTTTCTTCCCAGGAAATCTCCATGGCGTCCTTCACCCCTCAGAGCTTAGAGTCAGTTGATCATTTGAGATCAATGTATTTGCATACTTGATTGAAGTAAGCTTTGAATTCAAAGAGGAATTTAAGTAAGACATCAGACGCCCGCTCTTTGTTAAGTTCAGCTAGGAGTTTCTGAATGCCATTTCCAAGATTGGCGTCCTTTTCGATAGCAGAAAGAAGGTCGACTTAAAAGATGTTGGATTTTAATTGTTGGACTAGGAGATTGATTGGATCATTTCCTGTATCAGCCAGTGATGCACCAGAGGATTGAGTCAGTTTGGAATCTGTAACACCCTTCTAAACCCCGTGGAAAATATAAATAAATCAGAGTAATTATCATGCGTCTCACAAAAGGGTGTCACATATAATTATAAAACATTATACAACGCCTGTCATGCTCCTTAACACTTAAAATAAATTCATGCTTTTCAAAAACTTCACTTAGCATGTAGCAGCGAATTCAAGTTAATCATAATTTACATAATGAAAGTCTCATGCTCATCACATTCATAATCAATACTTGGGCATAAATGCCAATACTCCACATAATTCAGATAAATATGACAAAATAAAGTATAATACATAATGTATCTCCCAAACATAAACCAAAACGATCCCATTGTCACATGATCAGAGCATGACTCGACCCAACATAACTAAAGAAACTAAACGGCTACTCCTGCGGCTACCTCGCGCTACGAGCAACTCTACTCCTCGGTACCTGAGCGATGTCGTACAAAACATCATTCCAACAGAAGGGTGAGAATTCACATTAATATTGAAATCATAAGATAATAATTAATTTAAGGGCATACAACATAATTATAATCATTCTCACACTTCCAAGTTTCATCAACAAGTATCACTCAAGTAACCACCCATTCACAATTCTTTCTAATTCAACAAGTCATATATATTCACATACTTTCATATAACAATTATATATGCTATGTGACTCGATGCAAGACTCAATGCAACTCATGCCATGTAGTACCAACACTTGTTATTATTTTTTGGTTTTTTACACTTAAACCGGGTCCGTCCCCTAGACCAATAACAAACAAAAGCCCGTCCCCTAAGCTTTCAAACCCCACTCTAGGTTTGGGACAAGTCACTAGCTCCCACGGAACTAGCAAACATTGCCTCTTAACACAAATGATGCGCGTGCAAATCAACAATCATATGCAATTAAGACCATTCTCTAATCTTAATATTCATGCATATCTCCAATAATTCATCACACTTGAATTATCACACAATTGCACACACAAACACATTTTCATAATCAAGGTACTCATACTTTAAACATCATCGCCACAATCAACAAATAATACACAAGGATCGACTTGATCCAATCACAACTCACAAACACAAATTACCGATTAAATATAGAACAATTAATCAATCACCAATAATTGAGTCCAATATTCAATAAAATTTCACTATTCAATAAATAATCAATATTTAGATACCAATCAATATTTAAGTAAATAACCAATATTAAATAGAAAATAAATATTTAAATTAGATAATCAATGTTTTAATTAAATAATCAATATTTAAATAAATAGTCAATATTTAATAAACATTTAATATTTTAAATAAATATTTCAATATTTAAATAAAGTCCTAATATCTAATAAAGTTCCAATAATTAATAAACATTCAATATTAATATGATGACTAAACGAATTATCAATAATTAAATAAAGATTATTATTATTACTATTTATAATGAATTTATCATATATATATATATATATATATATATATATATATTAGTAATCCATAAAAGTAATATAGTTTCTAATTATATATAGAGCTTGCTACTGTAGTTAATTCCAAAGAGTATACCACTTTTCATTTGCCAATACATCTCCTAATAATTCTATAGTTTTTATTGCTCACAGTAAAAAAAAATAAGAAGGCACATGGAAGACCACTCATCACAAGTGGAGGTGTAAGCCTAATTAGAAGAGGAAATGGTACTTCAACTTCCTAACTAAGATTGGGGGATACTAATGATCTCCCTAACTTACCCTTCTATCATTATTAACATTACACTAACATTTGTCCTTTTTAATAATTTATATATTCATTGAATCCCACCAATCAAAAATCATCTTTTGTACACATGGCTTGCATTGTTCCATATGCAGAAGATTTTTCAATTTCCCTCTAAATAAAACTCCCATACATCAACCTTGCCAGTACACCTTGTCTTTTCATTTCTCCTCACTCTTCCTCACTACATCAAACCGGCGATAAAACAACCACCGCGGGTTGAACTTTCGGAGGCCGACTTCAACTCAACGTGTTCATCAACCAAGGTATGTTATTGTTTTTCTGGCTCAACAATCACCAATGTTATGAATATGTCGTCTCCATTTTTTCTACTCGTCTGGGTTCAAAGTTTTATCTTCCATGCACACAGTTTGTGTTTTCTTTAAATCTGGCTGATGCAAATATGTAAGTAAAAAGTATTTTTCCCTTTGAATCTGTAATACCATTTTTGGTGTTTCTTTTTTATTTATATAAATTCTAAACATGCAAGCATAAAGTTTGTCTTTTTTTTTGAACTTGAAGTTGGGTTTATTTTTTAATGCATAACTGGAAAATATATGAATAAGAGGAATGAGTTTTTTTGGTTTTTTAGTACTTGAAGTTGTTTTCATTTTTTAAAGCATAACTGGAAAATATATGAAAAAGAGGAATGAAATTTTTATGTTTTTTAGAACTTGAAGTTGTTTTCATGGTTTAAATGCAGAACTAGAAAATATATGAAAAGGATGCACTTTGTCTTTAATCATTTCGCAACAATTCAACATTTAAATGTGTGCTCATTGTTTTTTTTTATTCTACGATTGTGTAGGATCATGTCAAGACCAGCCATTTTCATCAAAGACTTGAAGCCTGACCAAAATGTCTGGAAAATGGTTGTCCGTGTCGTCGACATATGGTACGTCAAAGAGCGTAATGGACAACAACATGTTGAAGCTGTAATACAAGATGCTAAGGTGTTGCTTTTACTTATCTTTTCTGAATCATTCATGTTAAGACATTATAATTTGTTAATGTGTTTATGATAACTCAGGGTGACCAGATTCATGTTGTCACACGTTCACGTGAATTTGAGATTTGGGACAAGGCGATAGAGGAGGATAATACCTACTTGGTTTATAATGGCGAGCCTTTGATTAACAACCTACCTTTGAAAGTATGTAACAACGAGTACAAGCTTTTTTGGAATCGTGCTACAACTGTTACTGCCTTAGAAATTCCAGACATTCCACAACACAAATTCAACTTTAAATGCTTGCGGGATTTTCTAAATGGTGACTTCGTTGTTGATCGACTTTATGGTAAGTTTTATTTTATGTTATTTTCATAAGTATGTGTTATTATCGAAAACTCTCGTGACTTGTGAAAACATCCATAAGCAGATGTTATTGGTGTTGTTCAGCAAGTGGTTAGGACCCAACAACAAGAAGCTGGCAAAAAGGCTTGTGTGAATTTAACTATTTCAGATGAAAGGTTTTTTCAATATAGCCATTTCACTCAATGTAATGTCATACTTTTAGGAAGTTACATACCTGAGATATTTATTTTTAATTGTATTTTCGTAGTGGAGCGGAGATGGATTTGACGCTATGGGAGTCATATGCAGCACAATTCATGACGTACAATGTGGACAACGGAGAACTGATTCTCATACTAACACATGTGTGGTGTCGCCAAAGTTCATGTATGTCTACTAATTCTTTTATTGTATGTTGATATGAAATATAGAAGTTTTTTTATATATACTTCATGAATTTCTTTCCATCCACTGCAGCCTCTGGAAAATTAAACCTCTCAAATGCCTGGAATGGTTCCAAACTACTTTTGAATTTTGACCATCCTCAAGTTGTTGAATTCAAGACAAGGTAAAATATGATATGTGAAGATTCAAGTTATTCACTTTCCATTATAAATACTGTGTAAATTTGATTTGTCATGTGTATGGTACTTTTCCTGACAGTAATAATTTGTTTTAAAAATTAGATATAGAGAAGGAAGTGCGACTCTGGAAGCCTCTCAGAGTAGATCACTTAACTCATGCTCTCAAGGCACTTATGATGATAGATCTTTTTCGTTTACAAAGGATGTCAGGAGCATTAGAGAGATGCTTACTCTGCGCGACGTAACTTCCTTTTGTTAGTGATATATTTAGTAACCATTTCTGTTTTATGCAACCATTTTTTTTATGCCCCATCCATTATTGCCTTCTCATAATGTAAGTATGTCTTCAATATTGTATATTGTTTCATTTAGGAATCATTCTGCAATACAGTTGGCAAAACAATGAGGTTCAAGTCCAATCCATTTGGTTGGTACTATGAAGTTTGCTCCCAGTGCAACAAGACTAACCAGTGTGTCTGTGCTGACAACAAGTCAACCCCAATAACTAAGTAATCACATTTATTTCTTGCAAATATTATATATCAGTTCCTTTAGTCAACAAAATTTTAAATGTTTTCGTTATAGGTACAAGATTGAAATTGAGGTTGAACATGACAATGTTGTTGCTAATTTTGTTTTCTGGGACAAGGAGTGTATCCCAACTGTAGGTATGTCTGGACATGCTTTACGACAACTAATGAAACAGGTTTGTATTTTAATTGTTATTCTTTGTTATCCCTGTCCATTTTGTTATATAAATAACAACTTTTCTATTTGTCATATACAGCCGTATATGGGTTTCCTTACAATAGGTCACCATTGTTGAACAGATCTTCTTAACTAACCGTTTCATATAAAAATTCTCTCAGTTCATATATGAATATTCAGTAAGCGATATATATTACATAATTATTTGGATAACATTGGAATATCAGAGCAAACAATATTATGATTCAACTTACAATATACTTCTTATAGTTTACAAATATACATTCTCTATTAAACCATATGTATCTGCCGGTAACTGCTTTTAATTATTCCTCATAGACCAATGAAGACCATCCCTTGATTTATCCTCAGCACCTTGACAATTTTCTTGAAAAGAAGTTTGTCTTTCGTGTTAAATACCAGTCATTCTACAAATAGGCCTCTGTTGTTAAACTTACTCAAGATGAAGAGGCCCGACAACAAATTGAAGATGTCCTGGCACCTTCTATGGTATGCTTTTCTGTTTTTAAATGGCAGACATAGAACAAGATGACAAGTCAAATTTATCACAAAATAACGACTTGTAATTTTTGTTAGGATGCCGTTGTTACCCCCGTTAATGTTGTTGATCGCAAGGGAAAAGCCCCTGTCATAGAAGAAGATGACAACCAAACCAAGGGATTGACTCAAACTTCAAATACCACAGTAAGTTGTGATGCATGCTTTTTACATACAAAAGCAATTCATTGTCTTTTTTTTACATTTATATTTTATGGTTACAGAGTCATGCTTCTGCTGCCCAGAATTAGAGCCCTGAACCAGGCCACAACAACACGCCTTCAAAAAGATTGTCACCAGATGTTCTAACTCAGGAGGCCGACATCCCAGACATGTTACCACCAAAACTATCTTCCACAAAGGGTGCAAGATCCAAAAGTGCCAGACTCAACAAGAACAAATAGTCGTCTTCAACATGATATTTTAAGTTGTTTTGTTATATTTTATGACTAATTAATCTTGCAACCTATCTTTTGACCATTGTTGTTGTGGAGCAATGCTAATTATGTAAAACTCCTATGTTTTGTTATGAACAACCAATGTCCTTGAAACAAGTTGTGCTGGCAACGACATGAAATATATTACTTGTGTTTCGATAAGTCTCTTTATATGAACAACCAATGTCCCTGAAAGAAGTTGTGCTTACATTACTAATTATAATTGTTGCTGCTATATTAAATAAGCTAGAAATATCATTATTTTGACATCTCATGCGTCAAGCTTTAAATACTTGAGTGGTATACCATGCAAAAAATGACATTAAAGATATATGCTATATTTGTGGTTCTGTTATGCCATGCAGAAAGGGACATTAGAAAAGGACAATAAAAAAAGTATGTTTTGAGTAGCATTATCCAGAGAGCACTAAAGTATTATATTGGATTTAGTTTTAATTTGTTTAGATGATTCTCAATACACAGCTTTGCATTCCAATTGCAATACCATGCGCACCACTAAGTTAAATGAAAACATTTTCTTTAATATTATATAATAACTACATGCAGTGGTATTTTCAAGAGGTTTTCTTTCATATTAGATAACTTTAAAGTACTATTTTAATTTAAGAATGTGAATCTCATAGTATTCTATAGCCTTGCTCCTGGCTTCATGGATTAACCTAATTATTAATATTAGTTTAATATACATTTAGTTAATGCTGTAATTATTTTCCTACTATTCCATAGCATCACTTAAGTATTGCGTATGTAACCTGTGCATGCCAAATATATATAGGTTGTTGTCACTCCTATATTGCTTGTGAATGTAGATGTATTTTATCTTTCAATGCAATGGACAATCAATATAATGAACCTGACAGAAAATGCAATTTATTTAATGATACAAATTCTAAAGTTTCTTTAACAAATCAGCCCAATTAATACAGATTGGACTTCTGTTGCCTTTTCAATGCTTCCTTTTCCTTATTTCGCGTGCAGCCTCATGATGAGTGTGTGCAGAGCCAGTTTTAAAAACTGCACCATAAGGTTTTCCAGCTTCCTTTGCCTTCTAATATTTTTTACTGCACCATCATGTTTATACTGCAAACGGCGTACTATTTGCACGAGTCCCATGCTTACATTTTTATAGTAGACTGCAGTTTTGTTTATTATTAAACCTTTTCTAAAGTACTGATAAAATTATTCCATCACAGCTTCATACTATGTAACTAAATTCATGACGTCTTAAAAGAACCTAACTCTATTTACTATACAACTACACACATTTTTAATAAAGTAACTATATAACTACACACATTTTTAATAAGGTGATTTTTTTTAAAAAAAAGGGAAATATTTTTAAGAATCATATAAAATAAACTACATTTGAATTTTAGAAGATTTTATATTTCCAAACACAATGCAGTAATATTGATATGAGACGTAGAGCTGATACAATTTCAACAACTTCATCAGCAAACATAGGTAATTCATTCCTTTTAAACATTGAATCCTTTACTCAAATTTATCCTTCATATGCAACTTTCTAATGATCTCCATTTGTTTATCTTCTGCATTACATGGTCATTTATACTTCCCGTAACAATGTATCAAAGATGGGTGCACATTTGTTATTACTTTCTTTTATATTTTAGCCATTGAAACGTTACTTATTGCATTGCCAATCATAAATTGATTCCTTTCATTTTTTTTTCAATTTCATTGTTATGAAATCCATTTTTAATCTCCTTTGCTATTACTCACCCAGGTTATCAAGCGTTGTATTCTTAATATCATTATCCTCATGAATCCATTGGTAAAAAAAAGGTATGTTTCTGCTTTTTGTTTTTCAATTCATCAATGTTCCATTGATGATTTTCATGTCATGCATGGTATTTTCATTTCACGTTACATTCGTTTCTATCCTGTTATGGAGACTATGAAAATAATGTAACTATTATTTCCATTGTATCCAAAGCGAATATCTCCTTACATTTTTGACAACTATGTCTATTTCTATTAAAGTCCATAACCGGATTTACTGACTGCAATTATATGGTTTGATACATGTAGGGAAAGCAACATTGATTATATAATTAGTGATGCTACTTGCTGGAGGCAATATACATCCAAGCGTGCAATATTTCGTAGATTTCATATACTAAAACAGAAGAAATTTAAACGATTTAAACATGATAGTCCGACCATCACAACTACGCCTTCCACTAATAGGATTCCCTTATCAGATATACCGCTGGAAAATCTAAATCGAACTTACAATTCCCCTTATCCACAGACTCAGCCTACTCAATCAAAACACGGTTTTAAACCTCCACCAACAGTCACCAACATTAGAAGCATGGGAACGAATTTAATGTCCATGTTCTCCGCTGTCCAAGACAACGTACATGATGAAAATCATAATCCAGGCAATCTACCTCGGCCAGACTGTAGGCAACTTCATTCAAACTTTCAACATTTTCCTACCACTTGTGTTTTGTACGTAATATTACTTCTCTTGAAACTTATCTTTCGTTTAGTAAATTATTATACTTTCCAATTTATATCGATCACTCATTGTGCAATTAGGGAACCTAAATGTACTATACAACTCAAAAGGGGCAGAGGGCATCCTAATAAGGATCTTCGTTTTTTAGAAAGAGTGAATAATCTAATGAGTAACGATCAAAATAATGTCATTCCCAATGTCTTGCAAAATAAGCAATCCATTCGTAATGTGTAAGCATTTAGTATACATTCCATATTTTGGCACAATTATTATGTAATCACAACACATGAGACTAACATCTCTAACTATGTCTAAAGCCGGATCAAAAGCCAATTACCCACAGCTGACTTGGCAACCAATGCTCAACAGCCTGACCAACAGAAACAGCGTAAAGGGCGCCCAAGAAAACATGTTCAACAGACTCTGGTCTGCAACACTACTTCGTATTCCAACCAAGACGCATCTACATCACTGTAAGTTTATATATCGGCACAATTATTATGTAATCACAACACATGAGACTAACATCTCTAACTATGTCTAAAGCCGAATCGAAAGCCAATTACCCACAGCTGACTTGCCAACCAATGCTCAACAGCCTGACCAACACAAACGGCGTAAAGGGCGCCCAAGAAAACATTTTCAACAGACTCTGGTCAGCAACACTGCTTCGTATTCAAACCAAGACGCATCTACATCACTGTAAGTTTATATATTTATTGTTGACTTTTGTGCACATGTTGTTTCACAATTACATAACATACTTTAATTTTCAAGGCCAATTGGAAGCACATATCCAATTGAAGTTCCCGGTTCAGATCAAATTGGATCAACTGAAAAACCACCCAGAATAATTGTTATCGACCCAATTTTTAAGCCCACTATCAACATGGATTTTGCAAGTGATGAGGATAATGACTCAGACTTCGATCCATTCTTAAGTATGTAACCCATACAACCCAGCTTTACTCAATAAATTCTATATGAAATCTTAATTTTGTTTTTTCAATTTTTAAGCTCAACAATCTGATGATGATAGCAGCTTGGAAAATGATGACATGCATCCACCATTTTCTAATGCCAACCAACCTGATTTAAATAACCAAGGTTTACCTATATAATACAATCGTTGCTTTTATATCAAATACCAAACCATGTTTTTCTTACTCAGTATTCAATTTGCAACAGAATACTTGGATTTGGGAGATGCCATGATTGAGTGTCGTCATTGTTCGGCGTTGATGTGGTACCAAGAAAGAATGGATAAACATAGACATTCAGCAAGTCCAAAATTCAGCTTATGTTGTGGAAACGGCAAAGTAGAACTTCCTTATCTGAAAAAGCCACCCCAACTACTATCACATCTGTTATTTAACAAAGATGCAAAAGATAGTAAGAAATTCCAGGCAAACATACGAACCTACAACATGATGTTTGCATTCACTTCACCTGGTGCAAAGTTAGATAATAGATTTAATAATGGACAAGGTCCCCCAACTATACGTATACAAGGTCAGCCCTGTCATCGAATCAGAAGTTTATTGCCACCTGAAGGACAACCACCCAAATTTGCACAACTATACATATTTGACACAGAAAATGAAATCACCAATAGAATGGATGGGCTACGGTAACTCTCTCATCTTACCAATCTTACTTTATCTTTGTTATTATTTTTTTACAGGAATGTCCTCCATATTTGATTCTACTAACTTTAGAGAGTACTTCTTTGTGTGGCACTTATAGGGACAAAAACAACATTGATCCTTTGATTGTCAAATCATTATCTGATATGTTGTACATGCATAACACACATGCAAAGAGTTTCCTAATGGCAAGACAAAGACTAAACGAAGGAAATGTGCACAACTTGAAACTCCGATTAATCGCAAGTAGAGCTACGGATGGAAGACTGTACAACCAACCAACTGTGTCTGAGGTTGCTGCATTAATTGTTGGTGACATTGACACGGCTGACGAAAGAGATATAATTATGCAAAATCAGGGGGGAAACTAAAGCGTATTGATGAATTTCATGCAAGCTATATGGCTTTCTAATATCCTTTGATATTTCCATATGGAGAAGATGGTTATAGACCTAATGTTGCTCACCGTGATCTTGACATTTTTTATGATAATCCAAGGAACAGGCTAACTATTCTTGAGTGGCTGGCATTTCGTATTCAAAAAAGGTCTCATGAGGGTCAGACACTTTTATAATCCAGGAGGTTGTTTCAACAATTTTTGGTTAATGGTTACACTATGCTTGAAGGTGAACAGTTGAGATGGCTAAGAAATAATCAATCAAAGCTTAGGGTCTCAAAGTATAACAACCTGAATCAAGATGGATCTCATAGTGAAACAACTGGTTCAAGCACGGGAAAGAGTGTTATTTTACCATCATCATATGTCGTAAGTCGCAGATTTATGGATCAGCTGTACTATGACGGAATGGCAATTTGTAGTAAAGTGGGATTTCCAGACCTATTTATTACATTCACTTGCAACCCTAACTGGCCTGAGATTCAAAGAGCCTTGGATCCCCTTAACTTGAAGGCACATGATAGACCTGACATAGTTGCAAGGGTTTTCAAAATGAAGTTTGACAACCTCTTAGCTAACGTTACAAAAAATGGTGTCCTTGGGAAGGTTCTTGCTTGTAAGTATATTGAAAATTTTAATGTATGAATAACTATTTAAAAAAAATTGTATGTATTATTTATGTTTTAATTCTGTTTCTATTAAACAATTACATTTCAGATATGTACACCATCGAATTTCAAAAGAGAGGTTTGCCACACGCCCACATTCTTATCTTCTTGCATCCATCCAATAAATATCCAACACCTAATGATATTGATAAAATTATATCTGCTGAGGTACTGGATCCTGTCAAGCACCCAAAATTATATAATTTGGTGAAAAACCACATGGTACATCGGCCATGTGGTTTGTCAAACCCAAAATGTCCGTGCATGAAGGATGGTAGGTGTTCAAAGTACTACCCAAAGAAATTTCAAGATGTCACCATAGTCGATCAAGATGGTTACCCAGTTTATCGAAGAAGAGATAACAGATATACTATAAAAAAGCATGGCATACCGCTTAACAGTGGCCATGTTGTTCCCCACAACCCAAGTTTATTGATGAAATATGAAGCACACATCAATATGGAGTGGTACAATCAAAGCATTTCAATTAAGTATCTATTTAAGTACATCAACAAGGGTTCTGATAGAATTTCGTCAGTTATAGTTCCAACTAATACACGTGACGGTGATGTTGATGAAATCAAACAATACCTTGATTGCAGATACGTATCCCCCAGTGAACCATGTTGGAGAATTTTTTCTTATTCTATCCATGGAAGGAAACCCGCAGTTGAAAGATTGTTTTTTCACATGGAAGGTGAGAAATCAGTATATTATAAAGACTTTGAACAGATTGGAAATGTGCTTCTAAAGGCAAGTGTCACTGAGTCAATGTTTACCGCTTAGTTTGTGGCGAATTCAAAATACGAGGATGTCAGGTTATTGACATACGGACAATTTGTGTCCAAATTTGTTTATGTCAAGAAAACAAAGACTTGGAAACCCAGGAAACGCGGTTACACGATTGGAAGTTTAATTTGGGTGCCTCCGTCAACTGGTGAATTATATTACATGAGGATGTTGTTAACTGTGAAAAAAGGTCCAACCAGTTATGATGATCTCAAAACTGTTGAGGGTTTTAAACATTCAAGTTTTAGGGAAGCCTGTTTTGCTATGGGATTTTTGCAAGATGATAAAGAATTCATCGAAGGTATAAAGGAGGCTTATAATTGGGGTTCCGGTTTATTTCTGCGAAAGCTTTTTGTTACTATGTTGTTATCTGCTTCTATGAATCGTCCAGACCATGTTTGGCGCAACACATGGAAATACTTATCTGATGGAATTCTTTACGAACAAAGACGATTGTCAATGATTTCTGGTAATTTTCAGTATTACTTCATATTAGTCAGTTGAATGTAATCTCTTAAGCACTCTATTATTATATTTTTATTAAACTTAAGTTTTTGACTATTTATTGAAGATTTAGCACTGACTGATGAAGAAATACAACAACTTACTTTGATAGAGATTGAGAAGCAGTTACAAAAAAAATAGGAGGAGTTTGAATGAGTTTAAGCCAATGCCATTTCCAAAAGATTTCGTGTTAGACTTCCTTGGAAATAGATTGATATACGATGAACGACAGTACGATGTTGCTGATCAAACCGTAAAATTCCAAGATATGTTACAATCGTTGACAGGTATTTCATTATTTTATTTTCCGTGTTAGCTGCTTTTAATATTAAGCTTATACATTCTACAGTTTTTAAGGGGGTTTATGTTGCATTGAAAAAACTTATTCCAGTAACAAAACATGGCATGGTACAACAAACTGAAAAAACACGATACACAGCTAATGACAATAATCATTTCTTAATAGACTCTCCATAGAACTGCATGAAAGAGTAATAAAAGTTCATGATGCTAACTGCATAAACATTACTAAAAAACTACAAAAAAACATTCCTTAAATTTCCTACTTCAACATATGGTCATAGTCAAAACACATTATATAAAACACACAATCACAATCAAAATGATACCACATTTGTTCATAGACACAACACAATCACCGCCAACATCGTACCATCAAATTAAAACACGGTGATCTTTCATGCTTTGTTTATTATTTTCACATACAACCTATTAGGAGGGTTCATGAGAGTGAAGAATAACATATCACCTCTCTTGAGTCTTCTTGCTCGAGAAAAATCATACCATGCCCTCCCGGTGTATTTTTCAAAAACATTGCGTTGTGCACTAATTATTTCGCAATCATAAGTTGTCCCAAAGTCCAAATCAAACATTTCAATGCATGTTTGATTCCATAGCAGACATTCTTCTGATGCCTTCCGTGGGAAATGCTGAATAATATAACATGAAAATATCAAATTTTGCATAAATCAGTTAGAACTTCTTCAGATTATATTCTTTTTAATTAGATTTCGTTGCATGCAAATTAAAGAGATAAACTTACTAAGACATTTTTCGTTGCAATTTTTCTGAATTTGATTTTCACTTTCCACGTGTAATTTCCAGCACTGTTGTAGCCATCGTCACTTCCATGAGTGAACTGCCCATCAAAGATTGACGAACTGTCTGATTCAGTTTGAGATAAACTAACACTGGAAAAAACTTTTGTTGTAAGCCATGAAAGCTTTATCGAAATAAACTAACATCAAAGCATATGAACACTTTACCTGGGATTTCTGGACACTTGATTACATAATCCAGACATTTAAAATTGGTGTCAAACACACTTGTGAGTGTCTTAGCTATGGAAGCAAATAGCCATGTATCTATATATAACTATAAATAAATTTAGGTGCAACTCATAAATGCACCCTCTTATATTTTTGTGAGAGTTGTTGGACTTAAATGTTAGTTTTCTGCATGCGTTTAATACACTGCCAGTGCACATTTTTCCTTTCAACAGTGCCATATAAATTAAACTGTTTATCCTTTTAATGCACAACCTGCAGTACGCTCTACAAGTAGCAGAAGGCATTAATATTATGAAAACAACTATATATAACTTCTTAACACATTATTCTTGATCCATAATTTTTTTTTTTTTTATCAATAGTAGGTTTATTTAAGATACAAGTTGTCATCGTGGATTTAATTGTATCCTGTGTATATATTGATAGTTATTTCTAACTGTATGTTTATTCCACGTAGATGAGCAACACCATATCTTTTATGAGATCATGGAAGCAGTCAATGAGCAAAATGGAGGCATTTTTTTCCTATATGGGTACGGTGGAACTGGAAAAACATTCATGTGGAATACACTGTCAGCAGCATTGCGTTCAAAACGTGATATTGTTGTGAATGTTGCTTCAAGTGGAATCGCGAGTCTACTCTTACCTGGCGGAAGAACTGCTCATTCTAGATTCAAAATACCTGTTCCATGTTTGGAAACATCCATTTATGACATTGAAAAAAAATCCGACCTGGATGGCCTATTGCAAGTCACAAAGTTGATAATTTGGGATGAGGCTCCAATGGCAAACAAATTTTGTTTCGAGGCTCTAGACAAGTCCTTGAAAGATATCATGGGTAATGGTAAAAAACCATGCAAGAAAATCTTTGGTGGGAAAGTCGTCGTTTTTGGTGGGGATTTTAGACAAATTCTACCTGTTATACCAAGAGGAACTAGGTATGATATTGTTCATTCAACAATTAATGCATCGTATATTTGGGAACATTGCAAGGTTCTGACGCTTACGAAAAACATGCGTTTGCAATTCGGGTCTACTTCACACAACTTAGAGGAAATTGAAACTTTCTCTAAATGGATTTTACAAGTTGGAGATGGAAAAATAAATGAACCAAACGATGGATTTGTGGATATTACATTCCCACCTGAGTTACTTCTAACAGATTTTGTGGATCCAATTGAAAAAATTGTTACTAGTATATATCTCAATTTCTTGGAAAACTACACAGATACATCTTTCCTTAGAAGTAGAGCTATTTTAGCTTCAACAATTGAGATAGTTGATCAAATAAATGATTACATTAAAAATCTCATTCCATGTACCTTTGTCGGTTAATTACATTTCTTTATTATATTTATCAAAACGTAACACTCATATCCATTTTTTGTAATAGGTGATTCAAGGGAGTTTTTGAGTAGCGATTCCATTAACAGATCAGAAGCAAATGACAATGATGCTTTCGAACATTTGACACCTGAATTTTTAAGTTGTTTAAAAACATTTGGATTGCCAAACAATTCTTTGAAACTTAAGATTGGAACAACTGTCATGTTGCTTAGGAATTTGGACCAATCAGAAGGACTTTGCAATGGCACACGCCTGACGGTCACAAGGCTTGGCAATTATGTCATTGAGGCAAAGATAATTTCTGGTACACATTTAGGTAATACTATTTTTATTCCCCGGATGTCATTGTCTCCTTCATAATCTCCATGGCCATTCAAACTTATTCGTAGGCAATTTCCCATCATTCTCTCATTTACAATGACAATTAACAAATCCCAAGGTCAATCTTTAGACTACGTTGGTTTGTATTTGCCAAAAGAGGTTTTCAGTCACGGACAACTATACGTTGCTATGTCAAGAGTCAAAAGTAAGGCATGTTTGAAAATCCTTATTCATGACAAGGACAAGAACCCTTTAAACCATACGACTAATGTAGTATTCAAAGAAGTATTTCACAACGTCGTATAGGTATGCAACACCTTTCTATTTTCGTTAATTTACCTACTAGAACGCTTAAAGACTATAATTTGTACTTATAATTTTTTCTTGTCTTGGTTTTGTTTCAGGATTTGTAGTTGGGAATGACATTTCATAGGGAAGATTACTGGCACTACAACTACTTTTTTATTTCCATAGCTCTTTGAATATTTTATGCCCATGGCTACTTTTTTATGCCTATAGCCATTTCATTGTATAACTATTTTATCATTTATTTAGGTAGACTATGATTTAAAGTCCATGGTATGACGTTGTACCCACAATTATACATTCCTTTTTATGACAAAGTTTTAATTAATTCGTTTACATAGTCCTTCTCTTTTCCATTTCGTGAACATGTTACAACCATATAGGTCAAAATTAATCATCTAATATTTCATATAAAATTACTCAACCCTCATTATGTAGAATCACAACCATATTATGTTATACATAATAAAAGAACAACATTGCATATAACAACACATTTACCTTAAAACATATAAATTCTCAATACTGCTTTTTTTTGGAACCAAGCATACACTGTCTATTAAACAGAATTCTTAATACATAAAATAACAAGATAAAATTTCATCAGCCCACCACAAAAACCGATAAAATTATACATTAACATCCATCATTCCATCGTCAACTAACTTCATACAGGCTGAGTTTTCGTTATCACAACAACCTTTTCACAACAATTTTGTTCGTATGAGGAACCCGAAGAATAAATGCAAGCCTATCACCATCTCTAAGCCGTATGTTCCTGATAAATTCATACCATCCACGACCAATGAACATTTCAGTATGGTACTTCCTCTCTGAACGGTGAAGCTCGCATTCGTAGCTTTTCCTCATATCCCCGTCTACCAATTGCATTTCAGTACCACCATTTATCAAGCATTCACGGATCACTTTCTGAGGTATTTGCTATACATTAACAAAATATATAGGTACGTGAGATATAATATGCAAAATCAATATTTAAGATGTTACATAATTTCAAACGATTCCCACATATTACCATAACATTTTTCCGCGCCGTCTTCACAGAATGAATCTTCCTTTTCCATACATATTACTTTCGCCGGATACCCATAACAGTAGCACATACCTCTTCATCAGAACTACAACATAAAATAACACTAAGGCAACTGTAAAATTGAATATTTGGGACCACGAACGAAAATTACTATGGTTGTATACCTGTCACTATCTGATGATATAGATATGTGAGACTGTACAGGTACATCAGTTGCATGCTTCTTTCCCTTCACATCTACATGTCCCTTCTCTTTAGTATCTCTACCTCCACGAGTTGATCTTTCACATTTCCTTCATAATTGAAACCCTTATCAATACTTGATCCTCCAACAGAAACAACAGTTTTCCCTTTCCTTTCCTTCGAAATACGGCAAGCTTCTTCAGCATCTAGGTATGCCTTGTCCATGGTCATCCGTCGGGACAAATTGTCAACATCAGAATTTACATTCTTCCTGCATACATAGACGAACAGATATATTCATTCTTTTCATATACATTCTAACAACGGTTAATAATATAATCCAACCTACTTTCCATCAGCACTGCACGTTTGGCGCCTCTGAATACGCAACTTGAACTCAGGATAAGACATAATCTTCTTCTTTCCCTTCTTCCTGTCACATTCTTCTTGGTAATCTATATAAGACAGTTGCATTTTCATCTCCCTCCTCTTCTCATCCCTATCGTCTTGACCACTACCATTAGAAAAAAATTAAATGAAATCACATCTTATTGTTATGCAATCATACTTTACACATCAATCATATCCTTAAATCATTGTTTTTTACAACACAACCCACAAAACTTTCATGAAAAAACAACTCAATGGGAAAATAAACATAAAATATGCAAACTTACCTCTTCACATTCATTGTTGCTATCTTGTCTCCCATTGAACGGATTTTCACGTTTCTGCACGGCGCAATCCTCTTACCCCAGTAAAATGTCCAATTCTTAGAAGCCTTTTTTAGTTTAACACTTCGTTACCAGGATATATATAAACCCTAGCATTTTAGTTCAGTGCTGGGCCCACCTGGTTCAGCATAACATGTATTGGCCCATTCTAAATTATAATAAACTTTGGTCCATGTTACATGCATCTACACATTACATAACAACATATCTTACTAATTTCTATTTTATACTTAATATTTTAAATGTCGTAATTTTAATAAATTTTTTATGTTGACTTCATTTTTTTTTTAGTATCATAACACCACATATCTTACTTTGTACAGTACAAGTATATAACATAACGAACAAAATTTTTTCTTTTAACCAAACAATGCAACATTATGCAAATCACTTATAATACTATTAATAGATATTCAGTTCACAACAACCATGCCAAATAAATCAAATTCTACCATATTTAGCATTCCTGAACAAACATTAAAAAACGATAACCAACAAAATACATTCAACCTTTGAAAATCATAACCAACTCCAAAATACTACCCATACTTAGTTCCAGTTACAGCATACATTCATCGCTTTACCACCTTCACAACCATTCTATCACAAGGTGGGTCGCGAATCACAAACGTTATCTCATCTCCTCTTTTCAAACTCTTCTTCTCAACATACTGATATCATTCATGTCCTATGAATCTCTCAACACAATACTTCCTTTCGGACAGTTGCAATTCGCAATCAATGATTTCTTGTGTGTTGTAGTCAACCATTTTTATACAGGCCCTTATCACTTCTTGAGGAATTTGCTATTCATTTACAAACAAAAGCAATATCAACATCATTTACCAACATGCAAAATTTACTATACAATAAACACTTAGCATTACATAGAAAACTTACCAATACATTCCTCCGGGCTGTCTTTCTAGAACAAATGACAGTTTTCCAAACGTAGAACATGTCTGCCCTCATTATCTCCTCATCATGGCTGAATCAAATAAAATATCAATATATCTATACATTCCATCCTACAACCTACAGAATAATAACTATAACTTTTAATTTATTTCAATTTTTCCTAATCAAATGTAATGGTTGGGTATAATATGTTTTCATACCTGTTACTGTCTGAAATATTCGTCGGATATTCTTCAAAACACATGACTTTGTTGTTCCTTCTTTTGGAATTACCACCTTCTTCTTTCTCTCAGTTGGCTAATTCCTCCTGGAGTTCTGTCCACTTCGCCGCTCTTTCAGCAGAGCTACAACACAATAAACTTCATATCAGAGCCTAGCCAAACTACACAAAACACTCAGCAGTGAAGAGAAACTACTTTTCACTACTTATTCCACAACACCGCTTGAAAATTATTTTCACCATTCACATACCAGACAGAAAACGTTTTTTGCAGATTAAACAAAAAAATTTCAGCAGAAAAACAACATCAACAAGCATCCTGTCTAAACGGATCATCAGCACAGAACACATGCATTTACAACAAGAATCCTATCAAACCACTTCTTCTACAACAATGTTTAGTAAAAATCTGCAACATGCATTTACTAATAATGCCAGTATTCATCAGCAAAACACATGCATTAAACATAACAGATCATTCACAATATATCCCGATCAACACCCAAATTTAACATGCAACCTTGTTTTTTAATACCAATCTAACCGTATAAACACGATACACAATAATCACATTAAAACCATGCTTCCACACCAAAACCCATTCGAAAACAGTAACATATCTAACAACATATGCTTCATAATATTAAGGAGATTGAAAACAAAACATTTCTCATTACCTCATTAAACTTCCCCTTTCGATTTCAGGTTCCATGGCTGTCTTTGAAACAGCTTCTTCACAAAGTATTTTATGTTGTTGCCTTCCACAACCGTGCAAAAGCAATTTAACGCACAAAACATTTTTTGGGCCCTTTATATGTTTTTTTATTGTGGACCTTTTCCTATTTTATGACTATTATTATCCTAATTAATAGCTCATATAACATTCACTTCGTTACAATTAATTTTGTTTTATAATCCTTATTAAACTTTTTAGCTCATTCATTTTTAAAATACCCTATGTTATACTAAAAGACTATTTCAATGCTTATTAAATATATATCTTTTTATTTATTAATTATTTTTAAATTTATTTTACCATATTTCTATATCATTTTGGTAATTTCACATCGAATTCTTAATTATTCACTCTTTATGAAATTATATGTATTCCTTTTAAACCTAACAACAGACACCCGTGCGAACGCACCGGTATGTTACTAGTTGTTTCTAAAAGGCATGAGATCAATTAATATATCTTTCCATCCTAATCTCAAGCGCAGCATTAATTGGAGAGAGTACTACTCATTGCCAAAGGTCAGCGCTGCTATAAATAAAGAGAGGGGTCACATTATTTCTTCATTCTTAGCACTACATGTGGTTAATTTAAAGAATATTCAATTAATTAGTCATTATTTAAATAAATAATTTAATAAATATTTAGTAATTATTTAAGGTTCACTAAACTTTCAATACTTAATCTAAATATCCAATATTTAAACGATCACAATAAAATATCCACAATTAAATGAAGATATATTACCATTATTTAGATTAATAAAATGAATTCTTAATTAAATTATATGGTACCATTAAATTCATACAATTCCTAATATTTCTATTAAATTTTCACCTTTATGGCCTAGTACTAATTCCTAGCGCTGCAGCCCATGAGAAGAATAAGGAAAACATATACATTTCCATTCAAAACATTAACTAACTCTTTCCTATATTCAAATAAGTTCAGTTCCTTAGTAAACACCAATAACATCTCCACTGTGCTAACAGAACCATTAAGTAACCATACCAATTCCACCAATTGATTCAAATTAGAAATATAGCTCATGGCCAAATCAAGCTAATTCATCACAATATTGCATAACCTTTTCAAACACTTCACTAACACCTAACTAAATTTCCCTTTGAACTTAACAAAACTGAACTGTGAATAGTTTAACTCCAACTATCATGCACAAATTTTCACTCTAACAAGCATTTGACCACCATTCAAAAGCCATCTAACTCTTTCAAAATCCCATTGCACTAACTTCTAAATCTAAGAAAACCATTCAAAGTTCACTAACTTGTTAACTTTCTCATAACAATAGCTATTGACAGCATTCAAAAGGGAAGCTACTAAGTAATTTCTTCAATGTCACCAACACCAAATCAGTTCCACTTAATCCACAACAATTCTAGCCACCATTCTTCACATTCATTAATATAAAACTTATTCCGCACCAATTCCAATTCAATCATAATATTTCTAAATTTCCAATACCAATAAGTTACTCTAAATATTAAATGGGTCTCTATATCATTACCAAAAATCAATTCTAAACACACAAAAATTAATAATTTTCAGAAATTAATATTAACCTAATAGTTTCAATCTCATAGAAAATTTTTAGAAATTTTACTCTAAATCTATTTCTACCCATTAATCATCATCAATAGTCCAAATAATTGAGTGAAAACTCACCCTTTTCTTATTTTTGGATGATTTCTTGAGTTGGGTTTGATTCTCTCTTCTTCTCCTCTACTCTTCTCTTCTATTCTCTTGTATTTTTCTCTTGTCCCCAATATCCTTATTATCTTTTGATTCTCTTAACCCTAAAATGTCTTAAACAAAGTGGGTCTAACTCAACCCATCTCACTTACTAATCACACACCACGTAAGCCCAACTAATAATTCTAGTAAATCTATATTATTCTACCAAATAAAATAAATTACTTAATTTAAATAATCCAAATAAATTAAGTAACTAAATAAATCAATTATTTCAAATAATTCAATAAATCACATATTTCAATTAAATCAATTAAATCATATAAATTAAATAAATTAATTATTTTCAAATAAGTCCAATAAATCAATAAATCTAAATAACTCAAATAAATCAATTAAATCAATTAATTCAAATAGCTCAAATAAATCAATTAATTTATATAAATCCAATAAATCAATTAATTTATATAAATAAAATAATTCATATAAATTCATTAAATCAAATAATTCATTTAATTCAAATAATTTAAATAAATCAAATAAATCACTTAATTCAAATAAATCAAATAAATCAATTAATTCATATAAATAAATAATTACTAAAATTGGGGTGTTACATAATCTATCGTCAGCCTGCGTAGTTTTGGTAGTCTCTTGAGGGCCTCAGTTGGATTCTTTCTTTTGAGGGCTATGATTTCTTCTTGGCTAAGCGAGGTGTTAGACATTGAGTCGTGTACGTCAGCCTGAATTGGTGCAGTCTCTGGACGACCATTTTGGATACTCTCCTTGGTTGGGGCAGTCTCGGTGTTGGGCATAGCTTGTTCTGTATTGTCTTTTGTTGGGTTGTCCTTTTGAGAATCATCGGGGTTGGTGTTATCATGGACGAACGCAGTGTTGTCCATTGCTTCCATACCATGAAAGGAGTTTGATTTGACGTTGATTATCATGTCAGGTTGTGATTGAGCAGAAGTATTTGTTTCCTTGTTCGTTGGTTGAGAAACTATTTGAATAGTTAAAACATTGGAGTCAACAAAATCTGACCAATGAATATGCGAGAATGTTTCAGAAGGAGCGGATCGAAGGATACCTGTTTGGATCACTTCGTCGTCATGATTCACTTCATCAAGATTTTCTTGGGAAATGAGAGAATGAGGGCTTCAAGATTTGAAATAAAAGTAATAGACAAGTTACAAAGGAAGTCGACGCATACCTTGGAGTCATTGTGTTTTGTCTTATCGATTGGCTTATCTTGAGGCTTAGAAATTTCTCTGTTAGTTGGAGTTGTAAGGTTTTGAGTTTTATCTTGCGTCGTTTATCCGTCCTTTTTATTTGTATCAACCCTTTTAGGTTTGAGGTTCGTAGAAGGACCTTTAGAAGCGTTAACATTCTCCTTTTTTGGATTTGTATTTTTGTGAGTTCGTTTCTTCTTGTGGATGATGCTTGTTTTCGGAGAAGCTTTCGACCCTTTCCTTGAGAAAATAACGGGTGCCTCGGAGTCTTCTGAACTTTCTTTTTTGACTGAAGTCTTGGTGGGTTGTAGAGTAACCTGACAAAGTGGGTCAAGTGAGGTGAATGTTTAAAAAGTGACAAGTGAAGATGGGATTCGACGTTGTACCTGAGTGGAAGTAGTGGTAGTCTTCATCATCTTCTTCTTTTTCTTCTTCTTCTTGGTTTTAGTGGTAGGGGAGTCAAGATCACTTTTTTTTTAATATGGAAGAGATAAGTTATGAGAATTTGTTGCAAGTGCTAAAGAGATTATGGAAAAGAAGGAAATACATTTTTCTTGGGTTCTTCTGTCTGCTTTGCTTCTCCTGCGTAGGAAGGTTTCTCGACGTCATCATCAGTCGGGATTTCAGACTCATCTTAAAGTCGATGAATGAGAAAGACGTACGCGAGAGTAATTTAAAGAGGATACTTAGAGAAACATACCTTGTTTTTCTTGGGTTGCTGGTAGGTTGGAGAGAGCATCAAAGATTCTCGACGGAAAATTTTCTTCTGAGAAGTGGCGAGTGAGGTACTCCGTCCACCAGTTGTGGAACTCGGTTGTTGTGTGGAACGATTGTTGAAACTGGAAAGTAGGGAGTTCAAGAACTTGGTCGCGAGTGAACTTGGTGAAAAGTTTGTAATCCTCGATGCTGAACTTACGTTCCGGCCAACAAATATCTTCCTCCCAAACATAGAGTGAGCGGGGTTGAAATTAATTGAAACCAAATTGTATGGCCACTAAGTTAGGATGGTAACCAATAGAGCAATAACCAGGGGTACCCGTTTCAACTCTGGTCGAAAAGAGCGTAGGAGTAAAAAAGTGGCCCAAACCGCATTCGACATAGCAGCGGCAGAAGGAGAAACTCCAGGGAAACTGTTTCTAAGCCAAGATGGGTCAACCAGGCGATCCACAAAATGGGTCATTGACCCATTGAAGATTGTGGATTCGAGGAATAAGTTGATGTATTTGATGAGAATCCTTGGTAAAGGGTTTTCTTGGGGTGTGATTAGGGTCAACCTAGTGCCTTCGATGGCATTGCCTTCGTCTTGTTTCATTAGAGCTTCAAACTTAGTGACGTGAAGCTTTGGTTTGAAAGTGGCATTCATTCATAGTTGTAAGAGCCAGAGGGGACCTGAAACTAGGAAAGATTTACTCTTAGTGTTTTCATGGAGATGTTTCAGTTTATAAGAGGCCTCTCCAAGGGATTGATAGAGGTTGGCCCGAAGGAGTTTGCTCAGGGAGATCTTTCGACCTTCATGAAGCTAGATGTCTAGAGGAGTGAATTTCTTGACCCCTTGTAGGGATCTGGAGCAAAAAATATAATAGGATAGCTAGAAAGCCACAAAGGATATGTGCTCTTGGTCGGAGACCTCTTCGTTGAATGTGTCATGGTTAACGAGAATAAAATTCTTATAAGTGAAGCGTTAGATGTTGAATTCATTTTGGGTTTCTAGGGTTGGACAGAAAGTCGAGCCTAATGGATTTAAACTTGTGATGGAGGCTACGTCAAACAAGTTCGGTGTCAGCGTGCCGCAGGGAACTGAAAAGTGTTGGTCGATCCTTTCCAGAAGAAGATCGAAGCCAATAACATGGCCGGATAGTACTTAGGGTCAATCCTAGATAGATTTACCATGTCGTAAATACCCAGCTTCTCCCATTGTTGTTTTTTTAGGTTAAACCTTTTCAAGCCATGTTATATACTCTTTACTCATATTTGGTGGAGCAAGATCGGAACACGCAGTTAGGTTTGACCATAAAAGATAGGTCGAGAGCACGTTTCTCAAACGCGAAAGGTATGGTGACTGGGTATCCTAGGAAAAAGCGTGTGAGTTTTGTTGCTTGTGACCTCTTGGTGGGATAAGGCCCCAGAAAGGCGCGGAGTTTTTTTGGACAGAGAGTAAAGGATTAGCATTTGTCTTACCCAGATAGCAATCTTATCATTTTCAAGTGGAGGTTCAGAGAGAAAATAACTTAATTCCTCAATCTTGTTGGGAGGAATGATGAAGGCCAATGGGTTGTTCCCGATTTCATTTTTAAAAGGCATTGCTTGACTGTTAACCATGGTTAAAGATGGAGATTTCTAGAAGAAACTAAAAAGGGTTTGGGGTTCTGCATGAATGAGAGAGTATGAGAAAGAAAAAAAAATGAAGAAGAAGAACAAAGGAGCTAAGCGAGGCTATTTATAAGCTTTCATTGCATGTACAGAATCAAACACATGGTGTCCATGTGGGAGAGATTGAAGCGTTTTGTGGGTTTTTGAAGCACAACATTAATGTGAGTGGGAGCAGTTATGACTGACGTGCAAACACACGATCTCCTAGGAAGTAGCAGTTATGGGTTTTTGAAGCCCGTCCCTGATTTCATTTTTAGAAGGCATTGCTTAACTGTTAACCATGGTCAGATGTTGAAGCTTCTTATGTGACATCCTTGTCTGCTTTCCAATTTGACATTCGCCACATACTCTTCCTTCATCAATTTTTAGATTACGAATACCTCTGACAGCTCCCTTTGACAAGAATTCCTTCATTCCCTTCAAGTGTAAGTGGCCAAGTTTTTGATGCCACATCTTCACCTCATCTTCTTTTGACATCAAGAAGGTGGGGGGACACTTTGTTTCAAGAGGAGTCCACAAGTAACAATTATCCTTAGATCTGGAACCCTTCATGATAACTTCCTCTTTATCATTTGTTACCAGACACTCAGATTTATAAAAATTAACCTTTAGACCCTAGTCACACAGTTGACTGATACTTATCAGATTAACAGTCAACCCTTTGACAAAGAGCACCTTATCCATGCTAGGCTGCCCAGTATAATCCAGCTTCCCAACACCCTTTATTTCACCTTTTGACCCATCTCCAAAGGTGACATAGCTAGTGGAATATGGTTTAATATCAACCAAAAACTTTTTGACACCAATCATATGTGTAGAACAACCACTATCAAAATACCAGTCTTCTCTGGAAGAGGCTCTTAGGAAGGTATAAGCTATGAGAGCAACAATTTCATTCTTAGGAATCCACCTCTTCTTTGCTTTAGCAGCATCCTTTCTCCTTCTAGGTCGAGTCACTGATTTGGGATAACCATGCAACTTGTAGCAGTAAGGCTTTATGTGGCCATACTTATCACAATGATGACATTTCCAGTCTTGATTCTTTCTTCCTGAGGAATTCTTATGAGGTCTTTGTCGATGTTGGGACATCTTACTTAACATCGTTCGACACCAGGCCTTTTCTTTTTATCATTATAACCAAGTCCCTTAACATTTCCAGCATTTCTTCCTGATTGAAGAATCTCATCCAGCACGTCTGAACTGCTATTGAGCATTCTTATACACTTAGTCATATTGTCAAGTTTTTAATTGAGCAATATAACTTCATCCTCCAGATCGAAAATGGTAGCCAAGTGCTTCAATCTTTAGTCACAAATTTGGGCAATAAGATCCTGTTGATCCGGCCTTAATTGACAAGCTTCTGTACTTCTAATGCACAACTCCTTATAAGAGGAAGGTAGTTCATCAGAAGTGAGTTCTTCAACATCTGATTCTTTGTCAGAATCATATACTCCAGTAAGTGCAGAGACATGTTTAGCAGTTTCTCCTTCGCTTGAGGAGTCGTCTTCTGACCAAGATGTAGACAAGCCTTTCTTCTCCTTCTTGAGAAAGGTAGGACACTCAGCTCTTGTGTGTCCAAACCCTTTGCACTCATAACATTGGATTCCCTTTCCCTTGTTGGATTTCTTATCATTATTGGTTCTTCTTCCCGAATATTTCCTTCTATTGATGTTAGATGATTGAGTCTTGACATTAGATCTTGACTTCTTGTCCAATTTCTTCAACAGTTGATTATATTGTTTTTCAAGAAGCGCCACAGCCTTGGACAATTCCTCATTGGAATTAGGGTCACATTCATCTTGATTAGACACCAAGGCTATACTTTTCTTCTTCTCAGATTTCTCACTGATTGCTAGTTCAAAAGTCTGAAGAGATCCTATAAGCTCATCCACCTTCGTGGTGTTTATATCTTGGGCTTCTTCAATAGCAGTCACCTTTATATCAAATTTCCTTAAAAGAGATCTTAGAATTTTTTGAACCAACTTGGCTTCTGGAATCTTTTCTCCTAGATCACTTGAAGTATTGGCAATATCAACAATGTTCATATGAAAGTCTTGAATACTTTCATCCTCCTTCATCTTCAAGCTCTCAAACTTGGTAGTGATAAGTTGAAGTCTTGATGATTTCACCCTAGAGGTTCCTTCATGCGCAGTCTTCAAAATCTCCCAGACATCTTTGGCAACAGTACAATTCTTGATCAATATGAAGATATTCTTATCTACACCATTGAATAAGACATTCAATGCTTTGGAATTTCCTTGAGTAAGCTTGCCATCTTCATCATCCCAGTCTTCCTCAGGCTTCATCATATCAGTAATCATCCATTCCTTATCTTTAGCCTTTGGTGGATCCCATCCTTTAACTACAGGCTTCAAAGCTTTACCATCCATAGACTTGATGAAGGCCACCTTGCGCACTTTCCAATATTCATAATTGGATCCATCAAGAATGGGTGGTCTGTTCAATATTCCTCCTTCTTTGTCCATTGCACCAGAAAGTAACTTCCCTGAATCTCACCCAGATACAAAGCAGGATGCCTGTAACACCCTTTTCTACCCCACAAATGAACATGGCAAAATACACAAATTATCAGAGTAAAATCAGAATCACCTCAAAGGGTGCACATTTCTCAATAATTCAATTAAACAAAATTACTCCGTAAACAAGGAGTTTTCCTCAGAATAATTCAAAAACCATCAAACAGCAGCGGAACCACCATAACCACAATAATTCAACATAAAAGGTTTTCAATATAAAACCATAGTCAACAAATAACAACAAAATAACAACTCAACAATGGTTCGACTAAACGACCCAACCCGATGTTACACTATTAGAGCAAGACCCTCTACATTGACCAAAAGAAAATAAAATTCAAAGGTCCTCGAAGGCATCCACAGCTAAACCTGATCACCTGCACGTTACCCACGTGGAGGCAACATTCAAACAGGCAGGGTAAGTAATCACAATTCATTATAATTAATATAAAAACAAGATATGCATAAAATGGCGTCATCATCATATCCAACATCTTCAGGGTCATCACAAGGAAACATCTGAGTCACAACATCATAAATCAAAACAATGCCAATTAAATGCAATGCACAACAAGAGTCATGCATGTGGTACCAATCATCACAATCGATGGACACTAGGCCATCACCCTCCAAAGATCCTCGTCATTAGGATCGGTTCCACACAAGAACCGGAGCACGTCATAAACCACCTCACATCCACACAATGGGATGGAAGCCACGATAGACCAAAGTCTAACATCATCACTGAAATGCTATGAATGCATGATGCACAACGTCATAATCTTCATCATCAATAAAAGTCATTACGTGCATCATCATTCATCAAAATCTCACATTACTCATATCATCATTTATTCACCAAAACATCATGAAACATCATCTCATAATCATCAATATAATTTATGGTAATTCACATCAGTATTTAATCATCAAACATCAGGTATGGACAGCTCATAATCATCAATACACTTGTGGTAATTCATATCATCACTTAATCATCAAACATCATGTATAAACAACTCATAATCGTCAATATACATCACGGTAATTCATATTATCAATTAGACATCAAAACATCACGAAATCATCATCATATAATCATCAATAACATCATGGTAAATCATCAGAATAATCACAACTCAAAACATCAAGACAGCACAGACATCATAAAACAAATTCGTGAACAGCAGACGTTCGCTACAAAGTTTGCTTTGTGAACTCTTTCGTTAGAATATTCTCTTTGCGAACTCCAGCGAACTCCCAATTCCACACAGAAACCAGAGAACCTCCTTCTGTCCTCCTCGCCACTCTCATTTGCCTTGCGAAGTCACTCACTGGGAAGATCGCTTTGCGATCTCAAAGGCCATTCCCAATTTCATCTCAATATCACAGAATTAAAAGTATCGCGCATTCGCTGCGCTATTCGCCCAGCGAATATAGAGCGAAGGTTTCTTTGCGAAGGATTCGTTCGCTGTACGAATGTATGATTTCCTGCAATCGCAGCTACGCATCAGTAGCACTTCAGACCACCAAATTCTTACGGGTTCAGCCTCTACTCACCCCAAAACATCTCCAAAACATTCCTAAGGTATCACGACAATCAAAGGCACAAAACCTACGACCGTTAGGTCGATTAATTTCACTACCCTAACTCAAATCACCTAAACCTTCACAAACTCTCACGATTCCCATAAACCCCATAAATCCCTTTCTCATACAAGATCCCACGTATCATCAAATAAGGTTTAGCCTCAGAGGTTTACCTTCAACCCTTAATAATTCATCAACAAAATACCCTCAAATCATGAATAAACTCATAAACCCACAAAAGTCGCATAAACCTCAAAATCCACTTTAAATACATCAAATCCCTATATTGAAAACAACGAAAGAGAATACTCCCCATACCTTAGATTGTCGATTCAGAGCTTTCTCTATTGATTCCTTGGAAACCTTCTCGAATCCTCGCCTTTCCCTTTTTCCTCAGAGCTCTCGCCTTCCCTAGGGGAGAGCGCTGTCATCGGTCTTTCTCGAGCACTCCTATGCGCTAATTCTGATGAAAGATCATCAGATTAGTCTGATTGAGCGCTGCGAACAGAGCCACCGTGGTCGGATCAACATTAGGTGGAGCAGAGATCGGTTGGTAGATAGCTGGGCTATCCAAGTGTTGGGCAGTGTTGAAGGTCGCGTCGTCATAGGAGGGGGAGGCGGTATGCCCGTCCCTGTGGTCTCCTTCTTCGATGTGAACGACCACATTGGGATTGTGGTCGTCTTCATTGTTGAATGGGATGAAGGCGGTGTCCAAAGTGTTGGCGTCAGTTCGAGGGCTGGCCATGATCGTCAGAGATTGAAGGTTGCGTTGTTTTCTACGAAGGGAAAAACGGGGAACCAAAGGGTTCCCACAGACGGCGCCACTGATCGTACAAGATCAGAAATAGATCGGTGGCCAGCAACACGTCGTGAGCTCCGTTACTCCGGTGGTGGTGAGAAGGTGAGGGGGTGTACCTGCAAGGTACTCCGATGCTAAAGTCAAAGACGGAGTAAACAAGTACAAAAGGTAGTAGTGAGAGTAAAGATTCAGAATACCTGGCCCCCTAGTGAAAGAGGGTATTTATAGAGTGCCCCCAGCGCTGGGCCAACGGTCATGTGCACTGGGTTGGATCGCTAGGCCCAATGCAGATAACTTCCAGGGCTTACGTGGTGTAAAGAAGACCATCACGTGGTCTCCGCCCTGGAGCAACGGCCCTGTGATCTCCAGAAGGTGGGTTGACCAGTTCTTTAGGAAGCGGGTAGTCGCCTGATAACGTGTCCCCGCGTGGGGGGCACGTGGAGTCCGTGGGGAAGACGCACAATTTCTCCTCGTGCTAGGCAACGATTTGCTCGACAATAGTGGGTGTTAAACGTGCCCGACGACGGGGGGAATTGGGCCTTAATGGACCTCCCCACTATGACGTTGGGTTGGGCTTGCCCGATTGATAGGCAGGTCCTGACCCAGTCCATAACAGTTACTATTGTTAGTAATTCAAATTTATATTTTTCTTTATAAATCTAATTATTAATAGTTACAATTTTTAAATTGTTAAAATATTGTAAAATTGTCAATTTAATATTTCTATAATGCATAGATTATTGTTGTACAAAACCAAATTAATTATTTCTATAATTCTCTTTAAAAGTGGAGTATATTGAAAGAATAGTAGACGAAGTGTACATTTTTGTAAGTTGAAATTTAAATCTCTTTACTCGACATTTATATTTATGTTAAATTTAAATATCAGTTCTTGATTACGTAATATTATCAGTTTGTTTTTCATTTATTAAATCTTGCTTGGAACACGTAAATTTTTTTGGTATAGCCAAATAAAGTTAATGATTGTCAAAGAAATTATAAAAAATATTCAAAGCATTAAATTAATTTTGAAATCATGAATTAATGATAATATAATTACAATTTAGAACATAAAAATCAGAAATTTAATAGCAGTTCAAAACAAATATAATTTAAAATTAGTATTATTTTATTTTAAATTTATATAATGCGAGTCTTTATTGTTAAACAATAGTGTAATTGATTCTCTCAGCAACTATTGGTATTATTCAATTCTCCCAAATACTGGTATCTTAATTTTTTTTTTATAAAATGATATCTTAGCTTTCCGAAGCAACGTTATAGTCTATCATGTTTTATAATAAAAAATATTATTCTTTTTTTAATGTATAGTTTTTAAATTATGTATGACTAAAATAGTTTTTTTTTTTAATTTAAAATGAGAAATAAATAAATTTTTGTTGTTGTTTAAGTATATAATGTGAGTCTTTATTGTTAAACAAAAGAGTAATATTTTCTCTCAACAACTACTGATATTATTAAATTCTTCCTATTATTGATATCTTAAGTTTATTTCCTTTTTGAAGCAACATTATAGTCTTACATGTTAAATTATGTATGGCTAAAATAATATTTTTTATTTAGAATGAGAAATAAATAAAAATTTTCGTTGTTTAAACCTATAATGAGAGTCTTTATTGTTAAACAATAGAGTAATTGATTCTCTCACCAACTACTGATATTATTCAATTTTTCCTAGTACTAGTATCTTAAGTTTCTATTTTTTAATTAAATGGTATCTTAACTTTTTGAAACAACGTTATAGTTTCTCATGTTTTATAATAAAAAAATATAATTTAAGTTGATCGTCAAGGGTACATAGTTAATTATTATAAATTTTTTTAATTTAATTTATATAGAAATAAACAGGCATGGTACATCATATACCCTCAAAATTACACATAACGGTAGGGTAAAATCTACCAAAATTACCTGCAATGGATATGGTAAAATTAGGGGTGGCAAAATGGATGGATTGGATGGATATGAATTGGATGATTAATGGATGGATCAAAACAATCAATTAGTCCATTAACAATCCACTAAAATTTTCTTAAAATTATCCAATCCGATCCATCCGTTAAGAATAAAATACATCCAATCCATCCATTAACATATTTTTAATGGATGGATATCCATCCATCCAATTTTTTTTTTATTTAAAAAAAAAAACGGTTTTTTTTTTCGGAAAAAAAAGTCGGTTTTTTTATTCGGAAAAAAAAGTCGATTTTTTTTCGGAAAAAAAATCGGTTTTTTTTTAGAAAAAAGTCTTTTTTTTTTCAAAAAAACAATCTGTTTATTTTTTGAAAAAAAAGTCGGTTTATTTTTTCGAAAAAAAATCGGTTTTTTTTCGGAAAAAAAAATGTCCGATTTTTTTCGGAAAAAAACGTCGGTTTTTCTTTTGAAAAAAAAAGTCAGTTTTTTTTTTCAGAAAAAAAAAGTCGGTTTTTTCCCGGAAAAAAAGTCAGTTTTTTTTCAAAAAAATAGTCGGCTTTTTTCGGAAAAAAAAGTCGTTTTTTGTTTTCGGAAAAAAAAGTCAGTTTTTTTTTCCGGAAAAAAACGTCGGTTTTTCTTTAAAAAAAAGTCGGTTTTTTTCGGAAAAAAAAGTAGGTTTTTCTCCGGAAAAAAAGTCGGTTTTTTTTTCAAAAAAAAAAGTCGGTTTTTTTCGAAAAAAAAAGTCGTTTTTTTTTCGAAAAAAAAGTCGGATTTTTTTCGGGAAAAAAAGTCGGTTTTGTTTTCGGAAAAAAAGTTGATTTTTTTTTTCGGAAAAAAAGTCGGCTTTTTTTTCAGAAAAAAAATCGGTTTTTTTTCGGAAAAAAAGTCGGTTTTTTTTTTGAAAAAATTTGTTTTTTTTTTTGAAAAAAATTAATTCTTTTAAAAAAAATCAATTTTTAATTATTTTTAAAAAAATAAATCTAACGGAAATAAAAATAATCCATTGGATCTTTAAAATATGTTGGATGGATTGAACCAATCCATGCATATAAATGGATGGATTTAATCCAATCCATTAACTTACTTTTTATGTGGTGGATGGATTGGATGGATTTTTTGGTGGATGGATTGGATGGATTTTTTTGCCTTAATGGATCCAATTGCCACCTCTAGGTAAAACCTCCTCAAAATTACAAATATTTTTATATATGAGAATGAGTTACAAATATTTTTATAAACGGAAATAAGTTACAAATATTTTTATAAACAAGAATAAGTTACAAATATTTTTATATATGAGAATGAGTTACAAATATTTTTATAAACGGAAATAAGTTACAAATATTTTTATAAACAAGAATAAGTTACAAATATTTTTATATATGAGAACGAGTTACAAATATTTTAATAAACGAGAATAAGTTACAAATATTTTTATAAACGAGGACATGTTCTAAATATTTTTATAAACAGGAACACGTTACAAATATTGTTATAAACAAAAATAAGTTACAAATATTTTTAATATAAATATTTTTTTTATTTCTTAACTATAAAATAATATATTTTTTATTTTTTTGAAATGTTATTAAACACTTAAAATGACCTGATAAATTACAATTGATTGATAATTTTTTATTATAAATGCTGATAAACGAGTATGTGTATGGATACTTGGGTACCCCTAGGGTACGAGTACAAATGTTGGTTCTCACTTAAGTATGGGCTCGAGTACTATATTTATATGACAATCATCATTTAAAACATTTTTTCGACATTGTGCGACTCGTGCGAACGCACCGGTAGATGACTACTTTGTTATTTCCTTTAATACAACCATGTTACAACATCATCATTACTAAATTAATCGAATATATATATATATATATATATATATATATATATATATATATATATATATATATATATATATATATATATATATATATATGTGTGTGTGTGTGTGTTTGTATGAAGTGTACTACACCATACTCATATATTTTTTAACATAATTTCTATGTATATTTTGACAATTCCTACTACTTGTTAAATTATATGACAATCATCATTTAAAACATTTTTTCGACATTGTGCGACTCGTGCGAACGTACCGGTAGATGACTACTTTGTTATTTCCTTTAATACAACCATGTTACAACATCATCATTACTAAATTAATCGAATATATATATATATGTGTGTGTGTGTGTGTGTGTGTGTGTGTGTGTGTTTGTATGAAGTGTACAACACCATACTCATATATTTTTTAACATAATTTCTATGTATATTTTGACAATTCCTACTACTTGTTAAATTATATTAATATTTATATGAAAAGTATCATTTAAAATATTTTTCTCTTAATTTATACATATTTTATATACATTTCTTAACCATAACTATATAATATTTATTTAACATTTATATAGGCATTGCGTGACCCGTGCGAACGCACGAATTCTTTACTAGTTTCAAGTATTCATTTACAAATTCAAATCTTGGAGGGAAATTCATTTTCTCTTCCGAATCAAACCGCGCATATACCATTCAAGATCCATTTCATTACAAAGCCATCAAATATTCCATTACAAAAATTTCAAAACCAAATTCTATACAAAAATACACACTTTTGACCTATAGTTGACTTTTTAATCAACAATTGACATTGTCAACGGTTGATTTTTTAGTCAACAATTGACGAAAGTCAACCACTAATCCTAGCCCTAAGTCCTACATCTTCTTCGTTCATAATATATGCCCTTCTTTTTGCCTCCAAGTCTTCAATGATTTGCCTTAAGCATGTCACAAATAAACCTTGGTCATCCCACCGTATGCACAATAACCCTATAAGGACAAAATTCTAACACATAGTTAGCATGCCATTCACATTCATTGCATACATCATAAAATCATCCATAAACATGTTCAACTAATTTTCAAAATCAAACCATACATATTCATGTCAATTCAAATATACTTTCATAATACATTAACATAGCATACTAACATTATTTGGATCACCTTCTTTTCAACAATTGACATCCAAAACCAACCAACCAACCATATTAGTGCATTGTCATCCAATTCCAACAAGTCAAACCAAAGTGATCCTACTGTTATGACTACAATGATCTCCTTACTTCACCATACCAATTTCAGCATGCATCTAAGATCAACATATAAGCAATAACTAACTAATTTGTTGAATTTTACCACAAACAATTCAATTGCCAGATTTAATCCAACTGAGTTTCTTACTATACACCAACTGCAACTAACAAGCTAAAATCTAACCTTTTTTTTCTCATTTTGAAATCCATAACAACTAACCTATTATTCGAAATTTTTAAACAAGCAACATAAGTTCATCCAATTTCTTCAATACTAACTATAGCAACATCTTCATAATTCCCAAATGGGTCCACGAGTTCATACATGATTTAGTGTTGATGAGTTCAACAATTCAAATAGCAAGTATTACTAACAGATTATAATAGTTCAAAATTAATAGTACAAGAAGCATACCATTACTACTAACCTCAATCCCTCACTAACCTCACTAAGATAACAAGGCTAAATACAATTTCACTGATAGCATTTTAACATCACTAACCACCTCGAGTTTCCATTCATTTGCTAACTGCTTGTTCAACTTCATTAGCTAATTGTTTGTTTTCTAACTAACACTTCATCAATTTACAATAACTGAACTCAACTGACATTAACAAAATTCATTACTAACTTCATCCAAATAACTTCTAACTCTAACATTCTAACTGCTAACTCACTTACCTCATAACAGACTAATAGGCTTCCGACTCTGTTAAGATATTCAATTCTTTACACCTAACTGTTGTAACAGATAAGTAACAATTCCTCTAACTTCAATATTTCAAAAAATTCATTCAGCTAACACCCAATTAACTATTTGAGGTATTTGAATTTCTTCACTAATCGACTGATATTAACAGTTTCCAACAAATTAACCTCTAAACTAAATTAACTAATTTTTTAACAGTGTCAATACACTCCTAACAACATTTCTCATGAGAGTTTAACAATGCCCTAACTGCCCTAACAGAATTGCCCGAGCGTGCCCCATTCTGTTATGATTCAAACTATATATAATTCACAATCATTTTTCAATCATCAACACAATCATTTCCTCATCACAAATCTCAGAACACTCACTCTCAAGAGATTCTCTCTGGTTTTTGGCTCAACTCCCTCAATCTAACTGCAAATTCATTAACTCTTAACTCTCTCAATCTCACTGCAAATTCATCAACTCATAATCATCTGTCAATCTCACTGCAAATTCATCAACTCTCCACTCCCTCACTCTCACGCATTTAAATACCACACAAAGCCACAAAAGCATCGATCTACAGGATAATTAGTGGAGAATAAGAAGGAGAATAATTCGCTGCAAGGAAAGTTGGAATTCAAATTGCATACCTGAGCACTTTTGCTTCGTCTTCATCATCTCTGGTTTCTTCGCTTCTTGCTTGAATCTCTTCGCTTACTGCTTGAATCCTCTTGCCACGATGTAGTTCTTTGTCCAAGGAGCCAAACTCCTAAGGTTTGGACTCCTGATAGTTCAATTTCAGCGTTTAATTTCTGAATCCATACTTAGGGTTCGTGATGTTTTGTTTGTTGAGACAAATTTGTTTCATACCATGTATTCTTCAAGGTTTAGATGATAACAAAGTATTTGAAGACCAATTAGGATTTCTAACTAGCTGGTTTTTGTGTACATAATTATATTTACTTTATGAAATTGGTTCTGTCATGAAAGAAGCTACAGTTTGGCTCTGGTTGAGTTCTCGTGAGAGAGTCTGATCAGAAAGTTATAAATAGTACATTTTAGAGCCAGAGGCATGCTATACTTACCTCTGAAACTGAGTGATGTCAACTCGTGCTCAGAAATTACAGGACTCGAGAATATTTGACATTATATTCAAAAGATTGTGTTGTACTTATTTCACAGAAGAGTTCTCTAGACAAAGGCCTTGTTCAGCGGATAATTCTTTGGCTACGAGTTCCAACACCTGCTTTATTGTTAAAGAAGATATACAAGAAGATTTGATTTGAATACAATCGTTGAGTTGCTTCAACGAATCCATTTATTCAGCTATAAAAGGAGTAGAAGAATTGAATATCAATCAAGAGAGTAACACTGCAACTACAACTGAAATATACACGCACTTCACATAACTTGTAACAACTCAAAAGAGACTAATTTGTTAGGAGTTCTTATTCTTGTATATGTTAAGAATCCTTAGTGATAAAGTGTGTTGTATTATATTTGAACACCTCTGATTATTAATCAAGTGTTGTTGTAATTTATTCAATCTCTAAATAGTCAGTTTAAATAAAAGTATCTTGCCTTGGGCTTGAGCAATGAAGTCTTGAATTCGTGGAATCTGAGCAGGAAGTCTTGAATCCGAGGGGTTTAAGCTGGAAGTCTTGGACTGGAGGTCTAAGAAAGGAAGTCTTGAACCTGAGAGGTTTGAGCAGGAAAGTCTTAGGATCTGAGGATCTAAGTAGGAAGTCTTATTCAGGTGCTGATTAAGTAAGGAAGTCTCAGGTTAAATGTATGAGCAAAAAATTCTTATAGTTGAGTGTATAAGTAGTTGGAATCTGGTTGATTATAGTGGAAATCTCTTATGCTGCAAGGGGACTGGACTACTCTCAGTTGGAGAGGAATCAGGATAACTTTTACGTGTTCTCTACCCGTTTATTTACTTCTGTCTTTCTATCCGCTGCATTTATTAATCAGAGTCTGAACTTCTATTTAGATTCTGAATTCTGATCAGAAGTAGAAAAGATTTGGAAAACACAATTCAACCCCCCTTCTTGTGTATTTTTATCACCTTCAGTTGGCATCAGAGTAAGGTCTGTGCGTAATAGTTAACGGTGGTATAGATAAAGATCCAACGAGAAAAATATGTCTATTGAGGATCCTACTGCTAGTACTTCAGGAAGAGGATTTCCCCATGATTACAGTGGTTCTGAGAGAAATCACTACTCTGCTAAACCTCTTGTATTCAGTGGATACTCCACTGATTTCGAATGGTGGAAAAGCAAGATGTCCGTATATCAATGGACTTGAGGATGAGTTATGGGATATACTTGAAGATGGTATTAAGATCACTGTTGACAGTATTGGTATGGTATCTGACAGAAAAACCTTGACTCCAGCTCAAAATAAAATTTATAGAAAACATCATAGAGTCAGAGGTATCAGGCATTCAAGTATTAAACAAGAGTTACTCTACTTCTGATCATATCAAAAAGATTATGAGAAGTCTCCCTTTAAAATTTAGACCTAAAGTAACAGTTATTCAGGAAGCTAAAGACCTGAATACGGTGTCTCTTGAAAGTTTAATTAACAATCTTCAGAGCCATGAGATTGAACTGGATGGAGATGATTCTTCAAAGAAACTTAAAACTCTTGCCCCGAGATCTGCTTCTGAAATATCTGGTGAAAAATCCAAAAGGCTTTCAAAGATCAGTAAACCTGATGAAATTTCTGAAGAAGATTTTGATGGTAGATCTGATGATGATGATATGGCTTGCTTCATCAGAGGATTTCGGCAAATTGCCAGAAGGAACAAAATATTTTCTAAAGCAGTGGCTATAGGAGATCTAGCTTCAAAGAAAAAGATGAGGATAAGATCTGCTACAATTGTAATAAACTTGGTCACTTCAAAAATGATTGTCCTGATCTTCAGAAAGATAGCCAAAAGAAAGAAAGTCATCAGAAGGATAACTTCAGGAACATATTTAAGAAGAACTTTATGGCAACATGGGAAGAGCTAGATGATGAAGATTTAGAAAAAGAAGATGAAGCCAATCTAGCGTTGATGGCTCACACATCTGAAGAAGGATTTTTATCAGAAACAGAGTCTTAAGACAAAGACGAGGTATATTCTTATTCTGACTTTATTTTATGAATGAATGATCTCATGAATCGCTGCAAAGATCAAGCCAGTCGCATTAAAATTTTGAAAAGAGACAACTTCATTTTGAAACAAGAATTAAAAGAAATCAACACGTCTCAAAGTGAATGTTCTACTTTAGCTAAGCATGATCTATCATTTCATAAATTCATCACAAATGGCATTGATAGAACTAAACGTGCATCTATAATTTATGGAATTGAAAAAAACAACAAAGAAGGTTTGGGGTACAACGAAGACTGTTCTAGTTTTGATATGTCATTATATAAAGTGTCCCCAGATCCTTGTTCCTCTAGCATTGCTCAGACAATATTAAGCAACTATTTTGTTCCTGCTGCTGATTATGAAAAGGTTATGAATCTTGAAATTCTGGTATCAGATCTGTGATGTCAAGTGCGATGTCACAACATCAATATCTGTTGTATGAACAAGGCAATAATAGTAATCAGAAAATGCACACAGAATTTGTTCACCCAGTTCGATCTAACAACCTACATCTGGGGGCATACCAAGCCAGGAAGGAAGTCCACTATTAGAAGTATCAAATTACAGACTCAACAAACCAGTTGAAAATCCACTAACTTAATCACTACCCAATGACCCTTCTATCTAAGTCCTCCCTATATAAGAGACTCCATATCACTCCCAATCATCGCAATGATGTCTAGCAGTCAATATCTCAGTCAATGCATCAACAGCTTGATTTCCAAAAACTCTCCAAACACACTCCTATAACAATACCTAGACATGACCCTCATGACTAAGAACAATGCTTAGAGTTTCTTAACAGCTTCCTCTAAGAACAATGACCATCTCACAATCCGAGTGGTTCACACATACCAACTCTCCTAGAGAGTGGTTCACAAACTCAGCCCTTAGAATTTACATGATGGCTGGCTTCCTAAAACTAGGTTACAATGCTTCTATTTATAACCTAATTCCCAACTGGATTTGGGCCTTCAAATCACAACAAATCAGCTGCTACAAATCTGCAAAAGATTCTGCTACTAAATAGATCTTCAATCAAATCTTCAATTAAATCTTCAATTAAATCTAATTATTCTCCATATCTTTTTGCATGAAAACAGTAACAATATCTGCTCAATATAAGATTGCAACAGAATATATTTGTCCCACGATATTCGCCTGCAATCTCTCCACCAGATCTTCTCAAAACACACTTAAACAAATGCAGCCCTAGAACCCACATCAGACTGATGTTCTGTCAACTGATGTCAAGACATCAGGTTTAACATCAGCATACAAAACTGCAACTCTTCTGAACTTAACATCAACTCAATGTTAAGAACTCATGTTAAGACATCAGACATATGACATCATTAACAACACCATTGTTTTACCAAAATTCTAGCCAATACAAGAACTAACAATCTTCCCCTTTGGCTAATTTTGGCTAAAACAATCTCAACCTACACCAGAGATACCAGCGAAAAAACACCATACAAACTAACATCAGTACACAACTAGCAGCAGCAACTCCCCCTCAAAACTGCAACCATCAAAACAATTGCACAAACTACACACTCCCCCTCAAGCCTAGAACCACAACAGACAACTAGGCAACAACTAGGCTAACTCTCCCCCTTTTTAGCCACAATTGGACAAACTCTGAATCTGCCAACCAACATACTCAGAACAAAATCCAGACTCAACAGCTACTACTGTACATTCTCTCCCGCTTTTTGGCCAAAAATTGACAAACATTGGTGTAAATGTATACTTCTGATTCAATCCATTGACACACAAATCTATAGAACCAGGTCTAAACTGTCAAGTACACCATGAACTTCACCAGTGACACAATGTCACGACATCTTGTCTGACATTACAATCTGGATAAACAACTTCTTCAACAAAAGATCAACTCTCCCTATCTAAGATAACCAGTGCTCATTTGCAAGAAGAACACCTTAAATGAATGGAAAACATAAGACTCATCTTCATGTCTTCAAGAGCGCACCCTCTGTTCAACACACCTGCTGAACGCATTCACAAAATGCTTAATCCTCAAACAATCCAAGTACCACACTAGCACAGACAGAAGTTGCTCCTTCAACAAGAAACACCACAAAATCACCAATGATATCCCATGACACCTTTATGATCATATAGTAAGAATGTACCAGGATCACCTCCAACAACCTCTTGGATTGAGACCAAAATCATCATTGATCCCTCTCATCCTGAAACCATCCATACCCTGTACAAATCCACCTTGAATTTTACAGCCATAGACATTCTTGTTCCACACAATCATCCACAAGATCTGAGGCACAAATACACTGCCTTCCACTACACTTTAAGTAAAGTCCTCTTACTTTGAATTAATAACACACACCAGGACAAGTGTGACATCTCCCATCAATAAAAACCCCTACAGAGTTCTTCTAGAAATGGCAGAGAAAAGTAAATTCTCCCAGACACAAACAAAGCTGTCCTTCAGACTCCTCCTCAGAAGCATGTGCACATATAATTCAAACAATTAGCTCCACATGGCTAGAATCATTCATGTCCACACCAACATGTCATCCAACAGCCTAATGTCATAACATGTTATCTGACATTATATCCTCATAAGATCCAACCAATCTTCACAATCTTGATCAGCATGCAATCTTCACAATATATGTGCCTTTGCAACAAAATCCATAGACAAGTACTCCCCCAGTCATGGTTAACTAATGCTCTAGATGAAGATGAACATTTAAGCACACTTGCTGAGCACATGCATGTTGGTACCATTGTCCCTTTCTCCAAAGGCAGTCATTCCCTATCATACTCTTCATCTTCAGACTTCCAATCAATCAATACCTGATCTACTTCAGTCTTCTCTATATTCTCCATCCAAGGCAGACCTTCTACTTCATCATTCTCCCGTATGACTATTTAGACGCTCCTTAGGCATGATGTATGCACCAAACTCCAGAACCAGAACAAAATCATCCTTTACCAAGGATATCCAACCCAAAAAAAATGTTCTAACATCTGTTAGGACATTCTTGACACACCATGGTTCTAGATATGCTCCACTACTGAGCTTACTATCAGCATAGTAATCCAAACTGAACACTGCGTCACCAACTTGAACAAAGAAAGCTTCAGAAAGCCAGAGAGGACTAAACTCTCATCCACCAAAAGAAGGTATACTTCCATCCTCAACCTAGAACTTCTACCAAAAGCTCCAAGAGAATTAGAACCTCCTTACATTTTCAACTAAATACTCTTCTGCACAAGAGCAGTCAGTTTCAAGCATCCTGCTTGAATGCACACAATAAAACCAACCAAATTCCACCTTTTGATTGATCTCAATCTTCTTCAGAACTCCCACAAGATATCCTGATCCACCTATGAAACCAGATCTTCAAGTCATATGAACTACTTGCTCCAAAGCAAGACATCTTGGATTCACCAAGCCTCTTAGTCATGTAACATCTTCTCAAACCACAGCTCCCGTAAACTGTATGAGATAGATCTTTTTGAAGCATCCATAACTTCCATTACTGTAGATCACCTCTATCTTAAGCTGATGTGCCACATCACCAGCTGAGACTTCTGATGTTAAGCTAGATGTCCAAACATTATGATATCCAACTATTGAATTCAACTCTTCCTTCTGCCACTTAGAAGAACCTCCTCCCTTTGCAGAAACAGATTTCCATGCTCTCATAGACTTGATTCAACAATCAAGTTTGAGTAGATAACCTCCATCCTGCTCAGAAACTCCAAAGACTTCAAACCTACCACATCTGAATCTTCAGAAAATAAGTAGTCCAAGACTACCCCATAACTATACCAAATAATGCCACTTCTAAATACATTATAGAACACACAATCTTATTGGTATAATCTCAAGATTCTTTTAACCATCATGATTGCTTCTCAGAGTTCTCACACACCAACACACCACGAAGGGAAATAAACAGCCACATAGAGAAAAGTATATTCTCATCACTTCAACAGTCCTGCACTTTTACATCATACATATACATAGTCTCCCGTCAATGCACTTTGTCATTAGTTGAATGCACAACCTTATCAAAAGCAGACAAATACTCAACTCCTGTCAAGGCAACCTTCTCACACAACAGGCATCTGTTGACAAACCATCATGACAACCATTCACACCATAAAAGCATTCCAGGTTAGGTCAGTGTCTTGACCTTTCACTCTTCCCTGAGCAAAGAACTGAAATGATGTTTCAACATCAGTTCCGACATCAGCAATCATAGTAAATCACACTAAACATCTACTATGGCTTTGGAGACAACAACCATAGTAATCCACACACATCTCTTGCAAGGGACACAAGAGGATTGACCATCAGTAGCTGATGAAACTTCAAACCCAGAACATACACACAAACAGGAACCAACATACTCTACATTTCAAGAATCTTCAAACTTTTAATGTTCAGATGTTTGATGCCATCCTTCTGTACCTAAAGGAGAGAAACCATTGACTGGTCATCACAAACAGCATAGACAAATATGCTTCTCCCAACACTTCAACCTACAAGGATTCCCTTCAATCCTTACAAAAAGATGTTCCATTATGTGAGGACACCACATAACTGAACTCCAGCTTTAGAGGAAACTTCTCATGCAGATACCAGGGAACCATAATCCTTTGGTAAAAAAAACACCAACTTCTCCTTGCACGAATCTGAAATGCTCATCCTATGGTTGGTACACACATATAACTCCTTTCAAACAGAATCTGCTCCATGGCCATAAACAAGATTGCAAACAACTGGCTGCTTTGATCAGAAGGAACTTTCAGATATCGGAGAAAAAGTCCTTGACATTTGAGCTTGACCTCCACAAAGACAAACAGCCTATGAACACCTACTCACTTGGATCAGCAATACACTAATCCAATAAGTGACACTATATTGATCATCTCTTGACCAACATACATATCTAAGACATGTTTCTTGAAGGAAACTTCTTAGACACACAACCCAGATGCCTCCTCTTCCAAGCCAGGAGTAGGTTCCAAACAGATGTGATCAATACACATTTGTTTAGCCCCCAAGCATCTGTTATGCCATACCTTTATCCAACAAGATTCTGCACAATCTACTGGTTTTATGTTCCAACAACTGGTAGGACATAAGTTCTCTTCACAAGAAACACACCAAAAGATCCTTTAACACAGCCCAGAGATTGACCATGTAAGGTTGGAGGCAAGAATAAATTCCTTCTAACTTTCTTCAGACCTCTTTTCAACAAGCTCATATAAGAGTTCCTTTATGAGTGGACTTGGGATGAACCACAAGTATCTTTGGCAACTCTAACAAGCTAGTTGAAGATATCCTCAAGTATCACCACACCATGTGATACATCTTCAGAGGAGAATAGAATGTTGCAGCCTTAACACAAAACCACCAGGAATTTTCCATCAGATATATATATATGCAGCGGAACACACACCAGAAAACTCCTCTACAACCTTCAGGCAAAACATAATAACCCTTGCACAAACACGACACTCCATGTGCACTAGGTCAACATAGGTTTGAAAATAAGTCAAACCACGCAGCAGCTCACCACCAAAGCTACAAGCCTGATAACAATAGACAGGTCCAATACACACCCTGTCATGAACAGTTCATCCTCCACTTCAAGGGATCATACAAAAATCTCTATGAACTGACCAAGTCCATACACCATCTCAGCAAAACTATCTTCTTTGCTCATGAACCAGAAAGTATCTTCCCTAGATCTCATCCAGAAACAGACAGGATGCCTGCTCTAATACCAATTGAAATTCTGGTATCAGATATGTGATGTCAAGTGTGATGTCACAACATCAATATCTGTTGTATAAACAAGGGAATAATAGCAATCAGAAAATGCACACAGAATTTGTTCACCCAGTTCGGTCTAATAACCTACATCTGGGGGCATACCAAGCCAGGAAGGAAGTCCACTATTAGCAGTATCAAATTACGGACTCAACAAACCAGTTGAAAATCCACTAACTTAATCACTACCCAATGACCCTTCTATCTAAGTCCTCCCTAGATAAGAGACTTCATCTCACTCCTAATCATCGCAATGATGTCTAGCAGTCAACATCTCAGTCACTGCATCAACAGCTTGATTTCCAAAAACTCTCCAAACACACTTCTATAACAATACCTAGACATGACCCTCATGACTAAGAACAATGCTTAGAGTTGCTTAACAGCTTCTTCTAAGAACAATGACCATCTCACAATCCGAGTGGTTCACACATACCAACTCTCCTAGAGAGTGGTTCACAAACTCATCCCTTAGAATTTACATGATGGTTGGCTTCCTAAAACTAGGTTACAATGCTTCTAATTATAACCTAATTCCCAACTGGATTTGGGCCTTCAAATCACAACAAATCAGCTGCTACAAATCTGCAAAAGATTCTGCTACTAAATAGATCTTCAATCAAATATTCAATTAAATCTTCAATTAAATCTAATTATTCTCCATATCTTTTTGCATGAAAATAGTAACAATATCTGCTCAATATAAGATTGCAACAGAATATATTTGTCCCACGATATTCGCCTGCAATTTCTCCACCAGATCTTCTCAAAACACACTTAAACAAATGCAGCCCTAGAACCCACATCAGACTGATGTTCTGATGTTCTGTCAACTGATGTCAAGACATCAGGTTTAACATCAGCATACAAAACTGCAACCCTTCTGAACTTAACATCAACTCAATGTTAAGAACTCATGTTAAGACATCAGACATATGACATCATTAACAACACCATTGTTTTACCTAAATTCCAGCCAATACAAGAACTAACAAATCTAACTGAACCTATTGATCAGAAGTTAAAAGGTATTGTAACATCAGAATCTAATAGTTCAAAAGTTCTGATTACATCAGTATCTAAAACATCTGAGTCACAGGTTAAGAAAGATTCAGAAACTAAGGTTGAAAATAACTCCAATCAAAATTTCTGGAAACAAAAAACTAGGAGTGAAGCTAAACCCTTCTACATGGCAAAAGGAGATGATAGAAAAGAACATGTTAAAACTAACACAAAAGGACCCATATGTGTATGGGTACCTAACTCTCAAATTGTCTTTGCTGCAGATATACCTAAAGGAAAAGATGGGAAGCCAATCGTGGTATCTGGATAGTGGTTGCTCAAGTCATATGACTGGAGAAAGGCATATGTTCCAAACCCTGAATCTGAAAGAGGAGGGATATGTGGGTTTTGGAGGAGGCCAAAAAGGAAAGATCATTGGTACATGTACCATTGGTAACTCTCTAACCCTTATCAATAAAGTTTGGCTGGTAGATGGCTTAAAGCATAATCTACTAAGCATAAGTCAATTGTGTGATAGTGGTTGTGAAGTAATATTTAATAAGAATTTATGTTTAGTTATTAATGCTGACAAAACCATTGTATTCAAAGGGAAAAGGAAGGGAAATATTTATACAATCAATCTTTCTGAGTTGGTTGATCAGAAGATTGTTTTCCTAATGACAATGAGTGATGAGAAATGAATTTGGCACAAAAGGTTAGGCCAAGCTAATTGGAGATTAATATCAAAACTTAGCAAGCAAAAACTTGTTAAAGGGCTGCCAGATCTTGACTATCACTCAGATGCTCTCTGCAGGGTGTCATACCCTAAATTTTGACCAGGCATTTTTATTTTTTCTCATTTCATCTGTCTATATTTTCATACTATGCCGTCTGCATATAATATCATATATTTTCTTCATGAATATTTTTTGAATTATCAGTCGGAATTAACGTGTTAAATTTTCAGGTATTTTTCGTCAAACTGAAAAGTCAACTGTGCAAAAAAGTCGATATCTGGGCAGTTTTTAAAATCGAACTTTCAGACATCATTTTTTATTTATTTCTCGCGTACTTTTACCTGGTGTCTTTATTTTAATTTTTCGACTTTCTGGTCATCATATTTCTGATCCGTCTGAGCCTTTTTAGCGGGTAAAATCAATTTCAAAATTTGACAAAACGGTGTAGTTTTTCAATACATATTTTTTCTTGCTGATCGTTTTGGTGTGCTCATTTTATTTTTTCGGACACCTCAATATAGATAGTTTTTTTTATCGTTTTTTTTTACCAGTTTCGGTTCCAATTTTAATTAATTTTTATTACTTAATCAAGATTTTAATAACTTTGTTTTTATTAAAAAATTTACTGTTTATTATATTAGTACATTATTATAATATATAATATAATTTTTGTTTTATTATTTTTACACTACTAGTCTCTCTTTTACACTACTAGTCTCACACACTTCACAAATTTTCTCCTCCACCACCACAAGATCATGTGCACACTTTCATGAAAACATACATACATATCAAATTTTCTTTTCTTGTTTTGTTATATAAATATACATATATCCATATTTTTTAGGAAAGAAATATATAGAAATTCTTAAGTTTTTGCAAGTTTGATTTTTATGAATTTGTTTCTTATACTAACAAACTAACATGGCTTTGCTCCCTTTGTCTTATTTCACTAGCCAATCACCAAAGAAGATAAAAAAAACATTTTCTTACAAGCCATTAAAACTTGTAACAAACTTGACTAAAAAAAACTAAAGACTTTGAACCTAAAGTCTCCTTCTATACTAGCTTATGTCATAAGCTATTTCTTATTATCTCATACTTGTTTGATTTCTAAGCAAGCTTTGCCTATAAATAGAGCTTTGAAGCTCTTTGCAAAGGACACCACAACAAACTTGTTTTTAACTTGTTTCTCTCTTCTCTAACTCTAAAATTTCTTTACTTTTTTCCTTATGTAATTTAGAAGAATGAAAGGAAAAAATGTGAAACATACATAAAGGAGGGTGCAGCGCACCACTCCCCTTCCCATTGCTCTATGATTTCTTTTGAAAAAAATTCACATATACACATAGGGAAAGGCAACACACCCCTTTCTCACTTTCTTTCTCTGAATCCCTTTTACAAGATACTTCTTTCACTTGTTTGCTTCATTTTATTACAAATTTTTGTTTGTTTGCTTCATTTTATTACATATTTTTGAAACAAAGCATACATACTTATATTCATAAACCATTCTCACAAACTAATTTTTTTTTTACTGTCATCATGCTACACAATAAATCTAACTCTGTTACAGAATTACAGCCACAACAACAAGTGCCACAGATTCGATCTCAGCCTGCACAATTACAACAGCAAATGGGTTTGCAACAGCTACCAAATTCTTCGCAACGAGATATGCAACAAAGGCTACAACACCTCCTTCAGTCATTTTTTCTTCCTGCATCAATAATTTCAAATAATAACTTATCCTTGGCATAATCTCATATATCTTCATTTTTCTCTTAATTTTGTAGATACTGTAAAATTTATGAAAACTTTTACCTGTTTTGAAATACTTTCAGATGGTGGTAATGCTGTTCCTAATCTCACTTGCAGCAAAAAGGAAAATTATGAGAAACCTGTTATAATAATAGAACAATTAACACAACATTTTTTTTACAGGAAGAAGAACAATCTGTTACAATAAACAACAGCAACTTCTCAATCCAATTTCATTCTTATTCTAATCAAAATTCCCATTTTTTTTACAAACTTATAGAATTCATTGACAACAAAGTTCTGCAATTTTCTTTTTTTTTACAGGAACAACATCGAAGTAACAATTGTAACAGCAGAACTGTTGGCGGAACAATCGAGGGGGTCAACGAGGGAGCATTTCTTATTTGGGACACACCTTTGTGAGAGACACACCACATACTCACCTAAAACCTTAAGGTGATAGGTGTGTGGGTTCTCTCACTTATATAGTGTTCAATCTTCCCTTTTCTAATCAATGTGGGACTTCTTCCTCACACTTGATTCTCAACACTCCCCCTCAAGTGTGAGTCTATACACAATGCTCCCCCTCATGTGGAAGCTCTCTCTTCCACATACACTTGTATCACCGTTGAACTCAACGGAACACCTTCTACCCACACCTGCGGGAAGTGTTTCGATACAAGTAAGTCGGTCCCTTTCTCAAACTAAAGGCTCGTGATACCATTGTTTGCGGAACAATCAAGGGGGTCAACGAGGGAGCATTTCTTATTTGGGACACACCTTTGTGAGAGACACACCACATGTCTCTCACAAAGGTGTGTCCCAAATAAGAAATGCTCCCTCGTTGACCCCCTCGATTGTTCCGCCAACAATCTCCTACTTATATAGTGTTCAATCTTCCCTTTTCTAATCAATGTGGGACTTCTTCCTCACACTTGATTCTCAACAAGAACAACATCAACAATTGCAGCAAAAATCATGAAAAAACAGTTTACCTGTTATCACGTATGACAGAATTTCAACTGCAAGTTGAACTTTCGCTGCGAAACCGACGAAACTGATATGTTGAATTCACCAACATCAATAGCTTTAACACTGAAATTTCACCTGCAAAATTTTCACAATTTTTGAACGAATTTTTAATTAAACAATTTGTTATATTCAATTGCAAGAAAAAATCAAATAACATGTTCAATTTCTTTTCAGGCTTGAAATCCAAAAGAGGAACTAACAAAATCATAATTTCGTATTACCTGAAGGATGCCGTGAGAATCAAGTGGAGGGTCCGTAAATCGTGTCACCCTTCTTCTCCGAAAGATCGCCGCGCCGGAAACCGATCGAAGACGGAGGAGAAGCCGCCGCGAACAGAACCGAACGAGACAGAGGAATCGCACGGCCAGACGCAATCGGAGACAGAGGGATTTCGCCGGCATAGGAAGAATCACGGACGGAAGGGTTTGTGGCCACCTATGAAGCATAGGTACTTCTAAAATGGTGAAGTACCGGTACCGGATACGCACCCGTACCGGGTACTCGTGATACTTTATTTGTTCTCATTATTTGATTTTGAATGAAATTTGTAGCTTTCTCAAATATCAATATAGTCTATTTATGTATTTTAATTTTTTTAATATTGTGTCTTATCATTATTTTTGGTTTTTTCAATTTTTTAGAATTGTATTTTGTTATGAACCTAATAATTTAGTTTTCAATTCATACATTTTATCGATAATTTTTATTTCTTATTAACATATCTGTATCTTGATTTTTTTTTAAAAATATTGTATCCCATACCGGTACCAGTACCCGCACCGGATACGTACCCGTACCTATGCATCTTAGGTGGCCACATACACATCGTTGAAAAAGAAAAAACACGCATAAGAGGGGAGGTAAGTTTCTCTTTTTCCAATTTTTATCTACTGATACCTCAACCTTCTTTTAATTTTTATTGTTTTATTTTATTTAATTTTAGTTTTTTTCTTTTAATTTTTGAATTGGGCTCATCCCACTATTTGTTTACTAAACCACACCCTCATTTCTCTATTTTACACCCTTTGTTTGTTTTAAATCTTATTATTTTAGTTAAACTATTTTTAATTGTTAATATTTTGTTAAGTTTTAAATGTTTAGTTTTATTAATTGATTGGCCCATTTTTATTATCTTATTTATCTTTATGTTTAAAATTCAATTTTATTGTTATTTTAATAATTTGTTTAGTTTAATAATTTTTGTTTACTACTAAAATGACTAAATATTTGAATTGTGTTTAAGATATTAATTAATTTAATATGCATATTATTTTCTTTATAAACTTATCTTAAACATTTTTATTTGTTTAAAACTTGATATTTTCTCTTATTTAAATGCGGTCCCTGTAATACCATGCACTTGATTATTTGCCATCTGATCATTTCTACATGATGTTCTTCTGTGTATATTTTATCTCTCACGATGTTGTGTCGTGTATTTATTTATTTCACGATGTTTTTCCGTGTACAATTTATCACATGATGTTTTTTCCATGTGTATTCTGTAACTTTTTGACAGTTTAATCTGTTACACGATGTGTTGCCGTGTATTTTCTCTCTGTTTATCCACGATGTTTTGCCATGTACCTCTGTTTTTATCCACGATGCTTTGCCGTGTATTTATTTATTCCGTGATGTTTTGCGACGTATGCATGCTCCCCTAGGAACTCTTAGTTCAAATTTAATTTTCTATTAGGTTTGAAATAAGATAGACACTAGGATATTCAACCAAGCATGATAACATTAGGTTAGATTTCCCCTCTTGCCGCCGTGCGATTTAAACTTTCTTTTCTGTAGTTCGTGCCCCATAGGGGTGAACTACGACCGCTCTGATTTCTCAAGATCCCGTTGAGAATAAGTAGGCATAAGACTGTAAAGTCTTAACGAGCAACCTTTTCTTTTTTCCATCGTCTCTTTACTTACGACGTTTTCCCGGATATTTGTATTTTCAACCTCTTATTTTTTATCTCTTTTTATCTGATGTTTTCCCGGATATTCATACCTGCAATCTTTTCTTGCAATCCGATGTTTTCCCGGATATTCATATCGTTTCTTTTCAAAACAACTTTCCTTGTGATTTAAATTCAAATTCATAATTTGTTATCAAAACTTTCTTCAATTTCTTTGAACAACTTACAATACAGCTATGGAAGCTTGCTCACCTGTAAGTTTTTATCAGCTTTCTTTTATCTGCTTTTATATATATAACTGTATTGTGGGAAGCTTGCTCACCTGTAAGTCCTTCTTTCATACCCTTTTAAATACTCGTCATATATCAACTGTATATATACTTGTATATCTACTTAGAGTTTTTCCCGGCAACTAGGTCTAGAACTAGGTAAAGCCAGTATTCGCTCTTTCAATAGTCAAAACTAGATCCCCATAGGATTCCAGATACAGTCTTGCCTTCTCTTGGGCTTAAAGAATATGGAACAAAGAGAAAGACATTATTCTTCTTGAAACTTTTCTCAGACTGTCACCCCTAGAAACTGTCAAAGAAATTCTACCCCCCAGAGGTGATCTATTCTCGGTGAATAGCATCTTTTGAATTTCTTCAAACCTCCGAACTGTTCACTAAATGATCTATTCTTGGTGAATAACATTTCTTGAACTTTTCTTTGGTTTGGGACCCACGGGCTTCTTAAAAGCATTCCCCGCCTCCTCTTGGGCATTGTACAAGAACCCTCAGGCCTCTTAAAGGTTCTCATGCCTCCTCTTGGGCTTAGTACAAGGACCCGACAACCTCTTAAAGGTATAGGAACAGAACCTAGTCATCCTTTGCTAGAGCAGTCTTTCTAGAGTCTAAACCTCAAACCAATTTAGGGTTGATTCTCATCCCTTAAAACATTAGCCTCCTCTTAGGCATCATACAAAGATAAACCTCTTCATACCCGTAGACTTGGACAGTTTTATCTCCTTTTGGATCTCCAGAAACCCTCAAGTTTTCCTAAAAAACACAGGAAAAACCCTTTCCTTTTATTTTTCATCCGACGCTTTCCCGGATATTCCTTCTATTTTCATCTGACGCTTTCCCGGATATTCCTTCTAGTTTCATCCGATGTTTTTCCTGGTTATTTATATCTCAATCTTTAATCTTTTCACTCTTTCAATCAATTCCCACAAACACCCATTTAGCTTTAATCTTAGGCTTTAAACAAGACACCAAACATCTCTTTCCTCCCATATAATAGGAGGAACTACGATTGCTCTGATTTCCCTATTATCATTACGGGAATACGTAGGCATAAGATTGTGAAATCTTAGCGAGCACACTAAACAAAAAACCTTAGGTCCAATACCTTACCGAAAACATCGAAAAACCCGAAAACAACAAAAATATCTTTTTAACACCTCTCAACCTTCCCAAAGGAGAAACTTTCCCATTTACAACAGATAAACACCAGTAAGTAGTAGAACAGTAGAAAATTGCTATCAACCCATGGATAACCATGTTTAGGATGGGTAGTTGACAACTCCCCATTGTATAATCTGACCCCGGACCCCCCAATCTCTTAGCATTTGTTAAAGAAAACATTTACGTGCAAGGTTAGTTTGAGATAGCTTCCATTTCCTTTCCAGCTTCATAGGATAAATAAGAAATCAGAAAGTAGCACCCAATCCCATCCGCAGGCGGATGTGGGCGGTCACGAAAACCGCGCTACGTAGGGCATGTCAAGTTGGAAAGATTGTGAAAACCTCTTTTAAAACTAAAAACATTGTCTCTACCTCTAGACCCTTAGATTTATTTCACATTGATCTGTTTGGTCTTATTGGAACTGCTTTGATCAGTGGGAAGAAATATGGTTTGGTCATTGTTGATGATTTCAGCAGATGGACTTGGGTAAAATTTCTTCGATCTAAAGATGAAACATAAAAAGTGTTTAGCATCATCTACATTCAAGTACAATCTAAAATAGAATTGAAGATCGTAAAAGTTAGAAGTGATCATGGTGTAGAATTTGAAAATGAGTCATTTGAATCTTTTTGTGAAAGATATGGAATTATCCCTGAGTTCTTTTCTCCTATAACTCCATAGCAAAATGGGGTTGTAGAAAGAAAGAACAGATCTTTACAAGAGATGGCTAGAACCATGATTCATGAAAACAAACTTCCAAAGCACTTGTGGGCAAAAGCTTTTAATACATCATGTTACATTAAAAAAATCTATATTAGACCAATTCTGAATAAAACTTCGTATGAATTGTTTAAGGGTAGAAGACCAAGCATCTCTTATTTTCATCAATTTGGATGTACCTGTTACATTTTGAATAATAAGGCCTGCCTAAAGAAATTTGATGCTAAAGCTCAAAAGGGTATCTTTTTGGGATACTTTGAATGCTCAAGAGCATACAGAGTGTACAACTCAGAAACCAGAATGGTTGAAGAGTCTATGCACGTTAAATTCGATGACAAAATACCTGACTGTGAAAAGTCAGAGTCCATGGACCAGGATGATAATCTTGCAGGAATTCAAAATTCTGAAGAACGGCTTGTGGTATGTATTCCAAAGGAAAAAAGTTTAGATGATGATATATTAGAATCTAATACTATAACTAAAGAGATACCAGAAGTTCCAGAAACTGAAGCTACTCCAATTGGTCTTGCTGCTACAGATTCAATAATTTTGTCCAAAATAATTCTGAAGCCTCTGTTCCACCCAAGAGACCATTTAAATATAAAGAATTTCATCTAGAACGACAAAGCATTAGGAATAAAGACGAGCCATTGAGAACCAGATCTGCTTTCAGAAATGATCAATCAATGCTTGGACTTTTCTCATTGACAGAGCCTACTTCTATTGATGATACCTTATCAGATGATGGTTGGATCGTGGCTATGCAAGATGAACTCAATCAATTTCAAAGAAATGATGTGTGGGATCTTGTTCCAAGACCACGGATGAAAAACATCATTAGCACCAAGTGGGTATTTCTTAATAAACTAAACGAATAGGGAGAAGTCGTGAGGAACAAAACTAGACTTGTAGCCCGGTGCTACAGTCAACAAGAAGGATTTGACTTCTTTAAAACCTTTTCTCTTGTGGCAAGGTTAGAAGCTATAAGACTTCTTCTCTCTTATGTTATTAATCACAACACTGTACTTTATCAAATGGACATCAAAAGTGCCTTTCTGAATGGAGTTATTATCCAAGAAGTGTATGTTAAGCAACCTCATGAATTTGAAGATCCAAACCATCTAGACTATGTCTACGAGCTTAAGAAATATCTCTATGGACTCAAACAAGCTCCAAGGGCATGGTATGAGAGACTGGGTAATTTTCTGCTTAAGAATAGTTTCTCTAAAGGCAAGGTTGACGCTACACTATTCAGGAAAACTCTAAAGGAATAAATTTTGATTATTCAAATTTATGTTGATGATATCATTTTTGGTTCCACTAATGCATCTCTTTGTCAAGAATTTTCAAAGATCATGTAGGCTGAATTTGAGATGAGCATGATGGGTGAACTAAAATACTTTCTTGGAATTCAAATCAATCAGAAGAAATAAGGTATATACATTCATCAGTCAAAGTACATAAGAGAACTCTTGAAAAAGTTCAATCTTGATGAATGCAAAGTCATGTCAACTCCTATTCATCCAACCTGCAACCTGAATGATGAAGAATGCATTGTTAAAGTGGATCAAACTAAATATCGAGGTATGATAGATTCCTTACTCTATCTCACTGCTTCTAGACCAAATATTCTATTTAGTGTATACTTGTGTGCAAGATTCCAATCAGATCCTAGAGAAACTCGTTTAACAGTTGTTAAGAGGATCTTTAGATATCTGAAAGGAACGACAAATCTTGGACTTCTTTATAAGAAATCCTCAGATTATAAGCTAGTTGGATTGTGTGATGCTGACTATGCCAGAGATAAAATTGAGAGGAAATCCATAAGTGGAAACTGTTAATTTTTAGGTGAAAACCTTATATCCTGGGCTAGCCAAAGACAAGTAACTATTGCTCTATCTACAGCAAAAGTAGAATACATCTCAGCTGCTAAGTGTTGCACTCAACTACTATAGATGAATTATCATCTAGAAGATTATCATATTTTTGGAAACAATATTCCTATCTATTGTGATAACACTGCTGCTATTTGTCTAACGAAGAATCTGATTCAACATTCTAGAACTAAGCATATTGAAATCAAACATGAAATTCTGGTATCAGATGTGTGATGTTAAGTGCGATGTCACAACAACACACTCTGCTAATATGAACAAGGCAGTAAACAACAGTAAATCAACACAATGAATTTGTTCACCCAGTTCGGTCTAACAATCTACATCTGGGGGCATACCAAGCCAAGAAGGAAGTCCACTATTAGCAGTATCAAATTACAGACTCAACAAACCAGTTGACAATCCACTAATCTAATCACTACCCAATGACCCTTCTATCTAAGTCCTCCCTAGATAAGAGACTCCATCTCACTCCCAATCATCACAATGATGTCTAGCAGTCAACATCTCAGTCACTGCATCAACAGCTTGATTTCCAAAAACTCTCCAAACACATAGAAGACACACTCCTATAACAATACCTAGACACGACCCTCATGACTAAGAACAATACTTAGAGTTGCTTAACAGCTTCCTCTAAGATCAATACATCTCTTACCTACAGGTGTAGCGAGCGATTTTGGACGCGGTTCTTAAGCGCTGGTCGCTCTCTGCGGTTTGAGCTTTAAAACTACAGGTCGATTCATTTTTTATCCTATTGTAAGCTGAATAAGGAAGGGAAATAGATGTCTCCAATTAACCCTGCTTTGCATACTGAGTTTAAACAGCGGTCTGTTAGGTTACGGATGCTATCAATGTGGGGGGCCTTTGTACTGGTTATTTGTATTTTCACCAATACTGTTTTCTTTCTTTTAATCTAGGCAAAGGGTTTCTGACGGGGAACAAGGATTAGGATATTAGGACTGATGTTTTTGAATTACTGCTTTTGGTTGACTGAGATATGGGATTTGGGTTTTTTGTTGATTGCGCTCGCTAAGATCTTTTCTTTCGATCTTATGCCTATGTATTCCCGTTTACCGAAACAGGGAAATCAGAGCATTCATAGTTCCTCCTATTCTATGGGAGGAAATTGTTTTTTGGTGTCTTGTTCAAAGCCCAAGACGTGAAGCGAAAGGATAGTTTGTATCTTGTTCAAAGCCCAAGATGTGAAGCTGAAGGTCTATTTGTGTCTTGTTCAAAGCCCAAGACGTGAAGCTGAAAGACCTCGACTTTAGAGAGAATTTGTCATCTCTAAAGAGGGGAGAAGGAGAATTACTTTAACTGGGATACGTGGATCCGAGCAATGCCATAATTTTCGAAGAAAGGGTTTTAACCTGAAGGAGAAGACTTTAACTCAGTGTAGAGCAATGCCATCTTTCCTTAGGATTTTCTCATGCTAAAAGAGGGACAGTGGCATGGATGTAGATGATCCAGAGGCTTGCCGCTTACAGCGATTAGATGAAGGAGTTGTTAATGTTTGTGTACTGTGAACGAGGCACAGCTTTGATGCTAAAAGGTTAATTGGATTAACCAGTGGTTTTCTTATACAAAGCCTAAGAGGAGGCTATTTTCCGGTAGGAAAATCATTATACAAAGCCTAAGAGGAGGCTATTTTGTGTCTCGTACAAAGCCCGAGAAAGAGGCTAAAAGGGTTCGACCCAGTGGGGCACATCGTTATACAAAGCCTAAGAGGAGGCTAGCAAAGAGTTGACTCAGTTAGAGACTCTTTTATACTCAGTGAGAGAGTGTTTTTGTATCTCGTACAAAGCCCGAGAGAGAGGCGAAAAGGTTGTTTTGACTCCACTGGGGAGAATTTTGGTATCTCATACGAAGCCCGAGGTGGAGGCTATTGTAATTGTTTCAGTTGAGTGACAGATCCAATATACTGATTTTAAAAGAGAAAATCAGTTCTTATATGAGTAACACTGTACCCAGGGGTTTGATTTGAGGATCAGGGATATTTCCTTCTCTTTGAGGAAACAGGAAATCCAAAGGGTGTTGAGACTGTCCGAGTCTGCGGGTTTCCTTCCTATTTAACGAAGGGTGCTTGAGAATGTCTTTGAGACTCAAGGAAGTTAGACTGTCCGTGTCTAGAGTTTTATCTTTTGTACTACGCTATGAGAAACAGTAGTAGACTCTATGAAAGGACTGTTCTATGAGGATGACTATGTTCTGTTCCTATACCTCTAGGAGGTCGTCGGGACAATTTGTACGAAGCCCAAGAGGAGGCTGGAAACTTTTAAGAAGCCGACGGGTCCTTGTACGAAGCCCAAGAGGAGGCTATCATTCCCGGAGGAAGAGATCATTATACGAAGCCTAAGAGGAGGCTGTGAATACTTCTAAGAAGCCATAGTGTCCTTGAATAATGCCCAAGAGGAGGCCGATGCTTTTAAGAAGCCCGTGGGTCTATCATCTCCTTTCCATTAGGAGAGATAACTCTTTTAAAGATAAAAACCACTGGTAAACGTGCGAGGTTTACTATCCAACGACTTTTAGCTTTTAAAGAGGGTTCCTTAGTTAAGGTCCAAGATTATGATCGTAGTGGGTACCCAAACCCCGAGACATTCAAGGCAAGCTATCCACAAGGAATAGATCAAGTCAGGAAAGTTCGAGAATTTGGAAGAAACTCAAAGATTCCATTCACGGAGAATACATTCATCTTGGGGAGTAGAGCTTCTTGACGATTCCTAAGGAGGACAGCCGAAGAGAAGACTGTATCTGGTGCTCCTATTGGGGATCTAGGCGTCTATTTCTACGAATAAGTGAAACGGCGTCACCTAGTTCTAGACGTAGTTGTCGGGGAAACTCGAAATATCTATACTATTATTACACAGTAGATATGAGTTTATGAAAGGAGACTTACAGTGAGCAGCCCCACAATACAGTTTATAATATGAAAGCAGTAAACGAAAGCAATAACCACTTACTCGGTTGGAGTGCTTCCATGCTGTTTGGTTAGTTGTTCAACAAAGAAAGATTGAAAGCAACAGTATATTCAAAATCAAAGGAGAAAGTGCTTTGAAAAAGAAAGATTTGGGGCTTACAGCTCAAGGAGAGGCACAGGGTTTTATCGTTTGACTTTGTACAGCAGGACTTATACAAGTGACTGGGGCCCAAAAAGGTTTTCTGTACAAAGGGATGGGTCTTACACTCTCTCAAGAGGCCCAAAAAGGTTTAAAGAAAAGAGTGGGGCTTATAACACGATGGTAGGCCCAGATGATTTTTCATTTAAAAATGGCGATCGCGCCGAGGTTTTCTTTTAACGCAGAGGGACTTATACAATAAGTGAGGCCCAAAATGTTTTGGTTAAAAGGGGGATTGGGTCTTACACTCTAATAGAGGCCCAAAGTGTTTTGAATGGGTCTTATAGCTCAAGGAGAGGCCCAAATGATTTTTATTTTTAAACGGGCGACGATCGCGCCGTTTACTTGTACAGAGGGACTTATACAATGGATGAGGCCCAAAAAGGTTTTTGTACAAGGGGGGATGGGTCTTACACTCTCTCAAGAGGCCCAAAATGTTTTGAAAATGATTTATGAGGGTTGAATTAATCCAAAACCCTAATTTGTTTTCAAAATGTATTTAATTGAATAAAAATTCAATTAAAATGATCAAAAATTGTTTAACACATGGAAAACAAATTGTGATCTTGGATTAATGCTTCAAAAATTAAGTATTGACCTACAAAATAATTAGAAAGCATTAAAAGTTGCAAAATCAATGTAGAAAAAATATTTAAAATGTCAAAAACAATTAAAATATTAATTCTTTGCAAAAATATCAATTATATGAAATAAATAATATTTTTGGGATTTTTTGATAAAATAAAATATTTTAACATTTTTGTGAATTATTAAAAAAGGGATCAACTCAAAATCATTAAAACTCGGAGAGAAATTAATTTTTGAATCAATTAAACAAAATCACAAAATTCAAATATTTGAATTTATGAAAATGGCGCCAAGAACAACACCAAGAACACGCGCGTTTTTCAGTTTGCCCAGATTTGCATTTTCTATCCAATCTCCATGAATACGTAATCATATCATGCAATCCACATATCATTATGCTCGTCTCAACCTCACGATCATGTCTATGTACTTTAATTTCATTTAAATTAAACATACAACAAGAAATCACGAAGAGACCTCAAGAACCCTAATTTTTGCATGAAGGCTAGGATTTTTGCTACACGATTCAAATAATGCAATTAATTGAGGGAAAACATTCCATGCATGATTATGAACATATGGCCAAATTATTGTGCGAGGAAATATGCATAGATTGAGAGATGCCCAAGTTTAGGCTTACCTCCAAGTCGTGACAGCAAGAGCAGATGTGATTTTGGGTTGGAGGTGTTACAGACAAGTTGTGATGATCTGGACAGCTTCCTTACACCATATGGATTGTGTTTGAACACTTGGATTGAATTGAAATGGACTGGATCAGTTTATGGCATCTCAGCTGCAACTTCACTTCAAACTTGTGTGGATGGCAAGTGATTTTGAGATTTTGATGCTCCAGATGTTATGTGAGTGTTTGATCAGCTCATATGTGATGTATGTGAGGTGTGTGAGTGATTGGTTTGATTGGAATTGCTCTCAAACTCAAAACCCGATAGCTACCTTGCTAAGAAAGGCATTTTTGCCAAGAGAAAGAGATTTTGAGGAAAGCATCTGTTAGATGGCTTTGGTGTACTTAAACTGACCACAATTGAGCTCTATTTATAGTAGAGCAAGTTTGTTTTGCAAGGAATAGTGCATGGCAGCTGGTAAGTAGGTTTGGCCAATGTTGGCAAATGAAAATCCAAGTCTCCTCTAGCCATTGACTAGAGGTTAGGGCACAGAGCTTTGGTCCCCTTGGTCTTGGATAAGTCTTGACTGATTTCAGACGAGAATGGCTCAGTCCATGCTACCATGATGGTTCCATTGAATGCCTCATTCCAAATTTGAAGTCTTGTCCCTATTTTGGCCATTCTAGGTTCAACATGCTATTTCTTGTTCCATGGACTTTGGAGGCTTGGCTCAGTGATTGTCCCCTTTAGATTCAATCCTCTGAGGTGTCCAAGTGGATTGGAGCAATTGAATTTGGTTGATTTTTGCAAATCGACCAAAGTTGCAAATTCTGCCTTGCCTTGACAGATTTCAGCAAGGCAACTTGGGAAGGTTGTATCTCATGGTGTAGGTTGAATTTGGCAATGTTCTTGGCCATTTTGGAAAGCTCTTACATGATACAACAACTGTTTGAACAAGTTTGGTTTTGATCTCTTTTGATTCCAAGTGAAAAATCCCCCTACATTTGGCAAAAAGTGAGCCAGAATCTGACTTAGTGAAAATTTCACTAAGTGTTGGAAAAAGTGACATTTTCACTTTTCAGCCACTTTGATCACTCCATAACTCAAAATCCTTAATGAATTGGAATGACTTGTAGTTGAATTTTTTGTAGGTGATAATGAGGGCTACAAATCCATCTTTGGATGAGAAAAAATGGCCTTGTGGTTTAGGAGTTATGGTCCTCCAAAGTTGGTACCTTTGCCACTTTTACAAGTTATCTCACTTTTCTTGATTTTTCTTGATGAATATTGATTCAAATCATACATTAACATCATTTTAGGGTTAAAAATCCATTTTGGTGAAAAATCTCAAAAAGTCAAAGTTGACTTTTGTGCACAGTTGACTTTTTATCAGATGAATTCCAAACTGTGCAATTCTTCAGGAAATCATGTCCTTGACCTAAATCAAACTTGATGGACATGTTCCATGGGTGTCATAGGGTATATTCAATCATGTATTAGGGTTTGGGAGCATGTCCTGGTCAAAAGTCAAAGTTACAGTTGACTTTTCCCTTAAAACCCTAATTGTGGTGCAGATGAAAATGAGACTTGTTGCTCAAGCTTCTTGGATCAATCCATTGTTCCAAATGGATCAATATGATATATTAGAGACCCTCAAATCATCTCTTGAGGTCTTGGCTCATGGTTTGTCCCAAAAGTCAACTTAGGGGTGAATTAGGTCAAGAAACCCTAATTCCTGATTTTTGATGAATGCATCCCCTGAGGCAAAATTGACTTGATGCATGGGTTCATGAGGTTCCATGAAGCATATTAGGTTATGTTTTGGATCATTGCCTTGTGCCCAGATGAAAATTTCCATCTGGAGGCCCTGGTCGACCAAAACCCTAATTTGGTGATACTGTCGATCTTGAGACTTGATCCACCTAGAAGGCAGCAGCCTTGTGCTTAATCCTTGAAGTGGGAGTCCTTTTTGATCCATTGTGGATGTTTGAGAGATTAGAAAAGTTGAAGATCATGTCATTCCTTGATTGATCCTTTGTCTAAGCACTCAGAGAGGGCTTGAAACCCTAATTTTAATTGTATTGGATGCTCACCCATCTTTGGGGAGACTGATGAAGCATAAAGGTACATCCATATTGTGATGATGATTTTCACAATGATGGGAAAACTAAGTGGTCAAAATTTGGGGTATTACAGATGCCCCTATTTAATCTTCTTGGACCCGAAGGTGTGAATGACGAAGGTGTTCGGGCATTCGGAGTGCAAGAGGATTAAATATCGGAATACCCGAAATTTTGATGGTGGTTATGAATGGTAGCTTACGCATTCATCTTCTTTAGCTAAGCGATGATGCTTAGAAAAGGTAAACTTCCCCTCGATCCTGGTCTTCAGCCAAGGAACTGGTCTCAATTTTCTTTTGAAATAAACCTCCCCTCGTTCTTGGTTTCCTACCAAGGAACTGGTCTTAGTTTCTGATTTAAACTTCCCCTCGATCCTGGTTTCCTACCAAGGAACTGGTCTTAGTTTCTGATTTAAACTTCCCCTCGATCCTGGTTTCCTACCAAGAAACTGGTCTAAGTTTCTTTTGTCAATAAACTTTATTGACAAGGGACGCTATGTGTAGCGGTTTTCTTTCAAACTTCTCGTCGAATTTTCCTGGAGAGATGCCATTTGTCGATTTTACTGGGGAAAGCGAGTCTCTTGAGAGACTGTTTTCATTTGGGGTTACATCATACTTTTCTCGGGATCTTCCCGGAGAAATTCCATATGATGGGACCCAATTTTGAGGTGCCGATGACCTTCTCATCAGCGGTTTTTCAGAGCAAAACTGGCGTACTGCCGAATCTCTGATTACGAGGCTTTCTCTGTGGATTTTCCTTAATCCGGGAAAGCAAGGATATCATCTTCAATGGCGAAGAGTGATGTTTATTGAAAGTTTTCTCTGGCTTTTCAGAGGTTCAAGTTATCAAAGTGGTCGAGGACCAACTCTGATCTAAAGATACACTGGTGGCGAGATTGTTCAGACACAACGTTTCCTGACGAGGAAAGAACTGACAAACTCGATTGAGAAAACTGTTATCACTAGGGGACAAGACCGACTAGAGTGATAGTGATGCAATATGAAATGCGAACGCAAATAAAAAATGCATGATGTATGTATGTATATGCTGACAAAACAGACGCGACATACAGACTAATGGATGAACACAATTGGACACTCGGCCATCGCGGGGCGAAGAAGTACTGTTGATTCAAAATAGCAATTCCACCTTGCTTAGGAGAGATAGTCCCGTTGGGAGCTATGTTGATCGGGCTTAGGAGATGAGAACTCGGCCGAGGTGTGTCAGACGAAACAAGGTCTCTGACACAGTTGATCCCTTCATTCAGGTATACTGGCTTAGAAGGAGTACTTTGATTCTGCACTTTGAAGTTCGCTTACTTCGGGAGAAGCGATCGATGTTCTTCTGATGTTCAACAGTCAAAAGAAATTGCCATCTTTATTTTAAAAGCAGAAAAAGTTTTAACAAGTAAATTCATTTTCGTTTTATTTCAAGAATCGCTGATTAAGTTTAAACAACGTCGTTCTGTAAAGCTAAAACAAGTAAAGAATTACAAACAAAAGCACAAGGGCTCAAATTTTATTGATAAGATGGAGATCAGCCAAACGCGTGATTCCAAAGAGTATATACAAAGTTAGAAAATGGTAATTTACAGGGAAAAGGGCTACGTTGAAACATAACGACCATTATCCTTCTACCAACTTTGAGTTCGGGACATCCTGAGCTTCCGTCGAAGATGACCTTGACTGGAGTTTTCCTCCGATAGATGATGATGCAACTGCTGCTGAGAGACTTGCCTCTGTTGAACATAGTTACTTGCCATTATCCCTAATTTTTGCCTGGATTGTACTATGAGATTTCCAATCCATCGGGATGATTTTTTTTTATGTCTCTAACTTTTGCCTGGACCTCCCTTTCGGGTTTTCAATCCACCGAGACGTTTTTTTAGTTTAGGCGAAGTATTTCTTGACTACATCAACATTCGTGGGGTAGGCAAATTCTTCTCCGTCCATGGTTGCAAGTCTCAAGGCGCCGCCTGAGAAAGCTTTCGTGACCACATAGGGGCCATCATAATTTGGGGTCCATTTGCCCCGAGAATCAGTGAGAAATGATTGTATCTTCTTGAGCACAAGGTCTCCTTTTCTGAAGATACGCGGTCGGACCTTTTTGTCGAACACCCTTTTCATTCTCTGTTGATACAACTGACCGTGGCATAGTGCCGTGATTCGCTTCTCTTTGATCAGGTTCAGTTCGTCGTGTCGACTTTGACACCATTCAGCTTCGGTGAGCTTCGCTTCCATCAATACCCGGATTGATGGGATCTCTATTTCTATGGGGAGAACTGCCTCCATGCCATATACTAGAGAGAAAGGGGTTGCCCATGTTGAAGTGCGGACAGATGTTCGATAACCGTGAAGCGCAAAGGGTAGCATCTCATGCCAATCTTTGTAGGTTACAACCATCTTTTGAACGATCTTCTTGATGTTCTTGTTTGCTGCTTCTACCGCTCCGTTCATCTTGGGTCGGTAGGGAGATGAGTTATGATGTTCAATCTTGAACTCTGCGCACAACTCTTTCATCATCTTATTGTTCAAGTTAGATCCATTATCAGTAATGATCTCGCTTGGAACACCATAACGGCAGGTGATATTGTTTTTGATAAATCGGACCACCACTTGTCGGGTTACATTGGCGAATGACGCTACTTCGACCCACTTGGTGAAATAATCAATGGCTACCAGGATGAACCGATGTCCGTTTAAAGCCTTGGGCTCAATCATACCAATCATATCGATTCCCTATATGGAAAATGGCCATGGGGAAGAAAGAACTTTGAGATGTGATGGCGGTACATGAATTTTGTCGGAGTATATCTGACACTTGTGACACCTCCTCATGTACTTGTAGCAGTCAGATTCCATGGTCAACCAATAGTACCCGGCTCTGAGAATTTTTCTCGCCATTGTATGTCCGTTGGCATGAGTGCCAAAGGATCCTTCATGTCAAAATTTCTCTTATAAAGAGTGTCACCGCTCAGGAAGAAGTTTCCAGCCAATCTTTTGAGGGTTTTTCTGTCTTTTCTGAGTGCTCCAGATGGGTACTCTTGTTTCTGAAGGAAGCATTTTATATCGTGATACCAAGGTCTGTCGTTTATGACTGCTTCAATCGCGAAGATGTAAGCGGGCCGTTCAAGGCGCATAACGTCAATCTTAGGTAGGTCATTCCATCGGCCTACACTAATCATGGAAGAGAGAGTGGCTAATGCATCAACCATGTGATTCTCATCACGAGGGATGTGATGAAAGTCGACTCTGTTGAAGAAGGGTAACAACCTCCTTGCATAGTCTTCGTAAGGAATCAATCCTGATTGGTATGTGTTTCAATCTCCTTTTATCTGATTGATAACCAGGGCTGAGTTGCCGTATACATCCAAGTTTTTGATCCTTAAATCAATTGCTTCTTCGAGACCCATAATACATGCTTCGTATTCGGCCTCGTTGTTCGTACATTTGAACGTAAGTCTGGCAGTGAAAGGAATGTGGGAACCCTGAGGGGTAACAATGATTGCCCCAATTCCATTTCCATAATGATTGACTGCTCCGTCAAAGATAAGTCCCCACTGGGAACCTGGTTCTGGCCCTTCACTGGGTAGCGGTTCATCGCAATCTTTCATCTTTAGATACATGACATCTTCGTCTAGGAAGTCAAACCCGATTGATTCTTGATTGTCAATCGGTTGATGAGCCAAATGATCGGCTAAAATACTTCCTTTAACGACTTTCTGAGCATGGTACTCTATGTCATATTCTGATAGTAACATCTGCCAACGGGCAATCCTTCCCGTGAGAGCAGGTTTTTCGAAAACGTACTTGATTGGATCCATTTCAGAGACCAACCAAGTAGTATGACGAATCATGTACTGGCGAAGACGTTTGGCTGCCCAAGCCAAAGCGCAACAAGTTTTCTCAAGCATCGTGTACCGAGTCTCGCAGTCGGTGAATTTCTTGCTTAGATAGTAAATGGCAGACTCTTTCCTTTTGGTTTCGTCTAGTTGGCCAAGTACACATCCCATTGAGTCCTCTAGGACTGTGAGGTAAATGATCAGTGGTCTTCCTTCCACTGGAGGTGATAGAATCGGAAGATTCAACAGATATTCTTTGATACTGTCGAAGGTGGTTTGGCAATCTTCTGACCAAACGCAATCCTGGTTCTTTTTGAGTAATTTGAAAATCGGCGCACATGTCACGGTCATAAGGAATATGAATCTGGAGATGTAGTTCAAACGTCCCAGGAATCCTCTAACTTGTTTTTCAGTTTTCGGAGAAGGCATTTCTTGAATGGCCTTGACCTTGTCAGGATCAACCTCAATCCCTTTCAGGATGACGATGAACCCTAGTAGTTTCCCTGAACGGACACCGAAGGTGCACTTGTTGGGATTCAAGCAGAGCTTGAATTTTCTTAGACGTTCGAACAATTTTGACAGATGTTCAACGTGCTCATCCTCTGTTCTTGATTTTGCAATCAAATCATCGACATATACCTCGATTTCCTTGTGTATCATGTCATGAAACAGAGTAGTCATGGCCCTTTGATAGGTTGCCCCGGCATTCTTCAAACCGAACGGAATTACCTTGTAACAAAAGGTACCCCATGGGGTAATGAACGAAGTTTTCTCCATGTCTTTCGGCGCCATTTTGATCTGGTTATAGCCCGAGAATCCATCCATGAAGGAGAAAACTTTGAACTTTGCTGTGCTGTCTACCAGCATGTCAATGTGTGGTAAAGGAAAGTCGTCCTTTGGACTTGCCTTGTTTAGATCTCTGTAATCAACACACATTCTGACCCTTCCGTCCTTTTTGGGAACGGGTACGATGTTGGCTAACCATTGAGGATATTCAGATGTAGCGAGGAAACCCGCGTCGATCTGTTTCTGTACCTCCTCCTTGATTTTGATGGCCATGTCCGGGTGAGTACGTCTCAACCTTTGCTTTACTGGCGGGCATTCCGATCTCAACGGTAAGTGATGTTCCACGATGCTGGTATCCAACCCTGGCATATCCTGATAGGACCAAGCGAACACATCGGGGAATTCTTTGAGAAGCTTTATCAAACTTTCTTTGACAGTTGGACTGAGCAGTGCTCCGATCCTGATTTCTTTCTCTCTTTTTCTGAACCCAAGTTTACCGTTTCCAACAGTTCTTTGTGAGGTTCAATGGACCTTTCCTCTTGTCTGAGTAGTCGGGAGATCTCTTCTGGAATTTGGTCGTCATTTTCTTCTTCAGCCTCGAATAACGGGAACTCAAAGTTGGGAGAAGGCATCGGATCGTATATTTCAACGGGGTATAAAACAAACAATCTGCATGACGTGATGATTCGTGTTTAGAAGAGATAGAGAAAACGCAAGTGTGTGCAGTGTATTTATTTTACTGCTTGTTTTTTATCATTGAATGTTTTTTAGGATTACCATTTTCTGAAAAAGCAAAAAGAGAAAACAGCAATTAATGCGGAAATTACAGAACGACATTATTTTATTAAGGAACAAGTCGAATCTTGAAACTACAACCCTATAAAATAAAACTCTGTCGCTTTGGGCGAAGCGAAGAGGGAAATTTACAGAAAACGAGCCCTATTAAAACATCCGTTTCACCTGGGCAGGGTGAAAGGCTTAAAGATGGCCATTACTTTGACTGACGAACGACCTTCGGAACATCGACAGCAACCCATTGGCGGCGAACTCCTCGGTGAATCACAAATTCTGGCTCCTTCCTTGATTTGTCTTCAGAAATAACGCTGATTTCTGGTGGAGCAGGATTACTGGAATCTATCTCCCAGGTAGAATTGTCGTAGGAGGATTCCTCTGTTGCATTTTGCATAGCATTTGTGCTCTCAGCTGTATCTCCCCATCTAGTTGACCGGATATCTTCGAGCCTGATACGAGAGCTTTCGGGAGCGGCGTACTTGACCATAAAGTCGAATTTTCCACTTGGTTGTCCCAGGGTGTCCCACACTTCTGTGAAACTGGAGGAGTCATCCCTCTCGATGACGTTGACCTCAGGAAAAGCATAGTTGATGAACTCTAGTCCTACAAACGTTGCGAATTCATCTTCATGTTGAGTAGTTTCTGAATGACCTGAGTGTTGATCCCATGACATGGTGGGGACACATGTATTCTGTTCAATGATGCTCAGCTGAGTTTCATTACTCGGCTGACTTTCTTGCCCCAAGTTTCCTGGGTAAGGCTGCCACATTGGCAGACCATCCATCGGGCCATAGTAATTGTGGTCAAAGTTGTCTTTCATCAGAGTGTCTTCCTCTAATGAATTTGGCGGAGCACGACATCCTTCCGGATCACAATCTCCGTAGATCATTTCGACATCTGATCTTGGTATAAATCTCGGACTTTCTGTAGGAAAGCAAAAAGGCATAGGCACCTCTTCCTGAGACATATAGCCGTCCTTGTTAAGGTAGGACTTCCATTCTTCATCTGTGTCAGAGGGATCTTCCTCATTGATAGCATGAACTATCTGAGACACTGGGTGGAGAAAACCTCCACTGTGGAAGAAGTTTTGAAGGGGACGAAGACTTTCATCGTTGGCGGCTGTCTGGGTACAGGTCGCAGAAAAACCAAGACCCTTCTTTGTTTTATTGTCAATAGGAATGACAAGCCGTCCCCATCCTGTTGTATCGGTACTCTCGACCGCTTTGATAGCATCGTTGTATGAGGAAATTGAAGTTCCTTCTTGGGACTGATCGTCCTTGCTCACCGATAGTGCTTGGAACTGAGTTCCAATAACCTCCTCGGGTTCCACACAAGTAGATGATGATAAGTTGCTTACAAGCAAGGCTTGTTCCCAACAAACCGTGACAAGTTGATCGTTCTTGACGAACTTTAGCTTTTGGTGGAGGGTTGAAGTAACCGCTCCAGCCTGATGTATCCAAGGTCTTCCTAATAAACAACTGTATGTTGCCCGGATGTCCATGACCTGGAAAGTGATTTGGAAAGTGTGAGGACCAATAGTTATGGGAAGATCAACTTCGCCGATAACTGTTTTCCTGGATCCGTCGAATGCTTTGACGACGACCTCGCTGACTCTCATCGGAGGGCCCTTAAATGATAATTGCATCAAAGTGGACTTTGGCATAACATTCAGGGTTGACCCTGTGTCTACCAGTACGCTGGCTAAAGCATCGCCCTGACAATTAACTGTAATGCTGAGCGCCATGTTATGACGGCGACCCTCTTCAGGTAATTCTTCATCACTAAATCCCAAATTGTTGCAGGAAGTGATGTTAGAGACAATACTATCGAACTGTCTGATTGTTACATCCTGTTCCACAAAGGCTTGCTCCAAGACTTTCTGTAGAGCCTCTTTGTGTGCTTCTGAACTGAGTAACAGCGATAATACCGAGATCTTTGAAGGAGTCTGTAACAGTTGATCAACAATGTTATATTCACTCCTTTGGATGAGCTTCAGCATCTCATCATCATTTTTTGAAAGGTCGGGATTACTAGATTGACCGACTGGTGGATCAGGACTTTCTGCCTGAAGTTCCTTTTCTTTGTTGGATTCTCCAACCCCTCGGTTGAAGATTCGACCGCTCCGTGTTACACGACTGATGTCTGCGATATTCACGATGGAGGGTAATGGAATTTCCTTTCCATTCTCGATTATTGTTGCACTGTATTTGTAAGGGATAGCCTTAGCTGATTCATACGGTAATGGTCCCGGTAGATAGACGACTATGGGAACCTTCTGATTTTTCTGACCATCATAAGTAACCTCAATCCGTTCCCGGTTGGGAACTTTAGATTCGTCAAGTAGAGGGATAATGGCAAAAACATCCCTGGTCCTGTGATGACCAAAGATCGTGACAACATCCTCAACTTGCTCGGCAAGGTAGTTCGGCGACCAAATGATGGGTCCTGAACCTGGATATGGACGAATTTCCCCATGATCGACCTGACCCTGAAGAGCTGCTCTCACAAGGTAACACCCTTGGTTATTTTCTGAACAGACGCTACAACTGTCATAGTTGTGTGGTGGCACCTGGCCACGCCCACTTTGAATGCAATGTAACCTCACTAGGTTATCTTCCATTGATCGGACATCCTGACTTTGACGACGAGTTTGATTCCTGTGATTGATACTAATCTGCTCAGTATCTTCGTCCATATAGATTGGCATCCACCAGTGATTTAACAAGTGCTGAAGTGCCTCCTGGACAAGGGTACAACCCCGATCGTTTTCGCAACCCACTTTACAGCTTTGATAGTCATGTGATATTAAGAATCCAAGTCGGACCTGCTCAGCATGTAACTCTACCAGGTTGGTATTCATCACGCGAATGTCGAAGATCTGAACCATGTTGATTTGATAGGAGTTCCTATCATGGTAGTCTTGGATCCATCCAAGATCCATCTGACGCTGGAGGGCCTCTTGTATGAAAGAGCATCCCTGTTTGTTTACCGAGCAAATCAGACAGGAACTGTAATCGTGCCGCGGCAGATTATGATACTGGCTTTGCCTTGAGTGCATCGCCACCAAGTTGACATTCATTGCACGGATGTCGTGGTTCTGAATGACGTTGGAATTCGTGTAGACCATGTTAACTCCACGAACTCGGTGCTCTTGGATCCATCCAAGATCCATTTGTTCCTGTAGAGCTGCTTGCACTACAGAACATCCCTGGTTGTCTTTAGAGCAGATATCACACTGGTGATAGTTATGAGGTGGCACATGACCATATCCACTCTGTCTATAATGTATCTTGACCAGATTGGTCCCCAATAAGAGTACATCATGAATTTGATAGACATTGTTAGTCTCTTTCTCAATCAGATTGACTGCAGCTTTCTCATGTTGAGGCAGCGGGTTCGTAAGAACATTGGGATTCGTATCTTTGAAAGATAAGAGCCCGCTTCTAACAAGCTTTTGCACGTCGGACTTGAAATTAAGACAAGTCTCTATGTTATGCCCTGATCCTCCTTGATGATAAGGGCATGTCTGTTCCGCTTTAAACCAAAAAGGCAGATTTTCCGGAACTGAAAGGGGAGACTTAGTCTGAATGTGCCCCTTAGCCAGCAGTAACGGAAACAACTCTGCGTACGTTACGGGTATAGGATCAAATCCTGGTGGCCGTGTTGTACGGTTGTTATTGTATGGAGGACGAGCCTGCTGAAGAGGCTGTTGTGTCCTTTGTTAGTCAGGTTAGCTCTGCGCAACCTGAGGTTGATACGTAGGAACAGGCGCGGGGCCGATAGCAGGTGTAACAGCTGCTACTGGCTGATAACGTCGCCTTTGCTTTCCGAGAGAGATATTCCCAATATCTTGCTCTTTTTTCTTAGGGAGAGCACTACCATATTTTTTAGTACCGCTCGTTGATCCAGTGTCTTTTACCAAACGTCCTTCTCGGACGGCTTCCTCAAGACGTACACCCATACCGACCATTTCGGTGAAATCACTGGGTGCACTGGTAACCATTCGGTCGTAGTAAAATGAGCTCAAGGTCTTTAAGAAGATCTTTGTCATCTCTTTTTCCTCAAGAGGCGGACAAATTTGAGCGGCAATTTCACGCCACCTTTGAGCATACTCCTTAAAGGTTTCCTTTTCCTTTTGTGACATTGATCTGAGTTGATCTCTGTCGGGTGCCATGTCCAAATTGTACTTGTATTGTTGGACGAAGGCAGTACCAAGATCTCTGAATGTACTGATCGTAGTACGGTTTAAACCCATGTACCATTTGAGTGCGGCACCGGTTAAACTATCCTGGAAGTAGTGAATCAACAGGTCCTGATTCTCCGTCTGAGCTGACATCCGCCGAGCGTACATCACTAGATGGCTCTGAGGGCAAGAGTTACCCTTGTATTTTTCAAAGTCGGGCACTTGGAACTTGTGCGGAACTTTCACATTTGGGACCAAGCAGAGGTCTGCGGTGTCCTTTCCAAATAGATCCTGACCACGAATGGCTTGCAGCTCTTTCTGCATTTCCAAGAACTGTTCCTGGAATTCCTCCATTCTGTCAAACATAGTTTCCTTCTTACCAGAAGGTGTGTGTGGAATCTGTCCTTCCGGGACAGTGTGCACCACAGGGGGTGGTACCGTGACTACGGCAGTAAGTCTTGGCGCCTCCCGAAGTTTGTAACCTTCAGGAGTCTTGAGTATGCCCCTGGCATCTTCGCTTTCCCGAAGTTTGTAACCTTCAGGCCCAGCGGCTTCTGTTGCGATTCCCTGATCTTCAGTGATCAGCGAAACATATCCTTCCGGGATATAGTTAACAGGCATGCCCCAAGGACGATCTTTCGGTATCTGATACCTAGGATCATACTTTTCTATGATGGGCGTTGAGGTGATCTCTGAGATCACAGTTCTTTGTAGCTGAGCTTCTGCCATGGCTTGCATGTCGTTACGAAGCTTTCTCATATCCTCTCTCAGAGCGTCGATCTCTTCTTTCAACTCTCTGTTTTCTTCCTCAAGATCATCCATCCTTTTCTGACGATTGGCCCGAGTATTATACGAATGAGACAATTTGACTCTAGAATCGAGACACAAACGTGAGATTCGTAGGTAAGGAGAATACGCGATGTGAGAATGATAAAATGCAATGATTTATATTATTTGTTTTTTTTTAATCAAAATAAACTTCGACAATTAGATTGCAAATATCAAACAGTGGGGAAACCCTTTTTTATTGAATTCCAAAGGATTACAGAAATGGAAATACAGTAGATTACAAAATGCAGAAACAGAAACCTAAACTAATGGGTCTCGAGTCCTCTTCTTTGACCGGGGCGCTTGGGCCGTTGTCGGGTTGTCATTCCTTTGCCAGGTGAAAGGAGCGAGCAAATTCCTTTGGTCATCTTGATTCTCTACAGCATGCTGCTCCAAAATTTCAATCAGAGCATCTTTCTCTTTTAGTAGTTGCTGTATTTGGATACACTCTACATCGAGGGTGCGGTACTTGTTCTTCCAAGATCTTTTTTCCTTTTGAACTTTGTTGAGAGTAACCTGAAGCTTTTCAGTTTCCGTCATGAAGTACATAACAGTTTCCCTCGGCGGAAGAATTCTGTAACGAGGATAAGGCATCCTTAGCTTGAGAGCTCTAGTTTGTACCCAATGGAGATAAGGCTCCACCGAGACATTGTCCGGTTTTCCCAGAGACTCTCGTCCTATCTTATGAACATGTTTCCAAGCATGCACTATTTCCATCTTTAGTGCTCTGTCGTTTTCTCCTTCTTTGAAGAAAAGACCTTCCAGATGAACACCCAGTGGGATGTGTCTCATCGGGTATCCAAACTGACGAAGAACTAATATTGGATGATAGTTGATTCCTCCTTTAGTTCCTATGAGGGGTACGCTGGGGAAGTTTCCACAACGGTCAATGATTCTGATTCCCTCATAAATCCTATTACACCAATCTATATCAGAGTTGGTAAGAGACATGATCTTCTGTGACCAACGTAAGACACTCTTGCAATCCCATAAAGCAGCAGACTTGGGCAAGTGTGAGATAAACCACTTATAAAGCAGAGGTACACAGCATGTGATCTCCCCTCCGTTGTACAAATTTCCCAAGTGTACAGAATGATACGCATCTACGAGCAAAGTCGGCACAGGGTTTCCAATGAGAAAAACCTTAATAGCGTTGATATCGACGAAGTTATTGATGTTGGGAAACAAAAATAACCCGTAGGTGAGCAAGACAAAGATGCTTTCAAAAGCAGTCGTGTTCCCTATACTAGCGAAGTACAGAGCTTTCTTTGTCAGGAACTGGGCTGGAAAACCTTGGATGCCACCCTTAGTGGTCATGTGAGTCCTGACCTCAGACTCGTCCAAATGAATTGCTATTGCAATAGTCTGATTCTTTGGAATTTCTTCCAGTCCAGAAAATGGAGCTCGATCAGTGATATGTAAGTCAGTCAGATGAGAATACTCCTCCAGCGTTGGTGCAGGCTGGTAATCCGGGAATGTGAAACAATGATAAACCGGATCGTAGAACTGAATGAGCGCGTCCATGATCCCCTTAATCACATGGACTCTTATTAGTGGTAGCAAACCACCGTGCTTGGCTCTGAAAGCCTCTGGGTTAACGATCATCCTCACTAACTTTCTCAAATCCCCTAATTTTGGAACCTTGAAGGTATACTGGTGAGTTCTCCTTCTACCGAAATCCATTAGCGTAATCTTTTTCTCTGATATTTGCAATCACAGTCTTAGTTTAATTTGAAAAACAAAGAGACTAGAAGAGAAAGTTTTTTGAATGTTTTAATGTTTTATTAAATGAATGCATGAATGCAGCACACAAAAACATAGAAAAAACATGTGGTCAAAGGGTCGTTGTCATGAAGTCAAGGCTCTACCTATCCCCAAAGGTTTATACTAGGGTGATTTTTGTACCTGTACTCATTATCATCAGCTCCTCCCAGGAAAGCAAGACAACAAGCGGATCGCCAGCGAGTTGTGTGCAATCTTAGAGTAAGCGCTATTCACCGAGAATAGATCACCAGCCTCAAATGAGGGTAGTATCGCGTAACAGCTATTTCCGATAGCTTCCGCACTACGAAAGGGTTTGGCTTTTCTAGGTGTATACTCAATCTTTCCACATGCGGCATCACACGCATTCCCATTAGCAGAAAAATAAACACGTATAACAATTAGGAAAAGCAGTATATATATTTGTCCTAATCATCCTAGACTTATAAAGCTATGAATCCTAAGTTCCTGACAGAAATGGGTTCCCCGGCGGAAGCCCCAATCTGTGGTTTTCACATAAGTGAAGAGAAAAAAGGAAAAAGAAAAAGAAAGACGAAAAACAAAGAGAACTGCCCCACGGTGGGCGCCATTTTTCTGTTGGCGGCCACCGCCATGAAAATGACTTACCCAAGGTTTAAATTGTAAGAAAGAATGAACTGGCCCCATGGTGGGCGCCATTTTTCTGTTGGCGGCCACCGCCATGAAAATGACTTACCCAAGGTTTAAATTGTAAGAAAGAATGAACTGGCCCCACGGTGGGCGCCATTTTTCTGTTGGCGGCCACCGCCATGAAAATGACTTACCCAAGGTTTAAATTGTAAGAAAGAATGAACTTGCCCCACGGTGGGCGCCATTTTTCTGTAGCGAGCGATTTTGGACGCGGTTCTTAAGCGCTGGTCGCTCTCTGCGGTTTGAGCTTTAAAACTACAGGTCGATTCATTTTTTATCCTATTGTGAGCTGAATAAGGAAGGGAAATAGATGTCTCCAATTAACCCTGCTTTGCATACTGAGTTTAAACAGCGGTCTGTTAGGTTACAGATGCTATCAATGTGGGGGGGCCTTTGTACTGGTTATTTGTATTTTCACCAATACTGTTTTCTTTCTTTTAATCTAGGCAAAGGGTTTCTGACGGGGAACAAGGATTAGGATATTAGGACTGATGTTTTTGAATTACTGCTTTTGGTTGACTGAGATATGGGATTTGGGTTTTTTTGTTGATTGCGCTCGCTAAGATCTTTTCTTTCGATCTTATGCCTACGTATTCCCGTTTACCGAAACAGGGAAATCAGAGCGTTCTTAGTTCCTCCTATTCTATGGGAGGAAATTGGTTTTTGGTGTCTTGTTCAAAGCCCAAGACGTGAAGCGAAAGGATAGTTTGTATCTTGTTCAAAGCCCAAGATGTGAAGCTGAAGGTCTATTTGTGTCTTGTTCAAAGCCCAAGACGTGAAGCTGAAAGACCTCGACTTTAGAGAGAATTTGTCATCTCTAAAGAGGGGAGAAGGAGAATTACTTTAACTGGGATACGTGGATCCGAGCAATGCCATAATTTCTGAAGAAAGGGTTTTAACCTGAAGGAGAAGACTTTAACTCAGTGTAGAGCAATGCCATCTTTCCTTAGGATTTTCTCATGCTAAAAGAGGGACAGTGGCATGGATGTAGATGATCCAGAGGCTTGCCACTTACAGTGATTAGATGAAGGAGTTGTTGATGTTTGTGTACTGTGAACGAGGCACAGCTTTGATGCTAAAAGGTTAATTGGATTAACCAGTGGTTTTCTTATACAAAGCCTAAGAGGAGGCTATTTTCCGCTAGGAAAATCATTATACAAATCTTAAGAGGAGGCTATTTTATGTCTCGTACAAAGCCCGAGAAAGAGGCTAAAAGGGTTCGACCCAGTGGGGCACATCGTTATACAAAGCCTAAGAGGAGGCTAGCAAAGAGTTGACTTAGTTGGAGACTCTTTTATACTCAGTGAGAGAGTGTTTTTGTATCTCGTACAAAGCCCGAGAGAGAGGTGAAAAGGTTGTTTTGACTCCACTGGGGAGAATTTTGGTATCTCGTACGAAGCCCGAGGTGGAGGCTATTGTAACTGTTTCAGTTGAGTGACAGATCCAATATACTGATTTTAAAAGAGAAAATCAGTTCTTATATGAGTAACACTGTACCCAGGGGTTTGATTTGAGGATCAGGGATATTTCCTTCTCTTTGAGGAAACAGGAAATCCAAAGGGTGTTGAGACTGTCCGAGTCTGCGGGTTTCCTTCCTATTTAACGAAGGGTGCTTGAGAATGTCTTTGAGACTCAAGGAAGTTAGACTGTCCGTGTCTAGAGTTTTATCTTTTGTACTACGCTATGAGAAACAGTAGTAGACTCTATGAAAGGACTGTTCTATGAGGATGACTATGTTCTGTTCCTATACCTCTAGGAGGTCGTCGGGACAATTTGTACGAAGCCCAAGAGGAGGCTGGAAACTTTTAAGAAGCCGACGGGTCCTTGTACGAAGCCCAAGAGGAGGCTATCATTCCCGGAGGAAGAGATCATTATACGAAGCCTAAGAGGAGGCTGTGAATACTTCTAAGAAGCCGTAGTGTCCTTGAATAATGCCCAAGAGGAGGCCGATGCTTTTAAGAAGCCCGTGGGTCTATCATCTCCTTTCCATTAGGAGAGATAACTCTTTTAAAGATAAAAACCACTGGTAAACGTGCGAGGTTTACTATCCAATGACTTTTAGCCTTTAAAGAGGGTTCCTTAGTTAAGGTCCAAGATTATGACCGTAGTGGGTACCCAAACCCCGAGACATTCAAGGCAAGCTATCCACAAGGAATAGATCAAGTCAGGAAAGTTCGAGAATTTGGAAGAAACTCAAAGATGCCATTCACGGAGAATACATTCATCTTGGGGAGTAGAGCTTCTTGACGATTCCTAAGGAGGACAGCCGAAGAGAAGACTGTATCTGGTGCTCCTATTGGGGATCTAGGCGTCTATTTCTACGAATAAGTGAAACGGCGTCACCTAGTTCTAGACGTAGTTGCCGGGAAAACTCGAAATATCTATACTATTATTACACAGTAGATATGAGTTTATGAAAGGAGACTTACAGTGAGCAGCCCCACAATACAGTTTATAATATGAAAGCAGTAAACGAAAGCGATAACCACTTACTCGGTTGGAGTGCTTCTATGCTGTTTGGTTAGTTGTTCAACAAAGAAAGATTGAAAGCAACAGTATATTCAAAATCAAAGGAGAAAGTGCTTTGAAAAAGAAAGATTTGGGGCTTACAGCTCAAGGAGAGGCCCAGGGTTTTATCGTTTGACTTTGTACAGCGGGACTTATACAAGTGACTGGGGCCCAAAAAGATTTTCTGTACAAAGGGATGGGTCTTACACTCTCTCAAGAGGCCCAAAAAGGTTTAAAGAAAAGAGTGGGGCTTATAACACGATGGTAGGCCCAGATGATTTTTCATTTAAAAATGGCGATCGCGCCGAGGTTTTCTTTTAACGCAGAGGGACTTATACAATAAGTGAGGCCCAAAATGTTTTGGTTAAAAGGGGGATTGGGTCTTACACTCTAATAGAGGCCCAAAGTGTTTTGAATGGGTCTTATAGCTCAAGGAGAGGCCCAAATGATTTTTATTTTTAAACGGGCGACGATCGCGCCGTTTACTTGTACAGAGGGACTTATACAATGGATGAGGCCCAAAAAGGTTTTTGTACAAGGGGAGATGGGTCTTACACTCTCTCAAGAGGCCCAAAATGTTTTGAAAATGATTTATGAGGGTTGAATTAATCCAAAACCCTAATTTGTTTTCAAAATGTATTTAATTGAATAAAAATTCAATTAAAATGATCAAAAATTGTTTAACACATGGAAAACAAATTGTGATCTTGGATTAATGCTTCAAAAATTAAGTATTGACCTACAAAATAATTAGAAAGCATTAAAAGTTGCAAAATCAATGTAGAAAAAATATTTAAAATGTCAAAAACAATTAAAATATTAATTCTTTGCAAAAATATCAATTATATGAAATAAATAATATTTTTGGGATTTTTTGATAAAATAAAATATTTTAACATTTTTGTGAATTATTAAAAAAGGGATCAACTCAAAATCATTAAAACTCAGAGAGAAATTAATTTTTGAATCAATTAAACAAAATCACAAAATTCAAATATTTGAATTTATGAAAATGGCGCCAAGAACAACACCAAGAACACGCGCGTTTTTCAGTTTGCCCAGATTTGCATTTTCTATCCAATCTCCATGAATACGTAATCATATCATGCAATCCACATATCATTATGCTCGTCTCAACCTCACGATCATGTCTATGTACTTTAATTTCATTTAAATTAAACATACAACAAGAAATCACGAAGAGACCTCAAGAACCCTAATTTTTGCATGAAGGCTAGGATTTTTGCTACACGATTCAAACAATGCAATTAATTGAGGGAAAACATTCCATGCATGATTATGAACATATGGCCAAATTATTGTGCGAGGAAATATGAATAGATTGAGAGATGCCCAAGTTTAGGCTTACCTCCAAGTCGTGACAGCAAGAGCAGATGTGATTTTGGGTTAGAGGTGTTACATACAAGTTGTGATGATCTGGACAGCTTCCCTACACCATATGGATTGTGTTTGAACACTTGGATTGAATTGAAATGGACTGGATCAGTTTATGGCATCTCAGCTGCAACTTCACTTCAAACTTGTGTGGATGGCAAGTGATTTTGAGATTTTGATGCTCCAGATGTTATGTGAGTGTTTGATCAGCTCATATGTGATGTATGTGAGGTGTGTGAGTGATTGGTTTGATTGGAATTGCTCTCAAACTCAAAACCCGATAGCTACCTTGCTAAGAAAGGCATTTTTGCCAAGAGAAAGAGATTTTGAGGAAAGCATATGTTAGATGGCTTTGGTGTACTTAAACTGACCACAATTGAGCTCTATTTATAGTAGAGCAAGTTTGTTTTGCAAGGAATAGTGCATGGCAGCTGGTAAGTAGGTTTGGCCAATGTTGGCAAATGAAAATCCAAGTCTCCTCTAGCCATTGACTAGAGGTTAGGGCACAGAGCTTTGGTCCCCTTGGTCTTGGATAAGTCTTGACTGATTTCAGATGAGAATGGCTCAGTCCATGCCACCTTGATGGTTCCATTGAATGCCTCATTCCAAATTTGAAGTCTTGTCCCTATTTTGGCCATTCTAGGTTCAACATGCTATTTCTTGTTCCATGGACTTTGGAGGCTTGGCTCAGTGATTGTCCCCTTTAGATTCAATCCTCTGAGGTGTCCAAGTGGATTGGAGCAATTGAATTTGGCTGATTTTGGTAAATCGACCAAAGTTGCAAATTCTACCTTGCCTTGACAGATTTCAGCAAGGCAACTTGGCAAGGTTGTATCTCATGGTGTAGGTTGAATTTGGCAATGTTCTTGGCCATTTTGGAAAGCTCTTACATGATACAACAATTGTTTGAACAAGTTTGGTTTTGATCTCTTTTGATTCCAAGTGAAAAATCCCCCTACATTTGGCAAAAAGTGAGGCAGAATCTGACTTAGTGAAAATTTCACTAAGTGTTGGAAAAAGTGACATTTTCACTTTTCAGCCACTTTGATCACTCCATAACTCAAAATACTTAATGAATTGGAATGACTTGTAGTTGAAGTTTTTGTAGGTGATAATGAGGGCTACAAATCCATCTTTGGATGAGAAAAAATGGCCTTGTGGTTTAGGAGTTATGGTCCTCCAAAGTTGGTACCTTTGCCACTTTATTTTTAACTTAGAAAAATTTCTAAGTTTTTATGGTTACCCCTTTTACAAGTTATCCAACTTTTCTTGATTTTTCTTGATGAATGATGATTCAAATCATACATTAACATCATTTTAGGGTTAAAAATCCATTTTTGTGAAAAATCTCAAAAAGTCAAAGTTGACTTTTGTGCACAGTTGACTTTTTATCAGATGAATTCCAAACTGTGCAATTCTTCAAGAAATCATGTCCTTGACCTAAATCAAACTTGATGGACATGTTCCATGGGTGTCATAGGGTATATTCAATCATGTATTAGGGTTTGGGAGCATGCCCTGGTCAAAAGTCAAAGTTACAGTTGACTTTTCCCTTAAAACCCTAATTGTGGTGCAGATGAAAATGAGACTTGTTGCTCAAGCTTCTTGGATCAATCCATTGTTCCAAATGGATCAATATGATATATTAGAGACCCTCAAATCATCTCTTGAGGTCTTGGCTCATGGTTTGTCCCAAAAGTCAACTTAGGGGTGAATTAGGTCAAGAAACCCTAATTCCTGATTTTTGATGAATGCATCCCCTGAGGCAAAATTGACTTGATGCATGGGTTCATGAGGTTCCATGAAGCATATTAGGTTATGTTTTGGATCATTGCCTTGTGCCCAGATGAAAATTTCCATCTGGAGGCCCTGGTCGACCAAAACCCTAATTTGGTGATACTGTCGATCTTGAGACTTGATCCACCTAGAAGGGAGCAGCCTTGTGCTTAATCCTTGAAGTGGGAGTCCTTTTTGATCCATTGTGGATGTTTGAGAGATTAGACAAGTTGAAGATCATGTCATTCCTTGATTGATCCTTTGTCTAAGCACTCAGAGAGGGCTTGAAACCCTAATTTTGATTGTATTGGATGCTCACCCATCTTTGGGGAGACTAATGAAGCATAAAGGTACATCCATATTGTGATGATGATTTTCACAATGATGGGAAAACTAAGTGGTCAAAATTTGGGGTATTACAACAGGCTTAGAGATAAACATGATGACCATCCCACAAACCGGGTGGTTCATCAATCAACACAGCCCTTATAATTTACATGATGGCTGGCTTCCTAAAACTAGGTTACAATGCTTCTATTTATAACCTATTTCCCAACTAGATTTGGGCCTTCAAATCACAACAAATCAGCTGCTCCAAATCTGCAAAAGATTCTGCTACTAAATAAATCTTCAATTAAATCTAATTATTCTCCATATCTTTTTGCATCTGACTTGAATCTTCCAGACCTTTAAATCAGCTCCATAATATTTCCAGGATATTATGTATCTTTTAAATCTTCACTTTTTAATTCAGCTACAAGATCTTCTCCATAAAAATAGGAACAAATCTCCAAATAGTTTCCTAAAAAGTCTCCAAGATCCTTTTTATGAAATCCAATTAAATTTGCACTATGTTCCTAATAAATCTCTTTGACCTGCGTATAATGATGAGGTATATCCAACCAGATCTCATCAAATCAAATCAAATCCGTCAAGAGATATACAACAGAAGTACTTGCTGTCCCAGACAACTGATGTCGTGACATCTCCTTTGACATCACATGACAGTAAAACAGCAACACCTTCTATACCATCTGTACCAGACTAAGATGTCATGACATCTCCTGCAACATCTGTCACATAACAGCAACATCTGTCACATAACAGCAACAACTGTTGTACCAGAACTAAGATGTTATGACATACTGTCATGACAGTAATACTCCATATCTGTACTGATGTCTGATTAACCATGTCAGGACATCTCACCCAACATCCTGCAATAAAAAAAAACACAACAGTTGGTTTTCTGATGTTCTGTCAACTGATGTCAAGACATCATGTTTAACATCAGACCACAAAACTGCAACCCTGCAACAACTAATGTTAGGAACCAATGTTAAGACATCAGACATATGACATCAACATTGTTCAACTTTGTTTTACCAAAATTCCAGCTAATACAAGAACCAACAAAACATAATTTTATTAGAGACTATGTTCAAAAGGGGATAATAGATATTCAGTTTATTGATACTGACCATCAGTGGGCTGATATATTTACAAAATCCTTAGCTATCGCAAGATTTGATTTTATTCATAAAAATATGAACATGGTTTTTATTGATGAATAATGCTTAGGGTCTGAATGGGGCATCAATAGGAAACTTGGATTTTGATAGCACTCAGTTAGAATACCATATATGATTAAGTATGAAAATTTTCTAAGCAGGGTCTATATGTTTTGATTATAGAGTTTGCTTAATCTCTTTCATCCTTGATTGCTTTATTATTTAAGCAAGCAATACATGATTAATTATATGCTTTGTGCTTTGAATTAACAATTGGACTAATTGTGAGTTCTGATAAAATAAGAATCCTTGTCTTATATACATTCTAATACTTGAATCTTTTTGAAAATATTGACTTGATGGACATCTGTCTCTGAAACTCTTTTTCTAGTTAAACTGTTAAAAATCTTTCAACAAGACTATTTCTTCATATACTTGATTTTCAAGCAAAAGTACCGTGAGTATTCAGCCTTGGTTGTTGTGTTTTCTCAGAAGTAATTGTTCTTGAGACTGAAGGGACATGTCTATTTCTCTTATATTCAAAATCTGTTCTGAAATTTGGTTCTTAACAGGAGTGTACTGACAAAGATTCAGATTTATTTTTATTCAGACCCATTATCGTCCTAAAATTTAATACATGCTTGCTCATTTATTATAAATCAGCACTCTGTGTGTTATATTGTTGCATCTAAGTTTTACCTAATTTTATGTGTTATCTTCTATATAAGATAATATTATGAAATCATTGTTCTATGCTAGAATTTCTTTTCTTCTCAATATGTCTTCAAAGACCATTGAAGGAGAGATCTATAATCTAGATATTCTAATGGAATATGCGGTGAACCTAAATGAATTGATGACGGTTAATCTTTCTCGGATAGTTTCAAATGTTCATTTTCATAAATGGAATGGATATTTTGCAATGCTTAATGGACCAATCTATCTAGATCTTGTGAAAGATTTTTGGCCGAATGCTCATGTTCATCAAAATGAGCTAGATGTTTGTCAGATTCCATCTGTTGTCTATGGTTTTCCTGTTGTGATCAAATCTAAACTCGTCTCTCAAGCAATACATTGTGAAGAGGATGAAGTTATTGTTAAAGACTACATACATAACAATATGTTTATAAATCTTATTCATAATATCTATGAAAATGAAGGCCCTGCTGCAAGCCCTTCTACTCTTACTCCTATGGCAAAAGTATGATACCATATTATGGGAACCAATCTAAGGCCTAGAGAAAAGGGATTAGGATGGCTTTCTCTTAATGATAAACATTTCATTATGTTCTTAGTCTCCAAAAATAAAATCAATTTGCCCCAAACCATGTTCAATTATATGAAAGACGAGATACTTGCATCTCATCAGGAATTATCTTTTCTCATTTATTTTGGTAGGGTTATTTCTATGATTCTTGTTCAATAAGGTGTTGTTGCTCATATGCAACAAGTTGGGTTGGTTGACAAACTTGTTCCTGACTGGTATTCAACTTTGAATTGTTCAGAAACCATTATTAATCGCTAAAGTCTACTTTTTCTGTCTTTTTGTTGAAGACAAAGGGGGAGAAATGGATTAAGTATTCTTCTTGATTAATCTTGGAGTGGATTTAATTATTCTATATAGGGGAGCTTACAAACCTCACCTCTTAGACTTCACAGATAGGACTCAGGGGGATCTTACATTCCTCACCTCTAAGACTGTTTGACACAAGGGGAGCTTACAAACCCCAGACCGTGAAAGTTGTTGAGTAATTAATTTGCAACTGATTATTTTAAAATACTTAAGGTTGTCATCATCAAAAAAAGGGATATTGTTGAGACAAATTTGGTTCATACCATGTATCCTCCAAGGTTTTAATGATAACAAAGTATTTGAAGAACAATTAGGATTTATAACTAGCTGGTGTTTTTGTACAAAATTATATTTACTTGATGAAACTGGTTCTATCACGAAAGAAGCTATGGTTTGGCTCTGGTTGAATACTCGTGAGAGAGCCTGGTTAGAATGTTATCAATAGTACATTTCAGAGTCAGAGGTATGCTATACTGGCCTTTGAAACTGAGTAATGTCAACTCATGCTCAGAAATCATGGGACTCGAGAATAGTTGACATTATCTTTAAAAGATCGTGTTGTGCTTGTTTCATAGAAGAGTTCTCTGGACAAAGGCCTTGTTCAGTGGATAATTCTTTGGCTACGAGTTCCAATACCTGCTTTATTGGATAAGAAGATGTATAAGAAGATTTGATCTAAATATAACAGTTGATTTGCTTCAACGACTCTATTTCTCCAGCTATAAAAGGAGCAGAAGTATTGAAGATCAACCAAGAGAATAACACTGCAACTACAACTGAAATATACACGCACTTCACACAACTTGTAACAGCTCAAGAGAAGCTAATCTATTAGGAGTTCTTATTCTTGTATAGGTTAAGAATCCTTAGTGATAAAGTTTGTTGTATTATATTTGAACACCTATGATTATTTATCAAGTGTTGTTGTAAGTTATTCCTTCTCTAAACAGCCAGTTTAGATAAAAGTCTCTTGCCTTGGGCTTGAGCAGTGAAGTCTTAGATTCGTGGAATCTGAGTAGAAAGTCTTGAATCCGAGGGGTTTAAGCAGGAAGTCTTGGACCGGAGGTCTAAGCAAGAAAGTCTTGAACCTTATGGGTTTAAGCAGGAAAGTCTTAGGAACTGGGGATCTAAGTAGGAAGTCTTGATCAGATGCTGATTAATCAAGGAAGTCTCAGGCTTAAGGTCTGAGTAGAAAAGTCTTATACTTGAGTGTATAAGTAGTTGTAATCTGGTTTATTATAGTGGAAATCTTTTGTGCTGCTAGGGGATTGGACTACTCTCAGTTGCAGAGGAGCCATGATAAATTTTGTGTGTTCTCTGCCCATTTATTTACTTCTTTCTTTCTATCCGCTGCATTTATTAATCATATTCTAAACTTCTATTTAGATTTTAAACTCTGGTCAGAAGTAGAAAAGATTTGGCAAACATAATTCAACCCCCTTCTTATGTATTTTTTTCACCTTCATTGTTTCGGTTTGAGGAATAGGATAGGAATCAAGAAAAACCATTATGATATTATGGAAGAGGGATGAAACACGAGTATGTTGATGTATGGTTTGGAGGATATTGACCTCCACCCCTGCCATAGTAGATATCAGGCGTGGCAGAGTTTTGCCTCAGGCTAAGATTGTAATATGCGTTTGAATGAAACAAGAGCAAAGGGAATGGATTGTTGAAGTCTCTTCCCCTTACTTGGCCATGCATTCTGGGCCTAGGGCCAATTCAGGCCCACTCAACCATTCTTTGCACTCTCATTTTACTACGTTGCATGCCCTCTAGATTTACCTAAGAGTCTTTGGACTCTATGCTCCAGGCCCATGGATATTGCTTGTTACACACTGCTGACTGCTATTACACCCCTACCTCCTTTATTTTATATCTTTTTGTTTTATTCTTTTATTATTTTTGTTTTTTTTTCAAATATCAATTTAGTTTTAATACAACTAATGCTTGTTGATAAAATTTTTAATCACTTTTTTTTTATAGTTTTCACATTTTATATGGAAAATACTTTGGAGAAATGTTGTTAATACTTAGAATTCAATTAGAGATTAATAGGATGTTATTCATTAATTCACCATGTAATCGAAGTTAACAAAAAAGAGAAAATTTGTTTAGAAATTCATCATTAATTTTTGAATAATTTTAAATTTATAATTTTAGAAAATAATAAACTTGCCATGTTCATATTAATATTAGATTAGATTTTAGAATTAATATGATTTTTTTTAATGTTGTCATGAATTAACTCCTTTAATAAAAATCCATGTGTCTGATGCATACTGTGATCTTATTCATGATTGAATGATTGATCAAAGTTGTCTTTGATCAAATAGTTCTTTGACACATGTATGATTTCCCCATCCAATCAAGTGATCAAAAGCCTTTTGATCATCTTATAGGATTAGTCCTCTGTATCGGCACTACTTTGGATCCCAAATCAAGTCAAGCTTCTCCTGTAAGACTCTGAAGACTATGGGCATCACGATTGGATAACTGCTTCATCATTCAAGCACAACAAAAATATTCTCCTGTCAACACTTGTCAGTTATGATACGAATTGCGCGCCACGAGCCTTAAGTAGGGGAGAAGGAAAGAGATGAATTATTCCTATCCTCCTTCTGAATATCTTTGGATACGGGACACCTGACCCAGTTGTTCAAAGTATTCACCTCCATTCATAGACTTTAGTGCAGTTCAAATCAAATAATCGACAAGTCCTCTTCCCACAGACATTGCAGACAAACTGAACAGCAAGGCATTGATCATTGTTGGATTCCATCCTTTTACCTTTTCTTTGTTCATTTAAAGACTAAAATCATTTTTAAAAATAAATTAAAAAACACTTAAAAATACAATTAGAATTGTGCGCCACGAGCCTTAAGTATTCGAGAAGGAATGATAGGGATATATTTCTACCCATGTTCTGAATATATTTGGATACGGGACGCTTGACCCAGTTGTTCAAAGTAACCATATCCACTCATAGACTTTAATGCAATTCAAATTAAGACAATACTTTCAAAGTTAAAATTAATCACAACCCATCAAATGCATTTTTCCACCTTAGAGCATTCAAAAACATTTCATAAAAGACATGTTATTTTTGTTCTACTGCAATACAAATAATGCTTAAGTCTCTCATGCGCGAGCATACAAGCAACGTTTAACTGCTAGAATGCGGACGTTAAGATTTCTCAATAAAAACAACCAACAAAACCGTATCTTCTACCCCAAACTGCGGAGCTCTAATTTCCTTATTGCACTATGAGGATACTTAGGCATGGGATTGCGAAATCTTGGCGAGCACACTAATTAAAAAAAATTGTTTTCCCCTTTCACAAGTAACCTTCATGTTATAACACCTATCCACACATGGAACAATCAAAACGGTTTCTGTTGAGTACAAAGGATGTGAGGGATGCTAATACCTTCCCCATGCATAACCGACTTCCGAACCCAAATTTGGTTTCGACGACCATTTTCTTCACCTTTTAAGGTTTTATCAATATTCTCCCTTTCCTCTAGAGTAAATAAAGTTCAGTGGAGACTCTGTTTTTTTTTTTGCGTAGCGACAACTGGAACCCTAATGTCCTTTTTCATCCAATCGTTTATTTAAAATTATTTGCGAAAGATGAATTCTTGGTAAGACCAAGGCATGTGCCCCAGGGCCGATTATTTGGGGTTTCATAGAAGTGTGCACCCAAATTTCCTTTTTCATCCTAATTTGATTATGTGTTTTATGGCGGAAGACGAATGCTCGGTAAGACCAAGGCGTGCGCCACATGGCTAATTATTCGGGGTTTCAAAAGAGTGTGCCGCCCAATGTCCTTTTTCATCCGATTTATTTGAGAAAATGATTTTGAAGCGCTTAAATTCAAAAAGGAATTAATGTTGATCAAGTCTTTAGTTCGTGTTTCTTTTGAAATTGAGTTGAGTGTGAAAATGCAAGTAAGCTCGATTTAATCATGACAACAATTATTGTATGCAAAGAAATAATGCGAGGATGTGAAATAAGCTAACATAACATGAGGACATGCAATACAAAGTCATCAACACAAAAATTTAATATGATTTAAACACAATGAAATCAAAATGTTGCATGCCAACACAAATCAAACAACAAGCTGCTAGTGCGAAGCGCGATCATCTCAATCAAATCTAAATATGAAAGACACATGACGCAACGCATTGCATCATAATTAAAGCAACGTCACATGACAAGAAACAAAGTAGCAAACGAAAATGGGAATTGACGATATGCCAAACTACCAGTAACATGTACACATCTGAGTTAAAGGTGTCAACCACGGAATCAATATGATGCACGTAAACAAAAAAATAACAACAACCTACTAACACAAAATGCGCTCATCACAATCGAATTAGAAGAGCAAAACCAATGCTAACGTGTGTAATATTTTCGGAATCAACTTTGACATAACGAAAACAAAAGCAACAGTAGCACAAAATAATTATTACAACATTAAAAATATCATGACTGAATCAAAAAATTCAGCAAGCCGCTAATGTCGAATATGCATATCATGATTGAATCAAAACGCAAAGTTGCTGACAAAAGCGAGTTCAAATTAAACACCACCAAAATAGCAAGCATTTGTGCAAACAAGTTAACTATGCAAGCACAAAACCGACATTCTAACACGATTCCAAAGTACAACCCAATTTCGACATTACGAAAACAAAAGATAAGCAGTATAATACAATCCCAATAGGTTTACATCATCACAAAAACATTACAACATCAAAATCCAACACAACCAGCATCAAAAATAAAAAAACTCAATCAATATTTGAATTTAAATAAACAACCAACAACAAATACGCAATAAACACAAAATAAAAATGGATCTAAATCGTTTACCCATAACTTGAGTTGCAAGTTATTGTCGGTACTGTTATGGTGAGTTGCATTATTGTTGAGTGGGGGATGTGTTGAAATGGATGGAGAAAGTGACGGTAGTTGATGGCAGAAGCGGAGGAAGGTGCAACTTGGAGGTTTTCTCACAATGTTGTTCTGGTGGGTGTGAGCTGAAATTGCGGATGGAGATTTCCCGAAACTGGTGGCGGAAGTGTTGAAGTGAGAGGTTCTCATAAAGAAGTAGAAGATCGTGAGCTTCGCAGAATAATAAGTGGTTCAGTGTTGGGTGTGGGTGGTTCTCAGGTGAAAGAGAGGAAGGGCGGAGGGAGTTATCGTTGGCAGAGGTGTGTACGCGAGGAAGAAAAAGAAGCTCTTCTTTAGTTTTTCTCCTTTCAATTTTATTTTTTTGTTTTTGTTTTTTATTTGAGAGAATGAGAGGATATGCGAGAGGCAGGAAGGGATTTTCACGCTGAAGATGAAGAATAATAAAGCTCTTCTTCAGCTTTACTTTTTTTTTTCTTTCATTTTTTCCTTATTTTTTTATTTCTAGTTTTTTTTTAATTTGTGTGGAAGAGTGGATCCCCCCATTTGGTCTACTAGTCTCAATTTATATATCCCAATTTAGGGTTGCAATTTATTTTGATGTCAAAATTACTCTTGGATCTTAGTATGTGACTAATTGGGTCTCAAATACAAATAAACGGGTGTAAAAAAACACCTCAATTTTAATCAATCAAACCCTTTATTTTATCCTTTTTCTTACTTAGTTTTACCTCATTTTTTATTAAATGAAAAAAAAAAAACAAAATGCACCTAATTCATTTTTTTTATTTTCTAAATAGCGGGATAAAAATGACATCGATTATTTAAAGAAATAAGTTAACCCCAAACAAAATTGGGGTGCTACGCATTGTAATTAAGTTGACATGAACATTAAGTAAAGCATGATTAAGACTTTCTTTTGTGCTCCCCCGAAAGATTACACCATATCAGATTTGCATAAAATGCATAAATCAAATCTAGACTCACATTACAACTTCTCCCCCTTTGACAAGATCAAAAAGAGATAGGTGCTAATGAGGCTAAACACAAAATAACTAGCAACAAAACAAATAATCTTGAGAAAATAAAGCTAAACATAGATAAAGAAGAATATAGAACAAATAGAATGATATATCACAGATGCTCGAAAGATAGCACATGTCAAATGCAACAAATATGCAGAACAACAACATGAAACATTCAGCAGCAAAATACAATGGTTAATTCACATAAAAAAGCATATTGGAATAGGGATAAATAATGCACGAATTATAAGCATATATACAATGGTTAAAACATGTTGTTATGTTTATGCACATAATCAAGGATGCACTTAACAATATTTTAGATGCAAAAACATGAAGTCAAAAATTGCAAAAACAAGATGAAGAAAATAATTTTGATGCAGATGAAAATAAGTAATGAATGATTAAAATTCAAAATAGTATAATACACACATGAAATACAATAAAATAATATAAATGAAAGAAAATGAGATATTTTTCGCAAAAAGGGTTTAATGGTGAAATGAAATGATTGAATGGAAATCAAAGATACACGAGCTAAAATTCAAAATTGAAAGTTATGATTCGAATTAGGTATGCATGTGATTAGAATCAAATAATTAATTTGTTATGAGAAACTAGTTGTGATTCAAATCAAATGGCGGTGTGATTCAAATCAAATTAAACAATATCTTTTCAAGGAAAAATGAAGAGGTATTGATTCAAATCATGATGTCCTATGATTCGAATCATGTAGAAAAATTCTTTAAAATCTAAATGCATGAAAAATAGCTTTTATGAAATTGCAAAAATGGTAACTGAGGTTTTTAAAAGCCAAAGTATTTTAATGAATATTCTAAAAGTCTTATTTCTATATGAAAAACAATTTTGATGATGCATGGATGAAAGAAGAATGTTATGCACGGATGCATATTAACAACTAGATACCAAAAATTAATGAAATGTTTGATGAAAGATATTTTAACGCAAAAAAAAAAAAACTTAAACATCAATTAATGTCATGATACAAATGATAATGAAAAAACATTAGATGAATGAAATAATCTAGATGACAATGCAATGCACAAATGAATGTAATGCTTAGATGAATGAGATATATCATGCGCACATAGCAACAATATACTACATATAATAATTTTAATGATGCGGATGAATGAAATTTTGTGTATGTAATATATCATAAAATACATCAAACAAACAAATATAAATAAATAATTAAAGGTACACTAATAAAAGGTGATGGAGAATGGAACGATCATACCAATTTAATGATCTAGGCTTTAGCTTGTTGCACAAGTAATGATTAGTACAAAAAAACTTAAGCAAAATAAAAATACTATCAAAACAAAATACAATTGGATACATCTTCCTTTGCATGTCTAGAGAGAAATTCTCATACACTTCTTAACAATATATTAAATGAAGAGAAATGACACATGTTTTTTATTATCTTTGTTTGTATCTTCTCGTCCAGCAATGGTTAATTACTTCGTTGTGTAAACGTATGCCCTGACAAGCTTGGATAACTGATTCAACATTTGACAGAAGTTTGACTCACTCAAAAGATTATTGCTTTGGGTCTTCTCATATGCTTGTTGAACAATTAATGAACACATCATCATCTTCATAGAATCTATCTTCATCCTCCTTCACGATGACCTTGGAAGAGTAGGTCTTCAAGTAGAATATTCTACTTTTTTCTAACAAACATTTTCTCCCTTTATATTAGATTCAAATTCATCAAGCTTCATAAAAAATTACCTTTCCAAACATAACTGATATATTTAAAGTCTTTAAGACATGTGGCTAGGTGGTCATTCCTGCACATAAACCTTAACACTTTGCCAGCCCAATCCTGCTTATATAAAGTCACATTGAAATTCTAACTTGTGATTATATAAGTTGTTAACATATTGATATTTGATTACTTCACATAACTGAAATTCATTTGATCAATTGATATCCAATAAGCAACATGATATCTATTTAATATTATAGATTCTGCTATTTTAATATGGAAGCTCTATTGAACATAACCTTCGGATCGTTCAAGCCTGTATCCTCAAACTCTTAGTTACTTAGATTTCGTTAAAAGACCAGCTCCGATACCACTTATTGGTGGAGGATATAGGGATCGAAACAGTCGACAGGGGGTGAATTGGTTATTCCCCTAAAAACTATTTTCAAAAACATTTCCTTTTACAAAATTAAAGTTTTACAAACATATGAGCATATTACATGCTCTGAGGCCAATTGTTGATACCATGGTGTTGCGGTGAGAATTGGATATCAAGCTTTAGATTAACTTGAATCACAAATCTTTAAAGATTCACCACCAAGCTTTGATTTATCCAAGGGAAATGGTAAAGATCGTATAAAACCCTAAGTTTGCAATGTAACAACAATGCTTAAGAGATTGTGGGGTTCGGGGTTGGTTATATCTAGGGAAGGTATTAGCATCCTAAGCATCTATAGTACTCTATAGGAACCTCTTACTAGTATTTGTGTTATTGTTTGCTATTATTTTGCGTTTGGGTTTTGTGGAGGAGGATAAGAGCCTAAGGGTTTAGTCACTAAGTATGCTCGCCAAAACTTCGCGGTCTTGTGCCTACATATCCTTACAAGGATGGAATCAGAGCATTTGTAGTTCATTTCAATAAGGATGAATGAACACTTGATTATGATCAAGGTTCAAAAGGGAGGTAAGTGTTAAGCTTTAACACTTACTTGACTTAACAAAGTCGAAAGAGTTGTAAGTTCTACCCTAAGTATAAGTTCTAAGACCTAATGACTTTATCAAGGTCAAAGGGGAAATGGGTATTGCTAAGCTACCTATGACATTGAGTCAATAGAGAGTTTTTCCCTTGGATTAAGGAACAAGAGGCAACTTAGGGATGGAAGCTAACAAGCTAACATCACTTGGGGGAAATAACTTAACAAAGTTAAAAAGTGAGTATGAACAAATGGATGAGATGAACAAGTATGATATTCAAACATGATATCAATACAAGCATTCAAAGTAACATTCAAGCATGATGTTAATTGTAGTATGACAAAATAATGCACAATGTTATAACCAAAGCATAAGAATAGATGTGACAACATCTAAGGTAAAAACTTGACAAAGTCATAAGAGAACAATGTAACAACCAAACGCATTCAAAGTTTTGAAGAAATTCAAAACAACACGGTGACAACCAAGATAAACAAAGATGTTACAACATTTAAGCATTCATGAAGTATAATTCTAACAAGACTAAAGCATCATGGATAACAAGTCAAGTTCATAATTAAGGAAGACATGCATTAGGGTTTACAAACACCACTTAATCATGAATACAAGACAAGTATGAATAAGTTATAACAATACTTAATCATGAATACAATTTAAACATTTCAACATGGATAAGTCATTACATCACTTAAGCATGGTAAGATTCAAGTATGATATGTATAAGTTATAACAACGCTTAAACATGGAAGGGAACATGGTTCAAGTTAACATGTAAAAGTTATGACAATACTTAAACATGGATGAGGACAAAGTTCAAAGTTGACATGTATAAGTTAAAACATGACTTATTATGGAGAAATTTCAAAGATGGATAAGTAAAGGTGGCAACCAAAGCATACTTGAACAAAGATACATGTTTATGATAATAACATGTGGATGAAGATGCAAACATACAATGGATGACATGTGAGCAAGATTAAAGATGACAAGTTAAAGTTTAAACAACATGTGAACAAGTTAAGACATTACTTGAACATTTAAGCATAGATACAAGTTTAACATGTTAAGAAAAGTAGGTAATAACCACACATTCGTGTTAGGGTTCAATCATGGTCTTAAACAAGGTAGGAACATCACAAAGGTTCATACAAACAAACATGTATACAAAGGCATTTTCAAGACAAAATTCAAGTGTTTAAGAACACATAAACATGGTATAATCAACACAAGGGCACACATGCACATTAAGGTCATGTAAACATGGAAGGAACATCACATGTTAATGCAAAATAGTCAAACAAAAGCTCATGGTATGGACAAAGTTCAACATACACTTTTAACATGTAAACATGCTTCAAAAAGGCATCAAGCTCAAGTCAAAACACAATGTACAATTTCAAAATGTTCAACAAAGTTTATACAATATGTATATGGTTCATACATGGCAGCATGTACAAAGGAAATCAAGGAATCATTCAAAAGAATCAAGTTAAGCCTTAAGAAACCCTAAAAAAGTCAACACTTTAAACATGCCTAAGTGCCACAAAAATAATTATTTTTGTTATTTTATTTTCCCAAACAGAAAATAGACATCAATATGAGAAATTAGAAAAAATAATGGCTCAAAAATCCATTAAAATGAGGAAGTTATAGCCAAATGAATTTGCAAAGAAAATTAAGAAAATTAAGTGGTAAAAATAAGGGAATGGCCTCCATGGGACTTGAACCCACGCCACTTAGCTTCTGACTCAAAACATTAGCCAACTCAACTACGCATGCAGTGTTGAAACATGATGGAACCAAGATATAATCTATGTAACTCACTTTAAAATCCAGAAAAAATAAAAGAACTGGGGCGAAGGAGATTCGAACCCCAGTTCTAATGGTACAAGGTTACAAAGGCTCGCAGGTTTAACCACTGGGGTGGTGATACATCCATTGTATCACATCCTCCCATTAAAACAAGTAACTAATCATGGCCTACAAACTGATCAAGAAGGCGTCATGGCCATGGTTGCCAAGAAAAGTCAAGTTTCAACCATTTGCAAAACCCTCTCTAACTTTCTCATTTCTTAATGAAAATGGATGATCCAAATACCAAACTCGCATAAAATTTCATGAGGAATTCAGTGGTGGTGTTGGTTTTTCCTAAAAGCTATTATATTTTAAAACATGATAGAGGGATATAAAAAGTTACATTTTTGCAAGTTCTATACCACAGTCTTACACAGTCATGCATATCACTTAAAAATGGTTTAAAATCATCACATATGACATATCAAATATGTTCATGGTCAAGGTACATCAAAGCAATGTATATTTTACAAAGTTCCAAGTTTGAGGGAACTTACCTCTTGAAGAAAGAAGCCAATATCTTCTAAAGGTGTTACAGAACTTTTTGGTTGATTGGAACACCTTCAATATACCTCCTAAGAAGCTTTGAGATGCTTGGAATCAAAATAAATCCACTGGAACAAAAAATGCCTCTCCTCTTGCAAAATGCCAAAAGTGACCAAAGTGGAACTTCAACCAAATGAAGTTTCAATTGAATAAACATGTTTGGAACAACCTAGGGATGTTTTATAGGGTGTGTTTAAAGTGTTGGAGTGTTTAGAAATGATCAGAAACAAGACTTGACTTGAAAAATGCAAAAAGTCAAAGAAATGAGGATTTCAGAGTTGACTTTCTGGTTTAACAGGTTTGCGATTATGATGAAATTTTGGACACCTTTAAGGGGTGATTTGTGATGTGTTTGGATGGTTGAATTAGTGGTTTGGTGTTTGGAAAAGACAGATTTCAAGTTTGTGCAAGATTGGTGTTTGGAAAAGACAAATTGCAAGTTTGTGCAAGATTGGTGTTTCTTGGCACAAAAGGAAGAAATGGCAAGTTTCTGGTTTGAGAGATTTTTAAGGGATGAATGCTGAGGTTTTGTGGTGTGTTAGAGGCTTAGAACGAGCCTCTATTTATAGGGAAAGAGTGAGGCTTCTTGCTCTGCAAAATTGCAAATGGTTTGGTTTATGGTTTAGTTGAAATTCAATGGATAGTTTCATGAAATGTGGAGTTCCAAGATGAGGTACAAGCATGGGAGAGTTGTTGGAAAGTTCAGACAAATTTCTTCTGCATAAAGAAAATATTTGGTGCAGAAGAAACAAGTTAGAAGCTCAAGGAGGGTTGACATTGTGATTAAAGTGGCTTTATGAGAATGGAAGTGTTAACTTTGTGCCAAAAATGGATTGAACTTTTGAACAAAGTCATAATCACTTAGATAATGCTCCATTCTTTTGTATAAACTTCTGATTATGGCTAGATTTACAAGTTTCAAGACCTGTAATCAAAGATTTTGCATATTGAATTTGAATTTGTAACTTGCATCTTGATGAAAATGGCCAAAATTTCAAGTAAGGAAAGCCATATTTCTTTCTTCGAAACTCCTAGCTCAAAAATGCTATGGAGGAGTTCTTGTACTTTTTTGAAAAGCCCCAAACATGCTCTACAACTTTAATGTTTGATTAATTTCTTGAATCTCAAGGTATCATAGTGAAAACTGGCTCCAAATATTGGTACTTTTAATGAACAAAAACTATCTTGGAAAAATTTCTAAGTGTTGAAAGATTTTTCAAAACTTGATGGCTCCATAACTCAAGATCTAAGCACTTTTTGGAGATGAACTCAAATTGAATAAGTTGTAGTATGTTGTGAAGGCTTCAATTTGATATTTGGAACACAAAAAATGGATGTCTAGATTGAAAGTTAGGACTCTCCAAAGTTGGCACAAAATTAGGGTTTTTTCCACACTTAGAAAAAAAATTCAAGTTTCTTAACTTTGCCCCTTTTGCAAGAAACCTTTCAAATCTTGATTTTTCCTGCTCAAACTCATTGATAAAACATGTTTTGATGTAATTTGGCTTGAGGACCTTCATTTTGACCAAAAATGCAAAAAGTCAAAGGGTTGACTTTGTCAGATAAAGCTTGTGTATCAGATGAATTCAACCATGGGATCTCCAATGATCTTGCATTCTTGAACCTTTCAATCATCATGGATGGTCTCCAAGGAGGTATTTGAGTGTCTTGAATCATGTCCCAAGGCTTGGAATCATGCTTTGAACAAAATTCAAAGGCACATTTGACTTTTCCTGATAAAACCCTAATTTGGGGCCAGATGAAATTGAGCTTCAAAGAACTTGTAACAAGACCAATTTACATTTGATTCTTGATGAAGATAGGCCTCTTAAGTGTATGTACACTTGATAGGTTGATGATCAATCCAAAATCTTGATTGACCAAATAAAGATCATCTTGATTCTCTTGATTCAAAACCATAATTCAGATGAAATAAAACAAGAAACAACTTGAACAATATTAGGGTTAGCAATGCAATGTTTGATGCTCCTAGAATGATGATGGAATCTAGGGTCAAAATTTGGGGTATGACAGTTGCTCCTATTTAAATAACTTTACTGGATGGCATGAGTGGTGACTACCCTCATGGAATCAGAGTGGAAGGAATTTAAATACAGAAATAATCGGAAATTTTGTCCCTAGATGCAATGACATGCTATGCTACAGACAAAACTGACTCTCTCAGACAATGCTAGGAATAATGCAGACATGCAATGAACTCTAGTATGATGATCTATAATGGAATGATAAATGCTCAATGCAGACAAAGATGTCAATGAGATAATGATTAAAGATTCGCTGGGGATAAAAGAAAGACCACACTGGGGAAAGAAGAAAACCACACTTGGGATATCCAAAGTGATTGATCAATAGGTTCAGACATAATCGGGAATCACTGGGGATATCTGACAAGAGCAAGATCTTCTTACAAGAGATCAAAGACAAAAGGGAATCCTTATAACAACAGGATACATAACAAAAAGAAAAGATCCTTACTAGCGGTAGAACCAGAAAGGTGGTCTCCACTGGGGAATATCTAGGGCGGTTGATCGATAAGTTCAAGCTTGACCGACTGACACTCTAGATAAAATAAAATCCTCATAACAAAAGGATCATGCAAGACAAGACACAATCCTCATAGCATTAGGATTGGACAAAACAAAACCCTCATAACTATAGGATTAGGCACAATGATCCTCATAACAATAGATTGTACAACGGAATAAGGCCCTCATAAAAATAGGATAAGCAAACAAAAATCCTCATAACAACAGGTTTGAAGGAGAAAGAATCCTCATAACAATAGGACGTAAAGCAGGGTAAAATCCTCATGACAATAGGAGTGGCAAAACAGATTCTCATAACAATAGAATCAACAAAACACGTTCCTCATAATAATAGGAGATAAAAAAATTCTTATAACAATAGAATCAACAAATAGGCTCCTCGTGACAATGGGATAGATTCTTATAACAATAGAATCAGCGAAACAGGATCCTCATAACAATAGGATTGGCCCACAATTCCTCATAACGATAAGAGATAAAACAAAGTTTCTCGTAAAATGAGATAAAATCCTTATAACAATAGGAATGTGTTGACAGTACCCTTATAACAATAGGGATGGCAAATGAAAAGAATCCTCATAACCATAGGATTACCAAGCCAAAGAGGATCCTTATAACAATAGGATCAACAATGCACAATATTGGAGTTTTCAAACATCCAATCTTCTGGAAATTCCTTAATTTGAAGAGATCAAACGGGATCTTCAAGAACCATCAAGAAAAGTACAGGGTAACAACTCTTCTGTACGTGCCAAATCAATTGGACTTAGACCGCAAGCAAAAGTATCAAGACTAACTTTCGATGGATTGGTGCTAGTAACAACTAGACTTCAAGGGGGAAATATTGGTCATAATCAAAACAGCTTGCCAATGACAATTGCATCTCACGCAGACCAAACAGGGGAAAGAAATATTGGTAAAAAAACAATACTTTAAGACACCAAAAACAAACAGATCGGTGATAGCCAGTGACGACTGGGGAAAAGACAATATATGATGACGACCATAGGAAAAAAAGACTTAGCAGTCACAAAGAAAAGTGATGACTAGACTTCATGGGGAGAGCAAACTGGTGATAACCAAACCCAAGACAATAAGCTAATGCTAAAATGCGCATGTTGAACATGATGCGAATATGGCATGCAAATGCTGACTCTGGAGAGACAAGATTTTGGTGGAGAAACTTTTACAGGGGAAATGAATCCTCGACATCAGTAATTCAAACAAAAAATGCCATAAGATGGACATTGTGGAAACATCCTCAAACTTGATAATTATACATATGATCAACAGATCAATCCAAAAGTGCTACCAGTTTAGACTTTAGTGGGGATTTGCAAATAATATGACAATACCTTCGCAACCTTGAAGCTTCCTGGGGTATCTAGGATTTTCTTTTTATCCTCCCATATATCAAAGAGATTTTATGTTTTATCAAGATATTTTCAAAACACATTTTCTTTTCCAAAACCTTTTCATTTTCAAAGCTCATTATTAATAAATAAATGGCATTTTGCATAACAAGAAAAAGGTAGAAAAGATATAAATGACAACAAATGATTGGCAAATTTGTATTTTATTGAAGAATGGTAGCTTGCAAATGGCAAAATCTCCATGGAGTATTACAATTGTGAAAATGGCAATAGAGAAAGGTTTACATTGATCAAGGCGTTTGAGCTTCTATGATTGTTTCATTTCCTATTCTCCATTTTATTTAAACATTATTCCTTGTTTCAATGTCTCATTTCCAACTCTTTGTGTCTTCAAACCTAGTTTCTAAGTCTTTTCTTTTCTTCAAAAAAAGTCTTCAACAACCTTAGATGAAAATATTTTATTCGTAATCAATGAAAATTTTGTCGATTTCAATGATTTGAAAGATAAAGGTATTGATCTAAGGACAACTATTCACAAACAAAATTTGAACGGTTACTTTGACATTCTTAATGGACCCATCTACATCAATCTCGTTAAAGAGTTATGGCTAAATTCTTCCATTGGGCCATCTGGTCATGATACTGAGTCAATCCAGTCCTATGTCAATAGCTTTCCTGTCACAATTACTCAGTCACTTTTTGCTCAGGCAATAAAATGTGAAGAGGAAGTTGTTTGTGTTGAACATTATAGATTCAACAATGTCTTTAAAGGCCACCTTCACCTAATTTATGCAACCAATGATAATATCAGCAGTCCTACTAGTCTACGACCAATTGGAAAAATTGTGTATCAACTTCTAGTGTCAAATCTTCGTCCAAGAGAGAAAGACACTACTACGGAAAACTTATACATCAACGATTGAAAAAGATATATTGTCACGCAGGACCAACTATTGTTACGTAGCGTGTGGTTGTATATGCGTTACTTACAATCACGGTCGTATGACCGTTGTAGAAAACCTGAAAGCGCGCTACATATTATCACAGTTACTTTAACTAACCGTTGAAATATATTAAAGGTCTCGGGTTCGATTCTCAACAACGCCTTATATATATATATATATATATATATATTATCTTGGACAACGTTCACTCTACAACCATGCTAATATTTAACAATTATCGTTAAATGATCTGTTTTTAAAAAAAGTATATTTCTATTTTTTGAAATATTTCCATTTTTTAACCTGTATTTTTGTGAACCGTGTCAGAACAAAAACAACAAGTGTATCATAACAATAATTGTATTGTATTAATTCAAATCCATATATTGGATTAAGGACCAAATATTGTATGTATATTACATCAAAAGAAAAATGGCACAAAACAACCTACAACACATTATACAAAATCACATAATTGTATCTTAGTGTTTTGGTTTCTTGTCTCTAGGTGTCTTGTCTCTTGGTGTCTTGACTTTAAACACCTACAATTTCAAATAATCATACATGTTAGTAAATATAGTTAGAAATAATAACTTACATTAAATTATGAATAAAGAATAAAATACGTATTTGTTAATTTTCCCATATGCCTTCATTATGATCGATACGAATAGCATGCACACCAGCTCTATCAACTTCATTATATGTGGTAGGCACTTTTGTTGTGTAAGAAGGAGTAGAAGGAATATCAAAACTTTCATCACTACTAGGAATGTCTTTTCCTCATAGAACCATTGACCATTTCCCTGATGTGTCTCAAGGGTCGATCACATAGAAAACTTGTTTTGCTTGTGAAGCCATGATGATTGGTTCGGTCATATAATTTGCCTTGCCAAGGTCAGCCCCGGTGAATCCTAAGTCATTAGTTTGTACACCATTAATATTATTGGAAACCCATTTGCATTTAAATAAAGGCACTTTGAAGATAACATAATCAATCTCCCAAATCTCCTCAATGACACCATATAACGCACTAGATGACAATATTGGACTCTTATCTTTCGAACTAGAGAAATACATGGATTTGGCCTTAACCAAAACCCCACTATTTTGCATTGTACTACGATCATCTTTTGATTTTGTATAAAAGGTACAATGACCAATGTCATATGCAGTCCAAGTTATCACATTAAATTTTGGCATGTACGACAACCATTTAATTGTCTTGGATGCACTATGATCATTTGGTATCCTTTTATTAAACCAATCTAGGAATTTCTTGTTATGCTCGATCAACAACAACTTATCACTCATTCGTGGATATCTTTTCTTCAAAAGTCTTTTGTGAGTAGCCACGTAAGGGTGAACTTCTTCAAGATTATTAAATATATATAAATGTTCCTGAATAACTACATCCCGAGCCATTGACTTAACATTTAAACTTTGAATACCTCTACCTTCAATGTCAGCATGACGAGACTTTGGAATTCCTATAAAATCTGCTTCGGACAAATAGTTTGTACAAAATTCAACAGCTTCTTCTGTGATGTACCATTCAACAATCAAAGCTTTCGGTCGGTGATGACTCTTTGTATATCCTTTAAAGATCTTCATGTATCGCTCTATTGGATACATCCACCTTAAATAAACTGGACCAAAATTCTGATTTCTCTGACTAGATGAACAAGTAAGTGAACCATAATGTCAAAAAATGATGGAGGAAAATACATCTCCAATTGACACAAAATTATGGCAGCTTCATCTTCTAATTCATATAATTTTTTTAAATCAAGAACTTTATTACATATGGCATTGAAGAACAAACATAATCTGGTTATAGTTACTCTCGCATTTTTTGGTAGGATGCCACAAATAGCCACTAGTAGAAGTTGTTGCATAAAGACATGACAATCATGAGATTTCAAACCAATTAACTTGAGATCTTTCATTGATACAAGTTTCTTGATGTTTGATGAGTAACCTTAGGGAACTTTGATACAATGCAAACACTCGCAAAAACTTTTCTTTTCTTTTTTACATAGAGCGTAACAAGCCGAAGGCATATAAGTTCTTTTCCCTTTTTCTATTGGAGCCAATTGTTTTCGTATACCCATCGCCTGCATATCGAGACGAGATTACTTACTATATTTAGTCTTGCCTAGAATGTTTAGAAGTGTTCCAATCAAATTATCACACACATTTTTGTCCACATGCATCACATCAAGACAATGTCTTACATCAAAACTTGACCAATATGGAAGAACCTCTTTTTCCATATATTTTTCATAACTGACCATTTTTCTTTTTCTCTCTTTCCAAAGACAACATTAATGTGTTTTATCGTTAATAAACTTCATCCCTGGTTAAAGGTTTAGGAGCGATATCAAACTCTTGCTCTCCATTAAAAGCCTTCCGCAATCTACAATAAGAATGATTGGGTTTTAGAAATTTCCAATGCCCAAGATAAACGATATTTTTTCCAAACTCAAGTTGGTGATAACAGGTATTAGATTCATAAATAGGACACACTTTATGTTATTTGACACTATATCCAGGAAAATTACCATATGCAGGAAAGTCATTGATTATGCAAAATAACATTGGACGCATCTTAAACTTTTCACCAGAATATCACTACTACAAAATGCGTAAACAACAACGCTATGGTCACCACGCTTCTTCCCTACACCGTTGTTACATCTCTAAACTAAGGCGCTATCAAAATATTATTGTTTTTTTATTTAAAATTATTTGTATATAACAACAGTTAAGGAGCCAACCGTTGTGATACCTTCAAGCTTTCATGGGTTCAAACCTCAGGACCCTCATATATGTTATTCATTTAATGTTAAGTGGTGCCTTTTCTTTTTTAATTATTTTTAAATAAAAAAATTAAAAGTTTATGACAACGGTTGGAGAGTTACACCGTTGTTAAGTCGCGCCTTTTCATTTTTAATTATTTTTAAATAAAAAACTTAAAAGTTTATGACTATGGTTGGAGACTTCCACCGTTGTTAAGTTGCGCCTTTTCATTTTTAATTATTTTTAAATAAAAAAATTAAAAGTTTATGACTACGGTTGGAGACTTCCACTGTTGTTAAGTCGCGCCTTTTCTTTTTTATTTATTTTTAAATAAAAAACTTAAATGTTTATGACTACAGTTGGTGATTATAATCGTTGTGATATATTTTATTTTTTATTTACAGTTTTTAATTATAAATACTCTGGCGTTTTTTTATGAAAATTTCACCATGAAAGTAAAATATCACAACGGTTGCATGTATTGGCCGTTGTGGTAGCTTGATAATATTTGCACTCGTAGTTAGCTTGTTTATTCAGTATCCTTTTTTCCATTACAAATAGAAACTAGACGAAACAATACACGATTTCAACCCAAACCCTAACGTTCAATACTGTGAAACATTACACATTTCATCCAAAACACCATTGTTCACCCTTCACTGTGTATTTGTCATTGTCGTCATCATCGTTAACCAAGTTGACAAGACCATCACGATCAACCAAGTTGTTACCGTCTAGAAGGAAAATAACAACAACATCGTCGTTGCCGTAAGGAAGGAAGACAACACCATCACCAACACCAACATCATTTACTTAGTCATCACGTTTAGGGTACGTAAAATATTTTTCTCCATGCATCTACAGTAAACTTCATTTGCCATTGTTGTGGTTGTTGTTGTTTTATTTTGTGGTTGATGGTTATGTTCTTGTTGTTCATGTTGTTGTTGTTGTTTTTTAACATAGATGTCGACCTTGTCGAGTTCTACATCAGAAACTAGCGAAGAAACTCAAACAAATGAGAGGTTAGCCAATGAAACTCAAATAACTAAAACTCAAACAAAAAGATCACAAAGAGGTGTCACAATGATGCCCCAATTCACATCAGTCCGGAACTCATCAGGTGAAAAAATTCCTATCCAGTTTGATTCGTTGTATAGAGTAGTGGATTGTGAACATTACTCTACTTTTAAGAGTTATGTTTCGTTTCTTGCACGTAGCAAGGTCAGTATATTGATTGATGATTGGAAACAAGTTGATGATAACGTCAAAGAAAGCATATGGACTGACGTTAAGGTATTACATACTATAATTTTCATATATTATGGACATCAATATCTATAATTTCTAATATATACTTATATATTGATTTAAATGTAGTTGAATTTTGAGTTTACCGATGACTCAAATTTGAAAAAAAAATGGATATCATATGCTGGTACTCGTTGGAGGGGATTTAAGGCACATCTCACAACTAACTACATTAGGAGGCCTAAGAGCGGTCTTGCTCGTCCATGGATTCGATATAGTTTTATATCGAAGAAGCAATGGAAAAAGTTTACAAAGATACGTCGTTCTGAGGAATTCAAGGTTAGTACTATTCTTATGTAACCGATAATGTTATGCTAATGAGTTATATATACTAATCATATATATTTTTTCAGTATGTTCATAATAGGTTAAAAGCGAAGTCGGAATACACAATAAGGCCAAGAACATGTACCCCCATAGATTGTCTCATGGGGGTTATAGGAAACTTGAGAAAAAATCATGCTTGAAAAACAATTAGAAACAGGAGATGATCGCATCCCATCTCCACCTTCAAGACATGAGAAATGGAATAGGGCTCAATTAAGACCAAATGGAGAGTACACCTCTGAGGCGTCAAGAGTAGTTGTCGAAAAAATTGCAAGTATGATTTGTTTTGCTTGTGTTATTTGTTATTTAAATGCGTTGGTAACAATGTATGTAAGTTTCTCATGTTGTGTAGGATAAGTTGGTTGAGGCAGCCCGTGAAGGCATATTTGTTCCGGAAGCACGACATGACATATTAGTAGAAGCTATCGGATCAGATGAGCATGGTGGGAGTGTTCGTGGTGTTGGAGAAGGTGTCAGCTTGAGGTCATTCTTTGGGTCTCAAAGAAAAAGTATCGAAAGCCCGAAATTTGTTGCACATATATAAAAGATTGAAAATTTTGAGAAGCAATTAGAAGAACAACAGAGAATGTTAGAAGAGGAGAGGAAAAAAAGGGAGAAAGATATGGAAAGGTTTCAAGAGTTATATTCGGTATGTACTTTACTTGAGATGTTAGTGTTTTATCGGAAATGTATGATATATATTGTACTTATTTTTGTTTTATGTTTTAATTGAATATTATGATGTAGAGATTAAATGAAAACCTTGAACAACGGACAAATGAAGATCACCGTAATGTTGATGGTGATGATGATGATCGAACTCCAAGTAGAAGTTTTATACGTCATGCTTCTACAAAATAAAGTAATTGTTCAGCCCATCCCCCCATGTGGATAACCGCAATGATATAATGGACCCTAACCCAAATGAAATCACAACGTTATACTTGAACGTTGCGGTGATAAATGACACCCAACCTCTCTCGCTAGAACATTGTCCATGTTTGGATTTATTCTATTACAGTCCTGAAGATGTAAGAGATTTTCTTGGTGGGTATAAGTGGCTGGACGTCGGGATATTGCAAGTTTGGTGCACGTAAGTATATAGGTGAACATACATGTCATTATAGAACATTATCATTTATAGAACATCACCTCTAATTTATTCATTTTCTTTAACCATTTAGGTACATTCACCGTGTTTGTATAGAGTTGAATAAATTGAGTACTTACGGAATCTTGGATCCGCTTTTTATTCGACGAGCTTTTAATCAACCAAAAGATATCCGAGAGTACTTGAAAACACAGTTAAATGAGGGAGGAAAAGAATGTTACTTAGCACCATTTCTCTGTTCGTAAGTATTTTTGGAATTGATGTTTATGTATTCTATATTTAGTTTTATTTTAGCAAATACCAATAATATATATTCTCTAGTTTATTCAGTGGTCATTGGCAATTGATCATCATATCATTTAGGACGAATACGATAACTTTTCTGTGTTCCTTGCATGATCCACTTGAAAAGAAAATGAAAGATATTATTAATTCGTAAGTGTATGCTTAATTCATTTTCTTTGACATTATAATTAGTTTATCATGTAATATGTTTAATTTAAATTCAATGTACAGTGTTGTGGAGCAAGTGAATCTGATGAACAATGTTAGAAGAAAGCCCACATGTATCTGTCCTAAAGTAAGTGGCCGATTACATGTTTCTTTCATTTACATTCATGTGTGGTTGTATTCATGTCATTTTTGCTTAAATTTGTAGACAAGGAAACAACCCGGGACTTACGAGTGTGGTTATTAGGTCATGAAACACATGTTAAACATTGTCCTTGCCGGTATTGTTGATTCATGGGATAAGATATACATGTCATAAAATGTTTACATATATTAATATATAAGTTGACTATTGAATTATTATCATACATGTTATTGGCTCTTTCTTATGTAGATGTTTAACGACAAAACCCCATTCCCCGTTGAGGACTTTGTAGATCTTCGTAAACGGTGGGCGTATATCCACAATGTTCTTAAGGGTCCTACTGATTGATGATGTGAATAACACTTTTCTGTAGAGATGATGTGAATAACACTTTTCTGTATTGATGACATGAATATAGTGTTTGGTATAAATATGGTTATAATGGTTACAATACTTACATAATTAATAATAGGAAGAAATTTTGGCTTTTGTCAATGAACAATGTTAGCTGTATTTTATGCTCTTTATGCATGTATACCTTATCTGTTATGGTTTAAATGGTTACAGGTTAAAAATGGGATGAATTCGAATTGCTGAGAAATGCATATTTAAAACATAGGAAGTTTTGACAGCGGTCCTAGCCGTGGTTGTATATTTGTGTCTGCAGAATATATAACGACGGTTATATAATTTAACCGTCATAATATCTCGCACGCTGCACAGAATAAAATAAATATCAAAATGGAGCAGCTGGGAATCGAACCAAGGACCATTATATTTATCACAACGGTTCGTTTAAAAAACCGTTGTGATAGGGCGCACTGTTTCCAGGTTATTACAACGGTTAATGGGCCGTGATTATAAGTATCATTTTACAACGACACTCTACATAACAACGCCAACGCCAGCGTCATTAGATACCTTTCCCAACCATTGTTAATTGGTTTTTACGTAGTAGTGTATGCATCATCAACTTCAACACCTTCCTCCCACAAAAGTCATAAATCTTTAATTAATAGACTTATATAAACATCTATGTTGTTTCCAGGTTGTCGTGGTCCAGAAATCATCAAACTTAACAACATATACTTACGCTTCATGCACAACCAAGGAGATAGGTTGTAAATCGTGAGAAGAACAAGCCATGGAGAATGGTTAGTACTCAGATTACCAAAGGGGTTTATTCCATCGGTGGCAAGCCCAAGCCTAAGATTTCTTGGCTCAGTGCAGAAATCCAAAAACAACGAATTAATTTTCTTCCATTGTAATGAATCAACTACATGGCATATATTTCCATCACATTTTCTTTCTTCTGCATGCCATCTAATATTGTTTGCGTCATTCGCATTAGCAAAAAGTCTATTGCATCTTAAAATTTTTGGCAAGTATCATAACACTTTAGCAGGAGGACTCTTCCTATTAACATTGTCATTGTCATTGTCATCACCATTGTTGTCCTTTAGCTTGTAACGCGATGCCCCACATTCTAGACATTGATCCAAATTTTCATACTTTTTCCTGTATAATATGTAGTCATTAGAGCATGCATGTATTTTGATATACTCCAAACCCATTGGACACAATATCTTCTTGGCATCATAACAACGATCAGGCAAATTTTTATCTTCTGGTAGCACTTTCTTTAGCAAATAAAGCAATTCCATGAAACTTTTATCTGACCACCCATTTTTTGCTTTCAGATTAAACAATTTTAACACCGCAGACAATTGTGTAAAACTTGTGCACCCCTTATATAAAGGGGTTCCTTATCGCTACATAAATATGGGCTTTCTTAAAAGAATATTCTTCAATATCAGGGAACATATCTTCTAGTTAGTCATCCATATATTCATCTTCATCAACTTCATGACTTTGTTACGCCCTGTTTTTCTTTTTGTCCACCTCACCATGCCACGTCCATATTGTATAATTTTGACATATACCATCACAACATAGGTGATGGAGTATCTCATCCTTTGTACCTTTATTTATATTCCCGCAATTAACACAAGGACAATAAAAGATATAATTATTGTCGAGAAGATTTTGATTAGCATATTCAAGGAATTCAAGAACTCATTTCTCATATACTTGATCTAATCTATTAGCTTTCATCCAACTACGATCCATAATAAATTCTGAAATTTATATCAAAACAATATTGTGAATGGCACAAAAAAATCTAAACCTAAAGCATATCGAAAAACTAAAGCATATTCATAACAATAATACAACTCTAAATCTTAAGCATATGGATATCCATTGTAGCAAAGTTATAATATATTTTTTCACTGCAAATTCCAACAACAAAACATAAAGCATATGAATTTTGCACGAAACAGACCATAAAATCAAACAAGAATGAAGATAGTGAAGATTATCAAGAATTAGGAAGATGAGGAAGAGAGTGAAGTTTGCACGAAACATACCGTACTTCGAAAAGGAAGAGACCAAGAATGAAGATAGTGAAGATTAGCAAGAATGAAGATTCAAATGAATGAAGATTGAGAAGATGAAGATTTCGCTATCGCTATCGCTGTCGTCTCTGGTTCGCTAGTTCTCTTAGGGCATGTTATGAAGAAAATAATGAATATGTTTTGTTTTAAATTTATCAGGAAAACCTTTTACCACAGTTGTTATATCCAACCGTAATTAAATAGTTTTCAATATTTGTTTTAATTTATGAACTTAAGTGACACATGCTTTTTGTAATAGGAAAAATGGAAAGAAAAAAAGTAGTTGCTAGGATTCGAAGCTTGTAACCCTTACTTTATCACCACGGTTGATTATTTCAACCGTGATTAAATAACTTTCAAAAAAATAAAAAATATAACAGGCGCATCCAGTTTTCCATATTACAACGGTGGAAAGCATAACTGTAGTAGTATTATGTTAACGAAGGTGTATTTTGTAATAGTGAGAACTGGCAACGCTTACTAGGAATCACAAGCATCTATTGTTATTCCTTACCAAGAACATCATAGTTAATCATCCTCTTACCATATTTAATTTCTTAAAGGAAATGATAATCATCTCTAGGGATGAAATAACTTTCTTCATACCATATGGAAGAGTTCTTTATGAAATTTTCTCTAAGTTAGGGATAGTCAATAGGGATACTATTGAAGTTGCATGGAGACAGAAATTTTGAATATGTGGAATAGTTATTTGTTGTCCCATTTTTAATTAATGACATATTTCCTTTCATATTATTTCCTATTCGTTTTTATTTATAACAATTTTTTTTGAGAATTACTAATTAATAAGAAAAAATGAAAACAAAATTAACTAAGAAAAAAGGGAAGATTAGAAGGTGACAAGTGAGAAATCACTGGAAAAAAACCTTAAATGCAGTTACTGAGAATCAAAGCGTGTTCTATAATAGCTATGTTACCTCAGTTTTTAAAAAACACTGAGGTATTAGGTTTAATATTATTTTTTTCTAGAAGATTTGGCGCTCACATATTAATGTAGTACCTCAGTTTTAAAAGCTGTTTTTAAAAAAATCAATTATGTCGCTCTCAGGACCTATAAGCTCGATTTTGGCATGTTAGAGGTAGAACCTTCGTCATAAAAAGTATTATTTATAGTAGGATTGAAGATGAATTCAGATGCAAAAGATAGATGTGAAAAGGTCTTCTTTAAAAAAGTGGGTTTTTAGAAATACTCACAAAGATGTGATTATCATCATAATAATCAATAAATCTTAATGGCGCGGGAGCGAGGAAATGATTTATATAGGTGCTTGAGATTATGCACAAAAATGAGGAAAAATAATGTTTGATTTTTGTCATAAGAACATGTATGATTTGAGTCAAGTGGCAGAGTAATTTGGTACAAGATCTACACTTACGAGAAACCCATTTAAGCCATGATTTGAGTCGAATCAAACAAGACAGAAGGAAAAATATGGAACTACATCACTTCCTGATTTGAGTCATGAAGTCTGTGAGTCGAATTACTGAGATTCGTGTTAAGTGTAAATTGTTATTTGAATCATGACAGCTTCACAACCTTCCTGAAAGCCTCTGTTTCATTTGACTCGAGTCATAGGATGTGTGATTTGAATCACACACCTAAAATCTCAATTTTTTGCTGATTCAAAGATGCTTTGAATTCTTACTAATGTCATGACTTGAACCAATCTCAAATATAGTTCTTGATCCAAAACTTCAAAAAAAAAAATTTATTTAAGCATATTGTTCACACAAAAAAAACCATTTTAGTTTATGCATGCAAAACACGATTTAAGGAAAAACACTTATTTAAAAAGTATTGCAGTCAATTCTAAGATATTTGCAAAGATCTAACTTAGATGAGACTCAATTACGAAAACGATAAATGATAAATGATACAAGCAACAAAACTAAATCCCTAGATGGAAGAGCAAACTCAAACACTTAATCAACAATAAAGTAATCGACTCCACATCTATGGTCCATAGTGGTTTCAAGTCAAAGAGTGGTATACACCACTATCACCGTGAGAATAATTTATGATACTTGCATAAAATTTCATGTAGTATTCTCATAGCGGGTCAACCCTGTATAAATATTACTCCTAATATTCATACCTATTTGAATACTTGATAACTATTTACCCATAATCCATGAGACGTGATCATCAGTCTATCCACATAATTGTGTTATTGTGATTGATGAGATTTCATGATTAAGTCACAATTAATGTTTTATTAAACGGACTAATTATTTTAAGAACTTTATTATTTTGAAAAAACAAATATAACAAAGAAATTTCTTTTATTATTAATAAATATTTTGATAAAAAAACCAAGTTCTAATAAAACTATTTGCCTATAGGACTTACAGCAACATAAAGATCATATAAGTTATCTTTAAAGAAATAATATAAATCTTACTGTTAAATTGAATGATAGAAAACTTTAGTTATAATCTACTTATATTCGTTGTAAAATCAAGACACATGTTTAACCCACTCACTTATAGACATAAGATTCAAACGAAACCTCAAATAAGGTTTAGCGAGCTAAGACATGTGTTGTACACGTGGGTGATGTTGCAACGACCTAAGATATCCTTAGATGTGAGTCATCCACCGCACTCCCTAATTAAGTGAGGTCATATTGGTCAAGACGGAGGAAATAGTCACAATACTTGCCAAGGTCACATATATCTACCTCGAAAGCAAGGATAAAGAATCACATACATATGATCTCTTATTTGGCATGTCACATACAGGATCTATATTATTGTACTCACAACAAATACATTACTCATTCTAAACACATATGAGAATGTGACTATTTGATGTTGTATATTGAAAATGCATATCAATTAGGGGGTGGGGATGAGGGTTTAGCAATTTTAAATGATTAAAAAAGATCACATGTATGTTTTATATATATATATATATATATATATATATATATATATATATATATATATATATATATATATATATATATATATATAGACCTATTGATTATAAAATGTGACTGTATTCAGTGGCGGCGCCAAAAAAAATTTGAAGCCTGGGCAAAAATTTAAAGACCGCAAAAATTTGTATGTAATATGACAGTTTTAAAATTGCGTTTAATAAAACCGCCACTATTTACATTAAAATATGACAGTTTTATAAACTGACGTAGTGTTAATAGAAAAATAGCAGTTTTGACCGCATTTATTTTGACACGTCAGTTCCTTTACAGTAAATTTTGTTTTTATTGTTTTTTTAAATCAAATATTTTCTTTTATAATTGTAGAAATTGATCTATAGAATTGTATAGAGTCCTAATATATTTTTTATATATTTGAGGATAAAATTTATTGTTTTCTACTTCTTTTTTACAACACTGTACATGTTTTTATTTTAATTTTAATAATTGCTACATTTATGTTAATTTTTATTTCTTCTAAGTATTCATTTTTAATTTTTGGCTAATTTAGTCATAAATTGCAACTTTAATCTTTATTTCAATTCTTGCACTTTTTGTAATGTAATTGAATCTAAATATTATAATATAAAAAAAAATTGATGTAATGTATACTTAATTGCATTAAAATATAATTTGTTTTGCATAATTTATAATTTTTTGGTTTAAACCTGTATTTTTATGCATAAAAATATAAAATTTTTGGTTTAAACCATAATTTACAACATTATACATGTATTTTTTTTTCATAATTTATAATTTATAATTTAATTTTTGGTTTAAATTTGTATTTTTCTGCATTTTCATTAATTTTAGCGGTTTAAATCGCCATAATAACACATTTATAATTTAATTTTTGGTTTAAATTTGTATTTTTCTGCATTTTCATTTATTATGACGGTTTAAACAGCCGTAATAGCACTTTTATAATTTAATTTTTGGTTTATATTTGTATTTTTCTGCATTTTCATTAATTGTGTCGGTTTAAACCGCCGTAATATTACTTTTATAATTTAATTTTTGGTTGAAATTTGTATTTTTCTGCATTTTCGGTAATTGTGGCGATTTAGACCGCCGTAATAGCACTTTTTAACCGCCGCAATTTTCAAAATTGTGGTGTAAAGAAAGAAATTTTTTTGGCCAGAGCCTGGGCACATGCCTAGGCTGGCCGGACCTTAAAACCGCCCATGACTGTATTGTGTGTGTAATGTAAAGGCTAATTTTTCCAATAAAAAAGATTAAAATGGAAGGATATGCAGATCTATTGATTATAAAATATTTCTAAAATAATATTGTGACATTAAAAAAAATTAATGAGTTGAATTTTATATTTTATATGATTTTATGTATTTAAAAAAAATCATATATAATTAAAAAAAACAACAAAGCATGAAATTTTCCAATTTAATTGAATTAAAAAAAACTTGACAATTATTAATAAAAGAAATACATACACATATATATATATATATATATATATATATATATATATATATATATATATATATTGATTATAAAATGTGACTATGTATTGTGTGCGTAAATGTAAAGGCTAATTTTTCCAGTAAAAAAGATTAAAATGGAAGGATATGCAGATCTATTGATTATAAAATATTTCTAAAATAATATTGTGACATTAAAAAAAATTAATGAGTTGAATTTTATATTTTATATGATTTTATGTATTTAAAAAAAATAATAACATATATTATTATTTTCTGCTCTGCTAGGGTTTGGAGCACCATGGCCAAACGTGACGTCAGACGGCCAAAAACTCAGGCGGCCGCGCAACTGAAAGGAGCAGAAAGGACAATTGTTACGAAAGCCATCACAGAAACATTAACGACGGGAGACAAACACCAAGGAGAACTCAGTCAACCAACCACTACAAAATCCGACGATGAACTGATCAAGACCAACACATAAATTGAAAGAGAAAAATCAAACTTGGAGAAGAGAGACAACACGGCAGTGGAACCACCTAAAAGTGGCGAACCCGGGCCAAACCGTGGGTAGACATCATCAAAGGTAACCGAACGATAAACAGAGGAATGGCATTCGGTTTTGTGGCACCGGAAATCAGGGATGAAACAATGGAGATCACAATTGACGTTAATGATGTAGAGGACGAGATTCACTTCTGGAAGGATACAATGATCCTATTCGCTTTAGGGGACTCGTTATCCATGAATGCAGTCAAAAAAATCATGGAAAATACTTGAAATTATGTTGCGATGCCGGACCTATACTACAATGACGAAGGTTACTTCATCGTCCGGTTCAAAGATGCATTGGAAAGACAGTAGGTTATGGCAGAGGCACCTTATTTCATATATGGAAAACCAATCTTCCTACGAGAATGGACACCAGATTTTGAGATGAAACAGGATCTACTACGTGTCTTTCCCCTTTGGGTGACATTCCCAAATCTACCTCTACACCTGTGGGGGGAGCGAAGCTTATCAAAGATAGCAAGTGCTATAGGAAACCCTATAACAACGAATGAATGCACGACGAAGAAGTTGAGAATTTCATATGCTCGAGTACTTATAGAAGTTGATATCACACAACGGCCAAAGGATAAAATCAACATCAGAGACCATCAGGGGAAGATAATTGAACAAAAAGTGGAATACGAGTGGAGACCATTGTTCTGTCAAAAATGCTTGAAGATAGGACACGAATGTGAACACCAAAAATAGCTGATAAAACCTACAAAAATATGGAAACCAGTACAGATCAGTGAACAACCAAACAATGGGGCACATACATTGAAGCAGGCTGAAAAGAAGAATCACACTACTCAAGAGATATTAGCAGAACAGAGCTACAATCAACAAAGGCAGATGGCACCCCAAAAGAAACCAGATGAAGAATGGACAATTGTCACAAAGGCCACAACACATGAGAAAAGCAGGAAAAGTATGACCCCCACAAAGAGAAATGAGTTTGTAGACTTTCAAAACCCTTTTACCCCCTTACGAATTGGAGAAAGTTCTAAGGAGGACCCCCAACTGGATCCATGATAGCTTCATGGAATGTTAGGGGCTTAAACAAGAAAGCAAGGCACAGAGAGATAAGCTCCTATATCTCTACATTCAATGTACCAATCTGTGCCCTCTTGGAAACTAGGGTTAAACAAGAAAACTCAGAGAAACTTAGGAAAATGATGGGAAATAAATGGAAGTTTGCTGATAATTATGACAAACACCCAAATGGTAGAATATGGATTCTATGGCAGTAAAGCAAAGTAACTGTTAAAGTTCTTAAGACTCATGATCAGTTCATACACATGGAAGTGGCTGCACTTGACCAATCAATGAAACAGAGCATCACTATTATCTATGCCTTCAACCAGTTGGAGCATAGAAGGAAACTGTGGATGGATATAGAGGATCTTGGAAAACAAATAAATGGACCTTGGATTACAATAGGAGACTTCAACAATGTCCTAACCAATAAGGATAGAATTGATGGCAGGACTGTTGTGGAGGCAGAGTTTAGAGATCTCAAAATAATGATGACTAGAGCTGAGCTATTTGAAGCGAGTACCAGGGAGCCTCATTTCACTTGGACAAATAAACACACATCAGGTATCATCTGTTCTAGGATTGATAAGGTGATCGGGAATGTTGTGTGGTTTCAAACATTTTAGGATGCAGTAGTAGAGGTATTGGAGGCTAACATTTCTGATCACAACCCAATAAAGATATCCATACCTGAGTATCATACTAGAAGGCCTGCTATGTTCAAGTTTCTCAACTGCCTAACCAAGGTTGATGGCTTTATGCAAACTGTGGTAACTAGTTGGAGTCAGGGAGTGGAAGGAGGTCACATGAAAAGATTATGGATCAAACTCAAAAGGTTGCAAAATCATCTGAAGCCCTTAACTAAAATAATCACACAGAATCAGGTTCAGCTGACTCAGGCAAGGAAGAAGTTATTACAAACCCAAGACATGATGCAGAAAGACCCTCTGAATCAGAACATTATGCAACAGGTAACTGAGTGTACCAATAATGTAATTCAGCTCAATGATATTGAAGAAGACATGCTGAGACAGAAAGCAAAGATAACATGGCTCAAGTTAGGAGATAGTAATAATGCATACTTTCATGCATCGGTAAGGGAAAAGAATAAGCAGGCAGGGATTTATATGCTACAAACTTTAACAGGGGATACACTGAGCAAACATGAAGACATAGAAAAGGAACTGATGGATTTCTACACAAAATTGATAGGGACTCAGACTCAGAACCTCAACAGTGTAGATGTCACAGTGTTAAGGACTGGAAAGACACTATCTATAGAGGATGCACACAGCCTGATTAAACCAGTTGAAGACACAGAAATTTGGGAGGCTTTGAATGATATTGGTGACAGTAAAGCACCTGGGATTAATGGCTATAATTCATTTTTCTTCAAACATACTTGGGACATTGTTAAGCAAGATGTAAAGGAGGCGGTGAAGGAATTCTTTCACACTAACAATATCTACAAGGCTTTCAATTGTTCCTTGACTACTCTCATCCCAAAAAGTCCTGAGGGAAAGACTATTAAAGAGTTGAGACCGATATCATGTTGCACCACTATATACAAGGTTATCTCTAAAATCCTTACCAAAAGGCCGAGCTCAGTGATTGGTTCCTTGGTATCTCAATCCCAATCTGCCTTCATACGTGGGAGGGTAATTCATGATAACATTATGTTGGCTCAGGAGTTGGTAAGAGGTTATGGTAGAAAGAATATCTCACCCAGATGCATGGTATAACTTGACATCCAGAAAGCCTATGATACCATTGATTGGCAGGCTTTATCACACATAATGCTGGAGCTTGGCATACCTAGAATTTTTGCTGGTTGGGTTCTGACTTGTGTGACATCAGTATCATATCGGTTTTCTATTAATGGGAGACCCTCCAAGATCCTTCAAGCTAGAAGAAGTTTGAGATAGAGGGACCCTATCTCTCCTCTACTGTTTGTACTTATTATGGAATATCTCCATAGAATACTGCAAACTTTGAAAGACAATCCAAATTTCAATTATCATCCAAAGTGTGAAAGACGTGATATTACTAACATTTTCTTTGCTGATAATATTTTACTATTTACAAGAGGAGACAAAATATCCCTGCAACTGATCATGGAGAAGGTGCAACAATTCTCAGATTCAACTGGTTTATGTATGAGTGCTATGAAGAGTAAGCTCTACACAGGGGGTGTTAGTGACATTGAAAAAGGGCAGCTTTACAATGTAACTGGTTTAGCAGTTGGAAAAATGCCATTTAAGTATATGGGTGTACCACTGACCAGCATAAAACTCACTATCAATAATTGCCAACCTCTCATAGACAAGATCATGGTAAAGATGAACCATTGGAGCACAAAATTCTTATCTTATGCTGGAAGGATGCAACTTATTAAGAGTGTGATTTTTGCAATGGCAAACTACTGGCTACAACTATTTCCTCTACCTAAAAAAGTGATAAAACATATAGAGATGCTGTGCAGGGTGTTCCTTTGGACAGGTAAAGAGGAAAAGAGCAAAAAAGCTCATATCTCTTGGGAGCATATATGTAACAAAACTAGGGATGGTGGCAGTAATGTGATTGCAATCTCTCTATGGAATGGATGATACAATCTACGAAGGGTAAAGGAATCAAGGCAATCGTGCTTAGAAGTATATGTACGGTGATCATTTACCACATATGGACAACAAGGAATCAGAATATCTTCCAAGATAAATTAAACAAAAAGCTGAATTGGAATGGGGTTAAGGAAGTTGTCACAAATAGATTTGAATCTCATAAGAAAGTAGTAGAGTACATCAATATGATGCAATCGTTTTATGTATTTTGTCAATCTGTTAAGAGACTAGTCATATAGAAGACTGGATGATCCATCGGCTATGTACTAAATTTTTTTTGGCAATATAATTCTCTTATTCCAAAAAAAAAAAACATATACAATTAAAAAAATTAACATCAAAGCATGAAATTCTCATATTTAATTGAATTAAAAAAAACTTGACAATTATTAATAAAAGAAATAAAATGGGAAAAATAAAAAAATATGATTTAATTAATTTATTTCTAGAAGCATAGTTTTGTTCATCTACTTAAGTTACCTTTAAAAGAGGATATTGCTTACACGTCATAATAAAAATATCATTCATAAATTGTTGACTATTGCAACCCAATGCGAGTGAATTCTTAATTAACTATTTATCATCCAAAATTTGTGAAACTATAACTCACCTAATTCCTAAACACAAAATTTGAAAGGAAAAAAAATGCCTTCTAAGTTCTCTTCTCATTCTAATTCCTTGTCTCGTTCAACTTTGAAACGAAGAAATTTTTATGTTTTTTTTGTTCTTATCTCTCTACCCATTTTCATGTTTGTCTTTTCAATAAAGTATCAAAGAATTAATGTTCATGAGAACACAAAACCGTCTTGGTTCGAGTTTATAGCACAAGATTTTCATAGCAAAGCAAAGATAAAGATTGGTCTAGTTAACATCAATCCAAGATCAATGGATGAAAAACTAGATGCAATTCAATCGCGGGTAGATATTGTACCTATTAATTTTGATCACGTTGACGGGAATTTAAAATGGAATGACTTTTTTCCAGAATGGATTGATGAGGAAGAAAGAGTGCATAAGCCCAAATGCCCAAACATGCCTATGCCAACTTTGAAGAATTACAAAGATCTTGATGTTGTGGTGGCTAAGGTTCCGTGCGGGGTGGGATCAACGGAGGAAAAAGGGATTAGAGATGTTTTTAGGTTACAAGTAAATTTAGTGGTGGCTAATTTGGTTGTGGAAGCTAAGTGGCTAGAAAAGTTTGAGAGTGATCATGGAAATATGTATGTTGTGTTTGTTGGATCTTGTGGCCCTATGGTTGAGATGTTCAGATGTGATGACTTATTAATGCATCAAAGTAATTATTGGATTTACAAGCCAGATTTGAAGAGACTCAAACATAAAATTCTAATGCCAGTTGGTTCGTGTCAGATTTCCCCGAGTTATGCAGAAAAAGGTACACTTTATTTTGATTTTTTTTAAAAATATTTTTTCAACATATTCTCCTTTTTACCCGATTAAGAGAAATAAATTTATCGCTTAACTCCAATTGGTTGAACAGTAGAAAAGTGGTTTTTCACTTTAGTTTGATTTTGATAAATAAGGAAATTATAACTTTTCTTATAATAATTTATAAATTAACATATATTTCCGACTTTCTGTTTTGATAGACAATTCCTTTTTTAGCTAATAATTGATATGTTGAATTTTGAAGAATTCATTTTATATTTACTTTTTTGAAATTTTATTTAATTGTAAATCATTATTATATATATTTTGATCAATTTTAATTATATCAACAAAAAGATATAAAACATAATATTCTTTTTATTTTAAATATGGACCAATTTCATTTGACTTTTTAGAATATTTTACTTATATTTTGTTGTAAATCGTCAACACTTAGTTATAAATAAAATAACACTAACACTTATTAAAGAAAACATTTAAATACAAGACCAGATTTATTTGAGTTTTTTACACCATTTTTATGTTTTACTTATATTTTTGTTACTAACCGTCCAAACTCAATTATAAACAAAATTGCATTAAAACTTATTAAACAAGACAATTAAATATAATAAATTGTTATTTTTTATATAAAAAAATACATTTATTAAAATATCCATATCAACGATTATATTTTTATTGCATCGAGAAATTTGTGTATGAATAATTTTGATAAAAGATTGTGTATGGATAAAATTAGTTAACTTTTGTTCATAAGATTTAACTCAAAGGACATGTATTAATATTATTATGTTAGACACTTAATCTGGAACTCGAACATGAGACATTGTAATTGTGTTTGAGTTTTACATGGTTTATTACCACTTCACAGACAAAATTTAAAAAAAATAGTTGATTTTTGTTTTTATTTCAGTCCAACAAATGCATAATTTATTTTGCTTATAATCGAGATTTAATATCTATGATTGAAATTAAGGTAGAAATTTTGTAACTATGTGTATTTCATTATTGAAGGTAAAGAGATATGGAGGAGTTATTTTCCACAATCACTAGAGCATAATAATAGTAATGTTCAAGGTCCAAAGCTAGCTTATGTAACCGTTCTTCACTCTTCAGAAGAGTATGTTTGTGGTGCAATAGCTCTCGCACAAAGCATACTTTTAGCTGGTAAAAGTATTTTTGAACCCATTGATCTTGTCCTTTTGGCTGATGATTCAATTGGTGTTGAATCCACTAGAGGCTTAAGAGCTGCAGGTTGGAAAATTATACGCATTCAACGTATTAGAAGTCCATTTGCTAATGAAAAGGCATATAATCGTTGGAACTATAGTAAGCTGCGTATATGGCAACTTACTATGTATGACAAAATAATTTTTATAGATTCTGATTTCTTAGTATTGAAGAGCATCGATAGTTTCTTTGCTTATCCTCAATTATCAGCTGCACCTAATGAAGATGTATTGTTCAACTCTGGTTTGACAGTAGTTGAGCCATCTCAATGTATGTTTGAGTATATGATGAATAAAACTTCAAAGGTGAAACCATATAATGGAGGGGATCAAGGTTTCGTGAATGAAGTATTCACATGGTGGCATAGATTACCATCAAAATTAAACTACATGAAATCATTTAAGAAAATTGGTGATAATAAACATCAGATACACAAGGGTGTGTACACTATACATTATCTAGGTTTGAAACCATGGATGTGTTATAGAGATTATGATTGTAATTGGGATTTGTAAGATCATTATGTGTATGCTAGTGACTCTGCCAATGAAGTTTGGTGGCAAGTTTATGATAATATGCCAACACATCTACAATCATATTGTGCAATGACAAGGAAATCAAATGAAAATTTTGCATGGAATAGGAAATTAGCAAGAAATGCTAGTTTGCCTGATGAACATTGGAAAATTGAAGTTAAGGATGCTAGAAAGATGACATATTTAGATTAGAATAAGGTGGTGCATAAGGATGACATATTTTGATGTTAACTCATTATTTTGGTATTAGTTGGCTTATAAATTAGCATGTAATAAACATATATAAAATAAACAAGGATTAAATGCATTTTTGGTTTCTTTATTTTAGTTTTCTTTTAAGATCTAGTTCCCCCATTTTGAAATTTATCATTTTGATCCTCATATTTAATAATTTATGGATTTTTCTCCCTTCAATTTTGCATTGGTCGCATGTTTATTTAATATGTGGCAACGACATGTCATTAACACTATGAAGCAAACTAAACCAAAACTGACATGTCACTTAATTAAAATAAAAAATTGATTTTGTAATACAAAATAATACAATTAATAATGAAATATTGGTTTATAAAACATTTTCCCAAATTTGAAATGCAGAATTGCAAATTGAACATTTTCCCCCTTTTTGAAATCTAGAATAAAATAACCCTTAATCCTCAATAGTGTTCATTCATTATTCAAATTCCTTCCCCAATCATTATTGTTCCTCAATTATGTTCTTCTCAAATGTTTTATTTACTCAATTGCGTTACTGAATTGCATTAAAACAAATGTTGTATTTCTTGAATCACATTCCAACATAGGTTGTATTTCCTGAATTTTTTGCAAATTATGAAACTATATGCACTATGGAAGTGAAATGAAGATGTAAAGTTTTGCGTCAGGTATGTTTTGGTGTAATATGGTCGTCTTTCTGAACTATGTTATTGTATACTTTGTTTTTTGTTAATTGTTTTCTTGTTAATGTTTGTGTATACTTTGGTCCCATATTGTATTCTTTTGTATGATATGGTCCACATTGGTTATGTTGTTTAGTATGTATAATGTTGTCCCCATTGTCCATTTTGTTTAGCATGTATGATGTGGTTCACATTGATTAAATTAAATCGTATTATTTTAAATTGTTGTCAACGCTAGCTCAAAGCCAATGAATTATGTTAAGAATATACTATATGGGTGAACTAATACGCACATCTGTTAAAAAGGTATATTAATAAAGAAGTCTAAAAAATGAATTGGATGTGGGATGTTAATTATATGTCATATATGTAGTTGGAGAATTTCATAAAAATGAGGGTTACAAGAATATCAATTGTATGCGGTACTATAACTGTAAGTTTAATTTTCCTCGTAGCATGAGACCTATGAACAATGATACTAATGTTCTTCAATTTGTTGAAGCTTTGAATGAGTATGAGATGGTAAATGTATATGTGGAGTATATTGTTGATAATTCTAGGGTAGTAGATGAAACAAAGTTATGACGAAGAAGTAAAATGTAGTGGTGATGGAGGTCTTAATATTTTTTTTTTATGATATTGATCAGTCACCATTTCTACTATAGTTATTATCATTTTAACAGGTGGAAGTATGTGTGTTATTTGCATTTTCCATAAAGAATGAGTGGTTTATATGTCAGTTTCTTTAATCTTTATATATTTATATGTTTTAATTATTTCTGGTATTTTTGATCTTTTTGGGAAGGTTAACGTGTTTTGTAGGTTGGAGGAAGTTAAACAAATGGCCGGAAAAGGAACGCGACAAATTTTCAGAAAGATTCACAAAAACTCTATTTTTTAGCATATTTCACATCATGATAGGCGTGTAGTATTTTGATCATATCTTAATCGTCGTAACTCGGAATGACATGGGACTGGCGGCAAATAAACGCTAATGTCAAGGGATACAACTTTCATGAAGGCACCAAAGGCTAATTCGGAATTCCCATACGCGTATAAGTTGTCCCATACGCGTATCAGATTTGAAAATTGGGTATTTCTGCACACAAGTGTATGGTCTGTCCCATATGCGTATGACCCATACGTCCCACCATGGGCCATACGCGTATCATACGCCTCACCCAGGGCCATACACGTATCATACGCCTCACCCTAGGCCATACGCGTATCATATGCCCCATATTTCACCCATACGCGTATGGGCGCCCAAAATTGCAAAAAAAAAAAGTTTTGAGTATTTAAAGTCAGAAGGTGATTTTTTTAGGGGTTGGACAATGTTTGACAGAAGAAAACAAGTTTTGAGGCTAGAAAACATAGATTTTCAAGGAGGATCAAGATTTTCATGAGCTTTACGTGATTGAAGACTTATTCCATTTATAGATCTGTAATGTCTATAATTTGTATGATGTTTTTCTTGATTATTATGAGTAGCTAAACCCCCCAATGCTAGGGTGTGTCCCTGATTTAGATTTTTAATGATTTATATTTGAACCTTGTAATAATGATAATTTCTATTATATTTGATTTACTCTTAATTTGTTCTTAATGTTTTCTCTTTCAGAAAAATCGAGTTTGATTTATGGTTAATATTTAGGCTAGATCACCATTGTTAACGATCAATTGAGAGTATTTTGTAGTAGATATCACCTAGGACTAGGGATACTCTATAGAAACCATATTTTTCTTGATAAAGTAATGCTTAAATTCATCTATGATTCATTATGGACTTAGGAGTAAACACCTTTAAGAACCGGTAATAAATATTATGAAACAAGTTGTTGTAAGGTTAGGTTAGAATTTTTAACGAATCATATCATACACCTTCCCTAGCATGTCTACTCTTATTGCTTTCATCTGTTCAACTACTCTATTTACTTTTATTTGTCAATTTATTTTTCTTTACCAAAAACATGAATTCAAAACCCCCAAGTCTTTTGTTTAACTAAATTAAAACATGAACTCTATATCATCAAGCAGTCCTTGAGATCGATACTTGGGATTTCCCATTATTGCTACATTGAAAGATTAGTACACTTGCTAATTTACCGATCAGATATGAAATGAATAGGTGATAGGAATGGTGTGTGGGATGACTTAGGTTCTAAAGTTGATGATGATGATGATGATCAAGAAGGAAATGATGTAGGAGACAACTTAGGTCATAATGCTGATGATGATTTCCATGTAGGAAATGGTGTAAGGGATGACTTAGGTTATAATGTTGATGACGCCCAAGTAGGTAATGGTGCATGGGAAAGTAAATTTAGTCATCATGATGAAAACATTGATGCAAATTATGCTGCAAGTGATGGTGGCATGGAAAATTTTGATGATAATGAGTTTGAGTGTAGTGAAGAAACTGAGGAGATGTATTTAACTACTATATTATGCCTAATACTTTAGATGACGTTACTAAAAATAATGCAAATATCAATAATGAGGTAACAGACAGTAAACTAACATTTGTTTTTTATTTTGAGCGTGAATCTGATGATGATTTGCATAACTTGCATACCCTAAATTAGAGTGATGATGAATAACATAATGAGAAGTTTTAAAACCAAGAAAATGGTAAGGGAATAGTGTTTCAAATAAGTATGGGAAAATAAAATGATGCAAAATGAAAAGGAAATGCAAAGAATGTAAAGGGAAAACTCAAGACAACTAATGCAAAATAAAAGGGAAAAGGCAAGAATGCAAAGGAATGCCAAATTGAATTTATGCAAGGCTCACAGGCACCACAACCTATCAAACCATCAGTGGATTAGACACTTTAATTCATTAGTATATTTTTCATTTTGATGTAATGTGTTGTTCATGTTTATGTAATGACATTGTTAAATGTTTTGCTTCCTTTTGATGTAATGATAATGATAATTTCAATGTTAATGTTATGGTAATTTTATGCTAGTGCTAAGGATCACTTAAAGGATAATTTCCATGTTTATGATATGCTACTATTGACATTGAAACAATTTTAAATATACATGTTCTGATTCAAATTAAAATAGGTTCATGTCATGATATTGTTCCATGTGTGAGATATTGGATCGAACTCTAGTATGGTCGAAGGGTAGATTCTTGGTTTGAAAATTCGAAAGAATCTTAGCATGTTGTCGAAGTTTATTCACATACTGTAGTCGAAGTATGCTAGGAGTGTTAGCATTTTGAATTGGGCCTTGGTTGTAAGCCCAATTGGTTAAGTTAGCTTGTTTCCTAAGTTAGCTTGTGTAATGGGCCTGTGTGGAAAAGCCCATTAGGTTAGTATGTTAGTTTTCTTATATATACTATGCTAGTCTCTCATCTTTGGGGTGTGGTATAAATTTTAATTAGGGTGAGAGAGGCTATTTTCTATTTTGTAACACTTGTAATCTTGTTTCAAAGAGAAAGTAAAGAAAAAAAGTTTATAACCAATTTCATTGTGTTCTTCTTGTTTCCCTCTTTTCTTACCCTTGTGGGTTTCTTGCTGATCATGAAACTAATTATACTTTGTTCTTTTGGTATCATTTTTCACAACAAATTGGTGCGGTGAACATGGAGAAGATTCCGTCAACAAAGTATGAGATTGAAAAGTTCACCGGAGTGACCAATTTCGGTCTATGACGCTTGAAGATGAAAGCCTTACTAGTTTAGCATGGTTGTTTAGAAGTGTTGAAGGGAGCCGCAGCCATGGACGCTGAATTAATGGGCAAAGAAGAAATGGCTATGGTAGAGAAAGACCACAATACCATCTTATTGAGCCTTAGTGATAAGGTTATTCAACAGGTTTCGAAGAAGACGACGGCGTCTGGGTTATGGGTGAAACTCGAAAGTTTGGACATGACTAAAACATTGGTCAATCGCCTCTACCTGAAGCAAGCTCTGTATTAATTCAAGATGAGTGAAGACAAAGCTCTGGATGAGTAGTGGGATATGTTCAACAAGCCGATTCTTGATCTTGAAAATATCGATGTCAAAATCGAGGATGAAGATGAAGCGTTATTGTTATTGTGTGATTTGCCCATATCACATGCTCATTTCAAATAAACTCTCTTGTATGGAAGAGAGTCTCTGACCTTTGAAGAAGTTCAATCAGCCTTGTATTCTAAGGATTTAAACGAACAAAAGAAGCACAAGCCATCTTCGACTGGTGAAGGCTTTTTGGTTAAGGCAAAATTCACAAAAAGAGATGGAAAGTTCGACAAGAAGAAGGGTAAAAGTCAGCAGACGTCTTTTAGTGGTGATGCCTCTGGTATTCGATGTTATTACTGTAACAAGGAGGGTCATACAAGATGATTTCTGTAACACCCCACTTTCCTAATTTAAAATAAAATACTAAATAATACTTTAAAATCAGAGTTTTTCACCAAGAGTGGAATGTCACATCATCAAAACCAATATAAGCTCTTTATTGTATTAAATTAACTAAAGAATCAGCGGAAATAATCATTTAGTTTCAAATTCACGGCCATCTGCCCAAATGAACCAATAGTTCCTTAAAACAAGGTTCTCCATAAAATAATTCAATAAAATGGAATACGTAACAAAGAATGTCATAAAATCAAAACAACTACAAAAATATCCCGACATCCCGTGTTACGTATCAGAGCACTCCTATAGACTCGAACAGGCAACACGGACATCCAAGCAACCTAAGTACCTGGGTTATGTGTACTTCCGAAGAAGCACAGACACAACAACAACAAAGGGGTGAGAAATCACATTCAATATTGTCGGTGAATAAATACATGATAACAAGGTAGCATTCACGTATATAAGTCAACAACACACCAACACGATCCACTGTCCAATATCATCAACAACGTCAAATAATAATGTAATGCAACACAACACCATGCATGCGGTACCGACTCATTGGTTCATTCAATCGAACCCCGGATAGATCACATACACCTCTACTTGGCAATGATCTATCCCCCACCATTCTCCATATAGGAGTACGGATGAATCACATACACTCCTCCTGAGCAATGATTCATCCCACCAATCACCATGAATATGCAAGACTCAACTATGCACAACAAAACATGTATACAAGTGTAAATACATGCACACGATCCTCCTGATCACATCATACATATCATCAACACCATCGTCAAGTAATTTGCTTCATACACACCAAACACCTAATTAATTAATTAATCAATTAAAATTATTAAAATTAATATTTTCATCACCAACGTTTTATTTCTCAGCACCTGGCACCTATTCCCAACCTCTCAAACCAAAAGAAACCGAATTGGACACAAAAACGGGAAAAAAACGTGAAACGGTAAAATTCTGCAACTTCGCTGGCCATACGCGTATTGCCCCATGCCATACGCGTATTGCCAGCTCGCTCGCCCAACCCATACGCGTATTGACTCCCTTCATACGCGTATCTCCTCACAATGCCCAAGTCCTTACGCGTATTGCCTTATGTCGTACGCGTACGGACAGAGACCTCTTCACACTGAATTTTCCAAATCCCAATACTATACGCGTACGACCCTCCTATTACGCGTATTGCCTCACTTTCATACGCGTATTGCCGCGTATCATCTTTCCCATACGCGTATCGGCTTACCTGATACGCGTATGGCCAGATCTATTACGCAAATCACCAGAGACCTCACCATTCTGCACTCTGCTACAATTTCCACACTTCTTCACTTCCAACCAGTCCTATAATCGTTTCTACATTGATTTTAGGTCCAACTTTCATCTTTTCTCTTGTACCTAGAATTACTACATGTTTTATAGGTCTATAATCTCAAATCGTCCTCCCAATTGAATCCAATCAACAGATTATCAGTACAAGTTCATACACAACAGCATCATCAACATAAAATCACGAAAATACACATCGATTCATGCACGATTTCAGATTCATAACAGGCATATACAACAAATCAACAACACAACGATTCTGCATATGAAATCCTACAGGGTTAAGGACTCCCCACTACCCTATCATGAATAAAACACCAATATTGAACCCTTTTCTCCCCCCCCCCCCCCCCCTTTACCTCGAATCTTGAAGAATTCCTGCGAAAATCCTGATCAAATGCAAGCTCTAGCACACCCTTGATCTTCCTTTCTCCTAAGCCTTTCTCTTTCTCTCCAAAATTCTGATTAACTCTAAAACCCTTAATTTTCACTAATCACCACTTAATTACCAAACTGCCCCTCATCAGCCCAATAATGAATTATCTTATTTTATTTTAATTCAACAAAATTGTCACACTAATATTAATATTACTAACAATAATAATAATAATAATAACAATAATAATACTAAAATAATAATATTACTATTATTAATTAAATTATCATTATTATTAACTATACCACTATTAATATTAATCTAAAGGCTTTATCTCACCAACTCACCTTCCTAACTAAGGGCAACCCTTAAACGCACTCAAAACACTCCCCCAAACAAGGTCACACAAATAAAATAACACAAGACGTCTAAATAATTAAAATGGGGTGTTACAACTCTCCCCCACTTAAATTATTTTCGTCCTCGAAAATTACCTGATGGAAACAAATCTAGATACGACTCCCGCATCCTGCTTTCCAATTCCCAGGTTACACTGCCTCCTGCAGCACCTCCCCAAGCTACTCTCACCAGGGGTATCTCCTTCCCCCTGAGTTGCTTCATCTTACGATCTTCGATCCTCAACGGCATCGTCTCTACTGTAAGATTCTCCCTGATCTGAACTTCGTCTCTCTGAATCACATGAGACGGATCTGAAATATACTTCCGAAGTTGCGACACATGAAACACGTCATGCAAGTTCGAAAGTTCTGGTGGCAACGCCACTCTGTAGGCAACTGCACCAACTCTCTGCAAGATCTGATACGGTTCAATAAACTTAGGATCCAACTTCTTAGATTTCAAAGCACGACCCACACCGGTCACTGGGTTAACTCTTAGGAACACGTGATCACCTTCACTGAATTCTAATTCCTTCCTCCGATTATCATGGTAACTTTTCTGTCTACTCTGAGACGCTTTCATCTTTTCACGGATCATTTGAATTGTCTCAGTAGTTTGTTGCACAATTTCAGGTCCAAGCACCACATTCTCACCTGTTTCATACCAACACAGAGGTGTCTTACACCTCCTACCATACAAAGCTACGAAAGGCGCCATTCCGATGCTAGAATGGTGACTGTTATTATACGTGAACTCAATCAATGGAAAATGAGTATCCCACGCACCACCTTTTTCCAATACAAAGGCCCTCAGCAAATCCTCCAACGACTGAATGGTCCTCTCTGACTGACCATCGGTCTGTGGATGATAAGTCGAGCTCAACTTCAACTTAGAACCCAAGGCTTCCTGCAGACTCCTCCAAAATTCTGAAGTAAACCTCGGATCTCTATCCGACACTATGCTTGACGGAACACCATGTAACTTCACAATTATCCTGATATAAATTTCTGCCAGCTTCGACAACGAAAAACTGATGTTAATTGGTATAAAATGTGCGGACTTCGTAAGTCGATCCACCACTACCCAAATAGAATCAAAGCCTCTCGCCGTATTTGGCAAACCAGTCACAAAATCCATAGCAATACTGTCCCATTTCCATTTAGGAATCTCTAACGGTTGCATCAATCCCGAAGGCTTCTGGTGCTCTACTTTTGACTTCTGACATGTCAAACAAGCGTAGACAAACTGAGCTATGTCCCTCTTCATACCGGACCACCAAAACAACTTCTTCAAATCATGGTACATCTTTGTAGCTCCCGGATGAATACTCAAGCTACTCCAATGACTTTCCTCCAAGATTGCCTTCTTCAATTCCTCATTATCCGGTACATAAATCCTGCCCCGGAATCTCAACACACCAACATTATCCACCTTAAAGTCACTATCAGGAACATCTCCTCCTGTAGGCATCAAGTCCACGAATTTCACATCCAGTTTCTGATTTTCCTTAATTACATCCAAAAAGTCATTATTCACTTTCAGCATACCCAATCTAATACTTCCCGGTGTAGTTTCACAAACCATACTCAAATCTCTGAATTGTTCAATCAATTCCATTTCCTTCACCATTAACGCAGACATATGGATTGTCTTCCGACTCAGAGCATCTGCCACAACATTAGCTTTTCCCGGATGGTAACTCAAATTGAAATCATAATCCTTTAAGAACTCTAACCACCTTCTCTGCCTCATATTCAATTCTTTCTGGTCGAACAAGTATTTCAAACTTTTGTGATCACTGAATACTTTAAATCTTGATCCATACAAATAATGTCTCCAGATTTTTAACACGAACACCACTGCAGCTAATTCCAGATCATGAGTATGATAGTTTCTCTCATGCACCCTCAACTGTCTTGAAGCATAAGCCACTACCTTGCCACCTTGCATCAACACACCGCCTAATCCCATCTTAGACGCGTTGCAATACACTACAAAAGAATCATTTAGACTTGGCTAAATTAACACTGGTGTTGTAGTCAACTTCTTCTTTAGTTCCTCAAAACTTTCCTCACAGGCAGCATCCCAGACAAAAGCTTGATTCTTCCTGGTCAACTGAGTCAATGGCAACGCCAATTTAGAAAACCCTTCAATGAATCTTCTATAGTAACCTGCCAAACCCAAAAAGCTTCTAATCTCCGTTGCAGTCTTCGGAGTTTCCCACTGAAGTAATGCACTTACTTTAGAGGGATCCACCGCTATACCATCACCAGAAATCACATGACCCAAGAAACTCACGGTCTTCAACCAAAATTCACACTTCGAGAACTTTGCAAACAGTTTATTATCTTTCAACACCTGCAATGCAATTCTCAAGTGACCTGCATGCTCTTCGTCAAACTTAGAATAGATCAATATATTATCAATAAATACCACAATAAACTGATCCACATAAGAATGGAAAATATGATTCATATATTCCATAAATACACCCGGCGCATTAGACACTCCGAAAGGCATCACTGCATATTCGTAATGTCCGTAACGAGTCCTGAAAGCAGTCTTCTGAATATCACCTTCCTTTACTCTAATCTGATGGTAACCCGACCTCAGATCAATTTTGCTGAAGACTCGAGCTCCTACCAGCTGATCCATTAAGTCATCAATCCTCGAAAGTGGATACTTATTCTTAATGGTTACTTTATTCAACTGACGGTAATCAATGCACAGACGCATACTACCATCCTTCATTTTCACCAACAACACTGGAGCTCCCCACGGCGACATACTTGGTCTGATAAACTTCTTATCGAGCAATTCCCCGACCTGAGATTTCAACTCTGCCAATTCTGATGTCGACATCCTGTACGGTGCCATAGAGATAGGTCTGGTACCCAGTACAAGATCAATAGCGAATTCAACTTCCCTTGTCGGAGGCAATTCTGTGATGTCTTCTGGAAACACTTCAGGAAATTCATTCAATACTGGTAATTCATTAACTGAAGTCTTGCTTTCAACAGATAACGAGGAAAACACTGCAAATAGCTTCGCTTCGTCCTCCAACAACGCCCTCAACTTCTTGCTAGATAGCGAATCTGCTAATGCTTCCTCTTCAGGAGTAAGAAACAGTAACGTCTTCCTGAAGCAATCAATATACACCCGGTTGAACTCCAACCAGTTCATTCCCAAAATAACGTCAAGATTACCGAGTGGCAAACAAATCAAGTCCACTCTGAAATCTCTACCAAACATGGTCAGCGGACACTTCAAACACACCAAATAAGTAACCCCGGAACCAATAGATGGAGTTTCAATCGTCATCCTCTGCTCTAGAGTAGACGGCACAATCCCTAATCTCTTCACACAGTCAACAGAAATAAACAAGTGTGTTGCACCCGTGTCAATGATAGCAATCAAAAGAACATCATTAATAAAGTAAGTACCTTTAACGGAACACTCTTCCTCAGTGGATTGGGCTCCCACCAGGGCAAACACCTTCCCACTAGTTTGAGACGCCTGAGACTTCTTCGGCTTCTCACAGTGAGTGCTGATGTGACCCTTCTCTCCACAATTATAACAAGTAGGCATAGTGGCTCTACAATCAGCTATAACATGACCTGCTTTGCCACACTTGAAACACTTCTTCACCTCATTCTGACAGTTGTTAGCACGGTGACCCGCGCCACCACATCTGAAGCACTTGAGAGTATCAGCACCTGCTCCCTTCTCTTTAGGTTTCTTTCCCACATCAGTTTTCTGTTTCCCCTTATCAGCTGGAGCACTGTAAGGAGTACCTCTAAATCTCTGCTTATTTTTCTTCTCATTCGCAGCTTTGTAATGAGCAATTCTGGCTCTTTTGTCATTATCATAAATTCTGCTTCTGCTTACCAGCTCTGGATAGTTTCTTATCTTCTGACAAGCAATAACCAATTTGATCTCGGGACGTAGCCCGTTCTCAAACTTCAAACACTTCGAAGTCATAGCTTCTTCAGTATTGTAATGAGCACAATACTGAACCAGCTCCTCAAACTTAGCGGCATACTCAGCAACAGTCTTATTACCCTGCTTCAGCTCCAGAAATTCAACCTCCTTAGCACTACGAATGTCTTCCGGAAAATACTTTTCCAGAAACTCAGCTTGAAACACAGCCCAAGTAATCTCAGTACCCGCAGCTTCCAATCTCTGGCGACTATTGTCCCACAAAGCCTCAGCCTCTCCTTCCAGCATATGCGTACCAAACCGTACCTTCTAAGCATCACTCCATCCCATGGTCCTGAAGATCTTCTCCACAACCTTCAGCCATTTCTGTGCAGCCTCTGGATCTAAGATACCTCCCTCATAAGTAGGTGGCTTGTTGCTCTGAAACTGTGCTAAGTCACGAAATTGAGCACCTCCACCCTGGTTGGCATTCTCTACAGCTTGTGCCATGGCTTGCATAGCAGCAGCAAGAGCATCATCATTCCTTCCTGCCATACTGGACAACAATCATCACAAGGTCAGAACACACAAACAACTTCTATTCTAAGGACAGACTCAACTATAACACCTGGCCGGACGGACCGACCTGCTCTGATACCTATTGTAACACCCCACTTTCCCAATTTAAAATAAAATACTAAATAATACTTTAAAATCAGAGTTTTTCACCAAGAGTGGAATGTCACATCATCAAAACCAATATAAGCTCTTTATTGTATTAAATTAACTAAAGAATCAGCGGAAATAATCATTTAGTTTCAAATTCACGGCCATCTGCCCAAATGCACCAATAGTTCCTTAAAACAAGGTTCTCCATAAAATAATTCAATAAAATGGAATACGTAACAAAGAATGTAATAAAATCAAAACAACTACAAAAATATCCCGACATCTCGTGTTACGTATCAGAGCACTCCTATAGACTCGAACAGGCAACACGAACATCCAAGCAACCTAAGTACCTGGGTTATCTGTACTTCCGAAGAAGCACAAACACAACAACAACAAAGGGGTGAGAAATCACATTCAATATTGTTGGTGAATAAATACATGATAACAAGGTAGCATTCACGTATATAAGTCAATAACACACCAACACAACCCACTGTCCAATATCATCAACAACGTCAAATAATAATGTAATGCAACACGACACCATGCATGCGGTACCGACTCATTGGTTCATTCAATCGAACCCCGGATAGATCACATACACCTCTACTTGGCAATGATCTATCCCCCACCATTCTCCATATAGGAGTACGGATGAATCACATACACTCCTCCTGAGCAATGATTCATCCCACCAATCACCATGAATATGCAAGACTCAACTATGCACAACAAAACATGTATATAAGTGTAAATACATGTACACGATCCTCCTGATCACATCATACATATCATCAACACCATCGTCAAGTAATTTGCTTCATACACACCAAACACCTAATTAATTAATTAATCAATTAAAATTATTAAAATTAATATTTTCATCACCAACGTTTTATTTCTCAGCACCTGGCACCTATTCCCAACCTCTCAAACCAAAAGAAACCGAATTGGACATGAAAACGGGAAAGAAATCGCGAAACGGTAAAATTCTGCAACTTCGCTGGCCATACGCGTATTGCCCCATGCCATACGCGTATTGCCAGCTCGCTTGCCCAACCCATACGCGTATTGACTCCCTTCGTACGCGTATCTCCTCACAACGCCCAAGTCCTTACGCGTATTGCCTTATGCCGTACGCGTACGGACAGAGACCTCTTCACACTGAATTTTTCAAATCCCAATACTATACGCGTACGACCCTCCTATTACGCGTATTGCCACACTTTCATACGCGTATTACCGCGTATCAACTTTCCCATACGCGTATCGCCTTACCTGATACGCGTATGGCCAGATCTATTACGCAAATCACCAGAGACCTCACCATTCTGCACTCTGCTATGATTTCCACACTTCTTCACTTCCAACCAGTCCTATAATCATTTCTACATTGATTTTAGGTCCAATTTTCATCTTTTCTCTTGTACCTAGAATTACTACATGTTTTATAGGTCTATAATCTCAAATCGTCCTCCCAATTGAATCCAATCAACAGATTATCAGTACAAGTTCATACACAACAACATCATCAACAGAAAATCACGAAAACACACATCGATTCATGCACGATTTCAGATTCATAACAGGCATATACAACAAATCAACAACACAACGATTCTGCATATGAAATCCTACGGGGTTAAGGACTCCCCACTACCCTATCATGAATAAAACACCAATATTGAACCCTTTTCTCCCCCCTTTACCTCGAATCTTGAAGAATTCCTGCGAAAATCCTGATCAAATGCAAGCTATAGCACACCCTTGATCTTCCTTTCTCCTAAGCCTTTCTCTTTCTCTCCAAAATTCTGATTAACTCTAAAACCCTTAATTTTCACTAATCACCACTTAATTACCAAACTGCCCCTCATCAGCCCAATAATGAATTATCTTATTTTATTTTAATTCAACAAAATTGCCACACTAATATTAATATTACTAACAATAATAATAATAATAACAATAATAATACTAAAATAATAATATTACTATTATTAATTAAATTATCATTATTATTAACTATACCACTATTAATATTAATCTAAAGGCTTTATCTCACCAACTCACCTTCCTAACTAAGGGCAACCCTTAAACGCACTCAAAACACTCCCCCAAACAAGGTCACACAAATAAAATAACACAAGACGTCTAAATAATTAAAATGGGGTGTTACAATTTCGACTCATCTAATGTTCTTGTGGTTTCAAGCGGCGACTCAAGTAAAGAGTGGATTATGGATTCAGGCTGCACTTGGCACATGACTCCAATTAAAGACTTGTTCGAAGAACTATGGATCAAAATGGTGGATCTGTATTGCTTGGAAACAATCAAGCTTACAAGATTACAGGTGTTGGATCTGTGAGATTCAAGCTCCATGATGAGTCAATAAGGTTGTTGACTAAAGTCAGGTATGTACCTGATTTGAAGAGAATTTTTATTTCTCTTGGTGAATTCGATAAGAAATGATATGTTTACAAAGGAGAGAAAAGTATTCTGAAAGTCATGAAGGGGTCGAAGGACGTCTTAAAAGGCGTGAAGAAACAAGGCTTGTATACCCTTGAGGATGAAGTTATAAGTGGTTCTGCAGATGTTGCATCCACGAAACCTTTGTCGAAGACATAAATTTGGCACATGAGATTGGGTCATGTCAGTGAAAGGGGTCTGGTTGAACTGGGGAAACAAAATCTGCTTGGTGGAGACAAAGTCAAAAATTTAAAGTTTTGTGAACCCTGTGTACCAGGAAAATCTTGCAGGGTGAAGTTCAAGAAAGACAAACAAAGAACAAATGGATCCCTTAATTACATTCATACTGATATTTGGGAGCCTGCAAGGTGTCTGTCATATTCAGGAGGAAGTTATTTTCTATCCATAGTTGATGATTATTCCATAAAATTATAGGTATTCATCCATAAGACTAGGGATGAAACTTTTGGGAATTTTAAAAGTTGGAAGACTCTGGTCGAAAATCAGACTGGCAGAAAGGTCAAGAAGTTGAGAACCGACAATGGCCTTAAATTTTGCAATGAGGTGTTCACCAGCTTTTGTGCAGCCTCTGCTATTGCAAGGCACATAACTACTGCAGACACTCCTCAACAAAATGGTTTAGCTGAAAGGTTTAATTGAACCATTTTGGAAAGAGTTAGATGTGTGTTGACTAGTGCTGGGTTAAACAAGGTGTTTTGGGCAGAGGTTGTTTCGACAAAAGTATATTTGATAAGCAGACGTCCTTTGACTGCGTTAGATATAAAGACACCTAAAGAAGTTTGGTCGGGACATCCATCAGATCTTGACAAACTTAGAGTATTTGGCTCATAGCCTATGCTCACATTAGGCAAGACAAGGTCGAACCTAGAGCTCTAAAATGTATGTTCTTTGGATACCCTAAAGGAGTAAAAGCTTATAGGCTGTGGTGACTAGAGCCAGGTCACAGGAGGTGTATCACAAGTCGAGATGTAGTTTTCAATGAGGCTAAGATGGCTTTCAAGAAAATTGATGACATTGGTCGAAGTTAGAAGATATCTGAAGAACGGCTTGAACAGGAAGAGATTCCTATTGAGGTGGAGCATAGTGATGATGAATTGCATGACCCAGATGAAGTC